>OX328270.1:18748127-21248127 GCA_946814005.1 Chamaenerion angustifolium | reverse complement strand
TGTGGTTGAAATGGAGATGAATTATTATGCTTGATCATAACCCATCGACCAATTTATATTTTCGACATTGCTAGTGATGATTGACTTTGGCATTCCCTGACGCATGATGATGTCTTGGCTGATGAAAAAATTCAATGGCATTTGTCGTTATTGACGTCGCGGTAATAACCTCTACCCCTGGTTAAGTAATTGATGGAAATCAATATGAATCAAATGACCATTGGACACGTTTGGGGAAATCATGTTGATTACATCGATGCCCCACATTTATAAAGACAATCTAATTATCATTGGACGCCTTTGGGAACTCTCCGTACTTCACATATCTTTTTATATCAGTGAACCAGGGTTGACCGTCTAACTCTTTGATTGTAAAACCTACGTTTTGATTTTGATCTCCATTGAGAGTTTTGTTTTGTTTCCCGGAGAGATTTTACTAAGATCGTTGTCCTGCTTCTCTTCTTAGCAGCTTTCTTCATCATGGTGATGCCGTTATTGGCGCTAATGTTATTGTCCATTCATGTTTCTCCACTCTTCGGGGAATCCGATCAATTGGAAGCACTCCGCGTTGTTGTGACGAAACTTCCCGTAATGGCTACATCTCATGCCCTTTCAATCAACACTTTTGTCAATAATGAGCTCTTTGCATCAGCAACGACGTTTCCCTTATTGTAAACAACAGTGTCGTCCTGCGTCAACAATGGCGTCTCATCTGCAGGAGTCAACAATGGAAACTCTTTTGCAAGAGTCAACAGTGGTGCTTGCCCCGTGTCAACAGTAGCGATAATTCTAGATGAGTCAACAACGGCGTATGTCCCATGTCAAAAATTGCGTCTCCCCTGCGTCAACAATGGTGTTGGTTCACCTATATTTCAGTCGTCTCTGCTTCAGCTCGATCAAACGACAGGAAGTTGTTTTTCTTATCTCCTTTACTTTATAAAACAACCTTCCCTCTTTCGGTGGCCGAATGTGATCTGGTGGCGTGGGTTGGTTATGACTCTGATTGCCACTTCCACTGAGCGAGATGTAACATAGAAGACAGACTTAATTCTGGTGATGGGAACCTCGGCGTCCCTCCTTTCTGCGATGCCCATTACTTATCTTCGGTCCCTTTCTTGATCTGATAGTTGCATACGTCGATTCTACCTCAAGTAATGGGTTTTCTCGTAGTACATCATCTTTTTCTTGATTATACTCATTCACACTACATTCATGCACTGATACAATTTGGTCTCTACTTCATTTTGTGTTCCAAATTGCAATGTTCTGGGCCAACTGGTAGATGATGATGATCAAATGGAATAGCCGATCGATCTGTTACTTGATCGAGAATTATGTCTTTGATACCATGATGAACATACTAAGCAATATGTATTTGGTGACCCTCCTCACCATATCCTTCTTCGTAATGCATAGAGTCAGATTCGACAAGGGTACGCATAAACAAATTTGAATCAAGGTTCTCTTTGTGTTCTTGAAGTACTGGAGTCGTCGAATGTCGCATGGGTTCCTGGAAACTTAAGTTCAAAATACCATAGTAATAATAAGGAATACACAATTGATCATGCATGATTGGTTTTGAAAATTCTGCACGTTTCGTTCATTCCATTCGTAGACTTTGATTGCATGTATGGCTAAAACAATTCTCAAAAATACTTTAAAAGGATTTGACCAATCAAAATATATATCTTAAGACGTCACACTGCGACGCAACTTATTTAGTGCATTTGTTGCTTGTTCCTTGGTTCAAAGAAAGGCCGAGGACATGCATTTTGAATATCTCTTTATTCGCCTCGCGTGAATTATTCAAGGGTATCACTAAACTCAGCTACATTGCCCCCACATTGCTAGAATGATGGTGGTTGTTCGTGTATATCCTCGATTATCTCCTCCGGGTTGAAAGACGGACTTGCATGTGTCGAATAAAACTTGTGAATGTATTCCGTTGTTGTTAATAATAAATACTACACTTTCCACATTTTAGAAGTTAAACAAGGCGTCCAGGAGAGCCCAAATGATTTTGTAGTTTGTGACGCTGTGAACGTCGTCAATCTTCTCGTTTTCACGCATTTGAAATCCCCTTTTGTCATTGGTTTCCATATTCGAGCAATTTCGACCGTAGGGGGTTGTATGGACTTAATGTGGGGCAATGATTTGTTTGTTTCATCCTTACCAAAGATGGTGCGTGAAACGTCGTAAGGATACTAAATAGAATGAACGGAACTTACAATTTTTTTTAGAAAAATGCAATGCAATTGCGAGAATGTAAATTTCATTAGTAAGGTTCGTAATACATTTACAGCAGTCTGAAATATATAATACAAAAGGCCCAATCCTATACATGTCATGATCTAGGGACAAAATAAAACACATTTACATAATGGGTCAAACTTCCATCCACAGTTGTTGGGCTGACTTCTAATTCACAACAATTGGGCCAAATCGTCTTCACGAATTGTGGGTCAATCTCACATCCAAATACTTGGGTTGAATTCTCAGTTACATATGTTGGGCCCAAAAATGGAAATACACACAAAATGGTAAAGATTAAACACAGTGTGGAGCTTTTGTTCTAAACGGATGGAATTTCTAGGTCCTCTAAACCAGTTGAACCTCACCCCCTAAAGAGAATCACGGGCCCATTCCGATCATCGAGTTGAGTTGTTTGGGTGCGTGTCGGTGGTCCAAACTGCTCCAGGTGCATTCCCCTACTAAACGCCCTAAGCTCTTAATGTGCTCCAAGTCCGAGCAACTAATGGTAACCGACGTTATTACAATTACATCGCCTTTCGGGCAATATTTAAAACTGCAAGCACGAGCAAACAGTCAAAACAGATAGGGTAAAATATAACATGACAAAACAAACATGACAAATCCTAAACTCTCTAAACAGATAAGTCCCTAGCAGAGCCGCTAAATTGTCGGACGTCAAATCCGATTTTTCCCGACCATTTTGAAAAATATATTTTATTTTCGCTCGATGGGTCCAGTCGAACGGGGTGATCAACTGGACCGAAAAATGAAAGAGTCACCACTCATTAATTAAAGGCTAATCGAAATCTTAAAGTTTGTCTAAGATACATGGTGTTAACATCCTAGGGCTTGAAAATGTCTGCGTCTAAAGAATCGAATTTGGGGGTTTGGTTACGTCTTAAGGGCTCGCGAGCCCATAATACGCCATTTCGGTACTTTAGTTTGCTTTTGAATTTTTTTTAATTTTATTAGTCAATCTCAGATGAGATTGAGAGAAGAAATGAAAGAAGATTGAGTAACTTGGAGAAGAAGGAATCAGAATTCTGTTACAACAGAATTACCAGAAAACAGAGTAGTATTTCTTCAATTCATTCAAGTTAAGATTACAATCAGATTCACCACCTATTTATAGTCTAATCTAATGAGGAAGAAGAAAAGAATAACAAGATACTAAGCTATAGACTATACTATACAAGAAGACACTAGAAGACTCGAGAACATCCAAGAACACTCAAGAACACCTCAATAGAGAATGAACCGAACTATCCTAGGAGTGTTATATACAATAAACATACTCTTTATCATAACTCCTAACATTCCCTATCCAAGATCCTTTTTGAACAAGCTTGCTTGATTGTTGTTTTTGTCTGAAATACTCTTCCATCCTTATGCATAGTTAGCTCAGTGTTTTTGAAATCCAGTCATGAACATCTACTTGCAGCTCTTATCAAGCTTGATCACAATCTAAACTGCAGTTTGTTGGATCGTGAAATCCTGGATGCTGATCTGGCAGTGAATTAAATGCCAGACAAGGAAGGAAAGACGCTTCTGCTCCAACTCCAGTGAACCTGCAGGTAGGGGAGCGCAACAGAGGGGGTGTCTCTGGGTCCCTCTCCGATGCTTAAATGAGTATATGTGTGTATAAAACTCAAAACGTAAGGAACGTATGTAAAGCAAGGGTATTTATATGGTAGCAGAGATCAAACCGTATAAGGCAGCTGAATATCTGAGTGTATATCGTGTTGCTAAAGATTCGGATCATGGGATATGGCAGTTACTGCGAGATATTGCAGTTACCAAATCTAATCTTTAGTGAATATGTGACCGAGATACGTGGGATATCGTGGCCACTTCCTTATTAACGGTTTAGTGGGACCAGAGGAGAGAGGCAAGGCTCTCTTCGGGGCGAGCACTCTCATGGCGAGCAGTGAAAGGTCACGGGCTGGTGAAGAATGGCGAGCACTCAGGGCCACTCGATGATGGTGAAGAAATACTTTGGGCTCGGTTCTGGGCCACTCAATGATGGGCCAAGTTTGACTCGTACTTAGGCCGATCCGGTTCGAATGTCATGGGTTTACCCCCTCTATGGTTATTGGGCTTTCGAGGCCTTTTCCTTATTGGGCTGTCACTATCGATACCCAACATTTGCCCCCGAAGCTTGATTGAAGTTTCTTCAGTCGAGCTTAATTTCCTGGTAGGGTTTTAGATAGTGACGTCTTAGATTCGGTTTTCTTCGTCTCTTGTAATGGTTCATGACCTTTGAGGCATTTCGAGCTCGTTTGGCGAGCAGTTTCTTCCCTGTTCAAGGCTGAAAGAGTATCCTTCCTTTTATTCCCCTTTGGAGATCACTCGAGGTAACCTAGGTTTATGAAAGTCTATCTTTCTTGGTTAGGCGATCACTACCTACCCAAGGTACTTCTGATAAAGCCTATCCGTGCGTTGGCGACCACTTTGTCCTCTTAGTGGACTTTTAGCATTTAATAACTGCACAGTTGTCCAGAGATCGAACGGTCGCTTGAGGCACGCCTGTCTTTTACTTTTCTGTAAACCAAGGGTAGTCTGACAGCTGTCTGTACCAGCCAACCGTTTGTCTCCCCGAGGTGTCTCTTGGAATTCTGACATTGCTTCGGTTTTTTCCAAAAAGGTGCAATTATTCTCCTGTGTCGCTTCGATTCGTCCGTGGCGGTTACTTCTTTTTGGGCCTATATAAGAGACATCAGTTTCTCTGTTTTAATTTTTACGCTCCTTTACTCCTTCAGATTTCCAGAGCTTTTTATGCGGATCCTTATTCTTTCTTATTCAATCTTCTTCAAACCTTTCTCTCCACTGCTTCCATGGCTACCCGAGGTCAAAGAGTTAAGCACACAGCCACCAAGGGGTCTAAAAATGCCAATGCCCCCAAGAGTACCAATGCCCCCTGACCACTAGGGATGGTGCTGTGCCCCCCTCAGCGGGGGAACAACCTGACGTGGGGAGATCCGCAGCCACCCCAGTGGTGGTGGATGGGACTGAGCTTCAAACACCCATCTTTTCTCCGAAAGGTAAACCTCCGTCCTTTCAGTGTTCTGTTTTGGTAATATTCCCTGCTGTTCCTTGTTTTTTATGTTTGCCATTGCCATATCTGAACTTATTTGAGTAGATGTCAAGCCTAATGAGTTGAAGCCGGCTTACTTTAAGACAATGGTGGCGCTTGGTGGCCTCAGTGTGGAGGATGCTCCTAGGTATCCTGGGTTAGGTCTGCACTATCCTCACGACGGAGAGGTTTACATTTATGCGGCCCAGATTGATGCTGGGTTGCGTTTTCCTCTTTGTGAGGATTTGCAGACATTGTGCCAGTTCTATGGGATCCACCTCACTCAACTCGTTCCTAATGCAATCCGGATGTGGGTCGGTTTCAAGTTCCTGTGCATACGCCAGGAATGGGTGTATTCACTGGCCTTGTTCCGGTGTTTTTTCCGACTGGCAGCTGGGGCGAACCACCACCATCAATTCCAACCACGCTGGCCGAAGTTTGCAGAGTGGGGAGGCCCTCAAGCATGGATTTGGAATGTTCATGTCCGTCTGGTCGATGATTTCCGGGCCACTAACTCCAACTACAAGAAGTTTTGTTTCTTGTACAAGGGGGGTGTACCCTGGAAATTGTTTACCTCGGACAAGGATTTCCCTCCTTCCTTCGAAGAGCTGGTAGGGAGTGATCGGAACGCCATCGACGACCTATACCGGTTGCATCGGTCGTCCCAATTCAAGTCCATTCGCTCAGTGGCGGAGACTACTGAGAATATGCTTGAGATGGCAGGCATTCATCAAGCCACGCCAATCTTTGATGATTGGGTAATCTTCTAACCCTTTTCCTGTTTTATCATTTGTAGGCAAGGCCGTAGGCAAGAGCCGAAAACTGATAGGTCTCTTTGATGACCAGATATCGGCGGGGTTGTCCTCCGACCAGGCACTGCTGAGCTCTCCTCCTCCCCCCTCTAGACGTTCATCCAAGAGGAAGTCCGAGGAGGTGCTTCCTTCGGCCACTACTGGCCCTCGCCAACCAGGTATGTCGCCTCGCCCTTTGTGGATTTAACGTTTTCATACTTTGCAGTTTTTTGGTTTTTGACATATTGTCTTGCTATTTTGCAGAGAAGTCCTCGGCTGACGTGGCCCGGGACCCTCCTCCTCCTCCTTCCAAGAAGGTCAGGAGTGAGGAGCACCCAGAAGTCGACCAGCATCTTTCTCCTCCCCCTCCTAAGGGCCCTTCTGCCAGCAAGGGGAAGGGTCTGGACGTGGCGCCTCCTTCTCCCTCTCCCCAAGGCCCTTCTGCCATTAAGGAGAAGGCTTTGGCCTTGGCGCCTCCCGCTCCTACGGTGCCCACGGTTCCTCCTAAGGAGTCTGGGATCCAGAAGAAGGGGCCTGCTGCTTCCAACTCTTCAAGGGCTCCCGCCGAGGAGTACTGCTCCATGGCGAACTTGTTCCAGCCACTTAAGTCTGCGGACTCTCGGGGGCCTTGGGTCCCTTGTGCGGACCTTGCCAAGAAGGGGTACCGTGCCCAGAAAAGACTCCGGGGTAGCCCGGACATGTGCATGCGGCTTCTTGATGGGATAATTCCCCCCAAGGACCGTTCGATTGTTCCCACGGAGCTACCTCAGATCATGGGGTTCCTGCGGACCCACTTCGAACGAGTCGCCCTGGTATGATCTCGCCTCCTTTCCGTTCTTTCTTCCTTGTCGTTCCCTTTTTGTTTGATGTCCTGACAATTTTCCTTATGTTTTTGTTGTTAGCTCGTTCGGGAAGAGGTGATCCTTGGCCGCGTCTGACCTGCTTGTCGAGCTGGAGCAGTACCGAAGTACGGGGGTCACCTCCGGGCAGTTGGAGGCCATCAAGAAGACCACTGATGTGGCGATCGCCTTGGTGGACGGTGTCCGGGAGGAGTACTTCAGGAAGGAGCAGCGTCTCCTTGCTGATGTCAAGAAGAGGGAGGCTGATCCTGCAGCCTTCCTTCAAGAAGCTGAGGCACTTCATCGGTGCCTTGATGAAGGAGAAGCGGTCCGAGATCACCTAGAGGCCGAGTTGAAGGAGGCCCGTGCTCGAGGGGCAGAGTCAGAAGCTCAGCGGGTCGCCGCTGAGGCGCAAAGGGCTGCTGCTGACGCCAAGAGGGAAGCTGCGGAGGCCCAGAGGGGCATTGCTGAAGCCAGGGGGATCGCCTTGGAGGAGGAGAGGGATCGGCTAGCTGGACAGTTGAGAGCTGTCCCTTCGCCCCAAAGCACAGTCGAGGCATTCAAGGCCTCTAAGGATTTTGAGGACTGTGCTTTGAAGGTGATGAAGTCGGTGATTGCCGATTTTCTCCAAGTCCTGGTGGATGATGTCCTGGCAGTCGACCCCAACTTTCCCATTGGGGAAGTTGAGTCCTTGATGAGCTTCCTCCGAAGTCGCACCCTTCATTCTGCTGCTGAAGAGGTTGACCCAGCTGCGGCTGAAGAGGTTGCCCCCGATGGCGAGCCGAGCCGTCCTGCCCCCGAAGGCGAGCAAAGCACCCCTGCCCCCGAGGACCCGAAAGCTTGAAGCCTCTAGCTCCTTGGCGACCATATTTTCTTTGTCTTTTTTAGATAGCTGTTTTTTGTTTTACCTTGTAATTATTTATTTGACTTAAGACTTGGTTTCCTTATATTGAATGCCTTTACATTCATGAGCCTTTAATTGACTTCGAACATGTTTGTTTATTCATCCAATGTCTTAATCATAATTACTCTCGACTTTTCTTGCTTTGTAATGGCTTCGACTCTTAAAGTCTTAGACCAAGCATAAGTATGTACGAACTTTCTAAGGACAATCCTCTTACGCTTAAAAGCATAAACTTCTAAGTTCAAACAGATATTACATTTTTCAAGTTTAAACCTTCGAGGTGTTCGCATAATAATAGGGAATTTGTTAACTTAAGGCTTCATCATCCATAGTGATCGCCTAAAATTCCTTATCCGTTGTTTAATTAGCAGATATTTTTGTTTGGCTTTGGCGTCTGCTTTCCCATTTTTGCCTAATTCTATTGTTAGGACTTTTTGGCCTGACTTTGGCGTCAGGGCTTTCATTTTGCCTAACTTTATTGCTAGGTCTTTTGACCAGTCTTTGGCGTCAGGGCTTTTTGGCCTAGCTTTGTTGCTAGGGCTTTTGGCCTAGCCTTAGTGATAGGGCTTTTGGCCTATCTTTGGCGATACGGCTTTTGGCCTATCTTTGGCGATACGGCTTTTGGCCTATCTGTGGCGTTAGGGCTTTTGGCCTAACTTTGTTGCTAGGGATTTTGGCCTGACTTTGGCGTCAGGGCTTTTGGCTTATCTTTGGCGATAGGTCTTTTGGCCTATCTTTGGCGATAGGGCTTTTGGCCTAACTTTGTTGCTAGGGCTTTTGGCCTGACTTTAGCGTCAGGGCTTTTGTGCCCGATTTGGTTATCAGGTCTTTGCCTGACTTTTGGTGTCAGGTCTTTTTTCTTCGACTTGCTTCGAGTGGACACGCTTTATGAAGGAATGACTTTCTTTTATTAACATAACAGTTTGATTACAAGCTATGTATGAAATATCCTTAAATGCTCAGAATTGAATGGACGGGGTAACCTTTCGCCTTCGATGGTTTCCAAATAGTAGGATCCTGGTGCGGCGATCTCTACTACCTTGTACGGTCCTTCCCATTTGGCTGAAAGTTTATTTTTACTGTCCAGCCTTGTGAATTCATTCTTTCTCATAACCATCTCCCCCACGAAAAATTGGCGAGCGCTGACTTTTCTGTTGAAATATCGAGCGGTCGCCAAGCGCATCTTTGCTTGTGTCTTTTCCGAAAGCCATCTCTTTTCCTCTGCTAAGTCGAGGTCAGTTATGTGCTCGATCTCACTTGCCTCCGCATTAAATTGTAGGACTCTGTGGGTAGGCACTGCTATTTCGGCGGGTGCTACTGCTTCTGATCCGTACACTAAACTAAAAGGTGTTTCTCCTATGGCCGCCTTAGGTGTTGTTCTGATGGACCATAATACGTTTTCCAGTTCTTCTGCCCAATTCCCTTTGAATGCTCGAACCCTTTTCTTGAGTCCTGCTAAGACAACCTTGTTGGCTGCTTCAGCTTGCCCATTCGTTTGAGGATGATGCACTGAACTGAAACGATGGTCGACATGATATTCTTCACAGAGCCATTTGAGCTTCTTTCCAATGAATTGCGGACCATTGACACTGATGAGTATTTTGGGAATGCCAAACCTGGAGAATATGTTGACCTGTAGGAACTTGATGACCTGGAATTCCGTTGTCGAAGCTAGAGCTTTCACCTCTATCCACTTAGTGAAGTAGTCGATCGCCACTATAATGTGAGTACACTGACCAGTGCTAATAGGGAAATGACCCAATATATTGATTCCCCATTGAGCGAAAGGCCAGGCACCCACCATTGGGGATAATAGTGTTGATGGTCGACCCGATCGTGGTGCGAACTTTTGGCAAATCTCACACTTCTGCGTTAATTCGGCTGCATCTTTTCCCAAGGTCGGACAGTAATATCCTAATCTGAAGATTTTCCTGGTCAGCGATCGAGCACCTTCATGACATGCTGCCGCCCCTTCGTGGGCTTCTCGGAGAACCTTTTCTGTTTCAGGATGAGCGACACACCTCAAGTAAGGAGTCAAGTAGCCTCTTCTGAAGAGTTCCCCATCGATAATTAGATAACTGGCTGCGAGGCTTCTCATCCTCGTGGATTCGCCTTCGTCATCTGGGAGTATCCCTTCTTTTAAATAATTCTGGAACGGAGTCATCCATGTGACCTGTCCTTGAATGTTGAAAACCTCTGCTCTGCTTTCCAGGACTGAACATAGGGCCTTTTCCAGAAATTGCACATCCTGGATTGTTGTCCCTCCGAATGCCAGTTTACTCAAGGAGTCTGCCATCTGGTTTTCTTAGCGAGGAATAGACTCAATCGCGAAATTTGGGATTTCCGCAACCAGGTTCTTAGCGATGGTGAGATATTTCTTCATCTTTTCTCCTCTTGCCTCGTAGGTGCCATTAACCTGATTGACAATAAGCTCCGAGTCACTCTTTACCTTAAGCGTAGTTATACCCATTCCTTTTGCCAGTCTGAGTCCAGTGATAAGAGCCTCATATTCTGCTTCATTATTGGTCCCCGGGAATGTCAAGGCGATCGCGTACTTCAGAGGCTCGCCCTCAGGAGGAATAAGAATTAAACCTGCCTCCGAGCCTTCTTTTGATGAAGCCCGTCCATATAGAGCTCCCAGATTTGATTGTCGTCTGCTGACTGATTTGATTGTCGTCTGCTTGACCTTTGATGACCGTTTTTGGCACAAATTTGATCTTGAACTCGCTGAGCTCGATCGCCCACTTGACCATTCTTCCTGAAGAATCTGGTTTCATCAGGAAGTTTTTGAGAGGTTGATTGGTGAGGACCGTGATGTCGTGCGCATGAAAGTAAGGTCTCAGCTTTCGAGCAGCAATAACTAAGGCATAGAGATACTTCTCAATCTGGACATATTTTATTTCAGCTGAGTTGAACATTTTGCTAATGAAATACACTAGACTCTGAACATTATTTTCCTCCCTTATTAAGACAGCACTGGTTGCCACTTCGCTAATGCCTAGATAAAGGAAAAGCTGCTCGCCTGGAACGGGCTTTGCCAGAGATGGGAGTGTTTGGATATGACTCTTCAAGGATTGGAATGCCTCCTCATAGTCTGGCGTCCACTCGAACTTGCGGTTGGCCCTCAGAGTTTTGAAAAATGGGAGGGACCTGTCGCTCGCTTTGGAGAGGAAGCGGTTAAGAGCAGCTAGGCGTCCATTCAGGCATTAGACTTCCTTTAGCTTTTCTGGGTTTGCTTCGATTCCCCTTTCGCTGACCATGAAACCCAGAAATTTACCGGACTTGACCCCAAAGCCGCACTTGGCAAGGTTCAAGCGAACACTATGTATCCTCATGCATTCAAAAGCTTCGCGGAGGTCCACTGTGTGAGGATTGCCCTTGATGGTTTTGACGAGCATATCATCCACGTAAGCCTCCATGTTCCACCCCAGCATGTCCTGGAACAGGCGGTTCACCATCCGCTGATAAGTTGCCCCGGCATTGATGAGGCCAAAGGTCATCACCTTGTAGCACAGAATGTCCCCATCAGCATAAAAAGCGGTGTGAGCCTCATCGTCTGGATGCATTCTGATCTGGTTATAGCCTGAGTAGGCATCCATGAAGCTCAGCATCTCATGACCCGAGGTAGCATCGACCAGTTGATCAATCCTCGAAAAGGGATATGAATCCTTGGGGCAAGCCTTGTTCAAATCGCGAAAGTCGACGCACATCCTCCACTTGCCGTTTGATTTCTTAACCAAAACTGGGTTGGCGACCCAGCTCTGGAATCTCACCTCTCTGACGAAGTCAGCCTCAATCAACCTGCCGACCTCCTGCCTGATCGCCAAATGCTTGTTCGTCCCGAATGACCTTCTTTTTTGGGCGATCGGCTTGATGGAAAGGTCTATTCTGAGCTCGTGGGAGATGATATCTGTGCTGATTCCTGGCATGCCGCTCGGCTGCCAGGCGAATAGCTCTTTAAATTCTTTGAGGAGGGCGGTCATGGCCTCCTTTTGATCCTTCTTCAAGGTGGTTCCAATGCGCACCTTCTTGTCCGGACCATCGATTTCGACCTCTTCCAATTCCGCCAAAGGTGCTGGCCGAGCCAATTCCTCGCGGGGGTCGGCCTCTATTTCAATGGCGAGCGCCTCCCTTTGGTTTTTCCTGCGCAAACAGTTCACATAGCATTGCCGCGAGGAAGGCTGATCTCCGAGCACTTCTCCAATCCCGTTGGGAGTGGGGAACTTCATCTTCTAGTGGACTGTGGAGGCCACAATCTTGTTCGGATTGATCGTGGTCCTCCCTATGATGGCGTTGTAGGATGTAGGTGAATCGACCACCAAGAAAGTGACCGATACCTTGATGCTCTTCCATCCCTCGCCAAAAATCACTGGTATGGTTATAGCCCCCAGCGGATAAGTTGTCCTTCCTGCAAACCTAATCAGCGGAAAGTCGACCTTCTTCAGGTCACGTTTGGACTTGCCCATCTTCTCGAAAGCGTCCAGAAATAGGATGTCTGTCGAGCTGCCTCCGTCGACCAGAATCCTTGCAACGTCACAGCCGTCAATATCTGCTGTGATAACCAGAGCATCGTTGTGGGAGGTGGTCACATGTGCCAAATCATCTTCGGAGAATGAGATGACAATGTTCTCTTCAGGTCGGGGCTGCTTCCCCAACTGAACTGCTGTGGAGATCTTAGTGGCATAGACCTCCTTTGCGCTCGACTTCTCGCCGCCTGCACCGAATCCTCCTGCAATTAGATTTACCCTCCTCTTGCTTCCAGACGGCTCAGTTTGCTCAGCAGGGGCTAGCGAACGATGTCTCCTAGGGGGCGTTCGACTTCTGTCTCGCCCTGCCACGAATTCCTTCAGCATTCCCCCCTGAATCAACTTCTCTATATCCCGCTTCAAAATGCGGCAGTCATCTGTCTTGTGGCCCTTGCACTTTTGGTATCTGCAATAGCTCTCCACATCCTTTCCCATGGGCTGACCACCTCGATGAGGCATCGGTGGCATCGCCAAGGATCTCCTCTCCATCTCGACTAGTACCGCTAAGATCTGCCAATTTAAAGGTGTGAAGTACTCAGGGACCTCTGGATGGCGAGGCGCTGGATTAGACTCGACCCGGGGCCTCCTGTCTTTTCGCTTCTTCTCCTTCTTCACCTCCTTATTACCATCGCGTCGGGGTTCATGAACCACCCTTAGCAAGGTCGTCAGGAAGTCAGCCTCTGTGTTCGCCCTTTCAAGGTCTATGAAACCTTTTGCTCTAGACGCCAACTCCTCCAGCGTCTCGATCTCCTTCACATGGTAGCTGTTTCGCAGCTTCCTCGAGGCCTTGTTGGCTACATCCAGACCCCTGTAAAATGCTCGAATGATCTCCCCATCCGAGATTCGGCGATCTATCTCTGTGACGCTCTAATGGAAACGCCCATAAAAGTTGGACAGCGACTCTCCAGGCTTCTGTTTGACCGAGTCCAGGGCGACCACGCTCTTCAGCAATTGGCGCTCGCCCATATACCTCTCCAGGAACTTGCTTCTTAACTCTGCCCAAGTTTCGATGGATCCTGCAGGGAGGCCGAAGAACCAGGACGAAGCCGAACCCGAAAGAGTGGATGGAAATAACAAAGCCAAGTGATTGGGATCATTTGACTTACCCAGGAGAGAGGCCTCGTGTTTGTTGACATGTACGGTGGGATCTCCTCCATCGTTATACTCAGGTATGGCCCGAGCAACTATATCCTTTGGGATTTTGATGGCGACGAGCTCGTCGGTAAAGGGGTGAGCAGACTGCTCCTTGAAGGGAGCCACGACTGTTAGTCTACTTTCTTGGAGGCTTTTATTGAGGAGGTCATCCATCTGATCCACCGTGCAGTACATTGGCGAGCTTCCAGGTGGAGGAGGACCGGAAGGGTTGGCAGTGTATGCGGCTGCTGGCTCCTTGGTGTACGCTGGAGGTATGGACTGTTGTCCTGATGTCATCTCCTGATCCTCCTGAGGCGCGGTGGGGCCAGGATTTGCCGCTTCAGAAGGTAAGGGCCTTGTGGCAGCAGGGCGGTTGTTTCCTTTAGGAGCAGAGGGATTGTTTTCTGGAGGAGCAGGGGCTTGACGGCGCGCCTGTCCTAGGATGGCCTCCAGCAGGGAGATCATCTCTGGGGTTAAATTGATGTCTTCCTTAGCGATGTGGACTGTCTGCGGTGCCGGGGCTCCGTTCTGATTAGCAGCGGGGGTCGGTCTTGAATCACCGACATGCTCTCGAGTTGTACACGGAGGAACGGCATTGGCTCCTGCTCGGCTGGCAGATTCTTGTTGAAGCGGTAAAGCGGCGGCGGAATAAGAGCTATCTGAGGATCGCTCCCTGGTCTGGTTCCGACGGTTGCTTTGGGATTGAGTTCTCATGGCTGAATTGCTCGTTCCCACAGACGGCGCCAAATATTGGATCGTGAAATCCTGGATGCTGATCTGGCAGTGAATTAAATGCCAGACAAGGAAGGAAAGACGCTTCTGCTCCAACTCCGGTGAACCTGCAGGTACGGGAGCGCAACAGAGGGGGTGTCTCTGGGTCCCTCTCCGATGCTTAAATGAGTATATGTGTGTATAAAACTCAAAACGTAAGGAACGTATGTAAAGCAAGGGTATTTATATGGTAGGAGAGATCAAACCGTATAAGGCAGCTGAATATATGAGTGTATATCGTGTTGCTAAAGATTCGGATCATGGGATATGGCAGTTACTGCGAGATATTGCAGTTACCAAATCTAATCTTTAGTGAATATGTGACCGAGATACGCGGGATATCGTGGCCACTTCCTTATTAACGGTTTAGTGGGACCAGAGGAGAGAGGCAAGGCTCTCTTCGGGGCGAGCACTCTCGTGGCGAGCAGTGAAAGGTCGCGGCCTGGTGAAGAATGGCGAGCACTCAGGGAGCCTTTGGCGTCCTCAGAGACTTTGGGCTCGGTTCTGGGCCACTCGATGATGGGCCAAGTTTGACTCGTACTTAGGCCGATCCGGTTCGAATGTCATGGGTTACCCCCTCTATGGTTATTGGGTTTTCGAGGCCTTTTCCTTATTGAGCTGTCACTATCGATACCCAACACAGTTCAACTTCCTTTTTCATCAAATCATCTCAAAGTAAGAATTAGAAAGATCACATAGTCCTTTGCAATTTATTTTCAAGATATTCACATCATAAACCAGATTCAACCAGTTAGCATTGATCACAACTCAGTATACTGCACAACTTCTCATCTAAATCAATCATACCCAATACTCGTTTCAACCTTATGAGATATATAAGAGAAATCCCTTCTAAAGACTCATGATATACACCAACCTTGATATAGGCATCCTTATAGAGATTCAATATCCTCTTTCATATGCACTTTTCCTTGATTTTTCTTTTCCTTTCATCTTCATTCTATTTTTCCTTCTTTTTTTTTCTTTGATAGGAAGGTTTGAGTCTTCATCTTTTCATTGGGGTTGGAAGGTTTGAGCCTTCATCTTTTCATTCTCAAATCAAAGAAGAAGTATCTTTGACGTTGTCTTCTTCAATGATTATTTTTGAACTAAACCCCATGAGCTATCATCACAAAACAATCTCTAGGAATAGCCTCAATCATGAGATCATGAAGAACAAGAGAAGGCAGAGATCACCAATATACGATCACAAGGAAAACAAGTAGAGCATGACCAATGATGAAGAGACGAAGACACATTACAGAGTACGAAATCAATACACCCGGGTTGAAAACCATTTTATGATGAATATCTCAATCAAGAAAAGCAAGAACATGGTAATCTCCTAATTCAAATAAGAGATGATAGTACAAGAAAAGAAATAGAACAACACTCTTAGAAAACAATCAAGACAGATTAGAACACAGAGTATGACACATGACTGATATAAAACACCACTGAGCATCATATTCAGACAATCAGAAAAGAGAATCAACAGACAATACCAGCAATCAAGAAGCATTAATCAAGGAGCATCAGACGACTCAATGCCTTCAGTAAGACATTTGGACAACACCTCAACTTCTTCCAAGGAATACACACCAAGCATTTGACGAAGAGGAACAAAACTCTTTTCAGTGAGTGGTTTTGTAAGGATATCTGCAAACTGATCATCAGAAGGAACAAAGTTAACAATCACTTGACCATTAGTTACCTTTTCCCTAACAAAACTAAGATCCATCTCAACATGCTTCATTTTCGAATGATGTATGGGATTTTGAGTCAAACCAACCGCACTTGTATTATCAGACCAAACAACTGGAATAGATGATAAAGAAACCTGAAGCTCCTGAAGTAAGGAAGTCACACACATAATCTCACATATCGCATTTGCAATTGCTCGGTATTCGGCTTCAGCAGATGATCTAGAAATAACAGATTGCTTTTTGGAACTCCACACAATCGGATTGCCATTAGGAATAAGAAAATGTCCAGATATAGACTTCCTATCAGTTGGGTCACTACCCCAATCCGCATCTGCATAAGAAACAAGAGATACTTCATTAGTAGGTATTGGAGGAGCTTGAAATAAAACACCATGAAACAGAGTACCTTTGAGATACTTCAACACATGAACCAAAGCATTCCAATGAACTAATGATGGTGCTTGAACAAACTGACTTAGTTTATTCACAGCAAACGCAATATCAGGACGAGTAGCACAAATATGTTGAAGAGCACCCACAGTACTTCTATACAGATCATCATTAGGACATGGAACACTATCCTTATAACACAAGATTTTTGATAAGAAATTACCTGTCATAGGTGTAGGCATAGGAGATGAATCACTCAAACCTGTTTTACTCAAAAGTTCCGAGATATACTTGTGCTGGCTGAGAATTAGACAATCGTCTTTTACCTGCACATCCATACCCAAAAAATAGTTAAAAGATCCTAAGTCCTTGAGTTTGAACTCAGTATTGATATGAGAAATTAATTCCTCAATATCATACTGATCATGACTAGTCACAACTATATCATCTACATATATTAAAAGAAAAACAGAACCAGTAGAAGACTTTTTGATGAACAAACAATTATCAGATTTAGAAACTTGAAAAATTAATCAACCTAAAAGAAAATGCTTGAGATTTTCAAACCAAGCTCTTGGTGCCTGTTTTAACCCATACAAAGCCCTATGAAGCTTGCATACCAGAGCATTCCCCGAGGAGTCTCGCTGCTCAAAACCAGGAGACTGAGTCATAAACACTTCTTCTGTAAGGTCACCATGAAGAAAAGCATTGTTCACATCAATTTGCCTGAGTTGCCACTTATTAGTTAAGGCTAAAGACAACACAATACGAACAGTAGGTGATTTAACAACAGGACTAAAGGTTTTGTAAATATCAAAACCAGGTTTTTGAGAAAACCTTTAGCAACTAACCGTGCTTTGTACTTGTTTACCGAACCATCAGAGTTACGTTTAACCTTAAAGATCCATTTACACCCTACTGGAATACGACCATCAGGTAGAGTAACAAGAGACCAGGTTTTATTGGTCGATAAGGCTTGTAGCTCATCATGAACAGCTTGAGTCCATTATGGAGTCCGAAGAGCTTCATGAATGGATGACGGTTCTGAATCAACTAGATCCTTTATATCATCTTTAACTTCAGTTAATGCAGCAAACTGAGAATTGGTTTTTGATCTTGTCATCATGGGGTGAATATTTGGTCTACGACCAGAAGACCTGTTGACATCAGAATTTGCTGACACTAGAGAAAGATCATTAGCACCATCTGTCACCAACCTTGAAGATTCCACTAATTCATTATTGGAAGAATGAACATACCTAATAACAACACCATGCTCTCTTGAAGTCTCATCTAAAGAACCAGCTCTAGGTGCCTCCACATCAGAAACAGACTCAACACCTGGTACCTCCACACCAGAATTCGACAAGTCAATAGTTGGAAGAGAAGTAGTAGGAGATGAAATTCCAGGACAAGCAGGAGATGTATTGGTTTGATCAGTAGGTATATCAACAAAGCCAAATGGAAGAAAGAATGGATCACTCATGTAAGTGTTTTTCGGGGCAGAGGATAACATGAACTTGCCTTTTTCTCAGCAAATGGAAACTCATTTTCATGAAACCGAACATGCCTTGAAATATAGAGTTTACCATTTGAATCCAAACACTTGTAGCCATGCTGTTGTGAACAATATCCCAGAAAAAAACAAGGAGTAGATCGAAAATCAAGTTTGTGTTTGTTAAATGGACGAGTAAACGGAAAACACAAACAACCAAAGACTCGTAATATAGAATAGTCAGGTACCTTTCCAAACAATTTTTCATGAGGAGAAAGGTTAGAAAGTACCCGAGTAGGGAGCCTATTGATTAGAAATACAGCTGTGAAAAATGAATCACTCCAATACTGCATAGGCAAGCTTGCTTGATACATAAGTGTTAGTCCCATTTCTACAATATGCCTATGTTTTCTTTCAACTATCCCGTTTTGCTCAGAAGTATATGGACAAGTAATTCTATGAGCAATACCTTTGCTAGTAAAGTAAGGCGAGAGAGTTTTAAATTCTCCTCCTCCATCGGTTTGAACAGCTTGTAGAGAACATAACAGTTGTGGCTCGGCCAAGGTATGAAACTATATGAACACATTAGTAGCATCACTTTTCTTTTCTAAAAAATAGATCCAAGTATATCGTGAGAAAACATCAACTATACTCATATAAAATCTTTTTCCATTAGACGTCACCGGGGCAGGTCCCCATAGATCAACCTCAATCAACTGAAGAGGCTTAGTGTATTTAATTGAAGAGTTAGAAAACGGGAGACGTATGCTTTTACCTACAGAGCAAGCCGAGCATAAACCATAAGAAGATGAACATTTTTTATTAAACTGTGCGAATACAGAACTCAAGACCTTGGATCATGCATGTCCAAGTCTTTGATGCCAAACCATAGCAGAAACGACAATACTAGTACTATGACAATTACTTTCAAAACCAGAGTTCTTATTAGACAATCTAGAAGAAAAACTACTAAAATCTAACTTGTATAATACTCCAGACTCTTCTCCTTGTAGTAAGACCTTCTTAGTTGCAGAGTCCCGAATGAGACAATACGCAAGATGAAACTCAAACAACATAGCATTATCCCTGGAAAACTGAGAGACAGAAAATAAGTTTTTAGTGATTTCAGGAGAATAAAGCAAATTGTTAAAAAACAACGATTTAGAACATGTATTTATCACAGATGTTCCTATATGAGAGATTGACAATTGAGCACCATTTCCTACTTGAATTGTACATGCACCTTTGTATGGTTCAGCTCCAACAGGTTGAACATTAGATATGTGGTTCGAAGCTCCGTAATCTGGATACCAGATCTGATCGGTGCGAAGCTGTTGTGGCTGAGACAAGGAAGTGAAGTTCACTTGGGGATTCAGCTCTTGAGCGTTTGAGGGAGCAGCAGCTACAACACCAGCAGCAGGAGGTTCCACACCGAATGGAAATCCATAAGGAAGCATGTAGGGATATTGTCCAACCGAAGGAGCTGAAGGCAGATACATTGCAGGATTGATATAAGGAGCTGAAGACAGATACATAGCTGGATTGACAGTAGGATTGACAGCAGGATTTGAAGAACCAAATTGATGATGCTGGAACAGAGGCTGAGAAGGCTGAGAAGCACTGAAAGTATGATGTTGAGGCAGAGATTCAGACACAGATTGACAGCTTGAAGAAGGATGATGCTGATCATTAGACTCATTCCAGTCATTCCATGAAGATTGACAGATATTGGCAGATATCTGTCCAGCTGAATTGATGCCTTGAAAATTAACATCGAACCTCTTGTAGTACCTTTTGACAAGGTGTCCTACTTTGCCACACAATTGGCATTGAGGTCTATTTCCTCCTCTTCCTCGACCAGAACCTCTTCCAACATTGTTCTGATTTGTGTACTGAAACTTATTCTGGTTTTGAGGACTAGAATTCTGATTCTGTCCACCAGAAACACTCCCATTCTGTCCGAAAGCAGGAGTTGCAGTAGGTAGCTGATTCTTCGAGCCTTTTTCATTGCTATGCACCATGGCTTGAGGCAGGACCAAGGGATCAAACAGCTGATCACGGCTTCTGGTTTTAGCATCCAAAAGAACCGAGCTGACAGAGGCAAGATCATACGGATTTTTGCTTGCGTCTATAACAGCAACTACATTGTCAAATTGTCCTTGAACTCCATCTAGAACAATTGATATCTGCTGCATTTCTTCAATAGGATGACCGCAGCTTGGCATACTATCGCAAGTGGATTGAATGTCAGCTAAGTAATCTCGAACCGACTAAGTTATGAGTTTCCTTGCCTTCAATCTTCCATAGAGACTCATAACTCGAGTGGTTGATGAAGATGAGAACATTTGATACAGCCTGGACCAGATAGCACTTACTGTCATGCATCCTAGCAGGTATCTATTGACTTGAGGACAAATTGACACAAGCAGACATGAAGCTAATGCACTATCACGTTGCAGGTATGAAGAATAGACAGGATTTGGCACATTTTCACCATTTTCGTTAACAATCTGCATAGGAATGTCCCTAACACCGTATAGATGCGATTCAAGATTAAATCCACGAACAGCAAGTAATACCTGCTGTTTCCATAGCTGGAAGTTGTCATCTCCTGTGAGAAGACAGACACGCTTGTTCGAGAATGCAGGTGGAAGCAGATCCTCCATTGCAGAACAGCTTCGAGCATAACAGAGCAGGCGACGGACGAAAAACAGAGCGACTGGAAATCGCGGCTGAAATCACTGCTTGGAGACGAATCAGGCGTTGCAGTCACCAGATTCTTGCAGCTTTGATACCATATTAGTCAATCTCATATGAGATTGAGAGAAGAAATGAAAGAAGATTGAGTAACTTGGAGAAGAAGGAATCGGAATTCTGTTACAACCGAATTACCAAAAAATAGAGTCGTATTTCTTCAATTCATTCAAGTTAAGATACAATCAGATTCACCACCTATTTATAGTCTAATCTAATGAGGAAAACAGAAAAGAATAACAAGATACTAAGCTATAGACTAGACTAAACAAGAAGACACTAGAAGACTCAAGAACATCCAAGAACAATCAAGAACACCTCAATAGAGAATGAACCGGACTATCCTAGGAGTGTTCTATACAATAAACATACTTCTTTATCATAACTCCTAACAAATTTACCCAAATTGCCCATTTTGATCATGCTTGGCCAAAAAAATTACATGGTTTTTTCAAAAAAACTAACTAAACCATATACAATCATATTTTATTTAGGAGTTAATTTCAAATAAATAACAAGAGATAATAAATTTAATCATGCTCGATAAAATGGTGGCTTAACTTTGGGGTCATTTTAAACGTGTCAAAAATACACGAATGATTTTGAAGATATTAAGCACGTTGGACCAATTTGTAACACTTTGACAAGACATGGGATGTCCATAAACGTTTAGGGACCAAAATGTAGTTATTAAAAATTCGAGCTGAATTGGAAATATTTTTTTAAAAATTGACAGAATTGACCCTAATCTATTCTGGACTTATTTGTAACACTTGGTAAAGTTCCAAAATAACCTGAAAATTATTCTGGACTTCTTTCTAACACTTTGAGAAGTCATGGAATGTCCAGAAAATTTTTGGAATCAAAATGTAATTTTAAAAAAATTATAATTGAACTGAAAATATCTTTTTACAAAAAATGATAGAATTGACCCTAAACTATTCTGGACTTATTTGTAACAATTGGAAAAGTTCCAAAATAACCTGAAAATTATTCTAGACTTATGTGTAACATTTTGAAAGGGATGGGATGTTCAGAAAGGTTCAGGGAAAAAATATAATTTTTGAAAAATTCGAGCTGAATTAAAAAAATATTTCAAAAATTGCACAAATGACCCAGAATGACTCAAGAGTTCAACGACCGAGTTATAACCTTCATCATAGTTCAGGAATGACCTAAGTCAGTTTTGAAAATATTTGTTTTAGACCGAAATAAAGCTCCATAACTTTAAAAAATGCCTAAAATGACCCCAAAGTTATACCGAACTTAAAACCGAGTACGATTCTTTTATGAAATATAACTAGTAACACATAATATTAATAATATAAATTGCATTCACATCAAGAAATATAAATACAATATTGAATACGATAGAGATACGCCTAAGTTATTTAAAGTTTAGATACCGTTCAAGGAACCGAAACCGATAATCACCGATTTTTTTCCACTCAATTTCTCTCTCTTTTTCACTTGAAACTTCACTTTGATTTTATTTTCTTTCTTTTTCCTTTCCTTTCTTATTTTTTTCAATATTTTCCTTCAACTGTCGTAGCTTAGTAAGTTCTTATTCTTCACCTCTTTGTCGAAGCTTGCATCTCCCTTTATAGAGTTTTCCAAACAGTATAATAAAGTGATCAAGTGGGCAAGTGGTGATGGCAATTAAGAGATGTTTTGGTGGTAGATGGAGAGAATTTGGCCAAGCATAAGCAAATGTAATCAAGTGGTCAAATGGTGATGGCAATTAGGAGACTTTTGGTGGTAATTGGAGAGAATTTGGCCAAGGAGAGCAAAGGTGATCAACTTGAGAAATGATGATGGCAATTAGGAGACTTTTGCTGTCAATTGGGAGCAAATGAGAGTGATTTGTGGCATGGTGGGGATTTGGACGAAAATGGATGGCATGGTGGGTGTTTGTCAAAAATTGGGTGGCATGGGTTTAGGGGTTTAGGACTAAAGATTTTGACATAGATCAATATATATATATAGTTAAATCTAATATCTATTTTAGTTTTAGTTTTATCTATGACAGGTACCATGTCAAGATCTTTAGATCAAAGATTTAGAGAAAAATAGATAAAACTTAAATAGATATTTTCTACTTAACCTATTGTTACACCAAATGCATATATATATATATATATATATCCTAAAACTAGCTGTTGGTAACTTCCTATATATAAATATATATCCTTAAACTTTGACTATATATATATATATCATTAACCTTCGACATACCTATACTTATATCCTAACATTCTCCATACTTGATTTGCTTTTGAAAAAACTTTGAACTCCTTTGCCTCCTTGAACTACTTTGTCTTATTTGAACACATGAATCAGTGATTTCAGTTTTGATAATCCATTGATGCTTCTTTGAGTGACCAGACTCTCTAGCTATCTATCATTCAAGCCAAAGCACTAGTTTTTCTTCACACACAAATGTATCCATATCAAACATATTAAAAAAAAAAACAATCTTATACTCATAATGCAGTTATATTAGAACTTTCACATATGATATTATCATAAGCACACATCATGAATCATTCACTCAATGTTTTCACTATAAAGACTCCTGCAGATGTATCATAGATTACACATCAAATGTATCTCACACTTGTACTTAACATAACTGAACAATTTGTTTGATATTCATCACATCATACTAATCTAACACCAGTCTTCCTTTCTCTTCTTTATCTATCATTTTTCCAGATTATTTGATTGAGAGTTTTATTTTTGCTTCTCTCCTTTTATATATATTTTTTTCACTGCAATTATTTTCCATTGACGGGAGAGTTTTAACTCTTATCATACCAATACAGTTGGATGGTTTAAGCCATCGTCTTTTCTTCCTCAAGAGTATGAACACAAGTATCTTGTCGTTCTCTTGTGCACATAACTCCATTTTTGCAATCAAAATGTACCCTATGTCAAGTCAATGATCTTGATATTTCTTGAGGTGCAAAGAAGAGGACGAACAAGTATAAATGGAAATATAAATGATGAGAAAACTCACAGAAAAGCAATTACATACCAGTACAGGATAAAGAAAATTCAATGGAACTCACTGATGCATAATAAGGAGGATTTATGGAAAACAGAATAATGACAACAAATGTAATGTTCATCTAGATGACATCAATGATCATGAAATGTTGCATAATGAAATAATCATGATGCCTTAAATCTGATTTAATAAGATCATTCAATGGAATAGAACAAGGAGCTTTTAAGACTACAAACGATACCAGTTGATGAGAGGACATATCAAGTCATAGAGACATACAAGAATTACCTGAACCTATTCATGTGCTCAATCCAGAGGTGAAGACAACTCTTGAAGTTCTTGAACCGAAAACACACCAAGCTTCGTTCTGCATGGCACAAATGTATTTTCTGTTAATGGTTTCGTTAACATATCAGCTACATTCTCATTTGCTGGAACAAAGTTGACGATGAGTTCCCCAGATTGAAGTTTTTCTCAGATGAAGAACATATCAATCTCCACATGCTTCATCTTTGAATGATGACCAGATTTTTTGACAATGCTACATCACTGGTATTATCACTCCATATCACCAGAGGAGATGGCAGAGTTAAACCTATTTCCAGAAGAAGATACTTCACCCACATGATTTTACACACAGAATTAGTAATGGGACGGAATTCGGCTTCAGCACTGGACCTAGAAACCACTGACTGCTTATTGGAGCACCAGATAATGGGGTTGCGATTGAGAAAAAGATGGTGCCCAGAGATGGACTTCCTAGCTATCCAGTCAGCATCTGCAAAAGAAACCAGTGACACATCAGTAGAGGAACAAGGAGCTGAGCGAACCAACAGACCATGATCCAGTGTGCCTTTCAAATATCGGATGACATGAATAACAGCAGACCAGTGACTAGAGCACGGTGCCTGCATATACTGACTTAACTTGTTGGCAGCAAAGTTAATATCAGGCCTGGTGATACATATATGCTGCAATGGACCTATAGAACTTCTATAGAGAGACTCATCATGAAACAATTCAGTACACTGATTCATACTTGAGCGAGTGATGAACGTACCTGTCATAGGAGTAGGAAAAACATTTGCATGCGACAAACCAACCTTAGATATGAGCTCCTGAATATACTTCTTTTGATTAAGAAGCAAATAGTATTATCTAGTGGAAACTTCCATTCCTAGAAAATAATTAAGATGCCCTAGATCTTTTAGCTTGAAGTGATCATTGATAGAACATATAACTTGTTCAACCATTGAACATGATGAAACTGTGATGACAATATCATCTACATAAACAAGTAACAAAACAAAACCATGACTAGATTTCTTAATGACCAAACAACTATCAACAGTAGAAACATGAAACCAAAGAGACTGAAGAATATAGGATTTCAATTTTTTTAACCAGGCACGCGGGGCCTGCTTCAAACCATACAGTTTCTATAACTTGCAGACCAAAAGAGCAGAACCAGATGATGAAGGCTCATCCACTGAAAATATCTTTGACAACATGATGCTTTCATATTTAGGCATAAACTTTCCCAGAGAGTTTGAATTCACTTGATGGATTTCTTTTTCTATCCTTCTCCTACAGTATTTATTTTATCGCACCTCTCAGTTCCCTTAATTCTTGCCTAGGTTGCCCTTTCAGTTTTTCAACCTAGTAGGGATTTGACTTCTCTTCTTTTTTCATGATCACCCTTTTTAGGGATTTTTAATCATGCACATCTTCCCTAAATTTTGCCTAAACCGCCCTTTCGGGTGTTCGATTTAGTGAGAATTTTCTCTCATTTTTGGAGGCTCGCTTTCTGGTGATGAACTCTTTAAGAATTGTTTTTTACTGCGTCCATATTGATTGGACTAGGGAGTTCTTGGTTGTCTATGTCAGTGATGCTCATGGCTTCTCCGCTGAAAATATCTTTGGCGACATAAGGCCCTTCCTATTTAGGCACAAACTTGCCCCGAGAGTCTGGATTAACTTGAAGGAATGTTTTTTTTTCTTCTGGGAATTACATTGTATGCTTGCAATTCTCTCAGGCGCATCTTCTTGAGTGATACGTCGCTGGAACAAATGTTTGTGGCACAGCGCGATGAACTGCCTCTTTTTATGAGGTTCAATTGCATGTATTTTCATCTCTTCCACTCTGACTCATCCATCTATGCCTCGACGAGGATCCTAGCTGGCGGGTGTTCTATTTCAATTGGCAACACGACTTCGGTCCCGTAAACAAAGGAGAATGGGGTTGCCCCTATTGATGTCCGTATTGAGGTCATGTATGGCATGAGTGTCTAAGGCAGCTTATCATGCCATTCCTTTAACTACTCTTCCCACTCCTCCATTCATTTGTGGTTGAAATGGAGATGAATTATTATGCTTGATCATAACCCATCGACCAATTTATATTTTCGACATTGCTAGTGATGATTGACTTTGGCATTCCCTGACGCATGATGATGTCTTGGCTGATGAAAAAATTCAATGGCATTTGTCGTTATTGACGTCGCGGTAATAACCTCTACCCCTGGTTAAGTAATTGATGGAAATCAATATGAATCAAATGACCATTGGACACGTTTGGGGAAATCATGTTGATTACATCGATGCCCCACATTTATAAAGACAATCTAATTATCATTGGACGCCTTTGGGAACTCTCCGTACTTCACATATCTTTTTATATCAGTGAACCAGGGTTGACCGTCTAACTCTTTGATTGTAAAACCTACGTTTTGATTTTGATCTCCATTGAGAGTTTTGTTTTGTTTCCCGGAGAGATTTTACTAAGATCGTTGTCCTGCTTCTCTTCTTAGCAGCTTTCTTCATCATGGTGATGCCGTTATTGGCGCTAATGTTATTGTCCATTCATGTTTCTCCACTCTTCGGGGAATCCGATCAATTGGAAGCACTCCGCGTTGTTGTGACGAAACTTCCCGTAATGGCTACATCTCATGCCCTTTCAATCAACACTTTTGTCAATAATGAGCTCTTTGCATCAGCAACGACGTTTCCCTTATTGTAAACAACAGTGTCGTCCTGCGTCAACAATGGCGTCTCATCTGCAGGAGTCAACAATGGAAACTCTTTTGCAAGAGTCAACAGTGGTGCTTGCCCCGTGTCAACAGTAGCGATAATTCTAGATGAGTCAACAACGGCGTATGTCCCATGTCAAAAATTGCGTCTCCCCTGCGTCAACAATGGTGTTGGTTCACCTATATTTCAGTCGTCTCTGCTTCAGCTCGATCAAACGACAGGAAGTTGTTTTTCTTATCTCCTTTACTTTATAAAACAACCTTCCCTCTTTCGGTGGCCGAATGTGATCTGGTGGCGTGGGTTGGTTATGACTCTGATTGCCACTTCCACTGAGCGAGATGTAACATAGAAGACAGACTTAATTCTGGTGATGGGAACCTCGGCGTCCCTCCTTTCTGCGATGCCCATTACTTATCTTCGGTCCCTTTCTTGATCTGATAGTTGCATACGTCGATTCTACCTCAAGTAATGGGTTTTCTCGTAGTACATCATCTTTTTCTTGATTATACTCATTCACACTACATTCATGCACTGATACAATTTGGTCTCTACTTCATTTTGTGTTCCAAATTGCAATGTTCTGGGCCAACTGGTAGATGATGATGATCAAATGGAATAGCCGATCGATCTGTTACTTGATCGAGAATTATGTCTTTGATACCATGATGAACATACTAAGCAATATGTATTTGGTGACCCTCCTCACCATATCCTTCTTCGTAATGCATAGAGTCAGATTCGACAAGGGTACGCATAAACAAATTTGAATCAAGGTTCTCTTTGTGTTCTTGAAGTACTGGAGTCGTCGAATGTCGCATGGGTTCCTGGAAACCTAAGTTCAAAATACCATAGTAATAATAAGGAATACACAATTGATCATGCATGATTGGTTTTGAAAATTCTGCACGTTTCGTTCATTCCATTCGTAGACTTTGATTGCATGTATGGCTAAAACAATTCTCAAAAATACTTTAAAAGGATTTGACCAATCAAAATATATATCTTAAGACGTCACACTGCGACGCAACTTATTTAGTGCATTTGTTGCTTGTTCCTTGGTTCAAAGAAAGGTCGAGGACATGCATTTTGAATATCTCTTTATTCGCCTCGCGTGAATTATTCAAGGGTATCACTAAACTCAGCTACATTGCCCCCACATTGCTAGAATGATGGTGGTTGTTCGTGTATATCCTCGATTATCTCCTCCGGGTTGAAAGACGGACTTGCATGTGTCGAATAAAACTTGTGAATGTATTCCGTTGTTGTTAATAATAAATACTACACTTTCCACATTTTAGAAGTTAAACAAGGCGTCCAGGAGAGCCCAAATGATTTTGTAGTTTGTGACGCTGTGAACGTCGTCAATCTTCTCGTTTTCACGCATTTGAAATCCCCTTTTGTCATTGGTTTCCATATTCGAGCAATTTCGACCGTAGGGGGTTGTATGGACTTAATGTGGGGCAATGATTTGTTTGTTTCATCCTTACCAAAGATGGTGCGTGAAACGTCGTAAGGATACTAAATAGAATGAACGGAACTTACAATTTTTTTTAGAAAAATGCAATGCAATTGCGAGAATGTAAATTTCATTAGTAAGGTTCGTAATACATTTACAGCAGTCTGAAATATATAATACAAAAGGCCCAATCCTATACATGTCATGATCTAGGGACAAAATAAAACACATTTACATAATGGGTCAAACTTCCATCCACAGTTGTTGGGCTGACTTCTAATTCACAACAATTGGGCCAAATCGTCTTCACGAATTGTGGGTCAATCTCACATCCAAATACTTGGGTTGAATTCTCAGTTACATATGTTGGGCCCAAAAATGGAAATACACACAAAATGGTAAAGATTAAACACAGTGTGGAGCTTTTGTTCTAAACGGATGGAATTTCTAGGTCCTCTAAACCAGTTGAACCTCACCCCCTAAAGAGAATCACGGGCCCATTCCGATCATCGAGTTGAGTTGTTTGGGTGCGTGTCGGTGGTCCAAACTGCTCCAGGTGCATTCCCCTACTAAACGCCCTAAGCTCTTAATGTGCTCCAAGTCCGAGCAACTAATGGTAACCGACGTTATTACAATTACATCGCCTTTCGGGCAATATTTAAAACTGCAAGCACGAGCAAACAGTCAAAACAGATAGGGTAAAATATAACATGACAAAACAAACATGACAAATCCTAAACTCTCTAAACAGATAAGTCCCTAGCAGAGCCGCTAAATTGTCGGACGTCAAATCCGATTTTTCCCGACCATTTTGAAAAATATATTTTATTTTCGCTCGATGGGTCCAGTCGAACGGGGTGATCAACTGGACCGAAAAATGAAAGAGTCACCACTCATTAATTAAAGGCTAATCGAAATCTTAAAGTTTGTCTAAGATACATGGTGTTAACATCCTAGGGCTTGAAAATGTCTGCGTCTAAAGAATCGAATTTGGGGGTTTGGTTACGTCTTAAGGGCTCGCGAGCCCATAATACGCCATTTCGGTACTTTAGTTTGCTTTTGAATTTTTTTTAATTTTATTAGTCAATCTCAGATGAGATTGAGAGAAGAAATGAAAGAAGATTGAGTAACTTGGAGAAGAAGGAATCAGAATTCTGTTACAACAGAATTACCAGAAAACAGAGTAGTATTTCTTCAATTCATTCAAGTTAAGATTACAATCAGATTCACCACCTATTTATAGTCTAATCTAATGAGGAAGAAGAAAAGAATAACAAGATACTAAGCTATAGACTATACTATACAAGAAGACACTAGAAGACTCGAGAACATCCAAGAACACTCAAGAACACCTCAATAGAGAATGAACCGAACTATCCTAGGAGTGTTATATACAATAAACATACTCTTTATCATAACTCCTAACATTCCCTATCCAAGATCCTTTTTGAACAAGCTTGCTTGATTGTTGTTTTTGTCTGAAATACTCTTCCATCCTTATGCATAGTTAGCTCAGTGTTTTTGAAATCCAGTCATGAACATCTACTTGCAGCTCTTATCAAGCTTGATCACAATCTAAACTGCAGTTTGTTGGATCGTGAAATCCTGGATGCTGATCTGGCAGTGAATTAAATGCCAGACAAGGAAGGAAAGACGCTTCTGCTCCAACTCCAGTGAACCTGCAGGTAGGGGAGCGCAACAGAGGGGGTGTCTCTGGGTCCCTCTCCGATGCTTAAATGAGTATATGTGTGTATAAAACTCAAAACGTAAGGAACGTATGTAAAGCAAGGGTATTTATATGGTAGCAGAGATCAAACCGTATAAGGCAGCTGAATATCTGAGTGTATATCGTGTTGCTAAAGATTCGGATCATGGGATATGGCAGTTACTGCGAGATATTGCAGTTACCAAATCTAATCTTTAGTGAATATGTGACCGAGATACGTGGGATATCGTGGCCACTTCCTTATTAACGGTTTAGTGGGACCAGAGGAGAGAGGCAAGGCTCTCTTCGGGGCGAGCACTCTCATGGCGAGCAGTGAAAGGTCACGGGCTGGTGAAGAATGGCGAGCACTCAGGGCCACTCGATGATGGTGAAGAAATACTTTGGGCTCGGTTCTGGGCCACTCAATGATGGGCCAAGTTTGACTCGTACTTAGGCCGATCCGGTTCGAATGTCATGGGTTTACCCCCTCTATGGTTATTGGGCTTTCGAGGCCTTTTCCTTATTGGGCTGTCACTATCGATACCCAACATTTGCCCCCGAAGCTTGATTGAAGTTTCTTCAGTCGAGCTTAATTTCCTGGTAGGGTTTTAGATAGTGACGTCTTAGATTCGGTTTTCTTCGTCTCTTGTAATGGTTCATGACCTTTGAGGCATTTCGAGCTCGTTTGGCGAGCAGTTTCTTCCCTGTTCAAGGCTGAAAGAGTATCCTTCCTTTTATTCCCCTTTGGAGATCACTCGAGGTAACCTAGGTTTATGAAAGTCTATCTTTCTTGGTTAGGCGATCACTACCTACCCAAGGTACTTCTGATAAAGCCTATCCGTGCGTTGGCGACCACTTTGTCCTCTTAGTGGACTTTTAGCATTTAATAACTGCACAGTTGTCCAGAGATCGAACGGTCGCTTGAGGCACGCCTGTCTTTTACTTTTCTGTAAACCAAGGGTAGTCTGACAGCTGTCTGTACCAGCCAACCGTTTGTCTCCCCGAGGTGTCTCTTGGAATTCTGACATTGCTTCGGTTTTTTCCAAAAAGGTGCAATTATTCTCCTGTGTCGCTTCGATTCGTCCGTGGCGGTTACTTCTTTTTGGGCCTATATAAGAGACATCAGTTTCTCTGTTTTAATTTTTACGCTCCTTTACTCCTTCAGATTTCCAGAGCTTTTTATGCGGATCCTTATTCTTTCTTATTCAATCTTCTTCAAACCTTTCTCTCCACTGCTTCCATGGCTACCCGAGGTCAAAGAGTTAAGCACACAGCCACCAAGGGGTCTAAAAATGCCAATGCCCCCAAGAGTACCAATGCCCCCTGACCACTAGGGATGGTGCTGTGCCCCCCTCAGCGGGGGAACAACCTGACGTGGGGAGATCCGCAGCCACCCCAGTGGTGGTGGATGGGACTGAGCTTCAAACACCCATCTTTTCTCCGAAAGGTAAACCTCCGTCCTTTCAGTGTTCTGTTTTGGTAATATTCCCTGCTGTTCCTTGTTTTTTATGTTTGCCATTGCCATATCTGAACTTATTTGAGTAGATGTCAAGCCTAATGAGTTGAAGCCGGCTTACTTTAAGACAATGGTGGCGCTTGGTGGCCTCAGTGTGGAGGATGCTCCTAGGTATCCTGGGTTAGGTCTGCACTATCCTCACGACGGAGAGGTTTACATTTATGCGGCCCAGATTGATGCTGGGTTGCGTTTTCCTCTTTGTGAGGATTTGCAGACATTGTGCCAGTTCTATGGGATCCACCTCACTCAACTCGTTCCTAATGCAATCCGGATGTGGGTCGGTTTCAAGTTCCTGTGCATACGCCAGGAATGGGTGTATTCACTGGCCTTGTTCCGGTGTTTTTTCCGACTGGCAGCTGGGGCGAACCACCACCATCAATTCCAACCACGCTGGCCGAAGTTTGCAGAGTGGGGAGGCCCTCAAGCATGGATTTGGAATGTTCATGTCCGTCTGGTCGATGATTTCCGGGCCACTAACTCCAACTACAAGAAGTTTTGTTTCTTGTACAAGGGGGGTGTACCCTGGAAATTGTTTACCTCGGACAAGGATTTCCCTCCTTCCTTCGAAGAGCTGGTAGGGAGTGATCGGAACGCCATCGACGACCTATACCGGTTGCATCGGTCGTCCCAATTCAAGTCCATTCGCTCAGTGGCGGAGACTACTGAGAATATGCTTGAGATGGCAGGCATTCATCAAGCCACGCCAATCTTTGATGATTGGGTAATCTTCTAACCCTTTTCCTGTTTTATCATTTGTAGGCAAGGCCGTAGGCAAGAGCCGAAAACTGATAGGTCTCTTTGATGACCAGATATCGGCGGGGTTGTCCTCCGACCAGGCACTGCTGAGCTCTCCTCCTCCCCCCTCTAGACGTTCATCCAAGAGGAAGTCCGAGGAGGTGCTTCCTTCGGCCACTACTGGCCCTCGCCAACCAGGTATGTCGCCTCGCCCTTTGTGGATTTAACGTTTTCATACTTTGCAGTTTTTTGGTTTTTGACATATTGTCTTGCTATTTTGCAGAGAAGTCCTCGGCTGACGTGGCCCGGGACCCTCCTCCTCCTCCTTCCAAGAAGGTCAGGAGTGAGGAGCACCCAGAAGTCGACCAGCATCTTTCTCCTCCCCCTCCTAAGGGCCCTTCTGCCAGCAAGGGGAAGGGTCTGGACGTGGCGCCTCCTTCTCCCTCTCCCCAAGGCCCTTCTGCCATTAAGGAGAAGGCTTTGGCCTTGGCGCCTCCCGCTCCTACGGTGCCCACGGTTCCTCCTAAGGAGTCTGGGATCCAGAAGAAGGGGCCTGCTGCTTCCAACTCTTCAAGGGCTCCCGCCGAGGAGTACTGCTCCATGGCGAACTTGTTCCAGCCACTTAAGTCTGCGGACTCTCGGGGGCCTTGGGTCCCTTGTGCGGACCTTGCCAAGAAGGGGTACCGTGCCCAGAAAAGACTCCGGGGTAGCCCGGACATGTGCATGCGGCTTCTTGATGGGATAATTCCCCCCAAGGACCGTTCGATTGTTCCCACGGAGCTACCTCAGATCATGGGGTTCCTGCGGACCCACTTCGAACGAGTCGCCCTGGTATGATCTCGCCTCCTTTCCGTTCTTTCTTCCTTGTCGTTCCCTTTTTGTTTGATGTCCTGACAATTTTCCTTATGTTTTTGTTGTTAGCTCGTTCGGGAAGAGGTGATCCTTGGCCGCGTCTGACCTGCTTGTCGAGCTGGAGCAGTACCGAAGTACGGGGGTCACCTCCGGGCAGTTGGAGGCCATCAAGAAGACCACTGATGTGGCGATCGCCTTGGTGGACGGTGTCCGGGAGGAGTACTTCAGGAAGGAGCAGCGTCTCCTTGCTGATGTCAAGAAGAGGGAGGCTGATCCTGCAGCCTTCCTTCAAGAAGCTGAGGCACTTCATCGGTGCCTTGATGAAGGAGAAGCGGTCCGAGATCACCTAGAGGCCGAGTTGAAGGAGGCCCGTGCTCGAGGGGCAGAGTCAGAAGCTCAGCGGGTCGCCGCTGAGGCGCAAAGGGCTGCTGCTGACGCCAAGAGGGAAGCTGCGGAGGCCCAGAGGGGCATTGCTGAAGCCAGGGGGATCGCCTTGGAGGAGGAGAGGGATCGGCTAGCTGGACAGTTGAGAGCTGTCCCTTCGCCCCAAAGCACAGTCGAGGCATTCAAGGCCTCTAAGGATTTTGAGGACTGTGCTTTGAAGGTGATGAAGTCGGTGATTGCCGATTTTCTCCAAGTCCTGGTGGATGATGTCCTGGCAGTCGACCCCAACTTTCCCATTGGGGAAGTTGAGTCCTTGATGAGCTTCCTCCGAAGTCGCACCCTTCATTCTGCTGCTGAAGAGGTTGACCCAGCTGCGGCTGAAGAGGTTGCCCCCGATGGCGAGCCGAGCCGTCCTGCCCCCGAAGGCGAGCAAAGCACCCCTGCCCCCGAGGACCCGAAAGCTTGAAGCCTCTAGCTCCTTGGCGACCATATTTTCTTTGTCTTTTTTAGATAGCTGTTTTTTGTTTTACCTTGTAATTATTTATTTGACTTAAGACTTGGTTTCCTTATATTGAATGCCTTTACATTCATGAGCCTTTAATTGACTTCGAACATGTTTGTTTATTCATCCAATGTCTTAATCATAATTACTCTCGACTTTTCTTGCTTTGTAATGGCTTCGACTCTTAAAGTCTTAGACCAAGCATAAGTATGTACGAACTTTCTAAGGACAATCCTCTTACGCTTAAAAGCATAAACTTCTAAGTTCAAACAGATATTACATTTTTCAAGTTTAAACCTTCGAGGTGTTCGCATAATAATAGGGAATTTGTTAACTTAAGGCTTCATCATCCATAGTGATCGCCTAAAATTCCTTATCCGTTGTTTAATTAGCAGATATTTTTGTTTGGCTTTGGCGTCTGCTTTCCCATTTTTGCCTAATTCTATTGTTAGGACTTTTTGGCCTGACTTTGGCGTCAGGGCTTTCATTTTGCCTAACTTTATTGCTAGGTCTTTTGACCAGTCTTTGGCGTCAGGGCTTTTTGGCCTAGCTTTGTTGCTAGGGCTTTTGGCCTAGCCTTAGTGATAGGGCTTTTGGCCTATCTTTGGCGATACGGCTTTTGGCCTATCTTTGGCGATACGGCTTTTGGCCTATCTGTGGCGTTAGGGCTTTTGGCCTAACTTTGTTGCTAGGGATTTTGGCCTGACTTTGGCGTCAGGGCTTTTGGCTTATCTTTGGCGATAGGTCTTTTGGCCTATCTTTGGCGATAGGGCTTTTGGCCTAACTTTGTTGCTAGGGCTTTTGGCCTGACTTTAGCGTCAGGGCTTTTGTGCCCGATTTGGTTATCAGGTCTTTGCCTGACTTTTGGTGTCAGGTCTTTTTTCTTCGACTTGCTTCGAGTGGACACGCTTTATGAAGGAATGACTTTCTTTTATTAACATAACAGTTTGATTACAAGCTATGTATGAAATATCCTTAAATGCTCAGAATTGAATGGACGGGGTAACCTTTCGCCTTCGATGGTTTCCAAATAGTAGGATCCTGGTGCGGCGATCTCTACTACCTTGTACGGTCCTTCCCATTTGGCTGAAAGTTTATTTTTACTGTCCAGCCTTGTGAATTCATTCTTTCTCATAACCATCTCCCCCACGAAAAATTGGCGAGCGCTGACTTTTCTGTTGAAATATCGAGCGGTCGCCAAGCGCATCTTTGCTTGTGTCTTTTCCGAAAGCCATCTCTTTTCCTCTGCTAAGTCGAGGTCAGTTATGTGCTCGATCTCACTTGCCTCCGCATTAAATTGTAGGACTCTGTGGGTAGGCACTGCTATTTCGGCGGGTGCTACTGCTTCTGATCCGTACACTAAACTAAAAGGTGTTTCTCCTATGGCCGCCTTAGGTGTTGTTCTGATGGACCATAATACGTTTTCCAGTTCTTCTGCCCAATTCCCTTTGAATGCTCGAACCCTTTTCTTGAGTCCTGCTAAGACAACCTTGTTGGCTGCTTCAGCTTGCCCATTCGTTTGAGGATGATGCACTGAACTGAAACGATGGTCGACATGATATTCTTCACAGAGCCATTTGAGCTTCTTTCCAATGAATTGCGGACCATTGACACTGATGAGTATTTTGGGAATGCCAAACCTGGAGAATATGTTGACCTGTAGGAACTTGATGACCTGGAATTCCGTTGTCGAAGCTAGAGCTTTCACCTCTATCCACTTAGTGAAGTAGTCGATCGCCACTATAATGTGAGTACACTGACCAGTGCTAATAGGGAAATGACCCAATATATTGATTCCCCATTGAGCGAAAGGCCAGGCACCCACCATTGGGGATAATAGTGTTGATGGTCGACCCGATCGTGGTGCGAACTTTTGGCAAATCTCACACTTCTGCGTTAATTCGGCTGCATCTTTTCCCAAGGTCGGACAGTAATATCCTAATCTGAAGATTTTCCTGGTCAGCGATCGAGCACCTTCATGACATGCTGCCGCCCCTTCGTGGGCTTCTCGGAGAACCTTTTCTGTTTCAGGATGAGCGACACACCTCAAGTAAGGAGTCAAGTAGCCTCTTCTGAAGAGTTCCCCATCGATAATTAGATAACTGGCTGCGAGGCTTCTCATCCTCGTGGATTCGCCTTCGTCATCTGGGAGTATCCCTTCTTTTAAATAATTCTGGAACGGAGTCATCCATGTGACCTGTCCTTGAATGTTGAAAACCTCTGCTCTGCTTTCCAGGACTGAACATAGGGCCTTTTCCAGAAATTGCACATCCTGGATTGTTGTCCCTCCGAATGCCAGTTTACTCAAGGAGTCTGCCATCTGGTTTTCTTAGCGAGGAATAGACTCAATCGCGAAATTTGGGATTTCCGCAACCAGGTTCTTAGCGATGGTGAGATATTTCTTCATCTTTTCTCCTCTTGCCTCGTAGGTGCCATTAACCTGATTGACAATAAGCTCCGAGTCACTCTTTACCTTAAGCGTAGTTATACCCATTCCTTTTGCCAGTCTGAGTCCAGTGATAAGAGCCTCATATTCTGCTTCATTATTGGTCCCCGGGAATGTCAAGGCGATCGCGTACTTCAGAGGCTCGCCCTCAGGAGGAATAAGAATTAAACCTGCCTCCGAGCCTTCTTTTGATGAAGCCCGTCCATATAGAGCTCCCAGATTTGATTGTCGTCTGCTGACTGATTTGATTGTCGTCTGCTTGACCTTTGATGACCGTTTTTGGCACAAATTTGATCTTGAACTCGCTGAGCTCGATCGCCCACTTGACCATTCTTCCTGAAGAATCTGGTTTCATCAGGAAGTTTTTGAGAGGTTGATTGGTGAGGACCGTGATGTCGTGCGCATGAAAGTAAGGTCTCAGCTTTCGAGCAGCAATAACTAAGGCATAGAGATACTTCTCAATCTGGACATATTTTATTTCAGCTGAGTTGAACATTTTGCTAATGAAATACACTAGACTCTGAACATTATTTTCCTCCCTTATTAAGACAGCACTGGTTGCCACTTCGCTAATGCCTAGATAAAGGAAAAGCTGCTCGCCTGGAACGGGCTTTGCCAGAGATGGGAGTGTTTGGATATGACTCTTCAAGGATTGGAATGCCTCCTCATAGTCTGGCGTCCACTCGAACTTGCGGTTGGCCCTCAGAGTTTTGAAAAATGGGAGGGACCTGTCGCTCGCTTTGGAGAGGAAGCGGTTAAGAGCAGCTAGGCGTCCATTCAGGCATTAGACTTCCTTTAGCTTTTCTGGGTTTGCTTCGATTCCCCTTTCGCTGACCATGAAACCCAGAAATTTACCGGACTTGACCCCAAAGCCGCACTTGGCAAGGTTCAAGCGAACACTATGTATCCTCATGCATTCAAAAGCTTCGCGGAGGTCCACTGTGTGAGGATTGCCCTTGATGGTTTTGACGAGCATATCATCCACGTAAGCCTCCATGTTCCACCCCAGCATGTCCTGGAACAGGCGGTTCACCATCCGCTGATAAGTTGCCCCGGCATTGATGAGGCCAAAGGTCATCACCTTGTAGCACAGAATGTCCCCATCAGCATAAAAAGCGGTGTGAGCCTCATCGTCTGGATGCATTCTGATCTGGTTATAGCCTGAGTAGGCATCCATGAAGCTCAGCATCTCATGACCCGAGGTAGCATCGACCAGTTGATCAATCCTCGAAAAGGGATATGAATCCTTGGGGCAAGCCTTGTTCAAATCGCGAAAGTCGACGCACATCCTCCACTTGCCGTTTGATTTCTTAACCAAAACTGGGTTGGCGACCCAGCTCTGGAATCTCACCTCTCTGACGAAGTCAGCCTCAATCAACCTGCCGACCTCCTGCCTGATCGCCAAATGCTTGTTCGTCCCGAATGACCTTCTTTTTTGGGCGATCGGCTTGATGGAAAGGTCTATTCTGAGCTCGTGGGAGATGATATCTGTGCTGATTCCTGGCATGCCGCTCGGCTGCCAGGCGAATAGCTCTTTAAATTCTTTGAGGAGGGCGGTCATGGCCTCCTTTTGATCCTTCTTCAAGGTGGTTCCAATGCGCACCTTCTTGTCCGGACCATCGATTTCGACCTCTTCCAATTCCGCCAAAGGTGCTGGCCGAGCCAATTCCTCGCGGGGGTCGGCCTCTATTTCAATGGCGAGCGCCTCCCTTTGGTTTTTCCTGCGCAAACAGTTCACATAGCATTGCCGCGAGGAAGGCTGATCTCCGAGCACTTCTCCAATCCCGTTGGGAGTGGGGAACTTCATCTTCTAGTGGACTGTGGAGGCCACAATCTTGTTCGGATTGATCGTGGTCCTCCCTATGATGGCGTTGTAGGATGTAGGTGAATCGACCACCAAGAAAGTGACCGATACCTTGATGCTCTTCCATCCCTCGCCAAAAATCACTGGTATGGTTATAGCCCCCAGCGGATAAGTTGTCCTTCCTGCAAACCTAATCAGCGGAAAGTCGACCTTCTTCAGGTCACGTTTGGACTTGCCCATCTTCTCGAAAGCGTCCAGAAATAGGATGTCTGTCGAGCTGCCTCCGTCGACCAGAATCCTTGCAACGTCACAGCCGTCAATATCTGCTGTGATAACCAGAGCATCGTTGTGGGAGGTGGTCACATGTGCCAAATCATCTTCGGAGAATGAGATGACAATGTTCTCTTCAGGTCGGGGCTGCTTCCCCAACTGAACTGCTGTGGAGATCTTAGTGGCATAGACCTCCTTTGCGCTCGACTTCTCGCCGCCTGCACCGAATCCTCCTGCAATTAGATTTACCCTCCTCTTGCTTCCAGACGGCTCAGTTTGCTCAGCAGGGGCTAGCGAACGATGTCTCCTAGGGGGCGTTCGACTTCTGTCTCGCCCTGCCACGAATTCCTTCAGCATTCCCCCCTGAATCAACTTCTCTATATCCCGCTTCAAAATGCGGCAGTCATCTGTCTTGTGGCCCTTGCACTTTTGGTATCTGCAATAGCTCTCCACATCCTTTCCCATGGGCTGACCACCTCGATGAGGCATCGGTGGCATCGCCAAGGATCTCCTCTCCATCTCGACTAGTACCGCTAAGATCTGCCAATTTAAAGGTGTGAAGTACTCAGGGACCTCTGGATGGCGAGGCGCTGGATTAGACTCGACCCGGGGCCTCCTGTCTTTTCGCTTCTTCTCCTTCTTCACCTCCTTATTACCATCGCGTCGGGGTTCATGAACCACCCTTAGCAAGGTCGTCAGGAAGTCAGCCTCTGTGTTCGCCCTTTCAAGGTCTATGAAACCTTTTGCTCTAGACGCCAACTCCTCCAGCGTCTCGATCTCCTTCACATGGTAGCTGTTTCGCAGCTTCCTCGAGGCCTTGTTGGCTACATCCAGACCCCTGTAAAATGCTCGAATGATCTCCCCATCCGAGATTCGGCGATCTATCTCTGTGACGCTCTAATGGAAACGCCCATAAAAGTTGGACAGCGACTCTCCAGGCTTCTGTTTGACCGAGTCCAGGGCGACCACGCTCTTCAGCAATTGGCGCTCGCCCATATACCTCTCCAGGAACTTGCTTCTTAACTCTGCCCAAGTTTCGATGGATCCTGCAGGGAGGCCGAAGAACCAGGACGAAGCCGAACCCGAAAGAGTGGATGGAAATAACAAAGCCAAGTGATTGGGATCATTTGACTTACCCAGGAGAGAGGCCTCGTGTTTGTTGACATGTACGGTGGGATCTCCTCCATCGTTATACTCAGGTATGGCCCGAGCAACTATATCCTTTGGGATTTTGATGGCGACGAGCTCGTCGGTAAAGGGGTGAGCAGACTGCTCCTTGAAGGGAGCCACGACTGTTAGTCTACTTTCTTGGAGGCTTTTATTGAGGAGGTCATCCATCTGATCCACCGTGCAGTACATTGGCGAGCTTCCAGGTGGAGGAGGACCGGAAGGGTTGGCAGTGTATGCGGCTGCTGGCTCCTTGGTGTACGCTGGAGGTATGGACTGTTGTCCTGATGTCATCTCCTGATCCTCCTGAGGCGCGGTGGGGCCAGGATTTGCCGCTTCAGAAGGTAAGGGCCTTGTGGCAGCAGGGCGGTTGTTTCCTTTAGGAGCAGAGGGATTGTTTTCTGGAGGAGCAGGGGCTTGACGGCGCGCCTGTCCTAGGATGGCCTCCAGCAGGGAGATCATCTCTGGGGTTAAATTGATGTCTTCCTTAGCGATGTGGACTGTCTGCGGTGCCGGGGCTCCGTTCTGATTAGCAGCGGGGGTCGGTCTTGAATCACCGACATGCTCTCGAGTTGTACACGGAGGAACGGCATTGGCTCCTGCTCGGCTGGCAGGTTCTTGTTGAAGCGGTAAAGCGGCGGCGGAATAAGAGCTATCTGAGGATCGCTCCCTGGTCTGGTTCCGACGGTTGCTTTGGGATTGAGTTCTCATGGCTGAATTGCTCGTTCCCACAGACGGCGCCAAATATTGGATCGTGAAATCCTGGATGCTGATCTGGCAGTGAATTAAATGCCAGACAAGGAAGGAAAGACGCTTCTGCTCCAACTCCGGTGAACCTGCAGGTACGGGAGCGCAACAGAGGGGGTGTCTCTGGGTCCCTCTCCGATGCTTAAATGAGTATATGTGTGTATAAAACTCAAAACGTAAGGAACGTATGTAAAGCAAGGGTATTTATATGGTAGGAGAGATCAAACCGTATAAGGCAGCTGAATATATGAGTGTATATCGTGTTGCTAAAGATTCGGATCATGGGATATGGCAGTTACTGCGAGATATTGCAGTTACCAAATCTAATCTTTAGTGAATATGTGACCGAGATACGCGGGATATCGTGGCCACTTCCTTATTAACGGTTTAGTGGGACCAGAGGAGAGAGGCAAGGCTCTCTTCGGGGCGAGCACTCTCGTGGCGAGCAGTGAAAGGTCGCGGCCTGGTGAAGAATGGCGAGCACTCAGGGAGCCTTTGGCGTCCTCAGAGACTTTGGGCTCGGTTCTGGGCCACTCGATGATGGGCCAAGTTTGACTCGTACTTAGGCCGATCCGGTTCGAATGTCATGGGTTACCCCCTCTATGGTTATTGGGTTTTCGAGGCCTTTTCCTTATTGAGCTGTCACTATCGATACCCAACACAGTTCAACTTCCTTTTTCATCAAATCATCTCAAAGTAAGAATTAGAAAGATCACATAGTCCTTTGCAATTTATTTTCAAGATATTCACATCATAAACCAGATTCAACCAGTTAGCATTGATCACAACTCAGTATACTGCACAACTTCTCATCTAAATCAATCATACCCAATACTCGTTTCAACCTTATGAGATATATAAGAGAAATCCCTTCTAAAGACTCATGATATACACCAACCTTGATATAGGCATCCTTATAGAGATTCAATATCCTCTTTCATATGCACTTTTCCTTGATTTTTCTTTTCCTTTCATCTTCATTCTATTTTTCCTTCTTTTTTTTTCTTTGATAGGAAGGTTTGAGTCTTCATCTTTTCATTGGGGTTGGAAGGTTTGAGCCTTCATCTTTTCATTCTCAAATCAAAGAAGAAGTATCTTTGACGTTGTCTTCTTCAATGATTATTTTTGAACTAAACCCCATGAGCTATCATCACAAAACAATCTCTAGGAATAGCCTCAATCATGAGATCATGAAGAACAAGAGAAGGCAGAGATCACCAATATACGATCACAAGGAAAACAAGTAGAGCATGACCAATGATGAAGAGACGAAGACACATTACAGAGTACGAAATCAATACACCCGGGTTGAAAACCATTTTATGATGAATATCTCAATCAAGAAAAGCAAGAACATGGTAATCTCCTAATTCAAATAAGAGATGATAGTACAAGAAAAGAAATAGAACAACACTCTTAGAAAACAATCAAGACAGATTAGAACACAGAGTATGACACATGACTGATATAAAACACCACTGAGCATCATATTCAGACAATCAGAAAAGAGAATCAACAGACAATACCAGCAATCAAGAAGCATTAATCAAGGAGCATCAGACGACTCAATGCCTTCAGTAAGACATTTGGACAACACCTCAACTTCTTCCAAGGAATACACACCAAGCATTTGACGAAGAGGAACAAAACTCTTTTCAGTGAGTGGTTTTGTAAGGATATCTGCAAACTGATCATCAGAAGGAACAAAGTTAACAATCACTTGACCATTAGTTACCTTTTCCCTAACAAAACTAAGATCCATCTCAACATGCTTCATTTTCGAATGATGTATGGGATTTTGAGTCAAACCAACCGCACTTGTATTATCAGACCAAACAACTGGAATAGATGATAAAGAAACCTGAAGCTCCTGAAGTAAGGAAGTCACACACATAATCTCACATATCGCATTTGCAATTGCTCGGTATTCGGCTTCAGCAGATGATCTAGAAATAACAGATTGCTTTTTGGAACTCCACACAATCGGATTGCCATTAGGAATAAGAAAATGTCCAGATATAGACTTCCTATCAGTTGGGTCACTACCCCAATCCGCATCTGCATAAGAAACAAGAGATACTTCATTAGTAGGTATTGGAGGAGCTTGAAATAAAACACCATGAAACAGAGTACCTTTGAGATACTTCAACACATGAACCAAAGCATTCCAATGAACTAATGATGGTGCTTGAACAAACTGACTTAGTTTGTTCACAGCAAACGCAATATCAGGACGAGTAGCACAAATATGTTGAAGAGCACCCACAGTACTTCTATACAGATCATCATTAGGACATGGAACACTATCCTTATAACACAAGATTTTTGATAAGAAATTACCTGTCATAGGTGTAGGCATAGGAGATGAATCACTCAAACCTGTTTTACTCAAAAGTTCCGAGATATACTTGTGCTGGCTGAGAATTAGACAATCGTCTTTTACCTGCACATCCATACCCAAAAAATAGTTAAAAGATCCTAAGTCCTTGAGTTTGAACTCAGTATTGATATGAGAAATTAATTCCTCAATATCATACTGATCATGACTAGTCACAACTATATCATCTACATATATTAAAAGAAAAACAGAACCAGTAGAAGACTTTTTGATGAACAAACAATTATCAGATTTAGAAACTTGAAAAATTAATCAACCTAAAAGAAAATGCTTGAGATTTTCAAACCAAGCTCTTGGTGCCTGTTTTAACCCATACAAAGCCCTATGAAGCTTGCATACCAGAGCATTCCCCGAGGAGTCTCGCTGCTCAAAACCAGGAGACTGAGTCATAAACACTTCTTCTGTAAGGTCACCATGAAGAAAAGCATTGTTCACATCAATTTGCCTGAGTTGCCACTTATTAGTTAAGGCTAAAGACAACACAATACGAACAGTAGGTGATTTAACAACAGGACTAAAGGTTTTGTAAATATCAAAACCAGGTTTTTGAGAAAACCTTTAGCAACTAACCGTGCTTTGTACTTGTTTACCGAACCATCAGAGTTACGTTTAACCTTAAAGATCCATTTACACCCTACTGGAATACGACCATCAGGTAGAGTAACAAGAGACCAGGTTTTATTGGTCGATAAGGCTTGTAGCTCATCATGAACAGCTTGAGTCCATTATGGAGTCCGAAGAGCTTCATGAATGGATGACGGTTCTGAATCAACTAGATCCTTTATATCATCTTTAACTTCAGTTAATGCAGCAAACTGAGAATTGGTTTTTGATCTTGTCATCATGGGGTGAATATTTGGTCTACGACCAGAAGACCTGTTGACATCAGAATTTGCTGACACTAGAGAAAGATCATTAGCACCATCTGTCACCAACCTTGAAGATTCCACTAATTCATTATTGGAAGAATGAACATACCTAATAACAACACCATGCTCTCTTGAAGTCTCATCTAAAGAACCAGCTCTAGGTGCCTCCACATCAGAAACAGACTCAACACCTGGTACCTCCACACCAGAATTCGACAAGTCAATAGTTGGAAGAGAAGTAGTAGGAGATGAAATTCCAGGACAAGCAGGAGATGTATTGGTTTGATCAGTAGGTATATCAACAAAGCCAAATGGAAGAAAGAATGGATCACTCGTGTAAGTGTTTTTCGGGGCAGAGGATAACATGAACTTGCCTTTTTCTCAGCAAATGGAAACTCATTTTCATGAAACCGAACATGCCTTGAAATATAGAGTTTACCATTTGAATCCAAACACTTGTAGCCATGCTGTTGTGAACAATATCCCAGAAAAAAACAAGGAGTAGATCGAAAATCAAGTTTGTGTTTGTTAAATGGACGAGTAAACGGAAAACACAAACAACCAAAGACTCGTAATATAGAATAGTCAGGTACCTTTCCAAACAATTTTTCATGAGGAGAAAGGTTAGAAAGTACCCGAGTAGGGAGCCTATTGATTAGAAATACAGCTGTGAAAAATGAATCACTCCAATACTGCATAGGCAAGCTTGCTTGATACATAAGTGTTAGTCCCATTTCTACAATATGCCTATGTTTTCTTTCAACTATCCCGTTTTGCTCAGAAGTATATGGACAAGTAATTCTATGAGCAATACCTTTGCTAGTAAAGTAAGGCGAGAGAGTTTTAAATTCTCCTCCTCCATCGGTTTGAACAGCTTGTAGAGAACATAACAGTTGTGGCTCGGCCAAGGTATGAAACTATATGAACACATTAGTAGCATCACTTTTCTTTTCTAAAAAATAGATCCAAGTATATCGTGAGAAAACATCAACTATACTCATATAAAATCTTTTTCCATTAGACGTCACCGGGGCAGGTCCCCATAGATCAACCTCAATCAACTGAAGAGGCTTAGTGTATTTAATTGAAGAGTTAGAAAACGGGAGACGTATGCTTTTACCTACAGAGCAAGCCGAGCATAAACCATAAGAAGATGAACATTTTTTATTAAACTGTGCGAATACAGAACTCAAGACCTTGGATCATGCATGTCCAAGTCTTTGATGCCAAACCATAGCAGAAACGACAATACTAGTACTATGACAATTACTTTCAAAACCAGAGTTCTTATTAGACAATCTAGAAGAAAAACTACTAAAATCTAACTTGTATAATACTCCAGACTCTTCTCCTTGTAGTAAGACCTTCTTAGTTGCAGAGTCCCGAATGAGACAATACGCAAGATGAAACTCAAACAACATAGCATTATCCCTGGAAAACTGAGAGACAGAAAATAAGTTTTTAGTGATTTCAGGAGAATAAAGCAAATTGTTAAAAAACAACGATTTAGAACATGTATTTATCACAGATGTTCCTATATGAGAGATTGACAATTGAGCACCATTTCCTACTTGAATTGTACATGCACCTTTGTATGGTTCAGCTCCAACAGGTTGAACATTAGATATGTGGTTCGAAGCTCCGTAATCTGGATACCAGATCTGATCGGTGCGAAGCTGTTGTGGCTGAGACAAGGAAGTGAAGTTCACTTGGGGATTCAGCTCTTGAGCGTTTGAGGGAGCAGCAGCTACAACACCAGCAGCAGGAGGTTCCACACCGAATGGAAATCCATAAGGAAGCATGTAGGGATATTGTCCAACCGAAGGAGCTGAAGGCAGATACATTGCAGGATTGATATAAGGAGCTGAAGACAGATACATAGCTGGATTGACAGTAGGATTGACAGCAGGATTTGAAGAACCAAATTGATGATGCTGGAACAGAGGCTGAGAAGGCTGAGAAGCACTGAAAGTATGATGTTGAGGCAGAGATTCAGACACAGATTGACAGCTTGAAGAAGGATGATGCTGATCATTAGACTCATTCCAGTCATTCCATGAAGATTGACAGATATTGGCAGATATCTGTCCAGCTGAATTGATGCCTTGAAAATTAACATCGAACCTCTTGTAGTACCTTTTGACAAGGTGTCCTACTTTGCCACACAATTGGCATTGAGGTCTATTTCCTCCTCTTCCTCGACCAGAACCTCTTCCAACATTGTTCTGATTTGTGTACTGAAACTTATTCTGGTTTTGAGGACTAGAATTCTGATTCTGTCCACCAGAAACACTCCCATTCTGTCCGAAAGCAGGAGTTGCAGTAGGTAGCTGATTCTTCGAGCCTTTTTCATTGCTATGCACCATGGCTTGAGGCAGGACCAAGGGATCAAACAGCTGATCACGGCTTCTGGTTTTAGCATCCAAAAGAACCGAGCTGACAGAGGCAAGATCATACGGATTTTTGCTTGCGTCTATAACAGCAACTACATTGTCAAATTGTCCTTGAACTCCATCTAGAACAATTGATATCTGCTGCATTTCTTCAATAGGATGACCGCAGCTTGGCATACTATCGCAAGTGGATTGAATGTCAGCTAAGTAATCTCGAACCGACTAAGTTATGAGTTTCCTTGCCTTCAATCTTCCATAGAGACTCATAACTCGAGTGGTTGATGAAGATGAGAACATTTGATACAGCCTGGACCAGATAGCACTTACTGTCATGCATCCTAGCAGGTATCTATTGACTTGAGGACAAATTGACACAAGCAGACATGAAGCTAATGCACTATCACGTTGCAGGTATGAAGAATAGACAGGATTTGGCACATTTTCACCATTTTCGTTAACAATCTGCATAGGAATGTCCCTAACACCGTATAGATGCGATTCAAGATTAAATCCACGAACAGCAAGTAATACCTGCTGTTTCCATAGCTGGAAGTTGTCATCTCCTGTGAGAAGACAGACACGCTTGTTCGAGAATGCAGGTGGAAGCAGATCCTCCATTGCAGAACAGCTTCGAGCATAACAGAGCAGGCGACGGACGAAAAACAGAGCGACTGGAAATCGCGGCTGAAATCACTGCTTGGAGACGAATCAGGCGTTGCAGTCACCAGATTCTTGCAGCTTTGATACCATATTAGTCAATCTCATATGAGATTGAGAGAAGAAATGAAAGAAGATTGAGTAACTTGGAGAAGAAGGAATCGGAATTCTGTTACAACCGAATTACCAAAAAATAGAGTCGTATTTCTTCAATTCATTCAAGTTAAGATACAATCAGATTCACCACCTATTTATAGTCTAATCTAATGAGGAAAACAGAAAAGAATAACAAGATACTAAGCTATAGACTAGACTAAACAAGAAGACACTAGAAGACTCAAGAACATCCAAGAACAATCAAGAACACCTCAATAGAGAATGAACCGGACTATCCTAGGAGTGTTCTATACAATAAACATACTTCTTTATCATAACTCCTAACAAATTTACCCAAATTGCCCATTTTGATCATGCTTGGCCAAAAAAATTACATGGTTTTTTCAAAAAAACTAACTAAACCATATACAATCATATTTTATTTAGGAGTTAATTTCAAATAAATAACAAGAGATAATAAATTTAATCATGCTCGATAAAATGGTGGCTTAACTTTGGGGTCATTTTAAACGTGTCAAAAATACACGAATGATTTTGAAGATATTAAGCACGTTGGACCAATTTGTAACACTTTGACAAGACATGGGATGTCCATAAACGTTTAGGGACCAAAATGTAGTTATTAAAAATTCGAGCTGAATTGGAAATATTTTTTTAAAAATTGACAGAATTGACCCTAATCTATTCTGGACTTATTTGTAACACTTGGTAAAGTTCCAAAATAACCTGAAAATTATTCTGGACTTCTTTCTAACACTTTGAGAAGTCATGGAATGTCCAGAAAATTTTTGGAATCAAAATGTAATTTTAAAAAAATTATAATTGAACTGAAAATATCTTTTTACAAAAAATGATAGAATTGACCCTAAACTATTCTGGACTTATTTGTAACAATTGGAAAAGTTCCAAAATAACCTGAAAATTATTCTAGACTTATGTGTAACATTTTGAAAGGGATGGGATGTTCAGAAAGGTTCAGGGAAAAAATATAATTTTTGAAAAATTCGAGCTGAATTAAAAAAATATTTCAAAAATTGCACAAATGACCCAGAATGACTCAAGAGTTCAACGACCGAGTTATAACCTTCATCATAGTTCAGGAATGACCTAAGTCAGTTTTGAAAATATTTGTTTTAGACCGAAATAAAGCTCCATAACTTTAAAAAATGCCTAAAATGACCCCAAAGTTATACCGAACTTAAAACCGAGTACGATTCTTTTATGAAATATAACTAGTAACACATAATATTAATAATATAAATTGCATTCACATCAAGAAATATAAATACAATATTGAATACGATAGAGATACGCCTAAGTTATTTAAAGTTTAGATACCGTTCAAGGAACCGAAACCGATAATCACCGATTTTTTTCCACTCAATTTCTCTCTCTTTTTCACTTGAAACTTCACTTTGATTTTATTTTCTTTCTTTTTCCTTTCCTTTCTTATTTTTTTCAATATTTTCCTTCAACTGTCGTAGCTTAGTAAGTTCTTATTCTTCACCTCTTTGTCGAAGCTTGCATCTCCCTTTATAGAGTTTTCCAAACAGTATAATAAAGTGATCAAGTGGGCAAGTGGTGATGGCAATTAAGAGATGTTTTGGTGGTAGATGGAGAGAATTTGGCCAAGCATAAGCAAATGTAATCAAGTGGTCAAATGGTGATGGCAATTAGGAGACTTTTGGTGGTAATTGGAGAGAATTTGGCCAAGGAGAGCAAAGGTGATCAACTTGAGAAATGATGATGGCAATTAGGAGACTTTTGCTGTCAATTGGGAGCAAATGAGAGTGATTTGTGGCATGGTGGGGATTTGGACGAAAATGGATGGCATGGTGGGTGTTTGTCAAAAATTGGGTGGCATGGGTTTAGGGGTTTAGGACTAAAGATTTTGACATAGATCAATATATATATATAGTTAAATCTAATATCTATTTTAGTTTTAGTTTTATCTATGACAGGTACCATGTCAAGATCTTTAGATCAAAGATTTAGAGAAAAATAGATAAAACTTAAATAGATATTTTCTACTTAACCTATTGTTACACCAAATGCATATATATATATATATATATATCCTAAAACTAGCTGTTGGTAACTTCCTATATATAAATATATATCCTTAAACTTTGACTATATATATATATATCATTAACCTTCGACATACCTATACTTATATCCTAACATTCTCCATACTTGATTTGCTTTTGAAAAAACTTTGAACTCCTTTGCCTCCTTGAACTACTTTGTCTTATTTGAACACATGAATCAGTGATTTCAGTTTTGATAATCCATTGATGCTTCTTTGAGTGACCAGACTCTCTAGCTATCTATCATTCAAGCCAAAGCACTAGTTTTTCTTCACACACAAATGTATCCATATCAAACATATTAAAAAAAAAAACAATCTTATACTCATAATGCAGTTATATTAGAACTTTCACATATGATATTATCATAAGCACACATCATGAATCATTCACTCAATGTTTTCACTATAAAGACTCCTGCAGATGTATCATAGATTACACATCAAATGTATCTCACACTTGTACTTAACATAACTGAACAATTTGTTTGATATTCATCACATCATACTAATCTAACACCAGTCTTCCTTTCTCTTCTTTATCTATCATTTTTCCAGATTATTTGATTGAGAGTTTTATTTTTGCTTCTCTCCTTTTATATATATTTTTTTCACTGCAATTATTTTCCATTGACGGGAGAGTTTTAACTCTTATCATACCAATACAGTTGGATGGTTTAAGCCATCGTCTTTTCTTCCTCAAGAGTATGAACACAAGTATCTTGTCGTTCTCTTGTGCACATAACTCCATTTTTGCAATCAAAATGTACCCTATGTCAAGTCAATGATCTTGATATTTCTTGAGGTGCAAAGAAGAGGACGAACAAGTATAAATGGAAATATAAATGATGAGAAAACTCACAGAAAAGCAATTACATACCAGTACAGGATAAAGAAAATTCAATGGAACTCACTGATGCATAATAAGGAGGATTTATGGAAAACAGAATAATGACAACAAATGTAATGTTCATCTAGATGACATCAATGATCATGAAATGTTGCATAATGAAATAATCATGATGCCTTAAATCTGATTTAATAAGATCATTCAATGGAATAGAACAAGGAGCTTTTAAGACTACAAACGATACCAGTTGATGAGAGGACATATCAAGTCATAGAGACATACAAGAATTACCTGAACCTATTCATGTGCTCAATCCAGAGGTGAAGACAACTCTTGAAGTTCTTGAACCGAAAACACACCAAGCTTCGTTCTGCATGGCACAAATGTATTTTCTGTTAATGGTTTCGTTAACATATCAGCTACATTCTCATTTGCTGGAACAAAGTTGACGATGAGTTCCCCAGATTGAAGTTTTTCTCAGATGAAGAACATATCAATCTCCACATGCTTCATCTTTGAATGATGACCAGATTTTTTGACAATGCTACATCACTGGTATTATCACTCCATATCACCAGAGGAGATGGCAGAGTTAAACCTATTTCCAGAAGAAGATACTTCACCCACATGATTTTACACACAGAATTAGTAATGGGACGGAATTCGGCTTCAGCACTGGACCTAGAAACCACTGACTGCTTATTGGAGCACCAGATAATGGGGTTGCGATTGAGAAAAAGATGGTGCCCAGAGATGGACTTCCTAGCTATCCAGTCAGCATCTGCAAAAGAAACCAGTGACACATCAGTAGAGGAACAAGGAGCTGAGCGAACCAACAGACCATGATCCAGTGTGCCTTTCAAATATCGGATGACATGAATAACAGCAGACCAGTGACTAGAGCACGGTGCCTGCATATACTGACTTAACTTGTTGGCAGCAAAGTTAATATCAGGCCTGGTGATACATATATGCTGCAATGGACCTATAGAACTTCTATAGAGAGACTCATCATGAAACAATTCAGTACACTGATTCATACTTGAGCGAGTGATGAACGTACCTGTCATAGGAGTAGGAAAAACATTTGCATGCGACAAACCAACCTTAGATATGAGCTCCTGAATATACTTCTTTTGATTAAGAAGCAAATAGTATTATCTAGTGGAAACTTCCATTCCTAGAAAATAATTAAGATGCCCTAGATCTTTTAGCTTGAAGTGATCATTGATAGAACATATAACTTGTTCAACCATTGAACATGATGAAACTGTGATGACAATATCATCTACATAAACAAGTAACAAAACAAAACCATGACTAGATTTCTTAATGACCAAACAACTATCAACAGTAGAAACATGAAACCAAAGAGACTGAAGAATATAGGATTTCAATTTTTTTAACCAGGCACGCGGGGCCTGCTTCAAACCATACAGTTTCTATAACTTGCAGACCAAAAGAGCAGAACCAGATGATGAAGGCTGCTCAAAACCAGGTGGTTGCACCATGTAAACCTCCTCGGTCGGATCTCAATGAAGAAATGCATTATTGATGTCCATCTGCCGTAAGCACCACTTATGAGTTAGCGCAAGAGACAATACAATCCGAACAGTTCCAGCCTTCACAACAGGACTGAAAGTATCCCAAAAATCAAATCCAGCCTTCTGGGAAAAACCTTTAGCAACTAGTTGAGCCTTGTGCCTAGCTCTGCTTCCATCTGCATGTCTTTTAATTTTGAACAACCACTTACACCCAATGGGAATCCTTCCAGCAGGCAGAGTAACCACAGACCATGTTTTATTATCTAGCATGACACTCATCTAATCATGAAAAGCATTGGCCCACTTTGGAGAAAACAAGGCTTCATGAATGGACAGAGGTTCTCTGGAAGATAAATCCTTAGTAGAAACACAAGTAGACGTAAGTGCTTGTAAAGATGCCTTGGATCGTGTCATCATTGGATGAGTGCTCAATACAGAAGCAGATGATTGAGCCTTTAACAAAGAACCAGATGCAGGTGGATTTGGCATCGAAGAGGGTAATGATTCTAACTGAGATACAGGGACTAAGGAGTCATGATGAGGAACATACCGCACAGAAGCACGTGCAGAGGAAAAAGTGTCCACACAATGAGGTTGAGGTGGAAAACAAGCATATGAAGAGGGGGATACCACCGAATGAAAAGGAGTAGAGTCATGGGATGTTGGAATGCTAGGAGAAACTGCAGAAGACCCGTCAGACTGAAATATAGAATCAATATAAATAAAAATAAGGTTTGGAAGCTGGAACAGATTTAGGAGAAAGAGAACCAAAGAACTCACCATGAGGATCAGCAAAAGGAAATGTCATTTCATGAAAAACAACATTTCTAGAGACATAGTTCCTACCATACGACGATAGACATTTATCCCATAAAAACACAAGCCTCATAATGAAAAGAAAATGTGTGACTCTTAAACGGTATGAGATGAGGAAAACATAATGAACCAAAGGCACGAAGAAAAGAGTAATCAAGTTTAGTTTTAAATAAAACCTCGTGGGGAGAAAGATTACCAATGGAAGATGAAGGTATGCGATTAATCAGAAAGACAGACGTGAAGAAAGCATATGTCCAGTAATGAAGGGAACAAACAACTGACCAAGAAGAGTCATGCCAAGCTCCAGAATATGACGACGCTTGCATTCCACCATACCATTTTGTTGACTGGTGTAGGGACAGGTGACACGATGCATAATTCAATGTTGAGCAAGACAATGAGACAATAACTCAAACTCCCCACCACCATCATATTGTACAGCTTTTAGAGAAGAACTAAGCTGCTTCTCGGCCAGTACATGAAACTCTTGAAACGCCAGAGCAGCATCACTCTTCTTAGCTAAAAATTAAATCCATGTATACGTATTGTAAGCATCAACCACACTACGATAATAGTTAGAATTGCTGGATGTGTAGGGAGGGGGTCCCCAAACAACAATCTGGACGAGTTCAAGATGAGCATTATATTGAATTTCAGACGACAAATGAGGTTGATGTTTACTTTTACCTATAGAACAAGCGGAACATTCAGAGAAAATATGTTTAACACGAAGATCATGAAGACGCAAAATTTTGTCAAAATGGAATTCGAAGGATGTCCAAGTCTCATGTGCCACAACTGAGATGAACCTTTGGGACTTAAGGATGCAACAAAACAATTAAAAGAATAATAAAGATCATCATTCATCAGATCACTATCAACATTCACACAATCAGAATTAGCTATAGGTCCAGCATATAAAGAATCATTATCAACCAAAATATTTTTATTGATTTCAGTTTGTGAGGATGTAACCCCACTTGGAACAACATTTAAAGTAGAATTCAATTGACCAGACATTGCAACATTATTATTAAGAGAAGGACTACTACACTAAACCGAATTGACAGATCTAAAAGTTGACAAATCAAGTTGATACAAGCCATCACACTCAAATCCGCGAAGAGGCACTCTGTGCGACATGGAATCTCTAACCAAACAATGCAACGCATGAAACTCAAAGTAGACTTGATTGTCCTTGGAAAACTGAGAAACATTGAGGAGATTCTTAGTAACACTTGGAGTATATAACATATTATTTAACATAAGATACTTAGACTGACTAGGAATCATGGAAGAACCAATCGCAGAAATACGTACAACTAGACCATTCCCTACTAGTACTTTACCTGGACCTGTGTATGGAGATATCACCTTTGGAACAGGATGATCATTGGTAAGATGGTTTGTCGCTCCAGAGTCAGGATACCAGTTTGCATCAGTATGAACTACAGGAGAAACACAGGCAAGATTTGCTTGCGGCGAGGGAAATATGTTGGGCTGACCACTTGATGAGTTGGTTGAGACCATAGGAGAAAAGGCATACGAACCTGTTGGTAGGTAATGACCATAGACAACTGGTGTAGGCATGTATGGATGAATAACTGGAGCATGATGTGCAAAACCAGGAGATGGGGTGATCAGTGGAACTAATTGGTTCGGATATGAAGAGGCTGGAGACGATTGATATGCAGAAACATGACTTTGATAAGAAGAGGCATCATCCACTGAATCATCCCATTGAGCAGATGACATATTTGCAGAAGGTGTGGAAGAGGATGAATGAGCACGATTGGTGACTCTAATAAAGTGCGCGTTGAATCGTTGATAACATCTATGCACTAGATGTCCAAATTTCCCACACAATTCACATTGTGTTCTGTTTTCTCCATATCTCCTGCCACGACCATGTCCTGTACCATAATTACCTTGCTAATAGGCTTCTGAACTAGAGTGCTACTATTCTTGATGCTGCAATCGTAGCTGATGCAAAGTATTTCCCTCACCAATGACAGGAGAAGCATTAACAGAGTGCATAGAATCATAAGTTTTTGGACCAGTAGTGTGATTTACCGCAACATTTGTCGTAACAACCGAATCAAAGATCATATCAGACTGCCTAGCTTCAGCATCTAATAGAACCGAGCTCACAGATGCTATATCATAAGGATTTCTACTTGCATGTATTACATTAATCACATTATCGAACTGACCTTTGACACCATTAAGAATTATCGAAATCTGTTGCATCTCCCCAATTTGATGTCCACAGCTGGCGAGACTATCACAAGTAGTCTAAATATCGGTTAGGTAATCACGCAAGGACTGGTGAAGTAGTTTCCGGCCTTTCAAACGAACGTATAAATGCATAATCCTAGTGGTTGATGAAGACGAAAAACCCATGTGCAGTTTTTTCCCAAATAGATGATGCATTCATGCAACCAACCAGACCATAACTAACCTGAGGAGATACAGACGCCAGCAGCCAAGACGCTAACGAACTGTCGAGCTGCATCGATTTTCCATACGCTGGATTGGTTTGATCACGACCATTGTTGTCACGAACAAATTGTGGAACATCCACGGTTCCATGCAGATATGCTTCAAGATTGTATCAACGCAACGAGAGCAGAACCTGTTACTTCCAGGACTGAAAGTTTTATTCTCCAATGAATTTCACAACCTTCTTGTTTGCAAAGGGTGGATTAGCATCGTCCATGGATGCCTGCAAGAAAGACAGCACAGCGTAGGGTTGCGGCCGCCTAGGGTTGCGGCAGAACATAATCAACCTTCCTATGATACCATGTCAATCGTCTCCAACCTCTACATATCCGCACCCTAGGTATCTGAGCAAGGTTGATTATGTGTTTCCGCAACCCTAGGCCGCCGCAACCCTAGGCCGACGCAACCCCACGGCGCGCCGTCTTCCTTTCGGTCGGTCATCCATGGAAGACGATACTCCATCGTTTGCAAACAAGAAGGTTGTGCAATTGCTTGGAGAAGAAAACTTCCATTCTTGGAAACAACAGGTTCTACTCTCGGTGCGTGGATACAATCTTGAAGCATATCTGCATGGAACCATGGATGTTCCACAATTTGTTCGTGACAACAATGGTCTTGATCAAGCCAATCCAGCGTATGGAAAATCGATGAATCTCCACAGTTCGTTAGCATCTTGGCTGCTAGCGTCTATATCTCCTCATGTTAGTCGAAGTTTGATTGGTTGCATGAATGCATCATCCATTTGGCAAAAACTGCACGGGGATTTTTCGTCTTCATCAACCACTCGAATTATGCATTTATATGATCGTCTGAAATCCTGGAAGCTACTTCATCATTCAATGCGTGATTACCTAACCGACATTCAGACTACTTGTGATAGTCTCGCCAACTGTGGACATCCAATTGAGGATATGCAATAGATGTCGATCATTCTGAATGGTATGAAAGGTCAGTTCGATAATGTGTTTTATGTAATACATGCAAGTAGAAATCCTTATGATATAGCATATGTGAGCTCGGTTCTATTAGATGCCGAATCTAGGTAGTCTGATATGATCTTTGATTCGGTTGTTACGGCGAATGATGCGGTAAATCACACTACTAGTCCAAAAACTTATGATTCTATGCACTGTGGTAATGCTTCTCCTGTCATTGGTGAGGGAAATATTTCGCATCAGGTAGGATCGCAGCATCAAGGACAGCGGCACTCTAGTTCAAGAGCCTATCAGCAAGGTAATTCTGGTAGAGGACATGGCTGTGGCAGGGGATATAGAGGAAACATAACAATATGTCAATAGTGTGGGAAATTTAGACATCTAGTGCATACATGTTATCAACAATTCAACGTGCATTTTATTGGAGTCACCAATCGTGTTCTTCATCCTCTTCCACACCTTCTATAAATCTGTCATCTGCTCAATGGGATGATTCAGTGGATGATGCCTCTCCATATAAAAGTCATGTTCCTGCATATCAATCGTATCCAGCCTCTTCATATCCGTACCAATTAGTTCCACCAATCGCCCCATATCCTGGTTTTGTAGATCATGCTCCGGTTATTCATCCATACATGCCTTCGACTGCACCTCCTATGGTTTATCATACGCCTACACCAACTTTCTATGGTCATTACCTTCCATCAGGTTCGTATGCCTTTTCTCCTATGGTCTCAACCAACGCATCAAGTGGTCAGCCCAACATATTACCCTCGTCACAAGCAAATCTTGACTGTGTTGCTCCTGTAGTTCATACTGATGCAAATTGGTATCCTGACTCAAGAGCGACAAACCATCTTACCAATGCTCATCCTATTCCAAAGGTGACATCTCCATACACAGGTCCAGGTAAGGTACTGGTAGGGAATGGTTCATCTTTATGTATTTTTGCGATTGGTTCTTCCATGATTCCTACTGAGTCTAATCACCTTATGTTAAATAATATGTTATATACTCTCAGTGTTACTAAGAATCTCCTATCTATTTCTCAGTTTTCCAAGGAAAATCAAGTCTACTTTGAGTTTCATGTGTCGCATTGTTTGACTAGAAATTCCATGTCGCATAGAGTGCTTCTTCGCGGATTTGTCAACTTGATCTGTCAGCTTTTAGATCTGTCAATTCGATTCAGTTTAGTAGTCCTTCTATTATTAATAATGTTGCAGTGTCTGGTCAATTGAATTCTATTCTAAATGTTGCTCCAAGTGGGGTTACATCCTCACAAACTGAAATCAATAAAAATATTTTTGTTGATAATGATTTTTTATATGCTGGACCTACAACTAAATCTGATTGTGTGAATGCTGATAGTGATCTGATGAATGATGATCTTTCTTCTCCTTTTAAATGTTTTGTTGCATCCTTAACTCCCAAAGGTTCATCTCAGTTGTGGCACATGAGACTTGGACATCCTTTGAATTCCATTTTGACAAAAAAATTCTGTCTTCATGATCTTCTTGTTAAACATATTTTCTCTGAATGTTCGGCTTGTGCTATAGGTAAAAGTAAACATCAACCTCATTTGTCGTCTGAAATTCAATATAATGCTGCTCTTAAACTAGTTTAGATTGATGTTTCGGGCCCCTTTCCCTACACATCCAACAATTCTAACTATTATCTTAGTGTAGTTGATGCTTACAGTATGTATACGCAGATTTATTTTTTGGCCAAGAAGAGTGATGCTGCTCAGGCGTTTCAAGAGTTTCATGTACTGGCCAAGAAGCAGCTTGGTTCTTCTCTGAAAGTTGTTCAGTCTGATGGTGGTGGGGAGTTTAAGTTATTGTCCCATAATCTTGCTCAAGATGGAATGCATCGTGTCACCTATCCCTACACCAGTCAACAGAATAGTATGGTGAAACGCAAGCATCGTCATATTGTAGAGCTTGGCCTGACTCTTCTTAGCCAGTCGTATGTTCCCCTTCATTACTGGACAGATGCTTTTTTGACGGTTGTCTTTCTGATTAATCGCCTGCCTTCATCTTCCATTGGTAATCTTTCTCCCCATGAGGTTTTATTTAAAACTAAACATGATTACTCTTTTCTTCGTGTGTTTGGTTCATTATGTTTTCCTGATCTCAGACCGTTTAAGAATCACAAATTTTCTTTTCGTTCTGAGGCTTGTGTTTTTCTAGGATATTGCTCTAAGCATCATGGATATACATGTCTCTCGTCGTCTGGTAGGATCTATGTCTCTAGAAATATTTTTTTTCATGAAATATCATTTCCTTTTGCTAATCCTCATGGTGAGTTCTTTGGTTCTCTTTCTTCTAAATCTGTTCCAGTTTCAAAACCTTTTTTTATTCCTATTGATTCTATATTTCAGTCTGACGGGTCTTCTGCAGTTTCTCCTTATATTCCAACATCCCATGACTCTGCTCCTTATCGATTAATGGTATCCTCCTCTTCATATGCATGTTCTCCACCTCAACCTCATTGTGTGGACACTTCTTCCTCTGCACCTGCTTCTGTGTGGTATGTTCTTCATCATGACTCCTTAGTCCCTGTATCTCAGCTAGAATCATTACCTTCTTCGATGCCAAATCCACCTGCATCCAATTCTTTGTTAAAGGCTCAATCATCTGCTCCTGTATTGAGCACTCATCCAATGATGACACGATCCAAGGCATCTTTACAAGCTCTTACGTCTACTTCTGTTTCTAATTATGATCATGATGAGATGAGTGCCTTGCTAGCTAATAAAACATGGTTTGTGGTTTCTCTGACCGCTGGAAGGATTCCCATTGGGTGTAAGTGGTTGTTCAAAATTAAAAAACATGTAGATGGAAGCATAGCTAGGCACAAGGCTCGGCTAGTTGCTAAAGGTTTTTCTCAGAAGGCTGGATTTGATTTTCAGGATACTTAGGCTGGATTTGATTTTCAGGATACTTTCAGTCATGTTGTGAAGGCTGCAGCTGTTCAAATTGTATTGTCTCTTGCGCTAACTGATAAGTGGTGTTTACGGCAGGTGGACATCAATAATGCATTTCTTCATGGAGATCTGACCAAGGAGGTTTACATGGTGTTACCACTTGGTTTTGAGCATCCTTCGTCATCTGCTTCTGCTCTTTTCATTTGCAAGTTACAGAAAGCCTTGTATGGTTTGAAGCAGGCTCCACGTGCCTAGTTTAAAAAATTGAAATCCTATCTTCTTCAGTCTCATTGCTTTCATGTTTCTACTGCTGATAGTTGTTTGTTCATTAAGAAATATGATCATGGTTTTGTTTTGTTACTTGTTTATGTAGATGATATTGTCATCACAGGTTCATCCTCTTCAATGGTTGAACAAGTTATCAGTTCTATCAATGATCACTTCAAGTTAAAAGATTTGGGGAATCTCAATTATTTTTTAGGAATGGAAGTTTCCACTTGAGAAGAATATTTGCTACTTAATCAAAACAGTGGTATCTTTATAGATAGAGTCAATATATATAGATAGTTATCTCTATACTATATATATCTAGTTCTCTATGTACAAAAGAACAAGTTTCTCAATAATGGAGTCAGATGTTTTTCTTATTCATCTGCTTCACATCTTCATGTTCTATTAAATCTAACATGGTATCACAGCTTTCTTTCTAATGACCGAATCATTCCTGCTGATGATTTGTGATTTGCTGATACAATGCCGCTTCAACAATGCTGAATTAATTGTGCTGAAATCCCGATTTGGTATCGTGAAGATGTGTGATCAAATTGAGTTTGCACAACCAAGTTTTTTGATGATTTACAGTGGATTCAATAGAAGATTGGAATGTTGCAATTCATATTTTAGATTAGTTTGTTAGCTACTACGGCATGACCACGATGAGATGACCGAGATGGCACCGCGATGGCATGACCGGGATGACCCTTCTTTATTTTACGGCATGACCATGACGAGATGACCAATATGGCACCACGATGGCATGACCGAGTCTTTTTTTTCCTTTTCATCTGGATTTTAGCTTGAAAAACTTGTATTCGAATGTGGAGTATCTCACCAATGATGAAGATGTGCGAGCTCAATTTGATTGGGGATTTGATCGAGATTGGATTTGGGATCCGACACAAGCAAAGAAGCATTGGAAATTTGGAGACCAATTCACCAAATTTCAAAGTTTGAGCATCAAAATCAAGAAAAACAAAGAACATGGGTAAATGTTTGAGTATTATGTAGTCTAGTCTAGAATAATCAAGATTGATCTTTATATTTAGTTTATCTATATTAATTAGTTTATCCTGTTATGTTTAGTGTATTATATATATATATAGTTAGATAGATAATATGAGTATCTTTATAGATAGAATCAATATATATATAGATAGTTATCTCTATACTATATATATCTAGTTCTCTATGTAGAAAGAACAAGTTTCTCAATAATGGAGTGAGATGTTTTCTTATTCATCTCCTTCACGTCTTCATGTTCTATTAAATCTAACAGGGTCGCCAACCTGATGTTGGTAAAGAAGTCGAACGGAAACTGGTGCATGTAGTGCGTTGATTTTTGGGATTTGAACAAGGCGTGCCCTAAGGACTCATACACTCTACCCTGAATTGATCAACTAGTGGACGCAACATCTTGCTATGAAATGATGAGTTTCGTCGACGCAGACTCTGGACACGACATGCTAAGTTTCATGGACGCATATTCTGGTTACAACCATATCTGAATGCATCGGAACGATGAAGCAGACACAACCTTTTACGTAGACGGTTATATCCTTTGTTATAGAGTAATGCCTTTTAGACTAATCAATGCACTGGCAACCTATCAATGAATGGTAAATCGTCTCTTCAAGGATATGTTGGGAAGGAACGTGGAAGCCTATGTGCACAACATGCTCGTAAAGTCTGTTAAAGTAATTCCTCATACGACAAACCTCTGAGAAGCTTTCACCTGTATGTGAAGGCACAAAGACCGCCTAAACCCGACGAAATACACTTTCAGAGTAAAGTCAGAGAAATGTTTGGGTTTTATGATCTGTGAAAGTGGAATTGAGGCGAATGCTGAAAAGGTTAAAGCCATAGAATAAATGAAGTCCCCGATTTTCCATAAGGAGGTTCAGAGTTTAAGTAGTCGCTTACCGCCCTAAACCGCTTCCAGTCAAAGGCGAACAACTGATCGCTTCCCTTTTTCCAAATCCTCAGAGAAAACTATAAGTTCAAATGGACCCCGGAGTGTGAGACAACTTTTCAATCACTCAAGCAACATTTGCAGTAACTCAATGCATTAGCCAAGCTTATTCCCGATAAGCCTTTTTTTTCTTTATTTGGTGTTAGCGGGGTAGAGACCAATGCGGTTTTAGCAAAGAGGAAAGGGGAGTAATCAGTGTCTGGTCTATTTTGTAAGCAAACTTTTCAATGCACCTGAAATGAAATATATCGAGATTTAAAAGTATCTTTATGCTTTGGTTATCGTCGCGCGAAAGTTGCGACCATACTTCCACACCCATGCAATAACAGTTCTCACCAACAAACCCCTTATGCTTTTCCTCATGAAGCCAGGCTCTTCGAGGAGGATGGTTAAATGGGTGATCGAATTGAGTGACTTCATAATTTAGTTTGCCCGGAAAATAACTATCAAAGGATAAACTTTGGTGGACTTCATAGTGGATAGCAGTGGATACGGTCATAATGAGATCGAGAAGGAACAGCCGAAGGCGGAGGAAGAGAAATGGGAATTATACACGAATGAATCCTCCTCCAAAGAGGGTTCTGTGGCAAGTCTGGTCCTCGTTCCTTCTCAGCGTGAACCTCTCAAATACGTGATTGCCTTTCCATTTAAGGCGACCAACAATGAATCGGAGTATGAAGCACTTAGAATAGGGTTACGACTCGCCAAAGGCATGGGAATCATGCTACAAGATGAAGGTGAAGCCACCAGCATAAACCGTATCGTCGCCAATTATCTTATAATCGAAGAGAAGTTATATTGGCGAGGGTTCTCCACACCGTTCTTGCGGTGCATCATTTCTCTAGAAACATAACGGGTCCTTCGAGAAGCCCGTGAAGGGCTCGCTTCATGTCATGAAGGCACACGCTCATTGGTGCAAAAGATCTTCATACAAGGCTATTATTAACCAACCATGAGGAAGGACGACTCAGACCTAAACCAAAAGGTGTGAACCCTGCTAGAAGTTTTCTCCAAAGACCGGTCGACCACCTATTCTATTATACCCTATGGCAGACGCCTGGCCATTCGCTCAATGGAGGGTTGACATCTTGGGGTCTTTTCCGATGAGCACCGACCAGAGTACACATATTATAGTGGTGATCGACTACTTCTCCAAATGGATAAATGCGAAGGCTTTGGCCTCCACGATTGAGTTTCAGGTAATTAAATTCTTGAAAGACAATATTATCTCACGCTATAGCGTTCCCAAAATACTTATAAGCGACAACGGGCCACAATTCGTGGGGAGTGAACTCAAATAGCTTTGCAAAGAGTATATGATCGACCACATATTCAGTTCAGTGCATCACCCCAGACCAATGGGCAGGCCGAAGCAACCAACAAGGTAGTCTTGGCATATATCAAAAAGAGATTTGAAGCCTTGAGAGGAAGTTGGATGGAATAGTTGGATAATGTGTTGTGGGTCATCATGACGACACCCAAGACAACCAAGGGGGAAACCCCATTCAGTTTCGTATATGGATCTGAATTCGTGGCCCCAGTTGAGATAGCAATGCCAACCCATTGGATTCGATATTCTAATCAAGAGGAAAACGACATCGAGACACAAACAAATCGCGATTTGGTCGAGAAAAAGCGATGGCGATCAGATGAAGTCCAAGAAAAAATAAGACTGGCGATTACTCAATATTTCAACGGAAAATTTAGCGCTCGCTAATTTTTTGTGGGGAAGATGGTCATGAGGCAAAACGAATTTACAAACCTAGACCAGCACAACAAACTCTCAACCAAATGGGAAGGTCCCTACAAGGTAGTGTAAATCGTGGCACCAGGTGCATACTATTTGAAAAACATGAAGGGTATAAGGTTAGCTCGTCCTTTTAATTCTGGACATTTACGAAGGTTTTATGCATGACTTGTAATTCTGATATTCCAATAAAGAAAAGTCCTTCGTGAAACGTAAAACCACCCTAATGGCAAGGAGTAACATCTGGACAAAAGGTGATGACGAACCAATAAGGTAACATTCCCTCTCGATCAAGAAATCGTAAGACCTAAATAAATGGGGCAGACGAGTTATCAAGGTAACAGTCCCCTCAGTTATGCAAGTCAAGTAGAGAGAATGAACCAACGAGGTAACAGTTCCTCTTCTAAAAGACCTAAAAGAATGAGGCGAGCGAACCGTGGAAACTTGACAGTTCCCTCTATTTAGGTCGTAGGAGCGAACGAACTGAAAAAGTAATAGTTCCTCCTAACTAGGGCCGAGGAGCGAACAAACTGATAAAGTAACGGCTCCTCCAAACGGCGAAGAGGCGAACAAATCATTGAATGATAACAGTTCTCTCTACATAGGTAGAAGGAACGGACAAACTAAATAAGTAGCCCTCCTCAAAAGCCAAAAGGAGCGGAATAACTGTTAAAGGTAACATTCCCTTCGTAGTTGAAAAATTCCTTCAAAACTAAATTAGAAGGTAAGGGCCATTAAGGTTCCTCTTCGAAAACAAAAGGGCAAAGGATCGCCTTTAAAACTCAAAAACAAGGCTAGTACGAAGTCGAAAGAATGATTTTGTGAAGGCCATGACTAATTCGATAACGAAAAGGTTTGATTTTCTTAAGTCAAAATTACAATTAGCCCAAGACTCATGAAGTAATTGAGAGCGACCATATACATTAGTTGTACGATTGAAGTGAAGTACAAGTCGAAGCATAATGAAAGTAGAATAGAAACACAACTTTTGCAAAAAGAATAAAACGAAAAGGACAATCCTCCGTCTGGTCCAGGTGTTCGTCGATCTCCTTGGTTTAACTCCTGGGCATTCCAGCTGAGCTCAATCGAAGCCTCAACCTTCTCCTTCAGCTCTTCAATATCGGCAGAGCCTCGAGCCCCAGATTCATGTACTTCTCGAGGTATACCAGTAGGTCGCACTGTTTGTTGGCAAACTATCTGACCATGTGACTTGTTTCTCTCTTCTCAAATGAGCTAGAAAAAGACAAAAGAAGGGATTGGAAAATTAAAGGCAAAATGGGAGACTGTCGCGAATTAAAGAAAGGGGACATATCTTAGAGGGGCGACGTGTGCGAAGTGCGCAAGGCGTCCTCGACATCGATCCCCACGACAACCTCCTTCCTGTTTTGGGGATGAATGATCCCATTTAACAAATGCATGCAATGGTTGGGGGTCTAGCACAGTCTTGTTGGATATCTCTGTCTCGCGGAGCGATAGGCAATGGTCGAAAACCGTCTTTTGCGGCTAGGTGAGGGACAACAAACTGCAATACTCCCCGGTTAAGGGAGTTATAGAAGTTCTTGGCCTCGCGACCCGTTTGGCAGATAACTTCTTTCGCTGACCAACCACCTTCAAGGAGGTGGGGCCAGCACGGTTGCCACGAGGGTAAGAATCACCTCGTTGGAATGAGAAGCCTCACTCCTTTGCCGACGTGGGGTCCCGATAGCGGACTATTCATCGTCCGTTGTACCCCATACCTTCTTTTGAGGGGCACTAGGGGCTTACATTTTCCCTGAAAAGGAGGAAAAATAAAACATAAGGCTATCAATTTTGGCGAACGACAAATCATAAAGAAAAAGACAAAGAGAGAAGACAAAGTAACTGGGAGGTGATTGCTAGCACCGTTCGTTGAATCTTCATTCTCAGGCTAGCGCTTGGTCAAACACCAAGTAGGAGGAGGAAGAGGACTTAGACAATTACACAGTTAATTGAAACAGAGGAAGGTTTTTGGATGCCCCCCAATTGAAGGGTTGTCTCTGAGGTCTCCACCACCGAGCGGAATGAAAGGAAACCTGGTTTCCGATGATGTTAGAACAAGTCATCAATGGTGTTCCGGTCACGCCCGTACAGCCCGCCAAAGCACAGGGGCAAGTCTCGCCCCGGCTGTTGAAGCTTCCAAGATACTCTTCTCTTGTAGTAGAAGTAGAACATCATGTAGTTGGAATTCTTGGTTCGAAAGTCATCCACTATTCAGAAATGGACATCCTAAATCCATTCCTTGACTCGCCCTTCTCCAAACTTCAGACACCCTGCTTGAAAATGACATGGGAACTTGGCTCCCACAACAAAGTGGTAGAAACATCGAACTTCCGTAGAAACAACAAAGTGTACGCCCAACCTTGATGTACACACGTGATCTTGAACCTTGCCCACATCCTGAGGGCATTGGGCACCAGTTGGGTGGGAGTAAATCCGTAGAAATGGCAAAGCTCCTTCAAGTGTTCACAGATCGGAAAACGTAGGCCGACATAGATTTGGGTGGTGTAGATAAATGTGTCTCCTCTCCTGGGAAAATGCAATCCCAAACCTGGATATCTAGGAGCTTCAGCTTCCCCTAGGCCCGCAAGGGCGACCATGGCTTTGAACGAAGCTGGTATTAGTTCATTAACCTTAATGTCTAACAGCATGGAAAAATAAAGAAAAAAAGGATTAAGGCTAAAGCTACGAACCAGAAAATAATAAGCAAAACAAAATATGAAGAGAAAGGAAAAGAAGGACTACATGTAGGGGAGAAGGTCAGGATGTTTGCCCTTGTATATGAGTCCACCACAATGGGAGTGTAGGAATCACTCCAAGGAACGGGAGGGGTCCTTAATGGTCACGGAGGTAGCAAAGACCCTAGCGAGTGAGGTCGGAGAATAGATGGACTTAGGAGCCACAACCGTCCAAGGCCAGATGAATAATGGGTCGATGAGCCCCTTGGAACTGACACCGTGATAGTGGAGGGGTTGGTTGATGAAGTATTTTCAGACGCAACATTCTAGTTTCCGACCATTGTTTTGCAAGGAGAATCACAGTCGAAGAAAACTGAAGGAGGAAGGTTTTAGGAGGAGAAGATGAACTCTTGAGAGAAAAACTGTGAAAGTGTAAGGGGAAAGTTAGAACCAAAACATTTTGTCTGCAGAAGAAAAAAAAAGGAAGATGAACAGTTTCCTACAAAAAATCTCAAGTAATCCTTTTTGGATAGAATTCGAAACGACGGCAGAAAAGTAAGGGTTAGCTTGCTGGGTCGACTCACGCAGCCGTCGTCGACTCACGCAGCCGTTGTCGACTCACGCAGCACGCAGGTCCAAGTCGTCGTCGTCGTCGTCTCCAGGTATGGACCTATTTGTTCGTCAACTTCAATTCGGTTGATGTTCAATTAGGTTGCTTAATATGCATTACTTATTAATATAGGTTGTTGTTCAGTGTTCAATTCGGTTGTTGTTCAATTAGAACATCATTGCGTTCAATTCAGTTAGTTTAGGTTCGGTTCAGTTTTTTGAATCGGTTATTAAGTTTGTTGAATAGGTTCCGTTAATGTGGTTGTTACTTAATAGGTTGAATTTGAAATGGATTCAACACATATGAGTAGTAGTAGTACACCGACTACCCCATCTGAGCCTAATTCAAGTGTGAGTTCTAAAGGAAAAATTGATCAAGCTTGGGGACATTGTAAAATTGTTGATGCTTCTACTGGGAAATGAAGAACATTGCAATGTGCCCATTGCAATAAACCATTTTCTAGGGGTGAAATTCATAGGCTTAAGGAACATTTAGTTGGAGTTAAGGGTAAAGCTATGTCTTGCAAAAAGGTTCCTGAAGAAATTCGCTACGAAATGCAACAACATATAATAGGTAAGAAAAGACAACGTAAGGAAGTAAACGATATTAATCAGGGTCCATTGGGAGAAATGAGTTCATCTCATGGTGAAGAAGATAAGCACGTTGCTGCTGTAAGGATACAACCAAAAATAGCTCCTATGTTTCAATCTAGGACAATGGTTGGTGCACAACCTACATTGAAAAGTGTTCTTCAAAGTAAGGAAATGGCGGAAAAGTGTCATCTTGATGTGTCTAGGTGGATGGTTGCTGCCTCTATACCATTTAACTCGGTTAATTCGTCGTACTATCAACAGATGATAAATGCAATTGGTAGTATGGGTGCTGGTCATAAAGGTCCCAATTTTCACGACCTTAGGGGACACTTGTTGATGAAAAGTGTTGATGAGGTAAAGAAGTATATTGAGAGTTATCGTGCTATTTGGAAAGACAATGGTTGTACAATCATGGATGGACAGATCAACGAAGACGAACTTTAATCAATTTTCTTGTTTATTGTCCTAAATAAGTTGTTTTTCTAAAATTAGTTGATGCTTCTGACACTTCTAAAATAGCAGAAGTAATATACAAGTTGCTCAGAGATGTAGTCTTGTTTGTTGGTGCTGAAAATGTGGTTCATGTGGTTACTGATAATGCTGCTAATTATGTTGATGCGGGCAGGCTATTGGAGCAAGAATTTAAGTCATTGTTCTGGTCTTCATGTACTGCACATTGCATCAACCTAATTTTAGGCGATTTTGACAATTTAGATGAGGTTACTGATATTGTAGTGCATGCTTCAAAGATCACTAAGTATGTATACAATCATTGTTATGCCTTAAATTTTATGAGGAAGTTCACTTGTGGAAGAGAGATTCTTCGCCCTACTATAACCCGTTTCACGACACATTTTATTACATTACAAAGCATCTTATCTGAAAAGGATGCATTAAGAGCTATGGTAACATCTAAGAAGTGGACTAGTTGCGCATATTCAAAGGAAAGTAATGCAAGAAAGTTTGTTGATCTTATACGTGATTCAACTTTTTGGAAGGAGTGTGTTGTGATAGTGAAAGTGACTGAGCCTCTTGTGCGTGTTTTACGCATTGTTGATAGTGATGAAAGACCGACGATGGGTTATTTGTATGAGGCTATGCATAAAGCAAGAAGTGAATTGTTGAAACAGTTTCAACGAAGAAATAAGATGATTGAACCTTATATTAAGATTCTAGATTCAAGATGGGATAGACAACTTCACAAGAATTATCATGTGGCTGGTTATTGGCTAAATCCTCAGTTTCAATATAATTCAGAAGAAATAAGAAAGCAGTGTGGCACAATATGAGGATTGCTTGATGTCATAGAAAGATATGCTGCTCAGAATAACCATTTGGGAAAGAGCATTCGAAATGAGATGATAATGTTTAAGGATGCCAAGGGTGACTTTGGAAAGTTTTCTGCCATAGCTGATCGTGCAAGAATGGCTCCAGGTAAATATCTCCATCCAAAGACTTTTTAAACTACATGGTTAGTAATTGGTATTATTTAACTTATTTTGTCTTAGATCAATGGTGGATGCTACATGGTAAATCAACACCAAATCATAAAAAATTGGCAATTCGCATACTAAGTCAAATATGTAGTTCCTCTGGTTGTGAGCAGAATTGGAGTATCTTTGAGCATATTCATTCTAAGAAGAGGAATCGACTCGAACATCAATGGTTGAATGATCTCGTTTATGTTCATTATAACTTGAAGTTGCAACAACAGTAAGAGTTTAAATTCGTATTTCTATATATAATCACATGTATTTGATTACATTAGAAAGTTTAATTTTTTTGGTGTGCAGTAACTCCTATGGCTTTGAGAAATTTGGTCCTATAGCTTCTTGGATATTAGAGGATGAGCCTTCAGCCTTATCAAATGAAGAGTTAGAAGTTTTTCGTCGTGAATTGGAGAATTAATGAGTTGCCTAATGATGGTAAGATAATTATATTTCATTGTCATCATTGGTTTAAAATGATTAATGCACTTTTATCTTTATGCTTAGATGAGTTAAATCTTGATGATAATGAATATGCAAACTTGACAATAAATGTTGTTGGGGTTGAAGATAATTTAGTCTATCACAATGAAGAAACTAGTGCTGGTTATGCATATTGGAGTAGAGGTGATCAAATAGAATTTGAGAAGTTATGTTTAAACTTTAAAGTTTAAACAAACGTATTGTCATTGCGTTTGATTTTGACACTATTGTGTATTGAGTTTGAGAATTTAGAGTAATGTGTATGTTTGAAATTGAAACTATGTAGTTTGTGTGTGTGTGTGTGAGACTATGTAGTTTGAGGTAATTATGTGTGTGTTTAAGACTATGTATGTATTTTCAGTTTTCAGTTTTTTTCCCCTTGTGAACAGTGAACCGCACACTGAACCGTGTTGGACTGGCCAAATCGTGAACCGGCCCCCTCGCCAGTTCGATGGCCGGTCCGGTTCTGATAACACTGACCCTAACCCTTTCTAAAAGGTAAAGCTCGACTGAAGCTTACTCACTTGGGCTTTGAAGGCAAATGTTGGGTATCGACAGTGACAGACCAATATGGCATAGAACTTACACGACTTTTTAACCCAACATGGTTTTGGGGGCAGGGCCACATCCAAACATTTCCAGACTGAGTCGACCCATACTCCTGGAAAGTTGGAGACCAAATATAAGCTCAGTAATCGCCTTAAGCCCGAGGCGGTCGCCCAGAGCTACACCATCGCCCTCGATCTCTCAGGCGATCGCCTTGAGAGTGCCCGTCGACCATTTAACCCACCATCTTTTAATCCTTCAGCAGGTGCAAAATATTTGGCATATCTTCCCGCGTATCTCCTACACATCTCCAACATAGGTTACATATGGTAACTGCAATATTACGTATAACCGCAATATACAATATCTCAAAAATCACGGGAGTCATTACTCACAAATATTTAGTTGCCTAATATAGTTTGAATCTCTACATATATATATATATACTTATGCTTTTACATACATTAAAAAACCAAGAGTTTTACAATATATAAAATACTATTTAATTATCGGAGTGAGACTCAAATGCACAACCTCTGTTGCACTTCCCTTTTTGCAGGTTCTCGGAGTTTCGGAGAGTATCCAGTCATCATTCTGGATTCCTTATCCAAACACTAATTACAATGAAACAAAAGTGTTTTGCATTGTGTCAATGAGATAATCTTGAATTCTCTATAATCTCATACTAACTATTATAGCGGAATAAACCCCTCAAAACGTTTAAGAGGATGAAGGTCCGCAGAAATCAGTGAAGAGAAGGGCACAGTGCCCAATGTGTCATTTACATTTCAAACACAGAGCTAGCAGAGATTACTTACTGTCTCTCCTCTTGGAATGAATTTAAATATGAAGACCAAAAAAGCTGCAGCTCTCTCGATGCTAGTTTTTACTTTACACTTCTTAAACTCCTTCATTTTCCACCTTGGTTGTTCTTGGTTATATATTTTTGTAATTCACCATTCCCTTGTCTATTTACCTCTCTTAATTACTGCGCTAGTGTAGTAAATGATATATATATATATATATATATATATATATATATACGTTTGTGTTTTCTCTTTCACCTCTGTAAAAAATAATAATATCAACAAACGTTCCCGGCCCACCACCACTGAGCTGCTGCTAATATCAAAGCGCTTCGAAGTTTGAGCTCAAAACCCTGCCTAAACCCACACAGCTGTAGGGAGAGAGAAGAAGAAGAGACCGATGAGTAATTGGCTTGAATTCTCTCTTACTCAAAAGGACCTGGGGAGGATCGATGGAACACCAGATATCGACGATGAAGATCATCGTCATCGCCACCATCCCACTCTCATGCCCAGCCGATCTGATGGCTCTATCTTTGTTCATCAACCAGGTATCCTGCATTTCTTTAACTCAATTCTTGCATGTCCCTCTATTAATCTATCAACTTGATAACTTTTTATCTGATTCATTTTTAACGTAGAGTGGAGCTATATTGGCAACCCCATGGATGCAGTAGCAGCAGCTAATAGTACTGGAGAAGCTCCAAAGCTGGAAAATTTCTTGGGAAACCAAACAACCCATTATACCGACGGTGGCGTTTCAGAAATCAATGTCAACGTCGCTCCTCCCAACAGCTATGGCGGCAGCCTTAATTTTGCGGGCAAGGACGCCCTCCCTAATTACCACCACCAATATTCCCAGCTTCTTTCTCAGCACCCGCCGTACCATTACACCTTCACCCCTCAAACCCTATCCCCCCACGGCCCATCGATCACGTCAGTCTCCGGCCTCAAATCGTGGCTTCGCCAAGCGGGACCACCGTATAAGTCAGCAGGAGAAGAGTCAGCGGCTGGGTGCAGCTACCAAAGTGGGCAGTCGCTTTCTCTGACCATGAGTCCTACCAGCTCCGGGAGTAGCGGTGCAGTGATCGTTGGAGGTTCTGTATCAATTCCTGCTCCGACCGAATACGACCAGAGTGGCATCAGCAACAGTAAGCGTGTGGTCCCCGTGACAGCGCGAGAATTGTTTCCTCGTAAATCTATCGACACCTTCGGGCAGCGGACTTCTCAGTATCGCGGTGTTACGAGGTAAAATAGTAATCATCATAAATTCATAATGTTCTACTTTTATTATTTAATTAAGAAGAGAATCTTGTTTTAATTTATTAATCAATTTCACATTTTTCATATGGTAACCGGATGGAATCGTGATATATATATATATATGTAAATTAATAATTAGGAGACGGGCATTTTGATAGTATTAAGATGTGTCCTACAATTATTAACAGCATACATACATATATATATTGATCAGATTTAGTACTTATTTTGGTACTAAAGCCTTTGTTTATTGTATGTGGGAAATTCCATTTCATTAGGCATAGATGGACAGGCAGATACGAGGCACATTTGTGGGACAACAGCTGCAGAAAAGAAGGGCAAACAAGGAAAGGAAGGCAAGGTAAATAAATTACATTCCAACTTAATAATAATAATTCATACACTACATTGGGTCCAATCCCCTCCCCACTGACGTGTTCTGTTCTTGTGCGTGGATTGTTGTCTCTTGGATGTTGCAGTTTATCTTGGTAAGTAAATTCTAATGTTCCTACATTCAATGAGGACATGATACCAAATGTCAACCCCCTTTCCTTTCCCTTTCTCTGTATTTCCATTGTCTAGGTGGGTACGATAATGAAGAAAAAGCAGCAAGAGCTTACGATTTAGCAGCATTGAAATATTGGGGTCCGACCACTCACATTAATTTCCCGGTACAGTCCTTTCTCATAACACCAAACGACTTGTTCTTCACTACGTACTCTTATAAAATTATGCATTAACATTAATTTTCTCAGTTGATACATTATGAGAAAGAACTTGAAGAGATGAACCACATGAACCGACAAGAATTTGTTGCTCACCTCCGCAGGTGGGGGTGGTTGTAGTATATCTATCTCTGTAATAATAATAATTAATTATGCTTCGGTTTCTTCAATTGTATGAAGATCGGTTGTTTCATTTTGTAAAACAGGAAAAGCAGCGGATTTTCAAGAGGGGCATCTATATATCGAGGAGTGACTCGGTAACGTAATGTTTGAAATAAAAACAGTTGAATTCATAATTCATTTACTAAACTTGTACACAATTGTTTCTAGCTTGATACTTGGGTTCCTAGTTGATTATATATGAGCATTGATATCATATCAATACAAAGTGGCAATTTGATTTTCTTCTTGTTTTTTTTCGTAGACACCATCAACATGGAAGATGGCAAGCTAGAATTGGAAGGGTTGCAGGCAACAAGGACTTGTACCTGGGTACCTTCAGTGAGTGTGGAGTCAGTCAATTGATCAATGACATTAACTTACTCAAATAAGATAAGTGTCTCAAATGAAAGGATTCATTTGTACGTACTTTTTGAAGGTACGCAAGAGGAAGCGGCGGAAGCATATGACATAGCAGCCATCAAGTTCCGAGGAACAAATGCTGTGACAAACTTTGACATCAGCCGCTACGATGTGAAGAGGATATGCTCAAGCTCCACCCTGATAGCGAGTGACCTTGCCATACGCTCCCCAAGGGATGGTGAGTCCACTTCGTCATCATCACCCTCTTCCCAACTTGGTTTGGGGGGGTTTGGAGGTAGTCAACAACAATAATGGGGTACTGGTGGCATCATCAGGGTACTCCCTCCAAACCCTACTGCTGCATATGGAGGAAGAAACAAAGTATGATCAACAACATAATGTAAGTAGAAAAAGATGAGGGAATCATGAACAACAACGTGATGGAGGTGCAGACAATAATAATAAGGATGGCGATTTGGGGAGTGCCAAGTCAAGTTCCAACATTTGCTATGTGGAATCAGTAGCTGATAATGAAGATTATTTTATTAAGTAGACCAAGTGGAAACTTGAATCAAAGTAGTACGTGTGAAGAAGGGCATATTATGATGTCAGGTTGGGCATTTGTTAATTGGATGTTTCCTTGTTATATATTCAAATGCAGGATTGGAAAGCATGATGTTACATTTGCGTTTTTCTGTTTTACTGGAGCTGAGATGAAGTGAAATAGTGGTGCTTGGTGCTTTCACATTCCATTCAAAACTGATCGATCAAAACACAGAATAACATTTTGTTCAAAACTGATCGCAAAATTATAAATATAGCAAATAATCTAATAGAAAATTCGGTATTTATTATTTAAAATGTGATTTCTTAGGTAATTAATACATTTTGAACATAAATTATAGCGAATGACCTAAAAGAAAATTAGGTATTTATGATTTAAAATATGGTTTCTTAAGTACTTAATACATTTTTAACTAGCTAGAGGTGAAACGTTTTGATTTACATTTGGAATCTATCCAAAATTAATTTGAAATCGGCCCAGATAGGGTCCAAGAACAATGTTTGTTATTAGGGTTAATAACCGTATCGCTACCCCCAACTTTATACACTTTACAATTGTTACCTAAACTTTGTTTTTTCAAATTTTGTTATCTGTACTTTCAGACTTGGGGCAAATCACTACTTACGTTAAGTTTTCTGTTAAATATGGACGGAAAATGACGTGACAACATATGATTAGTCTATAATTTAGAAAACTAAATAATTTTTTAAAAATACCAAAACAATTAGAACAAATCTAAAAAAAAACTGGAAAATTATTAAGAAAAAATAGAGTTTTTAAGATAATATTTTTAGTAAAAAGAAATTAAAAAAAAAACTATTAATTTTTTTATTTCATATTTTTAATGAAAATATTAAATTTAAAATTCTTATTTTTCCTATTAATTTTCTTGTTTTTCAATAATTTTTATATTTTGTTTTTAAAAATAACATAGTTTTTAATTTTATGGACTAATCATGTGTTGACACGTCATTTTCCGTCCATATTTAACAGAAAATGTAATGGATGTAGCAATTTGCCTCATGTGTCAAAATTTAGGTAAAGTTCGGGTAGTAATTTGTAAAGTGTCCAAAGTTGTGGTAGCAATTTGGTTATTAGCACTTGTTATTAACGTATAAAACAAATATGGTAATTAATGATATCTGTTTCATATCTAAAACTAGAGTAGTGGTATTTGAATCTAAATTCAATATAGCTTAAATAAATAAATTTTTAATATTATATATAATATTTTATTGATGCTTGATTTTTTTGTTACTTTTCTAATGATACTTCTAATTATAGTAATTATATACTTATATGTTTCACTTAATTCAAATATCAAACTATTGAATCTTAATTTCCTGAATGCTGATCTGGCAGTGAATTGAATGTCAATGGATGGATGAAAGTTGCTCTCGCCTTAGCTCCGGTGAACTTGCAGGAAGGGGATCGCAACAGAGGGGGTGTATTTGGGTCCCTCTCCGATGCTTAAATGAGTATGTGTGTATATATCTCAAAACGTAAGTGAATGTATGTAAAGCAAAAGTATTTATAGAGTAAGGAGACCAAACCGTAAAAGGCAATAGTATATCTTAGTGAATATTGTGCTGGTGAAGATCAGGATAGCAGATATTACGGTTATGGCGTAATATTGCAGTTACCATATGTAATCTTTAGAGAATATGTGCCCGAGATATGCGGGATATCGTGGCCATATCTTTAGGAACGGTTGGTGGGACTAGAGGAGAGAGGCAGGGCTCTCTTCAGGGTGAGCACTCCTATGGCAAGCAGTAGGAGTCCGCGACTTGGTGATGAATGGCGACCGGCGATGGAGCCTTTGGCGTCCACCTTAGCCTGGGCTCGACATTGGGCCGCTCTAATCGAGGACCAGATCGACTTTAGCATAGGCCGGTCCAGTTCGAATAACCTGGGTTCACCCCCTCCATGGTTATTGGGCCTCTGGGGCCTTTTCCTTATTGAGCTGTCACTATCAATACCAAACATTTGCCCCCAAAGCTTGAGTGAAGTTTCTTCGGTCGAGCTTGATTCCTTGATAGGGTTTGAGATAGTGACACTTGAATTGGGTCTTCTTTGTATTTTTCTGTTATTAATACCTTTATGAACACTTTATGCTTCTTTGGCGATCAGTCGTTCGGTTGCCCAGGGTTGAAGGAATATTCGGTATTTTATTCCTTCTTGGCGATCACTCGAGACAGTCTAAGTTTATGGATGTTTAACCTTCGCTATTTGGCGATCACTACCTCTGAAAGGCAGGGCTGCCTATTTGGGAATCCGCTATTTGGCGATCACTGCCCAGGGCCTAGTAATGCATCGACGATCAGTTTATCTACATAATGGGTTTTAGCATTTAATAACTGCATAGTCATCCAGAAGTCGAATGGACATTTGAGGCACGCCTGTCGTTTATTCTTCCGTAACCCAAGGGTAGTCTGACAGTTTCTGTACTGGCATACCGTTTGTCTCCCCAAGGTGTCTCTTAAAATTCTGACATTGCTTCAATTTTTTCCCAAAAGGTGCAATCATTCTCTATGCCATTTCGATTTTGTCTGTGGCGGTTACTCCTTTTTTTGTCTATATAAGGGACGGAAGTTCAACTCTTTTGTATTTTACGTGTCCCAGTCCTTCAGATTCTAGAGAGTTCTGTGCCTTCTCTGTTTTCAGCACTCTGTTTCTTCTATTCTCTTCTTCTTCCTTTCAATTTCTAAAAGCTCCAAGCCCAAACACCAATGGCTACTCGAAGTCAGTCTACAGGCAAGGCCAAGGTGACGACCAATAGGTCTTCTTCCTCCACCCCGAAGGTGCCTCCGGAGAACGCCAATGCTCCCCTGCAAATCAGGGATGGTTCTACTCTGGCTTCCAGCGAAAGAAATCCTGATGTCGGACGATCAGTGGCCACACCTGTGGTGGTGGATGGTCCAGACACCAAAGTGCCCCTATTTTCCCCAAAAGGTAAACACCACAGTTTTTCTGTTCGCTGGTTTTTCTTATAATGGCCCCTGTTTTTTATTGTTTTCATATTGTTCTTGCCATATCTGATTTTCTAAGTAGATATCAAGACTAATGAGTTGAAGCCGGCTCAGTTCAAGATGGTAGTCGCCATAGGTGGACTAAATGAAACGGATGCCCCCAGGTACCCAGGCTTAGGACTGCACCATCCTCGCGACGGAGAGGTTTACCTTTATGCGACCCAGGTCGATGCTGGGTTGCGTTTTCCTCTCTGCGAGGATTTGCAGGAACTATGCCGTTATTACGGGATAGGTCCCACGCAGCTCGTACCCAACACCATTAGGATGTGGGTCAGATTCAAGTTCATGTGTCTACGTCAGGAATGGACGTATTCACTGGCCTTGTTCGGATGCTTCTTCCGATTGGCCACCGGAGCGAATCACCTCCATCATTTCCAGACCCGATGGCCGAAGTTTGAAGAATGGAGAGGTCAGGCGTGGAGCTGGAATGTCCATTTCCGGTTGGTTGACGACTTCCGTGCCACCAACTCCAACTACAATAAGTTTTACTTCTTTTACAAGGGGGCGTGACCTGGGAGTTGTCTCAACCGGAAAGGGATACTCCCCCTGTCTTTGGCGAGCTATCTAGGAGCGACCGGAACGCCATCGACGACTTTTTTCGGTTGCACAAGCAATCAAATATTTGCTCCATCCATTCAGTGGCTGAGTCCACTGAGAACATGCTAGAGATGGCGGGCATTCATCAGGCCTCGCCACTTCTTATTGATTGGGTAACTTTCTAACTTTGTTTTCCTTTTATTGGTTGTAGTTGGTCGGGGCCGTAAACTCATGGGTCTCTTTGATGACCAGGGTAAGGCGGGTCTGTCTTCGGACCAGGCGTTGCTGAACCTTCCTCCTCCCCCCTCTAGGCGTTCCTCCAAAAGAAAGTCTGAGGCTCGGATGAAGGGGTCAGCCGCCCCAGGCCCTTCGAAGGATCCTTCTAGGGAGTACTGGCCGCTCGTGGGCTTGTTCCAGCCGCCCAAGGCTGCAAACTCCAGGGGCGTCTGGATACCCAATGGAATCCCCTCGAAGGCGGGGGTTTCTACTCAGAAATCTCTCCGGGGCAACCCGGACCTGTGCATGCAACTCTTTGAGGGGATAGTTCCTCCCAAGGACCGGGCCTCGGTTCCCTCAGAACTGCCCGCCATCGAGGGGATGATGAGGTCTCACTTCGAACGAATCGCCCTGGTAAGATTTTACATCTTGGTTTTGTCTTCATATTACTTGTATTTTTCCTTAGACTATTAGTACTTTCCCCTTATTTCCTTTGTTGTCAGCTTGATCGAGAGGAGCTGGCCATTGGCCGGGTCGTCGGGGTGCTCGCCGATAAGTAGACTGACCTGCTTAACGAGCTGGAGCAGTACAGAAGTCTGGGGGTTCTCCCCCGGCCAGATGAAGAGCATGAAGTCGATTGCCGACTAAGCGGTTTTCCTGGTGGAAAACGCTCTAGAGGAGTACTTCAGGAAGGAGGAGAGGCTCTTCGCCTTCGTCAAGAGGAAGGAGGGAGAGGCAGTGGTCGCCTTCCAAAATTTCGAGGCGGTCCACTAGCACACAGCCGATGTTGAGGCTTCCAATGCTCGCCTGAGCTTTAGGAGACTCAAACTCGGAGGGTAGATGCGGAGGCTCAGAGGGTTGCTGCTGAGGCCAAGGGGAACGCCCTGGAGAAGAAGAAGGAACAACTCACTATGCAGCTGAAGTCTGTTCCATCCCCCCAGAGTGTGGTCGAGGACTTGAAGAGGTCCGAGGAGTTTGTCGACTGTGCTTTGAAGGTGATGAAGTCGGAAATTGCTGACTATCTCCAAGTCCTGGTCGAGGACATCCAGGCAGTCGACCCCAACTTTCCTCTTCGGGAAGTTGAGGCTCTTAAGCCTTTCCTCCGGAGCACCCTTCTCATGGAGACTCCTCCTGTTGTTGAAGAAGTTGCCCCCATAGGCGAGACGAGTTCCTCCTCTCCCGAAGAGCCCAAGTCGTGAAATCTCCTACTCCTTTGGTGATCATCTTTTTGTTTTTAGATAATAATTTATTATCCTCCCTTGTATTTTAGGAGTTTCTTGTAATTATTTTATGATTTCAGACTCGGTTATTTTATAATATTGAATGCCTGTTATATTCATAAGTCTTTAAATTTACTTGACTTTGAATGTGTTGGCGAGTACTACGATATCTTAATCATAATTACCTTCGACTTTTTTTCGCTTTATAATGGTCTCGACCCTTAGGGACTTGGACCTTTCTCTAGGCTTGAAAGGATAAGTCTTTATAGACTTATCTATTCCCCTCGCCAAGTATAAATTTCTTAAGGAAAACATCTTAAGACTTAAAAGTATAGACTTCTAAGCTTGAAGATATATTACCTTCTTGAAGTTTAAACCTTTTGGGGTGTTCGCCTAATTGCAAGGAACTTGTTACTTAAAGCTTCATCATCCCTAGTGATCGCTTAAGGTTCCTTACCAGTCTTCTAGAATTTGCTTCATAAAGGAATTGTTATCCTTATTGTGGATAACTTCTTCAAAATTGGCCCAACTTATAAGAGAATAGCTTCCTTGATGGATTGATTGTCTTTGTCATTAGGACTCTTGCCTGATTTTAGTAATAGGTATTATGCCTGACTTTGGTGTCAGGTTTTTTATTTTGCCTAACCTTGTTATTAGGTCTTTTGCCTGACTTTGGCGTCAGGTCTTTTGGTTTGCCTAACTTTTTTGCTAGGTATTTTGCCTGACTTTGGCGTTAGGTCTTTTGGTTTGCCTAACTTTGTTGCTAGGTCTTTTGCCTGACTTTGGCGTCAGGTCTTTCGATTTGCCTAACCTTGTTGCTAGGTCTTTCGCCTGACTTTGGCGTCAGGTCTTTCGCCCAATTTTGATATTAGGTCTTTTATGTTGCCTAACTTTGTCGTTAGGTCTTTCGCCTGACTTTGGCGTCAGGTCTTTCGCCCAATTTTGATACCAGGTCTTTGATGTTGCGTAACTTTGGCGTTAGGTCTTTCGCCTGACTTTGGCGTCAGGTCTTTTGCCCAATTTTGATATCAGGTCTTTGATGCCTGATTCGGCCATCAGGTATTTTGCCTGACTATTGGCGTCAGGTCTTTTTTCTTCCATGCCTGATTCGGTCATCAGGTCTTTCGCCTGACTTTTGGCATCCGTTTTTTTTCTTCAATTTGATTCGAGTAGTCATGCTTTATGAAGGAAGTACTTGCTTTTATTGACATAACATTTTGATTACAAGCTATGTATAAAATCTCCTTAAATAATCATAATTGAATGGACGGGGGTAACCTTTTGCATTCGGTGGTTTCCAAATAGTAAGATCCTGGGGCGGCGATCTCTACTGCCTTGTATGGTCCTTCCCACTTAGCTGAAAGTTTATTCTGACTATCCAGTCTTGTAAATTCATTCCTTCTCATAACCATCTCCCCCACGAAAATTTGGCAAGCGCTGACTTTTCTATTGAAGTATCAAGCGGTCGCCAGTCGCATCTTGGATTGTGTTTTTTCTGATTGCCACCTCTTTTCTTCTGCCAAGTCGAGGTCGGTCCTGCGCTCAATTTCGTTTTCCTAAATGATAAAGTGTAGGATTCTATGGGTAGGCACCACTATTTCGGCGGGTGCTACTGCCTCTGATCCATACACTAAACTGAAGGGTGTTTCTCCAGTGGCTGCCTTAGGTGTTGTTCGGATAGCCCAAAGTACGTTTTCCAGCTCCTCTGCCCAATTTTCTTTGAATGCTTGAACCCATTTCTTGAGTCCTGCTAAAACAACTTTGTTGGCTGCTTAAGCTTGTCCATTCGTTTGAGGATGATGCACTGAGCTGAACCGATGGTCGCTATGGTATTCTTCGCAGAGCCATTTAAGTTCTTTACCTACGAATTGTGGACCATTATCACTAATAAGTATCTTGGGAATGCCAAACCTGGAAAATATGTTGATTTGTAGGAACTTGATCAATTGAAATTCCGTTGTAGAGGCCAAAGCCTTCGCCTCTATCCACTTGGTGAAGTAGTCGATCGCCACTATGATGTGAGTACGCTGCCCACTACTAATGGGAAAAGGACCCAATATATCCATTCCCCATTGAGCAAACGTCCAAGCACCTGCCATTGGGGACAATAGTGTTGGCGGTCGACCGTATCGTGGTGCGAACTGTTGACAAGTCTCGCACCTTTGTGACAATTCAGCCGCATTGTTTCCCAAGGTCGGCCAGTAGTAACCCAGCCTGAAGATTTTTCGCGTCAATGATCATGCACCTTCATGGCATGCTGCAACTCCTTCATGAGCTTCACGAAGAACCCTTTATGTTTTAGGATGAGCAATGCACCTTAGATAAGGTGTTGAGTAGCCTCGCCTGTAGAGTTCTCCGTCTATGATCAAGTAACTGTCTGAAAGGCATCTTATCCTTGTGGATTCACCTTAATCTTCTGGGATAATTCTCTCTTTCAAGAAATTATGGGATGGAGTCATCCATGTTACCTGTCCTTGAATATTGAATACCTCTGCTCGGTTGTCGCGAACTGAACATAAGGCTTTTTCCAGGAACTGTACATCTTGAACTCTGGTTCCTCCAAACGACAGCTTACTTAAAGAGTCTGCCATCTGGTTCTCTTGGCGAGGAATAGACTCAATCGCAAAATTTGGAATTTCTGCGATGAGTTTCTTGGTGATGTCGAGGTACTTCTTCATCTTTTCCCCTTGACTCGTAAGTGCCATTGACCCGATTGACAATAAACTCAGAGTCGCTTTTTACCTTGAGTGCTGATATGCCCATTCCTTTTGCTAGTCTGAGTCCAGTAATAAGAGCCTTGTATTCTGCTTCATTATTGGTCGCCCGAAACGTTAGGGCGATCGCATATTTCAAAGGCTCGGCCTCAGGAGGAATGAGAATTAAACCTGACCCCGAGCCTTCTCTTGAAAAAGATCCATCTGTATAAAGCTCCCAGATTTCACTGGTGTCTGCTAATTAACTTGGCCTACTATCTGCTTCTATCAGACCATTGCTTGTGCTTTCCACTATAAAATTAGCTAGTGCTTGACCTTTGATGGTCGTTTTCGACGCAAATTTGATCTTGAACTCTCTGAGCTCGATCGCCCACTTGACCATTTTCCCTGAAGAATCTGGTTTCAGCAGGAAGTTTTTGAGAGGTTGATTGGTGAGAACTGTAATGTCGTGCGTGTGAAAATAAGGTCTTAGCTTTCGAGCAGCAATAACTATGGCATAGAGATACTTCTCAATCTGGACATATTTTATTTCTGCAGAATTAATCATCTTGCTAACAAAATACACTGGAATCTGGACATTATCCTCTTCCCTTATTAAGACGGCACTGACTGCTACGTCGCTGATGCTCAAGTAAAGGAAGAGCTGCTCGCCAGGAATAGGTTTCGCCAGAGCTTAGAGTGTTTGAATGTGTTGCTTCAACGATTGGAATGCCTCCTCAGAGTCTGGCATCCAGTCGAACTTGCGATTGGCCCTTAGAGTCTTGAAGAATGGCAGGGACCTGTCGCTCGCCCTAGAAAGGAAGCGATTGAGTGCAGCCAGGCGACCATTTGGACATTGGACTTCCTTATGACAAGTTGGCGACTTCATCTCTTCAATAGCCTTGAGCTTTTCCGGGTTCGCCTCAATACCTCGCTCACTTACCATAAATCCCAGAAATTTACCAGACTTTACTCCAAATGCGCACTTTGCTGGGTTCAAGCGAACGTTGTGCCTCCACATGCATTCAAAAACTTCGCGAAGGTCCGCTGTGTGAGGAATGCCCTTGATTGTTTTTACAATCATGTCGTCCACATAAGCCTCCATGTTTCGCCCCAGCATGTCTTGGAACAGGCGGTTCACCATCCGCTGATAGGTCGCCCCGACATTGATTAGACCGAAGGGCATCACTTTGTAGCAAAGAATGTCCCCGTCTGCATAAAAAGATGTATGGGCCTCGTCATGTGGGTGCATCCGGATCTGGCTGTAACCTGAATAGGCATCCATGAAGCTCAGCATCTCGTGACCAGACGTTGCATCGACCAACTGATCAATTCTGGGAAGAGGGTAGGTATCCTTGAGGCAAGCTCTGTTCAAGTCGCGGAAGTCGACGCACATCCTCAACTTGCCATTTGTTTTTTTTAACAAGAACTGGGTTGGCGACCTAGCTCTGGAATCTCACTTCTCTTACGAAATCAACGTCAATCAACCTACCAACTTCCTGTCTGATCGCCAAGCGCTTGTCTGACCCAATTTATCTCCTTTTCTGAGCGATTGGCTTGATGGAGGGATCTATCCTCAACTCGTGAGAGATGATGTCAGTGCTGATACCTGGCATGTCTCTCGGTTTCCAGGAAAAAAGCTCCTTGAATTCCTTGAGGAGGGCAGTCATGGCCTGCTTCTGGTCGTTGTTAAAGGTGGTCCCAATGCGCACCTTCTTGTCTGGACCATCAATCTCAACTTCCACTAACTCCTCCATAGGTACTGGTCGAGCCAAATCCTCACGAGGGTCAGCCTCTGTTTCAATGGCGAGGGCTTCCCTTTGATTTTTTCTGTGCAAACAGTTCACATAGCATTGTCTCGAGGAAGGCTGATAGCCGAGTACTTCTCCAATCCCGTTGGGTGTGGGCAACTTCATTGTTTGGTGGACTGTGGAGGCCACAATCTTATTGGGATTGATCGTAGTCCTCCCCAGGATGGCGTTGTATGATGTAGGTGAGTCGACCACCAGGAAGGTGACCGCCACCTTGATGCTCTTCCATCCTTCGCCCAGAATCACCAGCAAGGTTATTGCTCCCAGCGGATAAGTCATTCTCCCAGCAAATCCAATCGGTGGAAAGTCGACCCTTTTCAGATCACGTTTGGACTTGCCCATCTTCTCAAAGGCGTCCAGGAACAGGATATCTGTCGAGCTTCATCCATCAACCAGAATTCTCTTCACGTCACAACCGTCGAGATCGACTGTGATAACCAAGGCATCGTTGTGACGGGTCCTCAGCATATTTGCACAATGATCCTCAATCTATTCTTACATCCTAACATTCCCCAATCAAGATCCGCTTTCTTCAACTTCTGATCCTCTTGATCGCTGCAGTTTTTGAATTCTTCCTTCGCAAGCAATGACTAAAAATAGCCTCTATCATTTCCAATTCATTATCTTGCAGACATCATCTTGCAAACTGCTTTAGACTGATCATTCACTACTGCAATCATAAGCTTTGCATCTGATTCTTACCACAAGCTAACCTCTCATTCTGCTAATATACATTTGATTTCATCATTCTTCATGTGCTGACAGTATCATTATCCACTGCACATCTTCACTTTCTAACTCATATTCTTATAGATCAATATCAGCATATATGAAACAATTAAAACTATTTTCACATCATATAACATTTCTCATCAGACCAGTTCACCTTACTAACATACTTATCACATGATGAGTCTTATAGTAGAGTTACATCTGCACGAGATCAACTGAAACCTCTGCTATGATGATCAACTTATAATTTCAGCTTTCTCTTTTTTTCTGAGTCTATTGCTTTCTCTTTTTTTTCTTTGTTTGACTTTCTTTTCATTGTATTGATAGAAGGGTTTGAGCCCTTATCTTACTGACAATGACTGGAGGATTTCAGTCCCCATCTTTTCTTCCTCAAGAGTTACCCCGAAGTGTCTTTTACGTTTTCTTTGGTGTAGACTCTGTTTTTGGAGTCAAGCCATGTCTTATGCCAATATGAACTCAGTAACATTAAGCTTAACTAGTTGTCCTGATCATCATAGTAGTGTTCCCAGAATCACTCATATACATATGAAAACATCTAACACATAACCCACACATATGACAGATATGCTAGCAAATGAACCCTGTCTAAAAAAAAATGAGAGATGACTTCCAATAGCCTTATCATGTTTCTATATATATGCCAACCCCGATCTATACAATATGAACTAGAATTTGAATAATTACACCGAACAATTCTAATGTAGCAGATTACAAATGACAGAGCACACCTGTATATTGCAGTATGATTTTGCCAGCTCGTTATAAGACATACCATTTGCAAGACTTCACCAATTGCAGAACTGAAGATTATCTCCAAAGCAGTGTTGCAGAGACAATGGAAACATCTGAGTTATTATTCCTAAGTTATAAGGCGCCTATCCATTTCTGTTATTGAACAAACTCCAAGTTTTTTTCTGCAAGGAAGAAATAACTTCTCTGTTAGTGGTTTTGTCAAAATATCAGCAACTTGTTCACTCGATGGAACATAGTTTATCAATACTTGTCCAGACTGAACCTTCTCCCTTACAAAGAACATATCAATTTCAACATGTTTCATTTTTTAGTGTTGAATAGGATTTTCTGAAATTGCAGCTGAACTTGTACTATCCGTCCAGACCTTAGGAACATATGAAACCTGAAGACCCATTTCTGTAATGAGTGTTTTTACCCAAATGATTTCACAGACAGCATTGGCAATTGATCCAAACCTAGACTCTACACTTGATCTAGTAACCACCGATTTCTTTTTAGAACTCCAAATGATAGGATTACCATTTAAGAGAAGATAATGTCCATATATGGACTTTCTGTCTGCAAAGTCACCACCCCAATCTGCATCACAATAGCATGTTAACGATATCTCTTTAATAGGAAATGAGTTGTTTCTAAACAATAGACCATTCTCAATGGAACCTTTCAGATATCTGACAATGTGTATTACAGCTTTCCTGTGACTTACAGATGAATTTTGCATATATTGGCTTAGTTTGTTAACAGAGAAGTTAATGTCTGGCCGAGTAACACATATGTGCTGCAATGCCCCAATTGTGCTTCTATACAATGTTATATCTTCAAATGGTTCATCACATGTAGTGATACCTGTTTTTGATAAGCAGTTGCCTGTCATTGGCGTAGGAAAGCTTGTTGTCGCATTGAGTCCGAGTTTGGTAATCAGTTCTTGAACATACTTTTTCTGATTAAGCAACAAGAAATCATCAGTAGCTGTCACTTCCATTCCTAAGAAATAGATCAAATTCCCTAGATCTTTGAGTTTGAACTCATTATTGATTATACGAATTACCTCACTGGTTTCAGAAGATGATGGACCTGTTACAACAATATCATCTACGTATACTAGTAAAAACACAGAACCTTGATCAGTTTGTTTTATAAACAAGCAACTATCCGCTACTGAAGCTTTAAACTGTAACACTGTTATAAGAAATTATCTGAGTTTTTCAAACCAAGCACGAGGTGCTTGTTTTAACCCATAAAGAGCTTGGGAGAGTTTACAAACGAGAGGTTTTTCAGACTGTGAGACTTGTTCAAAGCCTGGTGGCTGAATCATATAGACTTCTTCAGATAAATCTCCATGAAGAAAGGCATTGTTAATATCAATCTGTCTTAAACTCAATTTTTGAGATAAAGCAAGAGATAACACTACACGTACCGTTGCAGATTTCACCACTGGGCTAAACGTTTCCTGGAAATCAAATCCAGCTTTCTGTGAGAACCCCTTTGCCACTAACCTTGCCTTGTACCTGGCTATAGATACATCATCATTTTTCTTTATCTTGAATATCCACTTGCAACCTATAGGAGTTCTTCCTGCAGGCAACTCAACAATAGACCAAGTTTTGTTAGTTTGAAGAGCAGAATACTCATCATCGACAGTTGCTTTCCAATGAGGACATTGTATAGCTTGATGAATGGATTTTGGTTCTTCAAAGCGAAGACTCTCTTGATCATCTACTGTTGCAAGAATAGATTGAATAGAGTGATGCTGATTTGCTTTAGCCTTTGATCTGGTTTGCATTGGATGACAGTTTTTAATAGGAGTTGATAACAAAGTGTCTCTAGAACCAGATGACATAACAGGAGGATTAGGACTGACATTAGTAGATTCTATAGGAACAAGTTGATCATTGCTTAATCTATAAGAAACTATATGAGGTGAAGAAGGAGGAGAAGGAACCTGATTATTTTGCAAAAAACTGTTATTTGGAACAGAGTTATGCGAAGAAGACTGCTCATTGGATAGATCCTGAGAGTTAGCAGCAGTTGGTAATGGATACTGACGATTTGATGATGATGAAGTCTGACGAATAACAGATGGAGGTGTTATATCCTGCACATGAGCATGTACCAATCCATGATCTTCAACCTGAATCTCAGGTAAAGTAAAATCAGAATCACAGGGTAAAAAGAAAGGTTTAGAAGTGTAATTCTGAGTTGGTGAAGATGAGGTAAAATAACTACCTTTTGTGTCTGCAAACGGAAATGTTTGTTCATGAAACACAACATTTCTAGTTGTGTAGACTCTACCTGAAGATGATAGGCCCTTGTAGCCATGGTATTTAGAACAATAGCCCAGAAACACACATGGTTATGATCTAAACGCAAGTTTATGTTTGTTATATTGACGAAGATGCGGAAAACATAAGCAACCAAAGACTTTAAGAAAAGAATAGTCAGGTCCTTATCCAAATAACCTCTGATGCGGTGACATTTTTGCTAAGCTGTAAGATGGAATTCTATTTATTAAGAAGGAAGCTGTAACGAATGCGTCAGACCAGTAATGTAAAGGAACAGACGACTGAGCTAACAATGTCAATCCCAATTTCTACAATATGTCTGTGTTTGAGCTCCACTATTCCATTTTGTTATGAGGAATAGGGACATGTAATTCTATGAGCTATGCCAAGCTGAGATAGATATGTAGACAAGAAACGAAACTCACCTCCTCCATCAGATTGTACTGCCTTGAGAGAATGACCCAGTTATTTTTCAGCAAGCTTAGGAAACTCTACAAAACATTAAGCTGCATCAGACTTGTTCTTTAAAAACTAAATCCAATTGTATATGCTAAAAGCATCTACTATACTGAGATAGTAATTATGTCCATTTGAAGAACATGATGTTGGTCCCCAGATATCAACCTGCACTAGCTCTAAAGGTTGATTATATACTGTATCTGACAGATGATAGGGAAGCTTCTTACTTTTGCCAATTGCACATGCTTCACATTGCTTGGATATGTGCTTTGTAGGCTGATTGTGCAGTCTTACAAAACTAACCAGGATCTTGTTAGACGGATGACCCAGACGCATGTGCCATAATTGAGATTCCTTTCCTGTTTCTAAAGCAAACACAAAACACTCAAGATCTGCGTTTCCAATAGGATCAGAGGTTATAGTTGCAGACTTCTCCTTTATAGTGTCAATTTGAATAGAAATGAAATCATTTTTCTTTATTTCAGTAACAGAAGAAGAACTACAAGATTTCTCAAGATTATTGCTATAGTCCTTACTATCAGAAACAACTGGAGCAATCACAGTATCAAACTTATTACACATTGAATTATTGGACAATTCAGACACAAAACCGGATCTAGAATTAACAAACTGACATCTTTTAATCTTTGACAAATCAAGTCTATACAGACCCGAGATTTCATAGCCACGCAGCAGTTCATTGTGAGATTTTTCATCACGAACATAACAATATCCAGCATGAAACTCGAAGTAAATAGCATTATCCCTGGCGAACTGTGATACAGACAGAAGATTCTTAGTAACAGATGGAGTATAAAGCATATTGTGAAGTAATAATTTTCGAGAACCATCATTATTAAAAGTGTTAACAGGAGGAACTATAGTAGAACCAATGGCCGAGATGTTTAAGGTCGAACCATTACCCACCGTCACTTTACCTTGGCCATTGTAAGGTATACATGTATTGAACTGTTAAGGAGAGGCATTCGTCAAATGATTTGTGGCTCCTGAATTAGCAAAGCAATTTGCATCCTGATGGTTGTATAGAGATGTTGTTGCAGTATGAGCCTGAGGATTGTTGACAACCGATTGAGCATCCATATTGTTTCCTTCCATTGAACTTGCTACAGATGGTGTATATGGTGTACCAGGTATGGAATTGTATGTAGGCTGAATATATTGACTTGGTACTATAGGATGAGAATATTGAAATGCTGCTGAATTGTATGGATAAATATGAGAAACATGAGCTATATTGTAAGACTGCATTGGGAGAACATCTGGCAAATTGTAATTCACAGACGAACTCGGAGGCATGTTGTACATTTGAGGAGAAAAGGTTTGAGGAGAAGGAGCTTGATAGCTGAAAGGCATTGAAGAAGGCTGACCGTGCTGAGGATGCTGAGTCAGATTGTGAAAATTTCCCGATACATGACTTTGATTGCTTGAATTGTCTGTTGCATCATCCCACTGTGTTGAGCACAGATTGACATTTGGTGCTTGTGCATTTCCAGGATCAGTAACTCCTGTAAAGTTGACGTTGAATCTGTGGTAACACCTGTGGACAAGATGGCCGAATTTTCCACAGAGTTGGCATTGTGGCCGATTGTTCCCAAAACCTCGGCCACGTCCCCTGCCTCTGCCTTGATTAGAGTAATTAGTTGTACCATTGAAGTTGTTATTCGACTGACCTGCTGTATCTGAATATCCTGGAAGAGAAGATGTGCTATCAATCCTCGCCTGTGAGCCAACATTTCCTGTGATTGATGAACCTGCAGATTCACCATCTCCAGAACTACCATTTCCAAAACCAGTAGACCTGTTAACATAACCAACATTAACAGCTACATTGGCAGTCGCATTTGCATCAAACAGCATATCAATTTGTCTAGCTTCCGCATCCAAAAGAATTGAACTAACAGAGGCTATGTCATACGCATTTCTGCTCGCATGTATTACGGCTAGCACATTATCGAATTGGACTTTAACTCCATTAAGTATAATCGATATTTGTTGTATCTCCTCTATAGGATGACCACAACCAGATAGACTATCACATGCTGATTGTATAGCAGTTAGATAGTCTCGCATGCTTTGATGAGGAAGTTTCCTTACCTTCAACTTATCGTATAGATGCATAATTCTTGTTGTGGAGGAAGACGAGAAATCTCTGTGGAGTTTTTGCCAGATTGCAGTTGCAGACATACAACCAGTGAGTCCATGGCTCACCTGAGAAGACACCGAAGCTAGCATCCAAGACGCCAGCGAGCTGTCCTTTTGAATATATCTGCTGTATTCTGGATTCTGTTCATCATTTCCGTCTGCACCTTGAATGCGAGGTGGAATCTTGTTGTTGCGGTAGAGATGTGCTTCGAGATTGTATCCACGAACAGCAAAAAGGTTTTGTTGCCGCCACGATTGGAAGTTTTCTTCTCCCTCCAATTGCGACACCTTCTTGTTGAAGAAGGAAGCTGAAATTTCCTCCATTGATAGCAGAGGATTCTTCGCGCACGGATGAATTTACAGATTGCAGAATCACAGAAGCTCTGATACCGTGCTAGGATTATAGAACTAAGAGAAGAAATGAAAATTCAGAAAAGTCTTACAGAGGAAGCAATCCAACTGATTCAACAGACTTTGATTTCAAGTTAGTTTAGTTCGTTACATTTCATCTGTTTATATACTGAGATAGAACTTGATATTTACAACTAAGTACTCAGCATATTTGCACAATGATCCTCAATCTATTCTTACATCCTAACAATATACCTAAGTTATTCGAATTTTAGAAACCTCACGAGGAACCGAGACCGATATTCGTCGATTTTTTGTCATTCCATTTCTATCTATTTTTTTCACTCAAATCTTCACTTTGAATTTTTTTTCTCTCTTTTCTTTTCTTCTCTTCTCTTTTCCTTTCTTTCCTTTGTTTATCTTTCTATTTCTTTGAACGAGCTTAAGGCAAGCTTGTTCCAAACTATCCTTTGGTTTATTCCTTCTCCTTCAACCGTAGCTATCCCTTGCATTTGTAGAGTTTTCTCCTCCAAATAAATGATAAACATGGACAATACATGGTGGATGGAAAATATGATAGCAATTGGGCAAAGGTGATTGACAATTGGGAGGTGATTGGCAATTGGGAGGTAATTGGCAATTAGGAGGAGTTTTGATGTTAATTGGAGAGAATTTCGCTAAGGATGAGCAAAGGTGATCAAGTGGTCAAATGGTGATGGCAATAAGGAGACTTTTGGTGTCAATTGGGAGAAATTGGGAGTGATTTGGGGCATGGTGGGAATTTGGACGAAAATGGATGCAATGGTGGATATTTGGCCAAAAATGGGTGCCATGGGTTTAGGGGTTTATGGTTCGGGGTTTATGATTTGGGGTTTAGGGTTTAATTATTAGGGTTTAGGGTTTGGGATTTTAGGGTTTGGGGTTGGTATAAGGTTTAGGGTTTAGAGTTTGAGATTTAAGAGTTAGGGTTTAGGGTTTGGGATTTTAGGGTTTAGGGTTTTAGGGTTTGGGGTTTAAGGTTTAGAGTTTGGGATTTAAGGTTTAGTGTTTAGGGTTTGGAATTTTAGGGTTTAGGGTTTAGGGTTTTAGGGTTTGGGGTTTAGGGTATAGGATTTATTTTATTTTTGCTTCTTTCTTCGTCTCGATTTTTCTTGTCTCGGTTCCTCACGTACGGTATTTTGACCCCGAGCCAAAATCAGGTGTTTACAGTTGCCCCTCTTTGAACACACGCTCATGGAAGTGATCTCATGAGTGTGTGTTCAAAGACAAACAACTGATTTTGACTCCTCTTTATTATTTACATAGTAGATAAATATCATCACGCAAACTTTCGGAAGCTAGACACCTATAGGACCCGATCATTGACGATGATTTGCGTAGACTGAGCGCCTAAACGCTCATCAACTTGTGTCTCCCAGAAGATGGATACCTACAGGTCCTGGTCGTCGAGGATGAATTGCGAAATTTGAGAAACTAAAGGCTCAGTTTGTCGGCTTGTGACTTGTTGGGGATGACCTACGGAGGTTGAACACCTAATGGCTCCGCTCATCAATTTTTTTTTTGCGACTTCACTGGGGATGACTTGTGGAGGCTGAACACCTAAAGGCTCCGCTCGTCATTTTTTTTTCCAGAAGCTGGATAACTACAGGCCCTGGTCATCGAGGTTGACTTGCGAAGGTTGAACACCTAAGGCTCCGCTCGTCGTTTTTTTTTTATTCCCAGAATATGGATAACTATAGAACCTGGTCGTCGAGGATGACTTACGAAGGTTGAAAACCTAAAAGCTCCGCTCATTGTTTTTTTTTATTCACCAAAGCTGGATAACTACAGGTCTTGGTCGTCGAGAATGACTTGCGGAGGCTGAACACCTAAGGGCTCCGCTCGTCCTCTTGTGACTTTTTGAGGATGGCTTGCGGAGGCTGAACACCTAAAGACTCCGCTTGTCGGCTTGTGACTCCTAGAAGCTGGATAACTACAAGTTTTGGTCATTAAGGATGACTTGCAGAGGATTAACACCTAAATGCTCCGCTTGTTGGCTTGTGACTCCCAGAAGCTGGATAACTACAGGTTCTCAACATCGAGGATGACTTGCGGAGGCTGAACATCTAAAGGATCCGCTCGTTTTTTTTTTAATTCCCATAAGTTGGATAACTACAGGTTCTAGTCGTCGATGATGACTTGCGAAGGCTGAAACCTAAAGGATCCGCTCGTCATTTTTTTAGAAGATTTGTTGTGGGTGACTTACGAGGGTTGAGCACCTCAAGGCCCCGTTCGTCGACTTGTAACTTTCAGAAGCTGGACATCTACAGGTTCTGATCGTTGGGGATGACTTGCGGAGGTTGAGCACCTAAAAGCCTCGTTTTTTGGCTTGTAACTTTCACTTTGGAGGTAAAAACCCTTCTCGAGATGTCTGACTGCTTGTGCGGACTTCTCAGTCGGTTTTCTCAGTAATCGACTTTGGAGTCCTTCTTGATGGAGTACCCTAAAGCCATTCATGCTATGTTCACAATGTGTATCGATGCAAGTTATCGAGGCAACTCAAATTAATGTCGATCACAACTTCTTTTTATTGCTACTGTGGGAAACAATGTCGTCCACTTTTGAGCATTTTTTTTATCCCTTGATTTTCTTTCGTTTTGCTACGGTGTTTTTTTTCTTCTTTTTACCGCACCTCTTGTTGGGTATCGATATTGACAGCCTAATAAGGAAAAGTCCTCGAAGGCCCAATAACCCTGGAGGGGGTGAACCCAAGATATTCGAACTGGATCAACTTAAGTACAGGTCAGCGTGGCCCACCATAGAGTGGCCCAAGAGCGAGCCCAAAGTCGATATGAACGCCAAAGGCTCCCCTGACTGCTCGCCATCCTTCACCAAGCCGCGACCTCTCAATGCTCGCCATGGGAGAGTACGCCCCGAAAAGAGCCTTGCCTCTCTCCTCTGGTCCCACTAACCGTTAATAAGGAAGTGGCCACGATATCCTGCGTATCTCGGTCACATTTTCACTAAAGATTAGATATGGTAACTGCAATATCTCGCAGTAACTGCCATATCTTATGATCCGAATCTTCAGCAACACAATATACACTAAGATATTCAGTTGCCTCATACGGTTTGATCTCTCTTACCCTATAAATACCTTAGCTTTACATACGTTGCTTACGTTTTGAGCTATATACACACACATATACTCATTTAAGCATCGGAGAGGGACCCAGAGACACCCCCTCTGTTGCGCTTCCCTACTTGCAGGTTCACCGGAGTTTAAGCAGAAGCGTCTTTCAACCTTTGTCTGGCATTCAATTCACTGCCAGATCAGCAACCCGGATTTCACGATCCAACATTTGGCGCCGTCTGTGGGAACCGAGCAATTCAGCCATGAGAACTCGATCCCAAAACAACCGTTGGAACCAGACTCGCGAGCGATCCTCAAATAGCTCTCATTCCGCTGCCGCTTCACCGCTTCAACAAGAGCCTGCCAGCCAGGCAGCCCCCAATTCTATTCCTCTGAGGACAGTCCGAGAGCAAGTCGGGAATTCCAGACCGCCCCCAGCGACCAACCACAACGGAGCTCCAGCACCGCAGTCCGTCCACATCGCTGGGGAAGACATTCAGTTAACTCCAGAGATGATTTCACTGTTGGAGGCCATCCTAGAACAGGCTCGCCGTCAAGCCCCTGCTCCTCAAGGAAACAATCACCCTGCTCCTCAAGGAAACGATCGCCCTGCTGCCACAGGGCCCCCGCCGTCTGAAACAGCAAATCCTGGCACCATCGCGCCTCAGGAGGATCAGGAGATGACATCAGGACAACAGTCCATACCTCCGGCATACACCAAGGATCCAACGGCTACGTACACTGCCAATCCTTCCGGTCCTCCTTCATCCGGGATCTCGCCCAGGTACTGCATTGTGGACCAAGAAAGACGACTGACAGTCGTAGCTCCCTTCAAGGAGCAGTCTGCTCATCCCTTTTCCGACGAGCTCGTCGCCATCAAGATCCCTAAAGACGTAGTTGCTCGAGCCATACCTGAGTACAGTGGTGGAGGAGATCCCACCATACACGTCAACAAGCACGAGGCTTCTCTCCTAGGTAAGTCAAATGATCCCAATCACTTGGCTTTATTATTTCCCTCCACTCTTTCGGGTTCGGCTTCGTCCTGGTTCTTCGGCCTCCCTGCAGGATCTATAGGAACTTGGGCAGAGTTAAGGAGCAAGTTCCTGGAAAGATATATGGGTGAGCGCCAGCTGATGGAAAGCGTGGACGCCCTGGATGCGGTCAAGCAACAGCCTGGAGAATCGCTGGCCAATTTTTACGTGCGTTTCCATCAGAACGTCACGGAGATAGATAGCCGAATCTCGGATGGGGAAATCATTCGAGCATTTTACAGAGGCTTGGATGTGGCCAACAAGGCCTCGAGGAAGCTGCGAAACAGCTACCACGTGAAGGATATCGAAACGTTGGAGGAGTTGGCGTCCAGAGCAAAAGGTTTCATAGACCTTGAAAGGGCAAACATAAAGGCTAACTTCCTGATGACCTCGCTAAGGGTAGTTCCTGCTGAGCCCCGACGCGATGGTAAGAAGGAGGTAAAGAAGGAGAAGAAAGGAAGAGACGGCAGGCCCCGAGTTGAGCCTAATCCAGCGCCTCGCCATCCAGAGGTCCCTGAGTACTTTACGCCTTTAAACAGGCAGATCTCAGCGGTACTAGTCGAGATGGACAGGAGATCCTCGGCGAGGCCACCGATGCCTCGTCGGGGTGGTCAGCCCATGGGAAAGGATGTCGAGAGCTATTGCAGATACCACAAGTGCAAGGGCCACAAGACGGATGACTGCCGCATTCTGAAGCGGGACATAGAGAAGCTGATTCAGGGGGGATGCTGAAGGAATTTGTGGCAGGACGAGACAGAAGTCGAATGCCCCCTAGGAGACATCGTTCGCCAGCCCCTGCTGAACAAACTGACCCATCTGCCAGCAAGAGGAGAGTAAATTTGATTGCAGGAGGATTCGGTGCAGGCGGCGAGGGTCACACGCCAGGGAGGTCTACGCCACTCAGATCTCCATAGCAGTTCAGTTGGGAAAGCGACCCCGGCCTGAGGAAAACATTGTCATCTCATTCTCTGAAGATGATTTGGCACATGTCACAACCCCCCACAACGATGCTTTGGTTATCACAGCAGATATTGACGGCTGTGACGTTGCAAGGATTCTGGTCGATGGAGGCAGCTTGACAGACATCCTATTCCTGGACGCTTTCGAGAAGATGGGCAAGTCCAAGCGTGACCTAAAGAGGGTCGACTTTCCGCTGATTGGGTTTACGGTGAGGACAACTTATCCATTGGGGGCCATAACCATGCCAGTGATATTTGGCGAGGGATGAAAGAGCATCAAGGTCTCGGTCACTTTCCTGGTGGTCGATTCACCTACATCCAACAATGCCATCCTAGGGAGGACCACGATCAATTCGAACAAGATTGTGGCCTCCACAGTCCATCAGAAGATGAAGTTCCCCACTCCCAACGGGATTGGAGAAGTACTCGACGACCAGACTTCCTCGCGTCAATGCTATGTGAACTGTCTTCGCAGGAAGAACCAAAGGGAGGCCCTCACCATCGAAACAGAGGATGACCCTCGCGAGGATTTGGCTCAGCCAGCACCCATGGAGGAATTGGAAGAGGTCGAGGTCAATGGCCTAGACAGGAAGGTGCGCATTGGGACCACCTTAAAAAAAGATCAGAAGGAGGCCATGACCGCCCTCCTACAAGAATTTAAAGAGCTCTTCGCCTGGCAGCCGAGCGACATGCCGGGAATTAGCACAGATATCATCTCCCACGAGCTCAGGATAGACCCTTCCATCAAGCCGATCGCCCAAAAAAGAAGATCGTTCGGGACGGACAAGCGCTTGGCGATCAGACAGGAAGTTGGCAGATTGATTGAGGCTGACTTCGTTAGAGAGGTGAGATTCCAGAGCTGGGTCGCCAACCCAGTTTTGGTCAAGAAATCGAACGGCAAGTGGAGGATGTGGGTCGACTTCCGCGACTTGAACAAGGCTTGCCCTAAGGACTCATATCCCCTTCCCAGGATGGATCAGCTGGTCGATGCTACCTCTGGTCACGAGATGCTGAGCTTAATGGACGCCTATTCAGGTTACAACCAGATCAGAATGCATCCAGACGATGAGGCTCACACCGCTTTCTACGCAGAAGGAGACATTCTATGCTACAAGGTGATGCCCTTTGGTCTCATCAATGTCGGGGCAACTTATCAACGGATGGTGAACCGCCTATTCCAGGACATGCTGGGGAGAAACATGGAGGTTTATGTGGACGATATGCTCGTCAAAACCATCAAGGGCAATCCACACACAACAGACCTCCGCGAAGCTTTCGAATGCATGAGAAGACACAGTGTTCGCCTGAACCCTGCAAAGTGCGCCTTTGGAGTCAAGTATGGCAAATTTCTGGGTTTCATGGTCAGCGAGAGGGGCATCGAAGCAAACCCAGAAAAGCTGAAGGCCATAGAAGAGATGAAGTCGCCAACCTGCCACAAGGAAGTCCAATGCCTGAATGGACGCCTAGCTGCTCTCAACCGCTTCCTCTCCAAGGCGAGCGACAGGTCCCTCCCATTTTTCAAAACTCTGAGGGCCAACCGCAAGTTCGAGTGGACGGCAGACTACGAGGAGGCGTTCCAATCCTTGAAGAGGCATATACAAACACTCCCAGCGCTGGCGAAGCCCGTTTCAGGCGAGTAGCTCTTCCTTTATTTAGGCATTAGCGATGTGGCGACCAGTGCTGTTTTAATAAGGGAAGAAAATAATATTCAGAGTCCAGTGTATTTCATTAGCAAAATGTTCAACTCAACAACAATAAAATATGTCCAGATTGAGAAGTATCTCTATGCCTTAGTTATTGCTGCTTGGAAGCTGAGACCTTACTTTCATGCGCACGACATCACGGTCCTCACCAATCAACCACTCAAAAACTTTCTGATCAAGCCAGATTCTTCAGGAAGAATGGTCAAGTGGGCGATCGAGCTCGGCGAATTCAAGATCAAATTTGCGCCAAAAACGTCCATCAAAGGTCAAGCATTAGCTGATTTCATTGTGGAAAGCACGAGTAACGGTCAAACAGAAGCAGAAAACAGGCCAAGTCAGTCAGCAGACAACAATCAAATCTGGGAGCTCTATACGGACGGGTCTTCGTCAAGAGAAGGCTCGGGGGCAGGTTTAATTCTTATTCCTCCTGAAGGCGAGCCTTTGAAGTACGCAATCGCCCTAACATTTCAGGCGACCAATAATTAAGCAGAGTACGAGGCTCTTATCACTGGACTCAGACTAGCAAAAGGAATGGATATATCCGCGCTTAAGGTAAAAAGTGACTCGGAGCTTATTGTCAATCAGGTTAATGTCACTTATGAGGCAAGAGGGGAAAAGATGATAAAGTACCTCAGCATCGCCAAGAATCTCGTCACAGAAATCCCAAAGTTTGCGATTGAGTCTATTCCTCGCCAAGAAAACTAGATGGCAAACTCTTTAAGTAAACTGGCATTTGAAGGGACAACAATCCAGGATGTGCAATTTCTGGAAAAGGCCCTATGTTCAGTCCTTGAAAGCAGAGCAGAGGTCTTCAACATTCAAGGACAGGTCACATGGATGACTCCGTTCCAGAATTATTTGAAAGAGGGGATCCTCCCGGATGACGAAGGCGAATCCACGAGGATAAGACGACTCGCAGCCAGTTATCTAATTATAGATGGAGAACTCTACAGAAGAGGTTACTCGACTCCTTACTTAAGGTATGTTGCTCATCCAGAAACAGAAAGGGTTATTCGAGAAGCTCATGAAGGGGTGGCAGCATGTCATGAAGGTGCTCGATCGTTAACGAGGAAAATCTTCAGGTTGGGATACTACTGGCCAACCTTGGGAAAAGATGCGGCTGAATTAACGCAGAAGTGTGAGACTTGCTAGCAATTTGCACCACGATCAGGTCGACCACCCACACTATTATCCCCAATGGCGGGTGCATGGCCTTTTGCTCAATGGGGGATCGATATATTAGGTACGTTCCCTATTAACACTGGTCAACGCACCCACATTATAGTGGCGATCGACTACTTCACCAAGTGGATAGAGGCGAAAGCTCTGGCTTCTACGACAGAATTTCAAGTCATCAAGTTCCTAAAGATCAACATATTCTCCAAGTTTGGCATTCCTAGAATACTCATCAGTGATAATGGTCTGCAATTCATTGGAAAGGAGCTCAAATGGCTCTGTGAAGAATATCATGTCGACCATCGTTTCAGTTCGGTGCATCATCCTCAAACGAATGGGCAAGCTGAAGCAGCCAACAAGGTTGTTTTGGTAGGACTCAAGAAAAGGGTTCGAGCATTCAAAGGGAATTGGGAAGAAGAGGTGGAAAACGTGGTTGGACGGATGAGTGATGAATCTATCTTCATATGTTGGAGGGTGGACATCGGACATACATTCAAAGTTGAGCCATTGTAAATCATTACTCTTGAAAGCACGTATCCCTTGCTCTTGCACACGATGTGCAGGGCCTTGACGTGTTGTTGTCCCTCAAAACCCAACTCTTCATCCCCGAAGGCAATTTGGCTAGCAAAAACTGAACCGATGAGATTCTCCACTTGGCGGGTTGAAATTTCCTTTGGTACTAGGGCTTCCTTCAAAACATTCATTAATGTCTCTCGGTGTGGTTCAGAACTCAACAACAGAGCCAACAAAGATATCTGCGCTGGGGTACTGCGCAACTGGTCCACGACCTTGTATTCAACATCCTTTACAATCTTCATGAAATTGCTTGCTTCTTCTTCAGTTACCTTCTTCTTTTGGGCTCCCTCCACCTCCTTCTCCTTGGGCGGGTTTTATGGCTGGATATAGCAACGTCCAGATCGAGTCATACTAAAAATGTCTTCATTTTTCGCTGATCCTTCCGCATGCCCCCAATAGTTCCACGGTACCCTTTTGTTGCTCTCGTACTTAAATGGTGTTGGTCCTTGCGGTATGTAGTCAACGATTAGTGGGGTAATCATCGACACATAATGTTTTATCATTTCTCGACCCATGGGGCTGACCAAAGGGGTTGTCCTTCTTCTAATAAGATCATGTTGACTGAGCCTGAAGCGTGGTTGGGTAGCGGATTGGTATTGACATTCGGTGGCGAAATGGGATTTAAGACCAGATACTTATGATCAATAAGGTCTTGTATTCGGTACTTCAGGTGAGGGCAATTGTTAGTCCTGTGCCTAGGTGCTCCCATGTGGAACTCACATTTTGAATTTGGTTCATTTGCCAGAATTCTCGTTTTGGGACTCAGAACCTCAGGACCTATAAGCCCTTGAGCCAAAGCCTTCTTGTACAATTCAACCAACGGTATTGGAAGCGGGGTAAATTGCCGGGGCTCTCGGAATCTCCTTTGGTTCCCACCTCGGTTGACAAAATCTTGTGGGTTAGGTAGAGAGGTTGATCCTTGTGGGGCTCGAGGAGCCTGAGGTATCGGGACTACCGGTGATGGTTGGTATGGTTGATACGGATCCGAGTATGGAGCCTGTTAAGGGTTTGGATAGACCGCGCCTATGGTCGGGGTAGGCTTCTTTGTTCCAGTTTTCTTAGGCCCTCGCTCAATCAATTCGCCCGTCATGATGAGATTTGAAAATTACGCTATGGATTGACTCATCATTTGGGTATAATATATACCCTTAAGAGTGCTGATAAAAATCGGAACTGCCTCGTTCTGTCCGACAGGCGGGTTCATGCAGTTGGCCTTTCCCCTCTACTTAGACACATAATCTTTGAAAGATTGTCCTTTTTTCATCTCCATAACCTGAAGATCAAAGCGAGTAGGAGCGTTATCCAGATTGTGCTTATATCGGAGGTGGAAAAGCTTGGTCAGCTCTTCCATATTTGGCACTTGCTCCGTTCTTATTCCTGCGAACCAGACCAGCGCCTCCCCTATCAAACTTTCTTGGAAAGTCTGGACCATCAACTTGGTATACTGCTGATATGGAGTCATTTTCGCCATGTAGATCTTGAAGTGAACAATCGGATGTCCTGTTCCATCAAACCTTTCAAAGTCTAGCACCTTAAATTTACCGGGCACTGGGATTTCCTTAAATAGAGCAAGATCAGAGAAATTCAAATCTCCCAATCGATCTACTCCTTGAATAGACCTCATCTTTTCTTCAATCTGCTTCAACCTCTTGTCTTGTTCAGTCTCGACCGAGACGACTGTGACCGAGTAATTGGGAGGCCAAACGCGGGTCGTGTGACCTGTTTGGGGTAAACAGGTACAGGAGGTGCAACCCGACCATGTTGTAGAGGAAACACCTGATCATGAGGGTCATGTACGTCTAGTGGATCTTGATTAGGAAAGTCGTATGTAGGAGGTGGAGTTTGGTTGGGATGGCCATATGTGGGAGGTGGAGTTTGGACAGGATGACCATAACTGGGAGGTGGAGCTTGGTCAGGATGACCATATGTGGGAGGTGGAGCTTGCTCGGGGTGACCATATGTAGTAGGTGGAGCTTGGTCGGGTAAGACCAAAGTACTTGGCATGGATTGATGAGGTACTATGGGCGGATGTGTTGCTTGAGAAGACGAGGTGGCTGCCTAGGAGTTTAGAAAAACCAACAGTTGCTCGAACTGGGATGTCATGCCAGCCATGCCAGCATTTATGGTGTGTATAGTTTGTTCTAGTTGGATGATTCTCTCTTCGTATTCTTGATGTGCCGGAGTTGTCAACTGTCGCATGGGTTCTGGAAAACTTGGTGGAGGGCTTTGATTTTGTTGCTCCATTCGTTCCCGTTGAACGAAACCGCGAGTGCGTATTGGGCTTGTTCTTGCCAGATGTGCCTAACTCATTCAAATATCATAGTAAGAATGATAAATACACAATTGATCATGCATGTTTTTTTTTAATATGCATGTTCCGTTCATTCCATTTGTAGGCTTTAATGACATATACGACAAAAGTTTTTTCAAACAATACTCTAAAAGGAGTTGGTTAATCTAATTCAAAAGACGTTTCACACGACGGCGCAGCTCGTTGAGTGCATTTGTCGCTTGCTCCTTGGTTCGAAGGAAGGTCGGGGACATGCATTTCAAAAATCGTTTTATTTGCCTCGCCCTTCGTCTGGACTGTTCAAGGGTGCCAGTCAACTCAGCTATTTTTCCCTCACATTTTTCCAAGGTGCGATCCCGATTTCTCACTTCATTTCGCACACATCGCAACGCATTACGGAGGCGTTGAATATCTTTCTTGGATCTAGAGTGTTCATCATCCCAAGCAATACTTTGTATTTCCACCCTAGATTTCATGATCGCGTAGATGTCCTCGTGAGATGACGGTGATTGCTTGGGTCTATCCCCAATTATCTCATTCGGGTCAAAAGGCGGACTTGCGGGTGCCGAGTAGAACTTATGAATGTACTCCATTGTCGCATGGTATTCTTTTTCCTTTGTCGTGGAGCCTTCCATCAGATTTATGAATAGTGAGACTCGGTTTCCCCAGTCATCATTCACTTGTCGAACTGAGTCTCGTAGTGAGTTTGCAATGTCTGCTCGGCTATGCCACTTGTATGATCTTGGGGGTCTATGAATGTGCACCGGAATATCTTGGAAACCACTGAATTGTCGAATAACTCGGGAAGGGTAGGTGGTCATGGATCCTCGATGGCTGAGAAGCGGAACTCCCTCGAAAGTTTTGCATCAAAGGATCGTAGAACGGTGGATGGGTAACCATCTAGCCGTCCATAAAATGTCCTTATGCGTTCATTTTGAAATATAAATTTTCCAATCGAGGGCTTTCCATTTCTCAGCTTCGAACAATGATCGACCTAACATTCTCGAGATAACCCTTTTGTCACCTAAAAAGTTTGCCCGGGGAAAATTCATGCCAAATTCTTTTATATGGCTTAAGAACCAAATCTGAAGTAAGGTCGGACTTGCTTTTAGTTCTCCATTCCCTTTTGTTTTTAAAATGTTTAGAGATGCAATGGTTTCGACCAGCAATGCCGTCACGAAACCCTTGCCTTCTATTACTTGGGTAATGACCTTAGCCATAGCTGAATCGATGAGACCATTAGAAAAAGGGAATACGCCCGTTCCCAAAACAAGTAAAATAAAAGCATGGCATCTCCCCGGGGCATTTGTTTTATCAGCAATTCGGTGCTCTATCCAATATACCAAAAGTTCAATAGATAAGCCATGACCCCCATTCAACCTGAGCTCGGTGGACATTTTGTTTGTTGTGATTTTGAGCAGTTTGGCCAATGTACTATCTTCGCCTATTTGTTGGACGTCGGGTTGAACAATTCCACGATCCCAATCTACCCGTTGAACGAGTTGACGGTATTCTTCGAGCGTAGGTGTGAGTTCATTGTTGTTTATCACGAAGACGACGTTTTTTACATCCCAAAAATCAGACAAAGCACCGAGGAGAGCCCAGTTGACTTTGTAGTTTGCGAGTTCATGAACCTCGCCAATGTTCTCATTCACGTACTTCTGATCCTCTTTTGTCATGGCTTTCCATATTCAGGCAATTTCGACCGTGGGGGGTTGAATGGCCTTGGTGCGAGGACAGTGGTTTGTCTGCTTCATCCTTACCAAAGATGATATGTGAAACGTCCTAAGGATACATGACAAAATGGACGGAACTTACCTTTTTTTTTTGTTTTAGAAAAATGCAATGCAAGTGCGAGAAAGTAAATGTCACTAGTAAGTTATTACATTTACAGGGGTTTGCGGAATACAAAAGGCCCAATCCTATACATGTCATAATCTATGGCCAAAACAAAACACGAGAGAAGGAACAAACACGAAACTGGTAGAAGGTTAAGCGTGGTGTGGAGCTTTTGTTCTAACGGGATGGAATTTCTAGGTCCTCTGAACCGGCGGAACCTCACCCCTGTAGAGGATCATAGGCTCATTCCTATCATTGAGTTGAGTTTTTTAGGTGCGCGTCGGCGGTCCAAACCGCTCCGGGGGCATTCCCCTACTAAACTCCCTAAGCTCTTAATGTGCTCCAAGTCCGAGCGGGTAATGGTAACCAGCGTGGTGTGTGCAAAACAAGAATTTACATTTTTTTTTTGACTTATTACAATTACATTGCCTTTTGGACAAAAATTTGAAACTGCAAGCATGAGCAAACGGTCATAACGGATAAGGCAAAATATAATATGACAAAGCAAACATGACAAAGCCTAAACCCTCTAAAAGAGATCCCCACCAGAGTCGCCAAATTGTCGGACGTCGGATCCGACTTTCCCCGAACCGTTTTGGCAAATATTTTTAAATTTTCTTTTTGAAAATGCTGGGTCTTGACGAGCGACGGGTCCGGTCGAGCGGGGTCATCAACCGGACCGAAAAATATTGAAAGAGTCGCCACCGATTAATGAAAGGCTAATCAGAATCCTAAAATTGCCTAGGGTACATGGAGTTAACATCCTAGGGCTTAGAAAGGTCTACGTCCAGAGAATCGAGTTCGGGGGTTTGATTACGTCTTAAAAACTCGCAAGCTCATAATTCGCCCTTTCGGTACTTTAGTTTGCTTTTGAAATGTTTTTCAATTTACCCGAATTTCCCGTTTTGATCATACTTGACCCAAAAAGACTACATGCATTTTCTTTAAATCATGTATAAAGAGAACTAAAGTTAATCGTGCTCGAAAAAAATGGTTTAACTCTCGAGCCATTTTAAACGTGTCAAAATATGCACGAATGATTTTTTGAAGATATTAAGCTCGTTAGACTAATTCGTCCCATTTTTAGAAGTTATAGGATGTCCAAAAAAATGTAGGGACCAAAATGCAATTTATTAAAATTTGAGCTGAATTGGACAAATATTTCGAAAATTGCAGAAAAGACCCTAAACTATTCTGGACTTATTCGTAACACTTGGAAAAGTTCTAAAATAACCCGAAAATTATTCTAGACTTATTTGTAACATTTTTAAAAGTCATGGAATGATCAGAAAAATTTAGGAATCAAAATTGTAATTTTTGAAAATATTATAACTAAACTGAAAATATTTTTTTTAAATTACCGAATTGACCCTAAACTATTCTAGATTTATTTGTAACACTTGATAAAATTCCAAAAATAACCCGAAAATTATTCTAGACTTATTTGTAACATTTTGAGAAATCATGGAATGTCTAGAAAATTTTAGAAATCAAAATGCAAATTTAAAAAAATTTGAGCTGAATAAAAAAAATATTTCAAAAATTGCACAAATGGCCCAAAACTTTTCCGGTTTGGTTTATAACACTCGATAACGTCCCAGAAATGACCCGAGAGTCCAAGGACCGAGTTGTAACCTTCATCAAAGTTTGGGAATGACCTAAGTCATTTTTGAATTTTTTTTGTTTCATATATACATAATATACATATATTATACATATACATAATATATATATATATATTATACATATAGATAGATAGATAACATAGACATAATATAAATATATATTATACATATAGACATATATAGTAATACATAAACATAATATAAATATATATTATACATATATATATATATTAACAAGTATATTATACATAAATATATAATATATATATATATAAACTCTCAATTTTATTTCACATTTATAAAATAAAAATATGATATTGAATATGAATATGAATATGAGAGAAATATACCTAACTCAATGGAGGTTTAATACCGTACGAGGAACCGAGACCGATAACTATAGATATTGTTTTTTCACTTTTTTCTATTTTTTTTCACTCTTTTTCTATTTTTTTTTTTCAGTTCCTCCAATCTCCTTCCTATTTCTCACGACACTCCTTCTTTTTTTTCTTTCATTTCTCTCCCTTATTTATACACAAAATATATGTAGATATGTTTTTGATACTTTTAAGATATTTTTAAATATATATTTTTTTAATTATTTTTTAAAATTTATTTATTTATTTTTATATCGATTTCTCTTGGCTCGATTCCTCGCGTACGGTATTTTAACCCCGAGCCAAAATCAGGTGTTTACACCGGTTGAAAATAAGTCTGACAAGCCCTCGTGAGCATCAATGTCATCAAGTTGGATCACTTGTGGTGGGCCTCGGAATGGAACGGCGAGGAGAGGAAATAACAATGTCCCTGAACTTTCGACTAAATGTTTCCTCCAAGTAACTTCATAATCTTTGAAATTAGGACGAAAACGCCATCCTAAAAGTGTATTTGTCCTTCCGAGTGTGGGAAGGTCATATGTGGGAGGTGGGTCTTGGTCAGGATGGCCACATGTGGGAGGTGGAGCTTGGTCAGGATGGCAAAAGTGCCTTACATGGATTGATGAGGTGCCGCAACAATAGTGTTTCTCGGGAAGACGAGGTCGGGGATACTGTGGTAGTCACGCCTGTCTGGAGCTCAGAAGAGCCAAAATTCGCTCGACCAAGGAGGTCATGCCAACGATGGATTGCACTGTGTAGGAACTCATGGTGTGCATGGTCTGTTCTAGTTGGATGATTCTCTCCTCGTGTTCTTGAGGTGCTGGAGTCGTGGAATGTCGCATGGATTCCCGAAAACCTAAATCCAAAATACTGTAGTAAAAAGGATGAATACACAATTGATCATGCATGATGGATTTCAAAAATTCTGCATGTTCCGTTCATTCCATTCATAGACTTTGATTGCATGTATGACAAAAGTGTTTTTTTCAAAAATACTTTATAAGAATTTGGCCAATCGATGTCTAGTTCTTAAGACGTTTCACACAACGACGTAGCTCATTGAGTGCATTTGTTGCTTAATCCTTGGTTCGAACGAAGGTCGAGGACATGTATTTGGAAAATCTTTTTATTTGCCTCGTTCTTCATATGAACTGTTCAAGGATGTCATTCAACTTAGCAATGTTGCTCCCACATTTTTCCAAGGTGCACCCACATTGCTAGAATGACGGCGGTTGTTCGAATCTATCTCTGATTATCTTATCCGGGTTGAAAGACGGACTTGCTAGTGTCGAATGGAACTTGTGAACGTATTCCGTTGTTGTTAATCACGCAGATGCGTTCTTCCATATTCCATAATTCAGACAAGGGTTAAGGAGAATCCAATTGACTTTGTGGTTTACAAGCTCGTGAACCTCGTCAATCTTCTTGTTCACGTATTTCTGGATCTCTTTTGTCATGGCTTTCCATATTCAGGCAATTTCGACCGTAGGGGGTTGTATGGCCTTAATGTGAGGGCAATGATTTTTTTTTCATCCTTACCAAAGATGGTGCGTGAAACGTCTTAAGGATACAAGATTGAATGAACGGAACTTACATTTTTTTTTTTGAAAAATGCAATGCATGTGCGAGAATTTAACTTCATTAGTATGACTCGTATTACATTTACAACAGTCTGGAATATATAATACAAAATCCCAATCCTATACATGTCATGATCTAAGGCCAAAACAAAACACATTTACATCAATGGGCCAAACTACTTCATGGGCCACATTTCTTCATGGATTGTGGGCCAATCTCGTATCCAAATACTTGGGCCGAATTCTCATTTACATTACTTGGGCCCAAAAATGGAAATACACAGAAAACTGGTAAAGACTAAACACGGTGTGGAGATTTTGTTCTAAATGGATGGAATTTCTAGGTCCTCTGAACCAGCGGAACCTCACCCCCTAAAGAGAATCACGGGCTCATTCCGATCATCGAGTTGAGTTGTTTGGGTGCGTGCCGGCGGTCCAAACCGCTCTGGGTGCATTCCCCTACTAAACTCCCTAAGCTCTTAATGTGCTCCAGGTCCGAGCGGGTAATGGTAACCAGTGTGGTGTGTGCAAAACAAGAATTTCAATTTTTTCTTTTGACTTATTACAATTACATCGCCTTTTGGACAAAATTTGAAACTGCAAGCATGAGCAAACGGCCAAAACGGATATGGAAAAATATAATATGGCAAAGCAAACATGACAAAGCCTAAACCCTCTAAAAGAGCTCCCCAGCAGAGTCGCCAAATTGTCGGACGTCGGATCCGACTTTCCCTGACCCGTTTGGAGAATATTTTTAAATTTCATTTTGAAATGTTGGGGCTTTGCGAGGAACGTATCCGGTCGAGCGGAGTCATCAACCGGACCGAAAAAATTGAAAGAGTTGCCACCGATTAATTAAAGGCTAAGGCTATTCGGAATCCTAAAATTGCCTAGTGTACATGGTGTTAACATCCTACGGCTTGGAAAGGTCTACGTCCAGAGAATCGAGTTCAGGGGTTTGATTACGTCTTAAGGGCTCGCGAGCCCATAATCCGCCCTTTCGGTACTTTAGTTTGCTTTTGAATTTTATATTCTTTTCAACTTGCCTGATTTACCCAAATTGTTCAATTTGATCATGTTTAGCTAAAGAAATGACATGCATTTTTTTTAGTTAACAATATACAAGCATTTTTTTAAAATTTTTTGAGTTAATTTAAAATAAATAAACAAGAGAGAATAAACTTAATTGTGCTAAAACAAAAGAGTGGTTTAACTTTGGGGTCATTTTAAGTCGTGTCAAACGTATACAAATGATTTTGAAAATACGAAGCATATTTGACTAATTTGTGACACCTTGAGAAGTAATGGGATGTCCAGAAACATTTAGGGACCAAGATGCAATTATTTAAAATTTCGAGCTGATTTGGAAAAATCTTTTGAAAATTGCACAAATGACCCAAAACATTTCTAGTTTGGTTTATAACACTCGGTAAAGTCCCAAAATGACCCGAGAGTCCAAGGACCGAGTTGTAACCTTCATCAGAGTTTGGGAATGACTTAATTCATTTTTTTTTTTACTGAAACAACCCCCATAACTTTCACAAATTTCTAAAAATGACCCAAAAGTTATACCAAACGTATAACCGAGTACGATTCTTGTACGAAATACAACTATTAACACATAAAATCGATGAAACAAACTTCATTCACATGAAATACAAATATCGAGCACGATAGGAGATATACCTAAGTTATTCGAATTTTAGATACCTCACGAGGAACCGAGACCGATATTCGTCGATTTTTCGTCATTCCATTTCTATCTTTTTATTTTTCACTCACTATCACTCAAATCCTCACTTTGAATTTTTTTTCTCTCTTTTCTTTTCTTTTCTTCTCTTCTCTTCTCTTTTCCTTTCTTTCCTTTGTTTTTCTTTCTATTTCTTTGAACAAGCTTAAGGCAAGCTTGTTCCAAACGATCCTTTGGTTTCTTCCTTCTCCTTCAACCGTAGCTATCCCTTGCATTTGTAGAGTTTTCTCCTCCAAATAAATGATAAACATGGACAATACAGTGGATGGCAAAGGTGATAGCAATTGGGCAAATGTGATAGCAATTGGGCAAAGGTGATTGGCAATTGGGAGGTGATTGGCAATTAGGAGGAGTTTTGATGATAATTGGAGAGAATTTGGCTAAGGATGAGCAAAGGTGATCAAGTGGTCAAATGGTCATGGCAATTAGGAGACTATTGGTGCCAATTGGGAGAAATTGGGAGTGATTTGGGGCATGGTGAGAATTTGGACGAAAATGGATGCAATGGTGGATATTTGGCCAAAAATGGGTGCCATGGGTTTAGGGGTTTATGGTTTGGGGTTTATGGTTTGGGGTTTATGGTTTGGGATTTAAGGTTTAGGGTTTAGGGTTTGGGATTTTAGGGTTTGGGGTTTAAGGTTTAGGGTTTAGAGTTTGAGATTTAAGAGTTAGGGTTTAGGGTTTGGGATTTTAGGGTTTGGGGTTTGGGGTTTAGGGTTTTAGGGTTTGGGGTTTAAGGTTTAGGGTTTATAGTTTGGGATTTAAGGTTTAGTGTTTAGGGTTTGGGATTTTAGGGTTTGGGGTTTAAGGTTTAGGGTTTTAGGGTTTGGGGTTTAGGGTATAGGATTTATTTCATTTTTGCTTTTTTTCTTCGTCTCGATTTTTCTCGTCTCGGTTCCTCACGTACGGTATTTTGACCCCGAGCCAAAATCAGGTGTTTACAGCTGTCACTATCAATACCCAACACAATCCATCAAATACCAAGTTTTAATTCATGTTCCAACTTATTTCTCATTAAATGTATCATCACAATAAAAATCATTACAATCATTTAAAGATCCGTCTCTTATGAAATGTTAATAGTTGCATCATCACACTCCACCTTTTCTTTTTCATTTTCAATACATGGTGTCAAGTCCAACAAAGTACTTGGAGATTAATCTATTTAATCAATCTTAAATAGACGTAGTTTAAACATATATATTCATGTTAGATTGAAAATACAAAGTTAATAGGAATCTGATCCGCGGGTTGACCCTTATATTATAAGTCGCCCTGCAATATTATTCACTTCCTCCTACCAAATCCGTTCCGTAAACCACGGGTAGCAAAAACACAGGTAGCAAAAACACAGGTTAAATTTTGGCGGTGCACCGCGAGTTTGTAGTGCACTACAAACAGTTGACACCCATATGCTCAACCCTACTTTTAACCGTTTAAATAATGTAGAATTTTGAACATTTTATTTATTTTGTAGAACTTAAGTTTGTTATTTTATTATACCTTTTTAAATTTTTTGTTTAACTTTCAAATTACTAACTAAATTTGAGGGGGGAAATGCAATTTGCTAACTACGTATTGAGAACATCCACATGCATGTCCTCAGCCCCATTTAAGAGTAGATGGACCTAAAATATTGCAATTTATATAAATTAAAGTAGCCATTGGTCTAAAGAGAAATATAGTTAGTAAATTGTCCAATGACTTAATTAAACTTTAGCTTGAAACTTGCGTTGTGTTATTAAATTGTTACACTTTTGTTAATCATCTTCAAAACATGAATAATTTTAGGGTTGCCAATTTGTACGTGTGTGCATGTCAATAATTACAATAAAACTAAATAAATCAACATGAACATACACGAAATTTTATTTGTGTCGTGTTCATGCAACATGAAACAATAAATTTCAGATCAATACGAAAAAAAATCTATCAAAAGAATGTGATTTTACTCTTAATGATAACATGGTAATACAACACGAAAACATAAATAAGATAACACACCTAAACTTAACTACTCCAAAAAAACATAATTCCTTCACACGTTTCTAAATCTTAATTTGTTATCTGCACAATATAGCTATTACATCCACCAGTCATCCCAAAGTCCAAGTTAAATACATCATAAGGCCAATGAAATTAGACTAACTTTTAATTCTCAATTACATGGACAAATATCAAAAGTGATCAGTTAACTTGACCTCCATGATAGGAAGAACTCAAAATTCACATAATTGTTGTACCTTCAATCCTCAACGATAGATCTCAAAATTCACCAAAACATTTTCTTTATTCATGATAACATTTTTACTTACAAGTGATGGTTGAACATTTTTCGACGGCCATGCAAAAATAATATCATCTAAATATGTTTGTGCTATATCACAAAAAAGATGTACAGTTCTATATTTATGAAAAAGAATTTAAAGAACATGTAAATTAGCCATTCATCACGTTTAGTTATAAAATTTTAATAGTATGGTAAACTATTAACCTTGCAGTTAGAAGTAGAAGTTGACACAAAACTTAATTATGAAATCTTAATTTGAACACGTAAAGAATTTAAGAACACTTACCAAGATTTACATATATCAGACCTTTGCATCAACTAAGTGTTTCAACAGTTTTCCAAATAAATGAAGGAAAATTCTATTTATAAACTAATAATTATTTTTATAGATTATTTCTTATTAAAAATAGAAGAATTAATTGTGTTTCATATCTTTTCCTATTTCCCTTCTCCCGTCTCCACATTTCCCTAATCTATACTCTGATCATACTCATTCCTTCCCTCCTCCTCCCCTTTCTATACCCGCCCTTTCCTCCCCTTGTACCCTACTCCCTCGTCCTCCTTCGTGGGTAGGGGGAGATACAAGGAAGGGATGGAAAAGAGAGGGGATAATAAATATGAAAAACACAATTAGAATTTTTAGTTTTTTCTTTACTGAAAGTGTTATACGAAAAATTAAGATCTAGCTATTGTACTCAAAAAACAAGAATGCAAGCACCAATTAAGAGCAAATTGATTAGAAATAAGATCAAACTCCATTTGTTTACCTAATATAACAAGCTAAACCAAGCAATTGAGCTGACAAAAGTCCAGATTTACCTTGTTGCGAATAACAATTAAGAGTATGAGCTGGGGACTTACTAAGAATACGAGTCGGGGATTCAACTTAAGACTTACTGAGAATTGGATCCGAGGATGTCTGCTTAGGGCGTAGGACTAGGTGTGGGTGTGGGGTTCTTTAATTCAAGAGAAACGGAGATAACGGGGAAGAGAGAATAGGAGAGAACCTTGGGGTTCTTTGATTCAAAAAAAAGGGGGCTGGTTTTAACATTTTTTTTTCGAAATTCAAATTTCAAAAATTATTATTGCCGACGAAAATTAAATATCGTTGGTAAGGATATAGTTTTGTTGACGATATATTAATGTGGTCGGTAAAGACCTAATTAAAAATGATAATTGCATTTCGTCGGCAAAGACGTGAGATTTTATCGACAAAATTTATGGATTCTGTCAGTAAAAATATATTTTGTAGACCAAATTTGATATTAACGGTGATATAATGTTTTACCGACGAAAATTAAATTATGACGGCGATAAAAGATTTACCGACAAAATTATTTTTTCGTCGGTAAATGTCAGATTTTCAGTAGGGATTATCAAATATAACTAGGCAATGGATACGGTTAAACAAAAGATTATGATAATATAGAGTATTTTATAGATGAGATGGATGCACATCAATTCTCATGAAGTCAAACTTTTGAGATAGATGTTAGGCATATACACTTTGTAAACATGATTGATATACTACATTGATGTTTTTTACTGAACAATATTTGGTATTAGATTTTTGTGTTCTTGATGGATATTTCTTCAATATTTGGACATATACTACATAGAAAAAAGAATTATGCTAAAACACACGTTCCATATCGTGCATGCATGATTTAACCATGTGAAATTACATGATTCGTGATCTCGGGTCGATACCTTTGATTTGTTATATGGAGTATCATATGCACCCTTACTACCTTGAACATATACTTGAGGACTGATATAATGTTCGTTTTTAGTTTATTTCTGGAAGACCACGAACGATTAAGTTCATGTGCACATTATGAGAAAAGTAAGGTAGACCTGGTTGATGGGAGACAGATAGTCACTACAAGATCTTTATAAAAATTTGTCACTAGATAGCCACCAATCACGATAATAATGTTTTCCGTGGATGCAACAGGATAGGTTTATGATATTATTGTGGTGAGATTTGAGGAAAGTACATAAACAAGGTTGCACAAAATTCAAAGTCAATGTGGAAGTAGAATTTATTAGGTTGCAGAAAGTACATAAGTTTTCTTTTGTACTTGATAGACGCACGATTGTTTCACAATGAGACTTTCACTACACAGAGAAACTTGAGATAAAAAGCATATGTGCGTGAGAGATGTAAGATCACAGTGATAATGGGTCACCCATTTTATTTTGGGTGCCTATATCCTTATAATAGGCCTTGGACCAAAGTCTAACGGTGCGTTTGTTTGACGGAATTCGGAATTCGGAATACGGAATAGGAATTGGGAATAAGGAATAGCAGTTAAGAATATGAAGTTGTTTTTTTGGTGGAATTGAATAGAACGGAATAAGTAATTCTGTTGTTTCTTTGGTGGAATTGTGTACGGAAAAGGAATGGAATGTGGTAAAATGACATATTTGCCCCTCTTTATATATGTATAGTATATAATAAAAATAATTTGTATTAATTAATTATAAAACTTAAAAATATTAAAAACGTTTATTTAAAAAAAAAATTTAAAAACGAAATTTTTTATTTATTTAATTTTTTTAAAAAGACCAATTTATTAATTATATTTAAAAAAAATAAAGAATGTAAACATGACCACATACATAATACATCTTACATACATAATACAAAATGTTGTTAGTCACCACATACATTATACAAAACGTGGGGTTGTCCTTAATCAAAATTATACATACATGTTGATCCGATGAAACTATGATAAATCTACATCTTAATTGCCCGCAACCACTCGAGCCGGGTGACATTTTAACTAATTATGTGATTGCTTTAACCATCACATAAGCAAACATATTCAAACATTTATTACTAAGAATTCAGCATAGTTTCAATCAAGAACACGTTTTTATTCATTTGAAGATGAATCAGAAGGAATCGATGGTAAATTGAATTGGGTTGGTGAGATTTGAGAGATTGGAGATGAAGATCGCGCATTGAAGAAGGAGGATCTGCGATTTCCAGAAGCTGTTAATCAGAAATCAGTGATGGCACGCTCGTAATTTCTTCAAAATGGCGAGGGCAATTCGGTCATTTGGCAGCTGATTCCGGATTCCGACCCGTCTGGGCTTAGGAAATCCGAGGTTTTTACCCGGATTTCCTAAGCCCGGACCGCCCGGAATTCATTTCCAAGGAATGGCCAATTCCTTGAAACGAACATGGGCTTACGGATTCCGTAAGCCCAAATCTGTGGCCATTCCTTGAAACGAACGGGCCATAAGTTCTTAGAAATTTGAACTTGCACCCCCATATCCTTTACTCTCTTCATATATACGTAAGTTCTAAGAATTTTTTGAAAAACTGTTTATTTTATAAATATTTTTTGAAAAAGTAAATATTAATTTTTTTTTTTAGAAATCTATGAATAGGCGCGGGACACCGGGGACGCGCCTATTCAATAGGCGCACCTGGACAGTCGCGCCTATGAATAGGCGTGACTTGGGGATGCACCTGGGAGATAGGGTTCTTTATAAATACCCTATCTCCCTTCAGCTGCCTCCCTGACGCCTCCAACGCAGCCAGCAGCTCCCGCCTCGCCAGCTCCAGCTCCTGCCTCGCCAGCTCCAGCTCCGGCCTCGCCTGCCTCCGCTGTCTCCAGCTCCAGCTCCCGTTCCGCCTTCATTCTGTCGCCTGCATTCCCTCCCCACCGCTGCGCAGGCTCCCGACGTCGTCGCCTCGCCTCGCCTCCGCACCGCTGCCCAGCCTCCAGCTCCCGTCGTCCCGCTGCCCAAGCCTCCAGATCCCGACGTCGGGCAAGGCCGCCACCACACTGCCATCGCAGACGAAGAAATCAGTAATTTTTTTTTTTAATAAATATATGATTATTAATATTTATTGTTATGCTAATTAGCCATATTAAATTAAACTAGTAATTATAGTGCTAATTAATTATATTATTATAAATTAATTATATATATTTGAATTATTAGATAATGATTAGTAAAAAAATTGTGCCAAAAATATAAACTGTTTAATTGTACAGTTATCATGCAGCCGCGCGTAGTAATGACAAATCTGTCGCATGGTACAAACGTGATAAATGTTGGTCCTTTAGATCCATCGGTCCTTTGGGGTCAAGATAATCATCGTTCGTCGGATCTTAGTGATAATCAACAAATCAAGTTTCGATGTTTAAAAGACGAAGGAAATCTAATTTCAGAAAATGCAAAAGCGATTGTGCAAGCAGTTGGATTATGGGATGTGGTTATTATGTCACATCCTAAACTGGATCCAAAGTTACTGACCGCATTGTGCGAGCGTTGGCAGCCAGAGACACACACCTTTCATCTCAGATATGGAGAGATGATGATCACTCTAGAGGACGTAGCTGTGATACTTGGACTACGTATACACGGAGATGCAGTAACAGATGATTATGCCGTTGAACAAGATATGGATGCTGCGGGTATGGAATTATTAGGTCTGAACTTACAAGGTCGTAAAGATTTTGTTAAGTTGACTACGTTACGACAACATCTTTTTCATCCTCATCTTACCGCCGAACAACAAGCGAGGACAGTTATCCTCATGATACTCGGTGGTGTGTTGTTTACAACGACAAATAAAGACAAGGTGTCATTAATCTACTTACCCCTATTGAGGGATTTAGACAGAGCAGCTCATTATAGTTGGGGTTCAGCTCTTTTGGCGGCTACATATCGGGGATTGTGTGAGGCATCTGAGCTCAACGCTGAAACATTCTTAGGATGTGCCATCCTAGTACAGGTATTCCATATGAAAATTTTGGATGAATATTTAGAATTGATTCTACAATTTTATTATTTTTTTTACACTACAGTTATGGTGGTGGGAGCACCTTCACCTTGGTCGTCCTGTGCTCCAGGGTGAAGTGCCTGGTGGATAGATACATCCCTTAGGATATAGGTTGATTTTATTTATTTTTGGATTGATTGTGACAAAAATTTGTATTCGTAATATTGCTGAAATCTTAATGGTGAATATATTTCTTAATAGGTGGGCATTTCTCAAAAGATCGTTTAGTCACCAAATTCGAACTACAAATTTGGTGTACTATAGGGATGACTTGGAGTCTCACTCAGCTGATCAAGTACCATATTTGAGGATATATTTCTTATCTATGTTGCGAATATTATTAACCCTACGTTATGATCGCGAAAAACTTTCAATATTAGGTAACATGGATGTCGTACAATCCCTTTAGGTTGGCTACTGCACCCCCTGTCTGTCGTGACCAACCCGAGTTATTCTGAGCGAAGGTGCCACTTATCTATTTTAATGTGGTCGAGTGGCACCGTCCAGATAGAGTCATGCGGCAATTTGGACTGCAGCAACACACTCCAGAGATAACACGTGTTGAGGTTCAAGATCATGTGAGGCTGCGTAAGATATCACGTAAAGGTCCGCAGGGGGAGTGTCGTTGGACAACAATGCATCAAAATATGATTGCATTATGGAACAACCGTGTACCTTTTGTGAGGCAGGAAGACCAACCGGTGGTGAACGTTGCACAATATATGACATGGTATCAGCAAATAACCCGACGATTCATTATGACTCCATTTGCAGAAACTAGTACGGCTCATCAACCAAGACCTCTGTTTGTCCCTCACGGGGGACAAGTAGAGACAGTGGTAAGTAACTACGTAGACATTACTTATGTATATCATTGTTGTTAATACTTGACAATTCATTGTTGTTAATATTGCAGATGGGATATATGTCTAGAGGAATTCACCTTGCACGGAAAGCTGCAAGAGGTACCCTCAAGTTCACAAAACGAAATTTCAAATTACTGGGTGAGGCATACTTAGAAAATTGTCGGTCGTCTTACGATGCTATCGGTCAACTACCTGTGTACGAAGAACACATCCGACAGTCGGATGAATTAACTGATCGTGAGCAGAGGCTACTACCAGGAGGACGTGTTCTGGGAGCACCAGGGCGTGGACGTGGGATCATCGGGGAACCCTCCTCAAGTCGAGGGCCTGGCGGACCGTCACGTAAATTTAGGTCTGTTGAACGATTGGAATACACCGAAGATGAAGATGACTATTCCGACTAGTTTAGTGTGTCATTAAATAATATTGGACCGTATTGTTATTAACTGCGTGTAAGAACTATTGCATTCATCTTCTATGTTATTTAGTTAGTTGTCCTAATTCTTTTAGATTTTTTGGACAAACTTCAAAAATTGACATTTCTTACCGACGACCCATTTAACACCCCTAAAACGATGGGAAATAGAAGATGCTAATTTTTTTAATTTTTTCCTAAAATTTTAGTGGACATAACTACGGACATAAAAAGAGTAATGCCACTGGTTACATGAAATTTCGACATTCACATTTTTCTTAAAAATTACAACATCTTCTAAGTACGATATACTACATATTACAACATATTCAAATTACAACATTTTTCTTATGAAGCCTAACATGGAGCTTTACATGTCTTTCGATTATGTCCACTTCCACCGCATTTGGAGCAGTTGTTTCTCCTGGGCAAACTTTCCCTAGCGTCCATCTCGTTATGAATACGACTGGATTTTCTTCTACCGCGCTTTGTCCTCCACCTATCCGGATCATGAGTGTACTTTGGAAGATCAAACTGTGCCAACAATAATCGTCTGGTATTGGTTGAAAACATGGTGAGTATGCTGCTAGACGTGCATGATTCGAATATAGCGGATCAACATGAGGAGCCCATTGCATCCCTGCCTTAGTGAGTGCTGCCATTCCATGTGAACACGGGTGATGATATATTTGCCATAATCCACACTCACATTTTTGCTCAAACACATTAACCGTATAATTCCCGAGAGTGGTCCAACCGACACCTTGTACAAATCTACCAATACCGCGGACTTGGAAAACACCGTGTTCTCGACTGAACTGGGCCACTTGCATCCTGCCAAGTTGTTTCTGTGCGCGAGAAATGGTATTTTGGACAACGTCTGACCATACCTTCGACTCCTCAATGGCAACCATTGCTTCGTGTCGACGCTTGAAGAAGTACGTACTGGATCTCCAATAAGTTAGTTTGACTAACTCAGTCAACAGCAATGCCCTTACGCCTTTCAAAACACTGTTAAACACTTCAACCAAGTTCGTGGTCATGTTTCCATACCGTGCTCCTCCATCGTACGCTAATGCCCATCCCTCAAGGGGTATGTTGGATATCCAATCCCTGTACTTTCCAATATGGATCGCCAATAGATTAGCATACCAAACATCAAACTTACGTTTATCAGGTGTACTTGCCATTATGTAAAGCTGTTTTTTCAAGATAACACTTTTGAAGGCGTGATTGAAATTACTTGCTATGTGACGTGCACAAAAGCGATGTGTTCCAATACCGTATTGACAATATACAACCTCCACCGCGTTAATTATTGCCCTGTGCCGATCAGACATTAGACATACATATCGATCCTTGGTTACGTTATCCCTCAGATGCTGTAAAAACCAGTTCCAACTCTCATTTGTTTCTCCGTCTGCAATACCAAATGCCAAAGGATATATGCCATTGTTAGAATTGTACGATACGGCTACAAGCACTTTTCCATTGTATTTCCCATACAAATGTGTGGCATTTATACTTATAAGAGGCCGACAATGGACAAATTCTTCAATGGCTGGACCAAATGACCAAAACATCATTCCAAAGGTTGCTACTCCAGTTTCAGCATTTACCCTTTTGGGCATGAAATCATAAACTGTCCCAGGGATATATACGGCCATAGCTAAAAGTAGCCTAGGGAGGTTTACAAAGGCATCTTCGTGCGTTCCATATAACGACTCCAACACCACTTGTTTGGACTACCATGCCTTTGGATATGAAATTTTAGAACCAAACTCATGTTCAACCATGGACTGAATTACTGAAATTTTCAGAACCGTGTCAGCTAAAACTGAATTTCTTATCAAAGACGCTATCAACTTGCAATCAATGTTTTGGTGTCGTTCAATGAGGACTTCATTAGCACATGTATGTGGAGAATGCAGTTTGGAAATTCTCCACAATCCAGTATGCTTAAAAAGACTACCTCACAATGACCAAGAACAATTTGTTTGATCAACTTTACACTTAAAAACAATTGATTTTGGAGTGGATGTCTCGACAATACATGTTGGATCGTGATTTCCTAAATGCTGATCTGGCAGTGAATTGAATGCCAAGGAGATGGTGATCGCGCGCTTTCGCCTGAGCTCCGATGAACCTGCAAGAAGGGGATCGCAATAGAGGGGGTGCCTCTGGGTCCCTCTCCGATGCTTAAATGAGTATATGTGTGTATATAGCTCAAAACGTATTGAATGTATGTAAAGCAAAGGTATTTATAGAGTAGGAGATACCAAACCGTATAAGGTAACTGTATATCTTCGTGAATATTGTGTTGTTGAAGATTTAGATAGTAGATATTGCGGTTACGGCGAGATATTGCAGTTACCGTATCTAATCTTTAGTGAATATGTGCCCGAGATATGCGGGATATCGTGGCTATATCCTTATTAACGGTTGGTGGGACCAGAGGAGAGAGGCAAGGGTCTCTTCAAGGCGAGCACTCCTATGGCGAGCATTGCTATGGCTGCGACCTTGATTGTTGGCGAGCACTCCTTGGGCACTCCCTTGGCGAGTACTCCCATGGCGAGCAGTGGGAGGCTTTGGCCTTGGACAATGGCGACCTGAAGTGGCACTTTGGCGTCCGCTTTAGTTTGGATTCGATACTGGACCACTTTATGAGGGCCAGAGTAACCTTACTGTGGGTTGGCCTTGTTTAAATGGTATGGGTTGCACCCCCTGCAAATTTATTGGGCCTTCGAGGCCTTTCCCATATTGGGTTGTCACTATCAATACCCAACATTTGCCCCCGAAGCTTGAGTGAAGTTTCTTCGGTCGAGCTTGATTCTGTGATAGGGTTTAAGATAGTGACTTTTGGACTGGATTTTTTGCTTTCCTTATCTGCTATTTGTGCCTTTTGATGCTCTGTATCCTTTGGCAAACGATTTTGGTTGCGTAGAGTTTTTCGGGATGTTTGATACCTTACCCCATTAGGCGAACGCTTTGGGTTTCCAGGGTTTATGGATGCTCATTCTTCACTCTTTGGGCGAACACTATCGTTGCGAGGGTGTTAGGAGAGGTCTGGTATAGCTTTTGGCAATCACCTTTTTTGTGTAAGATTTCGAACATTTTAATGAATGGACAGTTAGTGAAAGTCGAGAGGACTTTTGAGGCATGTTTGTCTCTTTGTCTTCCGTAACCAGTGGGCAGACTTACAGGTTCTTCGTGTCGTTCCAACCTTTTGTCTCCCGGATGTAACCCTTGGAATTCTGACATTACTTCGGTTTTACCCAAAAGGGTGTAATCATTATCTGAGCCGTTTCTTACATGCCCGTTCGGTTTCCTTCGTTTTGGCTAAAAAGGCTGAACTTTAGCATTTAGTCTTTTACGCACTCAATTCATTTGCATTCCAGAGTTCATATCTTCTTTCAGCCCTCTGTTTCAATTTTTCCTTTCTCTCTTTTTATCCTCGAAAAAGCTTTCTCAGCCAGAACGAGATACTCCTTCGAGCTTTGGAGAGCTGTCGGGGAGTGATCGGAACATCATTAATGACTTCTTCCGACATCATAGGCAACCAAACTTCTGTTCAATCCGCTCAGGGGCGGAAACTTCAGAGTCGATGCTTGGGCTAGCGGGAATTCATCAGTTCGTACAACTGACGCTCAAGGTCGGGGTTCATCATTCCGCGCCAGTCTTTATTGATTGGATAAATTTCTGACCCATCAGTCTGGGACCTAAATTCATTGACCGCACTTGAGGACCTAAATTCATCAGTCTATTTTCCAAGCGGGCTAAGACGAGGTTGTTAGCTGCCTAGGCGTCTATGAGTTTCGGATCAAGGATGTCGACCAGTACTCTGTTTGGCTAGAGGCAGAGAATGGTGACCTCAGGGCTCAACTGAAAGAGTCCTGGGTGCAGAGGGATGCCTCGATGGCTGAGCAGGAGCATCTTTCCTTAAATCTTAAGGTTGTCCCATCCCCCTTAGCGTGGTCGAGGACTTTAAGAAGTCCGAGGAGTTCTCTGACTGCGCCTTGGAGGTGATAAAGGCCGAGGCTGCTGCCTACCTCCAGATCTTGGTCGACGAGATTCAAGGGATTGATCCCAAGTTTCCTCTCTGGGAGGTGAAGTCTCTTCAGGACTTCATTGAGAGCGGCTACACCAAGGAAGCTCCTTGGCGATGAGGCTGCCCCCGGGGCCAAGAAGGAGACTGCATCCCGTGATGAACCCAGACCTTGAGGTCTCAGGCCTTCAGGCGACCGAGTCGATGCAGAGTTTCAGGTCAAGGGAGCCTGTTCATCCTCCTGCTTTTTGCTCATCCTTCTTTTTATCGATAATCACTTTTACTTCCCTTTGTTTTTGGGATAGTTGTAATTATTCTTTTGATTTAAGACTCGGATATTATTATAATGAACGCCTTTAATTTCGTAAGCCTTTATTCTTTTTCGACTTCGAATGTGTTTGGTCGTTCTTCCGATATCTCTTCGTTCGAACGCTTTAGGAAGTTTTACCATATTTGTTTTCAACTTCTCTTTAGCTTATGTAGGAGAGTCTCGCCATATAGGATCTTGGACCATCCATTCCCTCCACCAAAGTTTCTTAAGGGAACTGTTACTCGAAGATCATACCTTTAAGGAAACTATCATCTTTTGTAGATGTGTTCGCTTTGTTAAGGTTTTAGACCTTTAAAGTGTTCGTCTAATCACGGGGAACTGTTACCCGAGGCTCATTCATCTTTTAGTAAGTGGTCTCCCTAGGTTCATTCGCCGACTTTCTTGTGTTTGTTTCGCAAAGGAACTGTTACCATTGATATGGATTCATTCGCTTTGGATGTTACTTCTCAATTTTTGCCCAACTTATAAGAGAACGGACTCCTTGACGAATTGCTCGCCTTTTGCGCTAGGACTTCTGTCTGATTTTTATATTTAGGCCTTATTTGCCTAACTTTTTCCTTAGGTCTTTTCGCCTGATTTTGATAACAGGTCTTGTGCCTGACTTTGGCATCAGGTCTTTCGCCTAACTTTGGTGCTAGGTCTGACACCTGATTCAGTCATCAGGTCTTTCGGGTCTTTTGGTTTGCCTAACTTTGGCGATAGGTCTTTTTGCCTAATCTTTGGCGTTAGGTCTTTCGCCCAATTTTGATATCGGGTCTTTTTGTTTCCATTCAAAGGGTCTTGGAGCTTTCTTTGGAGGAAACGTTACCCTTTAGAGGTTCTTTTCGCTCCTTTAGGTTTCGGGGGAAGGACTGTGGCCTCTTATCGGCTCGTCCGTTCCTTTCGCCATGTTTCTTAAGGAAACTGTTACCCAAGGATTATGCCTTTAAGGAAACTGTCATCCTTTATGGATTCGTTCGCCTTTTAGGATTTTGGTCCTTAGATTCGTTCGCCTAGTCGTAGGAAACTATTATCTAAGATTTGCTCGCCTTTTAGGAAGCTGTTACCTCGGATTCGTTCGCCTAGTTGTTTCGCTTCAGCTTTTGTAGAATAGTCTCGCCTTTTTGTTTTCATTCAAAGGGTCTTGGACCTTTATTTGGAGGAAACGTTACCCTTTAGAGGTTCTTTTTGCTCCTTTAGGTTTCGGGGGAAGGACTGTGGCCTCTTATCGGCTCGTCCGTTCCTTTCACCATGTTTCTTAAGGAAACTGTTACCCAAAGATTATGCCTTTAAGGAAACTGTCATCCTTTATGGATTCGTTCGCCTTTTAGGATTTTGGCCCTTAGATTCGTTCGCCTAGTCGTAGGAAACTGTTATCTAAGATTTGCTCGCCTTTTAGGAAGCTGTTACCTCGGATTCGTTCGCCCTTTTTGGGGGAACTGTTACCCAAGATTCGCTCGCCTTTTTAGGATTTTCTTTGGAGAGACTGTTACCTTATTGGTTCGTCTGCTCCGTTGTGCCCAATTTGTAAGGGAACTGTTACCCATGATGTGGGTTCGTTCGCCTTTTAGTGTAGGTCTTTGTTCTTCCCAGTTGGATAGCTGTAGAGATTTGGGTAGCATAGACTTCTTTTGCATTGGACCCCTCGCCTCCGGCACCAAACCTTACAGCAATCAGGTTTATCACCTGACTTTGGGCTTTTGGCCTAACTTTGGCGTCAGGGCTTTTATGGCCTAACTTTGTTGTTAGGGCTTTTGGCCTGACTTTGGCGTCAGGGCTTTTGTGGCCTAACTTTGTTGTTAGGGCTTTTGGCCTGACTTTGGCGTCAGGGCTTTTGTGGCCTAACTTTGTTGTTAGGGCTTTTGGCCTGACTTTGGCGTCAGGGCTTTTGTGGCCTAACTTTGTTGTTAGGGCTTTTGGCCTGACTTTGGCGTCAGGGCTTTTGTGGCCTAACTTTGTTGTTAGGGCTTTTGGCCTGACTTTGGCGTCAGGGCTTTTGTGGCCTAACTTTATTGTTAGGGCTTTTGGCCTGACTTTGTCGTCAGGGCTTTTGTGGCCTAACTTTGTTGTTAGGGCTTTTTGGCCTGACTTTGGCGTCAGGGCTTTTGTGGCCTAACTTTGTTGTTAGGGCTTTTGGCCTGACTTTGTCGTCAGGGCTTTTGTGGCCTAACTTTGTTGTTAGGGCTTTTTTGTGGCCTATCTTTGGTGATAGGGCTTTTGGCCTGACTTTGGCATCAGGGCTTTTTTTCTTCGATTTGCTTCGAGTGAACATGTTTATGAAGGAATCACTTGCTTGTATGGTCCTTCCTACTTAGCTGAAAGTTTATTCTGACTGTCCGGCCTTGTGAATTTATTCCTTCAACATTCCTCTCTTTATCAGCTTTTCGATGTCGCGCTTGTGATATCTGCAATAGCTCTCGGTGTCATTCCCCATGGGTTGACCACTCTTGCGGGGTCTCGGTGGCCTTGCCAGAGACCTTTTCATCTCGACTAGTACCGCCGAGATCTGCCTGTTTAAAGGCGTGAAATACTCGGGGACCTCTGGATGTCTTGGTCCTGGGTTTTCCGATCTAGGCTTTTCTCGACCCTTCTTACCCTTCTTGATCCTGCAGGGACACCAAAGAACCAAGGCGACGCCGAACCCAAAAGGGTCGACAGAAATAACAGGGCTAAGTGATTCGGATCAGTCGACTTACCCAACAGAGAAGCTTCATGCTTATTAACATGTATAATGGGGGCGCCTCCAGCACTATACTCGGGGATGGCCCTGGCGACGACATCCTTTGGGGTCTTGATGACGACCAGGTCAGTGGTGAAGAGATGAGTTGATCATTCCTTAAAGGGAGTCATGACAGTTTCGCGTTGTTCTTTGAGTCTCTTAGTGATAAGCTCCTCAACTTGGTCAAGAGTGAATTGAGGCTGATGTCCTCCGGTCGGTGCAGAACTTGATGGATTGACAGAGTGAGTGACTGCCGGCGTCTTAGTGGAGGCCGGAGGTAAGTATTGGTGTCCAAAGGTCATCTCTTGATCTTCTCGAGGGGCTGTGGTGCCAGGATTTCCAGTTTCTGATTCCGGTGGCCCCGTAGGACGAGGATCTTCATGAGGAGCAGGGGTTTTTCTGCGGGCCTGTCCTATGATGGTTTCCAAGAGGGATATCATCTCTGCGGTTACCTGAATGGTTTCCCAAGCCACTTGGATGGTTTGTCGATCTGGAATCTCTGCGACGTTTGGAACAGGGGTCGTTCTCGAATTGCCAATGTGTTCACGTGCCGGTCTCGAAGGGACGGCATCACAGACTGCTTGGCTTGCAGGTTCTTGGTGGAGTGGCGAAGCGGCAGCGGAATTAGAGCTATCCGAGGATTGATCGTTAGCTTCTTTCCGATGATTGCGATTAGAGCGAGTATGTATGACTGTTTTGCTCGTTTTCCCACAGATGGCGCCAAATGTTGGATCGTGATTTCCTGAATGCTGATCTGGCAGTGAATTGAATGCCAAGGAGATGGTGATCGCGCGCTTTCGCCTGAGCTCCGATGAACCTGCAAGAAGGGGATCGCAACAGAGGGGGTGCCTCTGGGTCCCTCTCCGATGCTTAAATGAGTATATGTGTGTATATAGCTCAAAACGTATTGAATGTATGTAAAGCAAAGGTATTTATAGAGTAGGAGATACCAAACCGTATAAGGTAACTGTATATCTTCGTGAATATTGTGTTGTTGAAGATTTAGATAGTAGATATTGCGGTTACGGCGAGATATTGCAGTTACCGTATCTAATCTTTAGTGAATATGTGCCCGAGATATGCGGGATATCGTGGCTATATCCTTATTAACGGTTGGTAGGACCAGAGGAGAGAGGCAAGGCTCTCTTCAAGGCGAGCACTCCTATGGCGAGCATTGCTATGGCTGCGACCTTGATTGTTGGCGAGCACTCCTTGGGCACTCCCTTGGCGAGTACTCCCATGGCGAGCAGTGGGAGGCTTTGGCCTTGGCCAATGGCGACCTGAAGTGGCACTTTGGCGTCCGCTTTAGTTTTGATTCGATACTGGACCACTTTATGAGGGCCAGAGTAACCTTACTGTGGGTTGGCCTTGTTTAAATGGTATGGGTTGCACCCCCTGCAAATTTATTGGGCCTTCGAGGCCTTTCCCATATTGGGTTGTCACTATCAATACCCAACAATACACACCTTAGAATTTGCTATGTGCCATTTCCTCACAGCGGCAGCTAACTCGTCCTTACTACTAAACTTCATGTTTGTATTCAGGAAACTTTCACTCGACGTGTCATCAACAGCCATAGACCACTCATCCGTTGATTGAAAGTTGTCGATCCAGTTACTATCAACCCAATTTTCAGCAGTGGGTTGCATCATTTGCACGTCGTGTGAGCTACTTCCACCATGGACACCTCCGTGTACATCTTCAGGATTCTCGCCAACTTCAAACACCTCTTCGTTGTCTTTATCAATGTGCCCTGTAAAATGCTGACTATATGGATCTTCTTCATTAACCACATGGTCATATAAGAGTGCATCAACGTCGACATCGTCATCTGAGAGATCATTGTTGTGACCATGCAAAATATTCACTATCTCCTCACCCCCATCCCCGATGTTTGGAATCAAATTGAGTTCTCTAGTAACGCTAAACACAATAAATCGACTAGCAGAACTTAATTCTAAAGCAAAAGACAATGCTGAATCCGATAGGATACGCACAAACTTGCAAAGTGCATCACTATCTGTAAATTTATATGAAATGCTTATGGGCATGGCTTCAACATCTGACCAACCACACTCCATACATATAATTTCCTTTAGTCTACAAAGAGAGATATCCAAGGTAGCTGTAGTAATACTGGATGTGCCACCAACATAAACCTCACTACTATTCTCGAACACTATTTTGCCGCCATATAAGCAAATTATACCAATTTCTGTCATGCTTGATCCTAAAAAATTAGTAGTATAAAAATTCTTATCACATATGATATATATGTAAATATAACTGCTACAAATTTTTAAAAAATTAATATTATGCAATATATAAAAATAAATAACTTACCTTCTTCGTCTTCGTGTAGGAGAGCTCAGGAAGAAGATGCTACGAAGAATAGGCGATGAGCAAGAATTGTCCGCGGTACATATTTATCGAATATACATAATAATTGGTTATTACTGTTACAACTTTTACAATAATTTGTGCTGAAACCGCATATAATTGGTTAATAGGCGCGACTTTGGAGTCGCGCCTATTGCAATAGGCGCATTCTGAGGATGCGGATGCGCCTATTAACATTTTTCTAAATATGTTTGGATGATATCTACTTTTTCAAAAAAAATATTCTACACTATACACTTTTTGAAAAAATTCAAGTTCTAAAGATAATAGGAATATAGACTGAAAGATAGAAATAACGTCTATATTAGGCATTACCTTTTTGTTTATTGCTTCAATCTAGTAAATAACGTCTTTATTGTTTCACTTTTTAACTATTAGTATTGCCCGCTCATTAACAAAAGTAGTAACTAGATTAGAATAACAAATTAAAATATATACCTAATATAAAAATCTAAAATATGTTACGATAACAAACTAATGGCATGTTCTTTTCACGAAATGGAAAAGGAATTCGGCTTACGGATTCCGTAAGAAGTTGTTCTTTTCGCGGAAATGCAAAAATTTGGCTTACGGATTCCGGGCGGGGTAGGCTTAGACATTCCGTGTCAAAAGCTCGGAATTCCTAAGCCGGGCGCGCTAGCAATGAGGAATAGGTGGCGAAATGACCGAAATGACCTTACTTTAAAATTTATATTAATTCAACAATTTTATCTTAATTAATTAAATAAGTTATTTTATTTTTTTAATTATTAATTAATTATATTATAAGTTTTTATTATTCTTAATTTTAAAATTAATTAATACAAATTATATATATTATATAATATACATATACAAGGAGGGGCAAATATGTCATTTTACCACATTCCATTCCCTTTGCATATACAATTCCACCAAAGAAACAACAGAATTCCTTATTCCATTCCATTTCAGTCCACCAAAGAAACAACTTCATATTCTTATCTCCTATTCCTTATTCCCTATTCCTATTCCCTATTCCCTATTCCGTATTCCTTATTCCGAATTCCATGAAAGAAACGCCCCGTAATATTAATCATATTAACAAATTGCTCAAGGTACTGCTGTAAGTCGAATGTAAAGCATATCGTCATAATTAATACCGTTCTAAAAAATCTTAATATCATATAAATATATATATATATACACTTGTATGAACCATAGTTATCAGAACCGGACTGCCGTTCTGATCAGGAATCGACCCCTATTCGGTTTGATTTAATCAAAAGACCGAAATGCATGGTGAGCCCGGTGAACCGGTGTAAACCGGTCGATTTCCATTTTTCTGTGTTTTTTTATTAAACCGACTGATCGGTTCTCTTCGATTTAGAGTTCTCTAGTTCGTTTTAATCACAGAGAATTTCCAGTTCTGCACTTCTTCTTCAACCTTCGGTACTTCACGTTTCGGTTCTTCAGCCCTTCTACTTCTTCAGGCTTCGGTGTTGCTTCAGTTCTACCGAAGGTGCTTCAATTATTCAACCCTCCCGCTTCTTCAATTATTCAACCCTCCTGCTTCTTCAAGCTTCGGTTAGTTCCTTGTGTTCCTCCTTGTTGTATTCCTTGCTGCTGTAAGTTCCTTCAACCTTCAGTGATGTTGAAGGTTTGCTGAAAATGTTGTTAGTTTGCTGAAATTGGGGATATACTCTTTCTTCACCTCCGACAACCGTGTTGTTTCCGCACCCGTCCTATTATTGTTGACAGTGCAACTGCAGTTAGCTCTTAGATGAGAGTGGGAACCGAGAGCAAGTGCATTCACCATATTGGCTATGACAGAATTTTACTGAGGCAGTGGTGGAAGCAACGGGCAACACGAATCCACAACGCCGTTCACGACGTCGACGTCCTTCTAGGATGGGAGTTACGAAGATGGTCCTCGTTATAGACGATCTTCGAGCTAACAAAGACTTTATAGATCTACTGCATGGCTCGGATCTTGTCAAGATTGAGCTCAATCGGCTAGAGAATGAAGTCAGAGGTACGAATGGGTTCGATCAAGATGTTGTAATGGCGGTTTCAGTTTGTTATTTTTGATTGATTAGGAGTTAATTTATTTGCAGAAAGGATAGAGAGTTGGGAAAAGTGCAGGTTGAAATTAAAGCTTTGAGGTTATCTAAGAAGCAATGCGAAAAGATTGTTGAATAGGTAAATACCAATTTATTTTGGTTTTTTTTATTATTTATATATGCAGAGTGAACTGGTCGGTCTGACCGAACGAACCGGGAATCAACCCTATCATCGATTCGAGGGCCGATCCGATTTTGATAACACTGGTATGAACCCTAGAACCGTTGAGAGAGCCTTTTTTTGGTTCGGTCAATTCAACCCGATAGGACCGACCGATTCACCATGCATAAATAAAGAAGCCACTTGGAATCAACAGAAGGAAGCATCCGACCCCTGTTGTGGCATATATTAATAGAGAAATTGTTTTGTGTAAAATCCTTAGGAATTTGCTTATCTACCCACTGACTTATAAAAACCAGGCTCGGTCTCCATTCGACCGTAAGCACGATTCATCTTACCTCTACAGGAAGGCTTCCACCCGTTCTGTAACTACGAGTTGCTTGATATACATAAGCTTTAGTTTCTATGCTACCACAGTCTAGCACAACATAGTATTTTGATACTTCACGGGACCAATACGTGCTTCAGATTTGCCCCACTCACAGTACCATCGTCTGAAACAAGCCCATGGTGTGAAGACAAATCTTGGAGAGAAGCGGAAATTCTTAAATTTGTTCTTAAGGTCAAAATAAGCAAAACCAAATTCATTCACATGTGCATCTGATAGAGGCATATACCGAGCTGAATAAGTGTAAGAACCCAAAACATGACCCTACAGAATAGAAACAATTCCCCCAGCTTACTAAATACCATTTTCCCTCTTCTTGAGTTCGGAAAAGAAGCCTTTTACAATGCTCCATGTTGAAGTCTGAAGACCGATCGATTTGAAATGGTTGTGCCGAACTGAAAAAGTCGGTTTAAACCAAAGAGAACTACTTAAAAAATTAAAACTACCCCAAAAAAATAGAACCGAAAACCGGCCAGTTCACACCGGTCTAATCGGGTGCACCATGCATTTCGATATTTTGATTGAACCAAACCAAACAGAGGTCCTGTTCCCAATCAGAGCGGGTCAAACTGGCGGTCGGGTCCGGTTCTGACCTCAAAGTATCTGAAATATGTATAAATAGATAACTGTTTTGTGACTTTTGTCATGAATAGCTATTCTAGTCTAATAATAATGTTCCATGACTAGGGTCTGGCAATGGCAAGGCATGGCATGTATTTTTGAGTTTTGACAGGGATTTACCTTTGCTTTTAAGACCAAAGTAGGTAAAAGTTTCATCAATTTCCAATGCAACGTCAAATAAGTGAATGACAATATGCCATTCCATGCCATGCCATGTCCTCTCTTCCCAAGATTCGCCTATTCCGTTTGTTTCTATCTATATATTATTCCGTTTGTTTCTATCTATATATTACTTTCCATCACATGCATGCTTCTCTTTCTTTGCCCAAAACTGTCCTGACTCTCTGCTCTCCGATTCCAACTTCTCTTTCTTCTCTTACGCTGCTTACCTTTAATTTACAACGCATGCTTAATTTCGCGTTGTATTTTCTATATATCTATATATGTATATTAATTTGGTTAAGTTATGTACAATTATGACAAGTAAATTTTTTAAGACATTTTTTTATTTTTAATGTCAAATTCATAACTTCTAATTGATCAATGTTCAACATATTATTCTCACTCATATGTGGCATGTCATGTAATTTAGTTTAAAATCTTCCAAAACCTCTCATTCATTCTCCCAATAAGTTACAAAATTTCATTAAACTCTTCTTATTTTCCATGTTCATTTATGATTTTTCTTAAGTTTATTTTATTTAATACATTTTATATTTTATGAAAAAACAAGTAGATGCATATACTAATTTTTGTTATTACAACATAATTTAAGATGAAATTAAGGATGATTATGTATATTATATATCAAATTTATGAAAATAATAATCACATATTAATTATATGTAGATATTTATAATTATATGTATGCAACATAAAATTTAGGGTATGAAAAATTAATAATAATAATTTTAATATAATTTCTTCATACTTTTTGTTTAACTATTTTTATAAAATATCATTGTTATACTCTACTATAATCAACATATGTTAGGAAGAAAATTAAAAATTTATATATATATCTATTATATATATATATATATATATATATATATATATATATCTATATATATATATATTAATTTGGTTAAGTTATGTAGAATTATGACAAATAAGTTTTTTAAGACATTTTCTCATTGCTAATGTCAATTTCATAACTTCTAATTGGTCCATGTGAAACATATAATTCTCACTCATATGTGGCATGCTACGTAACTTAGTTTAAAATCTTCCAAAGTCTCTCATTTATTATCTACGGATTTATTTTCAATTATTTTTTTATAAAATATAAATAATAATTATATTGTATAATATTATAAAACTAAAAATAAGTTGAATTTTTTTATAAATATAATTAATTTTTATGTTGTGTAATTGAATTAATATTAATTAAATGTACTTTAATAAACTGTAAATAATTATGTTATATATATATATTTATTTCAAAAATGTTATTAATTTATAAACTAAAATAATTATTATATTGCGCAAAGCGTGAATGAGTTTTCTAAATATTATTATATTTCACGTTTTATTTTCTATATATTATATATTAATTTAGCTAAGAGACACAATATGTTGACAAGTAAGCAAAGTGTGATTTTTACTTCAATTTGATTGATACAACACTACCATATATTACAAATACTTGTGTGACATCATATTTTTGCTCAGGTGGACAAGTTTAGATTGCTTCAAAACTCCTTATTCAATCTTAAAAGTTATTTTATTTTATCTTAATTTATCACTTATTTCTCTTTTAAAAAATAATTGTTAATATGTTTTTTTCCACAAATTTAGTTCTCTAGTTTTTCATTTTATATTTGTTAAAAAATCTCTATTAATAAGTCTAATATTTTGAACAAAGTTTATTAAAATAATATATTTTATGTAAATCATCTCATATATTATTAAAATATAAAATAAAAATTATTATAAATAAAAATTATATTTTTAATATACATATATATTTGATAAAAAGTCTTAAATTGTTTTTAAAATTATCACAATACAATAAAATGTTATGTATATTATTTATTCATTTTTTTTTGTCAATTATTAAAATATTTCTCAAAATATATACTTTTTAAAGAATCTAAAAATTCTAACATTTATCAACACAAAAATATATATTAAAAATACTAATAGTTGATTAATAGTTTATATATGTATATAATCACAACATTATTAATGCATCACTACATTATAATAATAATAATAATTAATATTTAGTGTTATTATTGCTTTTATATATGTGTAGTTCTACCATTAATATATAATTAGTTTCATTATATATAATTGTATTATGATATTTTTCTACTAAATTAATTGTCAACCAATACTTCAGTGATTATTTTTTTAATCTAAATACCTAATTGTTATTGAACAATTAATTAATTTTGTTGTTTCGTGTATTGATTATCTACTTTTAATTAGTTTTTTCATTAAATAGTTTTAATATTATGCTTATTTTATGAAACGAAAAATAAATTTTATTTATAGACTAAAGTGAATAAACTTTATAATATGCTACGAAAAAAAAATTAAATTTACTATTTAATGCGTAAAGCGCAAGTTACCTAGTATACAATATCTTTCGCAATTTTATGCCGAAAGCATTAATATGATGAATTGTGAACAATGTACACCTTAACAAGATATTGATCGTGGATCAAAATCCAAAAGAAACACCTTGTTTATTATATAGAGGTTTCCCCCATAATGAGAGTATGCACCTCTACCTCACCTAAAAAGTAACGGGTACGTCTCTTAAAAGGTGATGACTTTAGTGTTATATCATTCTATTGGGTTGTGCCTTAAAAAGTGTTTCCCCATCATATTAGGTACTTGTCAACAGTATGATCACCCCCTTGTTTAATTGAGGCGACGACTAGTCACCTCATAACGCTAAGAAAGTAACACAGTTAATAGCACCAACTCAAATCTTGGTCAACAAGTTAAGCCCCCTATATATATATATATATCTTGCGGAACACTCAAAAACCCGATTCACTCAAACTTTCCTCCTTGCATATCTTGCGGAGCACTCAAAACCCGATTCAACCTTTTTTTTTTTTGGCCAACAATACTTGTTCATTCAAGAACTATGGAGCCTAGGCTCGCCAACAAAAGAATCCGATACAAGTAAATCAGAGAGAGCGGGTGGGGTGATAACACCCAATCCGAAGGACACACCCGAAGGCTAGCATGGTTGGCCACCCAATCCGCACATTTGTTAGCGGATCTAGGGATAGCCACCCATCTTACAACATCCATATAACTAACCAAGGATAACACACTCTCAACAATAGTGCTAATCTTCCACACAACCGTTTGGCCTCGGATGTGGTTAATAACCACCTCCGAGTCCGACTCAAAAATGACATTCCTCCAACGGAACTCCGATACAAGCTTGGCCGCTTGGAAAATGGCCAACGCTTCCAACTCTAAAATGGAACCACCCGATGCGGTCCCATGAAAGCCACCCCGGATAGCTCCCGAACTATCCCGAACAATGATGCCGAATCCTCCTTCTCCCGTGTCCGAGCACCACGAAGCATCGCAGTTTGCCTTCAAGAACACGCCCTCCGGTCTGGTCCAAGCTGCAGCTGGTCTGCCAGAAGGAGTTCTCTGCGGGCAAGGTCTCGGCCGACCCAGCTCATCATGCGCGGTGATTATCTCGGCTATGATCCAGGAGGTGTTCGGCCACCTGTTCTCCATAGCCAAGCCATACCTCGCCTTCCAGATCATCCAGGCGGTGAGCATGGACCGAATCCATGCACTATCCCTGTCGCTCCTGTTCGTGAAACCTGCAGGCTCGACTCCTTTAACTAACCAGTCCAGCAGCAGCTGAAGCTGCGGTCCAGGCGCCTCCCACCCAAATGCTGTCATCCAGACCTGTCGAGTCCACCCGCAACCCCCGATTGCATGTTCTATTTCATCGTCATCGCATGCAGGACACGTCGGTTGGATTCCCATGCCTCTTCTAGCCAAGCTCAACCGCACGGGCAGAGCTCCTACTCTCAGCTTCCACACAAAATCTTTCACTTTCGGCCATACCTTTGAGCTCCACACTGATCCCCAAGCTGTTCGACCGAGATCAAGGAGAGGAGGCGCAGGGAGCTGTCGATCGCAAAGCCTGTTGTAAACAGACCTCACTGATGCTGCACCATCAGACGTAAACGGCCACACCAGAACATCCTCCCTCTGCGAGACAGGAAGGTGGATGTTTAAAACCAAATCAGCATGCATGGACGCCACTTCCTGTCGTACCAAGCTCTCCTCCCATCTACCCTCCCTGATCCAGTCCGCCACTGTATCTCCAGCTGCAGGTAAGAGGCTAGCTTCCCTTGGATGAATACGGTAACCCCCCGAGTGCACGGGCACCCATTGGTCCTGAAATGGCCGAACTTACCTGGCGTTACCTATAGACCATACTCCATCCTCCATGATCGTGTCGCGGCCCGAGAGTAAGCTCGACCAACCCCAAGAGGCCCTACTTCCCTTAGCGGCATGTAAAAAATCAGAGTTCGGGAAGTAAAGTCCCTTAAGAACCCTTACCCACAGTGAGTTTGGCTCCTTAAGAATCCGGGCTGCCATACTCGCCAAAAGAGCTTCGTTGAATTTTTGGAGCTCCCTAAACCCGAGTCCCCCCAACGCTTTAGATTTAGTCATGAAGTCCTACCTCTTCCAGTGAATTTTCCTATCTCCATTGCTAGCTCCCCACCAAAAGGCTGCGATCATGGCATTGATCTCCGTACACCAAGTGGAAGGAAGCCTAAATACATTCATAGCATAGGTCGGGATGGCAGTGATAATCGCCTTGATCATTATCTCTTTCCCGGCATTGTTAAGAAGTTTGGATCTCCACCCCATCATCTTCTTTCGAATCCTATCTTTAAGAAAGTTCAGAGCGTCCTTCCTTGATCTCCCCCATATAGTTGGGAGCCCCAAGTAGTTCCCCGGGTTTGACACATGGGGAATACTTAGGGACCCCGCCACTGCCAATCTAAGAGAATCCGGAGCAGCCGCATTAAAGTACAAGGTTGACTTGTTGAGATTGACTCTCTGACCCGAGGCAAGACAGAACTCGTCCAGGATGGCATGCAGGTTCGCCGCTTTGTCTGCCCCTCCCTTCATGAAAAATAGCAAGTCATCGCAAAGAATAGGTGGTGAATGGCTAGGCTACTCCTTCTTGGTCTGATTCCTTCCACCACTGAGAGACCCACCTGTCGCTCCATAATCCTAGATAGCACATCAGATACAATAATGAACAAGTAGGGAGAGAGCGGGTCACCCTGTATTAACCCCCGAGAAGGTCTAATGATGCTTTATCGCTTCCCATTAATGATCACCATGTAGGTGACTGTAGATATGCATGCTTCAATCCACTTCACCCATCTATCACAAAATCCCCGCTTCCTCAAGGCCACAAGAAGGAAGTCCCACTCGACTCTATCATACGCTTTCTGTATATCTATCTTTAAAGCCCATTCATCCCTGTCCCTCGAACCCGCAGTCTGTCTCCTTGTCTTGAGGAAGTGGAATATCTCGTGTGCAATGATGATATTATCCTGAATGCGTCTCCCTGCCACAAAAGCACTCTGAACATGCGTAATAAGCTCTGGCAAATAGGTTTTAAGCCTATTAGCCAGAACCTTCGAGATAATCTTATAGCCAAAATTGCATAAGCTAATTGGCCTAAAATCCGATGCAGCACAAGGAGTATGAGTTTTAGGAATGAGAACGATTTCAATTTGGTTAAGAAAGAATGGCATGATACCTGTTGACATGAAGGAGTTAACCGAGGTGACGATGTCTGGTCCGATCACGTCCCAGTTCTTTTGAAAGAACGCCCCTGTAAACCCGTCCAGCTCCGGCGCCTTTGACCCCCCTAGCTGAAAAACTGCCCCCTTAACCTCATCCGGAGATGCTAACTCGGTTAATCTCGAGTTCATCAAAGCTGACACCTGACTCGGGATGCACCCAACAGTATCCTCAGAGAACTCCCTCGGTCTCCCCTGACCCCTCTCACTCGAGAAAACCGCCTGATAGTACTCATCAATATGCCTTGAGACCCCCGACTCACCTTGAATCCACACCCCATCAAGGTCCCGGATCCTGACAATCTTATTCGTTCTTCTTCTAGCAAGGGTAGTTTGGTGAAAGAACTTAGTGTTCCTATCTCCATGAGTGAGCCATTTGATTCTCGACCGTTGTCTCCAATATATCTCCTCTCTCTTCCACAAGGCATCAAGACGGGATTTAAGCGCTCTCTCTTCCCCCAGTTCCTCATCATTAAGTGTCCTCGCACTCATACATTGCAACTTGCGCTTAACGATGTTCATCTCCAAGATATTGTGTTTGAACTCCTTCTTACTCCATTGAACGAGCGATGATTTACAAACAGACAGGTTTCTCTTTATGTCATGGATGTCCCTTATTCGGCCCCCAGCTGTCCATGCATCTCTGATTATGTCGAAACATTCATGCTTTTCAAACCACATATCCTCGAACCGGAACCTTCTCTTCCCTCTAGATTCGGGCAGCTCCATACAAATCTCCAACGGAGCATGATCTGACCCCACAAACAACCCATTCACGCAGATAGCTTGGGGGCAGACCGCACTCCATTCCCTGTTTACAAGTACTCTGTCCAATCTTTCCATAACACGATGAGAGCCTCTACGGTTATTGGTCCACGTTTGCATCTGTCCTTTGAAACCAAGATCCTCCATTCGAATTTCCTCAATCATGGCATTAAACCTGCAATCTTCCGTTGATCCTTTCTCCTCCCACCAACTTTCTCCCCATGGTTAGAGATATCATTAAAGTCCCCAACACACACCCAAGGAACCCGCCTAGCTCTGCCCAAGTACGCCAGTTTCTCCCAGTTCAACGTTCTAAGCGCATGGTCCGGATCCCCATAAACCCACGTGATGAAGAACTCTTCACCAATCAAGCTGCCACCCACCTTACAATCAATGAAATTCTTGTCTTTATAGAGTATATCTACATTCACATCCTTGGTCCACCACAACGCTAACCCTCCACTTAGTCCTACCGGTGGCACATAGATTGAGAACTCCATGCCCACCAACCTTCGAACACGCTCACAAGAGTCCTCAGCCTGTTTGGTCTCCATTAAAAACACCAAATGCGGTTGAGTCCTCTTCAGTAGGTCTTTTAGATGGCCAACCGTCAGGGGAGACCCCCGCCCCTGACAGTTCCAACTGATGAGGCTCATTGATTCCGTGTGGTTGTTCGGGGACAACCACCAGAACCCGTATTAGTATCAGCTGCATTAGTACCCTTTCCCAGCCCCCCTTTCACGACAGAGGCCTCTCTTTTCTTTGGAATGATCTTCTTTCTACTTTCCTTTACCCGAGTACCCAACTCTGTCCTGTTACGCAACAAACCTGAACTCCCTGCCACCCGTCCAGCCTTTTTCCCCACAGATACTGCAATTTCCTTCCCTGATCTCCACCTCTTCGAGCTTGCTCTGGCACCTACTTCTGGACCACTTGGCAGTAAGGATCCTTGGTCCCGAGGCAAAGGCAAATCCGTGACACTCTCAAGAGCACCTTTGTCCGGGAGAGGTTGTGCTAACATCTGAGGCAGGGCCTCCATAGTTTCTGAAGCTGGAGTAGGGGCCAGGCTTAGTCTAGTCTCCTCCCCAATCACGTCCATAGTGGTCACCTGAGCTGGAGGGCCATAGCCCACCTCCAAATTTCACCTTAGAGCAAGTGGATGAGTTGATTACCCAAGTGCTCAAGGAGTTGATTCCTATCTTGCGTGACAGGGCATCGCACCCTTTCAACAGAAAAAATTGTTGTATGTGCTCTTTCCTCGGGACTTAAGGATGAGGTTAATCCCCAAATATAAATGTGAGAATGACCTAATCCAACACATTGAAAATCATGATTTGTCGCTTTTAGCATTAATAAACGAAGGTAACCATTTCACGCTACTTTTTTTGGCAATGCTCTCAAACAACAACTTCATTGGTTCTTTGGCCTCCCTAATGGCTTTAGTCTTTTCCTAGCAGAATCAATATAAAACGTTTATCCAACACTACATGGCCGAGCGATATATGCTTAAAAATATTTAGTTCGTTAATGACATCAAGCAAAAGAGTGACAAAATCTCTACATGCTACTAAAACCATTTCAATAAAAAATTGAATGAAATAAACGAAGTCCTCTTAGGGGGAGAGGTGGAATTTACTTTCATTAGGGACCTTGGTCCTAAAGGCGTCACCTTTCACAACAAAGAGTAACTTGGCAAAGTGGATGACAACCTTAACCCTTAATCGAGAAAAATCGGCAGAGAGAGTGAAAGCCTAGATAAATCAGGAACGGTTTAAGATCAAATGGAACAGTTCCAAAGAGCCAAATAAAGAAAACTAGAACGAAAGGAGAAAGCATAAGCAACACCCCTAGCAGATTTATAACGACGACAAGAGGAAACATATTGGTAGACATTTGTTTGAAAGTTTCACTTCCCTCACTCTAGAGATGTTAGTGGTCCTGAAAGAGATGAAGAGGAAAAACCTGGCAACACCTTAAGTGCCACTCAAAATTTAAAATTACATGGGTACATACGTTAACTAGTGTTGTAGGTACGACTAGTTCATAAGTTATCACACTGACGATTGCAAAATTCTGAAACGGGATATCGAGTCATTAATACAGTAAGGCCTCCTCAAAACCTATGTTGATTTCAAAAGGGATAGGAATCGTAGCCCTAGGTCAAGGAAGAGGAGGTTGTCACCCAAATCGGTGTGGCATTGGGATGATGAAGCCTCAGGGAAAAGAATAAGACCATCAGTGTTATTAGTGGAGAATCACCTTAAAAAAGGGAGAAACAACAAAAAGAACAACCCCGTTCTTAGGTGTCGCCATGTTCAGGAAGCACTAGCGCGAGCAAGATGATGTAGTCATCTCCTTCTCCTAGGTAAACGTGGAACACATCACCTACTCTCATGATAACGCATTGATGATCACCATAGAGATAGACGCTTACGACGTAAAGTGACTATTTATATACTCTACAACTTAGCAGACATACGCTTTCTCGACGCCCTTATAGACTTAGAAAAAAAACAAAACGTAACCTAAAAGTGAACTTTCCCTTGATCGAGTTTGTGGGAAGAATGACCTACCCAATAAGGCGAGCTATAAATTTGCCAAAGGTGTTGTGCAGGATATAAAGAAAGATGAACACTATTTCTAGTTTGTTGTGGTCAATACTCCTGCATCGTACAATGCAGTCTTGGGGCATAAAACTCTCAAACCGAACGGGATCGTCCCTTTCACCTTCCACGAGAAGATGAAATTCTGAATTTATGGGATTTGGAAGTCAGGGGAGACCAACCAACAATATGCCCTTGCTACCTAAGTGTCATGCGTCTTTAGAGTCAAAGAGGAACACTGTTAGTCTAGATAAACGAAGATCCATGAGTAAGGAGAATTACCCCACCACAATGAATGGTTTGAGCAAGGTTGAGATTTACAGACCAGGAAATGTAGTAAGGATTGGAGGAATTCTCCCTGAAGAATAATTTGTTGCTTTATCCAACCTCCTTTGAATATTTAAAGAATAGTTCGACTAAAAGTATAATGCCATGCCATATGCCATGCCATGCAAATGTACGAACATTGTCTCCATGAGATCAACATTAACCCGACCATCACGCATATTGGTAAAAATGAATGTCAATGGGAGAAGGGCCTCACCACCAGTCCAGAGGTTGATTATTATACTTTATGAGGGAAATGAGGTTCTATACTTGGGTGGTCAACACAATTTGGGTCAAGAATTGGAATGACAAGTGTAGGATGTTCCACGAATTCAGGGTTATGAACAAGGTGTACACTAAAGACTTCTACTTATTACAATGGATTGACCAGTTGGTTAATACTACATCTGACCCTGATCTCTTAAGCTTCAAGGTTTACTACTCAGGCTACAACCATATAGAAATAGTGCAGGGTGACACCTTTTATATGACCTTTTATGTCGAAAGGGATCTTTAACACTACATGATCATGCCATTTGGTCTAATAATGACAGACGCCACCTATCAAAGGACGGTCTACAAGTTGTTCATAGACATAATTGAAAATACAATGTAGGAAAATGCCGATGACATGCTTGTCAAGTATGTAAGACGCTTTGAGAACACAAAGAACATGTAAGATACCTTTGAATGCGTGGAATGCCACCGATTTCGTTTCAACCCAATAAAATCTTTATTGGAATTCACTTGGGAAACATCCTTAGGCCTCCTAGTCATCCATAAAAGGATAAAAGTGAACTATAAGAAGCTCAATTATGTGGAAAGCATAAAGCCACCAACTTGTCATAAGGAGGTTCAGAGCCTAAATGGTAGAATGACATAGCCTAGAGAAAAGTCACTTTCTTCTTTTTTTCCAAGTGCTAAGGCATTCCAAAATCTCAGAACGATGCCACCCCTCGTCAATCCATCAGAGTCGATGCCTTCTATCTTTATATAAGTATCAACCACGCAGTTGTAAGCTTTATCTTAGTTAAGGAGGTGGCTAATGGTTAGAGCCTAGTTTACTATGTGAACAAGGTACTCACAATGGTTGAAATGAATTATCTAGAATTTTAAAAAGCATCTTTATGTGTTTGTAGTCTTCGCTAGGAAACTTCCCTTCTACTTTCATGCTCTTGATATCAACGTCTGGACCAACCAAACTTTGAAACTTTCCTCCAAAACCTGACGCCAAGAGTAGGATTATCATATGAATGATGTAGTTAGTTGAGTTTTGGATCAATTTTACACCATAACAACGATTAATGGCTAGGCTTCGTTTATTTTATTGTAGAAACATTTGGTCCAACTACTAAAGCGACACTTAAGAACGCAGTAGAGGAACAACCTCAAACACCAAGGGAAACTTAAGACCTTTACATTGATGGATCTTCATTTGCCGAGGGCTCGGGGGAAGGATTAGCACTAATTCACCCTATTGGTGATGAACCATTAAGGTATGCACTGCACTAGTCATGACCTTCAGAGACACAAAACAATGAAGCAGAATACGAGGCCTAAATCAGGGGTCTCAGGTTAGCCAAGGAACTAGGTGTCACCTCATTAGGGGGCCCTGATTCTCAATTAGATGTAAATAGGGCGAAAGTGGAATAATTCGCTAAATTAGAGAAAATGAAGAAATATAGGAAAGAAGCGAAGGTCTTGCCCAACTATTCGAGGATTTTCAGATCGAAGTCATTTCTTAACAGTCCAACCAAGAAGTAGACGCCTTATGTAAATATTGTTTTTGTGCACCTCTTACCTAAAATGTTGCTCACTTGGAAAGAGTTCTTTATTTAATATTTGTACATAAATATTAATGAACGTTGGAAGTGTTAGTGGATTTGTTTAGATAAATTTAAAAGTTATTATAACTTTTGAACATTAAACGTTGGAATTATTATTATAATTTTTGAGTCAAATATTTATTAATTTTGAGATTGCAAAATTTAATTAGGGTTTTTATTGCCTTCATTAATGGATTTTGGGTGGAATGGCCCTATAAATAGGAGATCACTTCATCACATTTTCAACCATCAAATATTCCGAAAAATCCGTTTGTGAAGTTGCTCTTGGTTTAGTGATTTCGAATTTTTATTTGAATTTCCTTTTCCGTTTTGAATGCGTTAGTAAGAGTTTAGACATTATTCAACTAAGGTAAGGGAAACATCGTATTTGTTTTCTATTCTTCTTGACGACAGCATTGTATCCTGAGAGTTAATCGTACGAAAGTCCCTCTCACACGAAAAAAATAGGACTTGTTGGATCGTAACACCCTAGATGCTGATCTGGCAGTGAAATAAATGCCAGACGAGGATGGAAAGAGGCTTCTGCTCCAACTCCGGTGAACCTGCAGGTAGGGGAGCGCAACAGAGGGGGTGTCTCTGGGTCCCTCTCCGATGCTTAAATGAGTATATGTGTGTGTAAAACTCAAAACGTAAGGAACGTATGTAAAGCAAGGGTATTTATAGGGTAGGAGAGATCAAACCGTATAAGGCAACTGAATATCTTAGTGTATATTGAGTTGCTGAAGATTCGGATCGTGGGATATGGCAGTTACTGCGAGATATTGCAGTTACCAAATCTAATCTTTAGTGAATATGTGACCGAGATACGCGTGATATCATGGCCACTCTGTGGGACCAGAGGAGAGAGGCAGGGCTCTCTCCGGGGCGAGCACTCTCCTGGCGAGCAGTGAGAGGTCACGGCCTTGTGAAAAATGGCGAGCACTCAGGGCGTCCTCAGAGACTTTGGGCTCGGTTCTAGGCCATTCTATGGAGGCCGGTCCGATTCGAATGTCATGGGTTTACCCCCTCTATAGTTATTGGGCCTTCGAGGCTTTTTCCTTACTGGGCTGTCACTATCGATACCCAACATTTGCCCCCGAAGCTTGATTGAAGTTTCTTCAGTCGAGCTTCATTTCCTGATAGGGTTTTAGATAGTGACGTCTCAGATTCGGTTTTCTTTGTTTCTTGCAATGGTTCATGACCTTTGAGGTATTTTGAGTTCGTTTGGCGAGCAATTTTTTCTTCGTCAAAAGTTTGAAAAAATATCCTTCCTTTTGTTCCCCCTTGGCGATCACTCGAGGTGACCTAGGTTTATGAAAGTCTATCTGTCTTGATTAGGCGATCACTACCTGCCCAAGGTATTTTTGATCAAGCCTATTAGTGCGTTGGCGACCACCTTGTCTCCTTAGTGGACTTTTAGCATTTAATAACTGTACAGTTGTCCAGAAATCGAACGGTCACATTAGGCATGCCTGTCCTTTACTTTTCCGTAAACCTAGGGTAGTCCGACAGCTGTCTGTACCAGCCAACCATTTGTCTCCCCAAGGTGTCTCTTGGAATTCTGACAATGCTTCGGTTTTTTCCAAAAAGGTGCAATTATTCTCCTGCGTCGCTTCGATTCGCCTGTGGCGGTTACTTCTTTTTGGGCCTATATAAGAGACGTCAGTTCCTCTGTTTTGTTTTTTACGCTTATTTACTCCTTCAGATTTCCAGAGCCTCTTTGCGAATCCTTCTCCTTTCTCTTTCAATCCTCTTCAGTTTTCCTTTCGACCATTTCCATGGCCCCCAGAAGTCAGAGAGTCAAGCATATGGCCATCAAGGGTGCTAACAAAGCCAACGCTCCTCAGAATGCCAGTGTTCCCTTGACCATTAGGGATGAAGCTGTGCCCTCCTCAGCGGGGAAACAGCCTGACGTGGGGAGGTCTGCAGCCACCCCAGTGGTGTTAGATGGGCCTGAGCTTAAAACGCCCATCTTTTCTCCGAAAGGTAAATCTCTGTTCTTTCAATGCTCAGTTTTGGTAATATCCCCTGCTGTTCCTTGTTTTTTATGTTTGTCATTGCTATATCTGAATTTATTCGAGTAGACGTCAAGCCTAATGAATTGAAGCTGGCTTACTTTAAGACCGCGGTGGCGCTTGGTGGCTTCAGTGTGGAGGATGCTCCTAGGTATCCTGGCTTAGGTCTGAATTTTTCTCACGACGGAGAGGTTTACATTTATGCGGCCCAAATCGATAATGGGTTGCGTTTTCCTCTCTGTGAGGATTTACAGACCTTCTGTCAGTTTTACGAGATTCACCCCACGCAGCTCGTTCCTAATGCCCTCAGGATGTGGGTCGGTTTCAAGTTCCTGTGCATACGCCAGGAATGGGCGTATTCACTGGCCTTATTACAGTGTTTATTCCGACTGGCAGCAGGGGCAAACCACCTCCACCACTTCCAACCCCGCTGGCCGAAGTTTTAAGAGTGGGGAGGCCCTCAAGGATGGATTTGGAACGTCCATGTTCGTCTGGTCGATGATTTCCGGGCCACTAACTCCAACTACAAGAAGTTTTACTTCTTGTACAAGGGGGGTGTACACTGGAAATTGTTTGCTCCGGACAAGGATTTTCCTCCTTCCTTCGAAGAATTGTCAGGGAGTGACCGGAACGCCATCAACGACCTGTATCGGCTGCATCGGTCGTCCCAATTCAAGTCCATCCGCTCAGTGGCGGAGACTACTGAGAATGCTCTTGAGATGGCGGGCATTCATCAAGCCACGCCAATCTTTGATGATTGGGTAATTCTCTAACTCTTATCTTGTTTTATCACTTATAGGCAAGGTTGTAAGCAAGAGCCGAAAACTGATAGGTCTCTTTGATGACCAGGGATCGGCGGGGTTGTCCCCTGACCAGGCGCTGCTGAGCTCTCCTCCTCCCCCCTCTAGGCGATCGTCCAAGAGGAAACCAGAGGAGGCCCTTCCTTCGGCCCCTGCTGGCCCTTGCCAGCGAGGTATGTTGTTTCACACTGTATTATTTCCATATTCCGCCTTGTTTCTAAATTTTCTGAATTTGTTTGACGCGACTTTCTTCCTTTTGTTTTGCAAAAGAGTCCACGGCTGACGTGGTCTGAGACCCTTCTCTTCCACCTTCCAAGAAGGTCAGGAGTGAGGAGCAGCCGGCTGTTGAACAGCATCCTCCTCCTCCTGAGGGTCCTTCCACTGGCAAGGGGAATGCTCCTGCTTCGGCGGTCATCCCTCCTTCCCCTCAGGGCCCTACGACTGGCCAGGGGAAGGTTTTATCTTTGGCGCCCCCTCCTCCTACGGCGTCCGCGGTCCCCCCGAAGGAGTCTGGGACCCAGCAGAAGGGGCCCGATGCCCCCAGCTCCTCAAGGGTTCCTGGGGAGGAGTATTGCCCTATGGCGATCTTGTTCCAGCCGCTCAAGGCTGCGAGCTCTCGGGGTGCTTGGTTCCCTTGTGGGGACCTTTCGAAGAAGGGGTGCCCCGCCCAGAAGAGCCTCCGGGGAAGCCCGGACCTGTGCATGCGGCTCCTTGATGGGATAATTCCCCCAAAGACCGTTCGTCCATCCCCACGGAGATTCCTCCGATCGAGGGGTTCCTTCGGTCTTACTACGAACGAGTCGCTCTGGTAAGGCCTCGTTTCTTTTCCTTTTTCCATAGTCGTTCCCTTTTGTTCGTGTCCTGCCAATTCTCATTTTTCTTTTGTTGTCAGCTCGTTCGGGAAGATGTGATGATCGGCCGTGTCTTCGGCGAGCTCGCCGGCAAGCATTCAGACCTGCTTGTCGAGCTGGAGCAATACCAGAGCACGAGGATCACCCCTGGGCAGCTGGAGGCTATCAAGACGACCGCTGACGCGGCGATCACCTTGGTGGACAATGCCCGGTCGGAGTACTTCAGCAAGGAGCAGCGCCTCCTTGCTGATATCAAGCGGAGGGAGGCCGATGTGGCGGCTGCCCTTCAGGATTTTGAAGCCCTTCATCGGTGCCTTGATGAAGGAGAAGCGGTCCGGGCTCGCCTAGAGGCTGAGTTGAAGGAGGCCCGTGCTCAGGTGGCCAAGTCGGACGCTCTTCGGGTCGCCGCTGAGGCACAAAGGGCTGCTGCTGACGCCCGGAGGGACATGTCTGAAGCCAGGGGGATCGCACTGGAGGAGAAGAAGAACCGGCTGGCTGATCAGCTAAAGGCGGTTCCTTCACCCCAAGCCGTGGTCGAGGAGTTCAAGGCCTCCGAATACTCTGAGGACCAGGCCTTGAAGGTGATGAAGTCGGCGATTGCCGATTTTCTCCAAGACCTGGTGGAGGAGGTCCAGGCGGTCGACCCCAACTTTCCCCTTGGGGAAGTTAAATCCTTGAAGAGCTTCTTGCGGAGTCGCCCTTCTCGGCCGTCTGTTGCTGAAGAGGCTGCTTCTGAAGGCGAGCCCAGTACTTCTGCCCCAGAAGGCGAGCAGAGCACCCTTGCCCCCGAGGATCCAAAAGCTTGAAGCCTCCAACTCCTTGGCGACCGTATTTTTTTTTATCTTTTTTAGATAGCTGTTTTTGTAATTTTTGTTTCGGTTTGTAATTATTTATTTAAGACTTGGTTTCTTTATATGCCTTTATATTCTTGAGCCTTTAATCGACTTCGAACATATTTGGCTATCCAATATCTTAATCATAACTACTCTTGACTCTTCTTGCTGTATAATGGCTTCGACTCTTAAAGTCTCAGACCGAGCATAAGTCCATACGAAATTTTCTCAGGATAATATTCTGATACTTAAAAGCATAAGCTTCTAAGTTCAAAGAGATATCACCTACTCTTAAGGCTTCGTCATCCATAGTGATCGCCTAAAATTTCTTTGGCCTGATTTTGGCGTCAGGGCTTTTATTTTGCCTAACTTTTTGCTAGGTCTTTTGGCCTGACTTTGGCGTCAGGGATTTTGTTTTGCCTAACTTCTTGCTAGGTCTTTTGGCCTGACTTTGGCATCAGGGCTTTTGGCCTAACTTTGTTGTTAGGGCTTTTGGCCTATCTTTGGCGATATGGCTTTTGGCCTAACTTTGTTGTTAGGGCTTTTGACCTATCTTTGGCGATAGGGCTTTTGGCCTAGCCTTGTTACTAGGGCTTTTGGCCTAACTTTGTTGTTAGGGCTTTTGGCCTATCTTAGGCGATAGGTCTTTTGGCCTAGCCTTGTTACTAGGGCTTTTGGCCTAACTTTGTTGTTAGGGCTTTTGGCCTATCTTAGGCGATAGGGCTTTTGGCCTAGCCTTGTTACTAGGGCTTTTGGCCTGACTTTTGGCGTCAGGGATTTTTTTCTTCAACTTGCTTCGAGTGGACACGCTTTATGAAGGAATGGCTTTCTTTTATTGACATAACAGTTTGATTACAAGCTATGTATGAAATCTTCTTAAATGCTCAGAATTAAATGGACGGGGTAACCTCTCGCTTTCGGTGGTTTCCAAATAGTAGGATCCTGGTGCGGCGATCTCTACTACCTTGTACGGTCTTTACCATTTGGCTGAAAGTTTATTTTTACTGTCCAGCCTTGTGAATTCATTCCTTCTCATAACCATCTCCCCCACGAAAAATTAGCGAGCGCTGACTTTTCTGTTGAAGTACCGAGCGGTCGCCAAGCGCATCTTTGCTTGTGTCTTTTCTGAGAGCCATCTCTTCTCCTCTGCTAAGTCGAGGTCAGTTTTGCGCTCGATCTCATTTGCCTCCGTGTTAAAGTGTAGGACTCTGTGGGTAGGCACTGCTATTTCGGCTGGTGCTACTGCTTCTGATCCGTACACTAAACTGAAAGGCGTTTCTCCTGTGGCCGCCTTAGGTGTTGTTCTGATGGCCTTTAATACGTTTTCCAGTTCATCTGCCCAGTTCCCTTTGAATGCTCGAACCTTTTTCTTGAGTCCTGCTAAGAGAACCTTGTTGGCTGCTTCAGCTTGCTCATTCGTTTGAGGATGATGTACTGAGCTAAAACGATGGTCGACATGATATTCTTCACAGAGCCATTTCAGCTCCTTTCCAACAAATTGCGGACCATTATCACTGATAAGTATTTTAGGAATGCCAAACCTGGAGAATATGTTGACCTGTACGAACTTGATAACCTGGAAATATGTTGTCGAAGCTAGATCTTTCGCCTCTATCCTCTTAGTGAAGTAGTCGATTGCCACTATAATGTGAGTACGCTGACTAGTGCTAATAGGAAAAGGACCCAATATATCGATTCCCCATTGAGCGAAAGGCCAGGCACCCGCCATTGGTTTTATCCCACTGGGTTTTACAAAGGGGGGTTTTAATGAGGCAAACGGTCCACAAGACAACCAAACCCAATAAGAGGAGGAGAATAAAATTCGGCCCATAGGAGAGCTTTCCTTAGGCCCAAATTAGCTTAGGGTTTTACTTCTTTTAGGATAAGTAGCTAGGGTGGCCGAAATTAGAGAATAGACCTTTCTTTTACAAACTTGTGTGCTAGCCACATTGTTCTTCTTGTTCATTGAATGAGAAATTGATTGTTGGTGTGTCATATCCGGCAATTGAATCTTGGTGCGTCATATCCAAGGTTCAAGCTTTGGAATCTTCGAGTGCGTCATATCTTGGAGAATCCATTGTGGAGGTATCAAGGGCTTGTCGCTGCCTTTGTGTGATCCAATCGATCCATCATTCATCCATCATCTATCCTCGTATATTCTGGTCTCGGCAGAATCGTATCCAGGAGGACCGACCTTACCACAATTGGTCTAGAAGACGGAATACATATCGGAATTCGACAAGCCCACCCATTCCAGAAAGAGGATTCAATTATCTGAGACTTTAGTATTCATCACTCGGATCAATTTGGAGCAGAGCTTCGCGGAAAAGGGAACCCTTTACAGAGTCGGAATTCTGACAGCAATATTACGAGGCTTGGGAGAATCGTATCACCACCTACCCTCGAAAGTGCCGACTCCTGGAAGATCGTATCAAGTGGTATCAGAGCACACTTTCGAGACTTAATTTTGCTGATTTGTGTTGTGTGATAATCAGGTCCTTGCGCATTATAATGTCAACCCACGCAAGTAATGGAGAGGAGAGCACCAATCAAGCTCAAGGGGCAAGGAACGAACCCCCGGATTTGCGAATTCTTCGCAATGAGATTCGGCGAATGATGCAGAAAGAATTAGGACCTATCATACAAGAGTCCATTAATCGAGCCATGCCGCCACCTATGGGGAATCTTCCAAGAAGAGCTCAACCTCAAGCAGGCGATGAAGAGGTTCAATCGTCCAACTATTATAGTAGGGGCAGCCGCCACTCCAATCGGGACCAAAGGAGACCACGGCGGGAAAGAGGTCGGTTTGAAGATCAACTTGGTGGTCTCAAGTTAAAAATCCCACCTTTCCACTTGAAGAATGATCCGGATGCTTATTTGGAGTGGGAAAAGAAGATCGAACTTGTGTTCGATTGTCAAAATCTTTCGGAGCTTAGAAAGGTACAAGTAGCCGCAACTGAATTTTGTGATTATGCTATCAATTGGTGGGATCAAATCGTGACGAGTAGACGACGTAATCGTGATCCACCCGTAGATACTTGGGATGAACTGAAAAATCTTTTGAGGAAGAGGTTTGTTCCTAACCATTACCATAGGGAACTACATCAAAAGCTTAGACGATTGTCTCAAGGAAGTAAGAGTGTTGAGGATTACTTTCAAGAGATGGAGTCACTTATGCTCAAGGCCGATGTGATTGAGGATAGCGAAGCTACCATGGCTAGGTTCTTGAGTGGGTTAAATCGTGACCTTCAAGATAGGTTGGAACTCCAAACCTATGGCAATATTGAAGAGCTGCTTCACAAAGCCATGTTGGTCGAGCAACAACTCAAGCGGAGGGGCTCTTTTCGGACCCATTTCAACCGAGAGGATAAACCTCAAATCAAACCGAGACCAGAACCAAAACCAGCCACTACGCCTCAAGATGCGAAGGGCAAAGCCGTGGCAAGCTCGTCTCGAAACCGGGATGTCAAGTGCTTTAAATGCCAAGGCCGCGGACACTATGCTAATGAATGCATCAACAAGCGGGTGATGATCCTTTTGGACAACGGGGAGATTGAAACTGAGGATGAACCGCTTGAGGATGATACCGAACCAGATGACATCGAGTTTCCCACTGCCGGCGAGTTATTGGTGACGCGACGTTCTTTAAGCGTTCAAGTCAAGGATGCGGCTAAAGAACAACGGGAGAACTTGTTTCACACGCGATGTTTGGTTCGAGGTAAAGTTTGCTCCTTATTATTGATGGTGGGAGCTGCACTAATGTTGCTAGTGAATTGATGGTTAAGAAACTAGGATTGAAAATTAGGGAGCATCCGAAACCATTTAAGCTACAATGGCTTAATGGTGCCGGCGAATTGATTGTGAGTCGCCAAGTGATACGATCTTCTAGGAGTCGGCACTTTCGAGGGTAGGTGGTAATACGATTCTCCCAAGGCTCGTAATATTGCTGTCAGAATTCCGACTCTGTAAAGGGTTCCCTTTTCCGCGAATCTCTGCTCCGAATTGATCCGAGTTATGAATACGAAAGTCGCATATAATTGAGTCCTCTTTCTGGAATGGGTGGGCTCGTCGAATTCCGATATTTATTCCGTCTTCTAGACCAATTTTGGTAAGGTCGGTCCTCCTGGATACGATTCTGCCGAGACCAGAATATACGAGGATAGATGATGGATGAATGATGGATCGATTGGATCACACAAAGGCAGCGAAAAACCCTTGATACCTCCACAATGGATTCTCCAAGATATGACGCACTCGAAGATTCCAAAGCTTGAACCTTGGATATGACGCACCAAGATTCAATTGCCGGATATGACACACCAACAATCAATTTCTCATTCAATGAACAAGAAGAACAATGTGGCTAGCACACAAGTTTGTAAAGAAAGGTCTATCCTCAATTCGGCCACCCTAGCTATTTATCCTAAAAGAAGTAAAACCCTAAGCTAATTTGGGCCTAAGGAAAGCTCTCCTATGGGCCGAATTTTATTCTCCTCCTCTTATTGGGCTTGGTTGTCTTGTGGACCGTTTGCCTCATTAAAACCCCGCTTTGTAAAACCCAGTGGGACAAAACCAAAGGTCAGGAAAAAGAGTACAAACGAGCCCCTCTTGACTTAGTCCATTCGAGCAACCAAGAGGTTCTTAGGCTCCATGTCTCCGGACGGAATGATAGTTGGTCCTATGCGGTCCAGTAGTGTGGTGATTGTATGTCCAAGCTTCCTAGCCCTTGATCGTGTCATTGGTCCACTCGGCACGGTTATCTCACCCCTGTCTTCAAGTGTGGGCCGCATTTCTTCCATGATCACATCATCCCCTCCCTCTTCAAAAGGATTTGTCCTCAAATCCGGATCATCTGCAACAAAAGGAAGCAAATCAGTAATGTTAAAACTTGAACTAACATTATACTTCCCTTCGAGGTCTAGTTGATAAGCATTGTCGTTGATCTTCTTTAGGACTCGGAATGGGCCATCCACTCTAGGCATCAACTTGGATTTCCTCTCGACTGGAAACCTATCCTTCCTCAAGTGCACCCACACGAGGTCTCCTTCCTCAAAGGTCACCTTACGTCGGCCCTTGTTGGCTTGCTTTGCATACGACTTCGTCCTTTCCTCGATGTTGCGCTTGGCCTTTTCATGGATCTGTTTGACAATTTCAGCTTTCTTCTTTCCATCTAAGTTAGTCCTTTCACTCATAGGCAAAGCGGTTAGATCCAAATGAGACAAAGGGTTAAATCCATAAACGATTTCAAACGGTGAAAACTTGGTAGCGGAATGTGTAGCTCGATTATACGCAAATTCAACATGTGGCAAGCATTCTTCCCAAGTTTTCAAATTCTTCTTAATCAAGGTGCGTAGGAAAGTAGACAAGGTCCTATTCACTACTTCGGTTTGTCCATCAGTTTGAGGGTGGCAAGTAGTTGAAAATAGCAGTTTAGTCCCTAGCTTAGACCACAGTGTTTTCCAAAAGTAGCTCAAGAATTTAGCATCTCTATCACTAACAATGGTCCTAGGCATTCCATGCAAGCGAACAATTTCTTTGAAGAATAAATCAGCTATATGAGACGCATCATCAGTTTTATGGCATGCAAGGAAATGAGCCATTTTTGAAAACCTATCCACAATCACAAAGATGGAATCCTTTCCAGTCCTAGTCCTAGGCAATCCAAGCACAAAATCCATAGATATATCGACCCACGGTTGTTCAGGAATCGGTAAGGGCATATACAAACCTTGGGACTGTACCTTTGCTTTGGCTTGTTTGCAAGTGACACATCTTCCACATATCCGCTCGACATCTCTTTTCATTTGCGGCCAATAGAAGTGTTCTTGCATCACCTTCAAGGTCTTAGTGATCCCAAAATGTCCCATCAATCCTCCGCCATGGGCTTCCCTAACTAACAATTCTCGCATCGAATAGTTAGGTACGCATAATCTATTTTCAAACAAAAGAAACCCGTCGTGCCTTACATACTTTCCATGAGCGAATTTAGCACATGCTTTAAAGATATCTTGGAAATCCGAGTCAGTTTCATAGAGCTCCTTTATGTATTCAAAGCCTAAAAGCTTAGCATCCAAAGTAGAGATCAAGGCATACCTTCTTGATAGAGCATCGGCAACAATATTTTCATTACCTTGCTTATACTTGATCACATAAGGAAAGGTTTCGATGAACTCCATCCACCTAGCATGTCGTTTGTGGAGCTTTTGTTGACCCTTCAAATGCTTCAAGGATTCATAGTCGGTGTGAATGACGAACTCCTTCGGCCATAGATAGTGTTGCCATGTTTGCAAGGCGCGAACTAGCGCATACAACTCCTTGTCATAGGTCGGGTAGTTTAGGGCAGCTCCTCCAAGCTTCTCACTAAAGAAGGCTATGGGCCTCTTCTCTTGTGTCAAAACAGCTCCAATACCTACACCCGAAGCATCACACTCAATCTCAAAGGTTTTAAGAAAGTTCGGTAAAGATAAAAGGGGTGCATTATTGAGTTTGTCCTTCAAAGCTTGGAATGCTTTTTCTTGTGCGTCCTCCCACTTAAACCCAACACTCTTCTTGATCACTTCGGTGAGAGGTGCGGCTATGGTACTAAAATCCCTCACGAATCTCCGATAGAAACCCGCAAGTCCATGAAAGCTCCGCACTTCGCCTATGGTAGTTGGCGTCGGCCAATCGCGGATGGCCTTAACCTTCTCTTCGTCCACCTTAATACCATCTGCACTTATAACAAAACCCAAAAACACAAGGTGATCCGTACAAAAAGTGCACTTCTTAAGGTTAGCATAAAGCTTCTCCTTTCGAAGAACCATCAAAACAGATTTTAAGTGCCCAACATGCTCTTCTAAGCTTCGACTATAGACTAAAATGTCATCGAAGTAAACAACCACAAAAATTCCAATGTAGTTACGCAGGACATGATTCATCAATCTCATGAAAGTGCTAGGTGCCTTAGTTAATCCAAAGAGCATGACTAACCACTCATATAAGCCATGTTTAGTTTTAAAAGCTGTTTTCCATTCATCACCTTCTTTCATCCTAATTTGATGATAACCACTCTTAAGATCTATTTTAGAAAGTATCGTGCATCCATGCAGCTCATCTAACATGTCATCTAATCGAGGAATAGGATGGCGATACTTTACAGTGATATTGTTGATGGCTCGGCAATCGACGCACATCCTCCAACTCCCATCCTTCTTAGGGACGAGTAGGACAGGTACCGCGCATGGGCTCATGCTTTCGCGGATGTATCCTTTGTCCATCAAGTCGTTCACTTGTCGTTGAAGCTCCTTGGTCTCCATAGGATTAGTTCGGTATGCAGGTCGGTTAGGTAGTGAAGCTCCCGGTACAAAATCGATTTGGTGTTCGATACCCCGAAGGGGCGGTAATGCGTGGGGAGTTTCATCCGGCAAGACGTCTTCAAAATCCTGCAAAAGGGAAACGATGTTGCTCGGCAAATCCGGCACGGGATTAGTGATACTCAACAACGTTTCTTTGTACATAAGTAGTATAACGGGTTGCTTAGAGGACAAAGCCCTCTTTACAACGCTAGACCTCACCACAAAATTGGACTGCCTCACGGGTTCACTCACGGGTGTAAACTCACATCTCTCGGCTTTGGCTTTCCTCAAACTCTCACACTCATTTTGGGTAAGGGTACTTGTGTGTTCACTCACATTAGTTCCTTCGTGTTGTCGAAGTCGAAGTTGATCTAGGTGTATCTCATGCGGCGGCATGGGAGCAAGTGTGGTCTTTCGGCCCTTAAACTCGAAAGAATAACGGTTGGTGAACCCATCATCTAACGGTTGGTAATCCTCAACACTCTTACTTCCTTGAGACAATTGTCTAAGCTTTTGATGTAGTTCCCTATGGTAATGGTTAGGAACAAACCTCTTCCTCAAAAGATTTTTCAGTTCATCCCAAGTATCTACGGGTGGATCACGATTACGTCGTCTACTCGTCACGATTTGATCCCACCAATTGATAGCATAATCACAAAATTCAGTTGCGGCTACTTGTACCTTTCTAAGCTCCGAAAGATTCTGACAATCGAACACAAGTTCGATCTTCTTTTCCCACTCCAAATAAGCATCCGGATCATTCTTCCCGTGGAAAGGTGGGATTTTTAACTTGAGACCACCAAGTTGATCTTCAAGCCGACCTCTTTCCCGCCGTGGTCTCCTTTGGTCCCGATTGGAGTGGCGGCTGCCCCTACTATAATAGTTGGACGATTGAACCTCTTCATCGTTTGCTTGAGGTTGAGCTCTTCTTGGAAGATTCCCCATAGGTGGCGGCATGGCTCAATTAATGGACTCTTGTATGATAGGTCCTAATTCTTGCTGCATCATTCGCCGAATCTCATTGCGAAGAACTCGCAAATCCGGGGGTTCATTCCTTGCCCCTTGAGCTTGATTGGTGCTCTCCTCTCCATTACTTGCGTGGTTTGACATTATAATGCGCAAGGACCTGATTATCACACAACACAAATCAGCAAAATTAAGTCTCGAAAGTGTGCTCTGATACCACTTGATACGATCTTCCAGGAGTCGGCACTTTCGAGGGTAGGTGGTGATACGATTCTCCCAAGGCTCGTAATATTGCTGTCAGAATTCCGACTCTGTAAAGGGTTCTCGGCAGAATCGTATCCAGGAAGACCGACCTTACCAAAATTGGTCTAGAAGACGGAATACATATCGGAATTCGACGAGCCCACCCATTACAGAAAGAGGACTCAATTATCTGCGACTTTCGTATTCATAACTCGGATCAATTCGGATCAGAGCTTCGCGGAAAAGGGAACCCTTTACAGAGTCGGAATTCTGCCAGCAATATTACGAGCCTTGGGAGAATCGTATCACCACCTACCCTCGAAAGTGCCGACTCTTGGAAGATCGTATCACCAAGTGCTGGTGCCTTTAGCCATAGGCAAGTATGAGGATGAGATCTTATGTGATGTGTTACCTATGGAGGCCGGCCATATCTTACTCGGGAGACCGTGGCAATTTGATAGGAGAGTCATACATGATGGGTTCACCAACCGTTATTCTTTCGAGTTTAAGGGCCGAAAGACCACACTTGCTCCCATGCCGCCGCATGAGATACACCTAGATCAACTTCGACTTCGACAACACGAAGGAACTAATGTGAGTGAACACACAAGTACCCTTACCCAAAATGAGTGTGAGAGTTTGAGGAAAGCCAAAGCCGAGAGATGTGAGTTTACACCCGTGAGTGAACCCGTGAGGCAGTCCAATTTTGTGGTGAGGTCTAGCGTTGTAAAGAGGGCTTTGTCCTCTAAGCAACCCGTTATACTACTTATGTACAAAGAAACGTTGTTGAGTATCACTAATCCCATGCCGGATTTGCCGAGCAACAACGTTTCCCTTTTGCAGGATTTTGAAGACGTCTTGCCGGATGAAACTCCCCACGCATTACCGCCCCTTCGGGGTATCGAACACCAAATCGATTTTGTACCGGGAGCTTCACTACCTAACCGACCTGCATACCGAACTAATCCTATGGAGACCAAGGAGCTTCAACGACAAGTGAACGACTTGATGGACAAAGGATACATCCGCGAAAGCATGAGCCCATGCGCGGTACCTGTCCTACTCGTCCCTAAGAAGGATGGGACTTGGAGGATGTGCGTCGATTGCCGAGCCATCAACAATATCACTGTAAAGTATCGCCATCCTATTCCTCGATTAGATGACATGTTAGATGAGCTGCATGGATCCACGATATTTTCTAAAATAGATCTTAAGAGTGGTTATCATCAAATTAGGATGAAAGAAGGTGATGAATGGAAAACAGCTTTTAAAACTAAACATGGCTTATATGAGTGGTTAGTCATGCCCTTTGGATTGACTAATGCACCTAGCACTTTCATGAGATTGATGAATCATGTCCTGCGTAACTACATTGGAATTTTTGTGGTTGTTTACTTCGATGACATTTTAGTCTATAGTCGAAGCTTAGAAGAGCATGTTGGGCACTTAAAATCTGTTTTGATGGTTCTTCGAAAGGAGAAGCTTTATGCTAACCTTAAGAAGTGCACTTTTTGTACGGATCACCTTGTGTTTTTGGGTTTTGTTATAAGTGCAGATGGTATTAAGGTGGACGAAGAGAAGGTTAAGGCCATCCGCGATTGGCCGACGCCAACTACCATAGGCGAAGTGCGGAGCTTTCATGGACTTGCGGGTTTCTATCGGAGATTCGTGAGGGATTTTAGTACCATAGCCGCACCTCTCACCGAAGTGATCAAGAAGAGTGTTGGGTTTAAGTGGGAGGACGCACAAGAAAAAGCATTCCAAGCTTTGAAGGACAAACTCACCAATGCACCCCTTTTATCTTTACCGAACTTTCTTAAAACCTTTGAAATTGAGTGTGATGCTTCGGGTGTAGGTATTGGAGCTGTTTTGACACAAGAGAAGAGGCCCATAGCCTTCTTTAGTGAGAAGCTTGGAGGAGCTGCCCTAAACTACCCGACCTATGACAAGGAGTTGTATGCGCTAGTTCGAGCCTTGCAAACATGGCAATACTATCTATGGCCCAAGGAGTTTGTCATTCACACCGACCATGAATCCTTGAAGCATTTGAAGGGTCAACAAAAGCTCCACAAACGACATGCTAGGTGGATGGAGTTCATCGAAACCTTTCCTTATGTGATCAAGTATAAGCAAGGTAATGAAAATATTGTTGCTGATGCTCTATCAAGAAGGTATGCCTTGATCTCTACTTTGGATGCTAAGCTTTTAGGCTTTGAATACATAAAGGAGCTCTATGAAACTGACTTGGATCTCCAAGATATCTTTAAAGCATGTGCTAAATTCGCTCATGGAAAGTATGTAAGGCACGACGGGTTTCTTTTGTTTGAAAATAGATTATGCGTACCTAACTGTTCGATGCGAGAATTGTTAGTTAGGGAAGCCCATGGCGGAGGATTGATGGGACATTTTGGGATCACTTAGACCTTGAAGGTGATGCAAGAACACTTCTATTGGCCGCAAATGAAAAGGGATGTCGAGCGGATATGTGGGAGATGTGTCACTTGCAAACAAGCCAAAGCAAAGGTACAGTCCCAAGGTTTGTATATGCCCTTACCGATTCCTGAACAACCGTGGGTCGATATATCTATGGATTTTGTGCTTGGATTGCCTAGGACTAGGACTGGAAAGGATTCCATCTTTGTGATTGTGGATAGGTTTTCAAAAATGGCTCATTTCCTTGCATGCCATAAAACTGATGATGCGTCTCATATAGCTGATTTATTCTTCAAAGAAATTGTTCGCTTGCATGGAATGCCTAGGACCATTGTTAGTGATAGAGATGCTAAATTCTTGAACTACTTTTGGAAAACACTGTGGTCTAAGCTAGGGACTAAACTGCTATTTTCAACTACTTGCCACCCTCAAACTGATGGACAAACCGAAGTAGTGAATAGGACCTTGTCTACTTTGCTACGCACCTTGATTAAGAAGAATTTGAACACTTGGGAAGAATGCTTGCCACATGTTGAATTTGCGTATAACCGAGCTACACATTCCGCTACCAAGTTTTCACCGTTTGAAATCGTTTATGGATTTAACCCTTTGTCTCCTTTGGATCTAACCGCTTTGCCTATGAGTGAAAGGACTAACTTAGATGGAAAGAAGAAAGCTGAAATTGTCAAACAGATCCATGAAAAGGCCAAGCGCAACATCGAGGAAAGGACGAAGTCGTATGCAAAGCAAGCCAACAAGGGCCGACGTAAGGTGACCTTTGAGGAAGGAGACCTCGTGTGGGTGCACTTGAGGAAGGATAGGTTTCCAGTCGAGAGGAAATCCAAGTTGATGCCTAGAGTGGATGGCCCATTCCGAGTCCTAAAGAAGATCAACGACAATGCTTATCAACTAGACCTCGAAGGGAAGTATAATGTTAGTTCAAGTTTTAACATTACTGATTTGCTTCCTTTTGTTGCAGATGATCCGGATTTGAGGACAAATCCTTTTGAAGAGGGAGGGGATGATGTTATCATGGAAGAAATGCGACCCACACTTGAAGACAGGGGTGAGATAACCGTGCCGAGTGGACCAATGACACGATCAAGGGCTAGGAAGCTTGGACATACAATCACCACACTACTGGACCGCATAGGACCAACTATCATTCCGTCCGGAGACATGGAGCCTAAGAACCTCTTGGTTGCTCGAATGGACTAAGTCAAGAGGGGCTCGTTTGTACTCTTTTTCCCGACCTTTGGTTTTATCCCACTGGGTTTTACAAAGGGGGGTTTTAATGAGGCAAACGGTCCACAAGACAACCAAACCCAATAAGAGGAGGAGAATAAAATTCGGCCCATAGGAGAGCTTTCCTTAGTCCCAAATTAGCTTAGGGTTTTACTTCTTTTAGGATAAGTAGCTAGGGTGGCCGAAATTAGAGAATAGACCTTTCTTTTACAAACTTGTGTGCTAGCCACATTGTTCTTCTTGTTCATTGAATGAGAAATTGATTGTTGGTGTGTCATATCCGGCAATTGAATCTTGGTGCGTCATATCCAAGGTTCAAGCTTTGGAATCTTCGAGTGCGTCATATCTTGGAGAATCCATTGTGGAGGTATCAAGGGCTTGTCGCTGCCTTTGTGTGATCCAATCGATCCATCATTCATCCATCATCTATCCTCGTATATTCTGGTCTCGGCAGAATCGTATCCAGGAGGACCGACCTTACCAAAATTGATCTAGAAGACGGAATACATATCTGAATACGACGATCCCACCCATTCCAGAAAGAGGATTCAATTATCTGCGACTTTCGTATTCATCACTCGTATCAATTCGGAGCAGAGCTTCGCGGAAAAGGGAACCCTTTACAGAGTCGGAATTCTGACAGCAATATTACGAGCCTTGGGAGAATCGTATCACCACCTACCCTCGAAAGTGCCGACTCCTGGAAGATCGTATCACAAACTGCTGGCAAATCTCACACTTCTGTGTTAACTCGGCTGCATCTTTTCCTAAGGTCGGCCAGTAATATCCCAATCTGAAGATTTTACTGGTCAGTGATCGAGCACCTTCATGACATGCTGCCGCCCCTTCGTGAGCTTCTCGAAGAACCTTTTCTGTTTCAGAACGAGCAACACACCTCAAGTAAGGAGTCGAGTAGCCTCTTCTGTAGAGTTCCCCATCGATGATTAGATAACTGGCTGCGAGACTTCTAATCCTCGTGGATTTGCCTTCGTCCTCTAGGAGGATCCCTTCTTTTAAATAATTATGGAACGGGGTCATCCATGTGACCTGTCCTTGAATGTTGAAGACCTCTGCTCTGCTTTCCAGGACTGAACATAGGCATTTTTCCAGAAATTGTACATCATGGATTGTCGCCCCCCCGAATGCCAGTTTACTCAAAGAATCTGCCATCTGGTTTTCTTGGCGAGGAATAGACTCAATCGCGAAATTTGGGATTTCCGCGACCAGCTTCTTGGCAATGCTGAGATATTTCTTCATCTTTTCTCCCCTTGCCTCGTAGGCGCCATTAACCTGGTTGACATTAAGCTCTGAGTCACTTTTTACCTTAAGCGCAGTTATACCCATTCCTTTTGCTAGTCTGAGTCCAGTGATAAGAGCCTCATATTCTGCTTCATTATTAGTCGCTGGGAATGTCAAGGCGATCGTGTACTTCAGAGGCTCACGCTCAGGAGGAATAAGAATTAAACATGCCCCGAGCCTTCTTTTGATGAAGACCCGTCCGTATAGAGTTCCCAGATTTGATTGTCGTCTGCTGACTGACTTGGCCTGTTTTCTGCTTCTGTTTGACCATTACTCGTGCTTTCCACTATAAAATCAGCTAGTGCTTGACCTTTGATGGCCGTTTTTGGCGCAAATTTTATCTTGAACTCGCTGAGCTCGATCGCCCACTTGACCATTCTTCCTGAAGAATCCGGCTTCATCAGGAAGTTTTTTAGAGGTTGATTGGTGAGGACCGTGATGTCGTGCGCATCAAAGTAAGGTCTCATCTTCCGAGCAGCAATAACTAAGGCATAGAGATACTTCTCAATCTGGACATATTTTATTTCAGCTGTGTTGAACATTTTGCTAATGAAATACACTGGACTCTGAACATTATTTTCCTCCCTTATTAAGACAGCACTGGCTGCCACATCGCTAATGCCTAGATAAAGGAAAAGCTGCTCGCCTGGAACGGGTTTTGCCAGAGCTGGGAGTGTTTGGATATGTCTCTTCAAGGACTGGAACGCTTCCTCGCAGTCTGGCGTCCACTCGAACTTGCGGTTGGCCCTCAGAGTTTTGAAAAATGGGAGGGACCTGTCGCTCGCTTTGGAGAGGAAGCGGTTGAGAGCAGCTAGGCGTCCATTCAGGCATTGGACTTCCTTGTGGCAGGTTGGCGACTTCATCTCCTCTATGGCCTTTAGCTTTTCCGGGTTTGCTTCGATTCCTCTTTCGCTGACCATCAAACCCAGAAATTTACCGGACTTGACCCCAAAGGTGCACTTGGCAAGATTCAGGCGAACACTGTGTCTTTTCAAGAATTCAAAAGCTTCGCGGAGGTCCGTTGTGTGAGGATTGCCCTTGATGGTTTTGACGAGCATATCATCCACGTAGGCCTCCACATTCCTCCCCAGCATGTCCAGGAACAGTCGATTCACCATCCGTTGATAAGTTGCCCCGGCATTGATAAGGCCAAAGGGCATCACCTTGTAGCACATAATGTCCCCATCAGCATAAAAAGCGGTGTGAGCCTCATCGTCTGGATGCATTCTGATCTGGTTGTAGCCTGAGTAGGCGTCCATGAAGCTCAGCATCTCATGACCCGAGGTAGCATCGACCAGCTGATCAATCCTCGGAAGGGGATATGAATCCTTGAGGCAAGCCTTGTTCAAGTCACGGAAGTCGACGCACATCCTCCACTTGCCGTTTGATTTCTTAACCAAAACTGGGTTGGCGACCCAGCTCTGGAATCTCACCTCTCTGACGAAGTCAGCTTCAATCAACCTGTCGACTTCCTGCCTGATCGCCAAACGCTTGTCTGTCCCGAATGATCTTCTCTTTTGGGCGATTGGCTTGATGGAAGGGTCTATTCTGAGCTCGTGGGAGATGATATCTGTGCTAATTCCTGGCATGTCGCTCGGCTGCCAGGCGAAGAGCTCTTTAAATTCTTTGAGGAGGGCGGTCATGGCCTCCTTCTGATCCTCCTTCAAGGTGGTTCCAATGCGCACCTTCTTGTCCGGACCATCTATTTCAACCTCTTACAACTCTTCCATAGGTGCTGGCCGAGCTAAGTCCTCGCGGGGGTCGACCTCTGTTTCAATGGCGAGCGCCTTCCTTTGGTTCTTCCTGCACAAACAGTTCACATAACATTGTCGCGAGGAAGGCTGATCTCCGAGCACTTCTCTAATCCCGTTGGGAGTGGGGAACTTCATCTTCTGGTGGACAGTGGAGGCCACAATCTTGTTCGGGTTGATCGTGGTCCTCCCTATGATGGCGTTGTAAGATGTAGGTGAATCGACCACCAGGAAAGTGATTCCATCCCTCGCCAACAATCACTAGCATGGTTATAGCCCCCAGTGGATAAGTTGTTCTTCCCGCAAACCCGATCAGCGGAAAGTCGACCCTCTTCAGGTCACGTTTGGACTTGCCCATCTTCTCAAAAGCGTCCAGAAATAGGACTTAGTTTGACCTATCGCCGCCTGCACCGAATCCTCCCGCAATCATGTTTACTCTCCTCTTGCTTCCAGATGACTTAGTTTGTTCTGTAGGGGCTGGCGAACGATGTCTCCTGGGGGGCGTTCGACTTCTGTCTCGCCCTGCCACAAATTCCTTCAACATTCCCCTTGAATCATCCTTTCTATGTCCCGCTTCAAAATGCGGCAGTCATCTGTCTTGTGGCCCTTGCACTTGTGGTATCTGCAATAGCTCTCGACATCCTTTCCCATGGGGTTGCCCACCTCGACAAGGCATCGGTGGCCTCGCCAAGGATCTCCTCTCCATCTCGACTAGTACCGCTGAGATCTGCCTATTTAAAGGCGTGAAGTACTCAGGGACCTCTAGATGGCGAGGCGGTGGATTAGACTCGACGCGGGGCCTGCTGTCCTTTCCCTTCTTCTCCTTCTTCACCTCCTTCTTACCATCGCGTCGGGGTTCATGGACCACCCTTAGCGAGGTCGTCAGGAAGTCTGCCTCTGTATTCGCCCTCTCAAGGTCTATGAAACCTTTTGCTCTGGACGCCAACTCCTCCAACGTTTCGATCTCCTTCACATGATAGCTCTTTCGCAGCTTCCTCGAGGCCTTGTTGGCCACATCCAGACCCCTGTAAAATGCTCGAATGATCTCCCCATCCGAGATTCGGCCATCTATCTCCGTGACGTTCTGATGAAAACGCCCGTAGAAGTTGGATAGCGACTCTCCAGGCTGCAGTTTGACCGAGTCAAGGGCGACCACGCTCTTCAGCAACTGGCGTTCGCCCATATATCTCTCCAGGAACTTGCTTCTTAACTCTGCCCAAGTTCCGATTGATCCTGCAGGGAGGCCGAAGAACCAGGACGAAACCGAACCCCGAAAGAGTAGATGAAAATAACAAAGCCAAGTGATTGGGATTATTTGACTTACCCAGAAGAGAGGCCTCATGATTGTTGACATGTACGGTGGGATATCCTCCACCGCTATACTCAGGTATGGCCCGAGCAACTACATCCTTTGGGATTTAGATGGCGACGAGCCCGTCGGTAAAAGGATGAGCAGACTGCTCCTTGAAGGGAGATACGACTGTCAGCTTGTCTTTCCTGGAGCCTTTTGTTGAGGAGGTCATCCATCTGATCCACAGTGCAGTACATAGGCGAGGTTCCGGGTGGAGGAGGACCGGAAGGATTGGCAGTGTATGCGGCTGTTGGCTCCTGGGTGTATGCCGGAGGTAGGGACTGCTGACCTGACGTCATCTCCTGATCCTCTTGAGGCGCAGTGGGACTAGGATGTGCCGCTTCCGAAGGTGAGGGCCCTGTGGCAGCAGAGCGGTGGTTTTCCTTAGGAGCAGAGGGATTATTTTCTTGAGGAGCAGGGGCTTGGCGGCGCGCCTGTCCTAGGATGGCTTCCAGCAGGGAGACCATCTCTGGGGTTAAATTGATATCTTGCCCAGCAATGTGGACTGTCTACGGTGCCGGGGCTTCGTTTTCATTAGCAGCGGGGGTCGGTCTTCAATCACCGACATGCTCTCGAGTTGTTCGCAGAGGAACGACATTAGCTCCTGCTCGGCTGGCAGGTTCCTGTTGAAGCGGTGAAGAGGCGTCGGAATCAGAGCTATCTGAGGATCGCTCCCTGGTCTGGTTCCGACGGTTGCTTTGGTATCGAGTTCTCAAGGCTGAATTGCTCGTTTCCCACAGACGGCGCCAAATGTTGGATCGTAAAACCCTAGATTCTGATCTGGAAGTGAAATAAATGCCAGACGAGGATGGAAAGACGCTTCTGCTCCAACTCCGGTGAACCTGCAGGTAGGGGAGCGCAACAGAGGGGGTGTCTCTGGGTCCCTCTCCGATGCTCAAATGAGTATATGTGTGTGTAAAACTCAAAACGTAAGGAACGTATGTAAAGCAAGGGTATTTATAGGGTAGGAGAGATCAAACCGTATAAGGCAACTGAATATCTTAGTGTGTATTGAGTTGCTGAAGATTCGGATCGTGGGATATGGCAGTTACTCCGAGATATTGCAGTTACCAAATCTAATCTTTAGTGAATATGTGACCGAGATACGCGGGATATCATGGCCACTCTGTTATTAACGGTTTAGTGGGACCATAGGAGAGAGGCAAGGCTCTCTTCGGGGCGAGAACTCTCCTGGCGAGCAGTGAGAGGTCACAGCCTTGTGAATAATGGCGAGCACTCAGGGCGTCCTCAGAGACTTTGGGCTCGGTTCTGGGCCATTCTATGGAGGCCGGTCCGATTCGAATGTCATGGGTTTACCCCCTTTATAGTTATTGGGCCTTCGAGGCCTTTTCCTTACTGGGCTGTCACTATCGATACCCAACAGGACTCTAAAATGCAGTAAAACTTAAACAATTAATAATTAATACATTTTTTAATGTTGATATGTGATATATATATATATATATATATATATTATGATATTATTATGTTATATCCATAAATATAGTTGTTTAGTTATATATATTATAATATGTATATTTTTATTTTTGAGTATTATACTAAAATAATTTTAGCTTATTCTATGACAATTTTATTTATAAATTGTTGGGTATCGATCTTGACGGCCCAAGGTCCATCAAACCTCCAATGCCCAATAACACTTCAGAGGGGTGAAATCCAAATCATTCAAGAATGGGACGACCCATACTAAGGGTAAGTTGAACCCATAAAGTGGTCCAGTGTCAAACCCATAACTAAAGTGGTCGCCAAAGTCCCTACTGGTCGCCATAGACCAATGCCAAAGCCTCCCACTGCTCGTCATGGGAGCGCTCGCCAAGAGAGTCAAACCTCTCAACTCTAGTCTCACAACGAACACCAAATATATAGCCACGATATCCCGCATATCTCGGACACATATTTTACAAAGATAACAACAGACAAATGCAATATTACGTGATAACCGTAATATCTGCTATCCTTATCTCCAACGACACAATATTTACAGATATATTCGGTTACCAAAATGGTTTGGTCTTCCATCCCTATATATACTCCTGCTTTACATATGTTACATCACATTCTAAGTTCATATACACAATATACTCATTTAAGCATCAGAGTGGGACCCACAGGAACTCCCTCTGTTTTGCTCCCCTTTTTACAGGTTTATCGGAGCTCCGACGAAAGCTTGCGATCATCACCTAATTGGCATCCAAATCACTGCTAAATAAGCATCCATTTAGCATCCGGGGATTCCAGACCTAACATTTGGCGTCGTCTGTGGGAACGAGCAAACGGTCATTTATACACACTTTAACCGTAATCGTCATAAACAGACCAACGAGCAATCCCAGGATAGCTCTGAATCCACCGCCGCTTCTCCACTCCATCAGCAAGAGCCTTATATCCAAGTAATTCCTAATGCTGTCCCTCCGAGACCGGCACATGAGAACATCGACAATTCAAGATCGGCTCCAATTCCTCCCACTGAGATTCCAGTTCGGCAAACTATTCATGTGTCTGGGGAAACCATCTAGGTCACCGCAGAGATGCTATCCCTCTCGGAAATATCACAGGACATGCCCGCAGACAAGCCTCTGCTCCTCATGAAGATCCTCGTCCCGTGGGGCCACCAGAAGCAGAAACTGGAAATCCACATGCCACAGCTTTTCAAGAAGACCAAGAGATGACCTATGGACATATGTCCATGCCTCCGACCTCTACCGAAGCGCCGACAGTCACCTATTTTGTCAATCCGTTTAGTACTTCAACGACCGGAGAACAACAACCTCAATTACGAGAACGATAAAAAGATAAAGGAACAACGTGGATCCGTCATGACCCCCTTCCGAGAATGATCATCCCATTCATTCATTGCTGCCCTTATAGCGGTCAGAATACCGAAGGATGTGGTGGGAAGACCCATCCCTGAGTACAGTGGCGGAGGAGATCCCGTGATCCACGTCAACAAGCAGGAAACCTCTCTTTTGGGTAAGTCAGATGATGATAACCACTTAGCCGTGCTATTTCCTTCAATCCTCCCGGTTTAGTCCACAGTTGGATCTCAGCGATACTAGTCGACATGGAAATAAGGGGTCCCATGCAAGAGATGTATACGCCACACAAATGTCCACAGCTGGGAAAAATACCTCATCCCCATGAAGATATCGTCATTCCATTTTCCGAAGAAGACCTGACACATGTCACAACTCCGCATAATGATGCGTTACTCATTACGGCTGACGTCGCTGGATGCGATATGAAAAGAATTCTGATCGATGGAGGATGTTCGACAAACATTCTATTTCTAGATGCTTTTGTAAAGATGAGAAAGACCAAAAGAAACCTTAAGTGAGTCAACTGTCTACTCATCAACTTTGCTCGGAGACCAACATATCCGCTGTGAGCCAAAACCCTGCGGGTAATCTTAGGCAAAGGATGGAGGAACATAGAGGTGTCGGTCACCCTCATAGTGGTCGATGCACCTGCCTTATATAACGCCATCCTGGGGAGGACCACCATCAACCCAAATAACATTGTGGCTTTCATAGTCCACCAGAAAATGAAGTTCCTCATACCGAATGGAATCGGAGAAGTTCTAGGCGATTAACCATCCTCACGCCAGTGCTATGTGAACTTCGTTTGCAGGAAGAACCAAAAGGAGTCTCTCGCCATCGCGATAGAGGCTGACCCTAGTGAGGACAAAGCTCGATCAGCCCCGGTGGAAGAACTGGCAGAAGATCCCAATCATTTTCTAGAATGTTGTCATACTTGGGCTTAGAGTACAAGAAGATGTAGTTATCGACAACTATGGGGATGAAGAAGACATAGTTGGTGCGTGTGAGTAATTGTTAGGATTGCATTAGCTAGACAGTTGTAAAGATTTTATTCAAATAAAACGGTTTAAGCAAAATCTCCTTGAAAACTAACTAAAAGCAGAACATCAAGAAAAAATATTCATTCTTATCACTATTGAGAAATTTACAATAATCTGCACAATATATTTGTGGTTCAGCTATGTTGGCGACAACCTAGTGTGGCTTATGTGAGGCATCTCAAGTGAATGGTGCAACCTTATATAGGTGTGCAATCCTAATACATGTATGATATATAAGTGATTTACATGCTAGTTTAATTGTTAGTATAAATAAATATATATATATATAATTATAGTCGTGGGAGCACCTCCACGTAGTTTGACCGATGATTCAGGGTGAACTGCCTACTCGAGAGTTATATCCCGTAGGTATAAGTTAGTTATATATTTTATATGATGTTATCATAATCCATCTCATATACTGGGCATATTTTGAAATCCTTAATGTTGTCCTAATTACTTGGTCATTCTTAAAAAGAACATTAAACCACCAAGTAAAAACGAAAAAATGGTGTTCTATAAGGATCAATTGGAGTCTCAACCTATCAATCAAGTATGAATTTATTAAATTATCTTATTGGAAAAAAAATCTTTAATTTATTGAAGATGTACTTTATGTCTAATAGCAGGGCACGTAGTTGTCGTATATCACCTTTCGGTTAGTCGATGCACAACCTATTTTTTTTGGGATCAACGTGAATTATTTTTGGTGAAAGTGCCACTTTATTGTGGTTGAGTGGCACCATCCTGAAATAGTGACGTGGAAATTTGTGTTAGAGCAATACATTTCGGATATCACAACCGATGAAATAACTCAAGATATGATATTCTACAAGCTAACTTGCAAAGGGGCTCAGATTGTTTGAAGTTTTACAATAAGACACCAATACTCTCTATAAACTTGCGGATTAACTTTGTCGAATGTGGTCAACAAGAGAGACAACCTCATATCAAGCAGTGTTCTTATATGGCATGGTATTGCTCCGTAACACCCATTCTCATCACTCAACCTCAACTTGAAAACAATGAACCATCGTTGCTACATCTTCCATCGTTTCCATAAGTACTGATAACTCAAATTGAACTCACAAGAATGTTTAACTATTCTTACTTTGAGTCATACTCTAAACCAAAAATAACAATGCCTTTATATAGGCATTATACAAACAAGAACAATAAAAACTATTGATGGAGACTCTTAACCTTTCATCTACTAACTATGACTCTTGACCTTTCATCTACACAAAAACTATTTTCCTTTTATTTCCCTCTATTAACTTCTAACTTAAATACTCACTAAAAGCAACATTTATAGTTTATTATTCAACAAAACTCCCCCACAAACTTAAATGCTTCTACCATCCTTCATGCCGATCATCTTCTTGAATTTGTCGAAATATATCTTCAGTAGTGGTTTTGTAAAGATATCCGCAACTTGATCCTGACTTACCACATGCACCAATTCCACACTTCCTTCCTTAACATGATATCAGATAAAGTGAAACCAACATCGATGTGTTTGCTTCTTTCATGGTTCTCTGGGTTCTTTGCTAACTCAATTGTTGATTTATTGTCAACTTGAATCATAGTTGAACCTTGTTGCTTTATCTCCATCTTGCTCAACAATTCTACTATCTCCCGTCTGTTGTTGCGGTAATCGATATAATTTCCTCGTTCATGGCAGTTTTCCAATTCTTGTCTCGCACTGCCTCTTCAAAACTATTATTTTCAACATCTGCCAAAAGACATACAAGGTGTGCCTTATTAGTTGAATCATACAAATCTTGCAAACTTCGAGTCATAGGTTGTAGTGGTTCATCTTCATCATTGGTAGTTTCAGAATCTTGTTGAAAACTAATAATATCAACATATGCCAAAATACATACAAGGTGTGCCTCATTAGTTGAATCATACAAATCTTACAAACTTCAAGTCCTGGGTTGTAGTGGTTCATCTTCATCATCGGTAGTTTCAGAATCTTGTTGATGCAACGACGAATGATTCTCCAACTTTGATGTCAACTTCGGATGAATCGTTCCAGCCCCATTCACTCGCTTCGTTTACTCGCACATCACGACTCACCATCACCTTCTTATTTATCAGGTCGAATAGCTTGTACCCTTTTGTCTTCTCATCATACCCAATAAAAATGTACATTTTGCTTTTGTCTTCAAGCTTCGTTCTTCGTTGATCCAGTACCTGTGCATAAGTCACACTACCGAACACTTTGAGATGAGAAACTGTCCACTTTTGTCCGCTCCACGCCTCTTGTGGTGTTTGATCTTCTAACTTCAAATGTGGACATCGATTTTGTATATAGACAGCACATTGAACAGCTTCCGCCCGAAATTCCTTTGGCATCTTCTTACTCTTCTTACTCTTGAGCATTGATCGAACCATGTCGAGAATAGTCCGATTCTTCCTCTCCGCCACACCATTTTATTGAGGAGAGTATGGTGCAGTTAGAAACCTCCTTATGCCTTGCTCGTTGCAATACTCCATGAAACCCGTTGAAGTATATTCGCCACATCTATCAGATCGTATGGCTTTGATGTGTTTACCGGTTGCCTTCTCCACCATCACTTTGAACTTCTTGAACACCTCGAATGTCTCAGATCTTTCTTTCAAAAAATAAACCCACGTTTTTCGTGAGAAATCATCGATAAAAGTAATGAAGTACCTTTTACCGCTGAAAGATTCGGGGTTGATTGACCCACATATGTCGGTATGAACCAATTCGAGAATATCTTTTGTTTGATAATTTGCCTTCTTTTGAAACGAGGTTCTTGCTTGCTTGCCAAGCACACATTCGTCACAAAATTTGCCCTCATAGTCCATGTCCGGCAACCCGTGCACCATGTTCTTCTTTGCTAACTTTTTAAGACCTCCATGATGTAGGTGGCCAAAGCGGAGATGCCATAGAGATGCCTTGTCTTCTACGTTGACTTGTAAACATTTTTCTCGCACGCATCTCAAATTTAGTTTGTACATCCGATTTCTTCCCATCTCGACTAGAGCAAGTGTACGCACATGCTTATCCTTCAAGTAAAGTACCCAATCTTTTATGAGTATCGATTAACCTTTCTCCGTGAGTTGCCCCAAACTCAAAATGTTGGTCTTGAGATTTGGTACATAAAAGACATCTTGGATTGACTCTATCAACCCATCCTTTCGTAAGTAACAAACTGTACCTTGACCTTTGACCTCCTCCTTTGAAGCATCTCCAATCCTTTGCATCTTTTTGAATAAGTACTCGTGACCGCACATATGGTTGCTAGCCCCCGAGTCAAGATACCACAACGTGTCATTGTTGACGTTGTCTTCATTTTGAGCCATCAAGAGAAAACTGTCATTCTCTTCATCTTCCAAGGCCAAGTTAGTTGTTTTTTCCACCTTTTTACCGGCTCGACAATCTTTTGCATGATGCCCCATGTTACCGGAACTATAACATTTGTTGGAGTAGATATCCTTTGCGTAGTGACCATACTTGTGACACTTGTAGCACTCAATATTTGGATATTTCGACCGACCGTCTCTTCCTCGACCGCGTTCTCTTCCGCACCAATTTGACCGACTCGACTGCTCATTCTCCTTATAGTATTCTTCATGACTGTCGCGACCTCTTCCACGGCTTCCACGACCACGCCCTCTACCTCGGAAATTTTGTGAATAGAGTACCTTTTCGTCTTTAATTGTCGCCTCGGTTTGGAGTGCTTGCTTTAGTGTCTCCTCCTTTTTCTTCCTACGTTGTTATTGTGCCTCGAGAGAACCGGCAAGCTCATCGACAGTAAGCGTCGCAAGATCCTTCGACTCTTCTATCGAACACACAACATTCTCGAAATTGTCGGTTAAAGATCTCAAAATCTTCTCCACAACTCGTGCATCATTATCGCTTCACCATTACGAATAAGTTGATTTACCACGACTTGTACGCGCGTGATATAGTCGGATACAACTTTCGACTCCTTCATCTTCATGCTCTCAAATTCACCGCGAAGAGGTTGGAGACGCATTTGCTTAACTCGGTCGGCTCCTTTGAACACATTCTCTAATATGTCCCACACTTCTTTTGAAGTTGTTGCACCGGCAATCTTCTCAAAGCCCGACTTGTCAACGACACAGAACAACATGTATAGTGTCGCCTTATCCTTCGATCGCGTTTCTTTCAACGCCTTATTTTGAGATGCCGAATATCCCATGGTATTTCTGGTTCTTTGAAACCTTCTTTGACCACCTCCCACGAATCTTGAGATCCTAGAGGAGCTTTCATTTGAACTCTCCAATTCTCATAATTTCCCTTCGTTAGTCGTGGTAACAACATATGACCCGTCACACTCTCCATTTGCTCTAATACCAATTTGATAACTCAAATTGAACTCACAAGAATGTTTAACGTTTCTTACTTTGAGTCATAATGTCTAAACCAAAAATAACAATGCCTTTATATAGGAATTATACAAACAAGAATAATAAAAACTATTAATGGAGACTCTTAATATTTCATCTACTAACTATGACTCTTGACCTTTCATCTACACAAAAACTCTTGACCTTTTATTTTCGTCTATTAACTTCTAACTTCAATAATCACTAAAAGCAACATTTATAGTTTATTATTCAGCAAGTACCTCATTGTGGTCATTCTGAAGTAGTGGTACGCAATTAAGTTTTTTATACTATTTGTTGTTCGATATACTCTATTTCATTTGCTAAGTTCAATGTACTCTAATTTGTTGGTATTGTGTATACATAACGTAGTACGGAAAATTATAAAGGGATACTTTATGGCCAAGAAATCCGTCACTGGAAGACAAATTCACAAAGAAGAATTTCAGTTTTTAGTTGATCATTAACTGAAAACCTTTTGTTCATTGTATAGTATGTTCAGATAACTGATCTAAATGTCACACAAGAACGACAAATGAGTTATTGGGTCTAAGCAAGATGTTATTGGGTCAAGATGCTCCTGGGTGTAGTAGTGAATTCGATTCTAAAGCTGGAATTGGGCATGCCACTTCCAAACGAGTTGGAAGGGAGAAATCAAGATGAGGAGTTTACGAAGCATCAACTAATTCATAACTCCTGAGTTTCGTCATCACCTTGAATTGTCGATAGATGAATTAGAACCTGGTTTTCGTCATCACCATATGTGACTTTTTGGTTTGTTATATGGAAATTCTTCAAATTAATGTAATTGATGTTACCCTAATATTCCCTAATGTATAATTGGAGTCGTTTATCCTACTAAAACATCTTCAATTTCATGTTAGGATTTATTTTTTCAAAAGAAAAATTGGAAAACTTACGGTTTGTAGTTACGTAAATCATAAGTAAAATGCTTTAAACAATGACCAAATCCGATATAGAAAGTGATCAAATACGATCATATATATAGCCTCAATGCACCCATATGTTTACTCATGTTGTTATTTGCACCACTCATCTAATTATACACATATACCCTTGAATATGTTGTTAAATGTACCAACAGTTAAATATTCATCTACTTTTGTCGTTAAATATGTCAAAATGACAATTTTACCCTTCTTGTTTGTCTTCATATCATCTTCAACACTTAATCCCCCTAAAAAACACATATCTGAGTTCAAATTTTACTAAAAAAGTAGATTTGGGATTGAATTCAACTTAGTAATGTAGATTTGGACTGAATTCGAACTCAAATATGCATTTTCGGGTTCACATTCAATCAAATTTTGCATTTTGGGATGGAAATCAAATCCAAGTAATGCAAATTTGGGTTTGAATTCTATCTCAAAATGCAGTTTTGGCAGAATTTGAACTCAAATTTGCATTTTAGAGTTGGATTTAGTGTTGAAGATGATATTAAAAAGAAGAACAAGAGGGTAAAATTATCATTTTAACATATTTAATGGAAAAATTAAATGGATAGTTATCGATTGGTGCATTTAACAACTTTTTATAACTTAAAGGTGCATAAACAAACACTTTCAAACAAGTTGGTACATTTTAACAACACTAGTCTAATATATGTTGGGTATCGATAGTGACAACCCAATACGGGTAAGACCCTAAATGCCCAATAATTTTGCAGGGGGTCAAACCCATATCATTCAAAACTGGGCCAACCCACAATAAAGGTAAGCTAACACCCATTAAGCGGTCCAACACTAAACCCAAAAGTAAAGTGGATGCCAAAGTCTTATTTCAGGTCATCATCGTCCAAGGCCAAAGCCTCCTACTGCTCGACATGAGAGCACTTGTCAAGAGAGTCAAACCTCTCAACTCTTGTCCCACAACCGACACCGAATAAATAGCCACGATATCCCGCGTATATTTGACACATATTCTATAAAGATTACTTAAGGCAACTACAATATTACTTAATAACCGTAATATATGCTATCGTTATCTTTAACGACACAATATTCACAAAGATATTAAGCTGCCTAAAACGGTTTTGTCTTCCATCCCTATAAATACTCATGCTTTACATACGTTTTGAGTTCATACACACGGTATCCTCATTTAAGCATCGGAGTAGGACCCAGAGGCACCCCCTTTGTTGCGCTCCCCTTCTTGCATGTTCATCGGAGCTTCGACGAAATCTTGCGGTCATCAACCAATTGACATTCAAATCACTGCCAAGTCAGCATTCAGGAAATTCAAATCCAACATTTGGCGCCGTCTGTGAGAATCATGAGCATACAGTCATGGAGGCTCGCTCTAATCGCAATCCTCTAATAGCTCGGAATCTGCCGACGCTTCCTTGCTCCATCAAGAACCCACTAGCCAATAAATTCCCGATGTCATCCCTCCGAGAGCGACACAGGAACATATTGGCAATTCATGACCGACCCCTATTCCGCCCACCACCGAGATTTCAGTTCGACCAACCATTCATGTGGCTTGGGAAACCATTCACGTAACCACACAGATGCTATCCCTCTTGGAAACTATCATAAGACAGGCCCGTTGACAATCCCTTGCTCCTCATGAAGATCCTCGTCCCGCGGGTCCACGGAAAGCAGAAACGGGAAATCCGCGTGCTGCTGCTCCTCAAGAAGACAAAGAAATGATATCCGGAAATCAGTCCCTGCCACCACCCTCCACCGAAGCGCCGACAGTTTCCATCTAATACCTCACCGACCGGAGAACAGCAACCTCAATTCACTGTTAGCCAAGTTGAGGAGAGCTTATTAATAAAAAGATCAAGGAACAACGCGGAACCGTTTTGACCCCCTTCCGTGAACGATCATCCTATCCAGTCACCGTCGACCTTATAGTGGTTAGAATGCCAAAGGATGTGGTAGTGAGGGTCATCCCTGAATATAGTTGCGGAGGAGATCCTGTGATCCACGTCAACAAGCACAAAGCTTCTCTATTGGGTAAGTCGAACGATGAAAATCACTTAGCCCTATTATTTCCGTCAAACCTCTCGAGTTCGTCGGCGTTGTGGTTCTTCGGCCTCCCTACAGGATCGATAGAGACATGGTGCGAGTTAAAGAACAAGTTTCTAGAGCGGTATATGGGCAAGCGCCAATTTCTAAAAAGCGTGGTCGCCTTGGACGCCATCAAACAGCATCTAGAAGAAACCTTGGCCGACATCTATGAGCATTTTCATAAGAACGTCACAGAGATTGATCGTCGAGTCACGGATGGAGAGATGATCCTAGCTTCTTACAGAGGACATGATGTGGCTAACAAAGCCTCAAGAAAACTGCGCAACAACTATCATGTTCAGGAAATATATATATTGGAGGAGCTGGCAGTATGGGTGAAAGGTTTCATAGACCTAGATAGGACAAACTCTGAAGCCAGTTTTCTGTCAACCTCGCCAATGGCTATTCCAGAGCCCCGACACGATGGTATAAAGGAAAGGAAGGATAAGCAAGGTCGTGAAAAGTCTAGATCCGAAGCCCCCAGACCAAGAGGTTTCTGAGTATTTCACGCCCTTAAACAGGCAGATCTCGACGATACTAGTTTAGATGGAAAGAAGGTCTATAGCAAGGCCACCGATGCCCCAAAAAAATGCTTAGCCTATGGGCAAAGAAAAAGATAGATATTGCCGCTATCACAAAGTGAAGGGCCACAAAACCTATGATTGCCGTATTATTAAACGCGACATCGTGAAACTGATCTAGAGAGGCATGGTGATGGAGTTTGTGGCGGGAAGAGAGCGAGGTCGAACTCCTCCACGTAGAGCCCACTCGCTAGTTTCGCAACAACCATCTGGACCATCCCACGACACGCGGGTAATAAACCTAATTGCTGGAGGGTTTGGTGCCAGAAGCGAGGGGTCCAATGCGAGGGAAATATAATCCACCCAAATCTCCACAGCTGTGCAACTGAGCAAAAGACTCTGGCCTGAAGAAGATTGTATTATATCATTCTCTAAGGAAGACATAGCACATGTCACAACTCCACACAATGATGCCTTAGTCATCACGGCAGAGGTAGAAGGGTGCAATATGAAAAGGATTTTGATCAATGGAGGGAGTTTGAGATATATTCTATTCTTGGACGCCTCCAAAAAGATGGGCAAATCCAAAAAAGATCTTAAGCGAGTCGACTTTTCACTCATCGTTTTTGCTAGGAGAACCACGTATCCGCTGGGATCAATAACCCTACTAGTAACCTTGAGCGAAGGATGGAAGAGCATAACAGTATCGGTCGCTTTCCTAGTGGTCGACGCACCCACTTCATACAATGCCATCTTGGGGAGGACCATTATCAATCCACATAAGATAGTGGCCTCCACAGTCTACCAAAAAATGAAGTTCCCTACACCAAATGGGATTGGAGAAGTTCTAGGGGACCATCCGTCCTCACGACAATGCTACGTGATATGCCTTCGCAAGAAGAACCAACGTGAAACCCTGGCCATTAAGACAGGGGCTAACCCGCGTGAGGACAAAGCTCAGCCAACCCCAATGGGAGAACTCATAGAAGTCGAGATAGACGGAGCATAAAATAAGGTGCGCATCAGAGCCACCTTGAATGACGACCAAAGGGATGCCTTGACCTCCCTATTAAATGAATACAAGGAATTGTTCGCTTGGAAGCCCAGTGACATGCCAGACATCAACATCGACATAATCTTCCACAAGCTGAGGATAGATCCTTCGATCAAGCCTATTGCTCAATAAAGATGGTCGTTTGGATCACAAATGGTCTGCAATTCGTGAGAAAAATAGATCTAACGGCTCTATGATGAGTACCATATCGATCACAGATTCAGCTCGGTACACCATCCTTAAACCAATGGACAGGCTGAAGCAGCCAACAAAGTTGTCCTGACAGGATTCAAGAAATGAGTACAAGCCTTCAAAGGAAAATGGGTAGATGAGATGGATAATGTATTGTGGGCTGTCAGAACGACACCCAAAACAGCAACAAGGGAAACACCATTCAGTCTGGTGTACGGATCCGAAACAGTAACCACTACAAGAATCTGCCTCAACAACCGTGAAAATATTGTGTTGTTGCTAGGTAGTCGTTGTTAATAAGCATGTTTTATGTTAACACTATATTTCGAGGGAATAGAGTTAGTTTAGAGTCGGACGTTTTGTCGTAGCTTAAACAATTCTTTAGTGTGTACTTTTGCCGCGACTATTTGTGTCAGTTCCAAAAATATTCTTGACAAATACATATCCGAGGGTAATATACATCAACAACATCATGTATTAATGCTGTGTCTAATGCATTGTTTTACTCTCAATATTTGTTGATGTAATATATATGTTAACAGCGTCGCAGTAATTGCGTAGTTAAAACTTAGTCAGCTGTTACTAATTCGGATACCAACGTGTCAAATTAACAGAACAGTTCGGATTTTACCAGCAGCTGAAGCAGATGACCTACGTAGTGTCTACTTACATGATACGTTGTGATATTGGTTTTAATATTTTCTCATTTCTAAACAGAGGATCATTAAGGATGGATAAAAGTTGGATGACCAAACATCGACAAAGTCAGGAATATAAGGCCGGTGTTACCTCTTTCTTGGACTTTGCCTATTCGCGTGCGTCATGGGATGGGAGAATCTACTGTCCATGCCATAATTGTGTTGGTATTCCTTTGTTGGAGAGAAGTACGGTGAAGAAATGGAAGATGTGATAACTGATGGATTTGGTGGTATTAGTCGTGATGAAGGTGAGGAACCCAATGCAGAGGCTAGGAAATTTGATAAGCTGTTAGAAGATTGTGGGAAAGGCTTATACCCAGGGTGTGTATCCTACAGCAAGATGTCCTTCTTAGTGGCTCTGTACAAGGTTTCTAACAAGTTCGCAGATGAGTTGCTTCGTATGCTGAGTAAAGTACTTCCACCTGAGAATACAGTACCTAATTCGTACGATGAGGCAAAGAAATTTATATGTAGATTAGGTTTGGACTATCAGAAGATACATGCTTGTGTAAATGACTGTATTCTAATTAGAAATGAATACGTCAATCTTTATGCGTGTCCAATATGTGGTGAGTCACGATGGTTTCAAGGTCATGAAATTGCAGGAGGAATGAACAGTCCAGAAACATTTAAGCAAAAGGGTGGAAAACTTCCCATTAAAGTACTCTGATACTTCCCACTAACGTCTAGGCTGGAAAGACTATTCATGTCTCCTAAAACAGCAGGATCTATGACCTGGCACTCTACAGACCGAATAAAAGATGGAGTACTACGACATCCTGCGGATGGAGAAAACTTGACAACGTGAATCCTGCCTTTGGGGTAGAGCCACGCAACGTTCGTCTTGGATTAGCTACAGATGGGTTCGATCCTTACAGTGACAAAAGTCACCCATATAACATGTGTCCGGTTGTGTTGATTCTATACAACGTGCCACCGGAGACCTGCCTATAAGATATACATATTGTCAATGTTGATTCCTGGTCCAAAAGCCCCAACAAATGATATTGACGTGTATCTGCAGCCATTGATAGATGAGCTCAACGAGTTATGGTTGAATGGTGCATTAACATATGATGCACAACGTAAAGAGAACTTCCAAATGCACGCCGTTGTACTTTGGACAATAAATGATCTCCCTTCTTATGCAAACTTGTCTGGTTGGGCGACTTATGGTAACCTGGCATGTCCAGTATGTCAAATGGACACACATTACTGCAGATTAAAGCATGGGAGGAAAAGTTCCTTTATGGGCCATAGACGATTCCTACCGGCCAATCACCCATGGAGGAGAAACAAAAGAGCGTTTGATGGAACTGTGGAGTTAAGGCGTGCCCCACAAAGACGTTCTGGGGATGAGGTGTTGAAACAGTTAGAGTGTCTTGAACCAATTATCGTTGGTAAAACGCAGCCCCCGACAAAAGTTGGAGTAGACTCAGTCACTGGAAATTGGAAAAAGAAGAGCATATTCTTCCGCTTACCTTACTGGGCAGAACCTTTGGTGCCTCATAACTTGGATGATATGCACATATTGAAAACAGCGTGTGTGATAACCTGATTGGAATGTTACTAGGTGTTTTTGGAAAAACAAATGACAGTCTAAATGCTAGACTGGACTTGCAGGTGTTAGGCATAAGAACATCGTTAAATCCCGTCCGTAGGGGACCGAAGTTGGTGTTACCGCCTGCCTACTACACCCTATCGAAACAACAGAAGATGAATCTATGTGAGTTCCTAAAAAATTTACCATTGCTAAGTGGTTATTCGTCAAACATATCTCGTTGTGTAAAGTTGAAATACAGGAAATTGATCGGTTTGAAAAGTCATGACTACTATGTTCTAATGCAACGCATACTGAGTGTTGTAATTAAGGGATTACTGCCCAAGAATGTATGCAAGGCACTTATAGAAATGAGCAACACCTTCAGAGTGCTATCCTCCAAGGAGTTGCACATGGTAGATCTAATGAAAATGGAGACGCAGTTACCAACCACAATGTGCAACCTAGAGAGAATCTTTCCACCATCATTCTTCAACATCACCGTACTTTTGATAACTAACCTTGCAGAGGAGGCAAGAGTAGCAGGGCCAGTTCAACATCGATGGATGTATTCAATTGAAAGGTTAGTACTACTCTACCAAGTTCTTAAATAAGTTTTAATATGGGTTTATAAGCTGATGACATGCTACTCTGATAGGATAATAGGGATAATGAAGTCATTCGTTCGCAACAGAAGTCGGCCGGAAGGCTCAATAGCTGAGGGTTATATTGCGCTAGAGTGTTTGACATTTTGTTCCAGATATTTACATGACATTGAGACTAAATTTAGCAGACACAATCCGGATTTTCTTCAAGATCAGGTTCTTAGGTTGACGATAAGTGGGTTATGCTTCTTTCGTCCGGCTGGAGCACCCACTGGTCGTGCAGTAGTTCGGGAACTGACCAACGAATAATGGGGACAGTGTCAGCGCTACGTCATCAATCAATGTGAAGAGGTCAAGCCCTTCATTGAGTAAGTGTTTCAATGTATTATTTCGTTCATAACAAATTAGCGTAACTCAATTATGTCTAACGCGTTCCATTTGGACGTATTTTAAAAAAGGGAACACAAGCGACAGCTCATTGAAGCTAGGGTTAATAGACGGGACATCAATGTGTTGCACAATAGAACATTCATCCAGTGGTTAGAAGGAAGTGTATGAAATACTTAACCCTGTTTACGACTCATGATAAAGGTACATTGAATTGCTTATCTCATCAGGTTGATCGAATGTCTGGTCCGCATGAGGATGAAAAATTTCGTCAACTTAAGGCATTGTGTCAGGGTCCTTTATATGGTGTGAAGATATAATGGATATAAAGCTAATGGGTTCATTTTCCACACGAAGGAGTGGTCAATGATGAGGAACTTTGACAACAGTGGTGTCTTATGCAAAGCTGATACAATGTGCTATGCTAACTCCTCCGACAACACCCCCCTTGAAGGGGCGATTGATTATTACGGAGTGTTAAGGGAAGTAGTGGATCTTCAATATCTTAGAGATGTCATCATTGTTATGTTCAAATGTGACTGGTACAACGTACTGTGATCATCCAATGGCATGAAAGTGGATGAGTACGGGTTTGTTTGTGTTAACACAACAAACTATTTGTCAACAGATGAACCATATGTACTAGCATCCCAAGCAACACAGGTTTTCTACTTGACTGACAATAATAATAAAGATTGGAGCACTATGTTGACTGCAGAGGCCAAAAGGCGGTTCGTCCTTGGCGAACAAATGTCTGGAGAATCTGTTGAGCCGTACCAGGAAACCTCTGTTGCAGTGGTTGCTAATGTTGCGTATGCCGATCAGGTCGACGAGGAGCTCGATTGGTGTAGGAATAACATTGATGCAGTAGAGGTAGAAACTGATGTCGTTATTGATGTCATGCGAAACAATGACAATCACGAAGGACTAGACATTCTTGAAGAAGAGGACTCAACATCTGTAGCGTGGAAGATAGCGACTATTCTTCATCTGGTGGGACCGACTCAGAATTAGAGGAAGACTTGTACGACTCCGAGCAAGACTCAGGGTCTTCATCCAATGATGACCCAGGAGATGACTGACAAAGACTTTAGGTTAAACACCTAGAAATGTTGCTATTGTATGTTCGGTTTGTACTGTAGGCTGAGGGTTACATTGTGTTCAGACTTGTGTTCTACAATGCTGGTATGTAGACTTTAGGTTATTCCCATTTGTGTTCTGTTTTTGACATTTGTTTTATTTGTTAAATAAGAGTGTAGCAATTTGATTATATTGTTCTGCTTATATATTGTTCTGAATACATTCTGTTTGTATACATTCTGTTAATATTCTGTCTATATACATTCTGTTAATATTCTGTCTATATTGTGCTGCAATTCTGTTTGTACTGTAATTTGCTGCAATTATATGTAATGTGCTGCAATTATTGTGTTTGTATCAATTCCCTTTGGCAGATCTTCTACAATTCTGTTTGTAATCGATAAGAAAATCTGTTTGGTAAATGCTGTAAATGTAAATTGTTGTACATTGCTGTAAATTGATGTTTCAATGTATATACAATATAATTTCGACATATGCAAGTGCTGTAAATAAAACTGCTATTCGTTGACCAATGTGCTGTGAAATTGCTGTAAAACTGCTGCTCATCGCTGCTGCTCATCGACTGCAAATCTGTTTGGTAAAGGAAGTAATGTTTCAGAAAGCACTCATGTGCATAGCCATAGAACTATGTAATATGTGCAACAAATTGTAATATGTATATTCTGATGCCAAGAGTGTGGGGTTACCAACTTATAGTAAAAATTTATATACATGCACTTTATTCTCTCAATATTTAAGATCAGTCCACTCACAAATCATTCCACTTTACTCAATATGAAAAATCTCAATTCAGTTCAGAACTATCCAATCCTCATAGCAGTACGAATGTACAATACAACACAATAAAAGAAATTAGCAAAATGAACAAATGCATATTAACATACCTCAGAACTATGAAAATGATAATCTGCGTTTGATCATGAATTGGCCAATAATTCTAGTCAAAAAGGCATGTAGACAGACAGTTTCTATATACTGCAGCATGATGCAACCGAGTATATAACTTTCATTTCAGCATGAAAGGCAACAGAGTATCTTCAGCATGAAAGGCAAGCAGGATTACATACAGTTCCAGTATCTTCATTTTCATCTCATTTAACAGAGTATATATAATGGGAATCAACATACCTCCTTAAGATGTTTGTTCTCTTCTTTGAGTATCCATTCCCGTTTTCAAGAAAAAATGGAGCACTATGTTCATATGCATAACAAAACAGTTGATTTTAAACATAACATAACACAATAAGCAAACCCAATGTGTAGAATTCTACCTTTCATTCGATAAATCAGGACAGTGAACAATATTTTAAACAACACATGAGCCAACTATGTTATGTTGTTTGCTGCAACTATGTGTAAATGTTATATACAATTCTGTAAATTGGCGGACAAAAGGACGCAACATTGCTGTAAATTTAGGCAGCATTGGAGTAAATTGAAGGAAATTGCTGTTATTGATGTATATACATTGTTGTATAATGGTGTACAATGTTTGGTCCAGTAAGCAGTAAATGTACATGGCTATAAATGAAAATGTTGTTCGTTGACATGTTTCTGTAATTTCTGTACATTGCTCATTCCTGCTTCTTGGTCCAGTTGGAGCTTCAATGTTTATCGACCTTCTTGGCATCGATTCTGCACCCGCCAATTCTGCAACCAAAAATAAACATCCCAGCTTTGGAAACTTGAATATGACAACTGCAGAATTAATCATCCTTTGAGTGTTTTGGCATGAAAGTACAGAATTTCTGCAGCTTCCTTACACTACCCAATAGAAGCACACCCATGACACATCCAACAGAACACATATCAATGGCAGTTTTATATTTCAGCTTGATTCAATTAGTTAGACAACAGAAATCGAACCATCTGCTTACCAGAAATCGAAAACTGAACCTAGTCCCTTGCTCAGTCTCACTATGGCCTCCTGCACAATGAACCCAAAACGCAAACAGGAAATTCCTTATTGCAGAAAGCTAGAAAATGGAGGGCTGTTCCAAATCGCAATTCTGAAGAGGAGAGCCTTGCAAATCATAGGAAATTCAAAATGAAGGAGAGACATACGACATGAAGGGCAGAACGAAGGCTTATCGGTTACGGTTTGTCATTAGATTATGCCTTATATTGTTTTCCTAAAATTAATTATATGCATTATATACACTTAATATAATGAGAATGTATTATTTTCCTAAAATTAATTATATGCATTTTACACACTTAATAGAATGAGTATATATAAAAAAATAAAATATACTACTTATGGCTAATGGGCGTAATTTGCAGGTCAGATATCTAGTTAATATCTAGTTAATAGCGGTTGTAACTTAACGTTATTACTAAATAAGATAATTTCGTGGGGAATATGACTGTAGATAATACTGTACTAGAAAAACAACATAACTACATATAATAGGTATTATATGTACAAGTTTGTATCTTATGTTTTTATATACAATATATACAAGTTTGTATTATAAGTTTGCATATACAATATATACAAGTTTGTATATACAATATATCCAAGTTTGTATATACAATATATACACTTACATGCAAGTTTGTATATACAACATTACTAGCTAGTTTATATATTATGTATATACAAGTTTGTATTATATGTACAAGTTTGTATTATATACAGTATATACAAGTTCAGTACCACTTCTTGTACCAATTTTAATATAATATTCTGTTTAATTATTATTCAATCAACTATAAACCATTACACCAACTTAGTTGGTTCAGTGATGATTTACAATATACACAAATATAATGGATTATGTATTATGGACCTATGACATATGAATTATGGATCTATGGGTTACGATTGGAATTATCATCATTGAGAAGTTTGCGTTCATAAGATCTTGCTCAAATCTGTCCAACGACATAATGGTTTAGGGTTTGCATTCATAATGGTTTAGGGTTAGCATTCATAATGCTTTTGTGTTTGCGTTCATATGGTTTATGTTTAGGTTCCTCCAACGACATTCCTAGGATTCTTAGCAGAAGACTTGACTAAATGTTTGGAAAACTAATAAAATGCTACTTACTCAGTATTAGTGAAGTGCTTTGATAGTCTCATGTACATGAATTATATAAGGAAATGAAAAAAATACATACTCACCGTGGTATACTGAACCAGGTTCATCAATTGGTCCATTAAACTCTCGGATTATTCTTTTAATTGTATATGTGATATAAATTAAGAGCCCAACCTACGACCCAAATGATCCAAGCTTCAGCAACTCTAAGTAAAACACCACGCATACTTGATTCGTAAATAATTGGAAAAAATAAATTCTTAACAAATTATTGCATGCCTAGGGCTGAACTTGTTCATGCATGCTGTGTCCACTTCAATCATTTTAGAATTGTTGTGTGATCTCCATCTCTGACCGAAGTAAGCTCCTCTCTTCCTATCCTCCGACCACTCAAAGGCACGGTTGATCTTCACGAAGTTCTACAGATCTAGCACCAAATGTACAGTTTATGTTCTTGCAGAACCTTATGCTTACTTGCTGTTGAAGAAACTTGTAGGATTCAGTCTTTAGTTATGTTTCGCAAACGTGTGTTGTTCTTAGGAACACTCTTGTTGTTTCGCTCCGTGCTGTTCTTATATTCTTGCTGGTTGCTGTTTCGTAAACTTGTAGGATTCAGTCTTTAGTTTAGTTTTGCACAATCTGTGCTGTTCTTACATTTGCTAATCACGATAGTCCGTTAAAATTTGCTACTTTACAATGTCAAACCTTTTTGAAAGCATGATTAGCCGGTTGTGTTGTAAGATGCATGTCTTATTAGAGTTTGTTCGATCGGTTGTCAAAAGAATATGTTTGGTTAATAGTGTTGAACACAGTCGTCAGGATGGTGGGAACTAGAAGAATGAGGCTCAATAGTACAAACGTAGAACCCCCAATTAAGCCAAAAACAACTCGGAAGTCACCCCGGAAACTGTCCCGCGTAGGACCAAGTAGGTTTACTTCCTCCAAACGTTTGTGGTTTACAGGACATGGGAGACGTGTACCCATATAGTTTAACTTCCTTGTTTAACTTTACACTTTCAGGTTCATCAGTTGTTGACACCTTGGTGGAGAACCGTACAACACCGATCACTTTGGCCTCCCAGTTGAAGAAATTCAACCATAGGAAACACAACATATTACTCCAGTGGTTACTGAGCATGCGACCGAATATGGTAAGTCTTTGTGTAAACCAAAACAGCCAACAACTATTGGAAGTTATTTAATCCTTTATTCCTATGGTCGTGTGTTTGATATTAAGTACAAATGGTTTAGAAGTGCAAGATGAAGGTGTAAGGCTTGAAGATGAAGGTGTAAGAGTGGAAGATGAAAGTGTACGTGTGCAGGAGGAAAGTGTAAGGCCACCAGCTGAGAAGCTACGGAGGGGGCAGACCAGGTGTATTAAGCTATCCAGAAATGGAATAAATGAAAAAGAAGAGTTACAGTTTAATGCTTTTGTCAAGGTTTGCTCGAAGAATGCATCGGTGTTTGCCTCATGGTGTGGGTGCATCGTACGGAAACGAACGAATGCACCATTAATGGTGAAAGACTGGAAGGAGATACCAAAGGAACCCATTGACTACGAGGCCAAAATGGTAATGCTCATTGGAGTAAGTACGCTTAAGTACACGGACAAACGCTCCATGTGTATGTTTGCCAAAATGCTAATGCTTGTATGTTTACTTCGTAGGAAAAGTTTGTTATCCCTGAAGATGATAACTTGAAGCAATTGATTGTATGCACACTGAGAGAGAAGTACAAGAATTACAGGGCCAACCTGAAAAGAAGGTATTATGACAAATACCTTACTGATGAAGAAAGGATACAGAACATACCCCTGGACGTGGTGAAGGAAGATTGGGCGTGGCTAGTGAACTGGTTCAGTTCAGAGGAGTTTAAGGTGGTTAAACTGTGGAAATATTGTTCTTTTATGCTTTACTGCGGTTTATAACAAGTTTTTATATATTATTAACCATATGACTGTTTGTGTCCTCATACTTGAATTGAAGGTGAGGAGTGACCGTAACAAAGCAAACAAAGTTCACCAAGTAATCATGCACACTGCGGGGACATGCAGCTTTGCCAAGACAGAACAGGAAGAGGTAATGAACCCATACACCCACACTCTGCAGAATCTAGTAACCACCCAGTTACAGTGATTGTTTTTAAAAATGCATATTATGAAAAATAATGGGGTGCATCCGGGTGACTACCACATGTTTCGGAAGACCCATGTGGACAAGAAGGGGGTTCCTCAAGATCCGAAAAGTCAAGCAATCGGGGTAAGCGATAAGAACTCCTATTCCTTCTTAATTTTTATAATGTTTCAAACCTAACACATGAGATTGGATTGTACTGGTTTGTAGGCTGCAGTTGAACAAAGGGCTGCTGAACAGCAAGCTGAAGAGGACGTTCCTGTTGACAAGGATTCACTTTATGAAGAAATTCGTAAGCCTGAACGTTGCCGATCTCGTGTATCCAAAATTGCACGGATGATGGAGAGTGAGCAGTTAAAAAAGCGAGGGAAAAAGTGGCTCTAGCTAGAGCTGAAACTGCAAAACTGAAGAGGTTAGCGGAGGAGAGCTCAAGGAAGAAGGACGAGAGTTCAAGGAAGGCAGAGGAAGCGGCATTAACTCTAATGAAGTTATAAGAAAACATGACCGCCGTCCAAAGAGATATGGCCTTCATGAGAATGGCACTGCAAGCAAATGGTGCATTGCTCGATGATCCAGATGCATAAGGTATAGTAAACAAGTCTTTGTTTGTGTGATGGTACTCGTTTTTTAGGCATGTTAATGTGAGGTTGTTCTAATTCAACCTATTGGTGTGCTTGCAGATTGAAATGTTTGACATATGACGCAACACTTGCTTTAGGTAATCATTTTTCACTTGCTTGCTTGGATGTCTAGTTGGGTTAGGCCTAGTATAGTATCTCTCTTGAAACAGAAAATGTGCCATTTTGTAATGCTGGAACATCGTAACAGTATTTTGTCTTTGTTTGTTCTGTGTTTTGGTCCTTTTGGACAACATGTACATGCGTAAACTTATTGTCTGCTATATATGTAGTTTGTTTATGCTAAGGTTGGACACTTTGTATATGGAAATGTATGAATGGTTGGTTCTGGATGGTAAGCATTATATGTAATGTCTAGCTGATGAAAATCCGAAACTTTTATTCTTAAACTGGTATAGTTGTATTAGCATCGAAAATTTGATTACCAATACATACGCCAAATACAGTCAGAAAAAACCCGATGCAATTACCTTTTAACTGCAACAAAAGTAGTCAAGTAGGCAACGACAATTACTGCGGCTACACGTGGACAATAACCTCAACACCAAGCAAACAATGCAATTTATGTCGCCCTTGTTACTTGCATCGACCACAAACCTTTTGTAACACTATTTATGTATAATTAGTTTCTAAATCTTTTAGACGTTAATATCACCTAACTGTATCCACATATCGTAAACACAAAAACCAAGAAACAGCAACACATATATGTTGTAGCCGATACATCCATTTTACCATCAATGCATATAGTATTTGAACCACCTATATAGCAGCCATATAGGACCGATGCTAATTACGCATGAACACCATTGACAATATATTGATGCTAAAGGTATGACCAACTATTCATTCCAGCAGCAACAGACATTTAGCATCGGCATTTTGTCCGTGCGGATACCTTTAGCATCGGGGCTTTCAGGCACGACTCTTAGCATTGGCATGTCATTCTTGTAGTGAACACCCGCCGAAATTGTGGTGTCTACCCATAGGATCCTACATTTTAATGCTGAAGCTAATGAAATCGAGCGAATTACAAACTTCGATCTAGCCGAAGAAAAGCGGTGACAATCAGACTATACACAAAATAAAATGCGATTGGCGACAGCTCGATACTTCAACAAAATCGCTCGTCAATTTTTCGTAAGGAAGATGGTTATACGAAGGAATGAGTTCACAAAACAAGACAGCCAAAACAAACTTTCAGCTAATTGGGAAGGTCCATACAAAGTAGTCGAGATCGCCGTACCAGGGTCTTACAACTTGGCAAACACCGAGGGTATAACGCTACCTCATCCATTCAACTCCGAACATTTACGGAGGTTTTATGCATACCTTGTAATCAAAATGTTATGTCAATAAAACAAACCATTCTTTCATATAAAGCATAGCCACTTGAACCAAAAACGAAAAATCCCAAAGAATGGACGAATCATCGGAAGATAAGACCTAACGCATGCAGGCGAACGAACCATCAAGGTAAGAGTTCCCTTAGAAGTCGGGCAAACAAAGACCTAATATAAAAGTCTAACGAACCATCAAGGTAACAGTTCCATTACAAGTTGGGCAAACAAAAACCTGATATAAAAGGGGAACAAACTAGCAAGGTAACAGTTCCTTTACAAGTTGGGCAAACAAAGGCTTGATATAAAAGGAGGACGAACACACATAAGGGTAACAGTTCCCTTTAAAGTTGTGCAAACAAATCCTTATATAAAAGGCGAACGAACGCACATCAAGGGTAATAGTTCCCTTACAAGTTGGGCAAACAAAGACCTGATATAAAAGGCTAACGAACCATCAAGGTAATATTTCCCTTACAAGTTGGGAAACAAAGACTTGATATAAAAGGTGAACGAACCATCAAGGTAACAATTCCCTTACAAATTATGCAAACAAATACTTGATACAAACGGCGAACGAACCCACATCAAGGGTAACAGTTCCCTTACAAGTCAGGCATAATAAAGCGGATGAACTAATAAGGTAATAGTTCCTCTGAAAGCGAAATGGGCGAAAGAATCTAAGGTAACAACTTCTTAAAAAGGCGAGCGAATCTTGGGTAACAATTCCCCAAAAAAGGCAAATGAATCTGAGGTAACAACTCCGTAAATTGCGAGCCAATCTTAAGTAACAGTTTCCCACAACTAGGCGAACGGATCCAAGAACCACAAACAACATTGCGGATTGTGTGGCTAAGTTATCACAACTTAGGGTGTGTCCATCGGATTGCGTCGCTAGACCCCCACCCGAACTTTGTCGTATTATTGCACTAGACTTATCTTTGTAACAGGAATTGTTTCATTTTATGAAATTTAATCTTGTTGACGGGAACAAAAAAATTAGTTGCTTTGAGTTGCCTGGTGGAGTTATGAACCCTTGGTATCCGCGTTTAGGCCTACATTTTCCTAGGTATGGGGAGGCCTCCCTTTTTTCTGTATATAGATACTACTGGAAAACAAATACCCCAGGTGTTGACTCACTGTATATTGATTTGACAGTGATCTAGATGCCAACTGGTTGATAACCGTAAGCTTTCGCCGAAGCTCCAAGAAGAGGAGCAGAATAGAGGGGGTTCCTCTGGGTCCCACTTCGATGCTTAAGTTAGTATACTATGTGTATGAACTCAGAATGTAAAGTAATATACGTAAAATATGAGTATTTATATTGATGAACGACCAAACCGTTTTGGTAACCAAATATATCTCTAAGTATTGTGTTGTTGCAGATAAGGATAGCATATATTAGCATTATGATGTAATATTGTAGTTGCCTTAGGTAATCTTTATAGAATATGCGCCTGACATATGAAGGACATAATGACTCTATATTCAGAGTCGTTTATGGGACTAGAGTTGAGAGGTTGGACTCTCTTGGCGAGAGATCCCATGGCGAGCAGTGGGAGGCTTTGACTATAGTCTTGACAACCGGGAAGGCTTTAACTATGGTCTTGATCACTTTTGCTTCCTCGTTGATACTAGACCACTTTTGTGAGTACCAGTTAAACCATGTGTGGATCGACACAGTCTTGAGTGGTTTGGGTTTACCCCTCTAAAATGATATTGGGCCATAGAGGCCTGATGTTATTTGTGTCTTCTTAGGCTGTCACTATCCATACCCAACATTTTCCCCGAAGTTTGGGAGAAGTTGCTTCATTTGAGCTTGAATTGCGATGAAATGTTGAGATACTGACTTCTTGATTGGACGTTTGTTGTCTTGTTTAATTTTCGTGCTTTTCAATGCTCCGTATCCTCTGGCGAACGGTTTTGCTTTGAAGAGTTTTGGAATGTTGATCTTTTACCCTTTTGGCGAATGTTTTTGTTACCAGGTTTTGTGGATACTCATTGCATACTCTTTTGGCGAACGCTACTGTTGCTAGGGTTATAGGAGAGACTGGCTTGAGCTCCCTAGCGAGCACTTTTAATGATAGGTTTTTGGGAATTTAATGAATGCATTGTTTCTGGACGATAAGTCAAAAGGACGTAAGTTGCATGCACGTCTCTCTCACTGCCGTAGTAGAAGGAATAGGCTTACATCGTTTTTGTATCATTCCGACCTTTTGTCGCACCGATGCGACCCTTTAGGTTTTCACAGTGCTTCGGTTTGAGCCAAAGATGTGTAATCATTGTATGAGTTTCTTGAGTACACATGTTCAGTTTTCCTATATTTGTTTTTAAAAAGTCAAGCTTTGTCACTTAGTACTATACGCGTCCCAGACCTTTTTGTTCTAAGAGTTTTCCAGTATTTTCTGCTCCTTTTGTGCATTGATCTCTGCACAACTTTCTCTCCAAGCTTTTTCTGCCACAGTAAGAATTTTTTTAGATCATGGATGGTAACAAGAACCAAACTTCCGTCAAGGCTTTTTCCTCCAAACCTTCTTTGACTCATTTTTCGTCCCGGTAGAAGGCTTCTCCTAGGGTTTCGAAAGCCCATCTTTCTACCAGGGATTCTTCCACTACGGTGTCTAACTATAGGGCCTCTATGTCGTAGCCGGCCTTTGGGGGCCATACTTCCACCCCTATAGTGGTGTACATGCCTGAGGCCAACAGTTTAAGCTTCTCTCCAACATGTAGTTTTCTTGGTTTTACTTATGTTTTAAGTGGTAACGTTTTCTCTGCATCGCTATTTTAGTCTTGTTCTTGCCTTCTCCATGATATTTTTAGATATAAAACCCAATGAAGATGCACCTAGATATTTGGAACAACAACTGCATTACACACGGGAAGGAGATGTTGACATTTATGCGGCCCATATTGATGCTGGATTGCGTTTTGCTCTCTGTGAAGACTTGAAGGAACTTTGTTGCTGTTATACGATAGGTTTCACGCAACTGGTACCCAACGTCATTCTAATGTGCGTTCAATTTAAGTTTATGTGTATGCGTTAAGGATGGACGTATTCACTTTATCTTTTCAGGTGTTTTTACCGGTTAGCTGCTGGGGCTAATCATCTTTATCATTTCCAAACTCGCTGGCCAAAGTTTGAGGAGTGGAGGGCTCATGCTAGGAATTGGAATGTTCACTTACGACTGTTGGACGACTTCCGAGCCACCAATTCAAATTATAAGAAGTATAATTTCTTCTATAAGGGTAGTGTGCCTTAGGACCTTTATCAGTCGAAGCGGGATATTCCCCCAAGCTTTGGCGAGCAATCGGGCGTGATATTAATGTCATTCATGTCTAGTTCCAACGTCACAAGAATTTGGGATTCAGTTCGGTCCGTTCGATTGCGAAGACTTCAGACACCATGATTAGGCTGACGGGCATTCAATGTCAGAACATACAACATCAAGAAAACAAAGAACTTGGGTGTATGTGAGAATACTATATAGATTAGTCTAATGTTGTCTAGTTTAATCAACATTAGTCTAGATGTTTACTTATTTTCATTATACAAAGCTTTATCCTCATCTTTCTCTCCTCACCAAGAAACGTAACATGGTATCAGAGACACTCGGTTCTTAATCTCCTCATCATTTCCGTTGCAAATCTATTCTTCTTGTCTTCAATATTCTTGGACAGCTTCAACAAACCGACTGCAGCTTCACAGATTCTAACGTCTTCACCTTCAATCGCCTCGATTGCAGTACCTTCACCTTCAATCAGTCCAGCTTCATCAACAAACCTTCTCCGCGACCTTCAATCAGTCCAGTGACTCACAGATTCCAGCATCTTCACCGTCAATCGCCTCGCCAGCAGCTTCATCTCGTCGGTCTCAACCTTCTCCGCGACTTTAGCCTCACCAAAGCCGACTACAGCTTCACCTTCACTCTCTCGACAGCATCTTCAAAGGTGATGTTTTATGCAGAGCACCTTCAATGCCTCTGGTTCTGGTTCTGGTTCTGTTATTCTGTTATTCCAATGCTGATATGCGGTGATAATGCTGGTGTGGCTGCTGAGATTAAACAATGCTGAGATTTGTTTAATCTGATTAAACAATGCTGAGATTAAATAATGCAGTGACAATGCTGGCGAGGCTGAATCTGATTAAACAATGCTGCTTCAAAGTGTGGCTGTGCTGATTAAAAATGCTGGATTGTTGCTTTAGAAAATGCTGGTGTGGTTTCTATGATGATTAAACAATGCTGAAATGCTGAATGGTGGATTCTGTGCCGAAATGTGTGGCTGTCCTGATTAAAAATGCTGGATTGCTGCTTTAGAAAATGCTGGTGCGGTTTCTATGCTGACTAAACAATGTTGAAATGCTGCATTAAACAATGCTGGTGAGGCTGGTGCGGTGATGACTAATCTGTGCCGAAAGGCTGATTCTTTATGCTGCAACAAAGTGAATTTTTATGCTATCTGCTCGGTCCTGGTTATTTGCTGGTTCTATGCTGCAATGTGTTGAGTCAATACCCCTGCAACCAATGTTGATTTATTTGTGCTGAATTGCTGGTTTGGTGACGTGACGATATGTAATCACGTTGAGTTTGGGCAACCAAGTTTTAATGATTTACAATGGATTTGATACAAGTTTGAAGTGTTAAATTCAGATTTTAGTATTAGTTTCTTCTTCAACGGCATGACCACGACGAGATGACCGAGATGGCACCGCGATGGCATGACCGAATCTTCCTTCTTCTCGTCTAGATATCAACTTGAAAATCTTGTTTTGAATGTGGAGTATCTCTCCGAAGATGAAAGTGTACAAGCTCAATTAGGTTGGAGATTTGATCGAGATTGAACTTGGGATTCGTCGCGAGCAAAGGAGCATTAGAAGTTTGGGGTCAATATTCAACAAATCAAGAATAGCAAAGACCGTGTATGAATGTCAGAGCATACAACATCAAGAAAACAAAGAACTTGGGTGTATGTGAGAATACTATATAGATTAGTCTAATGTTGTCTAGTTTAATCAATATTAGTCTAGATGTTTACTTATTTTCATTATACAAAGCTTTATCCTCATCTTTCTCTCCTCACCAAGAAACGTAACATGGTATCAGAGACACTCGGTTCTTAATCTCCTCATCATTTCCGTTGCAAATCTATTCTTCCTGTCTTCAATAATCTTGGACAGCTTCAACAAACTGACTGCAGCTTCACAGATTCTAACGTCTTCACCTTCAATCGCCTCGATTGCAGTACCTTCACCTTCAATCAGTCCAGCTTCATCAACAAACCTTCTCCGCGACCTTCAATCAGTCCAGTGACTCACAGATTCCAGCATCTTCACCGTCAATCGCCTCGCCAGCAGCTTCATCTCGTCGGTCTCAACCTTCTCCGCGACTTTAGCCTCACCAAAGCCGACTACAGCTTCACCTTCACTCTCTCGACAGCATCTTCAAAGGTGATGTTTTATGCAGAGCACCTTCAATGCCTCTGGTTCTGGTTCTGGTTCTGTTATTCTGTTATTCCAATGCTGATATGCGGTGATAATGCTGGTGTGGCTGCTGAGATTAAACAATGCTGAGATTTGTTTAATCTGATTAAACAATGCTGAGATTAAATAATGCAGTGGCAATGCTGGCGAGGCTGAATCTGATTAAACAATGCTGCTTCAAAGTGTGGCTGTGCTGATTAAAAATGCTGGATTGTTGCTTTAGAAAATGCTGGTGTGGTTTCTAAGATGATTAAACAATGCTTAAATGCTGAATGGTGGATTCTGTGCCGAAATGTGTGTCTGTCCTGATTAAAAATGCTGGATTGCTGCTTTAGAAAATGCTGGTGCGGTTTCTATGCTGACTAAACAATGTTGAAATGCTGCATTAAACAATGCTGGTGAGGCTGGTGCGGTGATGACTAATCTGTGCCGAAATGCTGATTCTTTATGCTGCAACAAAGTGAATTTTTATGCTGTCTGCTCGGTCCTGGTTATTTGCTTGGTTCTATGCTGCAATGTGTTGAGTCAATACCCCTGCAACCAATGTTGATTTATTTGTGCGGAATTGCTGGTTTGGTGACGTGACGATATGTAATCACGTTGAGTTTGGGCAACCAAGTTTTAATGATTTACAATGGATTTGATACAAGTTTGAAGTGTTAAATTCAGATTTTAGTATTAGTTTCTTCTTCAACGGCATGACCACGACGAGATGACCGAGATGGCACCGCGATGGCATGACCGAATCTTCCTTCTTCTCGTCTAGATATCAACTTGAAAATCTTGTTTTGAATGTGGAGTATCTCTCCGAAGATGAAAGTGTACAAGCTCAATTAGGTTGGAGATTTGATCGAGATTGAACTTGGGATTCGTCGCGAGCAAAGGAGCATTAGAAGTTTGGGGTCAATATTCAACAAATCAAGAATAGCAAAGACCGTGTATGAATGTCAGAGCATACAACATCAAGAAAACAAAGAACTTGGGTGTATGTGAGAATACTATATAGATTAGTCTAATGTTGTCTAGTTTAATCAATATTAGTCTAGATGTTTACTTATTTTCATTATACAAAGCTTTATCCTCATCTTTCTCTCCTCACCAAGAAACGTAACATGGTATCAGAGACACTCGGTTCTTAATCTCCTCATCATTTCCGTTGCAAATCTATTCTTCCTGTCTTCAATAATCTTGGACAGCTTCAACAAACTGACTGCAGCTTCACAGATTCTAACGTCTTCACCTTCAATCGCCTCGATTGCAGTACCTTCACCTTCAATCAGTCCAGCTTCATCAACAAACCTTCTCCGCGACCTTCAATCAGTCCAGTGACTCACAGATTCCAGCATCTTCACCGTCAATCGCCTCGCCAGCAGCTTCATCTCGTCGGTCTCAACCTTCTCCGCGACTTTAGCCTCACCAAAGCCGACTACAGCTTCACCTTCACTCTCTCGACAGCATCTTCAAAGGTGATGTTTTATGCAGAGCACCTTCAATGCCTCTGGTTCTGGTTCTGGTTCTGTTATTCTGTTATTCCAATGCTGATATGCGGTGATAATGCTGGTGTGGCTGCTGAGATTAAACAATGCTGAGATTTGTTTAATCTGATTAAACAATGCTGAGATTAAATAATGCAGTGGCAATGCTGGCGAGGCTGAATCTGATTAAACAATGCTGCTTCAAAGTGTGGCTGTGCTGATTAAAAATGCTGGATTGTTGCTTTAGAAAATGCTGGTGTGGTTTCTAAGATGATTAAACAATGCTTAAATGCTGAATGGTGGATTCTGTGCCGAAATGTGTGTCTGTCCTGATTAAAAATGCTGGATTGCTGCTTTAGAAAATGCTGGTGCGGTTTCTATGCTGACTAAACAATGTTGAAATGCTGCATTAAACAATGCTGGTGAGGCTGGTGCGGTGATGACTAATCTGTGCCGAAATGCTGATTCTTTATGCTGCAACAAAGTGAATTTTTATGCTGTCTGCTCGGTCCTGGTTATTTGCTTGGTTCTATGCTGCAATGTGTTGAGTCAATACCCCTGCAACCAATGTTGATTTATTTGTGCGGAATTGCTGGTTTGGTGACGTGACGATATGTAATCACGTTGAGTTTGGGCAACCAAGTTTTAATGATTTACAATGGATTTGATACAAGTTTGAAGTGTTAAATTCAGATTTTAGTATTAGTTTCTTCTTCAACGGCATGACCACGACGAGATGACCGAGATGGCACCGCGATGGCATGACCGAATCTTCCTTCTTCTCGTCTAGATATCAACTTGAAAATCTTGTTTTGAATGTGGAGTATCTCTCCGAAGATGAAAGTGTACAAGCTCAATTAGGTTGGAGATTTGATCGAGATTGAACTTGGGATTCGTCGCGAGCAAAGGAGCATTAGAAGTTTGGGGTCAATATTCAACAAATCAAGAATAGCAAAGACCGTGTATGAATGTCAGAGCATACAACATCAAGAAAACAAAGAACTTGGGTGTATGTGAGAATACTATATAGATTAGTCTAATGTTGTCTAGTTTAATCAATATTAGTCTAGATGTTTACTTATTTTCATTATACAAAGCTTTATCCTCATCTTTCTCTCCTCACCAAGAAACGTAACATGGTATCAGAGACACTCGGTTCTTAATCTCCTCATCATTTCCGTTGCAAATCTATTCTTCCTGTCTTCAATAATCTTGGACAGCTTCAACAAACTGACTGCAGCTTCACAGATTCTAACGTCTTCACCTTCAATCGCCTCGATTGCAGTACCTTCACCTTCAATCAGTCCAGCTTCATCAACAAACCTTCTCCGCGACCTTCAATCAGTCCAGTGACTCACAGATTCCAGCATCTTCACCGTCAATCGCCTCGCCAGCAGCTTCATCTCGTCGGTCTCAACCTTCTCCGCGACTTTAGCCTCACCAAAGCCGACTACAGCTTCACCTTCACTCTCTCGACAGCATCTTCAAAGGTGATGTTTTATGCAGAGCACCTTCAATGCCTCTGGTTCTGGTTCTGGTTCTGTTATTCTGTTATTCCAATGCTGATATGCGGTGATAATGCTGGTGTGGCTGCTGAGATTAAACAATGCTGAGATTTGTTTAATCTGATTAAACAATGCTGAGATTAAATAATGCAGTGACAATGCTGGCGAGGCTGAATCTGATTAAACAATGCTGCTTCAAAGTGTGGCTGTGCTGATTAAAAATGCTGGATTGTTGCTTTAGAAAATGCTGGTGTGGTTTCTATGATGATTAAACAATGCTGAAATGCTGAATGGTGGATTCTGTGCCGAAATGTGTGGCTGTCCTGATTAAAAATGCTGGATTGCTGCTTTAGAAAATGCTGGTGCGGTTTCTATGCTGACTAAACAATGTTGAAATGCTGCATTAAACAATGCTGGTGAGGCTGGTGCGGTGATGACTAATCTGTGCCGAAAGGCTGATTCTTTATGCTGCAACAAAGTGAATTTTTATGCTGTCTGCTCGGTCCTGGTTATTTGCTGGTTCTATGCTGCAATGTGTTGAGTCAATACCCCTGCAACCAATGTTGATTTATTTGTGCGGAATTGCTGGTTTGGTGACGTGACGATATGTAATCACGTTGAGTTTGGGCAACCAAGTTTTAATGATTTACAATGGATTTGATACAAGTTTGAAGTGTTAAATTCAGATTTTAGTATTAGTTTCTTCTTCAACGGCATGACCACGACGAGATGACCGAGATGGCACCGCGATGGCATGACCGAATCTTCCTTCTTCTCGTCTAGATATCAACTTGAAAATCTTGTTTTGAATGTGGAGTATCTCTCCGAAGATGAAAGTGTACAAGCTCAATTAGGTTGGAGATTTGATCGAGATTGAACTTGGGATTCGTCGCGAGCAAAGGAGCATTAGAAGTTTGGGGTCAATATTCAACAAATCAAGAATAGCAAAGACCGTGTATGAATGTCAGAGCATACAACATCAAGAAAACAAAGAACTTGGGTGTATGTGAGAATACTATATAGATTAGTCTAATGTTGTCTAGTTTAATCAATATTAGTCTAGATGTTTACTTATTTTCATTATACAAAGCTTTATCCTCATCTTTCTCTCCTCACCAAGAAACGTAACATGGTATCAGAGACACTCGGTTCTTAATCTCCTCATCATTTCCGTTGCAAATCTATTCTTCCTGTCTTCAATAATCTTGGACAGCTTCAACAAACTGACTGCAGCTTCACAGATTCTAACGTCTTCACCTTCAATCGCCTCGATTGCAGTACCTTCACCTTCAATCAGTCCAGCTTCATCAACAAACCTTCTCCGCGACCTTCAATCAGTCCAGTGACTCACAGATTCCAGCATCTTCACCGTCAATCGCCTCGCCAGCAGCTTCATCTCGTCGGTCTCAACCTTCTCCGCGACTTTAGCCTCACCAAAGCCGACTACAGCTTCACCTTCACTCTCTCGACAGCATCTTCAAAGGTGATGTTTTATGCAGAGCACCTTCAATGCCTCTGGTTCTGGTTCTGGTTCTGTTATTCTGTTATTCCAATGCTGATATGCGGTGATAATGCTGGTGTGGCTGCTGAGATTAAACAATGCTGAGATTTGTTTAATCTGATTAAACAATGCTGAGATTAAATAATGCAGTGGCAATGCTGGCGAGGCTGAATCTGATTAAACAATGCTGCTTCAAAGTGTGGCTGTGCTGATTAAAAATGCTGGACTGTTGCTTTAGAAAATGCTGGTGTGGTTTCTATGATGATTAAACAATGCTGAAATGCCGAATGGTGGATTCTGTGTCGAAATGTGTGGTTGTCCTGATTAAAAATGCTGGATTGCTGCTTTAGAAAATGCTGGTGCGGTTTCTATGCTGACTAAACAATGTTGAAATGCTGCATTAAACAATGCTGGTGAGGCTGGTGCGGTGATGACTAATCTGTGCCGAAATGCTGATTCTTTATGCTGCAACAAAGTGAATTTTTATGCTGTCTGCTCGGTCCTGGTTATTTGCTTGGTTCTATGCTGCAATGTGTTGAGTCAACACCCCTGCAACCAATGTTGATTTATTTGTGCGGAATTGCTGGTTTGGTGACGTGACGATATGTAATCACGTTGAGTTTGGGCAACCAAGTTTTAATGATTTACAATGGATTTGATACAAGTTTGAAGTGTTAATTTCAGATTTTAGTATTAGTTTCTTCTTCAACGGCATGACCACGACGAGATGACCGAGATGGCACCGCGATGGCATGACCGAATCTTCCTTCTTCTCGTCTAGATATCAACTTGAAAATCTTGTTTTGAATGTGGAGTATCTCTCCGAAGATGAAAGTGTACAAGCTCAATTAAGTTGGAGATTTGATCGAGATTGAACTTGGGATTCGTCGCGAGCAAAGGAGCATTAGAAGTTTGGGGTCAATATTCAACAAATCAAGAATAGCAAAGACCGTGTATGAATGTCAGAGCATACAACATCAAGAAAACAAAGAACTTGGGTGTATGTGAGAATACTATATAGATTAGTCTAATGTTGTCTAGTTTAATCAATATTAGTCTAGATGTTTACTTATTTTCATTATACAAAGCTTTATCCTCATCTTTCTCTCCTCACCAAGAAACGTAACATGGTATCAGAGACACTCGGTTCTTAATCTCCTCATCATTTCCGTTGCAAATCTATTCTTCGTGTCTTCAATAATCTTGGACAGCTTCAACAAACTGACTGCAGCTTCACAGATTCTAACGTCTTCACCTTCAATCGCCTCGATTGCAGTACCTTCACCTTCAATCAGTCCAGCTTCATCAACAAACCTTCTCCGCGACCTTCAATCAGTCCAGTGACTCACAGATTCCAGCATCTTCACCGTCAATCGCCTCGCCAGCAGCTTCATCTCGTCGGTCTCAACCTTCTCCGCGACTTTAGCCTCACCAAAGCCGACTACAGCTTCACCTTCACTCTCTCGACAGCATCTTCAAAGGTGATGTTTTATGCAGAGCACCTTCAATGCCTCTGGTTCTGGTTCTGGTTCTGTTATTCTGTTATTCCAATGCTGATATGCGGTGATAATGCTGGTGTGGCTGCTGAGATTAAACAATGCTGAGATTTGTTTAATCTGATTAAACAATGCTGAGATTAAATAATGCAGTGGCAATGCTGGCGAGGCTGAATCTGATTAAACAATGCTGCTTCAAAGTGTGGCTGTGCTGATTAAAAATGCTGGACTGTTGCTTTAGAAAATGCTGGTGTGGTTTCTATGATGATTAAACAATGCTGAAATGCCGAATGGTGGATTCTGTGTCGAAATGTGTGGTTGTCCTGATTAAAAATGCTGGATTGCTGCTTTAGAAAATGCTGGTGCGGTTTCTATGCTGACTAAACAATGTTGAAATGCTGCATTAAACAATGCTGGTGAGGCTGGTGCGGTGATGACTAATCTGTGCCGAAATGCTGATTCTTTATGCTGCAACAAAGTGAATTTTTATGCTGTCTGCTCGGTCCTGGTTATTTGCTTGGTTCTATGCTGCAATGTGTTGAGTCAATACCCCTGCAACCAATGTTGATTTATTTGTGCGGAATTGCTGGTTTGGTGACGTGACGATATGTAATCACGTTGAGTTTGGGCAACCAAGTTTTAATGATTTACAATGGATTTGATACAAGTTTGAAGTGTTAATTTCAGATTTTAGTATTAGTTTCTTCTTCAACGGCATGACCACGACGAGATGACCGAGATGGCACCGCGATGGCATGACCGAATCTTCCTTCTTCTCGTCTAGATATCAACTTGAAAATCTTGTTTTGAATGTGGAGTATCTCTCCGAAGATGAAAGTGTACAAGCTCAATTAAGTTGGAGATTTGATCGAGATTGAACTTGGGATTCGTCGCGAGCAAAGGAGCATTAGAAGTTTGGGGTCAATATTCAACAAATCAAGAATAGCAAAGACCGTGTATGAATGTCAGAGCATACAACATCAAGAAAACAAAGAACTTGGGTGTATGTGAGAATACTATATAGATTAGTCTAATGTTGTCTAGTTTAATCAATATTAGTCTAGATGTTTACTTATTTTCATTATACAAAGCTTTATCCTCATCTTTCTCTCCTCACCAAGAAACGTAACATGGTATCAGAGACACTCGGTTCTTAATCTCCTCATCATTTCCGTTGCAAATCTATTCTTCGTGTCTTCAATAATCTTGGACAGCTTCAACAAACTGACTGCAGCTTCACAGATTCTAACGTCTTCACCTTCAATCGCCTCGATTGCAGTACCTTCACCTTCAATCAGTCCAGCTTCATCAACAAACCTTCTCCGCGACCTTCAATCAGTCCAGTGACTCACAGATTCCAGCATCTTCACCGTCAATCGCCTCGCCAGCAGCTTCATCTCGTCGGTCTCAACCTTCTCCGCGACTTTAGCCTCACCAAAGCCGACTACAGCTTCACCTTCACTCTCTCGACAGCATCTTCAAAGGTGATGTTTTATGCAGAGCACCTTCAATGCCTCTGGTTCTGGTTCTGGTTCTGTTATTCTGTTATTCCAATGCTGATATGCGGTGATAATGCTGGTGTGGCTGCTGAGATTAAACAATGCTGAGATTTGTTTAATCTGATTAAACAATGCTGAGATTAAATAATGCAGTGGCAATGCTGGCGAGGCTGAATCTGATTAAACAATGCTGCTTCAAAGTGTGGCTGTGCTGATTAAAAATGCTGGACTGTTGCTTTAGAAAATGCTGGTGTGGTTTCTATGATGATTAAACAATGCTGAAATGCCGAATGGTGGATTCTGTGTCGAAATGTGTGGTTGTCCTGATTAAAAATGCTGGATTGCTGCTTTAGAAAATGCTGGTGCGGTTTCTATGCTGACTAAACAATGTTGAAATGCTGCATTAAACAATGCTGGTGAGGCTGGTGCGGTGATGACTAATCTGTGCCGAAATGCTGATTCTTTATGCTGCAACAAAGTGAATTTTTATGCTGTCTGCTCGGTCCTGGTTATTTGCTTGGTTCTATGCTGCAATGTGTTGAGTCAATACCCCTGCAACCAATGTTGATTTATTTGTGCGGAATTGCTGGTTTGGTGACGTGACGATATGTAATCACGTTGAGTTTGGGCAACCAAGTTTTAATGATTTACAATGGATTTGATACAAGTTTGAAGTGTTAATTTCAGATTTTAGTATTAGTTTCTTCTTCAACGGCATGACCACGACGAGATGACCGAGATGGCACCGCGATGGCATGACCGAATCTTCCTTCTTCTCGTCTAGATATCAACTTGAAAATCTTGTTTTGAATGTGGAGTATCTCTCCGAAGATGAAAGTGTACAAGCTCAATTAGGTTGGAGATTTGATCGAGATTGAACTTGGGATTCGTCGCGAGCAAAGGAGCATTAGAAGTTTGGGGTCAATATTCAACAAATCAAGAATAGCAAAGACCGTGTATGAATGTCAGAGCATACAACATCAAGAAAACAAAGAACTTGGGTGTATGTGAGAATACTATATAGATTAGTCTAATGTTGTCTAGTTTAATCAATATTAGTCTAGATGTTTACTTATTTTCATTATACAAAGCTTTATCCTCATCTTTCTCTCCTCACCAAGAAACGTAACATGGTATCAGAGACACTCGGTTCTTAATCTCCTCATCATTTCCGTTGCAAATCTATTCTTCGTGTCTTCAATAATCTTGGACAGCTTCAACAAACTGACTGCAGCTTCACAGATTCTAACGTCTTCACCTTCAATCGCCTCGATTGCAGTACCTTCACCTTCAATCAGTCCAGCTTCATCAACAAACCTTCTCCGCGACCTTCAATCAGTCCAGTGACTCACAGATTCCAGCATCTTCACCGTCAATCGCCTCGCCAGCAGCTTCATCTCGTCGGTCTCAACCTTCTCCGCGACTTTAGCCTCACCAAAGCCGACTACAGCTTCACCTTCACTCTCTCGACAGCATCTTCAAAGGTGATGTTTTATGCAGAGCACCTTCAATGCCTCTGGTTCTGGTTCTGTTATTCTGTTATTCCAATGCTGATATGCGGTGATAATGCTGGTGTGGCTGCTGAGATTAAACAATGCTGAGATTTGTTTAATCTGATTAAACAATGCTGAGATTAAATAATGCAGTGGCAATGCTGGCGAGGCTGAATCTGATTAAACAATGCTGCTTCAAAGTGTGGCTGTGCTGATTAAAAATGCTGGACTGTTGCTTTAGAAAATGCTGGTGTGGTTTCTATGATGATTAAACAATGCTGAAATGCCGAATGGTGGATTCTGTGTCGAAATGTGTGGTTGTCCTGATTAAAAATGCTGGATTGCTGCTTTAGAAAATGCTGGTGCGGTTTCTATGCTGACTAAACAATGTTGAAATGCTGCATTAAACAATGCTGGTGAGGCTGGTGCGGTGATGACTAATCTGTGCCGAAATGCTGATTCTTTATGCTGCAACAAAGTGAATTTTTATGCTGTCTGCTCGGTCCTGGTTATTTGCTTGGTTCTATGCTGCAATGTGTTGAGTCAATACCCCTGCAACCAATGTTGATTTATTTGTGCGGAATTGCTGGTTTGGTGACGTGACGATATGTAATCACGTTGAGTTTGGGCAACCAAGTTTTAATGATTTACAATGGATTTGATACAAGTTTGAAGTGTTAATTTCAGATTTTAGTATTAGTTTCTTCTTCAACGGCATGACCACGACGAGATGACCGAGATGGCACCGCGATGGCATGACCGAATCTTCCTTCTTCTCGTCTAGATATCAACTTGAAAATCTTGTTTTGAATGTGGAGTATCTCTCCGAAGATGAAAGTGTACAAGCTCAATTAAGTTGGAGATTTGATCGAGATTGAACTTGGGATTCGTCGCGAGCAAAGGAGCATTAGAAGTTTGGGGTCAATATTCAACAAATCAAGAATAGCAAAGACCGTGTATGAATGTCAGAGCATACAACATCAAGAAAACAAAGAACTTGGGTGTATGTGAGAATACTATATAGATTAGTCTAATGTTGTCTAGTTTAATCAATATTAGTCTAGATGTTTACTTATTTTCATTATACAAAGCTTTATCCTCATCTTTCTCTCCTCACCAAGAAACGTAACATGGTATCAGAGACACTCGGTTCTTAATCTCCTCATCATTTCCGTTGCAAATCTATTCTTCGTGTCTTCAATAATCTTGGACAGCTTCAACAAACTGACTGCAGCTTCACAGATTCTAACGTCTTCACCTTCAATCGCCTCGATTGCAGTACCTTCACCTTCAATCAGTCCAGCTTCATCAACAAACCTTCTCCGCGACCTTCAATCAGTCCAGTGACTCACAGATTCCAGCATCTTCACCGTCAATCGCCTCGCCAGCAGCTTCATCTCGTCGGTCTCAACCTTCTCCGCGACTTTAGCCTCACCAAAGCCGACTACAGCTTCACCTTCACTCTCTCGACAGCATCTTCAAAGGTGATGTTTTATGCAGAGCACCTTCAATGCCTCTGGTTCTGGTTCTGGTTCTGTTATTCTGTTATTCCAATGCTGATATGCGGTGATAATGCTGGTGTGGCTGCTGAGATTAAACAATGCTGAGATTTGTTTAATCTGATTAAACAATGCTGAGATTAAATAATGCAGTGGCAATGCTGGCGAGGCTGAATCTGATTAAACAATGCTGCTTCAAAGTGTGGCTGTGCTGATTAAAAATGCTGGACTGTTGCTTTAGAAAATGCTGGTGTGGTTTCTATGATGATTAAACAATGCTGAAATGCCGAATGGTGGATTCTGTGTCGAAATGTGTGGTTGTCCTGATTAAAAATGCTGGATTGCTGCTTTAGAAAATGCTGGTGCGGTTTCTATGCTGACTAAACAATGTTGAAATGCTGCATTAAACAATGCTGGTGAGGCTGGTGCGGTGATGACTAATCTGTGCCGAAATGCTGATTCTTTATGCTGCAACAAAGTGAATTTTTATGCTGTCTGCTCGGTCCTGGTTATTTGCTTGGTTCTATGCTGCAATGTGTTGAGTCAATACCCCTGCAACCAATGTTGATTTATTTGTGCGGAATTGCTGGTTTGGTGACGTGACGATATGTAATCACGTTGAGTTTGGGCAACCAAGTTTTAATGATTTACAATGGATTTGATACAAGTTTGAAGTGTTAATTTCAGATTTTAGTATTAGTTTCTTCTTCAACGGCATGACCACGACGAGATGACCGAGATGGCACCGCGATGGCATGACCGAATCTTCCTTCTTCTCGTCTAGATATCAACTTGAAAATCTTGTTTTGAATGTGGAGTATCTCTCCGAAGATGAAAGTGTACAAGCTCAATTAAGTTGGAGATTTGATCGAGATTGAACTTGGGATTCGTCGCGAGCAAAGGAGCATTAGAAGTTTGGGGTCAATATTCAACAAATCAAGAATAGCAAAGACCGTGTATGAATGTCAGAGCATACAACATCAAGAAAACAAAGAACTTGGGTGTATGTGAGAATACTATATAGATTAGTCTAATGTTGTCTAGTTTAATCAATATTAGTCTAGATGTTTACTTATTTTCATTATACAAAGCTTTATCCTCATCTTTCTCTCCTCACCAAGAAACGTAACATGGTATCAGAGACACTCGGTTCTTAATCTCCTCATCATTTCCGTTGCAAATCTATTCTTCGTGTCTTCAATAATCTTGGACAGCTTCAACAAACTGACTGCAGCTTCACAGATTCTAACGTCTTCACCTTCAATCGCCTCGATTGCAGTACCTTCACCTTCAATCAGTCCAGCTTCATCAACAAACCTTCTCCGCGACCTTCAATCAGTCCAGTGACTCACAGATTCCAGCATCTTCACCGTCAATCGCCTCGCCAGCAGCTTCATCTCGTCGGTCTCAACCTTCTCCGCGACTTTAGCCTCACCAAAGCCGACTACAGCTTCACCTTCACTCTCTCGACAGCATCTTCAAAGGTGATGTTTTATGCAGAGCACCTTCAATGCCTCTGGTTCTGGTTCTGGTTCTGTTATTCTGTTATTCCAATGCTGATATGCGGTGATAATGCTGGTGTGGCTGCTGAGATTAAACAATGCTGAGATTTGTTTAATCTGATTAAACAATGCTGAGATTAAATAATGCAGTGGCAATGCTGGCGAGGCTGAATCTGATTAAACAATGCTGCTTCAAAGTGTGGCTGTGCTGATTAAAAATGCTGGACTGTTGCTTTAGAAAATGCTGGTGTGGTTTCTATGATGATTAAACAATGCTGAAATGCCGAATGGTGGATTCTGTGTCGAAATGTGTGGTTGTCCTGATTAAAAATGCTGGATTGCTGCTTTAGAAAATGCTGGTGCGGTTTCTATGCTGACTAAACAATGTTGAAATGCTGCATTAAACAATGCTGGTGAGGCTGGTGCGGTGATGACTAATCTGTGCCGAAATGCTGATTCTTTATGCTGCAACAAAGTGAATTTTTATGCTGTCTGCTCGGTCCTGGTTATTTGCTTGGTTCTATGCTGCAATGTGTTGAGTCAATACCCCTGCAACCAATGTTGATTTATTTGTGCGGAATTGCTGGTTTGGTGACGTGACGATATGTAATCACGTTGAGTTTGGGCAACCAAGTTTTAATGATTTACAATGGATTTGATACAAGTTTGAAGTGTTAATTTCAGATTTTAGTATTAGTTTCTTCTTCAACGGCATGACCACGACGAGATGACCGAGATGGCACCGCGATGGCATGACCGAATCTTCCTTCTTCTCGTCTAGATATCAACTTGAAAATCTTGTTTTGAATGTGGAGTATCTCTCCGAAGATGAAAGTGTACAAGCTCAATTAGGTTGGAGATTTGATCGAGATTGAACTTGGGATTCGTCGCGAGCAAAGGAGCATTAGAAGTTTGGGGTCAATATTCAACAAATCAAGAATAGCAAAGACCGTGTATGAATGTCAGAGCATACAACATCAAGAAAACAAAGAACTTGGGTGTATGTGAGAATACTATATAGATTAGTCTAATGTTGTCTAGTTTAATCAATATTAGTCTAGATGTTTACTTATTTTCATTATACAAAGCTTTATCCTCATCTTTCTCTCCTCACCAAGAAACGTAACATGGTATCAGAGACACTCGGTTCTTAATCTCCTCATCATTTCCGTTGCAAATCTATTCTTCGTGTCTTCAATAATCTTGGACAGCTTCAACAAACTGACTGCAGCTTCACAGATTCTAACGTCTTCACCTTCAATCGCCTCGATTGCAGTACCTTCACCTTCAATCAGTCCAGCTTCATCAACAAACCTTCTTCGTGACCTTCAATCAGTCCAGTGACTCACAGATTCCAGCATCTTCACCGTCAATCGCCTCGCCAGCAGCTTCATCTCGTCGGTCTCAACCTTCTCCGCGACTTTAGCCTCACCAAAGCCGACTACAGCTTCACCTTCACTCTCTCGACAGCATCTTCAAAGGTGATGTTTTATGCAGAGCACCTTCAATGCCTCTGGTTCTGGTTCTGGTTCTGTTATTCTGTTATTCCAATGCTGATATGCGGTGATAATGCTGGTGTGGCTGCTGAGATTAAACAATGCTGAGATTTGTTTAATCTGATTAAACAATGCTGAGATTAAATAATGCAGTGGCAATGCTGGCGAGGCTGAATCTGATTAAACAATGCTGCTTCAAAGTGTGGCTGTGCTGATTAAAAATGCTGGATTGTTGCTTTAGAAAATGCTGGTGTGGTTTCTATGATGATTAAACAATGCTGAAATGCTGAATGGTGGATTCTGTGCCGAAATGTGTGGCTGTCCTGATTAAAAATGCTGGATTGCTGCTTTAGAAAATGCTGGTGCGGTTTCTATGCTGACTAAACAATGTTGAAATGCTGCATTAAACAATGCTGGTGAGGCTGGTGCGGTGATGACTAATCTGTGCCGAAAGGCTGATTCTTTATGCTGCAACAAAGTGAATTTTTATGCTGTCTGCTCGGTCCTGGTTATTTGCTTGGTTCTATGCTGCAATGTGTTGAGTCAATACCCCTGCAACCAATGTTGATTTATTTGTGCGGAATTGCTGGTTTGGTGACGTGACGATATGTAATCACGTTGAGTTTGGGCAACCAAGTTTTAATGATTTACAATGGATTTGATACAAGTTTGAAGTGTTAAATTCAGATTTTAGTATTAGTTTCTTCTTCAACGGCATGACCACGACGAGATGACCGAGATGGCACCGCGATGGCATGACCGAATCTTCCTTCTTCTCGTCTAGATATCAACTTGAAAATCTTGTTTTGAATGTGGAGTATCTCTCCGAAGATGAAAGTGTACAAGCTCAATTAGGTTGGAGATTTGATCGAGATTGAACTTGAGATTCGTCGCGAGCAAAGGAGCATTAGAAGTTTGGGGTCAATATTCAACAAATCAAGAATAGCAAAGACCGTGTATGAATGTCAGAGCATACAACATCAAGAAAACAAAGAACTTGGGTGTATGTGAGAATACTATATAGATTAGTCTAATGTTGTCTAGTTTAATCAATATTAGTCTAGATGTTTACTTATTTTCATTATACAAATCTTTATCCTCATCTTTCTCTCCTCACCAAGAAACGTAACATGGTATCAGAGACACTCGGTTCTTAATCTCCTCATCATTTCCGTTGCAAATCTATTCTTCGTGTCTTCAATAATCTTGGACAGCTTCAACAAACTGACTGCAGCTTCACAGATTCTAACGTCTTCACCTTCAATCGCCTCGAATGCAGTACCTTCACCTTCAATCAGTCCAGCTTCATCAACAAACCTTCTCCGCGACCTTCAATCAGTCCAGTGACTCACAGATTCCAGCATCTTCACCGTCAATCGCCTCGCCAGCAGCTTCATCTCGTCGGTCTCAACCTTCTCCGCGACTTTAGCCTCACCAAAGCCGACTACAGCTTCACCTTCACTCTCTCGACAGCATCTTCAAAGGTGATGTTTTATGCAGAGCACCTTCAATGCCTCTGGTTCTGGTTCTGGTTCTGTTATTCTGTTATCCCAATGCTGATATGCGGTGATAATGCTGGTGTGGCTGCTGAGATTAAACAATGCTGAGATTTGTTTAATCTGATTAAACAATGCTGAGATTAAATAATGCAGTGGCAATGCTGGCGAGGCTGAATCTGATTAAACAATGCTGCTTCAAAGTGTGGCTGTGCTGATTAAAAATGCTGGACTGTTGCTTTAGAAAATGCTGGTGTGGTTTCTATGATGATTAAACAATGCTGAAATGCCGAATGGTGGATTCTGTGTCGAAATGTGTGGCTGTCCTGATTAAAAATGCTGGATTGCTGCTTTAGAAAATGCTGGTGCGGTTTCTATGCTGACTAAACAATGTTGAAATGCTGCATTAAACAATGCTGGTGAGGCTGGTGCGGTGATGACTAATCTGTGCCGAAATGCTGATTCTTTATGCTGCAACAAAGTGAATTTTTATGCTGTCTGCTCGGTCCTGGTTATTTGCTTGGTTCTATGCTGCAATGTGTTGAGTCAATACCCCTGCAACCAATGTTGATTTATTTGTGCGGAATTGCTGGTTTGGTGACGTGACGATATGTAATCACGTTGAGTTTGGGCAACCAAGTTTTAATGATTTACAATGGATTTGATACAAGTTTGAAGTGTTAATTTCAGATTTTAGTATTAGTTTCTTCTTCAACGGCATGACCACGACGAGATGACCGAGATGGCACCGCGATGGCATGACCGAATCTTCCTTCTTCTCGTCTAGATATCAACTTGAAAATCTTGTTTTGAATGTGGAGTATCTCTCCGAAGATGAAAGTGTACAAGCTCAATTAGGTTGGAGATTTGATCGAGATTGAACTTGGGATTCGTCGCGAGCAAAGGAGCATTAGAAGTTTGGGGTCAATATTCAACAAATCAAGAATAGCAAAGACCGTGTATGAATGTCAGAGCATACAACATCAAGAAAACAAAGAACTTGGGTGTATGTGAGAATACTATATAGATTAGTCTAATGTTGTCTAGTTTAATCAATATTAGTCTAGATGTTTACTTATTTTCATTATACAAAGCTTTATCCTCATCTTTCTCTCCTCACCAAGAAACGTAACATGGTATCAGAGACACTCGGTTCTTAATCTCCTCATCATTTCCGTTGCAAATCTATTCTTCGTGTCTTCAATAATCTTGGACAGCTTCAACAAACTGACTGCAGCTTCACAGATTCTAACGTCTTCACCTTCAATCGCCTCGATTGCAGTACCTTCACCTTCAATCAGTCCAGCTTCATCAACAAACCTTCTTCGTGACCTTCAATCAGTCCAGTGACTCACAGATTCCAGCATCTTCACCGTCAATCGCCTCGCCAGCAGCTTCATCTCGTCGGTCTCAACCTTCTCCGCGACTTTAGCCTCACCAAAGCCGACTACAGCTTCACCTTCACTCTCTCGACAGCATCTTCAAAGGTGATGTTTTATGCAGAGCACCTTCAATGCCTCTGGTTCTGGTTCTGGTTCTGTTATTCTGTTATTCCAATGCTGATATGCGGTGATAATGCTGGTGTGGCTGCTGAGATTAAACAATGCTGAGATTTGTTTAATCTGATTAAACAATGCTGAGATTAAATAATGCAGTGGCAATGCTGGCGAGGCTGAATCTGATTAAACAATGCTGCTTCAAAGTGTGGCTGTGCTGATTAAAAATGCTGGATTGTTGCTTTAGAAAATGCTGGTGTGGTTTCTATGATGATTAAACAATGCTGAAATGCTGAATGGTGGATTCTGTGCCGAAATGTGTGGCTGTCCTGATTAAAAATGCTGGATTGCTGCTTTAGAAAATGCTGGTGCGGTTTCTATGCTGACTAAACAATGTTGAAATGCTGCATTAAACAATGCTGGTGAGGCTGGTGCGGTGATGACTAATCTGTGCCGAAAGGCTGATTCTTTATGCTGCAACAAAGTGAATTTTTATGCTGTCTGCTCGGTCCTGGTTATTTGCTTGGTTCTATGCTGCAATGTGTTGAGTCAATACCCCTGCAACCAATGTTGATTTATTTGTGCGGAATTGCTGGTTTGGTGACGTGACGATATGTAATCACGTTGAGTTTGGGCAACCAAGTTTTAATGATTTACAATGGATTTGATACAAGTTTGAAGTGTTAAATTCAGATTTTAGTATTAGTTTCTTCTTCAACGGCATGACCACGACGAGATGACCGAGATGGCACCGCGATGGCATGACCGAATCTTCCTTCTTCTCGTCTAGATATCAACTTGAAAATCTTGTTTTGAATGTGGAGTATCTCTCCGAAGATGAAAGTGTACAAGCTCAATTAGGTTGGAGATTTGATCGAGATTGAACTTGGGATTCGTCGCGAGCAAAGGAGCATTAGAAGTTTGGGGTCAATATTCAACAAATCAAGAATAGCAAAGACCGTGTATGAATGTCAGAGCATACAACATCAAGAAAACAAAGAACTTGGGTGTATGTGAGAATACTATATAGATTAGTCTAATGTTGTCTAGTTTAATCAATATTAGTCTAGATGTTTACTTATTTTCATTATACAAAGCTTTATCCTCATCTTTCTCTCCTCACCAAGAAACGTAACATGGTATCAGAGACACTCGGTTCTTAATCTCCTCATCATTTCCGTTGCAAATCTATTCTTCGTGTCTTCAATAATCTTGGACAGCTTCAACAAACTGACTGCAGCTTCACAGATTCTAACGTCTTCACCTTCAATCGCCTCGATTGCAGTACCTTCACCTTCAATCAGTCCAGCTTCATCAACAAACCTTCTTCGTGACCTTCAATCAGTCCAGTGACTCACAGATTCCAGCATCTTCACCGTCAATCGCCTCGCCAGCAGCTTCATCTCGTCGGTCTCAACCTTCTCCGCGACTTTAGCCTCACCAAAGCCGACTACAGCTTCACCTTCACTCTCTCGACAGCATCTTCAAAGGTGATGTTTTATGCAGAGCACCTTCAATGCCTCTGGTTCTGGTTCTGGTTCTGTTATTCTGTTATTCCAATGCTGATATGCGGTGATAATGCTGGTGTGGCTGCTGAGATTAAACAATGCTGAGATTTGTTTAATCTGATTAAACAATGCTGAGATTAAATAATGCAGTGGCAATGCTGGCGAGGCTGAATCTGATTAAACAATGCTGCTTCAAAGTGTGGCTGTGCTGATTAAAAATGCTGGATTGTTGCTTTAGAAAATGCTGGTGTGGTTTCTATGATGATTAAACAATGCTGAAATGCTGAATGGTGGATTCTGTGCCGAAATGTGTGGCTGTCCTGATTAAAAATGCTGGATTGCTGCTTTAGAAAATGCTGGTGCGGTTTCTATGCTGACTAAACAATGTTGAAATGCTGCATTAAACAATGCTGGTGAGGCTGGTGCGGTGATGACTAATCTGTGCCGAAAGGCTGATTCTTTATGCTGCAACAAAGTGAATTTTTATGCTGTCTGCTCGGTCCTGGTTATTTGCTTGGTTCTATGCTGCAATGTGTTGAGTCAATACCCCTGCAACCAATGTTGATTTATTTGTGCGGAATTGCTGGTTTGGTGACGTGAGGATATGTAATCACGTTGAGTTTGGGCAACCAAGTTTTAATGATTTACAATGGATTTGATACAAGTTTGAAGTGTTAAATTCAGATTTTAGTATTAGTTTCTTCTTCAACGGCATGACCACGACGAGATGACCGAGATGGCACCGCGATGGCATGACCGAATCTTCCTTCTTCTCGTCTAGATATCAACTTGAAAATCTTGTTTTGAATGTGGAGTATCTCTCCGAAGATGAAAGTGTACAAGCTCAATTAGGTTGGAGATTTGATCGAGATTGAACTTGGGATTCGTCGCGAGCAAAGGAGCATTAGAAGTTTGGGGTCAATATTCAACAAATCAAGAATAGCAAAGACCGTGTATGAATGTCAGAGCATACAACATCAAGAAAACAAAGAACTTGGGTGTATGTGAGAATACTATATAGATTAGTCTAATGTTGTCTAGTTTAATCAATATTAGTCTAGATGTTTACTTATTTTCATTATACAAAGCTTTATCCTCATCTTTCTCTCCTCACCAAGAAACGTAACATGGTATCAGAGACACTCGGTTCTTAATCTCCTCATCATTTCCGTTGCAAATCTATTCTTCGTGTCTTCAATAATCTTGGACAGCTTCAACAAACTGACTGCAGCTTCACAGATTCTAACGTCTTCACCTTCAATCGCCTCGATTGCAGTACCTTCACCTTCAATCAGTCCAGCTTCATCAACAAACCTTCTCCGCGACCTTCAATCAGTCCAGTGACTCACAGATTCCAGCATCTTCACCGTCAATCGCCTCGCCAGCAGCTTCATCTCGTCGGTCTCAACCTTCTCCGCGACTTTAGCCTCACCAAAGCCGACTACAGCTTCACCTTCACTCTCTCGACAGCATCTTCAAAGGTGATGTTTTATGCAGAGCACCTTCAATGCCTCTGGTTCTGGTTCTGGTTCTGTTATTCTGTTATTCCAATGCTGATATGCGGTGATAATGCTGGTGTGGCTGCTGAGATTAAACAATGCTGAGATTTGTTTAATCTGATTAAACAATGCTGAGATTAAATAATGCAGTGGCAATGCTGGCGAGGCTGAATCTGATTAAACAATGCTGCTTCAAAGTGTGGCTGTGCTGATTAAAAATGCTGGATTGTTGCTTTAGAAAATGCTGGTGTGGTTTCTAAGATGATTAAACAATGCTTAAATGCTGAATGGTGGATTCTGTGCCGAAATGTGTGGCTGTCCTGATTAAAAATGCTGGATTGCTGCTTTAGAAAATGCTGGTGCGGTTTCTATGCTGACTAAACAATGTTGAAATGCTGCATTAAACAATGCTGGTGAGGCTGGTGCGGTGATGACTAATCTGTGCCGAAAGGCTGATTCTTTATGCTGCAACAAAGTGAATTTTTATGCTGTCTGCTCGGTCCTGGTTATTTGCTGGTTCTATGCTGCAATGTGTTGAGTCAATACCCCTGCAACCAATGTTGATTTATTTGTGCGGAATTGCTGGTTTGGTGACGTGACGATATGTAATCACGTTGAGTTTGGGCAACCAAGTTTTAATGATTTACAATGGATTTGATACAAGTTTGAAGTGTTAAATTCAGATTTTAGTATTAGTTTCTTCTTCAACGGCATGACCACGACGAGATGACCGAGATGGCACCGCGATGGCATGACCGAATCTTCCTTCTTCTCGTCTAGATATCAACTTGAAAATCTTGTTTTGAATGTGGAGTATCTCTCCGAAGATGAAAGTGTACAAGCTCAATTAGGTTGGAGATTTGATCGAGATTGAACTTGGGATTCGTCGCGAGCAAAGGAGCATTAGAAGTTTGGGGTCAATATTCAACAAATCAAGAATAGCAAAGACCGTGTATGAATGTCAGAGCATACAACATCAAGAAAACAAAGAACTTGGGTGTATGTGAGAATACTATATAGATTAGTCTAATGTTGTCTAGTTTAATCAATATTAGTCTAGATGTTTACTTATTTTCATTATACAAAGCTTTATCCTCATCTTTCTCTCCTCACCAAGAAACGTAACATGGTATCAGAGACACTCGGTTCTTAATCTCCTCATCATTTCCGTTGCAAATCTATTCTTCGTGTCTTCAATAATCTTGGACAGCTTCAACAAACTGACTGCAGCTTCACAGATTCTAACGTCTTCACCTTCAATCGCCTCGATTGCAGTACCTTCACCTTCAATCAGTCCAGCTTCATCAACAAACCTTCTTCGTGACCTTCAATCAGTCCAGTGACTCACAGATTCCAGCATCTTCACCGTCAATCGCCTCGCCAGCAGCTTCATCTCGTCGGTCTCAACCTTCTCCGCGACTTTAGCCTCACCAAAGCCGACTACAGCTTCACCTTCACTCTCTCGACAGCATCTTCAAAGGTGATGTTTTATGCAGAGCACCTTCAATGCCTCTGGTTCTGGTTCTGGTTCTGTTATTCTGTTATTCCAATGCTGATATGCGGTGATAATGCTGGTGTGGCTGCTGAGATTAAACAATGCTGAGATTTGTTTAATCTGATTAAACAATGCTGAGATTAAATAATGCAGTGGCAATGCTGGCGAGGCTGAATCTGATTAAACAATGCTGCTTCAAAGTGTGGCTGTGCTGATTAAAAATGCTGGATTGTTGCTTTAGAAAATGCTGGTGTGGTTTCTATGATGATTAAACAATGCTGAAATGCTGAATGGTGGATTCTGTGCCGAAATGTGTGGCTGTCCTGATTAAAAATGCTGGATTGCTGCTTTAGAAAATGCTGGTGCGGTTTCTATGCTGACTAAACAATGTTGAAATGCTGCATTAAACAATGCTGGTGAGGCTGGTGCGGTGATGACTAATCTGTGCCGAAAGGCTGATTCTTTATGCTGCAACAAAGTGAATTTTTATGCTGTCTGCTCGGTCCTGGTTATTTGCTTGGTTCTATGCTGCAATGTGTTGAGTCAATACCCCTGCAACCAATGTTGATTTATTTGTGCGGAATTGCTGGTTTGGTGACGTGAGGATATGTAATCACGTTGAGTTTGGGCAACCAAGTTTTAATGATTTACAATGGATTTGATACAAGTTTGAAGTGTTAAATTCAGATTTTAGTATTAGTTTCTTCTTCAACGGCATGACCACGACGAGATGACCGAGATGGCACCGCGATGGCATGACCGAATCTTCCTTCTTCTCGTCTAGATATCAACTTGAAAATCTTGTTTTGAATGTGGAGTATCTCTCCGAAGATGAAAGTGTACAAGCTCAATTAGGTTGGAGATTTGATCGAGATTGAACTTGGGATTCGTCGCGAGCAAAGGAGCATTAGAAGTTTGGGGTCAATATTCAACAAATCAAGAATAGCAAAGACCGTGTATGAATGTCAGAGCATACAACATCAAGAAAACAAAGAACTTGGGTGTATGTGAGAATACTATATAGATTAGTCTAATGTTGTCTAGTTTAATCAATATTAGTCTAGATGTTTACTTATTTTCATTATACAAAGCTTTATCCTCATCTTTCTCTCCTCACCAAGAAACGTAACATGGTATCAGAGACACTCGGTTCTTAATCTCCTCATCATTTCCGTTGCAAATCTATTCTTCGTGTCTTCAATAATCTTGGACAGCTTCAACAAACTGACTGCAGCTTCACAGATTCTAACGTCTTCACCTTCAATCGCCTCGATTGCAGTACCTTCACCTTCAATCAGTCCAGCTTCATCAACAAACCTTCTCCGCGACCTTCAATCAGTCCAGTGACTCACAGATTCCAGCATCTTCACCGTCAATCGCCTCGCCAGCAGCTTCATCTCGTCGGTCTCAACCTTCTCCGCGACTTTAGCCTCACCAAAGCCGACTACAGCTTCACCTTCACTCTCTCGACAGCATCTTCAAAGGTGATGTTTTATGCAGAGCACCTTCAATGCCTCTGGTTCTGGTTCTGGTTCTGTTATTCTGTTATTCCAATGCTGATATGCGGTGATAATGCTGGTGTGGCTGCTGAGATTAAACAATGCTGAGATTTGTTTAATCTGATTAAACAATGCTGAGATTAAATAATGCAGTGGCAATGCTGGCGAGGCTGAATCTGATTAAACAATGCTGCTTCAAAGTGTGGCTGTGCTGATTAAAAATGCTGGATTGTTGCTTTAGAAAATGCTGGTGTGGTTTCTAAGATGATTAAACAATGCTTAAATGCTGAATGGTGGATTCTGTGCCGAAATGTGTGGCTGTCCTGATTAAAAATGCTGGATTGCTGCTTTAGAAAATGCTGGTGCGGTTTCTATGCTGACTAAACAATGTTGAAATGCTGCATTAAACAATGCTGGTGAGGCTGGTGCGGTGATGACTAATCTGTGCCGAAAGGCTGATTCTTTATGCTGCAACAAAGTGAATTTTTATGCTGTCTGCTCGGTCCTGGTTATTTGCTGGTTCTATGCTGCAATGTGTTGAGTCAATACCCCTGCAACCAATGTTGATTTATTTGTGCGGAATTGCTGGTTTGGTGACGTGACGATATGTAATCACGTTGAGTTTGGGCAACCAAGTTTTAATGATTTACAATGGATTTGATACAAGTTTGAAGTGTTAAATTCAGATTTTAGTATTAGTTTCTTCTTCAACGGCATGACCACGACGAGATGACCGAGATGGCACCGCGATGGCATGACCGAATCTTCCTTCTTCTCGTCTAGATATCAACTTGAAAATCTTGTTTTGAATGTGGAGTATCTCTCCGAAGATGAAAGTGTACAAGCTCAATTAGGTTGGAGATTTGATCGAGATTGAACTTGGGATTCGTCGTGAGCAAAGGAGCATTAGAAGTTTGGGGTCAATATTCAACAAATCAAGAATAGCAAAGACCGTGTATGAATGTCAGAGCATACAACATCAAGAAAACAAAGAACTTGGGTGTATGTGAGAATACTATATAGATTAGTCTAATGTTGTCTAGTTTAATCAATATTAGTCTAGATGTTTACTTATTTTCATTATACAAAGCTTTATCCTCATCTTTCTCTCCTCACCAAGAAACGTAACATGGTATCAGAGACACTCGGTTCTTAATCTCCTCATCATTTCCGTTGCAAATCTATTCTTCGTGTCTTCAATAATCTTGGACAGCTTCAACAAACTGACTGCAGCTTCACAGATTCTAACGTCTTCACCTTCAATCGCCTCGATTGCAGTACCTTCACCTTCAATCAGTCCAGCTTCATCAACAAACCTTCTCCGCGACCTTCAATCAGTCCAGTGACTCACAGATTCCAGCATCTTCACCGTCAATCGCCTCGCCAGCAGCTTCATCTCGTCGGTCTCAACCTTCTCCGCGACTTTAGCCTCACCAAAGCCGACTACAGCTTCACCTTCACTCTCTCGACAGCATCTTCAAAGGTGATGTTTTATGCAGAGCACCTTCAATGCCTCTGGTTCTGGTTCTGGTTCTGTTATTCTGTTATTCCAATGCTGATATGCGGTGATAATGCTGGTGTGGCTGCTGAGATTAAACAATGCTGAGATTTGTTTAATCTGATTAAACAATGCTGAGATTAAATAATGCAGTGGCAATGCTGGCGAGGCTGAATCTGATTAAACAATGCTGCTTCAAAGTGTGGCTGTGCTGATTAAAAATGCTGGACTGTTGCTTTAGAAAATGCTGGTGTGGTTTCTATGATGATTAAACAATGCTGAAATGCCGAATGGTGGATTCTGTGTCGAAATGTGTGGCTGTCCTGATTAAAAATGCTGGATTGCTGCTTTAGAAAATGCTGGTGCGGTTTCTATGCTGACTAAACAATGTTGAAATGCTGCATTAAACAATGCTGGTGAGGCTGGTGCGGTGATGACTAATCTGTGCCGAAATGCTGATTCTTTATGCTGCAACAAAGTGAATTTTTATGCTGTCTGCTCGGTCCTGGTTATTTGCTTGGTTCTATGCTGCAATGTGTTGAGTCAATACCCCTGCAACCAATGTTGATTTATTTGTGCGGAATTGCTGGTTTGGTGACGTGACGATATGTAATCACGTTGAGTTTGGGCAACCAAGTTTTAATGATTTACAATGGATTTGATACAAGTTTGAAGTGTTAATTTCAGATTTTAGTATTAGTTTCTTCTTCAACGGCATGACCACGACGAGATGACCGAGATGGCACCGCGATGGCATGACCGAATCTTCCTTCTTCTCGTCTAGATATCAACTTGAAAATCTTGTTTTGAATGTGGAGTATCTCTCCGAAGATGAAAGTGTACAAGCTCAATTAGGTTGGAGATTTGATCGAGATTGAACTTGGGATTCGTCGTGAGCAAAGGAGCATTAGAAGTTTGGGGTCAATATTCAACAAATCAAGAATAGCAAAGACCGTGTATGAATGTCAGAGCATACAACATCAAGAAAACAAAGAACTTGGGTGTATGTGAGAATACTATATAGATTAGTCTAATGTTGTCTAGTTTAATCAATATTAGTCTAGATGTTTACTTATTTTCATTATACAAAGCTTTATCCTCATCTTTCTCTCCTCACCAAGAAACGTAACATGGTATCAGAGACACTCGGTTATTAATCTCCTCATCATTTCCGTTGCAAATCTATTCTTCGTGTCTTCAATAATCTTGGACAGCTTCAACAAACTGACTGCAGCTTCACAGATTCTAACGTCTTCACCTTCAATCGCCTCGATTGCAGTACCTTCACCTTCAATCAGTCCAGCTTCATCAACAAACCTTCTTCGCGACCTTCAATCAGTCCAGTGACTCACAGATTCCAGCATCTTCACCGTCAATCGCCTCGCCAGCAGCTTCATCTCGTCGGTCTCAACCTTCTCCGCGACTTTAGCCTCACCAAAGCCGACTACAGCTTCACCTTCACTCTCTCGACAGCATCTTCAAAGGTGATGTTTTATGCAGAGCACCTTCAATGCCTCTGGTTCTGGTTCTGGTTCTGTTATTCTGTTATTCCAATGCTGATATGCGGTGATAATGCTGGTGTGGCTGCTGAGATTAAACAATGCTGAGATTTGTTTAATCTGATTAAACAATGCTGAGATTAAATAATGCAGTGGCAATGCTGGCGAGGCTGAATCTGATTAAACAATGCTGCTTCAAAGTGTGGCTGTGCTGATTAAAAATGCTGGATTGTTGCTTTAGAAAATGCTGGTGTGGTTTCTATGATGATTAAACAATGCTGAAATGCTGAATGGTGGATTCTGTGCCGAAATGTGTGGCTGTCCTGATTAAAAATGCTGGATTGCTGCTTTAGAAAATGCTGGTGCGGTTTCTATGCTGACTAAACAATGTTGAAATGCTGCATTAAACAATGCTGGTGAGGCTGGTGCGGTGATGACTAATCTGTGCCGAAAGGCTGATTCTTTATGCTGCAACAAAGTGAATTTTTATGCTGTCTGCTCGGTCCTGGTTATTTGCTTGGTTCTATGCTGCAATGTGTTGAGTCAATACCCCTGCAACCAATGTTGATTTATTTGTGCGGAATTGCTGGTTTGGTGACGTGACGATATGTAATCACGTTGAGTTTGGGCAACCAAGTTTTAATGATTTACAATGGATTTGATACAAGTTTGAAGTGTTAAATTCAGATTTTAGTATTAGTTTCTTCTTCAACCGCATGACCACGACGAGATGACCGAGATGGCACCGCGATGGCATGACCGAATCTTCCTTCTTCTCGTCTAGATATCAACTTGAAAATCTTGTTTTGAATGTGGAGTATCTCTCCGAAGATGAAAGTGTACAAGCTCAATTAGGTTGGAGATTTGATCGAGATTGAACTTGGGATTCGTCGCGAGCAAAGGAGCATTAGAAGTTTGGGGTCAATATTCAACAAATCAAGAATAGCAAAGACCGTGTATGAATGTCAGAGCATACAACATCAAGAAAACAAAGAACTTGGGTGTATGTGAGAATACTATATAGATTAGTCTAATGTTGTCTAGTTTAATCAATATTAGTCTAGATGTTTACTTATTTTCATTATACAAAGCTTTATCCTCATCTTTCTCTCCTCACCAAGAAACGTAACATGGTATCAGAGACACTCGGTTCTTAATCTCCTCATCATTTCCGTTGCAAATCTATTCTTCGTGTCTTCAATAATCTTGGACAGCTTCAACAAACTGACTGCAGCTTCACAGATTCTAACGTCTTCACCTTCAATCGCCTCGATTGCAGTACCTTCACCTTCAATCAGTCCAGCTTCATCAACAAACCTTCTCCGCGACCTTCAATCAGTCCAGTGACTCACAGATTCCAGCATCTTCACCGTCAATCGCCTCGCCAGCAGCTTCATCTCGTCGGTCTCAACCTTCTCCGCGACTTTAGCCTCACCAAAGCCGACTACAGCTTCACCTTCACTCTCTCGACAGCATCTTCAAAGGTGATGTTTTATGCAGAGCACCTTCAATGCCTCTGGTTCTGGATCTGGTTCTGTTATTCTGTTATTCCAATGCTGATATGCGGTGATAATGCTGGTGTGGCTGCTGAGATTAAACAATGCTGAGATTTGTTTAATCTGATTAAACAATGCTGAGATTAAATAATGCAGTGGCAATGCTGGCGAGGCTGAATCTGATTAAACAATGCTGCTTCAAAGTGTGGCTGTGCTGATTAAAAATGCTGGATTGTTGCTTTAGAAAATGCTGGTGTGGTTTCTATGATGATTAAACAATGCTGAAATGCTGAATGGTGGATTCTGTGCCGAAATGTGTGGCTGTCCTGATTAAAAATGCTGGATTGCTGCTTTAGAAAATGCTGGTGCGGTTTCTATGCTGACTAAACAATGTTGAAATGCTGCATTAAACAATGCTGGTGAGGCTGGTGCGGTGATGACTAATCTGTGCCGAAAGGCTGATTCTTTATGCTGCAACAAAGTGAATTTTTATGCTGTCTGCTCGGTCCTGGTTATTTGCTTGGTTCTATGCTGCAATGTGTTGAGTCAATACCCCTGCAACCAATGTTGATTTATTTGTGCGGAATTGCTGGTTTGGTGACGTGACGATATATAATCACGTTGAGTTTGGGCAACCAAGTTTTAATGATTTACAATGGATTTGATACAAGTTTGAAGTGTTAAATTCAGATTTTAGTATTAGTTTCTTCTTCAACGGCATGACCACGACGAGATGACCGAGATGGCACCGCGATGGCATGACCGAATCTTCCTTCTTCTCGTCTAGATATCAACTTGAAAATCTTGTTTTGAATGTGGAGTATCTCTCCGAAGATGAAAGTGTACAAGCTCAATTAGGTTGGAGATTTGATCGAGATTGAACTTGGGATTCGTCGCGAGCAAAGGAGCATTAGAAGTTTGGGGTCAATATTCAACAAATCAAGAATAGCAAAGACCGTGTATGAATGTCAGAGCATACAACATCAAGAAAACAAAGAACTTGGGTGTATGTGAGAATACTATATAGATTAGTCTAATGTTGTCTAGTTTAATCAATATTAGTCTAGATGTTTACTTATTTTCATTATACAAAGCTTTATCCTCATCTTTCTCTCCTCACCAAGAAACGTAACATGGTATCAGAGACACTCGGTTCTTAATCTCCTCATCATTTCCGTTGCAAATCTATTCTTCGTGTCTTCAATAATCTTGGACAGCTTCAACAAACTGACTGCAGCTTCACAGATTCTAACGTCTTCACCTTCAATCGCCTCGATTGCAGTACCTTCACCTTCAATCAGTCCAGCTTCATCAACAAACCTTCTCCGCGACCTTCAATCAGTCCAGTGACTCACAGATTCCAGCATCTTCACCGTCAATCGCCTCGCCAGCAGCTTCATCTCGTCGGTCTCAACCTTCTCCGCGACTTTAGCCTCACCAAAGCCGACTACAGCTTCACCTTCACTCTCTCGACAGCATCTTCAAAGGTGATGTTTTATGCAGAGCACCTTCAATGCCTCTGGTTCTGGTTCTGGTTCTGTTATTCTGTTATTCCAATGCTGATATGCGGTGATAATGCTGGTGTGGCTGCTGAGATTAAACAATGCTGAGATTTGTTTAATCTGATTAAACAATGCTGAGATTAAATAATGCAGTGGCAATGCTGGCAAGGCTGAATCTGATTAAACAATGCTGCTTCAAAGTGTGGCTGTGCTGATTAAAAATGCTGGATTGTTGCTTTAGAAAATGCTGGTGTGGTTTCTATGATGATTAAACAATGCTGAAATGCTGAATGGTGGATTCTGTGCCGAAATGTGTGGCTGTCCTGATTAAAAATGCTGGATTGCTGCTTTAGAAAATGCTGGTGCGGTTTCTATGCTGACTAAACAATGTTGAAATGCTGCATTAAACAATGCTGGTGAGGCTGGTGCGGTGATGACTAATCTGTGCCGAAAGGCTGATTCTTTATGCTGCAACAAAGTGAATTTTTATGCTGTCTGCTCGGTCCTGGTTATTTGCTTGGTTCTATGCTGCAATGTGTTGAGTCAATACCCCTGCAACCAATGTTGATTTATTTGTGCGGAATTGCTGGTTTGGTGACGTGACGATATGTAATCACGTTGAGTTTGGGCAACCAAGTTTTAATGATTTACAATGGATTTGATACAAGTTTGAAGTGTTAAATTCAGATTTTAGTATTAGTTTCTTCTTCAACGGCATGACCACGACGAGATGACCGAGATGGCACCGCGATGGCATGACCGAATCTTCCTTCTTCTCGTCTAGATATCAACTTGAAAATCTTGTTTTGAATGTGGAGTATCTCTCCGAAGATGAAAGTGTACAAGCTCAATTAGGTTGGAGATTTGATCGAGATTGAACTTGGGATTCGTCGCGAGCAAAGGAGCATTAGAAGTTTGGGGTCAATATTCAACAAATCAAGAATAGCAAAGACCGTGTATGAATGTCAGAGCATACAACATCAAGAAAACAAAGAACTTGGGTGTATGTGAGAATACTATATAGATTAGTCTATTGTTGTCTAGTTTAATCAATATTAGTCTAGATGTTTACTTATTTTCATTATACAAAGCTTTATCCTCATCTTTCTCTCCTCACCAAGAAACGTAACATGGTATCAGAAACACTCGGTTCTTAATCTCCTCATCATTTCCGTTGCAAATCTATTCTTCCTGTCTTCAATAATCTTGGACAGCTTCAACAAACTGACTGCAGCTTCACAGATTCTAACGTCTTCACCTTCAATCGCCTCGATTGCAGTACCTTCACCTTCAATCAGTCCAGCTTCATCAACAAACCTTCTCCGCGACCTTCAATCAGTCCAGTGACTCACAGATTCCAGCATCTTCACCGTCAATCGCCTCGCTAGCAGCTTCATCTCGTCGGTCTCAACCTTCTCCGCGACTTTAGCCTCACCAAAGCCGACTACAGCTTCACCTTCACTCTCTCGACAGCATCTTCAAAGGTGATGTTTTATGCAGAGCACCTTCAATGCCTCTGGTTCTGGTTCTGTTATTCTGTTATTCCAATGCTGATATGCGGTGATAATGCTGGTGTGGCTGCTGAGATTAAACAATGCTGAGATTTGTTTAATCTGATTAAACAATGCTGAGATTAAATAATGCAGTGACAATGCTGGCGAGGCTGAATCTGATTAAACAATGCTGCTTCAAAGTGTGGCTGTGCTGATTAAAAATGTTGGATTGTTGCTTTAGAAAATGCTGGTGTGGTTTCTATGATGATTAAACAATGCTGAAATGCTTAATGGTGGATTCTGTGCCGAAATGTGTGGCTGTCCTGATTAAAAATGCTGGATTGCTGCTTTAGAAAATGCTGGTGCGGTTTCTATGCTGATTAAACAATGTTGAAATGCTGCATTAAACAATGCTGGTGAGGCTGGTGCGGTGATGACTAATCTGTGCCGAAAGGCTGATTCTTTATGCTGCAACAAAGTGAATTTTTATGCTGTCTGCTCGGTCCTAGTTATTTGCTGGTTCTATGCTGCAATGTGTTAAGTCAATACCCCTGCAACCAATATTGATTTATTTGTGCGTAATTGCTGGTTTGGTGACGTGACGATATGTAATCACGTTGAGTTTGGGCAACCAAGTTTTAATGATTTACAATGGATTTGATACAAGTTTGAAGTGTTAAATTCAGATTTTAGTATTAGTTTCTTCTTCAACGGCATGACCACGACGAGATGACCGTGATGGCACCGCGATGGCATGACCGAATCCTCCTTCTTCTCGTCTAGATATCAACTTGAAAATCTTGTTTTGAATGTGGAGTATCTCTCCGAAGATGAAAGTGTACAAGCTCAATTAGGTTGTAGATTTGATCGAGATTGAACTTGGGATTCGTCGCGAGCAAAGGAGCATTGGAAGTTTGGGGTCAATATTCAACAAATCAAGAAAACAAAGAACTTGGGTGTATGTGAGAATACTATATAGATTAGTCTAATGTTTTCTAGTTTAATCAATATTAGTCTAGATGTTTACTTATCTTGTTACCTAGGTTAGTTTATTGTTTTACCCTAGCTTGCTCTATATAAGAGCCTTTGCTGAATGGAATCAGCCCGCCTTAAGATTCGCGGGAGAAACTCGTTGAGATTAATTACATCGAGCATGCAGTGATGTTGTATTTTACCCATCTCCATTGGTACGTTCTTTCGTTCACTTTTTGCAAAAATGTTATCTATGGTTCCTTTTGACTTTTAATTTCTTATAGCTCATCCGGAAGATTAGAGTCCTTTCTCACATGGTCGATTACCTGACCTATAGTCAAGGTAAATTTACTTATGAATTGATGGAGGCTTACAAGAGGTATATAAACTCACTCCCTAAGATATTGGAAACTTAATCGGTTACGTGGAAACGCTGGACGCTCGAAAGGGGTGTTGGATACAGTATACTTGAGGGCAAAAATGATGGAGCTCTCTGAATAGGGTGACGCTAAAACTGAGAAATCATTGATGAGTTCAACTCATGTCTTGTTAAGCCAAGGCGAAGGTCGCTCGTCATTTGACTTCTTTGCGCGAGGCGTGCACCAACTGAGACGAGGCATGTACTTGGGATGATTTGTTGATGGTTCAAAAGGGGAACCTTTGATCCAAGAAGGTTATTCTTGAATCTAAGTTTAAGGTGACACCTCTTGTAGAGTAAAAAATTGAATATTACAAGAAATATGAAGATTTCATTTATTCCACCCTAGAGGCCATGAAGTCGAAGACCACATCCTACCTATATGTAGTGGTTGATGACATGGAGAATGCGTATGTCGACCCTACCACATTGTGTGTGATCGTATCTGAGGATACACCTTGTAAAGAGGATAGGCCTCCCAAAAGTCACCCTGTTGGCGCACTTGTTTCGACTCCTCGACATTTTGTATTTTCCTTTCAATGCTTTTTAATCTTTCATCAATAAGATTCTCTAAATTTTTAATTCAGTTTTTCGTTTAGGCAAACAGAATTCACTTGTTTGGTTGTTGGCTTCTTGTGCATTCATTTTTATCTTTGTACTCTTGAATACATTACTCTAAATGTTCGATATTTCAGGGCAACTACTAGAAGTTCTAGGTTCTTGCTTAGTTGTAGGGTGATCTATGTTGACCACTACAACAAGATAATTTCCAGGTGGTAGTAGAGTAATCTAAATTAATCACTAAAAAAATTGGCTTGCTTGTATTATGATCTTACGTCCACCGCTGCAAGAAGACAGATTTTGCATCATTGTAAGATGATATAAGTTGACTGCTATAACAAGATAAATTTTGCTTTGTTTTAGGGTAATCGAAGTCGACAACTACAATAAGGCAATTTTTGCTTGGTTACAGGGTGATCTAAGTCGATCACTGCAATTGGACTCTAAATTTTATACTGGACGCAAGGTATATAATCGAATAATGCCTCTTTATTAAGTTTGAGTAATAACAATGCAATAAATTTTCTTAAGTGCTCCACATTAACAAGTTAGGGTAATATCATGCCATTTTTGTGTAAGAAATTTTGACTATCTAGGAGGGTCCCTCCCTTTTTGTGGAGAATTTCTTAGGGTGGTCTATGTTGGTGAACGGATTGCGTCTCATCACCATTTCCCCCAAAACAGTTGGACAACCCTTACTCTTTTGTTGAAATATCAAGCAGATCTTAATCTCATTTTCACTTAGACTGTTTCCAATTTCCATCATTTTTCGTCAAACATGGTGAGGTCCATTCCTCTTTCGAAGTTATTTGATTCGTAAACAAAGTATTTGAGCTTATATGGAGTAAGCGTGATCTAGACCGGGGTGACTGTACTGTAGACTACTACAAATGGAGTCTCACACGTTCCATTTTTCACTGTTGTTATGATAGTCAATAGCACATTGACCAATTCTTCTGCCCAGTTCCCTTTTAAGGCACTGACTTTATTCTTTAAGCCGATTAGAATCACCTTTTTGGCACCATTAATTTCTTTGTTGGTTTCTGGTTGGTATACTAAACTAAATTAATGATCAATCCCCACTTCTTCACGCCACCATTTCAGTTCCTTCCTCATGAACTGGGCCCATTCGCGTTGATTACCATTGAGGGTACACCATACCAAGATAAGATGTTAACCCTAAAAAACTTCCCTTCCTAGAACTCAGTAGTGGAGTCTAAGGCTTTTGCCTCAATCCATTTTGAGAAATATTCTATTGCATGTGTATTCTGTGTCATATGTTGACGGGGAGAGGGCCAAGGATGTCAATTCATCATTGTGAAAAAGGCCAAGCCCTCGCTAATGCGCACAACCTTGTATGCGCTTAACCTGTTCTTTAGGAGTATTTTTTACAGGTCTCACATTTCTTAACCAACTCCTTGACTTATTTATTCATGCTCGGCATCTAATATCCCATCCTGATGATTTATCTCACTAAAGATTGAGCTCCTTCATGACATGTCACTACTCCTTCATGGACCTCCATGTTTATCTGTTATCTAACCTGTGTTACAAGACAATTTAGGTAGGTAGTCGAGCATCCTCGTTGGTATTTGTATTTGTTGATAATTAAATAATCAAGTTATAGGAGAGTAACACTAATAGCTTAAACTCCATTCTCTAGTAGTACCCAAGTAGTTAGGTAGGTATAGATGAGAGTCATCTAATTTGTTTCAACTTCCATGTTGAATACCGTTTCTTTGCTCTTGATCATCAGATAAACAATTTTTTCCAGGAAGGGTACACCGTTAACTTCATCTTTTTCCTAAGGCATGCTCACTTAGAGAATAAGCTAATTCGTTTTCATATCTTAGTATTGCTTCAATGTAAAAATACTTGAAATCTTTAATCTGCACTTTTATGAGGGACAAGTATTTTTTCAAATGTTCTCCCGTTGTTGTGTACTCACGCTTGACTTGGTTGACTGCTAATTTAGAATTACCTAATACCCCGAGAGAGGATATTATCACAACTCTTGACAAGCGAAGCTCTGTGACTAGAGCTTCATACTCAACTTCCTTAATTGTAGCTTGGAATGTGAGGACTATGGCATATCTAAATGGTTTTCCTTCGGGACGAACTAAAACAAAGCTTGATCATGAGACTTTTTTAAAAGAGGACCGGTCGATATAATGTTCCCGAGATTGTGCCTTCTTTTTAGGCATATCTGCGAACTTCACGGTGAGTATAGTCTTAGTGTTTTTGACTATAAAATCGACTAATGCATGACCGTTGATGGGATTGTTTAGAGAAAATTTGATCCTAAATTCACATAGATCAATTTTCCACCTAGCATTCTTCCTGATGTGTTTGTTTTTTATAGAAAATGTTTGAGTGCTTCATTAGTGAGTATTGTACTCTCTAATTGTCCTGGAAGTAGGGTTGTACTTTCTGTGCTATACTGCTTAAATCATATAGGTGATTCTCAATATCAATACATTTTACTGCAGTAGGGACTTAAAGTTTGCTTACATAGTACACTGGAAATTGGGAGTTATTCTTCTCTTTAACGAATATTGTGGTGACTGATATAGAATTGACGCTTAGGCATAAGAAAATATGCTCGCTTTGTGATGATTTTGCCAATGCAGGTAAAGTCCGTAATTGATTTTTAAAGTTTGCTATGCTTTTTCACACTAGACAACCATTTAACGATTAAACCTCTTTGTGATAGATAGGGTACACCATTTCTTTGACCGCCTCGAGTGTTTTGGGGTTGGCCTTTATACCTCTCTCACTTACCATGAAGCGTAGAATTTTTATTGATTAGATTCTAAAGGCACAAACTGTTGGGTTTAAGTGAACGTTATGCTTATTCATCAACTACAATTATTTTCAGAGGTTGGTTGTATGCATATCACATCTGGGGGATATTACTAATATATCGTCTACATGCGCCTCCATAGTTTTTCTGAGCATCCTTTGAATAACATGTTGACAATCCTGTAATAGGTTGCTCCAACATTGATGAGTCCAAATGGCATTACCTTATAGGACAAGATATCATTTTTTGAGTATAAACCTGCATGGACTTACTTGTCGGGGTGCATCCTGATTTGATTGTATCCGGAGTCAACATCCATGAAGTTCACTGTCTCATGCTTAGAAGTTGCATTGACCAACTTAAGGATCCTCGACATTGGGTAAAATTCCATTGGGCACGCCTTATTAAGGTCCATAATGTATACACACATCCCCATTTTCTATTTATTTTCCTCACCGGGACTGGATTATTGACACACTTCAGAAAGCGTAACTCCAACATAAAGCCTACCACCGGGACTTCCCTATATTTTGTTGAATCACTACTATGTTGTTTTCACTTAATGGCCTCATTTTATGGGATAATGGTTTAATCATTGGGATGATCCTCAACTTATGATAAAATACATTCCTATTAATTCTTTGTATATCGTTGGGTTTTCAAGAGAACAACTATTTTTATTCTTCCAACAGGTGGGTTAGCGCCAAACTTTGTTCTTCCCACAACGTAGCTCTTACTCAAATTCCTTGATGTGGGTTCTTAATTTTAACCGGGCTCAAATCCTCTTCTGGTGATGCTCGGGACATATTTTCCCTAAGATCTACCTCTGTCTCAATGTGAGGGTTTCTCTTTGGTTCATTCAACAGAGGTAGTTCATATAGTGTTTTCTGGATGCGGATTGATCACCTAAATCTTCACATATCTAGTGAGTAGTCAGAAACTTAACCTTTTGATATGTGATGGAAGCGGTACTCTTATTAGGTAGGGTTAATTTTGGTCCAGCCCAAGATTGTATTTTAAGAAGATGGAGTGTCTACCATAATGAAAAAGCTATGACACTTTATTGCTCCTATAACCCTCACCTAGGACTATAAAGAGATGAATGGTTCCTAGAGGTTAGGTCCTACGCCTAGGAATTCGACAGAGTGAAGTTCACCTTATTCAAACTCTTCTTTGATTTTTACAACATTTCAAAGGCATTAAGGAACATGATGTCTATGAAACATCCCACATCAACTGATATTCTATCATATCAAATAGCGACATGGAACAATATCATTTTGCTTTGTCCATTCACTGTGACAGTTTGGTTATTGTTGGAATTACGAATTGTTCGAGACTATCTACCACATCCTTCTACTTTGGGTGTTATCATCAAGGCATCTACGTAGGGCGATAGTACATGGTCCATGTGCTCCTCCGAGAATGATATAATCGTATTTTCTTGGAGTTGAGGCCTATTCCCTAACTTCATGATAATGGATTGTTGGGTGACATATGTTTCGAGTGTTGCCTCTCTCGCCGCATGCTATGAAGCCTCCCACTATTACATTTATGGTTCCTCTTTTGTTCATAACGAATTAGTCCAGTTTTGACTAGGTGATCGTCGTCGTGGAGGCATTCAACTTCTCTCGCTGTTTGGCTACAAAATTCTCCAGTAGACATTTCAAGATCAAGTTATTGATATTGCACTTAATGGCCCTAAAGTAATCTGTCTTGTGCCACTTCGCCTTATGATATTTGCAATAACGTTTGAGATCTCGGCCCATGAGTAGTCAATTCTTGTTTAATGGACGGGTTTTGGCTAGGGATTACCTTATCGTTTTGACGAGGACATACATAATTTATCTATTGAGGGGGAATAAAAAGTCATAGACTTCCCTGGGTGTTCTAATTTGTTATGTTTTTGTCGTTTTCCCTTCCCAATTCCGTCTTCTTCTTTCTATCCTCTCGTGGTGGTTTGTGATGTTTTGGAATGAGCCTATCCTGGTCGATGAACCTGTTTTCTCAGATGGCGAGCTCCTCTAAAGTCTTTATCTCTTCTATGTGATAGTTTTTCCATAGCTTCCTAAATGACTTCTTGATGTCATCCAAGCCCCTGTAAAATGCTCAAATCACCTAATTGTATGTTACTTGTCGATCTATATCAGTAAAGTTCTTATTAAACCTCTAGTAAAATCTAGACAATGACTCATTGGGTTATCATCTCACCTTGTCAAGGACAATCACGCTCCTAAGAAATTGGCATTTTCCTATGAAAAAATCCATAAAATGGGTTTAGTGGTTGGTTCATGATCCAATGGATGACGAGTGTAATCCAAAGAACCAAGAGGATGTCGTTCTTGAGATATTCAATGGTAATAGTAACACGAGGTGATCATTGTCTTCATATTTTTCTAATTGGGAAGTCTTATGCCAGTTGATATGGGTAACAGGGTCACCATTGTCGTTTTATTCGTGGATGGGTCAGGCTATTACATCCCTTTGAATTTTGACTGAAAACAATGAGGAGATGAAGGGGTGTGAGGATTTGTCTCAGGGAGATATCGTAATGGCTCCTCATGGTTCCTTTAACTTCTTATTGATCAATTCCTCCACCTATTCAAGGGTGAAAAGGGGTTGTGGAGTACCTTTGGAAATTACTTGGGTATCATTTATTACAGTTATCTCACATAGGTTAGACCTACGGACATCAATTTCGAGGATGGTAGGATATTAAACTGTTGGTGTCAGGTGTGTGGTACACATGCTTAAGGTGGCTTCTTATTCCCCCTGATGTAGGATCATCACCGGCTGTTGTGTCTAGTGGTACACTCCCTGGGCTACAAGACTTTGGCATTAAGCTTGTTGCAGGAAGGCTTTCATCACATTTATCATCTCGAGAGAGAACAAGTTCATCCTAGCAGTCATTTGGAAGTCAACAATCATGAGGTTGGTCGGTGGGGAAAATGGTCATTGATGTGTTGTTAGGTCCATGCTAACACCATGAGGTTAAGTTGAGCTAGGAAGGTCTGTTGCTCGACGAGCGTCAGATTAAAGGGTCACCTCGAGCAGTACCTGCTCGATTGCAAATTCTGAGACTGACTTAGAAGTTCGATCCATGATTTTCTTTCACATATAGTGTTTAAATAAGATTGTACATTCGGTATTGTCGATCATAGTTCGCATACACACCATAAAATGTTAGAAGTTGCTCTAAGTTGATTAGAAAGACTCGTTGATGATGCTCATTGACTTGCAAAAAGGGACGGTTGAAGATAGTCTATGGGTCCCTCTTTGATGCTTAAATAAGTACACACGTTTTCTTGTATGATAATTTTAGATGTGCTTAAAAGGATAAGATAACAAGGTATAACAAGGGCGGTTTCAGGTTCGACTGTTCCTTACGTATTAATTGAGATACTATGAGTGGGATCACACTGAATATCACTGTCAGATTTATCGTGATCTTCAACCATCGTTGTAAATTGATATACATTGTAAGTGAAATTCTGTTTAGAAGAGTATCTTGTGTCTGGACTAAGGTCCGGAGGACTCCAGGTGGAAAGTCCATCACGAAGGCGAGCATAAAGTGCCCCGCCTTGGCAGGCGAAATTGCGTTGAGTTCACTTGACTCACATGTGAAGCACATGACCTGATCATGTCCGCAATGGAGTTCGACTTTGTTTTCAGAACGACTTCCTTTTATTATATCGAAGTATATCTAATGCGTATCAAACAGGGATATTGACGCATCACACTTATTTATTAAGTGAATGACAGGGTGAACATTAGGATCAAAACCTTAAAATAATGCAAAGTTCGTTAGCATTTGAGAATTTATTTGAAATCTCGATGGAGGCGGTTTCGACACCATGCCACTTAGAAGCTATACATAAAAGGGTAAATCGTCCCAATGCGCCACTTATACTGTTTTGTGAACCTAGATATTTTAGAGTGTTGTTATTTGCACCATCATTACTGTTCTGTCAATTGTTTCTATTAAATATTTAAGAATGGTGATTTTGCCCTCCTGTTCATATGCATATCATCTTCAACACTTAATCAAACCCAAATGCAGATTTGATTTCGACGTCAATCCAATTTTGAAACTAGAAATACTGTTCTGGATTGATTACAATGTTTTTGGGTTCCAAAACAACCCAGAACAACATTTGTAGGTTTAAAATCAACCTAGAACAACATTTATGGGTTAATTTCAAACCCAAAAATACAATTTATGGTTCAAATTCACACTAAAATTTGTTTTCTTGAATTTGATTCATGATTTTGTGTAGATGAAATAAAGATGAACATGAGGGCAAAATCATAATTTTGATAGAAAACAGTAATGTTTAATGGACAAATATTGACTCAACACTAACGGCGGTGCATTTAACAACAACTTGCAAATGTCTTGGTGCACAGAATAACAGTTTCAAACATGTTGGTTCAATTATCAACAACACGCAAACATCTTGGTGTATTGGGGTTATTTACCCCAAAACAAATACAGGGAAAAACATATATCGAAAGTGATTGTTGTCAGTTTGAAGGTATTGTCAGACGTCGGATCCGACTTTCCCCAACCCATTTTAAAAAAAAATTGTTTCATTTTTGCTTGAAAAATGTCGGGTCTTGGCAAGCAACGTGTCCGGTCGAGCGGGGTCACCAACCGGACCGAAAAATGAAAGAGTCGACACTAATTAATTAAAGGCTAATCAGAATCCTAAAATTGCCTAGGGTACATGGAGCTAACATCCTAGGGCCTGGAAAGGTCTACGTCTAGAGTATTGAGTTCAGGATTTTTATTACGTCTTAAGGGCTCGCGAGCCCATAATCTGCCCTTTCGGTACTTTAGTTCGCTTTTGAAATTATGTTTTACCGATTTACCTGAATTTGTCCGTTTTGATCATGCTTGACCCAAAAGATTACATGCGCTTTCGTTTTTTATTAAACAAGCCATGTACAAACATTTTTATTTATTTATGAATTAAATTCAAATAAATAAACAAGAGAGAATAAAGTTAATCGTGCTCGAAGAAAAGAAAAGTGGCTTAACGTTTGAGCCATTCTAGACGTATCAAAACATGCACTGATGATTTTGAAGATATTAAGTTCGCTGGACTAATTTGTCCCATTTTGATAAATTATAGGATGTCCAAAAAGAAAACTAGGGAGTAGAATGCAATTTATTAAAATTTATGCTGAATTGGAAATATATTTAGAAAATTGCAGAAATGACCCTAAACTATTCTGGACTTATTCGTAACAGTTGGTAAAGTTCCAAAATAACCTGAAACGTATTCTAGACCTATTTGTAACATTTTAAGAAGTCATGGAATATCCAGAAAAGTTTAGAAATCAAAATGTATTTTTTTTAAAAACGAGCTAAATCAAAAAAATAAAAAATTGCACAAATGGCCCAAAACTTTTCTGGTTTGGTTTATAACACTCGATAAAATCCTAGAATGACCCGAGAGTCCAAGGACCGAGTTGTAAGCTTCATCAAAGTTTGGGAATGACCTAAGTCATTTTTGAAAATAGTTTTTTCCACATATATATAATGTACATATATTATACATATACATATAGTATCACATATATATTATACATAGTATCACATATACATAATATATATATATATTATACATATATATAAAATATCACATATATATTATACACACACAAACACACACACACACACACATATATATATATGGTATTACATAGATATATAATATATGTATATAAAACCTCTGTTTCGTTTCACATTAGAAAATAAAAATATGATATTGAATATGAGAGAAATATACCCATTTCATTATGAGCTTAATACCGTACGAGGAACCCAGACCGACAATCACCGATATTGTTTTACTCACTTTTTTTCTTTTCTTTTTTAACTCAATCGCTCTTCTATTCTAATCCATCTACCCAACTTCCCTTCTTCAAATCTCTTCCTCATAAAGTACGTCTTCCCCTCCTATTTAAATAACATTTGGCTTCTTATTTTAATATTTTTTTATATATATAATATGACCAACTTGTTCAAAAGAATAACATGGCCAAGTGGGCATGTTCTTCCTTCGGTCGAACATTATCTCTCTCTCTATCTCTCTCTCTTACTCTCTCTCTCACTCTCTCTCTCTCTATATATATATATTATATATATATAGAGAGAGAATCATTATTTTTAATATATATATTTCTATCTCAATTTTTTCGGCTCGGTTCTTTGCGTACGTTTTTTTTTATCCCGAGCCAAAAACAGGTGTTTACAGTTGCCCCTCTTTGAACATGCGCTCATGGAAGTGATTTTATAAGTGTGTGTTCATAGACAAACAACTTATTTTGGCTCATTTTGATTTATTATTTACATAGTACACACACATTATCGTGCAACTTTCGGAAGTTGGACATCTACAAGTCCCAATTGTTCACGATAAATTGCGAAGACTGGGCAGGTAAACTCTCATAACCTTTTGAATCCCCAAAGCTGGACATGTACAAGTCCTGGTTGTCGAGGATGACTTGCGGAGGCTGAACACCTAAAGGCTCCGCTCTTTTTTTCTTTCTTCAGAAGCTGGATAACTACAGGTCCTAGTCGTCGACGATGACTTGCAAAGGCTGAACACCTAAAGACTCCGCTCGTCATTTTTTTTATTCCCATAAGATGGATAACTACAGATCCTGGTCGTGGAGGATGACTTGCGAAGGTTGAGTCTGTGTCGCCGTAACCCTAAGCCGCAACCCTAGATCACCGCAACCCTAGGCCACCACAACCCTACGTCACGCCATCTTCCTTGCGGTCATCCATGGAAGACGCTACTCCACCGTTTGCAAACAAGAAGGTTGTGTAATTTCTTGTAGAAGAAAACCTTCAGTCGTGGAAGCAACAGGTTCTGCTCTCAGTCCGTGGATACAATCTTGAAGCATATATGCATGTAACCGTGGATGTTCCACAATTTGTTCGTGACAACAATGGTCGTGATCAAGCCAATCTAGCGTATGCAAAATTGATGCAGCTTGACAGTTTGTTAGCGTCTTGGCTGCTGGGGTCTGTATCTCCTCAGGTTAGTCGAGGTCTGATTGGTTGCATGAATGCATCATCTATTTGGCAAAAACTGCATAGGGATTTATTGTCTTCATCAACCACTCAGATTATGCATTTATATTATCGTCCGATAGTCCGGAAGCTACTTCATCAGTCCATGCGTGATTATCTAACCGTCTTTTAGACTACTTGTGATAGTCTCGCGCTGTGGACATCCAATTAAGGAGATGCAACAGATTTTGATCGTTCTGAATGGTGTGAAAGGTCAGTTCGATAATGTGATTTTTGTAATACATGCAAGTAGAAATCCTTACGATATAGCATCTATGAGCTCGGTTCTATTAGATGTCGAAGCTAGGCAGTCTGATATGATCTTTGATTCGGTTGTTACGGTGAATGTTGCGGTAAATCACACTATTGGTCCAAAAACTTATGATTCAATGCACTCTGTTAATGCTTCTCCTGTCACTGGTGAGAGAAATACTTCACATCAGGTACAAACGCAGGATCAAGGACATCAACATTCTAGCTCAGGAGCCTATCACCAAGGTAATTCTGGCAGAGGACGTGGTTGTGGCAGGGGATATGGAGGAACTAGAACACAATGTCAGTTGTGTGGGAAATTTGGACATCTAGTGCATAGATATTATCAACGATTCATCGTTCACTTTACTGGAGTCACTGATCCTGCTCATTCATTCTCTTCCACACCTTCTGCATATCTGTCATCTGCTCAATGTGATTATTCAGTGGATGATTCCTATCCATGTCAAAGTCATGTTGCTCCATATCAACCGTCTCCAGCCTCTGCATATCCGCACCAACTAGTTCCACCGATCGCCCCATCTCCTAGCGTTGCACATCATGCTCCGGTTATTCATCCATACATGCCTTCGTCCGCACCTCCTATGGTTTATCCTCGTCCTTATCATATGCCTACATCAGCTATCTATGGTCATTACCTGCCATCAGGTTCTTATGCCTTTTCTCCTATTGTCTCATTCAAATCATCAAGTGGTAAGATCAACATATTGCCCTCGCGGCAAGCAAATCTTGCATGTGTTGCTTGTGTAGTTCATACTGATGCAAACTGGTATCCGAACTCTAGAGCGACAACCCATCTTACCAATTCTCAGTCTTTAAGTATCTGGAGCAACTTAGTAGGGAATGATTCATCTTTACGTATTTCTAGGATTGGATCTTCCATGATTCCTACTCAGTCTAAGCATCTTATGTTAAATAATATGTTATATACTCTCATTGTTACTAAGAATCTCCTCTCTGTTTCTCAGTTTGCCAAGGACAATCAAGTCTACTCTGAGTTTCATGCGTCGCATTTTTTGGTTAGAGATTCCATGTCACACAGAGTACTTCTTCACGGATTTGAGTGTGATGGCTTGTATCAACTTGACTTGTTAGCTATTAGATCTATCAATTCGGTTCACCTTAGTATTCTTTCTATTAATAGTAATGTTACAGTGTCTCGTCAATTGAATTCTACTCTAAATGTTGTTACAAGCGGGGTTACATCCTCACAAACTGAAATCAATAAAAATATTTTGGTTGATAATGATTCTTTATACGCTGGACCTACAACTAATTCTGATTGTGTGAATGTTGATGGTGATATGATGAAGGATGATCTTTCTTATTCTTTTAAATGTTTTGTTGCATCCTTATGTCCCAAAAGTTCATCTCAGTTGTGGCACATGAGACATGGACACCCTTCAAATTCCATTTTGACAAATAATTTGCGTCTTCATCATCTTCCTGTTAAACATATTTTTTCTGAATGTTCGGTTTGTGCTATAGGTGAAAGTAAACATCAACCTTATTTGTCGTCTGAAACTCAATATAATACTCCTCTTGAACTGGTTCATATTGATGTTTGGGGTCCCTCTCCCTACACATCCAACAATTCTAATTATTATGTTAGTATGGTTGATGCTTACAGTAAGTATAAGTGAATTTATTTTTTGGCCAAGAAGAGTGATGTTGCTCAGGCGTTTCAAGAGTTTCATGTACTTGCCGAGAAGTAGCTTGGTTGTTCTCTGAAAGCTGTTCCGTCTAACGGTGGTGGGGAGTTTCAGTTATTGTCCTCTTATCTTGCTCAACATGGAATTATGCATTGTGTCACCTGTCCCTACACCAATCAACAAAATGGTATGGTGGAACGCAAGCATCTCAAATTGTGGAGCTTGGCCTGACTTTTCTTGCTCAGTCATCTGTTCCCCTTCATTACTGGACAGATGCTTTCTTCACGGCAGTCTTTCTGATTAATCGCTTACCTTCATCTTCCATTGGTAATCTTTCTCCCCATGAGGTTTTATTTAAAACTAAACCTAATTACTCTTTTCTTCGCGTGTTTGGTTAATGATGTTTTCCTTATCTCAGACCGTTTAAGAATCACAAATTTTCTTTTCGTTCTGAGACTTGTGTTTTTCTGGGATATTGCTCTAAGCATCATGGGTATAAATGTCTCTTATCGTTTGGTAGGATCTATATCTCTAGAAATGTTGTTTTTCATGAAATGACATTTTCTTTTGCTGATCCTCATGGTGAGTTCTTTGGTTCTCTTTCTCCTAAATCTGTTCCAGCTTCAAAACCTTTTTTTATTCCTATTGATTCTATATTTCAGTCTGACGGGTCTTCTGCAGTTTCTCCTGATATTCTAACATCCCATGACTCTGCTCCTTTTCGATCGGTGGTATCCCCCTCTTCATCTGCTTGTTCTCAACCTCAACCTCATCGTATGAACACTTTTTCCTCTACACCTGCTTCTGTGCGGCATGTTCCTCCTCATGACTCCTTAGTCCCGGTATATCAGTTACAATCATTACCCTCTTCGATGCCAAATCCACCTGCATCTGGTTCTTTGTAAAAGGCTCAATCATCTGCTCATGTATTGAGCACTCATCCAATGATGACACGATCTAAGGCATCTTTACTAGCTCTTACGTCTACTTGTGTTTCTACTAAGGATTTATCTTCCAGAGAACCTCTGTCCATTCATGAAGCCTTGGTTTCTCCACACTGGGCCAATGTTGTTCATGATGAGATGAGTGCCTTGCTAGATAATAAAACATGGTATGTGGTTTCTCTGTTGCCATTTGGTGTAAGTGGTTGTTCAAAATTAAAAGACATGAAGATGGAAGCATAGCTAGGCATAAGGCTCGGCTAGTTGCTAAAGGTTTTTCCCAGAAGGCTGGATTTGATTTCAGGATACTTTCAGTCATGTTGTGAAGGCTGCAACTGTTCGGATTGTATTGTCTCTTGCGCTAACTCATAAGTGGTGCTTACGGAAGGTAGACATCAATAATGCATTTCTTCATGGAGATCTGACCGAGGAGGTTTACATGGTCCAACAGCCTGGTTTTGAGAAGCCTTCGTCATCTGGTTATGCTCTTTTGGTCTGCAAGTTACAGAAAGCCCTGTATGGTTTGAAGCAGGCTCCGCGTGCCTGTTTTAAAAAATTGAAATCATATCTTCTTCAGTCTCTTTGCTTTCATGTTTCTACTGCTGATAGTTGTTTGTTCAATAAGAAATTTGATCATGGTTTTGTTTTGTTACTTGTTTATGTAGATGATACTGTCATCACAGGTACATCCTCTTTAATGGTTGAACAAGTTATCCGTTCTATCAATGATCACTTCAAACTAGAAGATCTCGGGAATCTCAATTATTTTCTTGGAATGGAAGTTTCCACTGGAGAAGACTATTTTCTTCTTAATCAAAAGAAGTATATTCAGGAGCTGATATCTAAGGTTGGTTTGTCTTATGCAAATGTTTTTCCTACTCCTATGACAGGTACGTGCATCACTCGCTCAGGTATGGATCAAGGTACTAAATTGTTTCATGATGAGTCTCTCTATAGAAGTACTATATGTACATTGCAGCATATATGTATCACCAGGCCTGGCATTAACTTTGATGTGAACAAGTTAAGTGGTATGCAGGCACCGTGTTCTAGTCACTGGTCAGCTGTTATTCATGTCATCCGATATTTGAAAGGCACACTGAATCATGGTTTGTTGTTTCGCTCAGCTCATTGATCCTTTAATGATGTGTCACTGGTTTCTTTTGCAGATGCTGATTGGGGAGGTGATGTTCTTGATAGGAAGTCCATCTCTAGACACTATCTTCTTCTCAATGGCAACCCCATCATCTGGAGCTCCAAGAAGCAGTCAGTGGTTTCTAGGTCCAGTGCTGAAGCCGAATTCCGTTTCATTGCTAATTCTGTGTGTGAAATCCTGTGGGTGAAGTCTCTCCTTCTGGAAATAGGTTTAACTATGCCATCTCCTCCGGTGATATGGAGTGATAATACTAGTGTTGTAGCATTGTCAGAAAATATGGTTCATTATTCAAAGATGAAGCAACTAGAGATTGATCTGTTATTCATCCGAGAAAAAGTTCAATCTGGGAAACTCATAGTCAACTTTGTTCCAGCAAATGAGAATGTGGTTGATGTTTTAACGAAACCATTAACAGAAAATACATTTGTGCCATGGAGAAAGAAGCTTGGTGTGTTTTCGGTTCAAGAACTTCAAGAGTTGTCTTCACCTCTGCATTGAGCACTTGAATAGGTTCAGGTAATTCTTGTAGGTATCTATGACTTGATCTGTCCTCTCAGTAGCTAGTATCGTTTGTAGTTTTAAAAGCGCCTTGTTCTATTCCACTGAATGATCTTATTCAATCAGATTTAAGGCATCATGATTATTTCATTATGCAGTTAATAGTTCATGATCGTTGATGTCATCTTGATGAGCATTACATTTGTTGTTATTACTCTGTTTTCCATAAATCCTCCTTCTTATGCATCGGTGAGTTCCATTGAATTTTTTTTTCTCATGTACTAGTATGTAATTGCATTTCTTTGAGTTTTCTAATCATTTATATTGCCATTTATACATGTTCGTCCTCTTCTCTACACTTCAAGAAATATCAAGATCACTGACTTGACATAGGGTACAGTTTGATTCCAAAAATAGAGTTATGTGCACAAGAGAACGAGAAGATACTTGTGTTCATACTCTTGAGAAATAAAAGATGATGACTGGAACCATCCAACTGTATTGGTAAGATAAGAGCTAAAACTCTTTTCTCAATGTAAAATAATTCGGAAAAATGATAGATAAAGCAGAGAAAGGAAGACTGGTGTTAGGTTAGTATGATGATGTGATGAATTTCAAAGAAATTGCTCAGTTATGTTAAGTACATGTGTGAGATATATTTGATGTGGAATCTATGATACATCTGTAGGAGTCTTTATAGTGAAAACATTGAGTGAATGATTCATGATGTGTGCTTATGATAATATCATATGTGAAGGTACTAATATAACTGCATTATGAGTATAAGATTGTGTGTTTTTTAATCTGCTTGATATGGATACATTTGTGTGTGAAGAAAAACTAGTGCTTTGGCTTGAATGATAGATAGCTAGAGAGACTGGTCAATCAGAGAAGCATCAATGGATTATCAGAACTGAAATCGCTGATTCATGTGTCCAAACAAGGCAAAGCAGGCAAAGGAGTTCAAAGTGTTTTCAAAAGAAAATCAAGTATGGAGAATGTTAGGATATAAGTATAGGTATGCCGAAGGTTAAGGATATATATATATATATAGTAAGAGTTTAAGTATATATATATATAAATATATAGGAAGTTACCAACGGCTAGTTTTAGGATATATATATATATGCATTCGGAGGATATATATATGCCTTATAGGAAGTTGGACATCTACAAGTCCCGGTTGTTGATAATGACTCACGGAGGTTGAGCACCTAAATACCCCGCTCATTAGCTTGTAATTCACTTTGGAGGTAAAAAACCTTCTCGAGATGTCTTACTGCTTGCGCGGACTTCTCGACCTATTTTCTCATTAATTGACTTTGGAGTCCTTCTTAATGGAGTTCCCTAAGGTCATTCATAGTACGTCCACAAGGTGTATCCACGCAAGTTGTCGAGGCAACTCAAATTAACGTCGATCACAACTTCTCTTTATTCCTATTGTTGGAAACACTGTCGTCCAGTTTTGAGCCCTTTTGTTTTATGATTTTTTTTTATCTCTCGATTTTCTTTCCCTTTGGTACGGTATTTTTCGTACTGCACCTATTTGTTCCCTTTTGTTTTTTTGCATAGGTCGCCCTTTCAGGTTTTCAACCTAGCAGGGATTTGAGTTGTAGGGATCATTCCTTTCCTTTTTTCATGATTGTCCTTTTGGGCATTTTCAATAATGCCCCTCTTCCCTAAATTTTGCCTAAACCCCCCTTCGAGTTTTCGATTTATTGGGAATATTCTCTCACTTTTGAAGGCTCGTTTTCTGGTTAAGGGCTTTTTAATTTTTTTTTTTACCGCGTCCATACTGATTGGACTAAGGAGTTCTTTGTTGTCCGTGATAGTGATGATCATGGATCCTCCGCTGAAAATCTCTTTGACGTCGTAAGAACCTTCATATTTAGGCAAAAACTTTCCCCGAAAGTCTGAATTGACTTGAAGGATATTTTCTGAGAATTAGATTGCCCGCTTGCAATTTTCTTAGGTAAATGCCCGAATGGCTAAATGCACGAGTGATACGTCGCTGGTGCAAATGCCCGTGGCACAGCGCGATGAGACGCCTTTTGTCATGAGGTTCAATTGCATGTATTTGCATCTCGCCTACTTTGAATCGTCCATCTCTGCCTCGACGAGGATCCTAGCGGACGGGAATACTACTTCAATTGGCAACACAACTTCGTCCTGTAAACAAAAGAGAATGAGGTTGCCTTTATTGGTGCCTGTATTGAGGTCATGTATGCCATGAGTGCCCAAAGAAGCTTATCATGTCAGTCCTTTAATTGTTGTTAACACTACGCCATTCATTTGTGAGTGATATAGAGATGAAGTTTTATGCTTGCTCACAACCGATCAACCAGTATAGATTTCTTGCGTTGACAGTGATGAATTACTTAGGCATCACATGACACACGATGATGTCCTCGCTGATGAAAAATTCAATGGCCTTTGCCGTTATTGACTTTAGGGTAATAACCTTTATCTTGCAATCAATTTGAATCGATGACCGTTGGACGCCTTTAGGAAAATCATGATGATTACATTGATGCCCCACATTGATAAAGACCATGGGGAAGTAATGGGATAGAGCTCGTGCAGCGGAGCGTGGATTTGGTCCGCGTACTGACAGATGTGATATTGTTGAACATGTTCTATACAGTCAACTGTCATGGTAAACCAAAAGTACCCAAGTGTCGCGCATTCATGTGTAGTCCGCAAGAACCTTCATGAATTTATTCCATTAGATGCTCAGTTTCTTTAGCATTCACGCATCTCAAATGGGTATAGTCGGTCCATTGGGAAATTAATGGCTAGTCATTCCTCGCATGACCATTTAGTCATTTTCTTGTGGCATTCTTTGGGAACTCCGTACGCTGGGCATCTTTTTGTATTAGTGAGTCAAGGTTGACCGTCTGATTCTTTGATTGTACAAGTATAGGTTGAAACCTCTTTGATTCTGATCTCCATTGACAGTTTTTGGTTTCCCGGAGAAATTTGACTCATGGGTGCGAGCGTTGCCAATTTGTTTGTACGCAAGGACTCAATTAAGAACACAAGGTGATTGTTGGCCTGATTCTCTTCTTTACAACTTTCATTCAAGTAGTGACGACGTTGCTAACGTCGATGTTGTTGTCCCTCAATGGGTTTTTTCCACCCTTCGGGGAATTCGATCAGTTGGGAGCACTTCGTCTTGCTGTGTCGAAACTTTCCGTAGTGGTACATATCATGCCCTTACCATCGACGCAAATGTCAAAAATGCATTTGTCAACAATAGTGTCTCCCTGCATCAACAACGACGTCTCCCCTGCTATCAATAACGGTGTCTTCCCGGCGTCAACAATGGTATTTCCTCTGCAGGAATCAACAACGGTGTCTTCCCCGCGTCAACAATGGAGACTCTTCTGCATGGGCCAACAACAGCATCTGCCCCGTTTCCTCATTGACATCTTGATGGCATCTCCCCCATGTAAACAACGGCGTCTCTTCAACTCTATTTCAGCTCGATCGAATGACAGGGAGGTATTTTTTTTATCTCCTTTAGTGTGCAAAAAGAGTAGTCTTACCTCTTTCGGTGACCGATTATGGCCTGGTGGCGTGGGTCGGTTTAACTATGATTGCCACTTCCTCTAAGCGAGGTACAACTTACAAGCCAGACCCGATTCTGGTGCAGGGAATCTCGGCGTCCCTCCTTAGTTCGGTACCTATTACTTGTCTTCGGTCCCTTTCTGATCGGACAGTTGCATAATCTGATTTCACCTCAGGTAATGGGTTGTCTTAGAGTAAATCTTGTTTTTCCTGATCATACTCTTTACTCATTGCATTCAGGAATTGATACAATTTGGTCTCTGCTTCATTTTGTATTTCAAATTGCAATGTCGTCCGGGCCAACGGATCCTTCTCTGTAATGTATAGAGTTCAATTCGGCAAGGGTGCCCCCATTAGCGCGTGGACGGACAAAAAGGCATGAGGGAGATTCATCAAGCAGAGCTCTAATGGTGATACCAGTTGAAAATAAGTCGGACAAGCTCTCGTAAGTATCAATGTCATGACTAGAACGTTGATTAGTTTTCAGATTCTCTATTTTCAGATTAATTAGTTTATAACTAGAAACCAATGTTATTCTAGAACGTTGAAATATCATTCATTAAGACTTAAAGAAGCCCAATACATTCTAAATTCAAGCAACGCATGACTTGTAAACAAGATGTCTTAACAATGGTGACAGTAGATGGAATGGATTTCCAGAAAGAAAGTCATGACTATAATATAAACACAAAGATAGTAATACTCCACACAAGAAAAATTGAATTTTAATATGGATACCATTTCTAAGAAATTTGAACTAAAGAAGAATTTGTTAGCCGAAGCTTAGTCGTGCGGTAGAGGGCGTGCTCACTGACTTATCGAAACTAAATCAAGCACACGAGGGAGAATATGCCAAGAAGAAGAGTGGATTTTTGGTATTTAATCTCATCACATAGTCATTTAACCATAAGCGACTATAAAAAAAAAAAAGATTGAACATAAAATTAATATATGTCAACGTAAGTGACCTAATGGAAAATTTACCCTTTATAGTATTTGAACTGTCCATGTTACCTATACGATTTCAGTGGCTCATTTTTAGAAATTTAGGTCAACAATAACTTGAAATAATATTTAAACAATATTTTATTAATAATACGTAACCATTTAAAAAAATTGCAAAAGATAAATATCTAAAAATGGTCCAATATATTTGTGCAAAATGTTTTTTCATCTGAAAATGTTTTAAATGGTCAAATATATTTGAAGATGATGTTAAATGGTTTCCGAAAATTCAGTTAAAATTTAATAAAAAAAATAACTGAATATTTTTGTAAATGTCACAACAAATCCCCTACCCCACCCCCACAAAGTTAAATTGATTTTACTATTCGTGTCCAAGTCCAATCGAGGGTCCCCGCACTTGGGTCTCGGCCTAGGTCAAGTCGCCCAAGTTCAGGGTCGGTGTGCCCTTGATCGGCTCCTAATCGGGTCTTGATCGAGTTGGGACTCCGCTGTCACATTAATATAAGTTCGTAGAGTTTAATTGTAATGTTTGGAAAATTATTCAGTAAATTTTATAAGTTTGAAAGTAGTTAACGAATATTTCTTATGGAGGGTTGACAAAAGGTGCAATTACCATCAGTTTGAAACATGGTGGTCCATTCACTATCACGAAAAAATATGGTGGTCCAACTAAAGTTTAATGCAAACATGTTGTACCATTTTCAGACTTTTTGCTTTGCAAAATGTCAGTAAATTAATAACAACAATTAGTTAAACATAGATAAAACTTTAAGAACATTGTGTGTAACTTATATAACCACTTCTAACATCGGTAGTATACGACATTTACTAGAAATCCTGCAAATAAAAATAGAAGAAACTCATACATAAAGAAATATCATAGTATATAATGAAAAACTATAACATAGTAAATAGTTAAGTACATTTAATAAAATCAATTTTACTGCTTACCCATTATTCTAGCAAACTAGCACATCCTAGTTCGTCTTCAATAGACTCAAAATAAGGAACAAAACAAGCCATCATCAGTGTAACAAACACAATAATGACTCAATGCTTAGAACTCGTAGTTCATCATTCACATGCGGCTAATTTTTTTTAGCAAATTTCCACACTTTTTTCCACCTATACATGCACATTATAGGATTTTATCTATCGAAAAAATTACAACCCAAATTCTCGGTGTATAGTAAAAAAATTGATAGCACATAAAAAAGTTAGGGTTAATAGTACTAGCAATATTGGTAATACAAGAAAATGTTCCCAAAGAGGTCTCATCCAATTAGAGCTAGAACAAATATCACACCCAACCATGGATACCAAAATTTACAGACTTGGGTTTGAAATAAGTGTTTCAAGAACAAAATATGCCAAATTAACCACACCCACTGCAGTTGATATCAAAATTGGCACAACTAAGATTCAAATTTAGATTACTAAATTAACAACACTCGTCTGACTTACCACAAAATAGGTTGACATGAGATGTGGATTGTCACACACGAAAATCTCTGCCTAATTAAATGACTTCATGTTTTTCACTATCTTCTAGTTATGTATTGATAACAACACTCCCCCCCACCCCCCCACTACATTTTTCTTTTGGACGTGATTTGCAAATAGAGAAGGATCCAACCATTTTATCTATTGGGATGAAAGATAATTTGGGAAGTTCAACTCATTAATAACTTACGAATACTACACAAGTTGAACTAACAAAAAACTAACGAGAATTTGTGATTTCATTTTAAACGTAACATTGTCATACTTAGTGACCAAATAACACAATCTTGAACAAAAAAATAACATCAATAAATGTAAACAAACAAGTCATTGTTGGATACTAAGCGATATTATGGTGTCTCGACTAGGGGTGGCAGTCGTGTCGTGTCTAAACATATCTCGTGTCTAAACGGATATATCTTAAACGTGTCTAAACATGTCTCGTGTCTAAACGTATAATTCTTTAATCGTGTCTAAACGTATAGACTTGTTTAGACACAGAACCCACTAAAGTCAAACGCATATACGTTTTAAAGCAGATATATACACAAAATTCATATATACAAAGTAAGGTTTTCAAAGTTCAATATTAAAACGTAAATGGGTATTTCAATATTAAAGGTCTTCTAAGTAGACTAAAATTTGAGTATTTTTTTAATAATCAATTCTAATTAGAACTAGTAGATTAATTAAACGTGTGTTTATTGTGTATTTGCATGTTAGATGTGTTAACACACGATTATTAATCTTGTCTAAACGTATAAGAGTTGTTTAGACACACTTAGTAATTGTGTCGTGTCTAAACGTGTAAATTGAATACCGTTTGCAGATCGTTTAATCGTGTCGCAAATGCCAAAAAACACGCACCCATATAATGGCGAGCACCCAGACAAAGGTGAAAATTAAGGTAATAAACTCCAAACCTCGTCTTAGATGAATCCACACCAAAAGAACCCAAATCGCTATCGCAAATACAATGCTTAAATTTTGCCTTTAAAGTAAGGGCTCCCCTCATAATTCGAACTTCCAAAACCTTAATATGGCATGCCCTAAACACGCATATTGTTGCCTTTAATAGAACAACTAGTAGATGCAACATTGGGACACGAGCTACTAAGTTTCATGAACGCCTACCAAATCTGGGTGAGGCCCGTGGAATCTCTAGAAACCTCCCTAGGCGGGGTACCAATAACAATACATGGCGTACTTTGCCTCTAGGTCATCTAACGGGGGGAAAGGAGGTTAAACAGATGCATTCTCAGTAGACAGACCTACTCGGGCCATTGAAAAAATCATCTGACATATTAAGGGTCGACCATCACCTTTAAAACAAAAATTAAAGAAAGAATCATAAAATACCCAATCGGTCGAATCAAAATAGGGAAGTAGTAATCCCGATAACTCGAGCGCAAACTCGATAGTTTGAGTTACAGAACATAAAGGCTTAACAAACTTCAGTCGGTGGTTATTATAAATGATATAAATAACATAATGATCTCAATTCAAGAGTTCATCAAAGATATGGGCACCTCTTTCTGGTGGGTGCAAAACCCAAGCCAATCCTTCCTAGAAGAAGAAACACACTCTCTTGTAGTTTGAGTTAGTCAATAGGAAAACGGTAACTAATTATAGTTGGTATCCCAATCCAAGTAGTCTAGTGATCTCACCCCTCTTTGAAGCGAGACAACACACCTAGAAATAGTGAATGGACAAAGCGTTCGAAACACCGAAAAATGTTGAAGAAGTACTCTCACCCATGAAAAGCGCTGAGTACCCTAAAACCTACACACATCTTGAAAGCATTAGGGGTTAACTGGAATGGAATAAGGTGATAGTACATACACAACTCTTCCAAATCCCAACAAAAAGGGAACCACAACCCCGCATCAAGTTGAGCATCAGTAAATATGCCTTTTCCCAACCTCGGGGGATTTCAGCCTGTCCCAAAATACCTAGGACACTCGATGTCGCACAAGTCTCCCATGGACACTATATATCCTAAGTGTTGACTTTATCTTGAAGCACGAAGGTCTCTTCCTCCACGAAAAGCACAAGGGTACTCTCGGCAGCCTCACATTCCTCAACGGTGACCTCACCTTCAGAGACGGAGGCCTCATCCTAAGCATCTTGAGACTCCTTACTTGGAGTGGTTGGGTAGACTTAGGCACCTTCTATAAAATCATGGAGAGGCCGCAGTTTGCCTAGTGGAAATTTGGTGTCGACAGGTTTCATGCCATTGACTACCGCTTGAAGGAAAGCGTAAATCTAGGACTTCATCATTTACTGGGAAGCATCAACAAAATCCTCAAACTTCTTGTAGCACTCGACCACGACCTCCTGACTGTGGATACCCCTAGCGTAGACTTTGGATACCCCTAGCCTAGACACAAGTTTAGACTTTTCAGTCATAAGCAAATACTTTACAACTAGAAGGCGGTTCCTACAACCAGAGGCCTCGTCCCTTTCTACAACAATCTCCCTCAGATAAATTAGAAGACAAGCCATTGCCTCGGTACTGGTGTTGTACCTGGTGGCCTTCATCATCACTGATGGGGTTTATACGGGACGCCTTATTTTAATAAACCATTATATCAATGACCTAAAGAAAATCAATAAGATTTATACAAACCATTTATGTAAGGCGTCGCCCATAAATATATGCGAAAGGCGTCAGCCTATACAAGGTGTCGCCCATATCTGTCAAGGTAAGGCCGCATTAAATGGAGGTCACACAGCATTAAATGAGATTAAATATCTCTAATATTTAATAGATAAGGACCCATGTCCCATCCGAAGGTCAGGATCGACCTCAGTTAAAAAGGCTAACCAAGGTAAAAAGGAAGCACTGTTCATCAAGTTAAGCAAAGCCTATAAATACCAGCATTCATTATCATTTATTACATTCACATTTTCACCACATCCACATAAAATATCTTCAAAGCCTTAGAACTGACTTAAGCTTCAGAGTGGAATAAACGGGTCAACCCGAAATTGTCATTTCTACGTAGGTCCGAACCGAGAGGAGCGACGCCTATAGAGAAGATGATTTTCAGAACCCAACATCCAACGCCGTCTGTGGGAATCCTTGAGCAAAATATTGTCATGGCTCCAGCCAATACAAGAGCTAAGAAAACTTAGCAGGTGGAGGAAGGAAGTTTACTCCACAATCTACAACAACACCTGACGCCTTCTGCTTTTATGCCAAGGTTTCGGGGAAATTCAGGGGCGGCGCACCCAAGTGCTTCATCCCCAATAGGAGTCCAGGCTAGAGTATTGCCACCTCCACAGACTCGAGCGCCGCTCCTACCCGCAGAATCTCATATAGCCTCATCCGGAGGAAGAGCACCCTCAGCAGTGCCCACTACCCAAGAGATTGTTACTCCCGCACTTATAGCTGCAATAGATGAGCTTTTGAATCGAAGAGAGCTTATGGCTGTTGCCCGTGCAACTCGTCTTAATGAGCATCATCGCATGGGTGAGGCGACATCAGAACCCCGAGAGGTTCCCGTAGTAGGACTATCAGCTATGATAGATCCTTCGCCCAGAAGCGTTGCTGCAACGCCACCTTTAGTAACAATGGCTCCTCCTACGGGTGAAGTAACCCTAGATAAAGTGAGGGAGCTTATTGCTGAGGCAAATAAGGAACAACCAGGCAAACTAATGCCTGAAGTGAGAGATTGAGCATCACATCCTTTCACAGACGAAATTCTGGAGGTAGAAATACCATCCGTCCAAATCCCTAAGATTGATGTGTATAGAGGAGAGGGTGACTCGGTGGAGCATGTCCAAACTCACGAATCTTCCCTATTGGGAAGATCTAAAAATGAAAAGCATTGTGCAATACTTTTCCTTCAACCTTGAGCGGCGCCGCCTCTCATCAGGCTTGTTCATGAACCGGTTCGGGGTTGAACCGGTTCTAAACTGAACTGGTCTGGTTTGAAAAAAACCAGTACATTTTTTTGTTTCTAAAAAAACTGGTCTGGTTTAAGGGAAAAAGAACTGGTCTGGTTCGAACCGATTCAGAACCGGTTCGAACTGTTCTGGTATGTTTTTTTAATAACAATTTTGGTTCGGAAATAATCCGGTTCAAACCGAACCTAAACCGGCTGAAAATCCTCTTCAACACACTGAACCGTCTGAAAAAATACCGAACCAACTGAAAAATACTGAACCGGCTGAAAAAACACTGAACCGACTGAAAAATACACTGAACCGACTGAAAAACACACTGAATCGATTGAAAATCTGTTCCACAACCGACTAAAATCCTATCCAACATCAACATACGAGAGTCCAATATATCTCTAGGTTTGGTTTATTGAAGACATCTCTAGGTTTAGTTGATTTTGCTTCAAACCGGTTCTAAAATTATATAGGTTTAAAGTGGTTTGATTTAAATTTAAGTATAAACCAGTATCAAAAAACGAGTCGAGTCAAACCGATTCGAACTGGATTTTTGGTACTATTTTGAACTGTTCTATTTGAAGGCAAAAAACACTGGTCTGGTTTTGGAATTAGTTCGGCCGAACCGGTTCGAACCAAACCAGTTCCAGACCAGACCAGACCAGTTCGCCCGAACCGGTTTATTTGGCCAAGCCTACCTCTCATTGGTTTTTTGGCTTACCCAAGGCTTCGATCAAGTCTTGGACGGATTTTAAGGAAACATTTATCATCCTGTACATGGGTGGTAGACAATTGCTGAAAAGTGTGGGTACTCTAGATCATATCCGGCAGGCAGGGGATGAAAGTTTGGGAGATTTTTACAAACGCTTTAACCAGGCTCTAGCTAGTATCGATCAAGTCATCACAGGACGTGAGACTATTCGAGCTTTTGTTAGAGCGCTAGCTCCTAGGGGCTCATCTCTGCATGACAGTTTGAGTGTCATTCCTGTTCATACCATATCTGATATGGCGGCGAGAGTCAAGTCATATATTGACCTTGAAATAGCCCAATAAGGAAGGAAATTTTCTAAAGATCAACGAAAGGAGGTACAAGAAGGAAAAAGGCCAAAGCAGAAGCCACAGAGAAGTCGTCCACAGGAGGATAGATGAAGTCTTCCCAAAGAGGACAGGCACCGCCCCAATATCCCACCTCTACCACGAGAAGTTTCTGAGGCTTTCACGCCCTTAAACCAGGACATTTCTGTAGTTCTAAATGAAATGGAGAAGAGGGATTTGGCGTCGCCATCATTATCTCGAAAAGGAGGACCTATGGGCCCTTATCATGAGCAATATTGTCGATACCATCGAAGTAAGGGGCGTAGCACTGATAGTTGCAAGATTTTGAAGAGAGATATTGAGGTACTCATCCAGAAGGGACTCCTCAAAAACTTTGTGGCAAAAAGGGATCGGAGTCCCAGCCAACGGAAGGACAGGAGGGTGTTGCCTAAGAGAGAAATGGGAGATGAGGGCTCTAGGGGCAAGCAAGGACATGTACAAGTGATTAGTGGCGGATTTGCCTCGGGAGGAGAAACTAGTAGTGCTAGACAGGTATATGCTACTCAGTTGTCTGGAACCTCTAAGGCAGGTAAGCGCCCTAGATCGCCGGAAGAAACCAGTATTACTTTCAGGGAAGATGAGATGGATCATGTGACGTGCCCACATGAGGATGCACTGGTCATCACTGCGAAAATCGCTAGATACGATGTAGAACGAGTGCTTCTCGATTCAGAAAGTTCAATAGATGTCCTTTTTCTCGACGCTCTGAAGAAAATGGGACGGAATAAAAAAGACCTGAAAAAAGTGAACTTCCCACTTTTAGGCTTTACTTCGACTCCTACCTACTATGTAGGAGCCATTACCTTACCGGTATTTTTGGGTAAGGTATGAAAATCCTTGACAGTGGACGTCACTTTCGTTGTAGTCGACGCCCCTACAGCCTACAACTTGATTTTGGGACGGTCTACTTTGAATTCATATCGAATTGTGCATTCAACTTATCATCAACTCCTGAAGTTTCCAACTCCTCACGGGATAGGAGTGGTAAAAGGCAATCAGATGGGGGCAAAAAATTGCTACGTGCAATCCACTAGGAAACGAGTCTTAAAAGGAAAGGAAACCTTATCCATACAAGTAGAGGAGGATTTGAGGGAAAGGAAGGTTCGCCCAACACAGTGGAAGGACTGGTAAATATATGGATAGATGGCCCTGAAAAGGTCGTCCAAATTGAAGCGACACTTCCAGAAGAGCAGGCTATGGCGTTAACTCTCCTTCTAATTGAATTACGAGAGATATTTGCTTGGAAACCGAGGGATATGCTGGGTATAAGTGAGGAGATTATAACTCACGATCTCAATATCGACACATGTGTCAAACCTACCGCTCAGAAGCGACGACCTGTAGGGGAAGAAAAGGCCATTGCAATTCGGCAAGAAGTGGCGAAATTGATTGAAGCTCCATTTGTCAAGGAAATCATATTCCAAACATGGGTCGCAAACCTTGTATTGGTGAAGAAAAGCACAGGAAAATGGAGAATGTGTGTCGATTTTAGGGACGTGAACAAAGCATGCCAAAGATTCATATCATTTGCCACGAATTGACCAGCTGGTCGACGCCACCTCAGGGCATGAGTTATTGAGCTTCATGGATGCTTATTCTGGGTATAACCAGATCAAGATGTCAGCCAGCGACGCTCATCACACAACCTTTTATGCAGATAGTGATATATATCACTATACTGTCATGCCTTTCGGACTTATCAATGATGGTGCCACCTACCAAAGGATGGTCAACAAACTCTTTGCATGCATGATAGGGGTGATCATGGAGGCTTATGTCGATGATATGTTAGTGAAATCTATCAAAAGCATCGATCACACAGAGGTCCAATCTGGAAAGTTCTTGGGGTACATGGAGAGCCAAAGGGGGATTGAGGTAAATCCCGAGAAGCTAAGCGCCATTGAGGGCATGAACAGTCCCACTTTTCACAAGGAAGTACAAAGTCTAAATGGAAGGTTGGCGGCAATAAGCAGATTTTTATCCAAAGCTGGGCACAGATCCCTACCATTCTTCCAAGTATTAAGGGCCAACAAAAAGTTCAAATGGACATCAACATGCGAAGAGGCGTTTCAAGAGCTGAAGAAGCATCTTCGAACCCTACCGCCTTTGGCTAAGCCAGAAAGGGGCGACGCTTTAGTTCTCTACTTAAGTGTTAGTCCAGTGGTTGTAAGCTCTGTACTTGTAAAGAACATAGAACTGGCCAAGTGCCAGTTTACTATGTATCTAAGGTCCTTTTAAAGGCAGAAATAAACTATGTAGAAGTTGAGAATTACTGTACTAACTAATCAACCACTAAAACATTTCCTCCAGAAACCAGATGCGTCTGGAAGGATGATAAAGTGGGGGATAGAGTTAAGTGAATTTCGAATCCAATTTGCTCCTAGAACAGCCATAAAAGGTCAAGCTTTGGCAGACTTGATTGTCGAGTCCACACATAGCCAGGAAGAGGCGTCGCCCTCCACAAATACCTTACCTCCAATCATTAAAGAAGAAGCCTCGCCTGTATTGAAGTTATACATAGATGGATCTTCATCCATTGAAGGTTCAGGGGCTGGATTGGTGCTAACTCCACCAGATGGAGGGGAGTCTTTAAAATATGCCTTGGTTCTAACCTTTAAGGCCACCAACAACGAATCTGAGTATGAGGCGTTGATTGCGGGTCTAAGGATAGCTCGAGGTATAGGCATCAAAGCCATCAAGGTATATTGCGATTCCCAACTTGTGGTTAATCAAGTCAGGGGGGAATATGCAGCTAAGGGAAAGATGATGAAAAAGTATCTAAATGAAGCCAAAATTCTGATTGAAGGCTTCGCCCAATTTGAGATTAACGCCATTCCGAGAGAAGAAAATGAAGAAGAAGATGCCTTGAGCAAATATGCCTGGCAGCCAACACCCTTAAAGGTCCATTTTGATGAAACTGTTTTATGTCAAGAAACATACGAGTGTTTGAACATTCATAGCATCGATACATGGGCGACGCCTATAAAGGCCTATTTGTGATCAGAGATTGAACCTTTGTAGGAGGCGGAACTGAAAAGAATGACGCGTATAGAGCCAAGTTATACCTTGATTGATGGAGTCCTTTACAAAAGGGATATTCTACGCCATTTTTAAGATGTGTTGCCCCACCTGAAACTACCACCATCCTCAGAGAACTGCACGAAGGATATGTTGCTTGCCATGAAGGGGCTAAATCCATTGTTCGGAAAGCCTTGAATCAGGGGTATTATTGGCCAACAATGGCAAATGAAGCAGAAGAAATGGCAAGAAAGTGTGAATCATGCCAAAGGTACACTCCAAGGATTGGGCGTCCCTCATCTGAATTGATACCTATGCGCGTCGCTTGGCCATTCGTGCAATAGGGAGTCAATTTGATGGGTCCATTTCCCAAGTCTAACCAGAAGTGCTATATTATAGTAGCAGTGGATTACTTTTCAGAGTGGGTAGAAGCTAAAGTTTTGGCGTCGACTACGGAATTCCAAGTAGTAAAATTCCTGAAATCCATAATTATTTCTAGATATGGAATTCTGAGTGTTCTTGTCAGTGATAATGGTCCTCAGTTTGCTGGAAGGGAGATAAAATGCTTTTGTGAAGAATTGCACATTGAGCATAGCCGTGCCTCGGTAAGGCATGCCCAGACAAATGGGCAAGTAGAAGCAGCAAACAAAGATATTCCCAATGGTTTGAAAAAGCGCATTGATGCTTTGAAAGGAAAATGGACTGATGAATTGGATAATGTTTTATGGTCCATCAGGACAACACCAAAAACATCTACGGGTGAAACACCCTTTGGATTGGTGTATGGTTCGAAAGCTGTGCCTCCTACTGAAATAGCAGTACCATCGCACCGAGTAACCCATTATGAGGCGGTGCCTAATGATGAACAGAGGGGTGTCGACCTTGACTTGGTGGAAGCTAAAAGATGGATCTCCGACAAAAATCAAGGAGGAATGAGATTAGCCACTGCTAGATATTATAATCGGCGAGTGTTCTCACGCCAATTTTTCGTGGGGGAGATGGTATGGAGAAGAAATGAACTCTCACACCTTGATAGGCTGAATAAACTATCCCCGAAATGGGAAGGGCCCTATAAGGTCGTCGTTGTTCCCCACCCCAACGCCTATGTCTTGGAGGGTGAGGAAGGAAGAAAGCCAAGGAATACTTTCAATGCGGAGCATTTGAAAAAATTCCATGCTTAGATTATAATTTGCAATGCCATTGTATATATATCAAGTATTTGAATATTACTAATGAGTATTGCAAGTTCTAGAAGTCATCGATTCAATGTTTGAATCAGAAAGTCGACGCCTTGATGAACATGCCTTGACTTCATTATCTAAAAACGATACTTTACAAGGTAAAATGTTCAAGTGCTGAAAAAAGCGAAAACTACAAAAGAAAAGTCCTAGAAAGCAGTAAAATTTCTAATTGCCCTTTGAAGGAATGGTCTTTGAAGGAGGACCCCTGGGAGTGTCAGTGCTAGGCTCAGGCGCCGCTCTTTTCATCCCAACCTTAGGAGTATTGGTGGTGGCTGGCGTCGCTTATGCCTTCTGGGCAACTTTAGCCTTTGAAGAAGCAGCTTCAACTTCCATGTTCTGCTGCTGCATCCGCAAGAAGGTTTGAAAGCCTTGTACCTTCTCCACAGGGAAGTCTGGCTGAAGCTCATGGATTTGGGCGACCAATTTTTCGTACACACAGATAATTTTGTTAACCAGGTGCCTCTCAACAGCTTCCTCAAAGGCAGCAGTTTTCTTGATAGACGCTACTGCTTCCACCTTAGCAGTCTCTAATTGTTGGAGCACCGTCTCTTTCTCCTTTTGAATAGCTTGGAATTGGAGAAAAGCTGCCTCTATCTCCTTCTGGGCAGTCTCAGCCTTTAGGAGCGCCGCCTCCTTATACTTCGTCACAGAGGACATCTCCTTGGTTAGAGAAGATAAGTTCTTCTCAGCCCGACGAGCATTCTCCCTATTTTGTCTGGAGACTTGCTCACACTCCGCAAGTTGCTGGCCAAACTTATTAGCCTTGTCCACAGTTAATTGAGCCTTCTCAATGGCTCCATCCTTCAACTCGACCTCTTCATCAAGGCGTCGAAGAAGGAGGGGATTATCCTCTTCCAGCTTTGCCTTCCTCTTCATCCAGTCAACCTTCTCCTTTTCCAGATGAGCAGCTTTTGCAGCCCTTAATGCATGGTCTTCTATAGAACCACATTTGTGGGTCAACTGCACTGCTAAGGCGCCGACATGAGTCTTTGTAGCCAAAAGTTGTAGACAAAAAGGGATTAGACGAATGAAAGGAGGAAATAATAAAATGTGAGTAAAATTAAACTTACAGAGGCGGCGGAGGTGAGGTGGTTCTTAACAGCCCATTCGATCCATTGAGGATCAAAGTGAACCTGGCAACGATCGCCAGGAAGAACTGACCCGCTCACAATATGGAGATCTAGGTCAAAGTTAGCAGGGGTTCATTCAGGAAGCTTCGCTTGAAGGGAGGTCCCCTCTGCAATATTGATCCCTTGCAAGCGATGCCAAGGTTCCCAATTCATCAGGCGGTTCTCGTAGACAGGTGTCTCGTAGAGGTGCCGCCTTAAATCAAATCCAGGGCCTTCGATAGGACCCAAGGGAGGATCGACTGAGGCAGCAAGCAAAGATACCTGAGGATTGATGGAGGCAGCAGGCATCGCTGGTCTACCAGATGGCTGGACAGATGGCCTAGGAGACACTTGCACGTGCGACGCCTGGGGCATAGTAGGCGTGATAGGCAATGGGGACCTCCGAGGCGAGGCTTGTCTAAGGGGTGAGGGATCAAGTTTTGAAGTAGAAAACACCCCACCCTCTGGCGACGCTTCCGCGCTTCCTAAAAAATTAACAAGTTAATTAGTCAAAGCCTTTACAAAACAGGATACAATTCTTTTAAAATAAAGAATATATGTTGGCGGCGCTGTTTCTTCTGTACTCCCATCCAACACTATAGTGTTGGAAGGATCAGCAGGGTTGGTCCTATCCTTCTTAGAGCGTCGCTTCAGAGCCATAGTTTCAGCCTTGTGCTTCTTCTTGGATGGTTCCTCCTCTTCTTAAATTGGTGGAAGAACTCCAGTCGACTCCTTGACATAGCATCCAGAAGGATGAAATAAGTAATCAAAATCAGCATCTGCAAAGAAGAAAAAAGAAAAGGATTAGAAAAATAGCCAATCAATCTACGGCTGAAAAGTCGACGACTTTAGTGCGGCACTAGCAAGCATCGCCTCCGTTGTATCCTTGGATATAAAGGAGAGTTGTCCTTTGGAATGTGCTATATATATAAGGTTGAGGGTATCAATATCCTCTTCCGAATATTCTGTAAAGAAGGGTAGAGGCTATGTTTGGGGATTTCTTAAAGCCCAGGCGACGCCCCCAAAGAAGAAGAAATATTTGGTTTTCAAATTTGAGTTAGTGGATTTAAAACCACTAACCAAGGGTTTTTTGGCGTTCCAGAACCAAGGGTTTTGACCTAGGCGTCGCACATTCCATCCTTTCGACTCGGGGAAACTGGTTTGAAAAAGAAAAATGCCAAAGGCGTTGAATTGAAGGCGATAGAAGGATCGGAATAAAGACAATAAGTAAGGATAGTTATTTTCGAAGCATAGGATACTAAACCCTACCCACATGCGTATGGCGTTAGGAGTCAATTGGGTAGGGGTGATGCCATAATAGCGACACAGTTCTATTAAGGAATCGCAGAAAGGGAAGCGATGCCCTGCCTCTATTTGACTCAAATAGATCGTGGCTTCGTCTTCCCTTAGAAAGCACACCCGATCGTCGCCCATGGACTCAGAGTAGGGGAATCGGGGTCGATCCTCATTACTCATACCCGAGGCTTCAACGACCCAAGCGAAGTTTTCTCGGGTAAGAAGGTTTTGTTTAGGATCGATAGCAAGAAGGGTAAAGTTAAGATTCTTACTGGAAATATTGCTGGAATACTCCATGACTTTCTTCAGCAAACTGGACTTCTGATGGCGTTACTCGACAGCTGGTAAGGATGGCGACGCTCCTCTTAAAAGGCGATGGCTATCAGTTTTTAGAGAGAGAAACTAGAGAGAAGGCAGAGCAAAAGATTTGAAAGTGTTCAAAATGAAGGGACCACTCCTTTTTATAGTGGACCCATGTAGACGGAATCTGAAATGTCACCCATAGATGACCGTTGGATGAAAACGGAATTTGAAACGTAGCTTTTTGATTGACCGTTAGATTGCAACGGTTACATGGATTGCTGACGTCATCACACTGTTTCATTCAAATTCAAACAAAACCAAAATATCAAACAATGTGGACCGCTGGATCATCAGAGATTACACGGATTGCTGACGTCATGGGGGACAGATGAAACGATTTCCTTTTTGAAAGAATTCAAATTTTAATTTTACCGCCAGGAAATTGTAAAAATTCCCGCCATTAAAGGCTCATCGACGCCTAGAAAATTCCAGGTGTATTAACACCTGGGAAAATTAAAGGCTCATTGACGCCTAGAAAATTCCAGGTGTATTAACACCTAGGAAAATTAAAGGCTCATCGACACCTAGAAAATTCCAGGTGTATTAACACTTGGGAAAATTAAAGGCTTAGCGACACCTAGAAAATTCCAGGTGTATTAACACCTGGGAAAATTAAAGGCTCATCGACGCCTAGAAAATTCCATGTGTATTAACACCTGGGAAAATTAAAGGCTCATCGACACCTAGAAAATTCCAAGTATATTAACACCTGGGAAAACTGAAGGCTCATCAATGCCTATGAAATTTGCAAAAGTTAGTAAATCTCATAGGAAAGCGACGCCTATTAAAATACTTCTAGAAAGGCGAACTCGCGGAGAGATTCTATCCAATCAGGAATAATACTCCTGCTTGGCTTGGGGGGAAAATGATGGGGTTTATAAGGGACGCCTTATTTTAATAAACCATTATATCACTGACCTAAAGAAAATCAATAAGATTTATACAAACCATTTATGTAAGGTGTCGCCCATAAATATATGCGAGAGGCGTCAGCTTATACAAGGCGTCGCCCATATCTGTCAGGATAACGCCGCATTAAATGGAGGTCACACAGCATTAAATGTGACTAATAGATAAGGATCCCTGTCCCATCCGAAGGTCAGTTTGACCTTAATTAAAACGGCTAACCAAGGTAAAAAGGAAGCACTGTTCATCAGGTTAAGCAAAGCCTATAAATACCAGCATTCATTATCATTTATTACATTCAGATTTTCACCACATCCACATAAAAGTTGTTCAAAGCCTTAGAACTGACTTAAGCTTCGGAGTGGAATAAACGGGTTAACCCAAAGTTGTCATTTCTACGTAGGTCCTAACAGACAGTAGCGACGCTTGTAGAGAATACGATTTTCATAACCCAACAATCGCCGCTTAAAATGCCCAACCCCGAGGACACCTTCTGCTCGATCATCCAGCTCTACCACATGGGTCCCCAGTTCAGTGGCCTCCGAAGGATTCAACATACAAACCTTGTAAGCATCCACCTTGAGGGTTAAATCAACTTGGGTGTGGGCTTGATGACCCGCCATGCGAGCGAGGACCGTCTCCTCGCGAACGAGTTGTGCCAAAAAATCAAGAATAATAAAATATCCTAATCACAATATAAGGATGTGATTATGACATATAAGACCTACCAAAGCAAGTCGCGTGAAGTGCGACCTTATGGCCTCTTCAACCTTGTTGATCTCCATAAGTGTCTATTGCCTGTCATGTGGAGAGATAATCCCGTTCAGCAAATGCATAAACATGTCAAAGCTATCCTCAAGACTTATCTTGTTTGGAATATTACTATTCCGTAAGGAGGAATTTGTCGTTAATATCCTCTGGGATCCGTCGTCCTAGGGTGCCTATTTAAGTTCATTAACCCTAAATGTTTCCCAGGGAAGGACACCCTGGCTTGGGCGGACCCCCACCCTCAGATCAGCGTCTACCCCACGCAAAATCCTCGTCCTCCTCCTGTTGAGGGGGTATAGCTTCAGAACAAAAAATAGAAGAGACGCCTATGGAAGATCGGGACTCGTTAAGATATGGGAGCCTTCGACCTTTCCTTTGGCGACATCGAGGAGGTTTTCAACTCCGTGAATGGCACATATCCAATAGTACAAAATCTCCCAACCGTCTTCTTGGGGCAAACAAACTCATGGCCAAGTGTGTGTTCATCCTTTGTGTTCTAGGATCGGAGAACAGGACGAGGAGGCAGGTCAAGGGATGCCTTTACCGAAGATAACCAACCTTTAGTCTATGTTCAAAAAAGGCCAAAAATATTAGGACCCCGAGTACCTACAAAAGGAACAAGGGGAGAAAAGAAGTTATAATGGAAAAGAGAGAGCAATCTGAATGTCATCTAGAAGAATAGAATGGCTTGAAATTAGGATCCGGTCATGACAAAACAAATCGCCAATAATGTTCTTATCGCTCCTAGAAAGCTCGCCAAAGTTATTCTAACATCCTTGAAGTGTTAGAGAGCCCATGACACCTCACTTTGGTAAATTAAGTGTTCTTTCTTATAATTAATGTTGCCTGAGGGGAACTCATCAACGATTTGGAAGCCAGTTGCCCAATTCCACCCCATAAGCGTCAATGATGTAGGAAATAATGGTAATGGTTGAAGCCCACAACCAAGCGGTAGGAACATATTGAAATGGGGAGAGAGTATTTCAAAGTATAGCACTGTCAGCATAGAAGGCTGTGTGAGGTTCATCATTCGGGTGCATTCGGATCTGGTTGTATCCTAAATAGGCGTCCATAAAGCTCAGTGTTTCGTGAATAGAGGTTGCATCTACCAGTTGATCAAGTCGAGGAAGAGGGTACGAATCCTTTGGGCAAGCCTTGTTCAGGTCGCGGGAGTCGACGCACATTACACTTACCGTTTGATTTCTTTACGAGCACTGGATTGACGACCAAGCTTTGAAATCGCACTGCCCTGAAAGAACTGTCTTCAAGCAGTCTCCTACTTCTTGCCTGATCAACAAGCGCTTGTCGTATCCGAATGACCTTCTCTTTTGAGCAATCGCCTTGATCGAAGGATTTATCCTTAGCTCGTGGGAGATTATGTCGGTGTTGATGACTGGCATATTACTGGGCTTCCATACGAAAAGTTTCTTATATTCTTACAAGAGGGAAGTCAGGGCACTTCGCTGGTCGTCGTTGAAGACGGTCCCAATGCCCTGGAGGAGGCACTTCAGGGCACTTTCTTTTCTGGACTGTTAATTTCGCTCTCTGCTAGTTCCTCCATTGGGGTTGGCCGAGCTTGGTCTTCACGCAGGTCAACCACTGTCTCGATGGCGAGGGTTTCCCTGTGGACCTTCCTGCGAAGGCAGTTCACATTGCATTGTCATGAGGACGTCTGGTCGCCTAGAACTTATCCGATTCCATTCGGTGTGAGGTACTTCATTTTCTGGTGGACTGTTGAGGCCTTGATCTTATGAGGACTGATAGTGGTCCTCCCGAGGATGGCGTTGTATGAGGTAGGAGTGTCGACCACTAAGAAGGTGACCGATACCTTTATGCTTTTCCATTCTTCCCCAAAAATTACCGGCAGGGTTATGGCTCCCAGCGGATAAGTTGTTCTCCCAGCGAAACCGATGAGGGGAAAGTCAAATCGCTAGAGGTCTTGCTTGGATTTGCCCATTTTTTCGAAGGCATCTAGGAACAAGGATGTTTGTTGAGCTTCCTCTGTCGATCAGAATCCTTTTCATATCGCAGCCATGTACTCCAGCTGTGATGACTAAAGAATCATTGTGTGGAGTGGTGACATGTGTCAGGTCTTCCTCGGAGAATGAGATGATGCAATATTCTTCAGGGCGAGGTCTCTTGCCCAGCTGGACAGCTGTAGAGATTTGGGCGGCATAAACTTCTCTCACATTAGACCCCTCGCCTCTGACACCAAACCCTCCAGCAATTAGGTTTATCACCCTCCTGCTCTCGGATGGGCCAGATTGCTCTGGCGGAACTGGCGAGTAGGCTATACGTGGGGGCGTTCGACTTCTATCTCGTCCCGCCACAAATGCTTGCAGCATGCCTCTCTGGATTAACTTCTCGATGTCTCTCTTAAGAACACGGTAATCATCGGTCTTGTGGCCCTTAACCTTATGATATTTGCAATAGCTCTCTGTGCCTTTTCCCATTGGCTGAGCACTCTTCCGGGGCATTGGTGGCCTTGTCAGAGACTTTCTTTCCATCTCGACTAGTACCACCGAGATATGCCTGTTTAAATGCGTGAAATACTCGGGGACCTCTCAATGACTTGGTCCTGGGGTTTCTGATCTCAGCTTTTCTCGACCCTTCTTATCCTTTTTCTCGACCAACGACGACGTGCACGCGCGTAGAGTGTGCCGTAGTATAATATAATCATTAGAAAAATTCACTTTAGTGGATTAAAAAGTTGTCATTTAAAATATTTTTCAATTGTATATGTATAAGACAAATATCTACATGAATTTACAACTCTTTATTTACTATTGTAAATGACATATATGTTGATTCAAGTTTTTCTATAACTATTCAATGAGAGTAAATAGTCCCTTAAAACACAATATAATTATATATAGTAATACAAAATAGCATTAATAGTTAACGAAAAAAACAATTTAAATTAAAAAACACTATTACTGGAAATTAAGATATATAATTACGTCATTAGTAATTCAAGAGTTCATTGATCTAGGTAATAAAATATTTACATAGACTACATTTCGAGTATGTATACCTGTAACTCCTTCAAACACTAATTTCTTAACCAAAATTTTGTTGTTGACTGCGTGGTGTCACATGATAATGTAATATATAACTGATTATGACGAAAAATCTGGTCAAAAAAATAAATGTCGACGTTTCACAAAGTAAGAGTTTGCGCTTTGTTTATAGTCATCATAATATTAAGCCGTACTGAAAATAGTTTACGGGACATTTAAAAATGTAAGTGAAATTTTTTGTGATTTAAGTTGCAACATCACATCTTAAATCAACATCACAACACATTAATTGCATAACAGAACAGAGTGAATTCAACAAAGATCTGATGATGTTGTTGTTGAATTCACTTTGTTCTGTTATGGAATTCATGCGTTGTGATGTTGATTCAAGATGTGATTTGCTAATCCAATGCCTCTACAACAATGTTGAATTACTTGTTGCTAAATATGATGTTTCAAGATTGATTGGTGTGTGATTGAGTTGCTTGCACAAACAAGTCTTTGAGGAGATTGATTCGAGCTTTCACTGCAAGTTCAAGTGTTCGTCCGTCTTCAAACCCACGTGCTTGTGTTGGAGTCAAAGGATCAAGTTAAAGATGTAAGGTGTGTGATCTCAAGTCAATTGTGGACTAGTTCGGGATTGTATTTGGGAATTTTTCGCACAAGCAAATAAGCATTGGAAATTTGGGGACCAATTCAAAAAAATTCAACCTTTCAGGATCAAAATCAAGAAGAGCAAACAACATGGGTGAATATTAGAGTAGTTCTATAAAATTTAGATATTATACTTCTATTAGTCTTTATACTTTAATATATCTCTTTATATTTAGTTTATTATTTATAATTATATATATAGTTAGATAGATAGTAGGGCTGGGCATAAACTGGTTCAGAACCGAACCTTTACCACATTTTAAAACTGGTACGGTTTACCGCTCCAGTTTTTGGCCGCTCCAGATTTTAACTGATTTACCATACCTGTTCTGAACCGGTTTAAAAACCGGTTCAGAACTGGTTCGGTCGAACCTGTTTATACCAAAATAATAAAATAAAAAATTCTGAACCTGTTTATACCAAAAATAAAAAATAAAAAAATTTGAGGTTCCAATTCAGCAAGCATCCAATTGAAATTACAATACAAACATAAATCCAACTGAGGTTCCAATACAAACATAAATCCATTACAAACATGTTTTCCAAAGGAACTAGGAAGATATAGATGCCTCAGAATGCCACCACAATATGTAGGCAGCAGAACCGGAGTGGTTCAGAACCGAACCAAGCAATAGATGCCTCGCTTGACGGAGAACATAAACCAAGCAAATCTTACCTTTTTAACTTCTAAACCAATCACTAATCCAAACCACCAGAGACACCAGACATGTCAGTACTAGAAGCAATTATTGGGCGATGTGAAATCCACTCTTAACCTGTTCAAAGATGTGAATATATCCAACAACTTCAAGAGTTTGATTGGATCTTTTTTACTGTTATTGCTGCAAGAATTTTATTATTGAACTCAGATACATGAAAACCAAAATAAACATTTCACAACATTCTCCTACTTTTGGATACAAGTAGAGCAGTCATCCAATGCAACCTATCCATCAAGTATAAAAAAAAACATACCTTTGATGTTGTAAACATGTTAGATTACAGTTTAGAATCTCTCCTATCGCTATCAACTTGGAGTTGTTTCAATTTCTGCTTGAGTAACTTAACCTCCCTTGAGATAAACAAAACTCTACCATCAGATCTTTGCTCAAGTGTAAATCTTAAATGGACTATCTTAAGGGAGTGCAAGGTACCTATTATTAGGGTCAATTTCAAGTGCTTTCTGGATGCCCAGTTCAGCTAAGAACATATCGGTGATTTCTATGTAAGCTTGAGCTCTCCTATACAGGGCTTTGACATTTCGGGTTTCACTCTCCAGCACCTGAAATCATAGTATAAGAAACAAACCTGAAATCATTGGAAATCGTAGTAATAAAGAACAAACCTGAAATCATGCTTTACGCAATCCTGATCATACCTTCGAACAGAGGGTAATTGCTTCCTGGAAGTCATGTAGCTTAAGTCTACAAGTTGCACCATTTAGTGTGCAAGAAACTCTTAACTCTTTAACTATCTTTTCATCATCATCTTCATAGGTTCCATCTTCACTTAGATACTTTGAAGCTTCGCCTGCTGTTGCTTGTCCGTGCTGATGCTCGCCTGCTTGATGCTCGCCCGTGCTTCTGCTTCTCTGTTGTTGCTCGCCCGCTGTTGTTGCTCGCCCGTGTCGCGCCGCCTGCTGCTGCTCTCCCGCTGCTTGCTGCTCGCCCGTGTCGCGCCGCCTCCCGCTGCTCTCCTGCTACTGAAGAATGAAATGAAATGAAGACCAACGCAATTTTAGGTTAAGAGTTAAGAAAGTTTGTCGGTCTGCTCTGTCATTCTGTGGTCTGGTCTGTTAAATATGGTCTGGTCTGATTTAGTAGTATATTTAAGGTTAAAACCGGTACAAAAAGAGGTTCGGTTAACCGGTTTTGAACCGGTTTTCTGTACCTCTTCTGAACCGCTCCATATTTTTTCAAAAAAAACGTTTGTTTTGAGAACCGGTTCAAAACTGGTACGGTTCAGCCGAACCGGGTTTTTTTGCCCAGCCCTAATAGATAGTATGACTATCTTTATAGATAGTATTGATATGTATAGATAGTTCTCTCTGCACTATATATAGTACACTCTATGTAAATTAAAAACAAGTTGAAATAAAAATATGATGCATTCTGTATATTTCCTCAAACCCTCATATCACTCTAAAATTTAATGTGGTATCAGATCAAAGGTTTTAACCGTATCCATCCTTTTCTTACTTGTTTTTCACAATACAATAGAGTTAGATGTTTTCTTGTTGATCTCCTTCACGCTTTCATGTTATATTAATCCTAACATGGTATCAGAGCTTAGTCTATCCTAGGGTCAAATATGTTCCAGTTGCAGCTCCAAATCATCATCAAACATCTCAATCGATTCTACAATTCAGCCATCCATTTTTCAATTCAGATTGCAACTCCAATTTAGCATCAACATTATTTGTATAGTCCCAGACCAGTTCCAACTCTTTATTGCGATTCATCATCAACTATCCATTCAGCAGCTACATCAAACAGCTCCTGCTTAATTGTCTCCTGCATTCTGCGATTCATTATCAATTGCAGCTCCATCCAACGATTGCTGCTTAATGGCCTCCTGATTACTAAGATTATGTGCTGAATCATTGCTGCAATTCTGTGATGATTCAGTGGTTCTTTGTTGGATTTTGTGTTGGATTCTTTGTTGTGATTCTTTGCTCAATATATACTGGATTTAATCACTAATTTGCCGATCTAATACCTCTACAAACAATGCTGAATTAATTGTGATGAAATGCCGGTTTGGTATCGTGAAGATGTGTGATCACATTGAGCTTGAACAACCAAGTTTTTTGATGATTTACAAAGGATTCAATACAAGATTGGAATGCTGGAATTTAGATTTTAGATTAGTTTGTTAGCCACTATGGCATGACCACGACGAAATGACCGAGAAGGCACCACGATGACATGACCGAGATGGCCCTTCTTTCTTTTACGGCATGACCACAACGAGATGACCAAGATGGCACCGCGATGCATGACCACGAGTCTTTTTCTTTTTCATCTGAATTTTATCTTGAAGAAATTGATTTTTAATGTAGATTATATCACCGATGATGAAGATGTGCAAGCTCATTTCGATTGGGGATTTGATCGAGATTGGATTTGGCATCCGGCACAAACAACTAAATATTGAAAATTTGGGGACCAATTCAGCAAATTTCAAAGTTTAAGGATCAAAATCAAGAAGAGCAAATAACATGGATGAATGTTAGAGTAATATAAATCAAGAAAAGCAAAGAACATGGGTGAATGTTAGAATATTATGTAGTGTAATCTATATTATCTTTCTATTAGTCTTTATCCTTTAGTTTATCTATATTAATTACTTTATCTCTTTATATTTAGTTTATTATTTACAATTATATATATAGTTAGATAGATAGTATTAGTATCTTTATATATAGTATCAATATATATAGATAGATAGTTATCTCTATACTATATATACAAAGTTCTCTATGTACAAAAGAACAAGTTTTACAATAATGGAGTCACATGTTTTTCTTGTTCATCTCCTTCAAACTTTCATGTTCTATTGAATCCTAACAATGTGACGTTTGACAAAGTTTGACTTTGTGCTTTGTTTATAGTCATCATAATATTAAGCAGTACTGAAAACAGTTTACGAGACATTTGAAAATGTAAGTGAACATTTTTCTGACTTATTTGATACCTTGAAATAAATGTTTTAGTTCATTTAAATAGTCCACCAAGAGTCCAGGATAAAAGCGATTACACTTAAAATCCAAACATATCAGTGTTATGTCATTACAAAGTACACCCTGAAACAGTCGCGCGGTGTTGCTTGCCTTAGCCAACTATTTTATTTTCGACGTCCCCAAGATTTGAACCTACGCACTTTGATACCAATATTTTCCGACGAATACCAACCTTAATCTAATTGCTCTGATACAAACATTTTTCGACTTGAACCTTTTTAGTCTTGCCAGCCCTTACCCATCAATCTACCCCCGCTCTAATACTAACATTTTTCGACGTGAAACTGGGCACACATAGGGGTGAGAACAAAAACCGGGTGATCCGAAAATCCGATGAAAACCTAACTGGACCAAACAAAATAAAATTTCCAAAAATGTACTGTTCGGTTTATGGTCGTATGTTTTTGTATTGAAACGATTTTTTAGACCATTTGGTCTACAAATCTAAAAGATCATGGAGTCCGGTCCGACCGTTAATACGTATATAATTTTACATATTCTATTAATTAATATAATTAATCAATGAATACAAACAAATAATAATTTTATTATTTAATAGTTATTTTAGTTGTTTAATCGATTGAGTTATTTTATTGATTTTGAATACTTATTTTGGGTTTTAATGTGTATTTTTTGTTTTTTCGGTTTAAACCAAAAACCTGATACGAAATCTGAATGGACAGATTATTTTTACTTATACAGTCTTTTGGTCGAACGTTTTTTTTAAGAAAACCAGATCCAAAAATATAGGTACCCAACCGAAATAGTAAAATACTGATACAACTAGTCTGGTTTTCACCCCTAGGCACACAGTGATGCAAACATTTTTCGACTATTTTTTTTCCAACGTCTCCAAGATTTGAACATGGGCAATCTAATACCGTCATCAATCTTAACCGATTTCTTAGCCAATACAAACCTCAATCTACTCCCACTCTACAAGTGTAACTAGGAACACTCTGATACCAACATTTTCTAACTACTTTAGTATTCCAATTCCATTTGATGTTTAATTAAGATATTATTTTTCTTTTCTTCTTGAATCAACAAACCTAATTTTTTTGGGTTTTAGTTTAAATAGTTAACAAATAAAAAATTTGAATATCAATTTATACGTTTACATTTTTCATTTATTGTTAAATAATGTATATGAACAAGTGTTTGCTATTTAAAGAGCAAACAAGTAACTTCAAAATACACTAAACAAAACCATTAAAGTGATATAGCGAAAGTTATATATGTCGACGTTTGACAAAGTTTGACTTTGCATTTTGTTTATAGTCATCATAATATTAAGTTGTACTGAACACAGTTTACGGAACATTTGGAAATGTAAGTGAACATTTTTGATATTTATTTGATTTCTTGAAATAAATTTTTTAGTTCATTTAAATATTACACCAAGACTTCTGGATAAACGAGATAACGCATAAAATCCAAACATATCAATCTTGCATCGTTACAAAGTACACCCTGATACGACTGTGCAGTATTGCTCGCCTTAGCCAACTAATTTATTTTTGACGTCCCGAAGACTTGAACCTGCGAAATTTGATACCAATCTTTTCTGGTAAATACCGACCTCAATCTTTGACACACCCTTAGCCAATACAAACATTAATCTACTCTCTCTAATACCGACATTTTTCAACTTGAACATTTTTATTTGTGCCCGCCTTTAGCCATCAATCCACACCTGCTCTGATACCGACATTTTTCAACTTTAAATTTGGCAGGCACACTCTGATAACAACATTTTCTGACTTCTTTTTTCCAATGTCTCCAAGATTTGAACATGGCCAGTCTAATACCGACCTCAATCTTAACTAGAGGTGAGCGGTTACGGGTACCCTGTAAATTTAGGGGTTCCCGGAACCTACCCAGTTTAATACAGGGTATTAAATTTTGGAACCGGAACCTACCCGTTTAATTTTGAAACCGGAACCTGTATGTACAAACGGTTTCGGGTACCCTGTTAGGAACCGGTTTCTTTGCGTCCTCGGTTCCGATTCGGTTCCAATTTCGGTTCCGATTCTGGTTCCGGTTTGGTTCCGGTTCATCCATTTCAGTTCCGGTTCATCCATTTCAGTCCCGGTTCATCCATTTCAGTTCCGGTTCATCCATTTCAGTTCTGGTTCATCCATTTCAGTTCTAAAACACAAACAATTCCAAATTAAAGTCCAAACCGAGTTTCCACATATACAATTCCAAATTGCACTCCAAACCACAGTTCCAAATCACTACATCTACATTGACTCATAATAATGTAATAAAACACAATTCCAAACACAAAAACTATTTCTTCATGTATCAATATTTTCCACGTTGTCCATAATTCCACTAAGATCTATGAAAAAGAACAAACAAAATATGTTAATAATTAATACCATGCGATATAAAATCAAAATGAAGTAAATAAGTCAAGAATATTGAATAATTAATACCTTTTCAGTTGCGGGTTCCATCTCATGCACAAACTTTACTGATTCAGCAAGTTCATCAAAGCTATATCACCTCATTCCTTTGAAGCTGCAGTGTCATAGGAAGTTCCTATGACACTGCAAATTTTGTATATTTCATCCACTTCGCTGCAAACATCATGTGTCGAGGAAAAGTTCAAACAAAAATGATTGTGCATAAGCGAAAATCAACTCTTTCATGAATGGAGACATTTAAACACACTGCTTTTGCCCTGTAAAATCATGAAATACCTGTTGTCTGGAAAGAGGGGACGAAGGGATAACATTTCAGCCATGATAGCACCCATAGCCCACATGTCTGATAAATCAAAAATAACAAAGATTAGTATAGTGCTGCACACAAAAAAACGAGCCACATTCATGCCAGGGAATATCCCTCAATAAACTAACACTAACCAACTTTAAAATTGTAGATGTATGACTGTAGCAAAACTTCAGGAGCTCGATACCTGAATAATATAGACTTTGGTCAATTTTCTAGAGGCAGATAAGTAAAAGAAAGACAGAAAGAGGAACTTTATTTCCCATGCAAGACTTACCAACGTGTTGAAACATATTCTGTGTATGGTGGTTGTGAATTTATCTCACGAGCAAGACCGAAACGAGCAAGACCAATTGGTAAGAACAGCTTAAGAAGAAGGTGAAATATTCAACTGTGTGTGGCTTGATAAGGCAGAATACAGAAAGACAGACAGAAAGACAACCCCCCAAACAAGATATGAAGAATATCCTAGCCGCGTAGATACCACATTTCCAATATATATCTATTTACGTGCATTGCTACATATGGTAAGATTCATAAACCTAGATGATACATATGGTAAATAACCACGTTGGTGCATGTAAGCTAGTCCCTGGAACACCTGAAAGCACCAATTTTTAATTTCTCCCTCAGAGAAAAGTCTTTCTCTATCCTTCATTAGTTGATATAAGTTGCATTCCTGTAATAGAAAAGTTACTTAGTACTACAGTCTGCCAACAAAAGCCAAACACAAAAGAAGAAAGTACGAGTTGTCTACCATGTATTCGAACACAAAATACAAAATATCATTCTCTCGGATGACTTCCTTGAGCTTCACAACATTTGGATGGATCATCTTCCGCAAAGACTGACCCAAAAGAAACATTGATTTATGCAAAAAAGAACAGGTTGGATGGGAAAGAAAAAAATGCACACTAGATCATATCATACCTTTGGCCATGAAATTGTTCCCAGACGCCTCAAGTTCGCAAACCAGTGACCATGAAATCTCATGAATAGTCGACTCCTTGATTGGAGGCTGCGGCTGGTTAGATACTAGGGTTGGAGGCTGCCTATCTGCAACCGAAGAGATACTAGGTTTTTTTTTTTTTTAATATATATATAGAGAGAACCAGTTCCGGTTCCTTTAGGATACCCATATAGAAGAACCGGAACCGGAACCGGAACCGAAAAAGAGGTTCTTAATTTTTCTTCCCGGAACCTACCCGATTTTTAAAACGTCTACCCGGAACCTACCCGAAGTGTCGGTTCCGGGTAGGTTCCGGGTCTAAATGGGTAATTTGGTCACCCCTAATCTTAACTGTCGTCTAGTCTACCCCCGACCATTTTAAATTAAGAAAGACTATTACAGGAAGTTAAGATATACAACTACATCCTTAGTATATCAATAGTTCATTGATCAAGGTAACAATTCATTTATGTAGACTACATTTCGTGTATGTATACATGTAATTCCTTCAAAGTCTCATTTCTTAACCAAAACTTTTGTTGTTGACTGCTTGGTGTCACGTGATAATATAATATATAACTTACTGAGACAAAACATATGATCAAAAAAAATATATGTCGACATTTGACAAAGTTTGAGTTTGCCCTTTGTTTATATTTATCCTAATATTAAGCTGTACTGAAAATAGTTTATGGGACATTTGAAAATGTAAGTTAACATTTTTGTTATTTATTTGATATCTTGAAATAAATGGTTTAGTTCATTTAAATAGTCCAGCAAGACTTTTAGATAAGAATCGATTATGCATAAAATCCAAACATATCAGTCTTGTGTCGTTGCAAAGTACACCGTATTACGGTCACGTAGTGATTCACGCCTTAGCGAATTAATTTGTTTCTGACGTCCACTAGATTTGAGCCTGCACACTTTGATATACCAATCTTTTCCGAAAAATACCGACTTTTATCCACTTGCTCTGATATCGATATTTTCCGACTTGAACCTTTTTAGTCTTGCCCGCCTTTAGCCATCAATCTACCCCCGCTGTGACACCGACATTTTTCAACTTGAAACTGTGAACACTCTGATACCAACATTTTGCGACCACTTTTTTCCAACATCTCCAAGATTTGAACATAGGTAGTGTAATACTGGCCTCAATCTTGATCGTCGTCTTAGCCAATACTGACCTCAATCTACTCCCACTCTAAGAGTATAACTCGGCACACTCTGATACCAACATTTTCTGAATATTGACCATCATCTTTGCTAATACCGATCTGAATCTACCCCTGCTCTAAGAGTATTTTTTTTTTCAAAATTGACAAGATTTGAACGTGGGCACTCTCACACCATATAAGTTTTTAGACGTGCGTCTTGTTAGGATAAAAGTGTAATTTGATAAAAGTTATAGGATTGATATGTTAAGATTTGAAGTAGCAAAGCTACGACTACTGCTATATATAGAACACTTTGTACTTGTTCGAATTAACCTTAATAGAATCGTAAATTTTGAAATCAATCTTCTCCATTTTTCATTTCCCTCTCAATCTACACTTTCATTTCCCTGTCAATCTACACATTGTATCAGAGCTACAATCTTCATGGTAATCCTCCTGCAAATCCTCTGCAAAGCTCGAAATGGATGAGAATTCGCCAACATTTGCGAACAAGAAAGTATCGCAACTCATCGGAGAAGAAAAGTTCCAGTAATAGAAGCATTATGTTCTATTGTATGTCCGCAACTATAATGTTGAAAACACCTTCATGGAATTGAGATTGATCAGTACATTCAATATGAAGCATGTGTTAATGTTCCAAATCCTGCATATGTGAAGTACATTCAGTAGGACAACTCCTTGGCATCGTGGTTGTTGGCCTCTATTTCGTCTTAGGTTAGCATAGGCTTGATTGGCTGCATGACGACAACCTCTATCTGGCAGAAGCTTCATCGGTATTTCTCATATTCATCAACAACAAGAATCGTGCACTTATATGATCATCTCAAAGCGAGAAAACTGGTTCATCAGTTGATGTGGGAGTACTTGACCGAAATTCAAACCACCTGTGACAGACTGCCTTCCTGTGGTCATTCGATCTCTGAAATACAGTAGATATCCATCACCCTTAATGGATTAAAAGGTAGTTCGACAACATCATGTATGTTATTCATTCCAGTAGGAATCCATACGACATTGCCTCAGTTAGCTCTATTTTGTTGGATGCTGAGTCTAGACAAGTTGATTTGTTGTTTGATAGTTCCATATCTGCCAATGTTCCTATTGTAAATCATTCATCTGCTGGTAGTGAATATCAGGGTAATAATGCCTTAATGGCAAGTAACAACTTACCTCTTTCTCAATCGCAATCAAACAGTTATTCTCAGTCAACGGATGGTTTACTCCTTACTTCTCCTGTTAACCAACAGCATCAGCAGCAAACTTCAGGTTTCAATAAAGGTAGAGGTCATGTTCATGGCTGAGGTTATGGTAATAATAGACTCCAGTGCCAGCTTTGTGGCAAATTTGGCCATCTTGTCCATCAATGTTTCTACAGCTTTAATGTACATTTCACAGGTGTGACTGATCCAGCCAATTCTGGTTCTACCACCTCATTTGCTCAACTTACAACAGTCAACTGGTCTGACTCATGTGATGTTGTTGATGTATATTCTCCTCAAATTTATTCACATACCAATTCTCAAGTTCATTGTCAACCAGTTCAGGTCTATCGTAAAAAAATGCAACACCCTTAGTTCATTCCTTATACTAAGCCTCGATCTTTACCTCAATCCTTTTTTCCAGCACGTTATGGTTCTTCTATTTATCCATACATGTATTATGTTCCTTCTATGGCTACTATTGCTTCTCATTTCCCCTATATGCAAGCTCCTATTGCTGGTCCTTATCCTACCTCTGCTCAAGTTCCCACTTATGGTTCAGGCTGACAGCAGTTGGTTCCTAGACTCTAGAGCAACCGACCACCTTACGAATGCAGTTCCCCAGCCTCACACCTCAACTCCTTATGCAGGTGCAGGAAAGTTTCTTGTTGGTAATAGTTCTACTCTTCCAATTTCAGATATTGGTTCATCAATTGTTTCCACTTATAGCAAATATTTACAGGTACATAATATCCTATATACACCTAGTATTACTAAGAATTTGTTGCCTTTTTCTCAGTTTTCTAGGGACAACAAGGTGTACTTTGTGTTTCACTATACACATTGCATCATTAAAGACTACATCTCTCATTGAGTTTTGTTGAAGAGTTTTGAATCCAGTGGTCTTTACAAGCTTAATATGTCTAGCTTTCCTATGTATCTGAATATGTCAAAAACTATGTCAAGTTTTGTTAATGTTGAATCTAATGTGTCTATGGGAATTACATATAAAATACTTGATCGTTCTGAATTCAATGATAATTCTGAGTTTAATGTTATATGTTTGGAAAATTCTCTTGCTTGCAATAGTTCCATTGTGCCTACTTCTACATCCGTTGATGCTTGTGTGGACGATGGAAATCTAGTTAATTCCACTGAATTTCAGTGTTTCTTTATTCGTTAAAATCAAAAGAAACCTCTTCTCTTTGGCAGATGAGGCTTGGAAAGCCAACAAAGCAGGTTGAATCTGATTGTGCTGCTTGTGTAGTTGGTAAGAAAAAAATATTACGTCATTCTCCCTCGGCTACTAAGTATACAACTCATCTTGAGCTTGTGCAAATCCACTTATAGGGACCCTCTCCTTATCCTTCAAGTAACAACCACTAGTACATGAGTATAGTGTATGCATTTAGTCAATACACATGGATTTATTTTTTACACAAAAAAAAGTGATGTTGCTAAATCATTTTTTAAGTTACATGTTCTTCTAGAGAAACAGATTGGTCATAAGTTGGAGGTAGTACAATCAGATGGTGGTGGAGAGTTTAAGTTTCTTGGACCATATATTGCTCAGTTTGGGATACTTCTAGGATTACATGCCCTTATACGAGTCAGCAAAATGGTATGGTTGAGCGTAAACATAGGCATATAGTTGAACTTGGTTTAACTTTACTTGCTCAATCATAAGTGCTCACGCATTACTGGACAGATGCATTCTTTACTACTATTTTTCTGATTAATAGGCTTCCCTCATCAGTCTTGAACAATTGTTATCCTCATGAGTGCTTCTTTAAGTCCAAACCAGATTATTATTCTCTTCGTGTCTTCGGCTATCTCTGTTTTCCCCATCTTTGGCCATACAAAGCTCATAAGTTTTCATTTCGTTCTGAGCCATGTGTCTTTCTTGGTTACTGTTCGACTCATCGCGGTTACAAGTGTCTTTCCTCGTCTGGTCGCATATATATTTCCAAAAATGTTGTCGTTCATGCAAATTAATTCCCTTTTGCTTATCGTAATGGATTTTTCTTTGGTTCGACTTACCCTAAAGACAATGTTATTTATCAGCTTTTCTTCATTCCTTGTGATCAATTCTTTCAGCCTTCTACTTCGGTGTCGCATGATATTCATAATTTTACCGATTCTTCTCATTTTATGTCTTCTTTATCTTCTGATTTAGATCCCTGTTCATTTGATCAATCTTCTTCTCTTGATCAGTTTTATTTACCTGTTCTTGTTGATTATCTTCTTGTTTCTTCTCTGCTTATTAATTCTACTCCTATGGTTGATCCTTCTCCCTCTTATCATTTTCACACTGGTTCAACTGTTCTTCTTCCGTCTGTTGTTTCTTCTCAACCTATCTCTACGTATTCTACTACTCCTTCTCGTATAACACTAGATGTATCTATTCATCCTATGCTGACCACATCCAAGTCAGGTCAATTGTTACCTATTTCTGTTTCTGTATCATATGCTCATTCTCATCCTATGTTGACCAGATATGAGGCAGCTCAACCTACGCAACTCAACCTTCTCTTCAAGCCCATACAGTTGTCTCTATTTATTCTAAAGATCTAACTCAAAAAGAACCTGCATCCATTTATGAAGTTCTTCAATCTTCCCACTGTACTTAGGTTGTTCACGAGGAACTTTCAGCCTTATCTGTCAATCAGACTCAGTCCATCGTTCATTTGTCTTGTGGTAGAATTCTCATAGGTTGTTAATGGTTATTTTGTATTAAAAGGAATGATAATGGAGACATTGTTAGGTATACACCTCAGCCTGTTGCCAAAGGTTTTACAAAAATAATGGTTTCAATTTTCAGTAAACCTAGTCCTTTGATTAAATCTACTTTTGTTCGCAATGTTTTATCACTTGACTTGACTTACAAGTGGTGTTTGAGATGGGTTGATATCAACAATGCTTTCTTGCATGGTGAACTTACAGAAGAGGTGTACATGGTGCAGCCCCTGGCTTTGAACAATTGTCTGATTCTTCGTATCTGGTGTGCAAATTTCAAAAGGCATTATATGGTCTTAAGCAGGCTCCTCGTGGCTGGTTCAAAAAATTGAAGTCCTTTCTTCTTACTCTGCTTGGGTTTAGGGTCGTAGTGGCTGATAGTTGTGTGTTTATCAAGTCGTCTAATGATTATTTTACTCTTCTACTTGTGTATATTGGTGACATTGTCATCATTTGTACTTCTCTTGATATGATAGATGATGTTATTACTTCCATTCATGCGTAGTTCAAAGTGAAAGATCTTGTCAGTCTTAATTACTTCCTGGGCATGGAAGTCACGGTTGCTGAGGATTATCTGCTCGTGAATGAGAATAAATATGTCAAAGATCTCCTTCTCAAGGTTGGTTCTTCAAACATGTCTAGTTTCCCTACTCTGATGACAGGTAATTGTCTTTCTCACACTGGTATGGATTTACGTACTCATCTTTTTCATGATGAAACATTATACTGAAGTACAATTTGTGTTGTCCAACACATTTATGTCACGAGACCTGACATTCAACTTGTTGTTAATAAACTAAGTTAGTACATGGATTCACCTCTCATGATTCATTGGAAAGTTGTATTACATGATCTAAGGTCCTTGAAGGGCACAATTAGTCATGGTTTGTTATTTTGCACTCATCCTTCTCCTACAAATGATATTTCATTGGTTTTGTATTTTTATACTGATTGGGGAGGTAATATTGCTGACAGGAGATCCATTTTGAGGTCATTATTTACTGCTCAATGACAATCTGATAGTATAAAGGTCCAAGAAACAATCTGTAGTGTCACGCAGTAGTGTTGAAGCTGAATTTTGTGCAGTGGCTAATAATGTCTGTGAGATTGACTAGGTGAAATCGTTACTTAAGGAAATAGGATTAAAACTTCCATTTGTTCTAGTAGTTTGGAATAACAATACAAGTGTTGTTGCACTCTCAGACAATTCAATACAACATTCAAAATTGAATCACGTTGAAATATATTCTTTTTGTTAGGGAAAAGGTTCAGTCATACGATATTCTAGTGGATTTCGTACCTGTAACTGAGCAAACAACAGATATTTTGAAAAAATCACTCACTTAGAAATCTTTGATGCCTTGCAGGAGGAAACTTGGAGTGTTCTCACTTCAATAAATTCAGGATTATATGACTTCTTCACCTCTGTCATGTTCTTCGAGCTAAGTTCAATTCACTCTCTGATATTCAATTTAGTATAGCCAATTCTTCTATTTGTTTTATATTCCTTGTATGCCCTCAGTTGCTCCTGTATAGATTGGTTTATGTGATTCATTGACAGACACTTTCAGGACACATACTTGCCATTTAACTCACATTATTATACAGCTTCTTCATAGTGCTGGGTTTGCTTCTGAATGGCATGGTTTGTATATTTTTTTAAGTACCCTGCTTTATCCTTAATCAGCTCTACACATAATTATTTTGAATCAGCACTATTTTCAATTTCATTTTCAATCACTAATATATTCAATCTCATTCTCCCAATATCCGAGAAAAAAAAAAGATAATTGATATTGCATATGCGTAAAAATGTTGAAGTAGTCCTCAAATCTCGCATAGGGTATGGCTTGATTCAAAAAACGGAAGGCATTACCTTAAGATAACATCAACATATTTATGGTAATCAATATTGAGGAAGAAAAGATACAGGCACAAACCTGTCAGTCATGCTGGTAAGAAAGGAGCTCAAACTCCTTTATGAGATTAAAAATCAGAAGAATGAAAAACAAAAGAAAGTTAAGCAAGAATTGCATGAACTCAATAAAGATGAAAGCATGCAAGGAGAATTAGATTGAAGAACAGATTATGTGTATAGGTATATTATGTTCAGTTGATGTTTATCAAGGGATCTCTAGTTATTTGAATTTTGGATGACAGTAGGGGGAGATATGTACATTATACAGGTTGTCTTAATTCAAAACATGTATGTTTTGTAGCTTGTAATTCAGAAAATTGATAATTATGTTTTGTAGCTTGTATTGTCGTACTGTGCTAATCAGTGAATCCTGAATCATATCTATTCGAGCTTTTGTGGGAGGGGGGGAAGCATATTTTCATATGAATATTGGTTATATCAAGATTGAATAAACTGAAGAGTGTTATTACAGCTTGGTTTAATGACCATGAAAGAGTTTTGAAGAAGTTTACGAAGATGTCAAGAAGTTCAATTCAACAATAAAGTTGAAGATTCAAATAAAAAATAAGATCAAGTATTGTGAATGTTACGATATAAGTGTAATATGAGGAAAGTTATAGGATTAATATGTTAAGGTTTGAAGTAAAAAATCTACGGATACTTCTATATATAGAAGACCTTGCACTCGTTCAAATTAATCTGAATAGAATCTGAAATTTTCAACTCAATTTGTTCTATTTTTCATTTCCCTCTTAATCTATACTTACTAACATAACCATCTGTCTCATGAATCCAAACTTGTGAGATTATGCATTCGGTATACATTTAAGATATCTTAACACACTCACTGCCATTTCTATGAAACAACTATTACAAATATATTGTGGCAACGTTAAAAATATTGCAGTGATATATTTTTCAAATAAAATGAAATTTTATATTTTTTTCAAATAAAATAAAATTGGATATTTTTTTCAAATAAAATGAAATTGGATATTTCATTAACTTATTCCTCATTTTTATTACTTTGATATTTTCAAACTTATGGTGTGTTAAGTGTTATTTAGATTTGAAGTTGAAATTTCTTTTAAAAAAACTATACAATTTATTATTTGTTTGAGTACTCATATACATGTCTATTATAGAGATTTATTAACCTTCAAGTTTTTTGATTAAATAATGAAACACTCATGCACTCTAATTTTACCAACCCTAACTCTAATTTTACCAACCCTAAAGAATAATTAAATTATGAAGATAATTAATAACATTTGTAGATAAACTACAAAAGTGATAGTATACTAATAAAGAATAGTATTGTTATAAAACAATAAAAGTGATAGTAACCTCGCTACTGTTTGGATGTTCTTGACGATGTTTGTTGTCCTCCATCGCGTCGGTTCTTGTGTTATTTGTTGGTTGATTACTTGGGAGTCCGTCTCGATGATTATGTTTGGCCACCTCCGTTGTAGTGCAAGTCTTACTCCTTCGTGTATTGCCATGACCTCCATTGTCTCGATGTCATCGCTACGTTGTCTTTGGTTTACTCCTCCGATCACATTGTCGTGCTTGTTCCGTGCCACCACTCCTATCCCGGCTTGGTTTGTTTGTTGGCACCATGATGCATCACAATTTATTTTTATGACATTCCCCGGCGGTGGCCTCCACTCTGGCTCCGGTCGGACACCTCCATTCGGTTCCTCATTGCTTTCGGCCACCCTAGTTTGGTCCCATTGGTCTTGTTCCTCGCGTACTCGCTTTATCTCCGCCATAACGGTCCTTGGGCACGGTTGTTTTGCCTCAAAAGCCGCTTTGCATCGTGTCTTCCAAATTTGCCAACATGTGATCATCGTGATTTTCCATCGTTTGTCGCTTGCCACACCTTGACCCCTAGGCTCCGTTCTCCTCTCCTCAAGCCAATCGACCATGTTCATGTTGTTTGGTCGACTCACTCGTAGCCCTAAAGTCTCATGCCACACCCTCTCGGTCCATTTTCACTCTAGTATCATGTGCTCTCGAGTCTCTACTTTTCCGCATATTGGGCATCCATAGCTCACATTCATTCCCCGTCTAACCATATTCGTATTTACCACTAGTGCATTCGTGGTGAGGCGTCACATGAAATTTTTGACCTTAGGTATCACCTTTGTAGACCACATTCCCTTCCACGCTGCTCCATTGCTATTTATGGTCGGCCCGATGTGGCGGTCGGTTGTCTCCTGGATCTTGTGGAACACCGATCGAACCATGGTGTTCCATCTTTCGTGTGGGGCCATACGTACTGATCCTTTCCTCCATCACGCGGTATCGGTATGCGTAAGATGTGCTCGACATCGGCATGATCCATAATGCCTCGGATGAGCCCCGAATCCCACTCCTCATTTGGCTTGATTAGATCTCGAACAAGGAGGTTTCCTCCATTCTCCACCCTCGTATCGGCATTAACCCGCTTGGTTTCCTTGGTGTAAATCCATGGGTCCTCGAATACTCGGATACTTTCTCCCGACCCTACCATCCATATCCCCTTGCCTAGTTGTTTTCCTCGGCCGTGGAGGATGCTACTCCACCCCCATGATGTTCGGCCACCTCTCTTCGCCTCTAAGAATGTGCCCCTCGAGAAATATAGTCCCTTTAGGACTTGTGCACATAGCTTGTTCGGTTCGGTTATTAAAGCTGTGTTGAACGTTTTAAATTACTTGAACCTTGAGACCCCCGCCTCCTTTTCCCTTGTTAGGACCTCCAATCTCTTCCAATGCGTCTTCTTGTCATCCACGGTTTGTCCCCACCAAAAGTCCGCAATGAGCGCATTAATTTCCGAACATCATGTTTCTGGTAGTCTAAATACACTCATCACATATGTTGGTATGGCGGTGATGATCGATTTGATGAGTACTTCCTTACCCGCTTGGTTTAGAGTTTTTGGTCTATATCCATTGAGCTTGTCCTTGACCTTGGTTTTGAGGAAACCCAAGGCCTCCTTCTTCGATCGCCCCCATACCGAGGGTAGACCAAAGTATTTTCTGGGGTCATTCGTTCCTTTTATACCTAGCTCCGCTTCCACTTGTTGTTTTTTGGTCATACTTGCCCCCTTGTTGAAAAATAGGGTTGATTTCTCCCTATTAATCCTTTTCCCTGACACTGCACAATAGTTATCCAGAATCCTCCTCAACTGTTTTGCGTTATCGGACGAACCCCTTATGAAGAATAATGAGTCATTCGAAAAGAATAGGTGATGGAGTTCTGGTCATTGTCTCCTAAGGGTGATTCCTTCAAGTTCCCCTTCCCTAGCCGCAACCAACATCTTCCTAGAGAGCACATCCGCAAGTAATATGAATAGGTAAGGTAAAAGGGGGTCCCCTTGACGTATACCTCGTGTTGGGCGGATTGTGTTTTTGCGGTTCCCATTGACAACCACTTGGTATCTGGTCGTTGATATACATGTCTTCATCCACGCCACCCATCGTTCCTCAAAATCCCCCCGCCGAAGTATATAAAGCAAAAAATCCCACTCGACTCTATCGTAGGCCTTTTGCATGTCAATTTTGAGTGTACATTCTGTTTTTTTTTTCAACTTCGGTCCGAATGTAAATGGTGCAAGACTTCATGTGCCACCAAGATGTTAGCTTGTATACTCCTACCTGATACAAACGCACTCTGGAAAAAAGTGATGAGATCCAATAGATATACTTTCAAACGATTCACCAACACTTTTGAAATAATCTTGTACATGAAGTGACAACACCTTATAGGGCGAAAATCACTCGAGGTGGTTGGTTTAGGGATTTTTGGTATGAGCACAATATCAATATTATTGAGGGTGTTTGGAATGATACCTGTTCTGAAGAAGGCCATTACCGTGGTGATGACATTTGTCCCACGATATTCCAATTCCATTGGTAGAACAAACCCGGAAAACCGTCTGGACCCGGAGCTCGTGAGCCACCCATTTGATAGGTAGCCGTCCTAATTTCCATGACTGTTCTCCCTTGTTAAGTGCCCATTCATTTCGGCCGTCACTTGGTTTGGGATATATCGTAGTAGGTTCTCGCCCGGTTCGGTCTTCTCAGCCTTGAACATGTTTCCATAGTACCTATTTAGCTCCTCGGCAATTTCCCCCTCATTTTCTATCCATGCCCTGGTTGCCCCTTTCATTCGGCAAATAGTATTTCTCCTCCTCCTCGCAATGGTTGTTTGATGGGAAAATGTGGTATTACGATCCCCTTCTTTGAGCCACTTAACCCTCAATCTTTGTCTCCAATAGGTTTCCTCCCTCATCCATAGAGATTTCAGTTTCCCTTTGAGCCTAGTCTCTTCCCGTGCTTCATCCTCATTCATGTTCTTTTGGGCGACTCTCCTTAGGCCAACCTTGATTTTCTCTATCTCGGCTAGGTTATGACCGAAATGTTTCTTGCTCCATACCGTGAGTTTCTTTCGACATTTGTTTAGTTTGGCTTGTATCACACGCGGCTCACCTCTAGTGCTCGGGTCAACACATGCGTTTTTTATCACCTCTTTGCATGTCGGGTTTTCTAGCCATATTGCCTCTTTTATTGCTTTCTTGGGTGGTGGTTCAATTTGGATCACCAATGGCGAATGATCCGACCCAATCACTAATTCATTTATGCATCTCCCTTGGGGGTGTCTCATGATCCATGCGGCATTCGTGAGGGCCCTATCAAGGCGTTCTGTTATTCGGTGTGTTCCACTTCTATTGTTACTCCATGTATACGAGCTCCCATGCACACCCATGTCTTCCATGTGTATATCCTCAATGAGTTGCTTGAACTCCCTAATTTGCTTTGGGGATTTCCTCATCCCCCTTGTTTCTCATTTTGATGGCATATTATGTTGAAATCTCCAAGGACCATCCACTTCCCCATTCGGCCCGCACCTATAGAGCGTAGTAAGTTCCAGTGTTGTGTGCGCTCATGCGGTTCCGTACTTGCATGCACCCATGTCACTTGCATGGTCTCAGTTTCCCTTGCAAACTTCATATCACAATCTATCATGTTTGCATCAGCATATGTAATAACCACCCTCGTATCTGATGTCCACCATAGAGCTAGTCCCCAAACTACCCCATTCGGGGTTACATAGTATGTGTTCTCCATCCCCATTCTATTCCTGATTCTCTCACAGTAGGTATCCTCATTATTTGTTTCCATTAGGAAAATTATGCTTGGGCGATACCTTTTATTGAGGGCTTGTAGATGTTGAACTGTTAGAGCAGACACTAGACCCTGACAATTCCATAATAGTACATTCATTGGCCACCCGTGGCTGTTTCGGGACAGCCACGAGAACCCGTGTTCATGTCATCCACCTCCGCCTGTGAGCTCATTGTGAGCTTTTTCCTTTCGGCCCTTTTCTGCTTTTGTGTAGTGCCCTTACTTGTTTTCCACATCGGGCTCTTCTGTATCTTAGCCTTGGTCTCCTCATTCTCCCCATCCTGTCTCTTAAGTCTTTTGGTGTTTGGTTGTTCTTCCAACTCCTCTCCATTACGCTTAAGTGTCATCTTATTCAAGTACGGACTTAGTTCGGAAGTTGGGTTATGGTTCGATGAGTTGGCGGTTGGTGGTGGTGTGTCGGGGGGCGATTCGGGTGGATTTTCAACTATATATATTTGGAGAGTCATGGGAGCATCATTCAAGATCATTGGGGTTGGATTATCGGGTAGGTATGTGATCATTATTGGGGTAGGTATGGGGTTTGGCTCGGCTCAGTTCTGGCATAATCGGTTCGGCTTTGGGCACGCTATCAGCCTATGTGTATGGGCTTGTTTCGGTTCTGTGGTAGGGGTTAGGGTTTGGGATTGGGTAGGCGTTGGGTCGGTAGGGAGGTATATGGATGGTTAGGGTAGTAGTCATAGGGGTAGGGCTGTATGTGGATGGTTGAGTGGTGGTTACATAAATCACTAATGCCTTAATAGTATATATATATAGATAGATATAAATATAAAAAACTGGTGTATGAGAAATGAGAGAGGGATATTGATAGATAAAAATATAATTATCATCCTATAAAATTTGTCATGTTATATATGTGCACAACTGGTTAATACGTATATCTTTATAATGATAAAGTTATATGTTCGAGTCTTCACGCAAACAATTTTTTATAAGCTTTTGTGAAGGTATTTAACTGACCAAAATAGTCATGATAATAATCTACTTAGATTTAATTAGGGGTATTTGTGTAATTTCTAGATGGCGGTTACAGAAACCACTTCTGCCTTAAAAATATAGATAGATCGATATAGATATAAAAAACTTGTGCATGAGAAAAAAAAGAGAATAGCGATAGAGAAAAATATAATTATCATCTTTTTTAATTTGTAATGTTGCATATGTGTGTAAGTGGTTAATATGTATGTCTTTTAGTTATAAGGTCGTATGCTCGAGTCTCCATGTAGATAGATTTTTATAATCTTTTGAGAAGACATTTAAATGATCAAAATAGTCATGATAAATATAAATTAATTAGATTATTAAAGGGTATTTGCGTCATTTTGCAGGTGGCAGTTACAAAAACCACCTATGCCTTAATAATATAGACATGAATATATTTATAAAACAAAGTGGTGCATGAGGAAGAATGGATGGATAGTGATAGAGAAATATATAATTATCATCTTGTAAAATTTGTAATGTCACATACGGGAGAATCTTGTTAATACGTATGTCTTTAATGTATAGGGTATTATGTTCGAGTTTTCGCGTAGATAGTATTTTTTTATAAGTATTTGAGAAGATATTTAAATGACCAAAATAATCGTGATACACATGAATTAAATGAATTATTAAGGATATTTGTATAATTTTACAGATGGCGGTTATAAAAACCATTTCTTCCTATAATAGATTTAAAATTTCATTGAAAATATAATTTTTATTTTGATTCAAATAATACTATTCTGGTTCGTTATGACTACATATAAAAACTAGTATAATCTATCATATATATATATATATATATATTAATTTGGTTAAATCACATAGAATGTTGACAAATAAATTTTTTGTTGTATTTTCTCACTCCTAATGTTAAATTAGTATCATCTAATTGGTCTATGTCAATCATAAAATTCTCATTCCTAGGTGGCATGTCATGTAAATCACTTTAAAACCATTCAAAGTCTATCATTCATTCTCAAAATAATTTACAAACCTCATATAATTTCTCTTTATTTCACATTGTAATTATAATTTTTCCTTAAATGTATTTTATGAAGTGAAATTTATATCATAATAAAATACATAATATTAAATTTTATGAATATCAAGTATGCACATATTAAATTTTACTTTTAAAAATTAAAATATAGATTACTAATGACACTTTTCATCTAAAACGTAATACTCTTCTTAAAATAAGATATAAGTCACATATAAACATCACCTACTTTATTAAAATAATATGAAGATAAATTTTAACAATGACACATGATTAAATGTTATATATTTATAAACTCAAAATAATTTACAATTAAAAAATAGATAAAATAAAATATGTATACTAAAATATAAGAGATTGTTACTAATATTAGAAAAATATTGATCTTTTTATATGGACTATGATAGAAGTAATAAACCATAACAATTAAATTAAGAGTATTATATGGACATTAAATATATTTTTTGTACGTTTATTAAAATACTTTTTATATATATTTACAACTCAACATATTTTTGAATTATTAAAATACTACTTATATAATAAAAATATAATATATTATTACTATTACTAAAAACAATTACTAATGATATTAATAGTCGTTTGTAAACATATTATAAGTCATAAAAATATTGACTTAAAAGTAACAATTAGCATTTTATTATTAATTTTAACATTAATTTTAATTATTGACTCATATATTTTTAACTAATTTCATGACACTTAATATAATTTATATTTTATGTATTTCATAATATAATTTATAATATCTTATCTATATAATTAGTTATTTCATGTATTGTTTATTTTAAACAATTCAAACTTATAACAATGAAATTTTAAAAAACAAAATCATTATAATGTATATTCACTTACAAAATAACTTTTTAAGCTTTCTAACTGTAAACTTATTATTTATTATTATGTTTAATTCTTTTAGTCTATATTCACTTAAGAATACTTTAAATAAGTGTTATATTATGTATTATAAAAATAAATTATATCATATATTAAAAAATAAAAATATTACTACCTTTGCAACGCACAAATATCTAAATTCTTACAACATGGTTCTTTTATGGAATAGGGACAGAATAGGTGATACGAATTCCGTCTGAAGTTTTTTCTTTCGCGGAATTGGAAACCATCAGAATACGAAATCCTAGAGGGGGTAATACGAATTCCGTCCAAAAAACTTGGATTGTATATGGAGGGTGCGGTCGGAATACGGAATTGCAAGTAAAATGATGAAAATACCCTCATGTATTCTTCATATTGTCCAAACTACCCTCATTACTTCATTACAACTCCTTTATTACATCAGCTTTTTCATTGCTTTGTCCATTACGAAGAGAAGATTTCCAGCAGCTCCTTCTCAGAATCGTGTCGAACCAACAACTACTCCAAACTCGAACAACGCCAGGTTCGATTTGCTTCGATTGTTGTTTTTTATTCCGACTGGATTTTGGTGCATTGCTTCGAATTTTAACTGGATTCTGGTTTATTACTTCGATTGTTGTTGTTTTAGGGCTTCGATTCTGACTTATTTGCTTCGATTTCGTTTAGTTTTGCTTCGATTATGTTGTTTCAGTTTAGAACCTAGTGAGCCTAAGGAATGTCGATGAGCAAAGCATGTTGGTGTATTCGTCCATGAATTCTGGGTTAGGCTGAACTTTGAATTCATGAAGACAGGTTTAGGAGGCTCTATGATATTTTTTGTATTGTTCTAAATTGAGTTTGATTGGATTCATCGATGTTCAAAATTATGTTATTGTTGTTGTTTGATCTATCTAGTAGAAGTCATATCTTGTTTACTGGTCTTGATGGTCAAAAAACGGAAAATCTCAACTAGAAGTCACAACAAACAACTACAAAACCTTTTATTCTTTTTTTTTGCCATGGGAGAACTTTTGATACATTCTATCATATTTTTGTTTGCCAATAATTTGTTTAGTATGATTTTGGTAATAATTTCTTATAATGAAACATTATATTTCGAATAGTGTAATTAATGATATTATGATAAATTCGATGGGTCGTTGGGAAAAGAATGAATTTAGATTGAAATTAATTTAATTATTTTGTCTTAAATAATTAAAGGGATTTTCCATTAAAATTAATTATTTTAAAGTTTTTTTTTAATTATTAATTTATTATATTATAATTTTTTTATTACTTTTTAAAATTAATTAATACAAATTAATTGTATTATATACTATACAAATGGAAAAAGTAATGACACATATGTCATTTTAACATATTCCATTCGATTTACCAAAAAAAAATCATATTTCATTCAATTTACCTACACAATTTCACGAAACAACATTGAAATTTCTTATTGCATTACCATCGACCAACCAAACAATTTCATATTATTATCTCATATTTCTTACATTTATTATGTATTCATATTTCATATTCGGTAGTTTTTAATTAGGGTTAATTACTTAATTGGTTACACATGTTTCACCATTGTGCAGAATGGTTACACATGTTTCAAAATGTGATTAATTGGTTTTGATATGTGACTAATTGTTTTTTTTACTATTCACAGTTAGAAATCACATTTAAGTCACTATTTAGATACATAAAATGACAGTCACTATTTAGATACATAAAATGACGTAATTACTCTTTTATCAACCAAACTGTGTTCTTCGTAACCAACCTTTAGATTCCCCTCCTCTTCCTAAATTTGACGTTTTCATAATCTCTTTGCTTTCTCTGTCTACATTTGTTGACTGCTGAGTCAACCAATCGTGTCCTCTTCCAAAGTATTTTATTGGTAAGTCCGTCTTCATTTGATCCATCTGAAACAGATAGACGAACTTTACCTTCCAATCTCTGTTTTGCTCACTGTTCTTCGATTCAGGCTCACTGTTCTCCGATCCAGTTTTAATCATAGGTTTTTAGGCATTTAATGAATGCATTGTTTATGGACGATAAGTCAAAAGGACGCAAGTTGCATGCACGTCTCTTTCACTGCCGTAGTAGGAGGAATAGGCTCACATCGTTTTTGTATCATTCTGACCTTTTGTCGCACCGATGCGACCCTTTGGGTTTTCACAGTGCTTCTGTTTGACCCAAAGATGTGTAATCATTGTATGAGTTTCTTGAGTATACATGTTCAGTTTTCCTATATTTGTCTATAAAAAGTCAAGCTTTGTCACTTAGCACTATACGCGTCCCAGACCTTTTTGTTCTAAGAGTTTTCAAGTATTTTCTGCTCCTTTTGTGCATTGATCTCTGCACAACTTTCTCTCCAAGCTTTTTCTGCCACAGTAAGAATTTTTTTAAATCATGGATGGTAACAAGAACCAAACTTCCGTCAAGGCTTTTTCCTCCAAACCTTCTTTAACTCATTTTTCGTCCCTGTAGAAGGCTTCTCCTAGGGTTTCGAAAGCCCCTCTTTCTACCAGGGATTCTTCCACTCCAGTGTCTGACTATATGGCCTCTATGCTGTAGCCGGCCTTTGGGGGACATACTTCCACACCTATTGTGGTGGACATGCCTGAGGCCAACGGTTTAAGCTTCTCTCCAACATGTAGTTTTCTTGGTTTTACTTATCTTTTAAGTGGTAATGTTTTCTCTGAATCGCTATTTTACTCTTGTTCTTGCCTTCTCCATGATATTTTTATATATAAAACCCAATGAAGATGCACCTAGATATTTTTATAAGTACACGCGTTTTCTTGTATGATAATTTTAGATGTGCTTAAAAGGATAAGATAACACGGTATAGCAAGAGCGATTTCAGATTCGACTGTTCCTTATGTATTAATTGAGATACTGTGAGTGGGATCACACTGAATATCACTGTCAGATTTATCGTGATCTTCAACCATCGTTGTAAATTGATATATATTGTAACTGGAATATATCTTAGTGAAATTCTGTTTAGGAGAGTATATTGTGTCTGGACTAAGGTCCTGAGGACTCCAGGAGGAAAGTCCATCACGAAGGCGAGCATAAATTGCCCCGCCTTGGCAGGCGAAATTGGGTTGAGTTCACTTGACTCACATGTGAAGCACATGACCGGATCATGTCCGCAATGGATTTCGACTTTGTTTTCAGAACGACTTCCTTTTATTATATCGAAGTATATCTAACGCGTATCAAACAGGGATATTGACGCATCACACTTATTTATGAAGTGAATGACAGGGTGAACATTAGGATCAAAACCTTAAAATAATGCAAAGTTCGTTAGCATTTGAGAATTTATTTGAAATATCGATGGAGGCGGTTTCGACACCATGCCAATTAGAAGCTATACATAAAAGGGTAAATCGTCCCAATGCGCCACTTATACTGTTTTCTGAACCTAAATATTTTAGAGTGTTGTTATTTTCACCATCATTACTGTTCTATCAATTGTTTCTATTAAATATTTAAGAATGGTGATTTTGCCCTCCTGTTCATATTCATATCATCTTCAACACTTAATCAAACCCAAATGCAGATTTGATTTCGACGTCAACCCAATTTTGAACCTAGAAATACTGTTCTGAGTTGATTACAATGTTTTTGGGTTCAAAAACAACCTAGAACAACATTTGTAGGTTTAAAATCAACCTAGAACAACATTTATGGGTTAATTTCAAACCCAAAAATACATTTTGTGGTTCAAATTCATACTAAAATTTGTTTTCTTGAATTTGATTCATGATTTTGTGTAGATGAAATGAAGATGAACATGAGGGCAAAATCATAATTTTGATAGAAAACAGTAATGTTTAATGGAAAAAAATTGACTCAACACTAACGGCGGTGCATTTAACAACAACATGCAAATGTCTTGGTGCACAGAATAACAGTTTCAAACATGTTGGTTCAATTATCAACAACACGCAAACATCTTGGTGTATTGGGGTTATCTACCCCAAAACAAATATAGGGAAAAACATATATCGAAAGTGATTGTTGTCAGTTTGAAGGTATTGTCAGACGTCGGATCCGACTTTCCCCAACCCATTTTAAAAAAAAAACTTTTTGTTTCATTTTTGCTTGAAAAATGTCTGTTCTTGGCAAGCGACGTGTTCGGTCGAGCGGGGTCACCAACCGGACCGAAAAATGAAAGAGTAGCCACTAATTAATTAAAGGCTAATCGGAATCCTAAAATTGCCTAGGGTACATGGAGCTAACATCCTAGGGCCTGGAAAGGTCTACGTCTAGAGTATTGAGTTCAGGGTTTTTATTACGTCTTAAGGGCTCGCGAGCCCATAATCTGCCCTTTCGGTACTTTAGTTCGCTTTTGAAATTAGTTTTTACCGATTTACCTGAATTTGTCCGTTTTGATCATGCTTGACCCAAAAGATTACATGCGCTTTCGTTTTTTATTAAACAAGCCATGTACAAACATTTTTATTTATTTATGAGTTAAATTAAAATAAATAAACAAGAGAGAATAAAGTTAATAGTGCTTAACGTGGCTATTAAGTTTGAGCTTAACGTGGCTTAACGTTTGAGCCATTCTAGACGTATCTAAACATGCACTGATGATTTTGAAGATATTAAGTTCGCTGGACTAATTTGTTCCATTTTGAGAAATTATAGGATGTCCAAAAACAAAATTAGGGACTATAATGCAATTTATTAAAATTTAAGCTGAATTAGAGATATATTTAGAAAATTGCAGAAATGACCCTAAACTATTCTGGAATTATTCATAACAGTTGGTAAAGTTCCAAAATAACCTGAAACGTATTCTAGACTTATTTGGAACATTTTGAGAAATCATGGAATATCCAGAAAAGTTTAGAAATCAAAATGTAATTTTTTTTAAAAACGAGCTAAATCAAAAAAATAAAAAATTGCACAAATTGCCCAAAACTTTCCTGGTTTGGTTTATAACACGATAAAATCCTAGAATGACCCGAGAGTCCAAGGACCGAGTTGTAAGCTTCATCAAAGTTTGGGAATGACCTAAGTCATTTTTTAAAATAGTTTTTTCCACATATATATAATGTACATATATTATACATATACATATAGTATCACATATATATTATACATAGTATCACATATACATAATATATATATATTATACATATAGATAAAATATCACATATAAATTATACACACACAAACACACACACACATATATATATATATATAGTATTACATAGATATATAATATATGTATATAAAACCTCAGTTTCATTTCACATTAGAAAATACAAATATGATATTGAATATGAGAGAAATATACCTATTTCATTATGAGCTTAATACCGTACGAGGAACCTAGACCGACAATCACCGATATTGTTATACTCACTTTTTTTCTTTTCTTTTTTAACTCAATCACTCTTCTATTCTATTCCATCTACCCAACTTCCCTTCTTCAAATCTCTTCCTCATAAAGTACGGCTCCCCCTCCTATTTAAATAACATTTGGCTTTTTATTTTAATATTTTTTTACATATATAATATGACCAACTTGTTCAAAAGAAGAACATGGCCATGTGGTCATGTTCTTCCTTCGGCCGAAGATTATCTCTCTCTCTATCTCTCTCTCTCTCTATATATATATATATATATATTATATATAGAGAGAGAGAATCATTATTTCTAATATATATATTTCTATCTCAATTTTTTCGGCTCGGTTCTTCGCGTACAGTTTTTTTATCCCGAGCCAAAAACAGGTGTTTACAGTTGCCCCTCTTTGAACATGCGCTCATGGAAGTGATTTTATAAGTGTGTGTTCATAGACAAACAACTTATTTTGACTCATTTTGATTTATTATTTACATAGTAGACACACATTATCGTGCAACTTTCGGAAGTTGGACATCTACAAGTCCCAATTGTTCAAGATAAATTGCGGAGACTGAGCGCCTAAACTCTCATAACCTTTTGAATCCCCAAAGGTGGACACGTACAAGTCCTGGTCGTCGAGGATGACTTGCGGAGGCTGAACACCTAAAGGCTCCGCTATTTTTTTATTTCTTCAGAAGCTGGATAACTACAGGTCCTAGTCGTCGACGATGACTTGCAAAGGTTGAACACCTAAACACTCCGCTCGTCGTTTTTTTTATTCCCATAAGCTGGATAACTACAGATCCTGGTCGTGGAGGATGACTTGCGAAGGTTGAGTCTGTGCCGCCGTAACCCTAAGCCGCAACCCTAGATCGCCGCAACCCTAGGCCACCACAAGCCTACGTCGCTCCATCCTCCTTGCAGTCATCCATGGAAGACGCTACTACACCGTTTGCAAACAAGAAGGTTGTGCAATTTCTTGGAGAAGAAAACCTTCAGTCGTGCAAGCAACAGGTTCTGCTCTCGGTCCGTGAAGCATATATGCATGTAACCGTGGATGTTCCACAATTTGTTCGTGACAACAATGGTCATGATCAAGCCAATCTAGCGTATGCAAAATTGATGCAGCTTGACAGTTTGTTAGCGTCTTGGCTGCTGGCGTCTGTATCTCCTCAGGTTAGTCGAGGTCTGATTGGTTGCATGAATGCATCATCTATTTTTTGTCTTCATCAACCACTCATATTATGCATTTATATGATCGTCCGATAGTCCGGAAGCTACTTCATCAGTCCATGCGTGATTACCTAACCGTCTTTTAGACTACTTGTGATAGTCTCGCGCTGTGGACATCCAATTGAGAAGATGCAACAGATTTTGATCGTTCTGAATGGTGTGAAAGGTCAGTTCGATAATGTGATTTTTGTAATACATGCAAGTAGAAATCCTTATGATATAGCATCTGTGAGCTCGGTTCTATTAGATGACAAACTAGGCAGTCTGATATGAACTTTGATTCGGTTGTTACGGCGAATGTTGCGGTAAATCACACTACTGGTCCAAAAACTTATGATTCTATGCACTTTGTTAATGCTTCTCCTGTCACTGGTGAGAGAAATACTTCACATCACGTACAAACGCAGCATCAAGGACATCAAGACTCTAGTTCAGGAGCCTATCACCAAGGTAATTCTGGCAGAGGACGTGGTTGTGGCAGGGGATATGGAGGAACTAGAACACAATGTCAATTGTGTGGGAAATTTGGACATCTAGTGCATAGATGTTATCAACGATTCATCGTTCACTTTACTGGAGTCACTGATCCTTCTCATTCATTCTCTTTCACACCTTCTGCATATCTGTCATCTGCTCAATGTGATGATTCAGTGGATGATTCCTCTCCATGTCAAAGTCATGTTGCTCCATATCAACCGTCTCCAGCCTCTGCATATCCGCACCAATCAGTTCCACCAATCGCCCCATCTCCTAGCGTTGCACATCATGCTCCGGTTATTCATCCATACATGCCTTCGGCCGCACCTCCTATAGTTTATCCTCGTCCTTATCATATGCCTACATCACCTGTCTATGGTCATTACCTGCCATCAGGTTCTTATGCCTTTTCTCCTATTGTCTCATTCAACTCATCAAGTGGTAAGCCCAACATATTGCCCTCGCCGCAAGTAAATCTTGCATGTGTTGCTTGTGTAGTTCATACTGATGCAAACTGGTATCCGGACTCTGGAGCGACAACCCATCTTACCAATTCTCAGTCTTTACGTATCTGGAGCAATTTAGTAGGGAATGGTTCATCTTTACGTATTTCTAGGATTGGATCTTCCATGATTCCTACTAAGTCTAAGCATCTTATGTTAAATAATATGTTATATACTCCCATTGTTACTAAGAATCTCCTCTCTGTTTCTCAGTTTGCCAAGAACAATCAAGTCTACTCCGAGTTTCATGCGTCGCATTTTTTGGTTAGAGATTCCATGTCGCACAGAGTGCTTCTTCGCAGATTTGAGTGTGATGGCTTGTATCAACTTGACTTGTTAGCTTTTAGATCTATCAATTCGGTTCAGATTAGTATTCTTTCTATTAATAGTAATGTTACAGTGTCTCGTCAATTGAATTCTACTCTAAATGTTGTTACAAGTGGGGTTACATCCTCACAAACTGAAATCAATACAAATATTTTGGTTGATAATGATTCTTTATACGCTGGACCTACAACTAATTATGATTGTGTGAATGTTGATAGTGATATGATGAATGATGATCTTTCTTATTCTTTTAAATGATTTGTTGCATACTTAAGTCCCAAAAGTTCATCTCAGTTGTGGCACATGAGACATGGACACCCTTCAAATTCCATTTTGACAAAAACTTTGTGTCTTCATGATCTTCCTGTTAAACATATTTTTTCTGAATGTTCGGTTTGTGCTATAGGTAAACGTAAACATCAACCTTATTTGTCGTCTGAAACTCAATATAATACTCCTCTTGAACTGGTTCATATTGATGTTTTGGGGCCCTCTCCCTACACATCCAGCAATTCTAATTATTATCTTAGTATGGTTGATGCTTACAGTAAGTATACGTGAATTTATTTTTTGGCCAAGAAGAGTGATGTTGCTCAGGCGTTTCAAGAGATTCATGTACTTGCCGAGAAGCAGCTTGGTTGTTCTCTGAAAGCTGTTCCGTCTAATGGTGGTGGGGAATTTCAGTTATTGTCCTCTTATCTTGCTCAACATGGAATTATGCATCGTTTCACTTGTCCCTACACCAATCAACATAATGGTATGGTGGAACGCAAGCATCTCAAATTGTGGATCTTGGCCTGACTTTTCTTGCTCAGTCATCTGTTCCCCTTCATTACTGGACAAATGCTTTCTTCCCGGCTGTCTTTCTGATTAATCGCTTACCTTCATCTTCCATTGGTAATCTTTCTCCCCATGAGGTTTTATTTAAAACTAAACCTAATTACTCTTTTCTTCGTGTGTTTGGTTAATGATGTTTTCCTCATCTCAAACCGTTTAAGAATCACAAATTTTCTTTTCGTTCTGAGACTTGTGTTTTTATGGGATACTGTTCTAAGCATCATGGGTATAAATGTCTCTTATCATTTGGTAGGATCTATATCTCTAGAAATGTTGTTTTTCATGAAATGACATTTTCTTTTGCTGATCCTCATGGTGAGTTCTTTGGTTCTTTTTCTCCTAAATATGTTCCAGCTTCAAAACCTTTTTTTATTCCTATTGATTCTATATTTCAGTCTGACGGGTCTTCTGCAGTTTCTCCTGATATTCTAACATCCCATGACTCTGCTCCTTTTCGATCGGTGGTATCCCCCTCTTCATCTGCTTGTTCTCAACCTCATCGTATGAACACTTTTTCCTCTACACCTGCTTCTGTGCGGCATGTTCCTCCTCATGACTCCTTAGTCCCGGTATATCAGTTAGAATCATTACCCTCTTCGATGCCAAATCCACATGCATCTGGTTCTTTGTAAAAGGCTCAATCATCTGCTCTTGTATTGAGCACTCACCCAATGATGACACGATCTAAGGCATCTTTACTAGCTCTTACGTCTACTTGTGTTTCTACTAAGGATTTATCTTCCAAAGAACCTTTGTCCATTCATGAAGCCTTGGTTTCTCCACACTGGGCCAATGTTGTTCATGATGAGATGAGTGCCTTGCTAGATAATAAAACATGGTATGTGGTTTCTCTGCTGCTGGAAGGATTCCCATTGGGTGTAAGTGGTTGTTCAAAATTAAAAGACATGAAGATGGAAGCATAGCTAGGCATAAGGCTCAGCTAGTTGCTAAAGGTTTTTCCCAGAAGGCTGGATTTGATTTCAGGATACTTTCAGTCCTGTTGTGAAGGCTGCAACGGTTCGGATTGTATTGTCTCTTGCGCTAACTCATAAGTGGTGCTTACGGAAGGTAGACATCAATAATGCATTTCTTCATGGAGATCTGACCGAGGAGGTTTACATGGTGCAACAACCTGGTTTTGAGAAGCCTTCGTCATCTGGTTATGCTCTTTTGGTCTGCAAGTTACAGAAAACCCTGTATGGTTTGAAGCAGGCTCCGCGTGCCTGGTTTAAAAAATTGAAATTGTATCATCTTCAGTCTCTTTGCTTTCATGTTTCTACTGCTGATAGTTGTTTGTTCATTAAGAAATCTGATCATGGTTTTGTTTGTTACTTGTTTATGTAGATGATACTGTCATCACAGGTACATCCTCTTTAATGGTTGAACAAGTTATCTGTTCTATCAATGATCACTTCAAACTAGAAGATCTCGGGAATCTCAATTATTTTCTTGGAATGGAAGTTTCCACTGGAGAAGACTATTTGCTTCTTAATCAAAAGAAGTATATTCAGAAGCTGATATCTAAGGTTGGTTTGTATTATGCAAATGTTTTTCCTACTCCTATGACAGGTACGTGCATCACTCGCTCAGGTATGGATCAGTGTACTAAATTGTTTCATGATGAGTCTCTCTATAGAAGTACTATCTGTACATTGCAGCATATATGTATCACTAGGCCTGACATTAACTTGGATGTGAACAAGTTAAGTCGGTATATGCAGGCACCGTGTTCTAGTCACTGGTCAGCTGTTATTCATGTCATCTGATATTTGAAAGGCACACTGAATCATGGTTTGTTGTTTCGCTTAGCTCATTGATCCTTTACTGATGTGTCACTAGTTTCTTTTGCAGATGTTGATTGGGGAGGTGATGTTCTTGATAGGAAGTCCATCTCTAGACACTATCTTCTTCTCAATGGCAACCCCATCATCTGGAGCTCCAAGAAGCAGTCAGTGGTTTCTAGGTCCAGTGCTGAAGCCGAATTCTGTTCCATTGCTAATTATGTGTGTGAAATCCTATGGTTGAAATCTCTCCTTCTGGAAATAGGTTTAACTATGCCATCTCCTCCGGTGATATGGAGTGATAATACTAGTGTTATAGCATTGTCAGAAAATATGGTTCATCATTCAAAGATGAAGCAAGTAGAGATTGATTTGTTATTCATCCGAGAAAAAGTTCAATCTGGGGAACTCATAGTCAACTTTGTTCCAGCAAATGAGAATGTGGTTGATGTTTTAACGAAACCATTAACAGAAAATACATTTGTCCCATGGAGAAAGAAGCTTGGTGTGTTTTCGGTTCAAGAACTTCAAGAGTTGTCTTCACCTATGCATTGAGCACATGAATAGGTTCAGGTAATTCTTGTAGGTATCTATGACTTGATCTGTCCTCTCAGTATCTGGTATCGTTTGTAGTTTTAAAGGCGCCTTGTTCTATTCCATTGAATGATCTTATTCAATCAGATTTAACGCATCATGATTATTTCATTATGCAGTTAATAGTTCATGATCATTGATGTCATCTTGATGAGCATTACATTTGTTGTCATTACTCTGTTTTCCATAAATCCTCCTTATTATGCATCGGTGAGTTCCATTGAATTTTTTTTCTCATGTACTAGTATGTAATTGCATTTCTTTGAGTTTTCTCATCATTTATATTGCCATTTATACATTTGTTCTCTGCACATGAACGAGAAGATGCTTGTGTTCATACTCTTGAGGAAGAAAAGATGATGACTGAAACCATCCAACTGTATTGGCAAGATAAGAGCTAAAACTCTTTTGTCAAGGTAAAATAATTGCTGTGAAAAAAAATGTATAAAAAGATAAAAAGAATAAATCAAACTCTCAAGAAAATAATTCGGAAAAATGATAGATAAAGCAGAGAAAGGAAGACTGGTGTTAGGTTAGTATGATGATGTGATGAATATCAAAGAAATTGCTTAGTTATGTTAAGTACATGTGTGAGATATATTTGATGTGGAATCTATGATACATCTGCAGGAGTCTTTATAGTGAAAACATTGAGTGAATGATTCATGATGTGTGCTTATGATAATATCATATGTGAAGGTACTAATATAACTGCATTATGACTTTGGAGTCCTTCTTAATGGAGTTCCCTAAGGTCATTCATAGTACGTCCACAAGGTGTATCCACGCAAGTTGTCGAGGTAACTCAAATTAACGTCGATCACAACTTCTCTTTATTCCTATTGTTGGAAACACTATCGTCCGGTTTTGAGCACTTTTGTTTTATGATTTTTTTTATCTCTCGATTTTCTTTCCTTTTGGTACGGTATTTTTCGTACCGCACCTATATGTTCCCTTTTTTTTTGGCATAGGTCGCCCTTTCAGGTTTTCAACCTAGCAGGGATTTGAGTTGTAGGGATTCCTTTCCTTTTTTCATGATTGTCCTTTTGGGGATTTTCAATCATGCCCCTCTTCCCTAAATTTTTCCTAAACCGCCCTTTGGGTTTTCGATTTATTGGGAATATTCTCTCACTTTTGAAGGCTTGTTTTCTGGTTTTGGGCTCTTTAAGTTTTTTTTTTACCGTGTCCATACTGATTGGACTAGGGAGTTCTTTGTTGTCCATGATAGTGATGATCATGGATCGTCCGCTGAAAATCTCTTTGACGAACCTTTATATTTAGGCACAAACTTTCCCCGAAAGTCTGAATTGACTTGAAGGATATTTTCTGAGAATTAGATTGCCCGCTTGCAATTTTCTCGGGTAAATGCTCGAATGGCTAAATGCACGAGTGATACGTCGCTGGTGCAAATGCCCGTGGCACAGCGCGATGAGATGCCTTTTGTCATGAGGTTCAATTGCATGTATTTGCATCTCGCCTACTTTGAATCGTCCATCTCTGCCTCGACGAGGATCCCAGCGGACGGGAATACTACTTCAATTGGCAACACAGCTTCGTCCTATAAATAAAAGAGAATGAGGTTGCCTTTATTGGTGCCTATATTGAGGTCATGTATGCCATGAGTGCCCAAAGCAGGTTATCATGTCAGTCCTTTAATTGGTGTTAACACTGCGCCATTCATTTGTGAGCGATATGGAGATGAAGTTTTATGATTGATCACAGCCGATCAACCAATATAGATTTCTTGCATTGACAGTGATGATTGACTTAGGCATCACATGACACACGATGATGTCCTCGCTGATGAAAAATTCAATGTCCTTTGCCCTTATTGACTTTAGGGTAATAACCTTTATCTCCTGGTAAAGTAACCAATTGCAATCAATTTGAATCGATGACCGTTGGACGCCTTTAGGAAAATCATGTTGATTACATTGATGCCCCACATTAAGAAAGACCATGGGGAAGTAATGGGATAGAGCTCGTGCAGCGGAGCGTGGATTTGGTCCGCGTACTGACAGATGTGATATTGTTGAACATGTTCTATACAGTCAAATGTCATGGTAAACCAAAAGAACCCAAGTCTCGCACGTTCATGTGTAGTCCGCAACAACCTTCATGAATTTATTCCATTAGATGCTCAGTTTCTTTAGCATTCACGCATCTCAAATAGGTATAGTCGGTCCATTGGGAAATTAATGGCTAGTCATTCCTTGCATGGCCATTTAGTCATTTTCTTGTGGCATTCTTTGGGAACTCCGTACGCTGGGCATGTTTTTATATTAGTGAGTCATGGTTGACCGTATGATTCTTCGATTCTACAAGAATAGGTTGAAACCTCTTTGATTCTGATCTCCATTGACAGTTTTTGGTTTCTAGGAGAAATTTGACTCATGGGTGAGAGCGTTGCCAATTTGTTTGTACGCAAGGACTCAAATAAGAACACAAGGTGATTGTTGGACTGCTTCTCTTCTTTACAACTTTCATTCATGTGCTGACGACGTTGCTGATATCGATGTTGTTGTCCCTCAATGGGTTTTTTCCACCCTTCGGGGAATTCGATCAGTTGGGAGAACTTCGCATTTAACGGAATAGGAGGCTGACATGGTCGTCATTATCAATTTGTCCTTGCACTGAAGCCTCCTACCGCTTGATATGGGCAACATGATCATCACTTTCATTATACTTCGAGATAGTGCTGGTTACCGCATCTTTGGATATTTTGATGGATGTCGGTGAGGGAGTGAACACGTATAGGTCTTGTCGCGGAGGGTGGTTATTATGGGTCCCTGGTTGTGGTGGTATATGAGATGTCCCTTGAAACTAGGAGGTTTGGTGTTTTAGTTTCTCTAGGAAGGCCTCCAAGTGGGGTTGTTGATAGAATGCAGGGCTTGTGCTGGTACCTAGAGGTTGTATTGTTAGAGGTTGGACTAAACTTGTAGAGGTTGGAGCCCTATAATGAGTTGGTTGAGGAGTCGTTTCTTGAGAGGCTCCTTGTGAAGGGGGTTGATAAGCCACAAGCGCAGAGTCTACCTTAGAAGGTTGGTTCGTGATCTACTTCATGTGGTTGTTGCTTGAACTAGTCCACATCTTCTAATTTTTTTATCGTAAAGTTCCCACAAACAACACCAATGATGGAACGAGCTCAAACCTGGTCGGAAAACCTTGTTGGAACATGTGTCAATTTTACTTAAGCAAACTCGTAGGATGATCCAGTCGGAACCTTCTTGACCTGTAAAAATGGACAATGTAGGTGTTCATCTAGATCCTTCTTCAATGCTTAAGTGAGTACATGGTTATGATGTTTTGAATTCAGATTTTCATAAAGGAAGTAAATACACTATATTTATAGCTAAAACAATATTATACCTAACCGTCCATTACCTGTTAGTTAAGTTTTTGTGCCTCATAACGCACTGAGGATCGTAGGCAGATTTACCTAATATACTATTATGCTTTAATATTCAGTGTAACTGCTAGACTTCGTCATGGGATTGAGTTTGGGCAAGTATCCTCTTTGTGGAGGAGGATCTTCGAGACTTAGGCTTTCTCTTAAGTCATTGCTCGACGAAAGCAAGCATGGGGTGCTCGCCTGATCTTGTCAATTAGGTTAACCTTGATAGTTACACACATATTTTCTTATGAGAGCGAGAGTGCAGAGTTTGCGTCTAGGGATGAACATATTGATTTCGCAGATCTTGGCTACGTATCCTTGCTTAATAAGGGAGCATGAGGTGCTCACCTTAGCGTTTGAAGATGGTTTCATTTTGTCACATGATCTGCCTTGGCCCCGTGGGTGATGAACATCGGTGTTGGAGTAGTTTCTACCTTGTTTCGGGGTAAACTCAGTTTCTATACCTAACAAACATGCTTTCGTAAATCATAACAAATCTGAAATAAGCTATTGAAAAGTTTCACTTTCGCCTTATCTTTGGGTCATAATTGGTCGCCCTAACATAAATTGTCATGGCTTCTTTGCCAAAACAAGTTACTTTGAGAAATTCTCCAATGACCTACAACGGAAAAATGATGTGGCTTAGAAGAAATACAAGGGCAAATGAGATTGATCACCGCACGGTACTTCAACAGTTGAGTCAGTGATCACTAGTTTATTACGGGGGAAATGTAATAAGACGAGGAAAGTTCTTAAACTTGGAGATCAACAGCTAAATGTCAACCAAGTGTAAAGGGCCTTACAAGGTCATCAAAATTGGCACTAGTGAGAAAGTTAAGAAATCTGGAAGGTTAAGAAAGTGGGAGACTACCCATGTCTTATGATGTAGACTATTTGGAGAGGAAAAACAATATATGCATAAATACATATTGAAGATTAAATATCAGTTAGAAGGATTGTGTATACACTACTGCCATAGGTATAAACAAGGGTCAACTACGACTATCACTTCTATAAATCTAAACTCATGACTTGGAAATAGGACCAAATTCATGACTCTTAAGTCATCGCCCATTTAACATGTTAAAAATTTTAGAATACGAATTAGAAAAAGTATCGGTCGATTCCAAGTTAGCACTTTTCCTAAGCAAGTACTAAAAACGACTTAAGTTATTGCACCAACTTAAAGGGTGGAAACATATAGACAGAGACCTAAATAGTAAATGGTTCAATGAGTCCTTACTCCTGTATCAGACTCTCAAGCATACACTAAAGTAATGAGTAAGATGAACAACACTTAAGGAGAACAGTGAAAATTGCCCAAGCAAAACTAAAAAATTAGATGTAAACAAAGAAATGATTTCATTTACTTAAGGGATTATGTATGTCCAAAAAGTAGAAATTAAGAGGAGGCTCGATGTTCAAAATATCCAGTACGAAGCATGGCGAGAGAGAGTCTGTTTAAAGAAGGTAAATTGTTGGCCACATCGTTATATTTAGAACAAATTCCCACCACAGTCCAACAAGCCTTGGAATCAAACAATTGGACAAATGCAATTAAGAAAGAGATGGAAGCGTTAATTAAAAATATCACATGGGAAAAATGTACCCGACTGACAGGAAATAAACCAGTTGGATGTCGTTGGGTGTTTACAATCAAACAGAAACCCAATGGAACTATTGATAGATATAAAGCGAGGCTGGCAGCGAAAGCTATACTTAAACAGATGGGCTTGACTACTCGAAGACGTTCTCTCTAAAAACCAAAATTGACACAATCAGGGTCGTTTTCTCAATATTTGTGAATGAAGACTAGTTACTCTACCAGATTGATGTAAAAAATGTGTCCCTACATGGAGAATTAAAAAAAGAATAATACATGGAAGAAACCCTCAGATTGACAGACATATTTCGATCAGCAGAAGTATGTCAACTAAATCAGCTCAAGCCTGGTTTTGCAGATTCACTTTAGCAATGAAAGATACAAATTCAAACAAATCAATCTTGATCATACCTTTTTCCTTACACAAAGAGGTAACTTAATTACATGTTTAATTATATATGTCGATGATACGATAATTACAAGAAACGATGAGGAAGAAATGTCAAGACTAAGGAAAAATCTATTCACAAAATTCGAGATGAAGGACTTAGGAAGACTCAAGTATTTTTTTGGAATCTTTTGCATTTGGTTTAATCAAAGCAAGCCCTTTTAATACGTTAATCTTCCTCAATTATCCATTCACCCGTTCTTCATCTTCTTCTGGTTTGATATTCACCCAAAAATTCAATTTGTTCATATGTTATATTTTCTTCATTTGTTCATCTTGATTTGGTTAGGTATAATGGGGGTACGGGCAGGATCTTGGTGACTAGTGGCGGGTATCCTTTTGTTTTTCCTTCTTCTCCAGTTGATTTGAATTTCTGTTGATGCTCATATTCGATCCATCAATTGAATTTTGTGGCAAAACACTGTAATTAGTTGCAGCTGCGGTAGATCAGTGATAATCCTAGAGCAGCACTTCATAGAGTGATAGATTTTAGTCTATTCGATCAGTCTGGAGGAAAGTGGAGATTTGGGAGTTGTTCCATCACTTATGCCACATGAGGGCTCGGCAGAGGATTCACCGAGAATGTGGATTTGAACAAAATCTTAGCCGGAGAAGCGGTGGCAGAGGGCAGAGAGAGATGAGCCAAAGAATACACCTGCGTCGGAACCCTCATCTTGGTTGCTTGAGAGGCCAAGAGGGAGTTGTCTTCCGTTGTTGGAAGAACTGCGTGGGACTGGTTAGGAAATTGGAGAGAGAGAGAGAGACAAAGAAGCAGCGGCAAATGGAGGGGACATTGGACATTGGTTCTAGACAGATTCATCAACCCGCTAAATGAAATCTTAAGATATGGGAGGAAGCTCTGTTGGAGAGGGCAAGGATGGAGTACGCTGTTGCGCCGCCGCATATCAACACCTATGCCTCAACTGCCTCCTCCTGGAGGTTCTTCAATGGAAGCACAAAAATTGACTGTCTTCAAGAAGGTAATTAGGGTCAATTGACTTTCTTGAAGTTTGACTGTCAATCGACTTTCTTCTTGCAAATATTAATTAAGGTTAATTCTGGTTCTTCAAACGACTTTCTAGTCCAAGAAAATTTATCAATGGAGCCTGTGACTGTCTTCAATCGACTTTCACCTTCTTCTTCTAGGGTAGCTCTTCAATGGTAGCAAGTTAGAAGGGTAATATTGTCATTTTACCTGTTGGAATAGTAATTTAACATAGAAAATGATCAAATAGTCACATGTTAAAGAAAATGTAACCATTCCGCACAAGTTATAACCAATTAGTCACATGCGCGAAAATACGTAACCATTGAAATCATTAACCATTAAAATATAGTTGTTAGGAGATAATAAATGTAATTAGGTGAGAATTAGGAGTATAAATGTAATTAACTAAGAAAGATTAAGTAATAGTATAAATAGGAGTATACATGTACAGAAAATTCAGATTTACAATATACAATATTCTATTCAAAATCAATAGGGAACAATGTCGTTGAGTAGGTGCACACACAAATACTTGTTTTTTTTTAAGGTGAAGGAAAAAGGTAAAACGTTGTCCCGTAGAGCTGCTGTAAGGGGAACCTAAGTTTTGGTTGAGTCAGTCGTCCTTGACGTATTGTTAAATAAGGAAAGTTTGAAATACCGATCAAAAAGGGAAACATGTTGGATCAGAGGATGAATCCTTGCTTGAACCTCCAAGATGTTTACCTTCGAGCTTTCGCAACTGCTTTCCCTTTGTCCTTGCTGGGAGGTGGTACCTTAGGCATGTACTCCCCAAGAGGTGAAGAATTTTCATTACGACGATAATAGGAAAACTCTTCAGAGGAAAAATGGGTGAGTCCTCAGGACTAGTACGACTGTAGAAGGAATCCTGACTTAATTGAGACAACTTAGATGGAGGAATGGCAGATTTACCCTTATGAGCGTGGTCATTTTATATCTATTACACGACGACATCCTCCTAGGAATTTTTCCATCTCCCCTCTTTTCCAGTCCCCCTTTGACCATCACGTGTTGTAGGAGACCAAAGTTTATAGGTATATCATTTAGACCATCTTAAATGAGGACTTACAACTGACTCTCAAACGAATCTGGTGACACCATAAACTTTTCCCAAGAGCACATCCACTCATTGAGGCTCATTTATATCTCCAAAAATTTCAAAATTGATACATCTAATGATAAACTAAGTATCACCCTATGAATATATCAATATATGTTTCAAGGCAGAGTACTAACGATGCCCAACGTCGCTTTCCTCTTAGGTCACTTGGAACAAGGGAAGCTAGAAAAGATACCCTTCTTCTGTAGACAAGCTTGCGTGAGCCCATGATGAATAAAGTTTGGAATTAGATAAGCATTGTTGAGTACCTACAAAAAGGAATGAAGATAAAGTTAGAAATTTACCTAGTCTACAAGGACTAAAGGAAAGACGGTGAATGTCAGTAAACTCCAGAGTGAACTCAGAAGCTTGGTCGAACAATGGAAAGGCTTAAAGGTCAACTACCTATGACGATTATTAATATCATCAATGACATTTATTATTTGAAATTTGAATAGTTAAAATCATTCCCCGCCACGTCCCTTCACGCATTTATTATTTTTATCAATTTCGTCTAGTTGCCTTTCATCCTCATCCTCTTCTCATTCCACGCCACTACCGTTTCCTTCCTAACGATCTCGTTGATCCTTCTTTTGAATTCAACAAATCAGACATCTACTCCTACTCATGTAGATCCAACCTATTTGAATGTCGCAAATCAATCGTCAATATAAGGATTGCCCGCAGACAACTCATAAATCACGTGGAGGCTCCCGATCGGGACTCCGTAATGTCGCCTTCGTCGCTGTCGGTAAGAATTACGAACATTATCTATGAAGACGGCGCTTTGACGATCAATTGGAGGTGGATTTCGATCAAGACATTGTCTTTTAGGATCCTCGTGATATTGCGAAGCAAGGGCAGTTGCAGATATCCGGTAGCTATGCTTGACTGCTAGCGAGGAATTTCTCCAGCATCCCAATCTTCTTGAGCTTGAGGCGCCATTCAAGATCTGCGGTACTGATTCTTCTCTTCTTACCTTTGCTTTTGTCTGGTATTTGAGAACTTTATGGAGAGTTTGTGGTCAAAGTTACAATCTTTTCTAGGGTCATTTTGTAGAATGAAACTGAGGTACTGGGTATTGGAATATGTTTCTATTACCAGGTAAATCTTGTAAATTTAAAGATGAAATTTAAGGATGTTGGTCATGTTGTAGCAAAATTAATGGAGTTTGGAGAGACAAGGGACGAATTTGCATCTTTTTGTTCGTTGAATTCCAGTGATTCTACTAATTAACTGTATCATGTTTCTTGTGTGGTTTGTTTGTTATGTTTCTGTGAAATATATGTAAAAATAGGTTTACCGCTTTTTGATTGTGTTGTGCTGAGAATTTACTATAGTTGTTTATTGCTAAGTAACAGTTTGGTGCTAAATAAGTTAATTTCACTGGTTGTAGTGTATTTTTGTTTGTTATGCAAATGAGAGCAGGAATAGTTTCGTACCGCAAGTTTCTTTCGATATCATTGATATAGTCTACTTTACTTCTATGGACTTATTCATATGTCCTCTCTTTATTTTAGGTGATATTCTGACCTCCTAAGACTCTTCGAATATGAGTTTTTTTGTTTATAGATAACTTGTTACTATTGGGATGTTCAGAACATGCTGTTCAATTGAGACTCTTTGAGTATGAGTACTTCGAATATGTTGTATTGGGATTTTCAGAACATGTACAAGGAAGGTTATGAAGTTGCTGATCAACTCAAGGGACTTTGATGATTTACAAAAATATATAAATATTTATGGTGCTTTTTAGTTGGTTTGTTCATGTTTGTAGTCTAAAACCTTTGCATTTACCTTGATGAAATAATACTTGTTATTGCTCTAATTGACAATTACTACTATTCTTACTGTCCCTTTGTATGCTAAGAAATTCAAATGATCAAATATAGGTAACAAATGTAGTATGACGTGTTTATAACAAAATTGATGATTTTTTTTAATGAGTTCTTCTTTTACCGACTGAATTTGTTGTCGGCAAATATGTATTTATCAACAAACGTTTTTTCGTTGGTATATAGGTATTTACCTACGAAAGTTTTTTCGTTGGTATATAGGTATTTACCTACGAAAGTTTTTTCGTCAGTATATAGGTATTTATCGACAAAATGCTTTTCATCGGTAAATACATATTTGTCGACGAAATGTTTTTCGTCGGTAAATACATATTTACCGATGAATTGGACATTGCCGACGAAATATATTTTGTCAGCAAAAAATTAAGTTGTTGACGAAAAAGTTATCTTTGCCGACAAAAGTTCCGTCGGTATAAACATAATTTTTACCGACGACTAATTTGTGCCCTTTTTCGTGAGTAAACTTTCATCGACGATATATTTACCGGCAAATTATGTCTTCAGCAACGAAAATTATTTTTACTGACGGAATAATTTAGTCGGTAAAGACTAAATTTTCAATAGTGAAAATTGTCACACCTGTAGAGCGTAGAGTATCCTTAAATTTACCCATATTCTGAGGGCATTTGGTGAAATAGGCACCAGGCTAATGTGATAGGACCACTACAACTCTGCATGATGAGAGCATATAAACCGTTATCTCATGTCAATTTCCAAGAAAATGTACATCTCGTTGGCACTAGGAAATCGATGCCATGCATGGGTATTTGAGGTCCTCAATTTAACTAAAACCTCTTAGAGCCACTGTTGGTTTGAGTTGGGTTGTCCGCAATTTATTTAGCTTCACATCTAATACAAAGAAAAAATACATAGCTATAGAAAATGAGGAAATTGTTAAATGTTAAAGGTTTAGAAAAAGGAATACCTTTATAAACCTACTCAGGAACACTAACAGAACACCCAAGAACTAGAGCTTGGGAAAAAGAATCAACAACAACAAAAGTGGAACTAGTAACAGACCCTGAACCGAAGGTAAGGGGTTTCTTGTATTAACAACCATTGTTAAAAAGAAAGGAAGTTTGGGTCGGAAAAAAAGAGAGATCTTGAAGTCAAGACTGCGAGAGCACCCGACGTAAATCCTTGACCAGAGTTGTGACCTTATTTGGAGAGTGCTTAACAACATAGACATAGGCCTCCGCTTAAGGTCATACCATCAAGGCGGCACCTTAAGTCGAGCAATAAAGTTGAGACTTATTCAACCCTCCTTCTTAATATGATGCATAACATATAATCTCATCTTGAAGTAGTGACTAGCTATTGAAGAAGGAAACTTAAGGAATACCAATTAAATATCTCACCATCGAGGGATAAACTCCCATTTTATACCTTAATATTGACTAGGTACAACCAAGCACAATTATGGTAAGAATACCACTTTCCTTTCATAATTAATTAAATTATATCATCGAATTAAAGATTTATATGATCATTATATCTTCAGTTTGACCTATATAATCAAATTTCAACATAGGCAACACATCAGATGGAGGTTCAAGTAAAACAAGAAAATGCTCATCCAAATAGATTGCCCCTGTAGCAAGCTTATCAGTCACTTTATTTACTTCCCGATAAGATATGTTTGATTCTCGATCTTGTAAAAACATATCAAAATAACGAATAAGAGGCATCAAAGGTTTATCCTCATTTTCATTGTTTACCATCATATTCAAAGCTTCTCGATCCTCTGACTCAATGTTTGAGTCTTTTGCCCCTCTACGACTCTTTAATAGCCCAGATTTCAGCAGTATGCTATTATAGACCCCTGACCAAGTTTGAAACCCTTTTATACGACTACCATATTCAATTCTTTGAACTACTTTGACTCATTCTCACCATTTGTATTAAGCTTGATCCAAGCTTAGTTAGGCGATTGCCATCCATATGTAGTACTTGAACTTAACCATTTTTATTTTCGTTTAGGAAGAATGCTACAAATCTTATACGTCCAAGTCATAATAAAACAAGTAAAATTCAAGATTTTTTTTTTGTGATTGAATATGGTGATTTTTTTTTTTCTTTTCAAATCCATCACAACGCTATTAACATCGCTGGCGAGTGTCGTCCACGCGCTTGACTCTCCTAGGTTTCGTCCTGGTGAGCGAATTTGTCGTCGCTTCTGTTGGATTCTTGCATTCTCAGCCAACCAATACTGTGCTGAAGTAATAATTAGGACAATCAACCAATCAATGAAAAGAGAACCCATGCAAAGAGTGATCTGACTACGTGAGGAAACAAAACTGAACAACTGCTGGAAAAATACAGAACTGATGTGCCATTTTATCATTTTTCTTCTTCTTAAACTGTTTCTTGCGGGAGGTAGCAACCACGGTGACGACTCCTACTGAACCTCCCGTCAAACCCTCAACTGGAAAAGACCAATAGGTATGTCAGAATGATTATTGCGCATAAACCGGTTAAATCATCTGTAATTCACAGTGTACTTAGACTAGCCTGGGCAAAGTACGATTCAGTATTGATATCGAATGTGTCCAATAAAATTATAATGCTGAAATTCGAAAATGAGGAGGACCGTAGGCAAATCTTCAATCTATCACCTTAGTCTGGAGAAATGGAAACCGAGTTGTAGTATAACACAAGTGGAGATTGAATGGGTGCAAATATGGATTCAAGTCCATGATTTGGGATTGGAAAAATTTAGTGTAGAAAATGCAAAAATGATAGGGGAACAAGTTGGTAACTTCATTGAAACAGAGAAGGAGGTGGAGTGTCGATAGAAATCATAGATGCGAATGAAAGTGTAAGTAAATGTAAAAAATCTGTTAATGAAGAGTTTTTGGTGGACAACCTCACAAGGCGTGGAAAGGTGGGCAGAGATAAAATATGAACGATTTTCGGATAACTGTTATGGATGTGGTCGATTGAGACACACGACAAATGCATGCAAGGAGGAGGTGATGATGTCCGAGGAGAATCGCCTCAAACCGATGTACATACCGTGGTTGTCAGTGACTAGACTGAAACCCTACCGGGCGAGGAAGATAGGGGGGATGGAGAATCCAAACATCCATCTGCAACTAGAAGAACTTGGCTCGATATAATGAACCAAACCGAAAAAACAAGGGAGGAGGTCGATCCGGTATAAAAGAAGGGAGAAGAATATGGATAAAAGAACCCTCCCTTGTATGCCCAACCTGAGCAGATGGAAACCGAGCCATCCAAATTGAATGGGACACAAGCGAGACAATGTAAGAGAGTATTGGTTGTCCTTGAACGAAAGAGGATGAAAAGTGGTTGGCAAACACCCACATGGAAGAAGTGAGTCGAGATGGTGCAAACTCACCGGAGAAGAACAAAATGATTGTGCATCCCATACATCGAAAGTGGAAGGGTAAATTGAACTGTCCAACACAAGGATGTTGGGGAACCGAAGGTCAAGCCTGCAGGCACACACTCAGAAATGTGACGGAGGAGGGGAAACATAATCCCAGAAGTGGAAGGGAGGAGAATAACACCAAACTAACCTTCACATACCCTATAATCATCCAACTAGTCGATGATGATCCCCACCAAATGACCGGACAAGGAAGAAGAGGAAACCGACAAACTTATGTGGTGGAGACTCCACCAAACTCCCCAACATCCGATCCAAGTAAGGGGAGAAGAAACGGGGTTAAACCCCTATCTAGACAATATGACACAAATATTGAGGGTTTTGGTGACACGAATAAAGAAAAGGGTTTTGATGTTTGTCCCAATACAGCCGCAGGGGCCCAATGAACACAATCTGTTGGAATTGTCAAGGTTTGGGGTCTTCCTTGACAGTTCGACATTTGAAAGACCTCATGGGGAGGTACAATTCGAAGATTATATGTTTGATGGAAACTAAGAACTAAGGTGCCTTTTGTGAGCGGATAAGAGAGCAACTTGGAATGCAGCATGGATATTATGTAGAACCAAGAGGCATATCAGGGGGAATAACACTATGGTGGAAGAAAGAAAATAAGGTACAAATATTAAGTGGGTGTTCAAATATACTCGATACAAAAGTAAAATTCAGAGGAACATGAGACCAAAGGATATGACATGGGTTCATGTAGATACAGATAAGGGAAGGAGAATGCAAAATTGAGATACTATAAGGGGGATCCAACGGGGAAATATTGATGTATGGACATGTCTAGAGGATTTTAATGCCATAACACACCACCATGAAAAAGAATAATGCTAGAGAAAATCACAAAGACAAATGGATACTTTCAAACAATTCATTGACGACTTTAGAATAGAAGATATGGGATCGAAAAGGTAAAGTATCACGTGGTATAATAATAGGAGAGGGAGTAGGGGGTGTACGAAAGGCTTGATAGGGTATTGGTGAATCTCAAATGGGCGGAAAAATTCCCATGTACTCAATGGTTAAACGAAGTGGCGGTGGGATCAGATCATGCACCATTAATACTAATGCATGAGGAGGATATGATACAAAGAAGACGAGGTTTCCAATTTGAAGAGATGTAGTTGGAAAACCCGGAATGTAAGGGTGTAATTCAATCGGCATGGGGGGAACAGAGGAGGTGGGGAAGCAACCTATGGCCAAACCTGGGACAATGTAGAAGAAATTTGATGATGTGGAGCAAATAACCTATCGAAAATAACATGGTAAAGATGAGGAAGGCGAAAGACAGATTGAGAATAATTGGCAAAACCATCCCTACACACGCAAGCAAAGAAGAAGAAACAATGTTGAGGGAACCAATTAGGGACCTATGGAGAAAAGAAGAGATTTATTGCAAACAAATGTCAAGGGTCAAACGGCTCAACAAGGGAGATCACAACACAACCTTCTTTCATTTGACAACGAACTCAAGAAGACGAAGAAATCAAATCTCTAGGCTACAAGTGGCAAATGGGGCATCGATAACGAATGAGCTAGAGATCAATCGGGAAATACGAAACCACTCCAACAAGTTGTTTGAAACAGAAAACACTCACATAGATGAGGAGGCCCTTAACTATATGCCAAGACAGATAACAGATGAATGAATACCGACGTAGGGAGGAGTGTTACGATGGAAGAGGTCAAAACAACTGTTTTCCAAATGGATGGGTTTCCGAGGGGCTTCTATCAAAGGAATTGTGTGGGGGGGGGGGGGGCGTGGGTGCAGACGTCTTTACTGCAGTCAAATCCTACCTTGAAAGATGTACGTTCCCAAACTCCTTTACCCAAACAGATATAACCCTAATCCCAAAAACACTGAACCCAAATTGTGCATATGAACATAGACCTATTAGACTGTTCAATTTTTCTTACAAACAGGGTAAAAGGGTATCTCACAGACTTGACAACCTCGTTTCAGAGTGCTTTTGTGGTTGGTAGGATTATACAGGCTAACATCATGGTGGCCCATGAGGTGTTTCATCACCTAAGAGTACGAAAGAATGTGACTAAAGTGGAGTGGGCTTTGAAACTAGACATGGAGAAAGCGTATGATCGAGTGGAGTGGAACTTCGTTCTAATGAGCCATGAAAATAGATTTTTTGGGGAGAAGTGGATTGCATGGATGCGGGCATGCATAACCACGCTAAGCTACCGTGTTCTTGTCAATGGGGAGAGGACAGAGTACATAAATCCCACAAGGGGACTAAGGAAAGGAGACCATCTCTCTCCTTACCTATTCATTCTAATGGCGGATGTGTTATCTAGACAGGTGGAGAATGAGGTAAAAGAGAACCGTGGAGAAAGCGAGGCGATTGAAGGAGATAATAATGACATACTACAGGATCTCGGGACAAAAATTAAATGAGGCAAAATCTAGCCTCGTATTCAATCAATCAGTCGATGGAGACACATGTAAACCAATTGAAGACACGTTCGGTATTCCGAGCAAGAGGGATCCATGGAAGTAACTGAGACTATCGACAGTTTGGGGGAGATCAAAACGAGAGGCCTTGGGGTATCTCAAGACTAGAATCCTGTACAAATTGAATGGGTGGCGAACAAGAACACTGAACCAGGCGGGAAGGATTGATCAAATCAATGATCACCGCCATATCGACATATGTGATGAGCATTTTCAAACTTCCAAAAACCTGGTGCAAGGAGGTGAATGCACTAATAGCAGGATTCTGGTAGGGGTGAGCGGATGAGCAAATGAAGATACATTGGATGAAATGGGATGACCTTGCAAAAACAAAAGAAGATGATAGACTAGGGTTTCGAGAATTGGAAACCTTTAATACAACCCTATTAACGAAGATGGCAGAAATAGTAAACTGGGAACCAAACTCGTTATGGGTTAAGATACTCAAAGGGCTCTATTTGCCAAGAGGAAACTTCAGGGATGCCGGAAAGGGAGGGAGAGCATCATGGGGATGGGCGAGCATGTTGCAAGAGCGGGATACAATGATTCGAGAGGGTTTGTGGATGATAGGGGATGGAGCCACGATCAGTGTAGGAACTGACCCATGGATTTATACCAAACTGGGCTTTCGACCCGAATCGAAGGAAGGGTGGAGAGATAACTCAGAAATGAAGGTAGAGTCCCTATACTACCACATCAACAGGATGTGGAATGAGGTTCTAATCCGTGCGTTCGCAACACCGCATGATGCTGCCCATATCCTCGAAATAAACCCACCCACGCAGACCAGACTAATTAATCTGGCCATACACAGACGATGGAAGAGTGTCCGTTAAAACAGTTTAGCACCGCCTCAAGGAGGTCGAATCAAGGAGGACGGCGAAAACCGGACATGACGGGAATAGACCCTCGACCATATGGAGGGATGTGTGGAATACAAACGTAATGCCAAAGGTAAAAACTTTCATTTGGAAGCTACTTACCAACTTTTTACTTGTGATGAAAAATCTTAGGAGGAGGGGAATGAAAGTGGAGCCGAACTGCCCGGTGTGTGGCCAAGAAGAAGATGTCGAACATATGGTACTCAAGTGTGGATGGACGAGCTCAGTATGGATGGAGATCTTTGGACTGGAAGTCACAAAGCAACACCTCATGTCGATTGGGGAATGGATCCGTGAGAGGCGCGACGAACCGAACACAAACCGCAAGACCAAACAAACAAGATGGTGGTTGTGACTCGCTATGTTCTGGAATTTCTGGAAGGAAAGGTGCCAGGTGGAGTTCGAGAATAAGAGACCAAACACACGGGAGGTGATAGAGCAAACGAGGAAGGGGTACGAGGAGATCCGAAGTGTTCAGATCATATCGGGGTCGAACTAAGACCCTAGGGAACCACAAGCATGGAGAAGACCGAACCACGGGTACGTGAAAATAAATTGTGATGCTTCATGGTGTAGCCGAACGGGAATGAGTGGAATATGAGTTATTGTGAGAGACTGGGGGTGTTTTGATAGGGGGAACGAATAGACGGATAAAGGGATGGAATGTTGATGTATTGGAAGTCGAGGCGATCCAATTAGGAGCAAGAATGGTGATTGAACAAGGATGGCGTAACGTCATATTTAAGTCTGACTCGATAAGGAATGTGGAACAACTACAAGGGAGGGCGCAATATTGGAGGAGTGCAATGGTATGCTCGAAAATCCTACCTTTGGTTCGAAATTTTGAGGCGGTACATTGGTCAACGGTTAGATGCACAGCGAACGAAGGAGCTAACTAGATTGTCAAACAGTCGAGATTGGTAGTGAGATTACATGATTAAGTTTTATAACCCCCAATTCCACTAGTTGTTTTTGTAAGGAATGATAGTATTTCGTTTGATGGAAACCATATCGATGAATGAAATGAGAGTACTCTTTTGTAAAAAAAAACAAAATCCAGCACAAAGTTTAGCAGAACATTGATTACCAATCCAAAATGGACTAATGACTAATGTTACATCCTTTTCCTGCAATCAGTTATTAGAGTCATGTATGAAGGAATAAAAAAAGTCTTGGTGTAATTTTTATATCTAACCAAACTTTTCCCGCCTTACTACAATCATTACGAACATGGAATATGTATTTTACACTTTGATCACAACTACAATAATTTGAATCAATATTATAAGTCTAGGTATGGTCTGGCAAATTTGGGTCTCTATTAGGTAGTTAAAGTTATTTACGTGCCTGAGAAGTTACATTTTTACAAAACAGTACCTTGAAAAAGAATTGTTACTTTCGGGTACCTCAAAGATACATTTATGAGGTACCCGAAAGTAACAATTTTCTTCTAAGGTACCTATTTGTAAAAATGTGACTTTTGAGGTACCTAAATGACTTTTATCCCACTCTACTATTATGGCCTGTTCTTTTCACAGAAAGCTTATGGAATTCGGCTTACAAATTTCGTAAGAAGTTGTTATTTTCGCAGAATTGATGGAATTTGGCTTAGACATTCTGAGCGGGGTAGGCTTACACATTCCGTCCTAAAACCTAGGAATTCCTAAGGCTTGCCCGCTAGGAATCTGGAATAGGTATGAAAAATACATTTTTACCCCCAATACATTATGTTAATTCCAACAGTACCCTCGGTTTACTCAGCTCCTTTCCCTTTAGTTCTACGCGACCCTCACCTCATTCATCCTTCGATTCTTCATCACCGAAGCTCTAAGATGCTCCAACCGAAGCTCTAAGCTGCTCTCCTTCTTCGTTATGCTATCCTTCTCCATTCTGTTCGAACACATAATATTGGACCGATTCTGGGTTCGAACCAAGATTCTATGTTGTTGTTGGATTGAATGGTTGATTTGGGTTTATTCAGAATGATTTGGGCCACACTACCCTCCTTTCGACCGAAGCCAGAATTGATGATTCTGGGTTTGGTCAGACAAAATTGATGCTTGGTGAAGCTGTGTTCGGACGGAATTGATGCTTGGTCCGACAGCATTGATGGCAAATTGAAACTGTGTTCTTGATGATTTGTGTTAGTTTAGGTGTTGCTTGGTCGATTGTTTAAGGTGTTGCTTGGTCGATTGTTTGACAAAAAGATTCATGTTGTTTGTGTTTGTTGTTTTGATGTTCGGTTGCTTTATAAATGTTGGGTTCATCTGGGTTCATTATGTTCTGTTCGGTTGCTTTATAAATGATGTTCGGTTGAATTGTTGTTCTGGCCAGTGAATTGTTGTTCAGTTGAATTGTTGTTATGGATAGTAGAATTTATGTTATCGGTTGAATTGTTGGTCGGTCGATTGCATATTATTAGCTGTGTCTCAAACTTACAAGTGTGCATTTGCTATAGTTTTCGTTTTCTTAATTTGTAAAGTTCCGTCTTACATAAACAAATATTAATGGTTGTCTAGCTGGAAACAGCATGTGAACTTTGAATTCTCAGACAAAATCCCTAAATTATTTTATAAAATAATAAAGATATTTTCAATAATTAAATATATAAATGTATACGCCAAATAGTATTATTAATTAGGTCATAGATCATCAGTTCTGTGTTTTACATTGCAGGTTTTCGTCCATATTTCTAATGTGTATGTGTATGTATATATGTGTTTGTGCGTATTTGTGTATAAGTGAGACAAATGAAGTTGAATATCATTGGAATAATGATATATAGATGAAACAGATGAATGCTTCTATTTGATCATAAATTTGTTTATTTAGATGTCGCGGGTCTTAGGAGCAGAACACGATTGAAAACAACATTGAGGTTAATCGGGCTTCAGAAACAAGTAGATTATTTTATTTTCCTGTGTTTTTTCTAGTGAAATTTCTCTTGTTATTAGTGATTTGGTCCGTTTCGTTTTTAATTGAATTGTAGGGAAGATGTAGCTGTGTAGTTTTCAGTGCATGTGGATGCATCTACTCTTCCAGCAATATACTATGAAGTGGAAATAGAGGTGAATGATTTGAAAGAAAAAAGAGAGAAACTTCTTCAAGATATGCAGAAAGAACGAAGCATGCTCGACCATACAAAGTTGGATTTCGAAAGGAAGAAGCAAGAGTTTGTCAGATTCCTTGCAGTAAAATGTTTGCTTTCTCCATCAAGGATTGTTGTGAGGGGAGACTTGTGTAAGTTTGGCAGATAAGGGACCAGGCATCTATTTATAGCTCGATTTTAAGAGCTAACTCTTGATAAATTTGTAGTGTCGAGTCAGGTTATGTCGGGTTGGGTTGAAACTGGAATATGTTGATATTTTGGTTCATTGTAAATATATAGTTTTATTATGAGAAGTAGAATCAATGTCTTATTGGTTTGCCCGATCATTAAAGTTTTGATTAAAAAAAAATTAAGATATTGGTCTTTCAAATAAATTAATATATATGTATATATATATTAATTATTTATATTAAAGTTTTAATTATTCTTAATTGTTAAAATAAATAATATGTATTATATATTATACATATACAAGTAGGGGCAAATATGTCATTTTAACACATTCCATTCCATTTCCATATACAATTCCACCAAAGAAACAATAGAATTCCTTATTTCATTCCATTCCATTCCACCAAAAAACAACTTCATATTACTTATTCCCTATTCCTATTCCTATTCCCTATTCCGTATTCCGAATTCCGTAAATGAAACGCCCCGTTAGTCTTTGATAATATTCATAGCTCTCAGAATTTTATGAACATTAACAAGAGAGATGGGATCCCCGAACATTAAGGACTCTTCATTGAAGGGTTAACTATATCTATGGTTACTTTTTTCTTTTACCTTATATTACCTTTTGGCCATTTATGTTTTTTGGCGATGGTTACGTATGTTTCAGGATGTGACCATTTGGTTCAAACTTGTACTATTTAGTCACATATGTTTGACAATGTTATATTTTGGTTTAAATCATTAAATTTCATTATATATTAATATTAAGACCGGAAGTATCGAAAATGTCCTTTTTATTCTCTTCGTCTTCACACTTCTTCTTACTCTTCCCAAAGTTGAATCAGTACGTTTGGGAAGAGGAAGAAGAGAATAAAATACTTTTTGTTCATCGGGACTGAATATTAGCATCTGTTACACTAACGGTGAAAAATAACAAAAATTAGTAATTTAAACCAAAAGGTAACATTGTCAAACATAAGTGACTAAATAGCAAAATGTTTGAACCAAAAGGTAAAATTTCCATGCCTAAGTTACCTAATAGGCAATTAACGTTATATTTAATACATCCTTTTATTTTAAGACAATACATTTTTGTTGACTCTTACAGAGATATCTCTTTATTCCAACTTAAGCAGTAGAGAGGTTCAAACAACCTCCGGCTATCCCGTTTTGCATGAGAGTTTCAATGGGACATTCGACGAATTTCATGGTGACCTTGAGTATCTCATACCAACATTTAAGGTTCCCTAGTTTTAGGAATTTAGACCCCTCAATTTTATTCACGTGTTTATTATGATTTCATATATGTTATTGTTATATCTTTATGACTATATATATAAGGGTGTCGTAAATTTCACAATTTAGATTTGCCTGGTATCAACAGTTTAGAAATTATAGAATTGAGGAAAAGATGATTGTATATAATGATTAGGCAAAAGTTTGAAAATAGTCCAACATGTTTGCACAAAATGGTTTTTCGTCCAACATGTTTTTTTTGTGATGGTTAATGGTTCAATATGTTTGAAAATGATGATAATCGATACCTCCGTTTCTTTTCTGATAAAAAATTCCGTTAAATATTTTTCATATTTGAAAAATTAACCAAATAATTTTCTAATGTTACAATTAAACCCTACAAACTTACACTAATATTACAAACAAGTCCTGACTCGATCCGAGCCACACCGGGGGTCCCCTAGCCAGGGTCCAAACCCAGACCAAGTCACCCAACCCTGGGACCTGGTGTGGGCTCGGACCCAGACCATAGGAACCCCAATTGGGGCTCAAGTGGAGCCCCAATCGTTTGAACTAAACCCAACCATGTTCGGTCCAAACTAATTATATCACAATTGGGGGTCCTATGGTGTAGGTCCGAACGCAGACCAGTTCACCCCACATTACGATTTTGAGAAGAGATACAAAGTAAATGATGAAAATTCCATAAATATGAAGCCAAAAGTAAACGACGTGCATTTTTATTATTTGGTATCCTGGGATTTACATATTACAAATGAAGTGTCACACCTCACATGTCAAATTTATTCAAACTTGTAAAGGTTATTTACTTGAATGGTCACACATGTTTCCGCATGTGACTAATTGGTTATAACTTGTGCAAAATGGTTAAATAAGTTTCAACATGTGATTACTTGGTCATTTTTACTGTTCATCATCAAATATCTCCGTTAAGTATGCCATGTGCCTTGCACGTGAGAATAAATCCATGTGAACTTCCGAAGATGCCCTTTTCGTCCTTGTTCGGGGATTCTGCAACCAACAGTGTTAATGTTATGTCCTCCTTTGTGTCGCTGCTACCACCGTCCATTCATCATCATCATCAACCACATCAGCATCGTTCAGTGGAGATATTAGATTTGGAGGAGAATGTCGATGATCTGAACTGCCGAAGACGAAGAGAGCTTTAGAATCATCCATGTTCAAGTGAATCTGGTGCTAGAAGGTAGTAATTGATGTTTGATGTCTCTGATTCGTAATGAAAGCTAAAAACTTAGCCTAATTGTTGGGTATATATAGTGACGGCCCAATCTGGGTAAGGCCTCGAAGGCCCAATAAGTTTGTAAGAGATAAAACCCACATAATTCATAACTGGTCTGACCCACAATAAGGGTAAGCCGACTCACATAAAGCGGTACAACACAAAACCCAAAACTAAAATGGACGCCAAAGCTGGTCGCCATCTACCAAGTCCAAAGCCTCCTATTGCTCGCAATGAGAGCGCTTGCCAAAAGAGTCACATCTGGTCTCACAAACCAACGAATATACAACCACGATATCTCGCATATATCAGGCATATATTCTATAAATATTACATAAGGTAACTGCAATATTACGTGATAACCGTAAATATCTGCTATCCTTATAATTAACAGCACAATATTCACAAAGATATTCAGCTGCCCAAAACGGTTTGGTCTTCCACCTCTATAAATACTCTTGCTTTACATACGTTCATTACGTTTTTGAGTTCATACTCATTTAATCATTGGAGTGGGACCCAGAGGTATCCCTTCTGTTGCGCTCCCTTTCTTGCAGGTTCATTGGAGCTCAGGCGAAAGTGTGCGATCATCAAACCTTGGCATTTAATTCACTGCCAAGTCAGCATCATGGGAAATTCAGACCCAACACTTGGCGCCATCTATAGAAAAATTAGCAAACAGTCATGCAGGCTCGCTCTAACCGAAATCGTCGGAAACAAGTCAACAAGCAATCCTCAGATAGCTCGGAATCCGCCGCCGCTTCGCCGCTTCATCAAGAACCCGCTAGCCAGGCGATCCCTGAAGTCGTACCTCTGAGACCGACACAGGAGCACATTGGCAATTCAAGACCGGATCCAGTTCGATCGACTGTTTAAGTGTCTAGGGAAATCTTTCAGGTAACCGCGGAGATGCTCTCCCTCTTGGAAACCATCATAGGACAGGCACGCAGACAAACCTCTGCTCCTCATGAAGATCCTCGTCCCGCGGGTTGACGGGAAGCAGAAACTGGAAATCCAGGTGCCGCTGCTCCTCAAGAATACCAAGAAATGACTTCCAAACCTCAGTCCCTATCTCCGGCCTCCACCGAAACGGAGAACAGCAACCCCAATTTACTCTTGGCCAAATTGAGGAGCTTATCAATAAAAGAATCAACGAACAACGCGGAACAGTTATGACTCTCATCTGTTCACCACTGACCTTATAGCGGCCAGGATACCAAATGATGTGGTCGCGAGGTCTATCCCTGAATACAGTGGCGGAAGAGATCTTGTGATCCACGTCAATAAGCATGAAGCTTCCCTATTGGGTAAGTCGAACGATGAAAATCACTTAGCCCTATTATTTCTGTCAACCCTCTCGGGTTCGGCGTCGTCTTGGTTCTTCGGCCTCCCTGCAGGATCAATAGGGACATGGTCCAAGTTAAAGAACAAGTTCCTGGAGCATTATATGGGCGAGCGCCAATTTCTAAAAAGAATGGTCACCTTGGACGTCGTCAAACAACATACAGGAGAAACATTGGCCGACTTCTGCGGTCGTTTTCACAAAAACGTTATAGAAATAGATCGCGAAGTCACAGATGGGGAAATCATTTGAGCTTTTTATAGAGGGCTCGATGTGACCAACAAAGCCTCAAGAAAGCTGTGAAACAACTACCATATTCAAGAAATGGAGACATTGGAGGAGCTGGCAGTAAGGGAGAAAGGTTTCATAGACCTGGAAAGGGTGAACTCTGAAGCCAATCTGCTGACAACCCCGCCAAGAGTTATCTTAGAGCCCCGACGCGATGGTAGAAGGGAGAAGAAGGGTCGCGAAAAGCACAGATCAGAAACCCCTAGACTAAGCTATCAAGAGGTCCCTGAGTTTTTCACACCTTTAAACAAGTATATCTTAGCGGTACTAGTCGACATGGAAAGAAAGTCCATGGCAAGGCCACCTATGCCCTAGAAAAAATGCTCAGTCAATGGGAAAAGAAACAGAGAACTTTTGCCTCTATCATAAGGCTAAGGGCCACAAATCCGATGATTGTCGTATCCTTAAACGTGACATCGAGAAATTGATCCAGAGAGGCATGCTGAAAGAATTTGTGGCCGACCGACAACAAAGTCGAACGCCCCTCACGTAGAGCCCCCTCACCAGTTCCGCTAGAACAATCTGACCTATCCCAGGGTAAGCGGGTAATAAACCTAATTGTCAGATGGTTTGGTGACTGGGGCAAGGGGTCCAATGCGAGAGAAGTTTATACCGCCCAAATCTCCATGGCTGTAGAACTGGGCAAGAGACCTCGACCTTAAGAATATTGCATTATTTCATTCTCCGAGGAAGACCGGACACATGTCACAACTCCGTACAATGTTGCCTTAGTCATCACGACAGAAGTAGATGGGTGCGATATGAAAAGGATTATGATCGACGGAAGAAGCTCGACAAACATCCTATTCCTGGACACCTTCGAAAAAATGGGCAAATCTAAAAAATATCTTAAGCGAGTCGACTTTACCCTCATCGGCTTCGCTGGGAGAACAACATATCCGCTGGGAGCCATAACCCTACCGGTAAGTTTGGGCGAAGGATGGAAAAGTATAAAGGTGTCGGTCGCTTTCTTAGTGGTCTACGCACCTACCTCATACAACGCCATCCTGGGGAGGACCACCATCAATCCTCATAAGATTGTGGCCTCCACAGTCCATCAAAAATTGAAGTTCCCCACCCGTCCTCACGACCAACCGTCCTCACGACAATGCTACGTGAACTGCCTTCGAAGGAAGAACCAAAGGGAAACCCTGGCCATCGAGAAAGAGGCTGACTCGCGTGAGGACAAAGTTTGGATAACCCCAATAGAAGAACAGACAGAGGTCGAAATCGACGATCCATAAAAAAAGGTGTACATCAGAACCACCTTGAACGACAACAAGAGGGACGCCCTGACCTCCCTATTGACGACAAGAGGGACGCCCAGTGACATGCCAGGCATCAGCACTGACATTATCTCCCACGAGCTAAGGATAGATCCTTCGATCAAGCCTCTCGCTCAAAACATAATGTCATTTGGATCAGATAAGTGCTTGGCAATCAGGCAAGAAGTAGGCAGACTAATAGAAGCCAATTTTGTTAGGCAGGTACGATTCCAAAGCTGGGTTGCTAATTCATTGCTCGTAAATAAGTCGAACGGAAAGTGCAGAATGTGTGTCGTCTTCCGCGACTTCAACAAATCCTGCCCCAAAGATTCGTACCCCCTTGCGCGAATTGAGCAGCTGGTAGATGCAACCTCTGGTCACGAGATGTTGAGCTTCATGGACGCCTATTCAGGCTATAACCATATCTGAATGCACCCAGACGATGAATCCCACACAACCTTTTATGTAGACGGAGATATACTTTGCTATAAGGTGATGCCCTTCAGCCTGATAAACGCGTGCGCAACCGAATGGTAAATTGGTTGTTTCAATAAATGTTGGGGTGCAACATTGAGGCCTATGTAGACAACATGCTTGTCAAGACAGTCAAGGGAAGCCATCATACAGAATATCTCTGAGAAGCATTCGAATGCATGAGAAGGCACAGTGTTCTCTTAAATCCAGCAAAATGCTCCTTTAGGGTAAAATCAGGCAAATTCCTGGGATTCGTGGCCAGCTAGCGCGGAATAGAGGCGAACCCTGAAAAGCTCAAAGGTATAGAAGAAATGAAATCCCCAACTTGCCACAAGGAAGTACAGAGTCTGAATGGTCCCCTGGGCAAGCGACAAGTGTCTCCCGTTCTTCTAAACCCTAGGGCAAACCGCAAGTTTGAGTGGACGCCGGAGTGCGAGACTGCCTTTCAATCACTGAAGCAGCACCTACAGACAGTCCCAGCCTTGGCGAAGCCCATTCCCGAAAAATAGCTACAATTGAGCTGAGCGAATTCAAGATCAAATTTGGGTCGAAAATGACCATCAAAATTTGGCAGATTTTATAGTGAAAAGTACTAGCAGTGGTCTAGTGGAAGCAAAAAAACGGGAAAGACAACTAGTAGACACAGACAAAGGCTCAAAACTTGTTACTAATGGATCCACTTCAAAAGAAGGCTCGGGCAGGATTAATTCTCATCCCCATTGTGAACGAGCTCTAGAAATATGCGATCGCCCTTAATTTTAAGGCGACCAATAATGAGGCCGAATATGAAGCACTTATCACTGGACTGCGGCTTGCTAAGGGAATGGGCATAGAGTCACTCAAAGTAAAAAGTGATTCATAGATACTTGTCAACCAAATCAATGGCACTTATGAAGCAAAAGGGGAAAAGATGAAAAACTACCTCGACTTTGCTAAAAAAACTCATCGCCGAAATTCCGACTTTCACGATTGAGTCCATTACTCGCCAAGACAACCAGCTAGGTGAATCTCTAAGAAAACTGGCATTCAAAGGAACAAGGATACAAGATGTACAATTCCTGGAACAAGCCTTATATTGGTACTTGAAAATCGATCAGAAGTCTTTGATATTCAAGAGCAGGATAACTGGATGAGCCCATTCGAGAACTTTCTAGAAGAAGGAATACTGCTAGAAGACGAAGGCGAGGCCACAAAAATAAGCCGCCTAGCCGCAAATTACCTCTCATAGATGAAGAGCTCTATAGGCGATGATACTCAATTTCCTATCTAAAATGCATCTCTCATCTCGAGACGTAAAGAGTTCTCCGCGAAGCTCACGAAGGAGTCGTCGCATGCCATGAAGGTACACGCTCAGTGACGCGCAAAATCTTCAGACTAAGCTATTACAGGCCAACCTCGAGCAAAAACGCGGCGGAATTAACAAAGAAGTGCACAACTTGTCAACAGTGCGCACCAAGATCCGGTCGACCACCGACGATGCTATCCCCATTGGTAGGGGCTTGGCCTTTCGCCCAATAGGGAATTAACATTTTGGGGCCCTTTCCCATAAGAACTGGGCAAAGAACCCACATTATCGTGGCGATCGACTACTTTTCCAAGTGGATAGAGGCAAAAGCTTTGGCCTCCTAAATTGAATTTCTAGTGGTGAAATTCATAAATATCCACAAATTTTCGCGATTTGGCGTCCCCAAAATATTCATAAGTGACAATGCTCCACAATTCGTGGGAAAATATCTCAAATGGCTCTGCGAAGAGTATCATATCGATAACATATTCATCTCGGTGCACCATCCTCAAACTATTGGGCAGGTCGAAGCAGACAACAAAGTTCAAGCCTTTAAAGGAAAGTGGGCAAAAGAGCTTGATAATGTACTGTGGGTTGTCCGAATGACACCCAAAACAGCTACGGGAGAAACGCCATCCAGTCTGGTGTACGGATCCGAAGCAGTAGCACCCGCCGAAATAACGGTACATACCCATTATGTTGAATCTAATGAAATCGAGTTTCGTACACACCTCGATCTTGCAAAAGAAAAGCGATGGCAATCAGACAACGCACAACCTAAAATGCGACTGGCGACCGCTCGATACTTAAACAGAAAAGTAGTGCTCACCAATTTTTTGTGGGGGATATGGTTATGCGAAGTAATGAGTTCACAAAACTGGAGAGCCAAAACAAACTCTCAGCTAAATGGGAAGGTCCATACATTGTAGTTGAGTTCGTCGCACTATGGTCCTACTACTTGGAAACTGCAGAGGGTGTAAGGCTACCTCGTTCATTCAACTCAGAACATTTACTGAGGTTTTGTGCATAGCTTGTAATCAAAATGTTATGTCAATAAAACAAACCATTCCTTCATATAAAGCATAGCCACTCGAACAAAATTGAAAAGTCCCAAAGAATGGACAAGTTTCGTAAGAAAAAGACCTGGCGCATACACGTAGATGAGCCAATAAAGGTGACAATCTCATCCATCATGCTAAAAGAGGATTGGGAACGAACCTTATTAAGGTAACAGTTCCTCTCCCACGAAGACCTAGAAAGAAGGGCGAACGAACCATCAAGGTAACAGTTCCCCCAGACTAGGCCAAAAAATAAGATCTGATATAAAAGGCGAACGAACGGTTAATGTAACAGTTCTTTTACAAGTTGGGAAAAAAATAAGACCTAATATAAAAGGCGAACGAACCGTTACTATAACAGTTCCCTTACAAGTTGGGCAAAAAAACAAGACCTGATATAAAATACGAACGAACCATTAAGGTAACAGTTGCCTTACAAGTTGGGCAAAAATAAGACCTGATATAAAAGGCGAACGAACTGGTAAGGTAACAGTTCCCATGCAAGTTGGGCAAAACTAAGACTTGATATAAAAGGTGAACGAATTGTTAAGCTAACAGTTCCCTTACAAATTCGTCAAAAAATAAGACCTGATATAAAAGGCGAACAAACCGTAAAGGTAACAGTTACCTTACAAGTTGGGCACAACCAAAGACTTGATATAAAAGGCGAACGGACCGTTAAGGTAACAGTTCCCTTGTAAGTTGGGCGATACCAAAGTCCTGATATAGAAGGAGAACGAACCCACATCAAGGTTAACAGCTCCTAAAAGTGGGCGAACGAATCTAGGGCGACAACTTCCTAAAAGGCGAGTGAGTCTTAGGTAACAGTACCCCACGATTAGGCAAACGAATCAAAGGATTAAAACCCTCAAAGGCGAACGAATCCATAAAGGATAACAGTTTCCTTAAAGGCACAATCCTTGAGTAACAATTCCCTTAAGAAAATTTGGCGAAGGGAATGGATGGGTTGATATAGAGCCACGATCCTTCCTTCGAAGCCTAAAGAAGTGAAAATAAACTTTTTGATAGGTAATGTTTCCTCCAAGAAAAGGTTCAAGACCCTATATGGCGAGACTATCCTTCATGAGCTAAATTGAAGTTGAAAACAAACATGGTAAAAGTTCCTAAGGCATTCAAGCAAAAAAGACGCCAGAAGAACGACCAAACATATTCAAAGTCAAATAAAAGTTAAGCCTTGCGAAATAAAATGTGTTCGATATATTCAAAGTAATATCCGAGTGAATAATCGAAAAACGAAATATAACAAGACTCATTAAACAAAAGGAAGTCAAAAGCGATTATCATCAATATGAGAGAAAATGAGGAGGAGCAAAGGCATGAGGAGACCAAACAGGCTCCTTCGACTTGAAGCTCTGCATCGACTTAGTCGCCTAGGGCCTAGGGCATCAAGGTTTTGGTTCGTCAGGGGCTGCAGTCTCCTTCTCGGCCCCGGGGGCAGCCTTTTCGCCAACAGCAGCAAAATGAGCTTCCTTGGTATAGCCACTCTCAATGAAGTCCTAAAGAGACTTCACCTCCCGGAGAGGAAACTTGGGATATATCCCTTTAATCTCGTCAACCACGACCTAGAGATAGGCAGACACCTCATCCTTCATCACCTCCAAGGTGCAGTCAGAGAACTGCTCAGACTTCTTAAAGTCCTCAACCACACTCTTGGGGGATGGGACATCCTTCAACTGAAGGGCGAGCTGCTCCTTCTCAGTCGTAGAGGCATCCCTCTGAGCTCACGACTTCTTCAGCTCGCCCTTGAGGTCAGCAATTTCCGTCTCCAGCTAAGCGGACTACTTATCAGTCTCTTTGGTCTGAATCTTAGCCCTGAGTCGGCTGTCATCAGCGAGAGCGACTTGATCCTCCTTCACCTTGATGGTGGCAAGCAGTCCCCTCTTATTTTCCTCAAACTCCCGCTGAGCATGCTCCACCAGCTCCGTGGAGGCCTCCGCAGTCCTTTTCAGGTCCCCCATCTTCCCAGGAGTATACTCCAAACTATGGAACTGCTCCATATCGATAAGCAGATCAACTTTCTTATCGGCAAGCTTCCCTACAATCTGCCTGATCGCCGTCTCCTCGCGGACGAGCTGACAACAGGAAAAAAAATGTTAAAAGGGATTAAGGATTGATAAAAAGCGAGCAGTGGAAGGGAAGTTTTGTACAGGAATAAAGAAGTGGGAAAAGAGCTTACCAAGGCGAGGCACTCAAAATGAGACCTCATAATGACCTTAATGTCGTTCAGATCTGAAGGGAACTCCACCCATTCCTGAGGTGGAATGATCCCGTCCAGCGGATGCATGCAAAGGTCTGGGTTACCCTACTGCATGGTCTTGTCTGAAATCTCCATCTTCTGGAGATTGTGGCAAGGAACCCAAAGACCCCTCGGGTCTGCCACCTTCGGTAGCTGGAAGAGACCCATCAAAAAACAGTACTCCCCCGTAAAGAAAGTCTTTGACGTGCCTGTCCGGCATCCTAAGGGTTGGGAGCAGTGTGATCGGGACCAGGGTCACCAACCTCCCCTGTGACGGGAGTCTTGGCACGGAAAGCAGAAGATCCCTCGTTGCAGGTAGGACGCTTCTCGCTAGAACTTCTCACCCTCTTGGCAGAAGCAGGAGCAGGGGTCGCCTCAACTGCAACATTCTCTAAAAACAGGCAAAAAGGGGGTATTAAAACCTAAGGCTGGATCAGAAGAAGAAAAACAGAGGGCATATTTCAAGTCATAACTCTTGGGTGATCGCCAGAAGCGGCCCCAAGTTGTTCCTCCTCAGGTCTACGCTTGGTCGGGCGCCTAGAAGGAGAAGGATGTGGACTCAAACACGCATAGGCAGCAAACCTCCCCGCCTTAGCCTGCTTTGAAAAGAGACGTTTAGGTACTCGAATGCCTACAACACAAAATCAACAAAGAAAAAGGGTCGGAAAATTACATAATCAATAGAGACTAGCGCGGACTGATGAATGTCCGCCAGAAAATTACTCTGAAGTTTCCACCACCGAGCGGATCGAACAAAAGTCTGGTTGCATATGGCGTCAGAAAAGGTCATCTATGGCGTTCCGATCACTCCCCGGCAGCTCGGCAAAGCTCAGAGGAACATCCCGTTCCAGCTGAAAAAGCTTTCAAGACACACAACCCTTACAAAAGAAGTATTACATCTTGTAATTGGAGTTGGTAGCTCAGAAGTCGTCCACCAGGTGAAAATGGACATTCCAGTTCCACGCATAAGCCCTCCATTCCTCAAACTTCGGTCATCAGGTTTGGAAATGATGAAGATGGTTAGCCCTGGCGGCCAATCGATAAAAACAATGGAACAGGGCAAGTGAATACGTCCATCCTTGACGTAAGCACATGAATTTGAACCCAACCCACATCTGAATGGTGTTGGGTACCAGTTACGTGGTACCTACCTCGTAGTAGCAATAGAGTTCCTTCAAATCATCGCAAAGAGGAAAACGCAACCCAGCATCAATCTGGGACGCATAGACGTAAAACTCTACTTCGCAAGGATAATGCAGACCTAACCTGGATACGTAGGTGCATCTGCTTCTCCTAAACCGGTCAGGGCGACCACCGCCTTAGACTAAGCTGGCATCAACTCATTGGGATTGATATCTAAATAAAATACCATGGCATGGCAAGAACAATACTAAAATAACAAAAAGGAGGAAGCTTTACCGCCTAAAAAGAAGCAAAGAAAATATAAAAAGACTACCTGTCGGAGAAAAGGCTGTGACATTTGTCTAAAGCATGTCTACTACTACCGGTGCGACCACTGGCTGGCCAGAAATTGGTTTTGGCGCAGGAGCTCTCTGGTCTTGTGCCGGGGAAGAAGCATCCCTGATAATGAGAGGGGCAATGTCCTCTCGGCTTCTTGATAACAAAAAAGGTGATTGCGAAAAGCTATACCAAACCTCTCCTAAAACCCTCGCAACGGTAGTGTTCGCCTAAAGAGTGGTGAATGAGCATCCATAAACCCTAGCAACCTAAAGTGATTGCCTAATAGGGTAAGAGATCAAACATTCCACAAACTCTAAGCAACCAAAAACCATTCGCCAAAGGGTACGGAGCCTCACACTAGAAGAATGCTGGCAAGTCGATCATATTGATGAAATCGTGCTGCAGGATTTGTCGTTCTTTGAGCAGCAAATTTGGTGTAATTACAGCATGTACTACACCAAATTGATCATGAAGGAAAGAGATGATCGGAGAGTACATTACCATGTAATAAGATCTTCCGCTCTTGGAATATTTGTTATTCTCACAGAAAACGGTGACTTCAAACTCTGCGGTTTGGGTCTTCAGTAGTAGTCTTCGATTTGGGTCTTCCGTAGTACTATTTTGCAATCACTCCATCCGTTCTGTAATATTCTGTCCAAGATACATTCCTGGCGGCAAATCAAGAATAGAGGCGGTTATATACCGTTGCCGTATATAATCATTTAGCTACAACACGCATTAACATTAACACATTGTTTTAACATCACCGATTTATACTGTCGTTGATTAAACTTATCAACGTCAACAATTGTTCGACACTAAAATATTATGTGCATAACTTTTTGGCGACGACAAATGTCACCATAGAAAACAGGTTTTAGATACGGAATATTAGTCGACACTTAATAACACTTATAACAACGATAATAACTACCATTACAAATGATCCTATTTAGTCACCTCTTTTAATGACAACAAATTTCGTTTGTAGGTGTAGTTGAACATTCTTGTAGTGTCAAAAGGCAAAAAAAGCAAGCAAGGACAACAAAAGGTCCAATCCATAAGTCACTATCTCAAACCCTATCACAAAATCAAGCTCGAACGAAGAAAACTTCAGTCAAGCTTTGGGGGCAAATATTGGGTATCGATAGTGACAACCCAATATGGGTAAGACCTCGAAGACCCAATAAGTTTGCAGGAGAGAAAACCCACATCATTCATAACTTCGTCGGCCCACAGTAGGGGTAAGATAACACCCATAAAGCGGTCCAGCACCAAACCCAAAACTAAAGTGGACGCCAAAGCCCTATTTCTGGTCGCCACCGACCAAGGTAAAAGCCTGCTACTGCTCGCCATGGGAGCGCTCGCCAAGAGAGTCAAATCTCTCAACTCTGGTCCCACAAACCGACAAATATACAACAACGATATCCCGCATATATCGGGCATATATTCTATAAAGATTACATAAGGTAACTGCAATATTACATGTGATAACCGTAAATATCTGATGTCCTTATCTTTAACAGCACAATACTCACAAAGATATTCAGCTGCCCAAAACGGTTTGGTTTTCCAACTCTATAAATACTCTTGCTTTACATACGTTCATTACGTTTTTGAGTTCATACAAACAGTATACTCATTTAAGCATCAGAGTGGGACCCAGAGGCACCCCCTCTGTTGTGCTCCCCTTCTTGCAGGTTCATCTGAGCTCAGGCGAAAGTGTGCGTTCATCAATCCATTGGCATTCAATTCACTGTCAAGCCAGCATCACGGGAAATTCAGACCAAACACTAATCGAGTCTCCAATTCATAATAAAATATAAGAATTGAGGCAGCTCCGCCTCGATCTTGTTCTCCGATGCGAACAATGCCTTACCGGAGCTCGAAGCCTCCTCTCCAGATCTAAGCTATAACATCGTAGGAGCCGTCAGCTGTGGAGTATTAGTGTGAACAGCAAGACATGCCCTCGTAGTAGCATAGGCTCCTGTTGGCGCTTTCTTGCAAATGGCCGAACTCTAAGTCGATATCGGACATTCTTGGCCCAACTCAATTTCAACATGAACTTCATTATTGATTATCAATCTAGCTATCTATCTAACAAACTATGGTGAGCTTTTGAATAAGGATAAAAGAGACAGCAGTGGCACCGTCCATGACAGTATTTCTGCGATTTTTAAAATAGAAAGAAAGAGGAAGATGATAATAGAACAGAGAAAACGTGCAAACTGGGGTAAATGAAAGTTCATCTCGCATTTTAATATTCTAATTTGTTATTGATTTTGGAAATTTTCAGGGTACACCCAAGTCAACAACTCCTCAAAAATTTGTGTCGATAAAAATTCAATGGAAAGTTTTACAGTGAAAGAGTTTGATTTTTGCAGAACTTTATGTTGACTCTAGCGTATACCGGTAATTTCGATAGATAATTATCTTCAATGAAATTGTTTTCCTACTATTGTCGTGAAATTAATGGATTTCTTCGGCTATTTGTTCAGTCAAAACCAGGAGCCAATCAAACAACTGAGCTCACCACCCCCAGACTCGAAAGACCTTCGCCACCTAGTGCAGAGCCTGCTTTTAGAGGCATAACTGGTTTTACTGGTGGAACTCTCAGAACAACAACATTCGTTTCTTGATGACGATTGTCATTGGTGTTATGTTCGGTGTCATTTTCTAGCAATAGGGATCGAAAGACAAGATGCAAGTTTCAGACAACATAAGAAATGTATTGAAGGGGAGATTGTTGGCAAAATTAACAACCTTACCCTGTAATGTTCTCAGTGCCACATACGTGGCTATTCTGTTCCTTGGAGCCACCAATGCTTCAAATGTCCAGTCGGTTGTTTCCATTGAAATTTTTACAGTAAGAGATTTTGATTTTTCCAGGTAATGATCTATTTTAGTATCAAAGATTCTCGTCTTCTGAAGTTCTCCATCCCCTCCTGCCAGAACCAGTTCATCCCCTCCTGTTGATTACGAGCTTCATCATCCTCCTCATCGGTTTAAACGGACGAACTTTTTGAAGAAACTCGATGAAATCTAGGGGTGAGCAAAAAAGATTGGCTAAATCGAATTTCTGACAAAACTGGCCCGAGACCGGACTGATTAGAACCGAGACTGACTAGGACCGAGACCGAACGAGCGGGCTTTTTTCTGAAGGTCGTGCTTGGGCTGGGTTTTTTCATCCAAATCCTGAATGGACCGGACCGCCCCGACTATTATATACAATGTTTTTTTATATGTTGGGTTCACTTGAAGAAAAAACCCAATAGACCCTGATAGGATATAAGTATGTCATACACTTAAGTTTTGGGGTCATTTTGTAATTAGTCTAGTCTTCATTACCACAACTATTTCTATAAGTATGAAGAAAAGTTAACAAACACCTTTCAATCATAGAAATAACAATATCATTGTTCTTCAGCATTCCATTTCCTTTATCTTCGGTTCTTCATTAATTTGTAGATGTTATCATGGTATTAGAGCTAAATCGAGCCTGAATTCATTCTTAAGTTCATTTGCTCGCCCAAATCAATGGATGATTCTTCACCAGCCTTTGCCAACAAAAAGGTAGCGCAGCTTGTTGGAGAAGAAAACTTCCAATCATGGAAACAACAAGTCCAGCTTTTCGTCTGTGGTTACAACTTGGAAAATCATCTACATGGCATGAATGTGGATGAATATCTGGAGGATGAGATAGGAGCTGCAATACCGAAGACAGCATACGCGAAGTTTCTGCAGCAGGACAGCTCGCTTGCATCCTGGTTTCTTGCGTCGGTTTCGTCTCAGGTTAGTAGATGCTTGATAGGATGCATGTCTGCTGCTTCTATTTGGCAAAAACTGCATCGAGATTTCTCATCATCATCCACCACTAGGATTATGCATCTTTATGACCGACTTAAAGCTCGTAAACATGTTCATCAATCTATGCGTGACTACTTGACTGAGATTCAAACTACTTGTGATAGTTTAGCTAGCTGTGGGCATCCAATAAAAGAAATGATGCAAATCTCGATTGTTCTAAATGGTGTAAAGGGAAAGTTTGATAATGTTATAGCTGTTATCCTTACACCATAGCCTCTGTGAGCTTAGTTCTTCTTGATGCTGAGGCAAGACATTCTGATTTACTTTGATTCAAATGTGTTTGTGAATGTTGCTATTGTTACTTCACATGTATCTACTAAGTCTGGTCAAGCATATGAGGAAGGTATTTCAGGGGCGAAGGATGGCATATTGTTTTCGTCTGCAACCTGTGGTTTGTTACCTACGCCTCAGGGACACCCAAGCAACTTTGGGAATCAGCAACATGGAAGAGGCAGGGGGTGTGGCCGTGGCTTTGGGAATAACAGGCCACAGTGCCATTTATGTGGCAAGTTTGGTCACCTTGTGCATCGCTGCTTTCACAGGTTCAATGTTCATTTCACAAGTGTCACAGATCCAACATCAAACTCAGTCACTCCCTCAGCTCATCTTGCTTCATGGTCTGATTCCTATGAGACTGATACCTTTTCCAAGCTACAGCAGCAGATCTCTTCGCCTCAAGCTCAACACTCATCTCAGTTCCAGGTAAACAAGTCCCAGGTTCATCCATACTTTGCCAAGTATGGTACAACATCCTTACCTGCTGTCCAAACTCACCCTGTGGTGCAATACTCTCCATATCCTGTTTCCCCTTATCCCCAACCTGCACCACCCATTTATCCTTATATGTACTCTCCCCTGTTTTGGAAACCCTACTCCTCCATATGCTGCGTTTCACAGTCCTCAACTGCCTTTTCCATCTGTCTCATCTCAGTCCACCTCGCCATCTCCCTTCCAAGTGAATGTTGTGTGTGTCTCTTCTGCAGTTCCGACTGAGGGTGGCTAGTTTCCCGACCAATGCCAAACCAGCTCTTCATATGACAACACCTTATTCCGGCCCAGGTAAAGTACTTGTTGGTAATGGATCTTCTCTTCACATCCCAGTTGTTGGTTCATTCTTCATTCCTTCTCTTGACAAACAGCTAGTACTGAATAACATGTTATATACACCAGCTGTCACTACAAATCTACTCTATGTGTCTCAGTTTTCAAAGGATAATCAGCTATACTTTGAATTTCATGTGACGCACTGCTTGGTCAAGGACTCACCGCGTGTGCTGCTCAAGGGGTTTGATCTGGGGGTCTATATCGTCTTGATTTGTCTAGCTTTCCGTTTCCTAGTAGTAGTCTAGCTTTGTCTGCTGATGTCTGTCCTGATCAGTGTCTAAGTCTTGGTAATAACTCTGAGTCTCTATGTAATAATGTTGTTATGCATGCTGAAACTTCAAAATTGCAATTGAATGATAATAAAATTCTGTACTTTGATGAAGATACTGCTGTTTTAGATTCTGAGTCTGCTGAAGCTGTTAATCTTCAATCTGGTTGTGTTCTACCTGATTTTGAGCTCAGTTGTTTTCTGTCTAACTTAAAGTCTAATGAAACATCTAAGTTGTGGCATATGCGATTAGGCCATCCATCCAAGAATCTGCTAGTCAATTTTCTCAGACTTCAAAACCTTCCCACTAATCATATATTGACTGAATGTGCTGCTTGTGCAGTTGGGAAGAGCAAGACTCAACCGTATCCTTCTTCGACCACAATCTACTCTCATTCATTGGAGCTGGTTCAAGTGGACCTATGGGGCCCTGCTCCATTCACTTCAAGTAACAACAACTATTATTTGAGTATTGTTGATGTTTTTAGTCAATACACTTGGATATATTTCTTACCTCGTAAATCTGATGTTGCTAAAGTTTTTTGTGACTTTCATGTCTTAGCCGAAAAACAACTTGGAACCAAACTGAAGGCGGTTCAACCAGATGGAGGAGGTGAATTCTTATATTTGACTAAATATATTGCTTAATTTGATATACTTCATAAAGTCACCTGCCCGTACTCCAGTCAGCAAAACGGCATGGTTGAACGCAAGCACCGCTATATTGTTGAGCTTGGTCTGACCCTTCTTGCTCAATCCTCTGTCCCTCTAGATTATTGGACAGATGCCTTCCTCACTGCGGTGTTTCTCATCAATAGACTTCCTTCTCTGACCTTGAACAACTGCACTCCTCATGATATTCTCTTTCGGTCTAAGCCAGATTATTCTTTTTTACGTGTCTTAAGATTCCTTTGCTTTCCTCATCTTCACCCTTATCGATCTCATGAACTCTCCTTCGGATCAGAACCTTGTGTCATCATCGGCTTCAGCTCTGATCATCATGGTTACCATTGTCTCTCCTCATCTAGTCGTGTATATGTTTCCGCAATGTTGTTTTTCATGAAACAACATTTCCCTTTGCTGACACTACTGGACCTTTCTTTACCTCTCAAACTCTTAAGTATTCAGCTCTTTCTAAACCATTCTTTATTCCTTGTGACCCCTTCTTTCAACAGCCCACCTATGTTCCAACTTCGGTGTCTCGCTCTTCTGGACCTTCTCCTCCAATTCCCACCTCATCTGAGTCTGTTGTACCCTCATCAACCCCTGTTCCTTCACCAGATGTACCTCCCAACCATTCTGCTGCAGCAACTTCATTACCTACCTCGACACCAGGTCTATCTTCTCCTACTGGTGTCTGCAGATATGTACCATCTGGTTCTGCTCTCATCCCTGTTGAGTCGACTGGTGTTTCTACCTTATCTCACACTTCTTCTTCGACTGATCAGTCATTATCTGCTCCTCAGCATAATCAACATCAGTCATCCTATGCACCATCTTCTTCTAAATCCTATGTAAATTTACACCCGATGCAAACTCGATTCAAAACCTCACTTCATGGATTAACAATGTCCTTGGTTAAACCTGAAGACTTGACTCATACTGAGCCACGATACATTCATGAATCACTTATTTCTCCACATTGGTCCAAGGCAGTTCAGGAAGAACTCACGGCTCTATCATTAAACAACAATTGGAACATTGTCTCCCTTCCTACAGGGCGGATTCCCATTGGATGCAAATGGTTATTTCGCATAAAACGAAATGATAAAGGGGACATTGTCAGGTATAAGGCTCGCCTTGTGGCCAAAGGTTTCTCTCAAAAACCATGTTTCGACTTTCAGGATACGTTTAGTCCGGTTATCAAATCGACAATTGTTCACATTGTATTATCATTAGCTCTAACTCACAGATGGTGCATAAGACAGGTGGATATCAATAATGCATTTCTTCATGGGGATCTTCAAGAAGATGTCTACATGGTTCAGCCCCTAGGCTTTGAGCATCAGTCAACTAATTCATCTCTACTGGTGTGCAAACTACAAAATGCTCTCTATGGTCTAAAGCAGGCACCTCAGGCATGGTTTGAAAAACTTAAATCATTTCTTCTTAAACCTCTTGGTTTTAAAGTTTCAATATCAGATAGTTTTTTATTTATCAAATCCTATTCATAATTTTTTGTGCTATTATTAGTATATGTCGATGATATTGTCATTACCGACACCTCTTCTCAAATTGTATCTAATATTGTTGACTCCATTAACATGGAAGTCAAACTCAAGGATCTTGGGAGCCTCAACTACTTCCTTGGTACGGAAGTTGTCTATGGAGAGGAGTTTATTCTTCTAAATCAGAAAAAATACATCTTGGACCTGCTTGACAAGGTCAGCGTAGTTGATCAAACCAGCTTCCCTACACCCATGACAGGTACGTGTTTATCACGATCAGGTATAGGAATGTGTGATGAACCATATCATGACGAAACATTATACAGAAGCACAATTGGTGCCCTCTAACATGTTTGTGTTACAATACCTGATATTCATTTTGTTGTAAGCAAATTAAGCCAGTACATGCAGACTCCTAACACAAGCAACTGGATAGTTGTTCTTCATGACCTAAGAAACCTCAAGGGCACTCTGAATCATGGAATCCTATTTCGAACAAATCCTTCCACTACTATTGATATATCTCTAACCTTTTATTCGGATGCTCATTAGGGGTGACTATGCTGATCGTAGATCTATTTCAGGACACTGCCTATTACTCAATGAAAATCCTATAGTATGGACCTCCAAGAAACAATCTGTTATTTCCAGATCCAATGCTGAGTGAATTTCGAGTTGTTGCAAATGCAGTATGTGAGATAATTTGGGTTCAGTCTCTACTGAAGGAAATTGGCCTGCATCTGCCCTCTGCTCCTGTCATATGGACAGACAACACCAGTGCGGTAGCACTATCTGAGAATCCAATTCAGCAGTCCAAGATGAGACACGTGGAGATAGATTTGTTTTTTGTTCGGGAAAAAGTTCATTCAGGGGACATTATAGTTAACTTTATTTCTGCTTCTGAACAAACTGCTGATATTCTAACAAAACCGTTAACTGAAAAACACTTTGCCCCTTGCAGGAAGAAGCTCGGCGTGTTCTCTCTTGAAGAAGTGGATGATCTAAGGGCATCGTCCATCCTCTCGGTTCCTTCTAGCTCTGTCTAGTACTGCGATGTAGTCTGAAAGTCTTCTCCTGTATTCGAAGACTGAGCTCCTCATTTATCTATCCCATCATTAGTGTAGTTCTTCGGGTATGTGATGGTTTCTCTATTGTCACTAGGATCTCATTTGCAGTTCGACACCTCACTCACGAGGCACCTCTTACTCATTTTACTGGTCTACTCATGTTCAACTTAGTATGCACATGTTTAACTTTGCTTGATCTGCAGAACATGCCGGTTTTCAGTGCATATGTATTTCTACTTAACTGTGATTCTTTGTCTTTGCCTTTTTGCATATGATAAGCTTCACTGTCGTTACATCTCCTTTAGCTCGGATCCCTGCTGGCATAGGGCATGATTTGATTCCAAAAATAGGGTGATACCTCAAGAAATCGACAAGATACTTTTGGTAATCACCCTTGAGGAAGAAAAGATCAAGGCTCAAAACCTTGCAATCGTGCTGGTAAGATAGGAGCACAAACTCCTCTGTCAGATAATATTTGCTGAAAAAAAATATATATATATATTTTCCTATCAACTCGAAATAAAGAAAGAAAAATAATACATCAAAGCATAGGAGATATATAAGTGAGGCTGTGAATGATGCATTGGGTGACTATGAAGGATCAGTTAGAGTGAGATTTCTCCATATGCTTCTGTTATCACCTGTTGTGCACACTGATGTATGGTTACTCTTGTGCCTTATCAAGCTGTCATGTTGTAGAAGAATTCTATGTTTCAGGGTGTGCTTTTTGTGATACTTGAGCTCTTAGTGTTGCAACTGTTCTAGTGTCATACAGGTGAAACCTGCTATCTACCCCAGAACTACCTAATGTGTGTGCGGTAAAGATAAGGGGGTCTTCAGTTCTTTGGTCATGATAAACCTTATGGACTGCAGTGGTATGAGTAAATAAAAAGGAAGCAAATAAGAAGTCTAGATGGAGTAATGGAAGTCATGCTAATCCCTCAAGATCAAGATCAAGCATGGGGAATGATATGATATAAGTGTGTCATACACTTAAGTTTAGGGGTCATTTTGTAATTAGTGTGGTCTTCATTACCACGGGTCTTTCTATAAGTATGAAGAACTATTCACAAACACCTTTCAATCATAGAAATAACAATATCAGTGTTCTTCAAAATTCTCTTTCCTTTCTCTTCGGTTCTTCTTTAATATGTAGATGATATCAGAGCTCACTTGAAGAGAACCCAATGTCCACTTACACCCTCAAGTTGAGTGGGTATGCTAGCAAGATATGTTGCCACTTAAACAAGAGCCCACATATATTCATCTTCCCAAGATATATGTCAGGGATGTCATCGAACGAGAGAAGTAATCTTTCAGGCATCAATGGCTTCCCACACGTATCTTTCATCTTCTCCACAACAAACCCAAACCACCCTCCTCCACTCACCGTTCTCGTGTAGGAGCTCACATCCGATCTCCTCCGCAGTCTCATGGAGTTTTCCACAGTCGACGTCATTTGCTCAGTCGCCCGTTCTCCTGGTGCTAGGGTCCTCCCGCCTCCGTCTGTCTCAAGTAACACCCCTTCCTCTACCTATTGTTATCTTATTCCAATTGTTGTCACGATTGTTGAGGTTTGTCCGATTGTGGATTGTTGATTCCGATTGTCGTGGTTTGTAAATATTTCGATTGTTGATTCCGATGGTTGTGGATTGTTGATTCCGATTGTTTGTCAAAATTTCGGTCCAAGACCAAGACCGGCCCGAGTCAAGCAAGACCGACTCGGGCGGGTTTTTTGGACCGATTTCGGTCCTCCACAAGTGAGGACCGAAATTTTGGTCTCGGTCTTGCCAAAAAGACCGTCCTGTCCCGGCCGAGATCACCCCTAATGAAATCCATGGCCGACTTAAAGAAGATGTTCCCCACCAGCTCCACAGAACGACAACAGAGTAATTTCATCTTTCGTAAAATAAATTAATAGTTGTCACGTGTTTGGCACATGCAAAAATGATGGTAAAATTTAATGGTTCGGTAACAGAGTAACCAATCAGTCACATGTTGAAAGATGTGTAACCATTCAGTCACGCAAAAAAACATGTTTAACCAATTAATCACACTGGTAAGCATGTGTAACCATTTAAGTAATTAACCCAACTTATAATAACAACTTACATTTTTACACTTTTGTAACACTGCCACCATGCTCATCTTCTTGTGGTTGATTAACTTTTATCACATCTTCAGCAATATCATTAATAGAAATCTTTCTATTCTCTATTATAAATTAAGGTAAACAAGATTAAAGCTTTTATAATAACCAAATAGAATTATATTATACTTATATCTCCATAAATTCACTCTCTGCAACACATCAATGCTTCAATCACCTCAAGACGTAATGTACTTCTGTACTGATCAAGTACTCGACCTTCACCACTTAAAGTTGACTCTGAAGCAACCGAAGATAATGGTATGCTCAAGCTATCACGAGTCATTCTTGCAAGAATAGGATACCTAATTAATTCGTCATTTTTTCTAATTCTCGATGACATTCACCTTTTCTTTGTTTTATCCGTCCTTTTCTCTTCTAGATAACTCTCCAACGCAGTCTTCTTTGATGTCATTCTCATACTCATTCTCCTCAAAGTAATCAAACTCCAACTCCTATTATGCAAATATAAAAAATCTATGTTATAATGCAGATTTTATACTATAAAATATTCAATCGAAATAGTAAATAAAAAACAATGTACACAAGTTTAAATTATTACATGTAGTGCATCCTCATCGACTTTAACATCCAAATTGTTCGTATTTATACACGTTGAATCTGCTCTCTTTGCATAAGGATAATTGTTCATAGTCATGTTTATACTCATCTAACAATCAGTCTAATACCAAATGAACCATTTCAAACTCACTTGAATGACTATACTGAAGCTTATACTAAGAATCTAATATAACCGCAAGGTAGAGAATTGTAGAAAACTTAGAGTAATATTTTTCAAATTTGACCACCATCCTACTGGCCATCACTTTCAAATAGTCGTCACCCCCATTCACAATATCCCTAAGTGTCGAATACACCTTAAAATTTATGGAAATACAAATTTGTTGTTGGATACTTCACACTAGAGAATATACGGGTAACCTCATGAAATGTAGCAAAAACATTATTTATTTTTTCAATCATCTCCCATTCATCTTCAATAGGGCAACTAGTGTAGTTAGAGTCACTCATCTTCAAATGCACTAGAGCACACAGAAAGTAACACCCATTGTCCAACATAAGAAACGTTAAATTCCAACGAGTAGGCACATCTTGCCTCAAGCCACTTTTTACTTACAAAGACGCATAATTCACACATTCAATAAACTTCTACTTTCTAATTTGGGTCTCTTTCACTTATTTCGCAGTTTCTCTAAGTTTCTCCACTGATTCATCGATTACCTTCAATCCTTCATGGAAGAAACTTCCTTGGTTTTTTGAGATTTTACTTTCTAAAGTTCCATGGCTTCTCCAAGATCTAATTTCCTTTCTTCATCAACTTTGTTCATCTTCAGAAGGTAAACAGTCGTCGACTCGAGAATTTTCATAAGGTATGTATACTCACATAGGTTTACTCATGAGCGTTTAGAATAGAAAAGTGTTTCCTTCATTTGTTCTTTTTCTAGAAACTGATGGCTAAAAGTTTGAGGAGTTGAAAAAATTGTATGACTAAGAGAAAAGAAACGTCATCTAATCAAAAGAGAAAGTAGTCTCATATAGATTGAACAATAGCACATATTGTAACATATTCATATTGTAAGATTTATGATTTTAATTCTACAAGGTTATGGTAAGTAATGAGAATATTCATATTGTAACATTTATGATTTTTATGTTACTATGTGGTATGTTAGATTTCTATTCAGGTGTATAATTAGGATCTTGAATTGTTTGTTATATAAATACTGAATTTTATTAGTGACTGAAATAAAAGTGGTGCAAAAATAATTACTTATAATATTTCGGTGGATCAAAATAAGGAGATGCAGAAAAGTAATTAACAATTTATTTTTGACGGCTCAAAAATAGAGTTGTGAGAAAAAATGATTATGTAATATTTTCTATTTTAACGGCTTAAAAAAAGTGTCGTAAATGATGTTTTATTTCGCAGCTAATTCCTATTTGAGACGTCATAATTTTCCCGGCACTTCAAAACATGACTCATTTAAGTATGATCCGTATTTTTTTAGGGGCTTAATGTTTTAGTCGTTGACATATTATTTTTGAGCCCTTAACACTAACCTCTCCCATAGTATATATATCTATTAATTTTGTTAATTAAATACTAAATTTCATAATATTATGTTTTATAAAAATCAAGTAAGTGTACATATGAAATTTTGTTATTAAAATTTATTTGTAAGACGAAATATGAAGTTTTAAATTTAAGACTAAATTATAATTAATTTATCTATTACGTATATTTTTTTAAAAAAATAGTAGTTGCATATCTAACATTTTGTACCCAATTATAATTCTGCGTGCAATATATATTTCAACTAGGGCTGGGCAAAAATAACCGGTTCGGTCGAACAGTACCTGAACCGTACCGGTTCACAAAAAAAACTGGAACGGTTCAGAATAGGAACAGAAAGCCGGTTAACCGAATTTTTTTGTACTGGTTTAACCTTAAAATACTAAACCAGACCAGACAAAACCGTTTTTTCTTCATTTTAGACCAGACCTAATTCACCTCTTCAGACGCCGCTCGTATTCTCACTTCTCAGACACAGACGTTCTCACGCTCGTCGCCTCGGTCGTCGCTCGTCTTCGCCTGTCGTCTTCGCCTGTCGTCTTCGTCTTCGCCTGTCGTCTTCGTCTTCGTCTCGGCCGTCGCTCGTCTTCGTCTTCGCCTCGTTAAGAAAATGGCTGAAATCACCTCGTTTTGGAGCTACTTCAGATTTGAGAGGCAGTCAGGCAGATCCCCACTTGAGGATTCCATACTCATGTCAAAGAGCTTAAAGTGATATATGTAACTTTAGAAAACTGAATTGGATGCCTTCGTAAAAGATTGTTCTTGTCCATTTTTGAAAATGTATGGTTATGGCTAGTACTCTTGGCAAGTAATATATGTAAGTTTAGAAAACTGAATTGGAATGCCTTGGGTTGCCTTATCAGTAAATTTTTGTATTAACTCTCAAGTATTTGCTTCTCTGTTTAAACAGGTGCTCTAGGTATCATGGTGGCAAACCCAACTGATCTTGTTAAAGTTAGGCTTCAGGCAGAGGGGAAGCTAGCACCTGGTGTGCCAAGACGTTACTCTGGAGCACTTAGTGCTTACTCAACTATCGTTAGGCAGGTTGTGCACCTGAACTCTAAATAACAGACATTCACCACATTAATAGTTGAACTTTCTTCAACAGATTGGTTTTTATTTTACATTATTATTTTTATAAATTCTCAGGAAGGAATAACAGCTCTTTGGACTGGACTTGGACCTAATGTTGCCCGAAATGCTATCATAAATTCTATTGAATTAGCTAGTTATGATCAATTGAAGCAGGTGCAGTGACAACCTTAGTGGTTATAATTTACTTATATATAAAGATTCAATTATGCTATATTACTATGGTTTATTTCTAACTATGCCTTTTGTTGCAGACAATTTTGAAAATTTCGGGGTTCTCAGACAATGTCTTCACTCATCTGCTGTCTGGTCTGGGGGCAGGTTTTGTTGCTGTTTGTATTAGCTCTCCTGTTGATGTGGTAATGTACTAACATCTTGATTTAGTTTAGTTCAATTTAATACTGCACTAGTTTCTGACTCTGCTCTCTATTATGGCTAACGTAGTTCATGAGCATTGGTTCATTTTTCATTAATCCTAAAACAAGGTAGGGGGTGATGGGTTATGTTCTCATTCCATGCAGACATTTCATGAGCAAATTGGTGGCTTGGTTGACAGATTGTTGGAGATTCAGATAGAAGCTGAAGTAACTAATGTTAAGTTTTAAGTGTAGTATTATGTTTGATAGTTTGTAATGGATTTATGTTTGTATTGGAACCTCAGTTGAATTTATGTTTGTATTGTAATCTCAGTTGGATGCTGGCTAAATTGGAACCTCAATTTTTTTGTTTTTTTGGGGTATGAACAGGTTCGGCCGAACCGGTTTTTGAACCGGTTCAGAACAGGTACGGTAAATCGGCCAAAATCTGGAGTGGTAAACCGTACCGGTTTTAAAATGTGGTAAATGTCCGGTTCTGAACCGGTTCGGGGCCGAACCGGTTCATGCCCAGCCCTAATTTCAACACATAGAAAATATATTGATATTATCAGTATAGTTTCTTAAAATTGTTTATATGGTTATGTAACACTTCAATAAAAAAATTGTAATATAGAAAATTACTTATAACTTAGTGTTAGAAAATTTTAATAACAAACTTTAATATGTGCACTTAATTAATTTTTATAAAGTATAATATTATGAATTTGAGTATTTCATTAAAAACGATTTAATAAAAAATATAAATTGACATGTGAAGTAATGAGAAATTATGTATAAAAATGAAGCAATACATAACCATACAAATAATATTAAGAAACTATAGTTATAATATTAATACATTTTTATATATGTGTTAAAATTTATATTACATGCATAACTATAATTGGCTACATAATATTAGACATGCAACTGTTAATTTTTAAAAAATACGTAGAATACGTAAAATTAATTATAATTTAGTCTTAGAAATAAAATCTTATATGTAATCTTAGAAGAAAAACTTAATAACAGAATTTCATATATGCACATACTTAATATTTATAAATATAATATTATGAAATTTAGTATTTGAATTTTAAAAAATGAATAAATGCACACGTGACTGAGAGAGAAATTACTGATTTTTTTGTAATTTATGTGGAGAATAAATGAGAAGATTTTAAAGAAGTTACATAATATTTCATATACGTATAAAAATTATATATTTGACATGGATCAATAAAAAATTATAAATTTAACATTAAGATTGAAAGAATGTAAAAAAAATTACTAGTTATGATAATTATATATATTCTAACCAACTTAATCTATACATATAGACATGACATGGCGAGAATGGTTGAAAGAGAAGGGAATTGTTCATATCCACACATCGCTGCTGCTTCTTATCGTTTTAAGGTGTCATCAAAATGTCATTTTTGTCGACCTATGTATATATATATATATATATATATATATATATATATATATATATAATCATTTGTTATAATGTGCAGTGTTCGGATTTTAATAAATAATAATTTAAATAATTTGTCGGCATATATATTTTAAATTGATATGATAAAAGAATATGTTTATTTTATTCCTTATTCATTTTTTATACAAATGTGTATAAATATCCAATAATATATTTTATTAGAAAATTGTTCAGCTCTTACATAAAATAGTTTTTGTAAATAAAAGTTATAATTCTTTGTTGAATAATATACTTAAAATTAGAACATATTCTAATAAATAAAAGTATATATACAAAAACTAAAATACAACTAAGAGGACGTTTGATTGGATGTATTACTTAATAATACACATAACTACTTAATACACATATTATTTAATAATGTGACGAGACATGTATTATGATATACTTATACATACATAAGTTAAAGACACTATTTGATTCGATATAAAATTATATGTAAAGTAACACAAATACAAAAATGTCCTTAAATTTATTTAGCAATTTAAATATGTTTTACACATGAATTGATTTATTTTTTAAATAATATTTAAAAATTTGAAAACACACACACACCCACACAAAAATAAGATGAAGATAGTATCCATTTGAGTACTCTAAACCATTTCAAGCCAATTCGACTAATCTCTTCTGAACTTTGCACTTTCAGATTGTATTATGTCATCCACATTAGTCTTATGCATAGAAAATGTGGAAGCGAAAATAGTTAAATAATTACATCTAAATTTTATCTCATGGCACATGCACATAAAGAGTCATAAAAAATATACTAAATGATATAAATTTGTTTGATGCAAATTTTAATATACTTTTTTTAAAAAATATTAAATATATGAATAAGTATTAAAATGTAATTGAACAAATTATTCATTAATTTTTTTAATATTAGCTATATGTCATATATTATCGTTGAAATGAACTCAGAAATAGTTCATGAATTCTACTAGTACCTAACAATAAATTGTTGCGTTTGATTTAGTGATTCAATTTCTTTTGTAAATTAAAATATATATGGAATAAGTAATGATGGAAATTTATAAATAGTGTATTACATCATTTTATTTTAATACTCCAATCAAACAACTCTAAAAATTATAGGTAGATAATCTATCTATAAATATATTAATTTGACTAGATTGTATGCAATTGTGACAAGTTTTTTGATGTATTTTCTTACTCATAATGTCAAATTAACCAATTCTTATTGGTCCATGTCAAACATACAATTCTCATTCCTAAGTGACATGTGATGTAACTCACTTTAAAATCCTCCAAGCATTCTCATTCATTCTCCACATAAGTTACAAAAATTAAATACTATATCTATCTTTCACATGTGCATTTATTATTCTTGTTAATAATTTATTCAAATACTAAATTTTATAATATTATAATTTATAAAAATTAAGTAAGTTGACGTATTAAATTTTGTTCTTAAGTTTTATTTCTAAGACTAAATTATAATTAATTTTATGTATTACATTTGTTTTTTTTAAAAAAATAATAGTTGCATGTCTAATATTATGTACCCAATTATAATTATGCATGCAATATAATTTTAACACATGTATATTGTTTTTTAATATAATAAGTATAGTTTCTTAAAAAGAATTATATAATCATGGAGAGCTTTTTTTAGACATAATATCACCTTATTTCACATGTGAATTTATTATTATTTTTTATTAAAATACTAAAATTTATAATATTATACTTTATAAAAATAAATTAAGTGCACATATTAAGATTTATTGCTAAAAATAAATCATAAATAATTTTTTGTATTATATATCTTTTTTTTATAAATTAATTGTTCCATATCTAATATGATGTACTTTATTATAATTATGCAAAATAATATAAAATTTAACACATGAACAAACAAACTACTAATATTATCATTATAGTATATTAATATTCTTTCTAGTTTTGTATAGCTTCACTTTTTTATAGACACAACTTATTTTATGAAATAGATAAATATTGAACGTAGGTGACAATTACTATTAGTAAAATAAACATATTCCACTAATACTTTCAACATTATAAGTTTATAACTAGGTGAAAAAAACGTATTAATTAGCAACATGTCAATAATTATAATATTTATCTTTATTATCGACTTATACAAATGTTACTTACTTTTATGAAAAATATACTTATTCTGTATATTTAATAATAAAATAATTTGTATAATTGAAATACAATTCTAATTATTGCAATTTAAATTTTAGATTAATTAAGAGTGATATCTTATAGCACAATATTTCTAAAATCATGTTTGAAATACCTAATTATAATTATGTATAATTTCCATTATGTATAAAATCATGTGTGTATAAGTTTATATTCTATTATGAATGCGACATTTCCTCCCCTCCTATGACATATCTATACAAATCTTCTTCTCCTCATAAGTGTTTGAAGGCTACATAGCAATGTCTTCGTCTCTCTCTTCACATGCACGCCTCCGCCCCTTGGTTTGGTCTGGACCACAGCGTTGCCCTCCATCCATTCAACTTGTTCATCATTTTTATATACACGGTTAGTAAAATATAGGAGAATTAAATGATAATTTTGAAATTAAAATTACATAAAATTATTGAATGACATGCAAATTGACGAAATGACGAAATTGCCCCTAAAAATGGATTTTGCAGAAAATTATTGAGTCCCGTATCAAAACGGTCTGCTTAAGGCAATTTCGCCCCCTCACCGTAAATGGTTTGTGTAAGAGGAAAATTAGGACGATTACCTCCCAGGATAAAACAGTGTCGTCAAGGCGAAACAAACACGGTGTTTCCCGTAACCGAACTGAACAATACCTGAACTCGGACTTCGACGGAAATTCGAACACAACTGGAAACTCGGTTCTGACTTAACTCTTGAGCAATATATCTGTTGGTAATTTTCGAGAGTGTATGAGATATTGTTTTTAATTGAGAAGAACTAACCCTATTTATAGGGTTTATGGTACTCCTTGAAATAAAAAATACCAACAACTATATTACAATAGGAAACACTCCATTAGAAAATATATTATTAGGAAATATTTCATTAGAAAATATATTATTAGAAAATATATTAATAATATTCTCTTGATATAAAAAAGATAGTAACAATATTCCAGGTATATTGTGCAATATTGTGGAGAATATTAAGAAAATATTTCCTGATATATTATATCAACAGTAATATTTCCTAATATATTATACCAACAATCATATTTCCTAATATATTACTTCCTTTCTCATTTACCATTCACAAGAAAATTGGGTCGGTTTAATCCTAAACCGACCTAGGTTGAATCCGACCGACCCAGTGGCTGGGCCACAACCAACAATCCCCCACATGAATGGAGAAATGAGAGAATTCCTAGACGTTCTAGACTCGGAATAGGAGTTCAACGGTCGACACCTGCATAGGATAGGTAGGTGTTACCCTTTGAACCTTCCCTCGTGAAATTACATCGACTTTACTGGCTAGTCAGTAGACGCGATATCATTGAACTGTCCGCTGTTGGTGTAAATGATAATATAACTCACACAGGTATCTTCCTAGTATTGTTTAGTTCACGCATTCATGCCCGTTCTGGCCATGGGCATTGCCTGGTTCTACAAGCGTTTCTAAGAATTGTGCCCTTAACAATTCCTTTCGAAGCAGCCCCTCTTCTCACTTGCATAGGTGATTCCTCATCTCAAGTGTTACTCCAGTACTCCATATTTCTGAATCATTAAAAGCACTTGCTTAACCTCATCCACTGTCGTCACTGTTTCTCATCATATGAGTGGACTCAGGGTTAAAATCCCCCACAATGATCTAACCTCACTCTTGTGATTAGGTGGTCCCTTTGAACCTAGATCTTGGGATCTCTAGTCAACTAGGTTGGGTTTTCCTTCTCAAAAGTATTTACTGCACGTGCTTTAGTCCCATTTCTCTCGATGATTGGCCAACCTGCTCTTTATTTAACCCTTTGGTTAATGGATCCGCTATATTATCATTCGATTTGACATAATCGATTGTGATAATTCCTGTTGAGAGCAATTGTCTAATGGAATTATGTTTACGACGAATATGTCTAGACTTACCATTATACATATAACTTTGTGCCCTGCCAATTGCAGATTGACTATCGCAATATATGCTTATTGCAGGCACTGGTCTTGGCCACCTACGAATATCCTCAATAAAATGGCGTAGCCATTCAACTTCTTCAGCACATTTATCAAGTGCTATAAACTCAGATTCCATGGTGGATCTGACTATAACTGTTTGCTTAGAGTATTTCCACGATATGGCTACACCCCTAGAGTAAACATGACTCCACTTGTGGAGTTCGAGTCTCTTGATGCTGATATCCAATTAGCATTAGTATATCCTTCTATAACCGTTGGATGTCTCGTATAATGCAACCCATAACTACGAGTATATCTCAAGTACCTAAGTAATCTTCTCATTGCATCCCAATGATCAATACTTGGATTACTCGTATATCTACTCAACATGCCAACAACGTGTGATATATCAGGTCTAGTACACGTCATCAAGAACATGACACTACCAATAACCCTAGCGTACTCAACTTGAAAGACGCTTTCTCTTGTATTTCTTGAGAAATACTTATTTGGATCTATTGGAGTGCAAACCTCCTTTTTGTCATCCTTGTTGAATTTCTCTAATATCTTATCGATATAATGAGATTGACTTAGAGCAATTCCTCTGATGTCCGATTAATTTTAATTCCAAGAATTACATAAGCAAGACCCATGTCTTTCATGTCAAAACTCGAATTCAACATATCCTTCTCGTGGATTGAATCATCCTATCGTTACTTCCAACGATAAGCATGTCATCAAAATAAAGACACAAAATGACATAACCTTCATTTGTATCTTTCATGTAGATGCATTTGTCACATTCATTTATTTTAAATCCTTTTTCCAGGATTACATTGTCAAATTTATGATGCCACTGTTTCGGTGCCTGTTTTAGACCGTACAGTGATTTCACAAGTTTACAAACTTTCTTTTCTTGCCCTGGCGCAACAAAACCCTCAGGTTGTTCCATGTAGATTTCTTTCTCTAAATCTCCATTTAAGAAAGTTGTTTTCACATCCATTTGATGTATTTCCAATTTTCTCAATGTCGCTATTGCGAGTATCATTTTTATGGAAGTTATTCTCGTGATCGGAGAATATGTGTCAAAATAATCAAGACCTTCTCTCTGCTTGTAACCCTTAATTACAAGTCTAGCCTTATATTTATCAATTGATCCATCTGTTTTTATTTTCCTTTTCAAAATCCACTTGTAACCTAGTAGCTTGGATCCATGAGGAAGATCCACTAGTTCCCACGTGTGAGTTTGCAAGATGGACTCAATTTCACTATTGATTGTCTCTTTCCATTGAGGTCCTTCTGAAGAATTTACGGCTTCTTGAAATGTTTGAGGTTCCACTTCAAGCATATAGGTGAAAAAATTTGGACCAAAAGATTTTTCTGCCCGAACTCGTTTACTTTTCCTAGGTTCTACCTCAGGTTCTACCTCAACATTTTCTAGGTCTAGACCATTATTTTCTATAGTCTGTAAAGTTCGTTTCGACGAACTTGCATTCCCCCTAGATTTAGCCGGAAATACTTCTTCAATAAAATATGCGTTTCTTGATTCCATTATCATATCTTTATGTATATCTGAAATCTTCGAATCATGCATAAGAAACCGATAAGCATTACTATTTTGAGCATATCCTATGAAGATGGAATCAACAGTTTTTGGTCTAATGCTAACCTTTTTAGGAGGAGACACCATCACTTTAGCAAGACACCCCCACACTCGGAGGTGATTGAAAGCAGGTCTTCTACCTTTCCATAATTCGAAAGGTGTTTTTTCTTCTTTCTTTCGGGGTACATTATTTAAAAGGTAATTGCTACTTAAAATAGCTTCCTCTTCCTGTTCTGAGGTAACCCATAACTTATCAACATTGAATTAATCATCTCTTTCAATGTTCGATTTTTCCTTTCCGCCACCCCGTTTGATTTAGGTGAATAGGGAGCGGTGACCTCATGTATGATTCCGTATTGAGTACAAAACTCACCAAATGGAACATAATACGCCCCCCTTAGGTCCCGGAATGAATCCTTTTTTCTTCTTCTGCTTGCCTTTGACAGCTTGTCTGCTATGCCCGTGCTCCACCACATTTGCCTTGGCGGAGGCCATCGTGTTCATGGGGCCGATTGGAATTCCTCGTGCACCATTCATGTACTGCTCTTGCACATTGATCCTTTCGAACAGCTCGGCCATGGTCATCTCCTTCCGCTTGTGCTTCAGGTAGCCCTTGAAGATATTCCACGGTGGGGGCAACTTCTCAATTATGACGGCTACTTGAAACGACTCCACGAGTTCCATTTTTTGGCATGGATACTCTGGATAAGGAGCTGTAGATCAATCACCTGTTTCATACATGGTTTGTTATCTACCATCTTATAGTCAAACAAGCGACTAACTAGGAATTTCTTTTTCCCGGCATCCTCATACTCATATTTTTGTTCTAAGGCATGTCAAAACTCTCTAGCGGACTTTGGTTTGCTATATACATCATAAAATGAATCAGATAAACAGTTCATTACATAATGTCTACATAAATAATCTGAGTGATTCCAAGCTTCTAGAGCTAAGAAGAACCCTTGATTATCATCATCCTCACTTTGAGTTGGTGGTTCTTCAGTCAGGAATCGAGCCAAGCTCAGCGTGGTCAGATAGTCTTCTCCTGCCACCTCTTGAAGTTTGAGCCGTCAAATTTTTCGGGCTTCTCAGCATGCACAAGTCCAGTCGGACGAGTCATGGTTAAGCCCCAGTCGGCGCAACGACGGGCGCGTTCTACGACGCATTAGGGACTTCAGTCTGAGCCATTAATCCAGCACTGATATCAAAATCATTGTTGATTACAACCATAATTTTGAAACAGAAAAGGCTGAATTATTTTACCGAAAATTATTATTTCAGATAACACAAGTTAATGTGGTCTTCTGAAATTACTAAAACACATAAAATTGTCTCAAGACTCTTAGTAAAATATAGGAGAATTAAATAATAATTTTCGAAATTAAAATTACATAAAATTATTGAATGACATGCAAATTGACGAAATTGCCCCTAAAAAATGGATTTTGCAGAAAATTACTAAGTCCCGTATCAAAACGGTCTCCTTAAGGCAATATCGTCCCCCTCACCGTAAATGATTCGTGTAATAGGAAAATTAGGACGATTACCTCCCAGGATAAAATAGTGTCGTCAAGGCGAAATAAACACGGTGTTTCCCTTAACCGAACTGAAAAATACCTGAACTCGGACTTCGACGGAAATTCGAACACAACTGGAAACTCGGATCTGACTTAACTCCTGAGCAATATATCTGTTGGTAAGTTTCGAGAGTGTATGAGAGAATGTTTTTAATTGAGAAGAACCAACCCTATTTCTAGAGTTTATGATACTCCTTGAAATCAAAAATACCAACAACTATATTACAATAGGAAACACTCCATTATGAAATATATTATTAGGAACTATTTCATTAGGAAATATATCATTAGGAAATGTATTATTAGGAAATATTTTATTAGGAAATATTTTATTATGAAATATTTTATTAGCAAATATATTAATAATATTCTCTTGATCTAAAAAAGATAGTAACAATATTTCAGGTATATTGTGCAATATTGTGGAGAATATTAAGAAAATATTTCCTAATATATTATATCAACAGTAATATTTCTTAATATATTATACCAACAATCATATTTCCTAATATATTACTTCCTTCCTCATTTACCATTCACAAGAAAATTGAATCGGTTTAATCCTAAACCGACCCATGTTGAATCAGACCGGCCCAATGGCTGACCCACAACCAACATATACCTCATCGCCAATTACTAGGATTAATTCTACTTTTTGTAAAGGGAGGGATGAATTGGTAGATGCAATAAAGGGGACTTTTTGGGATGGAATACTTAAGTTGAACAGAACTCCCATTTGCCAATACTGACACTACAAGAATGTTGGTCTACAGCTGCAGACTAAATTTCTTGTCACTAAATACTATCGTTAGATAAAGTATTATGTGTCGACATTTAGTATCGTAGTTATACAACTGATTTAGTGTCAAAAAATTTGTCGCAGCTAAAGATCATGTTTTGTGTGGACTTTTTCCATTGTAGAATAGATTAACTTGAAAAAAATTAAGTGTCAAGACAACATCGACATTAATACTGGGAATCAGTAACAGATGAAAGTTTGACTGTAAAAAAGTCTGTTTAGTGTCTAATGTAGTTGTTGTAAATTATGTATAATCAACTTCAGATTCTATCCGTCACCGTTATCAATTTGTTGTCACTAACGTAAATTTGAAAGTTACTTTGTCGTCGCTAATTGCTTAGAATTTAGAACTATTTGTAAGAGTTTTCTTAGGGTTAAGTGAGGAGAAAAACTCATAGAAACAATTCTTACAATGCTTAATTCCTTGAGTACAATAATAAGAAAGAGATTTGCAAATATAATATTTGAAATGATAAAGATATTTTGTGATGATTTCCTTGTAAGGAATTTGTATCTTGCTTATTTTATAAGGGATTTGTATTTTGTTAACAAACATTATTTTATTTTTTAAAGGATAACTCATAAAATATAATAACTGATATAATATTAGCTTTTAGGTTTTGTCATTTGTATACTAAAATTGAAAAGCTCCGATTGAAATTGAAACGCTCTCCACTGAAATTGAAAAGCTCCAATTGAAGAAAGCTCTCCTCTCTCTTCCTTGTCCTCGCGTCAGCTCTCTGATCTCTGATCTTCACGTCGTCTCCGTCCTCTCTTATGCGTTTAGGTCATCCCTCGCATCAGCTCTCTACCGCGTCCTTGCCGTAGTCCTTTTTACCGCGTCGCGTAAACTCTCTACCTCGTCCTCGTTGTGGTACTCGTAGCCGTGTCGTACCTCACGTCATCTCTCTGCCTCATCCTCGCCGTGGTCATCTTTATCGCATCGTCCCTCGCGTAAGCTCTATGCCTCGTCCTCGCTGTGCTACTCGTAGTCGTGTCGTCCCTCGCGTGAGCTCGCCGCCTCGTCCCTCGCCTCGGTAAGATTTATGTATGCTTCTGTATATTCATTCTTGTATGATTCACTATTTGATCTTCTTGGTAGAATATATTTGGGTGAAATCACTAAAATGGACTGCTGGCTGAAAATTTTGAGTAGGGGTGCTTGCCCTTCATTCTGCTGAAAATTAAATTGGGTAGGTGATGTTCTACTCTTCTATTATCGATGTCTTGTATACAAAGTTTTTGTATATGTTAAATATGAAGAATGTTTAGATGAACATAGAACTTGACATCGAGACAATTTTTGGTGTTTTGTTTTCGGAATAGCATCTGGAAGTAAAACTGAGTATGTTTGAAATACTTTATACTTGAATCGAGTATGTTTGAACTGAGTATGTATTTTTGGAACTTGATACTTTGGTATATATGAAATAGAATCTTGTATTTTCTGCAAATTACAAGATTAAAAGTGCTCCTAGATAACATAATTTTGTTCTATTCGAAAGGGGATAGATAAATTGTTTTTTACTATGATCGCAGTTTGCTATATATTGTAGTTGATTGAAACTTGTCCATGTAATTAGTAATCATTATGAACTAGTGTTATGTAGTGTGTTTGAACTGTTGTGTTTCAAAGGGTAAATTCTATGTCGCCTTTCCAATCTGAAGAGTTCTAGGAATGTTTTTGTTGTTACGAAATGATTATTTCAATACAACTGCTTTTTAACCTCTTGCTACTCCTCCATACATGTCATTTCAGAAATCAGAACGTGAGTTTCTCATTCGAGTTTCTTACATGGAGATATACAATGAAGAAATCAATGAGAAAATTATGTCCGAGAGCGCGAGTTTCTTCTGGATGTACGTCTAACAAGTAAAATGAGAAAATTGCAGTTTGCGTTCTTTCTCCTTGTCATACTATTTTATCTGGTCTCTTTATGAAGATTGTATGTCCATGTGGTTGTTTCAATAGCATGTTTTTCAATTTAAGCCATAATGAAATGAAACTCACCAGTTTAGTGAACAATGATCTAGCAGATTCTTGTAGTACTTTGCTTTTCATGTTAGTAGTTGTTCACTTTGATAAAGTCGATACAGGTGCATAAGTGTATCGATAGTGGATTTGGGTTATACCATTATTTTATCAACGGATTTATATATGATCTTTCATTTCAGGTGATGGAAAGATTAAGGTCCAATGAGACTGGCATATTTAAGAAACCTGCTGATTTGATGCAAATGTTCAAGGTAGGGGTGATCAAAAAGACTGGAGGACCGAATTCCCGACAAGACCGGCCCGAGACCGGCCCAACTAGGACCGAGACCGACTAGGACCGAGACCGAACATGCGGTTTTTTTTCTTCAAGGTCGGTCTCGGTCTCGGTCTCAGGCTTTTTTCCCGAAAGCCCGTTTAGGACCGGCCCGGACCGAATGTATGTGTATTTGAGATTTTCATAATACCACACCGAAAATAATGTGGATTTTGAAGGTTTTCTATCTCTATAAAAGGTGCATCTTGATAAATTTACTAAAGAATATAGAGAGTTCATAGTGTTTCTTTGAGAGGTGAACTATTCCTTCGCCTTTTACTAAAGAATACCGTGAATTCATAGTTTTTTTTCTTTTTTGGGTGTAGATTCGGTACAGGACTGAGACCGGCCCGAGTCAAGAAAGACCGACTCGGGCGGGCTTTTTTGGCTGAGGTCGGTCTCGGTCCTCCAGAAGGCAAGACCGAAATTTCGGTCTCGGTCTCGGTCTTGCCTTCGGGACCGGACCGGACCGCCCATGATCAGCCCTAGTTCAAGGTGACTCTTTGTTTACCACTGAATTTTCAGTAGTGACTCTTTGTTTCGCACACTAGTGTGTTTGAGATTATTGTGTTACATGATTTTGTTATTGTATTTATTGTGTTTCCTTTCTATATGTAGAGGATCGTGAACTAGAGATGGAGATGAAGTTCGTAGTTCTGGCATTCCGAATTCACAACAATCTCAAGTATAAAAGCATATTAGTTTTAGGTCTTTATTTAATTTAGAAAATTATGTATTTACATTCAAATTTATTGTAAGTTTGTAGTTCATATATTTATTCAGATGTATATATATACTTAGATAAATAATATATTATGTTTTTAAAAAAAAAATGCATTGTGTAGTTCATATCATATAGCAATAACTAGATAATTAATAAAAACACACTACAAAAAATTGTTTTTAACAATGATTAAAACTTATGTTTAGTAGTGACATAAACTGAAATGTTCAAGTGTGGACTTGTTATCACTAAAGACATGTGTTTAGCAGCAATATAACCTGATAGTATAAGCTACTTTTAACGGTGGATCTGTAGTCACTAAATACACGTATTTAGTAACAACATATTATGATGCTAATAGAACTATATAGTGACAAATTTCACCGTTGTTAATGAAGTGTATATAGTGGCGACAATTATTGTCACTGAATGTGGTCGACCTTCAGTGGCGGTAAGGCTTTAGTGGCGGCAGACCTTTTAGTGACGGCGTTTTACCGTCGGAGTGACTTTTAGTCACGGGACCTATCCTGACGAAACTTAGCTCGCTGCTAAAGTTTAGTGACGACAAATATCCATTTAGCAGCTATTTAATACCGATGTTATAGAGCAACATTCTACTAGTGTGAAACTACCGGATTCTAAAAAAGTGAAACGCATTCTATCTTTTTCATGATTTTTTTTTTTTTTGGTCACATTTTCATGAAATTAATAGTAGGGACCGAACCACTAGTCCAGCTTTAGGTGTCCATGACTATGAGTAGACACTAGAACAGTTCTCTTTTAGTGCAGAAATATCGTAATGTCTTCCTACAATACAGTAGATACGGTTGGGTTACACAGCCCCAACTTCTTGTGAACCATTCGAAGGGTAAAACACATATACATACATAAAAATGTCTGGTCAATTAAGTTAGGTCTGACGTGCATTTTGTATTTTCCTCTCTTCCAAAAAGAAAGGAAATTACGACTGTCTCCCTAGATCAAGTTGAAAGGAAAAGAGTGTTCTAGACTTTTTTTTGATTGGACCACTGACCACATACAATCCCTACAGATGCTATATTAACGTTTCGTAGATTAGAAGAACCAGTGGCTCAACTGCCACTTGCATGAGAAACTATTATCTTGCTATATAAATCCAACCCTAGGAGTAAACCAGAGAGAAAAAGTAGCAACATTTGCTAAACAAGACAGTCGAGGCACAATGTTGAACATCTTCATATTCCTCTCCTTGATCCTCTTCTCATCCTCATCCTCCAATGCTGCTGAATTTTGCGTTGCAAACACAAAGCTTCCAGAAACCCCAGCTGGCTACTCCTGCAAGTCCCCTGACACTGTCACGGTGAAGGACTTTGTCTTCTCCGGCCTTGCTGCTGCCGGGAACACCTCCAACATTATCAAAGCGGCTGTGCAACCTGCATTTGCTGCCCAGTTTCCAGGCGTTAACGGTCTTGGCTTGTCTGTTGCCCGGCTGGACTTGGCCGTTGGAGGAGTAGTCCCTCTGCACACCCACCCTGCTGGCTCGGAGCTCCTATTGGTGACTCAGGGCTCCATCCTCGCAGGATTTATCACCTCCAGCAATGCCGTGTACTACAAGACATTGAAAAAAGGAGATGTCATGGTTTTCCCTGTGGGTTTATTGCATTTTCAAGTGAATGCGGCCGGTGTCACCACCGTGGCCTATGCATTCTTTAGCTCGTCAAGCCCTGGACTTCAAATTCTAGACTTTGCGTTATTTGCAAATGACCTTCCCACTGATTTGGTGAGCAAGACGACTTTCCTTCCCCCAGATTTGGTGAAGAAGCTCAAAGGTGTCCTGGGTGGCACCAACTAGTGAGCCTGAAGAACCTGAACCTGAACCTGTTGTTGGGATGAGATGACATGAGATGGATTATTAGTTCTTCTTACTTTTGTTGTTTATTTCTCTCGCTCGCATGTCCTCGCCTTTCATTGGTTTCTTGTCCTCCTTGTTGTTTGATGTCAGCAATTCTTTTCCACAATGCAACTGTGTTGTTCAAAGCTTAATCCCCAAACTGGGAATTCAGATCATCTAAGAACCTACCACCAAACAACATACGTTATTAGGAATAAATGGGGTCAAACAACACACTAGGACCTTGTACCGACATAATCAGGAAAAAAAACGAGGCGGTAACTGAGGTGATGTTAGTAATATATATAGGAGAATTAATTATTAATATAGTAATATTTTCATATGGTGAAATTGGTAGAAACCCTAGAATAAGATACAACTTGACAAAATAACCAAATTGCCCTAGAAAATGATTTGTTTTACAAAAATAAATACCGATCCCGTGACGTACACGGTCCCTTAAGGCAATTTCGTCCCCCTCCCCGTAACAGGTTCGTGTAAGAGGAAAAATTGGAAGATTACCTTCCAAATTAAATAGTCTCGATAAGACGAAAAAACACGGTGTTTATCTTAACCGAACTAAACAATACTAAACCCGGATTTCAACGAAATTTCAGACTTAATCTCGAAATGACCAAAGCTAGAGCAACTTCTCATTATAAAATTTCGGATTTTTAGTGTATGAGATGAGTAGAAGTAACCTTATTTATATGGTTTAAGTGTACTCAAATCATTAAGGCTACCCTTAATTACTTTGTAACCCTAAAATAAATTTACACAACCGAAAATTAATTCACAAAATTGAAAATTACCCGACAGTAAAATTCCAACAGTCACAAATAATTAATTTGTTAACAGTTATAAATAAATTGAGTCGGGTCAGAATCATGACGAAAAATTTACAGGTTTTAGCAAAATCCGACTCGCAAGACAAACTTTTTGACGCGACAATCGTGTACGCATGATGTTAATGCACACGTGGATCGACCTGAACCAGGGAGTGCCAATCTGGTGGATTCTCTCCCTCTTCTCTTGCCCCCGGCGTAAGAGAAAGCTTTTGTACTAGAAAGTTGTTACACTTGTATGAAGTGAAAAACAATAATATATATTAATTGGCCCAAAAATCAAGTTTCTAGTCGGTGTGGGATTGCATAATATATGTTTTCCTCAATTTGCCATTCATGCAAAATTGGGCTAGAAAATTAAATTTGGTATTGGCCAAATTCTATACCAAAATGCCAACAATCCCCCACATGAATGGAGAAATGTGTGAGTTCCTAGACGTTGTAGACTCGGAATGAGATTTTAACGGTCGATACCTCCATAGGATATGTAGGGGTTAGCATTCACCCTTTCCCTTGGGAAATAATATTGACTTTACTAGTTAGTCAGTAGACGGGATGTCTTTGAATTGTCTGCGTTGGTGTAAATGATGATATAACCCACACATCTCTACAAAAAACTTGAGCTTTAGCGTCGATAAAAAATTGTTGCTAAAGGCATAAATACCGCTGTTAACTTTTAACGACAACGAAATTTTTGTGACAGTAGCTCTCGTCGTTAAAGGTTATAACTACGGCAATTGTCTTTTGCCAAAGGTCCGTCGACTGTTATAACTACAGCAATTGACACTCCCTACTTCTCTTTTACAATAACACTCGACTATTGTTAAACACGGTTCAAAGATGATAACACCTTGTTGATATTATAGCTAACTTTTAGTAGTGTTTTAGACACGAGTTTGCGTTTCTGCCTTTGATTATAAACAATTTTCATTAAATGTGTTGTAAAAAATGTAGATCTGCTATAGGATGACAACTGTGACAATTCCTATGATATTAACCTCCACGACTTTTGTAGTCAATTCATTTTAGTTATGTTTACTCACACATTATTCTTGTTAATTAATGTATCAGAAGGTTGGTATTCTTGTCATAAGGTTGTCGTTGTTATATGTATGTCAACCACACATTGCGGTCTTTTTGGTCACCCAAAAACATATAAATCAACTAAAGCATGTCAATCTAATAGTCTATTAGACAAAATATACCCATGTTGATCAAAACCTAAACAATACCCAAAAGAAGTCACTCCTCCAACCTACAAGGACCACAAGTTCTCACGCATTCGGATCTGCACATTCAACCACCCAAATGTTAGTCAGCAATGCATAACATGTTTGTATGTAATAGAAACTGAAATGCAGTTTTGAAATTACATGGTGGTTTACCTTGTGTTTCGAAATCATCTTGGAGGTGACCATTTGCTTGCATAGCGCTTCTCATGATAGCCATATCCCTTTGTTAAATGGCCGAAGTTGGGTTGAGTTGTAGACCAAATATGATCCTATGTAATTGTTTCTAGTCCACCACTACCCCCGCATCTAGATGACAAATACGACATCTTCCTATTAGCTAATACAATGATCGGCTAGTAAATATTAAGTGGAGTACATACTGAGTTAAAGGGATACCTTAAAAAGTACATACTTGATCTTTGCAAGTCGGCGTATGCGGCATAGTGTGAATCCATTATCCATAGCTTCTTTATGCTTTTTTTTTGGCCAAGAAAAACATTCCTTCAATTACTCAAAACGAAAGGTCCGACAATCCAAAACACATAAAGAAGCTAAACATGATGGTAAATTAACAACCCAATTGTTTGGACAAAGTCCCCGCCTAGATTCCGTTGCTACCCAATGGGGGCACCGATTCGCCTACCAACGAACAAACCTCCAATGGATCCGTGGTATGGATCGTGCTTTCTCCAAGATGTCCGCTAGAATGTTCCAAAGCTCCCAATCTTTGTCCGCGTTTCCTTCTTGTAGATGGTTGATTACTTGTTGCGCATCCGACTCGATTGTCACTTCAGGCCATCCATTACCAGTCTGGACATCCCATGCCGCATCACAGTTCAACTTCACCACCCTCCTCCACAGATGCTTCCATACCTGTACGACGACCTCGCGCACTTGAGTCATCTGAACCACCCCTCGCTCTCTCGCGTCCCACATCTCCTCGGCCATGGTCATGATGGTTCGTGTAGTGAGCTCGGTCCTCGGGTTGTCCTCCGCGTAAGCGGCTCGACACCTCTCCTTCCACACCTCCCGTGCTATCGTCTCCCCTACTAGCCTCCGTTTCCTTCCCACCCCTCCCCCCTCGCTCATCTCCATCCAATCCCGCAACCAAGTTGCCCACTCACGACTTAGGTTCGGTTCCAACCTTATCCCCATACACTCAAACTAAACCCTCCTTACCTATTCACACTCCAACAAAGCGTGGCTCACAGTTTCTAAATCATCACAAAATGGGCAAGACGGGTTTAGTTGCATCCCACGTCTAACGAGCTCAGTTCGAATCGGCAAGGCCTTACTCAAGACCTCCAAAGAAAGTGCTTTATCTTTGGAATGGAGTCTCCGTGCCACAGTTTACTCCGATGTCCCTCCCCCGGTTTGGGCATGCCCCTCCGCATCCCGACCCTCCTGGATCCCCTCGGTCTCCCGCAATCGTCTATAGACCAAGCGTGGTCTTGCCACTCCGTCCACCGCTGTATGCCACATCAATGCATCGGTTATGATCTATGGACCCAGATGAATAGCCTCAATGGCCTGTCTCTCCCTCACTGTTGTCCGATGTTGAATCGTCGTGAGATTCCAACACCTACTCTCCACATCTATCAATTGACTCACCAAAGTTCGGTCCTCCTCCTCCCCCTCCGATCTCGGACTCAGTCTGTTGTTCGGTATCCCTGGAATCCAAGCATCCTGAAATGCTCTTACATTGACCCCGGTTCCGACCTGCCACACCACTCTCTCTTCAGAATATCACGGCCTGCCAAGATACTTGACCACGCCCATGAAGGTCTCGCCCCTGCCGTGGCTCCCAATAGATTACCCCGGGGGTAGTACAGGCCTTTTAGTACCTAGGCCCACATCGACTCCCCATCATTCTGAAGTCTCCAGGTTGTCTTCGTAAGCATGGCTCTATTAAAATCTGTCATATCCCGGAATCCCACTCCCCCCATGTCCCATGGTTGTGTCAACCTCCCCCACCGTACCCAATGGATCTTTCTCATTTCGCTCCGCCCGTTCAACCAAAACCGGGCCACCAAGCTTGCTATATTTGCACACCAAGTTTTAGGTAGTTTAAATAGAGTCATTACATAGGTAGGGATTGCGGTAATCACTGCCTTAATTAGGACCTCCTTCCCCGCATTGTTCAAAAACATCGTCTTCCACCCATGGATTTTCTAGATCACCCTATCCTTCAGGTATCGCATCGCCTCTATCTTTGACCTTCCCCAATTAGTTGGTAGCCCTAGATACTTTCCCGCATCCTGGACCGCCCCTATTCCCAACGCCTCCACAACCGCCTGCTTTGTGTTCTCTCCCACCTCCCTTCCAAACTGGATACACGACTTCTCAAGATTAATTCTCTGTCCCGATGCCCTGCTATACTTCTCAAGTATACCTTTTAGTCCACAGGCATTTCCCTCTGTTGCCTGCATGAAGAAAATCGAATCATCTACAAATTAAGAACAGATGATGTATCTCTAGGCACGCTCGCTTCATTCGGATCCCGACAAGCCTCTTCTCCTCTACCTCAGTCGTGATTTGTCTGGATAACACATCCGCCACAAGGATGAACAGGTAAGGATATAAGGGATCCCCTTGCCTGAGTCCTCGTGACGGTCTGAACCTGCTTGTCTTCTTCCCATTCACCACCACGCTATACTGGACCTTCGAGATACACTCCTCAATCCATCGATACCATTGATCTGCGAACCCGAGTGTCTTAAGCGTTTGTATGACAAAGTCCCACTCTACGCGGTCATAAGCCTTACTCATGTCCAGCTTGACCGCACACTCTTCCCTCTCCCTCGACGTGTTTGTCCTAAGGTGATGAAACACCTCGTGGGCAATAATAATATTATCGTGTATGAACCTGCATGAGACAAAAGCACTTTGAAAAGGGGTTACAAGCTTTGGAAGAATTGTTTTTAATTTGTTGGCTAACACTTTAGATATGATCTTGTAACTGAAATTGCAAAGGCTTATAGGTCTAAAGTGGGTGGTATTTATTGGGTTAGGGATCTTAGGAATTAAGACTATATCAGTATAACAATATCCAGGCAGTAATACATTCAATTCAAAGAAGTCTCTTACTGACTGGAAGACATCCTCCCCGAGCACATCCCAGAATCGATAAGAGAACATACCTGGAAACCCGTCTGGTTCCGGAGCTTTGTTTCCACCCATTTGGAGCACTGCCCTCTTAACCTCCTCCCTATTTATCCCTCGCGTTAAAACATCATTATCCACCTCAGTCACCAAGTGTGGAACACATTTCATCTGATCTTGTATCCCCTCTGATCCCTCTGATCTGAATATACCGTGAAAGTAACCTTCACATTCCGTCATTATATCTTCTTCACATTCCACCCAAACCCCGTCTCTCCTCTGCATTCTACAAACTGTGTTCTTCCTCCTCCTTTCCACCGTCGTCTGATGAAAATATGTTGTATTTCTATGCCCGGCCTTCATCCATTGTATTCGAGACCGTTGTCTCCAATACTCCTCCTCCCTTGTCTAGGCGTCTTCTAGCCTCCTTTTCAGTTTTCTCTCTCTATCTCGCCTATACCTGTCATTCGGTTCTGATTGTATCCCTTGCAATTCCCCATGGATTACCTCAATCACCCTCTTGTTATTCGGAATAGTCGACTTGCTCCATTGCCTGAGCTTCTCTCTGCACTTCCCAAGCCGGGTGTGTATGCCCACCGTCGCCCTTCCCTGACCTTGACCGTCCTAGACATGACGAACCACGTCACGGCACCCCATGTGCTCCAACCACACTTTTTCAAATATGAACGGTGTTTTGTGCCTTACTTGGTGTCTCTCGACTTGGATGATGAGCGGGCAATGATCCGAGCCAATTTGCAATTTGTGGATCACCGTGGCGGTCGGGAAATTTCGTATCCAATCCGGGTTATTACAAGAGCCCTATCAAGCCTCTCTTGGATACGATCTTCCCCTTCCCTGTTACTACACCACGTGAACACCTTTGAATCCCATGTCAACTAACCTCGTGTCCCTCATCATCTCATTGAAAGCGTCCATTTTTCTTACTTTTTTATGTCTACCCCCCACTTTTCTCTCTCCCAAGGGCAATCTCATTAAAGTCCCCTGCGCACATCCACAGACCTTTCCTCCGATGGGAAATACCCCTGAGCCTATTCCATAGATCCATCCGTTCCCCCCAAATCGTGCTCCCATAGAGCCAAGATATATGCATTTCACCCCCTTGTTCTAGTAATTGTTGAGTCAATTATGTTCGCATCCATCACATTCACCTTAAGCTTGACCTCCTTAGACCACCATAGTGCAAGCCTCCCCGAGATACCCTCTGGGTTGACATACACTCCGCCCTCCATCCTCACCTTCCTCCTTACTTGTTCACAAAACGGTTCCGAATTTTTTGTCTCCATTAAAAAGATAACTTCAGGTTTATTCGTCCTCGTGAGATCGGCGAGGTACGGAATTGTCAGGGCCGATCTCAACCCCCGACAATTCCACACCATAACATTCATTGGTTTTGGGTAGCCGTCTCGGGATAGATACCAGAATCCGTCTTCATTTGTTTATCCCGCCCCGTGTTTATCTTCCTCTGAACCGTATTCCCCTCGCGGGACCTTTATGACCTCGTCCCCGGCCCCTTCCTCTCGGCCTTCCCCTACCCACCACTCCCTCTTCCCCGTGTCCCTTATGTTTCTTACCCCTGTGTTAAGCTCCTTCCTCCTCGTCCGACCCATAATTCTCCTGGTGTTTTCGTTTAAGGTTTATCTTCTGAATGAGTGGGCTTAGACCTGTTGGAATGCTCGGTCTCTCCCCACTCGTTGCTGGAGATTCAAGCTGCTCCACTATGTAATCCCAAACAAGGACCTTCACCTCGTGGAGCTCCTCAACCCTCTCCATTCCTTGCATCGCGTTTGCAACAACTTCCCCGACTGCTGTTAGTTGCAGCCGTGCCTCGCCCTTACCCCCTTCAATGTTCGGGATGACCTTCTGCAGCTCCATGACCTCTTCACCTGTCAGCAGCTCCTCAGTCCGTGTGTTCATCAACTGGAGAACACCTTTTGATGTGGTGCCCCCCGTTGCACCCCGCATTCCGACCCTCTCGGGTAGTATCTCATCTCCACTGTGTAGCTTGATGCACCTTGGCGCCAATCTTTGTCCACTGCCCCCTCTGTTCTCCTAGTCCTCACCCATATCATACTTGTATTTCCGACCCAATTCTGACAGTTCTTCTCCGTGCCAAGCTTGCATCTCCATGCCCCTACTTCGGCTTGCTTCCACCTCAGCCTCCCCTCACACACTGTCCTTCCCTCTCTCGGCAAACACCACCAATTCCGACCGCTTTTCCTTATTCTCGTACTGCTGCCCTTTCTCCTGATTGATCCCTTTCCCATGCTTCCCCTTCTCCTGACTTCCCTTTCCCATGGGGGGTGTTCTGGACCCTTCTCGTTCGGTCCTCTCCTTCATCAAATCCTTCCAGCTCCTCCTCTTTGCCTCACTTGAAGGCGTACCTGGACTTTTGCCCACGTACTTACATTGTTCTCTGCGACTCTTCGGTCGGTCTGCCCTTATCCAAGGGGCTTACATTGTCCCTCCCTCTTCCTCCTCTGAGACTGTAATCTCAGAGTTACAAACCCTCTCCGTATGCCCAACCCTCCCACATCCGAAGCAAAACTCCGAAAGTCGATCGTATTTTACCGTCGCTCGACCAAGTTCACCATTGCATCTGGTATACCAGAATCCATCTTGAAGAGGTCTTGTGCAGTCGATCTCTACCTTTATCCGGATAAAGTCTCGGTCCAGTCCCATTGGCCCCATAATTTCATCAACCTCCAGGACTGAACCTAGACTTAGGACTGAATACAGTACAAAAGTGAACCCAACACCGTTCTGATTCTTCATCCTATGATCAAGAAAGAGACAAGTAAGAGTAGGTGAGGTAAACAAAACCAACTAAACAAAATTTAACACAAACCATAACACTTCCACTCAAAGAAGCTTGCATCAGATGCAGGGTTTCCTTAAACAGCTCCATTGCTTGCCGACACATGCCCTCATTCAATGATATATTATGTTATATAACGCATAGGAATCTCAATGATAACTCGAGCTCAAAGGATAAATTCATATGCACCGCAAATATTATGCTCATGTTTATAATACCTTGCAGAATTCAGTGAAACTTGATTTAGCATCATCTTTGTAACTGCTAGGGGTTGTTGGGTATTGATAGTAACAGCCCAATAAGGGAAAGGACTCAGAGGCCCAATAACTTTGTAGGGGATAAAAACCATATCATTCAAACCGGGTCGACCCATAGTAAGGTTAATCTGACCCTCACAAAGCGGTCCAGTATCGAACCCAAACTAAAGTGGACGTCAAATCTCTATCTCAGGTCGCCATTGGCCAAGGCCAAAGCCTCGTACTGCTCGCCATGGGAGCGCTCGCCAAGAGAGTCTAACCTCTCAACTCTGCTCCCACAAACCGACACTAAAGATATTGTTGGGTCTGAAACTCCCGGGTGCTGACTAGGCAGTGAATTGAATGCCAAAGGATATATGATCGCCGCTTTCGCCTGAGCTCCGATAAACCTACAAGAACGAGATCACAACAGAGGGGGTGCCTCTAGGTCCCACTCCGATGCTTAAATGAGTATACTGTGTGTATGAACTCAAAACGTAATAAACATATTGAAAAGCAAGAGTATTTATAGAGTGAGGAGATCAAACCGTTATAGGCAGCTGAATATCTTGGTGAATATTGTACCGGTAAAGATTAGGATAGCGAATATTACGGTTATGGCGTGGCCGATATACGCCCGATATGTGCCCGATATACGCGGGATATCGTGGTCATATATTCAGTATTGGTTTGTGGGACCAGAAGTTGAGAGGTAAGACTCTCTTGGCGAGCGCTCCCATGGCGAGCAATAGGAGGCTTTGGCCTTGGTTGATGGCGACCTGAGTTGGTGCTTTGGCGTCCACTTTAGCTTGGGTTCGATACTAGACCGCTTTATGAGGGCTAGATTAACCCAACTGTGGGCCGACCTTGTTTGAATGATATGGGTTTTACCCCCTACAAAGTTATTGGCAGACCTGCCAAAATATGACCCGACCCGAAAATGACCCGGAATCGACCCAGGCTCGGGTCGGGTTCGGGTAAAGAAAAAGGTGTGGCGGGTCATTTTCGGGTTGACCCGTCTGACCCGTCACAAGTGATGGGTCGGGTCCGGGTTAACCCGTCTGACTCGGAATTGACCCGAGTTTAAAAAAACAAACTAATAACCTAAATAGTAAATACCTTAGTGAGAGTCTCCCAGCTCAAATCTGTCCGTTCATGCTCTTCACTTCGGCGAATATCCCAGGGCACCAACCATCGAGGTATAGAGGCTAGAGCATCAACGAAATCGTTCAATTAGCGGACGTGGCTTTAGCGATCAAGTACTTTCCATTTTTACTCCAATACCTCTTATTCTCTATTACCTCCTCCACTCGCTCCGTAGCGTTGCGCTGAATCCTCCATTTATCTTTTCCACTCACCCAAAATGGCGAAGCGACCACGATCCAACAAAGTCCAAGACAACTTCAGCAAAGTAAAGGTAACACCGACACAGATCGCCTTCATAGTCGACCGTTACCTCTCCGACAACAATTTCACGCAGAGCCACTCCAAATTTTGGGAAGAAGCCTCTTCCGTCATCGCAAAGTCGCCTGTTCACGAGGTTAGTCTAGTGGAGTTCTTTATTCTGTAAAGTTATGGCTCTTGGAGCTTGATCATGAACTGAACATTAAAAGAAATTGAACTTGCTTTAGTTATTATATCATTTGGCGAGTGTCTTATACCGTTCTTGCTCAACTAGTCTCTGATCCTGATCTGATTGTATAAAATAATCTGAAGTTTTTATTTTTACTGTATTATATATCATATGTTGAGAATCTTGTATAAGCCTTGTTCATTTCGGTGCCCAGCTTGATCTGAATGCAGAAAAAGAAAATTGTACTTTATTTGTTAATTGTGTCGTTTGTTGGCGGGTCAGACGGGTCAACCCGCCAGGTCGGGTTCGGGTTGTAAAACCTGACCCGCACAGTGCAACGGGTCGAGTTGGGTCAAGTCGAACCCGACGGGTCAACCCTAATTGACACCTCTAGTTATTGGGCTTCTGAGGTCTTTCCTTTATTGGGTCTGTCGGACGTCGGATCCGACTTTCCCGACCCGTTTTGGAATTATTTTTTTTTAATTTCGTTTTTGAAATGTCGGGTCTTGGCGAGCGAAGGGTCCGGTCGAGCGGGGTCATCAACCGGACCGAAAAAATTGAAAGAGTTTCCACCAATTAATTAAAGGCTAATCGGAATCCTAAAATTGCCTAGGGTACATGGAGTTAACATCCTAGGGCTTAGAAAGGTCTACGTCCATAGAATCGAGTTCAGGGTTTGATTACGTCTTAAAAGCCCGCAAGCTCATAATCCGCCCTTTCGGTACTTTAGTTTGCTTTTGCAATTTTTTTCAATTTTGCCTGAATTACCCGTTTTGATCATGATTGGCCCAAAAAGACTACAAGCATTTTTTTTAATTAAACAAACCATGTACAAACATTGTTTTTTATGAGTTAATTTTAAATAAACAAAAGAGAACTAAAGTTAATCGTGCTCGAAAAAAAATGGTTTTACTCTCAAGTCATTTTAAACGTGTCAAAACATGCACGAATGATTTTTTAAGGTATTAAGCTCTTTGGACTAATTTGTCTCATTTTGAGAAGTTATAGGATGTCCAAAAAAAATCTAGGGACCAAAATGAAATTTATTAAAATTTGAGCTGAATTGAACAAATATTTTCGAAAATTGCAGAAATGACCCTAAACTATTCTGGACTTATTTGTAATACTTGGTAAAGTTCTAAAATAACCCGAAAATTATTCTAGACTTATTTGTAACATTTTGAAAAGTCATGGAATGTCCAGAAAAATTTAGGAATCAAAATTGTAATTTTCGAAAAAAAATATAACTGAACTGAAAATATTTTTTAAAATTACAGAATTGACCCTAAACTATTCTAGATTTATTTGTAATACTTGGTAAAATTCTAAAAAATAACCCGAAAATTATTCTAGACTTATTTGTAACAATTTTAGAAATCATGGAATGTCTAGAAAAGTTTAGAAATCAAAATGTATTTTTTTTAAAAATAGCTGAATTAAGAAAAACAATTTGCACAAATGGCCCAAAACTTTTCCGGTTTGGTTTATAACACTCGATAACGTCCAAGAAATGACCCGAGAGTCCAAGGACCGAGTTGTAACCTTCATCAAAGTTTGGGAATGACCTAAGTCAATTTTGAAATTTGTTTTTTTTCACATATACATAATATACATATATTATACATAATACATAATATATATATATAGTATTACATAGACATAATATAAATATATATTATACATATAGATAAATAGATAACATAAACATAATATAAATATATATTATACATATAGATATATATAGTAATACATAAAAATAATAAAAATATATATTGTACATATAGATGTATATATACATACATAAACATAGTATAAATATATATTATACATATAGATATATATATAGTAATACATAAATATAATATAAATATATATTATACATAAACATAATATAAATATATAATATACACACATATATATATATATATATATATATTAACAAGTATATTATACATAAATAGATAATATATGTATATAAACTCTCAATTTTATTTCACATTTAAAAAATACAAGATATGATATTGAAGATGAGAGAAATATACCTAACTCATGGGAGGCTAAAATACCGTACGAGGAACCGAATCCGATAATTATCGGTATTTTTTCTATTTTCTTTTTTTCTATTTTTTTTTCTCTTATTCTTTCTTTCTTTGAAGCTCTATTCCCTTTCACCAAGCCCCCCTCTTTGACGAAGGCTATCTATCATTTTATAGAAGAAAATGTATACATATTTAATTAATTAATAAAACCTTTTTTTTTTAATAATAAAAAATAAAATCGGTGGAAAAGAGGCAATTTTCCACCGTTGGAAATTTTTATTATTTTTTTAAAATTAATTATTATTTTAAATATATATTTTTTTTTTTAGTGTTCAAATATATATATGTATATATACTATATATAATTTTCAAATCTCGATTCCTCGCATACGGTATTTTGATCCCGTGCCAAAATCAGGTGTTAACAGTTGCCCCTCTTTGAGCACGCGCTCATGGAAGTGATCTCACGAGTGTGTGTTCAAAGACAAACAACTGATTTTGGCTTCTCTTTATTCATTATTTACACAGTAGACAAACATTATTACGCAACTTTCGGAAGCTAGACAACTTTAGGTCCCGATTGTTGATGATGATTTGTGGAGACTGAGCATCTAAACGCTCATCAACTTGTGATTCCCAGACGTTGGACACCTACAGGTCTTGGTCGTCTAGGATGACTTGCGGAGGTTGAACACCTACAGACTCCGCTCGTCGGTCGGCTTGTGACTCGTTGGGGATGACTTGCGGAGGCTGAACACCTAAAGGCTCCGCTTAATGGCTTGTGACTCCCAGAAGCTGGATAACTACACGTTATAGTCATCGAGGATGACTTGCGGAGGCTGAAACTAAAGGCTCCACTCGTCAGCTTTGTGATTCGTTGGGGATGACTTGCGGAGGCTGAACACCTAAAGGCTCCGCTTGTCGGCTTGTCGACCTGACATTCATTTTGCAGTCAATAAACTGAGTCAGTACATGCAACAACCGACAGTGTTTCATTGGAAAGCAGTGCTTCATGTGCTACAGTATCTTAAAGGTACTATTGATCATGTGCTGCTGTTTAGATCTAATTTTGTGGCTTCATCAGATGTTATTCTAGTCTCTTATGCAGATGTTGATTGGGGTAGTGATTTGGTAGATCGCAAATCTATTTCTGGTCATTACTTGTTACTTAATGGTAATCCTATTGTGTGGAGTTCAAAGAAACAACCTGTGATATCTAGATCATCTGCTGAAGCAGAATACATGGCCATTGCAAATGCGGTATGTGAGGTAATGTGGGTTACTTCTTTGTTGTCTGAGTTAGATGTAAAACTTACTGCTGTCCCTATTATATGGAGTGACAATACGGGTGTTGTTACGTTAGCTGAGAATCCTATTAATCATTCTAAGATGAAACATGTTGAAATTGATTTGTGTTTTGTTCGGGAAAAAGTTCAGAATGGTCAAGTGGTGGTGAATTTTGTGCCTGCAGCTAATCAACTAGCTGACATATTGACGAAACCTATTACTGCAAAATGTTTTGTTCTGTTTCGAAGGAAGCTTGGTGTAATGTCTTTCAAAGAATTATCTTGTTTGTTAGAGTATGGGAATGGATATGTAATTACTGATGATAATCTGGAGAATGGTTCTGATGATGAGTGATTTTTTTTTTCATGCTTCCTAATATTTCGGTTCAGATGGTTGTTCTCTTCTCTGGATTTGTCAAGTGATTTCTGTTTTTTTTTTTCTCTTTGTCTTCATTTGGATTGTCTTCAGTTAGCCTGTTCTGGCTTTTCATTTCTTCTGATTTGATATTTTCTCTATGTTTTCTTGAATATAGTATACACATGGATACTCTGGTGGGTGTTATTTGTTCTTACAGACTTATCACAATTTGTTTCTTGGATTGATAGAGTTTTCCTTTTCAGACTAGAGCCTTGGTTATCAGTATGTGCTGCTTGACTGCTTCCATCTACTTGTTCTATTATTTTTCTCTGTGTTTGTTGATTCTGATCACCGTTGCTTGAATAGACTGGTTTTTCACCTAGTTGTTCCTGACATAGGGTGAAGTTTGAATCCAAAAATAACACTTCTCAAAGAAAACGTCAAAGATACTTTGAGAAGTTGTTTGAGGATGTAAAGATGGAGGAAAATGAAAACTTCCCAACTTCACTGGTAAGATAGAGGCAAGTGGAAACCTCTCTGTCAGAAAAAAAAAAGTTCATCAAAAAGGATGAAATCAATAAATAAATAAAAAAGTGAGAAAAAAAGTGAATTCAAAGTAAGAAAAGTATTGAATAAAAGGTGAAAACTGTGTTTCTATTCTGCTAGGTGTGATCTTTATCTCAGATATGGATGAATACATATAAGGATGGTGGATTGGATGGTGTGATAGCATTTGTATTGATAGTTCAGAAGGCTCGTCTTGTAAGAAAAGAGATGTGCTATCAAGCATGAGAAATAGATGTGGTAAAATCTGTTTAAGAATGATAACTGCTGTTGGAGTGTTCTTGTGTATACAGGTATTCGGGGGACATTGATGGATGTTAAACATAATGAAATGGTAAAGTTTTGAAATCAGCTGAAGTTCAGAAATCTGAATGTGGATAGATAGAAAAATCACTTGGTGAAAATACTTTGTTGTTTTTTCAGAGAAGAAAAACAAAGTTCTTAAGGGTATGTTAGGATACATGTATAGTTTGGTTACTTGGTATGTAAGGCATTGTGTCGTGTGTCTCAAGAATATGCTAGAATATTATAGAGTGTTAGTTGTTTTGTATAGATTTCTGATTATAGGATTAGTATAAATAGGATTGATATGTGATCTTGGACAGAACTTGAATGAAAAGTAAAGAGTTTCAAGTAGGTTAATTATGTTATTCCGTTTCTTCTCCTTTGTTCTTCTCTAAGCTTTCTTCCTAATTCTCCATTGATCTCAGATCACTGATATGGACATCTACAGGTTCTAGTTGTTGAGGATGACTTGTGAAGGCTGAAAACTTAAAGGCTCTGCTCGTCGGCTTGTGATTCCAGCAGTTGGATAACTACACGTCCTGGTCGTTGAGGATGACCTGCGGAGATTGAACACCTAAAAACTCCGCTCATCAACTTGTAATTCACTTTTGCGGTAAAAAAACCTTCTCGAGATGTCGAACTTCTCGACATGTTTTCTCATTAATTGACTTTGGAGTCCTTCTTGATGGAGTTCCCTAAACCCAATCATGCCTTGTTCACAAGGTGTATCCATGTAAGTTGGCAGGTAGCTCAAATTTATGTCGATCACAGCTTCTTTTTATTGCTACAGTGGAAACACTGTTGTCCACTTTTGAGCATTTTTTTATCTCTCGATTTATATTCCTTTTGCGACGGTAATTTTGTTTTTTTACCGCAGCTCTCGGTTCCCTTAATTTTTTTGCATAGATCGCCCTTTTGGTCTTTCAACCTAGCAGGGATTTGATTCCTTTCCTTTTGTCATGATTGCCCTTTTTAGGGATTTTTAATCATGCCCATCTTACCTAAATTTTGCATAAACCGCACTACGTGTTTTCGATTTAGCCAGAATTTTCTCTCATATTTGGAGGCTCGCTTTCTGGTTACGAGCTCATTAAGTTTTGTTTTTTACTCTCGTCCATGTAGATTGGACTGAGGAGTTCTTTGTTGTCCATGTCAGTGATGATCATGGCTCATCCGCTGAAAATCTCTTTGACGACATAAGGTCCTTCATATTTAGGCATACACTTGCCCCGAGTGTCTCGATTGACTTGAAGAATTGTTTTTTTTACCGAACATCTCGGTTCCCTTAATGTTTGCCTAGGTCACCCTTTCGGGTCTTTACGCTTGATCTTAAATTAGTCATACAACCCATCGACAATTTGTTATTTATATTTCTGGCATTACCGGTGATGATTGACTTCGGTACCCCATGACGCGCGATGACTTCCTGCCTAATGAAACGTTTGATGACCTTTATCGTTATTGACACTAGGGTGATAACATCTACCTGAAGTAATCGTTACCTTGATGCCCCACCTTGAGAAAGGTCATGGGGAAGTCATGGGATAGAGCTCGTGTGGTGGCGCGTGGATTTAGTCTGCGTACTCTTGGCAGATGTAACACTGTTGGACGTGTCTCACACAGCCAGCCAAAAGTATCCAATTCTCGCATGCTCATGTGTGGGCCACAACAATCTTCATGAATTTATTTTATTAGCCGATCAACTTCATTAGCATTCACGCACCTCAAATGGGTATAGTCATGCCACTGGGAAATTAATTGTAGGTCATTCCTCACACGACCTTTCAGCCATTTTCTTGCAACATTCTCCGGTAACTCCGTATGCCATGTATCGTTTTATCAATGAATCATGGTTGACAGTCTGGTTGACCCTTCGATTATATAACAAAATGGTGAAACCTTTTTGATTTTGATCTACATTTACTTTTTTTGTTTCTCAGAGAGATTTTACTCATGGGTGCGAGCATTGCCAATTTTTTGTATGCAAGGATGCAAATAAGAACACAAGGTGATCACTAGCCTGCTTCTGTTCTTCGCAAGTTTCGTCCCCGTGGTGACGACGTTGCCGGTACAGATGTTTATGTTCCTTCATGGGCTGTTCCACCCTTCGGGGAATCCAATCCATTGGAACCAATTCGCCTCGCTATAACGAGACTTCCCGTAGCGACTGCATCTCCAGGTCTTCCGATCGACGCCACCACCGCAAGACGCCTTTGTTAATAATGGCATCAACAATGACTCTCCCTGTTATTTGCATACATCGACTACGACGTATCCCCTGCTGTCTCCGTGTGTCAACAACAGTGTCTCTCCTGGGTCAACAATGGCGTCTTCCCTGCAAGAGTCAACAACGACGTTTTCATCGCGTCAACAATAGAGACTCTTCTACAGGAGTCAACAAAGGCGTCTTTCTCGTGTCAACACTTGCGTCTCCCCTGCGTCAACAATGGTGTATGCGTCGTGTCAACAATGGCGTCTCGATGGCGTCTCCACTGTGTCAACCATGACATCTCTTCAACTCTATTTAACTCGCCTATGATTTAGCTCGATCGAACGACATGGAGGTATTTTCCTCATTTCCTTTAGTCTGCAAAAAAATAGCCTTCCTTCTTCTCGTGACCGATTGTGGCCTGGTGGCGTGGGTCGGTTTGACTATGATTGTCACTTCCTCTGAGCGAAGGTAACATAGAAGTCGGACCCGATCCCGATCCCGATGCTGGGAACCTCGATATCCCTCCTTGCTACGGTACCCATTACTTGTGTCCGGTCGCTTTCTGACTGGATATTCGCATAAGTCGATTCCACCTCGGGTAACGAGTTTTCTTGGTGTAAATCTTGTTTTTCGTGATGATACTCCCCACTCACTGCATTCATGAATTGATAAAATTTGGTTTCCGCTTATTTTGTGTTCCGAATTGCAATGACGTTTGGGACATTCAGTAGATGATGATGAAAAAAAGGAAGAGTCGGTCAATATGTTACGTGATCGAGAAGTAATGTCTCTAATATAATGTTCAACAGACTAGGCATTGTAATTTTAAGGGTAATTGAAAAAATTTCAATCTTCATTTTTCCTTGCCGCAACAGCTCCTCTATTCGGTCTGGGTGTGGCTTCTCGTTGGCTTCCTCACAACGGGTACAGATCAGTCGGGCTCCGTCAAAGAAGACAGTAACTTTTAGGGAAGTATTCCACAAGTACCGTTCATCCTACAGAACCTTCTTAATTACAACTGTCTCTCTTATTTAACCGGAGATTGATCAAAATACCTGCTGTTAATCTAGGGTCCTTCGATTTATTTAATAAATCTCTCAAGGCATGTCGTATGCGTTCTCGCACCGAGATCTAGGCGAACCGGATTTAGAAACCTTGAGATCAAGCTGGATATAGGACAATTGCAATTTGATTGTTGAACAATATCAGCTGCAGCAAGTCACCTCTCTTAATTCAGTTGAATCGCAACTTTCTGACACGTTAAATTGCAGTAGATAATTAATGTTCCTCCAGTAACAACCAAATCATCAATAACGATTGCTCATTCACCATGGTGAAGAGAACCACATGTATCTATATACAGTCGGTCCCGTACTCTAACACGTACTGTTCTGAGATTACTTCACTTGGATGCTTCTAGGGTTTCCGCAAGGGAACGAACTTCACCTGAATCATGGTTCCCTTTGTGTTCTTGAAGTTCTGAAGTTGTCGAATGTACATGGGTTCCCGGAAACCTAAGTTCAAAATACCATAATAAGAAGAATGAATACACAATTGATCATGCATAATTGGTTATGAAAATTCTGCATGTTCCATTCATTCCATTCGTAGACTCTTATTGCATGTATGGTAAAAGTTTTTTTTTTAATACTTTAAAAGGAATTGGCCAATCGAAGTCTAGTTCTTAAGACGTTTCCCACGACGGTGCAGGTCATTGAGTGCATTTGTTGTTTGTTCCTTGGTTCAAAGGAAGATCGAGGACATGCATTTGGAAAAACAATTATTCGCCTCATCATTTGTCTGAATTATTTAAGGGTGTCATTCAACTTAGCCACGTTGCCCCCACATTTCTCCAAGGTTCCCCCACATTGCTAGAATGACGGTGGTTGTTCGTGTCTATCCCCGATTATCTCCTCCGGATCGAAAGACGGACTTGCAGGTGCCGAATGGAAACTGCGAATGTATCAAGGAGAACATTCCAGAAGTCAGACAAGGCATCAAGGAAACCATGTTGACTTTGTAACTTGCGTGAATCTCTCCAATTTTCCTGTTCACGTATATTTGATTCCCTTTTGTCATGGCTTTCCATATTCTGGCATTTTTTGACTGTAGGGTCTGTATGGCCTTAATGTGGGGGCAATGATTTGTTTGCTTCATTTTTACCAAAGATGGTGCGTAAACGTCCTAAGGATATAAGACAGAATGAATGGAACTTTCAGTTTATTTTTTTGAAAAATGCAATGCAAGTGCGAGAATGTAACTTTCATTAGTAAGGTTCATATTACATTTACAGAAGACAGAAATATGTAATACAAAATGCTCAATCCTATACATGTCATGATCTAGGCCCAATCCATCCACAGTTGTTGGGTTGAATTCTAATTCACAGCAGTTGGGTCGAATCTTCTACATGAATTGTGGGCCACTATCGCATCCAAATACTTGAGTTGAATTCCCATTTACATCAGTTGAGCCCAAAAATTAAAACACACACAAAACTGGTACAGGTTAAACACGGTGTGAATCTTTTGTTATAAATGGATGGAATTTCTAGGTCCTCTGAACCAGCGGAACCTTACCCCCTATAGAGGATCACGGGACCATTATGATCATTGAGTTGAGCTATTTGGGTGTGTTCCGGCGGTCCAAACCACTCCGGGCACATTCCTCTACTAAACTCCCTAAGCTCTTAATGTGCTCCACGTCCTCTACATGAGAATTTAAATCTTTTTGAAATATTAAAATTACATCGCCTCTTGGACAAAATTTAAAACTGCAAGCATGAGCAAACGGTCAAAACGGATAGAAAAATATAATATGGCAAAGCAAACATGACAAAGCCTAACCCTCTAAACAGGTAAATCTCTAGCAGAGTCGCCAAATTGTCGAACGTCGGATCCGACTTTCTCTGGCCCTTTTTACAACTTGCTCTTTTGTTAACCCCTTGGTCAGTGGATCTACTATATTATCATTCGACCTTACATAGTCGACAGTAATAACGCCAGTCCCGAGCAATTGTCTTATCATATCATGTCTTCGACGTATATGTCTAGACTTACCATTATACCTTTCACTTTGTGTCCTACCAATCGCAGATTGGCTACACAATGTATATTTATAGCGGGTACAGTCTTTGGCCATCTAGGGATATACTCTAAAACATTTCGTAGCCATTCAGTCTCTTCTCAACACTTGTCTAGAGCTATGAACTCAGACTCCATAGTTGATCTGGCTATAATGGTTTGTTTAGAGGATTTCCAAGAGATAACGGCACTACCCAAAGTGAAGACAAATCCACTTGTGGATTTTGAGTCTCCTGAATCGGTTATCCAATTCGTATTTGAGTATCCTTCTATTACAGAAGGGAATCTCATGTAGTGCAATCCATAGTTACGGGTATATCTCAATTACCTTAGCAACCTGTTAATTCCTCTCAAGTCTTCTACACCTGGATTACTCGTCAATCTACTCAATACCCCCACAATGTAGGCTATATCTGGTCATGTACAACTCATCAATTACATTACACTTCCAATAATCGTGGAGTATGCTAATTGAGAAACACTATCCCCGGTGTTTTTAGAAAATGGTTTGCCCTATATAGGAGATCATTTTCACATCATCTTTATTGAACTTTTCTATTATCTTATCGATATAATGAGTTTGACTTAAGATGATTCCATCTTATGTTTTTGTTATTTTGATTCCAAGAATTACATCACCGAGACCCATATCTTTCATGTCAAACTTTGAGTTCAGTATATCTTTCGTTGATTTGATCATTTTATCATTGTTCCCAATTATAAGCATATCATCAACATAAAGACATAGCATGACATATCCATCTTTTGTATCTTTTACATAGATACATTTATCACATTCATTTATTTTGAACCCCTTCTCAAGCATGAAATTATCAAATTTTTTATGCCATTGTTTAGGGGCTTGTTTTAAGCCATACAATGACTTAACCAACTTACATACTTTCCTCTCTTGTCCTGGGGCAGTAAAACCCTCAGGTTGTTCCATGTAGATTTCTTCTTCTAAATCTCCACTGAGGAAAGCACTCGTTACATCCATTTTATGGATTTTTAGATTTTAAAATGCTGCAATAGCAAGAATCAACCTAATCGATGTTATTCTCGTTACCGAAGAATAAGTATCAAAGTAAACTAGGCCTTCTTTTTGTTTATATCATTTGATTACAAGTCTGGCCTTATATTTATCTATCGTTCCATATGCTTTCATTTTCCTTTTGAAAATCCACTTATAGCCTAGTGGTTTGCATCCAGGTGGCATATCCACTAGCTCCCAAGTGTGGTTTTGCAGAATGGATTCGATCACACTTTGAATCGTCTCTTTCCAAAGAGGACCTTCCGGATAACTTATGAATTCTAGAAAAGTTTGAGGCTCAGCTTCTAACATATAGGATGGAAAATCTGGGCCAAACGATTTTTCAATTCTCATCCGTTTGCTCTTCCGAAGCTCAACCTCAACATTTTCTTCTTCCTGGCTATCATATCTTATATCCTCATAAGCTCGTTTCGAGGAACTTGCTTCCTCCCTGAGCTTTGCAGGAAATACATATTCAAAGAACAATGCATTCCTTGATTCCATTATAATATTCTTATGAATATCTGGAATCTTAAATCATATACTAGAAAGCGATAGGCATTACTGTTCTGGGCATATCCAATGAATATACAGTCAACGGATTTGGGCCATATCCTTACTTTTTTAGGTGAAGGTACTGCCACCTTAGCAAGACACCCCCATAGTCGAAGATTATGATGTGAAGGTTTTCTACCTTTCCATAACTCATACGGATTTTTATTTTCCTTTTTTAGGGGTACCTTATTTAAAAGGTAATTGCTACTCAATATAGCTTATCCCCACATATTCTGGGGTAAGCCAAAATTTAGTAACATTGAATTCATCATCTCTTTCAATGTCCGGTTTTTTCTTTCTGTAACTCCATTTGATTGTGGTGAATAAGGTGTTGTGAATTCATGAATGATTCGATGATTCGTACATAATTCTTAAAAGGGAGCATCATACTCCCCACCCCTATCACTTCTTAGCACCTTAATGTTTTTGTTGAGTTGATTTTCAACTTCTTGCTTATAGAGAATAAATTTCTCTATAGCTCCATCTTTGTTTTTCATCAAGTATACATAGAAGTATCTTGTGTTGTCATAAAAAAAAGTAATAAAATACTTGTTTCTACCCATGGTTTGCACAATTTTTAAATCACATACATGACTATGTATTAAGTCAAGGGGTTCAGTTTTCCTTTCAACTGAATAAAAAGATGTCCTTGTTAATTTAGCTTCAACACAAGTGACACACTTATGTTTGGGATTTATTAAAAATTTGGGAATGTGATTTAACATTATTAATCTACGCATTGTATCATAATTGATGTGACCAAGTCAATCATTCCACACATCGGAAGACTCAAGCATGTAAGCAAAATAACTTTCTTTATTCATCTTTGGTTTGACTACCATTAAATTTAGCTTAAACATGCCCCCACAATCATGTCCCCTTCCCACAAACACCCCATTCTTAGTTAATATAAATTTGCCAGCCTCAAAGACTAAGTGAAAGCCATGTTTGTTGAGTAAGGACCGAGAGACTAGATTCCTTCGGATGTATGAAAAGAACAATACATTCCTCAGAGTTAGTTCCTTGCTAGACGTCATTTTCAGGATAACATTCCCTTTGCCTTTGACCTCTGAAAAAGTTGATTTTCCCAGGAAAATCTTTTCTCCAGTTTCAACTCCATCAAAGTTGCTGAACATTCCTCTATCAGAACAGATGTGTTTGGTGGCCCCAGTATCTACCCACCATTCTCGTGGGTTGGAGTCAGCCAGATTCACCTCAGACACGACAACAGAAAGGTCCAACTCCTCTGTGTCTTTAGACCCAGCTCCAATTGTGTTTGCTTCTTGCTTCTTCTTAGGAAATCTGCAAACATTAGACTTATGAACTGTCTTAGCGCAGTTAAAACAAGATCCTTGAAAGCCTTGAGGTTGGTTCATCTGCTTTTTGGAGATTCCACCCTTGGGTCCAATTTTTTTACCCTTTTGCTTGCCCTTTTGACCGTGCTCCACAACATTGGCTTTAACAGGGTAAACCGCCTTCTCAGACTTCATTTTTACTTCATGGATTGAAACACAACGGAAAAAGTCTTCAACTGTTATTTCCCGAGTCTCCTGTTTTAGACTTGCCCTGAACTTCCACCAACTTGGAGTTAGTTTTTCAATCATGCAAGCAACCTGGAAGGGTTTGCCAAACTACATGTTCAACTTCTAAAGTTCTTGTATTAAAATTTGAAGGTCATCCATCTGGGGTAACATAGGCTTGGAGTATATCATTTTGAAGCTTAGGAACCGTCCTACAAGAAACTTTTATTTGTTGGCTTCATCATCCTTGTACCCTTTGTCAAGGGCTTTCCAAAGTTCTTTGGCGGTCTTCTTTTCTAGGTACATGTCGTACACATGCTCAGTCAAACGGTTCATCACATAATTTGTACACAAGTAATCAGAAGTATTCCACTAATCTTGAGCTAATAGGTATTGTGGTTCATTTTCTCCATGAACCAGGGGATCATCAGTCAGAAACTACGTCAACCCTAAGGTTGTTAAGAATAATGTCATCTCAATTTTCCATATCTTAAAATTAGAACCGTCGAATTTCTCCGGCTTCTCTGCATAAACTAGTGGACCTTGACGTCGGACCACTGGTATAGGAACTCCATTTGAGCTTCCAAGAATTGGGTTATACTGGACAGGCTCTTGGGCTACAGTTTGATTGGCCCCATCTTGGCCCAATTGGTTCATGTTCTCCATATTTTCGTTCAACGCCATTTCTGAGAGATGGATATAAAATTAGTTAGCTTTTATTGAAATTGATTTTCTCATAATTCACAAATAATCCTGAACTTATATTAATACACGAACTTGTCCTTGAAACAACAAAATAAATTACCTTAAGATTGTTACAAATAATAATTATATAAAGGACCAATCTGTATTAATTGAAACTTGAAGGACCAAATTGTAATTTGAGAATTAAATTTATAACCATGCAAAGTTGTCGATAAAAAATTGAGGCACGTGATAAGCACGGTTTCCTTAAGGTAACTTAGTCCTCCCCAACCGTGAAAGGTTTGTGCAAGGGTATGTCATAGGCCTGTTACCTCCCGGGATTCAACGACGATAACAGTTTTTACTTAGCACGTAGTAATGACTGGCCGAACTTAACCAAGTTCGATTTCCTTTCGAAATCAGTTGAACACAACGATTTTCAATGTCGAACAGGATGGCTGGAAACAAATAAAATAACTAGAAAGGCCGAGCACGACGATTTGAGACAACTTTGCAGATCGTCAACACGAAGAGCAAAGAAGGAGGATTAAACATGAAGAACTTTTCAGAACTTTGAGAGATTGTAGAGAAGTGTGTCGAAATGACTGAATGGGAGAGGATTTATGTAGGCTCATTTAGGAGTCTTAGTAATTAATTTGAACATAATTAATTACAATAATTGTTACAAACCGTAAAAAAGAAAACTAATTACAGATTTATGTAACTCAGTTCAATGTATTTAGACCAAAATTACATTGAATCTGGACAAAATATTAATAATCCGGTGTAGCAAAAACTGGTTCGCACTAGGCAAGCTTTTCGGTCCGACAATCGTGTACGCATGTCGCGAGCACGCACACAAGTCTAATGGTATGAAGCGCTAATCGAATCCGTGATTTGCAGCCCCCCTGTGCGCAAGAGAGAGTCTCTTGACTTGCTTACTTACACACTTGAGAAGTGAATAAACATATGTATGCTTCTCCAAGCATAAAATTGGTCGGTGTGGTACTTCTTTTAACAAGAGAAATAAAATTCTCTTCCATTTCACATTGATTTTGCTTAATCTGAGCCAAAAGCCCAAAACTTGTCCAAATTGCTAAAAAAACATAATCTAGCCCAATTTTTCAACAAATTCTTCTATGAATATTATTGGTTGAGATCATCACTGTGAAGAAGATGAAAAAAGGTTAATTTTGTCATTTGACCTGATAAAATAGTCACTAACGGTAATAATTTAACAGTGAACAGTAAAACAAATTACCAAATAATCACATGACCAAACATATGTAACCATTATGCACAATTTATAACCAATTAGTCATATGATCAAAGATAAGTAACCATTGAGTATATTTACTCTTGAAGATTTCCACGATATGGTTGCACGTCTAGGGTAGACACGAATTCACTCGTGGAGTTCGAGTCTTTTGATGCAGATATTCAATTAGAATGACAATATCCTTCTATAATAGTTAGATATCTTGTATAATGAAACCCACAACTATGAGTATATCTCAAGCACCTAAGTAATCTTTTGATTCCAACCTAATGATCAGTACTTGGAGTACTAGTATATCTACTTAACACACAAAGAACGTGTGCTATATCAAGTCTAGTAGATGACGCTTCCAAAGACCCCAGCGTACTATACTTGAGAGACACTTTCTTATCTATTTCTTAAGAAATGCTTCTTTGGATATATTGGAGTGTATACCTCCGTTTTGTCATCCTTATCGATGTAATGAGATTGACTTAGAACAATTCCTTCGAGGTTCGATTAATCTTAATTCCAAGAACTACATCAGCAAGTCACATATCTTTCATGTCAAATGTCGAATTCAACATATCCTTAGTTGATTTAATCATCTTATCGTTACTTCCAATGATAACCATGTCATCAACGTAGAGACACAAAATGACATAACCTTCATTTGTATCTTTTACATTTATGCATTTGTCACATTCATTTAATTTAAATCCTTTTTCCAGGATGATATTGTCAATTTTTTAATGTCACTGTTTCGGTGTTTGTTTCAAACCGTACAGTGATTTCACTAATTTACAGACTTTCTTTTCTTGGCTAACGGAATGAAACCCTCAGGACGTTCCATGTAGATTTCTTCCTCTAAATATCCATTTAGGAAAGTTGTTTTTACATCCATTTGATGTATTTCCAAATTTTGCAATGTCGTTATTGAGAGTATCATCCTTAAATATGTGTTAAAGTAGTCTAGGTCTTCTTTCTGCTTGTAACCCTTAATTACAACTCCAGCCTTTTACTTATAAAGTCATCCATCTATTTTTATTTTCCTTTTGAAAATGCACTTATAGCCTAGTGAATTGGATCCAAGAGGAAGATTCGCTACATCCGAAGTATGATTTTAAAAGATGGAATCAATTTTACTATTGACTGTCTCTTTCCATAGAGAGAGATCCTTAAGAAGAATTTACAACTTTTTGAAATGTTTGAGGTTCAGCCTCAAACATATAGGTTAAAATATATGGACCAAAAGATTTCTCTACCCAAACTCGTTTGTTTTTCCTGAGTTCTACCTCGGGTTCTACCTCAACATTTTCTAGGTCTAGGTCATTATCATCAATAGTCTCATAAGTTTGTTGCGATGAACTTGCATTCCCCTTAGACTTAGCCGGAAATACTCCATCAAAGAAATATGCATTTCTTGATTCCATTATCGTACCTTTGTGTATATCTGAAATCTTTAAATCATGTACAAGAAACCGATAAGCATTGTTGTTTTGAGCATATCTAATAAAAATACAATCAATAGGTTTTGGTACAATCCTCAACTTTTTAGGAGGAGACACCATCAATTGAGCAAGACACCCCCATACCGGTGATATAAAGAAGGTTATCTACATTTCCATAAATCGAAAGGTGTTTTCTTTTATTTCTTTCAAGGTACCTTATTTAAAAGGTAATTGTTAATTAAAATAGATTTCCCCCACATGTTCTGAGGTAACCCAAAACTTATCAACATTGAATTAATCATCTCTTTCAATGTTCGATTTTTTCTTTTCGCCAACTCCATTTGATTGGGATGAATAAGGTGTGATGCCTTCATGTATGATTCCATGTTAAACACAAAAATTTCCAAATGGATCATCACATTCGCCAACCTCCATCACTACGCAACACCTTGATTTTCTTGTTACGTTGCTTTTCAACTTCTTGTTTGTAAAGTATGAACTTTTCAATAGTTTCATATTTATTTTTCAACAAGTATACATAACAATATTTTGTACTATCATCCATGTTAAGCACAAAAATTTCCAAATGGATCATCACATTCCCCAACCTCTATCACTACACAACACCTTGATTTTCTTGTTACGTTGCTTTTCAACTTCTTGTTTGTAAAGCATGAACTTTTCAATAGTTTCATATTTATTTTTCAACAAGTATACATAACAATATTTTGTACTATCATCCACAAAAGTGGTAAAGTACTTATTTTCGTCTCTCGTTTGGACAAACTTTAAGTCACAAACATCGCTATGTATCAAATCAATAAGTTTTGTATTCCTTTCAACTGAATGAAAGGATGACCTAGTTAATTTAACCTCAACACATATTTCACACTTATGTTTAAGATCGATTTGAAATGTAGGAATGTGATTCATGATAAGTAACATTCACAAGATATCATAAATAACATGTCCTAATCTACCATGAAAAAGCTTAGGATATTCCATTAAGTACGAGAAATATTTTTATTCTTGTTCATCTTAGGCTTAATAGCCATTACATTGCATTTACACATCCCCCCACATTCATACCCCGTACACAAATACATTCCATTATGTATGAGTACAAATTTATTTGACTTAAATACAAGACGAAAACCATGTTTGTTGAGAAGCGATCCTGACACCAGGTTCCTAAGAATGTCTGACACATACAACACATTCTTCAAGGACAACACATTCTTCAAGGTCATCTCCTTTCCGGAAGTCATTTTTAGAATGACGTTGTCTTTGCCCTTGACCTCGTACAAGACGGAATTACCTAGGGGTGAAATAAAAATCCAGTTGATCCAAAAACTCGATAAAAATATTACCGAACCGGTTCAAAAATACAGGTTTCAGTTTACAGACATTTTGTTAAATTTCAACTTGGACTTTTTTTATGTTCAGTCTACGTGTCTAAAAGACTGTGGGGTTCGGTCAGACCATTATTACGCAGATAATTTTATATATTATATAAATTGGTATTAATTAACACAAGCAATCAATGTATACAAACTAAGGTTAATTTAGTTATTCAATAGTTATTTTAGTTGTTTAATCAGTTTAGTAGAAAATTATGTAAACATTGTTAAATCGAGTTATTTTGTTGTTTAATTTGATTTTGAATACTTATTTTGGTTTGGATGTGGATTTTTTGAATTTTCGGTTGAAACCAAAAAACTGGTCCAAAATATTGTAATATAAATGAACGGTGTATTTTTTTCATGTATGAAATGTTGGTCATATATTTTTGTGGAGAAAATATGATCCGAAAATATAAGTACCCGACCAAAATAATAAAAAAATGGTCTGACCAAACCGGTTTCACTCTACCGTTACCCATGTACAAGCTCTCCTCAAAATCAAGTTCTTCAAAATTGAAGATTATTCTCTTGACTGAACAGACATGTTTGGTGGCACATGTGTCTAGACCTGTCAATTCGAGTTGACCCGCCCGATTCATGTCGGGTCAACCCAAATCCGACCCGTCAGTCTGCGCAAATCAGAATAGACAACCTAAACCCTACTTGGCGGGTCATCCCATCTACCCACCAATTCAAATTAACATTTACAATTTACAGCATAACATTCTCTCACCAATCTAGGAAAGCAAACCTTCTTCTACAGCAATACACTCTCACTCTAATCTAGGACATCAAACCATCTTCTTCCTCATCGCTTCTTCATTTTTTCATGCTGTAGCATACATCAATTCTTCATGTTGTAGAAGTTGTGCTTCATTTCAAGTTTCAAATCTAAGACAAAGAAAAACTCAATCAAGGGCGACACACATGGAATAAAACATCACGAATAAGTTTTGGTAAGTCACTGTGCGATTTCAATCCACAGTACACCACAGACCACACTAATGTCACTAACACTTGTTCATAGTCCACAAATTAAAAGAATAACGGAATTAAATTACTGATTCGAACGGACAATCATAGTCGGAGAAGGAAGAAGGTTGCCTGACCGAGACTGAGGGGAAGAGGGATGGCGGAATCCGGATGCGTGCGGTGCGGCTGAGGGACTGAGGCAGTGAAGCTGAGGCGCTGCAAGATAGGACAGATGCAGATTAATGTGAGTGTTGTGCTGCTGAGTGACTTGAGTGGTAAGTGTTGCTTCAGTCCTTCGGAATTTAGATGCAAGTGTCGTGAATGCTCAGTGTGTTGATTGTTGAAAGAATGAAAGTGAATTGTACAAAATAACTAGGGTTTACTTTTAGAAATGGGTCGTACATGTCGAGTTCGGGTCTAAATCCCGAACTCGAACTGTTTTTGTGCGTGGTTCAACCTGATTTTGACCTGTCACCCTATTTCGATGACCCGAACCCATACTGAACCTGAGTCGATTCCAGGTTATTTGGGGTCGGGTCCATAATTAACAGGTCTACCTGTGTCAACCCACCACTCCTCGGGGTTGACCCATGTTCACCTTGGACAACACCACTGACAATTTGATGTCGTCAAGGCCTTTGGTGATTCTATGCACCATGTTGGTCTCCTTTTTCTTAGAAAACTAGCAAGCATTAGATTTATGATCAGGTTTACCACAGTTGTAACAAGAGTTAATTAATGCTTGTGATTTGGATCTCGAGTTCTTCGAGACACCACTCTTAGGACCCTAAATGAATTCATTTTGCTTATTCTGTTTGCCTTTGGTCGCATGTCTGTTTGAGTTTTGCCCATGCTCCATCATATTTGCATTGGCAGAAAAACTGTACCTTTATTGGCAAACAAAATCCTAAAAAATCAACGCATAAGAATCGCAAGTTTTGTATTTTAAAAATAAAAGAAACATTGTAGGTCGACGAATCTCAGAAATTCATTCCAACCTAACTGAAATAAAAGCCCAAAATTTACGATTAGGGTTTGCTTAAAATTGATAGATTTTGGTTTTGTTTTTCAGATAACTGAAAGATGTAGAAGCTTGTTCTTCATATTCAGGATAAGTTGAAGGATTTTGAAGGAAAAAACAAACATTGTAGGAGACTTACCGAAAGAAATGCAAAGGTTCCTTTATTTTTTATTAATCAATACCGACTGAAATAAGGAGACGTGAAAAATAATTTATTTTTCTATTAACTAATGACTGGAAAAAAAGGTGAAAATTCTTTCTTTTTATATTAAATAACGACTAAAACACTTGAACTATGGAAATTAAAAAATGTTTCTTATTTAAATTAAAACTGCGAGTCACAAAAAATTGAGTCGTTATAAATGTTGCAAAATAATATTATGGCGGCTCAACACCAGTAGAAACCGGTTATTAGCGTCTCGTATGGTCATGAGCCTTCTTAATGAGCATTATCTAGAATCTCTTCTATAGTGCTGTGTATATACAAGAATTTTTAATCATGTACAAGAAACCGGTTATTGTAACTATTTTGAGTATATCCAATGAAATACAATTACCAATTTTAGGTCTAATCCTACGCTTTTTAAGTTGAGGTACCATCACATTAGCAAGACAACCACACTCGAAAAACAATTAAAAGAAGGTTTTATACATTTTCATAATTTAAAATGAGATTTTCTCCTCTCTTTAGAGTAAATCTTATTTAAAAGGTAGTAACTCCTTCAAATAACTTCTTAACTCTAAACCTATCAACATTGAGTTCATCATTTCTTTAAATGTTTGATTTTTTTTTCCTGGAACCTTGTTTAATCGGGGTTAATAAGAGAACGTGACATCAAAAATAATATTACGTTGAGTACAAAATTCACTAATAAGGAGAATTATACTAGTCACCTATGTGAGTGAGTAATACTTTGATTTTGTTTATAAATTGATTTTCAACTTCTTGATTATAAAAAGTAATTGTTTCATATTTATTTTTCAAAAAGTATAATTAACAATATTTTGTACCAGAGTCCACAATGTTGATAAAGTATTTATTACTGAATATCGTTTGTGTAAATTTCAAAACACAAACGTCACTGTGTATCAAATCAAGGTTTTTGTGTTCCTTTCTACTCACTGGAAAAATGGTCTTATTAATTTAGTTTCAACACATATTTCACACGTATGTTTGAGGTCAATCTGAAATGTATTAATATGATTCATGTTAATTAACTTCTATAATGTATCATAATTAACATCTCTTAATCCACCATATTACAAGTCCTTTTATTCATTTTTGGCTTGATAGTCATTACATTTAGCTTGAACATATCTCTATATTCATATCCCTTATTTACATGAACACTGGGTTTAGTGAGTACAAACTTATCAGATTAAAATACAAAAAACAAAATATGTGCTGAGGAACGACCCCGTCACCAAGTTCATACGAATGTTCGACACATGTAACACATTCTTCATGGTTATCTCATTTCCTGGTTAGTAGTTTCACATTTCCTTTCCACTATACTTCACATAGTCACAAAGGAAAACTTTAACTAAGAAAAATTGAAAAATCATGCATTTTACCGATATATAGATTATGATAATCATACTAACACAATTTTTGTGATACACATATTTGAGTACAAATGCAAATATTTCATTACTTTTCACAATTTGTGGAGAGATGTCTATTTACACTTTGTGGAGAATTATATTTTTTACTTGGGGTACCTTAATATATTAAATTGTTATTTAATAGCTACCGTCACACCAAAATGTGACTCCAAAACTTGGTTAGGTTGTTCAATTCCTTCCATAAGTTTAAACGTGTCACAACATGAGTTGAGACTAATTTTCTTATAGGTTCCTAGTCTCATCAACGTCCACTTTAGTCCTCAAACCATCATTTTTCATCAGGAAAATTTCAAATTATTTATGGGTGCCCAAAGTAAATTTCAACCAATTATCAGGTTGTTGGAGGGTTCACATAGTGTCCATTTGCGAAACTTTTCTAAACAAAACTTAAGTTTCCCAAACCGGGTGTGTGAATGGGGTGGGGCGGAAAAAAAAAAGGACATCGTTTTCACTTCAAACTCAGTCCCCTAACATAAGCTTGAAAATCTAATTTTCATCATACCTAACATATAGGTATACATAAACCAGTTAAGTTGGATGAGACACAACTAGTCTTCAAATGATCTCCAAAACTCAATCATTATTACTGCAATATAAGGACTAATGGCATATTCTTTTCGTGGAAAGGAGAAGGAATTCAACTTACGGAATCCGTAAGAAATTGATAAAACATAGCTTAGACATTCCGGGCGAGGTAGACGTAGACATTCTGGGCAAAAAGCTCAGATTTCCTAAGCCGCCCGGAATCAGGAATAGGAGGCCAAATGACGAAAGTGCCCTCATTAACTTTTCATATTGACCAAACTACCCTCACTTTATTTCTCTTATCTTCTTAACTGAACCCATCTTCTTCTCTTCTCCTTCTCGACCGAACCCAGCAGAATCGCGATTCCTTCTCGATTGAACCCAGGTCCTTCTCCTTCATTCCAGAAAAATTGTGATTCCTCAGGTAAGTTCATCCCGTTCATCGACCAAGATGCTCTCCTTCTCCTCAAAAATCACGAATTATGGGTTCAATCGAACCCAAGAAATTGTGTTTCTGGGTTGATCGAACCCAGACCTCGCGATTATGCTTATTAATTCGATTCTTGTTATGTTGACGTGTTAATAACAACATTGATGTTCTATTCCATTTTCACCTTGATGTGTTATGATCTCTACAGCAAAGTGGAGACCACTGGTAATGCAGTAGCAGAAGACAAGAATTCGTCCGTGTCGATAGAATCGACATTGGACTCAGTTGTGAAAATCTTCACCGCCACTAGTAGTCCCAACTACTTGCTCTCATGGTAGAACAAGCCTCAGCGAAAAACTATGGGTTCTGGTAATTCACTATATTTTCTTTGAAACCTTAATCTCTTATGTTTGTGCTGAAATTGAATCTTATACGGCATATGTTCTAACATGCTGCGAATTGAATGAAGGATTCGTTATTCGTGGGAAAAAGATCATTAGAAATGCACATGTGGTTGCAGATCAGACGTTTGTTCTAGTGAGGAAGCACGGTTGTCTATAAATAATGGTTGATTCTCTGGATAAGTAATTGACAGAATTGGATAATGTTGTCTATAATTACTTAAAGCGTTCGTACTTTTTGTTTGCTTCAGTATTGACCTGCATTATTGAAGTTCATAGTGTAGTTTGTTGTTATTACGTGTGCATCTGTACATTACTCTGGCGATAGTTTCTTCCTGACTCTTTTTCCAGTTACTTGTGTGTTGTGTGTGGCTCCTAGTCTGGTTTAAATGGTATTCATTTGAACGTATGCATACTTCTAGTTTATCTTATCGAGGTTTAGAACATCATATATAGTTTGGCTTTATCAGGGATTGTATGTGTTTTTTAGTTAGGGCTTTATCAGATATAGTTAGGGCTTTATCAGGAATATCATAACACATTTTGTTAATAACAACATTGATGTTGAGCTGAAAAGATCAAGATGGAAGTGTTATGAAATCTAAGCAACAATGCCTCCTAAGATCTATGACATATTCCAGTTGCTGCCACCAAAGATCCAGGTTGGAGTGTTCTCAGCAACAATGGCTCCTGGGGCCCTTGAGATCACGAGGAAGTTCATGAACAAAGCCCTCTAAGGATTCTGGTGAAGCGTGATAAACTCACACTGGTTTAGGACAAAAAAGAATTTGTATAAAGTATGTATGGGTATGGGTATTATCATATTGTAATGGAATATTAATATGTCAGATAGTGTAATTAATGATATTATATTTTAGATAAATAAAAAGTTGATAAGTCGTAGGGAAAAGAATGGATTTATATTAATTAAACTATTTGATCTTAAATAATGAAAAGAATTTTTCTTTGAAATTAATTATTTTATTTTTAATTATTAATTAATTATATTTAAACTTTTATTATTCTTAATTTTTTAAATTAATTAATACAAATTAATTGTATTATATAATATACATATAAAAGGAGGGGCAAATATGTCATTTTACCACATTCCATTCCATTTCCATGTACCATTCCACCAAATAAATAATGGAATTCCTTATTCCATTCCACCAAAAAAAAACTTCATATTATTATCTTCTATTCCTTATTCCAAATTTCGTACGTGAAAGAAACACACCGTAAAAGATGCATCTATATTTCCATACGGGACATTTGTCACCTAAGTTAGAACTTCAGTACTTGGGGTGAGCTTGAGTCGATCCAGGCAAGCTTTTCCCCAAAAACGTCTGAGGCCAAAATTTTGGGCTTAATATTCTAGGGAACAAGACCAAGACTTAGTTCACTATAAAATCTCGTATGATCAAGGCAATCTTGTTTGTTTTTTAGATGGACTCGGTCTATACCATTTTGAGGGTCATTAACCTAGAGATTACACAAACTTAAGGGAAATAAGTCTAACTAAATGGCAAAACTATGGAAAATATGTAATATGTTTGCCAAAATTCGTAAGTAATGCATCTTGTTTCGGTCTGCTTGTAAATGATATACTATGTTTCATTTTGTAGGTTTTAGTTGAAACGTGAGTTTTTCTGTTATTTGTACCGTTAAAATCAGTCATGTGAAAAAAGAAAAGAAATTATGGAATTGCCGTTACTTGTGTTTCTCTAACCTTGACTGCCCTAATTCTCTGCGTCTAGAGGTGGTAATTCAAGTCAACCTAACACGACCCTTCATACTGTGCGGATAAACCCAAACCTAACTTGTCGTACTGTACGGGTCAACTGTCACGACCCGAACCCGACCTAGCAGGTCGGCTGGTCGACCCACCAGTTTGTAATTTAAAAAATCAGGCAGTATGGTGTGTGGGTATGGCAATGTCAGCTAGACATCCACACTCCATCAAGAATGCATGTGCATCACAGGATTCAGTGATTCACAACATCTGTTCACTACTTCTTATTCACCGAGAAAAGAGAGACATTGGTGTGTAGAAGAAACAATGTTGCCTCCTTCTCTTCTATCTTGAGATGTGATTTTACGATTGGATAAGGAATTGAAAGATGGATACAAACCAAAAGCACTCCATGGGCATAACCATCATTGGTTTCACCTACAATGGCGGTGTTGTCCTCGGCGTTGACTCCCGGACTAGCACTGGTTATTCCCATGGCCGCCTCAGTGTTGGTCCTGCGGAAGTGGAAGGAACTGGAGACTCAACGATGAGTCGCGACGCAGGCGATAGGCGGACGCAACGCAAAGGGACGCAACGCAGTAGGGGAATTCTTCACTTCTTCTTCTTCAATTCTCAGTTAGAAGTCACAAGAAGGGGGGACGCAACCCAAGACGGCAGGAGAAACTAGAAAGAGAAATATAAAAGAATCAGATGTAATTAGGTAATAGCTTATTAGTTTTATTTTTTTTCAGGAGTCGGGTTCAGGTCAGTCGACCAACCACGGACCCGACCCATCTTTTGCGGCGGGTCAGACGGGTCAACACGAAAATGACACGACATCCTTTATTGTTTACCTGAACCCAACCCGAACCTGGGTCGATTCCAGGTTATTTTCGGGTTGGGTTCAAATTTGTCACCTCTATCTGCATCTCCCTTTCCTCCCTTTATTATAAATTTCAATGAAAATTAATTTTGATACGACCTATGAGAAAGGTATTAAATTCATTATTGCTATTAATTTGTTATGTGAAACATTCTTTATGCTTTTGTAACTTTGCACTAAATGGAGAAGACTGTACTGCTTCGACTAGTGTCCACTTGTCGTTTATTCATCGACTCAAAGTGTTGGCTCATGGAACTTGGAGAAGTATTAAAGACTTTACCCAGAAGCTATTTCCTTCATAGTTGAGTATTTTCTGCATTAATCTGTTTATTTTTGAAGATTTCGCGAAGAACAAGTTCATGTGTTGTCTATCCCGCACAAAAATGTCGGAAATTGGAACACCCGAAAATCAAATTGATGCTCTATTGCTTTGCTATTGTGTGTTAATCTGCAAATGTTTTTCATATTATAGTATTTTTCTTTTCCAAACATTAAGTAAGAAGGAAGGAGATGTTGAATTTGATAAATCACTTATATAAAGAACCATTATCCATACAACAAATATATGTTAGAAAATTGTGAAGAGAGACAGTACCAGCAAGAGAACATTAAGTGTCAAGACAACAACACCAGCTGCAACTGCAAAAGCCTTAGACTGCACTATAGAGAATATCAATCTATAAAAAATAAAATAACTAAACAACCAAGTAAATGGCTTAACATTAGACAAGTAAGAGTTGTTCTCAAGGTGTCTCTTAACAATAAGAGCTGAAGCGAACTAAACTAAACTTCGGTCTAAGATCGAACTTGTAAACACCGGATTTTGGATCGGGGTCAAAATACCGTACGCGAGGATTCGAGACGAGAAAATCGAGACGAAGGAAAAATAAACCCCAAACCCTAAAACCCTAAACCTTTAACCCTAAACTCTAAATTCCAAACCCCAAACCCCAAACCCTAAACCTTTAACCCCAAACCCTAAACACTAAACTCTAAACCCTAAACCCTAAACCCCAAACTCTTAACCCTTAACCCTAAACCCTAAACCTTTCACCACAAACCCTAAACCCCAAACCCCAAACTCTAAACCCCTAAATCCCTAAATCGCTAAACCTCTAAAACTCCCGGCCACAAATCCATCACCATGCCACCCACCATGCCACCATCACCATGCCACCCACCATTGATCATTGCCCACCATGCCATCCACTATGCATTATCCATGCTTTATCATCTTCTTGCACCAAAAATAGCATTAAAAAAACTTATAAGAGGAAGCAAGCTTCGACAAAAAGAAGGAGGACAATGATTGACGTAAGCTACAACAATTGAAGGAAAAGAGTGGGAAAAAAAAAAAGAATGAGTCAAGAGAGAAAAAAAAATCAAAGTGAGGTATCGAGTGAAAAATATAGAGAAAATGAGTGGAAAAAATCAATGATTATCGGTCTCGGTTCCTCGTACGGTATATAAACTTTAAATAACTTAGGTGTATGTCTCTCGTATTCAATATTATATTTATATTTCTTGATGTGAATGCAATTTATCCTATCCATATTATGTGTTAATAGTTATATTTCAGATAAGAATCGTACACGGTTTTAAGTTCGGTATAACTTTGGGGTCAGTCTAAAACAAATATTTTCAAAACTTACTTAGGTCATTCCCGAACTTTGTCGACTGTTATAACTCATTCCTTGGACTCTCAGGTCATTCTAGGACTTTACCGAGTGTTAAAAATCAAACCAGAAACGTTTTGGGCTATTTGTGCAATTTTTGAAGTATGTTTTTACTTCATTTCAAATTTTTTAAAAATTACATTTTGTTCCCTGAACCTTTCTGGACATCCCATCACTTATCAAAATCTTACAAATAAGTCTAGAATAATTTTCAGGTTATTTTGGAACTTTACCAAGTGTTACAAATAAGTACAGAATAGTTTAGGGTCAATTTTTCTAATTTTAAAAAAAATAGTTCAGTTATAATTTTTTGAAAATTACATTTTTGATTCCTAAACTTTTTTGGATATTCCATGACTTCTCAAAGTGTTACAAATAAGTCCAGAATAATTTTCTGGTTATTTTGGAACTTTGCTAAGTGTTATAAATAAGTCCAGAATAGTTTAGAACTAATTCATTCAGTTTTTATAAATATATTTCCAATTCAGCTCGAATTTTAAATAATTGCATTTTGGTCCCCCAGATTTTTCTAGACATCCCATGACTTCTCAAAATGTGACAAATTAGTCCAACGAGCTTTATATCATCAAAATCATTCGTGTACGTTTAACACGTTTTAAAATGACCCAAAAGTTAAACTACCATTTTTGAGCTCGATTAAATTCATTCTCCTCTTGTGTATTTATTTTAAACTAACTCGTATATAAAAAAATGCATGTATATGGTTTATTTATTTTTTTGAAAAAATGCATGTAATCTTTTTGGCCAATCATGATCAAAACGTGTAATTCGGGAAAATCTGTGAAAATAAAATTCAAAAGCAAACTAAAGTACCGAAAGGGCGGATTATGGGCTCGCAAGCCGTTAAGACATAATCAAACCCCCAAACTCAATTCTTTGGACGTAGACCTTTCCAAGACATATGATTTTAACAACATGTACCCTATGCAAATTTTTGGATTCCGATTAGCCTCTAATTAATCGGTGGCGACTCTTTCATTTTTCGGTCCGGTTTATGACCCCGCTTTACCGGACACGTCGTTCGCCAAGACCCGTCATTTTTGAGTGAAAAAAAAATAAAAATTTTATTTTCAAAAAGTGTGGGGGAAAGTCAGATTCAACGTGCGACAATTTGGCGACTCCGCTGAGACTTATATGTTTAAGAGGGTTTTGGCTTTGTCATGTTTGCTTTGCCATATTATATTTTGCTCTATCTGTTTTGATTATTTTCTCATGCTTGTAGTTCTAAATTTTACCCAAAATGTGATGTAAATGAAATAATTCAAAACAATTTAAATTCTCATTTTGCACACACCACGCTGGTTACCATTATCAGCTCGGACCTGAAGCACATTAAGATCTTAAGGAGTTTAGTAGAGGAATGCGCCCGGAGCGGTTTGCACCGCCGGCACGCACCCAAACAACTAAACTCAATGATCGGAATGGGCTCGTGATCCTCTATAGGGGTGAGGTTCCGCTGGTTCAGAGGACCTAGAAATTCCATCAATTTAGAAGAAAGCTCCACGCCGCTTTTAACCTCTACCAGTTTTATGTTTGTTCCATTTTTGGGCCCAATTAATGTAAATGGGAGTTCGACCCAAGTATTTGGATGCGAGATTGACCCCCAATTCATGAAGAAGATTCAGCCCAACTGTTGTGAATTAGAAGTCAGTCCAACAACTGTATATGGTAGCTTGACCCATTACGTAAAAGTGTTTTGTTTTGGCCCTAGATTATGACATGTATAGGATTAGGTCTTTTGTATTATATATTCCAGTCTGCTGTAAATGTAATACGAGCCTTACTAATGAAATTTACATTCTTGTACTTTTATTGCAGTTTTGTAAAAAAAAAAAAATTAAGTTTCGTTCATTATATCTTGTATTCTTAGGACGTTTCACACGCCATCTTTGGTAAGGATAAAGAAAAACAGTTCCAACGAAGGACAAGACAAATAAAAACATTTTAAAAATGCATGTCCTCAACATTCCTTTGAACCAAGGAACAAACAACAAATGCACTCAACGGGTTGTGCCATCGTGTAAAACGTCTTAAGAACTAGACTTCGATTGGCCAAATACTTTTAAAGTATTTAAATTTTTTTTTGCCATATATGCAATCAAAGTCTACGAATGGAATGAATGGAACATGTAGAATTTTGAAAACCAATCATGCATGATCAATTGTGTATTCATCCTTCTTACTACAGTATTTTTAATTTGGCTTTTAGGGAACCCATGCGACATTCGAAAACTCCAGCACGTCAAGAATATGAGGATAGAATCATCCAACTATAACAAACCATGCACGCCATCAGTTCCCGCACAGTGCAATCAATCGTTGGCATGACCTCCTAGGTCGAGCGGATTGTTTCTCTTCTGAGCTCTAGGCAGCCGTGACTACCACAGTATCCCCGACCTCATCTTCCCAAGCAACGGTACTGTTGCGGCACCTCATCAATCCATGTCAGACACTTTTGTCATCCTGACCAGGCTCCACCTCCCACATATGGCCATCCTGACACTTTTAGGACTGAGTTTTCGTCCTAATTTCAAAGAATATGAAGTTACCCGGAGGAAACATTTACCCAAAAGTTCAGAGATATTTTTGGTTCCTCCCCTCACCGTTTCATTCCCATGCCCCCCCACAAGTGATCCAACCCAATGACGTTGATGATAAACGAGGGCTTGTCAGGCTTATTTTCAACCGATATCACCATTAGAGCTTTGCTTGATGAAGCTCCCTTAGGCATTTTCGTTCGTCCACTCGCTAGTGGGAGACCCTTGCCAGATTCAACTCTATATAAACGATCATTCGATGATACCCGTTTGAGATGCGTGACTGTTGAACAAGTTGAGCGTCTAATGGAAGAAATTCATGAAGTTTGTTGCGGCCCCCACAAGAGCGTGCGATACTTGGATACTTTTGGTCCACCATGACGGTTGACTATGTAAAACACGTTCAACATTGTCGCCTCTGTCAAGTGTACGCAGATCAAATCCACGCGCAACTAAACAATCTCTATCTCATGACTTCCCTATGGTCTTTCTCAAGGTGGTGCATCAATGTAATCAACATGATTTCCCCAAAGGCGCCCAAGGGTCATCGGTTCATGTTGGTGGCAATCGTTTACTTCACTGAGCGGGTAGATGTTATCACTCTGGCGTCAATAACCACAAAGGTCATCGAAAGTTTCATTAGGCGGAACATCATCATGTGTCATGGGGTGCAAAATCAATCATCACCAGCAATGCCAGAAATTTGAATAACAAGTTGGTTAATGAGTTGTATGACCAATTTAAGATCAAGCATAAAAACTCATCTCCATATCGCCCATAAATGAATGGCGTAATGGAATAAGCAAATAAAGGTATGGCACGACAAGCTGCCTTGGACACTCATGGAATACAATTCCTCAATACGGATGTCAACAACAACCCAATTCTTCCTTACGGGACCGAAGCCATGTTGTCAATTGAAGTAAAAATCATTTTCGCTAGGATCCTCACTGAGGCAGAAATAAACGAGCGAGAATGGGTGAGATGCAGATACGAGCATGTGAACCTCATGACGAAAGGCGGCTCATCTCGTTGTGCCACAAACAATTGTACCAGCAACGCATTCCTCGTGCATTTAACAGGAAAATGCACCGGGAGAATTACAAGAGGGTAATCATTCAAGTCAATCCAGACTCTCGGGGCAAGTTTGTGCCTAAAATATGAAGGGACTTATGCCCTTAAAGAGATCGTAACCATAAAGCGAGCCTCCAAAAATGAGAGAAAATTCCCGCTAAATCGGAAACATGAAAGGGAGGTTTAGGCAAAGTTTAGGGAAGAGGTACATGATTAAAAATCTCTAACAAGGGAGATCATGGAAAAAGGAAATGAATCAAACCCCTACTAGGTTGAAAACCTAAAAGGGCGAGCTAGGCAGAAAATATTAAGAGAACCGAGACGTGCGGTAAAAAAAATATGTCGTAGGAAAATGAAAGAAAATTGAGAGATAAAAAAATCATTAAAAAAAATACTCAAAAGTGGACAACAGTGTTTCTCATAGTAGCAATAAAAAGAAGCATTGATCATCGTTAATTTGAGCTACCTCGACAAGTTGCATGGATACACCTTTTGGACGCACCATGAATGACTTTACGGAACTCCATCAAGAAGAATGCCAAAGTCAATTAATGAGAAAACAAGCTGAGAAATCTGCACAAGCAGTCAGACATCTCAACAGAGTTTTTTTAGATCTAAAGTGAATTACAAGCCGACAAACGAAGTCTTTAGGTGATTATCCTTTACAAGTCATCCTCGACAACCAGGACCTGTAGGCGGAGTCTTTAGGTGCTCAACCTCCACAAGTCATCCTCAACAACCAGGACTAGTACGTGTCCAATTTCTGGATGTTACAAGCCGACGAAGGGGGCCTTGAGGTGCTCAACCCCGCCAGCCATCCTCAAGGATGCTTGTGGCCAAACAAATCCTAAAATCTCCAGCATGTTGATGGCAAAAAAAACGACCAGGGTCTGTATGTGTCCAGTTTCTGGGAGTCACAAGCTGACGATTGGAGCGTTTAGATGCTCAAGATCTTCGAGTCATCATCAACAATCGGGACTTGTAGATGTACAACTTCATAGAGTTACAAACAGACGACCAGGACCTGTAATTATCCAGCTTCTGGGAGTCACAAGTCGACGAACGAGGCCTTGAGGTACTCAAAGCATGTTGATGGCAAAAATAAACGACCAGGGTCTGTATGTGTCCAGTTTCTGGAAGTCACAAGCTGACGAACGGAGCGTTTAGGTGCTCAAGATCAGCGAGTCATCATCAACAATCGGGACTTGTAGATGTACAACTTCGGAGAGTTACAAACAGACGACCAGGACCTGTAATTATCCAGCTTCTGGGAGTCACAAGTCGACGAACGGGGCCTTGAGGTACTCAAAGCATGTTGATGGCAAAAAAAAACGACCAGGGTCTGTATGTGTCCACTTTCTGGGAGTCACAAGATGACGAACGGAGCGTTTAGGTGCTCAAGATCTGCGAGTCATCATCAATAATCGGGACTTGTAGATGTACAACTTCGGAGAGTTACAAACAGACGATCAGGACCTATAATTATCCAGCTTCTGGGAGTCACAAGTCGACGAACGGGGCCTTGAGGTACTCAAACCCCGCAAGTCATCCTCGACGACCAGGACATGTAGTTATCCAGCTTCTGGGAGTCACAATCCTCCGCAAGTCATCCCCACTGAATCACAAGCCGACGATCGGAGCCTTTAGGTGTTCAGCCTCCGCAAGTCATCCTCGACAACAAGGTCCAGTAGTTATCCAACTTCTGGAAGTCACAAACTGACGAACGGGGCCTTAAGGTGCTCAACCCTCGCAAGTTATCTTCAACAATGCTTCTGGCAAAAAAAAATCCTAAAACACCAACTCGTGCGCGTTGATGGAAAAACAAAATCCTCGACAACTAGGACATGTAGATGTCCAGCTTCTAGGAGTCAAAAGTTCATGAGTGTTTAAGTGCTCCATCTCCACAAATCGTCGTCAACAATCGGGACTTGTACCTGTCCAATTTCTGAAAGTTGCACGATATGTACCCTAAACCCAAAACCGTAAATCCTAAACCTTTAACCCCAAACCTTAAAGCCTAAACTCCGAACCCTAAACCTTTAACCCCAAACCCTAAACCCTAAACCCCAAACCCTAAACCCTAAATCCCTGAACTCCTAAACCTCTAAAACACCGAGCCACAAATCCATCACCATGCCACCCACTTGGTCGCCCACCATGCCACCCTTTGTCACCATTGATCATTGCCACCCATGCCATCCACTTGACCACCCACATGGCCACCATGCCACCCTTTGTAAACATTGGTCATTGTTCACCATGCCATCCACTATGCATTGTCCATGCTTTATCATCTACTTGCACCAAAAATAGCATTAAAAAAAAACTATAAGAGGAAGCAAGCTTCAACAAAAAGAAGGAGGACAAGGATTGTCGTAAGCTACGACAATTGAGGGAAAAGAGTGAAAAAAAAAGAGCAAGGGAGAAAAAAAATTCGAAGTGAGGTCTCGAGTGAAAAATATAGAGAAAATGAGTGGAAAAAATCAGTGATTATCGGTCTCGCTTCCTCGTACGGTATCTAAACTTTAAATAACTTAGGTGTATCTCTCTCGTATTCAATATTGTATTTATATTTCTTGATGTGGATGCAATTTATCTTATTGATATTATGTGTTAATAGTTATATTTCATATAAGAATCGTACTCGGTTTTAAGTTCGGTATAACTTTGGGTATCAGTTTAGGCATTTGTGAAAGTTATTGGGGTTCATTTCGGTTAAAAAAATATTTTCAAACCGACTTAGGTAAACTTGAACTTTGATAAAGGTTCAAACCGACTCTCGGGTCATTCTGGAACTTTACCGAGTGTTGAAAACAAAACCATAAAAGTTTGGGGTCATTTGTGCAATTTTTGAAATATATTTTTAATTCAACTCGAATTTTTGAAAAATTACATTTTGTTCCCTGAACCTTTTTGGACATCCCATTACTTCTCAAAATGTTAAAAATATGTCTAGAATAATTTTCCGGTTATTTAATTTTGGAACTTTACCAGGTGTTACAAATAAGTCCAGAATAGTTTAGGGTCAATTCTGTAATTTAAAAAAAATCAATTCACCTATAATTTTTTGAAAATTACATTTTTGATTCCTAAACTTTTCTGGACATTACATGACTTCTCAAAAGTGTTGCAAATAAGTCCAGAATAATTTTCGGGTTATTTCGGAACTTTACCAAATGTTACAAATAAGTCCATAATAGTTTAGAGCCAATTCTGTCATTTTTTAAAAATATATTTCCAATTTAGCTCGAATTTTAATTAATTGCATTTTGGTGCCCGGACTTTTCTGGATATCCCGTGACTTTCAAAATGTGATAAATTAGAGCTTTATATCTTCAAACCGAGTAATTCAGGTAAATCGGTAAAACAAAATTCAAAAGCAAACTAAAGTACTGAAAGGGCGGATTATGGGCTCGCGGGCCCTTAAGACGTAATCAAACCCCCGAACTCAATTATCTAGACGTAGACATTTCCAAGCCCTAGGATGTTAACACCATGTACCCTATGCAAATTTTATTATTCTGATTAGACTCTAATTAATCGGTGGCGACTCTTTCATTTTTCAGTCTGGTTGATGACCCCGCTTTACCGAACCCATCGTTGGCCAAGACCCGACATTTTCGAGGGAAACAAAATTAAAAAAATATTTTCAAAAAGTGTGGGGAAATTCGGATCCGACGTCTGACAAAACTGAAGCAAATTTCGATCTATTAGAGCTTAAAAGAGCTCTGTAGGATGAAAAATCTGACGGCACGGGTTATAGAAGGTAGGACAAAAATTCAAATTTCGAGGAGCAACAATAAATCTTGTTGCTTGAGCATTGAGGATTCTCTCTGTAGCTCCGATGAGGAATGCCCGAGGAAGAACATGGAACAATCATAGAGAGACATAAACAAGAACCTGAAGTTTCGGTGTGATGAAATCATTAGTCGTGTTAGTAATGGTAATGACATCCGATCAAATTCTCGTCTAATTTCGAAATTATTGTCCAAGAAACTTGAAATTCACGATTCTCCCTCCGCGTGTGAGAGTGGGATGTCTGTTGAATTCTCATCTGAATTCTATCAAATGAGGAAGAAGAAGGCAGGGGCAATAAATGTATTTTGCACTTCTTTGTTTTTGGGGCACGTGACCACTTAACGGAAAATTTGAATCACACATGACGGACTTCATCTAAAACCAATAAAAGAAAACATGTTTCATCTAAACCAAACAATGTATATGCACTTACCACATTGGGCAAAAATATTACATCTTTTCCATACTTTTCCCTAAAATTAATCATACAACAAAAAACAAATATATTCATGATAAAATTGGTTAATTAAACTATTGAATTACCTTGTAGAAGTTCTACAATGTGATTAGATCATAGTAATTAGAATATGTGTAATTAAAGACAACAACTAAATATAATGCATATTTATTATAACAAGGGTTAGTAAAATCAAGACGGCCTCGGTCCATCGAAAATTGACTTGAAGCCGGAGACCAACCTAACAAAAATAGAGTTCAATCAGTCTTGGGCTTAAACCCGGGACATGCGTTTTAGGACACTCTAGAACTTTTTTTTTATAAGATTTCTCAATCTACCAAGCGTTTTTGCTATGACATACTTAGTACTGATCTAAACATCATTGTTCGTAGTCATTTCTCTGAAAAATAAATGCACAATATTTTATCCGAATAATGTGTTTCATAATTATTTACAACAAAACTCCACCTAAAACCTTTGGTTAGACTAAGAATATAGGTCTACTTATGATTGTTAGCAATTCGAAATATATTTCAATAAATAAAATTTGAGAAGCTAAATCGTAATATTTTGAAAGTATAAGAATTATTATGAAAAATAATCAAAAATTAAGATCAACAATAGGGTCGGCAATGGTATGGTGAAAACCCCATAACCATGGTTATAACCGTTACTGTTTAATATGGCTAACTGTACCATTATGGTGCGGTACGGTTATCGTGATGAATTTTCTAACCATAATGGTTATGGTTATGGTATTTGAGTTATACCCATGGTTATAACCATGGTTATTATATAAATATAATAATTACTTATTATTAATAAACTAATATATATTAAATAATGGAAGTTACTATACATATATGTAATAAATAACTATGATGTTAGTTTTATATATTTTTATTGTTGACAATATAGATTTATGTATTTTTTAAAAATAAAATTTTCGGTCTTTTATTATATTACATGTGTTGAATAAATATGGCTATACGGGTAAAACCATGGTTAATAACCACGGTTATTTTAATGGTTATGGTATTTAAAATTGTACTCATAATGGTTATGGTTATGTTATGCGGTTTAAAAATATGGTATGGTTATGGTATTTGTCATACCCGTACCATACCCTAACCATTGACAGCCGTAATCAACAAGCATGTAATTAAAATTGATCACTAAATCGATAAAAAGGTAAACTGAGTTCCGTGAGGTGCACGATCCCTTAAAACAATTTTGTTCCCTCACCATCACATGCTCGTGTTTAAGGATTATCTATATTATGAACACTTCCAAATACTTGTGTCAAAGAAGAACCGAGCAAATAGTTTCTCCCAACCGAACTGAACAATACTTGAACTTAGACAAACAGAAAAATCAAACACGCCGATCAAGACGAAAATGTCAAACACGCCGATTGAAAATACTTTGACGAATGTCAACACAGATCGCGGAAGGAGGAGAATGAAAACAATTGTAGAATAATTTCTAATTTTTTGGATTCCTAAAAGAGAGAAAATTTTCTTATTTTATAGTGTTATAAAGTTGAGTAGTATTTGATTAAACTTAATGTGAATATTTATTTACCAATTGAGTTTAGCGCGAGTTTTGAATAAATTTTCAGATTATTGCAGTCTTGACTACATTCTTTATGTCTTAAATTTTCAAAGAACACTCTGTCATTTAAACATTAGCAGTCAATCAGTCAGTAACATTCCTTTATTAGGGTTTATTTCACCACCACCGTCACAAATATATAGGAGCGATTCTTTTTGTTTGGCCAATATAGGAGCGATTCTAGCTTTTAGTATGTGTGTCTCATAATATTAATAAATAATAAAAAGTAATGAATATGAATGTGGAATAGAGAAACAGAATATGAAGTTAATTGTTTCAAATAGAATAAAAATATGAAATTTAAAGTTGGTTAATAAAATGATATATACAAATTAAATTAAATTAAGTAAAAGGATATATATATATATATATATATATATATGGTTAATAGTTTCAATGGTGTTATATGTTTGGGGCATGTGATCAGATGGTACCATAAGTTTTTTAATGGGGTTGAATGATCCTCTATATTTTAAGATGTTGTCGTATGGTCCGTATGTTAGGTTGCTGTTTCATAATATCGTTAAATTTACATGTGTTAAGCACGTGACTGGTCATAATCGACTAAAGACCCAAAATTGGACGAATATGCCCTTGCACCTGTTCACTCCATATGAAACGACTCTTCAACTGTATGGTTTCAAAGTTTCAATTCAATGAAGACTGAAGTACTCTCTCCTTCATTCAGTCCTCCATCATTTATCTCAGGCTTCATTCTTCTCTCATTATTACTTCAAGAATTGCTTCCCTCCGTGGTGCATTCCTCCGAAATTATTGTTCGACAACTGCAATTTTGTACCAAACAACAACAAACCGTATCGTTCCCCATCCGAGTGCAAATTTCTGATCTTCCAAAAAGGTAAGTTTTTATCCTTGTATACGAATAATGTTGTTAATGCATTTAGGTTTTAGTTGCCGAAATTGTGTTTTTGGTTGAAATCAGTTAGGGTAAATTTTTGTTGCTTGTTGCGGTTTGTTGCGAAATTACTGAAATTACGACAGATTGTAAGTTATGATTTGTTGTTGCGCTTAATTAAGAAGCAATCAGTTAGATTAAGTTTTTTCCATTTGTTGTTGTTTTGTTTGTAAGTTCTCAAACAGAGTTTTGTTTTTGTCTGTAAGTTGAAAACACGGTATGAAAAAAGCGTTTTTTGGTATTTGGTTTGTGCGTTAACTGTGAATTTATGTTGTAAGTTGAAACTCATCAAATATGATTTTGCTTTGTACTAGGGATGGTGAAACATGTGGATATTGTTTATAGTCTTCAAATTAGTTATAGTGGTAAGTGGGTAGATCATGATAAGGTTAAAGTGTTTGATGGAAAAGTCGAAACCAAGGAGATCACTGTGGATGGTCTAGATTATGTGTGTTTGCAGTCCTTGGTGAATTGCTATTGTGATCTTAGTATTAAAGGGACCATATGGTACCTCCCACCAAATGGTAATCCAGAGAATGACCTTGTAGTTATCTGCAATGATGTTGATGTAGTTGTGATGTTCCAAAATCATGTAACGATACTTGTTGTTAAACTCTTTGTGATGCCTCCTTTTGATGTTCTGATTTGGTATAAGTCGACATTTATGGAGAATTTGTGTTTGAGGGTTGTTGGTCCACAATTCAGTACCAAAACGAATGAGCAAGGGATTGTAATTTGGAAGAATAAGGTTGATGTTAAAAAATAGTTTGAAACCATTGGTAGCAAGGGTAAGAGAAAGAAAAATATGTATGAAAGTATGTCAGAGAACCTTCAGACAGGGGAACCACCGAGGAGAGCGATGGCGATGACTTAGTGGACGAAAACCAGGCATCCCACTCTCTGTCAGGTAAAAAGAAACATATTGGAGGGTCAAGTGCTGAAGGTGCTGTTGTTGCTGCCGGAAGGGCCGATGCTGATGAAAATGCAGCAGACAATGAAAATGTAGCAGGCAGAAGACAGAGAAAGTCGATCATTTTAGAGATAAATCGGTATTTGGTGAAGACAATGAAAATGCAACTAGTGACACTCTTGCAACCCCTTCCAATCTGTACCAGAACAGTGAGGACGAATAAAATATTTGCAACAGAGCCACTAGCGAAAGACACTAGAAACAATATAAAGATGATTTCGGTGTTGATTTCGAATTGGATCTTGGAATGATATTTGAGAGTGCTAGAACGTTTAAGAAATCCATTAAACAACATGATATCCATAAAGGTTATGCAGTTAGGATGGGTAAGAATAACAACCAATCGATTCATGCTGTCTGCCAAAATGACTGTGGATTTAAGGTTGTTGCCTCCAAGTTAAATAAAGAGAATACCTTCCAGATTAGAAAAATTAGGAAAGAACATATATGTCCAATGTCACATTATTTTCAAAGTATTAGAAGACACTGGATATGAGAAAACTTTATGGAGATGATTCGAAAACAACCTAACTTGGGGAATGGGTTCATTCAGGCTGAGATTAAAAGGAGTTTTGGATTCAATGTTTCTTAATCGGTTGTATTTAATGGTATGAAATTGGCGAATGAGATCATCAATGGAGATCGGGGAGAGAAATTTGCAATGGCACAGGAGTACACAGATACTTTAATGGTGCATAATCCTTGAAGCGCACTCGTTGTGCATGTTGATTAAGTTCCAAACCCTCTACGATCAAGGTTTGAAAGAATGTATGTTTGCCTGGACGCATATGACAAAGAATTTAGAAATGGGTGTAGGCCATTCACCGATTTGGATGGTTGCTTTATAAAGGGTCTTGATGGTGGGTATTTACTTTGCGTTGTTATGAGGGATACATATGATGGTATGCTTCCCCTTGCATATGCATGGGTGGAGGCAGAAAATGTGACTTCATGGGCATGGTTCATCGAACGTTTGGCAGCTAATGTTGGAAATGACATAACATTGTCAATCTTTGCAGTTGCAGTTACAAAGTTAAACTCAATGAGAGTTATTGCAGTGATGGAGAATGGTAGTTGAATGGTCTCCCATGCTAACATGTTGCAGCGTGTCTCGCTCATGAAAGGATTTTTGTCCTAGTCGCCCCCTATTGTGATCCATTCTACCACAAGGAAGCATACACAAGAGCATATGCTGGTGTCATACATGCATTACCAAGTCAAGATGAGTATATTAAAAGCAATACTACCCCAATAAATCCACCCATTTTCAGAGTAGACCAAGGAAGAATATGGTGAGGTCCCAGTTCGAGGAACCACCAAGCCAATCAGGTGTGTTAGGTACGTGAGGATTGAGACAGTTTTGCTATCAATGTGGGTTAGATGGGCATAACAAGAGAGGATGGAGTCATGTTACAGGTCAGACTGCATGGTCGAATGAAAATGAACTATCCCAACCTTGATACGTAACATTAAACAATGAAAATGTTATGTTTAAGTATGTAATTGACAAACCTGTTATATTTGACATTTATTAGGTTGGATTACATATAGAGGGTTCCCAGCAGAGGGCAACTAAGAAAAAAACGAGTTAGGAGACAATTCCAAACTGAAGCTAACGAGCAACCTACACACGCTGATGTTCCTGAACAACCTGGTCCAGTAGAATTTCAGAATACAAGTCCAACAATTTGACATCGTCGACCGAAATATCCAGTTCGAAGAAAGGTTGCCCACGGGGAGATGATATCCTGGCAGAAGGAAGAAGCATTGGGACCAATCAAACAACCACACCAACTGAGGAAGATTATGTTCCTGTTCTTGCTCCTCCGGATGAGATGACCAGTCAACAAATACCAGGACGTAGAATAAACGTTACAGTTAGAAGAACCCCTAGAGTTCACTCCGTTCGAGTGTCTCAACAAACAGTAATTGATCTTGATGACTTGTTTGAGGAACGGATGTACCCATAAACTACACATGTTTTATCTGAATCAAGAGATGTTGTGGTTGTTGATGAAACTCTTAAAGTAGTCACACCGAATAGGAAAAGGTCATATATGGCACATCTAAAGAAAATGGTCGCACAATCATCAAAGGGAAGACATTTCAGTCAGTGAGTTGTTTGTGTTTTTTTTTTGTTTTGTGTTGGAACTGGTTGTAGATGTTGTTGGAATATACTATTTTCTTTTGTTTTGGATGGTTGACACTTTGTAGATGTTGATTTGTTCGGCATGTTTGGACATTGATTTTGTTATGCTGTGTTTGGACAGTAGAATCTACTATTTTCTTGTGTTTGGACACTTTGTAGATGTTGCTTAAACTAGTTGACACTGATTTTGGCTTCAGGGAGTTGTTGTTTACGTAATGTCCATTTACAGTCGTATGTTTGGACATATGTTGTTATATGGTGCACTAACTTGACGGAAGGTTGTCGAATAGTACTGTAACTTCTCACAGAAGAACACAACAACATTCTTTAACAACACCATTCTCTAACAACAACATACAGAATAAGACACATTTTAAGCAACCAATCTAAAACAAAGAAGAACACAAACAACGAGAATTGTAACAACAATCTTCTGTAGCTTGTTTTTCGTAGCAGTCTAAGTGACCAATTCACCACACAATTCACTGTGCATTACGTCAAATTTGTGCATTGCTCTTCTTTCATTTGGGCACATTGGGGGATCCTCCCAAAAAAAGAAACCACATCCATGATTATCACCAATCTATGCAAACATAAGTAACAAAGAAGAACATAATTTGATTAAAACAAATTAGGGTTTCAGAGAATGTTTAAGTTTTATCAAATTAGGGTTTCACCAATTAGAGATTCTTAAACATAAATTAGGGTTACTAACCTTATTTTGAGAAATCCAAGCTATAAAAATGGACATAAATATCGCAATTAAGAAGCCAAACCTCAAATTGTGGACACCCATGAAACCTTCTTGCAAACATTTTCCTGGTACTGGTTGGTTTGACCATGCAAATCGAACTATAGTGGCATCGTCACGACTTCAACTCAGGAATATCTTTGGAAGAGGATGAAAATGAGCATACATACTGATCCTTGCGAAGGAACTCTTCAAAGAATAATATATGAAGAAGCCGCAGTCTGCACAATGGAAGGAGGTGGCAGTTGGTTACTCATAGACATTTCAGGTTAAATATTTACACACGTGAGAATGACGTGGTAAGTTCACAACGAAAACTAACGGCAATTAGGAGAATGAACCAAATAACAACATTTTGAAACATACGGTACCATTAAACAACATAGGGGTACCATCCGATTGCATGACCCAAACATATGGGACCATTGAAACCATTAACCCATATAAATATATACACTTTTACATGACCCAGAATAATATAGGGTTAATTACCTCAACCGTTACTTATGTTTGACAATGTGACTGAACCGTTCAAACTTAAGCTCAACCGTTACTTAAGTTGACACATGTGACTGAACCGTTACTATCACCTAACTGCCGTTATTTCTTCCCGTTAAGTAGTGACATGTGCTTGTCACGTGATGTACTTGTAATTTGAAGTTCCCAAACTACCCTAAACAGATTGTCTACTTAACATCAGCTGATTCTTAGAATCGAAGAACAAGGAAGAACCGAAGAACCCAAGAACTGAAGAACCGAAGACAGAAGCCATGAATTCTGCAGATGAATGTTGTCCTATGGGTTCTGAGAACCGTAGAAAGGTTCGATCTCGGTCAATCTCTTCAACCTAATCCCAACCACGGAGCTTCGCCTCTGCGAATGTGCTACTGTGGGCTTGTGTGCTCCGTGAAATCTGTTGGTACATGGAAGAATTTCTCGCGCCAATTCCATGGTTGCCTGCCCCAATTTTGAGGTAATTTGACAGTGGGTAACCCTAATTGGCAACCCTAATTCATTTTGCTGCAGTAATTTGAACCTTAAATCGTCAAATCTGAGGTAATTGTTTGTTGTTTCTTCTTCTTTCGTAGTCTGTACAGAACCCCGGATGTGGTTTTTTTTACTGGGAAGATCCAGCTATATGCCCTTACGGTCGGATTACAGTGATGCAATTTCAACAAGGAGAGAACCATTTGAAAGAACAATTGGAGGTTGGGAAAAAGCTAGCTCTTGAAAGTCGACCCAATCGGAAGTTAGTTGTAGTCTTTGTCATTGTTGTTGTTGTTGTTTTTGTTCTAAGTTCAATTGCGAAGAATTAGTAGAAGTTAGTTGTACCTTTGTCTGTAACTGAAGGATGAAGAACAATGTGTATTTTGCGAAGGTGGTGACTTATGTTTGTGGACATGTTGTTAAATGAAGTGTTATCTTTTCTGAACTGTGATTAAAAGGTGACTTAAGTTTGTGAATTGTGATTAAAAGGTGACTTACGTTTGTGAACTGTGATTAAAATGTAACTTAAGTTTGGACATTTTGTTACCCAACCGTTACTAAAATACAGAATACATCTGAAAACACAGAATCCATAATAATCCATCAAAATCCAGAATTCAGAATACATCCCAAAACATGGTCCATCCTATAATCCCAAAATAGGTTCCGTCAATGAATTGTCAAAGAATTCAACACAAATACATTCCATGGTACCCAAATCTTTCTTTCCTTTGGGTAAATTCCGCAAGTAGCACAACATTACATGCCACAGCTGCCTGCAGCATTTTGATACATTTACTTACGGTCTATAATCTACCTCCCTAAATCCAGACCATTCACTTTTCATTTATTCAGAAGAAACATTTAAGGGAAGCAAGCTGTCAAAGAATGGAACAGAAACATCAACAACAGAACTTGATGCTGCAATTTGCGAAACTGTTCCCTTGGTGATATGTTCTTGACAGGTCAGCACTTCATCTTAGACAGCTCAATGATTGACGACTTCGTTCCCTGTGGAGTGCAAGTCTGATCTGCATACATCTCCACGACAAAGTGGACATACTCTGAACAAAAAACAATACACTAGTGTCATGAATCTATCCAAAAGGGGTTTTGTATATAAAAAATGGTGTTGATTATGATTCTCAGATCTCAACCATCTATATGGACCCTAATTTCACCATTAATTCACCACTAAGCTTCAATGCAGCAGACCAACTATTATAATTAACTCACCAACATAAAGCAAATTAAACATTTAAAAAACTAATTTGTTCAATCTCATTCTCGTCACTCTCGCCCACTTCATCAAGTTTGTTCAATCGATTAATGCACACTTCATCAATTTAACACCAGAACCATCACCACCACCCACTATCTTCACGGCAAACAACCAAATCTTAGAGCTCGAAATTGAATACACGCCCAAATACGAACATATTATGCAGCAATTTCATCATTTCGTACCGCAAACCAACATCAAAGACCTAATCTTCAATCGAATCGAAGATTAACGAAGTGAAACAGGGTAGAAGAACACAAACCCAAGTCCGAAAACAGAAAGAATGCGAAAAGCCACACAAACCGAAGTTCAATCGAAGCAAAAACACAAACTTACTTCCAGTTGCAGTTTCGAAACGCAATGTCGCTGAGGAGGGTTCCTTCCGTACTGCAAATCAACACTATCGGGGCGGAAGGAGGTCTGCAAGTTTCGGTTGGAGGGAAATGGGAGTTGATAGGAAGTTGGAGTGTGGAGATGATTATCAAACGAGAGGGAAACGTTGCAAAGTGACAGGAGGGCATAATTGTACTTTCAATTGACTTAAAATCGTTTTAATTGGGTCATGTGCTATGAACGTGACATTTAGACGGTATGATTTGACGGAAACTTCACGGAGTAACCTTTCAGTCACATGTTCAAACTTAAGTAACGTTTCAGCTACACCAAAAAAGATGAGAACCTTTTAATCACATGGGCTAAACATAAGTAACGGTTGAGGTAATTAACCCAATAATATATCCTCTAACCATAATATTTTTAATACATAGTAAAAATTTACTTAACTACCCTGAGTCTATTAACCGTACGTAAGAATAGCTTATCATGTTAATTTTTAGTTTTGATCAAACTTTGTGAATTTAAATATAAATTCAAGAGACTGCGGTATTGGAGTAATCAGCTCTATTCAGTCAATTAATTTCAAATAAGGGCAGATATTTGATGGACTGAAAAGACACCTCAAACGAGAAGAATGCGAATATATAGAAGCCCAAGCCATCCTAGAAGGTATAAAACTGGCAAAACACCAGGGATGGCAAAGAATAAAAATTGAAATAGACTCAACTCCTTGGATCAACCCAACACAATGACTGGAGAACAAAGCCAATTATTGCCAACATTATCCAGCTAGCCACATCTATCCCATTGGTCTGATGGAAATATATACCAAGAACCACGAACGAATGCGCTAAATGGATAGCCACACAAGTTAGACAAAGGATGTGTATTAACAATTGGGTAACTGAACCCCCATTCTCCCTAATTTCTTTACTTGTAAGGGACCTAACATACCCTCTATTATGAGGAATTATCAGGAAATAAAGATTTTATTTTGGCTTAAAAAATATTAAAAAATGTAAAAAAAGTAAAAAAAGTTTTTACTGAGATTATCTAATAATAATTAACGAACAAGTAATATATTAAATGAAACATAAAATGATATAATACTAGCTATAAATTTCCATCATGAATTCTTCCATATATATATTATATATATATATATATATATTATTTTACAAAAAATGAATCACTAAGTCACACACAACAAGTGTTGTTGGATACGAGTTAAATTCAGAAATAATTTCTAAGTTGATTTGGACGATGATATATGACATATACTAAATATTTTAAAGAAAAATAGTTAAAAAATTAATGAATAATTTACTCAATAATATTTTAATACTTACACATATGATTAATATTTTCAAAAAATACATTAAAAATAGCACCAAACAAACTTGTATCATTTGTCTATTTTTAGGACTCTTTATGTGCATGTACCATGGGAGAAAATTTAGAAGTTGTTATTTAACTGTTTCACCTCCATAATTTGTTATGCAGAATACTACCACAGATGACACAATACAATCTAAAAAGATATGACTTTTGCCACAACACTAGTGGATTGATTTGAGTCATCGATAGTTCAAAAAACACTTTCTTCTCATTAAAAAACTATTTTTTCTTCATTTATTATCTCCTCAATTAAAACAAAAACGATATCATATGTCTGTGTATACTCATAGTGGAAGACAGTTGTGTCTTCAATGAGGAAGAAACGACAACGTTTAACCATGGTATATTGAGTTCAACATTTTGAAAATCTACTCCCTAACATTTGTTACATGTTTTTTTCGCTCCTCTTGTGATTGATAATTTAGATAAGTGTGGTTCCACATGTATTTTTAAAATCATGTTGTTCCCAAGATCAGTTTGTAAAATCATGTTGTTTTCTAAAAGGGTTAATTACTTGAAACGTTACACATGTTTGACCAATGCTTGGATAAACATGTTTTTTCGTGTGACTGAATGGTTACGCATGTTCCATCATGTGACTGATTGGTTACTTCGCCAGTCAACCGTTAAAATTTTCCGTCTAATTCGCATGTGCAAGTCACGTGATAGGTATTAATTTATTTTACGACACCTTCATACCCTCTCCTTCTCCTTCTCCTTCGCCTCCTATGTTTCTTCAGTGGTGTGAGTCTCTGTTTAACTCCATGGTCGATCCTGTCTCTTGGAGTGTGATGGTTGGCGGGTTTGCTAAAGTTGGTGACTGGGCAAACTGTTTTAGAACTTTCTGGTAGGTGATTCGTTTAGGTGCGAAACCGGGCAACTTCACATTGTCGTTCATGATGCGGGCTTGTAAGGTGGATTCATACTTGCGAATGGGAGGATCAATTCACTGCATTGTTTAGAAGAATAGCAAGAATTTGGATCAATCTGTGTGTGCAACGATCGTCAGTATGTACGCCAAGTGCATGGTCATCGATGTTGCCCGCCAACTGTTCGATGAAATGCTTAAGACATGATTCAATTGTTATTTGTAGTGGTGTGATTAGCTCTATAAGGCATGACCGAAGCTGTCAGTTGATTGAATATTCTTGCATATAAAGATGTAGATGTCTCCTTTCTAGGTATTAAATGGGGCATTTTGAGTTTTCTTCATATATTTGAGTCTTTTCAATCGGTAAACTTTTGCAGTCAAGAGATACTTATATTAGGGATTGTGTGTGATGTTACTTGTCTCTGATGTGTTTTTGCTCTCATTGTAAGGAAATATAGTATTGTGTGGACTCAGAATGGGGCTATTCCCTTGAGTTTCTGCATCTAAATGGATGGACATTGATGTAGTGTAGTTGGTTTATTCATATGTTTAGGTCTGTCTTGCCCATGGAATCTCTATTGAAGGAGGCTCATCCCTCATGGTACCGATGAAGTTCTCGGCTGTCTCTGAGAAAACAGTATGCATCGTACTATGTTGTCTTTTGAAGAGACAGGCATAAAGGCCCTTCCAGCATGTGCTTTATAGATTCTTAAAAGACCGTTTAGATTTAGGTTTTTTCTACTCCGGAAGCAAGTATCGAGCAGTCAATTATCGATGAGTGCATCTTCATTTTTTAATTCATAACTTTTTCTTAGAAGCTTAAATGTGGTAATCTTTCATGCAATCAATTATCGATGAGTACTTCTCAAAGGATACAGTCGAAGAAATCATAAAATCATTTGTAAGTTGATTAAACTTTGTTATCTTCTCTAAAAAGTACAAAGAGCTAAAGATTGGGATTTCATAATGGAGATTGCAGAATTTGCAGAATGCTCGGTCTCCAGCTGTGGAGGGAGAGATGGGGAAAGTGTTCAGGTGGAGATGGCCTTACACAAAGTTAGTGGTTGGACCGTACATTCATTTAGTAAAGACATAGTCATCTCTTGTAATTACAAATTCAATTGACAATTCTTGGTGGATTGAAATATATAATAATGTATGAGATTTTGCAGTATTTGAGATAATTGAACATCTGGGTTTAGTTTTTTAGGGATCAACACTACTCTTTTTTAACCTCAGTAATAATGCTCAATTTCAACGTATTAATCACATTTTAAGAAAGCATACGTAATCATTTAATCACATTACAAGGAACATATGTAACAATTTAATCACATTCTAGGATAACATATGTAACCATTTAATCAAATTTCACGTTAGAATGAATTCGTAAACATCAGGATCCGAAGAACTTAAACCCAGGTTCTGAAGAACTCAAACCCAGGTTCTGAATAACATCAATACAAAACATCATAACTTAAACCCATTTCAACATCTTCTTGTCATCAAAATTGTCCATTCGGTGGATCTCTTCCACTACCACCTCGGTCTGCTTTCCAATATTGAGATTGAGATCTTCATTATTCATGCTTCCACTCCAAGTTAGGTTCTTACCAAAATTAGTTTTTTTTCACAATCAAATGAAAAATTGAGACGAAATACTCAAAATGATTGGAATTACCTCAAAATTGGAACAACCATGAAACCTTCAGACTCACGACCCAATGTCTTCGAAGGACCAAATTAAAGTCATGGTTGATCGGTTCATGAAGAAAGGAGTTGAGGAACTCCAGTGTGTGATAAGACCATTCAAAGTCGCATTCACTTAGTATGATGAATCGTACCTCTTTTGGTAAGTCTATGAAGGTGAACGATGCCCTGAAAATTGGGAGTAATGATTTTTCAAGTAATGATTTTTCAAGTGATTACTTCTAGAAGATGAAGAAGGGGTCTTCATCTTCTTCTTCCTTTGACAATACTTAAGTAATGAATGTAAGGGTCATTTAGTCATTTTATGTATTCAAATAATGACTTAACAGTGATTGTTAACGAGGAACAGTAAAAATGATTAATTAGTCACATGTTGAAACATGTGTAACCATTCTGCACAAGTTATAAGCAATTAGTCACATGCGCAAACATGTGTAACGTTTCAAGTAATTAACCCTTTCTAAAATGATGTTGTTTATAAAATCATGTTGTTCCATATGTTTGTAAAAACAACGTAATGCTCTATTTTTTATCTTCAATAAAAAAAGCAACCACATAGAGTCGCTTGAGAACATAGAGGTTTTGAAGCTTTATGCATGAGAGAAACATTTTAAGGATTCAATTGCAAAGTTCAAAAGAGAAGTCGAAGTTAATTGAAATAGTTATGACTCAAAGAGATACTATTTCATCTCATTTTCTTTTGTATGTGTTTTTCACTTTTTTTTTTGGATATTAATATATTTTATTTTAAAAAACAAATCAATTCTTGTACCCAACATATTTGTATTGCAAAATAAATTGAAGGATATTTATATGTTTTTGTCATTTTACGTATAATTATATACTTGATTAAATATTATCTTAGGTTATCTATATATAAGTATATCTTAATATATATCTCATCTAAATATAGTATTAAGTAATACATGTACTAAATAATATGTGTATTAACTAATACATATATTAACTAATACAAGTATTAATTAATACATATATTAGATATATATCAAAGAGGCGAAGAGGTAATTTAAGCTTTAGCTTAGGCTGATGACCAATTGCTTAGTCATGCTTTTCGGTGCCAATCCAATCTCATTTTATTATTGCACATAGTAATTCCAAATTTCCAATCTTAGCATTTCTGATGGGGTACGTTACACGTCTCTCTCAAAGCTTTCCTCGTCCATCTTCTCACTCCACTCGCTCCTCTTTCACTTTGTGCTACGTCTCCTCTCCGTTTCGTGTCCCTTAACGCTTCCTTTACTTTTGGGTCTGGTTGTTCGGAGGCACAACGTAGAAAGAATCGTCAATCCGAGAGATTCAGTTGTAGTGGCGGAGAGAGGTAGATCGCCTCCGCGTGATTTGTGGCGATGAGCTTCGCAAAGAAGGAGTACGAGTTCTTGAGTGAGATCGGCCTTGGTCCTCGCAATCTCGGCGGTTACGTCAATGGAAAGTGGAAGGCGACCGGCCCTGTCATCTCCACTCTCAATCCTGCCAACAATCAGGTATCCGCTTGCGAACGTCTTGGTGTTCAGGTTCATCGTATCATTTATGTTTTTAAATTTCCTTTGTGGTCGTGAATCGTGATTGATGAGCAACTCTATGTATGAGCTGAGTCGAGAAGGTGTTGTTTACTACCTTCACCGCTTGTTAAGAGTCCTGATTTGCGGTGGCATGGGGTGGCATGTGCGAGAGAATTTCGCACGCCAGAATTTAGCTGCAGCGTGTTAGTGCAGTTAGATCATAAGGTCAATTAGCAGAAATTAATGAGAAGCGATCAGTGAATCTGTACTGAGGTTTTTCAAATCCCTCATGGTAGTGGTACAAAATGGAACTTCCTCAAATCGGTTATGCTAAATATTTGTACATTTGCAGTTTGACCTGAACAAAAATGATTCTATTCTTCTTAAAAAAATATTTATTTTGGAGGAAATTAGTAGAGGATGAAGCTGAGTTTATCGATTGAACCTATTTTAGTGTCTAGTGGTGATCATGTTCATGCGCTTATTGTTGGATAAACTATGTTTTGCTGAATACCATTGTTTTATGCAATTATCGTAGTGCATTTGTTGGAGCAAGTCGTACTGATCACTGTTGAAACTGAAGCATTTAAAGCATCTGCATAAAATTTCAGCTGAAGGCTACAGCTGACTAGTTGAGTAGTTTTTGTGGTACAGGTAATTGCTGAGGTCGTTGAATCTGCTATTGAAGAATATGAAGAAGGAATGAAAGCTTGTGCTGATGCAGCAAAGATATGGATGCAAGTAAGAACATCCGCTAGCTCAAGTTTGGGCCCATCTTTAGGCCATTCAAATTTCAAACGGAAAATGAAGCAATGAGATTTGAATTGTTGCTGAAACTGACTGGCAAAATAGTTTGGGAAATTTTCTTTATGTTATGCCTTTCAGATCTAAAAGCTGGGAAAATTCCCCATTCTTGTATCTGTAATTCATTACTTGCAATGTCCTAAATTTGACCATGTTCTATCAGGTACCTGCGCCTAAAAGAGGTGAGATTGTTAGACAGATAGGTGAAGCATTGAGAGCCAAACTCCAGCAACTTGGTCGTCTTGTATCTCTTGAAATGGGAAAAATACTTCCTGAAGGTGTTGGGGAGGTGCAGGTATAACACCTCATTCCACTAATCTTTAGTATTTGTATTTCTTTGCTGATAAAGTCTAAATTTAACTTTATTTTAGGTAATTGATGGTTTCTATCTTTTACACTTTGTCCCCTGGAATCGGCCATGTGTACATCCTTTTACGTCCTCTTGGTAGACATTTTGCTTTTATTTGAATCAGTCATCCATTTAGTACTTTTTATGGATAAGAATCATACACTAAAAGACTGCAGGAAAGAGGTCTTGATCAGTAATTGGTTTTCACATTTTTCTAATTAAGGGCTAGAACTTTAATGTCTAACATGGAACGTCATTGTTTTGTTTGATCAGTGATATAAAGAAACCATTAAGATGGTTAGCAAAATATCTTACTCGTCTTGAGAACTATGCTCCTCAATGGTGAAGCTGTAATAATAGTTTGAGAAACAGAAAACTTGGAGCACACACTTTTTTAGTGGTGGTTGGATTTCTTAAACTTTTAAAAAATAGTTGCAATTGAAGTTAGTTGATTTGGATCTCATCTGCTCATATTTTATCATTTAGTTATGAAAATAGATTCATAATAAATAGCACCAAAAATCTTAGTTTGCTTTCTCTTGTGCATGTTACCTAACTCCGCAAACATCCTGCTTTGGCAGGAAATCATTGATATGTGTGACTATTCTGTTGGATTGAGTCGGCAACTGAATGGATCCATTATACCCTCAGAACGTAAGCGCTTATACTAATTATCATTATATTTTCCATAATGTTGTTTATAAAAGACATTCTCTTACTGAAATTGCTAGCAATAGTTTTTTTTTTCTTGTTCAGACTCTTTTTTCTCATCTGTGTTTTGCTTGTCTTGGTTTTGAGATTATTGTTTGTAACGTTAATCACTCATTTTCTTCTTCAGGTCCAAACCATATGATGTTTGAGGTAATCTTTCTCTCTATAGTCTTAACAAGGGTGGTGTAAGTCAAGCTACTCGTGCGTTATACGAGATTGACTTGGTCAAGATTCAAATTTTACTTGACAAGTTTTGAGTCGAGTCCAACTCGAGTTGTGTCTGTGTGGTGGCGAGTCAAGTTTGAGTTTACTTTACTCGGTTTGATAGTCGCGCGAGCCTTAAAGAGTACTAAATGATGTATTAGAGTACTAAATGATGTATTCTCTCTCTCTCTCTCTCTCTCTCTCTCTATATATATATATATATATATATTCAATTTTCAATTTTTTTATATCAATCTTTGAATTCAAATAGAGTTATCAAGCCAAAATCGGGCTTGAACTAAAGTGTAGGGACAAGGGATAAGATTGACATGCAAAAATTGAATTGAGTCTAGCCGAGTTCAATCTTGTCGAATATAGTCCTAAGCCAAGTTTCTCGAGTTCAAGTTTACTTCTACTAGGATTTTTTGGGCTCGAGAGCTTTATGGAGTATTAAATTATGTATTATATATATATATATATATATATATTATATAATCGAATTTCTAATTTTTAATTATCAATATTTGATTTCAAATAGAATTATAAAACTGAACTAGAGCTTGAACTCGAGCGAAGGGACAATAGACATGCAAAGTTTGAATTGGCTAGCCAAGCTCAAACTTGTTGCATATATAGTCTGAGCCAAGTTCCAATTGAAAAATCAGCCTCGGTAAAGTTGGACTTTGAGCTTGCCAAAAATGTCGCAAGTCGAGTTAGAGCAAGCCAATACATGGCTCACCTTGACTTGTTTACACTAGATGTGGTTGTAGACTTCAAGTAATACTTTTTATGTATGTTTTGGTGTAGACGTGGAATCCTCTTGGCGTAGTTGGTGTAATAACAGCTTTCAATTTCCCGTGTGCTGTTCTCGGTGATCTTCTTAACCTGTCTCTTTAGATGTATACTTGATTGTGAGTGGTTAGAATTTCTATGAAGTCATAGAAAACATCTAATAGATCTCTGAAATTTTTTCTTAAAACCCTGTGTAGTAATACTAGGTCCGGCTTGTACTTGTTTTGTCATAGTTGGGGCTGCGTTTGGGAGGGATATGTCTGCAACTCTGCATTCACGGTCACTTCAAATTTGTTAACTCGTCCATGAATTTCTTATCCGTACATGTTTTGCCCCTTGGTGTATTGGCTGCATTATTAGGGCCTTATCAATTATCTATGATATTCACCTTCAAGAGTTGAAAGAAAATTGAAGCCTTCTAATGCATATATGGGATTGCATTGCTTAGCTATTGTTAATCAGCTGGAACTGCTGCTTCGTATTTATTGCTTCAGAGTGTCTTCTTAGTGAGTATCTATACTAAAAGAACCTCTTTCGTGAATGGGATTGTATCAATTAGGATATGACCGTTGCTATTTGTCTGTAATTTTAGGCACTTTATTTTTATTGTGCAATCAGATTACAGGAAGTATATTTTCTATCTGTCGTACTGGTACTGCAAACGGATGTGGATTATTGCTTGTGTGGTATTTTATGCTATGTTTAATGATATCATAGTGACATTTTCCAAAATGCTTATAAAAAAACTCACATATCCAGTTTGTTAAAATAGTGTATCCTCTAAAACTATTAAGCCATGCTTGTATACCGAGCTTGACCTCTTTTTTTTGTTGGTTTGATTCTTTAGGATGGAATGCTTGTATAGCTTTAGTATGTGGCAACTGCGTTGTTTGGTAAGTATTGACTTTAGTGAACACGTTACTGCTTGCTTATATCTGTCATGTCATGCCGCTGTTTTCTTAGTGTTCGTGACATCTTTACTATAATCTGTTGATGCATACTCGCCTCCAAACTTGCACATATAATGCACGTTTGCAGGAGTCTATGCTAGACTTTTCTAGAGGACTTCATGGTCTTCGTCTCGAAAATTTTCCTGATAATTTTTTCTTAAGATTTTTCACTCAGAACACGTAAGCAAGCAGTTTGCTACTCGGCTTGACTTTTCTATTCTAAGTTTTTTCTAGACTGAAAGTTTTCTCGTAAGTTTAAGTTGAATTTCGGTGAACAAACAGGAAAGGTGCTCCAACAACTCCTTTGGTTACTATAGCAATGACAAAGATAGTGGCTGGGGTTCTTGAGAAGAACAATCTACCTGGTGCTATTTTCTCATCATTCTGTGGTGGTGCTGAAATTGGTCAGGCAATAGCTAAAGATACACGCATTCCTCTAGTTTCTTTCACCGGAAGTTCCCAGGTGCTTTTTTCTATTTTTCCTTTTCTTCTGGTGATTATATGACTCCGCTTATTCCCTGTGAAAGCACAGTAAAACACTTGATTATTTTTGCAGTAAAAGAGATGTTATGTAATACATCATAACCGTTTCCTCTACCTGATTTTACTGGATGCTAATAATTTGAAGCAATAGTTGGAACAAAGTTCTTAAGGAAATAAGCTCATGATATTAATATGCAAGAGCAGAACCTTTAAAAAAAAAAAATTATTGGACATCCTCAACTCTCTTGAAACCCTTACCAGAAAGGAGAATCTTCATCTTTTGGGCCATTGCTTGTTTATTAGGGTTAAGTACCTAATTGCTTGTTGAACTTTGAGTTTGAGGGTTTAAACAATTTGCCAGTTGACTTCTATTTTAGCAAATTGTTCGTTAACTTTACATAAAGTTGCAATTTGATAGCTGAATCCAATTTGTTGTTAAATTGTGACGGGAACTTGCGTTCTGTTTACTATATTAATCCATTTTTTGTGCAAAATTCTAGTTGAACTTTTCAGAAATTTGCAATTTGTTATTCCGAAAATTTGCATTGTGCTAGTTAAACTTTGAAGAAAAAAAATCAATTGTTAGCTGATACGTGACAAATTCGTGAATGTCTCCGTCCCGATTTTACAACAAGTTAGACACAACTAGCAAATTACCACTTTATATAAAGTCCGACTAGCCAACTAAAACTTTGTAAAAATAGTCCAGCTAGCAAATTGTCTAGATCCATAAAGTTCAACTAGTAAGTAAGTAATTATCTCTTTTTATTACAAAATAGGTTGGCTTAATGGTGCAACAGACGGTGAGTGAGAGATTTGGCAAGTGCTTGCTTGAATTGAGCGGAAACAATGCTATCATTGTTATGGATGATGCAGACGTCCAGCTGGCTGTCCGTTCTGTTCTGTTTGCTGCTGTGGGAACAGCTGGTCAGCGCTGTACGACATGTCGTAGACTGGTACTTCCAATTTCAGTGCTTTATCTATTGATTGTTTTTTCTTCTTTCTAATGATAAGATAATAAAGCCTCTGAATCTGAAAGTGAAATATATTGTTTTTTTTATATATTATGGTGAAGCTTGTCCATGAGAGTATTTACCAAACAGTCGTGGATCAGCTCATTGATGTGTACAAGCAAGTTAAAATAGGTGATCCTCTTGAGAAAGGCAACCTACTTGGACCGTTGCATACTTGTGGGTCAAGGAAGAGCTTTGAGAAAGGAATTGAGGTTATCAAGTCTCAGGCACGTATGATTGTTGATAAATAATCTACTGTGGATAATGGAACGGTTGGTAAATATTAATATGCCATTTACAGGGAGGGAAAATCCTTACTGGAGGTTCAGTGATAGAGTGTGAAGGTAACTTTGTGCAGCCAACGATTGTTGAGATTTCAGCAGATGCTTGTGTTGTGAAAGAAGAGCTTTTTGCTCCCGTTCTGTATGTAATGAAATTTAAGGTAATTTCCCAACCGTGTTTTTATGTTTCTCGAGATTTGGTCAGAGCTCTAACTTGAGAAGTCATACTGAATCTAAAATTGGGTCGTGTGAATCTGCTGTACAGACATTGAATGAAGCCATCCGTATCAACAACTCAGTTCCCCAAGGACTCAGCAGCTCCATCTTTACCCGTAGACCAGATATTATTTTCCACTGGATTGGGTAAGTCTTTGATGTTGATGTTGGAATGGAATCATGGTAGTCATTACATTACCATTACATGCAATAGTGTGACTGTACTGCGTTGTTGCAGACCACATGGAAGTGACTGTGGAATAGTGAATGTGAATATACCAACCAATGGAGCTGAGATTGGAGGTGCTTTTGGGGGAGAAAAGGCTACAGGAGGAGGCCGTGAAGCAGGAAGTGATTCATGGAAGCAGTATATGCGACGCTCGACCTGGTAAGAAGAAACAACTAACTGCCTGACATTGATTATGCTTTTTTTTTTTTTTTTCATTTTGGTATTGAAACTCATGGGGTGTTGTGTTGTTTCCAACAGCACCATCAACTATGGGAGTGAATTGCCGCTAGCTCAAGGAATCAATTTCGGGTAATTACACTTGCCTGGCCCCGCGCTGCCTGCCCCCTCAGAATAATTGCTCCGCATCAGGGGATTCCCTTTTTAGTCAGTCTGTCGGTGCTGTAATCGAATTGATGCCTATATAATAAATAAATAAATAATCCGATCTTTGAATGGTCTTGTCTTTACTTTGGTGCCAGTGTTTTAAAAAATTTGAAGGCACAAAGGTAAAATATTGCCTCAATTTTGAGGCTGAGGCGCACGAAAAATGCTCGCCTCTTTAAATGAGGTGCACCTAATACATATATTTCGTGCGACTCATCACCTAATACATATAATAATATATAACATATACTAATATAAGTGATAAGAACATTTACTGCAAATACCAATGCTAATCACATAGACAATAGAAATATAACAAACTCATTTCTTAATAAACCTACTAGTATATAAGAACCATCTAATTATCTGACACAACTATCATTTCCTCGTTAAACTTTGAAGTTTACATATGAAAATACCTTAGAAAATAATCAAACAATTTCATCCATAAACAGACTAGGAAAAACCGAACATAAACAGAACATATTAGAAAAAACCATAGGATGCGAATAATCTTTCATAAAAACAAAGAAGATTAGAAGAAGAAAAAAACACCTTAAAAAATGTAGGAGATGGTCATCACATTCAGATTTTAGCCATATACATATTCAATTTTAGTGCATTATTGTTGTAAGTGTGTTCACGTAGGGAAGCATGAGGTGGAGTTACAAATTTAGAACAACGTGAGTAGAATTAGCAGCGGCATGAGGTGGAGAATATAAACAGCATGAGATGGCTTCTTCTTAGCTTTCACCAACAAAGAATAGCCTGAGGTTGAAGGCAGCAACTCAGTCATGTGCTGTGTCAGAATAATAACTACAAACTATGATATATATACTACATAAATACAAACAGGAGGTAGTAGAGTCATACAGAATTTGTCCAAGATGATGGGGCGCTAGAGGCCCGTGCCTCGTTCCACAGCTTGAGGCGCAACAAGGCGCACGCCTTGCTGGAGTGTCTGCGCTTCCAGAAGGTTGGGGCGTAGACCCTCTTGTGTGCCTCGCCTCAGCGCATACGCATTTTAACACACTGTTTGGTGCATTGCATATACTAGGAGATAGGATAGGAGAAACAGAGGACTCGCAGCAGCGTATCCCAACTAACAAGACTAACTTGCCTGAATTCTTTGAACAAATATTTTGATCTCCCCAATCGATAGGATAGTGGCAACATCATCAAACCGTACATAGGATTAGGTCAACTGCTACCACAAGTAAATTAATTGAGTGGGGAACAAAGGGTTTCAAGGTCAAGGTGTTTGGGAAGGGGTTGAGTTTGGTTGGCTCAGGTACTCCGATGACGTTGATATATAGTATATATTTATACTATCTATCTATACTATCTACCGTCTTAGTGTATTTTGTATACTCTATAACCGGGCAATAGGGGTGGGCATGAACCGGTTTGGGGTTGAATCGGTTCATGAACCTTACCTTTACCACATTTTAAATAGGTACGGTTTACCGCTTCAGTTTTTGGCAAATTTACCGTATCTGTTCTGAACCGGTTAAAAACCGATTGAGCTGAACCACTTTATATATATTTATAAAAAAATATATAATAATACATAATCCATAATCCATAAAGTATAATCCATAATCCATAAACCATAATCTATAATCTATAAACCATAATACAAAATCCATTATACTAATGTAGATTGTAAATTATCATCGAACCAATTGGTCAAATGGTTTAGAGTAGATATTTTAATAATTAAATATAATATTATACTAAATTCGGTACAAGTAGTACGGTTTACCGTTTGCAAACCGATTTTTTTGTACCTCTTCTGAACCGCTCCATATATTTGAAAAAAAAACGTTTGGTTTGTGAACCAGTTCAGAATCGGTACGGTTCACAAAAAGTACGGTTCAGTTCAGCATAACCAATTTTTTATGTCCACCCATACCGGTCAACTATATGTTTCGACCCGCATTAAATGTTGGGCTATTCGTTGAAGATAAATACATTGAAATCGTACGAGGTTTTACCATGAGCAGATTGAAGTTGCATAGATTATTGGGAAAAGTATGTAAAAGAGATAATATGTTTGACCAAAGTTGTAAGAGCATAGATCTTATTTGTGTTAAATTCAACATGTTTGTTGTTGTTGTTTTAGATGAATTTTGTCAGTTGTAGTCCAAAGTGATGGTTAAATCATCATGTGTGATATGGGAGCATGAGCAACAAGGGATTGGAGGTAATGAAAATCCGCAAATATCTCAAGTTAGTTCCCTTACAAGAATGGGCAATGAGAGTAATTTCTTTACTTTTCTGATGAGAAGGTGTTGCTGGATGCACTCCACCAAAAAAGCATGTGGAATGTATTTGAATTTGCTTGAAGATGATTGTATCTACTCTGTAATTGCTAATTAAGAGAGGAGGATGAAGCCTTGTTCCATGTGAAAATTGGGAAAAACAAAGATAAGAAAAATAGACTAAGGAGGAAGATGAAATTAGGGATAAATTAGGCAGTTTATAAGAAATAACATGTGCCTAGAATGTGGACTGACTTAACGGTCAAATAGACGATAAATGTAACGTTTTCATCTAAATCCAAGAGAATCAAACATAGTAAAGCACAAACAAAAAGTCTTAAACAAGTTACATCAGATAATGAATTGGTCAGATATATTACATCTTTTTCATAGTTTTTCCTAGATTATTTGTATTACACTTACTATAATCAATTTGGGAGAAGCATGCGATAATAATTCGTGCAATACTAGGAAATCAGGAACGTTTTTGACTGATATGCAACAAAAGAGTATTCTAGACAAATTCATAAAATTAGATTCCCAAATGAGTCAACCTTTTGATATGCTATTGAATCTACAATATCATAATAGTGTGGTTGGGAAAGGAAATATATGCTGCAATACAACGTATTAAGCCTGAATACGATTAGTCATGACTTGATATACTCTTTTTCTTTGTTTATTCTAGTAGAATCCACCACAACAGATCTTTATGATATGTGAGTATTGAATGTATTGATTACCTTTGCACTTTGGTAGTTGGAGAGTATTTATTGGCATTTACCTTAAACCCAGTCATCATGTGAGCTTTGATACCATACTGAACTATATATTTGCCGAATTTAATGAACCGTGGTTTCTTTTTATCCTGGCATAGTCATTTATATCTGTATTAGTAGGTTTTATACTCATTTTGTACATTAATTGCACTATATCTGTTCTGTACCCTGGTCAGAGGAATTTTTGGGGCGGCGCCCATACAGACTCCTGGTGTCGCCATATACTAAGCATCACTGGCATATATGTGTCATTCACAACGACACTTAAGGAATTGCTCATGTGCCTCCTACGTTCCTCCAAGTCTCAGTCATATCACATATTCAAATATCGATGTCTGATATCCATCATCTGTCCTCGAGCCTAACACTAATGTTGTTCTCTTTAGGTTCCGAATTTGTTTTATGAGGAAGGCGTCACTAGTTTAATGTGTGTTCTGTTAGTAGTCAACACCTGTTTCTTTGGTGGGGGCGTTGTTCCATGACAGGTCTTGATACCTGTTCAAACAAAATAAAATTTCACCATACCACATGTGAATCGTACCTCTTTTGAGTCAGCTCGGTCAAACCAGTTTAGGAGTGGTATGGTATTTTTGATGAAATATGGAGTGGTTCGGCCGAGCCATAAAAAACAAATTCATAAGTGGTAAATCGTATCATTTTATGAACCACTTTTTTATATATTATGATTTTTATTAATTGCTTTCAGCTATTCTATTTTGTTTGTCATTTGAAGTGAACCATTTTATTCATAAGTGCCCTTGATATTTTAAGACATTTTAGTTTTCAATATTTTTTGTGAATCTTTTTATGCATTATCGAATTATTTGTTAAAATCTATATATTTAGAATATTTTAATACTTTTTATTATTTAAAGAAAGGGTACAATCGAACCAGTTCACAAGTGATATGGTAAATCACCAAAAAAAGTGGACCAGTTCGGACGAATGGGCCTTGAATTGGTTCAGGGCCTAACGGTTCATATCCACCCTTACTTTTTACCATTTCTTATATAAGTTTCCTTACCTCCATCATTTAATTTCTTCCAAAACTTTCTCCCTCTAGAATCCTTCACATTCTTTTCTCTCTTTACACCTATCCTTGCCCCTTATATTTTCCCCAAGTCGACGCAGGTCTTCGTTTTACTTATTGCTTAGACCTTGTCACTTTATGTAAATACCTAAGGGTGACGCCGACCCAAATCCCAACACTTTGCGTATGTGAGTGGGTTTTAAGGTGCCATGTTATCTTTGTGGTTGGGCTTATTCCTTAAACCTTTTCCCCTGTTCTTAGCATTTTCAATTAAATTCTTGCAAGCTCGGGCTTTTTATAACACTTTTTCCCAATTTCAATACTTGGTGTTGGGACAATAAATGCCACTTGATTAGTGGTTTTAAAATCACTAACTATAACTGGAAGCACCTGTATTTTTTCTTCAAAGGGAGCATCACTTGGTGTTTAGGGGTCGATGAGGGACCTTGCCCCCTCTATTAAAGAGTTGTCAGAGGAGGATCTAAAGGCGTTGAACCAGATCAACCTTGACCACTCTAGAGGGCATGCTCCCTATTACTATCTGTCCACGACATAGTCCTTGCTCCTCTCTGTTGGAATTATTGTAACATCATCTCACTCTCCTCTTAATTGATGGGGGTAAACTCGATTCTTTGTACCCCACAAGGGTTATTAGACAATGTGATCGTTTATCCTCATATATATTCATCGTGTGAATGGAATAACTGACTTTTCTTATTGATGACAAAGTGATGCAGGGTAAATGGGAAATAATAAAAGTGGGAAGAGGTAGTTTGAATCTATCCCACCTGTTTTTTGTTAATGACCTCATTCTCATGGGAGAGGCAACTATTTAAAATTGCAATTGCGTCAACTCGGTTTTGGAAACAATTTGTGCAATTTCGGGCCAAAAAGACAACCAGGGTAAGTCGACAGTTTTCTTCTCGAAACATGTTTCAAGTACTAAAAGAAACGACTTGTCAAAAGATTTATCATTCAAGATGGTGGAAAAAGTTGTGTCTTATCTGGTTTTCCCTCCTGAATTGTTTAATTCTAAAGTTAATTCCTTTAACTTTATCCTGGATAAAGTAAGGAACAAACTTTCGGGTTGGAGGACTAATGTTTTATGAATGGCAGGTAGAGTCACCTTGATGAAGTAAGTTTATGTAGTATTACTTCATACTATATGCAATGTACTATGCTTCCTATTGCAGTTTGTAAAGAACTGGACATGATATACGTTTATGTAGTATTACTTCATACTATATGCAATGTACTATGCTTCCTATTGCAGTTTGTAAAGAACTGGACATGATATACATGAATTTTGTTTGGGGATCCACAAACCAGAAAAGAAAAATTCACCTTATTAGTTGAGAAGAAATTACAAAACCGAAAAAGCTTTGGGGGATTCGAAATAAATCTTTGTTGGGTAGCTTTGTTTGGAGATTGAAAAAGGAAACGAGCCAGTGGACCACAATTCTTAGACAAAGAACATTTAGGCAAAATGGCTCGATTTTGACCTCTTCGAACAAAACTCCTTGTAATTGGAAAGCAACTAATAAAAGGATGAATACTCTTAAACTGGGAGTTGGGTGGGTGGTAGTTAATGGTAGGGACATTAAATTTTGGCATGATGTTTTGGTGGGTGATAAAACTTTGCGTTCTTCTATATATGGTCCACTTTCGCATGAGGAAGGCAACCTAATGGTAGGGGATGTCTTTCTAAATGTTGAGTGGAACCTAGATAGAACTACATTTGAATTTCCTAAAATCATGTTGGATCAGTTACTGAGCATTTTGGTTGACCGGGCAAATGAATCTTTGGATAGACAAATTTGGAATTGCTATAGGTCAGGTAACTTTACAACTGCTTCTGCCTATTCTCTTTTAGCGGGTCACGATAGTAATAGTCAAGTTCAGGATCAATGAGATTGGGTCTGGAAAACTACAACAACTCCGAAAATTTAGTATTTCATTTGGATGTGTCTCAAAAACAAATTAGCTACTTTCAAATTATTGAATCATAGGGGTTGCAATAGTAGCGATATCTGCATAATCTGTTAAATAGAAGTGGGGGACATCAATCACATTTTGCATGAGTGTGAGCATGCAAAAAAAAATGTGGAATTCCTTTATTTTGCCATCAAAAGTGGCTGATGCATCTCATTTACCTTTGAACAAATGGATCAAGCTTGGTTTTCAGATATCAGAGGCTCTTATTCAATGAATTGAATGGGCCTGTTCTTTCCCTATGATATTTGGAATATTTGGAAAAACATAAATTCTCTCATTTTTAAAGATATAACTTTAAATACTTCCATTTTTTTCGAGCTTTCCTTATCTTAGGACAGATTTCATGAAAATGCTATTCAACTGATTGAGAACTCTAAGTCTCTTATCTCTATTGATGTTAGATGGCTCCCTCCAGAGCAAGGGTGGGTGAAAATCAACACAGATGGGGCATCTAGGGGAAATATGAATCATGCGGGTTCAGGAGGAGTGATAAGAGATAATATGGGTTAATGGATAGCTGGCTTCTCTAGGAAACTAGGATGCTCCAACAGTCTCGTAGCGGAATGTTGGGCCTTCAGAGATGGATTAATGTTGGCAAAATATCTTGGTTTCATATCAATTCACTTAAAAACAGATGCCCAGTCAACCCATAAGCTCATTTCTCATGAAAATTCTTCAAATCTTAAACTAATGCCCATCATTACAGATTGTAGGAAACTCATGCTACAGTTCGACAGAATTAAGTTCCAACATATCTATCGAGAATCAAATGTGGTTGCTGACATCATGGAAGCTATGGGGATTAATCAGAGCCAAATCTACGTTATTCATGGAACTCCACCGACGGAAACAACAAACGCTATCGAAAAGGACGCCATAGGTTTTGTCTACTCGAGGATAATAAAGTTTAGTTAATTATTATGTTGTGTTAAGGATTAGGGTGCGAGCTTCTCGTCACCCAGCTTGTTTTTAGTTTACCTTATCTATAAATAAAACACTGGATATTTTTTAACTTTTCTCTTTTCAGTTTTGATCACTATTAAACATAGGTTCACCTTTTCTTCTTCTTGCTCGTTGTTAGAATATTCATCACACGAGTATCATATGTCATCAATATAATACAATGTACCTTTTAACGTTAGGAATACAAATTATATTCCAATAGTATCTTACGTTTGACCCATATTATGGGATGACAACTTACGAATTTTGTGTTAACGTACAGTACCCTATATTTGAGTACAATGTACTCTGTTAGTCTTTTGCTACAATGTTTTGTTAATTAGTCATGTGATTTGCACATGTTATTCAAATCGGAATCACATCAGCTCCATGTCATTGCAACATAGATAGATAATATAACATTTAATTTAAATATAATTTATAAAATATAAATTTCAAATACAAATTTTAAAAATTGGAAATCAATTTCTAAAACAAACAAAATAATGTAAAATTAACAATTAACTAGAATTTCAAAATTAAGAAGAACAAATGTAAATAAAAATATATGAATTTATATTAAAAAAATAAATTAGAAAATAAATTATTTATAAATTTATTTAAAAAATAGCAAAAATAAAATCAGGCTAGGACCCTTGCAGTCTAATTGACCCATCCAAGGTCGAACCTAGGGTTGGGTTCGACCTAGACCTGGTGAGGAACCTAACCCAAGGTTCGAACCCAGGGAGCCTAATTTTTTTTTTTGTTTTTTTGTTTTTTACATTTTTCCTCTAACAATAAATAAAAAATATTTTAATTTTCCCAATTTAGGATTTATTTGTTGAATTTGAATATTACTAAGTTTTCTTTTCATATATATATATATATATACACACATGTAAAGTTTCTTAATTTTTTTTTTCATATTTTTACTTTACATCTAGCACGTTAGTGCCACGTCACTATTATGTTAGTCAAACTTGATGGTCAAACAACATTCTAAAGAATATAAAATATCATGAAACAACATATGAGTATTAATCAATAACATGAGTCAAACATATGGTATTATTGAAGGGAAACGTATGAAAAAGATGTAACATGTTTGACCCCGGTGGTAAAAGCGGCTCAATGTTTGTTTTTGATACAATATGTTTAGTGTTGTTGGTTTTTGATGAAGTCCGTTTGTGTCCGTTAAAAATTTCCGTTAACACCGCACATGTCTTGCACGTGACCTTCGTTTGGTGTGAAATTCCTTAAATGTCTTTGTCTTCACTAGCGTTCCCTCTCTCTCAGCTTGTTTGAAGCGAGATCTCCATGAACGTCCGCACCGAGCTCTACAATCTCGACAACGATGGATCCAAGTAATAAGAGCAAGAGAATTGATGAGATCAAGAATCGACCCAATGCAGTTGATATCGCAGCTCGCAAATCTCATTATGGATATTCTTTCTGGGAATTGTCAAGAACAACATAGATCAGAATCCAGAAGAAGAAAGTTCTTCAGAAGGCATACTTGTAAGTTTGTTCTCCATCTTCTTTACGATTATTATGACAGAAAAAAGATATTTTTTCGTCTGATTCGTGTAAATGTTGTTGAATCAGTTATGTGCTTTTCTTTGTTTAACTAAAATATTTGTTTCATCACAGATGAAGCTGACCTTCATAAACTGAGCCATGCGCTGAAGATACTTTCTGAAAGTGAGAAGCAACTAAGGGCGTCGAAGAACCAAACAACATGGCTTACGAGGAGGGATGAATTGTTTCGTGACTCCCTTCTAAATCTTTTTCGTTTGGTTGGTGTGAATGGATGTGATTTGGTCTGAATGAATAGCCAGAATACGAGGAGGGTGTCTGTTTAGAAATGTTATGTGTGTCATAATGTAGCGATGGGTTTGCTAGAGCTAATGTTGGAAGGATTGGACAAAACAAAAAGAACCTTATTATTATTAAGCCTGAATGAACACTTAATTGATCTTTTCTCTGCATCCATATGCATGCAATCATTGGTCATTGTCTTTCTTTCTTTCATATATGATGGCAACATGTTTTTATACAGGGCTTAGCTAGTTGGGGAGTCCACAAATACATAACACCAAGAAAGAAGGAAAGAAAAAAAGCTTATAGATGATGAAGGAAGAGGTGGTATTTGGTGAAAAAGGAGAAGTGAAGCACAAGGTGGTCAACTCTACAAGGAGGTCTTCCAGCCTTTTTATGAGGGGAGAGATTCGTTCTCAGCAGCAGCAGCAGCCTTGCAGTAAGTTGGGATGTAGCACTAAATTGGATGTTGTCACAAAAAAGGAGGTGGTGGACAGATTGCGGGGTCCAAGATCAACCTTCAAAAGGCCAAATATTTAAGATCCTCAATCTGCTCTTCTTCTTCTTCTTCTTCAAAGAAAAACAGTTATGATATCATCAGTAATCATCATCACCATCAAAGGAATGAAACCAACCAGAAATAAACAGATTCATCTGAAAGTAGTAGCAGCAGTGGAGGAGGACTGGGAGTTGCTTTAGTTACCACCCTACCAACTGGGAAGCTCTAGAAGCAAGGAAACAATGAGTTTGTCTCTGGGAAACATCATCTACTTCATGATTTAAGTATTACCTCTCGACGGGATCCAAGGATAACGTATCAGGTGATATCATAAAGACTTTGAAGGTATGGAATAGTGTAGAGAAGCACAGGAAAGGAGACTACACCTCTATCATTCATGGTAAATATACTCATGAGGAAACAATTGCCACTTCGTCCTTTGCTGGGAAGTACATCATTGTGAAGGACATGAAAGAGGTTGGTTTGATATTTAGATAAACCCAGCTTATTTATCCTTTTGTATTCTCGACATTGTTTTTTAAGTCAAGTGTTATTATCCAGGTAATTTATGTATGTGATTACATCCTTGGTGGTCAACTTGATTGATCTAGCTCAACTAGAGAGGCATTCATAGAGGCACTGTTATCTGCACTCTACCCCTAATAGTTGTACTCTTGGTGATACATACTAATGATGTTAATGTGGGTTTCCCTGCAGAAGTTCAACAAAGCTGTCTCCAAAGGATGCGATCCTGATGTGGATTTAGTGAAACTTTGAATTGTGAACAAAACTACAATGCTCAAGAGCGAGATAGAAGAGATTGGTAAATTTCAGATGTTGTCATGTTGATGAAATGTATATATCCTTCTCTTTTGCTTGTTTTTTTCCGTCTAAAAATAAGAGAACTCCATTCTCAACATCATAGGAAAGTTGGTGGAAAAGACAATGATGCGGAAGTATGGGGTGGAAAATGTAAACAAGCATTTCCTAGCCTTCAACACAATTTGCGGTGCAACTCAAGTATGTAAACTCCTCCTCATCTCCAATCAAACGTTTTTCTGTTTTTCACATGTTATACATTGATAATTCAAAACGTGTTCTTCTCTGCAGGAGAGACAAAACGCTATGTATAAGTTGGTGGAGCAGAAGTTAGATCTGATGTTGGTGGTTGGTGGTTGGAACTCGAGCAACACCTCACACTTGCAAGAGATTGTAGAGGAACGTGGTAACCCCTCATACTGGATCGATAGTGACAAGAGAATAGGACCCGGGCACAAAATTGCTTACAAATTGCTTGTAAGTCTTTGAATTTTAGCCCCCCCCCCCCCCAAAAAAAAAAACCTTCATCTAATAACGTATATTGTCTGGAAGTTCTCAATGGGCAGCAGAGTAGAATTCAGTTCGATAATGAAGATGAATGGGTAGAGGGACACTTCGGTTTAGTAATTGGTGGGTAAATATGATTAGGGTAGTTTCAGTATATTCAAATTTGTTTATTTTAACGTTAAAAAAAACAGTCACGTGAGATGCACGTGTACAATTTAAACGGAAAAAATAACGGAAAACCAAACGTTTCTTCAAAAACCAACAATATGAAACGTAATACATCAAAAACCCGCAGCTCAAAACAAGTTACATCGGTTATCAATTTTGGCAAACATGTTACATCTTTTTCATACTTTTCCCTATTATTGAAACCATTAATCCAATAGAAAATTAAGGTACTATTTATAATAACGTGATATTTCATATACTTGAAAAATATATAAGATCAACCAATATGTTCTCTAGCATGGAATAGGATGCTCATACATGTATCAATATTTCTATTCAAGTTATTCTTATATCCAATTCCAACATCCATATATCTCATTATTTCTAGAGTCATGATCATAATTATTGTGATATGCATTTTTAGGATGAGATGTGCAAATATAATGATGATTATATCTAAGAGCATGATGATGTTTCATATGAACATGGAAAGGATGAAAAAAGTGACGATGATATACTTTTTGAAAATAATAAAAAAATTCTATAGATTTTTTTTTTTTTCATATTATGAGGAATAGTAAGAATATTTTTCCTCTTTTCCCTACCCTCAAGAAGAAGGGTGACATAACGGCTCAACGGGACATCTCAAATACTATTGAGCCAAAAAATAATTTATTTATTTGTTTATTCACGTCTCAATCTTGAATGAGTCGCCATTTTAATTTAACAAAAAAATTCGCGGCTCGAAATAAAAAATATTATTTTTTACTACTCCTTTTTTTAAAAGAATTTTTTTTTCTTTCGCTATTTTTCACGGCTAAATCACTATTCAGGCCTAAAAAACAAAATATTCACGGCTCAAATATGAGAGCCGCGAAATAAATAAATAAAAAATTTGTATGACTAATTTTTTTAGCCGTGTTTTTTTTAGAAGAATTATTATTTTTTCTTTCGCTATTTTTCACGACTCAATTACTATTGATCCATAAAAAATCAAAAATTTTATTTCTCGTTTCGTCATTTTCTTCCATCTCGTTTTGCCCTCTTCGTCCTTTTCTTCCCACTCTTCTACGAGAACTCTATGAACCCTAAGAGAACTCCCTACGAGAAGGAGAGCTGGAGGTCAAGAAGGAGAGCTGGAGGCCTGGTTGGTAATGGATGAAACCTGCACCGGGATGGGAACTCCCTACTTCGTGATGAAGGAAACTTGGTCGAAGACGGAGCTCCTACCTCACCGTAGAATTTGTAGACGGAGTTGGATGAAGCTCCTACAAGCTGAGGGATGCGACGGGATGCATGATAGACAGGGAGTTGCTGAATGAAGGAGAGTTCGTCGAAGACGGAGCTCCTACCTCACCGCAGACTTTACAAACAGAACTGGACGAAGACAGGGCTGGATGAAGCTCTTACAAGTTGTATGAATCTCTTACAAGACGAAGATGGATTTGGATGAAGATCTTCCAAGACGAAGACGAAGGCGAAGGACGGCAGAGGGTGTAAGAGTTGTGTAAAAAATAAACAGGACCTTAGAACTGTGTAAAAACAAAAATTATATATACAAATTTTTTGCGGATCGTATATTTTTGGCGGCTCATATTTATTTTTGGCGGCTCATATAAAAAATAAGGATTAAAAAAAACAAATAGTTTCCACAGCTCAACCAAAAGTGCCGCCATAATTATTTTGACGGCACTTTCCATTTGAGTCGGAATTATCACGGCTCGTCATATATTGAGTCGTGATAATTATCCTGACACTTCATATAACAACTATACTTCTGTTGAGCCGTGGAAATTTAACAACTCAATTAATGAGCCGTTGAAAATATTTGTTTTTTCCAGCCATTATATGCGAACTCTCCCGTAGTGCTAACAAGTTTTCTCAATGTATCCAAGCTCGTTGCACACCAGACTAACCATAAATCAGTCTTCTTGGGTGCACATGCATGTTTTTTAGATACAAATTATCATTTTGAGTGAAGTCCTATTCTCGACTGATTCGAATCATAAAGTTCTTTTTTTTTGTTTGATAGAAGCAAACCAAATATATCATGATCTTTGCAAAAACAGGAGATTTATCTTCAACTTGTCAATCTTCTTTGTGTGATTTGCATTGTTTTCTTGCAACTTTTTGATAAAAGACATTAAAGTATTACTTTCAACCAGCAAATGAATATTAATACTTCACATGGGTAAAATACGACATTGTCTCCCCTAATGTTTGACCTGATTTTGAGTTTCCCCCTTAAAGTTTAAATTTTAAATTTTTATTCCCTCAAGTTTGGCCAAAGTGTAAGTTTGCCCCAATTGTCAACTTTTCCATCTAATTTTACGAGAAGAAATTTTAAAAATTGAAAAAATAATAAAATTTTTAATAATGCCACAATTTAACCCTTCCAGACATTTTAAATGTTACAATTAAGTCATGATTCGATTGGGGTTCGATTGAGCCATAATCGATAGGGATAGGCTATGGGTCTTGACAAAGAACGACACTCGAGACCCCTCGATTGGGGCTCAGGTTTACCAAGTCTGGGTTAAGACCCAGACTCGAGCCCCAATCAAAGGGAGACTCAGGTCTGGGTCTTGACACATACCTGGTCCCTTACCCATGAGGTGTCGGTTTGGGTCAAGACCCTGACCCGAGTCCCAATTGAATCGGGACTCAATTGTAACATTTGCAAACCTTTGAAAGGGTTAAATTGTGACATTTTGTTAATGTTCCTATTATTTATTCAATTTTTAGAACTTATTCTATTAAATTTGGATGGAAAATTGGACAGTTTGAGCAAACTTGAACTTTGGTCAAACATGAGAAAAGAAAAATTAGGATTTAAACTTTAAAAGAGAAATTCAAAATCTTGAACATTAGTGGGCAATGTAATATTTGAACCTATTTCACAAATAATTATTTCCAAATATAATTTCATGCAATTTAGTCAAATCACATTCTGATCTTCTCAATTGTGTATTTTGTTGAGAAGATCAAGTGTTTTTTTAGATCACACATAATTTCATAATTTTCCATGAGTTACCTCTTTCTCTTCTTCTTCCTTCTTTTATTTCTCGCACATGACGATGGAACCAAAAGATGATTTTCCTTCGCCAACAAACATTTTTCTTGCAAATTTTTAAGAAGCCTAATATTCCTTTCGTAACTATGGAGATTCCGACTAACATTTTAGGGTTTTTACTACTCTCGTTAGTTTATAGAGATGCGACTTCAGTAGGAGGAAAATTACATAGGAGGCTCTAGAAAGAAGTGTGGGAGGAAAAAATGGTCCATGGATGTGTGTAGGAGATTCCAACAACATTCGGTGTTGCTTTGAAAAAAGAATGAGATAAAGTCCCGAACCAAAACAGATGCATTCAATGATCTCATAAATAATCTTCGTCTCATCGATATGGGTTGTTACTCCATAAGTATGGTTACCCATATCGTACATATGGAGTAACAACCATATGGGGGGCGCCCGGGTTCGAGAAAGGCTTGGATTGGGGGTCGGAAAACTTGGATTGGATGGTCACATATCTGAAAGCCCAAATGATACATGAAATGCGATTCAGTTTGGATAAGGGGCGAAGGCAGAAAAATTATCGAGTGGGGGCAAATATTATAGTAAATACAAATAGTTGAACTAAAAAACATTATGTGGGGGCAAATATATGAATCAAAAAGGCTAAATTAAAAATTATTGCATTTTTTAGGGTTAAATTTACACATAATTAAAAGTTGAGGGGAACAATTGCCCCCTCTAGGCCTCAAGTAGCTTCGTCCCTTGTTTGGATCATCACTTGGTATGTGTGATTACCTCTATCAAAGAGAGAAAGGGCAACAAATGTTTCAAGTTCAAGGAGATGCGAACCAAAGAGAGCAAGGACTCAAGCGGGTGGATCGAAGGACTCGAGCTAGGAAACGACCAACATAGGAGGGAAAAAATTTGACGGACTACTTGTGGAGCAGGGCCTCTTTCAAAAAACGACAGCCCAGACCCAAGGAAAACCACGGGGGATTCTGCATGTGACACCTTCGAGAGCTGGTATGGGGCAATGAACAACCTATCAAGGGTGTATTGAAAATAATAATTAGATTAATTACTTTATCTTTTAGTTTATCGAAATCCTTTACAGTTATTTGGACATGTAGAGATAATTTTCTTTATGTTATATATACAGATATATACAAACAATTATACATATAGATAGATAGATAGTTATATATAAAGACTTTTCTTAGTATTATATAAAGAGTGCTCCTTGTATACAAAACTTTAAGTTTTTGCAATAAAATGAAATTAATCATTCTTGTTCATCCCTTAACATGGTATTAGAACATCTTTTTCTAAACTAAAACAACTTCCGTACCGACCTGCTCTATGATTTCTCGGTCAATATCTTTTCATCCCCGATTTTTTCGATATCTTTTGATACAATATGCTATCCATGTCAATAAGGCAAATAACCACCTTCTCCCTTTGGATTCCACAACATCTCGATCCGTTTATTTGACGAGTGGACATCAACATTAAGTGACACACATTGGTTATTTGCCTTATGGCCCCTGGTTTGTGCTTGTGAGAAGTACTTTTAGTGTCGAGTTATGATCATACTAGTTTAGGTGTTTAGTTAAACAATCTGCTAAATATGTTCGTTAATTGTATGTGAGCTATTTCTGTTTGATTATTAGTTGTTTCTGATATTGTTGTTACTAAGTTGAATTTGAAATGAATTTAACAATTATGAGTACTAGTTGTACACGTCGTGAATTGGAGAGACGTTTCATTCATGAACCGCATAATTATGGTATGATAACTATATTTAATTTTTAACATTTGTTTAAAATGATTAATGTTCTTTATGTTTATTTAACAAAATACAAATTTATGCTTAGATGTGCTAAATCTTGGTGATGGGGATGCCAATAAAGATGAAGATGCAAACTTAACTATAAATGTTGTTGGAGTTGAAGACAACTTACTCTATCACAATGAAGGAGTGGAGGTGATCAAATAGATTTTTAGAAGTTAATGTAAAACCATATTATTTTGTGTATTGGGTTTAAAACTATTGTGTTTGAATTTGAGACTATTGTCTTATATTGTGTTTAAGACTATTGTGTTGTGTAGTGTTTAAAATTATTGAGTTATGTAGTGTTTGAGAGTATTGAGTTATGAAGTGTATGAGAGTATTGTGATGAGGTGCTTATATTATTATATTCAATTTAAATAGCAAGTATTTTTACAATTTGTTTTAGTTAGTACATCAGTGAACCAACCATCAGACCGCACCAGTTCTGATAACATTAGTTCAAACCTCTTACATAAGATCAAAAAATCAACTTGCAAACTTATTAACAAAGGCTTTAGGTCGACAACAACATTTACTTCACAAAGATGAAATAAAAAATAAAAGATATCTTTCAAGAAAATGGATATTAGAGGAGGAGGAATATTGAAGATAATAATTAGATTAATTACTTTATCTTTTTAGTTTATTTAGATATTTTACCGTCATAAAGATATATAGAGATAATTCTCTTTATTTATATATAGGGTTAATTACTTAATTGGTTACACATGTTTCACCATTGTGCAGAATGGTTACACATGTTTCAAAATGTGATTAATTGGTTTTGCTATGTGACTAATTGGTTACACATGTTTTTCCCAATGTGATTAATTGATTATTCCGTTAGTAAACCGTTAATTATTTTTTTTAAATATATTATTGAATTGTAAAATGACTATTATGCCCTTAGTTGTATTGAAGAACACAGAATCGTCTTGAAGAACCAGAATCGAATCAAAATCGATTCGATGATCTTAGAACCCAGAAATATTGTTCTGGGTTCGTACCTGGAAGAGTTTGGTGAAGAATGAAGACGTACCTAGGCACAGAGGAGATGAAGAATGAAGACGAGGAGAAGAATGAAGAACAACTCAGGGGTGTATGAAAGGGTAATTAAGTCATTTTATATATCTAAATAGTGACTTAACTGTGATTTATGACGATGAACAGTAAAAAAATCGATTAGTCACATTACAAAACCAATTAATCACATTTTGAAACATATGTAACCATTCTGCACAATGGTGAAACATGATTAACCAATTAAGTAATTAACCCTTTATATATACGAATAATTCTCTTGGAATGCGAGTACAAACATCGGGTGAATCCAAACATCGGGTGAATCGGAGTAATTGCACAGATTGCCGAAGGTAAACTAGTGGGAGGAGTCAATAGATGCGTGAAGGGGTATGGAGGTGAGGTGCTAGAGGCTTCGATAGTCCTAGAGGGCATAAAGCATTTTCGACAGTCCTAGAGGGCATAAAGCTTGCGATCAGAAACGGTTGGAACGCGCTGATGGTGAAGCTTGACGAGGAGATCACCATTATACAGATTGGGAAAACATGGACCGAGGGAAGAAAATGAAGTACGACGCCCATAACCAACTACTAAGCAAGTAGCATAACACAGGATTTCGAGAAGCAAAGGTATGTGCAAATTGAATTATTAGGCAAATCAGAAAGGGCACGAGTCTTACCCATTGGTTGTCACTACTCTCATCCACTCTTTTACTTTTGTTTTACCGAGATTGTAGCTACGAAGCACCTTGATCTCTTAAGTGCTAATATGATTCCCCTGGTGGCCAAAAAAAATAAAAAAGTACGACTCCCATTAAACACACATTAACGATTAAGCTCTCTCGGCCAGACTTGAGCTCACTCCTGTCTCAAGACATAAGTCTAAATCTTTTTGTACCTATAATTTTGACCCCACTTAAGATCGCAGTTAAACCCAACTGAATATAGATAGATATGAAGTCGATAAAACTTTAACACTGCATTAATTAGCTTAGTTTTGAACCAAAAGTTGAATAGATCGAAGCAAATAAAATCCTTTGAAACGAAATAAATGGGTGATTGAAGAGGAGGCGCAAAACACAGGGCTGGAATCTCTATAACAAGCAACCAAGCAAGCGTTGTTCCGCTGAGCATGATATTCAAGAGACATGACAAAAGCTATAGCTAGGATCTTCTCCTCCTCCTCCATGCAGCAGCAAGGTTCATGATCAATCGCGCTCACTGATGGCAGTTAAGTGCTCATCAATCTCCTCAGTTGACAGCACCCTGAACACCGGATTGTCGCTTCTAACAACTCCAACCTGCACAATATTAGTTTGAAATCAAATGTTTCGTTTGTCATCACAGAACACACACAGAGTTGGTACATTACCTCTATTTCATTTGCCTTAAAGTCCTCCTGTAGGACTGATTGCAAGGCAGATATCGCAGTCTGCATCCAAATATTACCATAAATATAAATTAGTCAAATACACCAGAGCAAGCATATGAACTTGAACTGCCATCATCATCATAGTTTCTTGGATCCTCTCCATTTATAACAAGCCCACTACTGATAAATCACACATTTCTTCCTCAGACAACTCCCAATAAACAAAACATAAAGCTTATCTTTATATATATAAAAATAATAATTAATAAAAGCTATGAAATATCTTGTAAGTACAGAGATGAGGACAAACTATCCATACTGGCAGTAGGATATGATCAAACGATTCACCAACATCTTAGTTTAACATGTAAACATTATCATCATAATCCACAAGTTAAGAGCAAACCTAAGTATCAAACTAAAATTAAATCCACTTCACTAACATCTTACTCATAGATAATAAGAGGATAAATAAAACACTTTGTGATTAGTACCATGAAGAAATGACTCACAGTGATCTGCCAAACAATGATTAACTTTGAAAACATAAAAATAAAAACTTAACCCGGACCTGTTAAGATAGCTCTACAATATGAGAGTAAATACTGAAGGATACTGAAGGATACTGAAGGATCAAATACAAGTAAAAGTGGGCATATATCATCGTTGATGTACGGGTTAGGGGTTTGATTATTATATTCACACCAAAAATTCATGTAATCTATTTTCTCCATCAATGTGAAACACTGCAAGGAGGAAAGAGATGAACCTGCACAGTCTCTTCATAGGCAAACTGAGGATCATTCTTCATTTTCTTTTCCAAGAAATTGATCGCCTCCTGCTCTTTTCCCCCAGCGCTTGTTGCCTGCGATATATACGAATCTCATACCAGGAAGTTCCTTGCTTGATGCAATATCAGGAATCTCATACAAATCAACATAAAATGAACGGAAAAAGAAAAATACAAAACTGTCAATTGGTTCTAGACAATTCTAATAACATATGTAGGATACAAATTTAATGCTGATTTAATGGTTAAGCATACTCCATGATTAACACTCCGAGACAACTATCCGGGACAAGACAAACAAAAACCAGACACTGCAAATCCATAGATGTTCGCCTCATAGATATGTCACCTCATTAAACCAAGGTCTACTCCCACATATTTTTAATAGAAAGCTAAGAAACCCACACATATATCTGAAAATGAATTAAAACCTTCCTCATACCTTATGGCCAAAGAAATGCCCAGCAGGGTCACATTTGTAAAGTTTAGGTCCAGACTCTTCATCAATGCCTATAACCATGGCAACTACAAACAAAAAACGTGACAAATTACAACAAAATGTTCACTTTGATATCAAGACACAAACCCAACTGAATAATACTACTTCATCTAAATCATGTACAGCTACTACTGTTACGAGAGAAAGGTCAAACTAACATCTGTTACATACAAGGTAAAACATTAATAATATTATAATACTACACAATTGATCACTTTATCTTAGTCTTCACTACCAAACACAATTGCAGTAGATGTTATTATCATCTTTACTACTATATGTTATATAACATTTTATATATCAAGTTCGAAGAGGCAAGCGCCTTTTGTGCACCTCAAAATTGAGATATTTAGCCTTTGTGCCTCACCTCAAACTTTTTAAAACACTGCTACACATTGATCTTAATAACAATGAAAAATATTGGTAATACCCACCTACTCCAAGCGGTCTCATATAAGCATGCTGAGTATAGACTTGGGATTTGTCTGCTATCCTGTACATAAAAGAATATGCCATGAGTTGATTTTTTTTCAATTAGACCTAAACCATTAAAGCATGCACCATTTTGATAATTAACCTTTACAAATGAATTAGATGCAGAAATGAGTTTTACATGATAGTAATCCATATATCATGAATACAATCAATTGTTAATAATATACCCATGTCGAGAGCAAACTGAATACAGCCTCTCACTCCACAAGATATATTTAGTCTTTTTAAGCAGACTAGGTTTCTACCAGTTACGCCTTACTCCAGAAACTTAGTCTATCTGCTGCTCCATTAAAATGTGCAAGAAAAATACTCTGGTGCAAAACAGTAATACCGTAGAATGTAATTCAAGAATCGTACAATTCAACTTCCATACCATTTGGCCAAAATATCAACAGGCATCTCATATCCATACTTATGGCGGAACTCAGCTGCTTCATTCCTTGCTTGTTGTACCAGGGTTCTTGCATCAGCTGGGAATCAACATAAATAGAGTAGATCATAATAAACATTGAATCAACCAAAACTAATATCTAAACAAATGAAACCTCACAATGTCAAGGGAGAAATACAATCATACAATATACATAAGATTAATATAAAAGCAGCATAAACAAAGTTAAGGTGTTTGCTTAAGAGAAAAACTTAAAACTGCTATGTCCTTTGCTACCAGACCATTCATCTAAGATTCCAAGACTCCTAAGTATCACAAGCAACTAGTTGGTACTTTCTTCTTATGTTCAAAGTGTATCAAGTAAGGTATAGCTGTAGAAAGATGTTGAAACATATAACAGGTAGCCCCTTACGCTCTATTAGTATATGGTTTACCACACAATCATCTGGATAAAGGAGATAACCAGAACCGAACTAACCTGTCATGCCAGTAGCCAACAGACCGAGGTACTTCGTGATGGGGAAAAGATGAGTTACGCTGGTCTGATCTAAAAGCTTGTCCTGTGCAAAGAGCTCGATAATTTAGGACTATAATCCAACATTAACGATTAATGTTCTCTAAAATTTCTTTCCACTAAAAATCAGATGAAAAATAGCATAATTACAAGTTAGCACTCACCGGGACCTTCTTTTGAGTCACTACACAGACCGAATCCTTCCCTCGTACACCAATAGATGTAATTCCAGAGGCCTTAACAGCCTTGAAAGCGTACTCTGTCCACAATTTACCGTCGAAATCCACAAGTCATTATCACAGTCCATTTCAAAACAGAGATCACACTTGGTGATTTGGAAAATAAATTATTCGATTCACTTTGCTAGCCAAATTCGAAGAGTGAGATAGTGAAACTGACCCACTTGAAAGAGACGGCCTTCGGGAGAGAAGATTGTGATGTGACGATCGTATCCACCTCCACTTCCACGACTCATGGCGATGGTTCGAACTTCCGGCTCACCGATTTAGGGTTCTCACTAAGATCGTCGTTGCTCTCTGGTTGGTGTATGCAGAAAGGGAACTTCAAACTTGAGAGAGACAGACGACGGAGAGTATTTTGCTGTTTTGCATCACGGTGACCTCTCTTACAAGTTAGATCAGACCTGGGCCGTGCTACTTAATTTGTGTCGAATGTTTAGTTTTTGGGCTGGTTGTTATAGCGCGATAATTAATTTTTATAGTAAACGCTAAGTGAAAATATATATGTAATTTACCTATTATTTAATATTTATTATATTTTTATTTTATAAAAGTATTTTGAATTAAGAATAAATTTATCTTAATAATATTATACAATAAAAACATAAAATATATTTATAAATAATATTAACCCTATTAATATTTGTGTGTAATATAAATTATTTTAATATTATAATTCTGTTAAATAAAATTAAGATTAAGTCTATTTATTTATAAAACTAACTAAAAAAATACATGAATGAATGATTGTTGAAAAGCAATAGTGACAATTATTAAGAAAATATTAATTAATAATTTTAAGTTATTTTTTGTGCTTTTGTCACTTCTATTTGTTTAATATGTTAATGAAAATGATAGTAACAATATCTACAAAGAAAATTTTGTTTATTTTCTATTTATAAAATATATTAAGTCTATAAATATAAAAAAAAAAAATTTAATATATTAATGTTCATATAATACTTTTAACTTAACTATTGTGGCTTTATGACTTCTATTAGTTTTCTATACTTATATAAAAATGTCAAAAGAAATTCCATATTATTATTATTCTTTCATTCATATGCTAAATTTGTATTACTATTTTAATTATAATAAGCTAAACAATGTTGATATGCAATTTGATAAAATTATTATTTAACAATCTAAATTTATACTTAATTAATCTATTTAACATTTAATTGCAATTTTTTATATGTTCATACTTGTTATCTATCAAATATAATATTATGTATTTTAGTATTTTATAAAATTCACTATATACAATATATTTAAGATAAAATCATAAATATACATGTAAAAAAAACAAAAAACAAAAAGTTAAAATTTTGTAACTTATCTTGAGAGTGAATAAGAAGGTTTGAAGAATTTTAAAGTGATTTACATGGTATGACACTTAGGATGGAGAATTTTATGTTTGACATGAACTAATTGAAATTGATTATTATGACATTAGGAGTGAGAAAATACATCAAAAAGCTTAGTTGTCATAATTGTATACATTCTAACCAAATTAATATATATGTAGATATGCTGAAGAAATAATACATGAAGTAGTTAGTAGATGGTATAAAAAAATCTATCTATCTTATATATTAATTTAGTTAGAATGTATCCAATTATGATAAATGGGTTTGGGCAAAAAAAATCGGTTTGACCAAATCGATTCAGAAAATAAATGGTTTTTATTTAAAATATGGAGTGGTTCATGCTAATTATAAAGAATTGATTCACATATGGTAAACTATACCATTTTAATAATCGGTTGTAATACATTATTATTTAACAAAAAATCTAATCTAACCCTTAATTTCACTTTTGGCTTCACAGTTCAGCTTTCAGCTTCAGGTTAGCCACCGTTCCATGTCCACCATTCCACGTCCGCGCCACCGACCGACGTCCAGCTCTAGCGACCAACACAATTAGTAGCTGAAAGGATGCACCTGCAGAACTTCAACTTTTGTTCTGTGAGTTTGTGATTGTGCCTAAGAAAATTGTTGAGCTAAGGTTGGAGATTCCCGTCTTTTATAATTATGATTTTGTCTAGTAGTAGTGTCCATGATAATACGACAATTTTCTTAATCATTCCCAAAATTTAGTTCAACAATTGAAATGATTGATTAAACGTCCATGAATAAGGTATTACAAATGTGGACTCATTCTGGCACAATGGGACTGATGTTGATTCTGCAACCAGAATCAGTCCACAAGTGGGACTAATAATGATTCTAGCTGCTTAATTAGTCCCAAATGTGGTTTGATTCTGCAACTAGAATCAATCCACATTGTATGTGGACTGATTATGCAGTTGTAATCAGTCAACGTTGGAGGATTGTGGACACTAGAACTAATATATAGTTCTTATTTTGTATTTCAGATGTCCTTGTTGTCAATATCTTTTGATGGTAAACAAAATCGTTGGAAGTTAGGAGTTGGGGCTCAAAAGAGAAAAACTTATGGAGGGAACTACATCTTCTGATTCAGATTAATCACCACCTATAGCATGAGAAGTAACACCAACTACTATAGATCCGAAGTAAGGTAGTAGTACCATTGGTGGTTGTAGTTGGAAGAAACCTAGAAAAAAAATCTATCTCCAGCATGGAGACATTTCACCAAATTCAAACATGTTAATTCGAAGGGTAAGGCGATTGGTAAGTGCAATTATTGCGGTGAATAAATTGTAGTAGATGTGACAAGTGGCTTGAAAAATCACATGAAGAGATGTAACAAGTCACCTTTCAAGGTAATACTAGATAGTTTTTTCACTAAAGAAAATTATGAAAAGATTGGTAGTGGTGCTAGTTCTACTCGTCCACATACTCATCCGAATACAAATTCTAAATTTGATCAAGCTATATGTCGAAAGGAGATAGTTCAAATGTTTATTGTGGCTGAACTCCTGTTCAGGTTCATCGAAAATGAAGCATTTCAAAAGTTTCTTAAGGTATTATAACCAAGATTTGAGATTCATTCATGCAGAACACTATCAATAGGTAAAATTTCATAAGAATATCTTAAACTTTACTCAAGTTAGTAATCATACAAGTGATCATGTGGGTAGAATTATGAAGGAGAAACTTAAAGAGGGGAAGATTACGAGGGTTTAAAGTGTTACAATGGATAATGCTAACTCGAACAATGCTGCAGTTAATTACTTGAAAAATGCTTCATGTATTGGGACCCTCAGTATGTTTTTAAAGGTGATTTTGTTCAAATGTGTTGCTGTGCTCATACCCTGAATTTGATTGTCCAAGATGGATTGTCAGAAATTGATGAGTCCATTCATATCTAGAATCCGTGTTGCAGTTAAGTATGTTATATCATCTACATCAATGTTCAGTACTTTAAGACTCATGCTAAATCAGAAAATATTAAAAGTCAACGCATGGTGTGTTTGGATGTGGAAACTCGTTGGAATTCTACATTTAGGATGTTGAAAGTGGCTTTAATATATCAGAAGGTGTTTCTACAACTAGAAGGATGGAAAGTTGAGAAGTTCAGTGAAGAGCTTGAAAATGGGGTGGGAGTACCTACTGAAAATGATTGGAATCATGCACGTAGTATTTTGCGTTTTCTAAAGGCATATTATAATGCTACTTTTCATATTTATGGAGCGTCATATGTTTACTCTTAAAAAATAAACATAACTTAAAAATTAGAATATATAGACTAGATTAACCTCAAGTTGATCTCCACAGAATTAGTTCTGCAGATCAGCTTCAGGGTTAATCTAAAAAAACATTGCAGATCAGTTTCTGTACTGATTTACAAAGTTGATTCTGCAGATTAGTTTCAGGATTGATCTACAGAATTAGCTCTGCATATAAGTCATGAAATTGATATGCAGAGGTGATTTTGCATATCCGTTTTGGGTTTAATCTGCACAGCTGATTCTGCAAATTAGCCCCGAAACTATTCACTTTGCAAATCAGTTCCTTACTTGTAGATATTTTTTGTTTATCGCAACTGTAAAAGTTCTTTATTTGCATTGATAGGTCTTAGTTTTTTTTTTCTCAAGGATATGATACCAATATCATATATGGATAAATTAAGGTGTCACATTTGGATCGAGCAAAGAATCCAATAATAATAAGACACTTTTGTTTTCAAATTTTATGTGAATTTGTTTATGTATTATCGAATTGATTGTTAATTTTTTTTTTCTAAAAAAAGTTCCATCGAATCGGTTCAAGAGAGGTACAGTAAATCGTAAAAAATATGGAACGATTCGGGTGAATGGGTCGAACTGGATCTTTACCACATTTTAGGTAATGTACGGTTCTGAATCGGTTTAGGATTAAACTGGTTCATGCCCAACCCTAGTGACAAATAAGTTTTTTGATGCATTTTTTCACTCCTTATATCGAAATAATCAATTTTAATTAGTATTTGTCAAACATAAAATTCTCACGCCTAAGTGGCATGCTATGTAAATTACTTTAAAATTCTCTAAACCTTATCATTCATTCTCTAGATAAGTTACAAAAGCATAATATTTTTTCTTTGATTTTACATGTATATTTATGATTTTATCTTAAATATATTGTATATAGTGACTTTTATAATTTACATAATATTATATTTGGTGGATAACAAGATGAATACATAAAAAGTTGCAGTTAAAATAAATAAACTAATTAGCTATAAATTTAGGTTGTTAAATGATAATTTAATGAAATTGCATATCAACATTCTTTACCTTATTATATTTAACATTTTAATATAAATTCAACATCTGATTGAATAATAGTATGAAGATAATTATTTTACAGTTTTATATAAGTACATAAAACTAATAGAAGTCATAAAACTATAATAGTTAAATTAAAAGTATTATATGGACATTAATATAATAAAACAAATATGAAACATATTTTTATATTATAGACTCAACATATTTTATAAATAGAAAATAAATAAACTTTTCTTTGTTGATATTTTTACTATTATTACAAGTAATAAAAAATTACTAATGATTTTTACATTTTCATTAACATAATAGACAAATAGAAGTGACAAAATCACAAAAAGTAACTTAAAATTATTAATTAACATTATATTAATAATTGTTACTATTGCTTTTTAATAGTCATTCATGTTTTTTAAATAATTTTATGATTAAATGGTCTTAATCTTGATTTCTTTAACATAATTATAATATTGAAAAATAGAATAATTTATATTATATACAAATACTAATAGGGTTAATATTGTTTATAAATATGCCTTATTTTTTTATTGTATAATATTAAGTTAAATTTATTTTTATTTAAAATACTTTCATAAAATAAAATTTTAACTATACAATAAGTAAACTATACATATATTTTCACTTAGTATTTAATATAAAAAATAGTTCTCACGCATAGCGCGTGTGAACTTTCAAATTATATTTATTATTGGACTAAGATATGGGTTCAAAATGAAATAAACTTTTCTTTTTTATATCTACAAAATTGAATTTACGATATGTTTATATACCACCTTAAAAAGGTTACAAGAACTGCCTTACGTCCAATTCATTATTCTTTAATATAATCTTTGGGATATATCATCTATTCGGTCACTACCATTTGTTAATGTTATATTATTGTTCAAACTTGTGTTATGGAAGGGGTGTTTGTTTAGTAGAACCATATTCCGTTCTTTGGCTACCCAAATTAGTTGAATAAGGAATAGAGCCAAAATTACAAAATTACCCTTAACTATTTTAATTAATTACGAAAGTACCTAAACCTAAATACATTTTTGTAATTAATTTAATTATGTACTACGTTTTATTTAATTTAGGGTTAATTACCTCAACCGTTACTTATTTTTGGCCCATGTGATTAAAAGGTTACTCATCTTTTTTGGTGTAGTTGAAACGTTACTTAAGTTTGAACATGTGACTGAAAGGTTACTCCGTGAAGTTTCCGTCAAATCGTACCGTCTAAATGTCACGTGCACAACACATGACCCAATTAAAACGATTTGAAGTCAATTGAAAGGACGATTATACCATTTGTCACATTTGCAACGTTTTCCCATCCTTTTATAGTCATCCCCACACTCCAACTTCCCATCAACTTCCATTTCCCTCCAACCGAAACTTGCAGACCTCCTTCCGCCCCGATAGTGTCGATTTTCAGCACGGAAGGAACCCTCCTCAGTGACATTGCGTTTCAGAACTTCAACTGGAAGTAAGTTTGTGTTTTTGCTTCGATTGAACTTCGATTTATGTGGCTTTTCGCATTCTATCTGTTTTCGGACTTGGGTTTGTGTTCTTCTACCCTGTTTCACTTCGTTAATCTTCGATTCGGTTGAAGATTAGGGTTTTGATGTTGATTTGCGGTACAAAATGATGAAATTGCTGCATAATATGTTCGTATTTCGGTGTGTTTGTGCGATTTGCTGCAAATTGATGTTGAAGTTCGGCTTGTAGGTTAGGGTTTTCTGTTGATACGCTTCGTACGTGTTGTAGGTTGTCGATTTGGTAACAAAGTTTTGATTTTTATTGTGAAAGTTTGTTTTTTTTACCTTTGTATATGCTGCTTTTGGTTTGATTCGGTGGTTTATGTGTTTGGATATGCTATTAATTAAGTTTATGCCGTGTGAATTTGTGGTTTGTGGGTTACGTTTGTTCTGCATTATGTGATAAATGTGTTATCTATGTTGACAAATGACACATACATTTATCCGCAGGAATGTCATCCAAATACTACATTTATACGCTATACATTAGGCATGGTGGTAAGTGGATTGACAATGGGGGAATTCATGCATACGAAAGTGAGGAGAAGCCATTTGTCATACCGTGGGAGAATATGAATTACGAGTTTCTCTCCGGATTAGCGGTCATATATTGCAATCTATTAGACGATGGTCGACTTCTATACCTCCCACTGAATGGAAACCCGAAGACAGATTTGAGGGTAATCAGTCATGAGAAAGACATTCCATTACTTTTGGAGTCGCAAGGTACTTGTGAAAAGATTGAAGTTTTCGTGTTGCCTCCCTTAAGCCAAGATGAGTGTTTGAAGGATCCCTTTTTTATGATGATTCACAACAAAATGGTTGAAAAGGTGAAATCAGGTAGACGGAAGGAACCCAACCTAGAAATTGGTAAGAAGCATCCTGTTGAGGATGAGAGCAAAGGTAAGAAACCAGTTGGTGACAAAGGTAAGAAACCGGTTGTTGAGGAAGATCACAGTTATGACTCCATATTTTAGGATGATGTAACCCTAGCCAATCTTCTAGACGAGTTAAATCACTTCAAGTTCGAGGGTGAGACGAGTGAAAGTTCGGTGGAGTCTGGTCCATCATCCAAAGTCGATGCGAAAACAACGAATGAAGACGGAAGTAAAAAACAGAAATCACCGATAGAGAAGGAATGGCCATGGGAAGTCCCTGGTTTTGGAGCAGACATAAGTGATTGTAGAAGTGACACATTGGAAATGGGTGGACAAGCGGATGTACAAGATGATGCCTCGACATGTGCGTTTTTTAAACATTACAACGGCGAAAAGAATTCAGGAGATTTCGAGCTGCAACTGGGCATGTTGTTCGGTAGTCGGGAAGCCTTCAAGCAGGCCATGAGAGACCATGGAATATTTCATGGATACGACATCGTCATCCCAGTGAACAACAAGATTCAGATGGAAGTATACTGCACCCACAAGTGAAGATAACACTTCATTTAACAACATGTCCACAAACATAAGTCACCACCTTTGCAAAATACACATTGTTCTTCATCATTCAGTTACAGACAAAGGTACAACTAACTTCTACTAATTCTTCGCAATTGAACTTAGAACAAAAACAACAACAACAATTACCAAGACTGCAACTAACTTCCGATTGGGTCGACTTTCAAGAGCTTGGGTTTTCGCAGCATCCAATTGTTCTTTCAAATGTTTCTCTCTTTGTTGAAATTGCATCACTGAAATCCGACCGTAAGGGCACATAGCTGGAACTTCTCAGTAAAAAAAACACATCTGGGGTTCTGTACAGACTACAAAAGAAGAAACAACAATTAGTTACCTCAGATTTGACGATTTAAGGTTCGAAAATAAGGCTTTACGGTTCAAATTACTGCAGCCAAATGAATTAGGGTTGCCAATTAAAGTTACCCACTGTCAAATTACCTCAAAATTGGGGCATCCATGAAAACGGCGAGAGAAATTCTGCCACGTACCAGCAGATTTGACGGAGCACACAAGCCCACAGTAGCACATTCTCAAACGCGAAGCTCCGTGGTTGGGATTAGGGGAAGAGATTGACCGAGATCGAACCTTTCTACGGTTGTCCGAACCCATAGGACAGCATTCATCCGCAGACTTCATGGCTTCTCAAATTCTTTTCCAAGAAATTAATTGATAACATTGTTCACTGAGTCTCGACTTCCACATTATGTCACCCACTATTAGTTTCCAAATGTGGTACTTTTAAAATGGGCATTGCCTCAACGTACTCTGCATCTTCTCCTCTCACTTATTTGTGCATGTCGTTGATCATTCTTCCATTTAAGTCATGGCCAATAACCCCAGCCTCCTTATTTTTTGTTGTGGGTACCAAGAGGAATCGCAGTTTAACTCACTCTCATCTGTTGGCAGTGTCCAAATGCGGGTCTCGGTTGCGGCTCGACGATTCACGGGGGTTCTTCCCAGTATTCATATGTTTCTCGTAGAAAGCTCCATGTGACTTCCAAGGAATTCGGTAGTTTACCCTCGAAAGCTAACTTGCACCTAGCTTTCCAAATATGTTAGCATGTTATTAAAATCATATTCCATATTACCTTTTGGATTTCCCTAGAGATATTCGACTCATTCCTTCTCTCGATTAGCCACTCCACGAGGGTATTAACTGGAGATAGATCCGGGAAACTCCACGAGGGTATTAGCTGGAAATAGATCCGGGAATACTCTCATGACACCGGACCATATCATTGTAGTCCAATCACACTGATAGATTAGGTGTTCTCTCATTTCAATATTCCCATAAAAAGAACAAGCGGAGTCGACTAGCATCCCTCTGTGTGCTAAATTTGGTCGGGTCCCAATGAAGTTAGTGACGAGTCTCCACATGAAAGTATTTATTTTAGGAAATACCTCATACTTCCATATATGTGGCCATAGTTTCTCTATCATGTTTCCCTCTTTGTCATCGATCGAAGTCTGTATTGTTATTTGTTCCGAAGGTGGTGGTAAACAATTTTACAGATGAAACACCTTCTCAGTTATGGGGACATAAGAATATCTTGACATACCTTAGTTGGTACGGGGACTCGCAAGATGTCTTTTGATACTTCTTGGTTCATGATCTCACATATATACTTTTTATCCCACTATTTTGGATGATAGAAGCCACCTTCGTGTTAATAACCACTGAAATTTTTAGTTGGTGCTCGATCCCCGTGTTACTACCTTTGTAAATTCATGCATATTTTTCTAGGGAAAAGTATGAAAAAGATGTAATATGTTTGCCCAATGTGGTGAAAGCGACACATTTGTTGTTTTTGATGCAACATGTTTGTTGTTGTTGGTTTTTGATGCAGTCGTTAAGTGCCTACATGCCTTGCACGTGACCTCCGTGTAGTGTGAAATTCCTCAAATACCCTTGTCTTATCCAGCGTTGTTATATGCAGTGTTTCTCCATGTTTGTTCTTCATTCAGGATCCTTGTCGGATCTCTGACTCAAGGGCCAGGCGGATCTCTGACTGTTGTGTCAGTGCCGGCGTTGAGGAACTCAGAGCACAAGGTTAGCATCTCCAAGTTCTGCTTTCTCAGATTGAGCGGCGGCCCTTCATCAGACATTTTCGGTCCTCCACCTCTAATCGGCGGTATCTCCACTATAGGGAGTCATTGCAAACAGTCTTCTTCCTATTTCATGATGTTCTGTTTCTGGAGCTTCAGGGTTTTTCAAGATGGGTAGTACAGCTCTCATGGCGAGATTCTTCAGAGCCATTGAAGCACCCGATTAATCAGAATTGGTCCAAAAGGATTTGTTTTGGTCAGTTTCTTAGAAGCTTGCTTGGCGTCTACTTTTCGCTCGAATATGACACAAGCCATGCTATGTTTTTCTTCTGAAATCGGGAAATTGATTCCCTTGAGTGCACTGAATTTGATGAGCTCGGTTTCCATGGTTTCTTTTGTAAGCAGAGGGATGCTTCGATCGAACGTCAAGAGAAGGGCAGTCCCAATTGTTGGTCTCTTCCTCTTCAGGTCGTATCTTCAGGCAAAACAGAGGATTCCTCTTTTTGCTGTTTCTGGTCTCATTGCACTTTGAGCTCTATTCGAGTTTTGATGGACGAAATTGCGGAATTAAATTGTGTAAAGCCTATGGCCTTGTCTTGCACATATATTGAGCAGTGTATTCTTGCATGTTCATTCATCTTCAACCAAAATCCCGATATAGAGCCACATTCAATCAATTTACCGAGTTCATACTGTACGGTGCAGAGAATTTTCATGCTGAAGAAGACTCTGCAGGAGGTAGTTGTCAGTGAAGAATGGAATCAATTGAAACTTGGAATTTCTGATAATGTTCAAGGAATTGAAGCTGCTATTGTTGGGGACGAGTTCTAGACGCAGGTTCATTCCTATATGCAATTATGCGAGTCATTCATCAATTTAATGGATAAAAAACAATCTTTGGTGATGGGTGATGTTCATTTATGTCGATTTCAAGCAATCGAGTCTCTAAAATTGTGAAAGTAGTGGTCGGAAAAGGGAAAAACAAGGATAAAATTGTGATGCGTGGTTGGAAAGTAGTGTCGGAAAGCAAGGAAAATGGTGTTCAAGGGAGTTTGGTGAATCCGAGTTCATCTTCAAAGGGGAAGGCGTGGGGTAATATTGCTCATCTTGATCAAACCAAGTCGATTGTAAGTGGTGATTATTAAGAACAATGAGAACAAAATGTTCGTGGGATCAAGATTGTGGCAATGTTGACTATCTAATCTGCAGATGAACGGAATGGTGTTCATTGCATTTGAGTTTGTTGGTGGCAGTAGAAGAGATGAAACTACTGAAACAACTCAAAGAGCATAGGGATGCTCTTGTCAAATTGCAGCTCGATAGGTAATTAGATTTTGCTTTCACCTGAAAAACTTTTCTGTACAATGTTCTGAATTGAGAATAGGCAGACTAGACTCAGTGTGACATATGGGGAAATACAGGTAGGGGTAACTTCAGCATTTCTAAAATATTTTATTTAAATGTTTAAAAATATGTCACTTGCGTGGCACATGAGGGTTTTTAACGGGAGAACAAATAGAAAAACAAACGTTTTCATCTAAAACCTACAAAATGATACACGTTACATCAAATACCTACAATCCAAAACAAGTTACATCAACCACTACTTTTGGCAAACATATTACATTCTTTTCAAACTTAACCCTATTTTTCTAGTATGATCCTCTTTCCATTTAGTACTTTCCAGAAATCCTCATCTCGGAGACCAACCCCATGATGTCCCCAACCTCATGAACTCACTGTGCTCGAACTACAAACCCTTAATTGTTTTTACCCAAGCGCAGTAGGTTCCGAGATGACCCGAGCAACCATCTTGTTTAATAATCCGAGGTTAAAAGTCTTGGGCTTCTTAAAGCCCATGCCTCCGTGTTGTTTGGCTTTCGTCATCACTTTCCGACATTTCCAGTGGACCTTTCGACCTGAATCCGACATTTCCCACCAGAGTCGTGCTATCATAGCATTTATTTTTTAGCACCAGGTGGTTGGTAGTTTGAAAACACTCATCGCATAGGTAGAGATTTCCGTAATGACTGCTTTGATAAGCACCTACCTACCCGCATTGTTGATCATGCACATCTTCCACACCTGGAGTTTTTCCTAGATTCTTAATTTGAAATAGCCAAGTGTTTCTTTCATGGATCTTTCCCACGTGGTTGGGAGCCTAAGTTATTTGCAGAGGTCTATAAAGTTTTGGATGTCGCACGCATTTCCGATATCTGACATGTGTTTTTCATTCGTATTGGCACTGAAATAAAGGCTCAAAATTCCAACATTAACTCGTTATCTCGATGTATGGAACTATTTATCAATGACTGAGTTAAGGTTGCACGCATTTTGAGTGGTTCCCTTATGAAGAACGACGAGTCATCTGCAAAGAGCAAATGATATACCAACACTGAGTACTATATTGATGATATACATTCCTAGATCCATCGACACCATTTTTCACTGAAGTCCATACGTTCCATAGAGCCCACTAAGAAGTCCCATTTGACTATATCATACGCTTTCTGCATATCCACCTTAACTCGCAATTCATCCTCTGTGCATTCCTCCGGGAACAAAGAAAGTGGAAAACTTCATACTCAATTAAGATATTATCCTATATTGATCATCCTAACCTAAAAGCTAGCACTTTGAAACGGAGTGATAAACTCCAGTAAATAGGGTTTTAGTCTATTCACCAAAAAATTTGAGATTATCTTTTATCTAAAATTACAGAGGCTAATGGGTTTATGGGTTTATCTAAAATCGCTAGGCCTTATGGGTTTATCAACTTTCGATATCCAGGTTATGTTTGTGTGGTTTAGGGTGGGGTAGAGCTTACCTATATTCATGAAGGATCTGACCATGGAGATCACATCTCGGTGTATGACGTCCCAAAACATTGGTAGAATACCCCTGAAAAGCCATCTGAACCCGGAGAACGCGATCCCTCATTTGAAAAATTGTGGTTTGTACCATTTCTTCCTTTACCCCTTTAGTCAACTCATAGTTCATATTTTTTGAAACCAGTCTCGGAACATTGTCTAATATATCCCTCGTTTCTTGTCCCTCCTCCATGGTGAATAGGGTCGAGTAGAAACGGTGTAACTTCATTGTGATCAGATTATCTTATGTTAGTCACTCCCCCTTGTTCTTCTATAGTTGGAGTATTTTGTTTCTATTTCGTCTCTTTATTGTATATATGTGGAAAAAATTTGAGTTTCTAACCCTGTGGTTGATCCATTTAACTCTTGACATCTGGCGTTAGTAGGTTTCTTCCTTTTTCCATGAGGATTTCAATTCCTCTTTCATTGCATATTCCTCCTCTTGAGCTTGGTGACTTGTACCCTCGATCATTCTCCGGAGTTGAGTAGTTATCTTCTTGATTCTTTTACAATTATTTCCAAAGTAACTTCTACTCCAGACAATTAGCACACTTCTACACCCACCTAGTCTAGTTGGTAGTTCAGTATGGGTGAGTGATCGCCCCGTCCCCGTCCATGCTTGTTTAACCACCACCTCGCAATCACTATTTTGCAACCACATCTCCTTGAACTGGAATCTCCTTCTACTTCTTTTGTCTTTGTAGCACATGTGGATAACCAATGGGGAGTGATCTAATCCTATTGCAACTTCATTGGATATTTGTGTATTAGGGTATTTGTCTATCCACCCTGTATTTCATAAACCACGGTTGAGACGTTCTCTAACTCTTTCTGCTCCCCTTCCATTATTACTCCACCTATACTTGGGTCTTTAAACGCTAGATCGTCGACTTTGAGACTGTAAATCATCGAGTTAAAAACGTCTATTTTTCTTTGGTTTTATGGAGTTTATCAATTTTTTTCATATTTATAGTAGATATCATTGAAATGTTTGACACAAAGTCATGGTCTGCGTCTATCCATTCCAATTTTTCAGAGAGTCTCTCAATTCCTCATTCTCTAGCCGAAGACGTAACCCATATACACCTATGGATGTATATATCGTCACTTTTGATGGACATTATACAATTAGTGATGTTCTGGTCTTGTATTGCACACTAAGATTGATGTCATCCTTCCACTATAACGCGAGTCCACCGTTAATTCCATTTGGTTTAGAATAATGTGCCTTATCCATTCTAACTGTCCTCCTTACCCTCTCACAGACACCGTACATATTCTTCATCTCCATTAAGAAGATGACTGAGGATTGAACCCAGAGGTTAAAATCCTTCAGGTATGGACTGTCAAGAAGGAACCTAGGCATTGACAGTTCTAGCAGAGTATATTCATCGTCCACATGTGGCTATTGAAGGATAACCACCAGAACTCTTGCTAGATTTTCCTCCAGACTTGTTTTTTTTTATCATACTTGTGTTTGATCGAATTTTGTTCCTCGGTGAAACAATTGAAGATTTTCTAGGTGTTTTCTCTTGGTGTTTACTATCACCCCTCTTTGTTTTGTCATTAACTATGTGGTTGGGAGGGGTTACCAGGAAGGGATTGATCTTCATTATTTTTGTATTCTCATGCGGGCCATCTTCATATCTATTATTCCTCTTTAAAGACATTTTGTTGAGGTATGGGCTTAGGCCAATTTGGATGGGGTTAGGGTAATTAATCAGGTTGATATGCGAGGTAAATCACGAGTAGAGGGGACTCATGGTAGTAATGTTCATTGATGTGTGTAAGGGTCTTTCCCGGTTGGGTGGGGAAATTAGGAAGAAAATTGATGATGAGTGGGTTGTAAGTTTCATTTCTTGATATGTCATGGGGGATCTTAGGATAGGTGAGACTCGAGATTGTGGGGGTTGGGTCGAGTAGTAGTGGATGGGATGGTTTCGTGATGTAGCTAGATGTGGGTTCCGGTTCATAGAAATTGGCGTGGGAAAGGTCTTAGTAGAGCTTGGACAGGGTTCATATTAAGGTCGAGTGGAGTTCTTGTCAGCCAAGTGGGGCGGAACGTAGGGGCATGTTTAGACTCGTGTTTCGTTTGTATGTTCTTTCCTATCCATATCGTCATGGGAAAATTGAGGTATGCGTGTCGATGATTGCCACCTTCGATTTGTGGGTTATCATGATTCCAAATTGTCTGGAGGGTCTCACACATCCATGTTTTGGGTGTTCTCTTCCATATTGTCGTGATGTTTCTCCTTTATAGTTGACTTTTTCTCCCTCATCATGTCCTTACAGATTTTTCTTAAAGCATCTCTAACTCGACTACTACGTTTCTGTCCTCCCACGTTGTAACTGGAGGCTTGTCCTTTCGGTCTCACCCTTAATATACAAGGGTCGTACATTGGAGAGTCCACTTCGGTTTCTGACATGACGATATCTGACTTGCACTGTGTTGAGGAGTGACCCAGTTTTCCACACGCATAACAAAAATTTGAGAGTCTCTCATACTTGATTTCTATATATTTTTCTTTGTTTCAAGAATTCGTCCACCAAAATCTGGCATGAAGGGTTTTGTTTGTGTTTATTTCACCTTCCAGTCTCACAAAACCTCGACGAATTTGGTCTTTCTGTTGTTCAACTTGTATGCATCTTCCAATATTGTTTCCTATTGTCCAAGCATTAGTGATCTTCTCAAGCTCTAAGTTGTGTACTTAAACCAAAAACTGAATCCATTTGAAATCAACACCCTTGAGACTCTTTTTTGGATCCCACTTCGTAATGCTTAAGCAATGTCCTTGCACTGACCAAGTGGATTGATCTAGTAACGAATTTTATCCTCCTCATTCTCGAATTCAAATAGTAGAAACTGATTGATCATGTCCAAAATACTAACCGTCTTATATTTTGTCCAAGCTAGGTTTAGGATGTTATGAATGGTTATTGATTTCACTCGTCGTCGAGTGATGAGTTTTCTTATGTATTGTTCGTTGACCAATAGATGTGGATCCGAGTTCAGGGATACAACTGCTTTTTGGGATGAACTCTCATACCACCGTTCTACATGTCGTAAGTCCAGGCTAATTTTCCACGGTCTCGTCCAACCTGCAATAAAGTAAACAAAATTCTCAAGGATCCCAATTATGATACATAAATTTGGTGGGCAAAAGGTGATGTTGTACAGATCAATGGAGGGATTGCTGAACACAAACACCCAGGAGAAAAGGATGGGTCGTAGAAACGCTCCGGGAAATACCGATTCTGACTGCTCGAAAGAAGTCAAATCACGCACGAAAGTTTTTTTAGGCGAAGATTGGAGAAGACACACACAATTTCTTGGCGCTGGAGAGTTTCTTGGCGTCTATGGTTAGAGATTATAGGTATTTAATAATAATAATTTATTGCTAAGATATTATATTTTTATTATTCTTTAATAATTTAAATTAGTATATTCTAAATTTTCTAATATATTATATTTTAAATTTAATCTAAGTTTCTAATAACCTATATTTTTTTTTATTTTTTTTTAGTAATTTTACTTAATTTGTTCTCAACTATTGAATAAATTATGTTTTAATTAAAAATTACTTAATCTATTTTTTATAGTTTAATTTGCTTAAGTAATAAACATATTAAAGTAAAAGGTGTAAATGTCATTTGACCTAATTTCATTTCATTTTCATATACTATTCTATCAACCAAATATTGGATTCCGTATTCTTATTTTTTTTTAAACTATAAACCAAACAACATTATATTCGCTAGTCTGATTTTCTATTTCTTATTTCAATTCTATATCGGCGATTTTGTATGCCTATTCTGTTAATCAAACATACAATTAGTTATTATGTTTAAGTATTGTTAGGACATGAACTCATGTATGTTGACTGGATGCTGAGATGATGTTGATATGGATGCCCACTAGAAGGTGACTATGAACTTTTGTCGGAGCTCCGATGAACCTGCAAGAAGGGGAGCACAACATAGGGCTTTCTCTAGGTCCCACTCTGATGCTTAAAGGAGTATAATGTGTGTTTGAGCTCATAATAACGTAATTAACGTATGTAAGAAGGAGTATTTATAGGGATAGAAGACCGAACCATTTTTGGTAACCGTATCTTTGTGTATATTTACCTTTGAGGCTATTAAGATAATATATTGCAATTACTTGATGAGATCTTTGTAGAATATGTGCCCGATATATACGGGGCAGAGATTGTGGGACCAGAGATTAGAGGTTTGACTCTCTTGGCGAGCACTTTCATGGCGAGCACATTGAGAGCTTTGACCGTGGTCTTGGCGACCACTAGGGACTTTGGCGACCACTTTAGTTTCGGGTTTGATATTGGACCACTATATGGGTTCGAACTTACCCTCCGTGTGGACCGACACTGTCATAAATTGTTTGTGTTTGTCCCCTTTAAAGTGGGCCAAGAAGGCCTTGTGGGCCTTATGCCGTATTTAGTCGTCATTATCGATACCCAACAATTGCCCCCGAAGCTTGAGTGAAGAGGCTTCTTTCTAGCTTGACCTATAAGGAAGGGTTGAGATAGTGACTTCTGTTTTGGTGTTCGATCCTTTATTTAAGCTTTGGGCCCTGTAATGCTCCGTATCCTTTGGAGGATGATTTTAGTTTCTAGAGTTTTGGAATGCTGATCCTTTACCCTTTTGGTGAACTCTTTCGTTAGCAAAGTTTATGGATATTGATTCTCCACTCTTTTGGCGAACGCTACCTCTACTAGGGTTTTAGGAGAAGCTTGTTTGTGTACAATGACGAACACTTTTATTCGTAGGGTTTTTACGCATTTAATAAATGTGCTGTCTGTGAATGGAGAAGTTAGAAGGACGTATGTTGCATGCACGTCTCTTTGACTGTTGTAGTAGGGGAGATAGGCTGACATCTTTTCATATTGTTCCGCCCCTTTGTCTCCCTGATGCAACTCTTTGGGTTCTGACATTACTTCGAATTCTACTCAAAAGGGGTAATAATTGCGTGGTGTTTCTGCAGGCGACCATTCAGTTTCCTCATTTTTGGCTGTAAAAAGCCTTCCTTTAGTAGTTTGCACTTTACACGTTCTAAACTTTCACTTTCAGAATCTTCAAGTGTCCTTTATGAAACATGTTTGCTATTGTTGGTTTTTGATGAAGTCCGTTTGTGTCTGTGAAAAATGGACGTTAACTCCTCACAAGTCTTGCACGTGACCTTCAGTTAGTGTGAAATTCCTCAAATGCCCCTATCTTATTCTCTTTCGTTCTTGCGTTTCCATTATTCGCCTATACCCAGATGAAAAAATCCAACGATAACGACTGATTTCACATTTCCAAAACCTTCTCAAGTACAAGTTCGATCTCCATTTCGACATTCCGGTCACCTACCCCGTTACTGCGCCTGAACTGGAGCTTCCAAAGCTCGACGGAAAGACCTAGAAGGTGAAATTTTAGGTTTTCATTCTTCGAATGTTCATAAATTATTGATGTCTGACATGATTTCGTTGATTCAGATTTATAGAGGTGGGAAGATATGCAGTAATTAATAACAGTAGTAATAAAATTGATATGATCAGTAAAAAGTGAAAGATGGTGGGTTTCATTTAATTTTACCAGTTGTTTACACATGGCTAGCCCGGGTCCCGCCCTTCCATACTTTCTAGCATGATCTGCGCTGACTTGCATGTACTTCTTGAACAGAGTAGGTAAAGCAGTATCTGTTAAACAGTATCCACACCTTCAATCAATCAATTGCTATATGTATTATGTATCTTTGATGATGGAAGCCTTCTTGATCTCCCTTAATTCTGAAGGGAGGTGGTTCTCGGACCACATATAGCTTTACCCCAACTTTCCCTTGATGAGTAAACTTGATTGCATTGCTGATATGAGAAAAAGAAATCTACATCAATCAAGAAACTGGGTTGTTGGGGTATGTATAACTTGTACAATAAGAAACCAATGAAATACCTGATCAGATTGGTTAGAATTTGTCTGATTCTTAGGAAATCTCGAATGACCTACATGAGATTATAAATCGAAACTGATTTTCTTTGTATTATAAAGAAAGATGACACATATATATGTAAGCTTTGAGCTGAAACTAATTAATAATGTAATTATGTTACCTCCATTGGCACTTCATCAGAGATATGTCCTTCCAGTGTGCGAGATTTCTCGAGTGATGCATCAGCAGTTTGAAGAACATGCTTTACGACTTCTATTGGTCTGAATTTGGTAGCTTCCAACTTGAGTAGACTGTCGTTAAGCTTTTGATAGAGATAAAGAAAGGGAGAGGAAGTTTGATGGAGAAATTTGTGAATGAACGAAAGCTAACCTTAATGGAGGTGGGCGGGCGGCTTTAATCGCAACTTCGGGTTGTCTAAATTGGTTGGAGGGAAACAAGGGTAATTCTGGGATTCCAAAATTATTTTTTTAAAAACGCTCAATTAAGTAATCACGTGTCTCTCACGTGATTGAATCTAACGGAACATCTGACGGAATTAGTCACGTTTCATCTAAAACCAACAAAATAAAATATATACATCAAATACCAGAGACCGAAAACATGTTGCATCACTTACAAATTTGGGCAAATAGATTACAACTTTTTAATATTTTTCCCTTTACGTAACCTAGATTGATGTTGGGTTGTAGTTTCCTTTATGTGAAGACTTGAAGGAGCTCTATTGCTAGTATGGGATAGACCCTAAGCAACTGGTACCCAATGCCCTCAGGATGTGGGTTGATTTTAAGTTTATGCGCATGCATCAAGGATGGACGTATTCACTTTCACTTTTCTGATATTTTTACTAGTTGCCTACCGGGGCTAACCATCGTTATCATTTCCAAATCCGATTGCCAAAGTTCGTAGAGTGGAGGGCCAGGGCATGGAATTGGAACGTTCATTGTCGCCTTGTAGACGACTTTCGGGCCACCAACTCCAATTATAAGAAGTTCTACTTTTAGAAAGGTGGTGTGCATTGGGATCTTCATTAGTTGGGGAGAGACCTTCTCCCGAGCTTTGGCGAGCTGTCAGGGCGTGATCGGAACGCCATTGATAATTTATTTCATCGTCGCAAGCAGCTGGGCTTCTGTTTGATCCACTCGGTCGCAAAGACTTCAGAGTCCATGCTTCAGTTTGCAGGCATTCAACATTCCTCACCAATCTCTTTTGATTGGGTAATTTTCTAACTCTTTCTCTTTTGTTTTGTGTATCGTAGGCATCCGGGGACCTAAATTACTTAGACATCCGACGAGCTGTCATGTCTATTTTGGTCATTTAAATATTTGTCTTATCAAAATTTTATAAAACAATTATCTGCATACTCGAACATATGACCTTAAAACTAAAAGACACACATATTAACCAACTACACACACATGCAACATTACAAATTAAACAAGATGATAATTATATTTTTTTTCTCTATCATTATCCCTTTTTTTTTTTTCTCATACACCAGTTTTTTTATATATATATATGTATTATTTATCAATATTTGTTTTTGTAACCGTCATTACCTGTAAAATTATACAAATATATCTTATTTATCATGATTATTTTGGTCATTTATATTTTTCATCTCCACCATTTTCTTAAATGCAATTTATGGATAGGAGATCTCTTAAAAAAACAAAATTCCAACAAAGTTGTAAACCTAAGACCTTAAACTATTACAATAACACATTCTATCTCTAAATCAGTAGTACGTAAGTGAAAAAAATATTATAAAATTTTAGCCCAATCAATAATTAAATTTGCGATTATGTTATAACAATACAATACTTTATTATTATACTATCACTTTTATAAATGCACTACATCTACTTACTACTTTACCTATCTACAACAGTTTTCTCCCATCTTCATCCTTCTCTGACAAATCTGAGAAAACATGAAATTTAAAACTTAGATCACCGTCGTTATAAAATAATACTCATTTTATAAACTAAATTAATATCGATCAAAATTGATGTATATTTTTTCTTTCAAAATCTTCTTGAAACATTGCTCTTGCCTCTTCTTTCCAAACAATGAGAAAACCGTGAAATTGAAAACTTAAATCACCGTAGTCATAAACATCTCATTTTATCAATAAATTTAGAGAATTTAAACTGAATTAATATCGATCAAAATTAACGTATATTTATATGTTGAATATAGATAAAATATGGTTTAAAACGATAAATAATTTATACATACAAAATAATAAAATTTGTGTGTACATTCTTTCATGGGTATCAAAAATTGAATTAAACTTATTTTTCAGAGTTTGTTATATATTCACGTTTTAGAATTTAATGATACTTTAGGGTTGTTAATCAATCATAATTCAGTTTAAGTTATCTAAATTTATTGATAAAATCAGATTTCTATGACGACTGTGATCTAAGTTTTCAATTTCACGGTTTGATTAAATAATTAATAACAAACTCTTAAAAATAAGTTTACTTTACTTTTTGATGCTCATTAAAGAATGTGCATACAAACTTAACACATCGTAAGTTTGAAAATATCAAAATAAAAAAACGGGGAAAAATTAAATCAAATATCTAATTTTATTTTAAAAAAATATCACTGAAATTTTCTTAACGTTGCCACTGAAATATCTAATAGAAATGGTAATGAGTAGGTTAAGATATATTAAATGTATACTGAATGCATTCTTTCTCTAGTTCGGATTCATGAGATAGTTGGTTAAGGTGTACGTGTGAAATCTTATATGGTATCAGAGTGTCCATGTTGAAATCTTGGCGACTCTGGCAAAAAAATACTATTAGGGCAAGGTAGATTGAGGTCGATATTGTCTAAGACGAAGGTTAAGATTGAGGTCAGTATTAAATTTGCCCAGGTTCAAATCCTGGAGACGTTGGAAAATAGCGAAAAATGTTGATATCAAACGTTGGGGTCGTAAATGGATAAGGCGGCGGTAACTGAATGAGGCCGGTCTTCATTGGAAAAGATTGGTATCAAAGTGAGTCGAAAAAAGTTCGGTATTTGTCGAAAAAGATTGGTATTAAAGTGCGTCGCAAAAAAATAATTGGTTGGCTAAGGTGACAGTCAAAGATTGAAGTCGGTATTAGTCGGAAATGATTAGTATCAAAATGTACAGGTTCAAATCCTAGGGACGTCAGAAAAAAAACGTTGGCTAAGGCGGTCAAGACTGAGTGACAATATTAGGATGCACAGCAGATGGACTTTGTAACGCCACAACACTGATATGTTTAGATTTTTTGTGTAATCGCTTTTATGCAGAAGTCTTAGCGGACTATTTAAAAGAACTAAAAAAATTATTTCAAGATATAAAATAAATCACAAAAATGTTCACGTCCATTTTCAAATGTTCCGCAAACTATTTTTGGTACGGCTTAATATTGTGTTGATTATAAATAAAGTGCAAAATCAAACTTTGTGCAACGTCAACATATATTTTTTTGACCATGTTTATAGTCCCTGTCAGTTATATGTTATATTATCATGTGACAGTACGCAGTCAACAACAAAAGTTTTGGTTAAGAAATGAGACTACGAAGGAATTACAGGTATACGTACTCGAAATGTATTCTACATAAATGTTTTGTTACCTAAATAAATGACTCTTAAATTAGTAAGGACGTAGTTGTATATATTAACTTTTTGTGATAGTGTTTTTAATTTAAATTGTTTTTTCGTTGACTATTAATGTTGTTTTGTATCATTTTATAGAATTATATTGTTCTTTAAGAGACTATTTACACTCATTGAATTGTTATAGAAAACTTGAATCAACATATATATATATATAGATGTCGTAAAATGAATTTTAAAATCATTAGTTAACATAATATTCATCATAATTGTTAACATTTGTTTTTATTATCACTAATTTATTTTTAAATAGTTTTATAAAATATAAATAATCATTAGTTTGTATTATATTATAAAAAATAAAAATAAGTTTAACATTTTTTCATAAATATAATTAAATTTTATGTTGTGTAATTGAATTAATATTAATTAAATATAATTTAATAAACTGCAAATAATTATGTTATAAATATACATTAATATTTATTTAAAAAATATTATTAATTTATAAACTAAAATAATTATTATATTATGTAAAGTACAAATCAATTTTTTAATTAATTATAATATGGTTATTGTTTTTAAAAAAAATGAATAAATAGTCTTGTATTATATTTTTTTCCTTTTCTTTGTGGCGACATAACCTTGTCAGCTGATTATCCAATTGCCATCATCCCCTGATTGCTATTCAAGTCTTTTCGACTGTACTCCAATTTCCCACCGCTTCTCGATAGTATGACTAACCCAGTGCATCTCGACATGAGTGATGACGATGCAGGCGCACCTTTTTGTGGGACCTGTACCCACCTATACCCACATCCGGAGCTCTGGAGCTCCGGAGCCACGGGTCGTCGTTACTGGTGTCGTCTGTTAGCATCCTCTTCATTGCCAGGGTCGCGACCCTCAAATGATTATGAGCATAACCATTACGATGTGCTGGGGATCAAACACAGTGCCACCACTGCAAACATTAAAAGAGTTCTTCAGCTCCTCGCTCGCAAGGTCTCTCTCTTCAGCTCTGTATGATATATGAACTATTATGTTGGTCTATGACTCTGTAGCCTCTACTGTAGGAAATTGACACCCATATGGGGTGCTAAATGCAAGCCATAAATATATCAGAGAATAAAACGTAAATACTAGAAATGAGTAACTACCCCAAGGATCTATAAGAAGATCCCTTTGGCAGTGTTTTACAAACACTCTCGAAGAATCGTACTTCCATAATATCATTCTTGTCTTAGTGCAATCGCCTGAGAAAACATAAGGAGCAATCCGCTTAGTGACGTTTCCTTCCAGCCGGTACTCCCCGCCGTGATTCCGAACCGTCGACGATCAATCCGCTTCCGCACGCCGTCGAACGAGCAATGTAAGTGTCGTTGTTGTACTGCGATATGTTGTCTACCTAACGTGTGTATTTCCCATGCATGTGAAATCCAACATTGGTATCAGAGCCAAAAGTTCGGTTTCCGACTCATCGTCTTCGTGACGATAATGTCATGACGATTTTCGTATCATTTCTCGACCATTCCAACGATTGTTTTTCTTCGGTGTCTTCGTGACAAACACCTTCCCTTGTTGCGTTGCTGTGGGTTGTGGCATGCATACGAGAAAACGTGCGAAGTGTGTTGTCCTATGTATGCAAGTGGCGTGACATGCATTTGTTGTGGGATGGCATCCATGCGAGCGATGGAAACGAGTTTCCATATGCGGCGATCAATCCTTGGCAGGCGTGAGAACCAAATGCAGCCGCCGTACATGTTGGGTCATAGGAAACGAGTTTCCGTCGACGTGTTGGAGAAGAGTTTCTGAAGACTCTCCTTATCTCCATGAAGAGCGAGCGTACCATATGCAGTCGCCATACATGTTGGGTCATTGGAAATGAGTTTCCGGTGACTCCTTAGAAACGAGTTTCCAAAGACTCATCAGAAACAAGTTTCCAGCGACAGTTACCACCAATGTCTCGTCCCCTATTTCCCACTAATGTGTCGTCCCCTGTTTTTTATTATTTCGAAAATGAGTTTTCGTCGAAGTCACCATTTTTTGTCGAAGTCGCCGGTGATAGGTTCTCCAACGGTTACTAGGAAGTTGAAGACGGTTACCTCTAGAACTTGAAACGGTTGGTGATGGAGGTTAAGAAGTTTGGCCATTGTGTGGCGCTCTAAAAAGCAGTCTGTTATATCTCGGTCTTTTTCTGAGGCTGAGTATCGTGCAGTAGCAAATGCTATTTATGAAGTTCTTTGGGTAATGTCATTGTTAACTGAGATTGGTGTGAAGTTGTCGAATATTCCGATTATATGGTGTGATAACACAGGTGATGTTGTTTTATCTGAAAATCCCGTACAGCATTCAAAAATGAAGCATGTTGAGCTTGATCTCTATTTTGTAAGGGAAAAAGTTAAGAATGGTCAAATTATTTAAGAGTGCTGTCTTTTCAGGATGGTGGCATGAACTTTGACTTGATTGATGACTCTGTGTGTACAGGTTTCTCATCTGATTTGTCTGATTAGGTTGTGTGTTGATAGGGGTTGAAGTTGTTTTGGTTGATGATATGCTTTTCTAATTTCATAATGCTTTGTTCAGTATTGTCTAGTGTATATATATATTCTGATATTTCTTGTGCAAGTTATTTTTCTTCTTGGTGATATAAGTCTTCTGATTGATCAAATGTGTATCAAAATCATGCAGACTTATGTTGTCTGGTGTTTCTGATGATTGTTGTTTGGTTTGTCTAATTGTTGCTGCTCTGATATATGAGGCGTTTTCCTTGAATAGAAATGCTTGTTATATATCATGATTACACTGATGTAGTTACTTTGTATAACTTTGTTGATCTTGTTTCTCTTGAATGTGGCCAGTGGTGATTTTGATAACTCCAATTGATTTTCATTTCTATCTCTTGGAGAATCATCAGATCTGAAACTGCTACAACATTTGATTGCTTTATGAATGGCATAGGGTGAAGCTTAGGTTCCAAATATAATTTCTGAAGAGACAACGTCAAGATACTCTTCTGAAATTTGAAGATGGTAAGATGGAGACTCAAATCTCCCAGCTTCATTGGTAAGAAGGAGGCTCAAACCTCCCTGCCATTCACAGAAAAAATAATGGAGATCAAAGAAGATCTTCAATGGAAAAAAATGCAGAATGCATTAAAAGGAAAAGAAAATGAAAGAAAAAGAGGTTCAGAAGGTTAATGATGATACTCTGGATCGATAGTTGAAATGAGTCTCAATTCTTGTTATCATATCTCAACTGATTGATTTTTCCTGAGATTGAGATTCTAAGTTTGCAATTTGATCTGTTCATGTGGAGTCTGATATATAATTGGTATTCTGTTCAAGGAAATGTGCTTCTAATGACTGATCAAGAGGTTTGTAGTCTAAAGAAGAAAAAAATCTTCACAGAGGAATGTTAGGATGTATAATACAGTATGATGATTACTGTAAAGGAGCATTGAAGATTGGTTAAGATATTATCAAAGCCGTGGGTTTAAGGTGCAGCTGTGGGTCTAAGATGCAGGAGTCATGTGTTTAGCTAGTAGGTTCTTGTATGTTCTAGGTGATTCTTAAAACTTCATGTAGCTTCAAGTAGAATCAGGATTAGTAGGTGTCATTCGTTTTTGTAGTACTATATAAAGATTAGATATGTACATTGTCAACTTAACTAGAATAGAAGATTAAATTTCTGTTGAAGCTCCTCTTTTCTGTTAGTTACTTGCACAACAAGTTTTCATTTCTGTGAGTTATTCTCTACTTAGAGATAAAAATCTTCATTCTTCTGAGTTCGTTCACATGGTATCAGAGCCACGATCACACTTTTCTGCAACATTTCACTGAAGAAATCATCATCAAGTCGATCAATTCACTTATGGTATATCTCTGAAACTCTGTTTTTCCTTTCAAACCTGCCATGGACGAGACCAATCCTTCGTTCGTAAACAAGATAGTGTGCCAGCTTACTGGTGAAGACAATTTTCAATCGTGGAAGCAACAAGTGCTTCTTGCAGTTCGTGGATTAAACCTCGAAGGATATCTGTTTGGAACACTGCAAGTTCCTCAACTGATAGACGATGGAGAAGGCGAGAACATAGTCAATCCAGACTATGCCAAGTTTGTGCAGCAAGACAGCTCCCTGGCGTCCTGGCTCCTTGCTTCCATTTCATCCTCAATAAGCAAACAATTGGTAGGATGCATGACAGCTTGCTCAATCTGGACGAAACTGCATCAGCACTTCTCGACATCTTCAACTGCGAGGATCATGAATATGTATGACAGATTGAAGGTTAGGAAGCAATTTAATCAAGCAATGCGTGATTATCTCACTGAGATTCAGCTGGTTTGCGATAGTTTATCAGGACGTGGTCATCCTATAGAAGGGATTCAACAAATCTCTATAATTCTCAATAGAGTTAAAGGACAGTACGATAATGTCGTTTCTGTCATTCATGCTAATCGTAATCCTTACGACTTAGCTTCTAATAGTTCACTTCTGTTAGATGCAGAGGCCAGGCAGAATGATCAGTTGTTTGATAGCTCTATCTATGTAGCAAATGTGACTATCAACAAGTCGACAGGTGAAGAGCAACCAAACAAGAGTATCAGTACGATGGATTCTGGTCAGGCTCGGACAGTTGACACAGGCCAGAATCATCAGACTCAGTAGATTATTCCTGAGTTCCAGAACAACAACAACAGCTATGGTAGAGAACGAGGTAGGGGCTTAGGTTTTGGGAACAATAAACCTCAATGTCAACTATGCGGAAAGTTTGGACATCTTGTTAATAGATGTTTTCATCGTTTTAATGTGCACTATGAAGGAGTGACAACTCAATCAAATGAGATGAGTGTTAACCTCACGTCTACTCACTGGGATGAAGGTGGTAGAGAGGTTTTTCATCCATCTGAATCGAATTCTCCTCCAATGCATATGCTGCCTCAAACCTCTGTCATGAATCATCTGCCAGTTCCTCCACCGAATATGCACTCTCTTCCTAATCTGGTTCAGCCTAATGTGATTTCTTCTGGTGTTAATCCCTACCTTGCAGCTCCTATGCCATATTATCTTCCAACATATCCACACTTTCATCCAAATCAGTTTGTAGCTATGCCTCCTACATTCAGTTCCTCTTCAGGTGATCATAATGCTCAAGCAAATCTGGTTAGTGGTGCACCTGTGCAGTCAGACAAGGTCTGGTATCCAGACTATAGAGCTACGAATCACTTTACTCATGGATCACCTGCAGGTAAGTCTGTCTATCCTTACAATGGTTCTGGTAGAGTTCAAGTGGCCAATGGTACTTGTCTTGATATTGCCTATATAGGAACATCTGTTATTAACACTGCCAGTAAACCGCTGATACTTAATGATATGTTATATACTCCTAAGATTAATAAGAATCTTGTTTCTGTATCTCAGTTCACCAAGGATAATGGAGTTGTTTTTGAGTTCCATCATGACTGCTGTTTGGTTTGTGATGCTGAATCAAAGAAGGTGTTATTGACAGGAGCAGAGTGTGATGGTTTGTATAAGATTGATCTTAGTAAGATGCCTAATAGATGTGGTGTTGAGTTGCTGAGTTCTTGTAATGATCATATGATAATGAATAATGATAAACGCTGTTTTGGTTGTCAAGTTAAGCTTGTTTCATCTGTTCTTCATCGTCGTTTAGGACATCCTTCCGATCAGGTTTTAAATTCTGTCATAAAGAAACATCAATTAGCTGTCATCACTGAAAATTCTCTTTGCAATGCGTGTGCTGTTGGTAAGAGTAGTAAATTGCCTTTCAAGCCTTCTGAATCTGTATATAGTCATCCTTTGGAGTTAGTTGAAATGGATTTATGGGGCCCTGATTCGGTTACGCCTAATGGCTCTCTATATCTTTTAAGCATTGTTGATGTTTACACTCGTTATTCTTGGATTTACTTTCTTCAAAGGAAGAGTGATGTTACTAAGTTCTTTCCTCAGTTTCACAAACAGGTTGAGAAACAACTTGGTTGTTCTCTTATGGCAATTTAGACAGATGGAGGGGGAGAGTTCAAGTCACTAGCATCATACCTTCTCAGTATGGAATAAGTATCAGACTTACCTGTCCATATACATCCGAGCAAAATGGTATAGTAGAGAGAAAACATCGGCATATAGTGGAAATGGGTCTTACTCTTATGAAGCAAGTGTCTCTTCCACATCAATACTGGAGTGATGCCATTTTCACATCTGTTTTTCTGATCAACAGATTGCCTACCAAGGTACTAGATAATGTGTCTCCTCATGAACGACTCTTTAATGTTCAACCTGATTACACCTTTCTAAGAGTGTTTGGTTGTTTGTGTTACCCCTTGCTGAGACCATTTAATAAACACAAGCTTGATTACAGATTAGCACCGTGTGTGTTTATAGGGTATTGTTCTAATCAACACGGGTATAAGTGTCTTGATGCATCAGGTAGGATATATGTGTCACGGCATGTGAACTTTAATAAAAGTGTATTTCCTTTTGCAGAATCCAAAGGTGAGTTTATGCAATCATCAGCTATAAAGAACACTCATACATCATAACCGTTTTTTCTTCTGTTTAACTCTTTTGTGTGTTCTCCTATAGATGATGATCTGCAGGTTTCAGATGTCAGTGATACTTATGGTTCTATGCCTAGAGTGCAGTCTTCTGCAGGTTCTTCACCAGTTCACAATCACTCATCAATTCCTAGTAGTACTCAGAACATTCAGAATTCTGAGTCACCAGCGGATCATCAGCATGGTGTTGTTCGATATATTCCTGATGGCACAACTCTGGTTCATTCTTGTTCTGTTGATAATGTTCCTTTCACTACTGGACATGAGGTAACACTTCATCAAGGTGTAGCAAATTCATCAGTAGATCAGTCATCTGTACGATATAATCTCTGTGATTCCCAACTTGTTCCAGCAAATGTTAGTGATCTACCGAGTAATACAGCTACAACACCTGTGTGTGCTCAATCTGTTAATCCATTAAGTTTGTCTAATGTTCACTCTATCCAGACTCGATCAAAAGTTAAAGATGCAGGTAATTCGAGTGTTGGAGTCTTTTCACATGCTGCAGCTCAGTCCACTCATCAAATGCAGACGAGGTCAAAGACAAAACATTCCATGGAGGATCTTACCTCTGTTATGCATCCCTCTGATGATTTACTTGATAATGAGCCCAAAGATATTTACAGTGCTATGCAGAGTACACATTGGGCTAATGCTATTCAACATGAACTCACAGCTTTAGCTGTTAACAACACTTGGTGTCTTACAACACTTCCAGGAGGAAGGGTTCTTATGGGTTGTAAGTGTCTGTTTAAGATAAAAAGAGGTCAGGATGGGTCTGTGTTAAGGTATAAAGCCAGACTTATGGCAAAAGGGTTTTCGCAAAAGCCAGGATTCGATTTTCAGGACACTTTTAGCGCTGTTGTCAAAGCTCCAACAGTTAGAATTGTTCTTACTTTAGAACTAACTCACAAGTGGTTGCTTCGACAGGTAGACGTAAATAATGCATTTCTCCATGGGGACCTTAATGAAGATGTGTACATGACACAACCACCAGGTTTTGAGCAGCATGATCAGTCTGGTCAAGTACTTGTCTGCAAGTTAAACAAGGCTCTGTATGGATTAAAAGAAGCTCCAAGGGCCTGGTTTGAGTGTTTCAAGTATTTTTTACTTAATAATCTTTAGTTTAGTGTGTCTCTTGCTGACTCTTGCTTGTTTTTAAAGAAATCTGTTCAGGAAAGTGTGTTTCTATTAATATATGTAGACGATATAGTTGTTACTGGTAGTAACTCTGATGAAGTTGAGAAAACGATTACTCAGATCAATAGTGAGTTTAAGTTGAAAGACTTAGGTTTACTCAATTATTTTCTTGTTATGGATGTGCAGGTAAAGGATGAGTGTTTGTTGCTTGGTTAGAAGAATTATATTATTGATCTGCTTGTCAAGACTGGATTACAAAACTCATCTCCTTTTCCTACTCCTATGTCTGGCAATTTTCTGAGTAAGGGCTTATCTACTGATTACAATGATCTTTTTGATGATGTTAATTTGTACAGGCGTACTATTGCATGTGTGCATCACTCGTCCAGACATTCATTTTGTTGTTAACAAGTTAAGTCAGTTCATGCAACAGCCGTGTAAGTTTCATTGGAAAGCTGTTATCAGAATACAACACTATCTTAAAGGTACTATCGATTATGGTTTACTATTCAGATCGTCTAGTGCTCCTTCTTCTGAGGTAAATTTAGGTTCGTTTTTTTGGATAGAAAATCTATTTCTGGTCATTATCTTTAGCATAATAACAATCCCATTGTGTGGAGCTCTAAAAAGCATTATGTTATATCTCTGTCTTCTTCTGAGGCTGAGTATCGTGCAGTAGCAAATGCTGTTTGTGAAGTTCTTTGGGTAATGTCATTGTTAACTGAGCTTGGTGTGAAGTTGTGGAATATTCCGATTATATGGTGTGATAACACATGTGATGTTGCTTTATCTGAAAATCCCATACATCATTCAAAAATGAAGCATGTTAAGCTTGATATCTATTTTGTAAGGGAAAAAGTTAAGAATGGTCAGATTATAGTGAATTTTGTACCTGCTTCTGATCAAGTGGCTGATATTCTCACTAAACCAATCACTCAGAAATTATTTGTTTGTCTTAGGAAAAAATTGGGAGTGCTGTCTTTTCGGGATAGTGGCATGAACCCCGACTTGATTGATGACTTTGTGTGTACAGGTTTGTCATCTGATGGTGAGGATGATGATTTATCTCCTGTGTCTGATTAGGTTGTGTGTTGATAGGGGTTGAAGTTGTTTTGGTTGATGATATGCTTTTCTAATTTCTCAATGCTTTGTTCAGTATTGTCTAGTGTATATATATATTCTGATGTTTCTTGAGCAAGTTATTTTTTTTCTTGGTGATATAAGTCTTCTGATTGATCAAATGTCTGTCAAAATCATGCAGACTTATGTTGTCTGGTGTTTCTGATGATTGTTGTTTGGTTTGTCTAATTGTTGCTGCTCTGATATATGAGCCGTTTTCTTTGAATAGAAATTCTTGTTATATATCATGATTACACTGATGTAGTTACTTTGTATAACTTTGTTGATCTTGTTTCTCTTGAATGTGGCCAGTGGTGATTTTGATAACTCCAATTGATTTTCATTTCTATCTCTTAGAGAATCATTAGATCTGAATCTGCCACAAAATTTGATTGCTTTATGAATGGCATAGGGTGAAGCTTAGGTTCCAAAAACAATTTCTGAAGAGACAACGTCAAGATACTCTTCTGAAATTTGAGGATTGTAAGATGGAGACTCAAATCTTCCAGCTTCATTGGTAAGAAGGAGGTGCAAACCTCCCTGCCATTCAGAGAAAAAATAATGGAGATCAAAGAATATCTTCAATGGAAAAAAAAATGCAGAATGCATTAAAAAGGAAAAACAAATGAAAGAAAAAGAGGTTCAGAAGGTTAATGATGATTCTCTGGATCGATAGTTGAAATGAGTCTCAATTCCTGTTATCATATCTCAACTGATTGATTTTTCCTGAGATTGAGATTCTAAGTTTGCAATTTGATCTGTTCATGTGTAGTCTGATATATAATTGGTATTCTGTTCAAGGAAATATGCTTCTAATGTCTGGATCAGTGACAGGTTATTCAGGCTAAACAAAATGTGTCATCAGAAATGGTGGATCATATATATGTATGAATGTTGCAGCTTAATCAATCAGGAGGTTTGTTGTCTAAAGAAGAAAAAAATCTTCACAGAGGAATGTTAGGATGTATAATACAGTAAGATGATTACTGTAAAAGAGCATTGAAGATTGGTTAAGATATTATCAAAGTCGTGGGTTTAAGGTGTATCTGTGGGTCTAAGATGCAAGAGTCATGTGTTTATCTAGTAGGTTCTTGTATGTTCTAGGTGGTTCTTGAAGCTTCATGTAGCTTAAAGTAGAATCGGAATTAGTAGGTGTCATTCGTGTTTGTAGTACTATATAAAGATCAGATATGTACATTGTCAACTTAACTAGAATAGAAGATTAAATTTCTACTGAAGCTTCTCTTTTCTATTAGTTACTTGCACAACAAATTTTCAATTCTGTGAGTTATTCTCTACTTGAAGATCACAAATCTTCAAGTAGAGAATAACTAACAGAATTGAAAATTTGTTGTGCAAGAGAATAATCACAGAATTGAAAATTTTTTGTGCAAGTAACTAACAGAAAAGAGAAGCTTCAATAGAAATTTAATCTTCTATTTTAGTTAAGGATACAGATCTTCATTCTTCTGAGTTTGTTCAAATTTATTAATTTTGGACTGACCGATCTGGAGACCAGCCCAAACCGGGCTGGGCCAGTGCAATAGCTGGGCACGCCCCAACTTCATCTAGGTAGAGGCCCAATCAATGGATGGGATGACCCAGCTGACTAGGCCCTGCGAACCAGATGTTTGGTGTGACCCAACAGGGTCTGGGCCGTGGCCCGTCCCACTGTCAAAATTTTGTAGGACCTTTTTTTTAAAAAAATATTCAATTAGGCCCTTAAACTTTATTTAGAGATAAAATAATTTTATTTTATTTCAAAATAATCCCTAATATTTTTAAATGCAATTAACTCGTACTTATATTTGTTAGTTTCATGCATATGATATGATTTTGGATAATTTTTTTAAATTGCATGATGACTCCTATAGTTTAATGTTTTTAACTATATGCAAATTAGTTTCGCTAAAGTCTTAACGGATTCAATTGTGATATTCTTGAGTTAAAATTTAGTAAACATTATGTCTAGAAAGACTGAGCTAAAAGTGGAAACTTGACACCTAGCCTAGGAACCTACTGGTTCTGTCTAAGAAAGGGGAGAGTTTGGGCCCGTCATGCAAACACTTTGGTCCACCTGGTAATTTTTTCTCTGAACGAAACTTAAGAGAATATTACATTTTGGTCTCTATAGTCTTTGAAAATGAGAATTTGGAATGAGTTAGTCTTGTCCAATTCTCTAAGGGGTACCTTGAATTCTTTGTTGTTGTTATTAGGTACTAAGCATGTTATAACATACATGTTGATTTATTTTAATCTTCACATGTATGAATACTCGTCATAATCATGTTAAGAATTGTTTTTACACGTCATACTTGTTGATTTATTTTAGTATCCATGTATAAGAAAGTGTAATAATCATAACAAGCATGATATGATTTTTGTTATAATCTATGTAAGAATCGTTTGATATTAGTATGTCTTACATGATACATTGATATTTATCATTTTTCACATGCTTGTATCTAGTCCCTAGAAACATAATTTTGCCTAATGTGATTAAAATACTTAACTTATTTATCGAATGAATTAATCATCACGTAGCATGAACTTTAAGACAATGATTGAGAACGTAGTGACCTTTTGACTATGGGTCATGCTTGTGTTGATTAATTTAGTCTATCAATTGGTTGAGTGGGAACATGTATGTGTTGAACATTTTATCTTGCATATTATTGTGATGATCCTGATATGTATGTTATTCTTTTACATGAAGAATGGCAACTTCTAGCAAGAATGTTATAGCTGAGCTCAACAAAGGATTGAAGCTAAATGGCGATAACTATGACATTTGGAGTCTGAAAATCCAATATGTACTCGAGGTTTAAGAGGCTCTGGAAACCCTTACTAATGTCATGAAAGAACCCGATGCTGGGAATTCGGTCGAGCATCGACGTGAACTTGCGGCCTATACAAATTGGAAAAGGAAAGATGGTCTAGATCGTCTCACTTTGTTGAGTGCTCTAGAGGATGATATTTTAAAGGAATTCAAAAACTATCAAAGGGCTAAGGACCTCTGGGATTCACTGCGGGAAAGGTTTAGTACCTACTCCACTGTAAGAATAAGATCATTAACTGTTAAGTTTGATTCCTATAAAAAAACGTCATGAGCACTCTATGAAAAGGTATCTCCGGCAAATGGCCAATATGATTGATGAGTTAAGTGATGCCGGTCATGTGTTGACTGACGAGCAACAAGTCCAAGCAGTGATTAGTTCACTTCCAAGTTCTTGGGATCTGATGAAGACTACCTTAACCCACAATACTCAAATCTGCACTCTAGAAGAAGTCCGGAAGCATCTTGAGTTAGAAGAGCAACGCCTTCAAGCAACTAAGTCTTTGTCTGAGTTGCACATTTCATCATCTTCCAAACCTAAAAATAGAATCAAGAGGAAGAGACAAGATCAGGTCCAAGGGAAGGCTGGCCCAAGTAAGAAACCAAAGGATGCTCGGCAGCCCAAGCAGAAAAATAAAGTTCGTGTGCAACTGAAAAGGGTCCAATGTTTTTAACTATGGCAACAATAGACACTTTGAAAAAGATTGCACTCAGCCCAAGCGTCATGTATGTCTTGACACTTATACTAGTGACATTCACGTCACTAGTTCGGGTTTTTTAGGTGAATATAATCCTTTGTGGATCATTGAATCAAGATCGACCGAGCACATAGCTCGGGATAGGAACGCTTATGTAGATTTCCATCCACTTTCACATGGAGAAAAATGGGTTTATGTCAGAAACAACTCACGAGTTGCGGTCGTAGGAATCGGGACATGCAAGTTAGTCATGCGTGACAGCCGATCTCTACTACTATACGATGTCCTTTACGCTCCACAAATTCGACGGAATGTTGTGTCTGTTTCTGCTTTGATGTTGTTAGGTTACAGTTTAAATTTTCATGACAATGCTTTTGAGTTGACCAAGGGGTCAACTCTACATGGACAAGGCTTTATTTCTGGTGGTTTTGTTGTATTAGACTTGGATACTTACGAAAATTCCTGTTTTTCGTTACTTACTCTCGGAATTATGATAGCGATATAAAAGTATGGAATGCAACGACTAGCAAAAACTGGTATGTTGCAAGGCATTCAAGATGTGGAATTTTCTACTTTTGAATGTTGTCTACCATGTAAATCCGCGCGAAAGCCTTTTGGTAAGGCAACCAGAGCTCACTTTCCTTTTCAATTAGTTCATTTTGACATTTGTGGGCCTATGAATTTACGAGCTAGGCACGGTGCTTTCTACTTCATTACGTTTATAGATGATTACACTCATTTTGGTCATGTCTATTTGATTGCACACAAATTCGATGTGTTACAATGCTTCATGAGCTATATGAGCTTAGTGGAAAATCAATTAGATTGAAAGATTAAGTGCCTTCGGACCGACCGAGGCCGTGAATATATTTCAACCCAATATCAGGCGATATGTAATGAAAAAGGTATCATTCATCAGTTGACGATTCCTTATACTCCACAACAAAATGATATAGCGGAGAGATGTGATAGATCGTTACTTGAGATGATTTGGTCAATGATGGCACATGCTAACTTGCCAATTCAATTTTTTGGGGGATGCCTTATGGACTGCAACTTATGTTCTCAACCGCGTACCTACGAAATCAGTGGTGACCACTCCTTATGAGTTGTGGAGTGGAAGAAGTCCAGACCTACACAACTTAAAACCATGGGGATGTACGACCTATACCCACAATCTTTCACATAAATATGGCAAGTTAGGACCGATAGGTAAAAATAGTGTGTTTGTTCGCTACTCTGAGACTTCTAAAGGTTACGTATTTATATGTCAAGATGACAGTGGGATTGTTACTGAATTTGAATCCTGAAATGTCACATTTATCGAGGATGAGTAACCGAGATAGGGTGAGATAGGTCAAGACTTATCTCTTTATGAATCTACAGATCTAGACCAACCAAACTCACCTCATTCGAGTGAGAGGAATAAAGGAGATAATGAAATAGTTCATCATATACAACGATCTCCTTCACCGATTGTTATGAATAGAAGTGAGTTTAGCGCTCCAAGTGGGAGTGAAGAAATGAGACTTAATCCAAGTGGGAGTATTAATATGAGATTAAACGAGCCTTAGTCAGGACAAGGATCTCGTAAAAAGATTATGTGCCGACGAATGGAGATTGAAGGTGCTGAATTCTTTACAATGCTCTTACAAAAAGAAAATGAGCCACAAAACATAAGTGAGGCTCTTTCTAGCCCTTCTCGTAACGAAGGGACAAAAGCAATGGATGAGGAAATAGAATCTATGAAGGCCAACAATGTTTGGAAATTAATTGACCTTCCTGGAGGACGTAAAGCTATAGGGGTCAAATGGGTATGCAAGATAAAGCACATAGCCGATGGCACAATCGAGCGATATAAGGCCCGATTAGTTGCTAAAGGTTATACGCAACAACATGGAATAGATTATGTTGAGACGTTTTCTCTTGATGTGCGTTTACACTCTATTCAGTTAATACTGACTATAGTAGCTAACCAAGACCTTGAATTACATCAAATGGATGTTAAAACTGCTTTTCTAAATGGAGATTTAGAGGAAGAAATTTACATAGAGCAACCTGAGTGCTTCATAGTAAAGGGTCGCGAACACAAGGTTTGTAGACTCCTGAAGTCTATTTATGGACTAAAGCAATCTTCAAGGCAATGGTACAAACGTTTCCATGATGTGGTTGTAAATAATGGATTTTTCATGATGAATGATGACCATTGCGTTTATACCAAAAGGTCTAAAAGAAAGTTCGTGTTTATGACATTATAAGTTGATGACATATTAATAGATGGGAATGATATGGAGTATGTTAACGAGGTTAAGACCTAGTTATCGTCTCAATTTGAGATGAAAGACATGGGCAATGCCACTTACATTCTTGGGATAAAGATCTCGAGGGATTGTTCAAGAACGTTATTGTACCTTGGTATGCATGCATGTAAGCCTAGTGTGACTCCAATCAGTAAGGCACACGCCCTAAGTAATAAAATGTGTCCAAAGACTCCTGAAGAAAGAGAAAGAATGACTCGAGTACCGTACCACAATGCAATTGGAAGTCTAATGTATGCAATGGTGTGCATTAGACCAGATATTTGTCAAGCTGTGGGATTGGTTAGTCGATACCAATCTAATACAGGTCCGGCACATTGGCAAATGTAAAGAGGATCATGATATATCTAAAAGGAACTGCTAATTATGCACTTTGTTACCAAGGTGGTGAAAGTCTCCGTTTAGAAGGATACAGTGATGCTGACTATGGAGGAGTTCTCGATGAACGCAAATCCACCTCCGGTTATGCATTCTTGATGTGCAATAGTGCTATCTCTTGGAGTAGCAAGAAGTAGTCTTGTGTATCGCTCTGCACCATGGAAGCTGAATATGTGGCCCTCGCAACAACAACTCAAAAGGCTGTTTGGTTGAAAAGGTTCCTTGAACATCTGATAGATATTGAGGAAAAGGGTGAGCCAGTATTGATCCACAGTGACAGTCAGGCATCAATTTCTTCCACAGATCCTAAATTCCACAACAAAACTAAACACATTGAAGTCAAGTATCACTATCCGAGGGATATGGTTGCATGCAAGATGATAAATGTGAAGTATTTTCCCACAAAGGATATGGTAGTTGACCCATTGACAAACCCTTTGAATAGGGATGCCTTTATTAGACATGTAAGGTCTTTAGGACTACATAAAATTTGAAATACTTCATGTAATAATATTTTCCCTTGTAATGTTCAATTCAAATCAATAAGTTTGATTAATACACATGTTTTATCCTGATTGCTTCGTGCATTCATAATTTATGTTTTAATGTATGTCAAGTAAACCAAAAGGTTATCTCTCTCACATGAGTAACTGCCTCGACATCTTAGTGGTTCTGCGCCTATGCGACAAGTGGAGATGAGACAGGATTTCGAGTCGAAAATCGTCAAATGGATAATCTGAGAGATAACTACTCGAATTCATAAGTCGCTCGTTGATATGATGCCATTAGTATAATTATTATTTTTGGTTGTTGATATGATGTCATCGGAAATTTTAAATTGAATTTATTTCTAAATAGTTTACTTTAGAGCGGGGTGGGAGTTAGTGCACTTTGGTTTAGAAGCAAATGGTATCTGGACACACATCCGTGCAACACCGGCTTTATGACATAAGACTCCATGTGAAAAGAAGAAGGGTGTTGTGACACTTATTTCATACTGCGTGTGTTATTAATCAACCACTGGTTTACACAAGCACGATCTCTGCTTGTTGTAGTGTGATACCCAAGGATCCTTAAGAGGTTCAAAATTGTGTTTCCTCATGACTTCGATCAGATACTTGAGACCTAACACGATGTTCGCTAGCTTAGCGTATTACCCGATGGTCATGAACATAGATTTGGCCAGGAGGGACATGTCTAGAAAAACGAGTCGGGTTAGTGTTTGAAGGATCGTGAGAAGAGGAAAATTGTCAACAAAACAATTTTTATCAATTGTCATCACTGGTGCACTAGTCATGATATAGTGTCGTGATTGTGAATACAAGGTATAACTAATGATATCCTTAAAGATACCAAAATGAGGTTCGACGATATAGGGTACAAGCATAATATTACTATAAGTTATTTGCAATGAGAGGTTGTATACTCATAATAGATATACAACAACAAGCTCTCCCAAAGTATGTCGGTCGCACGGGGAAGTCCCTGTATGAAAGCTCTCCCAAAGTATGTCGAAGTGTTAGGAATATGTCTCTTTGCACACATAACCACCCACATTATGTGTGAGTGGGAGATGTAGGAAATTGACACCCATATGGGGTGCTAAATGCAAGCCATAAATATATCGGGATCTAAAACGTAAATACTGGAAATGAGTAACTACCCCAAGGATCTATAAGAAGATCCATTTGCCTGTGTTTTATAGACACTCTCGAAGAATCCTACTTCCATAATATCATTCTTGTCTTAGGGAAATCTCTTGTGAAAACATAAGGAGCGATCCGCTTAGTGACGTTTCCTTCGACCGGTACTCCTCGTCGTGATTCCAAACCGCTGATGATCAATCCGCCTCCGCACGCCGTCGAACGAGCAATGTATGTGTCGTTGTTGTATTGCGATATGTTGTCTATTTAACGTGTGTATTTCCCAAGCATGTAAATAGAAATCCAACAACTACTGTTCTAGATTTTGTCTAATAAATATGTGATATGTTCATTATGTTGAATCAAGTATGAGTCTCAGTAATTTGCATGTTATGGTAAGTACCTTGCTAAAAGTGATGCTTGAGAAGCTGAAATGCGGACCAACTTCTCAACCAGTTCAATATTTCTTGTCTTTTTTAACTGGAGGTTATACTGAGAGCTTTGAGGGTTTATTATGCAACTGAAAAATCTTTTAACAGACAAAGGTAGATCGAACTTCAGAATTAAAGTACAAGGTAGATCGAACTTCGAAAAATATTGAGGTCGCGTGAGGCATTTAAATTCGATGTAGTACTGAATCAAAAACTTCGGAATCAAAGTACATGTTTGCTTAATTTGATTGTTCATCTTTCATCTCTGTTTTGATAAGACCGTCTGTGTCCATTTACATGGCCTTTTCGCTATTCTTTTTTTTTTTTTTGCCAAAATACCATTTCTTGTTGAACTTCTTTCTGTGTTATTAATGCTTCCAACCTACTTATTATTTACAATTGATGAATTTGTAGTGTTTGAAATAAAATAATTGTAAATTCTCCAATGTCTCTCTCCCCGAGTTAGAGTATCGTTACCCTTCCAATAGGGCTTTGTCGGTGGAAATCCTCCTTGTCCCCGCAGAATTCACTGGAGTCTCTTCGTCGCAACCACCCAGTCCTTCGCACGACGAACTCAATCGGAACGAGTGCCCAGTGGGACTGTCCATTGCGCCAGAGATCCCCTACACATCTTTGCCCTAACCCTGTTTCCACCCAGCTCGTCGGGATAAGCCGGAAGGGGTAGCAATCCGTTGCCCAACTCATCAATCCACCAAGGCCGACGCAGACAAAGCCACGCCACCACTACTCCCCACCTACGCAGACACACCAATCGCGACCCCCAACCCCACAAGCTCCAGTCCTGCGCCGATATACACCTACGCCACCAACAATCCCCACAAACCACAACCCACATCAACCAAAACCCCACCCATACCCTTGTCACACAACCGCCACTCACAACTAACCCTCCTGCAACCACCGAGACACAAACAGAATGCATCTGTTATTCTTCACGGCCAATTCCTGATTTTGGTGTATTTGTGTGCTTTGTTTGCAGGTTCCTAAGTACAGGTGACGCGCAGGGGCGCGTGCCAATCAACAACACGACCAATACGAATGATAGAAAAAATAGGTGCAGCCTCACCCTCAATCTGCAAGGGACACCGAAGACATTTCTGGGTTGAGGTGCGTAGGAAAGGTGCTAAGCGATCGGGTTGTCAAACCAGTGCCAGTTCAGGGCGTCCTCAAGAGTGCTTGGCACCGGTACGCGGGGTTAAGCATCACGGACATGTGAAATGCAGTCACGATGTTCGAATTCGACGACCCCAGGGACATGGCGGATGCACTCGATTTCAGCCTTTGGGCAATTAAGGGTCACTGCCTTTCCATCAAACAATGGGAAGGTGGTATGAGGTTAGAAGCTGTTACATTTGATTATATTGAATTCTGGATTCAAATACATGGTGTAGAACTGGATAAATTGAATGAATCGAATGCCGTTATCATTGGGAAGAGTCTAGGAAGGAAAATTCAGGTTGATAGCATTAAAGGGTCGATGGGATTAGATAGAAGTTATGTAAGAATCAAACTGGAGATTGATGGAAGTAAACCTTTTGTGCCTGGATTTTGGTATCAAAGATCCAATGGAGAGACGAGTTGGGCATCAATTAAATATGAGAATTCTGTTTTAGTTGTGGTGCCTCGGACATAAAGAAAGGGCATGCAATGAATCGGTTGTCATGGCAGAAGACAATCCTTTCCAGCCATTCTATGGCCCCTGGACACAAGCGAAAAGACCTAGGCGGCGAGAGACAACATGGGTCGAGGTAGGCAAAGGCCGAGGTAGTTCATCTTCAGGGGGAAACCGACAACATTGGAGAACCCCTAAACGAACACCAACTCAAGAAAAGGGAAAGATGCCTAGGTCAAAAGAAAAGGGTCTGGACATGGGGGAGCTGAGCCAAGATGGAGAAACGCCAGAAGAGGATCAGAGACTCATGGAGATCTCGACATACACCAATATGCAAAGGGAGGTGTTGTATGGTGATGATAACGGGGCTGCCCCGCAGGGGTTAAACTTGCTCATACAGAAGGCAACCGACGCAGAAACAATGGGGATGTCTTACGGCGGGGGAAGCCCCCAAAAGGCAGCACCATCTTTCGGATATGGGGGATAGAATGCCAATGGAGGAAGGAAGTCTATACATGTACAGTCCAAGTGAAGTACAAGACTTCACCAAAAGCACTGAAAAAAGGCAGTCCAAGATCCCCACACACAAGACGATACACCGTCCCGAGACGATTAATGAAAGCAAATCCCAACAACAAGGAGTATTATGTGGAGTTCCCAGCCGAACACAGCTCCCCTAGCCGAGAATCACGAATAGCCCCCCCTACGGGACTGAGCCCTCTAGTCCGGAAGATGATTCTGCAACGAAATGAGGTGAAGCCTCAAGACACTGGAGAGGAGGTCGGCGAGGACAATCATAAAAAGTGGTGCCTACGAATTGAATATGGGGTAAGTGAGGCTGGAAAGGAGAAAATGGGGCAGAAACAAGCAAACAAAGGAAGGGGGCACGTGCAGAGAGGGTGCTCAAAACTCGGGTGATTAGGAAAACAAAGATCAAGGAGAAAGACCAATCCAAGGATGAAGAAATGGGTTCTAGTGGATATCCCAATACAACCACGGGTGCACAATGAATGCTCTAGTGTGGAACTGTCAGGGATTGAGATCGGACCTAGCAGTTCCCCATCTAACCGACCTCGGAAGGAAGCACCAACAAGCAATCATGTTCATGATGTAAACAAAGAACAAGGAAGGAGTATGCGAAAGAGTGAGAAGAAAGATAAGGATGGATAATAGGTGTTATATGGACCCCATAGGTCTATCGGGAGGGCTCGCATTGTGGTGGAGAAAGAATGTCAATATGCAGATTCTCCAAAAGAACCCCCACTTCATAGACACTACGATTCGTTTCGAAGGGGATAGTGGCGAGGTAAAGGTCACGTGGGTGTATGGACACCCGGTTTCGGAGGAAAGGGTAAAAGTATGGAATGAGATCCGACAAATGGCAAGAAATATAAGGGGACCATGGATGTGCATTGGGGACTTCAATGACATCGGTTACTTACACGAGAAGGAATGAGGGAGACACAAAGATCAAAAGAAGATGGGCGCCTTTAACCTACTAATATCGGATTTAAGAATGGGGGATGTAGGGTTCAAAGGTAACCCCTACACGTAGTGCAACAATAGAGTGGGACCTGAGCGGATAAGAGAAAGGCTCGACAGGAGGATAGAAAATTGATAATGGCTAAACAAATATCCGAACACCGTCCTATTTCACCAAACGGACATAGGATCAGACCATAGCCCATGGATACTAACGATTGATCACCGGGACAAAAGGGAAAAGAAGCAGTTTAGGTTCGAGGCTATGTGGATGGCAGATGAAGGTTGTGAGCAAACAATTAAACGAGCATGGGTGTCCAAGACAACACTCTTTCGAAGACCCGCCTTCCATACTAAGATAGGTAAATGCCAAACCAAACTGGTCCAATGGAGCAAAGAGCACTTCCACAACAATAAGGTGAAAATAGCAGAGTTACATAGTCAAATTGAGAGGGTCCAAAGGGAGAGCAACTGGGCACACACAAGTGAAAGGGAGAAAACCCTCAAAAAAGAGCTATCGGAATATTGGAAAAGGGAAGAAACCTATTGGAGCCAAAGAGCGAGGATTCAATGGCTAGGGGAGGGAGACCGAAACAAAACCTTCTTCCATAAATATACACTGGAAAGAAGAAGCAGGAACAAGATCAAAATTCTACAACGAGAGCATGGAACATGGACATAATTAGAACAAGAGATAACCCAGGAGTGTGAAAGGTACTTCAAACACCTATTCCAATCAGAGGGGACGACAAACTCAGATAACATACTGGGATGTGTGCAACCAGTAGTTACAAGGGAAATGAACCAAAACCTTCTAAAACCATATATTGACGAAGAAATCAAACGAGTTGCGGTGCCACACCTCCAACAATAGGAGCAAGAGAAGCAACTACCCAAGGAGTCGGTGTCTGAGTGAAATGATGTTAATCAAAGTTCAAATACATTTGGCGGTCCTACCTTGGGTAATGCTCTAGAGCTGAACGACCGCAATGTCTCCTTACATTGGGCGCATGTCACCTGTTCGACGTATTGCCTGAAAGGACAACTGCTCGAGGAAAAAGCAATCCAAGGTACTCCTGGAAAATTAGCTTTTATAAAATCGGGGAAGGAACCAAACGCTCTCAGCTAGCTTTATCCGATCTTTCGTCTTGTGCCTTGGCCACCTCTTGGGGCGGTGGCCTCCGGGGCATGGAGGCGAGGGGGGAGGATCTGATCACCAGAAATCAGCTAAAGCCGCAGGGAGACACGGGGGATCCAATGGACACTGAAATGGAACCTGAAACAGATAGGGATCAGCAGAGAAGTTCATATAAAACAAAGCTCACGGGTGAAATACCAGGTGCGTTTGAGAGAGCCTTCTACCTTGATCATAACTTTCAGAACGAAATCGAGGAGGAAGTGGATGAGCATCCAGACATGAATTGCATAAAAATCTTCTTCTCACGGGAAGAGAGGAGGGAAATGAGGAAGAAGCATGCTTTGGACATCATCATAAAGTTGTTTGGGAAATCGGTTGATTACAACTTCTTGGCCAGAAGACTTAAGAGCTTATGGTTGACGTCGGCAAACTTCGAGATAATGGATATAGGGAATGGCTTCTACAAGGTGGCGTTCCAGAACAGACTCGACCTAGACAAGGTGCTCAAGGGAGGGCCATGGTTCGTCAATAACAGTTTTCTTACTATGAGGCTATGGGAGCCAAAATTCCAACCGGAAAAGGCCTCATTCTCGGCGGCAGCTATTTGGATCAGGATTCCGATGCTGCCATCGGAGTACTACGAACCCATGGCTCTGGCCAAGATAGGAAATGGGTTGGGCAACCTCCTAAAAATCGATGTGGCCACTGCAAACGGGGTTAGGGGCAAATTTGCTAGAATCTGTGTCCAAATGAACCTTACTAAGCCTCTGCCCCTATTCCTGAAGGTGGATAACCTGCACCTTGAACTGGCCTACGAGGGGCTTTCCTCCCTATGTTTCTCATGCGGAATGATTGGACACAAAGAGACCGGTTGTGAAAGAAACAATGGGAAATCTGACCCAAACTCGATTGGGAAGGATCAGGGATCGGAAACTACGGGCGATGGCGAGGGGAGGGGGAACAAATCCAAACCAGATTCGGGAAACGAGAGACACGGAGAAGAGGAACGAACCTGTGACCAGGGGGAGGGCACTAGCCGTGGATACGGGCCATGGATGCTGGTCCAACCAAGGCGAAAGTCGATGGCCAAGGCAAAGGGGGGCCTCGCCGGAAGTGGGACGACAACAATCTCGGGGGAGCGGGCCAGACACAGACCGGAACAGGGGAGCATGGGAAGGAAGGCTAGGGAGCAGAGCATGTGGATGATATCGGGTAAGGGAAGATGCGAAGGGAAAGCTGACACCCCTGACAGTTATACTGTCACAGAACGTGGCTTAGTGGATGGGGAGGGAGAACGGGCCGGATCGGCTGTTGGAGTGGGCCCAGCTGAGGCGAAAACTGTTGCCAAGAGCGGCCCGAGTTCTGTTGCAGGCCATAATGCCTTGGCTGGGCCGGCCCAAGTCAAGGGAAATTTCCCTTACTTGGCCAAGTTGGGACAAAGGAAACTGAAGACAGGGGTAGGGGCACGGAAGGGAGAACCTACGGAGGGATCAGGGGAGATGGAGGATACGCTGACGATCACCGTAGGGGAGCCCCGAGTGGAGGTGAATGCGAACGGTGATCGGTGGGAGCGGGCCAAAGCTTTACTTGGCGGGGGACAGAGTGGCGAGGGAACCAGCGCCCCTAGGAACCGTGTGCAACAGCAGGTGGTGATCTTCAATCAGGAGCATTCGAATGCAAGTCAGGAGAATGAGCAAAGAAGGGGAACTAGGGACAGGAAGGGAAGGGGAGTAGACCGGAAAAGGAGCAGATCTCCCATGAGGCAAAACGGGGGGGATAGCAGGGAACCAAGGAGGGGTTCGGATCGGGATGGGGATGCATCCGAATGAGGGAGTATCTCCTTCTCTGCTTTGTCATTTATTACCTGTTTTCGTGTTAATGATTAGTACAAATAATAGAATTGAGGGGATCACTTGTAGGGGGGATCGTTGTTTTGATCCAAATTGTTTGAAATTAAACATTATTGCTTGGAATTGCAGGGGATTAGGTAGTAAGGCAACTATTAATTCTGTTAGGGATCTTATCTGCAGGTACAGGCCGGACATGATGATTTTGACTGAAACGATGCTTAGTGGGGAGAAACTTATTGCCCAAGCTAAGAAACTGCAGTTCGATAAATTCGAGTGTGTGGATGCTAGAGGGCTTAGTGGTGGGATCCTTGTCCTGTGGAACTCAACGGTGATGAACATTACCGTGTTGGGGGCTACGGAACAGGAAATTCACGCCGCGGTTAAGGTACATATCTCGAATCAAACTTGGATGATAACTGCCATTTATGCTAGTGTTGAGTTGGATGAGAGAATGCAGCTTTGGGAGAACCTGAAAGTCGTAGCCGATGCCACTAATGGGGCGTGGGTTGTCATTGGGGACTTTAATGAGGTGGGTAGCCAAGAGGAGAAAAAAGGGGGTAGGCCGGTGGATATGAATAGGGTGAATAGGTTCAGGGGGATGCTTGATGATTGCGGGCTCATTGACCTGGGGTTCACGGGACCCCGGTTCACTTGGGCTAAGACGTGTAGGAACAACTGCTTTGTCCAGCAGCGTTTGGACAGAATTGTTGCTAACTCGGAGTGGATCCTCAGATTCCCTCATGCGAAGGTTCATCATCTCCCCAGATTGAGATCGGACCATTGCCCGTTGCTGTTCCAGTTGACTGAAGATGAGAATCTTAAGTCGGCCAGACCTTTTAGATGTGAGCCTATGTGGCTGGATCATCCTGAGTTTAAGAACTTAGTCCTTAGCACGTGGAGTGGGGTAGCTTTTAACCATCAGGACGCTACTAGGGTGTTCCCGGATAGGGCTAGAATCTGGAATAGAAGGGTTTTTGGGAACGTGTTTGCTAGGAAGGCCCGGATCCTGGATCAGCTGAATAAGACCCAAAAGAGCATTTCGATCTGCCCTAGGGATTTTGATCTGGATAGAGAAAAGTCGCTGAGGGCGGAGTATGCTACGGTCTTGGATCAAGAGGAGATGCTCTGGGCAGCTAAGTCTAGATCTAAGTGGATCGAGGATGGGGATAGAAACACTAAGTATTACCACGTGACGACCCTTATTAGAAGGAATCGGTCTAAAACCCTTGCTATTAGAGATGAGTGGGAACAATGGGTCTATGACCCGATCTTGGTGAAAAGCACTTTCCAAAGCTTCTTCACGAAGCTGTTCACCACGGATAAGCTTGAGACCAGTATCGATCCGGACCTTGTGTTTAACCCCCCGGGGAGCCTTACCACTCGGATGGCCGCGAACATGAGCCGTGCGGTCAATGAGAGGGACATATTGGAGGCCCTAAGGTCGTTGGGGCCTTTAAAAGCCCCGGGACCGGATGGGCTTCACCCCATATTCTATCAAAAGAATTGGGACATTGTGGGTAGCTCGGTGTGTTGTCTCATCAAAAGCGTGTTTGAGGGCGGCCCTCTTCCGCCCGAAATGAACGACACACTGTTATGCCTTATCCCTAAGGTGGAGAACCCTGAGATGGTCAAGCAATTCAGACCCATTAGTCTCTGTAACACCTCGTATAAGCTGTTGTCTAAAGTCATCGTTAACAGAATCCGTCCCTATATGCAGCATCTTATCTCCCCGTTCCAGGCCAGCTTTATCCCTGGCCGTCGGGCTAGTGACAATGTTGTTATCCTTAGGGAGGTTCTACGTGCGGTGGCCAATAAGAAAGGTAGATCGGGGCTTATGGTGCTGAAATTGGACCTTGAAAAAGCTTACGATAGGTTGGAATGGGACTTCATCCGTCATTCCTTGCATCATTTCAACTTCCCCCATAAGATAATTGCTTTGATTATGAACTGTATTAGCTCTACATCGATCTCCATCCTCCTGAACGGGGGTAAGCTCGACAAGTTCTATCCATCTAGGGGGCTTAGGCAGGGAGATCCTCTGTCCCCGTACCTCTTTATATTATGCATGGACTTCCTTAGCTTCCTCATCGAGGAGGAAGTTAAGAAAGGCCATTGGACCCCGTTGAGCCTGGGAAGACAGTCTATTAAGCTGTCGCACCTCCTGTTTGCGGATGATCTGATCCTTATGGGGGATGCTTCAGGGAAAAACTGTCGTTCGATCAAGAAAACTCTGGAGACGTTCTGTTCGGTCTCGGGGCAGAAAATAAATTTTGACAAATCCCAGGTCACTTTCTCAAAAAACCTGTCAAATGAGACCTCGTCTCTACTGGCGTGTTGCCTGGGCCTCAAACGGGTGGATAAGCTGTCGGATTACCTGGGATTTCCTATGAATCTGTCGGGCAAAGATGTGAGATCGTTTAGATTTATTCTGGATAAAGTGCGTAAGAAACTTGTGGGGTGGCGGGGTAAGCTACTATCCATGTCTGGGCGTGAGATTTTGATAAAATCGGTGATGTCTTCGATTCCTGCTTATTATATGCAATGTACTTACCTGCCTTCATATACGTGCAAAGAATTAGATAAACTGAACAGGAACTTCCTCTGGGGATCCTCAGAGGAGAAGAGAAGAATGCACCATCTTAGCTGGGAGATTGTCACGAGACCAAGGGACAAGGGGGGCCTTGGCATGCACCAAACAAGGGATAGGAACAAGGCAATGGTTACAAATCTGGTCTGGAGAATGGAGAAGTCTGAGGCTCCGTGGGCGACCATCCTCAAACACAGGTATTTCAACCCGAACAGGAGAACTAGCTACGGGGGGTCTGTTATGTGGAAAGCTTTGAGTCAGGGAAAGAAATGTATGGAGGACGGCGAGGGGTGGATCGTGGGTGATGGTAAAGGCATAAATTTGTGGCATGATAAGTGGATCGGGCAGAGGACGATGAGGAGTCTGATACAGGGGCCGTTGGCTCTTGGGGATCAGGAACTGAAACTTGAAGGGATATGTGCGGATAACGGGGAGTGGGATACCTCGAATCTATCATTCCAAATCCCGGTTAGCATCTACGACAGGATCAGAGCGATTCCTCGGAGCACGAGACAGGGGACGAGTGACAGGAAAATCTGGGTGGGCTCCCCGACTGGGATCCCCTCGGTGACCTCCGTCCACCGCACCATTGGCCAGGTAAGGCATGACCACATCGAGCAGGCGCCGGACTCGTGGAACTGGATATGGGAGTGTGAAAACATCCCCAGAATCAAACAGTTCCTGTGGTTATGCAACCACGATAGGATTCCTACCGCGGGCAGTCTTAGGAAAAGAGGTATGGATGTTAACGCTACTTGTAAAATATGTGGTTTAGATAATGAGGATATTCTGCATGTATTGCGGGATTGTGGTTTTGCTAAACAGGTTTGGATAGACTTGGGGATCCCCAACGCTATGGAGGCTCAGGAAGCCGATCTGAACAGGTGGTTAAAATCGAACTGCCAATCAAAAAAGGTGGTTAGAGAGGGGATGCAATGGGGGCTGATTTTCTCCTCAACAGTGTGGTATATTTGGAAAAATAGAAACTCGGTGGTGTTTAGTAACAAATTCCTTTGTAGGGATATCGTGAGTTTGGTTATCTTGCAGGTAAAAGATGTGGCTAACTTATTAGCTAAGAGACGCACCGTCGCGGAAAGAAGGGACATAGCTGTCAGATGGAACCCACCAGAGTTCGGATGGAACAAGCTCAACACGGACGAGTCAGCGATTGGCAATCCGGGGTTGGCGGGGTGTGCGGCGATCCTTAGAAACCACCTAGGTGGTTGGGTGAAACGAGTCCAAAGAAAGCTGGGAGTCACGAACAGTTTGGTCGCCGAGCTGTGGGGAATTAGGGATGGGCTCTCATTGGCGAGAAAGATGGGGATAATGGATCTACACGTGGAGTCAGATGCGAAGGAAGCGATAGGTATGTTAATAGAAGATGGTATGGAGGAGAGACCTCTAACACCCCTCATTCGGGATTGCAGGTGGTTGATGGCGGGATTCAGAAGAGTAAAGCTCAGACACATTTTCAGGGAGGGAAACGGGGTAGCGGATATCCTTGCTAAGGAAGCTGTTCACTTGGATGACAATTTTGTAGAACTGGATCGACCACCGATGTCGGTGGTTTCGAATATTAGATCGGATATTAGGGGTCTTGCAAAGACTCGTAGCATTGTAATTCAGACACTGGAGTAGTCTTTTGGGATTATGGAAATTATTATTAGTTATCAAAAAAAAAAATAAAAAAAAATCAAACGAGTTGCATTCCAACTAGGAAGGGCAAGGGCTCCAGGTCCTGATGGCTTCCCCAGGTTGTCCTATCATAAGTATTGGGAAGTTGTGGGACCTGATGTCATTCATGCAATAAATAACTACATGTCAAACAGTACACTCGGTCCTTACTTTTACGATACAGACATAGTATTAATCCCAAAAGTGCAAAATCCATTTAAAACGACTCATTTTAGACCAATTAGCCTGTGCAATTTCGTTTATATAATAGTGATGTCCAAAACACTTGCTAATCGATTGCAATCCATATTACCAGTATTAATCACCCCCTTCCAAGGGGCGTTTATGGCAGGCATGCTAATACACGATAACATCATAGTTGCTCATGAGGCTTTCCACCACTTGAGGACAAGTAAGAGAGCACAAGTTGAGGAATGTGCAGTTAAGATCGACATGAACAAGGCCTATGACCGAGTGGAATGGAGTTTCCTACTCAATACGATGAGAAGGATGGGCTTTGACAAAACGTGGATTCGTTGGATGGAAGGCTGCATAACCAAGGTCCGATACAGAGTCATAATCAATGGAAAGATTATCACCCACACGAGGTATTATACAGGAGGATCCCCTATCCCCTTACTTATTATTATTTGTGGCTGACGTACTATCAAGAAAGATCATACAGGCGCAGGACAGGGGACAGATCAAAGGAATCTATATTAGGAGGACATGCCCGATTGTCCACCACCTTCTATTCGCGGATGACTCGATTTTATTCATCAAAGCGGATGCACGGAATGCAAATGGGCTCAAATCAATATTGGAGGAGTACAACCAAACGTCAGGGCAAAGCGTCAACCTCCAAAAGTCAAGCATCCACTTCAGCCTCCACAAGGGAGTAGAGGAGTGGTAAGCCAAATATTGGGAATCGAGGAAGCATAACATGCGGGGAAATACCTTGGGATTCCAACAGTCTGGGGTCGATCAAAGAAAGAGGCACTAGGGTACTTGAAGGACATGATATGGAGCAAAATGCAAGGATGGAAGAACCTATACCTAAGCAATGCGAGGAAGTAAATTTTGCTCAAGGCAGTGATCACTGCCATGCCAACATATGCGATGACTCTTTTCATACTACCAAAAACATGGTATGGGGATATGATTGCCATGATGGCACGGTTCTGGTGGAGTCAAAACATGGATAAAAGAACGATCCACTGGAGAAAGTGGGAGCACATGACAAATCCAATGGAGAAGGGGGAATGAGATTCAAGGACATCAACACCGTCAACGAAGCCATGCTCACAAAAACAGCTTGGCGACTCTATAATAACCCAAAGGAATACTGGGCTAAGGTAATCAAAGGTATCTATTTCCCCAACTCCAACCTATTTCAGACAAAGAAGGGAGGCCGAGGATCATGGGCTTGGTCAAGTATACTTGAAGGTAGGAAGGTACTACAAGAAGAAGGCATGTGGCGGGTAGGCAATGGAGAAAACATACGAGTCTTCTAGGATGCATGGATCCTGGGAATCAACGGACATAGGCTCTCATGCGGTGCACCAGAAACGGAGGAAACCAACATGCGAGTGACGGAGATAATGCGGGACGAGCGCAGGGGTTGGGACACGAGGATGATTCAGAACCATATAACCGATGAGGAAGACCACGCCATCAAGGCCATACACCTGCCACGTGACCGAACCCGGGATAGGCTAGTATTGTCATCCTCGATATCGGGGACTATCCATCTGAAGTTAGTGTATCAGCGACTTATGGAGCGCAACGAACTGGAGGTAACAAACAACGCCTCCTCCTCACGAGCTCTTAGCCTGACATCGTGGAAACAGGTCTGGACAAGACCCGCAATACCAAAGGTAAAACATTTCATATGGAAGAGTTTCAACCGAGCTTTGCATGTGACATGGGAGTTGCATCGAAGGGGGATCAGTTCGACACTGAACTGTCCTTTCTGCGATCGAGTCGAGACAGTTGAACATGCGATGACGGAATCTAACTGGGTACGACCCATATGGTTCGGTGGAATAGGGGTCTGATAGAAAGGTACGACCCAACAACCGTGGATTGAGTGGATAAAAGAGATCATTGATGTGGCAAACAAAAACAACAACGACGCAGCGATCCTAAAGACCAAAGTTGAGACAATAACGTTGGAGATATGGAAGGAGATATGTCGGGCATACAATCAAAACAAACAACCACAGACGACTATCACTCTTGAACGTGGGTTACGACTAGCACGGGAAGCATGGGACGTAAGAGAGCGGAACCGAGCGGAGCCACGGAGAAGCACCAGCGAACAAAGCACCCAAAGATGGAAGCCACCAGGAGAAGGTACAGTAAAAATAAATTGTGATGGCGCATGGGATACAAGGAAAAGGAAAGGGGGAACCGGGATAGTAGCAAGGGACGAAACAGTAGGAATGATCGACGGAAGAAACTCATTGATACATAACACATCATCGATAAACATAGAAGCCTGGGCGATCCTACAAGCGGTGGAGCTAGCGAAAAACAATGGATAGAAAAAAATAATCATCGAGTCGGATTCTGAGCAACTCATCAAACAAATGGACGGGTCAACACACAAAAAAGACAGGAGACTGGAAAAAATCATCAATACGATAAAGACGATAGCCGCACAAGTAGACGGGATCTCATGGAAATGGGTAGGTCAAAAAGCAAATAGTTGTGCAAACTGGATTGCTCGACAATCCAAGAGAGAGATGATCTTGGTAAATTGGATATGTAAACCACCATATGCTCTAATTTCATTATTGTTGTTAGATAAACCAGACATTATGTAGTTTTAATGAAGAGTTCATTTTCGCCAAAAAAAACTACTCGTTATTTTTCTGTTTATGATTTCTATTTGGGTATTCTAGCTTCACCCCGATGTGAGCAAGGATGCACTATCTTATGAGACTTTCAAGAGAATATGTTATGCATACGAAGTGAGCAATCCTCAACTGCTGCATATAGACGTCTGTGCTGATAAGTTAGTAACTGATTGTTTACTAATTTTGCAGAAATGGAAGATTTTTCATCTTGACGTTGCTAATCCTTTTATGTTTATCCAGAGTCTTACTAAGTTTATCAAAATGACCACCAGCTCCTAAAATTTAACATGCTTAGTCGATACTTCGTGAGATGGTTATTAGAAACCCTTGTCTATGTTATTAAGGGAGAAATGGTTTTTGTAACCGCCGTCTGAAATTTACACAAATACCCCTTAATAACCCAATTAATTTATGTTTAACATGACTATTTTGGTCATTTAAATGTCTTCTCAAAATGTTATTAAAAAACTATCTGCACGGAGACTCGAACATATGACCTACATTAAAGACATACATATTAATCATCTTCACATGTATGTAACATTACAAACTTTACAAGATGATAGTTATATATTTCTCTATGAGTGTCCCTCTATCTTTTCTCATGCACCATTTTTTTTATATCTCGCTAACAAATAAAATTATATTTTCACTTTATCGAACATTAAGATAACAGTGAATTTAAATAAATAGATCGTTTATAAAAGTTATAATTTCCAGGAAGTTAAAATTTTTTGAATTGTGAGCAGTGTCGTTATGAAAATACAGTTCATCTATAAATTTAAATTGAATTAAAATTGATCAAAATTGACATATATTTATATGTTGAATATACATAATCTATCGCGTGAAGCAATAAATACAAAAAACAAATAATCAAAATTGAAACCAAATTGAAATGAGATATTTGATTAATGTATACATTATTTATAATGATAATTGTGTATTATAGAGTATTTTCAAATAATGAGATTATTAAAATATTAAAACAAAAACATATAGATTTTTTTAGTATTATTAATATTAATGCATAGATGATTCGAGCTGCCAGAAGTTGTTAATATATTATTACTCCAAACTGATATCATCCAAAATTTAGGTATTACATGTCAAGAAAAAAGTAAAAAAAAAATATTTTACTACAAAATTAAAATAACCCCAGTAATGTATTGAAATAATATTTTACGAATTACTGAAATATAAAAACAATATTAATATTCAAGGTTTATTATTTATTATCTTTACAAAATAATTTTAGGATTGGTCAAATGTAGATTATATGAGTTTTTCTTTACTTAACCCTACATTCCAAGTATATCTAAAATTAAAATATGAATAGAGTTAACTCTCAACTGTACTTTATGAACTTTGAAAATATTAAAGTAAACAATAACTCTGAAAATATCAAAATAAGGAAAAAGTTAATCCAATATCTAATTTTGTTTCTTTGGTGCAAATTTTACTGGTAATTTCTTGATGTTGTCACATTAGATTTTTGATAGTCGTCGTTTCATATACATGGTACTGAGTTTGTTAAGATATCTTGGGCTTGGGGATGTTCAAATCCTGGGGCCTGGGGATGTCAATTGTAAAATACTCTAAAAGAGGTCTCGAGGGAGCGTATTTGCCTTCTGAACAAGGTGCAAAGTTAATTTTGTGCAAATATTGACATATAATGTTTTGATCATATTCTTAGAAAGAAATATGATAAATATTTATCGTGCTTGAAATATTTATCGGGGAAAAAAAACAAAAACAATTTACTACAAAATTCAAATAACCCTGGTGATGTGTTGAAATAATATTTTACCGATTACTGAAATATAAAAATCAATATTAATTATCAGGGTTTATTATTTTTTTATCTTTACAACATACTTTTAGGATTGATTAAATTTAGATTCTACGAGTATTTCTTTACTTAACCCTACATTCCAAATATATCTAAAATTAAAATATGAATATACTTAACTCAACCCTACTTTTTGAACTCTGAAAATATTAAAGTAAACAACAAGGAAGAAGTTAATCAAATATCTAATTTTATTTTTTTGTACAAATTTTACTGGAAATTTCTTGATGTTGTCACAATATATTTTTGATAGTCTTCGTTTCATATACATGGCAGTGAGGTTGGTAAGATATCTTACGAGTATATTGAATGTCTTCACTGACATGTTCAGACTTATGAGATAGTTGGTTAAGGTGTACGTCTTAAATGATATATAATAACAGCGCCCAGGTTCATATCCTAGGGATGTCGGGAGTATAATACTCAAAAACGGTCGTATGTCGGGAGTACAATACTAAAAGAAAGACCAGATGTCGGGAGTATAATACTCAAAGAAAACTCGGTCGTATGTTGATGTTGGGAGTATAATACTCAAAGAAAATTTGATCAGATGTGGATATTGGGAGTAAAATACTCAAAGAAAGGTCGGTCGGATGTGAGAAATAAAATACTCAAACAAAGGGTGAAGGTGTGAGAGTGCCCAGGTTTTCAAATCCTGGGGCCTAGGGATGTCATGTTTAAAATACTCAAAAAAAAGGTCTCGAGGGAGAGCATTTGCCTCCTGGCAATAAATAAGGTGCAAGATCAATTATTTTGTCCAAATATCGATATATATATTTTTGATCATATTCTTAGAAACAAATATGATAAATATTTATCGTGCGTGAGGTGTTAAGATATCTTAAGAGTATATTGAATGCATTTATTGACAAATTCTAACGTTTGAGTGTACGTCTTAAATCTCAAATGGTATGGACGCATAGGACCGAATCCTAGGGATGTTGTCGGGTGAAAATATTCATAAATTTTGAGGTTGGTACGAATAATCATAGAAAGTTCGAGGTTGGGCATTAAACGATAGTTGGTATGAGATGAGATAGTATGACATGGTTTGTGAGTGAAAATACTAATAGTATGACTATAAGTGACTATAAACAATGTGCAATGTCAACTTTATCACATATCAACATATATTTGTTTGATTATATTCTTAGTAACAAATAATTATATGTTACTGTCTCACATAGTAACAAAAATTTATAATAACAAAATAATTACATGTAGTCACCAAAAAACGTTTTGGTTAAGAACGGGCATTTGAAAAGAATTATTAATATATATAATTGAACGGAGTCTACAAAATATTTTGTTAGGTTTATCAATTAACTGTTCAATTTTGTTATAGTAAGGACGAAAATGTGCACCGTAAGTTTTTTAGAATTCACTGAAGTGTATTTTCCTAATGGTTATGCTAGACTCTGGCACGCGCTACGTGCGTGCACATTGTCGTCGTTTGTCTTGCGTGAGATGTTAGGAGAACATGATCAACCTGATTCCTAGGATAGTACAAGAATTAAACACTTGATTAAAAATATTATTTGAATTGTAAGACTAAACTTAAATTACCTAATATAATGAAATAAAATTAATTTTATTTTAAATAGTTTTAAGAAATTGCTCGAGCATCCGGAGCCTCTTTAGTAGTGGTTCTTTCTACGGATGCTCGAGCAATTTCTTAAAATTATTTAAAACAAAATTAATTTTATTTCATTATATTAGGTAATTTAAGTTTAGTCTTATAATGTAAATAATACTTTTAATCAAGTGTTTAATTATTGAACTATCTTAAGAATCGAGTCGATCATCTCCTCCTAACACCTCCCGCAAGACAAACAATGACAACATGCACGCGCGTAGCGCGTGCTGGAGTCTAGTATATATAAAATAAGAAGAAAATTGCTTCTATAAATAGAGGGGCATGTCTAAGGCTATGAGGGAGAAGAGAAGAAATAAAGGAAAGGAAAGAAAGAACAATAGACAAACAAAGCGAGAGTAAGTAAAAAAATATCGGTAATTATTGGTCCCGGTTTCTCGTATTGTATTTAAGCTTCGAACGATTTAGGTATATCTCTCTCGTATTTAATATTGTGTTTGTATTTTCTAATGTGAATAAAATTTATATTATAAAAAAAGGAGTTTATATACATATATTGTATATTTATGTATAATATACGTGTTACTATATATATGTGATACTATATATATGTATATGTATGATATATATATATATATATATATTATGTATATATATGTGTGATACTATAAGTATATGTGATAATGTTTTTTTCAAACTGAGTTAGGTCACCCAACTTTGATGAAGGTTACAACTCAGTCCTTGGACTCTCAGCCATTCTGGGACTTTATCGAGTGTTATAAACCGAACTAGAAAAGTTTTGGGTCATTTGTGCAATTTTTGAATTTTTTTTAAATCAACTCGAATTTTTAAAAAATTACATTTTGTTACCTGAACCTTTCTGAACATCCCATCATTTCTCAAAATGTTACAAATAAGTCTAAAATAATTTTCGGGTTATTTTAGAACTTTACCAAGTGTTACAAATAAGTCCAAAATAGTTTAGGGTCAATTCTGTAATAAAGTTTTTTTTACAAATATTTTCAGTTTAGTTATAATTTTTTACAAATTACATTTTGGTTCCTAAGCTTTTCTGGACATTCCACAACTTCTCAAAGTGTTACAAATAAGTCCAGAATAATTTTCAGTTTATTTTGGAACTTCACCAAGTCTTACAAATAAGTCCAGAATAATTTAGGGTCAATCCTGTCATTGAAAAGAAATATTTCGAATTCAGCTAGAATTTTAAATAATTGCATTTTGGTCCCTCCAGACTTTTCTGGACATCTCATGACTTGTCATAGTGTTACAAATTGGTCCAACATGCTTAATATTTTCAAAATTATTCGTGTATTTTTTACACGCTTAAAATGGCTCCAAAGATAAACCACTCATTTCTCGAGCATGATTAATTTTTCCTCTCTTGTTTATTTATTTAAAATTAACTCGTAAATAAAAAATGCTTGTATATGGTTTAAATAGGTATTTTTTTTAAAGCGCATGCCATTTTTTTGGCCAACCATGATCAAAACAGGCAATTCAGGCAAATCGGTAGAAAAAATAAAAACAAAATTCAAAAGCAGACTAAAGTACTGACAGGACGTATTATGGGCTCGCGAGCTCTTCAGACATAATCAAACCCCCGAACTCGATTCTCTGGACGTAGACCTTTCCAAGCCCTAGAATGTAAGCTCCATGTACCCTAGGCAAATTTTATGATTCTGATTAGCCTTTATTTAATCGGTGGAGACTCTTTCATTTTTCAGTCCGGTTGATGACCTCGCTCGACAAGGCCCGTCGCTCGCCAAGACCTGACATTTTTCAAAACAAAATAAAAACATTTTTCAAAAGGGTCGGGCAAAGTTTGATCCGACGTCCGACAATTTGGCGACTCTGCTGGGGAAGAAAAACCTAGAAGGTTTAGGCTTTGTCATGTTTGCATTTCTATGCTATAATTTGCCATATCTGTTTTGACTGTTCGCTCATGCTTCCAGTTTTAAATTTTGCCCGAAAAGAAATGTAAATGTAATAATTCAAAAATGATGTAAATTCTCGTTTTGCACACACCACATTGGTTACCATTACCCACTCAGACTTGGAGCATATTAACAGCTTAGGGATTTTAGTAGGGGAATGCGCCCGAAGCGGTTTGGACCGCCGACATGCAAACAAAAAACTCAACTCGATGATCGGAATGGGCATGTGATCCTCTACAGGAGGTGAGGTTTCGCCGGTTCAGATGACATAGAAATTCCATCCAAATTAGAACAAAAGCTCTACACCGCGCTTAACCTTCTACCTATTTCATGTTCGTTCCATTTCTCGTGTTTTGTTTTGGCCCTATATCATGACATGTATAGGATTGAGCCTTTTGTATTCAGTAAACCTTTGTAAATGTAATAACTTACTAGTGACATTACTTTGTCACACTTGCATTGCATTTTTATAAAAAAATGTAAACTCATTTCATTGTGCCTTGTATCCTTAGGACGTTTGACACACCATCTTTGGTAAGGTGAACAAGAGGCGAAAATAGTACTTTTGCCAAACTGCTCAAAGTCACAACAAACAAAATGTCCACCAAGCTCATGTTGAATGGGGGTCATGGCTTATCTATTGAACTTTGGGTATATTGGATCGAGCGACGAATTCCCGATAAAACAAATGCTCTGGGGAGATGCCATGCTTTTATTTGACTTGTTTTTGGAATGATCGTATTCCCATTTTCTAATGGTCTCATCGGCTCAGCTATGGCCAAAGTCGTCATCCATTTAATAGAAGGCAAGGGTTTCGTGACAGTGTTGCTCACCGAAACCATTGTATCTCTAAACATTTTAAAAAACAAAGGAAAAAGGGAACTAAAAGCAAGCCCGACCTTACTTCAGATTTGGCTCTTAAGCCATATGAAAGAATTTGACATGAATTTTCCCCGGTCAAACATTTTAAGCGATGAAAGGGTCATCTCGAGAATGTTAGGTCGATCTTTGTTCAGACATGAGAAATGGAAAGCCCTCAATTGGAAAAATCATATTTCGAAAATAACGCATAAGGACATTTTATGGACGGCTAAATGGTTACCCATCCATCGCCCTATGATCCTTAGATGCAAATCTTTCGTGGGAGTTCCGCTTCTAAGCCATCAAGTATCTATGACCACCTACCATTCTCAAATTATATGACAATTCGGTGGATTCCAAGGTATCCCGGTGCACGTTGATGGATCACCAACAGTGTACAAGTGGGACGCAACAAAGCCGATATTTAAAACTTGCTTCGAGACTCATTCTGACAAGTGAAGCCTAGGGTGGAAATTCAAAGTATTGCTTGGGCTAATAAACACTCTAGATCCAAGAAAGAGATACAACACCTCCGCAACGAGTTACGATGTGTGGCCATCCCAACCAAGCTCCACCTCCCATCATCCTGACCAAGCTCCACCTCCCACATATGGTCATCTTGTCCAAGCTCCACCTCCACTTCCCATATATGGTCATCCCAACCAAGCTCCACCTCATACATACAAATGTCCTAATCAAGTTCCACTACCCGTACATTACTCTCATAAGAAAGCTTTTCCTCTTCAGCGTGATCAGGTTGCACCTCTGGTACCTATTTACCCCAACCAGGTCGCACGACCCATGTTTGGGCTCCCCAATTACTCTGTCACGGTCATCCCAGTCGAGACAGAACACGACAAGCGGTTGAAGCAAATTGAAAAAAATGAGGTATATTCAATGAGTAGATCGATTAGGAGACCTGGACTTTTCTGATCTGGCTCTATTTCAGGAAATCCCGATGCCCGATAAATTCAAAGTGCCCGACTTTAAAAGGTTCGATGGAACATGGCACTAGGTTGTTCACTTCTAGATCTACATGGCGAAAATACTCCAAATCAGCAGTATACCAAGTTGGTTGTCCAAACCTTCCAGGAAAGTTTGAAAGGGGAGACACTGGTCTGGTTCGCAGGGTTAAGGACAGAGCAAGTGTCAAATATGGAGGAGCTGGCCAAGCTTTTCCACCACCAATATAAGCACAATCTAGATAACGCTCCTACTCACCTTGATCTTCAGGCTATGGAGATGAAAGAGGGACAATCTTTCAAGGACTACGTGACTTAGTGGAGAGGAAAGCCAAACTGCATGAACGTGCCTCTCGGGCAGAATGAGGCGGTCCCAATTTTCATCAGTACTCTAAAGAGTATATATTATACTCAAATGATGTCAACCCACTGCGGAATTTTCAAATGTCATCATGGCAGGCGAATTGATCGAGCGAGGGCTTCAGTCCGGAAAGATTGAAGACCCGTATAAAAGTGCAAATAATTTTGTGTAATTAATTATGAAAATATTTTTTGGGAAAAAATATTTATGCATTTTATGTTTTTCTGATTGATGGCTACGAATAATGATGTTCAAATCAGTACCGAGTTGTGACTCAAGTGACCGGTGTCTCGTTTAAAATAAAAATGTGTCTCGTATTACATCGTAGAAACAATTGAGTTGTGGAACTCTTCTAAGGGACTAATTATGATACGTCCAATTGGCTTAGTTCATGTAGAAAATCTATAGGGTTGGTATGAACTTGGATATTATGAAAGGATAAAGGTGGCACCTTTTTCAGAGTGGCAGGAGGTAGAGTCAAGGAACCTAACAAGAATGAAAAGAGATTGATCAACACTACTACAATAAAACAAAATGACAACAAAGGATAAAGATGGTCACCTTGAACTCTATCGTTTGAGTCATCGTCACGAGGCAAGTATGTCAGTGATATGGATCCCCATAGTCCTCCACCACTAAGAAGGCACTTCAAAAGGCGAGAAACCATTGCCTTTACTCGTTTGAGATAACAGAAAGGCCAGGTCCAGTCTGTTTGGAAAATATGATAAGAATCTTAGGCCCGAACACCTACACAAACAAGAAGTAAGAGATCAGAATTTAGCCCATCGACAGATGCAAAAACAACATGTCAAACACCCGCCAATAAAAGGGTTGCCTATGAGGTCTCGTTGATAAACTGTACTGACCGAAAATTTAGGCAACAAAGAAGACGATTAAAATAATCAATAACATGTCAGTCGTGCCAAGAAAAAAAGCTAAACACATGCATGACATCATTGAAGGGGGGAGAAGCTTTCAAGGCAACCCTCCCCCTTATTAAATGAAGTAAAATCTCGAATAGACACTTCCAATCGGTTGAAGGTCGTATACAAACCTAAAGTGAACATCCCAGTTTCACGCTTGCCAAAACTTAGGCCAACACACCTAAAAATAATAACAATGGTTGAAACCTGCGTTGATTCTATGAAAGCAATGAAACAGAGAAAGCGAGCACATATTTTTGTGACGCACACATACGTCCTTGAAATCAATCAACACCCTGGTGGCATTAGGCACAAGCTGGGCCTGGGTGGCAGCAATATAATAATACGAGCATTGTTATTCAAAATTCCCACGAATAGGAAAATGTAGGCCAACATCGACTTGAGTGGGGGAAAATTAAGCCTCCCCCGATCGTGGAAAATGCACACCCAAACCTAGGTACCTTGGGGACTGGACCTCTCTCATACTACCAAGGGATACAACAACCCTAAATTGCATCAGCCTCAACTCGTTCACCTTAAGATCTAAAAAAAAAATGAAACCTAATCTTTAGAAGCACAGATCCAGAATGAGAAAAGCCATAAGAAGCAAAGAAAACGACATAGAACTGAATAACTCACCCTTAGGAGAAAACTCAGGAACATTGAAGTTCCTTCTAGATAATCCCTTAGCAGCGAATGAGCACTAATTTCTGATCATTTTTGCAGAAAAGCATGATGATTTGGAAAAGTGGGAAAGGCGCAAAAGCTAAGAGGTTTTTAGAAAAAGGCTTGGATGCAAAAGATATTTGGCAAAATTTCATAACACGGGAAAGATTTCGTACTATAAGGGAAATGATAAAACCCCACTTACAATGAGTCTTAGAAGAAGATTAGCAAAAGTAATGATGGTTTCACTAGAAAACTACGAAACAAAAGATGGTGGAATGCAAAAAGACACCTCTATAAAAAAAACTGGGAGAGAGAAAAGAAAGACAATTAATGCGGCGAACATAATCAATCTCTAACCGATACCTGGCGTGACAATAGTGAACACGCATTGGCCTAAAGAGAGGAATAAATAACAACAGAGTTACACACAGAATTGGAAATGAGGAGTCCCTAAAAATAGGGATGATAGACACATGATGATGACAACACCTTCCACTATATAAGGGGAACTTAACTGCAAACCATGGAATCACCAACAACTCCAGCATTCTCGAATCTAGGAATTCAGGACATGATCCAGTTGGTAAGATTCCCAGGATGTAACTTTGAATGAGACCACTCTCAGTCCTGACGTGAAAAGTCATGGCTCTTAGAGTGATCCCAGAGCAAGCTTCGTTCCTTGTAACGCTTAGCATCTAAAATAATTAAGCCCCTCTCAAGGAGGACAAAAGTTGAGTAAAAAACATTCTCCCACATGAAAGGCTCAACAAAGATCAAACTGAAAGAAAAGCAAAGACAGTAGAAAGAGTCTCGCTTGATAAAGCCTAAGGATGCCCATATCATAACCATCCAAGGGGTAATAGAGAGCAAAAGACTGACTAACAATATGTCTTACCAATGTCGTGGGATTAAAGCGAGGATATGCAAATGAGTCTTGTATTCTTGCACTAGTTGGGAGTGAAATAAAAATCACACACTAGTGCAACTCTTAAATGAAAGGTCGTTACCTCAAACCCTATCGAAATTAGGAGTAAGCTCGGGCGGGACGGGACAGTCTTTTTGGGAAGACCGAGACCAAGCCCGAAATTTCGATCCTGACTTCTGGAGGACCGAGACCGATTTATGGCACACAAAAAACGCATGGGTCGTTCTTTTTTTACTCGGGATGGTCTCGGTCTTGGACTAAAATTTTAGGTAAAATAACACAATTTTTTTGGTTTCATCAATGTATAAGCTTGACTTATAATTTGTAAAATCAAATTTGAATACTGCCCGAACCAATCTCAATTAATTTGTAAATAGCTCAATTCATTTACAATGGTATTCCTAAGAAAACGATTGATCCCAGATAGGTGCATTGCTATATTTGCTTGAACAACATGAAGAACTGCGGTGGTTTGGGTCCCATGTTATACCAGTAATCCATTTCATGTGGCTCTACCAAAGAGGATACATGATGAAGAACACAGATGTAGTACAGACATGATAATGTAGCCCTACCACAATTATATTGATTGATTTGTTTTTACAGAATAGGCATGCAGAGTTGCTGCACAGTGATTAACAACTTGATCTCTCACCAAAATCTGCCAAAAATATATCCTATGTATAATCAGAAAAATGTCAAAATTTACTATTTCTACGCATTTCAATATGTCAATTCAGAACACTTATAAAACCAAGCAATCGTAAAAATTAAAAACTTGTCAAGAATAAATTGTTGTACAAAGTTGAGGAGGTTATTGACAATTTGTTGAATTTGCTGCGATTGAGCATTCTGACTTCTGAGCGGTACTGTTTCTACTATGTATGGATATAGCGAGAAAAATATTAGGGTTTTTAATTGTAGGCGGGCTGGTCTAGTCGTGCTTTTGGGGGGAAATCGAGCTCGATCTACAAAAAATGTTCGTTTAGTTTTGGTTTTAAGCTAGGATCAGGCTATTCGGGCCGATTTTATCGGGAATTCGGTTTAGTCAGTCTTTTCTGCTCACTCCTAATCGAAATCAAGCTCTACCAAAAGTTCATTTCACCTAAGCTTCAAGAGTAATTGTTGGTCCCACACAACAGGGGGAAAATGTGTTAGCGGTTCGATGAGACGATAGTTTATTGTAAGAGGCATGAATAATTTATTTATCTAATTATTCACAACTCAATAATTTTTTATCTGTTCTTTAATTATTTTATGACTAATTTTATATTGTTGGGAATATTGCAACATTTTGTTGACTCAATGTAAAGTGTCGTCAATATTATAAGTAATTTCTCGCCCATTTTCATGGCTGAATAGTCGTTGGGTCATATGTTTAATTTAAATAATATTTATTTTATTTATGACGTCTGGTTATGCAGTGCCACAACAATTATTGTTTTTATTTGACCTTTTTCGCAACTCAATTAAGGGCGGGCTTCCATTTTATTTAAAAAAACTATTTCCTATTTTGCAACTCATTTAGTCCTGATGTGATTAAAATAAATAAAAACTATTTTCCACAACTCATTATTTTGAACTGTCATATAAATAATGTACATTTAATTTTCACAGCTCATATAATGAGTGATTATTTGATATTGAAAAAAAAGTTAAACTTTTCTTTTCCCTTTCTGATTCTTCTCTCGTCTTCAAATTTCAGTTGGCTCTTCTTCTTCTTCAACATGCCTTTCTCCCGTTCCTTTTCCATTGACTTCTTCAGCGTCCTTACTAAGCTCTCCTGACTGAAATTACTTCTTTTTTATTCTTCTCTGGTCTTCAGTATTTTAGCTTGGCTATTCTCTTTCGCGTCTCTTCTTCAGTCTTACGTCTATTCTTCTACGCGATTTGATCGGTAAGTCTCTTTCAAAGTATTTGTTAAATTTATTCAATTAAGCAAAAAACCGAAGAACAAGTCTACATGTTACCCAAAATCTGTCAATTCTACACAAACCCTAATCATTCATTTTGGGGCTTTGGGTTTTATGCATATTGGATTGATTTGGGCCTTCAAATTGACGCGATCACCAACGAAAATTTCATGATCACGTTTCATTAATCTTTCCTGGTACTAATTTTTCTACATTCATAATTTTTTTTAGAGTATTATTTAACATAGATAGATGAACATGTTGCATTTGCCTCTCATTTCTCTCCCTTTCTATTTGCACTAGGGCGACATGGAGAGCTTAGTCTCGATGAAAGGCGACCATTTAATGAAACATGTGATTGGTGTTCAGAAACTTAATTATCTTTAGCATTCTATAAATGCAAGTATCAAACAGTAGTCATTTTCACGTTTGTATCTCCAACTATGTTGAATGTTAAAGTATTTTTTTAATTACAACTAAATTTCTTTGGTGCATTTTTATCGACTGACCAACTTGTTGATTCATTGTCAAGTTTTGTGGTTTCGCTCTTGTAGGATTTTGATGATGTGTTCCACGATGAGATTCTTATACTATCTATTTGAGATAATACCATCAAATTGATTTCATTCCAGGCGCCACCATTCCCAACTGTCTAGACTATATGAGTAATCTGGAGGAGATAAAGGATCTACAAAGGCAAATAGGTGAATTTATGGAGAAGGGACACATTCAAGACAGCATGAGCATGTATGCAGATGCAGTGATTTTAGTGCCTACAAAGGATATTTCTTAGAGGATGTGCATTGATTGTTGCGCGATAAACAACATAACGGCAAAGTATTGACACCTCATACCTCGCTTAGATGTTATGTTTGATGAATTGCATGGTGCTTGTTTATTTTCTAAAATTGATTTGAAAAGTGGGTATCATCAAAGTAAAATGAAGGAATGTGATTAATGGAAAACTATATTTAAAATAAAGGATGGTTTGTATGAATGGTTAGTTATGCTTTTTGGGTTAACTAATGACCCTAGTAATTTCGTGTGATTGATGAATCATGTCTTGCGTACCTTCATAGGGAAGTTTGTGGTTATCTATTTTGATGATATCTTAATTTATAGAAAGAGTTTGGATGATCATTTACAATAACAGAAACTTGTTTTATGTGAGCTTAGAAAAGAAAAGTTGTTTGCTAATATAAAGAAGTGCACATTTTGCCTGGGTAAGCTTGTGTTTCTTGGTTTCATTGTGACTGCACAAGGAATAAAGGTTGATAAGGAGAAGATTCGTATTATACAAGAATGACCAAGTCCAATCATTATAAGTTAAGTGCGAAATTTCCACAGACTTGCGAATTTCTATTGAAGGTTTATGAAGGAATTCAATTCTACTATTGCACTTTTAACTGAGGTCATCAAGAAAAACATTAGTTTCAAGTGGGGAAAACAAAAAATAAAGGGTATTTCAATTACTCAAGGGGAAATTAACTCATGCACCTTTACTTGGCTCACCTAACTTTGCAAAATCATTTGAAATCGAAGTGTTTTTTCAACAAATAATAACCTTGATTTATGTGTTGGACATTTTAGCCAATAGGTCATTATCTAGGTTATTTTATTTAGGACTTTTAAGAGTTTAGTGAGCTTAAAAATACCCAATATAGCTAGATAAGTACATTAGGGTTTCTTTTAATTAATTACAGGTGTCATTACAGTTAGTTAGGAGTCTTTAATAGCCACCTTAAGGGATGGCCACATTTAACACATCAAATTTGCAAAAAATACTGTGTGAGGAATTTTCTTCTCTTGTTTTTTTTAGAATTATCAAACTTATCATATTTATCTATAACGTTCAACTTTAACCTATCAATCAAGTTTTCCATCATTGGTTGTCGAATCTTCATACCATCCATCTTTTCTTAAAGCAGAAACACTCTGCATCATCTTGGTAGGGTTTTAGGCTTACAATCAACGAGAATCATATCATCAAATATAATTTAGTTTCATAATATATAACTAATCAAATTACTATAATATGATACTATCCAATATAATTAATTAATATTACAATAAGTTATCGTAGACCTAAATATTTTTTGTTCAGTTTATATAGTTGATTTTATGTGAGAGATGATAATTCTATCCCCATTACATATCAATTAATAAATCATTCAAAATATTTAATGGTTTTATCTAGATGGTCTTTAATGGTGTAAGATTAAATTTAGGGTCAAGACAAAAAAGACCAATAAGTTAAGACCATTGGTTTTAGACTACAAATAGTTCAGTCTTTGGGGGATGTTCATGGTCGGGTCATAGTCTTATCCACCTTTATTTCTTATATGTGTAAAGAAATGAATTGCTAGTGCACGTGCTCAGGATCGTAATTTACTAAAATGAGAAGAACTTGTATATGTATAAAACTCTCATTCTAAATATTATATCTCGGAGTCTCTCTTGTATAACTCACTTGGTTGGTGATAGTTGTTGTTATTACAAATCACTCAACTCATATATACTAAAATACAGAAAACTTTATATCCTAATGTCTTTGGAAACTTATATATAGAAGATGACTATTCTAGAACATCCTAAGAAACTATAAAGAATCTCCAAGAAATTACTTAGTCCTAGAATTATATAGATACAAACTAAACCCTGATCAATTATACTATATTCTTGTTCTTGGCTCAACTTAAAACATTATCCCATGAAAGTCAATGTTGTATTTCAATACACCCCCTCAACATTGAATTTCCTCCATATTGCTTCTCGTCACTTGTGTCTTTCGATTGATGTTGTTATGTATTCTTGAACTTTACATTTCCGCCTCAATGATACCTTTTCTACTTATTGATTTTAGAGAAAATTTCATTCCTCATCTTGTGTATATCTTCATGCTTTTGTATCATTTTGTAACTTTCCTTGGAGACTTATATTTTCTTCCTCGGTTAAGATTTGATTTCTAACAAACGATGAAGTATCTCGTCGGTGATAGTAACACTGTTTCGATTCAATCACAACTTTTCAACTTCTAATCTTCTTTATCTTCATCATGAAATGAAGGTTTTTCCTCAACTATCGGTCTTGCAATGAAGCAAGAATAAGTAGTGATATAATTTTTATCTTAATATTTAAATGACTTAATTATCGATTGTTTTATCCTTAATTAACCACTTGTTTATCATCAACTTCTGCATGAACATCTCTGTGATGGTTCAAGCTCCCTCTTTCTCTAAGAACCTTGTTTGAATAGGTTTTCTTATTTGAAGCAAATACGGCCTACATGTCATTTACTCGTGCACCGATGTAAACAACATTTGCCTTGATCATCTCCACATTTCGAAGAAACTTCATATCATCCGGATCAAATAGAACATATATACCTGAATCAACCGCATTCACTATCGAGAGGATATTTTTCTTCACACCTGGAACATAGTAGACACTATCAAACTTCATTGGTGTCTCACCTCTATGTTGATCACAACAATACCTTCCTTCTCAATAAGGTGAATGATGTCATCCTCCATAACTATAAAGTCTTCTCCTCCATTGTTGTAAATAGTGGAAAATAGTTCTTCCTTTCCGGTGAGATGGTGACCGCAACCAAAATATATAATTTACTCATTTGTTTTTGAGTTTTTGGTCGCAAGAGCAAGAGTGTTCTTGGCTAGAAAACACTTGGCCCATTCTTCATTTTCAGTTGAGATATTAGACCCCCCCGTGTATATATAACACTCTTACTCTAAATATGATATCTTGGGACTCTTTTGTACAACTCACTTTGTTAGAGATACTTGTTATTATTACAAATGACTCAACTCCTATTTATATTAAAGTAGAGAAAACTTTAGATCCTAATTTCTCAAGAGAATTATAGAAAATGACTATTTAGAACATCCTAAGAAACTCTAAAGAAATTCCTAGAAATTACTTAGTCCTAAAATTATCTCGATACAAACTAAACCTCGATTATACTATATTCTTCTTCTTAGGCCAACTCAAAATATTATCCCATCAAAGTCAATGTTGTATTTCAACAATATGTTCATACTTCATAAACTCAACATAAGTAATAGTTAGTATTTGTTAGGATATAAGTATAGTTATGCCGAAGGTTAAGGATATATATATATATATATATATAGTCAAAGTTTAAGGATATATATTATATATATATATGTAGATATATAGATAGATAGATATAGATAGGAAGTTACCAACGGCTAGTTTTAGGATATATATATATATATGCATTCGGTGTAACAATAGGTCAAGTAGAAAAGATATCTATTTCAGTTTTATCTACTTTTCTCTTATGTCTTTGATCTAAAGATCTTAACATGGTATCAGAGAAAGGTTGATTATGTGTCGCCGCAACCCTAGGCCACATCAACCCTAGGTCGTCACAACCCTACGCCGCGCCGTCTTCCTTGCGGTCATCCATGGAAGACACTACTCCACCATTTTCAAACAAGAAGGTTGTACAATTGCTTGGAGAAGAAAATTTTCAGTCCTGAAAGCAACAGGTTCTACTCGTGGTGCGTGGATATAATCTTGAAGCATATCTACATGGAACTGTGGATGTTCCATAATTTGTTCGTGACAACAATGGTCCTGATCAAGCCAATCCAGCGTATGGAAAATCGATGCAGCTTGACAGTTCGTTAGCGTCTTGGATGTTGGCGTCTGTATCTCCTCAGGTTAGTCGAGGTCTAATTGGTTGCATGAATGCATCATCTATTTGGCAAAAACTGCACAGGGATTTTTCGTCTTCATCAACCACTCGGATTATGCATTTATATGATCGCCTGAAAGTCCGGAAGCTACTTCATCAGTCCATGCGTGATTACCTAACCGACATTCAGACTACTTGTGATAGTCTCGCCAGCTGTGGACATCCAATTGAGGAGATGCAGCAGATTTCGATCATTCTTAATGGCGTGAAAGGTCAGTTCGATAATGTGATTTCTGTAATACATGCAAGTAGAAATCCTTATGATATAGCATCTGTGAGCTCGGTTCTATTAGATGCCGAAGCTAGGCAGTCTGATATGATCTTTGATTCGGTTGTTACGGCGAATGTTGCGGTAAATCACACTACTGGTCCAAAAACTTATGATTCTATGCACTCTGTTAATGCTTCTCCTGTCGCTGGTGAGGGAAATACTTCGCATCAGGTACGATCGCAACATCAAGGACATCAACACTCTAGTTCAGGAGCCTATCATCAGCAAGGTAATTCTGGCAGAGGACGTGGCTGTGGCAGGGGATATGTAGGAAACAGAACACAATGTCAATTGTGTGGGAAATTTGGACATCTAGTGCATAGATGTTATCAACAATTCAACGTGCACTTTACTGGAGTCACCGATCGTGCTCATTCATCCTCTTCCACACCTTATGCAAACCTGTCATCTGCTCAATGGGATGATTCAGTGGATGATGCCTCTCCATATCAAAGTCATGTTGTTGCATATCAACCGTCTCCAGCCTCTGCATATCCGCACCAATTAGTTCCACAGATCGCCCCATCTCCTGGTGTTGCACATCATGCTTCGGTTATTCATCCATATATGCCTTCGGCTGCACCTCCTATGGTTTATCCTCCTCCTTATCATACGCCTACACCAGCTGTCTATGGTCATTACCTGCCATCAGGTTCGTATGCCTTTTCTCCTATGGTCTCAACCAACTCATCAAGTGGTCAACCCAATATATTGCCTTCGCCGCAAGCAAATCTTGCATGTGTTGCTCCTGTAGTTCATACTGATGCAAACTGGTATCCTGACTCTGGAGCGACAAACCATCTTACCAATGCTCATCATGTTCCAAAGGTGACATCTCCGTACACAGGTCTAGGTAAGGTACTGGTAAGGAATGGCTCATCTTTACGTATTTCTGCAATTGGATCTTCCATGATTCCTACTCAGTATATGCATCTTATGTTAAATAATATGTTATATACTCCCAGTGTTACTAAGAATCTCCTCTCTGTTTCTCAGTTTGTCAAGGACAATGACGTCTACTTTGAGTTTCATGCGTCACATTGTTTGGTTAGAGATTCCATGTCGCACAGAGTGCTTCTTCGCGGATTTGAGTGTGATGGCTTGTATCAACTTGATCTGTCAACTTTTAGATTTGTCAATTCAGTTCAGTTTAGTAGTCCTTCTATTAATAATAATGTTGCAGTGACTGGTCAATTGAATTATACTCTAAATGTTGTTCCAAGTGGGGTTACATCCTCACAAAATTTAATCAATAAAAATATTTTGGTTGATAATGATTCTTTATATGCTGGACCTACAACTAATTCTGATTGTGTGAATGTTGATAGTGATCTGATGAATGATGATCTTTCTTCTTCTTTTAAATGTTTTGTTGCATCCTTAAGTCCCAAAGGTTCATCTCAGTTGTGGCACATGAGACTTGGACATCCTTCGAATTCCATTTTGACAAAAATTTTGCGTCTTCATGATCTTCCTGTTAAATATATTTTTTCTGAATGTTCGGCTTATGCTATAGGTAAAAGTAAACATCAACCGCATTTGTCGTCTGAAACTCAATATAATGCTCCTCTTGAACTGGTTCAGATTGATGTTTGGGGACCCTCTCCCTACACATCCAACAATTCTAACTATTATCTTAGTGTGGTTGATGCTTACAGTAGGCATGCGTGGATTTATTTTTTGGGAAAGAAGAGTGATGCTGCTCAGGCGTTTCAAGAGTTCCATGTACTGGCCGAGAAGCAGCTTGGTTGTTCTCTGAAAGCTGTTCAGTCTGATGGTGGTGGGGAGTTTCAGTTATTGTCCTCTTATCTTGCTCAACATGGAATTATGCATCGTGTCACCTGTCCCTAAACCAGTCAACAGAATGGTATGGTGGAACGCAAGCATCGTCATATTGTGGAGCTTGGCCTGACTCTTCTTGCTCAGTCATATGTTCCTCTTCATTACTGGACAGATGCTTTCTTCACGGATGTCTTCCTGATTAATCGTCTACCTTCATCTTCCATTGGTAATCTTTCTCCCCATGAGGTTTTATTTAAAACTAAACCTGATTACTATTTTCTTCGTGTCTTTGGTTCATTATGTTTTCCTCATCTCAGACCGTTTAAGAATTACAAATTTTCTTTTCGTTCTGAGGCTTGTGTTTTTCTGGGATATTGCTCTAAGCATCATGGGTATAAATGTCTCTCATCGTCTGGTAGGATCTATGTCTCTAGAAATGTTGTTTTTCATGAAATGACATTTCCTTTTGCTGATCCTCATGGTGAGTTCTTTGGTTCTCTTTCTCCTAAATCTGTTCCTGCTTCAAAACCTTTTTTTATTTCTATTGATTCTATATTTCAGTCTGACGGGTCTTCTGCAGTTTCCCCTGATATTCCAACATCCCATGACTCTGCTCCTTTTCGATCGGTGGTATCCCCCTCTTCATCTGCTTATTCGACCTCAGTGTGTGGACACTTCTTCCTCTGCACCTGCGTCTGTGCGGTATGTTCCTGATCATGACTCCTTAGTCCCTGTATCTCAGTTAGAATCATTACCCTCTTCGATGCCAAATCCACTTGCATCTGGTTCTTTGTTAAAGGCTCAATCATCTGCTCCTGTATTGAGCACTCATCCAATGATGACACGATCCAAGGCATCTTTACAAGATCTTACGTCTACTTATGTTTCTACTGAGGATTTATCTTCCAGAGAACCTTTGTCCATTCATGCAGCCTTGCTTTCTCCACAGTGGGGCAACGTTGTTCATGATGAGATGAGTGCCTTGCTAGATAATAAAACATGGTCTGTGGTTTCTCTGCCTGCTGGAAGGATTCCCATTGGGTGTAAGTGGTTGTTCAAAATTAAAAGACATGCAGATGGAAGCATAGCTAGGCACAAGGCTCGGCTAGTTGCTAAAGGTTTTTCCCAGAAGGCTGGATTTGATTTTCAGAATACTTTCAGTCCTGTTATGAAGGCTGCAACTGTTCGGATTGTATTGTCTCTTGCGCTAACTCATAAGTGGTGCTTATGGCAGGTGGACATCAATAATGCATTTTTTCAGGGAGATCTGACCGAGGAGGTTTACATGGTGCAACCGCCTGGTTTTGAGCAGCCTTCGTCATATGGTTCTACTCTTTTGGTTTGGAAGTTACAGAAAGCCCTATATGGTTTGAAGCAGGCTCCGCGTGCCTTGTTTGAAAAATTGAAATCCTATCTTATTCAGTCTCTTTGCTTTCATGTTTCTACTGCTGATAGTTGTTTGTTCATTAAGAAATCTGATCATGGTTTTGTTTTGTTACTTGTTTATGTAGATGATATTGTTATCACAGGTTCATCCTCCTCAATGGTTGAACAAGTTATCTGTTCCATCAATGATCACTTCAAGCTAAAAGATCTGGGAATCTCAATTATTTTTTAGGAATGGAAGTTTCCACTGGAGAAGGCTATTTGCTTCTTAATCAAAAGAAGTATATTCAGGAGCTGATATCTAAGGTTGGTTTATCTGATGCAAATGTTTTTCCTACTCATATGACAGGTATGTGCATCACTCGCTCAGGTATGGATCAGTGTACTGAATTGTTTCATGATGAGTCTCTCTATAGAAGTACTATAAGTGCATTGTAGCATATATGTATCACTAGGCCTGACATTAACTTTGATGTCAAAAAGTTAAGTCAGTATATGCAGGCACTGTGCTCTAGTCATTGGTCTGCTGTTATTCATGTCATTCGATATTTGAAAGGCACACTGGATCATGGTTTGTTGTTTCTCTTAGCTCCTTGTTCCTCTACTGATGTGTCACTGGTTTCTTTTGCAGATGCTGATTGGGGAGGTGATGTTCTTGACAGGAAGTCCATCTCTGGCCACTATCTTCTTCTCAATGGCAACCCCATCATCTGGAGCTCCAAGAAGCAGTCAGTGGTTTCTAGGTCCAGTGCGGAAGCCGAATTCCGTGCGATTGCTAATTCTGTGTGTGAAATCTTGTGGGTGAAGTCTCTTCTTCTGGAAATAGGTTTGACTCTTCCATCTCCTCCGGTGATATGGAGTGATAATACTAGTGTTGTAGCATTGTCAGAAAATCTGGTTCATCATTCAAAGATGAAGCATGTGGAGATTGATCTGTTCTTCATCCGAGAAAAAGTTCAATCTGGGGAACTCATAGTCAACTTTGTTCCAGCTAATGAGAATGTGGCTGATGTGTTAACGAAACCATTAACAGAAAATACATTTGTGCCATGGAGAAAGAAGCTTGGTGTGTTTTCGCTTCAAGAATTTCAGGAGTTGTCTTTACCTCTGCATTAAGCACATGAATAGGTTCAGGTAATTCTTGTATGTATCTATGACTTGATATGTCCTTTCAGCAGCTGGTATCGTTTGTAGTCTTAAAAGTGCCTTGTTCTATTCCATTGAATGATCTTATTCAATCAGATTTAAGGCATCATGATTATTTCATTATGCAGTTAATAGTTCATGATCATTGATGTCATCTAGATGAGCATTATATTTGTTGTCATTACTCTGTTTTCCATAAATCCTCCTTATTATGCATCAGTGAGTTCCATTGAATTTTCTTTATCCTGTACTGGTATGTAACTGCTTTTCTTTGAATTTTCTCATCATTTATATTGCCATTTATACATGTTCGTCCTCTTCTCTGCACCTCAAGAAATAACAAGATCACTGACTTGGCATAGGGTACAGTTTGATTCCAAAAATAGAGTTATGTGCACAAGAGAACGTCAAGATACTTGTGTTCATACTTTTGAGGAAGAAAAGATGATGGCTGAAACCATCCAACTGTATTGGTAAGATAAGAGCTAAAACTCTTCTGTCAAGGTAAAATAACTGCAGTGAAAAAATAATATATATATATATAAAGAGAGAAAGAAGAAATCAAACTCTCAATCAAATATTCGGAAAAATGATAGACAAAGCAGAAAAAGGAAGACTGGTGTTAGGTTAGTATGATGATGTGATGAATATCAAAGAAATTGTTCAATTATGTTAAGTACATGTGTGAGATATATTTGATGTGTAATCTATGATACATCTGCAGGAGTCTTTATAGAGAAAACATTGAGTGGATGATTCATGATGTGTGCTTATGATAATATCATAAGTGAAGGTTCTAATATAACTGCATTATGAGTATAAGATTGTGTTTTTTTTAATCTGTTTGATATGGATACATTTGTGTGTGAAGAAAAACTAGTGCTTTGGCTTGAATGATAGATAGCTAGAGAGACTGATCAGTCAGATAAGCATCAATGGATTATCATAACTAAAATCGCTGATGCATGTGTTCAAACAAGGCAAAGGAGTTCAAGGAGGCAAAGGAATTCAAAGTTTTTCAAAAGCAAATCAAGTATGGAGAATGTTAGGATATACGTATAGTTATGCCGAAGGTTAAGGGTATATATATATATAGTCAAAGTTTAAGGATATATATATATATATATATATATAGAGAGAGAGAGAGAGAGAGAGAGAGGAAGTTACCAACGGTTAGTTTTAGGATATATATATATGCATTCGGTGTAACAATAGGTCAAGTAGAAAAGATATCTATTTCAGTTTTATCTATTTTTCTCTTATGTCTTTGATCTAAAGATCTTAACAGTATCAAAATATGTACAATTATTAAAATACATATATTAAAGTTAGTGTTCGTGATGAATATACGAGAATAATAAATATCATAATAACTAAGTTTATGTTTGGCCAATCATAATAACTAAGTTGAAAAGAACAAATTAACATCATATTAGTAAATACTTATATCATTTTTATTAGATTAAATAAAAAAAGCATTAAATTTAAACAATTGAAAAACAAAACATCCCATAGATATATATAAAAAGTTTTAACTCGATCATAAATTATCGTCAAATTAACTATAAACTTATAACAAAACATTAGTAAGTTGTAAAAGAATAACTAACCTATAAAACTCCAAGAACTTAAGTAACGTACCTACTATGTCTAAAATGATTTCAAATCAAAGCATAAAATCACTAGATATCTAGTATGCGCTTTGCGAAGTAAGTTAAATATATTATTTTTTTTATTTAGTTTAAATTATATGTTATAATAAATAAAATATTAAATTTATAAAATGCATAATATATATATATTAGTTATGAAATACCATAAATAATTGCAGTAACATTACTATTTATAGTAATCTTTATATTATTGTTTATAAGATCTTTTGTTATGACTTGTTTGACTACATTTTTTTTGTCATGGTGTACTATTAGAATCCATCTCATTGTAAATTCCCACTTTCCTGCTCCCATGTGGAGAAATTAATATTTGCAAATCATACCTTACTGTTGGACTGTTCCACTCTGAGCACCAATATGTTCTAGTGGATATTAGGAAGTTATGCCCGCATGTAGTAATCAACACCAAAATGTGAATCAACATACGGGTTCAGATCCGTATTTTTGAATTAGATCGTTACTATGATGTGTTTACAAAGTCGTCGAAACAACATCCATTCAGTTCAGTCACATGACATTTGTTGTATGTATACATGATAATTGTTACTAACACGCGTTCTTACTTCGTACGATTAAGTATCAGTGTCAAAAGGTTGATTAGCCTCCTCAATGATCGCCGATAACTGTTTCACTTTCGTAAAAATTTGTTTCCCATCGATACCTCTTTTTCATACTCAGCCCTACGGTCGACAAAATACATGTTTAGTCTTTTGAATGTAACATTTACCAATGTTGTTACGGGTAATGACCGATCTCTTTTCAAAACCTTGTTGAAGATCTTTAATTGATTTGTTGTCATAACACCATATTTATGTCCACCATCGTACGCTTGAGACCTTAAGGTTATTCCCACAATTAGCTAACCATGGACGAAACTTGCCCTTATTATCATTATTGTATAATTTCCACAAACTTGTCAAACTTTCTCCTTCATGTTGTCCACGCCATTTCAGAGATAATTTTCTTCATATTTTCATCCTTCAATTTTTTATTGAAATTGTTGGCCAGGTGACAGATACAGTATATATGGAGCCCCCAAAATTATGGAAAAACAATCATAACAACCCTTTAAATATTCACATGAAGATCAAATATTATACATACCTGACGTTGATCCTTCATTACATGTTGACGCATACACTCTAAAAACCATGTCCAACTCTTTGTAATCTCTGCGTATGCAAAAGCGAAACACCATGGAAAGATTTGATTGTCATTATATTATGTGAGTGCCACTATCAACTTTCTAGTGCACTTTCCATACAAATGTGGCATTGATATTGATAACGACCAATAATGTGGAAAACTTTTAATTGATGGCACGTAAGGCTAAAACCACTCTCCAAAAATAGTTTCTTCCTATGTTTGTATACCTTTCCACTCACAGTCATAAATGGTGCCAGGATTAAAATAACATATCGCAAGCACGAGTTGTGGACAATTGTTGAAATGCATTCTCGTGTGTTCCAAAAATTTTCTCTATCACTTTCTGTTTAACATAATACACCTTGTGTTACGAGGGAGTCTGTGCATACTTATGTTTCTCAAGTTTTTGCAAGTCGCAAACTCTAAGACTCGTGTGCTTATACCAACGTTTGAGAGTGTCTCACTTCACCTCATCAAACCACCATGTCTATCCTCAAGAAGAAATACCCACTATATGAAGATAATATAATTATTGAAAGCATCCCAACTAACCTCATCATACTCCAAGATAACCCGCCACCACACCGCCTCAAGTAGAAATACTAGTTATATCTCTTTGTTAGCAGTTATGCACTCATTAATATTGAGGTACAATAACCATTGAAGACGAACTTTTGGGTTATATGAAAATACAGTTAAAATTGGAAGTATCCCCTTCACCCGTAGATATGGTTTTTAATGCGTGTCACATTACCTCATCATCGAACGTTGAATTTTGGAATCCATTACTTATATGGAGATTCTATAATTATTCAGAGCGTTCCTATTCACCTCATCACACCACCATGATGAACCACCGTCTCTATTCCCAAATAAGAACTACTTGCTAGATGATAATACTATAATTATTTAGTACCGTTGTGTAACTCGAAATGTAATGTTGTTTATTCGGTTATAGTAGTAATTTATTTAGTTATAAACTTGACTTTTTTATTTTTTTAAAGATGTTTCGAAAAAAATTATGTATATCTATAAGAGTGATTTAGGTATCTCGAAAAACCTTTTTGAAAGCTTTTTTTTGGACACTCAAAAAATATATACATAAAAAATCAGATTCAACCAATATATAGCTGATAACATTAATTTTTAACTTAAATGGAATGTTAAATATATATATTTTTTAAAATCATACACCTAGAATGCTAGTCGAGGGTAGGGTAGAAAACTCTATCTAGTCACGGGTAAGATAAAAAATCTTATCCGTAATCGGAGATTTCGGGTAAGATTAAAAGTTAAAACTAAATTCTATCATTAACCTTTTTTTTTTTTTTGGCCATCAACACGATTCCATTTCATTACGAAAGACAATCTGTTACATAGAAGAATCAAAACTCAACAAAATACTAAACTCGGGTGGGGGTCTTTCAACCCAATCCTGAGGACACACCCTACGAGCTGCCAAACTGGCAATGAGGTCCGCACATTGGTTTGCTGTCATCGGGACAGCCTCCCATGATACGTGACTAAAAGACTCTGCTAACGACCGGATGACTGTGGATATCGCCAGGATTCTCCAAACAGCATCCCGACCCCTAATATGGTTGATGACAACCTCCGCATCTGACTCGATCACCACATCTTGCCATCCTTTATGGATGGAAAGCCGTACACCGGCGAGGACCGCTGAAGCCTCCGCCTCCACAACCGAGCCTCCCAAAATGGTGTCATGAACCCCGCCGACAATAATGCCACAGTGATCTCTCGCAACAACCCCGAGACCCCCGGTCCTAGTCGCTGCGTTCCAAGCTGCGTCACAATTAATCTTTACTGTTCCCTCTCTAGGCCTCGTCCATCTGGAACGGTCCTGTCTCGAGGCTGTGCGTAACGAGGCCTCCTCCATAGCCCTCAGCCGGGCCCCCTCTATCTCCCTCAAAGTGCTCCTGATCTCGAGAATTACCGCCACCGCATCCGTAGGTCTGTTCTCAAAAACCAACTTTGATCTGGCTTTCCATATCGCCCAGCACGTGGTCATGGTAGTCGCCCAAAAAGTCCCGGTCGATATCCCCGCCAGGCCCCCCGTGTCTGCGCGATATGGCCCCTGACCCTGAGGCTGGGACGAGCTGGGCCAGAGGCGGCTAGACACTGAAGCGCGATGGTCCGCCGTGTACAAGCCCAAGACCTCTCTCCAAATCCGATGAGTCCAGCTACACCCCATAATCAAGTGTTCCACCGTCTCGTCCTCCTCACACCCCGGGCATACAGCCGAGATAGGCACCCCGCGTCTGACCAAGTTTGCCCTGGTAGGCAAAGCGTTTATGATAAGTTTCCAAGTGAAAACCTTGACCATCGGGGTCACCGTTGCATTCCAGATATGCCTCCACAGCCCCTGTAAAATAGCCCCACCATCTGCTCCCGTGTCCCTATCCTTAAGACGGTTGTAAGCCGACTTAACTGATACCCGACCATCCCGCGAGAAAGGCCACAAGATCGAGTCCGTCGACCTATCCCGATGAATGTGAATACTCATTACGTGGTTCGCCAGCACATCACCTACATCACGGCGCACTGCCCCCTCATCCCAACCAAGCCGGTCAGGGGTAATCCAGTCAGCCACCCTATGTGTCGGTCCCGACCCCAAATGAGCTGCAAGTGGAAGGCGGAAATCTGGTAAAGTCGTTATCCACCTATCCTCAAAAGATCTGACCGACGTCCCATCCCCGATACTCCAGACCGCGTTCTCTCTCACCACATCCCGGCCCACAAGGAGACTAGACCACCCCCAGGACGCCCGACTCCCCTTCTTCGCATGCATGAAGTCTGAATGGGGGAAGTAAATTCCTTTGAGGACCCGGACCCAAAGAGCATTTGGTTCGTTCAGAACCCGGGTCGCCATATTGGTCAACAAAGCCGTGTTAAACGTCTGTAGCTCCTTGAAACCAAAACCCCCTCCCATCTTCGGCACTGTCATGGCCTCCCAACGTTTCCAGTGGATCTTTCTCTCCCCATCCTTAGAACCCCACCAGAACTTGGCTATCATAGCATTAATCTCAGCGCACCAGGCCTTGGGAAGGCAGAAAATACTCATCGCGTAGGTCAGAATCGACGTTATAACTACTTTGATGAGCACCTCCTTTCCCGCATTATTCAGAAGTTTATTCCTCCAACCGTTTATCTTATCCCGGATCCTCTCCTTAATGAACCCCATCGCCTCTCTTTTGGATCTGCCCCAGACAGTCGGCAGCCCCAAATAGTGACCTGGGTTGAGCGCCCTCTGAATCCCCAGAAGGTTAGAGATTGCCGCGATCTCCACCTCTTCCGCCCCCGCGCTAAAGAACATACTGGATTTTGATAGGTTTATCGCCTGTCCCGACGCCTCACAGTATCCATCCAAGACCCCCCTCAGACGTCTGGCATTCTCAAGCGAACCTCTGAAGAAAAACAGCGAATCATCTGCAAAAAGTAGATGATGGATGACAGGACAACCACGTTTCGGCTGGACTCCCTGAATGAGGCCCCGATCCACCTGAGACTCCATAGTTCTAGACAACACATCAGCCATAAGGATGAAAAGGTAAGGAGATAAAGGATCACCCTGGCGAAGGCCTCTGGATGGTCTGATAACCCGAGATCGCTTCCCATTAACATTTACCCTGTAAGAGACCGTAGAGATGCATGCTCTCATCCACTGAATCCAGCTCCCCGAGAAACCTCTCCTCCTGAGGCTTTCCAATAGAAAGTCCCACTCCACTCTATCGTAGGCCTTCTTCATATCGATCTTAAGAGCACACTCCATCCTGCCAGAACCCCCGGTCCTCCTGATCTTAAGACCATGGAACATCTCATGTGCAATCAAAATGTTATCCTGAATGCGCCTCCCTGCTACAAAGGCACTCTGGTTTTGTGAAATCAGGTCTGGCAAATAGGTTTTCAGTCTATTTGCCAGGACCTTAGAAATGATTTTATAACCAAAATTACAAAGGCTAATTGGCCTAAAATCAGAAGCACTGCACGGGTTTTTACATTTAGGGATAAGGGTAATATCAGTTTGGTTTAAGAAAGAAGGCATGATACCTGATGTGAGGAAGATGTTGACTGAGGTGACGATGTCAGGACCGATGACGCTCCAATGCCGTTGAAAGAAAGATCCCGAGAAACCGTCTGGCCCCGGAGCTCGCCCCCCCCCTCCCATTTGGAACGTCGCGTGTCTGACCTCCTCCATTGTCGCCAAACAAGTCAAACTGGAGTTGGTCTCCACTGATATCTGATGAGGCAAACAGTCCAGAGCCTCGTCAAAAGACGAACCCACCCCCGTGTTCCGCCGCTCTGACCTAAACAGATCCACCTGAGACTCCATAGTTCTAGACAACACATCAGCCATAAGGATGAAAAGGTAAGGAGATAAAGGATCACCCTGGCGAAGGCCTCTGGATGGTCTGATAACCCGAGATCGCTTCCCATTAATATTTACCCTGTAAGAGACCGTAGAGATGCATGCTCTCATCCACTGAATCCAGCTCCCCGAGAAACCTCTCCTCCTGAGGCTTTCCAATAGAAAGTCCCACTCCACTCTATCGTAGGCCTTCTTCATATCGATCTTAAGAGCACACTCCATCCTGCCAGAACCCCCGGTCCTCCTGATCTTAAGACCATGGAACATCTCATGTGCAATCAAAATGTTATCCTGAATGCGCCTCCCTGCTACAAAGGCACTCTGGTTTTGTAAAATCAGGTCTGGCAAATAGGTTTTCAGTCTATTTGCCAGGACCTTAGAAATGATTTTATAACCAAAATTACAAAGGCTAATTGGCCTAAAATCAGAAGCACTGCACGGGTTTTTACATTTAGGGATAAGGGTAATATCAGTTTGGTTTAAGAAAGAAGGCATGATACCTGATGTGAGGAAGATGTTGACTGAGGTGACGATGTCAGGACCGATGACGCTCCAATGCCGTTGAAAGAAAGATCCCGAGAAACCGTCTGGCCCCGGAGCTCGCCCCCCCCCCTCCCATTTGGAACGTCGCGTGTCTGACCTCCTCCATTGTCGCCAAACAAGTCAAACTGGAGTTGGTCTCCACTGATATCTGATGAGGCAAACAGTCCAGAGCCTCGTCAAAAGACGAACCCACCCCCGTGTTCCGCCGCTCTGACCTAAACAGATCCACCTGAGACTCCATAGTTCTAGACAACACATCAGCCATAAGGATGAAAAGGTAAGGAGATAAAGGATCACCCTGGCGAAGGCCTCTGGATGGTCTGATAACCCGAGATCGCTTCCCATTAATATTTACCCTGTAAGAGACCGTAGAGATGCATGCTCTCATCCACTGAATCCAGCTCCCCGAGAAACCTCTCCTCCTTAGGCTTTCCAATAGAAAGTCCCACTCCACTCTATCGTAGGCCTTCTTCGTTGACGGTTAGGGATTTGTATAGTCTGATAATTAATTTTGAGGATAAATTATTTTAATATTTATTTTCCTATGCATATATTTTAGAGAAGAATTCGTTCTCACCCAGCTCCCTTCTGATTCGCTGATCTTCGTTCCGCGGAGACGGAGGAGTCCAAACCCTAGCGGAGCTCCGTGATTGTTTTCCCTGCTTAGATTTCAAGTTTCCTGCATTCCTTGCCGTTCCATCCTCCCTTTCATTGTGAACTCTTCTGGCACGATTGGATCTAGCCGCTTTTTACTGCTTGCACTTGGTCCAACCTAAACCGAAAGGCGACAACCTTCGACATCTCTTCCCTCTTAATTCAGATTTAACTGTATTTATTATTTACGAAGTTCTTTAGTTGTTTTCGCAGTTTAGATTGTGATTAGGGGTTCTCTTCTACCTAATTCAGCAATTTGGTAGGTTTTGTACCGAATTGGGAATTATCTTCTCCGTTAGCTTGGTCTTGAAGAAGTCAGTTTGGATCTAGGATCAGGGTTGGATACGAGTACTGGGAGTTTGCTTTTGTCTCGTTTGTATTTGGAACTGCTTTGGTGAAATTGCAATCTGGATATAAGTGAAATAGGAATTGCCCAATGCCATAGCTTAATTGTTGTTGGTGAATTCTTCTGTGAATTTTTTGGTGATACCGGAAGAGTATGAACAAGTCGTCATCAATGTCTTGGGCAGGCCCTGAAGATATTTACCTGTCTACTTCTCTCGCTAGCTATCTCGACAGTAAGCCTCGTAGCGTCAATTATGTCTCTAGAAATATGAAATTTGTAGTTTTACCTTCTTTATTGTTCACGCATCGTGTGGCACGGGTCAAGTTGGACACTGTTATATCAATTTGACTCAAATTTGGCAGTTGTAGAGATACTTACTGTTCTTGGAAATTTGATTTTTTTTGTGCTTCATAGTATCCAGTCTAATAAAATTTGGTTACAAAACTATTCAAAAGAATCAGTTCCCTCATTTGGAGACACAATTTAGTAAGCATTGTTCAGCCGGGTTCTTTTTTCATGTGGAGAGTTGATAAAATTAGCGAGTAGGTATCTACTCTTGGAGAAAAAGTAGATTCTTCACAATCGTTCTGTTTCTTCATTCTCTTTAACTGAAGCATCCTAAGTTAGTACCTACAGATTTATCTTTTTTCAACCCTATGACTTGTCAGTGAATTTTTTTATCTGACTAATGCCTGTCAAGCTTCCTCATTGTAAAGTTTGAGAATTTTATTTAGTATATGACAGTTGATGATTTCTGAATTCTCCTGATTATTTTGTTCAAGTAGATATGTAAGTCTCAGGAAGTAATTCTTAATTCTTTCCTGTTATTTAAACTAGTGCTGTGATTACTGGATGGGTTGCAATATAATTGATACTGTCGAGTTTCTTCAATGGTTTCTTATGATAATTTATGCTGCAGAGAAACTTCTTGTACTGCTTAGAGATGGTCGAAAGCTGTTGGGAATACTCCGCTCCTTTGATCAATTCGGTATTAATGTCTTATTATTCCTTTTCCTCTCATCGTCTGTTGTTTGTGATTCGTATTGATTTGAACCTTTTCTTCTCTGGTATATCAATTTGATGTTTGACTCTGACATATGTAGCCAATGCTGTCCTGGAGGGTGCATGCGAGCGAGTAATTGTTGGTGACCTATACTGTGACATTCCCTTAGGTCTATATGTAATTCGTGGGGAAAATGTTGTTTTGATCGGCGAGCTGGTACAAATTTCAATTATTTATGTGATATTAATTTTCTTCCTCACTATTGCATTGCTCACTTTACATTTTCTGCCTGATGATATATATTAGGACTTGGAGAAAGATGAACTTCCCTCGCACATGACTCGTGTTTCTGAATCAGAAATTAGAAGGGTCAGTATTTCGTGTACATCACACATATGATTGTTTTTCCAAATAATTTTTTTTTTTTTTGTGTGCGTTGTGGATATTCTGGCCTCTGCTTTATTCTTTCATTTCATGTCATTTGTCATCAATTTAATGAGTTATATATATGTTCATCTTATGTCCTGCTTCAGGCACAAAAGGCAGAAAGAGAGGCTTCAGACCTCAAGGGTACCATGAGGAAAAGAATGGAGTTCTTGGATTTCGACTGATCCATCATCTTCCTTTTTGGGTTTATTGTCAAGTTTGTAGTCGAAGCCTTTGCACAAGTTTTAGTTTGTTGGATTGGCTTGTCTCTCTTCCCCTTCCCCTTTGTTTTATGTTGTTGTAAGGGTTGGTGTGCTCATGACATGATTGAGCGCAGTTAAGCTAGTTGGAAAGATGAATTGTTTTTACCTTAATTAGGTTATGAATACTTGAAATCCATAAGGGAGACCAGTTTAACTGTTATCCTCTTCTCAGCGATTTCTAAGGATTCTTGTTCGATTAAATAATGGAAGTCAGCTGGGTTTGTTTAGCTCATATAGATTGTCACGCGGTGTATGAACTTTCTTAAATAAAGGGTAAGGGGTCATATTAGGAAAAAGATAATAAGATTTATCAATGATATGCTTATCGGATTATGCATGATGAAGTCAAATAGTGATACGCTGTGAAAGTGATATTTAAAATCCATAAAAGAATTCGTCTTATTAAATAATATTATATGATTTAATATATATTTCTATTTATTGAATCTTAATGTGTTGTCCGAGATGACTAACTAAGCAAATTTGTTACTAACGAAGCAGTTGTTACTAAATAAACAATATTTATTTACAATAACAAAAGTAAAAAAAGACTACTTAATTTTTTTTACAAAAAATGTAAGTTTAAAAGTAAATTGCTCATCTTTATTCCCTTATAGAAGAACTATTCTGACTATCACGAATCACATGTAATAAGTGTAAAAAGAGAAGTAAAAAATTCACATTATGGAATCTTACTAATTTTAATTAGCTAACCATATAAAACATATGTATTACGCAAGAGAATATAAACATGAGAGAAATATTTGTAGTAAATTTCAAACTTATAATTTAAATAACATTTTTTAATACAATATTCTTTTACCATATCAGTGGATGGTGTACTAGGCTGAGTTGGACTAGTGAGAACAGTTGTTCGAATTTGAAGCGTTACAAAGGGTACTAAAGCTGATTCAATACCATGATCGGGCTTGCAAAATTAAATGTCTGTGTCGGAGGGAGAAAATAGTTGGCAAAACCTTGGAAGAGCATCTGAAAAATATAGGACTTGTTAGACCGAGTCATCTACCTAGGGCAAACATTTGGGACTAGGTCGCGACAAGGACGTCGCACCCTTTAAAGAAATTAAATTTTGACACCATGTCCAAAATCGGATAGAAATATGTTATTTGGAACTCGTAAATCCAAAATCGGATAAGGCCCAATCCATCAACATGGCTAACGGTGAGTCCAGAATGGCATTGCAGGTTCAGGGGGATAAAAGTCATTTAGGTACCTCAAATGTCATAAATGTATCTACTTTAATTGGGTACCTGAAAGTAACAAAAAAAAAACAAATAACAATTTAGTAAAGATAAATTAAATATATTCGATTGCTATAATAAAACAACTCAGAGATAACTAGAAGCAACAATAAAATAAAGTATAGTTACCTTAATGGAACAAATTACTACATACGTGACGAACACATGATCGAAATATTAAAGTAGATACATTTATGATTTTTGAGGTACCCGAAAGTAACAAAAAATTTCTAAGGTACCTATTTATAAAAACGTAATTTCTGAGATACCTAAATGACTTTAATCCCCACATTCAAGAGGGTCCAATGGCTTCTCAATTCAACTAGTATTCAATGTTAATCTGCTAAACCATAAACCAACCTCGAGACTTGAGTTGTGCATTCAATATTTATACTTTTCTAGTATTTGGCTTCCCAAAAACATGAATAAATGCTTCTCAACTTGCATGAGATAGCTAACTAATTTTATAGTTACATTATCTTGGAAAGAACAGTATATAAGCTCTACTAGTGTTCTTTAAAGAACAAGAGATATTATAACTAATTTTGCTTTGAGCATATCTTTTTCTTATCTAAACAAATCCCTTTGTTTATTGGTGACGAAAAACCTCTGATTCTTATCACTGATCCTTGAATGTGGCGAATCAAATTGTTCGTCTTTGCTTGTGGTGAGTTATCTTATCAAGCATTGTTGAACGGATCTACCATCCACACTCTTTATCTTATCCGTTTTCTGTCATTTTATTTTCAACCAAGTTTGTGTTCCAAGCCATATCATTTGGTATCAGAGTGAAGGTTATAACCCTTCACTTTCGTAAAGACCAAGTGAAACACATTAGAGTGTGTAATAGTTTTCCAATCCCTTGAAGGACATCTTAAAGTATAGGACTTGCAAGACCGAGTAACTTACCATGAGCAAAAATTCGAGATTAGGTCGTGACGAGGACATCTCGTGCTTTAAGGAGTCCCAAATCGGATAGGAAGGAGTTACTTGGAACCCATGGAAAAGAGATGTATTACTCTAGTCCAACAATAATTTCTCATTTTCTAGGTCCAACGGGTTTAGTCAGGTTGGGTTGGGCTAGTGAGGACAGTTGCTCGGGCGTGGAGTGTTAGATGGACAGTAGACACTATTATCAATTACAAATAATTTCACTACATAGTGGTATTAACAACCAAATATGTTGTCACTACACACAAATTTTAGTGTAACTAATCTAGCAATCCATCATTAAAAACACCTAATAGTGTTAGTTAATATCGTTGTTAAACACAAATCTTTTGTAGCAACAAGTATTACTTATTGCTAAATATAAATTTGTGCGTTGTATTTTCATTAGTTATTGGGTTACTGTCTATAAGATCTGAAGTTGTTAGTACATTTCTAAAAGTATAATATATTATTTTTCAAACTATCTATGTTCATTGTAATACACATCCAAATTAACTATTTAGAAGAATTAATAAAAGTACATACATATAGTTCGTCTAGTTGAGCTATGATCTCGAGTTGTTTTCCTTCACCTTATCTCTTACCAAGCCACATGATGTAAAAATACATGTATGTTCTAGAACATTACGAACCTTTCTCTGCATAGCAATGCCATTTTATAATGTATTTGTTGGGTATCGATAGTGGCGGCTCAATATGGCATAAGACCCACAAGGCCTTCTCATCCCAATATTACTTCAGAGGGGACTAACCCAAACAATTCATGACTGGGCCGACCCACACGGAGGGTAAGTTGGAACCCATAGAGCGGTCCAATATCAAACCCGGAACTAAAGTGGTCGCGAAATTCCTTAGCGGTCTCCAAGACCACGGTCAAAGCCTCCCACTATGCTCGTCATGGGAGTGCCCGCCAAGAGAGTCAAACCTCTCATCTGTGGTCCCATAACCGATTCTGAATATACAATAATATTCCTCTGTATATATAGAGCACATATTATACAAAGTTCTCATAAGCTAACTGCAGTATACATTATCTTAACAGTCGCAACAACAAAGATACACAAAGATACGATTACCAAAAACGGTTCGGTCCCTATAAATACTCCTGCTTACATATGTTAATTACGTTATTCTGAGCTCATATACACAGTATAATTACATTATGCGACACCACTCCTCAAGAAGACCAAGAGATGACTTCAAGGAATCAATCAATGCCTCTGGCTCCTCCCGTAGCGCCGACATTCGCTCTTTCTGTCAACCCGTCGAGTACCTCACCGACCGGAGAACAACAACCCTTATTCACTATGGGCCAAGTTGAGAAGCTAATAAATGAGAAGCTTAAATAACAGCGTGGAGCCGCCATAGCCCCCTTCATAAAATGATCCTCCCACCCGTTTATAGATGCCCTCATAGCTGTGTAAATTCCTAGGGATGTGGTGGCCATACCCATCTCTGAATATAGCGGCAGAGGAGGTCTTATTATCCACGTCAATAGGCGTAATGACTCTCTCTTGGGTAAGTCAGATGATGATAATCACTTAGCCCTGTTATTCCCGCCAACCCTTTCAGGTTCGGCCTCTTCGTGGTTCTTTAGCCTCCCTGCAGGATCGGTAGACTCATGGGTCATAATTAAAAAGCATATTCCTAGAGCGCTATATGGGTGAACACGAATTGCGGAAGAACATGGTCGCCTTAGACACTTTCAAGTAACAACCAGGAGAATCCCTAACCGACTTCTACGGGCATTTCCATAAAAATGTCACGGAGATTGATCGTCGGGTCACAGGTGGAGAGATCGTTCAAGTTTTTTTTATAGACGACTGGATTTGATGGACAAAGCCTCTCGAAAACTGCAGAACAACTTCCATGTGCAAGAAATAGAGACACTGTAAGAGTTGGTTGTCAAAGCCAAAGGTTTCATAAACCTCAAAAGGGGAAACACTGAAGTATAATTCTTTGCATCAACCTAGCTAAGGGCTAATCCAGAGCCCCAGCGCGATGGAACAAAAGAAGAAAAAAAGGACAGGCGAGATCATGAAAAGTGTCGATCCAAAGCCCCAGGCCAAGTAATAGAGAGGTTCCCGAGTATTTCATGCAACTCAACAAGCAGATCTTGACGATATTAGTAGAGATGGAAATAAGGTCATTGTCCCGACCACCGATGCCTCGAAAGAATGAAGAACTTATGGGGAAGGATGTTGAAAGCTACTGTCGATATCACAAAGTGAATGACCTCAAGACCATTGATTGTCGTATACTCAAGCACAACATTGAGAAATTAATTCAGAGAGGCATGCTGAAGAAATTCATGGAAGAGATAGAGCAAAGTCGAACGCCCCCACGAAGAGCTTGCTCGCCCGTTCTTCAAGAATAATTCTGTCCTTGACAAGGAAAAATGGTCTTCAACATGATAGTTGGAGGAAAAGGGAACCTGAAAGTTTCTTAAATCTAAGAGAATTTAATATAGAGAAAAGTTACTTGTATTCTTATTCTATGTTGAAGAATAAGTACAATGGTATAGATATAATAAAACCCTACTGAAGATATAAAACTCCACTATAGATATAGATATAAAACCCTATTGTATATATTTTCTACTGATTACAAAACGGTCTTTTACTTGAAGTAAACTAAATGTTAACCACTTTACTCCAATCTAAACTTTATTTTTAGAGGTCAACTGATGAGTAGAAGCAAGGTAAGACAAGTGAGAAGTCACAGTTGATCCTTTAGATAGAGCTTCAGATAAAGAACAGACACCCAACTTTCGGCGAATATGAATGAAAGTCTTCTCAGTTAAAGGTTTGGTAAGTGCATCCGCAAGTTTTTTTGTACTAGGAACATGGTTGACCTAGACCAGCCCTTGTGAAACATTCTCACACACAAAGAAAATATCCAATTCTACATGCTTCATATTAGCATGTTGAACTGGGTTAGCCGCAATAGAGATAGTACTAGTATTGTCACACCAAAGCACATGAGTAGATGATAATGATAAACCAAACTCAGTTAGTAAAGAGGTTACCCAAATGAAATCACACATATCATTAGTTAATCCACAAAACTCTACCTCGGTCGTTGATCTAAATATCGTGGCTTGCTTTTTCGAACACCAGACAATTGGATTTCCTCCCAAGAGCAAGGAATGTTCACTAGTAGATCTTCTGTCATCAGTGTCAGCTTCCTAATCTGAATTTGTGAAACCAACAATATCAAGGGATGAATATTCAGCCATGATCAAGAAACCCTTTTAAGTATCTTAACACCCTTTTAGCAGTTGTCCACTGAGCCTTTGTAGGTCCGTGAAGAAGCTGACTAAGCCTATTGATACTATAGCTGATATCTGGACAAGTATATCAAACATGTTGTAAGGAGAGAAGGATCTGACAGTATAGAGAAGGATTTGACAGAAGCATACCTGATCCAGAGGTTGATGTAAGGAAATGAAAACCAACCAGGGGGATAGGACAAGGTTTATAATTTGAAATGTTGACATGCGACAATAGGTCACAGATGTACTTCCTTAGGATTAACACCTTAAAATCAGGTCCTGACTGAATTCCCATTTCAAGGAAGTAGTTTAGTTTCCCAAAATTCTTGCAGTAAAAGTGCGTGTTCAAGCTGGATATGGTTGATTAGATGAAATCATCACATGATCCTGTCACAACTATGTCATCCACATAAACCAGGAGATAAACAAATTTGCCAGACACTTTCCTAAGGAACATGCAGTTATCAAACTGAGAACTTGAAAAGGAGAGATGTGTAAGCACACATTCTAGGAGTTTCTCAAATCAAGCTCTTGGAGCTTGTTTGAGGCCATATAATGCCTTAGTGAGTTTGCAATCAAGCAGGTTCCCTAGGGCATCTGTAACTTCAACATGTATACTTCTACAAGCAAACTTTCGTTTATAAAAGCATTATTCACATCTATTTGTCGCAATGTCAAATTATAAGATAAAGTTAGGGATGGAATGATTCTGATTGTGGCATGTCTTGCAATTGGACTAAAGGTATCTAGATAATCGAACCCCACCCTCTAGGAGAATCCTTTGGCCACTAGTCTGTCCTTGTACCTTTCCATAGTTCCATATGCTTATCTTTTAATCTTGAATATCCATTTGTAGCCCACAGGAGTTCTACCAGAGGGTAAGGAAGTGAGAGTCCAAGTGCATTTCTCATGGAGTGCTTCGATGTGTCTCTGTATGGCTTTTCTCCATTCTGGATATTGAAGTGCTATGTAGACATTTGGAGGCTCACTCACATCAGCTGTGGTTTCTAACAAAGCATTTGCATGAGACTTGGATTTAGAACCGGTGATCATGTTGTGTGTAGATGGTTGCGACACATGTCTTGATTGTGGTGGATCATTGCGCATGGGTGGTGGTGGTGGAGGAGGAGCTCTAAGTCCTGAAAGAATCATGGTATTCTCATTAGTAGATTGATGTATATTTGATATGGGTGAGGACGCATTAAGTAAAAAACTTAGGTTGTCAGTTAAAACAATGGACATTCTGTTATCATTCGAAGTTTGAGTTTGTGGACTATTGACATCAGTTGGTCTTTCAGTCGAGGAGAGTATGTTGGGATCCAGAGTGGTCCTGTGAGAACATACAACTGGAGAATCTGAGTTTCTGATTTGAGATTGTGGAGAAGGAAATTCTCTTATATCCGCTTGTGGTTGTGATAAAGAATTAACACCATTGCTTGGAGCAATTCAAGTGGGCATGGGAATTCCTGTCAATCCTGAGGCGAGCCATGAATCTGTGTAGGATGAATTAACTGGGCAGGATTCATGAGCATCAAAAGAGGTAGAAGAAAGTGATTGTTTAATGCAGTTAGAAAACACATACTCTTCGAAATGAACATGTCTAGACATGTAAATTCTTCCAATTCGATCAATGCACTTGTAGCCTAAATGAGTTGAAGAATATCCAAGAAACACACATGGTATAGATCTGTAATCCAACTTATGTTTATTCAATTCATGAACATGAGAAAAACATAGACATCCATACACACGTAGTAGATTATATGCAGGGAGTTTGTTGAACAATTTTTCAAAAGGTGATTTATTATTCAGCACATGCGTGGGTAACCTATTAATCAGATAAACAGCAGATGAAAATGAATCTGACTTATCCTTGGGCAAGCAAGGTAACAGCAAGTTCAACTATATGTCTGTGCTTCCTCTCAAAAATCCCATTTTGTTGAAAGGTGTAAGAGCATATAAACCAATGCTAAATACCTGCTGAGACTAAATACGAGTGAAATAACCCTAGAAAAAGGAATATGAGGCTCTTATCACTGGACTCAGACTAGCAAAAGGAATGGGTATAACTCCGCTTAAGGTAAAAAGTGACTCAGAGCTTATTGTCAATCAGGTTAATGGCGCCTACGAGGCAAGGGGAGAAAAGATGAAGAAATATCTCAGCATTGCCAAAAAGCTGGTCGCAGAAATCCCAAATTTCGCGATTGAGTCTATTCCTCGCCAAGAAAACCAGATGGCAGATTCTTTGAGTAAACTGGCCTTCGAAGGGGCGACAGTCCAGGATGTACAATTTCTGGAGAAAGCTCTATGTTCAGTCCTGGAAAGCAGAGCAGAGGTCTTCAACATCCAAGGACAGGTCACATGGATGACCCCGTTCCAGAATTATTTAAAAGAAGAAATCCTCCCAGAGGACGAATGCGAATCCACGAGGATTCGAAGACTCGCAGCCAGTTATCTAATCATCGATGGGGAACTCTACATAAGAGGCTACTCGACACCTTACTTGAGGTGTGTTGCTCATCCTGAAACAGAAAAGGTTCTTCGAGAAGTTCACGAAGGGGCAGCAGCATGTCATGAAGGTGCTCGATCACTAACCAGGAAAATATTCAGATTGGGATATTACTGGCCGACCTTGGGAAAGGATGCCGCCGAGTTAACACAGAAGTGTGAGATTTGCCAGCAGTTTGCACCACGATCGGGTCGACCGTCGACACTATTATCCCCAATGGCGGGTGCCTGGCCTTTTGCTCAATGGGGAATCGATATATTGAGTCCTTTTCCCATTAGCACTGGTCGGCGTACTCACATTATAGTGACAATCGACTACTTCACTAAGTGGGTAGAGGCAAAAGCTCTAGCTTCGACAACAGAATTCCAGGTCATCAAATTCCTGCAGGTCAATATATTCTCCAGGTTTGGCATTCCTAAGATACTCATCAGTGATAATGGTCCGCAATTTGTTGGAAATGAGCTGAAATGGCTCTGTGAAGAATGTCATGTGGACCATCATTTCAGCTCAGTACATCACCCTCAAATGAATGGGCAAGCTGAAGCAGCCAACAAGGTTGTCTTAGTAGGACTCAAGAAAAGGGTTCGAGCATTCAAAGGAAACTGGGCAAATGAACTGGAAAACGTATTATGGGCAATCAGAACAACGCCTAAGGCGGCCTCAGGAGAAACGCCTTTTAGTTTAGTGTACGGATCAGAAGCAGTAGAACCAGCCGAAATAGCGGTGCCTACCCACAGAGTCTTACACTTTAACGCAGAGGCAAATGAGATCGAGCGCAGAACTGACCTCGACTTAGTAGAGGAAAAGAGATGGCTCTCGGAAAAGACACAAGCAAAGATGCGTTTGGCGACCGCTCGATATTTCAACAGAAAAGTCAGCGCTCGCCAATTTTTCGTGGGGGAGATGGTTATGAGAAGGAATGAATTCACAAGGCTGGACAGTAAAAATAAACTTTCAGCCAAATGGGAAGGGTCGTACAAAGTAATAGAGATCGTCGCACCAGGATCCTACTATTTGGAAACCACCGAAGGCGAGAGGTTACCCCGTCCATTTAATTCTGAGCATTTAAGAAGATTTTATGCATAGCTTGTAATCAAAACTGTTATGTCAATAAAAGAAAGTCATTCCTTCATAAAGCGTGTCCACACGAAGCAAGTCGAAGGAAAAAGCCCTAACAACAAAGTTAGGCCAAAATCCCTAACAACAAAGTTAGGCCAAAAGACCTGACGCCAAAGTCAGGCCAAAAGCCCTAACAACAAAGTTAGGCCCAAAGCCCTGACGCCAAAGTCAGGCCCAAAGCCCTAACAACAAAGTTAGGCCAAAAGCCCTGACGCCAAAGTCAGGCCCAAAGCCCTAACAACAAAGTTAGGCCAAAAGCCCTAGTAACAAGGCTAGGCCAAAAGCCCTAACAACAAAGTTAGGCCAAAAGCCCTAGTGACAAGACTAGGCAAAACAAAAGCCCTGACGCCAAAGTCAGGCCAAAAGACCTAGCAAAAAGTTAGGCAAAACAAAAGCCCTGACGCCAAAGTCAGGCCAAAAGACCTAGCAAAAAGGTTAGGCAAAATAAAAGCCCTGACGCCAAAGTCAGGCCAAAGAAAGTTTAGGCGATCACTATGGATGATAAAGCCTGAAATCAACAAATTCCCTGTTATTATGCCAACACCTCAAAGGTTTAAACTTCAAAGAAGGTAATATCTCTTTGAACTTAGAAGTTTATGCTTTTAAGTGTCAGAAGTATTATCCTTAGAAAGTTCGTATAGACTTATGCTTAGTCTAAGGCCTTAAGAGTCGAGGACATTACAGCAAGAAAAGTCAAGAGTAATTATGATTAAGATATTGGATAGCCAAATATGTTCGAAGTCGATTAAAGGCTCAAGAATATAAAGGTATATAGAAAAACCCAAGTCTTAAATAAATAATTACAAACCAAAAACAAAAAATTACAAAAATAGTTATCTAAAAAAGATAAAAAATACGGTCGCCAAGGAGTTGGAGGCTTCAAGCTTTAGGATCCTCGGGGGCAAGGGTGCTCTGCTCGCCTTCGGGGGCAGGAGTACTGGGCTCGCCTTCAGGAGCAGCCTCTTCAACAACAGAGGGCCGCGAAGGGCGACTCCGCAAGAAGCTCTTCAAGGATGCAACTTCCCCAAGGGGAAAGTTGGGGTCGACCGCCTGGACCTCCTCCACCAGGTCTTGGAGAAAATCGGCAATCGCCGACTTCATCACCTTCAAGGCCTGGTCTTCAAAGTCCTCGGAGGCCTTGAACTCCTCGACCATGGCTTGGGGTGAAGGAACCGCCTTCAGCTGATCAGCCAGCCGGTTCTTCTCCTCATCCAGGGCGATCCCCCTAGCTTCCGCAACTTCCCTCTAGGCCTCCGCGGCGACCCTAAGAGCGTCCGACTCGACCACCTGAGCACGAGCTTCCTTCAACTCGGCCTCTAGGCGAGCACAGACCGTCTCCCCTTCATCAAGGCACCGATGAAGGGCCTCAGCTTCTTGAAGGAAGGCTTCAGCATCAGCCTCCCTCTTCTTGACATCAGCAAGGAGGCGCTGCTCCTTCCTGAAGTACTCCTCCCGGGCGTCGTCCACCAAGGTGATCGCCACGTCAGCGGTCTTCTTGATGGCCTCCAACTGCCCGGGGGTGACCCCCGTGTTTCGGTATTGCTCCAGCTCGACAAGCAGATCAGAGTGCTTGTCGGCGAGCTCGCCGAAGACGCGGCTAAGGATCACCTCTTCCCGAACGAGCTGACAACAAAAACACAAAGAAAAATGTCAAGTCATCAAAATAAAAAGGAATGACAAGGAAGAAATAATGGAAAGAAGGCGAGATAATACCAGGGCAACTCGTTCGAAGTGGGTCTGCAAGAACCCCTCGATATGAGGAAGCTCTGTGGGGACAATTGAACGGTCCTTGGGGGGAATTATCCCATCAAGGAGCCGCATGCACATATCCGGGCTACCCCGGAGGCTCTTCTGGGCAGGTTACCCCTTCTTGGCAAGGTCCCCGCAAGGGACCCAAGACCCCCGAGAGTCCACAGCCTTAAAAGGCTGGAATAAGCTCACCATGGAGCAGTACTCCTCGGCGGGAGCCCTCGAAGAACTGGAAGCAGCAGGCCCCTTCTTCTGGGCCCCAGAATCCTTAGAAGGAACCGGGGGCACCGAAGGAGCGGGAGACGCCAAAGACAAGACCTTCTCCTTAGTGGCGGAAGGACCCTGAGAAGAGGGAGAAGGGAGCGCCGTGTCCAGACCCTTCCCCTTGCTGGCAGAAGGGCCCTTAGGAGGGGGAGGAGGAGGATGCTGGTCGACCTCAGGGTGCTCCTCACTCCTAACCTTCTTAGAAGGAGGAGTAGGGGGTCCCGGGCCGCGTCAGCCGAGGACTTCTCTGCAAAATAGCAAGACAAGAAGTCAGAAACCAAAAAACCGCAGAGTGTGAAAATATTAAATCCACAAAAGGCAAGGTAATATACCTGGTTGGCGAGGGCCAGTAGGGGCTGAAGGAAGCACCTCCTCGGACTTCCTCTTGGACTAACGCCTAGAGGGAGGAGAAGGAGAGTTCAGCAGCGCTTGGTCGGAAGACAATCCCGCCGATCCCTGGTCATCAAAGAGACCTATCAGTTTTCGGCTCTTGCTTACGACCTTGCCTACAAGTAATAAAACAAGATAAGGGTTAGGGAATTACCCAATCATCAAAGATTGGCTTGGCTTGATGAATGCCTGCCATCTCAAGCGTATTCTCAGTAGTCTCCGCCACTGAACGAATAGACTTGAACTGGGACGACCGATGTAGCCGATACAAGTCGTCAATGGCGTTCCGGTCACCCCCTGACAACTCTTCGAAGGAGGGAGGAAAATCCTTGTTCGGGGTAAACAATTTCCAGGGTACACCCCCCTTGTACAAAAAGTAAAACTTCTTGTAGTTGGAGTTAGTGGCCCGGAAATCATCGACCAGACGAACATGGACGTTCCAAGTCCATCCTTGAGGGCCTCCCCACTCTGAAAACTTCGGCCAGCGTGGTTGGAAGTGGTGGAGGTGGTTCACCCCTGCTGCCAACCGGAAGAAACACCGGAACAAGGCCAGTGAATACGCCCATTCCTGGCGTATGCACAGGAACTTGAAACCGACCCACATCCTGAGGGCATTAGGAACGAGCCACCAAGCGCCACCATGGTCTTAAAGTAAGCCGGCTTCAATTCGTTAGGCTTGACGTCTACCCAAATAAATTCAGATATTGCAATGATAAACATAAAAAACAAGGAACAGCAGGGGGTATTACCAAAACAGAATACCGAAATGACAGAGGTTTACCTTTTGGAGAAAAGATGGGCGTCTGGAGCTCAGGCCCATCCACCACCACTGGGGTGGCCGCGGATCTACCCACGTCAGGCTGTTCCCCCGCTGAGGGGGGCATGGCACCATCCCTAATGGTCAAGGGGGCATTGGTACCCTTGGGGGCATTTACATTTTTGGACCCCTTTGTAGCCATGTGCTTAACTCTTTGACTGCGGGTAGCCATGGAAGCAGTGGAGAAAAGGTTGAAGAAGATCGAAGAAGATTGAGAAGGAAAAGAGAAGGTTCGCAAAGGAGCTCTGGAAATTTGAAAGAGTGAACAAACGTGAAAAACAAAACAGAGAAAATGATGTCTCTTATATAGGCTCAAAAGGGAGTAACCGCCACGGGCGAATCGAAGCGACACAGAGGAATAATTGCACCTTTTTGGAAGAAACCGAAGCAATGTCAGAATTCCAAGAGACACCTCGGGAAGACAAACGGTTGGCTGATACAGACAGCTGTCAGACTACCCTAGGTTTACGGAAAAGTAAAGGTCAGGCGTGCCTCGAGTGACCGTTCGATTTCTGGACAACTGTGCAGTTATTAAATGCTGAAAGTCCACTAAGAGGACGAGGGGGTCACCAACGCACTAATAGGCGTTATCAGAAATACCTCGGGCAGGTAGTGATCGCCTAACTAAGAAAGATAGACTTTCATAAACCTAGATTACCTCGAGTGATCGCCAAAGGGGGATAAAAGGAAGGATATCTTTTCAGCTTTGAACGAAGAAAAAACTGCTCGCCAAACGAGCTAGAAATGTCTCAAAAGTCATGAACCATTACAAGAGACGTCACTATCTAAAACCCTACTAGGAAATCAAGCTCGACTGAAGAAACTTCAATCAAGCTTCGGGGGCAAATGTTGGGTATCGATATTGACTGCCCAGTAAGGAAAAGGCCTCGAAGGCCCAATAACTATAGAGGGGGTAAACCCATGACATTTGAACCGGATCACCCCAAGTACAAGTTAAACTCGGTCCTCCATAGAATGACCCAGAACCGAGCCCAAGGACTCTGAAAACGCCCTGAGTGCTCGCCATTCTTCACTAAGGCCGCGACCTCTCACTGCTCGCCATGAGAGTGCTCGCCCCGAAGAGAGCCTTGCCTCTCTCCTCTGGTCCCACGAAACCGTTAATAAGGAAGTGGCCATGATATTCCGCGTATCTCGATCACATATTCACTAAAGATTAGATTTGGTAACTGCAATATCTCGCAGTAACTGCCATATCCCACGATCCGAATCTTCAGCAACACAATATACACTAAGATATTCAGCTGCCTTATACGGTTCTATCTCTCTTACCCTATAAATACCCTTGCTTTACATACGTTCTTTACGTTTTGAGTTATATACACACATATACTCATTTAAGCATCGGAGAGGGACCTAGAGACACCCCCTCTGTTGCGCTCCCCTATCTGCATGTTCACCGGAGTTGGAGCAGAAGCGTCTTCCCAACCTTGTCTGGCATTTAATTCACTGCCAGATCAGCATCCAGGATTTCACGATCCAACAGTTGTGATTACGGAAACAACATGCTCAAACTCAGGTGTAAGGCCACCTAAAATTGTATTGATTTGCATTGTTTCAGATATGGGATGATCCAAACTTCTAAAGGTATCACAGAGAATCTGAATTCTACCAAGGTATTTCCTCATAGATATATCACGTTTTCTTTGTGATTGAATATAACACAAAAGTTGCATTACACGATTAGTAGAAGCAAACAAAAATAACTGATGTAGCACATTCCAAATTTCAAAGGATGATCGATATTGCACAAGATTATGAAGTAAATATGATGCTATCGATGTAAGAAGCCATAAAACCAGAGTACCGTTCTATTTTTTGAATGTACTATAAGATGGATTAACATTCTTTGTTCTCTCCGCGTTTGTTATGAAATCATCTACACAGATTGAACCATCAAGGTATCCTTCAAGCCTATGGTTGACTATTGTAAAGCGGATAATTTGTTTCCACATTAAGTAGTTGGCCTCATCCAGTTTCAGGTGAATTTTCTTGTTAGTGAAGTACTTAGGATTGGATTCCATGATCGAATTCTCAGAAAAGCACACAACACCGAGGGCTAGGGTGGTGTGGCTGGGATAGTGTGGATAGGGTTTTCGGGTGGGTGATTTGGGTAGGGTTTGCAATCGTGGTCTAGGCTTTTAGGTGGGTGGTGCGTCTAGGGTTTGCAGTTGTGGTCTAGGGTTTCGGGTGGGTAGTCGCCTCATGTTCTTCTTCAACTCATCTCAACACAAAATCACTAATCAAGCCCCAAAAAACTCATTTAGGTATAATTGAACCCTAAAATTAAATCCTGGGTTGAACTCAAACTCATATAAGTCTTGGCGAATAGGTTGAAGATCTATCTATCAATTTAATCACCATGTTCCAAAGTGCATTTCTTGCAGGACATTAAATACAAGACAAAATTGTTATCGCACACGAGGCCTTTAATAGCATACGCGTGAAGAAGCACACACAAAGAGAGAAATTAGTTGTCAAAATGGATATGCAAAAAGTGTATGATAGAGTCGAGTGGAATGGATATGCAAAGAGAGGAATGAGATTTCATGAAACATGGGTTAGTTAGGTTGTCGCATGTGTAATGACAAGGAGATCTGATATCACCTTACCTTATCATCTTTGTGTCTGATGTGTTATCCCATATGGTGTCAAGGGTTGTAACCAAGAGGGAGTTAGAAGGAATATAAATAAATAGAGAATGTCCTACTCTACACCACTTATTTGCGAATGACTCAATTTTCTTTGTTAGACCTACGACCAAAACGTTGTGACTTTCAAGCGAATACTCGACCAATATTGCAATGCCCCCAAATGAGTGATTAATGACTCATAATAAATCCTATATCTTAGTGTGAAAACTAAAAGGGAATGAGAAAAGACGTTGAGATTGCATTACGAAGAAGAACGAAGAAGGGTCCCTGAGAAATATATTAGGGTTCCAACTATTTAGGGAAGGTCAAAGAGGAAGACATTGAGCTTTTTGAAGGAAGGATTTGAAATAAACTACAAGGTTGGAAGCATCTACATCTCAATAATGTTGGGAGAAAAGTCCTCATAAAGACAATGTTGTAGTCAATCTGTATGTTCACAATGAGCATGTTCCTATTGCCTAAACGTTGGTGCTCATAAATAAACACGTTAAATGACAAATTGTTGGTGGGTCTAATCAGGAGGAGAAAATAAAATTCATTAGGGGAAATAGGATACCATGACAACGACAAAGTGCAATGGTGGCTTGGGGTTCAAAGAGATCGAAACTCAAAATATAACACTACTCATAAAGATGGCATGGAGAATGAATGAGAATGGTGTTGCCTTTTGGGTATGTATGCTAGTAATAGACTTATACTTTCCTAACAATGACTTATTACACGAATCGAAAGGGGAACGATCATCTTGGGCGTGGGTGAGTTTTATTGCAGGAAGGGATATGATTGTCAAACATGTGGTGCGTATAACAGAGGTCAAGGACGTTAACATACTTAAGGACCCATGGATACCATATATCCCTAATGGTCATATCTCTGGTTGGCTTTTGGGTCTTGAAATCCAAAGGTCAGTTCAGTCCTTGCGATCGATGGCAGCGATATCAAGTTAGACACCATTCGGGACTACCTAACGTGGTCAAAGGTAGTAAGGATTCAACACATACCGATAGGAACGAAGAGGATAAAGGATGAGCTCATATAGCCATACATTCCAATAAGTGAGGTCATGGTTAATTAAGTGTATAATCACATAAAGAACTCACCGAACGAGATTTGGCGATTAGGACCGAATTTGGTCTCGGACAAGAATATGGTCTATGGATTGCCAACCAAAAGTTTAATCATTCATGTAAAGACTAGTGTCGAACTGCTTGGCAGTCCGAACAAATGTTTGCACTAGAGGAATGTTGGTCAACCCAGTGTGCCCTTTTTATGAGTTAGACGAAATGGCTGAACATATGCCATTTTGATGCCCGTGGATGAGGTTGATTTAGTTTTGTTATTATGGGTTTAGCTAGGACACAATGCCTCCACAAACAGTGAACAAGTGGTCGGAGGAAATAGGGTCATACAAGACTTAAGTGAATAGGGAGTACAAGAAATTGTGGTCCAAGTGTGGCATGGTTTGTTAAGCAATTCGCAAGGAGAGATGTTGTGCTCTTTTTAACTGATAAATGTCAAATCCATAGAAAACAATTAAGTGTTACTCCCAAGCTATGCTCGAACTAGATTAGGAAAGAGAACTGAACAATGAGGAGGAGAAGGAATTATTATCTCGATGACGACATATCTCAAAGCGTCCAACAATAGGAGTGATCAAATTAAATTGTGATGCACTTTCAAAATCGAAGGGATAAGTATCATTGTGTGCAACTACGGTGGAAAACTAGTAAGAGATATTAATAGTCAACTACGAGTGTTGGGGAACAATATGTTGGAAAAAAACGACAATCTTGGAGGGTGCCAAACTTGCTGCTGAGAATATGTGGAGATTGGTAATCGTGAAATCCGATTCAGAAACAGACATATAGCAAATAGTAAGAGAAGAGTTAAGGATAAGATGATGGTGAACCTTGCTATAATCAACAATATTAATTATTTGGTCGATTATTTCAACAAAGTTATGAGGATATTGATTAAGCATGAAGCTAATGGGTGTATTGATTGAATTGCTCGTCAAGCCAAAAAAAACGATACCTCTTGATTTATAGCTATCACAACTAGGGGTAATGCATAAAAGACCGGTGGGCCAAAAAATAAAAATAAAACTTTGCGAGACCTTCCTGAATATATTGTTCCAAGTTTAAGAGTGAGTCAAATTGGGTGTTTTTTTCCCTATAATTCGGTCTCAGGCTTAGGCTCAGGCTCAGTTTTTAAGCCCAAAATCCTGAAAGGAATGGCCCTACCCGACTAAGTCTCTTAATTCTTATGATTAAAAAAAATAATAATTAAAAAACCCTAAAATAACAGAGTAAATCAGTAAAAGCTAAAAGGTAATCAACAGTCACACCGTTTTTTTCTCGCCTCAACTCGATCTTGGATCCTTATTCTCTCTGTTGTTCTTCTATCAACCACCAGTCCAGCACGACTGCGCACGATAGACACAAACAGACCTTCAACTTTTGTGTCATGCCCTTCGTCATCTTGTCACTCTAATTGTTGACTTCCGACTCTCCGATTTTCGTCTCCCGTGGCTCCGCCTCTCACCTCCCGCCAATGTATATAGTAGATCGAGGATGTTTATGGTTCACCTTCCTTTATTTTGTCGTTTTCCTTTATTTTATTGTTTGATTGTTGAATCTAGATAGTGAGAGTCAATATTGATCTAAATTGTTTCCAACAAAATATATATGTGTTTCGATATTAGTCTGATGCCGCTAAAAAATTAATGTACACAAATATCAATTTACCGTGGATAGAGTAGAGTAACAAGGCTTTGACCAAAGCAATGGAAAAGCCCACTAGAATGGATGCTTATTCTCGACTAAGATAAGCAATGCAGTAGAATAACATGCAATGCAGTATGTATAATTGACAGTTTATCCTATATGATAAAGATAAACAATGAGGAATGATTTCAATCGGACATCAGTTGGAGGTCCATTTCAATCAACTTTCGTATTTAGGTCATCATCTATAAGATAACTTTATGTATTCATCACCTAAGATTATATATTTATGTATTCATTAGATCATATCTTTTGGATTGTAGATGACTTTAGTGGCAGACCTAGGATTCGAGACTCCAACTTCGCTTACTCCAAGTGATGTTGAGTTAGTCTCATTGAATCCAACTCTACCTATAATAGGAGATGCAACGACGAGCACTGAAAGTGTACCACCTGCTGCTGCAACTATTAAGGGTAATGAAACTTGGTCCTCTGTCTGGAAACATTATGTGAGAAACGTTGCAACTAGTAGAGCTACTTGCAATTAATGTGGAAAAGATTTTGCTTATAGTAGTGCCCAAGAAACTAGTGGTTCCATCTAGGGGTGAAACCGGACCGGTCGGACCGGGGTTTTTACTATTTCGGTCGGGGCCTATATTTTTGGACCGGTTTTTCTTCAAAAAAAGTCCGACCAAAAGACCGTATAAGGAAAAATAAACCGTCCATTCAGATTTCGGATTTTCGGTTTAAACCGAAAAAGCAAAGAAATACACATTCAAAACCAAAATAAGTATTCAAAATCAAATTAAATAACAAAATAATTTGATTTAACAATGATTACATAGATTTCTACTAAACCGATTAAACAACTACAATAATTATTAAATAATAAAAATTTTATTTTTTGTATTCGTTTATTAATTATATTAATTAATACTAACTAATACCATATATAAAGTATGGTTAATTACCTCAAACGTTACTTATGTTTGACAATGTGACTGAACCGTTCAAACTTGAGCTCAACCGTTACTTAAATTGACACATGTGACTGAACCGTTACTACCACCTAACTGCCGTTATTTCTTCCCGTTAAGTAGTGACATGTGCTTGTCACGTGATTTACTTGTAATTTGAAGTTCCCAAACTACCCTAAACATATTGTCTACTTAACAGCAGCTGATTCTTAGAATCGAAGAACAGGAAGAACGGAAGAGAAGTTTGCGCGCGAAGAACAGGAAGAACCGAAGACAGAAGCTATGAAGTCTGCATATGAATGCTGTCCTATGGGTTCTGAGAACCGTAGAAAGGTTAGATCTCAGTCAATCTCTTCCCCTAATCCCAACCACGGAGCTTCGCGTCTGCGAATGTGCTACTGTGGGCTTGTGTGCTCCGTGAAATCAGCTGGTACGTGGCAGAATTTCTCGCGCCGATTCCATGGTTGCCCCATTTTTGAGGTAATTTGACAGTGGGTAACCCTAATTTGCAACCCTAATTCGTTTTGCTGCAGTAATTTGAACCGTAAAGCCTTATTATCGAACCTTAAATCGTCAAATCTGAGGTAATTGTTTGTTGTTTCTTCTTTCGTAGTCTGTACAGAACCCCGGATGTGATTTTTTTGACTGGGAAGATCCAACTATGTGTCCTTACGGTCGGATTGCAGTGATGCAATTTCAACAAAGAGAGAACCATTTGAAAGAACAATTGGAGGTTGCGAAAAACCGAGCTCTTGAAAGTCGACCCAATCAGAAGTTAGTTGTAGTCTTTGTCATTGTTGTTTTTGTTCTAAGTTCAATTGCGAAGAATTAGTAGAAGTTAGTTGTAGCTGTGTCTGTAACTGAAGGATGAAGAACAATGTGTATTTTGCGAAGGTGGTGACTTATCTTTGTGGACATGTTGTTAAATGAAGTGTTATCTTTGTGGACATGTTGTTAAATGAAGTGTTAAAGATTGGCTAGGGTCACATCATCCTCAAACATGGAATCATCACTGTCATCTTCCTCAACAACCAGTTTCTTACCTTTGTCACCAACCGGTTTCTTACCTTTATCACTGTCATGCTTCTTACCAATGTCTAGGTTTGGTTCCTTCCGTCTACCTGCTTTCGCCTTCTCAACCATTTTGTTGTGAATCATCATCATAAAGGGATCCTTCAAACACTCATCTTGGGTTAGGGGAGGCACCACGAAAACTTCAATTTTCGGACAACTACCTTGCGACTCCAAAAGTAATGGAATGTCCTTCTCATTACTGATTACCCGCAAATCTGTCTTCGGGTTTCCATTCGGTGGGAGGTATAGAAGTCCACCATCGTCTAATAGATTGCAATATATGGCGGCTAATCCGGATATGAACTCGTAATTCATATTCTCCCACGGTATGACGAAGGGCTTCTCCTCACTTTCGTATATGTGAATTCCAGATTTCTCAATCCACTTACCACCATGCATAATGTATAGCGTATGAATGTAGTATTTGGATGACATTCCTACGGATAAATGTCTATGTCATTTGTGAACATAGATAACACATTTATTACATAATGCGGAACAAACGTAACAAGAAAACCACAAATTCACACAGCAAAAACTTCATTAACAGCATATCCAAACACATAAACAGCCGAATCAAACCAAAACAGCATATACAAAGTTAAAAAAACAAACTTTCACAATAAAAATCAAAGCTTTGTTAATAAATCGACAACCTACACATCAACGGAAAACCCTAACCTACAAACCGAACTTCAACAGCAATCGGGACCAAATCGCACAAACACCCCCAAATAAGAACATATTATGCAGCAATTTCCTTGTTTCGTACCGCAAACCAACATCAAATCCCTAATATTGAGCCGAATAGACGATTAACGAAGGGAAACAGAGGAACAACACAAACCCAAGTCCGAAAACAGCAAGAATGCGTAAAGCCACACAAATCGAAGTTCAATCGAAGCAAAAACACGAACTTACTTGGAGTCGCAGTTCCGAAGCGCAATGTGGCAGAGGAGGGTTCCGTCGCTGCTGAAAATCGCCAAGGAGGAGGTCTGCAAGTTTCAGTGTGCTTGAAATGGGAGTTGATGGGAAATTGAGTGTGGGAATGATTATAAAATGAGGGGGAAACATTGCAAAGGTGACAGGAGGGCATTATTGTCCTTTCAAATATCTTCAAATCGTTTTAATTGGGTCATGTGTTGTGCACGTGGAATTTAGACGGTAAGATTTGACGGAAAGTTCACGGAGTAACCTTTCAGTCACATGTTCAAACTTAACGTTTCAGCTACACAATAAAAGATGAGTAACCTTTTAATCACATGGGTCAAACATAAGTAACGGTTGAGGTAATTAACCCTATAAAATAATATACATATAAATGGTTGGACCGGACTCCACGGTCTTTTAGAATTATAGATCGAACGGTCTAAAAAACCGTTTCAAACAAAAAAAAACTGACCACAAACCGAACTGTACATTTTCGGACCGATTTTTTCGGTTTGGACCGGTTCGGTTTTCACCGGATTTTCGGACCAACCGGTTTTTCCTTTCACCCCTAGTTCCATCACCGTCTTGAAAGATGCAAACTTAACCCACATAAAATCAAAGATAAAAAAAAAAAGCAAAAGATTTTTTCATTTATATCTGCTAGTAATGAAGCATCATGGAAGTTTGCTAATGAAGTAACTCATAAGGAATTTGCAAAGATGATAATTGACATTTAAAAATCATTTAAGTTAGTTGAGAATTAAAGGGGGTTTCAAAAGGTTTGTGAGATTCTTGAACCCAAAAGTTGTTTTGTTTAGACGTCATACTATTGCACGTGATTGTATAAGTTTGTACAATGAAGAGAAATTTAAGTTGAAAGACTACTTTGCAGTCATAAACACAAAGGGTTTGTCTTACTACTGATACATGGACCTCCATTAAAATTTATTGTTTTATTTCTTTGACTGCTCATTATATTGATCCTGATTGGAAGTTGAAGAAGAAACTTTTGAACTTTTGCCAAGTTTCACGTGATACTGCTGATCGATAGGTGTAGTTATTAAAATATGTCTCGTTATGTGGGATATTAACAAATTACTTACGGTCACTACTGATAATGCAAGTTCTAATGATGTTCTTATTACCCATCTGAAATGAAGGTTTCAAGTATGAAACCCAACCATCCTTAAAGGTGAATTTTCTCACGTTAGGTGTGTCACACACGTTTTTAATCTTACTATTAAGGATGGTTTGAAGGATATAATTGTATCTATTAGCAGAATCCGTACAACAGTTAGATATTGGAGAGAATCTCCAACTAGGTTACAGAAGTTTAAGGATGTCATTGAACCTGAAAAGTTGGTTTGGACAATAAATTTGTGTTTGGATGTTGAAACAAGGTGGAATTCCACTTTTAATATGTTGGAGACAACTGTCATGTATAGAAAAGTATTTGAATATCTTGAAGAGAAAACTAACTCTAAGTGTATCCTGGAGCTTAGTAGTGGTGTATGAGTTTCTACTGATGAAGATTGGGACTTTGTTGATTCTGTTTTGCCCTTTATTAGAATTTTCTATGATGCTGCTCTACTTGTTTCCGGTTCTTCTTATGCTACCAATAACAATTGCATGAGTGAGGTTTGTAAGATATCAATGCAAATTACAGAAAGTCTGCAAGATGCTAGGTTTTCTAACATGTCTGCAAAGACGAAAAAAAAACATGATAAATATTGGGGGTAGTGTTAAGAGCCTAAATATGCTGTTGTTTGTAGTTAAAGTCCTTGATCCTCATCGCAAAATGATATATGTGTCATTGATGATTGTCGACTGTTATGATATAACACTATCTGCTCAGTTGAAGGAAAAATTGAATTTGACCTTGGAGTCCTTGTATAAACAGTATGAGAACCATATTGAGAAAGAAAAAACTCCTTCTGTGTATAATAATTCAGTCTTCAAAGTTACTACTTCACATGTAGAGGCTAGTAATACTAATGTAGATTATATGGATATGAGGTTCTTGAGTAAAAGTGGGATGCAGAAAAATGGTTATGAAAAATATGAATTAGAGAAGTATTTAAGGGAAAATCTCGAGACTGGTAAAGCTAATTTTGACGTTTTAAATTGGTGGAAGTTGAATTCTACACGATATCCAATTCTATCAGCAATGGAAAGAGATTTCTTAGCAATTCCAATCTCAACAGTAGCATCTGAAAATGCTTTTAGTACTGAAGGACACGTGTTAGATAAATTTCAGAGCTCTTTATGTGCATGTATGGTTCAAACACTCATTTGCACAAGTGATTGGCTAAAATCTTCAACTAATTCAACACTTGACATTGACCCCAAAGAAGATTAAGGTACCTATCTGCTGAGATGACAACTGAGTTTATATTTAACTAGTCAATTGTATTATACTATTCTCTATAATTGCATAATCTAGTGAGGTGACAGTCGAGTTAGCACAATCTTTTCCATTGTCTAATGTTAATTATGATGACTAAGGAAACATGTAAGTCTTAGCTAACTTTTTTCTCAATCAAGTGACTGTTAGTATTATGAATAATAGTTCTATTAATTCAAATTTCAAAATGTACATTCAACAGGTTCTTCAACACTTTTGGAATTCATCTTCAAGTGATTTGGACTGCATCCAACTTCTAATGCTCTAGAGACTGGAATTAGTTTTGATTGTGTATTTATGTTGTGTGTTTGGCTTGTATGTTTGGAATTAATTTGTTGTGTGCTTAGTGTTGTATTTGAAGTTTGAATTGAACTTCTTTTTATTGGATACTAAGTATGATGTTTTTATTTAATGCTTGGTACATTATGTTTTGCATTTAAAAGTTTAGGATGAAGCTAATTTTATTTTTTTAGAATAAAATTGGTCCAAGACCGAGCCCGACCCAAATCAAGCAAGACTGGCTCAAGCAATGTTTTTGTAATGAATTCGATCTCGGTTCTCCAGGTATGATTCCTGAAATTTCGGGTTGGACTATTTTTTATTATAAAAAAAATGTTCCACCCATCTCGAGCTCACCCCTAATCACAACCTCATTCTCTCTCGTACTTTTAATATCCTGTGATAATAGTTACAATCCACCTTAATATAATCCCTATCGTTTCATAAATGAAGTATCATTTCTGGTTAAAAAATGGAAAAAGTATGAAATTACACTAATATCTTTACCTTTTTTTATAACTGGACCCATATGTTTTTTGACACAACTAAGTCCACCCGGATGTTTCATTTTATTGGTAATTGCACCAAATGTTAATTATACCCGTTAAATGTTACGTGAAAGTCACGTGCAACCGTTTAGTTCGAAATGATGCAATGTAAAAAGATTTTTTTACCCTTTGGCCATCCTTGACCTTATATATTCTTCAGTCTCTTTGGCAGGTTTTCAAGCAGCGAGATCGATCAAGACATGGTGGGATGACGCCTGTGCGTGGGTTTTCTCCAAAAAGCCTCTCTTCGCCATCGATATGGAAATTAACGAGGAAGAGACCAAGATGCTCGGGTCCAAGAGTAAAGAGAGCTTGCACCATTGTCTTCTATAAGGTCAGGGTTGAGCTCTGTTGGCTCTGGCACTACGTCTTCAATAGTTAGGTTGATTTTCAGTGATTTGAAAGTTCACTCATTCATTATCAGTTCATATTTTAAATGTTGTGAATTGCAATAATTCTGATTCCTTCTTACTAATTAAGACTTGTTGGTTCTCGTATTACTGTTTTTAGGCCGCACATGAATGTACTTCGGTGCTTGACCTAAATCGAGACCGCATAGAATCATTAATACTTTGGGCACAGACTCTGCTGACCCTCAAAGAGTATAATTCGGCCCTCTTCGATGTTAACATGTTAATGGAGCTAAACACTTCTTCAGAGGTTGACAGAAACTTTGAAGCCTGATTAAGGACTCAACTGGTAGGGTATCTCTTGTTTCTTTCCGCTAATGTTATCAAAACCATATGAAACTTTGCATAAATCTTATATTGTTATAATCATTTTCTCGAGTAGAATGATTCCATAAGGATTGATGAGGATGATTTTGTCTTTGGATTTACTTTGTTTCAAGCTAAGACGAAACTATGACCCGGGAAACTAACATGCCCTGGTATTTCACTGTGTAAAAATTGTAAACTTTAAACAAACAGTATGTTAGTCACTTGATCACAATTCGCAATTTACTTAGAAAAATGGAGTTGAAAATGCATGCTGAAGTTGTTGTGAGATTTTCTAATTACTTGTTTTGCTTGATGAAAGTTACTGGCTCCTATACCAGGATCTGAAGCAGAGCTAGAAAAAGAAGAAGAAGGAGACGATGAACAAGAAGAGGAGTAGACTGAGGAATCTGTGGTAATGGATGGAGGGGCAGAAATATCAGTTTAAGTTCTTCTAGAATCTGATAAAGAAAATAATAGTGATAATGACACATTTGCATCAGTTTACGTTGATGATTTCTCCATTGAGGCGGCCTTAGAAAGACCTTATTGTGATCAAGCAAATGATACGCAGAAGAACAAATCCCAAGCTGTATTTCTTGATGTTGTTGCCCCTAAGTTAAAGGGAGTACAGAAGAAGAAATGATTATGATGAAGGACAAGACATTATTGTTGTTATTTTGTGTATAGAAAAAGGGGTACACACAGGTGACAAAGGGTACACATATATTTTTGGCCAATAGATAACTTTCATTCATAGTAGATGAGGTAGGTTCGATAACATAGACATATCCCGAATAAATTAACCGAAGAAGCGGGGTTGGGGGTTTAACAACCCAATCCCGAGGACACAACCCCATCAATACTTGACTCACAATCCAGTCTGCACATTTGTTAGCGACTCTAGGTATTTTTACCCACCGAATGCTTGCTACAGAGCTAGCCAACACAAGAGCGTTTGACAGCTCCGATTCCACTTTCCATGCAAAATTGTGGCCTTGTAGGTGGTCGATTACTATAGGCGAGTCGGATTCCACAATGTTAGCAAACTTAATCTAAGCTAGAGAGGATATTGAAAGCAACGAAATGAAGAAGAATCAGAAATACTGAAATTCATTTCCACTAGATGATCAAATCTGCTTATCTTGAACAGTAGACATATACGGTATTAATAGAAAACAGACAACCTCCTAATTACAAAATGCCATTGAATAATAATAACACAGAAGTACCTGGACAAGGATAATACTGAAGACAGATCCTCATTCTTCTACTTGAGCATATGTGTTAATATTCCCTTATGAAGATCCGTCTGTTGGATCCCAAATCCACTGCATGAGCGGACCATTCAATCAGAGAAAGCCAAAGTCAGCAAGAGACCAGATAATAAAGCAACTTGATCAAGAGCAAACACAGGAGTAGCACGCAGCAGCATGTGCAACATTTAACCAAGAACCAGAAGAAAAAAAAAACAAGATCATCAACCGACCAGGCTGTTTAAAAAACAGGACAAGGATGAAGCTGGCAGGGAGGTTTGAGCCTCTATCTTACCAGAGTGATTGGAAGGTTTTAGCCTTCATCTTGATGTCCTCAAGAGAGTGATCATGAAGTTATTTATTTTATTTTTCTCGAAACTTCTTTAAGGATCAGCAACTCTATTTTCGGACTGAACCACTCCCTATGCCAACTGATGTGGTTGGAAGGGTTGAGCCTTCATCTTGAAGGTCTCAAGAGTATGACCAAGCAAAGCTCTATTTTTTACCATAAGCCACATATTCAATTAAAATGAAGAAGCGCAAGTCATAAAGAAATGATCATTGAAATAAACTGATGGGAACAGAACACATGTTGCACACTAGAGCTAAACCTGGTTTGATTAGCACAGATCCGCAGGAGCACGGCAGAGAGCAGAGACTGAGAGGCGCTCATATTGAATGGAAGCACCTCATAAGGGACAGAGCTTATTCCTAGCAACCATAAAAATATACATTAAAACAACTAAGGGATTAAGAAGCAAAGCTCAAGGAATAATGCGTATCTGCTTCAGATTATGAATCCAAGATTGGGTCAGTATCCAACATCTAATGATTAAGATAGTCATATACTTGAGAAAGTTCTCGTAGGCACGTGACCCCAAGCTTCTTGCGGAATGGAACAAAGAGTTTTAATGTGAGTGGCTTAGTGAGGATGTCGACAAACTGCTCAGTGTCTAGCACAAAATTGACCCCAATCTGTCCAGCAACCACCTTCTCACGCACGAAACAGAGATCGATTTCCACATGTTTCCTTTTTGCATGTTGCACCGGATTTTCTGACATAGCAACCACACTGTTGTTGTCAGTCCAGATGGTTGGAGTGCAGGATAAATGAATATTCAGCTCAGCTAGCAGGGAGGTGACCCAAAGAACTTCGCAGGTGGCGTTGGCCAGGGCACGAAATTCAGCCTCTGCGGATGATCTGGCAACAACCAACTGTTTCTTGGAACTCCAGACAACTGGGTTTCCATTAAGAAGTAAGTAGTGGCCAGAGATTGATCTGCGGTCTGCGGCATCACCACCCCAATCTGCATCAGAATACGAGACTAAAGTAGCATTTTTAAACACCTAAGAAGGATTTAACTGAAACATGAGGCCATGATCTAATGCTCCTTTGAGATATCTAAGTATGCGAGCCACTGCTTTCCAGTGGGATAAATGAGGTGCTTGCATAAATTGACTAAGTCCATTTACCGCAAAGTGAATGTCAGGGCGTGTGGTGCAGATATGCTGCAGAGCCCCAATGGTACTTTTATAGAAAAGACCATCGGAAAAGGGCTTCGAGGGTGCAGGCAAACCAGACTTAGACAGACACTTACCTGTCATAGGCGTGGGTAGTGGTTCAGCCTTAGACATACCAGTTTTGTCAAGTAGGTCTCTAATATAATTGTTTTGACCAAGGAGAAGATAGTTGTCACCTCAGTTCACTTCCATACCCAGAAAATGATTGAGAATATCAAGGTCTTTGAGCTAAAACTCCTTATTGATCTGGCCGATGACATAATCTATGATGGAAGAAGAGCTACCTGTGATGACAATGTCATCAACATAAACCAGAAGAAACACAAAACCAACATTATAAATTTAATAAACAAGCAATTATCAGAAACTAAAACAGAAAAAGATAAAGTGTTAGGAAGAAAGAACTTTAAACGCTCACACCAGGCCCGGGGTGCTTGTTTTAACCCATAGATAGCCTTGTGCAACCGACACACAAGGGCAGCTCCATTGTTGTCACATTGCTGGAAGCCTGAAGGTTGAGTCATGTACATCTCTTCAAGAAGATCACCATGAAGAAAGGCGTTGTTGACATCAATCTGTCGAAGAATCCAATGATGGGTCAAGGCAATGGTTAGTATGATTCTCATGGTCTGAGGCTTCACAACCGGGCTGAAAGTGTCTTGGAAGTGAAAACCAGGTTTTTGAGAGAAGCCCCGGGCAACAAGCCGTGCTTTACAACAGTCAACTAAGCCATCAGGTTTCTTCTTAATCTTAAACAGCCTTTTGCAGCTGATTGGGTGCCTGCCACGAGGGAGAGAGACCAAGGACCATGTATTATTAGTTATTAAAGCATCTAACTCTGCCTGAACCGCCGTAGCCCAGCAAGCTTGTTCTATGGCTTCATGAATATTGGATGGTTCAACAAGCAAGGACTGAGACTGGTCAGGGAGATATGAGAGAAGGATTTGTTGGGACTTGGTCTTGGGATGAGTTTGCATAGGGTGTGAGGGAGGACGGGAGATGGTGGTACTTTGAAAGGGGACCAGAGTTAAGGCATTGAAACTCTCAGGAACATACCGAATGTAAGAGTTAGGAAAGGTGAAGTTAGTTGAGGGAGGGATGGTGTAGGTAGGATGATGAGCTGACACTTCCTGAGTTGAGACTTCCTGAGGCAAACACGAATGAACCAACACACAAGGAATATCAGAAGCTACTGATCTAGATGGAACATACCTGACCGAGGTGTCTCCTGGAGAAGGAACATGCTGAAGTTGCAGGTGAGGATGGCTTAATTGGATCACGTTGTTGTGACGAAATGGAGGAGGGGTTAGGAACATAGCCAGACAGTTGCTGCGTGTCTGGATGTAGCAGATCAGCTGAACCTGGATTAACTAGTAAGGAAGCATCAAATGGCATAAAAAATGGAAGAGACGTATCAGTGTTCTTGACAGCTACAGATTTAATGAAAGGGCCAACATTATCAACAAAAGGAAATACGGATTCATGAAAAGAGACATGCCTAGAAATATAGATTCGACCCGATGCATCTAAACACCTATATCCATGGTGAGTAAAGCAGTAACCAATAAATACACATGCAATGGAACGAAAATCCAATTTGTGGGAGTTATAAGGCTGAATGTATGGAAAACAGAGGACTCCAAATACCCTAAGGAACAAGTAATCAGGTGGTTTTTTAAACAGCATTTGATGAGGTGATATATTATGCAGGGCATTCGAAGGAAGTCTAATGACAAGAAAAACTATTGTAAAAAAACGTATCACTCCAATAGTGAAACGGCATGGAGGCTTCAGCCATGAGAGTAAGACCAAGTTCAACAATATGCCGGTGTTTTCGTTCCACAATCCCGTTTTGCTCAGACGTGTGCGGACAAGTAACTCGGTGACTAATCCCACGTTGTTTCAAATAGAGAGAGAGGTTTGAATTCACCACCTCCATCTGTTTGAACTGCTTTAAGGATGAAACTGAGTTGTTTTTCTGCAGCACAGTGAAAATCAATGAAATGCTTGGTTGTCTCACTTTTGTTTTTCAGGAAATAGATCCAAGTGTATCATCCACAATACTCATGTAATAGACATTACCATTAGAAATGTACAGAGAAGGCCCCCAAAGATCTACTTCAACAAGTTCAAGAGGGCAATCATATTTAGAAGACGAGGAATGAAAAGGAAGCTTCTTACTCTTCCCTATAGCACACGCAAGACAAGTATTATTTGATTTCAAAACAGGAATTTTATTGATATTAAGGATTCGAGACAATAACTGAGAGGAGGGATGACCAAGCCTCATATGGCATACACTAGAAGATAACATACTACTAGCAGCTAGACAAACTGCATCAGACACAAGCATAGAATTATTATGCTGACTCAAACTAGAACTAGAGCTAGGAACTGAACTAGAAGAAAAACTGGTGTCAAGTTTGGAGAGATCAAGACAATACAATCCAGCACTTTCAACTCCATGGAGCAGGACATGATGTGACAGAGAATCACGAACCACACAATATGTCGGATGAAATTCGAAGTAAACATTATTATCCATGGAGAACTGAGAAAAAGAAACAAGATCTTTTGTCACATGAGGAGTGTGAAGTAAGTTGTTCAGCATAAGTGATCTAGATGAAGTAGGAATAACCGAATTACTGATGTTTGAAATATGAAGAGAAGTACCATTACCCACAAGTACTTTACCTGGCCCAGAATACAGAATGGATTCAGTAGTAGGAGCCGAGTTGGTAAGGTGGTTGGTAGCCCCAGAGTCATGGTACTAGGCTGCCGAAGACAAGATAGGTTGAGCCAGATGTGCAACATGAGCTTGCGGGTTCCCAAAGGTTGAAGCTGGTGGTGCTGAGGCTGAAGGACCAGGAGAAGCAATACCAGAGTTGCTGGACTGTTGAACAACATACGAGGGTATGTTGGAGACCGAGAGGTTTGGATGGCCTGGGGCAGGGGTATAGGTAAGGTACTGAGGCAAAGTTGAGGTAGGCATTTGGGAAACATACTGCAGAGGTGGCCGAGTAGGAGACGGGATCGAGTACACAGGAATCAACATCTGTGGTATTTGTGGTAAGGAGGCCATGTGAGGTATGTGAGATGGTGTTGTAGGGTAAGTAGGAACAGATGTAAGAATCGGCATGTGAGGAGTAGTATCACCGAGATCAGACCAGCTGGACATATTTGCACTCATATTCCCCCCAGTGGGAATAACAGGAGGAGCAGTGACACCGAGAAGTTGATGTTGAACCGATGATATCAACGGTGGACTAGGTGGCCTATCTTTCCACACAGCTGACATTGCGGCTTATTGGCAACATTGCCTCGGCCCCGTCCACGACCACGACAATTGTACTGAGGTGGAGGTGTCTGAATCGAAGGCTGGATGTGGATGGCTGACTTTGCCGAGGTCCCGGTAACCCTCCCGATTGAGGTAACATAGCTGAGTGTTGAGGAGTCTGGCTAAGCTTATTAGCATCAGTAGAGAAATCATCATAAATAACTTGATTAGTAACAACATTAGCCAAAGCAGGAATGTCAAAAAGTAGGTCCTTTTGGCAAGTTTCAGCATCATGCAATACCGAACAGATAGATGCAATATCATACGGATTGCGACTAGCATGAATAAGAGCTGCAACATGATCAAATTGACTTTTAACCCCATTGAGAATAATAGAAATCTGTTGAATCTCCTCAATGGACAGTCTGATGGTGTAACCTGCCCGCCAAGGAAAAGCAGCCAAAGATGCTTCGTCCAAGGAAAGTCGAATAGCAGATGTTCTCTCATCTCTAGAACCCCATAGACCGAGAAGGAGTCCGACACTGGGACACCTTTCCTAACCAGATTCGCTCTCGTTGATAGAGAGTTGGAGACTAACCTCCACATGAAATATTTGATCTTAGGTCATACCTTTGCTGCCCAAATTGCTTTCCATAATGTATCAGGACTCGACGCTTGGTTGTTCCTCTGCGAAATGCTGTTTGGTCGGGTCCCTCTGTGTATGCTTTGATATGCAGATTTAACCGACACTCTTCCATTCCCGGTATGAGTCCAAAGGAGGATATAACCCCGCTGAATGATCGGGATGGTCACATTGAGGACAGCTTCACTGTCATCATCAGAAATTTCGTCTCGGATCACCTCCTCTCTCCATGCATGACCTTGTTGGTTGATCCAGTCAGCTGCCGAACCATCTCCTGGTGGCTCCCGACCTAGTCTCTGCTTCACTCGCCATCCCTCCCTCATCGGCATCCTTGGGTCTTCAAACAACCGTATGGATCAGCCATTTCCTAACGACCCTAGTCCGTGATCCTTCAACACGTCCCTCCCGTTGATGAGACTAGCCCAACCCCAAGAGGCCCGACTACCCTTAATCGCGTGCAAGAAACCCACATTCAGAAAGTAAAGGCTCTTTATCAACCTTACCCACAGTGCATTAGGCTCCGCCATAATCCTCGTCGCCAACTTGGAAAGCATGGCGAGGTTGAAGGCTTGTAACTCTCTAAAGCCATATCCCCCGATTTTCTTTGGTTTTGTCATGATGTCCTAAGCCTTCCAATGAATCTTTCTATCTCCATTTGTCGCACCCCACCTAAATCGAGCTATCATGGCATTGATCTCGGCACACCAGGTTGTAGGCAATTTGAAAACTTTCATTAAATATGTTGGTATCGCCATGACGACTGATTTAATTAGAACTTCTTTATCCGCTTGATTTAGAAGTCAGTTTTTCCAGTTTTGAATCTTGTCCTAATTCATCTCCTTTAGATAGTTCAATGCCTCTTTCCTATATCTACCCCAGATCGTTGGTACACTCAAGTAGAAGCCCGGGTTGGAAACATGTTGGACCCCAAACACCTCTGTAATCTCCTCTTTAAAGATGTCCTCTGTGCCCGAGTTGAAAAAGATGCTCGACTTCGCAAAGTTAACCTTCTGTTCTGACACATGACAATATTGCTTAATGGTGCTCTGGAGTAGTCTTGCCTTGTCCACTGATCCTTTCATGAAGAAAACTGAGTCATCGGCGAAGAAAATGTGTTGAATTTCTGGACTTCCCAATTTCGGCTGAATACCATTGATATGTCCTCCCATAACCTGTTTGTCTAGCATTCCTGATAACACATCGACCAATAATATAAAAAAGTAAGGAGAGAGAGCAGGTCTCCCTGTCTCAGGCCCCTGGATGGCCATATGGTTCTTATTCGTTTCCCATTTACATTCACTTGGTAGGACATTGTCGAGATGCCGCTTCGATTAAGCCTACCCATTTATCGCAAAATCCCTCCTCCTCAAGGATTGTAATAGGATGTCCCTCTCCACCCGGTTGTATGCTTTTTGCATATCTATCTTCAGCGCACACTTTGTTCGACTTGTCCTTCCTTCCACCTTCCTTCTTTGCCATACACTTTTAAGCCTATTTGCCATAACCTTTGAAATAACTTTATAACCGAAGTTGCATAATCTAATGAGTCTAAAGTCGGATGTAGTAACAGGATTTATAATCTTGGGGATTATGGTGATCTATGTTTTGTTTAGGAAATAGGGCATGATACCTGTTTGGAGGAATGCATTGATGGAAGTGACAATGTCTGGTCCCACGACTGTCTAGTTCTTTTCAAAAAATTCCCCGAAAAACCATTCGGTCCCGATGCTCTCGAGCGCCCCATTTGGAAGGCAACAATCCTTATTTCCTATCTCGTTGCCTGTCGAACCATCCTATCATTTAGGCCATCTGATATTTGATCGGGTAAACACGCCAACATATATTCGAATTCGGTTCCACCTCCCCTAGCTTGTCGATCCGAGTTTAACAAAGTGGAGTAGAATGAGTGAATCTCCTGCATAATACCTGTCTCCCCTTCTATCCATTGAACCTCAGAGTTCTTAAGCCTTAGCAACTTATTTCGTCTAGTGGTTTGATGAAAAAACCTCGTATTCTTATCCCTATGTGCCAGCCACTTAACTCTCGATCTCTGTTTCCAATAGATCTCATCCCTCTTCCATAGCGCATGGATCTGGAATTTTAACGCTCTTTGTTCAAGCTCATCCTCGTCAGTGATGTGCCTATTTTCCATCTCTTTTAGTCTCTGTTTCACCTTACTCATCTCGATCAGGTTGTTTTGGAACTCCTTCTTACTCCATTCTGATAATTGTTGCTTACAATTCTCAAGTTTCGGTTTGAGGTGTTCGGTTGAGCGAGTCGGCCACCTCACTCCAATCTTGGCGTATAATGTCAAAACACTCTTGTTTCTCAAGCCACATCTCCTCCAATCTAAACCTCCGGCCTTTTAAATCGTTGAACTCCAGAACTAGGACAATAGGTGAGTGGTCGGATCCTATGGATAACTCATTTAAACATTGAGATCCTGGAAAATTGGAGCACCATGATTGGTTCCCTAGTACCCGATCCAATCTCTCGTTTACTCTGTCTAGTCTTCTCCTAATATTCGTCCATGTCAACATTTCACTCTTGAAACCTAGATCCTCCATATGCAGGTTTTCCACTAGTTGATTGAAGCCCTCAATTTTGTATTGTTCTTTTTGCATTCCCCCTAGTTTCTTCCAGTGGTGGGAGATATCGTTAAAGTCCCCGAGGCATACCCACATGTCTCTTATATTCCCTCCTATGCTCTTCAGCTCCTCCCAATTGCGAGTACGCCTGACATACTCCAGATCCCCATATACCCATGTTATCATGAAATCTATTTCGAACAACCTGCTCGAGATTTTTGAGTGAATGATTTTTTTTCTAGAAGTTGCATATTGATCTCTTTTGTCCACCATAGCGCTAGTCCCCCACTTGCTCCCACCGGATTTACGTACTCCGCACACTCCATTTCTACTTCCCGCCTTATTCTCTCATAGTAGGACTCAACTTGTTTTGTCTTCATTAGAAAGATCATAGCCGACTAATGACCCTTTATTAGGTCTTTTAGGTGACGAACTGTGAGGGGATACCTCAACCCCTGACAGTTCCAACTAATGATACTCATTGGGGTCGTGTGTATATTTGGGGACAGCCACCAGAACCCCTACTCTTATCACCACCTCGAGGATTTCCATGTATCAAGCTTCATCTTTTCATCCCTTGAGCTTGGTTCGACCGTGCTACTTTGGGTTTCCCCTATTTTGGCTTTGGCTCTGCCTCACTATTGTTAGGCTGGAAACCGGATGTCACTCTATGTCTCTTAACTCCCCTTCTTCCAATGGTGGATCCCCGCTCCTCTTATGTGTCTTCGTTTCCTTCCCGTTGTATGTCGGGATCGTGTGTGTCTCAGCATTGCCCTCCTCTATTAGTAGAAGCCCTCTCTGTGGGTTGGCCAGGTCTCCCACTTGTGTCCGCTCCCGCCGTATACCTCCCGCTATAAGAGAATGTGCTTCCCTCGACTTATGACTCTCTGCTAGGGGACAAGTTTTCGTGATCTGGCTGTAGTAGAGACCCTCCTAGATCCATTCTCCATCGTTTCTCCATGCCCTCGGCTGGTTGATGACCGTACTTATGGTATGTCGAATTTCTTCTTGGAAACATTCCTTCGTCTGATGGTTTGGGGCATAGGTCGGTTGTTGTATTTCCCTACATAACAGAGTGTTTTGCATTGTGTTGTTCCCGTGGGTATTTATGCATGGCACTGTTCCTCATTTGGCAACGACGGAGTGAGGGTTAGGAAATCTTCTGTTGGGTAAGAAATTCAATCAGTATTTTCATCTAGGGAGGCATTCAGGTCGAAGCAGCATTGGCGGGGGGGGGGGGGGGGGATCCCGTGCATGTGAAGATGTGCTGGAGCAGCCAAAAGGATGATCAAAAGGATCTTCGAGCACCTCCCTGCAAACCGGTGGTTGTGGGTTTGCTTCATTGTTTCCTGTTGGTGGTTGCTCCTGTGACCGTGGATCTCCGGGTGTTTGGATTCTCTCCATGTTGCTTTGTCTACCCAGGTAATCGACGGTCTGGTGTCTTTGTTCTTGATGAGAACCTCCTCTACCATTGTTGGTCAGTTTTGTACTGGAGACCTAACTCGTATACGATGATTGCTGGTTTGTTTTTCTGTGTCTTGAGGTCTCCCTTCTTGACGATTCAGGTACCTCGTTTTCCCTTGCCTCCCTCATGACATCCCTCTAGGACCTTCTTTCCATCTCTCCTGGTCTTGAGTTTTGGGAGCTCCGACCTCCCACCATGAACCATATGTTGTTCACCCTAGGTCTTAGCCCGAAGAGCCATGGTCCGTATAAGGGAAACCCTGGTTTGAGTTCGGACATAATGAGCTCGTTTGCACAAATTTGGGATGTATGTCCCATTCTTCCACAGGCGTAGCAGAAGTCGGGCAGGCACTCGTATTTGATCGAGTCCAATTTTTCCTCTCCCTTCATGTTAGACCACCAAAAACCCGCAAGCAGAGGTTCCTCCGTATTTATTTCCAGTTTCAGTCTCATGAAGCTTTTATGGTGCATGACTTGATCAGGTTTTATCATGATACACCGACCTACTTTATTTCCAATTCTACGCGGGTTGTCGCTGTTATACATGTCGAGACTCAGACCATGAACCTGTACCCAAATCTGCAGCAGGCTGAAATCCATCTCCTAGGGGCTCATTTCTGCATTGCACATCCTTAGGTTTAAGTTGTGTCCTTGGACCGACCAGGGCGAGTGGTCCATGATCTGATCCTTATCTCTCTCACTATCAAACTCGAACTTCATTGTATGCTCATCCACTTCGAACATTTTGACTGGTCCGAACCTTGTCCATGCAAGCTTCAGGACATTATGAACTGCAAAATTCCTGATTTGTTTATGAGAGATGATTCTAACGAACACCTCTGTAACCGACTCTTGATTTGCGTTTGACACCAATCGTCATTGCTGGACCGACTCGCCATTACTGGACCGACTCGCCATTGCTGAGGGACTAGACACGTTCATAACCTTCGCTGCAAACCTGCGCAAACATCAAAGAAGAAAAAATTTATGGCAAGTGAAGACAATACAATTTGTCACGGACGGAATGGACTTTGGGGGCTTGTCTGGGCTGCTATTAACTAGTTTGTCACTTAGGATTGCAGTGAGAATGCCTAGCTCGTGATTTGGTAGCAGCTCCAACAGGTGTGTAGCGAATTAATCTTCCATTTGGCAGAAGCATGGGAAGAGGATCTTTCCTTGAAACAACTATTTCACTGGGGCATTTCGTCGAACAACACGTCATTAGTCTCTGTCACCTCACTTGTTGGTTACAACATTTCCACAGCTTTCATCTTTAAAAATCAGTCTGGCTAGTACACACAATCAATTGCCAAGTAGATGCTTTAAGCCAGAATCCACGTAGGCAGTTCCACAGTACGTCGGCCACACAAAATAAACCCCTTAATCGTGAAAACAAAGGGTTCTCACTTCTCCCCTCCCCTCTGATTCGCTGATCTTCATTCCGCGGAGACGGAGGACTCCGAACCCTAGCGGACCTCCGTGATTGCTTTCCCAGCTTAGATTTCCAGTTTCCTGCATTCCTCGCCGCTCCATCCTCCTTTTCACTGTGAACTCTTCTGGCACGATTGAATCTGGCCGTTTTTTACTGCTCGCACTTTGTCCAACCTAATCTGGAAGGCGACAACCTTCGACTTTTCTTCCCTATTATTTCAGACTTAGGCATATTTTAACCCTATTCAGAAAGTTCTGCAGTTTGTTTAGATTGTGATTAGGGGTTCTCTTCGGTAGGTTTTGTGCCGATTTGGGAATTATCTTCTCGGTTATCTTGGGCTTGAAGAAGTTGGTTTGGATCTAGGATCAGGGTTGGATACGAGTACTGTGGCTTTGATTTTGTCTCGTTTGGGCTTCGAACTGCTTTGGTCATATTGCGATCTGGATAGAAGAGATATAGGAATTGTCCAATGCCATAGCTTGATTGTTGTTGGTGAATTCTTTTGTGAATTTTTTGGAGATACCGAAAGAGTATGAACAAGTCGTCATCAATGTCTTGGGCAGGTCCTGAAGATATTTATCTGTCCACTTCTCTCGCAAGCTATCTTGACAGTAAGCCTCGTCTCGTCAATTATGTCTCAAAAATATGAATTTTTTAGTTTTACCTTCTTTATTGTTCACGCATCGTGTTGCACGGGTCAAGGTGGACGCTGTAATATCAATTTGACTCAAATTGTGCAGTTGTAGATACTCAGTGTTCTTGGAAATTTGAATTTTTGTGTGCTTCATATTATCCAATCTAATAAAATTTGGTGACAAAGCTATTCAAAAGAATGAGTTCCATCATTTGGAGACACAATTTAGTAAGCATTGTTCAGCCGGGTATTTTTTTTCCTTCATGTGGAGAGTTTATAAAATTAGCGAGTAGGTACTCTTCTTGGAGAAGAACTGGATTCTTCACGAATGTTCTGTTTCTTCAAACTCTTTAACAGAAGCACCCTGAGTTAGTACCTACTGATGTATCCTTTTTCAACACTGCCTTTTCAGTGAATTTACTATTGCCTGTCAAGCTTCCTCATTGTAAAGTTTGAGAATTTTATTTAGTATATGACAGTTGATGATTTCTGAATTCTCCTGATTATTTTGTTCAAGTAGATATGTAAGTCTCAGGAAGTAATTCTTAATTCTTTCCTGTTTTTTAAACTAGAGCTGTGATTGCTGGATGGGTTGCAATATAATTGATACTGTCGAGTTTCTTCAATGGTTTCTTATGATAATTTATGCTGCAGGGAAACTTCTTGTACTGCTTAGAGATGGTCGAAAGCTGTTGGGAATACTCCGCTCCTTTGATCAATTCGGTATTAATGTCTTATTATTCCTTTTCCTCTCATCGTCTGTTGTTTGTGATTCGTATTGATTTGAACCTTTTCTTCTCTGGTATATCAATTTGATGTTTGACTCTGACATATGTAGCCAATGCTGTCCTGGAGGGTGCATGCGAGCGAGTAATTGTTGGTGACCTATACTGTGACATTCCCTTAGGTCTATATGTAATTCGTGGGGAAAATGTTGTTTTGATCGGCGAGCTGGTACAAATTTCAATTATTTATGTGATATTAATTTTCTTCCTCACTATTGCATTGCTCTCTTGACATTTTCTGCCTGATGATATATATTAGGACTTGGAGAAAGATGAACTTCCCTCGCACATGACTCGTGTTTCTGAATCAGAAATTAGAAGGGTCAGTATTTCGTGTACATCACACATATGATTGTTTTTCCAAATAATTTTTTTTTTGTGTGTGCGTTGTGGATATTCTGGCCTCTGCTTTATTCTTTCATTTCATGTCATTTATCATCAATTTAATGAGTTATATATATGTTCATCTTATGTCCTGCTTCAGGCACAAAAGGCAGAAAGAGAGGCTTCAGACCTCAAGGGTACCATGAGGAAAAGAATGGAGTTCTTGGATTTCGACTGATCCATCATCTTCCTTTTTGGGTTTTATTGTCAAGTTTGAAGTTGAAGCCTTTGCACAAGTTTTAGTTCGTTGGCTTGTCTTGTCTTTCTTCACCTTCCCCTCTATTTTTATGTTGTTGTAAGGGTTGGTGTGCTAGTTGTTTTTACCTAATTAGGTTATCAATACTTGAAATCCATAAGAGGGACCAGTTTAACCGTTGTCCTCTTCTCAGGGATTCCTAAGGATTCTTGTTCGATTATGGATGCATAGTTATCAGAACCAGATCGGACCGGCGGTCCGACCTGGAATCGGACCCCTGTTCGTTTGGTTCAATCAAAAGACCGATTGGCATAGTGGATCCGGTGAACCAGTGTGAACTGACTGGTTTTGAAAAAATCGGCTGGTTTCCAGTTTGCTTTTTTTATGAGTTTTTTTAAATATTTTTAAACTGACCAATTGTTTTTTTTTTCAAACCGACTGACCGTTTATTTTAAACCGACCAATCATAGTTGTTGAGAAGATATCTGTTGATGCTGTTAAAAACAAGTTCTTGGCACTGAAAGTGGACCATGCGAAAGGAATCCTTATGTTTGGAAATCAGGTGACTACATAGAAACTCGTTTATTTATTAATTCAAACGTCTTAACTACATATCTTGACAAGCTATTATGTTCAAGCTGATGATGGGATTGTAGGATTTCGAAAATTTTGTTTTAATTGATCAAAATCTGCCCGGGTCCTGAATCAGAAGGATTTGTTGCTGTTATGGCTGAAAGTTTGAACGCAGCAAGGACTCCGCTATACCCTCCAACTGAGAAGAGATCAAGTATTGCTGACATTCTGCCAACATTACTTGAGACCATTGAGAGAGACCATAAGAAACTTCTTGCGCGCAAATCAATTATTGAAAAGCACAAGGAGGAACACGAGCGATAACATATACTCTATTGGCTACACTCGTTGATTGCGCGTCTCTATAAATGCTAATTGTTTTCTGATTGGTTCTTTGAAGGAGCAGGAAGAGGAATCTAAGAGATTAAAAATGCAAAAGATAACTGAGGCTGAAATGAAGAGGTTTACAACTGAGATTGCACAGAGGAAGACTCAAAGGGTTACGTGAAATTGAGGAAAGGGAGTTTGAAGAAGCGCAGACACTCCAAAGAATTGCAGTGCTGTGGTTATGGAGAACTCCAAAGAAGAAGAAGGGTAAGTGATTGTAGTCTGCATTGTGAACCAATTGGTTCGACCGGGTTTGACCGGAAGAACCGGGAACCACCCCTCACTGGTTCGAGGGCCGGTCTGGTTTTGATAACACTGTATTGACGGTTTTTTCTAAAAAAAAACATGTAGCCGAAATTTTGGGATTCATGTCTGGAGGACCGAGACCAAACCCGAGTTCATCTAAAATAAACACCCGAGGCGGTTTTTCTTGACTTGGGTCGACCTCGGTCTTGGACCGACTTTACCTCTAAAAATTAAAAAAATATATACTCAAATATTTTAAATACAAAACACAATGCAAATATTATACCAAATATTTAATACAAAACAAAATACAAATATCACCAAATATTCCATCCAAAAAAATTCAAGTTTCAAAAACAATCTTAAACACACAATAAACTAATTAAAAAAATATATAATAAATGTTAAGTCCGACCTATATTCGGGTAGGATTGGTTTATTCGGTCTTTTTGGTAAAAATTCAACCCTGAGCCCGAGTTGGGGATAAAAAAATCCGTCCGTTTTGACTTGGTCTTAAATTCGAGACGGTTTTCTCAGTTTTTTGGTCAACCGTTTTTTCTTGCTTATCCCTATATGGAACTCAGCTGGGCTTGTTTAGCTTACATAGATTGTCACGCGGTCTCTGTAGTTTGTTAAAATTAAGGGTCTGAAGTTTGTTAAAATTAAGGGTAAGGGGTCATATTAGGGAAAAGACAATAAGCTGTGAAAGTGATATTTAGAACTCATAAAAGAATTCTTATTGAATAATATTATATTAGAAAACTAATTTGTGATTTGTGCAATATAATAATTGTTTTAGTTTATAATTTAATAATATTTTTTAAATAAATATAAATATGTATTTATAATAGAATTAATTACAGTTTATTAATGTACATTAATTAATATTAATTCAATTGCACAACATAACATTTAGTTATATTTATGAAAAATGCTAAACTTAATTTTATTTTTATAATATTATACAATATAACGATTATTTATATTTTATAAAAATATTTAAAAATAAATGGGTAGATAATAAAAACAAATGTCAACAATTATGAATGTGATGTTAACTAACGATTTTAAAATTCATTTTATGACATCTATTATTTTCATATATTTTTAAATAAATACAAACTATTAGAACTATATATATTAGTTATAGTAATTATAACTTATTTTAAAAAAGAATATTGTAATATATGTTGATTCTAGTAGAATATAACAATGGTATTTTATAAAAATAATTCTAAAAAAGTATGAAGAAATTATATTAAAATTAACATGTGATTGTTATTTTCATAAAATTGATATATAATATACATAATTATCTTTAATTTCATCTCAAAATATCTTGTAATAAAAAAATTAATATACGCATATATTTGCTTTTCATAAAATATAAAATTTAGTAAATAAAATAACTTTAAGGTGAATTGCAGCGAGAAGACAATATCAGACTATCTCTGATACCATGTTTTAATCCTTGGATGAATGAAGAAGACGATGAAGATTGAAGAACAAGGAAGAACACAGATAAGAAAATGATAAATCTGTTTCTTCAAAAAGTTAGTTGGTCCTTACAACAACTTCCTATTTATAGAAACTATCTTCTAGAATATTACAGAATGATCCTTCAAACGTTATGCATAAATGCAAATATATCCTAACAATGAACCCTAACATTAATTAGTTTTCTCATGCATGTTGATAAGCATTTACTCATGCACATATATCTTAACAATTGATTCTATCCTTACAACATGGTATCAGAGCTAGAACTCATGCTAGTCCTTCTATTGAGGTATCCTTGGTGTCTTATTCAGATGCTGACTGGGTGGGGAGGGGATGTTCTTGATAGAAAATCAATATCTGGTCATTACCTGCTTCTAAATGGCAATCCAATTGTATGGAGTTCAAAGAAGCAATCTGTTGTCTCAAAGTTCAGTGCATAAGCTGAATTTCGTGCCATTGCTAATGTCGTATGAAAAATTATGTGGGTTCGATCACTTCTTCATGAAATATACCTCACTCTTCAGTCACCACATGTCATTTGGAGTGGCAACACTAGTGTTGTTTCCCTGCCTGAGAATCCCATCTACGCCGCATGTGAAAATTGACTTATTCTTCATTCGAGAAAAAGTTCAATCTGGAGAGATTATCGTGAATTTTGTCCTAACTGTCACGCATTTCATCCAGCGTGACAGTTCGTTGGCATCCTTGCTGTTAGATTCAATATCTTCTCAAGTTAGTCGCGGTTTAAATGGTTGTGTGACAGCTTCGTTGATTTGACAGAAACTTCATCGCAATTTCTCATCATCATCAACCACTCGAATCATGCATTTGTATGATCAGTTGAAAGCTCGGAAGCTTGTTCATCAATCCATTAGGGAGTATCTGACATACATCCAGACTACCTGCGATAGTTTGGTCAGCTGTGGCCATCCTATCTACGAGATGGAGCAGATCTTTACAATACTCAATGGTGTCAAATGTTTGTTTGACAATGTAATTGTGTCATCCATGCTAGTCGCAATCCGCATGACATTGCATTTATTAGTTCGATTCTTCTGGATGCTGAATATCGCCAAACTGATATGATCTTTGATGCCCCTGCTACTGCGAATGTTGCTATAAATCAGTTGTCAAATTCCAATTCATCCGTGTCATCAAATTCATCTGCAAAGACTTATCAGGCTTCATCATCAATTGGCGATGGTTTGCTCCCCACACCTACTGATCAACCTCTGTTTCAACAACTTAATCAATTGTCCTTTTAGCAATCAAACTCAGACAGGGGTCGTGGACGTGGACGTGGATATGGTAATAACAAGGTGCAGAAATTTGGCCACCTTGTTAAGAGGTGTTACCACGGGTTCAATGTGCACTTCATAGGACTGATAGATCCTTCTTTCAGTTATGATCAGCCTACTCCCTTAGCACATTTATCCTATGCTCATTGGGACGATTTTGCTGAATCTGATCACTCATCATATGGCCTAAAACCTGTGTCTTCTCAGTCTGCACCGTCTCCTACACCTGCCTACTTTCCCAAACAATTTCAGCCTCAGTTACCTGTTGCTTGTCTAATGCCTGCTACTTCACCATTTCCTCATGTTGTTTATCCCTACATGATTCGATCTTCTTCTCCAATGGTTTATGCTATTGATTCATTGATTATTTCTACTCCTTCTAAATTTCTCCAGTTGAATAACATGTTATATACCTCTTGTGTTACTACAAATCTTCTGTCTGTGTCACAGTTTGCCAATGAAAACAGGGTATATTTTGAGTTCCATGTTGCACATTGTCTGGATAAAGACTCAGTTTTGCATAGGGTTTTACTTCAGGTGTTGAATGTAATGGGTTGTATAAACTTGATCTGTCAAGATATGTTTCTCTTCCTTTTGTAAATCAAACGGTTGTGTCAGTTGATGATACTAATGCATATTCTGCTACTTTACAATCTTCACTTAAATCTACAAGTGAGTGTCTTGAGTTACCTGTTCATGCTGTTAATATACATGCTGATTCTTTGCAAAATATGGTTGTTGATTCTGTTGATACTAAAATTTCTGAGTGATGATAATACTGAGGTTAGTCTGCAATGTTTTGTTTCATCATTAAAGTCTTCTGAACATCCCTCTTTGTGGCATATGCGCCTTGGCCGCCCATTCAACAAATTGTTAAACATCTTTTCTTAGACTACACAACCTGCCCTTTAAACATGTTCCTGATGAGTGTATGGCATGTGCGATTGGGAAGAGTAAGAAACTACCTCACCCTTCTACTGAATATGTCTATATTGTTCCTCTTGAGCTTGTCTAGATTGATGTTTGGGGCCTTCTCCCATTACATCCAGTAATTGTAACTATTACCTTAACATTGTTGATGTTTATTATCGTTATACATGGATTTACTTCTTGTCCAGTCTGATGGTGGAGGTTAATTTTAGTTTCTAGCATCTTACCTTTCGCAGGGTGGCATTGTTCATCGTATCACAGTTCCTTATACTAGCTAGCAAAATGGGATTATGGAGCATAAACACATGCATATCGGGTAGCTTGGTCTCACCTTGCTGGCCTAGGCTTCCGTCCCTTTAAATTATTGGACCGAGGTTTCTTCACTACTACTTTTTTGATCAACAGGTTGCCTTCTGCAATTTTAGATAAGTGTTCTCCTTATTAAAAGTATTCTCTTTATTGAAGATTTTTTTTAAAACAACACCTGATTATTCTTTTCTCAAAGTATTTAGTTGTTTGTGTTTTCCTCACTTGAGACCTTAGTGTACTCATAAGTTTGGTTTCAGGTATGAGCCTTGTATTTTCATAGGGTACTGTTTTTCTCATCACGTCTACAAATGTTTGTCATCTTCTGGTCGTGTATATGTCTCTAGGAATGTTGTTTTTCATGAGACTAAATTTCCCTTTGCTGATACCAAAGGAGAGTTCTTCTTCCTTTGTCTCCGAAGTGTGTCACTCCACCCAACCCTTTTTCATCCCTTGCGATCATCTATTTCAGTCTCCTGATATTCCAGTTGTTCACTTACTTGATATTCCTACCTCTCATGATTCTGCTCCCTTTATTGTCATGCCATCATCTTCCATGCCTTCTTCTTCCCATTCCTTAGATACATCTAATGAAACCTCTGTTACCTCTGTTATTCCTTCTGATTATGGTGTCATTAGGTATGTTCCTGATGAGTCTACTTTTTTTCCTGTTTCTCAACTTCTTCCATGTATCTCTGGTCCTGATTCTACTTCATTTGTTGCTTATTCTGATTTTGTTCCATCTTCTATCTCTCATACACCTACTTCATCTACTACACCTGTGACCATTCATCCTATGCTCACTAGGTCTAAATCTCCTCACCAGCTTTCTTCTTCTGCTTCTCTTCAACCAAATCAGCCTCCTGCAAACACTCACACCATGATCACTCGATCTAAACCCTGTTCTCTTCAAGCTCTTACATCCATTTTCCCTTCCTCCATTCATTTGGTTAATAAAGAACCTTCTTCAGTTCATGAGGCTTTACTCTCTCCTCACAGGGTAACTGTTGTCCAAGAATAAATGAATGCTCTATTGGATTCATGGTCTGTTTTGCCCCTTCCATCTGGTCGCATTCCCATAGGCTGCAAATGGTTCTTCAAGATCAATAGACATGCAAATGGGTACATAGCTAAGTACAAGGTCAGGCTTGTGGCCAAAGGATTCTCCCAAAAGCATGTGTTACTCGAACATGTATGGACACTTGCATATATTTCTTTCACGATGAATCCCTCTATAGTTGCACAATTGGTGTCTTATCCAGATGCTGATTGAGGAGGGGATGTTCTTGATAGAAAATTGATCCCTGGTCATTACCTGCTTCTAAATGGCAATCTAATTGCATGAAGTTCAAAGAAGGAATTTGTTGTGTCAAGGTCCAATGTAGAAGCTGAATTTCGTCTCATTGCCAATGTCGTATGTGAAATTTTGTGGGTTCGATGACTTCTTCATGAATAGGCCTCACTATTTAGTCACCACCTGTCATTTGGAGTGACAACACCAGTGTTGTTGACCTGTCTGAGAATCTCATCTATCACTCGAAGATGAAACATGTGGAAATTGACTTATTCTTCAATCGAGAAAAAGTTCAATCTGGAGAGATAAGACAACATTATTGTTGCGCATGAAGCATGTCATTACCTTAGGATTAAGATGGATGCAAATAAGTTTGTCGTGACATTGGACATGAAAAAGGCATATGATATAATCAAGTGTGGATTCTTAGTGGAGGTCATGACAAGTATGTGCTTACAAAATAGATGGGTCAATTGGATCGAAGCATGCATCTCGAAGGTGGAGCATAGGGTGGTTTTAAATAGTAAAAAGTCAAATCCGTTCCGGCCTTCACGTGGAATTTGGCAAGGTGATCTGATCTCTCCTTAACTATTCATATTGGTATTTGACATCCTATCCTGCATGGTATATAGAGAAGTGTTCGAAAGGGAGATAAAAGGGATTATAATGAAAAGGACTTACTCACTGCATCACATCTTCTTTGCGGACGATGTGAAATTTTCATTCGCACCACAACTCTGAATGTGGGGAGCTGAGACACATTCTTGACCTCTACTGCAAGGCATCCGGACAAGCGATAAATGAAACTACATCAAACATTTTTTATAGGCACCTGGAGGATACGAGAAAAGGTGTTGAGGCAGACTTAGGGTTTCTCAAAGAGTGATGGCCACCCTCGACAAATACCTTCGTTTCCCAACTATTTGGGGGAAATCAAATAGGGGAGACTTAGGGTTTCTCAAGGATAAAACTTGAGAGAAAATCCAAGGTTTGAAGCTCGTATACCTCATTAATACGTGGTCAGCAATCCAATTTATGGCGGTGGTCTCAACGATCCCGATGTTTACTATGGGTGTGTTTTTATTACAAAAAAACATGTTCTAGAAAATCAATGCGTCAGTGTCAAACTTTTGGTGTGGGCACTAGGAAGAAGAAATGAAAATTCATTGGAAAAGTTGGGATAAGATAAGAGTGTTGAAGTGTAAGGAAGTATTGTGTTTTAAGGAGATCAAAATGCAAATCGTGGACTTTCTCACAAACCCTGGACATTGTGAGCGTAAACGAAAGCTCCCTTATCAAGGTTGACTTTAATTGGATGACACTTGGAATAATTTAGGGATCTTTCAACCTGGTCGGAGATGGAGGGCATTAATAAAATACCAATCAAATCCATGGTGAAGAAGGACGAGCTCATTTGGCCTCACAATCCATCGAGGGAGGTCACGGTGAAGTCGGTTTACACCCACCTAAATAATTTTCCACTCGGATCCAGGTATCTATACACGAATGTGATTTTAGAGGATATGTGGAAGAGAATTTTATCCATGGAGATTCCACCCAAAGCCAGATCCTTTATGTGGATAGTCGCGTTCTACGCCTTGGCGATTCAGCTAATCTACGTAATCAAGGGATGTTCGTTGACCAATCATGCCCCTACCTCTAATGTCCATTCGCATCAGTTGAGCCCAGAGTGAATAATTGTTGTATCCCAATTTCTCACTGAGGCTTACCAGAACCTGTCCATCCTGCAGAACCTGTCTACAATCTAAGTTGGACAGGGTCTTGGTCCTACCAGACCACACTCAGGGTACGGGAGAGGACCAGAAATTATCTCTTCATCACATAGTGGCAACGACGGCGGAGACCGGAGTAAGCTGAAGTGCGGACATTGTGGAAAACCTCGCCACAGTAGAAACATGTGTTTTCAACTCGTGGGTTATCCGGAAGGATGGAGGTTCGTTCAAAGGACGATACAAAGTGACGGTGGCCCAAGGAAAACAGAAGCGGCGGCCGGAACTAAGAGCAACAGAAGAGTTGGCTTCGGTATGAAGACCTTAGGGGAAGAAGGTGAAAATGACGATCTGTTGGGAGGAGCTGCTGGGAATTCGGTATTAGGTTTTATGAAAAAATATAATAATTATCAATTCGGTACTTGTACTTCCAACAGGTGTTCGAAATGGTCCAAAAGTTGCAACATTGATTCAAGTAAGTCCAGAATAAAGATAGTTGGTGTACTAGAAGAAAAGACTACAAGATGGCTCCTGGATTCGGGTGCTAGAGACACAATGACATTTTATAAGGGTGACTTGGTGGTAAGGACCAATCCTACTCGGACATGCATTCAAAGCGCGAACGGTGAATTATCAGCAGTTTGTGGAGCGAGGTCGATAGAAATCTCGTTATCACTTAAACTGAATAATTATCTTTATGTCCCTAGATTTTCGTGCAAATTAATGTCTATAAGTCATGTGATTAAGGAGTTGAACTGCATGATATTGATGTATCAGGGTTTCTGTGTATTACTGGATATTCAATCGGGGAAGACGATTGGGCGTGGTACTAAGCGTGGAGGGTTGTACTATGTCGACGAGGGGGCTCAGCACGGAACTGTAGCGTTGGCTCACTGGACTTTTGACAGACAACCATGGTTGTGGCACACACGGTTGGGACATCCATCTTCAGGGTATCTCCGCATGCTATTCCCTACATTATTTCACAGGCAGAATAATTTATCGTGTATAACATGTATTTTGTCCAAAAGTCATAGACAGTCATATCAACTCTCTAAGACTAGAGTGAATTCAAATTTTTCCTTAGTTCATTCGGATGTGTGGGGTCCTGCCCCAATTTCTGGGTCTTGCTTGAATAGTGTTGGATCGTGAAATCCTGAATGCTGATCTGGCAGTGAATTGAATGCCAGACAAGGTTGGGATGACGCTTCAGCTCCAACTCCGGTGAACCTGCAAGTAGGGGAGCGCAACAGAGGGGGTGCCTCTGGGTCCCTCTCCGATGCTTAAATGAGTATATGTGTGTATAAAACTCAAAACGTCAAGAACGTATGTAAAGCAAGGGTATTTATAGGGTAAGAGAGATAGAACCGTATAAAGGCAACTGAATATCTTAATGTATATTGAGTTGCTGAAGATTCGGATCGTGGGATATGGCAGTTACTGCGAGATATTGCAGTTACCAAATCTAATCTTTAGTGAATATGTGACCGAGATATGCGGGATATCTTGGCCACTCTGTTATTAACGGTTTAGTGGGACCAGAGGAGAGAGACAAGGCTCTCTTCGGGGCGAGCACTCCCATGTCGAGCAGTGGAAGGTCGCGACTTGGTAGAGAATGGCGAGCAGTCTGAGAGCCTTTGGCGTCTCTATAGACTTTTGGCTCGATTCTGGATTACTCGATGGTGGGCCAAGTTTGGCTTGTACTTGGGCCGATCCGGTTCGGGTGTCATGGGTTTACCCCCTCTATATTTATTGGGCCTTCGAGGCCTTTTCTTACTGGGCCGTCACTATCGATACCCAACATTTGCCCCCGAAGCTTGATTGAAGTTCCTTCAGCCGAGCTTGATTTCCTGGTAGGGTTTTAGATAGTGACGTCTTTGGTAATGGTTCAGTGCCTTTGAGATACTTCGAGCTCATTTGGCGAGCAATTCCTTCTCTGTTCAAAGTCGAAAGAATATCCTTCCTTTTATTCCCTTTTGGCGATCACTCGAGGTGACTCAGGCTTATGGAAGTCTATCTTTCTTAGTTAGGCGATCATTATCTACCCGAGGTATTTCTGCTAAAGCTTTATTAGTGCGTTGGCGACCACCTTGTCTCCTTAGTGGAATTTTAGCATTTAATAACTGCACGGTTGTCCAGAAATCGAACGGTCCCTTGAGGCACGCCTGACATTTACTTTTCCGTAAACCTAGGGTAGCCTGACAGCTGTCTGTACCAGCCAACCGTTGTCTCTTGGAATTCTGACATTGCTTCGGTTTTTTCCAAAAGGGTGCAATTATTCCTCTGCGTCGCTTCGATTTGCCCGTGGCGGTTACTCCTTTTTGGGCTTATATAAGAAACGTCAGTTTCTGCATTTTGTTTTTTACGCTTATCCACGCCTTCAGATTTTCAGAACTTCGCTGCAAACCTTTCCTTTCTCTTTCAATCCTCTTCAGCCTTCTTCCAACATTTCCATGGCTCCTCGCAATCAGAGAGTCAAGCACACGGCTCCCAAGGGTGCCAACAAAGCCAACATGCCCAGAAATGCTGATGTCCCTTTGACCATCAGGAATGAAGTCGTTCCCCCTTCAGTAGAGGAACAGACCGATTTGGGCAGGATTGCAACCACTCCTGTGGTGGTGGACGGGCCCGAGCTGAACACGCCTATTTTTTCCCCAAAAGGTAAACTTTCGCCCTTTTATTGCTCTGCTTTGGCAATATCCTCTGCTGTTCACACTTCTGTGTTTATCATTGCAATATTTGAATTTGTTCAAGTAGACGTCAAGCCTAATGAATTGAAGCCGGCTTATTTTAAGACCGTGGTGGCGCTCGGTGGCTTCAGCGTGGAGGATGCTCCTAGATATCCTGGCCTAGGTCTGCATTTTCCTCACGATGGAGAGGTTTACATTTATGCGGCTCAGATCGATGCTGGGTTGCGTTTTCCTCTCTGTGAGGATTTACAGACCTTGTGTCAGTTTTACGAGATTCACCCCACACAGCTTGTCCCGAACGCCCTCAGGATGTGGGTCGGTTTCAAGTTCCTATGCTTACGCCAGGAATGGGTATATTCACTGGCCCTGTTCCGGTGCTTCTTCCGCCTGGCAGCTTTTATTCTATATTTGTTGCCAGTTCGTTCGGGAAGAGGTGATTCTTGGTCGTGTCTTCGGGGAGCTCACCGACAAGTATTCCAGTGTGCTCGCCGAGCTGGAGCAGTACCGAAGCACGGGGGTCACTCCTGAGCAATTGGGGACTATCAAGACGACTGCAGATGCAGCGATCGCCTTGGCAGATAATACCCGAGAGGAATACCTCAGGAAGGAGCAGCGCCTCCTTGCTGATGTCCAGAAGAGGGAGGCTGAAGCCGCTGCCGCTCTTCAGGACTTTGACGCTCTTCACCTGTGTTTAGATCAGGGAGAGATCGTCCGAGTTCTCCTAGATGCTGAACTTAAGGAAGCTCAGGCGCAAGGGGCAGAATCGGAGGCTCGTAGGGTCGCTGCCGAGGCGCAAAGGGATGCTGCTGACGCCCAGAGAGAAGCTGCGGTGGCTCAGATGGAAGCTGCGGAAGCCCGGGGGATTGCCTTGGAGGAGGAGAGGGATCGGTTAACTGCACAATTGAAAGCCGTCCCTTCGCCCCAGAGCGTAGTTGAGGCATTCAAAGCCTCTGAGGAGTTTGAGGACTGCGCTCTGAAGGAGATGAGGTCGGCGATCGCCGATTTTCTCCAAGTCCTGGTGGATGAGGTCCAGGCGGTCGATCCCAACTTTCCTCTTGGGGAAGTCGCCTCCTTGAAGACCTTCCTGCGGAGTCGTCCTTCGCAGCCCTCTGTTGCTGGAGAGGCTGCTCCTGAAGGCGAGCCCAGTACTTCTGCCCCCGAAGGCGAGCAGAGCACCCTTGCCCCCGAGAACCCCGACGCTTGAAGTCCCCAACTCCTTGGCGACCGTATTTATCTTTTTTAGATAGCCATTTTTGTATTTTCTGTTTTTGGTTTGTAATTATCTGTCGAAGACTTGGGTTTCTCTATTGAATGCTTTTATATTCTTGAGCCTTTAATCGACTTCGAACATATTTAGCTATCCAATATCTTACTCATAATTACTTTCCACTTTTTTCTTGCTTTGTAATGTCGTCGACCCTTAAAGCCGTAGACCAATCATAAGTTAAACTTTCTAAGGATAATACTTTTGATACTTAAAAGCGTAAACTTCTAAGTTCAAAGAGATATTACCTTCTTTGAAGTTTAAACCTTTGAGGTGTTGGCCTAATAATAGGGGATTTGGAGTTTGTCAGGTTTTATCATCAATAGTGATCGCCTAAACTTTCTTTGGCCTGACTTTGGCGTCAGGGCTTTTATTTTGCCTAACATTTTGCTAGGTCTTTTGGCCTGACTTTGGCGTCAGGGCTTTGCCTGATTTTTGGCGTCAGGTTTTTTGAGGCCTAACTTTGTTGTTAGGGCTCTTGTGGCCTAGTTTTGTTACTAGGGCTTTTTTGGCCTAGCTTTGTTGCTAGGGCTTTTTGGCCTAGCTTTGTTGCTAGGGCTTTTTGTGGCCTGACTTTGGCGTCAGGGCTTTTGGCCTAACTTTGTTGTTAGGGCTTGTGGCCTAGCTTTGTTGCTAGGGCTTTTGGCCTAACTTTGTTGTTAGGGCTTTTGTGGCCTGACTTTGGCGTCAGGGCTTTTGGCCTAACTTTGTTGTTAGGGCTTTTGTGGCCTGACTTTGGCGTCAGGGCTTTTGGCCTAACTTTGTTGTTAGGGCTTTTGGCCTAGCTTTGTTGCTAGGTCTTTTGTGGCCTGACTTTGGCGTCAGGGCTTTTGGCCTAACTTTGTTGTTAGGGCTTTTTGGCCTAGCTTTGTTGCTAGGGCTTTTGGCCTAACTTTGTTGTTAGGGCTTTTGTGGCCTGACTTTGGCGTCAGGGCTTTTTGGCTTCAGCTTGCTTCGAGTGGACACGCTTTGTGAAGGAATGGCTTTCTTTTATTGACATAATCCGTTTGATTACAAGCTATGCATAAAATCTTCTTAAATGCTCTGAATTAAATGGACGGGGTAACCTCTCGCCTTCGGTGGTTTCCAAATAGTAGGATCCTGGTGCGGCGATCTCTACTACTTTGTATGGTCCTTCCCATTTGGCTGAAAGTTTGTTTTTACTGTCCAGCCTTGTGAATTCATTCCTTCTCATAACCATCTCCCCCACGAAAAATTGGCGAGCGCTAACTTTTCTGTTGAAATACCGAGCGGTCGCCAAGCGCATCTTTGCCTGTGTTTTTTCCGAGAGCCATCTCTTTTCCTCTGCTAAGTCGAGGTCAGTTCTGCGCTCGATCTCATTTGCCTCCGTGTTAAAGTGTAGGACTCTGTGGGTAGGCACTGCTAATTCAGCTGGTGCTACTGCTTCTGATCCGTACACTAAACTGAAAGGCGTTTCTCCTGTGGCCGCCTTAGGCGTTGTTCTGATTGCCCATAATACGTTTTCCAGTTCGTCTGCCCAGTTCCCTTTGAATGCTCGAACCCTTTTCTTGAGTCCTGCTAAGACAACCTTGTTGGCTGCTTCAGCTTGCCCATTCGTTTGAGGGTGATGTACTGAACTGAAGCGATGGTCGATATGATACTCTTCACAGAGCCATTTCAACTCCTTTCCAACGAATTGCGGACCATTATCGCTGATGAGTATTTTGGGAATACCAAACCTGGAGAATATGTTGACCTGCATGAACTTGATAACTTGGAATTCCGTTGTCGAAGCTAGAGCTTTCGCCTCTACCCACTTAGTGAAGTAGTCGATCGCCACTATAATGTGAGTATGCTGACCAGTGCTAATGGGAAAAGGACCCAATATATCGATTCCCCATTGAGCGAAGGGCCAGGCACCCGCCATTGGGGATAATAATGTCGATGGTCGACCCGATCGTGGTGCAAACTGCTGGCAAATTTCACACTTCTGTGTTAATTCGGCTGCGTCTTTTCCCAAGGTCGGCCAGTAATATCCCAGTCTGAATATTTTCCTGCTTAGTGAACGAGCACCTTCATGACATGCCGCTGCCCCTTCATGAGCTTCTCGAAGAACTTTTTCTGTTTCGGGTAGAGCAACACATCTCAAGTAAGGCGTCGAATAACCTCTTCTATAGAGTTCTCCATCGATGATTAGATAACTGGCTGCGAGTCTTCTAATCCTAGTGGATTCGCCTTCGTCCTCTGGGAGGATGCCTTCTTTCAAATAATTCTGGAACGGGGTCATCCAGGTGACCTGTTCTTGAATGTTGAAGACCTCCGCTCTGCTTTCAAGGACTGAACATAGGGCCTTTTCCAGAAATTGCACATCCTGGATTGTCGCCCCTCCGAAGGCTAGCTTACTCAAAGAATCTGCCATCTGGTTCTCTTGGCGAGGAATAAACTCAATCGCGAAATTTGGGATTTCCACGACTAGTTTTTTGGCGATGCCGAGATATTTCTTCATCTTTTCTCCCTTTGCCTCGTAGGCGCCATTAACCTGATTGACAATAAGCTCTGAATCACTTTTTACCTTAAGCGCTGTTATACCCATTCCTTTTGCCAGTCTGAGTCCAGTGATAAGAGCCTCATATTCTGCTTCGTTATTGGTCGCCGGGAATGTCAAGGCGATCGCGTATTTCAGAGGCTCGCCCTCAGGAGGAATAAGAATTAAACCTGCCCCCGAGCCTTCTTTTGATGAAGACCCATCCGTATAGAGTTCCCAGATTTGATCGTCGTTTGCTGACTGACTTGGCCTGTTTTCTGCCTCCGCTTGACCGTTACTCGTGCTTTCCACTATGAAATCAGCTAGTGCTTGACCTTTGATGGCCGTTTTTGGCGCAAATTTGATCCTGAACTCGCTGAGCTCGATCGCCCACTTGACCATTCTTCCTGAAGAATCTGGCTTCATCAGGAAGTTTTTGAGAGGTTGATTGGTGAGGACCGTGATGTCGTGCGCATGAAAGTAAGGTCTCAGCTTCCGAGCAGCAATAACTAAGGCATAGAGATACTTCTCAATCTGGACATATTTTATTTTTGCTGAGTTGAACATTTTGCTAATAAAATACACTGGACTCTGAACATTATTCTCCTCCCTTATTAAAACAGCACTGGCTGCCACATCGCTAATGCCTAAATAGAGGAAAAGCTGCTCGCCTGGAACGGGTTTTGCCAAAGCTGGGAGTGTTTGAATATGCCTTTTCAAGGACTGGAATGCTTCCTCGCAGTCTGGCGTCCACTCGAACTTACGGTTGGCCCTCAAGGTTTTGAAGAACGGGAGGGACCTGTCGCTTGCTTTGGAAAGGAAGCGGTTAAGAGCAGCTAGTCGGCCGTTCAGGCACTGGACTTCCTTATGGCAGGTTGGCGACTTCATTTCTTCTATGGCCTTTAGCTTTTCCGGGTTTGCTTCTATGCCCCTTTCGCTGACCATAAAACCCAGGAACTTCCCGGACTTGACTCCAAAGGCGCACTTTGCTGGGTTCAGGCGAACGCTGTGTCTCCTCATGCATTCAAAAGCTTCACGGAGGTCGGTGGTATGAGGATTGCCTTTGATGGATTTAACGAGCATATCATCCACGTAGGCCTCCATGTTCCTTCCCAGCATGTCCTGGAACAGTCGGTTCACCATCCGCTGATAAGTTGCCCCGGCATTGATGAGACCAAAGGGCATCACCTTGTAGCACAGAATGTCGCCGTCGGCATAGAAAGCAGTGTGGGCCTCGTCGTCTGGATGCATTCTGATCTGGTTGTAGCCTGAATAGGCGTCCATGAAGCTCAGCATCTCATGACCCGAGGTAGCATCGACTAACTGATCAATTCTTGGAAGGGGATATGAATCTTTGGGGCAAGCCTTGTTTAAGTCGCGGAAGTCGACGCACATCCTCCACTTGCCGTTTGATTTCTTGACCAAAACCGGGTTGGCGACCCAACTCTGGAATCTTACTTCTCTGACGAAGTCAGCTTCAATCAGCCTGCCGACTTCCTGCCTGATCGCCAAACGCTTATCAGTCCCGAATGATCTTCTTTTTTGGGCGATCGGCTTGATGGAGGGGTCTATCCTGAGCTCATGAGAGATAATATCTGTGCTGATTCCTGGCATGTCGCTCGGCTGCCAGGCGAAGAGCTCTTTGAATTCCTTGAGGAGGGCGGTCATGGCCTCCTTTTGATCCTCTTTCAAGGTGGTCCCAATGCGCACCTTTTTGTCCGGACCATCGATCTCGACTTCCTCCAATTCCTCCATGGGTGCTGGTCGAGCCAAGTCCTCGCGGGGATCGGCCTCTGTCTCGATGGCGAGCGCCTCCCTTTGGTTCTTCCTGCGTAAACAGTTCACATAACATTGCCGCGAGGAAGGCTGATCTCCGAGCACTTCCCCAATCCCGTTCGGAGTAGGGAACTTCATCTTCTGGTGGACAGTGGAGGCCACAATCTTATTTGGGTTGATCGTGGTCCTCCCTATGATGGCGTTGTAGGTGAATCGACCACCAGGAAAGTGACCGACACCTTGATGCTTTTCCACCCCTCGCCAAAAATCACTGGCATGGTTATAGCCCCCAGTGGATAAGTTGTCCTTCCCGCAAATCCGATCAGCGGAAAGTCGACCCTCTTCAGGTCGCGTTTTGATTTGCCCATCTTTTCGAAGGCGTCCAGAAACAGGATATCTGTCGAGCTGCCTCCGTCGACCAGAATCCTTGCAACATCACAGCCGTCAATATCTGCCGTAATGACCAGAGCATCGTTGTGGGGCGTGGTGACATGTGCCAAATCGTCTTCAGAGAATGAGATGACAATGTTTTCTTCAGGTCGGGGCCGCTTCCCCAACTGAACTGCCGTAGAGATCTGAGTGGCGTAGACCTCTCTGGCGTTTGACCTCTCGCCACCTGCGCCGAATCCTCCTGCAATCAGATTCACTCTCCTCTTGCTTCCAGAAGGCTCAGCTTGATCTGCAGGGGCTGGTGAACGATGTCTCCTGGGGGCGTTCGACTTCGGTCTCGCCCTGCCACAAATTCCTTCAACATTCCCCCCTGAATCAGCCTCTCTATATCTCGTTTCAGAATCTTGCAATCGTCTGTCTTATGGCCCTTGCACTTGTGGTATCTGCAATAGCTCTCGACATCCTTGCCCATGGGTAACCCACCTCGGCGAGGCATCGGTGGCCTCGCCAAGGATCTCCTCTCCATCTCGACTAGTACCGCTGAGATCTGCCTATTTAAAGGCGTGAAGTACTCAGGGACCTCTGGATGGCGAGGCGCTGGAAGAGACTCGACTCGCGGCTTACTTTCTTTTCCCTTCTTCTCCTTCTTGACCTCCTTCTTACCATCGCGTCGGGGTTCAGGGGTTACCCTTAGCGAGGTCGTCAGGAGGTTAGCCTCGATGTTTGCGCGCTCAAGGTCTATGAAACCTTTTGCTCTGGACGCCAACTCCTCCAATGTCTCTATCTCCTTCACGTGATAGCTGTTTCGCAGCTTTCTCGAGGCCTTGTTGGCCACATCCAGACCTCTGTAGAATGCTCGAATGATTTCCCCATCCGATATTCGGCGATCTAATTCTGTGACGTTTTGATGAAAACGCCCGTAGAAGTTGGACAGCGACTCTCCAGGCTGCTGTTTGACCGAGTCAAGGGCGACCACACTCTTCAGCTGGCGCTCGCCCATGTATCTCTCCAGGAACTTGCTTCTTAACTCTGCCCAAGTTCCGATTGATCCTGCAGGGAGGCCGAAGAACCAGGACGAAGCCGAACCCGAAAGAGTAGATGGAAATAGCAGAGCCAAATGATTGGGATCGTTTGACTTACCCAGAAGGGAGGCCTCATGCTTGTTGACATGTACGGTGGGATCTCCTCCACCGCTATACTCAGGTATGGCCCGAGCAACCACATCCTTCGGGATTTTGATAGCGACGAGCGCGTCGGTGAATGGATGAGAGGACTGCTCCTTGAAGGGAGCTATGACTGTCAACTGTCTTTCCTGGAGCCTTTTGTTGAGGAGGTCATCCATCTGATCCACAGTGCAGTACATGGGAGAGGCTCCGGGTGGAGGCGGACCGGAAGGATTGGCAGTATATGCGGCTGCTGGCTCCTTGGTGTGCGCTGGAGGTAGGGACTGTTGGCCTGACGTCATCTCCTGATGCTCCTGAGGCGCAGCAGGACTAGGATTGGCCGCTTCTGAAGGTGAAGGCCCGGTGGCAGCAGGGCGGTGATTTTCCTTAGGAGCAGAGGGATTGTTTTCCTGAGGAGCAGGGGCCTGGCGGCGCGCCTGTCCTAGGATGGCTTCCAGCAAGGAGACCATCTCGGGGGTTAAATTAATATCCTGTCCCGCAATGTGGACTGTCTGCGGTGCAGGGGCTCCGTTTTGATCAGCAGCTGGGGTCGGTCTTGAATCACCGACATGTTCTCGGGCTGTCCGCAGAGGAACAGCATTAACTCCTGCTCGGCTGGCAGGTTCCTGTTGAAGCGGTGAAGCGGCGGCGGAATCAGAGCTATCTGAGGATCGCTCCCTAGTCTGATTCCGACGGTTGCTTTGGGATCGAGTTCTCATGGCTGAATTGCTCGCTTCCCACAGACGGCGCCAAATGTTGGATCGTGAAATCCTGAATGCTGATCTGGCAGTGAATTGAATGCCAGACAAGGTTGGGATGACGCTTCAGCTCCAACTCCGGTGAACCTGCAAGTAGGGGAGCGCAACAGAGGGGGTGCCTCTGGGTCCCTCTCCGATGCTTAAATGAGTATATGTGTGTATAAATCTCAAAACGTCAAGAACGTATGTAAATCAAGGGTATTTATAGGGTAAGAGAGATAGAACCGTATAAAGGCAACTGAATATCTTAATGTATATTGAGTTGCTGAAGATTCGGATCGTGGGATATGGCAGTTACTGCGAGATATTGCAATTACCAAATCTAATCTTTAGTGAATATGTGACCGAGATATGCGGGATATCTTGGCCACTCTGTTATTAACGGTTTAGTGGGACCAGAGGAGAGAGACAAGGCTCTCTTCGGGGCGAGCACTCCCATGTCGGGCAGTGGAAGGTCGCGACTTGGTAGAGAATGGCGAGCAGTCTGAGAGCCTTTGGCGTCTCTATAGACTTTTGGCTCGATTCTGGATTACTCGATGGTGGGCCAAGTTTGGCTTGTACTTGGGCCGATCCGGTTCGGGTGTCATGGGTTTACCCCCTCTATATTTATTGGGCCTTCGAGGCCTTTTCTTACTGGGCCGTCACTATCGATACCCAACAAATAGTACTGACTTTAAGCATTTTGTGCTATTTATAGATGATTGCTCTAGAATGACTTGGGTTTATTTTCTTAAAGATAAATCCGAAGTGGCCGCCAAATTTGTTGCTTTCCATGAAATGATCCAAACACAGTTCCGCACACGGATAAAAATCCTACGGTCTGACAATGGAGGTAAATTTGTCAATTCCTCCATGCAAAAGTTCTTTAGGGAACGATGTATGATTCACCAAACATCGTGTCCACATACTTCACAACAAAATGGAGTGTTGCGAAACAAAAAAAAAGGATTATTCTCGAAATGAGTCGTGCCATTATGATTGAGTTACATGTTCCTATATAGTTTTAGCATGAAGTTGTAGCAACTTACGTATACCTACTAAATCGCATGCCCACTAAAGCTATTGGTCTTAGAACACCACTCCATGAACTCTCACAACATGTTAGTGTTCCCACAACATTAACTCTTCCACTGCATATTTTTGGGTGCTCTGTCTATGTTCATGTACCAAAATTCGACTGTTCTAAACTCAATCCATGTGTCTATGTTCATGATACAGAATTCATCAAAAAGGATATCGTTGTTATCATCCATACATACATCGCTTATATACAACGATTGATTGTAACGTTCTCCAAACATAATTCTATTATTCCACCCAACTTAATAGTTAGGGGGAAAATCAATCAGATCCACTAAGTTGGGTGTCAAGTCTGGCATGGTACGAAACGGTTCCAGCAGAGTTAGTAGGCGGAACCACTGCGCTACTTCCAAACATAGTACAATCTGACTAGGTAGGCGCTGGTATCACACCCACCCCGACTAATACTCCGGAGGTAAGTAACCAAATATCAGAAAATGATTACACTAGTTATTATGATGAAAATGGTACAAGAGAGAAGTACCTCCAGGCATGCCAGAAAAATTTAAAAGGGGAGAAGTATGTCGATTAAAAAGGCATTGTATGGGTTGAAACAATCTCCTAGATCTTGGTTCGGGAGGTTAACCACGGTAATGAAGAAGTACGACTACACACAGAGCAATGTCGATAATACGTTGCTCCTAAAGAAGAAAGACATGAAGGTAAACTGCTTGATCATTTATGTTGATGATATGATAATCACAAGTAATGATGCGAAGGCGATACATCAACTAAGAAACATTTTGTTTCAATAATTTGAGATGAAAGACTTGGGTAATCTCAAGTATTTTTTGGGAATTGAAATACTTCAGTCAAACAGGGGTATTTTTATCTCTCAAAGAAAGTATATCCTAGATCTGCTAGTGGAGACGGGAATGACATATTGTAAACGTGTTGATACTCTACTTTATCGTAAATCACGGATTAACAATGAACAAAGAAGAAACCATGCGAGTTATAAGGTATCTAAAATGTACACCAGGAAGAGGAATCTTATTTCAAAATAATGGACACCTTGAGCTCAAAGCATATACAGACGCAGATTGGGCAGGTAGCAAGGTGGATAAGAGATCAACTTCTGGATATTTCACGTTTGTGGGAGGAAATTTGGTGACTTGGAAGAGCAAGAAGCAGAAGGTAATCACTCTATCAAGTGTTGAATTCGATTTTAGAGGAATAGCTCGGGGTCTAACTAAGATACTGTGGATACAAAAGTTGGTAACAGAGGTTGGTTTTCCAATCAAAGGGTCATGCAAATTACTATGCGATAACAAAGTCGCGATGAGTATATCAGAAAACCTAGTTCAACATGATAGAACTAAGCATGTTGAAATCGACAGACTCTTCATCAAGGAAACGTTAGAAGAAGGCGTGGTAGCTCTCCCATATGTACGGTCAGAGCATCAACTTGCTGATGTACTAACTGTTGGGTATTGATAGTGACAGCCTAATAAGGAAAATGCCTCGAAGGCCCAATAACCATGGAGGGGGTAAACCATGTTAGAGGATATGATTAAGTTTAGAGTTTAAAGGAGTGTTGTAGTTTAGGGGCTGATTTGCAATTGTTGAAAAGATGAACCACTGTTCCTCCTATATATACTCTGTTGTACCGGTAATTCGAAATTTAATGAAGAACAATTTTCCCTCCATTTCAGCTTTCAATTCTCTTTTGATTTCTCTTAATTAGCTTGGTCTAAGGATCACTTCATGGTATCAGAGCTCAAGGAAGAGTAGATTCGGCATTCTCTGCTCAAGAACAGCTTGATTCTCTCAAAGTTTCTGCATTATTCATCAGCTTCTGGTCCGCGCGCGCGTCAGTTTTGTGCGATTCAATCCAGCGTGTTTTCCTCGAACGATTGTAAGATTTCAGTGGTTTCATATTTCCGATTCTATATAGAAGCTAGCTGTGAAGATTCAAGCCAGAAATTGTAGGTTGATTGGAAAACAGAGCTGGTTATTTGCTGTTAGTGCTGTTAGAACTGATTTCTGGTGTTGTCTGGTGCTGATTTTGATTTTGCTGCTGGTTTTTCGAATTGAATCAAATGGATTTGTGTCCTAAACAATTCTCTAACAAGGTAATCAATATCAAGTTGGATGAAACCAATTATCTGCAGTGGAAACAACAGATATGTTTTACAATCACAAGTCATAGGCTTGAAGGTTTTTTGGATGGATCGGCTAGAGTGGATGAGTTCATTCTTAATGGTGATGGAACAAAAGTAACAAATCCAGCATACCGGGCATATAAAGAACAGGATAGTGCACTTGCCTCGTGGTTGCTAACATCAATTTCGACTCCATTACTTCCGAACCTTGTTCAATGTAGATCAGCTTTTGAAATATGGCAGTCACTACATCAGCTCTTCTCGGTGGCTTCAACTACTCGAGTCATGAGGCTGTTATGCTCTCTTCAATCACAGAGGAAGAGAGACATGAGCATGAGGGAATACCTTGGAAGAATTCAGCTGATTTGTGACAGTCTAAGGAGCTCGGATCACGCGATATCAGAAACTATGCAAATCAGCACAATTCTGGCAGGTTTGACAGCTGAGTATGAGCACATTGTGGCTGTGATAACAGCAAGTAGACAACCGTATGATCTTGCAGGGGTTGTGAGTGTTCTACTGGATGCGGAATCAAGGCAACAAGACAACATAATTCAGCTCGGGTCGAACACGGTGGCATTCAATGCTCAACCGATGGAGAGTTCGGCACCAATGATGAATGGAAGACAACAAACCTCCTCTCAACAACAAACATCTCAGTTTCAACCGAATTTTCAGTCAAATCAAAGTTTTCAATCAAACTCCTATGGTCGAGGACGTGGTAGAGGAAATTTCAGCAATAACAAACTGCAATGTCAATTGTGCGGAAAGTTTGGACATTTGGTTGCTAGATGTTGGTTCAGGTTTGATCAATCATTTACAGGGATTACAGGTCAAAATCAGTCTGCAAATAATAACAGAGGACAAGCAAATGCAGCTGAGTTTTACTTACCACCTGAGGTGCATCAGAATTTCAATCCTGGACAACAGCAGCAGTTCGGTCCAGCTCCTATGCAGTCTTCTCCTCTGAATTCATCTTCTCAGCAAGTGTTTTATCAGCAACACACCTCTCCTGCTTCACATCCACATCTGTACACACCGACCTCAAGCTCTGCAGGACCAAACAACAACCGAATGGAAGGGAATGTCACTGTCTTTAATGCTCATGGTACATGTGTGTCAAATGATATGGGAGGAGCTCAAACCTCTTAGTTTCCTGACTCTGGAGCTTCTCACCACCTCACAAACACAACCATGAATGTTACAAACACCTCACCATACTCGGGCCAAGGTAAGATCTTTGTTGGTAATGGTAATTCAATTCCGATTTCTCATACTGGAAATTCCAGCATCCGGTCTAAAAACAGGTCCGTTATATTACGAAATGTTTTAATTGCTCCTAATATTACTAAGAATTTGCTGTCTGTTTCTCAGTTTGTTAAAGATAACAATGCTTACTTTGTGTTTTTTCCAACTGGTTGTGTTGCGAAGGACCTGACAACCCATCAAGTGCTTCTGGAGGGCCGTGAGTCCGAAGGCTTGTACAAGTTGCTTGTGTCGCATGATTCCTCGTATTCCTCATTAGTATTACCTGTTTGTTCGTCTATAGATAAAAGAGAAAGTGTTAGACATGTTAAAGGTTTGAATTTCAGTTCTAGTATGCAAAATTCTGCTTTGCCTAGTATGGCTTGTTCTTCGAGTTCATGTGTCAAGACTTGTTTAGTGAATAATTCTGCATCAACATGTTATGATGCATCAGACAATCTCGGTTTCGATGATAATATGAATAAAGCTGAATCTGTTTCTGTTGTTAAAGGAGTTAATTCTGATTCTGTGTTAGAAAGTGTTGGGTTGAGTAAAGCTGATTTTGGTTCTGTTGTTTTTGATAAACATGCTTCTAGTTCTGGTTTTGTTGATAGACATGCTGTTGAAAGTAGAACTGAGCAGAATAAACTTACCTCTGAATCTGTTATGTATGATCGGCATGGTGTTAATAGTAGGGCTGCGTGTGATAGACTTGATAAGGGTGCTGAAAATGATAGAAAACTGAATGTAATAACATGTTCTGATGAGAATAAATGTCATGATGCTGTTGTTCAAAATAATTTTACTGAATTTGGAAGGAAAATAAGTTCTCAACCGAGTGACAAGGGAAGGAAAATCAGTCCTAAACCGAATGACAAGGTAAGGGAAATCAGTCTTCAATCGAACGACAAGGTAACAATGAACAATTCAGATGAATGTGCAAATGCTCTAACTTCTTATACATCGGTTTCATCTGTTGTTTGGCATCAAAGGTTAGGACATCCTTCAGCACAAACACTGAAGTTAATTCTGATGAATGGTCTTCCTTGCAGTGACAAGGTGGACAAAGCATTATCATGTTCGGCATGAAAAATAGGGAAGAGCCACAAACTTCCATTCAGCTCTTCAGAAAGTGAGTATACAGCTCCATTGCAGCTACTACAGGTTGACATATGGGGTCCAGCTCCGGTAAGATCAAATGGATCTAGATATTACTTGAGTCTTGTTGATGCTTGTACTAGATTCACGTGGTTGTACTTCTTGGCCAACAAGAGTGAAACCACATCTGTTTTTCGGTCGTTTCAGTTGTTTGCTGAAAAACAATTCAATGCTACAATCAAGTCGGTTCAAACTGATAAAGGTGGTGAGTTCCTAGGGCCATTTCATGATCATCTAGTCTCTTGTGGCATTTTGCATCGGTTCACTTGTCCTTACACGTCTCAACAAAACGGAATTGTTGAAAGAAAACATAGGTATGTAGTTGAATTGGGACTCACATTGCTTGCTCATGCTTCTGTTCCGTTAAAATTCTGGTCTGATGCGTTTGCTACTTCGGTATATTTGATTAACAGGTTGCCCTCCCATGTGTTGAATGATACTTCTCCTTTTGAAAAACTCTTTCAAAAACCACCCTCTTATTCATTGCTTCGTGTGTTTGGTTGTTTATGTTTTCCGCATATTAGAGATTATAACAGACATAAGTTTGATTACAGATCGAGACCGTGTGTTTCTTGGATACTCGTCTGCTCACTTAGGATATAAATGCATTGATAGATCCGGTAGAGTGTATATATCAAGGCATGTTCAGTTTGATGAATTTGTTTTTCCATTTAACAAGAAGGATTCTGTTATTAACATCAGATTTGAGTCTGATGATGTTTCTGATTCGGTATCACCAATCCATGTATGGTTGATGTTGGGTATCGATAGTGACGGCCCAGTAAGAAAAGGCCTCGAAGGCCCAATAAATATAGAGGGGGTAAACCCATGACATTCGAACCGGATCGGCCCAAGTACAAGCCAAACTTGGCCCACCATCGAGTAATCCAGAATCGAGCCCAAAGTCTATAGAGACGCCAAAGGATCTCAGACTGCTCGCCATTCTCTACCAAGTCGTGACCTTCCACTGCTCGACATGGGAGTGCTCGCCCCGAAGAGAGCCTTGCCTCTCTCCTCTGGTCCCACTAAACCGTTAATAACAGAGTGGCCAAGATATCCCGCATATCTCGGTCACATATTCACTAAAGATTAGATTTGGTAACTGCAATATCTCGCAGTAACTGCCATATCCCACGATCCGAATCTTCAGCAACTCAATATACATTAAGATATTCAGTTGCCTTTATACGGTTCTATCTCTCTTACCCTATAAATATCCTTGCTTTGCATACGTACTTAACGTTTTGAGTTTTATACACACATATACTCATTTAAGCATCGGAGAGGGACCCAGAAGCACCCCCTCTGTTGCGCTCCCCTACTTGCAGGTTCACCGGAGTTGGAGCTGAAGCGTCATCCCAACCTTGTCTGGCATTCAATTCACTGCCAGATCAGCATTCAGGATTTCACGATCCAACATTTGGCGCCGTCTGTGGGAAACGAGCAATTCAGCCATGAGAACTCGATCCCAAAGCAACCGTCGGAATCAGACTAGGGAGCGATCCTCAGATAGCTCTGATTCCGCCGCCGATTCACCGCTTCAACAGGAACCTGCCAGCCGAGCAGGAGTTAATGCTGTTCCTCTGCGGACAGCCCGAGAACATGTCGGTGATTCAAGACCGACCCCAGCGGCTGATCAAAACGGAGCCCCTGCACCGCAGACAGTCCACATTGCGGGGCAGGATATTAATTTAACCCCCGAGATGGTCTCCTTGCTGGAAGCCATCCTAGGACAGGCGCGCCGCCAGGCCCCTGCTCCTCAGGAAAACAATCCCTCTGCTCCTAAGGAAAATCACCGCTCTGCTGCCACAGGGCCTTCACCTTCAGAAGCGGCCAATCCTAGTCCTGCTGCACCTCAGGAGGATCAGGAGATGACGTCAGGTCAGCAGTCCCTACCTCCAGCGCACACCAAGGAGCCAGCAGCCGCATATACTGCCAATCCTTCCGGTCCGCCTCCACCCGGAGCCTCTCCCATGTACTGCACTGTGGATCAGATGGATGACCTCCTCAACAAAAGGCTCCAGGAAAGACAGTTGACAGTCATAGCTCCCTTCAAGGAGCAGTCCTCTCATCCATTCACCGACGCGCTCGTCGCTATCAAAATCCCGAAGGATGTGGTTGCTCGGGCCATACCTGAGTATAGCGGTGGAGGAGATCCCACCGTACATGTCAACAAGCATGAGGCCTCCCTTCTGGGTAAGTCAAACGATCCCAATCATTTGGCTTTGCTATTTCCATCTACTCTTTCGGGCTCGGCTTCGTCCTGGTTCTTCGGCCTCCCTGCAGGATCAATCGGAACTTGGGCAGAGTTAAGAAGCAAGTTCCTGGAGAGATACATGGGCGAGCGCCAGTTGCTGAAGAGTGCGGTCGCCCTTGACTCGGTCAAACAGCAGCCTGGAGAGTCGCTGTCCAACTTCTACGGGCGTTTTCATCAAAACGTCACAGAATTAGATCACCGAATCTCGGATGGGGAAATCATTCGAGCATTCTACAGAGGTCTGGATGTGGCCAACAAGGCCTCGAGAAAGCTGCGAAACAGCTATCACGTGAAGGAGATAGAGACATTGGAGGAGTTGGCGTCCAGAGCAAAAGGTTTCATAGACCTTGAGCGCGCAAACATCGAGGCTAACCTCCTGACGACCTCGCTAAGGGTAACCCCTGAACCCCGACGCGATGGTAAGAAGGAGGTCAAGAAGGAGAAGAAGGGAAAAGAAAGTAAGCCGCGAGTCGAGTCTCTTCCAGCGCCTCGCCATCCAGAGGTCCCTGAGTACTTCACGCCTTTAAATAGGCAGATCTCAGCGGTACTAGTCGAGATGGAGAGGAGATCCTTGGCGAGGCCACCGATGCCTCGCCGAGGTGGGTTACCCATGGGCAAGGATGTCGAGAGCTATTGCAGATACCACAAGTGCAAGGGCCATAAGACAGACGATTGCAAGATTCTGAAACGAGATATAGAGAGGCTGATTCAGGGGGGAATGTTGAAGGAATTTGTGGCAGGGCGAGACCGAAGTCGAACGCCCCCCAGGAGACATCGTTCACCAGCCCCTGCAGATCAAGCTGTGCCTTCTGGAAGCAAGAGGAGAGTGAATCTGATTGCAGGAGGATTCGGCGCAGGTGGCGAGAGGTCAAACGCCAGAGAGGTCTACGCCACTCAGATCTCTACGGCAGTTCAGTTGGGGAAGCGGCCCCGACCTGAAGAAAACATTGTCATCTCATTCTCTGAAGACGATTTGGCACATGTCACCACGCCCCACAACGATGCTCTGGTCATTACGGCAGATATTGACGGCTGTGATGTTGCAAGGATTCTGGTCGACGGAGGCAGCTCGACAGATATCCTGTTTCTGGACGCCTTCGAAAAGATGGGCAAATCAAAACGCGACCTGAAGAGGGTCGACTTTCCGCTGATCGGATTTGCGGGAAGGACAACTTATCCACTGGGGGCTATAACCATGCCAGTGATTTTTGGCGAGGGGTGGAAAAGCATCAAGGTGTCGGTCACTTTCCTGGTGGTCGATTCACCTACATCCTACAACGCCATCATAGGGAGGACCACGATCAACCCAAATAAGATTGTGGCCTCCACTGTCCACCAGAAGATGAAGTTCCCTACTCCGAACGGGATTGGAGAAGTGCTCGGAGATCAGCCTTCCTCGCGGCAATGTTATGTGAACTGTTTACGCAGGAAGAACCAAAGGGAGGCGCTCGCCATCGAGACAGAGGCCGATCCCCGCGAGGACTTGGCTCGACCAGCACCCATGGAGGAATTGGAGGAGGTCGAGATCGATGGTCCGGACAAAAAGGTGCGCATTGGGACCACCTTGAAAGAGGATCAGAAGGAGGCCATGACCGCTCTCCTCAAGGAATTCAAAGAGCTCTTTGCCTGGCAGCCGAGCGACATGCCAGGAATCAGCACAGATATTATCTCGCATGAGCTCAGGATAGACCCCTCCATCAAGCCGATCGCCCAAAAGAGAAGATCATTCGGGACTGATAAACGTTTGGCGATCAGGCAGGAAGTCGGCAGGTTGATTGAAGCTGACTTCGTCAGAGAAGTAAGATTCCAGAGTTGGGTCGCCAACCCGGTTTTGGTCAAGAAATCAAACGGCAAGTGGAGGATGTGCGTCGACTTCCGCGACTTAAACAAGGCTTGCCCCAAAGATTCATATCCCCTTCCAAGAATTGATCAGCTAGTCGATGCTACCTCGGGTCATGAGATGCTGAGCTTCATGGACGCCTATTCAGGCTACAACCAGATCAGAATGCATCCAGACGACGAGGCCCACACTGCTTTCTATGCTGACGGCGACATTCTGTGCTACAAGGTGATGCCCTTTGGTCTCATCAATGCCGGGGCAACTTATCAGCGGATGGTGAACCGACTGTTCCAGGACATGCTGGGAAGGAACATGGAGGCCTACGTGGATGATATGCTCGTTAAATCCATCAAAGGCAATCCTCATACCACCGACCTCCGTGAAGCTTTTGAATGCATGAGGAGACACAGCGTTCGCCTGAACCCAGCAAAGTGCGCCTTTGGAGTCAAGTCCGGGAAGTTCCTGGGTTTTATGGTCAGCGAAAGGGGCATAGAAGCAAACCCGGAAAAGCTAAAGGACATAGAAGAAATGAAGTCGCCAACCTGCCATAAGGAAGTCCAGTGCCTGAACGGACGACTAGCTGCTCTTAACCGCTTCCTTTCCAAAGCAAGCGACAGGTCCCTCCCGTTCTTCAAAACCTTGAGGGCCAACCGTAAGTTCGAGTGGACGCCAGACTGCGAGGAAGCATTCCAGTCCTTGAAAAGGCATATTCAAACACTCCCAGCTCTGGCAAAACCCGTTCCAGGCGAGCAGCTTTTCCTCTATTTAGGCATTAGCGATGTGGCAGCCAGTGCTGTTTTAATAAGGGAGGAGAATAATGTTCAGAGTCCAGTGTATTTTATTAGCAAAATGTTCAACTCAGCAGAAATAAAATATGTCCAGATTGAGAAGTATCTCTATGCCTTAGTTATTGCTGCTCGGAAGCTGAGACCTTACTTTCATGCGCACGACATCACGGTCCTCACCAATCAACCTCTCAAAAACTTCCTGATAAAGCCAGATTCTTCAGGAAGAATGGTCAAGTGGGCGATCGAGCTCAGCGAGTTCAGGATCAAATTTGCGCCAAAAACGGCCATCAAAGGTCAAGCACTAGCTGATTTCATAGTGGAAAGCACGAGTAACGGTCAAGCGGAGGCAGAAAACAGGCCACGTCAGTCAGCAAACGACAATCAAATCTGGGAACTCTATACGGATGGGTCTTCATCAAAAGAAGGCTCGGGGGCAGGTTTAATTCTTATTCCTCCTGAGGGCGAGCCTCTGAAATACGCGATCGCCTTGACATTCCCGGCGACCAATAACGAAGCAGAATATGAGGCTCTTATCACTGGACTCAGACTGGCAAAAGGAATGGGTATAACAGCGCTTAAGGTAAAAAGTGATTCAGAGCTTATTGTCAATCAGGTTAATGGCGCCTACGAGGCAAAGGGAGAAAAGATGAAGAAATATCTCGGCATCGCCAAAAAACTAGTCGTGGAAATCCCAAAATTTCGCGATTGAGTTTATTCCTCGCCAAGAAAACCAGATGGCAGATTCTTTGAGTAAGCTAGCCTTCGGAGGGGCGACAATCCAGGATGTGCAATTTCTGGAAAAGGCCCTATGTTCAGTCCTTGAAAACAGAGCGGAGGTCTTCAACATTCAAGAACAGGTCACCTGGATGACCCCGTTCCAGAATTATTTGAAAGAAGGCATCCTCCCAGAGGACGAAGGCGAATCCACTAGGATTAGAAGACTCGCAGCCAGTTATCTAATCATCGATGGAGAACTCTATAGAAGAGGTTATTTGACGCCTTACTTGAGATGTGTTGCTCTACCCGAAACAGAAAAAGTTCTTCGAGAAGCTCATGAAGGGGCAGCGGCATGTCATGAAGGTGCTCGTTCACTAAGCAGGAAAATATTCAGACTGGGATATTACTGGCCGACCTTGGGAAAAGACGCAGCCGAATTAACACAGAAGTGTGAAATTTGCCAGCAGTTTGCACCACGATCGGGTCGACCATCGACATTATTATCCCCAATGGCGGGTGCCTGGCCCTTCGCTCAATGGGGAATCGATATATTGGGTCCTTTTCCCATTAGCACTGGTCAGCGTACTCACATTATAGTGGCGATCGACTACTTCACTAAGTGGGTAGAGGCGAAAGCTCTAGCTTCGACAACGGAATTCCAAGTTATCAAGTTCATGCAGGTCAACATATTCTCCAGGTTTGGTATTCCCAAAATACTCATCAGCGATAATGGTCCGCAATTCGTTGGAAAGGAGTTGAAATGGCTCTGTAAAGAGTATCATATCGACCATCGATTCAGTTCAGTACATCACCCTCAAACGAATGGGCAAGCTGAAGCAGCCAACAAGGTTGTCTTAGCAGGACTCAAGAAAAGGGTTCGAGCATTCAAAGGGAACTGGGCAGACGAACTGGAAAACGTATTATGGGCAATCAGAACAACGCCTAAGGCGGCCACAGGAGAAACGCCTTTCAGTTTAGTGTACGGATCAGAAGCAGTAGCACCAGTTGAATTAGCAGTGCCTACACACAGAGTCCTACACTTTAACACGGAGGCAAATGAGATCGAGCGCAGAACTGACCTCGACTTAGCAGAGGAAAAGAGATGGCTCTCGGAAAAAACACAGGCAAAGATGCGCTTGGCGACCGCTCGGTATTTCAACAGAAAAGTTAGCGCTCGCCAATTTTTCGTGGGGGAGATGGTTATGAGAAGGAATGAATTCACAAGGCTGGACAGTAAAAACAAACTTTCAGCCAAATGGGAAGGACCATACAAAGTAGTAGAGATCGCCGCACCAGGATCCTACTATTTGGAAACCATCGAAGGCGAGAGGTTACCCCGTCCATTTAATTCTGAGCATTTAAGAAGATTTTATGCATAGTTTGTAATCAAACTGATTATGTCAATAAAAGAAAGCCATTCCTTCATAAAGCGCGTCCACTCGAAGCAAGCTGAAGCCAAAAAAGCCCTGACGCCAAAGTCAGGCCTCAAAAGCCCTAGCAACAAAGTTAGGCCAAAAGCCCTAGCAACAAAGCTAGGCCAAAAGCCCTGACGCCAAAGTCAGGCCACAAAAGCCCTAGCAACAAAGCTAGGCCAAAAGCCCTAACAACAAAGTTAGGCCAAAAGCCCTGACGCCAAAGTCAGGCCACAAAAGCCCTAGCAACAAAGTTAGGCCACAAAAGCCCTAACAACAAAGTTAGGCCAAAAGCCCTAGCAACAAAGTTAGGCCACAAAAGCCCTAACAACAAAGTTAGGCCAAAAGCCCTGACGCCAAAGTCAGGCCACAAAAGCCCTAGCAACAAAGCTAGGCCAAAAGCCCTAACAACAAAGTTAGGCCAAAAGCCCTGACGCCAAAGTCAGGCCACAAAATCCCTAACAACAAAGTTAGGCCAAAAGCCCTAACAACAAAGTTAGGCCAAAAAGCCCTAGCAATAAAACTAGGCCACAAAAGCCCTAACAACAAAGTTAGGCCTCAAAAAACCTGACGCCAAAAATCAGGCAAAGCCCTGACGCCAAAGTCAGGCCAAAAGACCTAGCAAAATGTTAGGCAAAATAAAAGCCCTGACGCCAAAGTCAGGCCAAAGAAAGTTTAGGCGATCACTATTGATGATAAAACCTGACAAACTCCAAATCCCCTGTTATTAGGCCAACACCTCAAAGGTTTAAACTTCAAAAAAGGTAAATATCTCTTTGAACTTAGAAGTTTACGCTTTTAAGTATCAAAAGTATTATCCTTAGAAAGTTTAACTTATGATCGGTCGACGGCTTTAAGGGTCGACGACATTACAAAGCAAGAAAAAAGTGGAAAGTAATTATGAGTAAGATATTGGATAGCTAAATATGTTCGAAGTCGATTAAAGGCTCAAGAATATAAAAGCATTCAATAGAAAAATCCAAGTCTTCGACAAATAATTACAAACCAAAAACAGAAAATACAAAAATGGCTATCTAAAAAAGATAAATACGGTCGCCAAGGAGTTGGGGACTTCAAGCGTCGGGGTTCTCGGGGGCAAGGGTGCTCTGCTCGCCTTCGGGGGCAGAAGTACTGGGCTCGCCTTCAGGAGCAGCCTCGCCAGCAACAGAGGGCTGCGAAGGACGACTCCGCAGGAAGGTCTTCAAAGAGGCGACTTCCCCAAGAGGAAAGTTGGGATCGACCGCCTGGACCTCATCCACCAGGACTTGGAGAAAATCGGCAATCGCCGACCTCATCTCCTTCAGAGCGCAGTCCTCAAACTCCTCAAAGGATTTGAATGCCTCAACTACGCTCTGGGGCGAAGGGACGGCTTTCAATTGTGCAGTTAACCGATCCCTCTCCTCCTCCAAGGCAATCACCCGGGCTTCCGCAGCTTCCATCTGAGCCACCGCAGCTTCTCTCTGGGCGTCAGCAGCGTCCATTTGCGCCTCGGCAGCGACCCTGCGAGCCTCCGATTCTGCTCCTTGCGCCTGAGCTTCCTTAAGTTCAGCATCTAGGCGAACTCGGACGATCTCTCCCTGATCTAAACACAGGTGAAGAGCGTCAAAGTCCTGAAGAGCGGCAGCGGCTTCAGCCTCCCTCTTCTGGACATCAGCAAGGAGGCGCTGCTCCTTCCTGAGGTATTCCTCTCGGGTATTATCTGCCAAGGCGATCGCTGCATCTGCAGTCGTCTTGATAGTCCCCAATTGCTCAGGAGTGACCCCCGTGCTTCGGTACTGCTCCAGCTCGGCGAGTACACTGGAATACTTGTCGGTGAGCTCCCCGAAGACACGACCAAGAATCACCTCTTCCCGAACGAACTGGCAACAAATATAGAATAAAAGCTGTCAGGACAACAGACAATAAGGGAACGACAAAGAGAGGACTCTACGAAATAAAAGTATGAGATCTTACCAAAGCCACTCGTTCGAAGTGGGACCGAAGGAACCCCTCGATCTGATGAAGTTCCGTGGGAACAATCGAGCGATCCGCGGGGGGAATTATCCCGTCCAGAAGCCGCATACACATATCTGGGCTGCCCCGGAGGCTCTTCTGGGGAGGATACCCCTTCTTCATAAGGTCCCCACAGGGGACCCAAGTTTCCCGAGAATTCGCTGATTCAAGCGGCTGAAACAAGCCGGCAAGGGAGCAATGCTCATCCACAGGAGCCCTCGATGAGCTGGAAGCAGCATGCCCCTTCTTCTTGGTCCCAGACTCCTTAGGAGGAGCCATGGGCACAGTAAGAACAGGAGGAGCTAAGGTCAAAACCTTCCCCTTGGCGGCAGAAGGACCCTGGGGAGAAGGAGAAGGGGGCACCGCGTCCAGACCCTTCCCTTTATTAGCGGAAGGACCCCCAGGAGGAGGAGGAGAAGGATGCTGGTCGACTTCCGGACATCCCTCACTCCTGACCTTCTTGGAGGGAGGAGGAGCATGATCCCGGACCATGTCGGTTGAGGACTCCTCTGCAAAACAACAAGACAAAATGTCAAAAAACAAAAAACCGCAAAGTATGAAGATATTAAATCTACGAATAACAAAGCAACATACCTGGTTGGCGAGGGTCAGCAGTGGCCGAGGGAAGCACCTCCTCAGACTTCCTCTTGAACGAACGCCTAGAGGGGGGAGGAGGAGAGTTCAGCAATGCCTGGTCGGAGGACAATCCCGCTAATCCCTGGTCATCAAAGAGACCTATCAGTTTCTGGCTCTTGCTTACAACCTTCCCTACAAGTAATAAAGCAAGATAAGAGTTAGAAAATTACCCAATCATTAAAGATTGGCGTGGCTTGATGAATACCCGCCATCTCAAGGGCATTCTCGGTAGTCTCCGCCACTGAGCGGATGGACTTGAACTGAGATGACCGATGCGACCGGTATAGGTCATCAATAGCGTTTCGATCACTCTCTGATAGCTCCTCGAAGGAAGGAGGGAAATCCTTGTCCGGGATCAACAATTTCCAGGGCACCCCCCCCTTATAAAAGAAGTAACACTTCTTATAATTGGAGTTGGTGGTCCGAAAATCGTCGACTAGGCGGACATGGACGTTCCAAACCCATCCCTGAAGGCCTCCCCACTCTGAAAACTTCGGCCAACGGGATTGGAAGTGGTGAAGGTGGTTTGCCCCTGCTGCCAGACGGAAGAAGCACCGGAACAGGGCCAGTGAATATACCCATTCCTGGCGTAAGCATAGGAACTTGAAACCGACCCACATCCTGAGGGCATTCGGGACAAGCTGGGTGGGGTGAATCCCGTAAAACTGACACAAGGTCTGTAAATCCTCACAGAGAGGAAAACGCAACCCAGCATCGATCTGAGCCGCATAAATGTAAACCTCTCCATCGTGAGGAAAATGCAGACCTAGGCCAGGATATCTAGGAGCATCCTCCACGCTGAAGCCACCGAGCGCCACCACGGTCTTAAAATAAGCCGGCTTCAATTCATTAGGCTTGACGTCTACTCGAACAAATTCAAATATTGCAATGATAAACATAAAAAGCAAAGAACAGCAGAGGACATTGCCAAAGCAGAGCAATAAAAGGGCGAAAGTTTACCTTTTGGGGAAAAAATAGGCGTGTTCAGCTCGGGCCCGTCCACCACCACAGGAGTGGTTGCAGTCCTGCCCAAATCGGTCTGTTCCTCTACTGAAGGGGGAACGACTTCATCCCTGATGGTCAAAGGGACATCAGCATTTCTGGGCATGTTGGTTTTGTTGGCACCCTTGGGAGCCGTGTGCTTGACTCTCTGATTGCGAGGAGCCATGGAAATGTTGGAAGAAGGCTGAAGAAGGTTGAGAAAAGAAATGGAAAGGATCGCAATGAAGCTCTGAAAATCCAAGAGAGCGGATAAGCGTAAAAGACAGAATACAGAAACTGACGTTTCCTATATAGACCAAAAGGGGAGTAACCGCCACGAGCAAATCGAAGCGACGCAGAGGAATAATTGCACCCTTTTGGAAAAAACCGAAGCAATGTCAGAATTCCAAGAGACAACGGTTGGCTGGTACAGACAGCTGTCAGGCTACCCTGGGTTTACGGAAAAGTAAATGTCAGGCGTGCCTCAAGTGACCGTTCGATTTCTGGACAACCGTGCAGTTATTAAATGCTAAAATTCCACTAAGGAGACAAGGTGGTCGCCAACGCACTAATAAAGCTTTAGCAGAAATACCTCGGGTAGATAATGATCGCCTAACTAAGAAAGATAGACTTCCATAAGCCTGAGTCACCTCGAGTGATCGCCAAAAGGGAATAAAAGGAAGGATATTCTTTCGGCTTTGAACAGAGAAGGAATTGCTCACCAAATGAGCTCGAAGTATCTCAAAGGCACTGAACCATTACCAAAGACGTCACTATCTAAAACCCTACCAGGAAATCAAGCTCGACTGAAGGAACTTCAATCAAGCTTCGGGGGCAAATGTTGGGTATCGATAGTGACGGCCCAGTAAGAAAAGGCCTCGAAGGCCCAATAAATATAGAGGGGGTAAACCCATGACATCCGAACCGGATCGGCCCAAGTACAAGCCAAACTTGGCCCACCATCGAGTAATCCAGAATCGAGCCCAAAGTCTATAGAGACGCCAAAGGATCTCAGACTGCTCGCCATTCTCTACCAAGTCGCGACCTTCCACTGCTCGACATGGGAGTGCTCGCCCCGAAGAGAGCCTTGCCTCTCTCCTCTGGTCCCACTAAACCGTTAATAACAGAGTGGCCAAGATATCCCGCATATCTCGGTCACATATTCACTAAAGATTAGATTTGGTAACTGCAATATCTCGCAGTAACTGCCATATCCCACGATCCGAATCTTCAGCAACTCAATATACATTAAGATATTCAGTTGCCTTTATACGGTTCTATCTCTCTTACCCTATAAATATCCTTGCTTTGCATACGTACTTAACGTTTTGAGTTTTATACACACATATACTCATTTAAGCATCGGAGAGGGACCCAGAGGCACCCCCTCTGTTGCGCTCCCCTACTTGCAGGTTCACCGGAGTTGGAGCTGAAGCGTCATCCCAACCTTGTCTGGCATTCAATTCACTGCCAGATCAGCATTCAGGATTTCACGATCCAACAGTTGACACCTGAAAATGTTGATAATGAGCCTGTTATTCCAGTTTCTGGTGTTCCTCTATCATCTTCATCTGTTCCTATGTCTAATGAGGGTAATACAAGTGTAGGGAACTCTGAAAGTCGGAATTCTGGTGTTCAATAACAGAGAACAGAGTATCAATAGGTTGATGAGCTGCCAAGTGGTAGTCCTATGGATGGTTCAGTCGAGCCTTCCTTGACAAGGCTGATGTCCAGCGATGATGTCTCGGCCTCCCCTGAAAGTGGTGCATCTGATAGGAACTTGACTGATTTGAGAGATCAATCACAAATGTCACAGAATCAGTCTTCATCCAGTAGACAAACTGATTCTGTTTCAAATGAAAGTGCTGCACAGGTACCAGTAAATGAATTCCCAATATCTTCATCTGATAAAACAGTTGTTGTTGCAGGTATGAAAGTACCATCACAAATGAGAAGGATGTCTACAAATCTGTTACCTGCAATGCCGAATCAGCAAGCTACAAGGCCGATACTTCCCTCGACTCATGGAATGGTTACTAGATCTAAAACTAAGTCATATGCTAGTGCATTACTAGCAGCAACTGCTGATGTGGGAGAACCTACGGATGTATATGTTCCTTTACAATATCCGGAGTGGAGGGAAGCAATTCAAAAGGAGATGGAGGCTTTACACGAAAAAGGTACATGGACTCTAACATCTCTTCCTGTTGGTAGATCCCCAATAGGTTGTAAATGGATTTTTAAAGTGAAAAGAAGAGCTGATGGTAATGTGGAAAGATATAAAGCTCGGCTTGTAGCGAAGGGGTTTTCTCAAAAGGTTGGTTTTGATTATCTTGATACATTCAGTCCGGTGGCTAAACATGCAACTGTTAGGATCATTTTATGTCTTGCTTTATGTTTTGATTGGAGTTTGAGACAGATAGATGTTAATAATGCGTTTCTCAATGGGAACTTGCATGAGGAGGTGTACATGTCTCAGCCACCAGATTTTGAGGTCTCGGATGCGTATGGTAACAGGCTGGTCTGTAAGCTATCAAAGGCGTTGTATGGTCTAAAACAAGCTCCTAGAGCTTGGTTTGAGAAACTCGGGGAGTGTTTACTTGATAAACTGATGTTTACTAGTTCTCAATCGGATAATTGTCTTTTCATTAAGCATGTGGATGGAAAATCTGTTTATCTTCTGGTTTATGTTGATGACATTGTAGTGACAGGTTCATGCAAGGATGTGATTGAGTCTGTTATTACTGACTTGAATGCGTATTTTTCTTTAAAGGATTTAGGAACACTAAACTATTTTCTTGGAATGGAAATTCAGTCAGGTTTGGACTTTAAGGTACTCAATCAAAGGAAATACATTGTTGATCTCCTTGCTCGCACAAACATGACGAATTGTCGTCCTTGTCCTACTCCAATGGTAGGTTTTCCTATCCTGTCTTCATCATCAGGTTCAGGTATGCCTCTATCTGATCCATCTCTTTATAGAAGTACTGTTGGGGCATTACAACATGTGTGTTATACACGTCCTGATATATGTTATAGTGTTCACAAGCTAAGTCAATTTCTTCATAGGCCGACTGAGGTACACTAGGCTGCAGTTAAACGTGTTTTGAGATATTTGAGCGGCTCCCTTGATCATGGATTAATTTTCAAGTCTTCCTCGTCTCTTGATCTAACAGGTTTTACGGATTCAGATTGGGGAGCAGATACGGATGACAGGAGATCAACAAATGGTCATTGTTTGTTTCTTGGAGGTAATCCTATTGTTTGGTGTTCAAAGAAACAAACGGTGGTGTCACGGTCCACGACTGAGGCTGAGTTTAGAAGCTTGGCTAATGCTATTTGCGATATAATTTGGGTGAGATCTTTACTTGTTGAACTTGGTCTAAGTTTGTCATCAGTTCCTGTGTTGTGGTGTGACAATACAAGCACAATTTCTATATCGGCTAACCCGGTTCAGCATGCGAAGATGAAACATGTTGAATTGGATTTGTTTTTTGTGTGTGAGAAGGTTTCTCAGGGTCTTGTGCAGGTAAATCATGTTCCAGGTGATGATCAAATAGCAGATGTTCTTACAAAGCCACTGACTGAGAAGTCGTTTGTTCCTTTTCGTCGCAAGCTAGGAGTGTGTTCTCTGTCAGAGGCGTTGTCAGAAGGATCAAATGGACACGTTCACTTGTCGTTTCTGAACTCATTACATCACCTACCTGCGAGTGAGGCTGGTTTGCAAGTATCTTCTGAACTTCTCAATTGTTCTCATTTTCAGATATTTTTCATTCTATTGTCTTTAATGATGCATCTGCTGATTTATCTGATGATGAGGATGATGGTCGGTCTGAGCTTGATGTTTGATTGTTGCTGAGTCAGTCTCATACAGAGTCTCATAGCAATACATCTGCATAAGTTTTAGAGTGCATGAACATGTTGGAAAATGTTTAACTCCCGTATATGTCATTATACATATATTTCTTTCGTATTTGTGGATAGTTGTGCTTAGAGGATACATTGTTTCTGGATTCGCTTGACATTCTGTGCCAATGGGTTGAAATCAAAACTCAGGCATTCAATATCAAAAGCCAAACAAAAGATGTTGGGCACAAACCCAGCCAATCACGGATTACAACAGATCGAAGTAGGTGAATGGGGATGTAATCTGTGATTCAGGTATGCAGCTATATAAGTGATGATCTTGTGAGTGTATCAAAAGCCAAACAAAAGAAGTTGGGCACAAACCCAGCCAATCACCTAGAAGTAAAAGAAATGGTGATTCAGGCAGCACCATGAATGGTGTATACAATCACAACAGATTTTGAATCAAAAGCCAAACAAAAGAAATTGGGCACAAATCCAGTCAGTTTTGATGAGAAAAACAGATTGGCACAGTCTGATCTATCAATCCGAAGGGTGTATGTACAAGCAGAATTTTCCACTGAATATGGAAAGAAATGTGAGTGATTGAGATGATATGGTTGAAGTTAAATGTTGTCTGATTGATTCTGTAATCTAATCCGTATGAGTTGTATGCTATGTTGGTGTTCTGTGTGTTCTGATTTGGTGACAGGATGTTTTCAAGCTTAGAACTGGACATCTCTTCGTCAAGATATGACACGGATGGGTCATCAAAGAGAAGATTGAAAACGAGAAAAGAAAATGAAGAACTTTGGTGAATGTTAGAGGATATGATTAAGTTTAGAGTTTAAAGGAGTGTTGTAGTTTAGGGGCTGATTTGCAATTGTTGAAAAGATGAACCACTGTTCCTCCTATATATACTCTGTTGTACCGGTAATTCGAAATTTAATGAAGAACAATTTTCCCTCCATTTCAGCTTTCAATTCTCTTTTGATTTCTCTTAATTAGCTTGGTCTAAGGATCACTTCAAACCAAGGTTATTCGAACTGGACCGGCCTATGCTAAAGTCGATCTGGCCCGCAATAGAGTGGCACAAGGTCGAGCCCAAGCTAATATGGACGCCAAAGGTTCCATCGTTGGTCGCTATTCATCACCAAGTCGCGAACTCCTCCTGCTCGTCGTAGGAGTGTTCGCCCTAAAGAGAGCTTTGCCTCTCTCCGCTGGTCCCACCAACCGTTAATAAAGATATGGCCACGATATCCCGCATATCTCGGGCACATATTCACTAATGATTAGATATGGTAACTTCAATATCACGCTGTAACCGTAATATCTACTATCCTAATCTTCAACAGCACAATATTCACAAAGATATACAGTTGCCTTCTACGGTTTGGTCTCTCCTACTCTATAAATACCTTTATTTACATACATTCATTACGTTTTGAGCTATACACACACATATACTCATTTAAGCATCAGAGAGGGACCCAGAGACACCCCCTCTGTTGCGATCCCCTTCCTGCAGGTTCACCGGAGCTAAGGCGAGAGCATCATTCAACCATCCTTTGGCATTCAATTCGCTGCCAGATCAGCATTCAGGAAATCAAGATCCAACATTTGGCGCCGTCTGTGGGAACGAGTAATACAGCCATGCAAACTCGATCCAAAAGCAATCGCCGGAACCAGGCCAATGAGCAGTCCGCTGACAGCTCTGATTCCGCTGCCGCTTCGCCGCTCCACAAAGAACCTGCTAGCCAAGCAGCACCCAATGACGTCCCCCCAAGGGCGGCCCAAGACTACGTCGGCAATTCCAGACCAACTCCCGCTCCCAACCATACCGAGACTCCAGCAACGCAAACCGTCCACATCGCCTGGGAAAACATCCAGTTAACTCCGGAGATGATATCATTGCTGGAGGCAATCTTAGGTCAGGCTCTCTGACAAGTCCCTGCTCCTCAAGAAAACACTCGCCCCGCTGCCGCTGGGCCCCTGCCAACTGAAACTGTGAATTCGGGCACCACAGCCCCCCAAGAGGATCAGCAGATGACATAGGGACACTAGTCCCTACCCCCGGTGTCCACCGAACTGCCGACGGCTACTTATTCCACCAATCCATCTGGTCCCATGCCGAATGGGGTTTTGCCGAACCAGTGCACCCTGGACCAGGTGAACGAACTTATAAACAAAAGACTCCAGGAAAGGCGACCGACAATCGCAGCTCCCTTTAGGGAGCGATCTGCTCATCTCTTCACCGATGATCTCGTCGCCATCAAAATCCCGAAAGACGTCATTGCCCGGGCTATACCCGAATACAGTGGTGGAGGAGATCCCACTATACATGTCAACAAGCATGAGGCCTCTCTTTTGGGTAAGTCAAATGATCCAAATCACTTGGCTTTATTATTTCCGTCAACCCTATCGGGTTCGGCGTCGTTCTGGTTCTTCGGTTTCCCTGCAGAATCCATAAGGACTTGGTCAGAGCTGAGAAGCAAGTTCCTAGAGAGGTATATGGGCGACCGCCAATTGATGAAGAGTATGGTCGCCCTGGATGCGGTCAAACAGCAGCCTGGAGAGTCACTGACTGATTTATATGGACGTTTCCATCAAAACGTCACGGAGATAGATCGTCGAGTCTCAGACGGGGAAATTATCCGAGCCTTCTATCGAGGACTGGACGTGGCCAACAAGGTCTCGAGAAATCTGCGCAACAGGTACTATGTGCAGGAAATTGAGACATTGGAGGAGCTATCAGCTAGGGCGAAGGGTTTCATAGACCTCGAAAGAGCAAACGCCGAGGCTAACTTTCTGACGACCTCGCTAAGGGTGGTTCCTGAGCCCTGACGCGATGGTAAGAAGGAGGTCAAGAAGGGACGAGAAATTCAGAGGTACCTGAGGTCCCTAAGTATTTTACACCTTTAAACAGGTAGATCTTGGCGGTACTAGTCAAGATGGAGAGGAGATCTCTGGCGAGGCCACCAATGCCTCGAAGGGGTGGCCAGCCTATGGGGAAGGATATAGAGAGCTATTGCAGATACCACAAGTGAAAGGGCCACAAGACTGATGATTGCCGCATTTTGAAGCGGGATATTGAGAAGCTGATACAGCGGGGGATGCTGAAAGAATTTGTGGCGGGGAGAGATAGGAGTCGAACGCCACCAAGGAGAAACCACTCGCCAGCTCCGCCTGAGCAAGCTGGCCCATCCCAGAGCAGGAGGGTAGTTAATTTGATTGTTGGAGGGTTTGGCGCTGGAGGCGAGGGATCGCATGCAAGGGAAGTCTATGCGACTCAAATTTCTACAGCGGTCCAGCTGAGAAAGCGACCTTGACCCGAAGAGTACATTGTTATCTCATTCTCTAAAGACGATTTGGCACATGTCACCACTCTCTACAATGATGCCCTGGTTATCACAGCTGATCTCGACGGCTGTGACGTGAAGAGGATTCTCAACGGATATTTTGTTTCTGGACGCCTTTGAAAAGATGGGCAAGTCCAAGCGTGACCTAAAGAGGGTTGACTTTCCATTGATCGGGTTTGCTGGGAGGACGACTTATTCACTGGGGGTAATAACCTTGCCCGTGATCCTAGGCGAAGGATGGAAGAGCATCAAGGTGGCGGTCACCTTCCTGGTGGTCGACTCGCCTACATCATACAACGCCATCCTGGGGAGGACCACAATCAATCCCAATAACATTGTGGCCTCCACAGTCCATCAGAAAATAAAGTTCCCCACACCCAATGAGATTGAAGAAGTACTTGGCGATCAGCCTTCCTCGCGACAATGCTACGTGAACTGCCTACGCAGGAAGAATCAAAAGGAAGCCCTCGCCATCGAGACAGAGGCTGACCCTCGTGAGGTTTTGGCTCGACCAGCACCTATGGAAGAGTTGGAAGAAGTCGAGGTTGATGGCCCGGATAAGAAGGTGCGTATCGGGACTACCTTGAATAATGATCAGAAGCAGGCCATGACTGCCCTCCTCAGGGAATTCAAGGAGCTCTTAGCCTGGAAGCCGAGCGACATGCCAGGTATTAGTACTGACATCATCTCTCACGAGCTTAGGATAGACCCTTCCATCAAGTCGATTGCTTAGAAAAGAAGATCGTTCGGGACAGACAAGCGCTTGGCGATCAGACAGAAAGTTGGCAGGCTGATCGAGGCTGATTTTGTTAGAGAGGTGAGATTCCAGAGCTGGGTCGCCAACCCAGTTCTGGTCAAAAAAATAAAACGGCAAGTGGAGGATGTGCATTGACTTCCGCGACCTGAACAGAGCTTGCCCCAAGGATTCTTAACCTCTTCCCAGGATCGATCAGTTGGTCGATGCAACCTCTAGTCACGAGATGTTGAGCTTCATGGACGCCTATTCAGGCTACAACCAGATCCGGATGCACCCAGATGATGAGGCCCATACCGCTTTCTATGCATACGGATACATTCTTTGCTACAAAGTTATGCCCTTCAGTCTAATCAATGTCGGGGCGACCTATCAGCGGATGGTGAACCGCCTGTTCCAAGACATGCCGGGGAGAAACATGGAGGCTTATGTGGACGACATGCTCGTCAAAACAATCAAGGGCAGTCCTCACACAGCAGATCTTCGCGAAGCTTTCGAGTGCATGAGGAGGCACAGCGTTCGCTTAAACCCGGCAAAGTGCACCTTTGGAGTCAAATCTGGTAAATTCCTGGGATTCCTGGTCAGTGAACGAGGTATTGAGGCAAACCCGGAAAAGATTAAGGCTATAGAAGAGATGAGGTCGCCAACATGCCACAAGGAAGTCCAATGTCTGAATGGTCGCCTAGCTGCCCTCAATCGCGTCCTCTCCCGGGCGAGCGACAGGTCACTGCCGATCTTCAAATCTCTAACGGACAACCGCAAATTTGAGTGGACGCCAGACTGCGAGGAGGCATTCTAATCCTTGAAGCAGCACATTCAAGCACTCCCAGCTCTGGCCAAACCTATTCCAGGCGAGCAGTTCTTCCTTTACCTGAGCATCAGTGATGTGGCAGCCAACACCGTTTTAATAAGGGAAGAAGATAATGTCCAGAGTCGAGTGTATTTTGTTAGCAAGATGCTTAATTATGCAGAGATAAAATATGTCCAAATTGAGAAGTATCTATCTATGCCTTATTTATTGCTGCTCGAAAGCTGAGACCTTATTTTCACGCGCACGACATTACAGTCCTCACCAATCAACCTCTCAAAAACTTCCTGCTGAAACCAGATTCTTTAGGAAGAATGGTCAAGTGGGCGATCGAGCTCAGCGAGTTCAAGATCAAATTTGCACCAAAAACGACCATCAAAGGTAAAGCACTAGCTGATTTTATCGTGGAAAGCACAAGTAATGGTCTAACAGAAGTAGATAGCAGGCCAAGTTCATCAGTAGACAACAATCAAATCTGGGAACTTTACACAGATGGGTCTTTTTCAAGAGAAGACTCGGGGGCAGGTTTAATTCTCATCCATCCTGAGGCCGAACGTTTGAAGTACGCGATCGCCCTAACGTTTCAGGCGACCAATAATGAAGCAGAATACGAGACTCTTATTACTGGACTCAGGCTGGCAAAAAGAATGGGTATATCATCACTCAAAGTAAAAAGTGACTCTGAACTTATTGCCAATCAGGTCAATGGCACTTACGAGGCGAGGCGGAAAAGTGAAGAAGTACCTCGACATCGCCAAGAAACGCGTCGCAGAAATTCCAAATTTTGCGATTGAGTCTATTCCTCGACAAGAGCAACAGATGGAAGATTCTTTAAGTAAGATAGCGTTTGGAGGAACCAGAATTCAAGACGTACAGTTCCTGGAAAAGGCCTTATGTTCGGTTCTCGATAACAGAGCAGAAGTCTTCAATATTCAAGGACAGGTAACATGGATGACTCCATTCCAAAATTTCTTGAAATAGGGAATTCTCCCAGAAGACGAAGGCAAATCCACAAGAATAAGACAACTTTCAGCCAGTTACTTGATTATGGATGGAGAACTCTACAAGCGAGTCTACTCGACGCCTTACCTAAGGTGCGTCGCTCATCCCGAAACAGAAAGAGTTCTTCGTGAAGCTCATGAAGGAGTGGCAGCATGCCACGAAGGCGCACGATCATTAACGAGAAAGATCTTCAGGCTGGGATACTACTGGCCAACCTTGGGAAAAGATGCGGCTGAATTAACGCAAAGGTGCGAGACTTGCCAACAGTTTGCACCAAGATCAGGTCGACCACAACACTGTTAACCCCAATGGCAGGTGCCTGACCTTTTGCTCAATGGGGGATGGATATATTGGGTCCTTTTCTCATTAGTACTGGGCAGCGCACTCACATCATAGTGGCGATCGACTACTTCACCAAGTGGATAGAGGCGAAAGCTTTGGCTTCTACAACGGAATTTCTAGTGATCAAGTTCCTGAAGATCAACATATTTTCCAGGATTGGCATTCCCAAGATACTTATAAGCGATAATGGTCCACAATTCGTAGGTAAATAACTCAAATGGCTCTGCGAAGAATACCATATCGACCATCGGTTCAGCTCAGTGCATCATCCGAATGGGCAAGCTCAAGCAACCAACAAAGTTGTTTTAGCAGGACTCAAGAAAAGGGTTCGAGCATTCAAAGGCAGAGGATCTGGAAAACGTACTATGGGCTATCCGAACAACGCCTAAGGCAGCCACTGGAGAAACAACCTTCAGTTTAGTGTACGGATCAGAAGTAGTAGCACCCGCTGAAATAGCGGTGCCTACCCACAGAATCCTACACTTTAACACTGAGGCAAACGAATTTGAGCGTAGGACTGACCTCGACTTGGCAGAAGAAAAGAGGTGGCAATCAGAAAGAACATAGGCCAAGATGCGACTGGCGACCGCTCAATACTTCAACAGAAAAGTCAGCGCTCACCAATTTTTAGTGGGGGAGATGGTTATGAGAAGCAATGAATTTACAAGACTGGACAGACAGAATAAATTTTCAGCTAAGTGGGAAGGACCATACAAGGTAGTAAAAATCGTCGCCCCAGGATCTTACTATTTGGAAACCACCGAAGGCGAAAGGTTACCCCGTCCATTCAATTCTGAACATTTAAGAAGATTTTATACATAGCTTGTAATCAAAGTGTTATGTCAATAAAATCAAGTCATTCCTTCATAAAGCATGACTACTCGAATCAAATTGAAGAAAAAGACCTGATGCCAAAAGTGAGGCGAAAGACCTGGTGACCGAATCAAGCATTGAAGAAAAAAGACCTGACGCTTAAAGTCAGGCGAAAGACCTGGTGACCGAATCAGGCATTGAAGAAAAATGACATGACGCCAAAAGTCAGACAAAAGACCTGATATCAAAATTGGGCAAAAGAACTGACGCTAAAGTCAAACGAAAGACCTAACGCCAAAGTTAGGCAACAATAAAGACCTGACGCCAAAGTCAGGCGAAAGACCTAACGCCAAAGTTAGGCAACAATAAAGACCTGACGCCAAAGTCAGGCGAAAGATCTAACGCCAAAGTTAGGCAACAATAAAGACCTGATATCAAAATTGGGCGAAAGACCTGATGCCAAAGTCAGGCGAAAGACCTAATGCCAAAGTTAGGCAACAATAAAGACCTGATATCAAAATTGGGCGAAAGACCTGACGCCAAAGTCAGGCGAAAGACCTAACGCCAAAGTTAGGCAACAATAAAGACCTGATATCCAAATTGGGCAAAAGACCTGACGCCAAAGTCAGGCAAAAGACCTAGCAACAAGGTTAGGCAAAACAAAATACCTGATGCCAAAGTCAGGCAAAAGACCTAGCAACAAGGTTAGGCAAAAAACCTGACACCAAAGTCAGGCAAAAGACCTGTTACCAAAATCAGGCAGGAGTCCTAACGACGAAGATAATCAATCCATCAAGGAAGCTATCCTCTTATAAGTTGGACAAATTTTGGAGAAGTTATCTACTAAGGGTGACAATTCCTTTATGAAGAAATTATGGAAGATGGACGAGGAATCTTGAGCGATCACTATGGAAGGTGAAGCTTTAAGTAACAAGTTCCTTTCGTGGAGGCGAACACTCCAAAAGGTTCAAACTTCAATAAGGCGATACATCTTCAAGCCTAAAAGTCTATACTCTTAAGTCTTAATAAATTTTCCTTAAGGAGTTTATACTCGGCGAGATCAATGGATAATTCTATAGTCTTATCATTTGAGCCTAAAAGAAAGGTCCAAGACCTTAAGAGTCGAGACCATTATCAAGCAAAGTTGAAGGTAATTACAATTAAGATATCGGAGGAATCGCCAACACATTAAGAGTCGAGCAAACACAAAGGCTTATGAATATAAAGGCATTCAATAAAAAAAGTAACCGAGTCTTCAATTGAATAAATAATTACAAACCAACCCAAATGCAATATAAGATAAGGAAACAAATTATCTAAAATCAGACAATTTGATCGCCGGAGAGGTGGAGGCTTCATGCCTTGGAGTCTTCAGTAGCGGGGACACTCTGCTCGCCTTCGAGGGCAACCTCTTCGACAGCTGCAGCAGGGTCAACCTCCTCGACATCAGCAGCCTGGTCGACCTCTTTAGCAGCAGCAGTAGGAGTCTCTTGGGGAAGGGTGCTCCGGAGGAAAGGCTTAAGAGCCTCAACTTCCTGAAGTGGGAAGTTGGGGTCAACAACTTGAATATCCTCGACCAGGACCTGGAGATAGTCAGCAATCTCTGACTTCATCACCTCCAAGGCACAGTCGACGAACTCCTCGGATTTCTTGAAGTCGTCGACCACGCTTTGGGGAGATGGAACAGACTTTAGCTGTACAGCCAGCTGTTCCTTCTCCTCCTCCAGGGCATTCCCCCTGGCCTCAGCATGCAACCCTCTGACCCTCAGCAGCTTCCCTCTGAGCCTCAGCAGCTTCCTTCTGAGCCTCAGCAGCTTCCCTCTGAGACTCAGCGGCGACCCGTTGAGCTTTTGCATCCGCCTTCTGAGCTTTTGCATCTGCCCTCTGGGTTTGGGCCTCCTTGAGCTCAGCCTCCAGGCGAGCTTTAGCAGCCTCAACCTCGGCTAAGTGCCGATGAAGTGCCTCACACTACTGAAGGGTGACCGCTGCATCTGCCTCCCTCTTCTTAATAGAGCCAAGGAGTCTCTCCTCCTTCTTGAAGTACTCCTCTCAAGCACTTTCCACCACGCAAACTGCCGAGTCGGCAGTCGACTTCATACTCTCCATCTGCCCAAGGGAGAACCCCAGGCTCCGGTATTGCTCCAGCTCGATAAGCAGATCAGTATGCTTATCGGCGAGCTCCCCGACGACCCGACTGATCGCCACCTCCTCTCGAACGAGCTGGCAACAAAGGGAACATGGGGCAAAAATACTGTTCATCTATGAAGAGTACAAGTGATACAAAAACGCAATAAAAATCTAAAGTCTTATCAGGGCGACTCGTTCGAAATGTGACCTCATCATCCTCTCGATGAGGGGCAACTCCGAGGGAACCTCGGAACGATCCCTGGGAGGAATTATCCCCTCAAGAAGTCGCATGCATAAATCCGGGTTGCCCCGGAGAGACTTCTTGTCGGAAACCCCCGTTTTCGAGAAGTCTCCGTTGGGGATCCAGACGCCCCTGGAGTTGGCAGCCTTAGGCGGCTGGAACAAGCCCACCAAGGGGCAATACTCCCAAGGGGGAGTCTTCGAAGAACCCGGGGCGTCGGGCCCCTTCTTCTGGACATCGGATTCCTTGGGAGGAATAGTGGCTGAGGGCTCAGAAGGAGTAGGGCTCAGAAGGAGTAGGATTCCTTGGGAGCATCAACCTGGGCCGCATAAATGTTAACCTCTCCATTGGGAGGATAATGCAGTCATAGGCCCGGGTACCTGGGGGCATTCACTTCGCTGAAGCCACCTATTGAGACTACCCTCTTGAACTGAGCCGGCTTCAGTTCGTTAGGCTTGACATCTACTTAGAAATTCAGATATGGCAAGAACAATATGAAAACAAGAAAAACAGGGGATACTCTCAAACAAAACAACAAACAAAGTATTTACCTTTCGGGGGAAAAGATGGGTGTGGTGGTGTCTGGCCCATCCACCACCACATGTGTGGTCGCGCACCTTCCAACGTCGGGGTGCCTATCACCCGAGGCTGGTGTAGAACCGTCCCTGATTAACATGGGAGCATTGGCATTTTTTGGAGGCACCTTCGGGGCCGAAGAGGAAGACCTGTTGGCCGTCATTTTTGTCTTGACGGTCGATTGACTACGGGTGGCCATGGATGTTTTAGGGTTGAAGGTTTTGAAAATTGACAAGAAGAAGAAGAAGAAGATTGAAGAAACTGAATTCGGAAAACACATAGAATTCTCTAGAATCTGAGGGAATAGAAGCGTAAAAGACGAAAGAGTGGAACTGCCGTCCCTTATATAGACAAAAACGGAGTAACCGCCACAGACAGAATTGAAATGACACAGAGGATGATTGCACCTTTTGGGTAAAAACCGAAGCAATGTCAGAATTTTAAGAGACACCTCGGGGAGACAAACGATCGGCCAGTACAGAAAACTGTCAGACTACCCTTGGGTTACGAAATATTAAATGACAGGCGTGCTTCAAATGACCGTTCGACTTATGGATGACTGTGCAGTTATTAAATGCTAAAGTCCATTAGGCAGATAAAGTGATCGCCAGCGCACTAATAGGCCCTTTTGGGAAATCCCTTCCAAAGGCAATGATCGCCCAATAGCAAAGGGTAAACTTCCATAAGCCTAGACTACCTCGAGTGATCGCCAAGAAGGAATAAAATATTGAATATTCCTTCAGCCATGAACAACTGAGCGACTGATCGCCAAACAAGCATAAAGTGTTCATAAGGTATAAACCACAGAAAAAGACAAAAAAGACCAAATCCAAGTGTCACTATCTCAAACCCTACCAAGGAATCAAGCTCAACTGAAGAAACTTCACTCAAGTTTCGGGGGCAAATGTTAGGTATTGATAGTGACAGCCCAATAAGGAAAAGGCCTCGAAGCCCGAATAACCATGGAGGGGGTAAACTCAGGTTATTCGAAATGGACTGGCCTATGCTAAAGTCGATCTGGCCCGCAATAGAGTGGCCCAAGGTCGAGCCCAAGCTAATATGGACGCCAAAGGTTCCATCACTGGTCGCCATTCATCACCAAGTCGCGAAGTCCTCCTGCTCACCATAGGAGTGCTCGCCCTGAAGAGAGCATTGCCTCTCTGCTCTGGTCCCACCAATCGTTAATAAATATATGGCAACGATATCCCGCATATCTCAGGCACATATTAACTAAAGATTAGATATGGCAACTGCAATATCACGCCATAACCGTAATATCTACTATCCTAATCTTCAATAGCACAATATTCACAAAGATATACAATTGCCTTCTACGGTTTGGTCTCTCCTACTCTATAAATATCTTTGTTTTACATACATTCATTACGTTTTGAGCTATACACACACACATACTCATTTAAGCATCGGAGGGACCCAGAGACACACCCTCTGTTGCGATCCCCTTCCTGCAGGTTCACTGGAGCTAAGGCGAGAGCATCATTCAACCATCCTTTGACATTCAATTCGCTGTCAGATCAGCATTCAGGAAATCAAGATCCAACACTAACAAAATCGGTTAATGGAAAATCATTTGAAGAAGTGTGGTGCAAGCTAACTGTGTGTGATCCTACAATTCAGTTTGAGGGGGAGTGTAGGAAAACAGAATACATAAAACAAGGATGCATAAAACAAGGAAATAATATTGTTGTACAATTTTCCCTATATTTAGGCATTATGTTTTCCTTATATCTAGGCTTATGTTTAAGCTCTATGTTTCCTATGTATCTATATAAACTAGATGTAATCTACAAAAGATGATATGAGAATATATGAGTTATACTACAAACCTGTGTTAAGTTCAATACGATGATGGAGATAAACAACATAATAAGAAGCAACATTGTGAGGATGCAGATTATTATCCTCTGCAACTAAACGAAATTGGAAGAATTCAAAGTGTAGAAAAGCACTTCAAACTCAAGTCAAACACATTCACATATACATATTCTCTAGTACGCGACAACATTTCACTTTATTCCTCACATATACATATACAATGATAAATATATTTCTTTATATCATTTTATCTTTCCTAATTATTAAATTCATAAAATTTAATGGTACATCTCAAACATATAAATTTCATGCATTTATAACACGACATATAGCTAACTTAAAAAAAAATTAAAGCTCTCATTATTTCTCCATATAAGCTTCTTCTTTTTTCTCATCATTTGGATGTTCTTTAATTCACAGTCGCATTGATTGCACATATACTATTTTTATTTTGTTCAAAATTGCACATATACTATTGACTAACCCTTTTTTTTGTAGAAGAAAAAACAATAAAGGTTACATATTAGGAGTTACTCTACTAAGAGTTTTTTCCTAATTCATCAAACAAAAGAAGAGGTACCATTCCCGAAGGCGGTTTTAGTATAATGGTAAAATACTCGTACATTCTGACAACATCCATTGCAAGAGCGTCTGCTACTCTATTTGCTTCACGAAACACGTGTTGAATATTGATTTTCTAATATCAGTTTCCTGCAATCATGAATTAAAGGCATAAGTAGTCAATCCACGGCATCATACTCTATAATAAAGTTTATCACTTCCTGTGCATCATATTCTGGGTTTATTGCTTCAATTCCTAGGTTTTTCGCAACCATTAACCCATCGCGCGGATTCCCCAAAGTTCAGCCACTAGGCTATTTGTTGGACCAATACGTCTTTGAAATCCATTGATCCATTCTCCCAACTCATTCCTAAGTACTCCTGCGCATCTTTTCGGTCTCGTGTTTCCTAAATCGGAGCCATCCGTCTTGACTGACCCTTGTGAGTGCCTAAATCTCTCTTTATTTCTTTTTGCACATATAATAAATAGAATCCATTGTGATTTGACTGTAAATTGAAAATAAAAAACGTTATACAGGTTTCCAATTTTGTAGTCCAACTCATGCCCTATTCATACGGCAAGCTTCGCAAATAACTTTCTTTAGTTGTAGTAGAGTTAAATGTATCAATTCTCCTACTCAACTCACTCTAAAACATAAATAATAATTAATGTTTTAATAATTAAGTTCAGCATAATTTGTGATCTAGTTCAATTTTTGTAAAAATAATTGGTACTTTTTCTAGCAGAAACATATATAGGTATTCATTATGCATTTATTTATGAAATGTTCTCTAATTGTTTAAATTTAAGTATATTATTATATATATTAAAAAAATGTATAAACATTTACTAATACGTTGTTAATGCATTCTCTTCAACATAACTTTTATGTTTTTTTTATTATTATCGTGTATTTTTAACGAATATTAAATTGAATATACGTATTTTAATAACTCTACTCTACTTATTGTTTCTTGGTAAATCATAAACTACAACAACATATATTTAGTTACTTATTGTCTTTAACTATTCTAGTGGTGGATTTCCCTTCACTATCAAACATCAGGAACTTCAAAATGCCCGTGGGAGGATTCATTAGGGTATGAAATGACTCATCTAGACTAAAAGCTTCCTTAGCCAAAACATCTACCAGACCATTTGCTTCCCGGAACACGTGTCTGATTTTGAATTTGTTGAAATCCAACATTAGTTTCCTACAATCCAAAATGAGAGACATTAGTGGTATATATGCATTTGGATCCTCAATTATCAAGTTAATTTCTTATGGGGTGTCTGCTTCAACAAGAAGATCATGCACTCACAAATTCGTTGTCATGGTTAGATCGTCTCTTATAGCCCACAGTTCCACCACGAGGCTATTGGTGAATCCAATACACCTTTGGAAGCCTTTTATCTAACCTCTCCGTTCATTTTGCAATACCCCCCGTTCCCCCTGTGATGAGCCATCAGTTTTAAGTTTTACCCATCCATGCTTCGGAGGCGTCCAACCCACTCGGATGCTCTTACTTATATGAATGTTCTTTTTTTCTCTTAAAGTTGTCTGATGTATTCTTTGTATGGATCATAGTTAAAGTAGGGACATCAACTAAATAGGATGGCTATTGAAAACAAATCAATTTATATTCTTCCAAAGGAACCAAATGATTGAAGGGAAGATAAATCTATATTCAATTCCTTTCGCATTAAAGTGTTTGAACTTGCAATTCAACTCTAGCCAAGATGGAAGATTAGACAACTAGAAGTCATTAAAATCGTAAGGAATACCAATATGATTCGAAATTTTCCTTCCAGCCACGCAATCCTGAAGAATGTGGATAGTGTCTTCCTCATGGATACTACAAACTTGACAATTAGAGTTAATGTTCACGTCCGTTTTGTGAAGTATCTGCGTCGTGGATAGTCTACTATGGTTACACAACCATAAAAAGGATTTTAGGCACAGGATGGTATCACACTTCCTAGTAATTATAATAATTATTACATATGTTGTCTACCAAGTATAAACATATAAAATAGATATATCATTAAAAAATCAATAATCAGAATTAGAATTTTGGTCCATATGATAAAATTTATATTTTAAACATACTCATAACTAAATCTGTGTAATTTATTATTTTTAATTAAAAAATTTAATATATTGAAATTAATTAAACCCTAATGAATTAATTTTGAATTACAACCCTAAAAGTTACAAGTATAGATTTGTGAATAAAATATATTAAAAATCCATAGTTATTATTAGATTTTGTAATTAAAAAATGAATAAAACTAAGCTTGAAAAAAATGAAAATATTAACTAATTGCTTTGTAATAAATGTTATAAATTGAAACGGTTTTTAAGATTCATTGTGGAGCTTTGAAACAATTTTAAAGTATCCACGTATACAAAAATATGATGTTGCATAAACATAAAATCTAGGTGGACTAATAAAATTGATTAGAAATTTTCATTTTGCTTACTTGTGAACACTATATACATTCTAACCAAATTAATATATATATATATATAAAAATTATACGAGCTACCGATATAGGACCATCATTATAATTAACTACTCCTTATTTATTGTTAATGCTACACTATATCAACCTTGTAGATTTACCACGTTTACAGAACATAAATTTATAACTTTAACATAATTCGTAGAATTACTATTAATTAAGATAAAATAGCCTAAATTAGTGCACGAACCAGTTTAGTAACAAAAATGGAAGGATAAAGAAGGCATGCTGCAAATATACCAACATATTTATTTTTATTTTTAATTTTTCATGTGTCGACGTGTCATCTTTAATTATGTGTTGTTTCTAAAGAGAGAATGAGAGACCTTTATTTAAGTCGGACCCAGTGGCGGTGGAGAATTGGTGATGGTCTATTTTTGGCGACTTATATGGACTGAAAGTGATTCATGTGAAATCTGATATCAAGAAAGTAATTAATTTGATCGTGAATGACCAAAATGTGGACAGGCTCCTCATTCTTCCAATTTTTTATTGCACGGAGCTTATTTTAGACATAAAAAAAATTCAAGATATGGAACACTCGAACAAAATAAGTTGCGGAGATGGAGGAACCTTTTACCATTATTTTAAATCTGTGTTCGGGTGTAATTCTACTTATCTTTTTTGATGAATTAGGAAAAACTCACGCTAAATTAGTATGTAGTTGTTTTTTCTAATTTGTATATGTTGGTTTTTGGAATTGGGTCGCCCAATAGTGTAAGTCCATTCTAATACACCAAGTATTGAATATTAACACAAACCATTCTCACTATGTATGCCTATATATGTTTTTACTCTTACAGCTTCTCTCCAATGAGCTGTCCTCCGCGCAGAGGAAACAACATCCAACCCATATGAGGTTTCACCTCCCCTACACAGATGAGCAATGCCACAGGCCTTTCCCTGAATCGCCCTATACCACCACCGCCTTCGACGTTCACCCTAGAACAAGTGGAGGAGCTTCTCATAAGAAAGTTGAAAGATCAATAAAATAGGTAATGCCTGTACTGCGAGATCTGGCATAGCACAACTTCAATCCGGAGATGATGCCAATCATCATTCTAAGGGACGTCATGGCTAGAGTGATCCACAATTATGAAGGGGAATGGGACCCAATCTAGCATATTCAAAAGCATGAGTGATCCAACATATTCAAAAGCACAAGTCCTTGCTCCTGGAAAGAACGAGCGTCGATAGTCACTTCACGCTTATATTTATAGCAGTGCTAACCGAAAATGCTTCCTTAGTTCTCTGGCCTCCCAAAGATGTTGCTTTCCTCTTGGTTAGATTTGAAGTAAAAATTCATCCACCATTATATGGACGAGCACCTACTAAGGAAATTGTTGAGTGTGTAAATGCTTATATAGACTTGGAGCGACTGAAATAGGGGATAAATCATCCAATGGAGGCGAATAAAGATCACTGGGAGGGACAAAAATAGGAATAACACTCAAATAAGAAACAGGACCATAAGCGTCGATCATGAAGAGACGCATTCGAGCATTACACGCACCCTTTACAAAATAAATATTTGTCATCCTTTGAGAAATGTAAGGGAAGGATCTAGCGTCTCCCCGCTCGTCACGAGAATATGGTGCTTCCATGGCAACTGATATCGATCAGTATTACATGTATCATTAGACAAACATAGAAGACTGCAAGATCCTTAAGAGGGATACTGAGGCATTAATTTAGAAAGGGCTCCTAAAGAACTTCGTCGCCTTTAAAAGGGACAAAAGTCGCAGCCCCAGAAGGGAAAGAAGGTCATTGCCCGTAAGCACAAACAAAAACTAGAAGAGTCCAAGGAAAAAAAAAGGAACGATCAAAGTAATTAGCAGAGGCTTTGCCTTCAGAGGAGACACAAGTAGCACAAGAGAAATCTATGCCAGCAAAATATCAGGGGGGTTTCTTTAACAAAGCGGCCTCGCATGATAGAAGATGAGGTCATCTCTTTACTGAGGCTAACATGGATTATGTCACTAGCTTCCATGATGCAACAATAGTCATTACATGGTTAAAATGCGAAAAGAATGATGTTAAACTCAAGCAACTCAACGAACATGCTTTTTATCGACGCCCTCACGGTCATTAGAAAATCAAGGAACGACCTAAAACAAGTGAACTTCCCCTTAATTGGATTTGCGGGAAAAATCACATACCTGATGGGGTCTATCACTCTAGCGGCATCCTTTAGTGAAAGATAGAATAAGCTAACAACGAATGTGTTTGTTTTTGTTGATGCTCCATACTCGTACAATGCAATCCTCAGGCGTACAACGCTCAATCCCAATAGAATTGTTGCATTTACCTTCCATCAGAAGATGAAATTTCCAATTCCTCACGAGATTAGAGAAGTTAGGGGCGATCAACCAGTCACTCAACTCTTGTAGGTGAATGCCACTCGACGCTAAAATCAAATGGAGGTGTTATCTATATTGATGGATGGGGATCCTCAAGAAGAAATGAATTAGCTTACTCCAGTAGAAGATTTGAATAAAGTTGAGATTGACGGACCAGGTAGATCTGTTCCAGTTGGAGCGACGTTTTCTCCACAAACTACATAAATCGTCACCCTTTTGCAAGAATTTCGAGAGTTGTTTTCTTGAAAGTCGAGTGACATACCTAGCATGATCAGGGAGATCATCACTCACGAGTTGAGGATTGGACCGACAATCAGGCCAATCTCCCTGAAAAGAAGGTTGATGCGTGAAGAAAAGGTTATTGCCATTAAGCAAGAAATGGGTAAGTTGATTGACACTAACTTTATAAAGGAAATATGATTTCAGACCTGGGTCGCCAACCCAGTCTTAATCAAGAAATTAATTGGAAAGTGAAGAATGAGCGTTGACTTCCCAGACTTGAATAAGACCTGCCGCAAGGACTCCTACATACTCCCAAGGATAAAGCTAGTCGACACCACCTCGGGTCACGAACTCCTCATTTTCATGGATGCTTATGCAGGTTGTAAAAAAATCAAGATGGATGAAAATGACGCTAGTCATACAACATTTTTCATTGATAGAGACATATACCATAACACGGTTATGCTCTTCGGCTTAATCAACATTTGCGTCACATATCAACGGATGGTCAATAAGCTATTCGCAAGCCTGGTCGGAGTAACAATGGAGGCATATGTTAATGATATCTTGGTAAATTCATTTAAAAGGTGTCGACCATGCAAAGGACAAACAAATGTTCTAGTGTATGTGTCACTATCAAGTGCACCTGATAGTGACACCTCAACCCATCCAAAAGCGCATTTGGCGTTTAGTCTGTAAAATTATTAGGTTTCATGGTAAGCCAGAGGGGAATTAGGGTAACTACTGAGAAACTTAATGCCATAGAAAGCATGAAGTTTCCCACCTACAACATGGAGGTCCAAAGCTTAAATGGACGACTAGCGACGCTCAGCCGATTCCTGACAAAATCTGAGAAGTCACTCATTTTCTTCCAAGTATTAAGGGCTAACAAGTAGTTTGAATGGACACACGAGTGTGAAGAGACGTTCCATAACCTCAAGAACCACATGAGGACGGTCCTAACCATCGCCAAGCCATCCTCCAAGGGAGACATCCTCTTTATTTACATTAGCACCAATAATAATGTTGCAAGCTCTGTACTGGTTAAGGAAATATTTAAGCATCACAAAGTACCAAACTATTTTGTTAGCAAACCCCTGACAAAATATTAAATGAATTATCTAGAAGTTGAAAGGTATCCCTAAGTGTTGGTAGTGTCTGCAAGAACACTTTGCCCTTATTTTCATGCTCATGAAGTCACAGTCTTAACAAACCAACCTTTGAAACACTGCCTGAAAAAGGCTGATGCCTCGAGGAGGATAATTAAATCATTTCGTATATGATTTTGTGACTTATATTAGTGTCATATGTTTATAAAAAATGTTAAAATCATTAGTTTATTTATTTATTTTAGTAATACTAATTATGTTTTATATTTAAATTATACAAACAATATATTAATTCTTTCTTTTATTTACAAATTATGTTCAGTTAATAAATATATAAGATTTTTTTTAAAAAAAACATTATCTTAATGTCGATATAGTTGTAAAATTTGCCGTGTCTATAAATATATAATATATTTTTTTAAGATTATAAAAATTTACCTTAGTTTTGATATTCTTCAAGTTTTGTATTTTATATTAAAATATAATTATAATAGGTAGGGTGATGTTGATAACCGGCAAAGTGAATTTGTGCATACTTGATATTAGTAAAATGTAATATTATATATTTTAGTATTGTATCAAATTCACTACACAAATATATTTATGACAGAATAATAAATTGTAACACCCACAGTAATTCTGGAGGACCAAACCCTCCAAGTTGAGAATTTCATGAGCAAATACACTTAATGGTCAAGTTCAAGGATTAATCTAATATTTTCTATTAAAATCATATTTTGCATATCTTCAACAACCGAAAGTATCAAAGATCACAATTTGGAGGAGATATTCTGTTTAGTTCTGCGGTGGAGGACATTGTATTTTCGGAACCAAACCCAAGTGGTTCTAGGGGTTCTAAGTAACCAAACTCAAGTGACATAATCGACTTTGGCTGAGCCATTTATTAGATATCAGGACTGAAAAATTCATAACATGTTATAAACCAATACTTTGAGGGCCCAAAAGTTACATTTTTATTCGGTATTTCACAAAACGGAATCAGCAACTTTGTATTTCATTGTAAGGTCTGTCCACAGACACCAAAAATGGAGATCATACGAGAGAGAACAAAGATCTCAAAGTTGGTTTTGTAATCTGCAAAATCTGTCCTTAGGTTGAAGATGAAGTTGACCACTCCTTGCCAACTTTGACTACGTGTGTGGGTCACGCCAATGTCGAAACACGATCCTGTTTGAAGCGTTAAACTCGTAACTCAATCATCTACCTACGGTAATGTTTGGGAATTTTTGTGAGATGGTTGAAAAATTAGTGAATAATGGAATATTTGGTTTTGTCTCGCTTTGCGTGTCACAAACGTAACAATAAATTTGGAACCTGATTTGAAATTAAGGGGATGCTAGTACTGAGTACATGACTGAGATATTATTGGATATCATGGTTTGAATGGAAAACTTATACTCTCGTTCGCGTTGATTTTAGGGAATTCAGATTGACAGAGCTATTGGTATTAGAATTGGAGTTCAATTAAGGTAAGTCGTTTCAAATTTTTTCTACTTTTACTGAATACAATATTTTTCTGCATTGCATGGAATTTTAAAGAAAATCTAAGATTATTTTAGAGCATGAATATGAGTTTCGTTTATAAAATTTGAATCAAGTGATTGAAGTTGTGTTATAAGGTGTGCTTTTGATACATTGTCTGACTTTGTCAGTATATTTTCGTGAGATAGTTTGGTATAAGATTTTAGTGGGAACATAGTCTAGAGAAATTCATTTTTAAAATTTCATCCTCTTTTTTCAATTATGTGCTCGTAAGTCTACTACAGTATGAAACCCTTACGAGGGTCCACTGACGTATCGATACAAAAAGATCATGATCACTATGGCCGCCCCAACGGATATATCTGGGCTCTGCATCCTTCCAATTGGGGTTAAACATTGGAGCCTTCCTGCGGCAGAGTAGGCGTGGTAAAAAAAACTAGAGCAACCTCTGTTTCTGTTTCGTTCTGAAATTCAACAAATTCGAACCTTCGCTTTCGTTCCGTTCTAAATTTTTGATAAGTTCGAAACCTACATTTTTATTAGACTCCGACTCGGGATTATTTATTAATTTTACTAAATTTCATCATCTCATTTTAACAAACTCTATTTCGTAAATGTTTTGAACTCTACATTGTTTAAATGTTTATTGTAAGTCTTAGCTTTATACTAATTACAAAATAAGTTTTCTAAGAGTTTGATCCGGTAGGAATAAATTAGGACTACTTACTAAGTTGCTCCCTAGCAACTTACCCCATTCAACTTCACAGTTTGAGGAGCAGTTGAGTTGTGTTGGATGTTTGATATGTGAGGATGCTGGATTTTAGAAGGTATCATAGTGCGCAACAGATGCATGAAACAATAAGCTATTCGATTATGTAAGTAGAATGATTATTTATGTGAGAACGTGATTGGTATTGGATTTATATTTCAATAAAGAATTTTTGGATTTTGTTATTTACCAGTTTATTTCTCGTCAACAACAATCGTCACCTCTAACTTTCAAGGTGGATTTTGGGGCGTGATATAAATATACATTTGGAATAAATATAAATGATTAAGTTTTTTGTAACTTATCTTAAGAAGTTTTGGAGGATATTAAACTGATTTACCTGACATGCCACTTAAGAATGAAACAAATATGGTTAACATGGCTCAATTAAAATTGTTTAATTTGACATTAAGAGTGAAAAAATATAACAAAAAACTTAGTTGTCATAACACACGGTCTAACCATAGTTATCAGAATCGAACTGGACCAACGGTCCGACCGGGAATTGGACCCCTATCCGGTTTGGTTCAGTTAAAAGACTGTTTTACAAATGAATAGTGTTTGAACCGGGTTGAACCGCACAGCTTTTTGAAAACCAATCGGTTTTCAGTTCACTTTTTAGCTAAATTGTTTTTTGGTTTTCGTTTTTTTTTCGTCCGGTTAATTTTTTAGGTTTCCAGTTTTTGGTTCTGCACAAACCAATCGGTTTAACCCAATTGGTTAAACCGGTTCACTACTATTGTGTTTGAGAAATGAAAGTAATGTGTGTTTGATATTGAAACTATGTAGTTTGTGTGTGTGTGAGATTATGTAGTTTGAGGTAATTATGTTTGTGTTTGAGACTATGTATGTATTTTAAGTTTTCAAATTTTTTTCCCCTTGTGAACAGTGAATCGCACACTGAACCGGATTGGACCGTCCGAATCGTAAACCGGCCCCCTCGTCGGCTCGATGGTCGGTCCGGATCTGATAACTATGGGTGTCTAACCACACTAATATACAAACTGTCTTCCATATGGACTAAATAAAATAAATCATAAATAATTTAACAAATATTAATCAATTTATGTATAACAACTTAAATATATGATTTTCTTTCTTGGTCATAATTAATCTCGCGGTAATTTACTTTGCCGTTAAAAAAATGTAATATAAATCTGAATGGAAATAGAGGATTCTCATTTTGCGATTGAAGGAAGGATTTTGAGAACCCTAAACCCTGTCGCGACAACCATGGGAGCAAGCTTCTGGACGAACCTCCACCTGACTTCGTGATTCCACTGTCTTCTTCAGCAATCGTCTCCGCAAGGTTCGTTCAATTTCGTTCTTTGATGTATGTGTTTATGTTTGCGTTCTGTGTGCTGCCCAATCGTCAATTTCGTTGTTCGTGCTACCCAATTATCATCCTGTTGTTGTTGTTGCTTTGTTGGTCTTCCTTTACGTTCCTTTTCGTTGTTGAGCTTCTGTTTCTGAGCCTCTACTGCCTTCCATGAGCTTCCGTTGTTGTCGTTGCTGCACAATTTCGTTATTCAGCATCTCCTATTAGAAATCGAGATAGACGCACGTGAGTACGAGAAACAACATTATACGAATGTATACTTACATCAGTTGGTATATAGACGTGCGGTAGTAGAAGCCTATGATATTTCCCAAGACTGAGCCCGATCTTGAGGGAAAAAACGCTTGTTCGGTCTCGATCCTAGTCAGACCGGTTTTGTCGGGAATTCGGTCCAGTCTTTTTTTTTTGCTCTCCCCTAGAAACACTATCATTTCTGTAGAATATAAAACAATTTTTTTTCCTGAAAGCTTCCCAAAGCGCCTTTTCACTTTGATAATCTTTAAATTTCCTTAACACATCATCGTCTATTGCACTTAGCAAAATGATGCACGAGGTGCGGTTTTGCACTTTCCAGATTTCATAGTTTTTCATGTCTTGCCTTTGCTGGGCAACATTCCCGGTTGTAGGATTTTCCAAGTCATTGAATTTGTTCTACATAATTCCTATACTTTGGAGTAAGTACATAACTTTCTCTTGTCATACTTCATAGTTATCACCATTCAACTTCAAGACACAACTGAGTTCGACAAATTTTTTCTCGAGGGATGATGTCATCCTTCACACAAAAAGGATCACCATGTCAGGATCAACATATAGACAAACAAGGCATACAAGATTTATTGTTCAACATACATACACATGTCATACCTAACTCTCTTATTAACAAATCAATTAATGCAAGCATATCCCAGGGTTAAAAGTTCACTATGTTCTCAATCATCGTCCAAGGTATATGCTTAACAAAAAATAATTTTGCTAATAATCAAGTCAAACATTCCATTCAAGTCAATCAAAACAACATACCATCATGATTTAATGTACACATGAATGCATAACAAAACATGTATCATACTTGATTTACATATTTATCAAAACAAGTAAACGTGTTTTATGATTGATTTATACATGGAGTCTACATTAATAATCACAAAGATTATAACTATTTATAACGTAATCATGCTCTTTATTTACCAACACATATGGAATTGAAACAAATAATCAATAATTTTTCATGTTAGGACACACAATAAATATGAAATGATTCAACATGTATGCATGAATAACTTATAAATAGATGACATATCATCATGCTTGCTTATATCATACGTCCCTATGCATGGATACTAGATACTAAATCAAATCAACATGTATAATGTGTAATAAATATTGAGCAAGCACACATTATGTTTCAATACATGAAAATAACATACATTAACCTGTATCATGCTTGCTAAATAACAAAACATTATGTAACATAGTATGTACTCAACAAACATCAAGTGCCATTTTTGAATTCAACAAGACTAACTTGCACAAAATTCTCATTTCAAAGACTATAGGGACCAAAATGTAATATTCTCAAAAGTTACGTTTAGAGCAAAAATTCACAGATGGACCGAAAGGTTTGCTTGATGGGCCCAAAAGCTCCCATTTCTTAGACATAACTCGTAGGTTCCCAGGCCAGGGAGGAAGGGGCACGGTGTCAAGTTTCCACTTCTAGCTCGGTATTTATAGACATAATTTTTACCCAATTTAAACTCAAGAATATCACAATTGAATCCCTTAAGACTTTAGCGAAATAAATTTAGGCATAGTTCAAACAAATTAAACTATTAGGGTCATCATTCAGTTTGTAAAAAAACAATTATTATAGATTATAGTCTCATGAGCATGTTACTCATTGGTTTGAAAAGATTAGGGACTATTTAAAAAACATATCCTTAAATAAAGATTAAGGACTTAATGGAACATTTTCAAAAATTAAGGATCCAAAAAGAAATATTTTATTCACGGACCGAATCACGACTTACTCTGACTGGGCCATAGCCCACTACTGGTTAGGTTGCTACCTAAGTCAATTGGGTCACAACCCAATTTCTAGTTGGGTCGCAGCCCAACTGAATGATTGGGCAACAACCCAAGCCTCTTGGCCATAGCCCAGTTGAAATGGGCAGTAACCTATGTTGCTAGGCCCAAGACCAGATTGGTTGGGCCGTTAGCCAGACCTGTCGAGCCAGTTGCCCAGACCGGTTAGGCCAGTGCCTAGACCGGTTTAAAGAAAAACATTTGTTTTATTATTTATTTATTTCGAAATTAATTATAAAAAAAAAAACCTCTCCAATTTAACTTCATCTTCTACAACCTCTCTTCCCATGACATTTCCTCCATGACCAAACTTCTTTTAACCTCCATCACCAACTGTATCAAGTTCTCGAGGTAGTCGTCTACAACTGCCGAGTAACCGTCGGAGAACCTATCATCGACGACTTTGAAAAAAACCGGTGACTTCAATGAAAATTCATTTCCGATCAAAACAGGAGACGACACTTTAGTTGAAGCCTACGGGAGACGAACTTGTTGGTGGTAGCCGTAGCCAGCAACTCATTTCCAACGAGTCACCGAAAACGTGTTTCCGACGACCCAACATGTACGGCGATTGCATATGGTTCGCTCGCTCGCCAAGGAGAGACGACGAGTCTTCGAAAACTCATATCTAACGAGTGTTCGGAAACTCGTTTCCAACGAGTTACCGGAAACTTGTTTCTGACTACCCAACATGTATAGCGACTACATGTGGTTCGCTCGCTCGCCAAGGAGTGATCACCGCATATGGAAACTCGTTTTCGTCGCTTGCTCGCATGCCATGCCACAACAAATGCATTCCACACGCCACTTGTTAAGAGACGGCAACACACTTTGTACGGTTCTTCTCACATGCATGCCATAGCAACGGAACAAAGGAAGTTTTTTTTGCCACGAAAGCACTGAAGGAAAAGAATTCTTTGGAACGGAAAGAAACCATTTCCTGAACATAACCGTCACGAAGAGGACGAGTCAGAAACTGAAGCTTCGCTCTGATACCAATGGTGGAAATCGAGATACATGCATGAGTAATAGCACGTGAGTACGACAAACAACGTTATACAAATTTATACTTACATCGTTCGGTATATCGACGTGCGGTAACGAAGCGTGCGAGATCGCCGGTTCGGAGTCACGGCGGGGGCGTGCCGGTTGGAAGGATATGTCACGTGATCAGAGCGCACCTTAGATTTCCACGGTGGATTATCGAAAGATCGGAGATCAACTTCGTAGGGTTCGGAATTGTATCTATCGGTATTGTATCTATTGTCATTTAATATGTGCAACCAAAGGGGTCTATTTATAGGCCCCGAGAGTTACAACATTTTGTAATTTTATATTTTATTCTCATTCTTTTTACGGTTTGTACTTAGCACCCCATATGAGTGTCAATTTCCTACATCAATTTTCTACGTCTCCTGAATAAGTATCCAACAAAAAACCAAACACAGATCCCTGCTACCTCCTTTTCATATTTGCAAAATTAACTAAATATTTTTCTGAATGTTACAATTAGACCCTGCAAACTTATACTAATATTTCAACAAGTCCCGACTCAATTCGAGCCACACCGGGGGGCCCCTATCCATGGTCCGTACCCAGACCAGGTTACCAAACCCTGAGGACCTGGTATGAGCTAGGACCCAAACCATAGGACCCCCGATTAGGGCTCAATTGGACCAATCAATTGACCCCCGGCCGTAGACTAGGTCACCCAACCCTGAGAACCTGGTCTGGGCTTGGACACAGACCATAGGATCTCCGATTGTGGCTCAATTGGAGCCCCAATCGGTTTGGACCGAACGTGGCTGAGTTCAGATCAAACGATTAAGGCTCCAATTGAGCCCCAATCGGGGGTCCTATAGGCTGGGTCCTAGCCCATACCAAGTCCCCAGGGTTCGGTGACCTAGTCCTGGTTCGGACCCTGGCTAGGGGACCCCCTGTGTGGCTCGAATCGAGCCGGGACTTGTTTGAAATATTAGTGTAAGTTTGTAGGGTTTAATTGTAACATTTAGAAAAATATTTGGTTAATTTTGTAAATATAAAAAATATTGAACGGAATTTTTTAACAGAAAAGTAACGGAGATACCAATGACCATCGTATTCAAATATGTTAGATCAAAAACAATCGTTTGAGTTGAAAAATCATTTTGGTCAAACACGTACTATTTTTAGATTTTTCCCATTTATTATATTATAGGAAAAGCGGGAAAAGATGATAGACAGAGATAGTTGCTTATGCTATTGTATGTAATGAACTCAATACCATCCTTAGTGAATCCCGTGGGGGAGGTGGTGCTAGTTTCTTTTTCTGTATGTAATTTTGAGTGAATTTGTCATGTTTGAAGCTGCTCTCATACATCATCATAGGACTAATCATTTCATTCCATTCAATAATTGGAAATACAATTCGACACAATATAATGTTATCTAATTTTGTATTGGGTGAATCTCAATTTGTGTTTCTATTATTAAATATATGACACGCGTTACTGTGTTGAAATTTGAGCATTATAAAAAGTGAACTAAATTAATTAATACAATCCTCTTATAGTATTTTATATTATTAATTTAATACAAGATACATAATTTGCACATCTAGTTTGTTTTTGTTTTTCTAGGTCGGGAGAGATTGATCTTCATATGATGTTTTTTTTTGTTCTATGTTCCCTTGTGCTATTGCATTGTTCAATGTTCATCTGATGTGTTGTTGTTCAAGTGCCGTCTGATGTGTTGTTGTTCAGTTTTGGTCTTTCTAATGAAGTTTCATTGTCAATTTATTTTCAGTAATCATACAAAAAGGATAAGAGTTGAGTGTCCAAGTCTAGATTAAGTGAAGATTATAATATTGGGATGAACAACTTTCTAGATTTTGCCTTCATTAATATGACTATTTCAGATGTAGAAGGAAACACTACAATTCATTGCTCGTGTATGCATTGTAATTGTAATAATCATTTTCATAAGCCAAGAAATGTTGTGGAAAACCATTTATTATGGAAAGGTAGTGTGCAAAGTTACACCAATTAGATTTATCACGGTGAAGAGTTTGTACCAGCTTCAAGTAGTAGTGTAAGAAATCTTGATCAGATGCATAAAATTGTTTGTGACGTCACTGGTGCACGGGAATAGGCGAATGTAGAGAAGCAACCAAATGCTAATACTTCAGTGTTTTATAAGCTTCTAGAGGATTGTGGAAAAAGTCTATACCCATGGTGTCCTAATTATTCAAAGATGTCATATATAGTTGAGTTATTGCACATAAAGTCCATTTACAGAATGAGTAATTCAGAAATGGATGAGTTTATGAAACTTTTCAAGAAATTTCTCCCGGAAGGAAACATTGCTCCTCACACATATAGGGATGCCAAAAAGGTCATCTTCGAATTGGGGTTAAAGTATGACAAGATTGATGCGTGTCCAAATGATTGTATTTTGCTTATTAAGGAGCATTCAAATGCATATGTTTGTCGGTTATGTGGTGAGTCTTGGTGGGTGAAACCTAGAGCGATGATTGGGCATAATAATAGAAATTGTGATATGAAGAAAAGAAGGAAAAAATTGGCAGCAAAGAGATTACGTTATTTTCCTTTAATCTCAAGGTTGCAAATGTTCTTTATGTCAACAAAGACAACGAAAAGTATGAGGTGTAATGTAGAAGGACGAGTTAAAGATGATGTAATGAGGCATCCAGCAGATACAGCCGTTAGGAGAAAAATAATGGTGTTCCACCGTCGGAATATGCTCATTATCGTTGGGTACATATACATAGGAAAGATGGCACCCCCTGTGATATTGTTGCGGCTGAAATTATGGCAAGTAAAATATCATTGCGTTCAATGGGAAACTCTATCATATTTCATAGTTTATGTAGTTTGAAATTTACATTGCAGACACAAATGGATGAATGGATAGCGCAAGATGAGTCTGTAAGGATAACTCCTAATGACGATGAGATATACGTAAAAGTACGAGACCAAAGGAAAGAGCCATCAAAGTATAAACGGTCCATATTGCGCTAGTGATACAGGTAGCTCATTGATGATAGAGTACAAGAAGATAGTTGACAAGTTGCGTGCGGAAAATAGTAACATGAAGAAGCGTCTACAAACATCAGAAGAGAAGGCTTTGGATATGCAACTGAACTTCCAAGCACTTAGTCAGAAGGTTGACTTATTGATGAATGCTAGACAACCTCAAGTTACCGATAGTGACGAGACTCAAGGTACTGCGAAAATTTTGTGTTTTCAAATGTTGATACTTGTTTTATCTCAAATTGACATATACGTCTGTTATGAGGCATTTTATATATTCTTTGGTTAAATGCATGGGTAGAGAGAAATGTTACTGAAACAATATCTATTTTAATTGCAGATGGGTGACGAAGAACTTAGAAGAAGGAAATTATGTTTTCCATGTTTTGTAAGTTCTCACTTTGACTAAGTATGATTATTATATGTAAATTTTGGGTTATGTATGAAAAGGAAGTTGGTTGTTGCATATTTTATTTTAATAGGTTAAGTTGATGGCAGATTAAAATTAATCATTTAATTACAAAAAGTATATTTATATACCGGCGAGCTAAGTCGCTGGTAAATGTAAATATTTTCCGACGAGAATAAGTCCCCAGTAAATATAGACATTTACTATCACGATTAGATTGTCGGTAATAATATATACTTTTATTGACAAGATATGTCGTCGGTAATTATTTGTATATTTTACAGTGACATAATGTCGCAGGTAAATGTAAATATATTTACCGGCTACTTAACTCGTCGTTAAAGGTATATACTATCAACGACAAAATACTTCGCCAGTGATTTTCGTAAATGGTCCATCAAAATGAGTTCTATAACAACAAAATATCTCGCCAGTATAACATAAGTTTTTTTTTTTTTTACCGACGAGAGCTCATTTCGTCGGTAATAGTTTTACCGATCGTGCTATATTGGTGACTTTTACCGGAAAATAACATCACCGACAAGACTTTTACCGATGAAAAAAGATTTTTACTGGAGACTAAGCTTCGCCGACAAAAAACATAACTTCTAGTAGTGGAGGAAGATTTGCTTGCTCCCAAGTACGAAGTTGAAGGATGGATTCAATTTCACCATTAATTGTCTCTTTCCATAGATACCCTTTAGAAGAATTTACGACTTCTTGAAATGTTTAAGGTTTACCTTCAAGCATATAGGTAAAAACTCTGGACCAAAATATTTTTCTACCCGAGCTCGTTTGCTTTTCCTATGTTCTACCTCAATATTTTCTTCATTTTCCTAGACTTAGACGGAAATACTTCTTCAATGAAGTATGCATTTCTTGATTTCATTATCCTATCCTTGTGTAAATCCAAAATCTTTAAATAATGCACAATAAATCGATAATCATTGTTGTTTAGAAAATATCCAATGAAGAAGCAATCAAAAGTTTTTTTTTGTCCAATCTTAACTTTTATGGAGGAGAGATCATCACTTTAGCAAGACACCCCCACATTTGGAGGTGATTATAAGAAGCTTTTCTACCTTTCCATAATTTGAAAGGTGTTTTTTTTTTTCAGGGTACCTTATTTAAAAGGTAATTGCTACTTAAAATAGTTTCCTCGCGCATGTTTTGGGGTAACCCTAAATTTGTCAACATTGAATTCATTTTCTCTTTCAATGTTCAAATTTTCTCTCCGCCACCCTGTTTGATTGGGGTGAATAATGTGCGTTGACCTCATTTACAATTCTGTCAGGGCACAAAATCACCAAAAGGAGCATTATATTCACCACCTCTATCACTCCACAACACTTTGATTTTCTTGTTAAATTGAGTCTCAACTTCTTATTTGTTAATAATGAAGTTTTCAATAGCTTCATCTTTACTTTTCAACTAGTGTACATAACAATATTTTGTTCTAGCATCCACAAAAGTGATAAAGTACTTATGTTCATCTCTCATTTGGACAAACTTTAAGTTGCAAATGTCGTTATGTATTAAATCAAGGGGTTTCATATTCCTTTTTACCGATTGAAAGGATGACTTGGTTAATTTAGCATCAACACATTTTTCACACATATGTTAAAGATTGATTTGAAATGTAGGGATGTGATTCATTTTAAATAACATCCACAAGGTATCATAATTGACATGTCTTAATCTACAGTGCCTTAAATTAAGAGACTCAATAAAGTAAGCAGACTAAACATTTTTATTCTTGTTCATCTTATGCTTGATATCAATTACATTGAGTTTAGACATCCCCCAACGTTCATAACACTTACCCACATACATACCATTCATTATGAGTACAAATTTATTTGACTCAACTACAAGACAGAAACCATGCTTGTTGAGAAGCGACATTGACACCAGGTTCCTGCAAATGTTTGGCATATACAACATATTCTTCAAGATCAACTCTTACTCGGAACTCATCTTTAGAACGACGTTTCTTTAGTAAGAGTTGCCCATGTATAAGCTCTCTAAAATTGAAGAACATTCCCTTATCCGGACATACATGCTTGGTTGAACCTGTGTGAACCTACCACTCTTGAAGGGTGGAATCAACCATGCTCACCTCGGACACCACCACCGACAAGTTAATGTCGTCAAAGTCTTCGGTGATTCCCTGCACCATGTTGGTATCATTTTTCTTAGGAAACCTGCAACATTAGATTTATGGACAGTTTTACCACAATTATAACAAGAGTCAGTAAATCATTGTGGTTTGGATCCCGACTTCTTCGAGACTCCTTGCTTAGGATCCAGAATGAATCATTTTTCCTTGTTTTGCTTGCCTTTCGCAGTATGTCTGCTTGAGCTCTGTTCATGCTCCACCATATTTTCCTTGGTGGAGGACATCGTGTTCATGAGACAGATTGAATTTCCCCATGCTACATTCATGTATTGTTCTGAGTAGCTCAACCATGGTCATGTCCTTCCGCTTGTGCTTCAGGTAGCTGTTGAAAATATTCCATGTCGGGGGTAACTTATCAATAATACAGTCTACCTGAAATGTCTCAGTGAGTTCCATCTTCTCAGCAACGATACTCTGGAGAAGGAGTTTGAGATATATCACATGTTTCATACATGGTTTGTTATCTACCATCTTAAACTCAATCGAGTGACTCACTAGGAATTTATTCTTTCCGGTGTCCTCAAACTCATATTTCTATTCCAAGGCATGCCACAACTCCCTAATGGACTTAGTTTTGCTATATACATCATACAACGAATCAGATAAACTACTCATTACATAATGTTTACACAAATAGTTCGAATGATTCTAAGCTTCTAAAGCTAAGAAGAACCCATGATCATCATCGTATCCTTTAGTCGGTGGTTCTTCGGTCAGAAATCTCGCCAAGCTCAGAGTGGTCAGATAGAATTTCATCTTCTCCTGCCACATCTTGAAGTTGGAGCCATCGAATTTCTCGAGTTTCTCTGCATACCCAAGTCCAAATGGACGAGTCATGGTCCTTCCCCCAGTCGACGCCACGTCAGGCGCCTTCAATGATGCAATAGAGACTTCAGTCTGAGTTAACGCTCTAGCACTAATATTTTGAATACCATTGCTCGCAAGCATTTTTTCGAAATAGAAAATGCAAAATTATTTTCCACCAAAAGATATTATAACATATTATACAAAATTATTGAAACGAACCAGTTCTTAAATCTCATGTATCACTGTAGACATAATAAATTGCCAAAGATTGTTAGTAATTAGGATGCCTAATCTGTAATAATATTATAATTTTGGATCAAATAAGAATTTTATGAAAATTGAATATAAACTCTACTATAACATATAAGAGTTTAGCAATAAGGGAAAATTAACCCGATTTTAAACTGAGTCGTATGAGATGCACGGTTTGCTTAAAGCAATTTCATGCCCTCAAAGGAACATATTTAACATATTTGTGTAAGAGTATAATTGAGATTACCTCCCGTGACAATAAAGTAGAGCCGGAGAGGAGCCTCGGTTTCGCGTCACGCCATTCCTCTCTCTTAAAGTCTGAATACTTCTTGTTCAGAGTCCAACAACCAGATCCAGCCTTCCTCCCTGTCTTTGTCGTGATTACTTGGTTTATCGGAAGGTGAAATCTTGCGCTGAGAGCTTTGAGCGCTCTCAATGTCTCACTTCTGTAGATCGCTACCTATTCTCCTACTCCTCTTGGCGATCTCTGTCTCTGCCTCAGTTCACGAGTACAGAGCCGCCAGATTCGCCGCAAAAGGAAATGCTTTTGTAGTCCACGGCGGTAGTGAAGGAATCTATTCCTCTTCTGCCTCTTTTACAAACGACTCCGCTATTGCATCCAATGGAGCAGCGTACCTCAAGTAAGTGTGCATCCATTTCAATGAAGCTATGGATCGCCATTATTATTCGTTCCTTGTGAAAATAATGGATATGTTGGTTGTATATACTGGGAATTTCCTAGATTCAGCCTGAAAATGTGAAACCAGGCATCCAATTCTGACTTGTGGCTTATGATTGTGAGTTTTTGTTGGTTATTTTGGGTTGGAATTTGCAAGCATGGCTGACAGTATGGCTGTTTGTACTGAATGAATGCTTTGATCGAACTTATCTAAATTCCGCTTCTGATTTCAAAGTTCTATCCCTAATATTAGATCTCTAAGTTATTTTATATGCTTCTAATTCTCTCACTGGAAGAGAATTAGAGTTGTTGGTGGTGGGGGAACTAGAGTCTGATATGATAAAGGGGGCCTAAGATCTAACTGTACTATGTAATGTTTATAGATTTGAGAAGATTACGTTCAGTAGACCAAAGGAATATTCCAACTTCAGTTCAGGGTTGATCCAAGCCATTGTTTTTGAGGTTGACGACAGAGAGACAGTTGGTGGTTCAGCCTATGGTGGGCAAAGGGCAGTTTGTTGCACGCCCGACCTTGCGAAACTGGGTGCTTGCACGGAAGGACGGATCATCTACCGCCCATCCCAGATTAATCTCGACTGGCCTCAAGTTTTTGGTGTCTCCTTTAGGGTAGATGAACTGGTTGCGAAAATGCCATCCAAATCTATAGGGATAACAAAAACTGGGATGTATAACTTGTACTTTATTCACTGCGATCCCGCGCTGAGGAATTTAGTTATTGAAGGGAAAACGATTTGGAAGAATCCTACTGGCTATCTGCCTGGCAGGATGGCGCCACTCATGAAATTTTATGGGTTCATGTCTGCTGTCTTTGTGATACTTGGGTTGTTCTGGTTCTCTCAATATGCAAGATTTTGGAGGGAAGTTCTTACACTTCAGAATTGCATAACTCTAGTCATAACACTTGGAATGTTTGAGATGGCATTCTGGTACTTTGACTATGCTGAATTCAATAATACTGGTATTAGGCCTACAGGAATCACTATATGGGCAGTCACCTTTGGCACCTTCAAACGAACATTTGCACGTCTGATAATTTTGATGGTTGCAATGGGTTATGGTGTAGTCAGGCCTACACTTGGCGGGGTAACATCAAAAGTCATAATGCTTGGACTTACCTTCTTTCTGGCATCTGAAGTTCTTGAACTGGTTGAAAATGTTGGGGCAATCAGCGATCTTTCAGGAAAAGCGAGACTGTTTTTGGTTCTTCCTGTGGCTCTTCTGGATGCTTTTTTCATCATTTGGATATTTACTTCGCTGTCTGCAACACTAAATAAGCTGCAGGTACATTGTATACTTATATAAGCTCTGTTTTATATTGTCTAGCTTTATTATGATTTCTATTTTGTTAGCCTTTTATTTCCAATAATATGATTTTCTAACTGGTTTGAACCAGTTAAGCTAATTTTTTTTATAAAAAAAATCTTATATCTTTATAACTGTTGTTTTGAGTAGGAACTAGGAAGGCCATATAATTACAAACCTTGTATGCATAAATTCAAGTGAATGTAGCTGTCAAGCCTTGAGTTTCGGCTTTGTTTCTGTCCTGTTTGAGTATGCATAAGCCAAAAGGATTGGTTGTTATTCATGAAGGGATGTTTAAGACTGTCTGTATGCAAGCCAAATTATGCTATTTTAGCAGTTATTCTAACCCTCTAGTAGATGTTTGAGAAACTTGACTTATTGGATGTGTCAATTAGTTAATAGGGGTAATTGTTGTTAAAGTCAAAGGGTAATCAAAAGAACCATTGTCTGTTCTCTAACCCAAAATTGATCAATAAGTCATTCTGGTCATAGCTGACACAGATAAATTTCTTATTTCATACAAATAAATGAGTTATTTAATGGAAAGTGAAATGGAGTATGGATATGGATTATCAAGGTCAGCCTTTCTGTCAAAGGGACTTGTCTAATCTCTCTTACAATTAAGCAATTTCTTCTCTCTTCTTATCATAGGGGAACTTTAAAGTCTTTGCTTCTATCAGTTTACTGATCATCTTTGAGATGTGAGGTTGAAATACAAATCGTGAATATTCCCAGCAATTGCGTCTTGTGCTTATGATGCACTCAAATCTAACCATTGTTCGACATCTTTTCAAGAATTTTTCTTGCGATGTACATAACTTATTTTTGGTTGCTTGGTTATGCAGGCTAGACGAATGATGATTAAACTTGATATCTACAGGAAGTTCACAAATGCTCTTGCAGTAACTGTAGTTGTTTCTGTTGGCTGGATATGCTATGAGGTAACGTATCATTCCTTATCACCGATAAAGCTAAAGTTATACATTTGGTACACACTGTCATTCCATAGAACTCTTGTACTACCCATTAACGTAAAACTATCCAATAAAGCACCTTAGTAAGATAACTCAAATCAGCAGATCTAACTTTGATCTATGTGCTAACAATCTAATCTCTTCGTTTTGGACTCTATGTAATGATTTTTGATTCAAAAGACAAATCGACCTTTTATGCAAGTTACTAATATGATAATTCATAATCGGTAAGCTGGATGTTATCTATCTGACTCCTTATATGGCAACAGTTTTTGGGGGTGTTAATAGTTCTCTAGTTGACATTGATGAACTAAAGCTCCTTCCATTTCTTCCATAACCCAAACTGATTTCCTGTTACATTTTAATGTGTAATGTGCAGCTGTACTTCAAATACAGTGATGTATATAATGAGCATTGGCAGAATGCTTGGATCATTCCTGCCTTTTGGCATCTTCTATTTTTCTCTCTTCTATGTGTGATATGCGCTCTGTGGGCCCCATCTCAGAGTTCGACGCGGTAAGAAAACAATTTATCCCATCATTTCTCTCAGCAAGCTTCTTCTCAATTTTAAATAAAGTAGGTAAATATATCTCAGTCTTATCGGGGTATTTTTACATGGTTAAAAAAGATTCCATACAATGAGAAATAAATTTCCTAGGTTTGGACCTGAGATTGTTGCATTATCCCAAAATGTTTATTACGTTAAGAAGTGTAGTATTCATCATTAGAATGGCATTGCTGTGAACGTAAGTGTTGTAAAACTTTAAGGTAAACATGGTCTTCCTTTTTGTATTGAGCGAGCTAATAATTATAATCTTGTTCACTTTGTTTTTTTTTGGGTTACAGATATGCCTACTCTGGAGAAGCAGCAGGTGAAGACTTTGACAAGGATGAAACCACGTTGACACTGATTAAGCCATCATCCTTGGTGGTCCCCTCAAAAAATGTTCCAAGTTTACCGGATGCTGCTCGATCTCTTCAAGGGAGCAGCACTGGAGGATTTGTACACGTGGATGTGGAAGAAGACAAGACCGAGTAAGTGTTTCTTATTTACAATAATGAATCTCCTGTTGCTTTTGTTTTGGATGGATCTTGTTTCCCTACGAGATGTTTTACTGAGGAAATCATTTTACTCTGTCACAATCTGATTATGGTAGAATGTAGTCGTAGCTAGCTGCCTCGGTATTATTAATTTTTGTGCGATGAATGTATTTGGTTGCTTCAAGTCTGGAAGATGTTGCACCAACACGATCGATGTTATAGAAATGGAACCTTTGTTTTTCATATTTCTCTGTCATATTACATCCATATGAGACTCATTGGGTAGAAAGTTAAACATACAGTTATGGGAACATACCATCATATATTGAGCTTATCTACTCATGATGGACGTGCTTCCATTTATTTTACAAAGACTGAATACTATTCAAATACAAATATAAACGTAACTGTTAAAAAAGTTATTTAATTATTATTAGATTGATGTTCTCCCTTGTCTCTATATATAGATTGATCAGACTTACTACTTAATTCAAACACGTTTGGCTAACCCGCCAGAGCTCCTCGAAATATTCTTCTCCAATACACTTAAATGACTACAAGTCTTAAGAGTAATAGTGTAGTAATGGAATGGACTAATAGAATGAGAGAAAGGGGTCATTATATGGAAAGGTAACTCTGGTTACATAAAAGGCTACATTACCATGATTAACCTGAAGCCGTACTTCCTTTACCTGAGTTTGACAATCTTATTCATAATTCAGTTACCTATCACTAATTGATCTCATTTTAGGAGGGACAAATGTCACCGGTTGAGGGGTTATGAAAATTTGGAGGGTTGAGCTAGCTAGGGAGTGGGGAGGCGTTGCTTTTTTTCGTGCAACTTGTTAGTAGAGGGATTAAGTGTGATACGAGGCTTCGGCTCACATTAATATTGGGCCAGATGGCGAAGGCGTTGCCTGAGTGTGTGCTCCTTCACCATACCCTGGTTTGTCTGTTTGTTCAGCAAAATCTGGTGTTGCCTTGGCATACATGCCCTCGAGCTCACAACTTCGAGCTTGAAGCTGAGTTTCCTATCTTGGATTTGACATTTCACAATATGAATAACTATATGAACAAAAAACGTTATGTATACATGATACAAGTCGTGTCACAAAATAAGAAACGTCACAATATGCTACAAAATTCATAATTTAATTTCATAATTAAGTTTTAAATTTCATAAGTGATTCAAAAACATCTACAAGAACAAATCTGATAGGTTATAAATATTGGACTGGGCTATGGTTAACATTTGACCCAATAAGCACTTTGGACTTCATTTGTTTAAAGCCCAATTCTGCAGAGGCGTCGCCCGTGTCAGGAATATGTAGGCGTCGCCCGTAAGGGATGCGCCAAAAGGGAAAATGGTCCAGTTTTAGTGTGTGACACCGCATCCACTGACCACCTCAGATGGTGCGCCTGCACTTCTATGAATTAGGCCGGTTGCCTTTAGCACGTTTAGGATTAAACAAATTCAAAGAATAGTCTACAGTGGAGTAGCCACTACAAAGAATATTCGGTAAAGTAACTAGGGTCAGCTCGCCTTAGGACCTCTAGGATGACCAGGGTAAGCTTTGACTCAACTATGGTTACAAGTATGAAATGTTATAAATAGTTCAATATCACCTTCATTAGAGGGTAAGTATTCTATGATACCAGAGCATTCCATACAAATATTACAAACGAACCTCCGACTTATTTTGTCATCGGAGGGGAAACAACGGGACATCCCAAACTTTCCTATGTGCAGGTCAACGGAGCAAACACCTGGAAGGAGAATACAGTTTATGTGATCCAACACATTGGCGGCGCCGTCTGTGGGAACCTTTGAACAAAAGTCAGCCATGGTTCCACCTGCAACACGAGCAAAGACCATTCAGGAAGTGAATGATGAGGATTCGCTCCAAAACCTGCAACAGCACTTGGGACAGACATCGTACATACCAGTACAAATGGTGCCGCCCCGATTTGCTCAAGAAGAGGGTGCTCCGGAGGAACAAGCGGTTCCTGAAGAGCAAAGATACGATCATGACGTGCCAAGACCCGCGCAGTCTTTTATAGACTCGTCTGTGGTAAGGGCGCCGCCTCGTCGGGTAGAAGTAGCTACAGAGTTTATATTGACACCAGCGTTCATAATGGCTCTCGATGAGCTTTTGGACAGAAGGGATCAAAGGCAGCTGCTCGTGCTGCTCAGAGAGCAAGCGCTCAAGCAGCGCATGAAGCTACATCAAAACCACGAGACGTACCAGGAAACCCACTCAGAGTATTTCTTCCTACAAGTGCTGTCACGGGAGGCGCTATTGTAACAATAGCTCCTGCTCCGGGGGCATTAACCGAAGAGAAGGTCAACGAACTCATTGCTCAAACACTAAAGGAGCAAAAGAATCGAACCATGCCTTACCTACGAGATAGGTCGACGCATCCATTCACTCCAGAAATATTGTCAGTTGCACTGCCAACACACTTGCAACCGACTTTTCAGATAGATACATATAATGGAGATAGTGATCCTGTTTTCCATATACAAAGGCATGAAAATTCTTTGTTGGGGAGGACAAGTGAGGAGATGCATCTGGCATTGCTATTTACTGCTACCTTAGGGGATGTTCCCGCGCATTGGTTCTTCAATCTCCCTAAGGCATCAATAAAGTCATGGGGGGAATTGAAGGACAAATTCATCGTGCAATACATGGGAGGGCGTCGCCTACTAAAAAGTGTGGGAACACTCGATCATATAAGGCAAAAGGGGGGAGAAAGTTTGAGCGACTTTTATTCTCGATTCAATAGAGAGCTAGCTGGAATCGATCAAACCATCACGGAGGGGGAGACCATTCGTGCCTTTATTAGGGGATTGAGTCCAAAGGGTTCGACTTTGTATGACAACTTGAGTGTTATACCGGTCAACACCGTTGAAGAAATGGCTGATAGAGTCAAGTCTTACATAGACTTGGAGATTGGTAGGGAAGGGAGGAAGGTTAACAAAGAGGCGTTCAAAAAAGATCACGCGGAAGGGAAAAGACTGGAGCAGCACCCTTCAATGGGAACGAATAGCTGAGGAAAGCATACCATGGATCAAAAACGTCAACCAACCTCCTAACATGCGACTTATCAACCACCTCAGGGGGCAACTTATGAAACAGCTCCTCAGCCAACCCGCCAAAAGGCTTCAGACTCAATGGGTTCAACACACCTCTGCCGACAAAACCCCAAGGCACCGACACTGGAACCACATACCACAAACGAAAACTTTATTTGACATTTAAGCCCCATGGTGCTATTATAGGTCTTACGGTCCATAAATGACCAACTCCTTCGATGGTCGAGCCCCATAGTGATGGTGGAGTCCCAGCAACCCACCTACGACTACCTGCACCTTTAGTAAACCCTCTGGCATCCGCCACTTCCCAGACCACCCCTTACAAGGGTTCTGAGCCCACACTTTATCTCCTGAAATCAATGCCATGACGGATACCTTCTGGACCATCCGAAACGCTAAGCCCCTCATGATAGAGGGACTACTTCTCTAACACAACCAGGACCAGATAATGTTGTTCAAGAAAAACAAAAGGTCACATCATGTGTACGAGTCACTCATCTTTCACCACGCATGTATGCTCTTAGTCATCTCGGGATCGACGTCCATAGTTCCAACCTATATGAGATACCTTTGACCAATACCCCCTGGAAAACGTAAAAGAGATTATCAACAAAAATATAAGGGAGTAGCATGGAGTCATCATGACTACCCTACGCGACAGGACCTCTTACCCATTCACTCCGTTACTAGTCTTCTTTAGAGTACCTAAAGACGTGATCGCAAGAGTGTGTCACCCACAATAAATAAAATGAGGTTTCTCTGTTACAGAAGACCAACAATGAGACTCACTTTGCGTTGTTATTACCTTAGACCCTCCTGGTTCTTTGGCCTCCCTACGTCATTCGTCGATTTATGTAAGGATCTCAAACCCCACGGACAACGCTAGGAACAAGATCGCCCTTGATAAAGTAAAATAGTAACTTGGTGAATCACTAGTAATTTCTTTGGATGGTTTGATAAGAATGTCATTGTTACTGATTATCATGTAATAGAAAATAAATCGTCTGAGCCTTATATAGAGGCCTGGACTTGACGTACAAGGTGTTTAAGAAGCTCTATTAAGAAAAACCATATTGCAGAGATATTAACTTTGGAGGAGTTGGACATTAGAGCAAAACGTTTCATCAACCTAGAGCGAGAAAACACGAATACTAGACTTTTTTCAAAAAGTATTTATTTTCGAATTTTTTTTTGAAAAAGTATATATATAAAAAAAATATTTAGAAAAATATGTATACGCGCACCCCGGGGTCGCGCCTATTGGACATAGGCGCACCTCAGGGGTACGCCAATTGAATAGGCGCACCTAGGTGAATAGGCGCACCCCAGGGGTGCGCCTGGGGCAAAAGACATTTCGTTTTATTTTTTTAAATCATTTTGTTCGAAAAATGATGACTCGATGTTTAATTAAAAATAAAATTATGTATCTATTAAAAAAATTAAAAAAAAATTATAGTAAGTAGATATTTTAATTGCGATTCAAATGATGCAAAAAATTTTAAATTTGGATTTACGGATTGACTGTACGGCATGCCATAAGTTGAGATATGAAAATTGTACTTCAAAAATTATAACTCGGACCATGTAACTTCAAACTCAACACGGTTAACGCCATTTAGGTCGTAAATCAATTATCTACGTAGGATAATTTTTTGGATTAAAAATACAGTGATTTTGTAACCTCCCATCGTTTACACCCAAATTTGACCGAAATAAGTAAATGTATTAGGTGAGAAATTTAATTATATACTTACTCAAAAAAAATCAAAAAAATTACAGTGCGTAGATAATTTAATTACGAATTAAATGACGCTATGTATATGTATAATTGGTTCAAAGCTCGAAATCTTGTTCATTAGTCAATGAGCGAATACTTAAAAGATATAAAAACAACTTGTGATAGTTTGGCTAACTGTGGGTATCCTATTGAGGAAATGCGACAGATATCGATAATTCTTAATGGTGTTAAAGGTCAATTTGATAATGTCGTAATTGTAATTCATGCGAGATGCAATCCATATGATATTGCATATGTGACCTCTGTTCTGCTGGATGTTGAAGCTCAACAATAAGATATGTTATTTGACTTGTGTGTTTCTGCAAATGTTGTTGTCAATCAGTTTTCTAGATCTAGTCCTAATGAATCAATGAATTCAAGAAGGAAAAACTATCAGGTATCGTTTTCAAGTGTTGATGGCTTGCTTACCACGTATTCCAGTCAGATTCAGTTTCAGCAGTTCAACTATGGCAGAGGTCGTGGTTGTGGTCGTGGCTATGGAAATAATAAAACTCAGTGTTAGTTGTGTGGCAAATTTGGACTTCTTGTGCATAGATACGATCATAGATTCAATATGAATTTCACTGGTGTGAGTGGTCCTTCCTAAAATTTGACTAATACTCCATATGCTCAAATGTCTTATGCACACTGGGAGGATGCTCCTCAAACTGATTCTTCTGCTTGTCACAATAAACCTCTTTCTTCTTCCACAAATCACTCATATCCTAGTCACTGACAGTCTCCCTTACCTAGTGTCTCATCCATACCTGTATCATACTTCTTCTCCTCCTGTTGCATACACCATTTCACATAATGACTCACCATGCCTACATCAACCTTTCATGTCTCACGCTCAAATGTAAGAACTCTTGGTCAGTCTTCAATTCTCACACTCATATGTGTGTCTCACTTGTAGTTCAGGCAGATTCAAGTTGGTTTCCTAATTCTGGAGCTACCAATAATCTTACTAATGTCATTCCAACTCCTCGGATGAATACTGCATATACAAGACCAGGTAAAGTTCTTGTAGGCAATGGTTCATCTCTCCGTATCTCAGCTATAGGTTCATCTGTTATTCCCACGGATTATAGAAAACTCATCATGAACAATATTCTTTATACTCCTTATGCTTCTAAGAATATGTTTCCTGTGTCTCAGTTTGCCAAGGAAAATCAAGTGTAATTTGAGTTCCATGCCTCTTACTGCCTAGTTAAGAATTTTATATATCATAGGTGCTTCTCTAAGGATTTGAGTTAAGTGGTTTATATAAGATTGATTTTTCAGATTTTGTTTCTTAGGATGTGTAAAGCAGGCTAGTAATTTTGTTGATGACTTTTCTGCATATTTTGTAACTACACATTTGCACTCTTCTAAATTATGACATTGTGTCTTTTCAACACTCTATGCGATCTTATGTTGATGAGGATTCTATTGATACATGTTATAACAACTATGAATCTACTTTGAATGAGTCCGATTTTATCTGCTTTGTATCTTGTCTAAGTTCAAATGAATCATCTCAATTGTGGCACATGAGTCTTGGTCACACTTCCAACTCTCTTTTAAGAATTCTCTTCGACTACACAATCTGCTTTGTATTATAGATGCCTATAATCGATATACTTGGATAGATTTCTTGCACAGGAAAAGTGATGCAACCAAAGCTTTCAGTGGGTTTCACACACTTGCTAGAAAACAACTTGGTACACTCTTAAGGCATTCAAATAGATGGAGGATGTAAATTCAAGTTTCTCTCAACGTACCTACCTCAGTATGGCATTGTTCATCGAATCACTTGTCCATACACAAGTCAACAAATCAACATTGTTGAACGCAAACATTGTTACATTCTGGAACTTGGTCTCACTTTGCTAGCTTAGTCATCTGTACCTCTTCATTATTAGACTGCATTTCTCAGAGTTGTGTTCTTGATAAAGCGTTTACCATGAGCAACCATAGATAAATGTTCTCCTCATGCACGTTTGTTCAAATCCAAACCTGATTATTCATTTCTTAGAGTGTTTGCTTGTCTCTGTTTTCCTCATCTCATCCCTTATCGATCACATAAGTTTTCCTTTAGATTTGAACCATGTGTGTTTCTTGGATACTATTCTACTAATCATGGCTACACGTGTTTGTCTTCTTCTGGATGTGTTTATACTTCCAGGAATGTAGTACCAAGTGTCTACTTATAATGGCTACCAAGTGTTTGTTGATCCTCGTGGTGAATTATTTGTCTCTCTTTCACCCAAATGTGTTTCACCATCAAAACATTTTTTTCATTCCATGTGATTCTCTGTTTCAGTCATCTTCACCTATTCTCAGTGTTGATACTCCTAGTTCTACACCAACTCCGGATATGCCTACCTCTCATGATTCATCTCCTGTCTTCAATAATGTGTCTTCTTCTCCCTCTCCTTCTACTGGTAATCCCTCTACTGCTAATACTTCAAATATTTCGTCCTTTTCTTCTACTACATGTGTTGTTTCTCTAGACCCTTCTAATCTTCAGTCATCTCCTACTAATGTTCCTTCAACCGTGTTACCTAGTGGTTGTAGATATATTCCTCAAGGTACCTCTCTTTTTCCACTTTAGAGTCAAATTCAGAATGAGTATGTGCCTCCCTCTATTATCATAGATCATCTTCCTTATTCTGTTTCCTCGGATAATATCTATGCATGCATATATATACCTTTAGATTATTCTCTTGTCCGAATTTCCATCTCTAAATCTTCAAAATGAAAAACATAAGCTTCAGTACCTTCTCTGAACACTCATCCAATCACAACAACATCTAAATCCCATCTTAAGGCTCTTACATCTTACTCCACATCTCCTGATGACTTGTAGAATATGGAACCAAGTTTCATTCATGAGTCTATTCTTTCTCGGAAATGGACATCAACAGTTCAAGAATAACTGTCTACCTTGTTGGATAACAATACTTGGTTAGTTGTGCCTGCCTCTTCTGGAAGAATTCCCATAGGTTCTAGGTGGATTTTCAAAATTAAAAGGCATGCCAATGTAGATATAGCAAGATACAAGGCTCAACTTGTTGACAAAGGGTTCTCTTAAAAATAAGGATTTGATTTTCAAGAGGCATTTAATACTATTGTAAAATCTGCTACTATTAGAATTGTTTTGTGTCTTGATTTGACTCACAAATGGTGTTTAAGACAGGTTGATATTAACAATGCTTTTCTGCATGGTGAACTAACTCAGGAAGTTTACATGGTTTAGCCTTTAGGGTTTGAACAACAGTCATCCTCAGATTCAATCATTCTTGTTTGTAAACTTCAGAAGGCTCTATATGGTTTAAAATAAGCCCCTTGTGCTTGGCTTGAGAAATAAAATCATTCCTTATTCACACTCTTTTATTCACAAATTGCAGTTGTTGATAGTTATTTGTTCATGAAGTCTGCTAATAGTATGTTTGTTTTATTACTAGTTTATCTAGACGATAAAGTCATAACTGTCACGTCTACTAAAATGGTTGAGAGTTTTATAACATTAATTAATGACAAATTCAATCTCAAGGATCTTGGAAGTTTAAACTACTTTCTTGGTATGGAAGTTTCAACTAATGATGATTATGTCAATGCAAATTCAAATGGTTGGTCTGTTATAATATCTTGGTATGTTCAAGATCTGATATCTAAGTTTGGTATGCTAAATGCAAATGGTTTTCCCACTCCTATGATATGTACTTCCCTAGTTTGGACATGTATGGATGCTTACACAAAGTTGTTTTCTGACGAATCTCTTTATCGTAGTACTATTGGCACATTACAACACATTTGTATAACCAGACCACACATACATTTTGTAGATAACAAATTAAGACAATATATCCAAGCACCTTGTTCTAGTTACTGGACAACAGTGTTGGGTATTGATAGTGACGACCCAATAAGGAAAATGCCTCGAAGGCCCAATAACCCTGAAGGGGGTAAACCCAAGATATTCGAACCGGACCAGCCTAAGTCAAAGTCAACCTAGCCCACCATAGAGTGGCCCAGGATCGAGCCCAGGACGATATGGACGCCAAAGGCTCCCTAGCTGGTCGCCATTCTTCAGCAAGTCACGACCTCCTACTGCTCGCCATGGGAGTGCTCGACCCGAAGAGAGCCTTTCCTCTCTCCTCTGGTCCCACCAACCTTTAATAAGGAAGTGGCCACGATACCCCGCGTATCTCAGACACATATTCACTAAGAATTAGATATGGTAACTGCAATATCTCGCCGTAACTGCAATATCTATTATCCAAATCTTCAACAGCACAATATTCACTAAGATATACGGTTTGGTTTCTCCTACTCTATAAATACCTTTGCTTTACATACATTCATTACGTTTTGAGCTATATACACACACATATACTCATTTAAGCATCGGAGAGGGGCCCAGAGACACCCCCTCTGTTGCGATCCCCTACTTGCAGATTCACCGGAGCTAAGGCGAAAGGATTGTTCAACCGTCATCTGGTATTCAATTCACTGCCAGATCAGCAACCAGGAATTCACGATCCAACATTTGATGCAGCCATGAGAACTCGATCACAAAACAACTGCCAGAACCAGACTCGCGAGCAATCCTTGGACAACTCTGATTCCACTGCCGCTTCGCCGCTCCAGCAAGAGGCTGCCAGCCAGGCAACCCCCAATGTCGTTCCTCTGAGGAAGGCCCGAGAACATGTCAGTAATTCCAGACCGACCCCTGCTCCCAACCATACAGAGACTCCAAAACCACAAACAGTCCACATCGTCGGGGAAAACATCCAGTTAACCCGGAGATGAATCATTGCTGGAAGCCATCCTAGGACAGGCTCGTCGACAAGCTCCTGCTCCTCAAGGAAACACTCACCCTGCTTCCACAGGGTTCTTACCGACTGAAACCGCGAATCCTGGCACCACAGCTCCCCAGGAGGATCAGGATATGACATCGGGGCACCAGTCCCTACCCCCGACATCCACCGAACCGTCGGCGGCTACCTACTCCACCAATCCTTCTGGTCCCCCACCGAATGGGACTTCGCCAAATAATTGTACCTTGGACCAGGTTGACGACCTCATCAATAAAATGCTCCAGGAAATGCGACTGACAATCGCAGCTCCCTTCAACGAGCGATCTGCTCATCGCTTCTCCGACAACCTCGTCGCCATCAAAATCCTGAAAGACGTAGTCGCCCGGGCTATACCTGAATATAATGGTGGAGGAGATCCCACCATACATGTCAACAAGCACGAGGCCACTCTTCTGGGTAAGTCAAATGATCCCAATAACTTGGCTTTATTATTTCCATCCACTCTTTCGGGTTCGACTTCGTCCTGGTTCTTCGGCCTCCCTACAGGATCTATAGGAACTTGGGCAGAGTTAAGAAGCAAATTCCTGGAGAGGTACATGGGCGAGCGTCAACTAATGAAAAGCGTGGTCGCTCTAGATGCGGTCAAGCAGCAACCTAGAGAGTCGTTGGCAGATTTTTATGGACGTTTTCATCAAAATGTCACAGAGATAGATCGTCGAATCTCAGATGGGGAGATCATTCGAGCCTTGTATCGGGGATTGGATGTGGCCAACAAGGCCTTGAGAAAGCTGCGCAATAGTTATCATGTGAATGAGATTGAGACGTTGGAGGAACTAGCGTCCAGGGCGAAAGCCGAGGCTAACTTCCCGACGACCTCGGTAAGGGTGGTTCCCGAGCCCCGACGCGATGGTAAGAAGGAGGTGAAGAAGGAGAAAAAGGGAAGAGACAGCAGGCCCCCGATCGAGCCTAATCCAGCGCCCAGAAATCCAGAGGTCCCTGAGTATTTTACGCCTCTAAACAGGCAGATCTCGGCGGTACTAGTCGAGATGGAGAGGAGATCTTTGGCGAGGCCACCGATGCCTCGTAGGGGTGGTCAACCCATGGGGAATGATGTCGAGAGTTATTGCATATACCACAAGTGCAAGGGCCACAAGACTGATGATTGCCGCATTTTGAAGCGGGACATCGAGAAGCTGATTCAGGAGGGAATGCTGAAGGAATTTGTGGCAGGACGAGATAGAAGTCGAACGCCACCTAGGAGACATCGTTCGCCGGCACCTGCTGAACAAACTGATCCATCTCAGAGCAAGAGAAGGGTAAATTTAATTGCGGGAGGATTTGGCGCAGGAGGCGAGGGATCACACACAAGGGAAGTCTACGCGACTCAGATTTATACAGCGGTTCAGCTGGGAAAGCGACTCCGACCTGAGGAGGACATTGTCATCTCATTCTCCAAAGATGATTTGGCACATGTCACCCCCCATAATGATGCTCTGGTTATCACGACTGATATCGACGGCTGTGACGTAATGAGGATTCTGATCGACGGAGGGAGTTCGACAGATATTCTATTCCTGGACGCCTTCGAGAAAATGGGCAAATCCAAGCGTGACCTGAAGAGGGTCGACTTTCTACTGATCGGGTTTGCCGGGAGAACAACTTATCCACTGGGGGCAATAACCATGCCGGTGATTTTGGGCGAGGGATGGAAAAGCATCAAGGTACTGGTCACTTTCTTGGTTGTCGACTCACCTACATCTTACAACGCCATCCTGGGGAGGACCAAAATCAACTCCAACAAGATTGTGGCCTCCACAGTCCATCAGAAGATGAAGTTCCCCACACCCAATGAGATTGGAGAAGTACTTGGCGACCAGCCTTCCTCGGGACAATGCTATGTGAACTGCCTGCGCAGGAATAACCAAAGGGAGGCCCTCGCCATCGAGACAGAGGCCGACCCTCGCGAGGATTTGGCTCGACCAGCGCCTATGGAAGAGTTGGAAGAAGTCGAGGTCGATGGCCCATATAAGAAGGTGCGCATTGGGACCACCTTGAATGAAGATACGAAGCAGGCCATGAAAGGATCTTGAGATGAAAGGAATTTACTGAATTGAGAAGATTGAAGAAGACGCTAATTTCATTCTTGAATCTGAAAAGTTTGGTACATCCTTCCTTATATAGGAAGTGTTGACGGTTGTAATTCTATGTAATTACAAAACAGCCCACATACTTCTATCAATCTACACATCACATCCTAAACTATAATACAAATGTATATATCCTCTAACATTCACCAATACTCTTCACTTTCTTTTATCCTTCCCATCTTCTGTTTGACTTAAAACTTTTGTCTTTGCTTGATGATCCTTGACTTAAGAAATCCTGTCCACAAAATGTCGAAACAAAGAACACAACACTATATATATCACATAGAAGTTTAAGTATGAAACTCATATCAAGACCTTTTAAAACTTCAACCACATCTTATCAAACACAACAAGAATTCTTCTCAAATCCGTGAAGTGATATACTTGTACATGCCCTTGAACACTTTCAATTCACATATTATGGTAGATTGATCATCAATGATACAAAGTTGGCTGGGTTTGTGCCCAACATCTTCTTTTGGCTTTTGTACAAACAATGAACTATAATTACCTATTGCCTGAATCACAGGATGATCACACATTTTCTCCTGTAACTGGCTGGGTTTGTGCCCAACATCTTGTTTTGGCTTTTGTGAATCTAAATGCCTGAGCTTTGTATCCGATCAATCACCATATAATGAATATCAAACATGTACAAAAAACACCATCTTAGTATAGCCCAACACAAATTAGTAAGAGTCCTTTTTGAATCCAACAAGACATAGGAAGATCAAAATATTTTGACTGAACTTCAACCTAAACACATGTGAACATATCATAGTGAGATCCCGAGTTCTCCATTCATGAACATTCATTCAATAGAGTAAGAGTAATCATCATTAGCAGTCAAACATTCATCATCATTATTAAGAAACAGATAATGGGAACCATCTGAAAGTGATAGAAGCTGAGAAAGGTTAGAGGATACTTGAGATACAACTTCATTTGAAGAAGGGTTAATTACCTCAACCGTTACCTATGTTTGACAATGTGACTGAACCGTTCAAACTTGAGCTCAACCGTTACTTAAGTTGACACATGTGACTGAACCGTTACTATCACCTAACTGCCGTTATTTCTTCCCGTTAAGTACCACCATGTGTTTGCCACGTGATTAACTTGTAAGGTGAAATTCCCAAACTACCCCCAACATACTGTCTACTTAACACATCAGCTGATTCTTAGAATCAAGGAACAGAGAGAAGCAGTTTGCGCGCGAAGAACCTCCAGAATCGAAGAACTGAAGAACCGAAGATCTCCAGCCATGAAGTATGATGAATGCTGTCCTATGGGTTCTGAGAACCGTAGAAAGGTTAGATATCAGTCCATCTCTTCTGCGTCTGCGAATGCCAACCACGGAGCTTCGCGTCTGCGAATGTGCTACTGTGGGCTTGTGTGCTCCGTGAAATCAGCTGGTACGTGGCAAAATTTCTCGCGCCGATTCCATGGTTGCCCCAATTTTGAGGTAATTTGACAGTGGGTAACCCTAATTTGCAACCCTAATTCGTTTTGCTGCAGTAATTTGAAAGAACAATGGGAGTTTGCGAAAAAACGAGTTGTTGAAAGTTGACCCAATCGGAAGTTAGTTGTAGTCTTTGTCATTGTTGTTTTTGTTCTAAGTTCAATTGCGAATAATTAGCAGAAGTTAGTTGTAGCTGTGTCTGTAACTGAACTGTGTTTGTAATTGAACTGTGTTTGTAACTGAAACTGAAGGATGAAGAACAATGTGTATTTTGCGAAGGTGGTGACTTATCTTTTCTGAACTGTGATTAAAAGGTGACTTAAGTTTGTGAATTGTGATTAAAAGGTGACTTATGTTCGACGTACTGTGATTAAAAGGTTAGTTAAGTTTGGACATTTTGTTACCCAACCGTTACTAAAATACAGAATCCATCCGAAAACACAGAATCCATAATAATCCATCAAAATCCAGAATTCAGAATACATCCCAAAACATGGTGAATTCTATAATCCAGAACTCATAATACATCAACAACAGAACTCAGAATACATCAACAAAATCCAGAATTCAAAATACATCAACAACAGAACTTGATGCTGCAATTTGCGAAAATGTTCCCTTGGTGGTGTGTTCTTGACAGGTCAGCAGTTCATCTTTGACAGTTCAATGATTGGCGACTTTGTTCCCTGTGGAGTGCAAGTCTGATCTGCATACATCTCCACAACAAAGTGGACATACTCTGAACAAAAAACAACACACTAGTGTCATGAATCTATCCAAAAGGGGTTTTGTATATAAAAACAAATGGTGCTGATTATGATTCTCAGATCTCAGCCATCTATATGGACCCTAATTTCACCACTAAGCTTCAATGCAGCAGACCAACTATTATAATTAACCCACCAACATAAAGCAAATTAAACATTTAAAAAACTAATTTGTTCAATCTCATTCTCGTCACTCTCACCCACTTCATCAATTAACTTCATCAAGTTTGTTCAATCGATTACTGCACATTTCATCGATTTAACAGCAGAATCATCACCACCACCCACTATATTCACGGAAAACAACATATTATGCAGCAATTTACAGCAATTATGCAGCAATTTACAACAATTATGCAGCAATTTACAACAATTATTGAATACACGCCCAAATACGAACATATTATGCAGCAATTTCATCATTTCGTACCGCAAAGCAACATCAAATCCCTAATCTTCAACCTAATCGAAGATTAACGAAGTGAAACAAGGTAGAAGAACACAAACCCAAATCCGAAAATAGAAAGAATGCGAAAAGCCACACAAACCGAAGTTCAATCGAAGCAAAAACACAAACTTACTTCCAGTTGCAGTTCCAAAACGCAATGTCGCCGAGGAGGGTTCCTTCCGTGCTGCAAATCGACACTATCGGGGCGGAAGGAGGTCTGCAAGTTTCGGTTGGAGGGAATGGAGTGTGGAGATGGTTATCAAACAAGGGGGAAACGTTGCAAAGTGACAAGAGGGCATTATTGTCCTTTCAAATGTCTTCAAATCGTTTTAATTAGGTCATGTGCTGTGCACGTGACACTTTGACAGTAAGATTTGACGAAAAGTTCACGGAGTAACCTTTCAGTCACATCTTCAAACTTAAGTAACGTTTCAGCTACACAAAAAAAGATGAGTAACCTTTTAATCACATGGGCCAAACATAAGTAACGGTTGAGGTAATTAACCCTTTGAAGAAATGTGATGAGTTGATTTGAGATATGACATATGAGCTGAAACACTTGATCCTTCGGCCAAGGCTTCAGAAAGTGAACAAACTCCAAGTTTTCTTCGAAGAGGGATGAATGACTTCTCAGTTAGAGGTTTAGTGAGTGCATCCGCCAATTGCTCTGAGCCTGGAACATAATTGACTTGGACCAACCCCTGTGATACCTTTTCACGAATAAAGAAAAGATCCAGTTCTACATGTTTCATCTTAGCATGTTGAACTGGGTTAGCCGCAATAGAAATCATGCTTGTATTATCACACCAAAGCACTGGAACTGATGATAATGATAAACCAAGCTCAGTGAGTAAGGATTTTACCCAAATGATATCACACAATGCATTGGCCATACTGCGAAATTCTGCTTCAGCAGTTGATCTTGAGACCACGGTTTGCTTCTTAGAACACCACACAATAGGATTTCCACTCAAGAACAAGTAATGGCCACTTGTTGACCTCCTGTCATCTGTGTCGGTACCCCAGTCTGAATCTGTAAAGCCTACAAGATCAAGAGAAGAATAACATTTGAATAATAATCCATGATCAATTGACCCTTTCAAATATCTCAAGACTCGTTTAATTGCTGCCCAATGAGCTTCTGTAGGCCTATGAAGAAACTGACTTAATCTGTTAACACTATAGCTTATGTCAGGCCGAGTGTAACAAACATGTTGTAAAGCTCCTACAGTGCTCCTATATAAAGATGGATCACAAAGGGGCATACCTGAGCCAGAAGTGGATGTAAGAAGAGGAAAACCTACCAAAGGTGTGGGAGATGGTTTGCATTCGGCCATGTTAACACGAGACAACAAATCAGTGATGTATTTCCTTTGACTCAATACTTTGAAATCAGGGCCAGACTGAATCTCCATGCCAAGAAAGTAGTTGAGTTTGCCCAAATCCTTCAATGAAAAATGCTCATTTAGACTGGTGATAGTAGACTCAATGAGATCATTACATGAACCTGTAACAACTATGTCATCAACATACACCAAAAGATAAACAAATTTATCAGATATTCTCTTAATGAACAAGCAATTGTCAGATTGAGAACTTGAGAAGGAAAGATTGGTAAGCAAACACTCCCGAAATTTTTCAAACCAAGCTCTTGGAGCTTGTTTGAGGCCATACAGAGCCTTGGTGAGTTTGCAAACCATCATGTTTCCTAAAGCATCTGTAACTTCAAAACCTGGAGGCTGTGACATATACACTTCTTCATGTAAATTTCCATTTAAAAAGGCATTATTCACATCTATTTGTCTTAATGTCCAATGAAATGATAAGGCAAGGGAGAGGATAATTCTGACCGTGGCATGTTTTGCAACTGGACTGAACGTGTCCATGTAATCAAACCCTACCTTTTGAGAGAACCCTTTTGCCACAAGTCAAGCCTTATACCTTTCCACAGTGCCATCTGCTTTCCATTTTATCTTAAAGATCCATTTGCAACCTACAGGATGTCTCCCAGGAGGTAGAGATGTGAGAGTCCAGGTGCCCTTTTCATGTAAGGCTTCAATCTCTTTCTGAAAAGCTTCTCTCCATTCTGGATATTGTAGAGCCACATAAACATTTGTTGGTTCACTCACATCTGCAGTGGAAGCCATCAATGTATTTGCAAAAGACTTAGACTTCGATCTGGTGACCATAGCATGATTTGAAAGTTGAGGACCATGTCTAGAACGTGTGCTAGTTGAATATGGATTAGCCGGACCATTTGCAATTGAAGATGGAGCTTGTAGACCTGAGACAACCACAGTTTTACCATGAGAAGAATGACGAATGTTTGAATCTAAAGCAGGAAAAACAGAATTATGAGAAAGCATATGATCTGAAACAGATGATTCAATAGCATTTGTAGGAGTAGAAATCAGATGATCAGAGCTAAGTCGATCTGATCTTTCAACCGAGACAGGTCTAGACTGATCTGGTGAAGATCTTTGAACATATGACGTTGAACGTGGTGAACTGACTGATTCAGGTTCAACACTCAACGGATCCATATCATGTGACCGAACTCTTGTAGGTTGAATACTTGCATTGTCCTGTAAAGTAATTCCACCAGAATCAGTATTTAGAACAGGTATAGGTATCCATGTTGAACCAGATGTAAACCAAGTTAGACTATCTGTATGACTTGAAGAATTAAAAGAAAGACTTGAAATAGATTGACTATTAGCATGAGGAAAAATGGATTCATCAAACTGAACATGTCGAGATATATATACTCTTCCCATTCTATCAATACATTTATAACCCAAATGAGTAGACGAATATCCTAGAAAAACACATGGTCTAGATCTATAATCGAACTTATGTTTATTAAAGTCACGAACATGCGGAAAACAAAGACAACCAAACACACGAAGAAGAGAATAAGTAGGAAGTTTGTTAAACAGTTTTTCAAACGGAGATTTGTTGTCTAACACAGTAGTAAGCAACCTATTGATCAAATAGACAGCAGTGGCAAAAGCATCAGTCCAGTATTTGAAAGGTACAGATGAATGAGCAAGAAGAGTAAGACCAAGTTCCACTATGTGTCTATGTTTCCTCTCAACCATACCATTTTGCTGAGATGTGTACGGGCAAGTGAATCTGTGCAATATACCAGATGAGATCAAATTAGAATGAAATGAACCTAAGAACTCACCTCCATTGTCGGTTTGGACAGCTTTAATTGAGCAATTCAGTTGTTTTTCAGCAAAACCTTGAAACGTTTTGAAAACCGAGGCTGCATCGCTCTTGTGAGCCAAGAAATACAACCATGTAAATCTCGAATATGCATCAACAAAACTAATGTAGTACCTGGATCCATTCGACATTAGAGGAGCAGGTCCCTAAACATCTACCTGAAGCAATTCAAGAGGAGCTGAGTACACACTCTCAGTCGGATTGAAAGGAAGCTTGTGACTTTTCCCTACTTTGCAAGCTATACACATGAGAGACTTGTAAATCTTATCACTACATGATAATCCATAATTGATAACCTGCTTCAAGACTTGGTTCGATGGATGTCCTAACCTCTGGTGTCACAGAAATGAAGAAACCGAAACATCAGTCACAAGCACATTAGCACCGAAACATTCAGCTTGTTGATGAACCTTTGAACTTGTATCAAGGTCACTTGGTGACTCATTGTGCACCAAAAGAGGAACATCATTATGCTGAATTAGATTGTGCTCAACATCATTGCAAATAAAATCAGAAGATGGACTCTTTGTGGGACATGAGACACCAGAATTATTCACACACCTAACATCAGAATTTTCAACTAAAATAGCATCATGTTTAGAAAGATCAGATTTCAGTTTTCCTTTGGAACATAAAGTAGTAGTAGATACTAAGCCATTTTGCACAGAAACATTCATTTTATTATTACTCAAATCTTTGATAGTAGGACTACATGCAGTATTATGACCTAAAGACATTGAAACTTCAGCATTGGAACACATTGAACCAGAAAAATCAGACTTATCATAGGTGACACTACTACTCACTTTATTCTTGCTACCACTACTTGAATGAGTCTCCATATGATCACACACAGACTTATTTATAGAAGCACACACAGGAAATACTACAGACGAAGAGTTGGCATACGCAGATGAAGACACAAGCAACTTGTAGAGCCCATCCGCTTCAGTTCCCTCCAGAAGCACTTGATGTGTGGTCAAGTCCTTCGCAACACAACCATGAGGAAAAAACACAAAATAAGCATGATTATCCTTTACAAATTGAGAAACTGATAACAAGTTCTTAGTAATATTAGGGGCAATAAGAATATTTCTTAGTATAACAGATCTATTATTGTAATGAAGACGAGATGTACCTGTGTGAGAAATTTCTATAGTATTTCCATTTCCAACACAAATTTTACCTTGACCATTATACGAGGTTGCATTAGACAAGTTCATAGGGGAATTTGTGAGGTGATGAGATGCTCCCGAGTCTGGAAACCAAGCAGATTGAACCAAATTGAATTCAGGTGGCAAGTAAAATTCAGTAGCGTTTGCTTGACCTCTCATGTAGTTTTGATACTATGGCTGTGCTTGAGAAGTGACACCACTGAAGTTATGATCAAACCTGTACCAACACCTTGCCACAAGATGTCCAAATTTGCCACATAGTTGGCATTGTGGCTTGTTGGTGTTGTTATTGCTTCCTCTACCTCTTCCTCGACCATATAAGTTAGGAGGTGGATAACCTTGCTGAGCATACACATTTGTTGAAGGTGGAGCTTGGTAGAATGACGATTGATTTGGTATAACAGGAGTTGAAACCGAACCAGGAGCTTAAATTGAACTAGGAGCTGCTTGAGCATTGAATACAACTGAATGCGAACCACTTTGCAGTTGGTTATCTTGTTGTCGAGCCTCCGCATCCAACAAGACACTTGATACTCCAGCTAAATCATATGTTTGTCTACTTGCAGTGATAACAACCACTATATGTTCATAATCAGCAGTCAATCCAGCAAGTATGGTGCTGATTTGCATCGTCTCCGAGATGGGATGATCGGAACTTCTTAGGCTATCACACAGCAATTGCATCCTTCCAAGATACTCATGCATCGAGATGTATCTTTTCCGTTGAGATTGCAATGAACACAACAACCGCATAACCCGAGTCGTAGAAGCAACAGAAAAATCTGATGAAGAGCTTGCCAAATCTCATGTGAAGACTTACATTGAACGAGATTAGGTAGCAGTGGTGATGAAATCGATGTCAACAACCAAGAAGCTAGGGAACTATCCTGTTCTTTGTAAGCTCTGTATGCAGGATTAATCACCTTTGTTCCATCTGCATTTAGAACGAACTCTTCTACTATAGCCGAACCATCAAGGTGCTCTTCAAGTCGATGGCTAGAAATTGTGAAGCATATTTGTTGTTTACATTGAAGATAGTTTGTTTCATCTAACTTGAGTGAATAACCTTGTTTGAGAACTGTTTGGAGTGAAATCCATCGAAGTATTCTCTGAAAACCAGAATCAAACACACTAACAAACAATATCTAAAAGAATTGATCACAATGAGGAAAACAACACTAGAATGATGCAACACTATAATGATTCACTTTATCACGCCTTAATCTTCAAAAGCAGGTACGAAATATGTTTAAAAACTCAGAATCAAACACATAACGAATTCAGATCAATCATGAACAGAACTGGACATCACTTGCATTAACAGAACAAAACAGGATACCAGATGAACAAACCAGAGTTGTGCATAAACCCGATGAACATAAAATCAGATCAGCGCATATATCTTTTCAATTGAATAATCTTCAATAACAAGATCTGATTTCGATTGAATTCAGAACTCTACCTCAGCAACAAAACGAATCACACAACCAGAACAGAAACATCAACTTGAATGTAAAACAGAGCAAGCGAAAACAGCACTGTGATTAGAACGGGAGAAGAAACAGAACTGTGATGAAGATCCTATCAATTCTCGTCTAAAACAAGATCTGAGTTCGATTGAAATCAGAACTCAACCTCAGCAACAAAACGAATCACACAACTAGAACAGAAAGATCAACTTGAATGTAAAACAGAGCAAGCGAAAACAACACTTTGATTAGAACGGGATAAGAAACAGAAATGTGATGAATATCCTATCAATTCTCGTGTAAAACAAAACCAATAGATGCTAGACTTGAACTAAAATTGAATTCTGATTGAAAACCTTACAGATTGATATCTGAACCACAGTTTATGTCACGATTGAACCTGAATTTGGTGAACACCAGGAAGACAGCTATGAACTGATGAAAGACTCTAAATCCTTACTGAAATTGAACGAAAATCACACAGACTTCACAACCTGGAGCTATGATACCATGAAAGGATCTTGAGATGAAAGGAATTTACTGAATTGAGAAGATTGAAGAAGACGCTAATTTCATTCTTGAATCTGAAAAGTTCGGTACATCCTTCCTTATATAGGAAGTGTTGACGGTTGTAATTATATGTAATTACAAAACAACCCACATACTTCTATCAATCTACACATCACATCCTAAACTATAATACAAATGTATATATCCTCTAACAGTCCATGACTGCCCTCCTCAGGGAATTCAAGGAGCTCTTCGTCTGGCAGCTGAGTGACATGCCAGGTATCAGTACAGACATTATCTCTCACGAGCTCAGGATAGACCCTTCTATCAAGCCAATCGATCAGAAAAGAAGATCGTTCGGGACAGACAAACGCCTGGCGATCAGACAAGGGGTTAGCAGGCTGATTGAAGCTGACTTTGTCAGAGAAGTAAGATTCCAGAGCTGGGTCACCAACCCAGTTTTGGTCAAGAAGTCAAACGGCAAGTGGAGGATGTGTGTCGACTTCCGCGACCTGAACAGAGCTTGCCCTATGGATTCCTATCCCCTTCCCAGGATTGATCAGTTGGTCGATGCTACCTCTGGTCACGAGATGCTGAGCTTCATGGATTCCTTTTCAGGCTACAACCAGATAAGCATGCACCCAGATGATGAGGCTCATACTGCCTTTTATGCAGACGGGGACATTCTTTGTTACAAGGTGATGCCCTTCGGTCTAATCAACGCCGGGGCGACTTATCAGCGGATGGTGAACCGCCTGTTCCAAGACATGCTGGGGAGAAACATGGAAGCTTATGTGGACGACATGCTCGTCAAAGCCATCAAGGGCAATCCTCACACAACAGACCTCCGTGAAGCTTTCGAATGTATGAGGACACATAGCGTTCGCCGAAATACTACAAAGTGCGCCTTTGGGGTCAAGTCTGGTAAATTCCTGGGATTCATGGTCAGCGAACGAGGTATGAGGCAAACCCGGAAAAGCTCAAGGCCATAGAATAGATGAAGTCGCCAACATGCCATAAGAAGGTGCAATGCCTAAATGGCCGCCTAGCTGCTCTCAATCGCTTCCTCTCCAGGGCGAGCAACAGGTCCCTCCCGTTCTTCAAAACTCTGAGGGCCAACCGTAAGTTCATTTGGAGGAATGACAATTCAAGATGTACTATTCCTAGAAAAGGCCTTATGTTCAGTTCTTGATAACAGAGCAGCAGTCTTCAACATTCAAGGACAGGTCACATGGATGACTCCGTTCCAGAATTTCTTAAAAGAGGGGATCCTCCCAGAAGACGAAGGCGAATATACGAGGATAAGACGACTTTCAGCCAGTTACCTGATTATAGATGGAGAACTCTACAGGCGAGGCTATTCGACTCCTTACTTAAGGTGTGTTGCTCATCCAGAAACAGAAAGGGTTCTTCAAGAAGCTCATGAAGGGGTGAGAGCATGTCACGAAGGTGCTCGATCATTAACAAGAAAGATCTTCAAGCTGGGATACTATTGGCCAACTTTGGGAAAATATGCGGCTGAATTAACGCAAAAGTGCGAGACTTGCCAGCAATTTGCACCACGATCAGGTCGACCGCCAACACCATTGTCCCTAATGGCCTTTTGCTCAATTGGGGATGGATATATTGGGTCCTTTACCTATTAGCACTGGTCAACGCACTCACATCATAGTGGAGATCGACTACTTCACAGAGTGGATAGAGGCAAAAGCTTTGGCTTCTACAACGAGATTTCAAGTCATCAAGTTCCTGAAGATCAACATATTTTCCAGGTTTGGTATTCCTAAAATACTTATCAGTGGCAATGGTCCGCAATTCATAGGAAAGGAGCTCAAATGGCTCTGTGAAGAATACCATGTCGACCATCGTTTCAGCTCAGTGCATCATCCTCAAACGAATGGGGAAGCTGAAGCAGCCAACAAGGTTGTTTTAGCAGGACTCAAGAAAAAGGTTCGAGCATTCAAAGGAAATTGGGCAAAAGAACTGGAAAACGTATTATGGGCTATCAGAACAACGCCTAAGACAGCCACTGGAGAAACACACTTCAGTTTAGTGTACGGATCAGAAGCAGTGGCACCCGCCAAAATAGCAGTGCCTACCCATAGAATCCTACACTTTAACACTGAGGCGAACGAAGTCGAACGCAGGACTGACCTCGACTTGGCAGAGGAAAAGAGGTGGCAATCAGAAAAGACACAAGCAAAGATGTGTCTGGCGACCGCTCAATACTTCAACAGAAAAGTCAGCGCTCGCTAATTTTTCGTGGGGGAGATGGTTATGAGAAGGAATGAATTTACAAGACTGGATAGTCAGAATAAGCTTTCAGCTAAGTGGGAAGGCCCATACAAGGTAGTAGAGATCGCTGCCCCAGGATCCTACTATTTGAAAACCACTGGAGGAGAAAGGTTACCTCGTCCATTCAATTTTGAACATTTAAGGAGATTTCATACATAGCTTGTAAATCAAAATGTTATGTCAATAAAAACAATTCATTCTTTCATAAAGCATGACCACTCGAATCAAATCGAAGAAAAAGCTCTGACGCCAAAGTCAGGCCAAAAGCCCTAACGCCAAAGTGAGGCCAAAAGCCCTAACGCCAAAGCCAGGCCAAAAGAACTAACAACAAGAGTTAGGCAAAACCAAAAGCCCTGACACCAAAGTCAGGACAAAAGCCCTGACGCCAAAGTCAGGCCAGAAGCCCTGACGCCAAAGCCAGGCCAAAAAATCTAGGAACAAGGTTGGGCAAAAACCAAAAGCCCTGATGCCAAAGTCAGGCCAAAAGACCTAGCAACAAGATTAGGCAAAAACCAAAAGCCCTGACGCCAAAGTCAGGCCAAAAGACCTAGCAACAAGGTTAGGCAAAAACCGAAAGCCCTGACGCCAAAGTCAGGCCAAAAGACCTAGCAACAGGGTTAGGCAAATCAAAAGACCTGACGCCAAAGTCAGGCAAAAAGACCTGATACCAAAATCAGGCAGGAACCCTGACGACGAAGATAATCAATCCATCAAGGAAACTATCTTCTTATAAGTTGGACAAATTTTAGAGAAATTATCTGCTAAGGGTGACAATTCCTTCATGAAGCGAATTTTGGAAGATGGACAAGGAGTCTTAAGCGATCACTATGGAAAGTGAAGCTTCAAGTAACAAGTTCCTTTCGTAGAGGCGAGCACTCCAAAAGTTTAAACTTCAATAAGGTTATACATCTTCAAGCCTAGAAGTCTATACTTTTAAGTCTTAAGATATTTTCCTTAAGGAGTTTATACTTGGCGAGATAAATGAATGATTCAATGAAGTCTTATCATTTTTCGCCTAAAGAAAAGTCCAAAAACCCTAAGGGTCGAGACACTCATAAAGTGAATAAAAGTCGAAGGTCATTATGACTAAGACCTCAGAGGAATCGCCAACGCATTCAAAGTCAAATAAACATAAAGGCTTGCGAATATAGAAGGCGTTCAATATTATAAAGAAAAATAATAACCGAGTCTGAATTCGAAAAATAATTACAAGGAAGGATAAAAACTATCATCCAAGACAAGTATCTAGAAACAAAAGCAGCATATGATCGCCAGAAAGGTGGAGGCTTCAGGCCTTGGGGTCTTCAGGAGCAGGAGTACTTGGCTCGCCTTCGGGGGCAACCTCCTCGACAGCAGCAGCTGGGTCGACCTCTTCTGCAATAGCTGCGGGGGTTTCCTAAGGAAGGGAACTCCAGAGGAAGGACTTAAGGGACTTGACTTCCTGAATAGGGAAGTTGGGATCAACCGCCTGGACATCCTCGACCAGGACTTGGAGGAAGTCGGCAATCTCCGACTTCATCACCTCCAAAGTGCAGTCAACGAACTCTTCAGAGGCCTTGAAGTCGTTAACCACACTTTAGGGGGGGGGAGGAACAGACTTCACTGCGCAGTCAGCTGTTCCTTTTCCTCCTCCAGGGCGATCCCCTGGCTTCAGGAGCGTCCCTCTGGGACTCAGCGGCGACCCGTTGAGCCTCTGCATCTTCCCTTTGGGCTCGGGCCTCCATAAGCTCAACCTCCAGGCGAGCCCTGATAGCCTCCCCTTCATCTAAGCACCGATGAAGGGCTGCAGACTCTTGAAGGGCGACCGCTGCATCGGCTTCCCTCCTCTTCACATATGCAAGGAGTCTTTCTTCCTTCCTGAAGAACTCTTCCCGGGCACCCTCCACCAAGGAAACTGCCGCGTCAGCAGTCGACTTTATGGCCTCCATCTGCCCTGGGGAGAACCCCGTGCTCCGGTACTGCTCCAACTCAACAAGCAGGTCAGTTTGCTTGTTGGCGAGCTCTCCGACGATTCGACCGACCGCCACCTTTTCTCGAACGAGCTGGCAACAAAGAGTAAAAAAGTTGTTAGGCTATGAAAAAGAGCAAGCAATGTGAAAACATAGCGAAGAGTTGAAGTCTTACCAGAGCAATTCGATTGAAATGGGTCCTCATGAATCCCTCGACATGGTGCAGCTCCGAGGGAACCACGAAGCGATCCCTGGGAGGAATTATCCCCTCAAGGAGTCGCATGCATAAATCTGTGTTGCCCCGGAGAAGTCTCCACAAGGGAACCAAACGCCTCGAGAATTCGTAGCCTTGGGCGGCTGGAACATGATCGCCAAGGAGCAGTACTCCTCGGGAGGAGTCTTCGAAGTGCTGGGGGCATCAGACCCCTTCTTCCGAGTCCCAGATCCCTTGGGAGGAATAGGGACTGAGGACTCGGAAGGAGAAGGGGCCGCCAAGGTTAAAGTCTTCTCCCCGGGGGCAGTAGAGCCCTTAGGAGGAGGAGGAAGACTCTTGGGAAGAACCGTGCGGTCCTCGCTCCTGACCTTCTTGGCAGGGGGAGGAGGAAGGTCCCGGGCCACATCAGCGGTGGGCTTCTCTGCAAAAGAATAAGCAGATATGTTAAAACCCAAAACTTCAAAGTGTGGAAACAAAGATCAGTGTATAGAAAGGCAATGTACCTAGTTGGCGAGGGCCCATAGTGGCCAAGGGAAGTTCCTCCTCGGGCTTCCTCTTAGAGGAACGCCTAGAAGGAGGAGGAGGAGGAGGATTCGGCGACGCCTGGTCCGCGGACAACCCCGTCTTTCCCTGGTCATCAAAGAGACCTATGAGTTTTCGGCCCCGGTTGCCTACAACCAATAAACAGAAAAATGATTAGAAGAATTACCCAATCATCAAAAAGTGCGTGGCCTGATGAATGCCCGCCATCTCGAGCATATTTTCGGTGGTCTCCGCCACCGAATGGATGGGGTGAAAACTGGATGATCGATGCAAACAGAACAGGTCATCGATGGCATTCCGGTCGCTCCCGGATAGCTCGTCGAATGCAGGAGGGAACTCCCTATCTGTCGTAGACAACTTCCAAGACACGCCCCCTTGTAGAAGAAGTAAAACTTCTTATAGTTGGATTGGTGGCCCGGAAATCGTCGACCGACAGGACATGAACGTTCCAACTCCATGACTGGCCCTTCCATTCCACGAACTTCGGCTACCGGGACTGGAAGTGCTGGAGGTGGTTCGTCCCAACAGCCAATCGGAAAAAGCACCGAAACAAGGCCACTGAATACGTCCATTCTTGACGTATAAACAGGAACTTGAATCCATCCCATATCCTAATGGCGTTGGGTACGAGCTGAGTGGGATGTATCCTGTAAAACCGGAACAACGCCTGCAAATCCTCACAGAGAGGAAAACGCAACCCAACATTGATCTGGGTCGCATAAATGTAGACCTCTCCATTGCGAGGCTAATGCAGACCCAGGCCTGGGTATCTAGGAGCATCCACTGCACCAAAACCACCAAGCGCCCCTACCGTCTTAACATAAGCCAGCTTCAGTTCGTTGGGCTTGGCATCTACTCGAGCAGTTCAGATATGGCAAGAACAAGTATAAAAATAAAGAAAACAGGGGATACTCTCATAACGGAGCAATAAAACAGAGTATTTACCTTTTGGAGAAAAGATGGGTGTGTGGATTTCCAGCCCATCCACCACCACAGGCGTGGCTGCGGACCTTCCAAGGTCAGTCTGCCTCTCAGTCGAGGCTGGTGTATAGCCATCCCTAATGGTCAGGGGGCGTTGGTGTTCTTCGGCACCTTAGGGGACGAAGAAGAGGTCTTGTTGGCCGTCTGCTTGGTCTTTCCGGTTTGGCTGCGGGTGGCCATGGATTGTGCTAGGATGTGAATTGGGAAGATTGACAAGAAGAAAGGAGAAGTTTGCAGAGAAGGATATCTGAAAACAGAGAAAGCTCTAGAGTCTGAAGGAATGAAAACGTAAAAGACAAAATGAGGGAACTGCTGTCCCTGATATAGACAAAATAAGAATTAACCGCCATAGACAGAATCTAAACGCCACAGAAGAATAATTGCACCTTTTTGGAAAAAATTGAAACAATGTCAGAATTCTAAGAGAAACCTCGGGGAGACAAACGGTCGGCCAGTGCAGAAAGCGGTCAGACTACCCTTGGGTTACGGAATATTAAATGACAGGCGTGCTTCAAGTGACCGTTCGACTTCTGGATGACTGTGCAGTTATTAAATGCTAAAGTCCATCAAACAGACAAGGTGATCGCCAGCGCAATAATAGGCATTTTTAGGAAATCCCTTTTATAGGTAATGATCGCCTAGCATAGAAAGGTAAACCTTCGCAAGCCTAGACTGCCTCGAGTGATCGCCAAGAAGGAATAAATCGAAGAATATTCCTTTAGCCTTGGACAATGGGATGACTGATCGCCAAACAAGCATGAAGTGTCCCTAAAGTCTTGAACCACAAAAAGAGACAAGGAAAACCAATTCTAAAGTGTCACTATCTTAAACCCTACCAAGGAATCAAGCTCGACTGAAGGAACTTCAATCAAGCTTCGGGGGCAAATGTTGGGTATTGATAGTGCGTCCCAATAAGGAAAAGGACTCGAAGGCCCAATAAACCCAAGATATTCGAACCGGACCAGCCTAAGTCAAAGTCAACCTGGCCCACCATAGAGTGGCCCAGGATCGAGCCCAGGACGATATGGACGCCAAAGGCTCCCTAGCTGGCCGCCATTCTTCACCAAGTCACGACCTCCTACTGCTCGCCATGGGAGTGCTCGCCCCAAATAGAGCCTTGCCTCTCTCCTCTGGTCCCACCAACCGTTAATATGGAAATGGCCACGATACCCCGCGTATCCCGGACACATATTCACTAAGGATTAGATATGGTAACTGCAATATCTCGCCGTAACTGCAATATGTATTATCCAAATCTTCAACAACATAATATTCACTAAGATATACGGTTACCTTATACGATTTGGTCTCTCATACTCTATAAATACATTTGCTTTACATACATTCATTACGTTTTGAGCTATATACACACACATATACTCATTTAAGCATCGGAGAGGGACCCAGAGACACCCCCTCTGTTGCGATCTCCTACTTGTAAGTTCACCGGAGCTAAGACGAAAGCATTGTTCAGCCGTCATCTGGCATTCAATTCACTGCCAGATCAGCTGGATTCATGTTCCTAAAAAGGGGAAGCAAAATCCACGACACTCCACCTTAGAAGAAGTTGAATAAGTATTGTTTATTGTAGTTGGTCGATCGAAAATCAACTACAAGTCGGAACCTAGTATCCGAATCCCTTTACCTGCATTCACCATTTTTTAAAGTGAGGCGACTCAGCTGGAAATGATGAATGCTCTGTTGACATTTGGACAACTAGTAAAAGCATTGGAAGAGGTTTAAAGAATACGTTCCCTCCTGCAGAGCGAAAAGTATTCTAAAACCTATCCACATATTTAAGAAATTAGGTAATGTTGCTATGCGGTACCTCGATTTGAATGCAAACTCGATGATAGTTTATTCCAGCAGACGTAAATCGATCCTACCCGTTGTAGTTGATCTGAGCATCTACAAACAAGGAATTGTTGGAGGGGTACCTCCAGGTCACTCTCTAGTGCCTAAATGAGTATGCGTTGGTCGAAGTAATAATTACTGTATATTCAAAAAAGCTTGTCATATGCGAGAAAAGGTAAAATGTATTTATACATGTTGAGCCCTAGTATCTTAGTGGCGATAAAGTAGCGCTACCTAACGGGGGTTGGAGGGAGATATATCACGTCCTATATCATAGTAACAGATAGACTTAGATCCTTAGTGATAGATCGTATCTTTATTGGATGTCAGTCATTCTTTCACCGCGGGGATCATGTTGATGTGGTCACCTTAAAGATGTCTTTTTTGCATCACGACAGAGTGAGGGACTCGTATAGTATTAGTCGAGAGGGTTAGAGTTAGGCAACCATCGAGGTTAGCTTCAATACTTGCTCGTACAGTGTCTTTGTGCTTGCCCGATGTCTTAGTGCTTGTTTGATGTCTCTATATTTATGGTACATTCTTAGGGAGTCATGTCCTACGCACTCGTACAAGGTCCTTGCTTGAAATTTAATTTTGGTTGAATTTCTACCTTCGTGCCTTTTAGGTGACTGTGGCTTGGGTTGAATTTCTACCTTGGTTTAATTTTGGTTGAATTTTTATGATATTTTTCCTTTAGGTGCTAGGTGTTTCAAGGAATGAAACATGGTATGAGATCACCCTTCGAACCAAACCGTTTGAGGCAAGGTCTGAGAGTGATCTCGTTCCCAGCAACGTTCTTCATTTGAACCAGGCCATTATCAAACTTTTTGTTTATGCAATTCGTATGGCTTGATAGTGAGAGAATCGTGATGATCCATCTGGTTGTTGGGTCCCCGATTTAAAATGTGTGACTTAGTGTATTGTATTACTTTTGTCCCAATTTTTCGGGACTCTTCGTTATCCGTTTTGCGTGCATATCTTCCAATACTAGTATTTTTCTCCTAGGAAGGGATAAACCTATTTTCGATTTACCAAGCGGCAGTTGCGGTCTATTCGAAAGTCAATTGCATACCCCTGAGTCAGTTATCATCTTTTTCGTCATTTAATGATTGTCATTACTTTGTACTTTTTTATTTCATCTTCCCAAACAGTTTTATCATTAGGGGACAGTCATATTTAATGACGGGTGTCTTTTATAAATAATTGGCCTTTACCGTTTGCATTGTGTTTTGACCTCGTGTTTTGATATTTCGATTAGAGACCATATCGAGTTTTTAGTACAATAGGCTCTTCTACTGATTTTTGAATTTTTCCTTCTTCCTTATTTTTCCATACCTTTTGAATCATGTTTAATTTTGTTATTTTCTCAAAGTCTTTCCTTCTTCAAAGGATCCTTCTGCTTTAACAATGGGTTCGCATAGTGAAGAATCTTCTTTTGTTCCAGTTTGTGGTTTTTCCTCTTACATTTTGCGTGAATCTTCTACTATGGCCCCTTCTTGAAGTTTCGTTCGTAGTGTGTGTTGGATCGTAAACTTCTAATTACTGATCTGGCAGTGAATTGAATGTCAGGTGACGGTTAAACAGTGCTTTCGCCTTAGCTCCGGTGAATCTGCAAGTAGGGGATCGCAACAGAGGGGGTGTCTCTGGGTCCCTCTTCGATGCTTAAGTGTGTATATAGCTCAAAACGTAATGAATGTATGTAAAGCAAAGGTATTTATAGAGTAGGTGAGACCAAACCGTATATCTTAGTGAATATTGTGTTGTTGAAGATTTGGATAGTAGATATTGCAGTTACCATATCTAATCCTTAGTGAATATGCGACCGAGATACGCGGGATATCGTGACCACTTCCTTATTAACGATTGGTGGGACTAGAGGAGAGAGGCTAGGTTATCTTCGGGGCGATCACTCCCATGGCGAGCAGTAGGAGGTCGCTACTTGATGAAGAATGGCGACCAGCTATGGAACCTTTGGCGTCCACATTAGTCTGGGCTCGATCTTGGGCCACTCTATAGTGGACCAAATGGACTTTGACATGGGCCGGTCTGGTTCGAATATCTTGGGTTTATCCCCTTTAGGGTTATTGGGCCTTCAACGCCTTTTCCTTATTGGGCCGTCACTATCAATACCCAACATTTGCACCCGAAGCTTGATTGAAGTTTATTCAGTCGAGCTTGATTCCTTGGTAGGGTTTGAAATAGTGACACTTTAGATTTGGTTTTCCTTGTCTCTTTTTGTGGTTCATGACTTTATGGACACTTCATGCATGTTTGGCGATCAGTCATCCCATTGTCCAGGGCTGAAGGAGTATTCAACGTTTTATTCCTTCTTGGCGATCACTCCAGGCAGCCTAGATTCTTGAGGGTTTACCTTTTTCTATTAGGCGACCATTACCTTTGAAAAGGATTTTCCCAAAAAGGGGCTATTTAGTGCGCTGGCGATCACTTTGTCTGTTTGATGGACTTTAGCATTTAATAACTGCACAGTCATCCATAAGTCGAACGATCATTTGAAGCACGCCTGTCATTTAATATTCTGTAACCCAAGGGTAGTCTGATAGCTTTCTGCACTGGCCGACCGTTTGTCTCCCCGAGGTGTCTCTTAGAATTCTGACATTGCTTCAATTTTTTTCCAAAAAGGTGCAATTATTCTCTGCGTCGTTTCGATTCTGTCTGTGGCGGTTACTCCTTTTTTGTCTATATAAGGGACAGCAGTTCCATCATTTTGCCACATCCAATCCTCGATAGAAGGCTCGAATGATCTCTCCATCTGAGACTCGGCGATCTATCTCCGTGACGTTTTGATGAAAACGTCCATAAAAATCGGTCAGCGACTCTCTAGGCTGCTGCTTGACCGCTTCCAGAGAGACCACGTTTTTCATTAGTTAGCGCTCGCCCATATACCTCTCCAGGAATTTGCTTCTTAACTCTGCCCAAGTCCCTAGAGATCCTGCAGGGAGGCCGAAGAACCAGGACGAAGCCGAACCCGAAAGAATGGATGGAAATAATAAAGCCAAGTGATTGGTATAATTTGACTTACCCAGAAGAGAGGCCTCGTGTTTGTTGACATGTATGGTGGGGTCTCCTCCACCACTGTATTCAGGTATAGCCCGGGCGACAAAGTCTTTCGGGATTTTGATGGCGACGAGGTCGTCGGAGAAGGGATGAGCAGATCGCTCCTTAAAGGGAGTTGCGACTGTCAGTCGCCTTTCTTGGAGCCTTCTATTAATGAGGTCGTCCACCTGGTCCAGGGTGCAATTTTTTTGCGAAGTCCCGTTCGGCAAGGGACCAGAAGGATTGGTGGAGTGGGTAGCCGCTGGCGGTTCGGTGGATGCCGGGGGTAGGGACTGCTGTCCCGATGTCATCTCCTGATCCTCTTGGGGATCTGTGGTGACAGGATTTGCGGTTTCAGTCGGTAAGGGCCCTGTGGCAGCGGGGCGAGTGTTTCCTTGGGGAGCAGGAGCTTGTCGGCGAGCCTGTCCTAGGATGGCTTCCAGCAGTGATATCATCTCCGGGGTTAACTGGATGTTTTCCCCGGCGATGTGGACAGTTTGCGGTGCTGGAGTCTCGGTATGGTTGGGGGCAGGGGGCAGTTTGGAATTACCGACATGTTCTCGGACCGTCCTCAGGGGAACGGCATCAGGTGCTGCCTGGCTGGCAAGCTCTTGCTGGAGCGGCGAAGCGACAGCGGAATCAGAGTTGTCCGAGGGTTGCTCGTGAGTCTGGTTCCGACGGTTGTTTTGTGATCGAGTTCTCATGGATGTATTACTCGATTCCCACAGACGGCACCAAATGTTAGATCGTAAACTTCTGATTGCTGATCTGGTAGTGGATTGAATGCCAGGTGACGGTTGAACAACGCTTTCGCCTTAGCTCCGGTAAATCTGCAAGTAGGGGATCGCAACAGAGGGGGTGTCTCTGGGTCCCTCTTCGATGCTTAAATGAGTATATGTGTGTGTATATAGCTCAAAACGTAATGAATGTATGTAAAGCAAAGGTATTTATAGAGTAGGAGAGACCAAACCGTATAAGGTAACCGTATATCTTAGTGAATATTGTGTTGTTGAAGATTTGGATAGTAGATCTTGCAGTTACGGCGACATATTGCAGTTACCATATCTAATCCTTAGTGAATATGTGCCTGAGATATGCGGGATATCGTGGCCACTTCCTTATTAACGATTGGTGGGACCAGAGGAGAGAGGCTAGGTTCTCTTCGGGGCGAGCACTCACATGGCGAGCAGTAGGAGGTCGCTACTTGATGAAGAATGGCGACCAGCTATGGAACCTTTGGCGTCCACATTAATCTGGGCTCGATCTTGGGCCACTCTATAGTGAACCAAATTGAATTTGACATGGGCCGGTTTGGTTCGAAATCTTGGGTTTACCCCCTCCAGGGTTATTGGGCCCACGAGGCATTTTCCTTATTGGGTCGTCACTATCAATACCCACCACATTGGTCCAAGCACCAAAATCAAAATAAGAACACTGTCATCTATTCTGAAAGCTCAAGATGCTAATTAAAGGCATATTACTGTGTCTTTTTAACATATTCACAATTTTAACTTAGTTCATTCTCACTTCCAGAAGCGTATAGTTCACTCAATGCAGCTGTTAAATAGCCCGAGGAATCCAACACAGCTTGATGGCATGTCATATTAATCAAATGATACTAACTATAGATCAACTCCTTGATCATATCTCCCTAACAGAAAAATCTGATATCCAGCTGCTAAAAACACTTACTGGGAGATCGTGGCGTGGATGGGCGGGAAGGATTTGACTAGGCGGGGCGGGGCGGGACAGGACTGGGTTGGACTGTAATCCCGTCAGTTAGGGACACAGTCTCTCTTGGCGAGACTGGGTGGAGCGGTTGTGAGTTGGGCGAGGGCAATCGTTCTCTGTATCTGGCAGGTGGTGTCCGACAACACACGTGTTGCTAGAAGGGCTTCCCACTAAGCTCTGATGTCTCAGCTGGGAGGCGCGACGAGATTCACTGTGAGGAGACGAAGAAGACCTAGAAGTTAGAAGAGATACGCAAACACTGAAATTAGGGTTACCTGTAGTCTGTTAGGGGTTATGATATAATTACATTGTTTGAAGTAGATGATTGCCGTGAGCTATAGGTATGTTTCATAAATCTTCTATTGTGTTTCTTGAGTATTCTATAATCTGATTGTAATTCTCTCATTAGGATCAGTCCTAGGCTATAAATAGAGGTCATTGTCTCTTGTAAGAACTTAACTTGCTATTGAAGTAATTTCTCTGTTCTTGAGCTATCGATTCTGTTATTTCTGTTATAACAGAATTAGTTGCTTCCTTGCTAAGCAATCTTCATCTTCATCTCTTTGATTCGATTTCTTGCTCAAATCGTCTAAAATGGTATCAGAGCTATACGAATCTGCGGATTACATCCAGTAATCTCGTCGTTCACTTCATCATTCATCCATCTCAGCTGCTGCGATTAAAGTTCATCGGAAGCTGCTGTTCGCGGATCATCAATGGAGGATGCTCTTCCACCTGCATTTTCGAACAAGAAGATCTGTCTATTGACTGGAGATGACAACTTTCAGTCATGGAAACAGCAGGTACTTCTTGCTGTTAGAGGATTTGACCTCGAATCTCATTTATATGGTGTTCAAACTGTGCCAACTCACATCACTAATGAAATTGGCAAAAATCTACCCAATCCTGCCTATGCGAAATATAAACAGAGAGATAGTTCTTTAGCTTCTTGGTTGCTAGTGTCGATCTGTCCTCAGGTTAACAGATATCTGTTAGGATGCATGACTGTTAACGCTGTGTGGTCGAAACTGCATCAGATGTTTTCCTCTTCGTCTACAACGAGAGTGGTGAGTCTATATGGAAAACTTAAATCCAGGAAGCTAGTAACTCAGTCTGTTAGAGATTATCTTGCTGATATTCAATCTACTTGTGATAGCCTTGCTAGTTGTGGCCATCCAATAGATGAAATGCAGCAGATCTCCATAGTTCTGGATGGAGTGAAAGGCCAGTTTGACAATGTTGTTTCAGTGATTCACGCAAGCAGGAATCCATACGACTTAGCCTCGGTAAGTTCTGTACTTCTGGATGCTGAAACAAGAGCTCGTGATCAGCTCTTTGATCCAATGCTGATGCCTCAAGCAATGATTCACACTACGGATGAGTTTACGAAGAAGACTGCTACACAGAATTCTGACTCTGTGTACAAATCTGATGCAAACACTTCAAATTCTTCTAATCAGCAGAGTCAGCACAATCAATCTGGTCCTCCTATGTTTGACAGAGGAAGAGGAGCTGGTGGAAGAGGTCGAGGTGGAAGTAACAGGCCGCAGTGTCAGCTCTGCGGGAAGATTGGACATCTTGTCAATCGGTGCTATAAGAGATTTGATGTGAACTTCCATGGTGTTACCTCGTCAAGTACTCAGATGTCTGCCAATTTGTGTCAAACCTCTTGGAATGACTGGAATGATTCTGCTGATCAGAACTTTGTGAACTCGTCTTCTGTCTATACTCCAACAAATACTACATCTCTAGCTTTCAATCCTGCGTCTGCGACTTCTCATGCTGCATATATACAGAATGTTGCTCCATATGGACACTATCCATTTATGTTGCCATATCCTGTCACTCCTGGTTATAATGCAGGTTTGTCCTACTCAGGAGCACCTTCAGCACCATCTCAAGAATCGATGTTCACTCCTCAAATCAACTTTGCCTCACTTCCTGTTCCTCAAATTGCTGGCAACAATCAGATATGGTATCCTGATTCTGGTGCAACAAACCACATTACAAATAGTCAGCCAGCTAAAGGAACAGAACCATATAAGGGAGCAGGTAAAGTTCAAGTCGGAAATGGTTCTCAATTAACCATTTCAAACATCGGTACATCTGTGATTAACACTCCTTCAAAATCTCTGTTTCTCAATAATATTCTTTATACACCTGAGATTACCAAGAACTTAGTGTTTGTTTCACAGTTTTCCAGGGATAATGGAGTATACTTTGAGTTTCATCCAACTCATTGTATGGTTCGTGACTTGGTTTCGAAAGAAGTGCTGTTGGAAGGAGAAGAAGCAGGAGGTCTTTACAAGTTAGATTTTCATAAATTTTCTAGATGTAATAAAGCTGCTAGACTTGGTAATGAGAATGATCAGTTTGCTTATAATAATGATCAGTTTGCTTATATTGTTGAATCTTCTAGTATATGGCATAAAAGACTCGGACATGCTTCTTCAAATGTTTTGGCATCTGTTTTTAAAAATTCTGGAATGAAATATTCTTCGTCATATGGTTTATGTTCTGCTTGTTCTGTGGGTAAGAGTGTCAAGTTACCTTTTTCGAATTCAACCACCAAATACACTCAACCTCTTCAACTTGTTGAGGTTGATCTATGGGGACCAGCTCCTGTTACATCTAATGGTAAGAGGTATTATATGAGCATTGTCGATGTGTATTCTCGATATACTTGGATTTATTTTCTAAACCAGAAAAGTGAAGCTGCAAATCTGTTTATTCAATTTCACACCCTTGCAGAAAAACAGCTGAATTGTACTCTGAAATCAGTTCAAACTGATGGTGGAGGAGAGTTTAAGTCGTTAGCTTTGTACTTCTCTAATCATGGTATTGATCACAGGATTACATGCCCCTACACATCTGAGCAAAACGGGATTGTAGAGAGGAAACATCGACATATTGTGGAAATGGGGTTAACTCTCATGTATCAAGCCAGTCTTCCAAGGCAGTACTGGAGCGATTCGTTCTACATTGCTGTGTTTCTAATCAACAGATTACCTACTCAGGTACTTAAGCATGTTTTCCCTCATGAGGTATTGTTTGGGAAGGCTCCTGACTATTCCATACTTCGGGTTTTTGGATGCCTATGTTTTCCGTTCACTAGGCCTTTTAATAAACATAAACTTGATTACCGTTCAACTCCATGTGTGTTTCTTGGGTATTGTTCTCAGCAACATGGATACAAATGTTTAGACAGTAATGGGAGAATATATGTGTCAAGACATGTTCGATTTCATGAGACTGAGTTTCCATTTGAAGAAAAGAATGGTAAGTTCATGATGTCTGCAGCTCCGAAAAACACACATACCAGTGAGCCGTTCTTTTTACCGTTTGGTTTTGTGAACTCTCCTTCTGATCAATGCAATGTCTCCCCTTCACATCCCATGTCTGGACCTAACACATCTATTTCATCTCATTCAGGTGGGAATTCAGACAATTCTCCTACTCATGATTCATTTCGCAGTAATGGTGTTCAGTCAGCTGATACAACAAATGATGAAATTGTTCAATCCATACCTGAGGCGCAGTCTAGACAGATTGATAACAATGAAGTGATCAGGTATGTTCCATCTGTAAATAATGACCTAGTAGAGGCTGCAAGGTTTGTTCCAGGTGATGGCATTGGCTCAGTTCCGACTGTTACAACTAGTCAGAATTCTGTTGATCAAAGTTCTTCTGGTTTGCGTAATATACACCCTATGCTAACTAGATCTAAGTGTGCATCTCAGTCTGCAGCTCAGCACTCTGCTTTGAATACAGAGAGGACAGATTCCTTGACAATATCGCAGAATCATCAATCTGCTCAGACATCCGAAGACACTGAACCAACTTCTGTGCATACTGCTCTTCAAACAACTCATTGGACTAAGGCCATTCATGATGAGCTACAAGCATTGGCTGCCAATAAGACTTGGTCTGTTGTTCCTCTTCCTGAAGGTCGCATTCCAGTAGGGTGTAAGTGGATTTTTAAAACCAAAAGAAATTCAGATGGATCTGTTGCACGTTATAAGGCTCGGTTAGTTGCAAAAGGTTTTTCTCAAAAACCTGGTTTTGATTTCTCTGAAACGTTTAGTCCTGTTATAAAGTCTCCTACTGTTCGTATTATTCTTGCTTTAGCTCTGACTAATAAGTGGAAACTCAGGCAGATTGATGTAAATAACGCATTTCTCCATGGTGATCTCACTGAAGAAGTTTTCATGCTCCAACCTCCGGGTTTTGAGCAATGCGATGCAGCTGGAAATGTCTTGGTCTGTAAGCTTCACAAAGCGTTGTATGGATTAAAACAAGCACCAAGAGCCTGGTTTGAGAAACTTAAACACTTTCTTCTATCTCATCTTATGTTTACTGTTTCGAAATCTGACAACTGTTTGTTTATAAAGCAATCAAATTCTGGTTCTGTGTTTCTTTTAGTCTATGTAGATGATATAGTTGTTACTGGAACTAGCTCAGAGGATGTTGAGTTTGTTATTAGGCAAATTAATTCTGAATTTAGATTGAAAGATCTTGGTACATTGAACTATTTCTTAGGAATGAATGTCCAAGAGAAAGATGACTGTCTTCTGCTCAATCAGCACAAATATATTACTGAATTACTTCATAAAACAGGTATGATTGATGCTTGTTCTATGCCTACTCCAATGACAGGGAATTTTTTGTCCAAGATGATGACTGAGAAGGATAGTACTCCATGTCCTAATCCTGATCTATATAGGAGTACTATTGGTGCTCTTTAGCAGATATGTGCAACTCGACCTGATATAGCCTTTGCTGTCAACAAATTAAGCCAATTTGTTCAGTCTCCTACCTTGTGTCATTGGCATGCTCTTGTTCATGTTTTAAAATACCTCAAAGGAACTCTGTCTCATGGTCTTTTGTTTCAAGCTCCGTCTGTTTCTTCTAATGAAGTTTCCTTGGTATCGTATGCAGATGCTGATTGGGGAAGTGATCCTACTGATAGAAAGTCGATTTCAGGACACTTTCTTTTGCTAAATGGAAATCCAATTGTATGGAGTTCGAAGAAACAACCTGTCATCTCTCGTTCTTCTGCTGAAGCTGAGTACAGAGCTATAGCTAATGCTATTTGTGAGGTAGTATGGGTTAAATCTCTTCTCCAAGAACTTGGTGTTTCTTTGTCCTCAATTCCTGTTGTGTGGTGTGATAATACAAGTGCAGTAGGATTAACTGAAAATCCAATTCATCACTCTAAAATGAAACATGTTGAGATTGATTTGAGTTTTGTTCGTGAAAAAGTAAGCAGTGGTCATGTTCTTGTTAACTTTGTGCCCTCCGATGATCAATTTGCTGATATTCTGACAAAGCCCTTGACAGAGAAATTCTTTGTTCCTCTTCGTAAAAGACTTGGTGTTTACTCTTTTGAAGAGGTAGATGAGTTGTCTCGATGTTTGATAGATGGTGTGTAATCTGTTTGAGCTTGATGTATGTTGATCTGTCTGAATTTGAATGGTCTGTTCAGTAGTGATCATAATATGTTGATTGGGTATTCTGTTTCAAATTCTCAGTGTATTTGGTCTATGCTATTCTTTACTTCAGATCTGTGTTCTTGTACTATTTTCATTTTCACAAACTTGTGTTATATATATTTGGTTCTGCTCTCCTCTTTGGTTTGAGTCATAAGACAATCTTCAAAGAATGATCTGTTTTGGTTGATATTCAGGTTTACTGCTTTTCTACGCTTTCTTCTTCCTTTGCTGATTGTTCAATGTTGTGATTGTGTATTGGTGAAAGCTTTCTTCTCTGGTTTTCATTAACTGATACATGATACTGAGTCATTCTCTGTTCAATGATCTGAAATGAAAATATGAGAATGTGTGATGACATTTCTTGGGGTTTGATTTCAAAAATAATCAATGAGGAAGACAACGTCAAAGATACTTCTTCACTGATTTGAGAAAGTAAGGATGAAGGCTCAAACCTTCCAACCCCAATGAAAAGATGAAGGCTCAACCCTTCCTGTCATTAATTCAAAACACACACAAGAACAGAAAAGAGGTGTTCATGTGTTGTTCAGAAAAAAAAAAAAAAAGGAGTAGAAGAAATTGGATCATCGCAAGATTGACTCTATCATGTATATGTGTTTCATGAGACTTGAGAAGTTGCTGTCATAGGTGCATATCACATTGTTGAACATGTCAGAGGCAAGGTATGAAGAATAGTGGAGAAAGTTGATAATTTTCTGTGTATCAAGCTTTACAGAATTGTTGTTTGAGTTTGGTTTATGACTTGGGAACTTCTGGGGATGTATTAGAATGAATGTATATGATGCTTGTTTGGAATATGCAAATATGATGAAGAACAGGAGAAGTGAAGTCAAGGTTAGCATATAGTTTCAATTTCGTTGAGAATGAAGAAATGGAAGTTACTTGAGATTCAGATTATGTTTCAAGCTGAACAGATATGAAGGTTGGATAAAGAACAACATCAGATCAATCAAACAAGGGTTTTGAAAGAAGATCTTGGATAGGGAATGTTAGGGGTTATGATATAATTACATTGTTTGAAGTAGATGATTGCCGTGAGCTATAGGTATGTTTCATAAATCTTCTATTGTGTTTCTTGAGTATTCTAGAATCTGATTGTTATTCTCTCATTAGGATCAGTCCTAGGCTATAAATAGAGGTCATTGTCTCTTGTAAGAACTTAACTTGCTATTGAAGTAATTTCTCTGTTCTTGAGCTATCGATTCTGTTATTTCTGTTATAACAGAATTAGTTGCTTCCTTGCTAAGCAATCTTCATCTTCATCTCTTTGATTCGATTTCTTGCTCAAATCGTCTAAAATAGTCGTCGTCAGCCACTCCCGTCGTCTCGGCCCTAGCCCCTTCCAAGTCGTCTTCAGTTCGACCCCAACTCGTCTCTTCCTCCACCGCCAACTCCAGCTCGTTCGCCCGGCTCGCCTCGTCTCGTCCGTTTCACCTCACCCCGTCCGCCTCGCCTATGTTCCTCGCCACTCCTGCCCGCCTCCGTTCCAGCCTCGTTCCCCTCGCGCAACCTCTGATCCAGCCTTTCGTTCATCCGCCAGCTTCGTTCAGCCTTTACGTACCTCACCTCTCGCTGCTCGCCTCCACCTCCTCCAGTTACACTTGCCTCCTTAGCTCTCCTGGTGCTCCGCGTGCCTCCTACAAATCATACTGGGGGTTTGATTTAAAACATGTGGTCCGATTTAGGATTTAGGGAAATGAAAATGAGGTAGTTGGAGAGGCGTGAGTTAGGTTCAGATTTGTTTTATAATTAAATGTTGGTTCAATTCACTTTAGTGTCAGTTCTATCGGTTTAGTGGGGGTTCTTAACACTTCGTGACGACAACGACTAATGTTAGTCAACAATATGTCAGTTGTTTGTGCATTATTGTCATCAACAATAATCGCCACAAAATAAACTATTTTACCAAAATAATTGAATCTATTACTGAATGACTATACTAATGTCGACAATATATTGACACACAAGCCTATTCTTATATTTTCTCTACTATTTATGTTTTAACGACGACAAACTTGAGTAGTTACGGCAAACAGTCGTTGTTGTTATCGCCATTGACGGAAAAATGTTTCGCATTTGAATATGTACATTTAAAACGGAAAAGTCATATGCTACTAATGAACTTATTTAATCTCAACAGTAGGTCGACATTACACATTCATCCATGTAAAAAATAAAGTGACGGCAAAAATTAGCACTAAAAGTAGCTTATAATGGTGGAAAACATATTGTGTCAAATAAGTAATAATAACGACAACAAAAACTGTCGACACAATATATATATATATATATATATATATAACTACAATTGTGAGCGTTAACAGAAAACATCTGTCGCTGAAGCCATAGATTCTTGTAGTGTAGTAACGTGATTATAAATATAAAGTATATCTAGTGAGGTATTTAGAAATGTCTAAATGAGGTTCAATGATCTAGGGTACAAGCATACATTTTATTGTAGTTTGTTCTCAATGAGAGGTTCTATATACTCGTAAAAAATGAAACAACTAGTAGTCACAAAGTACGTAAGTCACACAATAGAGGCCCTCTATGAAAGACACACGAGGTGTTAAAAGTATGCAGCTTTTCACATTGAGCACTCTCATTATGTGTGAATGGGAAATGTAGAAATATGCACCCATAAGGATGCTAGTGTGAGGCGTCACGAGAATACCAGGGACCGAAGTTTTAAGTTACAGAGCGTGTAACTACCATGAGTTTATAAATACACACATTGGGTGCTACCCATTAGACACATATACATTCATACTTTCTATCTAGTTGTCTTACTGTCTTTGTCCGTGAAAACCGACTTGCACTTCGTTCACATGATACAGCCTTTTGTGAGACATCCACTTATCACTCTGAACCGTTGACGATCTTGCATGTTTCCGCAACTACACACCGATACACCTAACGAAGTAAACATATAGTTCCGACATTATAATTGTTCGTCATACTAGTTTGTTGCTCGTGAATATATGTCAAAATCCCTCATTTACTCATTTGTACCATAATATTCACAATAACTTTTTCTGTTACTTAAATCAAAATAAAAATCTGTGTTACCTTATATACTATCAATAATAGATATTTCTAAGTGAAGGTTAGGCGATGAGATAATTACAAGATTATATTTACAAAAAGAAATATTAAAATATTATGTAAAGGCACTCTATATGTTTACCTTATTTATTATATTATTAATATGTGCATAATCTCTAAATCTTTGCAATTCCTTTAAATATTTTCTAAATCTATGATTAAACAACACATACTATTTAAATATTTGAATTTATTTATTTTTTTCCTCTATAATATAAATGTAAGAGTTATATATATATATATATATATTAATCTTTTTGAAACCGACCATCATACATGAACTATTCCTTACATAAATATATAACATGTAAAAACTATCTTGTTAATAATATTTATTAATTATATATTCAATTATTCGTTGTTTGTATTTATATTTATATTAGTATATATATATACATATGTCATAACTTTACATTCTAAATTTATATTTCAACAACATATATTATTCATATGGGTTGTTCTCATTTATATCCTAGTTTCTGTATCATTTGTATAAAAGATTACGAAAAAACAAACTGTAATGTCGTGAATAATATAACTAACACTGATTGATATATGTAATTTTCTTATATATATACATATGGAAAATCATATTTGTAACCCGGTCTATCTTATTACAACCATCTTTATATTATTAAACATCACTGAGTTGTCAAATTTAAAAATAGTACTGTGATTAATAAAGTCAACCATTATGTATCCAATATTCACGTGCATGCATGCACGCACGAACACAACAAACTTTCCAGCATTTAATAAATAAATAATTTTTTTCTTGTAATACCTCCATTCCTAACCTGGCCAAGTCTTTCCAACCATATTTTCATAAATTTATTTTATTTACAATGTACATGAAAACTTCTAACATAAGACTCTGCCGACACACTCACTAATGACATGTTCTTTTCACGGAATGGAAAATGAATTCAGCTTACGAATTCCGTAAGAAGTTGTTCCTTTCACGGAATTGCAGAAAATGGTCTTACGAATTCCGGGCGGGGTAGGCTTAGAGATTCCGGATGAAAACTTCGTATTTTCTAGCCTAGAAGGCAAGGAATCCGGAATAGGCTGGTTAAAGACTATTTTACCCTCATAAATTTTTGTTAAGTTCGGCACTACCCTCCTGTGACTTCAGTCGGACCGAAGCCTTCCTCTGCTCCTCCTCGTCTTCATGAAGCTCCAGGATCCTTCGATTCTCCTTCGAGCCTTCGTCTTCAGGTATGCTTCGATTCTTCCTCGTCTTCATGAAGTTACCCACGAACGAACCCAGAATGATTCTGGAAAATTGGAATTAGATGGGTGAACCTGTTTCATATCATATAATGATGAGCTTTGAGCAAGGAAAATTGGAATTAGATGGATGATCTCAGAAGTTTTTGAGGAACGGTGCTCCTATTTTTATGCATTGACTATGTTTCTTCTTCGATTCAGTTACCCTCTGTTCATAACTTCATATTCTAGGACGTTTGCATTTGCACAGATGTTCTTACAGTATGTTCTTACTACTGCTAATTTTTAAGTTATCCATTTATATTGACCACAAATCCCTCTATGCGCTTATAAATCAAGCCATCAATAAGCTTTTGCTATGCATCTAAACAATTCCTCATTATGAAATCTGCAGTTCCAGTGGCTGTTTTCATCCTTGGGGTTGTGGCAGGACTTGAAATGATGAGCTACAGAATGCTTTGATTATTTCAGTGATAAGTTTTGGAGTGCTAGTTGCTTCTTATGGTGAAATCAACATTAATTGGATAGGAGTCGTCTACCAGATGGGTGGTGTCGTTGAAGAAGCTCTGAGTGGTTGTCCTTGTCTCTGCTTTTCTCTTCACTGATGTCAAGCTCAATTCATACCATTGGCATCAACCTCAAGTCCTGATAAGTAGAGAGATAGGATACTCGTTTTTTTTCTTCTGGTCCTTACCTCAACTAAAGAATTTATTGGTCTGCTAATTGCAATTATTTGCAGTACTTCCCAAAATCTTTAGGTACACAGTTTCAGATGTATCTACCCCAAGTGTTCCTTGCTATTATTGATGGTATATTCCATTCTTTTCTTTTGTATATTTACATTTTGTGGTTACATTTTGATAGTTCTGCACCAGAAATGTGAAGGATTTTTATCATGGATGATCGATATCTATTATTATTTTCTCATAAAACAAATTGGGGAATATTTGCAGGTCTGGCCGATGAGACATGTTTTGAATCTGTTCGTGATGTAGCGCTAGGTGTTGGACATGTTTTGGTAGAGCACTATGCAATAACGTATGCAATCTTGTCCTCTTGATAATTATGTTTCTATTAAGTACATAATAACATAATACACATAACACCCTATTCGTGTTGGTAGTCTCATACAAATTAAATATTTTTTTCATTAAAGAGACGGATTAGTATGTGTTGATGTGAGTGAAGTTATTGAAAATGCCTAATTGGGTGAGAGGTCAATGATGATTATGTTTTGTACTGGCCTAGGTTCTTTTCGAATTATGACCTGTAACTCCCTATGATTGCTTAAAAAACACATGAATTGCACAGGATTCATAGGCTTCATTTTCAGTAGCCTGGTGTCTGTTTATATGTTTTTCAGGTCCTTACCTCTGATCCTTCCTGCGGTTGAAGATGGTATCTTTGATTGTGTTTGTGTTTGATCGGTTTCATGCTGCTTGCGTTTATGCTTTCTTTGTCGTGTTGAATTCATGATGTATGTCAATGAATTTGAGAATTTGATGTTGTATGCTGTTGAATTCATGTCTTATGTCAATGATTTTGTTCATGATGTTCTGTTTTGATTGGTTTCATGATGTTCTGAGTTTTTTGCGGTTTCCAGGATGTTACATTGGCCTCAGTGTCAATGATCAGTAATAAAATGTTATATTGCGGATAGTGTAATGAATAATTTTACAATTCAGATAAATATGATCTCAAAATATCGTGTAAAAAAATGAATTTAGATTATAATTTACATTAATTAAAAAATTTACTAAAAAAAAAAGGACTGTCCTTTAAATTTAATTAAATAAATAAATTATTTAACAAAAATTAATTATTAATTTATTTATTTTTAAGTTTGTATTATTCTTAATTTTTAAAATTAATTGTAGTATATACTATACATATAAAAGTAAGGGCAAATATATCATTTTACCATATTCTATTTCCTTTCCATATACAATTTCACCAAACAAATAACATAATTTTTTATTCCATTCCATTCTATTCCACCAAATAAATAACTTTATATTCTTATCTTCTATTATTTATTTTATATTCTGTATTGCTTATTCCGAATTACACGAAAGAAACGTCACGTACCATAATTCAAAGGATGAATGGTTTACTCTCGATGGCTATAGGAGGACACCTAATCATATATAATAATAATATAACCATAAAAAATTATATTAAAGTTTTGTTTTTGGCCTTTTATATATAATTTAAAGTAAACAAATGATTCTGAGAAATCTCTTTGTGTGGTGGCATAAAAGAGGGTTTAATAAATGTCGATCTAGAAAAAAGGAAATGGGGTGTATTAATAATAGGGTTTGCACGAGCGGGACTGCTGGATATATATATAAAATATGAAGAGAGTGAAAGTTACTTCCTCAAATTGTCCTTTTTCTATAATTTGCTAATAAACTGTATGATACTATTTAAAACATTATATATATATTTTTTTTTTCATTTGAGTGTTACGTACGTATAAATTTTTTTTTTTTTTTTAAGTAACTATGTTACTTTTTTTTATTTAGAAAAGTAATTATACAATTATTTTTTTTAAAAAAATAGGTATACGCGTACCTCGGGGTCGCGCCTATTGGACATAGGCGCAACCAGGGGTGCGCCTATTCATGGGCGCCACTTAGAAGTGGCGCCTGTGAAGGTCTGCACACAAGTTGTTTTTTTTTAAGAAATTTTTTTTTTTCGATAAAGATTACTCGATGTTTAATTAAAAATAAAATTATATATCTATTAAAAAATTTTAAAAAAATTATAGTAAGTAGATATTTTAATTGCGATTCAAATGATGCAAAAAATATTAAATTTGGATTTACGGATTGACTGTACGGCATGCCGTAAGTTGAGATATGAAAATTGTACTTAAAAAATTATAACTCGTACCATGTAAGTCCAAACTCAACACGGTTAACGTCATTTAGGTCGTAAATCAATTATCTACGTATGATAATTTTTTTGATTAAAAATACAGTGATTTTGTAACCTAACATCGTTTACACCCAAATTTGACCGAAATAAGTAAATGCATTAGGTGAGAAATTTAATTATATACTTAGTCAAAAAAATTCAAAAATATTACGGTGTTAACTTTACTGTGCAAAACACTATTTGGAAGTTTTTGTATCGTATGGAGAGTTTTTTACGTACCGTATTATACAGTCAGTCTAAAAGTAAAAAATTAACGCATAGTTAGCGTCATTTAATTCGTAATTAAATTATCTACGCACCGTAATGTTTTTAATTGTTTTTTGAGTAAGTATATAATTAAATTTCTCACCTAATGCATTTACTTATTTGGGTGTAAACGATGTTAAGTTACAAAATCACTGTATTTTTAGTCAAAAAAATTATCCTACGTAGATAATTGATTTACGATCTAAATGACGTTAACCGTGTTGAGTTTGGACTTACATGGTTCGAGTTATAATTTTTTAAGTACAATTTTCATATCTCAACTTACGGCATGCCGTACAGTCAGTCCGTAAATCCAAATTTAATATTTTTTTTGCATCATTTGAACCGCAATTAAAATATCTACTTACTATAATTTTTTTAACAATTTTTTAATAGATACATAATTTTCTTTTTAATTAAGCATCGAGTCATCATTATCGAAAAACAATAATCTAAAAAAAAAAAAAACTTGTGTGCAGACCTTCACAGGCGCCACTTCAAAGTGGCGCCCATGAATAGGCGCACCACCGGGGTGCGCGTATACCTATTTTTCTAAAAATAAAATTTGTATACTTACTTTTCTAAATAAAAAAAATAACATAGTTAATTTTAAAAAGAATTCTATAAAAAGAGATGAAGTGCTCAGATCAAGTGCTCGTCACGTCGTATTGGTGAGAAAAGTCTATTTTGCAACTATCAAGACATTAATATTTTGAATTATCTAAAAAAAAAGACATTAATATTTTTCTTTTAACAATGAAGTGTTAAGAACTAAATTACCAACTAAATTTGAGTGACTCAAAAATTGCTAACTAATTTTTTTTTTCTAAACAAATTATTAGCTGATTTTATATAAAATTGTAATTTGTTAATTTCATTTAATTTATCGTTAAATTGTGATGGAAACTTACATTTTATTTATTATCTTATTCAGTTTTATGGGCAACGCGCTGAACTTTTATAAAAATTATACTTTGCTAGCTGAATTTTACGAGTAAGAACAATTTGGTAGTTAATCTTTGGGAAATTTTGAAATTTGTTAGCTAACACGTGACGAGCACGTGCACGTCGTCCTTAATAACTACCAAATTATTACTATATCTAAAGTCAATTAACAATTTATTCATAAAAAAAGTTTAACCTACAAATTATTCACATCCACAAAGTTTAACTAGCAAGTCAGTAATTAATCCATCAAGCCATGGTCTCACGTTCTGGTTGGATCTAACCAAATTTCATCTAGGTCTTGATAAACTCTGCATAGTAATTTAATAAATATACTGTTAGGACGAGGTATCTAAATTATCCGCCAAACTTTTTATAGGCTAATTTAGGATTTTGCGGCTCATCCAGACACCTGCATCAGGGGACGATTGGAGGTTTTCCTTCCGGACACTCTCAGATGTGTAAATGAGTAATGAGTACGGTGTATGTGGTAATACTAAATGTAGAATTTATATTTAATGCAAAAGGTATTGGAAAATTATATTAATTAAACGCTAACATTAATGTGCTTACCATAAGAGTGTTTCCACAGGACAAACAACGAAGGGGAAGATAACACATGGGAAGGGATGGGATGTCCTAACGAAATCAAAGAAGGTCGGGGGACTAGGGTTCCGAGAGCTGCAGAGTTTCAACACGCCACTCCTCACTAAGATGGCGGGGCCAATCATGGCCGAACGGACAAAGGAAGTATATTTCCCACAAAACTCCTTCCTAGGGCCGAGCGTCGTGGGGTTGAAGCAGCCTAAAACATGGACGGGACATCATGAAACAAGAACGAATGTGGATGATTGGATCGGGGGAGGAAATCTGCGTCTTTGAGGACCCGTGGATATACACAAAGGAGAGCTTACGGGTAAGTGTCGAGATACGAGTAGAACATGGAGGAGAACTAAGGGTGAATTATTTGATACAATCCGATAGGAGATGGAATGAGGAAATTGTGTGAAACATCGTAAACCAAGAAGATGATGACCACATACTCAATATACCAATCCCGCACGACAAAGGGAGAGATCGATACATATGGCCACACACAAGGGAAGGGGCACCACATGTCTGATCGGTGTACCATAAACTAAGGGAGAAAAGTGACCAACGAGGAAGGGAGGCACAACCTAGTCACAAAACAATATGGACGGACATATGGGCAACCAAAACGATGCCAAAGGTAAAAAAACTTTATATGGCGACTTGCCACAAATGTCATAGTCGTCAAGGCAAACATGACACGCCGAGGAATGCCCGTAACACCCAGTTGCCCAATATGTGGAGAAGTGGAGACACGGGAACAGATGATACTCGACTGCTGATGGACCAAACCTGTATGGTTTGGAATACTGGGCATAAGAGTCGACCGATCGAACAACATCGACATGGTCCAATGGTTAGAGGAGATGAGGAAGGAACTGAGCGTTCAAGGAGCAAAATCATAATTTCAAGAATATATTATTTTTACCTTGAAACATTAATTAGATCTCACCCTTTGTTGAACTACATAATTTTCTAGCACATATTATGTGACAAGCACTTGTATGCTGCATTATCTTGTTGATATTTCTTTGGGTAAAATATGACATTGCTTCCTAATATTTGGGTGGAGTTTGAGTTTTCCCCTTAAAATTTAAACCGTAAAATATTCTCCCCTCATGTTTGGTCAAAGTGTAAGTTTGCCCCTCAGTTAACTTTTCTATCAAATTTTAACAGAATAAGTTTTGAAAATTGTAAAAATAACAAAAAAAACTTTCAATTATGCAACAAAAGAACCAACCCAATCTTTTTTAAATATTACAATTGAGTCCCGATTCAATTGAACCCTAACTAAATTGGGGGATGGTTCGATCCCAAATCTAATTGGGCTCAATTGAGCCCCAGTCGAGGGGGCTCAAGTCTGAGTCTTGCCCCAGACCTGGTTCCCCATGGGTGACCGACCCAGTCTAGGTCAAGACCCATACCCCAATTGAATCGATCCCAGTAGAATTGGAGTCAAACTAGCCCGCAATTCGGTTGGGGTTAGATTGAGCTCTAATCGATGAGGCTCAGGTTTGGGTCTTGACCCAAAAATGGTATCCTATCCACGGGGGGCCATTCTGGGTCAAGGTGTAGACCCGAGCCACTTCGATTGGGGCTCAACCAAGCCTCGATCGAAATGGGGCTCAATTGTAACATTTAAAAAAGTTTGAAAGGGTTATATTGTTATATTGTTACATTTTTTAAAGTTTTATATTATTTTTTCAATTTTCAAAACTAATTATGTTAAATTTGGATGAAAAGTTGACGGATGAGATAAACTTACACGTTGGTCAAACATGAGGGAATAAAAGTTTACCATGTTTCATTAATAGGGAAAAATGTGATATTTTACCATATTTCATTAATAGACTTTTTCCATAGTGACTTAACCATAAAGTGCAAAAGTTGCATTTTCATATCCCAATATAAAGAAGCACTTCTATTTATTTTTATTAAGACTGATTGAGAAATAACATCCCAGCGGAACGTAAAAAGCAAAACTCCCAAGTAGATGATTTCAATTAAAAACCACTTACCAACACGGCAACACCCCAATCGCCCACGATCTAACAACTATAAAAAATACCTTCCCAAATTTGTACTAATCCACCATAATATAACATCAATTACTTGACTTGCTTTTCCCCAACTTAAACCTGGAAACAAAATAATTGCCATTGAAGTGTATTCTAACAAAGGGCAGAATATTGTTAATATTATTGTTTAGAGCAGGTTGGGGAGAATTGAGAGTTTAGGGCAATAATTAATGAAAATTTCATCTTTGTATTGCCTAAACTTGAGATTTACATGAGGGGTAGATGACTATATATAGTAGTATCTAAGGACTTATGTGGAGATGTCCAAAACATTAGGACTACCCTAGAATACTCTATAACACTCTAAACCATATATCCTAACATTCCCCTTTCTAGTTTAACCTTCTAAAGTTTTAAAAAACTAAAAAACATTGATCCTAACACTTTTGAACTTGAATGATGCACTTGAAGCTTGAAGAATTATGGCTCCAATTGTATGGCACGACTGAAGCACTGCTGCTGCACTATAGTTGCACTGGAGGTACACTGCAGAGGATGGCTGAGGCATTAGGCACAGCAAGAGCACGCATGGAGCACTGGAGATGCACACGCCTGAAACACTAAATGCACTACACTGACACGGCTGAGGCACGACAGATGCACGGCTGGAGCACTAGAAATGCACTGAAGCTGCACTGGAGCTGAAATCAACCAAGCACAGGTCTGCTTGTATTCCAAGGAGAACCAAGAACAGGTCTGCTTGTCTTCCAAGGAGAACCGAGCACAGGTCTGCTCGGAAGATGACCCAGTTGCTGTGAAGTCGGTTTTGAAACTACGAACTTGGAGACTCTATTGACTTACTCTTCTCGAGGTCTCAAGACTCAATTCTCGCAGCTCTCACGACCAAGCATAGGCGCAACTTGAATCACCGAATGCAGACATAAACAAAGTACAAAACCGCAGTTGAATTGAGCACAGGTCAGAGGACCAGATGCAGCAAGTAATGCAGCTTTGGCTTGTCAATTGTTTCATTGCAAGAGCCTTTAAACTTGTAGCCAAAGGTCGAAGTTTCTCAATTCAGTTCATCCAAATCAATGAAGTTCACAGCACAACCACAACAGTTAATCCATGAATCAACTCCCTGGATGAAGCACATGTCTGCTTCAAACCACAACACAACCACAACATTTAATCCATGAAACAGCTCCTTGGAAGAAGCACAGGTCTGCTTCAAACCACAGCCCAACCAGAAAGATGAAACTCACACCATAGCTACATAAATGATGCTCATGACTGCTTTATCGACATATCAATTTCAGCTAGGTCTTATCAATATCAGCATTGTCACAGCATCAACATTATCAGCATCAGCATTATCACCATCAGCATTGTCACAACATCAACATTATCAACATCGGCATTATTACAGCATCAGCATTATCATAGCAGAGCAAAGCCAAGCAGATCAGATTAGCAACTCACGCATTGCAGAACAACCCAGCAGCCACACCAGAATAGATTCAGCAACTCACGACAGCAAAAACTCAGAGAGTAGAATGAGCAGAATCGCAAGAAACAGACCAGCAGCTAGCATCGCAATCGAAATGAAACGAACAGCATCACAGTGAGAATCATCAAGCATCAACTTATCTGAACCAAAGATCTTGCAGCTGGAAGGATTCGCTCCACTGGAAGAAATCATTCGGTTCACTAGAGCGACAAATCGATGTGTTGATGCGTTTTGCAAACTTGACGAAGCGATGTGTACCTGATCTCATTTGGTTTGAATCCAATCGATTCCTTCTCGTCTGAATGCGTTGAAGGTGAAGGATGCTTGATTCGACCAAGTATGCTGCTGTAATTGGATCGATTTTGAAGATGCTGGCCGCGCGGGAAGAAGTTGTAGAACAGAGAAGGTTTCCAATGGAATTTCCAACAGAAAGTAGCAACGAAAATCAGATTCAGTCCCTGATCTTGTAGCTCTGATACCATATTAATGTTTAGAGCAGGTTGGGGAGAATTGAGAGTTTAGGGCAATAATTAATGACTTAACCATAAAGTGCAAAAGATGCATTTTCATACCCTAATATAAAGAAGCACTTCTTTTTTTTTTTATTAAGAATGATTGAGAAATAAGATCCCAGCGGAACGTAAAAAGCAAAACTCCCAAGTAGATGATTTCAATTAAAAACCACTTACCAACACGGCAACACCCCAATCACCCACGATCTAACAACTATCAAAAATACCCTCCCAAATTTGTACTAATCCAGCATAATATAACATCAATTACTTGACTTGCTTTTCCCCAACTTAAACCTGGAAACAGAATAACTACCATTGAAGTGTATTCTAGCAAAGGGCAGAATATTGTTAATATTAATGTTTAGAGCAGTTTAGAGAGAATTGAGAGTTTAGGGCAATAATTAATGAAAATTTCATCTTTATATTGCCTAAACTTGAGATTTACATGAGGGGTAGATGACTATATATAGTAGTATCTAGGGACTTATGTGGAGATTTCCAAAATATTAGGACTACCCTAGAATACTCTAGAACACTCCAAACCATATATCCTAACAGTTAAGGTGCACATCCTAAAATATCTCTTATTTCTGACAATTTCCGTGTAGACCCAATATAATTAGGAGATAGAGGTAACTACTTGGTGAGAACCAAGAAAGTTCTAGGCTTTACCTGAGATAAAGAAAAAAAACACTAACCCATTCAATCACCCGATTTATTTTTTGAAGAATTACAAGCCTTAAATATGAACAACCAAACCTTCGTCCAAAATTTCTACCTAAACCTAGATAAGTTACAGAAATGTGCATACAAATGGGTTAAATGAAGTTACTTTTTTAGTTAAAGTGTACAATCACACAAGAGAATGACCTCTTATGGTTAAAAGGGTTGTCACTATGTTAGGATAAATTGTCACATAGTGCATGTGAAATAGCAGAAGTTGGGTATAGAACGAGCAAGATAAACTACTTCAAAGTACAAAAAATAAAGACGGGGAGAGAAAATCACTTAGTTGTTCCTAATCTACTGAGCGACATTGGGGCGACAATGGATCATCCCCTGGCATAATGACCAGGGAGGAGGTCGAAGAGCTTGTCGCCCAAAATATGGAGGAACCGAAGGGTAGGGCTTGACCACGCCTGCGAGACAGAGTGTCGCACCCCTTTGCCCCAGAAATATTGGCAGTCACTATGCCACCCCATATGCAAACGCCTAGGATTGACTACTACAAAAGATAAGGCGACTCAGTTGAACACATTCAAAGGCACGAAGCCTCCCTGTTGGGACGAACGAATTACGACAATCACTTTGCACTTCTCTTCCCGGCTATGTTGGGAGGCGTTGCTTCACATTGGTTTTTTGGACTCCCCAAGGCATCAGTCAGATCCGGGGGGATTTCAAAGAAAAGTTTACTATCAAGTATATGGGAGGACACCAATTCCTCAAGAGTGTAGGAACTTTGGACCACCTCAAGCAATGAAGTGATGAAAGCTTGGGCGACTGCTACACCAGATTCAACAAAGAACTAGTTGGAATCGACCAAGCAATCATAGAAGGAGAGACCATCGACGCTTTCGTAAGAGTGTTGAGTCTTAAGGGTTTGGCTTTGTATGATAGCCTAAGCATCACCCCCGTCAATACAGTCGAAGAAATGGCAGTGCGAGTCAAATCTTACATAGATTTGGAAATAGCGAAGGAGAGGAGGAACGCCAACAAGGAAGCCTATAAAAAGGAAGACCAAGAAGGAAAGAAGTTAGAGCAGCGCCTTTCGAAGTCGGGAGGCGATAAGCACAGACAATTTGTTATGCGCCCCCAATGAGAAATCTTCGAGACAGGGGCATATGGCATTGTATGATGCAGGGGCATTTGGTGATATGTAGAATTCACCATTTTGTTTGGATTTAGAGTCGATCGCCCTAATATGGCATTGTATGATGCAGGGGCATTTACTACAATGAAGGTGACCTCCAAATTCAACGCTTTCCATCCCTCACCCAAGTGGATTGGAAGGGTCACGTATGCGAGGCAAATCCCATCAATGGAAAATTGACATTTTTCAAGTCTTTTTCCTTTTATACCACTCTTTTATAAGCATCCAAAAACAAAATATTTGTTGAACTCCCTGAATCCACAATACTCTCTTCATATTTAACCTCCCAACCCCCATTGTAATAACCAGGGCATCATCATGTGGAGAAGTGACATGTCCCATTTCTTTTTCTGAAAAGGGAATAATCACTTCATCCTCTTTTCTGGGGCGCTTTCCTGACTTGGAAGTCTCTGAAATTTGAGAGGCGTAAACCTTCCTAGCGGCGCTCGTTTCTCCCCCTAAGGTGAAACCTCCACTTATTATGTTCAAGTCTTCCTGCCTACTAGGTCCAGCCACGGGATGATTGTTTCTAGGCGACGCTCGCCTTGGACTCCTACTCCTTTGGCGTCAGGCCACAAAAATATTCAGATGCCTCTGTTGGATCAACCTTTCAATATTCGTTTTTAGGATATGATAGTCATCTGTATGATGCCCCTTACAGTGATGGTATTGACAATATTAATTGGGATTACTTCCCATGACCGTATCGGGCTTTCGTTATGGTGGGGCGTCGCCCAGTTTTTCTTTTCCATTTCTGTCAAAACAATGGAAATTTCCCTATTCAAGGGTGTAAAACTTTCAAAGACTTCTCTTCGTGGGCGAGGCACGAATTGGCAACGCTTATCATCATGTCTAGATTTAGAAGGACGTTGTTCTGGTCTCTTTCGCTCCGAACTATCTTTTTTAAATACTTTCTTATTAGCCTTCCTTCCTTCTCTTGCAATTTCCAAGTCTACGTAAGACTTCACTCACTCCGCCATTTCTTCTACTGTATTGACAGGTATGACACTCAAACTATCATACAGAATTGAAACCCTTGGTTCCAATTCACGTATAAAAGCGCGGATGGTCTCCCCTTTAGTGATGGGTTGATCAATCCCAGCCAGTTCTTTATTGAACCTAGTGTAGAATTCACTCAAGATTTCATCACTCTTTTGCCTTAGGTGATCAAAAGTTCCCACACTTTATAAGAGTCAACGTCCTAGCATATATTGTATAATAAACTTTTACTTCAACTCTCCCCATGATCTTATTGATGCTTTAGGGAGACTAAAAAACCAATGTGATGCGACGTCTCCTAAGGTAGCGGGAAAAAGGAGTGCAAAATGCGTATCTTCACTTGTTCTTCCCAACAAGAAGACTTCATGCATCTGAATATGCAAAACCGGATCACCTTCACCTCCATAGGAATTAATTCGAGATATTGGTTGTACATGGGTCGGCACCGTTACCGACAGAATTTCTGGAGCGAAGGGATGCGACGCCCTATCTCGAAGATGTGGCATGGTTCTGCCCTTTTGCTCCTTCAGCGATTGAGCAACAATCTCTTTAATTTCCTCCCTGGTCATTGTGCTAAGGGGAGGATCCATTGTCAGACATGTACCCATCGTGGAGGCACTTGTATGGAAAGGCACTTGCGGCTGGTTTTTTGGCAAGTCTCGAGGCTAGGAAGTGGCTTCTTGGGCTTCCTGAGCGTTTGCCCGTTGGGCTACTCTAGCAATGGCTCTCTGCTTTCTCCTATCCAAGAGCTCGTCAAGGGCCGCTATGAACGCTAGTGTTAATATGATCTCTGGAGCTACCTCTACGCGAGGCGGCACCCTTTCCATAGAAGATTCAATGCGAGACTGTGAGGGTCACGGCGTATCATGATCATATCTTTGCTCCTCAGGGACTGGAGGTGCCTCGGGGGCAGGTACTTCCGGAAAATATTATTGAGGCGGCATTATCTGGACTGGTATGTACGATGTCTGTCCGAAGTGTTGTTGCAGATTTTGGAGCAAATCGTCGTTGTTAACTTCGCGAATAGTCTTTGCTCGTGTTGCAGGTGGAACCATGACTGGATTTTGTTCAAAAGGTTCGCACAGACGGCGTCAATATGTTGGATCACATAAACTGTATTCTTCTCGCGTCCGCTCCTTTAACCTGCACAAAGGAAAGCCCGGGGTGTTCCCGTTGTTTCCCCTCCGATGACAAAGTTAGTCACAGGTTTGTTGTATTGGAGTACTCAAATTATGTAAGTTCTAGATATCAGAAAACCCCTTCCCCTTAACTGAGAATGATAATGATGTATTTATAACATTCCATACTTCTACAATAGTATAGTCAAATCCTACCATAGTTGTCTGAGTTGTCTCTGAGGCGAGCCAACCGTAGTTACTTCAGGAATATTCGTTTATAGTGGCTATCCCACTTTAGACTATCGTTTTAGTTTGTTTAATCCTAGGCGTGCTAAAAGCAACCGACCTAATTTATAGGTGTGCAGGCACACCAACTGAGGTAGTCAGTGGATGCGGTGGCACACACTTATTCTGAATATTTTATGTTTTTGGCGCATCATTATAGGGCGATGCCTTTCATATTATTGCGCATCCTTAGTTAAGGGCGACGCCCAAATATCATTGGCCTTAATTAATCCAAGTCATAGTATTATTGGGCCAAATGTAAAAATAGTCAATCCCAATGTTCATAACTCATCACCAGATTCACGTTTTTGGGTGCGCTTTGAACCCCATATATGCTAATATCGATTCGAACTGAACTCAGATGTATATATGGTTCAAACTAAACCTAAATCTACAAATCTAGGCTCAAAATCACATTTTCGGTTTGAATTGAGAAAAAAGAGCTTGAAGATGAACATGAAGATGAGGGGAATGGTATTTTAGTCCCTTTATCACATTTTGAAACATAAATAATTGTTCAGCTATAAGTTTCAATTGATTAGTCACATGTGTCAACATATGTGACTCTTAAGATAATTTACTCTATTATATATTAAGTGTCTTGTGTGTGCTTTTCGTCAGTAAGTAATAAACTTAGTTTATGCCTTATTACTTCTTATGTTTTAATTTATTCTTAGAAATAAATGGTGTGATATTATTAAATTATTTATTATTTGCATATAAATTAAGATAAAACAAAAATTAAGAAAAAATTGCTATTATAATCTAAAATTTTCTATAATAAATAGTTATGAGTTGTTATGAAAATATTATTTTACATTATACCATAAGTTTTAGTGAAATAATAACGTGAAAAATAAACCATAAATATTGTAATATGTAAGGGAATACAGTGTTTTTTTAAATTCCAGAATTTGATTATATATATAAGGTTAGTGCTATAACGTTTGACAATAAAAAATATATAAACATTTAGTAAAATAATCATGCATGCACATTATATTAAATATATGCATTTTTATAGTTGTAACAATTTTGATAGTAGTGATTATTTATTTTGATACACATTGAAATACATTTGAAAAATGTGTATAATATTTGGAAAATGTAATATCAATGTACTTTTTACAATTGCACGCGCTAATATGAGAAATCTAGCATACACTCATTCTTTTATAAAATATAATAATAGTTTTTTAGTATTATAATACTCCTTGTAAATTGAAATAAATATATACCTTAATTTTAAATATATATATAATAATAAAAATAAAAGTAGAACAAAAACACTTAAAAGTCTTCTTATGATGATGAATAGTAATATTGATAAAAACAATAAAAACTGATGGGGTTTATAAAGGACGCCTTATTATTTAAAACCTTCATATATCACCAACCTAAAACATAATCTTATTGATTTATACAACCCATTCATGTAAGGCGTCGCCGCTTTATATGAGCCTGTGGCGTCAGCCTATATGATGGCGTCGCCTAGGTAAAGTCTGGATAAGGCCGCATTAATTGAAGGTCTGACAGCATTAAATGGGATTAAATATCTCTGATATTTAAGGAATAAGGACTCCTGTCCCATCAGAAGGTCAGTTTGACCTCAGTTAAACTGATTAACCAGGGTAAGAAGGAAGCACTGTTCATCAGGTTAAGTGAAGGCTATAAATAGCAGACATTCATTATCATTTATTACATTCTGATTTTCACCACATCTACATAAAAGCTCTCAAAAGTCTTAGAACTGACTTAAGCTTCGGAGTGGAATAAACGGGTCAACCCGAAGTTGTCAATTTCACGCAGGTCGACCCGAGAGGAGCGACGCCTGTAGCTGAAGAAGTTTCACAGGATCCAACATCTGGCGCCATCTGTGGGAAACCTTGAGCAAAATATTGCCATGGCTCCTACCAATACACAAGCTAAGCGAACACAGCAACCGGAGGAAGGAAGTTCCCTCCACAATCTTCAACAACACCTGACGCCTTCCGCTTTTATGCCGAGGCTTCGGGGCAATCCAGGGGCGTCGCACCCAAGTACTTCAGCCCCAATAGGAGCTCCAGCTAGAGTACTATCGCATCCACAGACTCGAGCACCGCTCCTACCCGCGCAATCCCATATAGCCTCATCTGGAGGAAGAGCACATTCAGCAGTCCCCACTGCCCAAGAAGTCGTCACGCCAGCACTTATAGCTGCGATAGACGACCTTCTAAATCGAAGAGAACTCATGGCTGTAGCTCGTGCAGCTCGTCTTAACGAGCATCACCGCACGGACGAGGCAACCTCAGAACCTCGGGAGGTTCCCGTAGTAGGACCACCTATTAAGGCGGATCCTTCGCCCAGAAGCGTTGAAGCAACGCCAACCCCAGTGGTAATGGCTCCTCCTCAAACTGAGGTAACCCTGGATAAAGTGATGGAGCTTATTGCTGATTCAAAAAAGGAAGATACGGGTAAAGTCATGCTGGAAGCAAGAGATAGGGCATCACACCCTTTTACAAATGAAATATTGGACGTAGACATACCATCCGTCCCGATCCCAAGGATTGATGTGTATAGGGGGGAGGGTGACCCTGTGGAGCATGTTCAAACTCATGAATCTTCCCTATTGGGAAGGTCAAAAAACGAAAAGCATTGCGCAATACTCTTTCCTTCAACCTTGAGCGGCGCCGCCTCTCACTGGTTTTTTGGATTGCCAAAAGCTTCAGTTACATCTTGGACAGACTTGAAGGACAAGTTTATCATCCAGTACATGGGTGGTAGGCAACTGCTGAAAAGTGTGGGTACTTTGGACCATATTCGACAAGCAGGAGATGAAAGTTTGGGGGATTTTTATAAACTCTTCAATCAGGCCCTAGCCAGTATCGATCAGGTTATCACAGGAGGTGGGACCATTCGAGCTTTTGTTAGAGCACTGGGGCAGAGAGGATCAGCTTTGCATGATAGTTTGAGCGTCATTCCCGTCCATACTCTATCTGACCTGGCGGCGAGGGTCAAGTCGTATATTGACCTCGAGATAGCCCGTGAGGGAAGGAAATCTTCTAAGGATCTTCGAAAGGAGATACAGGAGGGAAAAAGGCCAGAGCAAAAATCGCAAAAAAGTCGTCCCCAAGACGATAGGCGAAGTCATCCACAAGAGGACAGGCGACGCCCAAATATCCCGCGACCACCACGAGAAGTTTTCGAGACTTTCACGCTCTTAAACCAGGACATTTCGGTAATCCTCAACGAAATGGAGAAGAAGGATTTGGCATCGCCACCATTACCCCGCAGGTCAGGAGGACCTATGGGCCCTTATCACGAGCAGTACTGTCGATATCATCGAAGTAAAGGGCACAGCACTGATAATTGCAAGATCCTGAAGAGAGATATCGAGACACTCATCCAAAGGGGGCTCCTCAAGAACTTCGTGGCAAAGAGGGATCGTAGTCCCAGCCCACGAAGGGACAGGAGGGTGTCGCCCAAGAGGGAAGGAGGAGATGAGGGTTCAAGAGGCAAGCATGGGCATGTACGAGTGATTAGTGGTGGGTTTGCTTCGGGAGGAGAAACTAGTAGTGCTAGGGAGGTATACGCTACTCAGTTATCTGGAACCTCTAAAGCAGGAAAACGTCCTAGATCACCGGAAGAAACCGATATTACTTTCAAGGAGGATGAGATGAATCATGTGACATGCCCTCATGAGGACGCATTAGTCATCACGACGGAGATTGCTGGATATGATGTAGAGAGAGTACTTATCGACTCGGGAAGTTCAACGGATGTCCTTTTTCTCGAAGCATTAAAGAAAATGGGACGGAATGAAAAAGACCTGAAAAAAGTGAACTTCCCACTTTTAGGCTTTACTTCAACTCCAACCTACCCGGTAGGAGCCATCACCTTACCAGTATTTTTGGGGGAGGGATGGAGATCTTTGACAATTGATGTTACATTTGTCGTGGTCGACGCCCCTACTGCATACAACGTAATTTTGGGACGGTCCACATTGAATCCGCATCGTATGGTTCATTCCACTTATCATCAACTCCTAAAATTTCCAACGCCTCATGGAATAGGAGTGGTAAAAGGCAATCAGCCGGGGGCAAGGAATTGCTACGTGCAATCCACCCGGCATCGAGTTTTGAAAGGAATGGAGGCTCTATCTATCCAGGCAGAGGAAGATTTGAGAGAAGGGAAGGTTCACCCAACACCAGTAGAAGGACTGGTAAAGATATCGATAGACGGTCCTGAAAAGGTCGTCCAAATTGGGGCGACGCTTCCGGAAGAGCAGGCTACAGCTTTGACTCTTCTACTCATTGAATTTTGAGAACTCTTTGCTTGGAAACCGAGTGACATGCCGGGTATAAGCGAAGAAATAATCACTCACGAGCTCAACATTGATGCCAGTATCAAACCTATCGCGCAGAAGCGACGACCGGTGGGAGAAGAAAAGTCCATTGTCATTCGACAAGAAGTGGCAAAGTTGATTGAAGCTCGATTCGTTAAAGAAATCAGATTCCAAACATGGGTCGCAAACCCTGTCTTGGTAAAGAAGACTACGGGCAAATGGAGAATGTGTGTCGAATTTAGGGATTTAAACGAGGCATGCCCTAAAGATTCATATCCTTTGCCGCGAATTGATCAGCTGGTCGACGCCACCTCAGGGCATGAGTTATTGAGCTTTATGGATGCCTATTCAGGATACAACCAAATCAAAATGGCAGCACGCGACGCTCATCATACAGCCTTTTATGCAGATAGTGATATATATCACTACACCGTCATGCCTTTTGGACTCATCAATGCTGGGGCCACCTACCAAAGGATGGTCAACAAGCTCTTTGCAGGCATGATAGGGGTAAACATGGAAGCTTATGTCGATGATATGCTGGTGAAGTCTATCAAAGGCGTCGACCATACAAATGACCTTAGGAAAACTTTCGAAGTCATGAAGCTTCATCAGGTGCGGTTAAACCCCGCAAAATGTGCTTTTGGGGTCCAGTCTGGAAAGTTTTTGGGATACATGGTGAGCCAGAGAGGAATTGAAGTCAATCCAGAAAAGCTAAATGCCATTGAGGGTATGAACAGCCCCACATGTCACAAAGAAGTACAGAGTTTAAATGGAAGATTGGCGGCGCTAAGCCGATTCCTATCCAAAGCTGGGGACAGATCTCTACCTTTCTTTCAAGTGTTAAGGGCCAATAAAAAATTCGAGTGGACATCAACTTGCGAAGAAGCCTTCCAAGAGCTGAAGAAGCATCTTCGAACACTACCTCCACTGGCCAAACCGGAAAGGGGCGACGCTTTAGTTCTTTACTTAAGTGTTAGTCCAGTGGCTGTAAGTGCTGTTCTTGTAAAGAACATAGAATCGGGCCAGGTGCCAGTTTACTATGTATCTAAAGTTCTTTCCAAGGCAGAAATAAACTATGTAGAGGTTGAGAAGTATCTCTTTGCGTTGGTAGTTTCGGCTAGAAAGCTTCGCCCCTACTTCCACGAGTATGAAATCACTGTATTAACTAATCAACCACTAAAACATTTTCTTCAAAAACCAGATGCATCTGGAAGGATGATAAAGTGGGCGATAGAGTTAAGTGAGTTTCGAATTCAATTTGCTCCAAGAACAGCTATCAAAGGTCAAGCTTTGGCAGATTTCATAGTGGAGACCACACATGACCAAAGAGAGGCGTCGCCATCATCAAGCTTCCTGCCCCCTCTCAGTATAGAAGAAACTTCTGCTTGGAAGTTGTACACAGATGGATCTTCATCCATAGAGGGCTCAGGAGCAGGATTGGTGTTAACTCCACCAGATGGAGGGGAATCTCTAAAGTATGCCCTGGTTCTGACTTTCAAGGCTACTAACAACGAATCTGAATATGAGGCGTTGATTGCGGGTCTAAGAATAGCCAGGGGTATAGGCATCACATCTATTAAAGTATACTGTGATTCCCAACTTGTGGTTAATCAAGTAAAAGGGGAGTATGCAGCCAAAGGAAAAATGATGAAAAAGTATTTAGGTGAAGCCAAAATTCTGACTGAAGGGTTCACCAACTTCGAAATAAACGCCATTCCAAGAGCAGAAAATGAAGAAGCTGATGCATTGAGCAAATATGCTTGGCAACATACCTCATTGAAGGTCCATTTTGTTGAGGTTATTTCATCTCAAGGAAACTATGAATGTTTTAACATTCAGATGGTTGATACATGGGTAACTCCTATAAAGACATACCTGGAAACAGGGATTGAGCCATCAGATGAAGCAGAAATGAAAAGAATGAAACGTATAGCCCCTAGTTATACCCTGATTGATGGTATCCTTTATAAAAAAGGATTCTCAACACCATTCTTACGATGTGTTACCCAACAGGAAGCTACTAGTATTCTCAGAGAATTACATGAAGGATACGCTGCTTGCCATGAAGGGGCTAAGTCTATTATAAGAAAAGCCTTGAATCAAGGGTACTATTGGCCAACAATGACAAAGGAAGCAGATGAAATGGTAAAAAAGTGTGAATCATGTCAAAAATACACTCCAAGAATTGGGCGTCCACCGTCAGAATTAATTCCTATGCGCGTCGCCTGGCCATTTGTGCAATGGGGAGTTGATTTGGTGGGTCCATTTCCCAAGTCTAGGCAAAAATGTTACCTTATAGTAGCAGTGGATTATTTTTCAAAGTGGGTGGAGGCCAAAGCATTGGCGTCGACTACTGAATTCCAAGTGATAAAATTCTTGAAATCTAGAATTATATCCAGATATGGAATTCCGAGTATTCTAGTCAGTGATAACGGTCCTCAATTCGCGGGAAGAGAGCTAAAATGCTTTTGCGATGAATTGCATATTGAGCATCGCCATGCCTCGGTAAGACATGCGCAGACAAATGGGCAAGTAGAAGCGGCAAATAAAGTCATCCTCAATGGTTTGAAAAAACGCATTGATGCCTTGAAGGGAAAATGGACCGATGAATTGGACAATGTTCTATGGTCCATCAGGACAACACCAAAGATATCCTCAGGAGAAACACCATTTGGATTAGTTTATGGTTCAGAAGCGGTGGCTCCTACTGAAATAGCAGTTGCATCACATCGAGTAATACATTTTGAGGCGGCGCCTAATGATGATCAAAGGCGCGTCGACCTTGATTTAGTGGAAGCTAAAAGATGGATATCTGATGAAACTCAAGGAAGGATGAGGTTGGCCACTGCCAGATATTATAATCGACGAGTTTTATCTCGCCAATTTTTCGTGGGGGAGATGGTATGGAGGAGAAACGAATTCTCACACCTCGATAGGATGAATAAACTATCTCCAAAATGGGAAGGGCCTTATAAGGTCGTCATTGTCCCTCACCCTAACGCATATGTCTTGGAGGATGAGGAAGGGAGAAGGTTAAAGAATACTTTCAATGCGGAGCATTTGAAAAAATTCTATGCTTAGGATGTAATTTGTAATATCATTATAAATATATCAAGTGTTTGAATATTATTGATGAGTATTATAAGTTACTAAAGACATCGATCTAATAATGAGTTAAAGATCAATGAAGTCGACGCCATAAGAAACATGTCTTGATTTCATTATAATAATAATGTCTTACAAGATAACATGTTTAAAGGCTAAACTACATAGACAAAAACTGAAAAATACTAAATCTTCAAGTAGTCTTTGGAGAAGGATTGCTTATGGAAGGACCTTTAGGTGGAAGGGTGCTAGGTGCGAGCGCCGCTTTCTTTTGGCCAGCTCTGGTTGAGACTGTGTTGCTAGGCTCCGGCGCCGCCCTTTTCTGCCCAGCCTTAGCTGGAATTGTACCACCGGTACCTGGCGCCGCATCAGATTTCTGACTTGCCTCAGCCTCCATATTTTGCTGTTGCATCTTCAGGAACGCTTGGAAGCCCTTTACTTTCTCCACGGGAAAGTCCGGCTGAATCCCATGAATCTCAGTGATCAACCTCCCATAGATACGGATGATCTTGGCGACCAAATGTCTCTCAGCAGCCTCATGGAAGGCAGCAGTCTTCTTGAAAGACTCCACCGCCTCGACCTTGGCAGTCTCTAATTGACGGAGCGCCGCCTCCTTTTCCTTCTGACTAGCTTGAAGTTGAAGAAAAGCAGCCTCTTTATCCTTTTGAGCGGTCTCAGCTAATAGAAGCGCCGCCTCCTTCTCTTGGGTTAAGGAAGACAGGTTCTTTTCAACCGCCTCCTTTTCCTTTGCCAAAGAGGACAGACTCTTCTCAGCTCGGCGAGCATTCTCCCTATTTTGGTTAGAAGTTTGCTCGCATTCTGCTAATTGATTGGCAAATTTATTTGCCTTCTCAATAGCAAATCGAGCCTTGTCGATGGCCCCATCTTTGAGTTCAATCTCTTCGCCCAAACGTTGGCGAAGAAGGGCTGTATCCTCCTCGTATTTGGCCTTCTCTTTCAGCCACTCAGCTCTTTCCTTTTCAAGATGCGTCGCCTTAGCCGCCCTCACTGCATTATCCTCCATAGCAGCACATTTATGGGCTAAATGCACGGCCAAGGCGCCAACTTCAGTCTCCATAGCCAAAAGCTGTAGGAAAAGGATTAGACCAATAAAAGAGGAAGGATAAATAAAAGATGAGATAATAAAAGCTTACAGAGGCGACGGATGTGAGATGATTCTTTACAGCCCCTTCGACCCACTGAGGATCGAAGTGGAGTTGCCGACGATCACCTGGAAGGACTGACCCGCTCACAATACGTAGAGCTAGGTCGGATTGAGGAGGGGCTCCTTCAGGAAGTCTTGCATGAAGGGATGTTCCTTCCGGAATACTCATACCTTGCAAGCGACGCCAGGGGTCCCAATTCATCATGCGATTCTCAGCCACGGGGGTTTCATACAGGTGTCGCCTCAAGTCAAATTCGGGACCTTCAGTAGGATCCAGAGGATTGACTGGCAGAACATAAGCAGGCGCTGGAGGCGTCGCTGGTCTATCAGATGCCTCATTGATTGAAGGCTGTTCAAAGTGGGATGTTCCCATTTCAACAGATGGCTGAACGGATGATATAGGAGATTTGGGTGACGCCTAATCTGTGAGAACCCTAGGCCGTGAGTGATTACCTTTCAGCCGCGTCGGAATTCAGACACATGTGAGAGACACACAACTTGTCGTGCCGAAGATCCTCTCCCGATCTGAGAGAACCTTGCGCACATTGGATCTATGCAGGATCCCTTTTACCTCTGTTGTCTGTCAAACCCTATTTGTACCAAGCAACTTTTCCGCCGCCTTGGAAGTCTGTCGTCGGCGTGAACAACTGCTCGTCACGTCGGAAACCTCCATCTGGACCTGGGGAATTGAATTCTGGAGTGTTATATCGGTTTTCCAACGCAGTCTGGCCGCAGTTGGTCCTGGACGTAGCCATGCAGAAACCCTAGGCAGGATAAAACCTTAAAACCCTAACACTAGCTTATTTTTGTCTCTTTTTATCAATTTTCTAATCTTGTCATACTGCTGCAGGTTAGAGACGACTCCATGAACTCTCTTGTGCTTTTCGACTCCAATCATGGAGAGTAATCTCATAGTTGGTGTGCCGAAGCCAACTAGGAAACTCGTCTTTAACCTGACTGCGGAATTAGAGCGAATGTTGTGTGAGGAGTATGTTAAGTTGGTGATATCTCAGAAACCGTACAAGAAAGTGGCCATTCACAATGTTCTGAAGGTGGCATGGGTCGTATGAATCTGTGAGTATCACCAATTTGAAAGAGAATATGATCCTGGTCGAATATGAGAATGAGGAGGGGAAAGTAGCTATTTTAGATCAACTGTCATGGTCCATTCAAGGGAACTATATGAATATAAAGAAGTAGGAACAAACTTTGAGCATGAATGACATTGATTTTGAGAGGATTCAGTTCTGAATTCAAGTACATGACATAGAACTCGGAGTCCTAAATTCTACGAACGCGCGCCAGATACGGGAAGGAATTAGAAAGTGCCCTCAAATAGAAGAATCCATAGATCAAATCAAACGTGGTTTCCTGATATAAAGGTGAAAATTGATGCAAGTGTTCTGGTGGAAAAACTCGAGAGGAGGGGAACGATGGGAGATTGTGAAATGTGAGCGTTTATCTAACATGTTCTATGATTGTGGCAGGTTAGGACACACGTTCTATCAATGCAAGATGGATACTGTAATGTAGAAAGTGAAACCAGAAGTCCCGATGTACGGACTATGGGTTGCCAGAACCCGCCCAAGAATAACTATTACATCGGTCAAGCTAGGTGGGCGTAAATCACAAAACCCTTTGCGTTTCGGTACTAGAAAGACCTAGTGGAATATCATGAAAGAGCCAAAAACCCGAAGGATAAGGAAGGAAACCAACATGAAAGCAACCCTAAACCAAACCCATCAAACTCCCACCATCCCCCACCCGAAATCTCAACTGCCCCGCCCCAACAAACCCATGCTCTCGGCCACACCCTTAGCCATACCTCAACCGTACTACCCTAGGCTCTTAGTCCCTTACTGAGCTATTTAACAACTAACACATACTCACATGTCCCCCGAACCCCTATCCCAAGGACTGACCCAAACCCTCAAACACAACCCCTCCCATTTGAATCACTCAACCACGACCCCAATCTCATTACCCTGGAAGACACTAATGGTATTCCATCATGTATGAGTACCACCCCACAAGCCACCCCTACCCCCTGGCAAATCAGCCTATAACTCCCTATGTTACCTAGCACCCCCAATGCGGAGAAGACATGCCTTCCTCTATACACAGTCAATAGCTCTCCCCAGACCAGATCACCTTCCCCGCAAAACCTAATTGTAGCAACTCTGGCTGGCCTTAACCCTTTTATCAACAAAATGTCCCTTAAACGTCATCTGGAGGAGGAGAACTACCCAAGAAAAAAGAGGAAGAAGATGTGCTCAAAACAGATAAGGACACAAGTGGGAATGAGAAAGGAAATAATTACAAGAGGAAGCAGAATAAGGGAACAAGCTGGACTGTTCCACCAAACCGAACCAGCAAACAATGAACCAAACCAAATGGGCTTTAGTGGATTCCCCAAAATAGCCACACGGGACCAATGATTCTACTTAGTTGGAATTGTCAGGGTTTGGGTTCTTCCCTGACAATCCATAACCTCAAATATTTCCTCAAAAGGAATCAACCATCAGTCACCTTCTTGATGGAAATAAAAAAATTATGATGTTTTTTGTGAACAAATAAGAAGGTCGGAAAGAATGGAGAAAAGCTTATATATTACACCCCACAAACGATCAGGGGGTAGCGATATGGTGGAAGAAAAAAATCACTTTAAACACTCTCCCTATACCTAGAGATCTCTTTTTCTCCTCTTGAGCCCTATAGATCTCATCATCTATCGACGCCATCTATACCAAATCTATAGAAACCAAACCAGACAAATAGGATTTACACAACAAGATAAATGAAAAATATCGACCAATTGGAAATGAAACCTAAATGAGTAAGCAACAACTCACCTGGCGGTTGATGGTTGCAGAATCTGAACCTAATCGACTGATTTCGTGAGTTGGACCCCGTATCCTCAGATCCAACCACTGTGATTCACCACAAGCACACTTTCAGAATCATTCAACCGTAGAAGTGTTACAGAAATAAGTCTGGGTAAGGCAATCGAAGAAAAAGAAGATGAGAAGAGTAGAATGTAGAGGTTAAATACCAGCGTTAGAAAAATGAGGATTGTTCTACAATCTCTTGTGGGTGCGACTTCCTGGAGTGAACAGTGTTCGATCTTAGGGTTTAAGGTTAATACGTTAATTAAAGATGGGTAATATTGTTATTTTATATGTTAGAATAGTGACTTAACAAAGAAAATTAACAGTAAACATTAAAAATGACCAAATAATCACATGCTCAAACTTAAGTAACTATTATGCACAAGTTATAACCACTTATTTATATGCACAAAGATGTGTAACCATTGAATAAATTAACCCAAATATAAATAATTTCAACTGTTAAACATGTTATACAGTAACTTGTTGTTACCCATTAAAATTTAAGTTTAGTATTAACTAACTTTGACTTGAGTTTCCATTATCTATGACTTGGTTAAGGTGCTTTAGTCCTATTCCACAATTAGTGGATTTCACTAATCTCTCGAGAGACCTTTTGTTAGGGGATCAGCAAAATTATTACTTTATCTTACAAACACAATTGTAATTATTCCATCATGAATCATTTGTTTCACATATTCATGTCACAAACTTATATGTCTTGATTTACCATTATAAACTTTGTTGTATGCTCTAGACATAGTTACTTCACTATCACAATATAAAGAAACTGTCGACATTGGTTTTGATCATAAGTCAATATCAAGAAGCAAATGTTGAAGTCATTCAATTTCTTTTCCTACTGCGCGTAAGGCTATGAACTCATACTCCATTTTGGAGTGTGAAATACACGTTTACTTCTTAGAAGCCCAAGAGAATGCTGCTCCACCAAGAGTAGAAATTCATCCAGAGGTAGACTTATTGTCACTCGTGTTGGTTATCCAACTAGCATCAGTATACCCTTCTAAAACTGATGGAAACTTATTATACACGAGTTCTAAATTATTTTTTCTCTTAAGATAACCAAATATTCTTGGAATAACCTTCCAATGATTGACACTAGGATTACTAGTGTATCTAGAAATTTTGAAAATGGAAAAGGTTATATATGTTCTAGTGCAATGCATTGCATACATTAAGCTTCCAATTGCACTAGCATATTCTAACGGAGCGATTGCTCGTCCTATATTTTCCGTTATCTTAAACCCAGAATCATATGGGGTACTTGCTTCCTTAATTTCCAAGTGTTTAAACTTATGAATTATTTTCTCAATATAATGAGACTGGTTTAAAGTATAAGTCGCACTATGTTTGCACACTTTAATTCCTAAGATAGTATCTACTTCATATTTGAAACATTGAGGATAGATACTTCTTAGTTTTTATGACACCTTTTATGTTTGTTCCAAATATTAGTAAATCATCAACATATAAACAAATGATAACACTATAATCATCGGTAAACTTTGAATATACACATTTCTATGCATTGTAATACTTGAAACCATAAGATAGGATTACCGAATCAATTTTTTTGTGTCACCATTTAGCTGGTTGTTTTAATCCATACAAAGACTTCACTAATCTACACACCTTTTTTTTCACTTTGTGCTAGTATGAATCCTTCCAGTTGCTCCATATAAACTTCTTCATCAAGATCACCATTCAATAATGTTGGCTTAACATCCATTTGATGAACAATTAAGTCGTAAATTGAGGCTAATGCCATCAAGACTCTTATGGGTTTTATCTGCACAACCGGAGCATATGTATCAAAGTAATCTATACATTCTTTCTGTTTGAAGCATTTAGCTACTAATCTAGCCTTAAAGGTTGGAAGTGTTCCCTCGATATAGTATTTTCTTCGAAATACATATTTACACCCGATAGGTACAGATCCGAGAGGCAAGTCAACAAATACCCAAGTATTATGAGATAATATTGAGTCCATCTAATCATTAGTTAATCGTCTATTTCAAAAAACAAAAACGGAATCTCTTGAAGCCATAACTTGTTTGAAACTTATTGGATCATCTTCGATATTAAACACAAAAGGAGTTTTGTGTAGAATATTATTTCTATCTCCTTCTATTAAGAAAATAAAAATTTGAGATGCTATAAAATCTTATCCACGACTCTTTTCTTTTCTAGTCCTTTGACTATTTCTAGGCTCCTCATTTGATTCAACTTTATGTTTTTGTTGAGGAGTTAATACATTTGAAGACACATGTTGAGAAGATGCAATTTCATCATTCTTAAATTTCTCTTCCAAGAATTCAACATCTCTAGACTTAATTATGATATTTGAGTCCAAGTCTATTGATCTATATGCCTTAGAATTTTCAGCATATCCGACAAACACTTTTTCAAGCCTCTCGAACCCAATTTTGTCTTATGTGGATCAGTGACTCTATAGAATGCTAAGCGACTCTATGATAACTCAATTTTGCTTTTCTACCATTCCATATTTCATATGGGGAAGTATACGACTTTCTTGAAGATATTCCATTATGCAAATGACATGCCGTCAATAATGCTTCACCTCAAATATTTAAAGGTAATTTTGCATTCAAAAGCATAACATTCACCATATCAGTTCAAAGGATATTTATTTTCTTTCCTTTTTGGTTTTCAACAACGTTTTTAAAACGTTTAAACATTTCAAAATCCTCATCTATTCTTCTCATTAACAAAACATATGTGAATCTAGAACAATCATCGATAAAGGTAATAAAAAATATATTTCTTCCTCTTGTTAAAACACCATTTAATTCGCATATGTTAGAATGAATAAGTTATAAAATTTGAGTATTTCTTTTTGCTTTTGGAAAAGGTTACCTAGTTATCTTTGCTTGAATACAAGTTTTGCACTTTGAAATTTTATCAAACTTAGTAGAAATCAAACCATGTTTTACATGTGATTTATTGAATTATAATTTGAATGTGCAAGACGAGAATGCCATAATAAATATCAACACCGAACAATATAAGCAGAATCAGAAATCATTTTATTGATACTTAACTTGAACATACCTTTACAAGCATAACCTTTCCCCATAAATGTGATACCCTTGGACAAAATGAGTTTGTCAGACTTCATTACAATCTTGAATCCGTTCTTACACAAAACACTACCAGAATTGAGGTTATTTCTAGGTTCTAAAACATAAAGTACATTCAGAAGAGTTAATCTCTTTCCAGAAGTAAAGTGAAGTTCTACACTTCTTGGACCAAGAACCTTTGCAGCATTAGAGTTTCCCAAAAGCAGCTCTCGCCCCTCTGCAATATCTGCATAGTTTTTGAACATTTCTTTATTATTGCAGACATGAATTGTGACATCAAAATCTAACCACCCATCTGTGGTGGTTGTCTTAGTAGCCATGTATAGCTCAGGGATCATTCTGACTTGAAGATTTGGAAACTTTTGACTGACCATAACCACTAACTCCTCCTCTCTATCTTCCACCACATTAGTGATGTTAGATGCACTAAGATTTTTCTTTGGTGCTTGTTTGTGATGTTTGCAATCTCGAATGAGATGCCCCCTTTTTCCTGCAATGGAAACAAGACTTGTCAAATTTTCTTATATTGGTGGTGTCATTGGGCGATGGTATCATCAAACTTTCTCTTATTTTAGGTTTGTTCCTTTTTGAACTTGGACTTCCATTTCTCCACTAGGTTCACTATGTTACCCCTTGAATACCTCGCTTTCCTAGAAGAATGCGAGTTTCTTCCTCAATCCGCAAATGCTTATGCAATTGCTCCAGAGTGAAATTCTTAGATGAGTGGAAAAGTTTATTTTGATAATAGCTCCAACGTTTAGGAAATTTAACAATTATCGCTCCAACCTGGAAAGTCTCGGAGATATAAACTTTTATTTTTTTTAACTTGCATACCATAATCTCCAATTGAGGCACTTGATCCATGCCATATATATTATCAAACATCTTGAATTCCATGAACTTCATTGTAATGAACTTATTCGTCCTTTTTTATGCTAAATACTTGTCCTTCAATGCCTTCCATATTTCGCAGGGTGATTTGATTGATGTGAAAAGATCATATAATCTATCAGAGAGGGTGATGAGAATATGACCTCGACAAACCAATTTGTCTTCTTCACACTTTAGTCGTTGTCTTTAGATTTCTTCACTTTCACCTTCCATTGGCTCGGGGATTGGAGGAAGGTTTGGACTTAGAACATAAAAAATCTTTAAAGCCGTCAAAAGAAATTTCATCTTGTCTTGCCAATGAGTGAAATTGGTTCTGTCGAACTTGTCAAATTTCACAAAATATTGATTTATCACTTTGAAGTCGCATCTGAAGTTGTCTTCATCGCGAGTATCACTCTAAGATTGTTACGTATGGTGACTGTTGGATCGTGAAATCCTGAATGCTGATCTGGCAGTGAATTGAATGCCAGACAAGGTTGGGATGACGCTTCAGCTCCAACTCCGGTGAACCTGCAAGTAGGGGAGCGCAACAGAGGGGGTGCCTCTGGGTCCCTCTCCGATGCTTAAATGAGTATGTGTGTGTATAAAACTCAAAACGTCAAGAACGTATGTAAAGCAAGGGTATTTATAGGGTAAGAGAGATAGAACCGTATAAAGGCAACTGAATATCTTAATGTATATTGAGTTGCTGAAGATTCGGATCGTGGGATATGGTAGTTACTGCGAGATATTGCAGTTACCAAATCTAATCTTTAGTGAATATGTGACCGAGATATGCGGGATATCTTGGCCACTCTGTTATTAACGGTTTAGTGGGACCAGAGGAGAGAGACAAGGCTCTCTTCGGGGCGAGCACTCCCATGTCGAGCAGTGGAAGGTCGCGACTTGGTAGAGAATGGCGAGCTGTCTGAGAGCCTTTGGCGTCTCTATAGACTTTGGGCTCGATTCTGGATTACTCGATGGTGGGCCAAGTTTGGCTTGTACTTGGGCCGATCCGGTTCGGGTGTCATGGGTTTACCCCCTCCATATTTATTGGGCCTTCGAGGCCTTTTCTTACTGGGTTGTCACTATCGATACCCAACATTTGCCCCCGAAGCTTGATTGAAGTTCCTTCGGTCGAGCTTGATTTCCTGGTAGGGTTTTAGATAGTGACGTCTTTGGTAATGGTCCAGTGCCTTTGAGACACTTCGAGCTCATTTGGCGAGCAATTTCTTCTCTGTTCAAAGCCGAAAGAATATCCTTCCTTTTATTCCCTTTTGGCGATCACTCGAGGTGACCCAGGCTTATGGAAGTCTATCTTTCTTAGTTAGGCGATCATTACCTACCCGAGGTACTTCTGCTAAAACTTTATTAGTGCGCTGGCGACCATCTTGTCTCCTTAGTGGAATTTTAGCATTTAATAACTGCACAGTTGTCCAGAAATCGAACGGTCACTTGAGGCACGCCTGACATTTACTTTTCCGTAAACCCAGGGTAGTTTGACAGCTGTCTGTACCAGCCAACCGTCGTCTCTTGGAATTCTGACATTGCTTCGGTTTTCTCCAAAAGGGTGCAATTATTCCTCTGCGTCGCTTCGATTTACTCGTGGCGGTTACTCCTCTTTTGGTCTATATAGGAAACGTCAGTTTCTGTATTCTGTCTTTTACGCTTATCCGCTCTCTCGGATTTTCAGAGCTTCATTGCGATCCTTTCCATTTCTTTTCTCAACCTTCTTCAGCCTTCTCCCAATATTTCCATGGCTCCTCGCAATCAGAGAGTCAAGCACACGGCTCCCAAGGGTGCCAACAAAGCCAACATTCCCAGAAATGCTGATGTCCCTTTGACCATCAGGGATGAAATCGTGCCCCCTCAGTAGAGGAACATACCGATTTGGGCAGGACTGCAACCACTCCTATGGTGGTGGACGGGCCCGAGCTAAACACGCCTATTTTTTCCCCAAAAGGTAAACTTTCGCCCTTTTATTGCTCTATTTTGGCAATATCCTCTGTTTTCCTTTGTTTTTATACTTGCTGTGACATACTTGAATCATTCTGAGTAGATATCAAGCCTAACGAACTGAAGCCGGCTTACTTTAAGACCATGGTGGCGCTTGGTGGCTTCAGTGCGGAGGATGCTCCTAGGTATCCTGGCCTAGGTCTGCATTTTCCTCACGATGGAGAGGTTTACATTTATGCGGCCCAGATCGATGCTGGGTTGCGTTTTCCTCTCTGTGAGGATTTACAGACCTTGTGTCAGTTTTACGGGATTCACCCCACACAGCTTGTCCCGAATGCCCTCAGGATGTGGGTCGGCTTCAAGTTCCTATGCTTACGCCAGGAATGGGTATATTCACTGGCCCTGTTCCGGTGCTTCTTCCGCCTGGCAGCAGGGGCAAACCACCTTCACCACTTCCAATCCCGCTGGCCGAAGTTTTCAGAGTGGAGAGGCCCTCAGGGATGGGTTTGGAACGTCCATGTCCGCCTGGTCGACGATTTTCGGACCACCAACTCCAATTATAGGAAGTGTTACTTCTTTTATAAGGGGGGTGCCCTGGAAATTGTTGATCCCGGACAAGGATTTCCCTCCTTCCTTCGAGGAGCTATCAGAGAGTGATCGAAACGCTATCGATGACCTATACCGGTCGCATCGGTCATCTCAGTTCAAGTCCATCCGCTCCGTGTCGGAGACTACCGAGAATGCCCTTGAGATGGCGGGCATTCATCAAGCCACGCCAATATTTGATGATTGGGTAATTTTCTAACTCTTATCTTGCTTTATTACTTGTAGGGAAGGTTGTAAGCAAGAGCTAGAAACTGATAGGTCTCTTTGATGACCAGGGATCGGCGGGATTATCCTCCGACCAGGCATTGTTGAACTGTCCTCCTCCCCCTTCTAGGCGTTCGTCCAAGAGGAAGCCCGAGGAGGTGCTTCCCTCGGCCACTGCTGACCCTCGCCAACCATGTATGTTGCCTTATTATTCGTAGATTTAACGTCTTCATACTTTGCGGTTTTTTGTTTTTGACATTTTGTCTTGTTGTTTTGCAGAGGAGTCCTCAACCGACATGGTCCGGGATCATGCTCCTCCTCCCTCCAAGAAGGTCAGGAGTGAGGAATGTCCGAAAGTCGACCAGCATCCTTCTCCTCCCCCTCCTGGGGGTCCTTCCGCTAATAAAGGGAAGGGTCTGGACGCGGTGCCCCCTTCTCCTTCTCCCCAGGGTCCTTCTGCCGCCAAGGGGAAGGTTTTGACCTTAGCTCCTCCTGTTCTTACTGTGCCCATGGCTCCTCCTAAGGAGTCTGGGACCAAGAAGAAGGGGCATGCTGCTTCCAGCTCATCGAGGGCTCCTGTGGATGAGCATTGCTCCCTTGCCGGCTTGTTTCAGCCGCTTGAATCAGCGAATTCTCGGGAAACTTGGGTCCCCTGTGGGGACTTTATGAAGAAGGGGTACCCTCCCCAGAAGAGCCTCCGGGGCAGCCCGGATATGTGTATGCGGCTTCTGGACGGGATAATTCCCCCCGCGGACCGCTCGATTGTTCCCACGGAACTTCATCAGATCGAGGGGTTCCTTCGGTCCCACTTCGAACGAGTGGCTTTGGTAAGATCTCATACTTTTATTTCGTAGAGTCCTCTCTTTGTCGTTCCCTTATTGTCTGTTGTCTTGACAGCTTTTATTCTATATTTGTTGCCAGTTCGTTCGGGAAGAGGTGATTCTTGGTCGTGTCTTCGGGGAGCTCACCGACAAGTATTCCAGTGTGCTCGCCGAGCTGGAGCAGTACCGAAGCACTGGGGTCACTCCTGAGCAATTGGGGACTATCAAGACGACTGCAGATGCAGCGATCGCCTTAGCAGATAATACCCGAGAGGAATACCTCAGGAAGGAGCAGCGCCTCCTTGCTGATGTCCAGAAGAGGGAGGCTGAAGCCGCTGCCGCTCTTCAGGACTTTGACGCTCTTCACCTGTGTTTAGATCAGGGAGAGATCGTCCGAGTTCGCCTAGATGCTGAACTTAAGGAAGCTCAGGCGCAAGGGGCAGAATCGGAGGCTCGCAGGGTCGCTGCCGAGGCGCAAAGGGACGCTGCTGACGCCTAGAGAGAAGCTGCGGTGGCTCAGATGGAAGCTGCGGAAGCCCGGGGGATTGCCTTGGAGGAGGAGAGGGATCGGTTAACTGCACAATTGAAAGCCGTCCCTTCGCCCCAGAGCGTAGTTGAGGCATTCAAAGCCTCTGAGGAGTTTGAGGACTGCGCTCTGAAGGAGATGAGGTCGGCGATCGCCGATTTTCTCCAAGTCCTGGTGGATGAGGTCCAGGCGGTCGATCCCAACTTTCCTCTTGGGGAAGTCGCCTCCTTGAAGACCTTCCTGCGGAGTCGTCCTCCGCAGCCCTATGTTGCTGGAGAGGCTGCTCCTGAAGGCGAGCCCAGTACTTCTGCCCCTGAAGACGAGCAAAGCGCCCTTGCCCCCGAGAACCCCGAAGCTTGAAGTCCCCAACTCCTTGGCGACCATCTTTATCTTTTTTAGATAGCCATTTTTGTACTTTCTGTTTTTGGTTTGTAATTATTTATCGAAGGCTTGGGTTTTTCTATTGAATGCCTTTATATTCTTGAGCCTTTAATCGACTTTGAACATATTCAGCTATCCAATATCTTACTCATAATTACTTTCCACTTTTTCCTTGCTTGGTAATGTCGTCGACCCTTCTTTGAAGTTTAAACCTTTGAGGTGTTGGCCTAATAACAGGGGATTTGGAGTTTGTCAGGCTTTATCATCAATAGTGATCGCCTAAACTTTCTTTGGCCTGACTTTGGCGTCAGGGCTTTTATTTTGCCTAACATTTTGCTAGGTCTTTTGGCCTGACTTTGGCGTCAGGGCTTTGCCTGATTTTTGGCGTCAGGTTTTTTGAGGCCTAACTTTGTTGTTAGGGTTTTTGTGGCCTAGTTTTGTTACTAGGGCTTTTTTGGCCTAGCTTTGTTGCTAGGGCTTTTTGGCCTGACTTTGGCGTCAGGGCTTTTGGCCTAACTTTGTTGTTAGGGCTTTTGGCCTAGCTTTGTTGCTAGGGCTTTTGTGGCCTGACTTTGGCGTCAGGGCTTTTGGCCTAACTTTGTTGTTAGGGCTTTTGGCCTAGCTTTGTTGCTAGGGCTTTTGGCCTGACTTTGGCGTCAGGGCTTTTGGCCTAACTTTGTTGTTAGGGCTTTTGGCCTAGCTTTGTTGCTAGGGCTTTTGGCCTAACTTTGTTGCTAGGGCTTTTGTGGCCTGACTTTGGCGTCAGGGCTTTTGGCCTAACTTTGTTGTTAGGGCTTTTGGCCTAGCTTTGTTGCTAGGGCTTTTGGCCTAGCTTTGTTGCTAGGGCTTTTTGGCTTCAGCTTGCTTCGAGTGGACGCGCTTTATGAAGGAATGGCTTTCTTTTATTGACATAATCAGTTTGATTACAAACTATGCATAAAATCTTCTTAAATGTTCAGAATTAAATGGACGGGGTAACCTCTCGCCTTCGATGGTTTCCAAATAGTAGGATCCTGGTGCGGCGATCTCTACTACTTTGTATGGTCCTTCCCATTTGGCTGAAAGTTTGTTTTTACTGTCCAGCCTTGTAAATTCATTCCTTCTCATAACCATCTCCCCCACGAAAAATTGGCGAGCGCTAACTTTTCTGTTGAAATACCGAGCGGTCGCCAAACGCATTTTTGCCTGTGTTTTTTCCGAGAGCCATCTCTTTTCCTCTGCCAAGTCGAGGTCAGTTCTGCGCTCGATCTCATTTGCCTCCGCGTTAAAGTGTAGGACTCTGTGGGTAGGCACTGCTAATTCAGCTGGTGCTACTGCTTCTGATCCGTACACTAAACTGAAAGGCGTTTCTCCTGTGGCCGCCTTAGGCGTTGTTCTGATGGCCCATAATACGTTTTCCAGCTCTTCTGCCCAATTCCCTTTGAATGCTCGAACCCTTTTTTTAAGTCCGGCTAAGACAATCTTGTTGGCTGCTTCAGCTTGCCCATTCGTTTGAGGGTGGTGTACTGAACTGAAGCGATGGTCGATATGATACTCTTCACAGATCCATTTCAACTCCTTTACAACGAATTGCGGACCATTATCGCTGATGAGTATTTTGGGAATACCAAACCTGGAGAATATGTTGACCTGCATGAACTTGGTAACTTGGAATTCCGTTGTCGAAGCTAGAGCTTTCGCCTCTACCCACTTAGTGAAGTAGTCGATCGCCACTATAATGTGAGTACGCTGACCAGTGCTAATGGGAAAAGGACCCAATATATCGATTCCCCATTGAGCGAAGGGCCAGGCACCCGCCATTGGGGATAATAATGTCGATGGTCGACCCGATCGTGGTGTAAACTGCTGGCAAATTTCACACTTCTGTGTTAATTCGGCTGCGTCTTTTCCCAAGGTCGGCCAGTAATATCCCAGTCTGAATATTTTCCTGCTTAGTGAACGAGCACCTTCATGACATGCTGCTGCCCCTTCATGAGCTTCTCGAAGAACTTTTTCTGTTTCGGGCAGAGCAACACATCTCAAGTAAGGCGTCGAATAACCACTTCTGTAGAGTTCTCCATCGATGATTAGATAACTGGCTGCGAGTCTTCTAATCCTAGTGGATTCACCTTCGTCCTCTGGGAGGATGCCTTCTTTCAAATAATTCTGGAACGGGGTCATCCAGGTGACCTGTTCTTGAATTTTGAAGATCTCCGCTCTGTTTTCAAGGACTGAACATAGGGCCCTTTCCAGAAATTGCACATCCTGGATTGTCGCCCCTCCGAAGGCTAGCTTACTCAAAGAATCTGCCATCTGGTTTTCTTGGCGAGGAATGAATTCAATCGTGAAATTTGGGATTTCCGCGACCAGCTTTTTGGCAATGCCGAGATATTTCTTCATCTTTTCTCCCTTTGCCTCGTATGCGCCATTAACCTGATTGACAATGAGCTCTGAGTCGCTTTTTACTTTAAGCGCAGCTATACCCATTCCTTTTGCTAGTCTGAGTCCAGTGATAAGAGCCTCGTATTCTGCTTCGTTATTGGTCGTCGGGAATGTCAAGGCGATCGCGTATTTCAGAGGCTCGCCCTCAGGAGGAATAAGAATTAAACCTGCCCCCGAGCCTTCTTTTGATGAAGACCCATCCGTATAGAGTTCCCAGATTTGATTGTCGTTTGCTGACTGACTTGGCCTGTTTTCTACCTCCGCTTGACCGTTACTCGTGCTTTCCACTATGAAATCAGCTAGTGCTTGACCTTTGATGGACGTTTTTGGCGCAAATTTGATCCTGAACTCGCTGAGCTCGATCGCCCACTTGACCATTCTTCCTGAAGAATCTGGCTTCATCAGGAAGTTTTTGAGAGGTTGATTGGTGAGGACCGTGATGTCGTGCGCATGAAAGTAAGGTCTCAGCTTCCGAGCAGCAATAACTAAGGCATAGAGATACTTCTCAATCTGGACATATTTTATTTCTGCTGAGTTGAACATTTTGCTAATAAAATACACTGGACTCTGAACATTATTCTCCTCCCTTATTAAGACAGCACTGGCTGCCACATCGCTAATGCCTAAATAGAGGAAAAGCTGCTCGCCTGGAACTGGTTTTGCCAGAGCTGGGAGTGTTTGAATATGCCTTTTCAAGGACTGGAATGCTTCCTCGCAGTCTGGCGTCCACTCGAACTTGCGGTTGGCCCTCAAGGTTTTGAAGAACGGGAGGGACCTGTCGCTTGCTTTGGAGAGGAAGCGGTTAAGAGCAGCTAGTCGGCCGTTCAGGCACTGGACTTCCTTATGGCAGGTTGGCGACTTCATTTCTTCTATGGCCTTTAGCTTTTCCGGGTTTGCTTCAATGCCCCTTTCGCTGACCATAAAACCCAGGAACTTCCCGGACTTGACTCCAAAGGCGCACTTTGCTGGGTTCAGGCGAACGCTGTGTCTCCTCATGCATTCAAAAGCTTCACGGAGGTCGGTGGTATGAGGATTGCCTTTGATGGATTTAACGAGCATATCATCCACGTAGGCCTCCATGTTCCTTCCCAACATGTCCTGGAACAGTCGGTTTACCATCCGCTGATAAGTTGCCCCGGCATTGATGAGACCAAAGGGCATCACCTTGTAGCATAGAATGTCGCCGTCAGCATAGAAAGCAGTGTGGGCCTCGTCGTCTGGATGCATTCTGATCTGGTTGTAGCCTGAATAGGCGTCCATGAAGCTCAGCATCTCATGACCCGAGGTAGCATCGACCAGCTGATCAATTCTCGGAAGGGGATATGAATCTTTGGGGCAAGCCTTGTTTAAATCGCGGAAGTCGACGCACATCCTCCACTTGCCGTTAGATTTCCTGACCAAAACTGGGTTGGCGACCCAGCTCTGGAATCTTACCTCTCTGACGAAGTCAGCTTCAATCAACCTGCCGACTTCCTGCCTGATCGCCAAACGTTTATCAGTCCCGAACGATCTTCTCTTTTGGGCGATCGGCTTGATGGAGGGGTCTATCCTGAGCTCATGAGAGATAATATCTGTGCTGATTCCTGGCATGTCGCTCGGCTGCCAGGCAAAGAGCTCTTTGAATTCCTTGAGGAGGGCGGTCATGGCCTCCTTCTGATCCTCTTTCAAGGTGGTCCCAATGCGCACCTTTTTGTCCGGACCATCGATCTCGACCTCCTCCAATTCCTCCATGGGTGCTGGTCGAGCCAAGTCCTCGCGGGGATCGGCCTCTGTCTCGATGGCGAGTGCCTCCCTTTGGTTCTTCCTGCGTAAACAGTTCACATAGCATTGCCGCGAGGAAGGCTGATCTCCTATCACTTCTCCAATCCCGTTCGGAGTGGGGAACTTCATCTTCTGGTGGACAGTGGAGGCCACAATCTTATTTGGGTTGATCGTGGTCCTCCCTATGATGGCGTTGTAGGATGTAGGTGAATCGACCACCAGGAAAGTGACCGACACCTTGATGCTTTTCCACCCCTCGTCAAAAATCACTGGCATGGTTATAGCCCCCAGTGGATAAGTTGTCCTTCCCGCAAATCCGATCAGCGGAAAGTCGACCCTCTTCAGGTCACGTTTTGATTTGCCCATCTTTTCGAAGGCGTCCAGAAACAGGATGTCTGTCGAGCTGCCTCCGTCGACCAGAATCCTTGCAACATCACAGCCGTCAATATCTGCCGTAATGACCAGAGCATCGTTGTGGGGCGTGGTGACATGTGCCAAATCATCTTCAGAGAATGAGATGACAATGTTTTCTTCAGGTCTTGGCCGCTTCCCCAACTGAACTGCCGTAGAGATCTGAGTGGCGTAGACCTCTCTGGCGCTTGACCTCTCGCCGCCTGCGCCGAATCCTCCCGCAATCAGATTCACTCTCCTCTTGCTTCCAGAAGGCTCAGCTTGATCTGCAGGGGCTGGTGAACGATGTCTCCTGGGGGGCGTTCGACTTCGGTCTCGCCCTGCCACAAATTCCTTCAACATTCCCCCCTGAATCAGCCTCTCTATATCTCGCTTCAGAATCTTGCAATCGTCTGTCTTATGGACCTTGCACTTATGGTATCTGCAATAGCTCTCGACATCCTTGCCCATGGGTAACCCACCTCGGCGAGGCATCGGTGGCCTCGCCAAGGATCTCCTCTCCATCTCGACTAGTACCGCTGAGATCTGCCTATTTAAAGGCGTGAAGTACTCAGGGACCTCTGGATGGCGAGGTGCTGGAAGAGACTCGACTCGGGGCTTACTTTCTTTTCCCTTCTTCTCCTTCTTTATCTCCTTCTTACCATCGCGTCGGGGTTCATGGGTTACCCTTAGCGAGGTCGTTAGGAGATTAGCCTCGATGTTTGCGCGTTCAAGGTCTATGAAACCTTTTGCTCTGGACGCCAACTCCTCCAATGTCTCTATCTCCTTCACGTGATAGCTGTTTCGCAGCTTTCTCGAGGCCTTGTTGGCCACATCCAGACCTCTGTAGAATGCTCGAATGATTTCCCCATCCGAGATTCGGCGATCTAATTCTGTGACGTTTTGATGAAAACGCCCGTAGAAGTTGGACAGCGACTCTCCAGGCTGCTGTTTGACCGAGTCAAGGGCGACCACGCTCTTCAGCAATTGGCGCTCGCCCATATATCTCTCCAGGAACTTGCTTCTTAACTCTGCCCAAGTTCCGATTGATCCTGCAGGGAGGCCGAAGAACCAGGACGAAGCCGAGCCCGAAAGAGTAGATGGAAATAGCAAAGCCAAATGATTGGGATCGTTTGACTTACCCAGAAGGGAGGCCTCATGCTTGTTGACATGTACGGTGGGATCTCCTCCACCGCTATACTCAGGTATGGCCCGAGCAACCACATCCTTCGGGATTTTGATAGCGACGAGCGCGTCGGTGAATGGATGAGAGGACTGCTCCTTGAAGGGAGCTATGACTGTCAACTGTCTTTCCTGGAGCCTTTTGTTGAGGAGGTCATCCATCTGATCCACAGTGCAGTACATGGGAGAGGCTCCGGGTGGAGGCGGACCGGAAGGATTGGCAGTATATGCGGCTGCTGGCTCCTTGGTGTGCGCTGGAGGTAGGGACTGCTGACCTGACGTCATCTCCTGATCCTCCTGAGGCGCAGCAGGACTAGGATTGGCCGCTTCTGAAGGTGAAGGCCCTGTGGCAGCAGGGCGGTGATTTTCCTTAGGAGCAGAGGGATTGTTTTCCTGAGGAGCAGGGGCTTGGCGGCGCGCCTGTCCTAGGATGGCTTCCAGCAAGGAGACCATCTCGGGGGTTAAATTAATATCCTGCCCCGCAATGTGGACTGTCTGCGGCGCAGGGGCTCCGTTTTGATCAGCAGCTGGGGTCGGTCTTGAATCACTGACATGTTCTCGGGCTGTCCGCAGAGGAACAGCATTAACTCCTGCTCGGCTGGCAGGTTCCTGTTGAAGCGGTGAAGCGGCGGCGGAATCAGAGCTATCTGAGGATCGCTCCCTAGTCTGATTCCGACGGTTGCTTTGGGATCGAGTTCTCATGGCTGAATTGCTCGTTCCCACAGACGGCGCCAAATGTTGGATCGTGAAATCCTGAATGCTGATCTGGCAGTGAATTGAATGCCAGACAAGGTTGGGATGACGCTTCAGCTCCAACTCCGGTGAACCTGCAAGTAGGGGAGCGCAACAGAGGGGGTGCCTCTGGGTCCCTCTCCGATGCTTAAATGAGTATGTGTGTGTATAAAACTCAAAACGTCAAGAACGTATGTAAAGCAAGGGTATTTATAGGGTAAGAGAGATAGAACCGTATAAAGGCAACTGAATATCTTAATGTATATTGAGTTGCTGAAGATTCGGATCGTGGGATATGGCAGTTACTGCGAGATATTGCAGTTACCAAATCTAATCTTTAGTGAATATGTGACCGAGATATGCGGGATATCTTGGCCACTCTGTTATTAACGGTTTAGTGGGACCAGAGGAGAGAGACAAGGCTCTCTTCGGGGCGAGCACTCCCATGTCGAGCAGTGGAAGGTCGCGACTTGGTAGAGAATGGCGAGCAGTCTGAGAGCCTTTGGCGTCTCTATAGACTTTGGGCTCGATTCTGGATTACTCGATGGTGGGCCAAGTTTGGCTTGTACTTGGGCCGATCCGGTTCGGGTGTCATGGGTTTACCCCCTCCATATTTATTGGGCCTTCGAGGCCTTTTCTTACTGGGTTGTCACTATCGATACCCAACAGTGACGGTGGAGATCTGGGGAATAGTCGGTGTGGTCGAGGCTTACCACGAGGAAAATTTCCTTAGAGTGATATTTACCCCCACTCGTTGGAGTTTGCTAACAGGCTTATGCGGCAAGTCACTCCTAGGATACAACGACTGCTTGGAGATTTTTGAATAGCAATTTCAAAATCTCCCTCTTGAACTCTCGAAAAAAAACTCTTAAGATATAATGGACACTGATGAGAACACTTTCTTATTCTCTTAAGGGAGAAAAATGTTGATAATTTTTTGGATGATTTAATTGCCTTGTATGCAATCATATTTATAGGAAATATGAAACTCTTTGGAGTTATTATAATGATACATCCCTAAGTTAAACAATGCATCTAGATAGTTCTGCTCATTTTGGCCTTCACCATATATATATATATATATATTATTACAATCTATTTAACAAAATTTATCGGAGGCGGCTCAACGATGACATTGATTGTGCTATCAGGTGACTTCATCATATTCCTCACAGACGGACACGGAGAGATATATATACCTTCTTAAAGTTGAAATATAGTGATGATTTGGCCAAAAAAATTAGAAGAAATATAGTGATGAAATTAATTGAGTTGAAAAAATATATTAGTGCAATGACATAAATAAACAAATATCAGAATGCATTTTTATTGTTTATATATTTCACTCCACCAACCAAATAATAAATTTTAAATTTCTATTACAGTTTAAATAATTAAGCAGATAACTTCATTGCCTATTCTACATTCCAACTATGTTAGTAAGATAATATAGTGAATAACATGACAAACTAATGGTAGAGGGAACTAATTTACCGTAATACTTATCCCGTCATCGCTGCTTCTGATACCTGTGGTAAGTAAACAATAAAGGGAAGTAACGCCTAAAGTAGAGTAGTAAACTGTAAAAGGCACTCCAAAAGGTCAAACTGTGGAGTCCCCCCATCCCATCAGGCATCAGTAGTCTTACTCTTACTGTAGTTCCCATTTCACCACTTCCATCCAAAACCATCCAAAGTCCGCTCAGACCTCCGCCACTTTCCTCCACCACCGCCACCATCTTCCTCTCCAGCTCCCCAACCCTCATCCAATCACTGCTCCAAGATTGACTATTCTCTGCAACTTGAGCTTCTCGCTCAAGCAGCTTGTTATTTCATCTTTCTATCTCTGATCAAGCAACCCATGGACCCACCAGAATGCCCCAAGACGATGCCTTTTGATGCGGCGGAGAAGATAATCCTCCGATGGAACTCCACAACATGTGAGGATGCCAGGGATAAAATGATTTTCGAGGGTGATCGGGACGAGATCGATCTGTACCTCCAGGCAATCGATGAAATCCAGCGGTCCATGTCTTCCGTCTCTGTCTCAGATAAAGACTCCGGGAGCAAAGTGAACTCTGCCATCCAGATAGCCATGGCTCGGCTGGAGGATGAGTTCAGGAACATACTTATCACTCATACCAACCCTCTGGAGGAGGATTCACTGAATGATTCGATTCACTCCTCCGACAGTTTCTCATCCCACGACGACCACGATCTGTACGGAAACGACGATTTGAACCTGCATAAGGAGCTGGATCTGGCCATGTACGGCGGTGGCGAGTCCAGCTTGGGAAGGAAAAGTAGCGACAGCATCCGGAGCTACCGATCCACCAGCAGCATACGCGAGATCGATCTGATACCCGCCAATGCGATCTACGATCTTAGGTGCATAGCCGAGAGGATGATTTCGTCCGGCTACATGAGGGAGTGCGTACAGGTGTACGGAAGCGTCCGGAAGTCCACAGTCGACAACAATTTCCGGCGTCTCGGGGTGGAGAAGCTCAGCATCGGCGACGTGCAGAGACTGGAATGGAACTCTCTGGAGGCGAAGATTAGGCGGTGGATTAAGGCAGCAAGAGTCTGTATTAGGGTATTGTTCGCAAGCGAAAGGAAGCTGTGCGAGCAGATTTTCTACGGTATTGGGGTGGCAATTGAAGACGCTTGCTTCATGGAGACGGTCAAGGGACCCGCCATCCAGCTATTCAACTTCGCAGAAGCCATTAGCATCAGCAGGAGGTCACCCGAGAAGCTGTTTAAGATTCTTGACCTCCACGACGCTCTCACGGACCTCATGCTCGACATCGACGTCGTCTTCCAATCTAAATTAGCGGAATCGATCCGAGTCCAAGCGGCTGAGATTCTCTCTCGGCTCGGAGAAGCTGCTCGAGGGATTCTATCGGAATTCGAAAATGCAGTTCTCAGAGAACCGTCCCGAGTCCCCGTTCCAGGTGGCACTATCCATCCATTAACACGATACGTCATGAACTACATAAGCTTGATACCCGATTACAAACAGACCATGAACGAGCTCATTGTTTCAAAACCTTCTGCTGGGTCGAGACACTCTGGGGACCCGTCGATGCCTGACATTGAATTCGGGGAACTTGAGGAGAAGACTCCTCTCGAGCTTCATTTGATCTGGATCATCGTTATATTGCAGTTCAATCTAGATGGGAAATCCAAGCATTATAGAGACACATCGTTGGTTCATCTATTCATGATGAACAATGTCCACTACATTGTTCAGAAGGTGAAAGGATTACCGGAGCTGAGAGAAATGATCGGCGATGATTACCTTAGGAAGATGACCGGAAAGTTCAGACAAGCCGCCACGAGCTACCAGAGAGCAACTTGGGTAAGAGTTTTGCACTGCCTTCGAGACGAAGGGCTTCATGTAAGTGGGAGCTTCTCATCAGGAGTTTCGAAATCTGCATTGCGAGAGAGGTTCAAGTCATTCAACGCCATGTTTGAAGAAGTTCATCGTACTCAATCGACATGGCAAATACCGGATACTCAACTTAGGGAGGAGCTTCGGATTTCAATATCTGAGAAATTGATTCCTGCTTACAGATCGTTTCTGGGTCGATTCCGTAGCCATATCGAGAGTGGGAAGCATCCAGAGAACTACATAAAGTACACTGTGGAAGATTTGGAGAGTGCTGTCTTGGATTTCTTTGAAGGTTACCCAGTTTCTCCGCATCTGAGGAGGAAATCTCAGTGAAGAGAATTTTGGAAGACTAGAATCATTCCTAGGCCGACATTCTTTGAATTCATTCTTTGGAGGAGCGTTTGTGGTTGTGATGGAGGATAGGTGAAAAGCTGGTGCGGTGGATGATGAGAACCGGACGACTACTTCCAACTGAATCGAAATGCTCCTCCTTCAATGTAAGCTTCATCTATTATTATGATTATGATTTGTTTGTCACCTGTTTGCTCGTACCACTAGCAAGCACCATGACCACATTCCGTGTTTTGTGTTCATATGAAATTGTCATCATGTGATTGATTCCTCTCTAATTTTGATTGATTGATATTGACAACAATAAGTTTTTGCAGTATTCTTTTTTCAACTGCATTTTTTGACAGAATATACCCAATGCTTAATTAATTCAACTTGTATTGAATCTTCACAAGAATATTATTTTGCTTCTATCTTTTCTGCAATGTGAAAAATAATTTCTTTCCGCTCCGTAATACTCCTGTTGGTTGCTTTTTGTTGAAATGTCTGAGTGGTTGGTATATCTGATCCCAGTATGTGTGGAGGTGATACTCCCACTAGGGCCGGCAATGTTGTGCTGAAAAACTCGTAACCATGGTTATAATTATGACTGTTTAATATAGTTAAACGTACCATTATGCTGCAATGCGGTTATGGAGATAAATTTTCTACCCATAATGGTTATAGTTATGGTATTTGAGTTATACCAATGGTTATAACCATGGTTATTATACGGCAAAGGTGGAATCGTATGGAATGGTTAGGGGTGTTGAATCGTTACTCGTTAAGGGTGTTTGTTGAATTTTAATGATAAGTCAGTGGTGTGAATGTTAATCTTGAATCATATGAATATTGAATGATGTTAGTGTTAATGTTGAATAATGTTAGTTTTATATATTTTTATTGTTGGGTAATATAGAATTATGTATTTTTTAAAAATAACATTTTCGGTCTTTTATTATATTACATGTGGAATGAATTGAGTATACTGGTCAAACCATGGTTAATAACCACAGTTATTTCACTGGTTATGGTATTGAAAATTGTTCACGTATTAATTATGGTTATGGTATGTGATTTAAAAATATGATATGGTTATGGTATTTATTATAATGGTACCGTACCCTAACCATGTAGTAACCTTAACTCCCATAGATGTATTAGGGTTTTGACGGATTCGGCTGGCCTTTGCTCATCATCATGCGTCTGGTATGCTAGGTAGAGTGCATCAGCTTTAGCTTGCTTTATGTTGGTTTATTTTATTTGATATCTTGGGAACTTCAGGGTGGTACTAGGACGGATAATGGTTAGGGTATAGTACATGTATGACAAATATCATAATCATACCATATTTTTAAACCATAACCATAAGCATTACGAGTACAATTTTTAATACTATAATCATTAAAATAATTGTGGTTATTAGCTATGATTTTACCCGTATACCCATATTTATTCCACACATGTAATATAATAAAATACCGAAAATTTTATTTACATAAATCTATATTGTCAACAATAAAAATATATAAAACTAACATCATAGTAATTTATTACATGTAGGTACGTTAACTTTCATTATTTAATATATATTAGTTTATTAATAATAATTAATTATTATATTTATATAATGACTATGTGTATAGCTTAAATACCATAACCGGTAGAAAATTGATCACCATAACCGCACCACACTATAATTGTACGGTTAATTATTTTAAACAGTAACGGTTATAACAATGGTTATAGGTTTTTCATTGCACCATTGTCGGCCCTAGGTGGTACTGCCAAACCATTCCTTAGTTTCCACTTTCCGGAACAAAACAAAAAATACTACTCACGGGTGTTTATTTCGGAGAATAAAAGGGAAATCGAAAAAAAAAATCGTATTTGGTTATTCAAATTTTACGTAATATAAAATTGGAATTTTAGAAAGTACCAAAATAGTTATTCTTTGGTAATTGGACGGAATAGTTATTCCGGGATCCCGGAATAATGAATAGGACTAAAATTGCCTTAAACTATTTTATTTGCTTTAAAAAATGTCTGTATCTATATCTATATATTGCTGTAATTAATTGATTTATTTTTAAAATTTTATTTATTCTACCGTTTTTAATAGATTATATTTTTAATTTAATTATACTTTTAGTAATTTAATTTATTCTGAATTTTCTAATATATTATATTTTATTATTATTTTTAATCATTTTAATTTATTTATTCTAACTTTTTTAATCTATATTTATATTAATTTGATTAAAACTAAAAAATGTTGACACATTATTTTTTTTTTCTAATCTATACCTATATATTCTTGTAATTAATTGATTTATTTTTAAATTTTATTTATTCTACCGTTTTTAATAAATTATATTTTTAATTTAATTATACTTTTAGTAATTTAATTTATTCTTAATTTTCTAATATATTATATTTTTAATCATTTAAATTTATTTATTCTAACTTTTCTATTATATATCTATATTAATTTGATTAAAACTAAAAAATGTTCACACATGTGATTTTTTTTTTCTATCCTAATATCAAAACAATTAAGTGTTATTGATTTATGTCAAATGTAATTTTGTTACATTTTACGTTATAAATAATGGATGTCACATGGATATTTTAAAATACATCTTAAACTTCTCATTTATTCGCAAAAGTCTTATTTTTAACGTGATTATTTGTTTTCCCGTTTAAACTTAATTTCGAATCTCGTATCTTATTCATTTTATTATTTCATAGTATTGTACATTAGTACCTACAAAATATTTATGCATTCAATATTACAAAAATAAGTGTAATTCTAATCGATAAGTATTATATTCTATACAAAAATAAACATGTGCAAGTGCCAAGTATTATGAGATACAACCTATTATATGTATTTTGTTTAGTTCATTTCTTCATCGCTAACTTTTTTAATACATCAGAATTAAGAAAAATAATATGTATACTTAGTAATTTTTAATTCAAAATAAACAATCAATTTATATTTTTAAATAAATTATAATTTTATCATTCTTTTATATGGTTTATTTACAATTCATTATATTGTTTTTTGAATTTTTTGTCAAAATATTAATTTTAAAACGAGTGTAATTTCAATTGATTGTTTGTACAACATTTGTTGTAAAATAAGGGATTTATGCTAAATAAATATGAAAAATGTGATACTTTGAACTTGATTAACAGACGAACCACCTCATAAAATGGCTGTACTACAATTTTATTATAAATTGGATAAAATTAACTTAAAAATAAGAAATAGTTGAGAATTTAAATTAAACAAAATTGACTTAGTTTTTTTAATATTAAATATACTAAATAGATAATAATATTAATTTATTTTATATAATTATATTTAATTCATAAACGTGCAAAACACGAATTAGATTACTAGTACATTATATATTTAATTTAAGTATAATATAATCTATTCTAAAGTTTCTAATAAAATATATTTGAATTGAATTAATTTTTCAATAATTTCGTTTAATTTATTCTAAAATATCTAATAAAAAAATTAAGTATGTATTATATATTTTTAGAAAAGTAATATTGTTTTTTTTTTAATATATATATAAGCATACACATATCACGGTAGCGATTTGTTTCTTAAGGAACGAGTTGTTCCTTCGGCAGCAACTAAAAGTTGCAGCGCAATGTTTCCTAATTTTTTTTTCTTTTAAGGACGTGAATTAAAATTATGTATTTACTGAAAAAACATTAAAGTGTATAAAATTTTAATTACAATCTAAACATTTTAAAAACATTAAATTTCTAATTGATCATATAGCTTGCTCTAAGTTTAATTTCGAAGAGTTGACTACAGTAAATCCAACGTGGACCATATATAAACCTCAAAACTTAACACTCTCAGGTATATTTAAGTCGTAGTTCAGCTAAGTTGATATTTAATATTTTCATTTATTTTGAAACATGTATATAATTAAATTTATAATTTAATAACACATGTCCTTCAATTTGATCACAAGGAGAAACGATGTTAAATTTGAAATTTGATTATGAATGTATTAAAAAACTGAAAGAATTTTTTTAAAAACATAATTGAATTAAGAGGTAAATGTTGCTAATGAAGTTGATTTTTAATATTTATAGTCCAAGTTAGATTTATTTTAGTCAAAAATTCGGATTTAAACTTAGAGAGAATTGCATGATCAATCCGACTTCAAAATTTAACATTATTTGAGTTATTTAAATCGTTCTACACTTTAATTTCTTAATTTTTAGTAGTAAAATAATTTGAACTTACGTCATTATAAAGTTGAGAAGAGTATTGTGCTGCAGCTTTTAGCTGCTATCCAAGGAATACCTCGCTCAGAAAATACTTAATCTTTCAAAAAAAAACATTCCTAATTATTAATGCACGCATGCAAAAAGGAAAGGGTTAATTATCCGAAACAAACTGAATTTTGAGTAAAAATTAAATACTAAATTATTTTTTTTTTGACAAATAACAAACTAAACTTTTGGTATTAAGCAATCAACAAACCACTACGGGAGAATGGTGAAATAACGGCTCAGCGGGACGACTCAAATACTATTGAGTCGTGAATAATTTATTTATATGATTATTCACGTCTCAAACACTATTGAGCCGTCATTTTATAATAAAAAAAATGCGGTTCAAATATCAGAGCCGCGAAATAAAAGGAAATTAAATTATTTTTCACAACTCCTTTTTTAGTCGTCCTTTTTATTAAAGGAATTAGTTTTTTTCTTTTCGTTATTTTGACAATAGTTTTGACAACTCCTTTTGTTTGAGTCGTCATTTGTTTAAAGTAATTATTTTTTTTTTATTTTTCACGGCTCAATTAGTGTTGAGCCGTTAAAACAAATTCAAAAAGTTTTGGTTTCCCGCCCTCTTCTTCAATTGCTTTAACTTTTCGAATTTCTGTTTATCCACTCCTTTAACTTTTTGAACATCTTCTCTTCGTTCATGACTTATCTACCTATTTCTTGGTCAAGCTCTCTCTTCGTTCATGACTTCTCTTCCTATTTCTTGGTCAATCCCTCTTCAAAGAATCCTCCCGGACTCCATTCATCCTCCTGTTGGTCAAGCTTTCTTGGCCAGTTTCCATTTGTGACTTGAAAACCATGTTGGTTTTCAAGAGCTGGAGCCCTTCGCACCTTCGGAGCTGGAGCCCTCACGTCCACACCTTCGGAGCTGCACCTCACCGTCGCACGTTCGACGTCGAAAAAGGAAAAAGAAGAAAGGAAGGAAGGAAGAAGAAAGAGGGAGGTGGCCGAACGGAGGAGTGAATTTTTTTTTTTTTAAAAATATATATTTTTTTAAATATATATATTTTTGGCGACTCAAATAAAATGAGCCGTAAAAAATAAAAAAAAAATCACGACTCATTTATTTGAGCCGTGAATTTTCACGGCTCAACAGTAATTGAGTCGTGATAATATCCCGACACTTTATATCACGGCTCAACAGAAGTTAAGCCGTGATAATTTAACGACTCAATTAATGAGCCGTTAAAAATACAATTTTTAGCATATATTTACACTCTCTCCCGTAGTGAACGTATCTCAAATTTTCATTATGTTTGTACAAATTTTTCAATGTTTGAGGGAGTTATGAAGTCAACATTAGTTGAAGTATTCTAATGAAAGGGTATTACGACTTAATAACTCTCTCAAACATTAAAAAATCTGTTCAAACATAACGAAAATTTACAAATTTTTCAATGTTTGAGGGAGTTATTAAGTCAACATTAGTTGAAGTATTCTAATGAAAGAGTATTACAACTTAATAACTCTCTCAAACATTGGAAAATTCGTTCAAACATAATGAAAATTTGAGGTACATACGTTAATTGCTCAATTCTAACAGTTTAGTTTGTTGTTTGTTAACAAACAAACTTTGGTTTGTTGTTGATTTTTCTTCAAAGTTTTTTTTTTATTATTAAACCAAAAGGAAACTGTTTTTAACTTAAAAGGATTGATTGCTTAGTTAGGCTTAGATTATGATAAAAAAGAGGGTTAATTACTTAATTGGTTACACATGTTTCACCATTGTGCAGAATGGTTACACATGTTTCAAAATGTGATTAATTGGTTTTGCTATGTGACTAATTGGTTACACATGTTTTTTCAAATGTGATTAATTGGTTATTCCGTTAGTAAACCGTTAATTTTAACGTTAATTCATTTTTTTAACATATTATTGAATTGTGAAATGACTATTATGCCCTTAGTTGTATTGAAGAACAGATTGGAAGGATTGAAGAACCAAAATCGAATCAAATTCGATTTGATGTTCTTGAAGACCCAGAAATCAGATTTCTGGGTTCTTGAAGAACCAGAAATCTGATTTCTGGGTTCTTGAAGAACCAGAAATCTGATTTCTGGGTTCTTGAATACCCAGAAATCTGATTTCTGTGTTCTTGAGGAACCCATAAATCTGATTTCTGGGTTCCTTAAGAACCCAGAAACAACATTTCTGGGTTCTTCACAATGTGGGTAACATGTCGAACCTTTTAATCACATAATTTCAAAACAGTATCCATTTAATCACATTATAGAGAAACATGTATGACCTTTTAATCACATTATAGAGAAACATGTATGACCTTTTAATCACATTATAGAGAAACATGTATGACCATTTAATCACATTTGGTGATAACATATACTGCAATACAAAACTTCAAGAACCCAGAAACAGCATTTCTGGGTTCTTGAAGACCCAGAAATCAGATTTCTGGGTTCTTCAAGACCCAGAAATCAGATTTCTGGTTTCTTGAAGACCCAGAAATCTGATTTCTCAAGAACCCATAAATCAGATTTCTGGTTTCTTCAATTATTGTTCTTGAAGATGATGATGTGTTCTTGAAGATGATTCTAGGGGTAATTTCATCATTTTACTTATCTAAATAGTGACTTAACTGTGATTTTAACGGTGAATAGTGAAAAAACCAAATAGTCACATTTCAAAACCAATTAATCACATTTTGAAACATGTGTAACCATTCTGAACATTGGTCAAACATGTGTAACCAATTAAGTAATTAACCCTAAAAAAGAAGAAGTTAGGCTTAGACTAAAAGTAAGATGCTTTTTACTAATACATAAAAAAGATGTCTTCGGTGGCGGGGTTGATTTCACCAGAAAAAATAATATAATTTAGCAATATCTATTTTAGTGCTAAACAATTCTGCGGATGCAAAATAATTAAATAGCATCAAATCATGATGGTTAGTGTTGAGTTATTTAATTATCAGTTATGTTTACTATTAAAATGAAGGAGGCTGAGGCTACCAAGTCCAACGCAAGACATAAGAGGGCGACGCCCGAGCCTACTGGGTCAAGCAACACTCTTAACGAGGAATCTTGAAGCTTCTCTTAACGAGGAATCTTGAAGGCTTCTTGTTGTCTTTCCTCTAGTTTTTCTGTTTTACCTCTTTAAGAGTTTGTAAATTTGGTATGTTTTGTCCCTTATAGGACTTTCATACCTTTGGATAATCAAATTAAGGCATCGCCTTTTTAGATACATGTGTATGTAATCATTTTACTTAAGAATTTTCTTTCCAATGTTCAATACTTCTCAATAGCTCTTTTACCCTTCGGTTATAGCGTCGCTCGTAATAGACCTTATATGAAAATTTGAAATTGGGATTCCGATGATATGAGCGACGACGCCTCAAATCGAACACTAAGTAATTGATAACGCTTTACCTAATGATCACTTAGGATTTATTTTTAAATAGTTTAATAGCGACGCTTGATAACCTTCAACCACTTGAGATTTATTTTTAAATCGATTAATGGCGACGCTTGATAACGTTCAACCACTTGGGATTTATTTTTAAATCAATTAATGGTGACACTTGATAAAAAGATCATAGGTTTATTTCCCAATTACTTGAGATCTTTACAGTGGCGTCATTCTTATACACTTTATGCATAACATATTTTCAAATGCTCCGCATTGAAAGTATTCTTCAGTTTCTTTCCTTCTGCATCTTCTAAGACATAGGCGTTGGGGTGAGTAATGACGACGACCTTGTAAGACCCTTCCAACTTTGGAGATAATGTATTGAGCATGTCCAATTGCGAAAACTCATTTCTCCTCAATAGCCTCTCCCCCACGTAAAATTGGTGAGAGGATACTCGTTGATTATAGTATATGGCTTTGGCAAGCCTCATTTTCCCTTGAATTTCATCTGACATCCATCTTTTAGCTTCTACAAGATCTAGGTCGACTTTCACACGATGGGAAGCCACTGCAATTTCTGTGGGGGCAACGACTTTTGAGCCATATAATCCAAAGAGTGTTTCACCTGTAGATTTTTTTGGCGTTGTTCGTATAGCCCACAAAACATTGTCCAACTCTTCAGTCCATTTCCCTTGCAAGGCGTCAATCCTTTTTTTTTTTCAAGCCATTGAGGATTATTTTGTTCGCCACATCTACATGTCCATTTGTTTTGGCATGCCTTACTGAAGCGTGGCGATGCTCAATAGGAAGTTCTTCGGAAAACCACTTTAACCCTCTTCCAGAAAATTGAGGACCATTATCACTCACCAAGATATTGGAATTTTCATATCTTGATACAATCCTGGACTTGATGAATTTGATCACCTGGAATTTCGTAGTCGACGCCAAAGCCTTGGCCTAAACCCATTTGGAGAAGTAGTCAATTGCAACAATGATGTAATTCTATTGTTTGGACTTGGGAAAGGGGCCTACTAAGTCGATTCCCCATTGCACGATGGTCAGGCGACGCGCATGGGGATCAATTCAGATGGCGGTCGACCTATTCTTGGGGTGTATTTTTGGCATGATTCAAATTTTTGCACCATTTGAAATGTTTCCTTTGCCATAGTCGACCAGTAATACCCTTGATTCAAAGCTCAGACAATTTATTTTGCCCCTTCATGACATGCAGCGTAGCCTTTGTGCAATTCCTGGAGTATGGTAGTGGCTCAGGTTGGGCAATGCATCTTAAGAATGGTGTGGAGAATCCCTTTTTTGTAGAGGATGCCATTAATCAAGCTATAGCTTGGTGGTATGTGTTTCATTCTTTTTGCCTTCGCATCTTCCAGGGGTTCAATCCGAGTTTCCAGGTATGCTTTTATGGGTGTCGCCCATGTATCGGTATTCTGAATGTTGAAAGTGCACATTTAAGGTCCTTGGTTGCCATGCGTATTTACTCAAAGCGTCATCCTCTGCATTTTCTTATCTTGGGATGACATTAATCTCAAATTGGGCGAAGCTGTCAACCAAAGCCTTGGCCTCTTTGAGGTATTTCTTCATTATCTTTCCCTTTGCTGCATAATCCCATTTTACTTGGTTAACCACAAGCTGAGAATCACAATACACTTTAAGGGAGGCGGTGTCAACCCCTCTTTCTATCCTTAAACCCGAAATCAACGCCTCGTATTCGACCACATTGTTGGTAGCCTTGAACATTATGACTAGTGCATATCTTAAAGGCTCCCTCCATCTGGGGGAGTTAACACCAATCCTGCCCTTGAGATCGATGCACGAGGACCCATCAGTGTATAAATTCCATACGGGTAATGCTTCTTCCTTTGCTGGGGAAGGCAGTTTAGTTTTTTAGGGCGACACCTTTGCCTTTTCATGCGTCGATTCGACTATGAAGTCAGTGAGAGCATGCCCTTTTATGGTTGTCCTTGGGGAAAATCAGATTCGAAATTCGCTTAACTCTATCACCCACTTTATCATTCTTCCCGATGCTTTTGATTTTTGGAGGAAATGTTTTAGTGGTTGATTAGTTAATACAATAATTTCATGCTCGTGGAAATAGGGGTGAAGCTTCCTAGCAGAAACTACCAACGCAAAGTGATACTTCTCAACTTCCACATAGTTAATTTCTCCATTTGAAAGGACTTTGCATACATAGTAGACTGTAACTTGGCCCTTTTCCACGTTTTCACAAGTACGAAGCTTACAACCACAGGACTGACACTGAAGTAAAGGACTAGGGTGTTGCCCTTATCTGGCAAGGCTAATGGAGACAGTGCTCAGAGATGTTTCTTTAGGTGCCTCTTTGAAATATGGTGTCCACTCAACCTTCTTATTTTCCCCTAGGACTTGAAAGAAGGGTAGTTCTGTCCCCAGCCTTTGCGAGAAAACGACTTAGCGCTGCCAGTCTTTCATTTAGGCTTTGCACCTCTTTGTGACTAGTGGGACTTATCATGCCCTCGATGGCGTTGAGTTTCCTCAGATTAAATTCAATTCTATTTTGACTGACCATCTACATCAAGAACTTTCCCGACTGGACTCCAAAAGCACACTTCGCGGGGTTCAAGCGCACCTGGTGGAGCCACATCCTTTTGAAAGTCTTCTTCATATCACTATCAGCATAGAAGGTCGTATGGCAAGCGACGCTATAAACCATCTTTATTTGATTGTACCGAAAGTAGGCATCTATGAAGCTTAAAAGTTCATGCCCTAAGGTGGCGTCGATCAGTTGGTCAATTTTCGGTAAGGGGTACGAATCTTTGTGGCATGACTTGTTTAGGTCACAAAAGTAGACACATATTATCCATTTGCCGTTATTTTTCTTCACAAGTACAGAGTTGGCGACCCATGTCTGAAACCCGCTCTCTTTGACAAAGCAGGCGTATACCAGCTTTGCCATTTCCCGACTAATGGCTTCAACTTTTTCTTCCCCTACGGGTCGTCACTTCTGAGCGATCAGTTTGATACTAGGGTCTAGGTTTAGCTCATGAGTGATAACTTATTCACTGATGCCTATCATATCACTCGGCTTCCAGGTGAAGAGTTCTCGAAATTCAACTAGCAGGAGGGTCAGGACCTCCGCCTGCTCTGCAGGGAGCGTCACTCCTATCTGGACGACCTTCTCAAATCCATCAAGTTATGCCTTCCTCAATCCTTCCATCGGGGTTGGACGAATCTTCCCTTCTCTGGTATCCTCTCCATTTGGATGGGCGTTATCTTTTTTTTTTCAATACCCGACGTCGCATGGATTGGACGAAGTAACTTCGGCTCCTCGATTGGTCTGCCTTCACAACTCCTACGCCATAGGGTGTTGGGAATTTTAGTTGGTGATATGTTGAGTGGATCATCCGATGGGGGTTCAAGGTAGATCGTCCCAATATCACATTGTAGGCGGCTGGAGCGTCGACCACAATGAAGGTGACGTCTATCGAGATTTCTTTCTACTCTTCACCCAAAAATACCGGCAGAGTGATAGCTCCTACCGGGTATGTAGGCGTTGAGGCGAATCCAAAGAGTGAGAAGTTGAGCTTCTTTAAATCCTTTTCTCTCCTCCCCGTACTCTTCAAGGTGTCGAGAAAGATAACGTCAGTAGAACTTCCTGAGTCACTAAGCACCCACTTCACACCGTATCCATCGATTTCAGCCATGATGACCAGAGTATCTTTGTACGACGCCTTTCGATCCTTTCTGGGACTCGGGGTATGCCCACTCTTAGCCACAAAATTCTTGATGGGTCCTTTCTGTATTAGTACCTCGATATCCCTCTTCAGGATTTTGTCAGTGTTATGTCCTTTGCACCGATGGTATCAACAATATTGCTCATGATCTATCCCCATGGGCCCTCCATTCTTTCGATGCGGTGGTGGTGACGCCCAATCCCTTTTTTCCGTTTCATTCAAAATGACGGAAATTTATTGATTTAGGGGGGGTAAAAGTCTCAAAGACTTCTCTTGGCAGGCTTTGCACCATGGGGCGACGCTTGTTTTCTTGGGGGGGGGGGGTTCTTTTGTGATCGCTATTCCAATTGTTTCCCTTCGTGGCCTTCTTTCTTAGAATCTGTATAGGCTTTCCTACCCTTTTTGGCGATCTTGAGGTCAATGTACGACTTGAATCTTACTGCCATCTTTTCGACAGTGTTGACGGGTATGACACTCAAGATGTCGTACAAGCCGGAGCCTTTAGGGCCCAACATTTGGACAAAAGCTCAAATCGTATTGCCACTAGTGATAACCTGGTCGATGCCATCCAATTCATTGTTAAAGCAAGTGTAGAAATCTCACAGACTTTCGTCACTCCTTTGTTTGATGTGGTTAAGAGTACCAACACTCTTAAGTAGATGTCATCCACCAATATGTGGTTAAGAGTACCAACGTTCTTCAAGTATCGCCACAATTTGATAGACGCCTTTGGTAATCCAAAAAAACAATGGGAGGCGACGCCTCTAAGGGTTGATGGGAAGAGCAATACAAAGTGGTTATCGTCATTGATCATTCTTAGAAGGGAGGCTTCGTACCTCTGAATGTACTCCACGGGGTCACATTCCCCTTTGTAACAGTAGATCCTCGGGTTCTGAACATGAAGCGACATTACAGACAGGATTTCTGGAGTAAACGGATGCGACGCCCTGTCCTTCAGTCGCGACATCACCTTTCCTTTTTGCTCTTTCACCATCCTAGTATCAAGCTTTTCAATCTCCTTTCGGGTCATTATACCCGGGGGAGGAGCCATTGCCACCCCTGTTTCATGAGTAGTGGCACTCACTAGATGGTTGATCAATGGAGAAGGAGGCGAATACATTGGCATGGCTTGAGCCCTTGAAGTCACTTCCTCCGTGCGATATGGACTACGTTATTGTCTGTCCAAGAGTTCATCAATTGCGACGAGGAGCGCGAGTGTAATGACCACTTCTAGAGCACCTTGTCTCGGAGGCGGAGCTCTTCCTCCTGAAGACGCAATATGGGATTGTGTCGGCCTAGGCGACACTAATCCTGGTAAGGTAGCGTTGGTTGTGGAGGCTTCATAGGTGGTGATGTGACTTCTGGAAGGGGCCTCGGTTGGCCACCTAACGGGACTGGCGCGCTTTTGTAGCGTCGCTCCCACAGGGTGATCCCTCTATGGTAAGAAGGTTGTGGGCATTAGGTGTTGCTGTAAGCTATGAAGTAAGATTCCTTCAACGGTTTGCTTGTTGTTTGTTCTTGCTCTTGTGTTGGTAGGAGCCATTGCTATGTTTAACTCATACATTCCCACAGACGGCGCCAAATGTTGGATCTTCACAGTCTCTCACCTCATTATGGCGTCGCTCTCTTTAGGCCTCTAACCTGCACAAAGGAAAGCCCCGGGTTGATCCATTTGTTTCCCCTCCAAAACTTAAGTCAGGCCGGGTTTTTGGGAGCTATTTGGTATGGTAAAACTTTTGAATGTAATAAAGGAGAGAAAATGCTAGTACTATAGGAGTAGTTAAACTGATGTACAAATCACTCTTCAGGTGTATTGCGATTCGCAATTGGTAGTAACCAAATTAAAGGCGAGTATGAAGCGAAAGGTGAGAAGATGAAGTTGTACTAGAAAGATGCTAAGGTACTGGCAGAAGGATTAAAACGATTTCAGATCGAAGCCATCCCACGAGAAGCGAATTAGTAAGCAGATGCCTTAAGCAAATATGCTTGGCAGACAACACTCATACAAGTGCATTTCATAGAAACCAATCATAGGTATGGGAACATGATATGCGCGAATATTAACGTGGTTGTTGATTGGGTGACGCCTATTCGAACATATTTAGAATCAGGAGAGCTTCCTCAGGATGATGTCAACGCAAAGAAGATTGTTCGACTGGCTCCCAGTTTAGAATAATCGATGGAATGATTTATAAGAATGGGTTTTCTACACCCTATCTTAGATGCGCCGCTTATCCATAAACGACTATCATTTTGAGAGAAGTACATGAAGGATATGCAGCCTGTGATGAAGGAGCGAGGTCAATTGTGAGAAAAGTCTTGAACCAAGGATATTATTGGCCTATAATGAACCAACAGGCGACGACTTTGGTCATAAGTATAGTCTGAAATTAGTGCGTCCCTCAGCAAAGCTTACTAGTATAAGTGTGGTGTGGCCATTTGCTCAATGGGGAATCGACTTGGTAGGTGCTTTACCAAGGTCTAAGCAACACACTTACATCATAGTGGTGGTCGACTATATCTCAAAAAGGATTGAAGCGAAGGCGTTGGCGTGTACTACCGAGTTTTAGGTCATCAAATTCCTTAAATCAATAATTGTTTCTCGATATGGAATCCTAAGCGTTCTAGTCAGTGACAATGGTCCACAATTCGCCGGAAAGGAATTGATATGGTTTTGTGAAGAATTGAAAATTGAGCATGGACATGCTTCAGTCAAACATGCGCAGGTCAATGGACAAGTGGAAGCGGTGAATTAAACAGTGTTGAATGGTCTAAAGAAAAGACTTGACGCTTTGAGAGGAAAATGGACAGAAGAATTGGAAAATGTTTCTCCATCAAGACATAACGTTCTTATTAGATAACAAAATTCCAAAAAATGGCGAGATTGGTCAGGGCCGATCTCTATTGCAAGATCAGTTGAGCTGACACTTGTTAAGTCGAGTAAGAAAGATGATATCGCAAATGATGAATTGGTTTGTCATCCGTTAGATTCACCCCCTTTTGAGGCAAATGTACCAGATTCCGCTCGTGGTGATCTTTTTGATAGTAAGAGCATTTGGATGAGGACCATTGCGTGTACACCATAAAATTTGGACCAAATTTTGTGTTTATGACTTTATACGTGGAAGACATACTCATAACTGTAAACGGTTTGGAGTTACTGCAACTCTTAACAGATGTGTAACACCTTGGTCATCATGTTTGTCGGTCGCACGACTATTAACATGTACATGAATTATACTTTATGAGGGAATGTGGTTTCATTGTGATGACTTTATGAATGAGCACCCCCACTTTGTGCGAATGAGAGATGTTAGTTTTGGTTATTGGAAGGTCATTCTAATAAGATCAGTATTGTGATACTGACCCAAAACATTTCCCTCTCTATATGTTATATATAAGAGTGCTCAAGGTAGAAAAACCAGAACAATTAATACTCGCTTTAGAGTAGAGAATCCCTAGCCACCTTATAGAAAAACCAGTACAATTAGTGTTTGATTGGGGTATTAACCATGTATTAGTATTAACTAATACATGTATTAATAAATACAATGTTTGATTAATTAATACCCTACACTAGTTAACCCTACGTAATAATAGTTTATCATGTTAGTTTTCAGTTTTTATCAAATTTTGTGAATTTTAATATAAAATATTTTAAAATTATTATTTACTTGAATTATCTAATAGTAATTAACAACAAAAAGTAATATATTAAATAAGAAATAAAATGATGTAAACTATTTATACATTTCCATGATTAATTATTCTACATATGTTATTTTAAAAAATGAATCACTAAGTTAAACATAAAAACAATGGTTGGATACCATTCGAATTCAGAAACAATTTCTGAGTTCATTTCGACGATGATATATGACATATAGTCAATAGTTATAAAATTAATGCATAATTTACTCAATAATATTTTAATACTTTCTCATCTATTTGGTATTTTTTTAAAAATAATATATATTAAAAAATAATATTAAACAAACATATATCATTTGCTCTATTGTTTTTACTTTTTATGTGCACATGTCATGAGAAAAAAAATAACTTAAAATGGTTATTTAACTATTTCATCTCCATATTTTGTTAAGTGTGGTTCCACATGTGTTTTTAAAATCATGTCATTCCCAAAATCATTTTGTAAAATCATGTTATGTTTATAAAATTATGTTGTTCCACATGTTTGCAAAACCATTGCAAAACTCTATTTTTTCTCTTCGTCATGTTTATAGGGTCGCTTGGGAACATAAATGTTTTGAAACTTTATGCATGAGAGTAACATTTTAAGGACAGGTTTTCAAAGATCAGAAAAGAATAGACGAAGTGGATTGAAACAGTTATGACTCAAATGAGTATTCTATCTCATTTTTGTGCGTGTGTTCGTGATTTTTTTGAATATGAATATATTTTATTTTAAAAAATAACTCAATTCATGTGTTGAATCTATTTACATTGCAACATAAATTTAATGGTATTTATGACTTTTTGCTACTATGTACGTATAATTTTATACTGAATGAAACATTGTCTTAGGTTATGTATATATAAGTACATCTCAATACATGTCTAATTCAAAAATAGTATTAATTAATACATGTGTTAACTAATACGTGTATTACCTAATACATGTATTAACATTGTATTAAATAATACATCCAATCAAACAACTCCTTACTCTTTCACACATTTTTTCGCCTACCAAACAACAAGAAAGATGTGATATTCTAAGCATTTTGCGTAAGTCAATCTTTTACATACGCTATACAATATTGTTCGAGTTTTGGTATATAAAATTTACTCCTTTTTTATGATCACTTTGATATTGATGAACGGACTGAGTGAATTAGATCGATAATCTTGTCATTAATTGGGAGGAAATATAGTGACAACCTAAATGATATCAAGTAACAATATTACATGTCATGTGAGACTATTGAAGAACGACTCTCAAATATACCGAAGGGTATGGATCCTCCTTATTGAGAATTTATTATAAACAAGTGGAACACTAACAAATATTGGGTATATTCACTTAAGCTCTTATTAATTCAGTTTATGTGAATATTTGTTCTTTAACATTTACTTATTATTCATTAGGCCATTAGCGAAAGAAATTCTATCAATAGAGGATGTGCAAAGACATGTCACCACATCAGTAACTGTAAGCCACGAAAAGGTCTTCCACAAAGAGGTAAATTTGATAATATACTATAACTGTCAATTCAATTACTTAACTTGTTTTTTTTTTAATTTCAATACTAATTATACTTGTCCTACCTTAGACAAGGAAAAATGTGTTCCACCATCTAAGTTCATCCACTGGTCTGCTATGCATAAGTGAACCAACCGACCCAGAGACTGCACGCATTATTATAAGTTAATATTCTATATTGAATAACATAAGTATAAACTGCATCTTAAATATTCATTGAGTTATAATTATGGAATATTCTAGAAGCTTTCTAGGGACGTCAACTAGTTGGATCATTCCCCTGGTTATGTTAGAATATTTACTTTGAATTTTTATATTTGATTTGTGATGGTTGATGTTACGTATATCTGTGGATTAGTTTTATTTTTCAATTTGGGAATTGAGGATTAGTTATATATATAGTCTGTGTATTATAACACCTTGTCTATTGTATGTTTGGAAGTTCAAAATCGACAATTACTGTATATATACATAAATACTAAGCAATTAGACTTACCATCTTTCACCGATAAAAAATGATTCACCCTCAAATCTTAATTTCGGCAAAAAATATTTCTTCGCCATAGCTCATTACCGACGATTGTTTTTCGTTTGTAAAGAGTTTTTTAAAGAGAAAAATTGTTGGTCGATAATAAATCGATTAAACGTTCGACGACGAATAAGATTTCGTCAGTAATCAATATGCCGACAAAAAATTAAACTTCGGAAAACTGTCACCAACAGAAAGCTAGTTGTCGTTAATATATTTACCAATGACTATTTTATTGCGTCGGTAATAGTATTGTCAATGAAAACTATATCGTCGATATAACTGAAAACCAACAAAATTTTTTCATATGTAATCATAATTTACCAAGCACGTTTTAAAAAAGGGTTAATAACAAATCACTACCCCAACTTTGAGCATTTTACAAATTGCTACATGAACCTTAGTTAAGTTTTCCGTAGAAGAAAAATGACGTGACAATATATGATTGATCCATAATTTAGAAAACTAAATGATTTTTTATTTTAGAAAATAGTATTTTTTTAAAGAAAAATAATATGAAAAATAAGAGTTCTTAATATAATATTTTTATTAAAAATATGAAATAAAATAAAAAACTAAATATTTATTATTTTTTTTAATAAAAATATTATATTAAATATTTATATTTTCCATGCTAATTATTTTTGTGATTTTTCTAGTATTTTGAAAGAATAATATTTTTTAAAAACATTATAGATCAATCATGTGCTGACATGTCAGTTTTTGTCCATATTTAACGAAAAACTTAACCGATGTAGCAATTTGTCTCAAGTGTCAAGTTTATATAGCACTTTTTGAAAAAGTAAAGTTTAGGTAGTGATTTGTAAAATGTCTAAAGTTGGGCTAACAATTTTGTTATTAACCTTTGAAAATATCAACTAAATCTACAGTTTTACGTTGAAAGTTTTCATTGGTGAATAATTTGTTTTATCAAAGATTTTTTTTTGCTGGTAAACTTTTACCAACTGGTCATTCGTCGATGATACTTTTGGCGACGATTTAAATATTTACTAACAAGATTCGAACTTTTACCAATGATTATTTTTCTTCGATAAATGTATGTTTTCTGGTAATAGTGTGTGTTGAAAATGTACTTTCTCACAAACTCCTTTAGATATATTCAATATTTAGGAGAAGCTTGAGAACTTGTTATGAATCTTATTTCACTTGTACAATTTAACAATTTACTTGGAAAATGCACCACTACACTAGAAAAATCATCCTCACTCTTCAGACAACTTGGGGAGCCCTTTGTAATCGTACTATAGTGGCACTCATAAGAACCATACTATCACCGGATGTTATTATCTAACATGTTTAATGAGTGCCCTAAGCTTGTTTGACTAGACATGTTACTAGATAGATTTGTTATACTCATCTCGACATTGGGCGTTTGTTGCACTATGACTAGACCAGTGTATTAAAAGGGCGCTAAGGCGCAACACACAAGGGGTTCTGCGTCCCAACCATATTGTGGCGCAGACCCTTCAACGAGGCGTTTGCCTCACTGCGCCTCGTCACGCCTCAAACTGAGGCGTAAGGTGCTAGTCTCAGACGCTTCGTTCATCTTAGGTTTAGGGTTTGTATTTTTTACCACTTCTGATCATCTCTTCATCTTCAACTTTCTCTAGCAACATATCAGACCAGAACATGCTACAGTAGCATGATTTTTTATCTTCAACCTTCTCCATCCAAGAACAAAGCAGACAACAAACCTTTCATGGTTGTATCCTCTGATTTTCTGCCTCAGTAGTAGATATGTAAATATCTGTTTTTGTAACCATCATTTTGATACATCACATAACTAATTTAGCTACTTACTTCCACCTCATGCTATTCTAAATTAAATATGTTTGAGAGACTCAGAGAAAACCACCTCATGCTTTCAAATATGTCTGAGAGACTGAGAGGAAACCACCTAATGTTGAACCTGAATTGTGTTTACCTTTTGCTTGTGTTGGTATTATAATCGAGAGATTCATGAAATAATCTTGGTTTATTGTATGATGCTATTGTTGTTAGACTACATCCTGGATGCCAAGTAGAGGTAAATACTGCATTTGCTCATGAATTCCTTTGATCTTCCTCGTACAAAGATCCATTGATTAAATCTCAATTGGCTTTTTGGTGCCCAAATTAGGAATTTGGCATGAAAATATGATCATTTTATCTTAGATTTACCAAATACAATTGCAATAGATGTTACTATTAACTTTATTAGTATTTGTTATATAATATTGGGAAAAGTCTAAAAAACGCCCATCATGTGTTGACGAAAATTGTTTTTGGTACAACTTGTTTTTTGACGATAGTTTTTGGTATAACATGTTGCAAATTGATGGTAATTGGACCTTCCGTTCACCTGTCATTTAATTGTACCGTTAAGTAGTCACGTGATCTTCAATTTTCCTTATTTATTTAAACAACAATTAATAAAAGACAATAATATCCTTCACCTGTGCATTCTTAATCACTTCAAAAGCATCCTCGTTCCCTCTACAACACTTGTTGCATCTGCAAGATTAGTATGTCCATTTTCCTTTAATTCCTTTCTTGCAGTCCCTTCATCTCAAGCTTCTGAATTTGCTCTTTCAATTCAAGCAATTGTTTATCTAATTTACTCTTATCATCATAGAGCTTCTGGGGAAAGACACCTAGTGCATGTTGTCCAACATTATCGTATAGTGATAAGCACCATCTTTTCTTTGCACAAGGTGAATAATACTTGGCGACAAACTTCCTCCAGTATGCCATTGCATTATCCTGCTCAAAAGACAATTGCAGTAAATACAAACGAGGACAAAAATGAAGTTGGTCTCTGTAGGAGCTGTTGAAAGACCTGCCACTGCAAGAAATTCTTTTGCTTGATATCTAACCGAGGTTTCTTCTGTGGTTGGGATAAATTATTTGGGTTGTCCTTGCGGCATTGATATTGCAGAATGGTACCATTTCTGCACCACCATCATCTGCTCAGATGCAGCAACAGGTGCAACCTACCCCATGTTACCCTCAGAACCAGACCTCACATGGGCAACAATCTGGTCAGCTGCAGAGTCCTTTCATGCCATCTCAGTTTTAGTTGACTTCATCAAATATTTTGGTCCAATAGAATCCTTCTTCTGCAACAGCACTACAAGCTCCTCCCTTGAGTATCAGTTTATAGCCTCAACCAAAGCCCGCTGCTACCAATCAACAGCAGATGGGGCTTCCTTCAAACCAGCAGCTTCTTCAGCCCCTTCAATCTCCTTCACCTATGGCTCAGATGTTGAGCCAACAAACTTAGGCTCTGCAAGCTAGCTTCCAATCCTCTCAGCAGGCGTTTTCTCAGATACAACAACAGTTGTAGATGATGCAACCACAAACTCAAATATAGCAATGCAGCAGAGTACCCATCAGCCAAATCAGCAGGTAAGATACTTAACCTCTACTGTTCCTCTGATGCTGGGTCTGTTTCATTTGTTGTACATTCTGATCTTGATGAGAATTCTGGTGCACAACAGAGGGTCCATCCATGATTGAGGAGCCAGAAATGCTAATATTGTTGGAAGTAAACGACAATGGAGAGTCTGGAAGTCGCATATATGATTATGTATTTATACTCGTGCTCCTCTGCACCTTCTTGTTCTTCCTCGCCATTTCCTTCTCTTTCCGTTTCAGCTCTTTCTCCTTCGCCTCAATCTCCTTAATCGAGCGACCAGAAAAGGGAAGACACTGGATTGCGGTGCAGAAATAGGTCTGCTTGGTCACAACGCTTGGATCTCCGCCCTTGACCTCGGCGAACAAGGGTACAAGATTCTCAACATTCTGAAACTGAATTCATAGTTGAGATGGCCACCATAGGAGCTTGCTCTACAAGTACATGAAGCACAAAATCCTTCATCAAAACATAAGCTCAAAATCCATCCTCCGCTCCGTCTCTAGCAACGCACCAGCTCCGCTTTACGACTCCACCATTTGAATTGAGGAAGGCGTACATAGGAATAGGTAAGCAGAGGAAGAGGTAAGGGCAGAAAAGTAATTACAAACAATACTTTTTTTCAGTTTAGTTACGTGACCTTGCACGTGATATTTTAACGTCTAAATTGAATGACAATTGGACGGATGTACCAAAAACAATCGTCTTCAAATATGTTGTACCTAAAACAATCTTTAGGGTTGAAAAACCATTTTCGTCAAACATGATGGACGTTTTTCAGACTTTTCCCTATAATATTTTATATATAAAGGGCACCTCATTTAATGAGGCGAGTGCCTTTTATGCGCCTCAAATTTTTTAAAACACTGGACTAGTCTAACAAGACACTTGAGTTACATTATCACTACACTGTCTTGGAATAAAAAAACTATTACTAGGTTAAGTTGTATCATAACTTACCACTCCACTCTCAAGCAATGTACTATCACTTACCACTCCATTCTCAAGCACTACTAACTCTTCCGAAAAGACCAATACTGTAGTTATAAGGTAAAATATTAATTTGCCCTTAATGTTTGGACCAAAATGAAGTTTTTACCCAAATAATTGATTTCAAAAATTCCAATCCTTAATGTTTAGCAGTTTGTCGAATTTATTTCTTCCGTCAAAAATTTCTATCCAAACTTAAGAGAATATATTTTGAAAATTCAAGGATTAATAGAATACTTTAAAAAAAAGTCATCGATTGAACCCTAATAGAAGGAACTCGGGTATGGGTCTTGACCCATACCTATTCGCCCATGGGTTAGAAGCTGGTCTAGGTGAAGATCTAGCCCCCCCCCCCCCCCCCAAGATCTGGGTAGAGACCCATACCAAACCCCAAGGGTGGGCAACCAGATCTGTTTCAAGACTCAAACTCGAGCCTCTTCGATTGTGGCTCAATCGAATAGTCAATTGCAATACTTAAAAAAGTTTGGAAGTGTTAAATTGTGACATTTTAAAACAATTTCTATTATTTCTGAAATTTTCAAAATATATTATGTTAGGTTTGTATAAAAAATTTGACGAAATGAAGAAACTTAACAGATTGCCAAACATTTAGGACTGAAACTTTCAGTTTTAAATATTAAGGGAATACTTGATTTTAACTCAAACATTATAGGTACAAAGTGGTACTTTACCCTTAGTTATAACTGCCTTAAATTTTCAACCACATATATAATGAATGTTGGCCAACTATCATAACAGTAACACTTGAATTGTAAGGGTGCAACAATACAGTTGTTGCCTAATGTGGATAATATAAGTTATGTATTTAATATCTATCCGAATAAGTTTAGAAAACATTAGGATATCATATTAAAGTCAATAAAATTAAGGGTTAATTACTTCAATGGTTACACATTTTTTCCTAGTGTGATTAATTTGTTAATCATATTTTTTTTGCGTGACTCAATGGTTACGTATCTTTTCAGCATGTGACTTTTTGATTACTCCGTTAGTGAACCATTAATATTTTTTTACATATTTTTGAATTATTAAATGACTATTATGCCATTTTCCTTCTTCAACTGTTCATCTTCTTCCTCCTACTAGCAACCACTCTACCCAGCAAGCTGAGTTCCTTATAATCTCGACTATATATAGAGTAGTAATCAAATTATGTCAATCTCTCTATTCCTAGTTCTTCAATTGAATTTGATAATCATAATATAGACCACGCAGAAATGCAATCTGAAGCAACTATTCTTAGGAGTATTGTAACGTGGAAACAACTTATCAATGGTAACAAGAAAAAATGCATTCAAATGCTAAATCAATATGGACAAGAGAGAAGAAGAACCAGATTTTGCCATTATCCGTTGAAAAGTGACTCATCGATGTCGATCTTAATCTTCTCGTTATCTTTGAACTTGTCCTTCTTTGGTGGAGACAGAGAGATAGAAATACCCGGTGGACCTTTCCCTTTGTTCTTGTTCCTCGGCCTCGCCTGACCACAATCAATTACTGATTTCAACCTCTCGAAGTAGCTGCTCATTTTTCACCTTGCATACCATGTCTATCATCTTCCTTCTTTGCTCTTTCATCTTCCAAGCTCTGTTTTTAAAAAATTCATGGTTAGTTTTTTAATAAGTCTCGGTATTTAACCGTTCCCTACAAGCCTTCTTTACATTCTCTCTAGACTCTTTATTTGCTGCAAACTTTTTATCTTCGCTGAGCCCAGGAAACCATGGCCGTTGCTCCTTGTCTTCGTTTTGGAGGTGAAACTTTGCAGGAATAGTCTCAATTAATTTGTCTAAGAATCGAGCATGATTGTGGATTAAAACCACAACGATTACAGGATTAAAACCATATAGGGATCAAAACCAGATATCGAATCTACTACACTACTATGATGCTTCCTCCCCTGCAAATATTACAGAAACCGAGCTTCGAACTATTAATTTTACTGTTGGTCAAAAATAAACAATTATTTTAACAATGGTTTGCAATTTTGTCAAGGAAATATGAAAAATTTAATGCTGACTGCTACTTTATCTATACGGTTGAATTGCTTCCCGGAGTAGACTGAACAATCAGAATCCAGATAACAACCAGAAAACAAGGTTCGACTGAAGAAAGAAACTAGAAGCTGCATCATTACGTTTGTGCTTACCGAGAGGAAGAGACGGAGATGAGACGACAACTACAAGTGAGACATAAGCGGAGGAGGAAGAGAGAGTCGTGTCTAGGGTTTGAGATTGGTATAAGGAAACACAAAGATTGAGAGAGAGAAAAGAGTTGAGGAGGAAGCTCCCGTCAGAAGCGACACCATTGTTGAACTACTCAAAGGTGGAGTGAACAGTATTCGATCTTAGAGTTTAAAATTAATAATTTAATTAAATAGGGATAATATTGTCATTTTATATGTTAGAATAGTGATTTAACGGAGAAATTTACATGAATATTAAAAATGATCAAATAATCACATATGTGTAACTATTCAAGTAATTAACCCTAAATTTAATATAATGAAGCGTCGAATTTTCTTAGCTCAATGAAAGGGGAATTTTCTTATGAGCGACTATCCGATTTTTGTTTTGGATGCGGCATTTTGGGGCATACAACACAAACGTGCAAGGAGGACGTTCGAAGGTCGGATACAAATCCAAGAGCTTCGGCCTACGGCCCGTGGCTAATTGGTGCAAGTCCAAGAACAACAAACTCGGCGGAATCTAGACACGGGGAAGAGGGGCACCGTACGCCAGGGGCGAAGACAGAAACGAGAAAGTCGTGGTACGAAGTTATGGCGGAGGCCAGAAACGAGGAAATGCATAGGAAGAGTGGACAACAAGGAAAGGAGAAGGAGAGTAAAGAGGACAAAGGCACGGACAAGAAAAATCAAAGCGAGAAGGTGAAGGGTATGGAAATTGATGAGAAGGCATTCGGGGCATCCAAAGAGGCAAAGACTCCCGAGGGTCAGGGTACCAATACCACCCTGATTGACATAACTGGACAACCCCACAAAACCAAAGGAATCCACATACCTACCCAACTACACCTCTCCCAACCACGAACTAGCTGAACCATCATGCACATGACCACCATCCAACAAACCTGGCCACCACATAGCAAAGGACCTCCCCAACCACACCCAAGACAGCATATCCCACACCACCACCATACATTAATACCATTCCATACAAACCCAGAATCCCAACCCAATTGAACCCCCAAGAATCGCCCACCTGCCAGACCCAACCGACGGAAATCCAAACAATCCCGACCCGACAAAAACCATGGCCTACATCGTGGAAATTCCCCCAGACACACCACCCAAAACACCTACTCATGACCACCAACCCATGATGACATGACTCAACCCGTTCATGAATCGGATGACTCTTAAGAGAGCGCATGCCGAGGAGGAGGAGGAGACGACGGAGTCGAAGAAGATGCGCATGGATGAACCACAGGAGGGGAAGGGAAAGATGACTGAATCAAAAAGAGGAAGGAAAACAATCAAGGGAGCACGAGCAGGGAAAGGGAAAACGAACCAGAGACAATTAAGGCTGGCCCTAATGGAAGAAGTTGTGGGCAAGAAGGAACTAGGCACGAATGAAACGGGTTGTGGTGGCTGTCCCGAAACAACCACACGGTCCCAATGAGCCTACTTGCATGGAATTGTGAAGGTTTGAGCTCTACCTTGACAATCCAACACCTAAAAGACCTCAAACGAAGGTATCACCCCAATATCATTTTTCTGATGGAGACGAAGAACGGGGATACCTTTTGCGAGACCGTAAGGAGACAAGTAGGAATGACAAACACAAGTTACGTAACACCAAGAGAAGCATCCGGGAGGCTAGCATTGTGGTGGGATGATGAGGTGAAAATAACGATCCTCCACGTGGACCATAATATGATCGACTGCAAAGTATCCATGAACCCTAGAGAGGAACCGAACTTCATGACATTGGTGCATGCCGACACGGACGAACATCAAAGAGAGGGCAATTGGAACACAATCCGTCACATTGGCTCTGGCCGAAGAGAACAATGGGTGTTAGTGGGAGATTTTAATACAATAAGCGGACCACATGAAAAGGAGGGTGGTCGACCAAAACCACAACGTCAAATGGATGTCTTTAATAGATTCATGGATAACATCGGGGTGGAGGACATGGGGTCAAAATGACAACTATTCACATGGTGCAACAATAGAAGCGGGGAGGAACGCAAAAGCCAAAGACTCGACCGTGCGCTCATGAACTCGAGATGGGCGAACACCTACCCAAAGTGTATATGCATCAACGAACTAGCACTCGGATCATACCACACACCCATGGTGATACAGATGACCGAACCAAAGAAGAGAGGCCTGAGACGTTTCAAGTTCGAGGAAATGTGGATGGAGGATCCGCAATGCAAAAAGGTGATAGAGGAAGCATGGCACACCGAACAACCGGAAACAAAGGGTGAGGGGATCACTAAACGAATGAACAAATGTCGGAGGAAACTCACACAATGGAGCAAAAGGCAATTCAGCAACAATGCTAAGCTCTTGATCGACCTAAAAAACGAGCTCCGACGGGTAACCAGACCGAACATGAATCAAAGGGAGGTGGAGGAGGAGAAGAGATTAAAAATGAGAATCCGAGAAATAGGCAAACACGAAGAAATGTTTTGGAGGCAAAGATCCCGAGTTAAATGGCTCACAGAGGGGGACCGAAACACAACATTTTTCCACTTCACTACGTCATCGAGGAGACGAAGAAATAACATTTGCCGTATACTAAGGAGGGATGGGAGATGGATTACAAATGACACCGACATAGCAAAGGAAATGGCACAATACTTTGGTGGTATCTTTAGTTCCGATCGGCAGACACCGAACCACCCCATTCTCGATTGTATTCCGAATCAGATAAGTGAGACAATGAATCAGGAACTAACCAAACCAGTAACGGAGAAGGAGATTAAGGAGGCTACTTACCAAATGGGCGGGTCTAGGGCGCCAGGTCCGGATGGTTCCCGAGACTGTTTTATCAACGGAATTGGCAAACCGTGGGACCAGCTGTCATCACCGCGGTTAAAGCGTTCTTCACATCAAGTACTCTTCATAACCCTATTAATCAAACTGATGTGGTCCTGATTCTGAAAATTCAAAACCCGATAACGCCAACTGATTTTAGGCCAATAACCTGCTGCAATATTATTTACAAGATTATCTCGAAAGTGATGGTGAATAGACTAAAAATCTATTTACCGGATCTTATCACCCCCTATCAGAGTGCATTTGTAGCAGGTCGAGCGATTCATGACAACATACTAGTGGCTCATGAAGCATTCCACTACTTGAAGTCCCGGAGACACACAAACCAAACTGAGTGCGCCTTGAAAGTGGACATGCAGAAAGCTTATGACCGGGTTGAGTGGGACTTCTTGCTAGAGAGCCTCAAGAAGAGGGGGTTTGCGGAGATATGGGTGAAATGGATCGCAAAATGCATCAAGACGACAACATACAAGGTGATAAAAAATGGTGAATGAACATCCACGATCTACCCGACACGTGGCATCCGTCAGGGAGACCCGTTATCGCCCTATCTCTTCATACTCCTCGCGGACGTGCTATCAAGAAACATTGAACGAGAGGCGGAGAGGGGAAATCTGATCGGCATAACACTAGGGCGAAATTGTCTGACTCTCCATTACATGCTCTTTGCGGACGACTCCCTTTTCTTCCTAAAAGGGACACCAACCAATGCAAAACGACTAAAGGAGATCATTGAGGCTTATTGTCAAGCATCGGGTCAAAAGATCAATGAAGCAAAATCAACACTCTTCTTTAGTAGAGGAGCCGATCCGTGCAATGTGAGACAAGTGGAGGCGGTGCTGAAAATTAGAAGCACAAGTAATCCCGGGAAATATTTGGGAATACCTACGCATTGGGGAAGATCAAGGAACGAAGCAATGGGGTACCACAAACAAAAGATCTGAGATAAACTAGCGGGATGGAGTCCGAAGACACTAAACTAAGCGGGGAAGGATGTCTTGATCAAGGCCGTAATCACGGCCATACCCGCATATGTTATGAGTATTTTCAACTTGCCCAAGACATGGTGCTCGGAGGTAAACGCATTGATAGCGAGTTTTTGGTAGGGCTTGATCACGGATCGACGAAGAACACATTGGAAAAGGTGGGAAGCCATGACGACATCAAAGAGTATGGGAGGGCTTGGTTTCCGGGAGCTACAAACCTTTAATCAATCCCTTCTCACGAAGATGGCCGCGAGAGTGATAGGGGAACCAACGGCTTTGTGGGTCAAAATTCTCAAAGGAGTGTATTTCCCGAATGGCGATTTCATGGAGGCAAAGAAGGGTGGGAGGGCTTCATGGGCATGCAGTAGCATCATATTCGAAAGGGAAGTACTTAAACGAGAAGGACTATGGACAGTCAGATCGGGTGACAAAATCCGAATCTACTCGGATCCATGGCTCACTTCAAAATCTGGCTATTGAGTGACAGGCGAATACCAGGGCGACCCGAGTCAGGAACCCCGTGTAGCCATCATGATCAGTAGCGAAGGTAAATGGAATGAACCTGTAGTCTGCCAGCTTGTCACACTGGAAGATGCGGAGATCATCCTTCGCATGCCTTTGCCATACACCAACTTGGAGGACAGGTTTTTGTGGCCACACTCGAAGACGGGCGAACCGCACGCTCGTTCGGTCTACCACCGACTGAGAGAAGTCACAACCCCGACACCGAACCGAGATCAAATAAACAACACTACTACTGGGCTATGGAACAAAATCTGGAGCGCTAACACCATCCCAAAGGCGAAGAATTTTGTGTGGCGATTAGCAACGAACGCCCTGGCGGTGAAGACGAACTTCATAAAACGAGGAATGGTTATCGACCCGGGATGCTCGATGTGTGGAGAGATCGAATCAACCGAACATATGGCAGTGGGATGCAAGTGGATCGATCCGATCTGGACGACAGTGCTGGGTCGCAGAATCGACGAAGCGGCTGTGCATAACATCACTGAATGCCTCGCGGGATGGGGCACGATCAGGGAGCGCAACAAACGAACCAGGTAACGAGATGGGATACATGCATGATCGCACTCTGGCTAATCTGGAAGGCAAGGTGCGCAACCAAATAGGAAGGAAGAGCACCAGACCCCACCGTAACCATCCGGGAAATCAATCGAGCTTGCAGCGAGCAAATAGGCCAGGTCCAGCACCACACCGAACAAAGATAGAGATGCAACACACAATGGGAGAGACCGACTGAGGGAGCAGACAAGATCAACTGCGATGGATCGTGGTGCCCACGAACGGGAGTAACAGGGCTCGACGTGGTGGCGCGGAACGGAGACGGGCATGTAATCGACGATTTTAAATGGAAAACGAGAAGCGACAGTGCAACAGTAGCGGAGGCAATGGCTACGCATGTAGAAGTCCGAATGGCAAAGGAGAAGGGATGACAACATGTGATAATCGAGTCGGACTCACAGGTGGTGATCAAGCAACTCCGGGATGGACCTACAAAATGGAGAACGACAACACTAATCTCAAATACACGAGCACTAGCGACTGATGTCAACCAAGTGCAATGGAAAGCTATCCCGAGATTGGCAAATGAGTGCGCCAATTGGATCGCGAAGCAAGCTAGGATGGGAGTGCGACTAAACGATTGGGTCACCCGACCCCCACTTCCTTTTATCTGTTTATTAGCTAATGATTTTAATCTCGAACCTCCGTGAATTTTATGTCACACCGTTTTATTTCTAAATCGAATGAAACGAGTATTTGGTCAAAAAAAAAATGAAAGGGGAAAATGTGACGTTCATCCTATGTTTAGGACCAAACTGCACTTTTCCCAGTTATATTTTGTAATATATTGAAGGCTGAAGTGAAGCGTGTACACGGGTTTCAAATTTAGTGGTGAACCACATACCAATCCTCGGACCCGCTCTCGTTGTCTCTCTCCTCAATATCTTCTCTCTGAGTTCTATCTCTCCTTTACAGAGAGTTCAATTCTCTGCGTCCAAATATCGTCTCTTCCCTCTTTTCCCGGCCTTTCTACTCGAAACCTGCTCCAACCCTAATTTCACTCCGGAGGTTGCGAGACCCCGCTCGATTTCTTAGCGGAATCGGCCTGGAAAATGCAGAACCAGAGGCTCAAGCAACAGCAACAAGCCTTGATGCAGCAAGCTCTTCTCCAGCAGCAATCTCTCTACCACCCAGGCCTCCTAGCTCCTCCTCAGGTTCGTCTTTCCTTCTGCACCCTCATGATGCGTATACTTTTATTTTCTGTGATTGTGTTAGATTACTTGCGCTGTTCTTAGGATCTCTCTGGTTTTGGATGTGTGAAAGTTGTTTTGTCTCATAGACCCGACATTTCCATCGTTAGTCAGGATGTGGCCTTTCATTTCGTGTTTACAATCTCGGCTTTTGTAAATTCGTGGAAGAATCTTGGTTTGCCATGTAGTCCATGACTCCATATAGCAAATGGTGGTGCTTTCTAGATCATCTCAGTTCTTGATTTGTTCAAGTGCCTAATTTCTCGTTTCATGTTTCTTGATTTTGCTATGGATCCTAAAACTTACTATTCATCATGTTTGTCGTACTTTATAGTTTATTTGGTTTCTTCATGTCCTCTAGGATGCCCCGCTGTATTCAATATTTTTCAGCTCAAGACTTTCCTTTTGGTGTTGATGCACATTAGTTGTCTTATTCCTAGTGTGCGTTTTTCCACTACTCCGAATGTATTGGATCACCTTGTTGGAAGCATTTTCTATGCTTCTGTTCTGGCTTTCTAGTTTTTTTCTTTAAGTTGTGAAGCATTTGTAATTGTGCCTGAGAGTGGGTTGGTCGGCATTTTTGGGTTTTGTTTTGGATTCAGGGAATTGTCTTTTCTTCTTATGGTTAAGTGTCATCCTTAGCTTCATAATTGTGTATTGAGGAGGATGCATTCACTTGCAGATCTATTATGATTCTCTTGAAGTGGATTTGTGTTGTTTTTAAGCGAGTAATAGGTTCTTATGCAACATTACAATTTTTCAATCTTGTTGATTGATTTGATTTTGTTTTGTAGACTTAGTAGTATCTTACATTGTTGGACAAGTACTCATATATTGTATTTTTACATCAAGTAATACTTTTTAGTCTGATTATCTTTCGTTTAGTATGGACTGTAGGTATTGTTAGAATTTTTTCCTCGTGTTATCTAAAGTCGGTCGTCCTCTTTTTTATAGGCTCGGTCTATTTTATTTCTTTTGTACATTTTCTTTTTGCAGATAGAGCTGATTCCAAGTGGAAATCTGCCCCCTGGTTTTGATCCAAGTACTTGCCGCAGTGTGTGAGTGTTTGCTAAAACATTTGCTGTTCCTTTTTGTTAACTTTTAGGTTTCGGTGCTATTTGCATGACCTTACTTAGTTATTAGTAAGTGTATTAATCGCACCTAGTGATGGTGCTTAATTGCATTGCTACCTAATACCTATTCTACACCATTGTCCCTCTGTAATATGTTTTAGTTCCTATAAGCTTATTTAGATAAAATTGTTGAGATTGCTACTTTCTTTTTCTCTCTTGAAAAGTCGTGTCTTGTGTAACAATCCTACTTTCTATATTTTTAAGGATTTTATAATCGAATGCAGGTATGTTGGAAACATCCACACTCAGGTAACTGAACCACTCCTTCAAGAGGTCTTTGCAAGTACAGGACCTGTTGAAGGATGCAAGCTCATTAGGAAGGAAAAGGTATGTCTTTATTGCCACCTTTTGAGAATTGATCACACATTCCAGTTATTTCATATCTTTCCACCGGTTTTTTTATTTATGGCACTAATCAATTCGCGCATTTGCAGTCATCTTATGGGTTTATCCACTACTTTGATAGAAGATCTGCATCCCTTGCAATTTTCTCTTTAAATGGAAGACATCTGTAAGTTCAATTCCTTAAGATTTTCTTCAACTATATTTATTTTCTGGTTTATATAGTTTGAAAACTAAGACTTGTTTATTATACTATCTGCAGTTTTGGTCAGCCTATAAAAGTTAACTGGGCATATGCTAGCACCCAAAGAGAAGATACATCAAGTTGGTTCAAGTTTCTGCTTTCTCATTTATTCTCTTGTTTAACGGTACTAGATTCCGTAGAGGCATAGTGACTCTTTCCTTGGTTTGCAGGTCATTACAACATTTTCGTCGGTGACCTGAGTCCTGAGGTGACTGATGCTATGCTATTTGCATGCTTTTCAGTTTATCCCAGTTGTTCGTAAGCTTCACGTCTCTTTTCCTTTGTATAGTGTTATTTCTATGTTCATGTCCATTTAGTTTTTTCTTGTTCTACTTAGATATATAAATTATAAATCAAACATTCACTTGATAAACATGATGGATATATTTCCATTATTGTTGCATTAAGTTTACTTAATACTTTCGTGGTAAACTCAGTGATGCAAGGGTTATGTGGGACCAGAAGACTGGCCGTTCAAGAGGGTTTGGCTTTGTTTCTTTCAGAAACTATCAGGTAGAACCTTTTCGAAGTCTTTGTGGAATGCCTTGTGTATTGTCCTTTACTTGTGAAAAAAATACTGACCCTCTCTATCTTGTTTCAGGAAGCCCAAAGTGCCATAAATGATTTAACTGGTACTTCTCGCTCCCACTTATAGCGGACACATAATTATCTTCTGTGATTGTTCATATTGTGTTTTTACTATGTTTAGATTTTCAAAGATGTTAACATGTGGTTTAAATCTTTGTAGGTAGCTTGCAATCAGTATTTGTTGTTTTTGCAATGAAATATTCAGACGAATTATTTCTGCTTGCTTCTTTAAGAAAAGTGTCTGTAATGATCTTTGAAATGTTGTTTGCAATAATCAGGTTTTGTATGTAGTAGATAAAATAAATTGAGATATTTTAGAGAGGTTAGGTAATGAAATACGGTGATGGATTTTTGTTCTGCTAGTTTAACTTTCATGATTTCTGGTATACCCATGTCTTGAATATATTTGTCATTTTAGGGAAATGGCTTGGGAGCAGACAGATACGTTGTAATTGGGCAACAAAAGGTGCTGGAACAAATGAAGACAAGCAGAGTTTAGATTCCAGGAGTGTGGTGGAGTTAACAAATGTCTTGACAGGTCAGTCACTTAGACAGCGTGCGCTGAATGATGATACAGTTGTTTGATATACTTTGTTATGTCATGTTCTCTAAAATAGAATTTTATCCATGTGGCAGAAGATGGGAAGGAGTCTACAAATAGTGATACCCCTGAGAACAACCCTCTTTATACAACTGTATATGTGGGTAATCTAGCTCCAGAGGTAAGACTGTGACACCAGTTTGGTGCTATTTTTTGGTGCCGCTTATTCTTTCACTTGTTTTTCCTACCATCTGAATTCTGAAGGCAGAACAGACTTCTCCTCATATTTCTTGAGGTCCTAGCTTGTTCAAAGGCTTTAATGAAGTCTTTGAATACTTGCTAACTTACATGGTAAAAATAAAAATAAATAAATTAAAAAGCAGAAGTTTTGGGGTCATGAGATTGTTTGTTTGTTCATACTTTCAGGTCACCCAACTTGATCTTCATCGTCACTTCCATGCACTTGGAGCTGGAGCCATTGAGGAGGTGAGGGTCCAGAGAGATAAAGGGTTTGGCTTTGTAAGATACAGTACCCATGCCGAGGCTGCACTGGCTATTCAGATGGGGAATTCACAATGCTTTCTTTCCGGTAGACAAATCAAGGTATGACCAATGTGTTTGATTTTGTTTTATGGCTGCAGTAATGATGGAAGAAATTTAAGAATAGGTTCTATCAGGCGTCTCTTGAATTTTCAGTAGGGATGAAACAAAGTTCCTAATCATCGTATTTAAAATGAGAATAATTTTTTTGCTGGTTGTAGTGTTCATGGGGCAGCAAGCCAAGTCTTCCAGGAACGGGCTCAAACCCATTACCGCCACCTTCAGTAGGAGCCCCATCAATGCTGGGTCTGTCCCCTGCAGACCTTCTAATGTACGAGAGGCAAATGCAGATGAAGATGGGAATGCATGCAGCAGCACTGATGCACCAATCTCAAGGTCAGCACTTGAAGCAGTCTGCAGCCATGGGCATGAGCTCTGCTGGAGGAGCTAGCCAGGCAGCATCTATTTATGATACTACTGGTTTCCAGAATCTTGCTGCTATGTACTACCAGTAACGATAATGGGGGTTAAAGAAACATGAAGAGCATTACATAGTTTTTTTTTTGGGTCCTACATCTTATGTGGGTTCGCTTTTCATTTTCTTCTATTTATTTAGAGCTGATTTTTTTTTTAAAATTCTGTGTAAACCAATTGTTGCATGATTTCTTTCCTTTTGTACTCAGTTTTATATGTTCTACGACGTGTTAGTTTTATCTATATCCATAGCATATGAATGAATATATATATATATATGAGCGTATGCAAATAAAATATGACTTGTGTTTTTTTTTGTGGTTCGGCGATTTCAGATGGTTCTTGATTGGCAACCATTTGTTTGGGTATGTACTTCTGCAGTGGGGTGGTTAACATAACTTTCATTGAGTTTAGGGATTTTAGATGATAATAAGTTTGGCGGACTACCATCTCTTTGTCTAGACGTATGAGAGATTTACGTTGAAATTTGGAAGTAGCGCGATCCATTGGCTTATTTTGTTCATGGTTTAATTTACATTTATCGAAAAATGTGAATGCATCCGAATGTTTGATTCTTTATTCTTCTTTTGTAATTATACTAACATATGTTTAGAGTCATAAATTATTTGTCAGTATAACAACATTTCAATTTGTTCTGATTCTCATGAAGGATCTAATAGTTGATGGTTTTGTTTTGATAGTATTATTGTAGCAGATATAGAGGCGTTAACTAACTCAATACGAAGAAGAAATTGATTATTGCGAGACATTTGATGTTGGACATGATAATTCAATACCTCTACTTCTAAAGGGACAACTTTCGTGATGCTACATCGATTGTAAATTGAAGAAAGTACATTGCGAATAGTTGTGGGTGATCATATTGATGTTCAGGTCTAAGAAGCACTGATGAAATTAGAGGAACTAGTACCAATTTTGGAACCATGGCAACTAAAGAACGTTCCTCATGACAACTTTGCAAAGTTGGACAATGCTTTTGGGAGGGCAGAAGAGTGTTGTCATTTAAAAAGAGTTTTTAAACGGATAACTACTTAACGGATAGAATAAACAGTTATTAAACGGAAGGTGCAATTCTAACAAGTTGAAACGTTATGGTGGAAAAATTCACAACTCTAAACATATTAGTGCAATTAAAGAAAAAAAAAATCAAATACCCATATGCATTTTCATATTTTCCCCAATAAATCAACAACGAAAAATTGATGTATGTTACTCTTAAAGCATTCCTCAATTTAGTCCAAAGGAGGGACACCAAAATAAACGAAAAATATTTTTTATGGATACAAAGGAAATCGATGAATTGTTAGTTTTTCTCTTTGTTATTACCATTGATAAATGAAATGATTGTGAGTCAAAGAAGGGGTTGGTTATAGGTGGACACTGTTTGTTGCAATTCCTTTTGAGATTTCTCTCTAATTATGATATGTGGTCAATCTTGTGTTTGGTTATTTTAGTGAACATTTTTTTTATCCCAAAAAGATAACTTCATTTCATACGTAAACAGAGGTCTCATCAATCAAACTACAATCATCATGTAAAATAGAAACTAGTGGAAGTGGGGGTTGCGAAACCCAATCATACAATCTCACTCTCAATCTCGACTGAATGACGATCCAGTTAGTTCCTTCGTTTGCGGAACGTCTAACCGTCGACCAATGTACCGATTCGAAATTTCCTATCAAGTCTAGGATCTTCGAACATACCGATGCACATTGTTGGGTATCGATAGTGACGGCCCAGTAAGAAAAGGCCTCGAAGGCCCAATAACTATAGAGGGGGTAAACCCATGACATCCGAACCGGATCGGCCCAAGTACAAGCCAAACTTGGCCCACCATCGAGTAATCCAGAATCGAGCCCAAAGTCTATAGAGACGCCAAAGGCTCTCAGACTGCTCGCCATTCTCTACCAAGTCGCGACCTTCCACTGCTCGACATGGGAGTGCTCGCCCCGAAGAGAGCCTTGTCTCTCTCCTCTGGTCCCACTAAACCGTTAATAACAGAGTGGCCAAGATATCCCGCATATCTCGGTCACATATTCACTAAAGATTAGATTTGGTAACTGCAATATCTCGCAGTAACTGCCATATCCCACGATCCGAATCTTCAGCAACTCAATATACATTAAGATATTCAGTTGCCTTTATACGGTTCTATCTCTCTTACCCTATAAATACCCTTGCTTTACATACGTTCTTTACGTTTTGAGTTTTATACACACATATACTCATTTAAGCATCGGAGAGGGACCCAGATGCACCCCCTCTGTTGCGCTCCCCTACTTGCAGGTTCACCGGAGTTGGAGCTGAAGCGTCATCCCAACCTTGTCTGGCATTCAATTCACTGCCAGATCAGCATTCAGGATTTCACGATCCAACATTTGGCGCCGTCTGTGGGAATCGAGCAATTAAGCCATGAGAACTCGATCCCAAAGCAACCGTCGGAATCAGACTAGGGAGCGATCCTCAGATAGCTCTGATTCCGCCGCCGCTTCACCGCTTCAACAGGAACCTGCCAGCCGAGCAGGAGTTAATGCTGTTCCTCTGCGGACAGCCCGAGAACATGTCGGTGATTCAAGACCGACCCCAGCTGCTGATCAAAACGGAGCCCCTGCACCGCAGACAGTCCACATTGCGGGGCAGGATATTAATTTAACCCCCGAGATGGTCTCCTTGCTGGAAGCCATCCTAGGACAGGCGCGCCGCCAGGCCCCTGCTCCTCAGGAAAACAATCCCTCTGCTCCTAAGGAAAATCACCGCCCTGCTGCCACAGGGCCTTCACCTTCAGAAGCGGCCAATCCTAGTCCTGCTGCGCCTCAGGAGGATCAGGAGATGACGTCAGGTCAGCAGTCCCTACCTCCAGCGCACACCAAGGAGCCAGCAGCCGCATATACTGCCAATCCTTCCGGTCCGCCTCCACCCGGAGCCTCTCCCATGTACTGCACTGTGGATCAGATGGATGACCTCCTCAACAAAAGGCTCCAGGAAAGACAGTTGACAGTCATAGCTCCCTTCAAGGAGCAGTCCTCTCATCCATTCACCGACGCGCTCGTCGCTATCAAAATCCCGAAGGATGTGGTTGCTCGGGCCATACCTGAGTATAGCGGTGGAGGAGATCCCACCGTACATGTCAACAAGCATGAGGCCTCCCTTCTGGGTAAGTCAAACGATCCCAATCATTTGGCTTTGCTATTTCCATCTACTCTTTCGGGCTCGGCTTCGTCCTGGTTCTTCGGCCTCCCTGCAGGATCAATCGGAACTTGGGCAGAGTTAAGAAGCAAGTTCCTGGAGAGATACATGGGCGAGCGCCAGTTGCTGAAGAGTGTGGTCGCCCTTGACTCGGTCAAACAGCAGCCTGGAGAGTCGCTGTCCAACTTCTACGGGCGTTTTCATCAAAACGTCACAGAATTAGATCGCCGAATCTCAGATGGGGAGATCATTCGAGCATTCTACAGAGGTCTGGATGTGGCCAACAAGGCCTCGAGAAAGATGCGAAACAGCTATCACGTAAAGGAGATAGAGACATTGGAGGAGTTGGCATCCAGAGTGAAAGGTTTCATAGACCTTGAGCGCGCAAACATCGAGGCTAACCTCCTGACGACCTCGCTAAGGGTAACCCCTGAACCCCGACGCGATGGTAAGAAGGAGGTCAAGAAGGAGAAGAAGGGAAAAGAAAGTAAGCCGCGAGTCGAGTCTCTTCCAGCGCCTCGCCATCCAGAGGTCCCTGAGTACTTCACGCCTTTAAATAGGCAGATCTCAGCGGTACTAGTCGAGATGGAGAGGAGATCCTTGGCGAGGCCACCGATGCCTCGCCGAGGTGGGTTACCCATGGGCAAGGATGTCGAGAGCTATTGCAGATACCATAAGTGCAAGGGCCATAAGACAGACGATTGCAAGATTCTGAAGCGAGATATAGAGAGGCTGATTCAGGGGGGAATGTTGAAGGAATTTGTGGCAGGGCGAGACCGAAGTCGAACGCCCCCCAGGAGACATCGTTCACTAGCCCCTGCAGATCAAGCTGAGCCTTCTGGAAGCAAGAGGAGAGTGAATCTGATTGCGGGAGGATTCGCGCAGGCGGCGAGAGGTCAAGCGCCAGAGAGGTCTACGCCACTCAGATCTCTACGGCAGTTCAGTTGGGGAAGCGACCCCGACCTGAAGAAAACATTGTCATCTCATTCTCTGAAGATGATTTGGCACATGTCACTACGCCCCACAACGATGCTCTGGTCATTACGGCAGATATAGACGGCTGTGATGTTGCAAGGATTCTGGTCGACGGAGGCAGCTCGACAGACATCCTGTTTCTGGACGCCTTCGAAAAGATGGGCAAATCAAAACGCGACCTGAAGAGGGTCGACTTTCCGCTGATCGGATTTGCGGGAAGGACAACTTATCCACTGGGGGCTATAACCATGCCAGTGATTTTTGGCGAGGGGTGGAAAAGCATCAAGGTGTCGGTCACTTTCCTGGTGGTCGATTCACCTACATCCTACAACGCCATTATAGGGAGAACCACGATCAACCCAAATAAGATTGTGGCCTCCACTGTCCACCAGAAGATGAAGTTCCCTACTCCGAACGGGATTGGAGAAATGCTCGGAGATCAGCCTTCCTCGCGGCAATGTTATGTGAACTGTTTACGCAGGAAGAACCAAAGGGAGGCGCTCGCCATCGAGACAGAGGCCGATCCCCGCGAGGACTTGGCTCGACCAGCACCCATGGAGGAATTGGAGGAGGTCGAGATCGATGGTCCGGACAAAAAGGTGCGCATTGGGACCACCTTGAAAGAGGATCAGAAGGAGGCCATGACCGCTCTCCTCAAGGAATTCAAAGAGCTCTTTGCCTGGCAGCCGAGCGACATGCCAGGAATCAGCACAGATATTATCTCGCATGAGCTCAGGATAGACCCCTCCATCAAGCCGATCGCCCAAAAGAGAAGATCGTTCGGGACTGATAAACGTTTGGCGATCAGGCAGGAAGTCGGCAGGTTGATTGAAGCTGACTTCGTCAGAGAGGTAAGATTCCAGAGCTGGGTAGCCAACCCAGTTTTGGTCAGGAAATCTAACGGCAAGTGGAGGATGTGCGTCGACTTCCGCGACTTAAACAAGGCTTGCCCCAAAGATTCATATCCCCTTCCAAGAATTGATCAGCTAGTCGATGCTACCTCGGGTCATGAGATGCTGAGCTTCATGGACGCCTATTCAGGCTACAACCAGATCAGAATGCATCCAGACGACGAGGCCCACACTGCTTTCTATGCTGACGGCGACATTCTATACTACAAGGTGATGCCCTTTGGTCTCATCAATGCCGGGGCAACTTATCAGCGGATGGTGAACCGACTGTTCCAGGACATGCTGGGAAGGAACATGGAGGCCTACGTGGATGATATGCTCGTTAAATCCATCAAAGGCAATCCTCATACCACCGACCTCCGTGAAGCTTTTGAATGCATGAGGAGACACAGCGTTCGCCTGAACCCAGCAAAGTGCGCCTTTGGAGTCAAGTCCGGGAAGTTCCTGGGTTTTATGGTCAGCGAAAGGGGCATTGAAGCAAACCCGGAAAAGCTAAAGGCCATAGAAGAAATGAAGTCACCAACCTGCCATAAGGAAGTCCAATGCCTGAACGGCCGACTAGCTGCTCTTAACCGCTTCCTCTCCAAAGCAAGCGACAAGTCCCTCCCGTTCTTCAAAACCTTGAGGGCCAACCGTAAGTTCGAGTGGACGCCAGACTGCGAGGAAGCATTCCAGTCCTTGAAAAGGCATATTCAAACACTCCCAGCTTTGGCAAAACCCGTTCCAGGCGAGCAGCTTTTCCTCTATTTAGGCATTAGCGATGTGGCAGCCAGTGCTGTTTTAATAAGGGAGGAGAATAATGTTCAGAGTCCAGTGTATTTTATTAGCAAAATGTTCAACTCAGCAGAAATAAAATATGGCCAGATTGAGAAGTATCTCTATGCCTTAGTTATTGCTGCTCGGAAGCTGAGACCTTACTTTCATGCGCACGACATCACGGTCCTCACCAATCAACCTCTCAAAAACTTCCTGATGAAGCCAGATTCTTCAGGAAGAATGGTCAAGTGGGCGATCGAGCTCAGCGAGTTCAGGATCAAATTTGCGCCAAAAACGGCCATCAAAGTTCAAGCACTAGCTGATTTCATAGTGGAAAGCACGAGTAACGGTCAAGCGGAGGCAGAAAACAGGCCAAGTCAGTCAGCAAACGACGATCAAATCTGGGAACTCTATACGGATGGGTCTTCATCAAAAGAAGGCTCGGGGGCAGGTTTAATTCTTATTCCTCCTGAGGGCGAGCCTCTGAAATACGCGATCGCCTTGACATTCCCGGCGACCAATAACGAAGCAGAATATGAGGCTCTTATCACTGGACTCAGACTGGCAAAAGGAATGGGTATAACAGCGCTTAAGGTAAAAAGTGATTCAGAGCTTATTGTCAATCAGGTTAATGGCGCCTACGAGGCAAAGGGAGAAAAGATGAAGAAATATCTCGGCATCGCCAAAAAACTAGTCGTGGAAATCCCAAATTTCGCGATTGAGTTTATTCCTCGCCAAGAAAACCAGATGGCAGATTCTTTGAGTAAGCTAGCCTTCGGAGGGGCGACAATCCAGGATGTGCAATTTCTGGAAAAGGCCCTATGTTCAGTCCTTGAAAACAGAGCGGAGGTCTTCAACATTCAAGAACAGGTCACCTGGATGACCCCGTTCCAGAATTATTTGAAAGAAGGCATCCTCCCAGAGGACGAAGGTGAATCCACTAGGATTAGAAGACTCGCAGCCAGTTATCTAATCATCGATGGAGAACTCTATAGAAGAGGTTATTCGACGCCTTACTTGAGATGTGTTGCTCTACCCGAAACAGAAAAAGTTCTTCGAGAAGCTCATGAAGGGGCAGCAGCATGTCATGAAGGTGCTCGTTCACTAAGCAGGAAAATATTCAGACTGGGATATTACTGGCCGACCTTGGGAAAAGACGCAGCCGAATTAACACAGAAGTGTGAAATTTGCCAGCAGTTTGCACCACGATCGGGTCGACCATCGACATTATTATCCCCAATGGCGGGTGCCTGGCCCTTCGCTCAATGGGGAATCGATATATTGGGTCCTTTTCCCATTAGCACTGGTCAGCGTACTCACATTATAGTGGCGATCGACTACTTCACTAAGTGGGTAGAGGCGAAAGCTCTAGCTTCGACAACGGAATTCCAAGTTATCAAGTTCATGCAGGTCAACATATTCTCCAGGTTTGGTATTCCCAAAATACTCATCAGCGATAATGGTCCGCAATTCGTTGGAAAGGAGTTGAAATGGCTCTGTGAAGAGTATCATATCGACCATCGCTTCAGTTCAGTACATCACCCTCAAACGAATGGGCAAGCTGAAGCAGCCAACAAGATTGTCTTAGCCGGACTTAAGAAAAGGGTTCGAGCATTCAAAGGGAATTGGGCAGAAGAGCTGGAAAACGTATTATGGGCCATCAGAACAACGCCTAAGGCGGCCACAGGAGAAACGCCTTTCAGTTTAGTGTACGGATCAGAAGCAGTAGCACCAACTGAATTAGCAGTGCCTACCCACAGAGTCCTACACTTTAACGCGTAGGCAAATGAGATCGAGCGCAGAACTGACCTCGACTTGGCAGAGGAAAAGAGATGGCTCTCGGAAAAAACACAGGCAAAAATGCGCTTGGCGACCGCTCGGTATTTCAACAGAAAAGTTAGCGCTCGCCAATTTTTCGTGGGGGAGATGGTTATGAGAAGGAATGAATTTACAAGGCTAGACAGTAAAAACAAACTTTCAGCCAAATGGGAAGGACGATACAAAGTAGTAGAGATCGCCGCACCAGGATCCTACTATTTGGAAACCATCGAAGGCGAGAGGTTACCCCGTCCATTTAATTCTGAGCATTTAAGAAGATTTTATGCATAGTTTGTAATCAAACTGATTATGTCAATAAAAGAAAGCCATTCCTTCATAAAGCGCGTCCACTCGAAGCAAGCTGAAGCCAAAAAAGCCCTGACGCCAAAGTCAGGCCTCAAAAGCCCTAGCAACAAAGCTAGGCCAAAAGCCCTAGCAACAAAGCTAGGCCAAAAGCCCTGACGCCAAAGTCAGGCCTCAAAAGCCCTAACAACAAAGTTAGGCCAAAAGCCCTAGCAACAAAGCTAGGCCAAAAAGCCCTGTCGCCAAAGACAGGCCAAAAGCCCTAACAACAAAGTTAGGCCAAAAGCCCTAGCAACAAAGCTAGGCCAAAAAGCCCTGTCGCCAAAGACAGGCCAAAAGCCCTAACAACAAAGTTAGGCCAAAAGCCCTAGCAACAAAGCTAGGCCAAAAAGCCCTGTCGCCAAAGACAGGCCAAAAGCCCTAACAACAAAGTTAGGCCAAAAAAGCCTTAGTAACAAAACTAGGCCACAAAAGCCCTAACAACAAAGTTAGGCCTCAAAAAACCTGACGCCAAGAGTCAGGCAAAGCCCTGACGCCAAAGTCAGGCCAAAAGACCTAGCAAAATGTTAGGCAAAATGAAAGCCCTGACGCCAAAGTCAGGCCAAAGAAAGTTTAGGCGATCACTATCGATGATAAAGCCTGACAAATTACAAATCCCTTGTTATTAGGCCAACACCTCAAAGGTTTAAACTTCAAAGAAGGTAATATCTCTTTGAACTTAGAAGTTTACGCTTTTAAGTGTCAAAAGTATTATCCTTAGAAAGTTTAACTTATGATTGGTCTACGGCTTAAGGGTCGACGACATTACAAAGCAAGAAAAAAGTGGAAAGTAATTATGAGTAAGATATTGGATAGCTAAATATGTTCGAAGTCGATTAAAGGCTCAAGAATATAAAAGCATTCAATAGAAAAACCCAAGTCTTCGACAGATAATTACAAACCAAAAACAGAAAATACAAAAATGGCTATCTAAAAAAGAAAAATACGGTCGCCAAGGAGTTAGGGACTTCAAGCTTTGGGGTTCTCGGGGGCAAAGACGCTCTGCTCGCCTTCGGGGGCAGAAGTACCGGGCTCGCCTTCAGGAGCAGCCTCCCCAGCAACATAGGGCTGCGAAGGCTGACTCCGCAGGAAGGTCTTCAAGGAGGCAACTTCCCCAAGAGGAAAGTGGGGATCGACCGCCTGGACCTCCTCCACCAGGCCTTGAAGAAATTCGGCAATCGCCGACTTCATCACCTTCAAGGCCTGGTCCTCAAAGTCTTCGGAGGCCTTGAACTCCTCAATCACGGCATGGGGTGAAGGAACCGCTTTCAGTTGATCAGCCAGTCGGTTCTTTTCCTCTTCTAGGGCAACCCCCTAGCTTCGGCAGCATCCCTCTGGGCCTCCGCGGCGACCCTAAGAGCGTCTGACTCGACCAACTGGGCACGAGCTTCCTTCAACTCGGCCTCCAGGCGAGCACGGACCGCCTCCCCTTCATCAAGGCACTGATGAAGGGCCTCAGCTTCATGAAGGAAGGCTGCAGCATCAGCCTCCCTCTTCTTGACATCAGCAAGGAGGCGCTGCTCCTTCCTGAAATACTCCTCCCGGGCGCCGTCCACCAAGGTGATTGCCATGTCAGCAGTCTTCTTGATGGCCTCCAACTGCCCGGGGGTGACCCCTGTGCTTCGGTATTGCTCCAGCTCGACAAGCAGATCAGAGTGCTTGTCGGCGAGCTCGCCGAAAACGCGGCCGAGGATCACCTCTTCCCGAACGAGCTGACAACAAAAGCACAAGGAAAATGTCAAGTCATCAAAATGAAAAGGAATGACAAGGAATAAATAATGGAAAGAGGGCGAGATCATACCAGGGCAACTCGTTCGAAGTGGGTCCGTAAGAACCCCTCGATCTGAGGAAGCTCCGTAGGGACAATCGAACGGTCCTTGGGAGGAATTATCCCATCAAGGAGCCGCATGCACATATCCGGGCTACCCCGTAGGCTCTTCTGGGCGGGGTACCCCTTCTTGGCAAGGTCCCCACAAGGGACCCAAGGCCTCCGAGAGTCCCCAACCTTAAAAGGCTGGAACAAGCTCGCCATGGAGCAGTACTCCTCGGCGGGAGCCCTCGAGGAGCTGGAAGCAGCAGGCCCCTTCTTTTGGGCCCCAGACTCCTTAGTAGGAACCGTGGGCACTGAAGAGGCGGGAGGCGCCAAAGACAAGGCCTTCTCCTTAGCGGCGGAAGGGCCCTGAAGAGAGGGAGAAGGAGACGCCGTGTCCAAACCCTTCCCTTTGCTGGCAGAAAGGCCCTTAGGAGGGGAAGGAGAAGGATGTTGGTCGACATCAGGGTGCTCTTCACTCCTGACCTTCTTAGAAGGAGGAGGAGGAGGGTCCCGGGCCACGTCCGCCAAGGACTCCACTGCAAAGCAACAAGACAATAAGTCAGGAGTCAGAGAACCGCAGAATGTAAAAACATTAAATCAACAAAAGGCGAGGTAGTACCTGGTTGACGAGGGCCAGTAGTGGCCGAAGGAAGCGTCTCCTCGGGCTTCCTCTTGGTCGAACGCCTAGAAGGAGGAGGGGGAGAGCTTAGCAGCACCTGTTCGGAGGACAATCCCGCTGATCCCTGGTCATCAAAGAGACCTATCAGTTTTTTGCTCTTGCTTACAACCTTCCCTACAAGTAATAAAACAAGGGAAGAGTTAGAAAATTACCCAATCATCAAAGATTGGTGTAGCTTGATGAATGCCCGCCATCTCAAGGGCATTCTCGGTAGTCTCCGCCACTGAGCGGATGGACTTGAACTGAGATGACCGATGCAGCCGATATAAATCGTCGATGGCATTCCGATCACTTCCGGACAATTCTTCGAAGGAGGGAGGAAAATCCTTGTCCGGAGCAAACAATTTCCAAGGTACGCCCCCCTTATACAAGAAGTAAAACTTCTTGTAATTGGAATTAGTGGCTCGGAAATCATCGATCAGGCGGACATGGACGTTCCAAGCCCATCCTTGAGGGCCTCCCCACTCCGAAAACTTCGGCCAGCGGGATTGGAAGTGGTGGAGGTGGTTAGCCCCTGCTGCCAGCCGGAAGAAGCACCGGAACAGGGCCAGTGAATATACCCATTCCTGGCGTAAGCATAGGAACTTGAAGCCGACCCACATTCTGAGGGCATTCGGGACAAGCTGTGTGGGGTGAATCCCGTAAAACTGACACAAGGTCTGTAAATCCTCACAGAGAGGAAAACGCAACCCAGCATCGATCTGGGCCGCATAAATGTAAACCTCTCCATCGTGAGGAAAATGCAGACCTAGGCCAGGATACCTAGGAGCATCCTCCGCACTGAAGCCACCAAGCGCCACCATGGTCTTAAAGTAAGCCGGCTTCAGTTCGTTAGGCTTGATATCTACTCAGAATGATTCAAGTATGGCACAGCAAGTATAAAAACAAAGGAAAACAGAGGATATTGCCAAAATAGAGCAATAAAAGGGCGAAAGTTTACCTTTTGGGGAAAAATAGGCGTGTTCAGCTCAGGGCCATCTACCACCACTGGGGTGGCCGCAGACCTTCCCACGTCAGGCTGTTTCCCCGCTGAGGAGGGCACAACTTCATCCCTAATGGTCAAGGGAACACCGACATTCTGAGGGGCGCTGGCTTTGTTAGCACCCTTGATGGCCATGTGTTTTATTCGCTGACTTCTGGGGGCCATGGAAATGGTCGAAATGAGAACTGAAGAGGATTGAAAGAGAAAGGAAAGGTTTGCAGCGAAGTTCTGAAAATCTGAAGGAGTGGATAAGCGTAAAAAACAAAATGCAGAAACTGACGTTTCTTATATAAGCCCAAAAAGGAGTAACCGCCACGGGCAAATCGAAGCGACGCAGAGGAATAATTGCACCCTTTTGGAAAAAACCGAAGCAATGTCAGAATTCCAAGAGACAACGGTTGGCTGGTACAGACAGCTGTCAAGCTACCCTGGGTTTACGGAAAAGTAAATGTCAGGCGTGCCTCAAGTGACCGTTCGATTTCTGGACAACCGTGCAGTTATTAAATGCTAAAATTCCACTAAGGAGACAAGGTGGTGCCAACGCACTAATAAAGCTTTAGCAGAAATACCTCGGGTAGATAATGATCGCCTAACTAAGAAAGATAGACTTCCATAAGCCTGAGTCACCTTGAGTGATCGCCAAAAGGGAATAAAAGGAAGGATATTCTTTCGGCTTTGAACAGAGAAGGAATTGCTCGCCAAATGAGCTCGAAGTGTCTCAAAGGCACTGAACCATTACCAAAGACGTCACTATCTAAAACCCTACCAGGAAATCAAGCTCGACTGAAGGAACTTCAATCAAGCTTCGGGGGCAAATGTTGGGTATCGATAGTGACGGCCCAGTAAGAAAAGGCCTCGAAGGCCCAATAACTATAGAGGGGGTAAACCCTGTTAGCTTGGTTGAAATCAAACGAGGTAACAAACGGTGAAACAATGAGCAATGAGGAGAAAAGGATGAAGACAAGGCTTTGATTAAAGAGAACATCTTTGATATTAGGTTAACTTGTTCAATACAAGGTAAGGCTCTATATATAGAGCAACTAGAGTAAAACCCTAGACAAGAGACTAGATAAAACACTTAAACTAATAATGATTAAACTAGAAAACATTAAGCTAATCTATGTGGTGTTCTCACATACACCCTAGTTCTTCGTTTTCTTCATGTTGTATGCTCTGACATTAGACACACTTGTATCCTAACATTCCCTATGCTTGATCTTGACTTTGAAACTTGATCTTTGGTCGCCAAATGCACTTGTGGTCGCCAACTGAACTTGATCTTGTTATTGTGGTCGCCAAATGCACATTTGGTCGCCAAATGCACTTGTGGTCGCCAACTGAACTTGATCTTGTTATTGTGGTCGCCAAATGCACATTTGGTCGCCAAATGAACTTAATCTTGTCATTGTGGTCGCCAAATGCACTCGTGGTCGCCAACTGAACTTGATCTTGTTATTGTGGTCGCCAAATGAACTTAATCTTGTCATTGTGGTCGCCAAATGCACTGTGGTCGCCAAATCTTCAAATTCCCTGAAATTTGACAGTTTCATTCACGGTCTTTGTTTTTCTCTTGATTTGCTGAATTTTCGACCCCAAACTTCCAATGCTCTTTGCTCGTGACGAATCCCAAGTTTAATCCCGATCAAACCTCTAACCTAATTGAGCTTGCACACCTTCATCTTCAATGAGATACTCCACATTCAAACACAAGATCTTCAAGTTGATATCTAGACGAGAAGAGGGAGGAATCGGTCATGCCATCGCGGTGCCATCTTGGTCATCTCGTCGTGGTCATGCCGTTAAAGAAGAAACTACTACTAAAATCTGACTTCAACACTTCAAACTTGTATCAAATCTATTGTAGTCATCAAAACTTGGTTGTCCAAACTCAACGGGATTACACATCTTCACGTTACTAATCCAGCAATTCGAGAACAAGTAATTCAGCATTGGATGCAGGGGTTTTAATCCACAAATCTCAGCAAATTTCAGCATGAACCGGGGTAAACTTCAGCATTTCAGCATCAGCAACAACAATCAGCAAATTTCAGCATATCAGCTTTCCAATTCAGCACAATTCAGCACATATCAGCATATCAGCTTTCCAATTCAGCACAATTCAGTATTTCAGTAATAATTCAGCACAATTCAGCATTTCAGCATCAACAATCAGCACATTAATCAGTAAATTTCAGCCCATTTCAGCATATTTCAACTCAGCATATCAGTATATTTCAGTAAATTTCAGCTGCATCTGTCAGGCATTTCGTCGAACACGTCTTGTGCATCTCGAACATGCCCAGTTTTGGCATAGTAATTCATCAGGATGTTCATCAAGAATACACCCAGATGAAGACCAGACTTCATTACCTGAGCATGGACGGATTTAGGATTTAGTCGAAGAGCAGGACCTGAGCATGGACGTCTTAAGACAGCTTGAGCGTGAATTTGTTGATGCTGAGCGTGGGTAAATGTTTGCTGAAGAGACCTGAAAAATGCTTCTGGTGCAGCAGCTCCTTTCGTCAGTTCTGTTCAGCTCGATTCGAGATGAATGTGAGAAGATGCTGAGCTGAAAACGTGGATTTGCAGCGGATAAACGAAGAATGAACACCAGTGAGACCAGATTTGCAGCAGAGAAACGAACTAGGAGCCCTAATCGACAAGCTCTGATACCATGTTAGCTTGGTTGAAATCAAACGAGGTAACAAACGGTGAAACAATGAGCAATGAGGAGAAAAGGATGAAGACAAGGCTTTGATTAAAGAGAACATCTTTGATATTAGGTTAACTTGTTCAATACAAGGTAAGGCTCTATATATAGAGCAACTAGAGTAAAACCCTAGACAAGAGACTAGATAAAACACTTAAACTAATAATGATTAAACTAGAAAACATTAAGCTAATCTATGTGGTGTTCTCACAAACCCATGACATCCGAACCGGATCGGCCCAAGTACAAGCCAAACTTGGCCCACCATCGAGTAATCCAGAATCGAGCCCAAAGTCTATAGAGACGCCAAAGGCTCTCAGACTGCTCGCCATTCTCTACCAAGTCGCGACCTTCCACTGCTCAACATGGGAGTGCTCGCCCCGAAGAGAGCCTTGTCTCTCTCCTCTGGTCCCACTAAACCGTTAATAACAGAGTGGCCAAGATATCCCGCATATCTCGGTCACATATTCACTAAAGATTAGATTTGGTAACTGCAATATCTCGCAGTAACTGCCATATCCCACGATCCGAATCTTCAGCAACTCAATATACATTAAGATATTCAGTTGCCTTTATACGGTTCTATCTCTCTTACCCTATAAATACCCTTGCTTTACATACGTTCTTTACGTTTTGAGTTTTATACACACATATACTCATTTAAGCATCGGAGAGGGACCCAGAGGCACCCCCTCTGTTGCGCTCCCCTACTTGCAGGTTCACCGGAGTTGGAGCTGAAGCGTCATCCCAACCTTGTCTGGCATTCAATTCACTGCCAGATCAGCATTCAGGATTTCACGATCCAACACACATCTCCAGTAATATGCTCTTCCTTGAAGGTGGTCCATGATCCTTCTCGAATCCGACTCAAAGATGACGTTCCTCCATTGGTGATCGGTCGCCAACCGCGCCCCTAATAGAACCGCTTCGGCTTTCAACACATCAACATTCCGTCCTCTTTGACATCTATTTGTTCCGCCCATTAGATCACCCACCTCATTACGCGCAAGCACACCAATACCACTCATCCCCGATCGTCTATACCATGAGGCATCACAGTTTATTTTCACATACCCCAGGTTCGGTTTCTTCCATCTTTGCGTCGTCCTCTGCATCTGTGTCAAACTACAAGTTGGTTGTGCGCACTTGTACTCTTCATATCCCTTCTTTGTACATTCGATCGCCTCCCGTATGCTCGTTTGCTTTTGTTTGAACGCCATTTTGCACCTCCCTTTCCATATCGTCCAACATGTATGAAGGCTTAACCACCATCGTTTGTGTCGCAGCTCGCTATTCACATTCGTTTCAGCTCGTCGCGCCCTAATCCACTCACCCATTGTCATGGCCTCATTGATAGTAGTGTTCGACCCCATCACTCTCATCCATGCACCTTTTGCCCATCCAAACTTGAATATCAAGTGTTCAACGTCCTCTACTTCACCACATATCGGGCATCTCAGATTTACATTCAACTCCCGTCTCCTCAAGTTATCCATCACCGACAATGAGTTAGTTAGTAGCCTCCAAATGAATGTCTTAACCTTCAGCATTATGTTTGTGCCCCACACTTCCCTCCATATGGTTGTAGGTCTATTTCCATCGAGCCTCTGCCCAATGCTACCTCCCTTAGTATATGATAGGCGGTTTTGACCTATACCTGTCCATCATCCGTGTATGGCCAAATGACATAGTCCGGTTTGGCTCTCGCAGGTAAGTGCATATCTAGTATGTGGGCTGCATCTTGCGGTGTCGCTATGATTCAAACAAGTTCTTCGTTCCACTTGCCCGTATCTCGGTCGATAAGGGCTGCCACCTTCAGGTCCAGGTTGTCGCTCCAGCCCGTGGTCATGTCGGGTGCAAACCTCATTTTTTTGGATCCATGGGTCCCCTCCGGCGTTGATTGTCTCACCATCACCTACAATCCACAACCCTTCCCTCATCAATGTGTCCTACCCTTGTAGCATGCTATCCCATCCCCATGATACTCGTCCGCCTCTCCCGACTTCTCTAAAGGTCGCTCTGGAGAAGTATAGACCTTTGAGTACCTTAACCCATAGCGCATTTGGATCCCTATTGAGTCGCTCGGCCATCTTAGTCAACATGGCTTTGTTAAAGGTCTCCAACTCCCGGAATCCCTAGACCTCCTTCTTCCTTTGATTTTGCCAAATCTTCCCATTTCCTCCTGTGGATCTTTATTTTTTCATCAGTACTCCCCCACCAAAACCCAGCAATCAGTGCATTGATCTCACTGCACCATGTCTTCGGTAGTTTGAAAATGCTCATCACATATGTGGGTATGGCTGTGATCACTACCTTGATAAGCACCTCCTTACCCGCCTGATTAAGGATCTTTGCACGCCATACATCCAGTTTACCCAAGATTCTTGTTTTAAGGTACCCTAGAGCTTCTCGTTTCGATCTCCCCCATACTGCCGGTCACTCTGGGTCACTCTTGCTTGGTATCCCAAGTGCTTCCTCGATTTCTCTACACCTGATCACATTCGCCCCTGATTGAAAGTAAGCCTTGATTTTGACTCATTCAATTTCTGTCCCGAGCACCTATATGATCACCTCCTTCAAACAGGTTGCATTATCCACCGTCTCTTTTATGAAGAACAGTGAATCATCCGCAAAGAGTAGGTGATGGAGTTCTGGACACCCCCTCTTTAGCGTTATTCCCTGTATCCGGTTTCCCACAACCTCACTTTCTACCTATCTTGACAACACATCTGCCATAAGTATAAATAGGTAAGGAGAGAGAGGGTCGCCTTGCCTTAGTCCTCTGGTGGGTATTATGTGCTCAGTTCTCTCCCCGTTCACTAAGACACGGTATATCGGTGTTGTTATACACACCCGCATCCACTCGATCCACTTCTCCCTGAAACCCCTATTCTCTAGGCTCCGAAGCAGGAATTCCCATTCGACCCAGTCATACGCTTTTTGCATGTCTAATTTCAGCGCACATTCCACCTTATTTGTTGGCTTTTGAACTCTCAAGTGATGGAAAACCTCATGCACCAGCTTATCCTGTATGAGTCTACCAGCCACAAAAGCACTTTGAAACGGAGTTATCAAGTCGGATAGATACTTTTTAACCCTGTTCACAAGAACTTTTGATATCACCTTGTACGAGAAATTACAAAGACTAATAGGTCTATAATCAGAAGCACAGTTCGGGGTTTGTATTTTGGGAATGAGGGTTATATCTGTATGGGTAAGAGAAGCAGGGAACGTACCTATTTCTAGGAAGGATTTGACCGCAGTGAAGACATCTGCACCCAAGACCCCAGTTCCTTTGATAGAAAATCCTCGGTTTTAATCCTCGGCGCCCTCGACCCACCCATCTAAAAATCCTCCGTTTTAATCTCTTCCAAGGTTACCTCCCTACTAAGATCGACATTCATCTCCCACGTTATCTGATTTGGGACACACTGAAGGATCTCGCCATCTGTATCCGTATATTCCGTCTCAAACACCTTAGAGAAATGCTCTTACATTTCCCGCTTGATCTGTTTCTCGTCTGTTACCCACTCCCCATTCGTGTTCTGTATTTGAGAGATCTGATTTCGTCTTCTTCTTATGTTCGTTGTCAGGTGGAAGAATGTTGTGTTTTTATCTCCCATATTGAGCCATTTGATCCGTGACCTCTGTTTCCAGTATATTTCCTTATTTCGCCATAGGTCACAGATCCTTCCTCTCAATCGTGTTTCCTCCATTTTACTCGCATCTATGGGAATATATTTTTCTAGCTCTCTCAATCGGTCTTTTGCTTTTCTCATTTCCACCATATTGTTACCAAACCTCTCTTTGCTCCATGTCATCAGGTCACGCCTGCATTGTCCCAGATTTGGCCACAAGCTACTACCCCATCTCCCGTGTGTACCCCATGCCGATCTAATCACCCCTTTGGACTCGGGATTTTCCATCCTCATCTCTTCGAATTTAAAACCCCTTCGTCTCCTCGCCACTATTTCCTCTTGCACTAATATAAGAGGTGTATGGTCTGATCCAACCGCTACTGAATTAAGACACTGAGCTTGAGGAAAGTCCTCCGCCCAATTTACATTCACTAGCGTAGGGTCGAGCCTTCCGTACACCCTTTCCACCCCCTTCCTGTTGTTGCACCACGTAAACCTTTGGCCTTTCACGCCCATATCCTCTCTACCAATATCATCAATGAATTGTTTAAAAGAATCCATTTGTCATTGTGATTTCCTTCGTCCTTCTTCCTTTTCGTGCTGGTGGGTAATGACATTAAAGTCCCCTAGACAAATCCATGCATCGCTTTGTCCCCGTCGGATCCCTCGTATCATGTCCCAGTTTTGGTTTCTCTTCCTCTCATCTATGTCTGCATGGATCCATGTCATATATATTTGCTTCCTCGACCCTCTAAATTGGATGATGGTATCCAGTACGTTTGGCCCCCCGCTAAGCACTCATATCGTATTTCCTTTCTTCTACCATAGAGCTGTTCCCCCTGATATGCCTCTTGGGTCGATATAGAATGCATGGTCCATCCCAAGTTGCTCTATTATTCACTCACAGAAGGTACTCCCATCTTTTGTCCCCATTAGGCATATGATCTCCGGGTTGTACCTTCGCGTGAGGTCTTTCAAATGTCGAACTGTCAGGGAAGACCCCAGACCCTGACAGTTCCAAACAATTGTGCTCATTGGGCCCCTGTGGCTGTATTGGGACAGCCACCAGAACCCTTTCCATCACTCGCGTCTTCTCCATGCATTAAACCTTCACCATCGTCTTCTCCCAACAAATTATTCCTTAATATTTCTCTATTCTTTATTCTCGCATGTTTCATATCGTGTTTTTTTCCTTCCATGAACCCCACTATGTTTCATTCCCCTAGTCCCCACCATGACTTCCTTCTCGGATTTTCTCAATATTTTTTTGTAGTCTCCCAATCTCCTTCCTTTTCTCTCGTACGTTTGAGCGTCATCTTGTTGAGATAGGGTCTCAACCCCGTTTGTAACCCACCGCTTTCGTTGCTTTGCCCCCGCCTTGGAGAGTTTGGCGGAGTTTCCACCACATACTCATGTTCATGTCCACCACTCCTATTTTCAATGAGTATGGTTCTTCATCATCAAGGTGCACTATCAACGGATGTGTGGGGGTTCGGTCGTTTGAGGTCCTTTCCCCCCAGCTATCTTGCCCGGTACCCCATCCATTCGACGCAACCCAATCAGCCTCCAGAATCAGCGTCCCTTCTCCCTTACAGTTACTGCGGGGAAGCCCATCACGTTTCTCTGTCCACTTCCTATGGCTCAGGTGCACAATTAGTTTGTGCTCCCCTAGATTGGTTCCTTCGTCACGAGCTTTGGCTTCGAGGGCTTCCAGCACAACCAGTTCCCGGGATGCCGATTCATCACAGCACTGTAGTCTCGGTTCCATCTCGGCCACTGATCTATCCACCATTATGTTGTCATCCCTTTCCATTTTGCTCCCTTCCAAGCCATCCGCATCTACCTCCATACTTTCAGCCTGTTCCTTTGAGGTGTTGCACTTCTCGGTGGCTGCATCAACCCCCTTGGGTGACGTCTCAGTTGTCTCTGCCTCTTCATCAACTTGGTTCATAATGTCAAACCAAGTTCTATGCGGAGCAGCCTTGTTGTGATTGTCCCCTTCCTTCTTTCCTACCCCAACTGTTCAGATCCGATGTGGGCGTGGTCTCTCCACACCAAGTCCTGGCCCATACATAGGTTTCTTTGGGTGCACTTCGGATAGGGTGACTTCCTCCCTGCATGAGATTGTTGTGTGTCCCAATCGCCAACATCCATAGCAAAAGTCCGACAACCGTTCATATTTGATCTCCGCTCATTTATCCTCCTCGTTTGAGTTAGTCCACCAAAAATCGGCCATTAATGAATTATCGACATTAACCTCCACCTTCAACAACATATAGGTTTTGTACTTAAACTCCACATCCTCTTCAAGCTCAATGAAGTTGCCTACTAGCTCACCAATTATCCTAGCACTTTCTAGACTGAATTTCTCCAAACCAAGGCCATGAATTTGGATCCACACTTGAACCCACTCAAATTTCACGTCATCAATGCTACACTGAGGAATCCACTTCTGCAAACTTAGGCAATGGCCCTGCACCGACCAACGTGACAAGTCGAATATCTGCCTCCTATCCTCATCGTTCTCAAATTCAAGCATTACAATTCGGTCCAACACATCCGAAATCACAATTGAATCATACTTTGCCCAAGCTAGCTTCAACACACTATGGATTGCATATGCTTTAACTGGTTTCTGTGATATTATCGTGCCAACATACATGTCAGCGTGCTGCAATTCTGGATTCGATGGCAGCTTGAGCTTGGAATTCAGGGTCCGAGGGTTTTTCTTGTCGCCGAAGCTGGGGTGCTGTGAGGCCATCGTCAATGGAGTGCAGAGGGCATCACCGAAGTCTCACCTCCGGCAAGAAACAGAAAAATAGGTTGCGTAGGAAAGAAGAAAACCCCGATCTGTTTAACCTAGTTTCTGTGCGAAGAGATGAGTTCTGTTGTTTGGGAAGGCTGGACGTAGGCTTTTTATGGAATGCATGGTTTCCTTTGCTTTGATTGGCAATGCAGAGGGAATTGATTGTTGTTGTCTCATTGTTGATGGCGACAACAACGTTCCAAGCAGAGCCGGTGGAAATATCGCATACAGGGTTTTTCAGCCCAGAGGAGAGAGGCGTCTGACTTACACGCGCCAAAGAGTGAGGAGTCAATGGAACATGAATGTTGACTCTTTCCTTCCAATGGTCTGATGGTATGTATAGTTTGAGGTTTTTAGATTATAATAATCCGGTCCACGGGGCTTAATCTCACTGTCAAGAATTATGTATGACAAACTTCAGCCTGGCTATTCAAGTTCCATTTGTCCATATATTAAAAATCAAGGTTAAGTATTTAATTGCTAATTCGACTTTACGGGTACGAATAGTTTGTTATCTAAACTCTTTTTAAGTAAATTGATAACTGATTTTGCATAAAGTTTCAATTTGTTAGCTCTGTCTACTTACTGTCAAATTGTGACAAAAGCTTGCATTTCATTTATTATATTGCTATGTGTTTTGTTCAAATGCTTACCCAACCTAGCCGAAAAATTTACAAGATGATAGCTGAATTTCATGAAAACTTGAACTTTGCTAGTTGGAATTTACAATTTTTTAGCTCACATGTGATAGATACCTACATATCTCTTTCACCATTAAGCAATAAATTAAACAAACTTAGCAAATTTCATCTTTTTGTAAAGTGAGGAAGCAATTTATTAAAAAAAGGTTAATTATCAAACAGGTACCCCAACTACACATGCATGACTCAACTTCAGACGTTCTCGGTGCATCTAAATAGGGTTTATGGGGTCGTGCGAGTGAACTAGTTGATATTTATATCATAGAACTTAAATGAGAACGGATCGTACGGATTAACCTGTTAACCTACATATCGTGATTGTGTTGTTGAATCTTCAAAATTTATAGTATATACATGATAAGACGATCAATATATTCAATATAAATTATCGGTCATGTCGGATGTTGGATCCAACTTTCCCCGACCCCTTTTGAAAAATAATTTTATTTTGTTTCGAAAATGTTAGGCCATGGTGAGCGACGGGCCCGGTCAAGTGGGGGTCATCAACCAGACCGAAAAAATGAAAGAGTCTCCACCGATTAATTAGACGCTAACCGGAATCATAAAATTTGCCTAGGTTACATGGTGTAAACATCCTAGGGTTTGGAAAGATCTACGTCCAGAGAATTGAGTTTGGGGGTTTGATTACGTCTTAAGGGCTCGCGATCCCATAATCCGCCCTTTCGGTACTTTAGTTTGCTTTTGAATTTTGTTTTCACCAATTTACCTGAATTACCTGTTTTGATCATGCTTGACCAAAAAGATTGCATGCATTTTCTCGAAAAAATTAAATAAACCATATACAAGCAATTTTTATGTACGAGTTAGTTTAAAATAAATACACAATAGGAGAATGAATTTAATCGAGCTAAAAAAAGTAGTTTAACTTTGGGGTCATTTTAAAACGTGTCAGACGTACACGAATGATTTTGAAAATATAAAGCTTGTTGGACTAATTTGTCACATTTTGAGAAGTCATAGGAAGTCCAAAAACGTCCGGGGGACCAAAATGCAATTATTTAAATTCGACCTGAATTGGAAATATATTTTTAATAAATGACAGGATTGACTCTAAACTATTCTGGACTTATTTGTAACACTTGGCAAAGTTCCAAAATAACCTGAAAATTATTATGGACTTATTTGTAACAGTTTGAGAAATCATGGAATGTCCAGAAAAGTTTAGGAATCCAAAAAGTAATTTTCAAAAAATTATAAATGAACTGAAAATATTTTTTTTAAACAAATTACATAATTGACCCTAAGCTATTATGGACTTATTTGTAATACTTGGTAAAGTATCAAAATAACCCAAAATTATTTAGAATTATTTGTAACATTTTGAGAAGTGATGGGATGTCCAGGGAAAAAAAGTAATTTTTAAAAAATTTGAGTTGAATTTAAAAAATATTTCAAAAATTGCACAAATGACCCAAAACTTTTTTGGTTTGGTTTTTAACACTCGGTAAAGTCCTAGAATGACACGAGAATCCAAGGACCGAGTTATAACCTTCATCAAAGTTTAGGAATGACCTAAGTCAGTGTTTGAAAATATTTTGTTTAGACCGAAATAAATCCCCATAACATTCACAAATTCCTAAAATGACCCCAAAGTTATACCGAATTTAAAACCGAGTACGATTCTTATATGAATTCTAACTATTAACATATAATATCGATAAGATAAATTGCATTCACATCAAGAAATATAAATACAATATTGAATACGAGAGAGATACACCTAAGTTATTTAAAGTTTAGATACCGTACGAGGAACCGAGAACGATAATCACCGATTTCCCCCTCATTTTCTCTCTATTTTTCCCTCGATACCTCACTTTGATTTTTTCTCTCTCTTATCCCTTATCTTCTTCTGTTTTCTTTTCTTTTCTTGTTTTTCACTATTTTCCTTTAATTGTCATAGCTTACGGCAATCATTGTCCTTCCTCTCTTTGTCGAAGCTTGCCTCCTATTATAGGGTTTTTTAGTGTTATTTTTGGTGCAAGTAGATGATAAAGAATGGACAATGCATAGTAGATGGAACGGTGGGAAATGATCAATGTTGACAAAGGGTGATATGGTGGCCAAGTGGGTGGTCAAGTGGATGGCATGGTGGAAAATGATCAATGGTGACAAAAGGGTGGCATGGTGGGTGGCCAAGTGGGTGGCATGGTGATGGATTTATGACCGAGAGTTTTAGGGTTTAGGGATTTAGGGGTTTAGAGCTTAGGGTTAAGGTTTAGGGTTTAGGGTTAAAGGTTTAGGGTTTTAGGGTTTGGGGTTTAGGGTTTGGGGTTTAGGGTTTGGGTTTAGGGTTTAGGGTTAAAGGTTTTAGGTTTTAGGGTTTGGGGTTTGGGGTTTGGGGTTTGATGTTTAGGGTTTTAGGGTTTGGGGTTTAATTATTATTTTTTGCTTTTTTCTTCGTTTCGATTTTTCTCGGCTCGGATCCTCGCGTACGGTATTTTGACCCTAAGCCAAAATCAGGTGTTTACAAGTCCGAATATGCTATGCCAAAAAATATTCTTCTACATACAAGTTCCTCCTTCAAAGTATTAGATTCTAAGTTGGGTTTGCGACGATGCCCATCTCTGGACTAGGTTTAGAGTGATAGGCACCCGAGAGGACTAAACTAAGGAAGTACTTGAATGAAAGCGACATCCAAGTAAACGAAGTCGAGAGCAATCTTATCCTGACCGGGGATAACAGGGATCGATGGGGTCGAAATGGTGATGGACCAGAGCGATGGGATCATGATGCTTCCTTAATGCACCAAGAACGCATGGAGGTGAGCTATGCATGTGTTTGGTATATAAACCCTACTTTTCGGCCGAACCAATTTTTGAACCAGTTCAAGTACCTACTTGTTATTTCATGTAAGTTCATGTACATGTTTGCTCCTCATGTTATTTTCTATTTATTCTTAACGTAAAATTAACATTAGGTACCTATTTGCTAATTTCACAAAGTTGGGCAACCTATTTGCAGCAAAAACAAGTTTAGGTACCTACTTGTCAAACCATGTAAAGTTGGGGGTACCTATTTGATAATTAACCCTGTAAACAATTCACTTAAGAAATTGTCCATAACCTAGTAATTAGATACTTAATCCTAAAATATATAAGTTTGCATAGAATTACTAATTAACACGTGATAAAATTACTAATTATGAGTCATAGAATTATGTTTTAAGTTTATGAGCTGAAAACTCGAACATTTCGAACCATGCACAACAGATAACTATGAATTTTAAAATGCAATAGAAAGATCTACACCAATTAAATAGATGAAGTGTCTGAAGTTATTGATACATCATTCACAATAATCGAAAAAAGTGGAGGTGGGGGTTGTGAAACTCAATCATCTAGTCGCGTCCTTAATTTAGCTTTTGTCGATATCCAATTGGCGTATTCGTTAGCCGATCGTGGAATAGTTTCCTAAATAACCTTTCGTCGGGATATCGCTTCGTTGAGGATGTTTGATATCATAGTGGTTGTTCTCCAATTGTATTCAACTCTTTTTTGTTGGTTCATACCGTTCTATGTGGTGAGTCTGATTCCCTCAGCCATCGCTAGTACCTCAATACTTTCTGCATCAAGTCCTCTGCTTTTCTAGTTTAGGTCTGCCATTATTTGTCTGATGTGGTTTCTTGGTACTAAACTGATTCCACCCATCTCCATTGTACTACTCCAGGAGGAGTCATATTTTATTTTGATTAATCTTACCAGAGGTTTGTTATATGGGGTGGCTTCATCTCGGGGTAATTAGCCTGGTTCGGGGTTGCATGCGGTGATGAATTATGTCTAGTCTTTTACCACCTTTGTCTTGGCTTCTGTTGGGTTTCGAGGCTTTGTTCTCAAAGTTTGCCTTGCTGCGTTCCTTCCATATCATCCAACACGTGAAAGCGCATATCACCCATTTTCTTTCAAGAACCATCCAATTGTTCCCCGACTCGTTTCTCCTCTCCGTCAGCCATTCTTCAATCGAGTTTGTTGTTGATTGGTCAACTCTGACGTCGAGAGTTCTAAACCAGACCCTTTGCGCCCACTCGCACTGGAAGATCATGTGTTCTCCAGTCACGTAATGCCCACATATATGACCCTCCGGCGATGCTTCGACTCTTCTACAGATGAGGTTTGCCTTCGCAGCTGGATGGCCTTTATGTGGCATGGATGATACTCGGTTGGTTTATCTGTTCGGGAACCATGCATCTTGTAAGTGAACTGAGATTGAAGAAGATCTTGGACAGCTAGAAAGGAGGAAATTGCAGAATTGAATACTTGTGAAGCAAGTAACTAACATAAACAGAATATTGAACTCAACGGAATTTCATTCTTCATATCAAGTGAAGTTTACAACTCTTAGAACTGATTCTTATATAGTATGAAAGACTCGACAAATTCTAATCTAATCTGGAACCGACTACTAACTACTGGAAGATTCATGAATTCACTAGAACATCCTTAAAGACTCTTGAACACACTAGAACCTATACACCGTTTCTAATGACAAGAATACCACAACTTCATGAGGAGCTTCAATAATCTTCAATAGCTTATCCTTGATTTCTTCACGTTGGTACATACATCCCAACATTCCTCTGTGACGATTTTTATCTTTTTCTTTTTCATCTAATCATCACCTGATTGATTAAAATTGAGACGATCATGCAAGCATTTGATCTATTGTTTATGATCAACTGATCATGTTTATTGAAAAATAACTATGTCATGAATCCCTGTTGTAAACACCTGATTTTGGCTCGGGGTCAAAATACCGTACGTGAGGAATCGAGCCAAGAGAAATCGATATAAAAATAAATAAATTAAAAAAAATATCTTTAAAAAAAAATATCTACATATATTTTGTGTATAAATAAGGAAGAGAGATGAAAGAAAAAAGAAGAAAGTGTCGTGAGAAATAGGAAGAAAGATTGAGGAAGTGAAAAAAAAATAGAAAAAGAGTGAAAAAACAATATCGATAATTATCGGTCTCGGTTCCTCGTACGGTATTAAACCTCCATTGAGTTAGGTATATTTCTCTCATATTCATATTCATATTAATATTCAATATCATATTTGTATTTTATAAATGTGAAATAAAATTGAGAGTTTATATACATATATTATATATTTATGTATAATATACTTGTTAATATATATATACATATATGTATAATATATATTTATATTATGTTTATACTATATATATTTATACGTATAATATATATTTATTTTATGTTTATGTATTACTATATATATCTATATGTATAATATATATTTATATTATGTCTATATTATCTTTCTATCTATATGTATAATATAATACATATATATATATATGTTTTGTATATGTATATTATGTATATGTGAAAAAAAAAATTTCAAAAATGACTTAGGTCATTCCCAAACTTTGATGAAGGTTACAACTCGGTCCTTGGACTCTCGGGTCATTTCTGGGACGTTATCGAGTGTTATAAACCAAACCGGAAAAATTTTGGGCCATTTTTGCAGTTTTTTGGAATATTTTCTTTAATTCAGCTCGATTTTTTTTTAATTTGAATTTTGATTTTCTAAACTTTTCTGGACATTCCATGACTTTTAAAAGTGTTACAAATAAGTCTAGAATAATTTTCGGGTTATTTTAGAGCTTTTACAAGTGTTACGAATAAATCCAGAATAGTTTAGGGTAATTTCTACAATTTTGCGAAAACATTTGTCCAATTCAGCTCAAATTTTAATAAATTGCATTTTGGTCCCTATATTTTTTGGACATCATATATCTTCTCAAAATGGGATAAATTAGTCGAACGAGCTTAATATCTTAAAAATCATTCGTGCATGTTTTGACACGTTTAAAAAAGGCTCAAGAGTGAAACCATTTTTTTTAGCACGATTAACTTTAGTTCTCTCTTGTTTATTTGAAACAAAAAAAATTGTTTGTACATGGTTTGTTTAATTTAAAGAAAAGGTATATAGTCTTTTTGGGCCAAGCATGATCAAAACAGGCAATTCAGGTAAATAAAAAAAAAAAATTCAAAAGCAAACTAAAGTACCGAAAGGGCGGATTATGAGCTCGTGAGCTTTTAAGACGTAATCAAACCCCCAAACTCGATTCTCTGGACGTAGAACTTTCCAAGCCCTAGGATGTTAACTCCTAGTACGCTAGGCAATTTTAGGATTCCGATTAGTCTTTAATTAATCGGTGGCGACTCTTTCAATTTTTTTTAGGTCCGGTTGATGACCCCGCTCGACCGGACCCGTCGCTCGCCAAGACCCGACATGTTCAAAAATAAATTTAAAAATATTTTCTAAAACGGGTCGACAAAGTCGGATCCGTCGTCCGACAATTTGGCGACTCTGCTGGGGATGTCTGTTAGAGGGTTTAGGCTTTGTCATGTTTGCTTTGCCATATTATATTTTTGCCTTATTTGTTTTGACCGTTTGCTCATGCTTGCAGTTTCAACTTTTGTCCAAAAGGCGATGTAATTGTAATAATTAAAAAAAAAGATTTAAATTCTTATTTTGCACACACCACGCTGGTTACTATTACCCGCTTGGACCTGGAGCACATTAAGAGCTTAAGGAGATTAGTAGGGGAATGCGCCCGGATCGGTTTGGACCGCCGGCACGCACCTAAAAAACTCAACTCGATGATCGGAATGACCCTATGATCCTCTACAGGGGGTGAGGTTCCGCCGGTTCAGAGGACCTAGAAATTCCATCCTGTTAGAACAAAAGCTCCACACCACGCTTAACCTTCTACCAGTTTCGTGGTTGTTCCTTTTCTCGTGTGTTGTTTTGGCCATAGATTATGACATGTATAGGATTGGGCCTTTTGTATTCCATAAACCTCTGTAAATGTAATAGCTTAGTAGTGACATTTACTTTCTCGCACTTTCTTGTTCATTTGTCTTGTATCCTTAGGACGTTTCACATATCATCTTTGGTAAGGATGAAGCAGACAAACCACTGTCCTCGCACCAAGGCCATTCAGCCCCCCACGGTCGAAATAGCCCGAATATGGAAAGGCATGACAAAAGAGGATCAGAAGTAAGTGAATGAGAACATTGGCGAGGTTCATGAACTCGCAAACTACAAAGTCAACTGGGCTCTCCCCGATGCTTTGTCTGATTTTTGGGATGTAAAAAACGTCGTCTTCGTGAAACACAACAATGAAATCACACCTACGCTCGAAGAATACCGTCAACTCGTTCAAGGGGTATATTGGGATCGTGGAATTGTTCAACCCGACCTCCAACAAAGAGGCGAAGATAGTACATTGGCCAAACTGCTCAAAGTCACAACAAACAAAATGTCCACCGAGCTCAGGTTGAATGAGGGTCATGGCTTATCTATTGAACTTTTGGTATGTTGGATAGAGCACCGAATTGCCGATAAAACAAATGCCCCGGGGAGATGCCATGCTTTAATTTTACTTGTTTTAGGAACGGTCGTATTCCCCTTTTCTAATGGTCTCATCGATTCAGCTATGGCTAAGGTCATTACCCAAGTAATAGAAGGCAAGGGTTTCGTGACGGCATTGCTCGCCGAAACCATTGCATCTCTAAACATTTTAAAAACAAAAGGGAAAGGAGAACTAAAAGCAAGTCCGTCCTTACTTCAGATTTGGTTCTTAAGCCATATAAAAGAATTTGGCATGAATTTTCCTCGAGCAAACTTTTTAGGTGACAAAAGGGTTATCTCAAGAATGTTAGGTCGGTCATTGTTCGAAGCTGAGAAATGGAAAGCCCTCGATTGGAAAATTTATATTTCAAAATTAACGCATAAGGACATTTTATGGACGGATAGATGGTTACCCATCCACCGTTATACGATCCTTAGATGCAAAACCTTCGAGGGATTTACGCTTCTCAGCCATCGAGGATCCATGCCCACCTACCCTTCCCAAGTTATTCGACAATTCGGTGGTTTCCAAGATATTCTTGTGCACATTCATAGACCCCCAAGATCATACAAGTGGCATAGCCGAGCAGACTTTGCAAACTCACTACGAGACTCAGTTCGACAAGTGAATGATGATTGGGGAAACCGAGTCCCACTATTCATAAATGTGATGGAAGGCTCCACGACAAAGGAAAAAGAATACCATGCGACAACGGAGTACATTCATAAGTTCTACTTGGCACCCGCAAGTCTGCCTTTTGACCCAAATGAGATAATCGGGGATAGACCCAAGCAATCACCTTCATCTCACGAGGACATCTACGCGATCATGAAATCTAGGGTGGAAAATCAAAGTATTGCTTGGGCTGATGAACACTCTAGATCCAAGAAAGAGATCCAACGCCTCCGCAACGCATTACGATGTGTGCTAAATGAAGTGAGAAGTCGGGATCGCACCTTGGAGAAATGTGAGGGCAAAATAGCTGAGTTGACTGACACCCTTGATCAGTCCAGTCGAAGGGCGAGGCAAATAAAACGATTTTCGAAATGCATGTCCCCGACCTTCCTTCGAACCAAGGAGCAAGCGACAAATACACTCAACGAGCTGCGCCGTCGTGTGAAACGTCTTTTGAATTAGATTAACCAACTCCTTTTACAGTATTGTTTGAAAAAAACGTTTGTCGTATATGTCATCAAAGCCTACAAATGGAATGAATGTAACATGCATATTAAAAAAAACATGCATGATCAATTGTGTATTTATCATTCTTACTATGATATTTGAATGATTTAGGCACATCTGGCAAGAACAAGCCCAATACGCACTCGCTGTTTCGTTCATCGGGAACGAATGGAGCAACAAAATCAAAGCCCTCCACCAGTTTTTCCGGAACCCATGCGATAGTTGACAACTCCGGCACCTCAAGAATACGAAGAGAGGATCATCCAACTAGAACAAACTATACACACCATAAATGCTGGCATGGCTGGCATGACATCCCGGTTCAAGCAACTGTTGGTTTTTCTAAACTCCCAGGCAGCCACGTCGTCTTCTCAAGCAACACCTCCGCCCGTAGTACCTCATAAATCCCTGCCAAGTACTTTGGTCTTAGCCGACCAAGCTCCACCTACTACATATGGTCACCCCGAGCAAGCTCCACCTCCCACATATGGTCATCCTGACCAAGCTCCACCTTCCACATATGGCCATCCCAACCAAGCTCCACCTCCAACATACGACTGTCCTAATCAAGTTCCACTACACATACATGACCTTCATGATCAAGCGTTTCCTCTTCAACATGATCGGGTTGCACCTCCTGTACCTTTTTACCCCAACCAGGTCACACGACCCGCGTTTGGCCTCTCCAATTACTCGGTCACAGTCGTACTGGTCGAGACTGAACAAGACAAGCGGTTGAAGCAGATTGAAGAAAAGATGAGGTCTATTCAAGGAGTAGATCGATTGGGAGATTTGAATTTCTCTGATCTTGCTCTATTTCAGGAAATCCCAATGCCCGATAAATTTAAGGTGCCAGACTTTGAAAGGTTCGATGGAACAGGACATCCGATTGTTCACCTCAAGATCTACATGGCGAAAATGACTCCATATCAACAGTATACCAAGTTGATGGTCCAAAATTTCCAGGAAAGTTTGAAAGGGGAGGCGCTGGTCTGGTTTGCAGGATTAAGAACGGAGCAAGTGCCAAATATGGAGGAGCTGGCCAAGCTTTTCCACCGCCGATATAAGCACAATCTGGATAACGCTCCTACTCGCCTTGATCTTCAGGCTATGGAGATGAAAGAGGGACAATCTTTCAAAGATTATGTGTCTGAGTGGAAGGGAAAGGCCAACTGCATGAACCAGCCTCTCGGACAGAACGAGGCAGTTCTGATTTTTATCACCACTCTTAAGGGTATATATTATACCCAAATGATGAGTCAATCCACAGCGGAATTTTCAAATCTCATCATGACAGGCGAATTGATTGAGCGAGGGCTTCAGTTCGGAAAGATTGAAGACCCTTACAAAAGTGCATCCGATCCTAAGAAATCTGGAACAAAGAAGCCTACTTCGACCGTAGGCACGGTCTATCCAAACCCTTGTCAGGCTCCTTACTCTGCTCCGTATCAACAATACCAACCATCACCGGTGGTTTCGGTGTCTCAGGCTCCTCGAGCCCCACAAGGATCAACCTCTCTTCCCAACCCACAAGATTTTGTCAACCGAGGTGGGAACCAAAGGAGATTTTGAGAGCCCGAAAATTTACCCTGCTTCCAATACCGTTGGATGAATTGTACAAGAAGGCTTTGGCTCAAGGGCTTATAGGTCCTGAGATTTTGAGTCCTGAAACGAGATTTCTAGCTAATGAACCAAATTCAAAATGTGAGTTCCACATGGGAGCACCTGGGCACAGCACTAACAATTTCCCTCGCCTGAAATACTGAATACAAGACCTTATCGATCATAAGTACCTGGTCTTAAATCCCATTTCGCCACCGAATGTCAATACCAATCCGCTACCTAACCACGCTTCAGGTTTAGTCAACATGATATTCTTAGAAGAAGGACCAACCCCTTTGGTCAACCCCATGGGTCGGGAGATGCTAAAAAATTATGTTTCGATGATCACCCCACTAATCATTGACTACGTACCACAAAGACCAGCACCATTCCAGTACGAGAGCAACAAAAGGGTACCGTGGAGCTATGAGGGTCACGCGGAAGGATCTGTGAAAAATGACATTTTAGTATGACTCGATCTGGACGTTGCTATATCCAGCCAGAAAACCCGCCCAACGAGAAGGAGGTGGAGGGAGCCCAAAAGAAGAAGGTAACTGAAGAAGAAGCGAGCAATTTCATGAAGATTGTAAAGGATGCTGAATACAAGGTCGTGGACCAGTTGCGCAGAACCCCAACGCATATATCTTTGTTGGCTCTGTTGTTGAGTTCTGAACCATGCCAAGAGACATTAATGAATGTTTAGAAGGAATCCATAGTACCAAAGGAAATTTCAACCCGCTAAGTGGAGAATCTCATCGGTTCGGTTTTTGCTAACCAAATCGCCTTCGGGGATGAAGAGTTGGGTTATAAGGGACAACATATCAAGGCCCTTCACATCGTGTGCAAGAGCAGGGGATACGTGCTCTCAAGAGTAATGATTTACAATGGCTCAGCTTTAAATGTATGTCCGATGTCCACCCTCCAACATATGAAGATAGATTCATCACTCATCCGTCCAACCACCAGACAGATCCGAGCTAATGGTGGGGAAGATCATGTTGGGAAACAACTTCATCTTAGGACGCGGTCTGGGAATCCACGGTCAGGGCATCATACACCCAACAACTCCAAGGAAGAACAAAGGCACTTTCAGACTGGGTTTCCTTCCTAATTTCAAAGATTATGAAGTCGCTCGAAGGAAACGTTTTACCGAAAATTCACGGGCATTGCTGTTTCCTCCCCTTGCTGTTTCATTTCCTGGCCCACCACAAATGATTCAACCCGACGTCGTTGTTTCTCATGAAGGCTTATCTGACTTGTTTTCGATCGATGTCACAATTGGAGCCCTGTTTGATGAAGCTCCCTCATGCCTTTTTGTCCGTCCACTTGCTAGTGGGGAGAATACCACAAACTGGATGACATTACCTGCTTATGCGTTTTCTCGTAGTAATAATGAGTAAGACCTTTTGAAAAGGGATGTATTCCGCGTAGGGGCATATGTTATGAGCCTCACGGTTTTGAAATAAGGGAAATTTGTCATGACCACATCAAATGAATCCCTTCTTGTGTTAATAATGTTATCAATATTATATTTCCTTCTACCTACTTCTGATATTAATTTCCCTCTCTTCTGCTTCATTGTTTAGGAACAATACCTCTAGAGAACACAAGGGGAAACATGATTCAATCTCGTACAAAGACACCCTTGCTGAATCTGACTCTGTACATTACGAAGAAGGATCCGGTAAGGAGGATGTAACGAAAGAAATTGAAGAAAGTTGGAAAAGGTATGAGAAAGACAAACTCCTAACAACAGAAGTCACTGAGGTCATAAACATCGGCACTCCCGAGGAACCACGCGAATTGAAGATTGGGACAAGTGTGAGTTCTAACCAAAGAACTCGGATGATGGATTTGCTAAAAGAGTACCAGGAGATTTTTGCCTAGTCATATGCTGACATGCCAGACCTTGATTCGTCAATCGTTGAGCACGTTCTGCCATTAGAAACTGAGAACTTTCGACCCAAGAGACAACACCTAACGAGACAAAGTCCCGACCTAATCCTTAAAATTAAGGAAGAGATCATCAAGCAAATTGACGCTGGATTCTTAGAAGTTTGCAACTATTCTGAATGGGTAGCAAATATTGTTCCAGTACCCAAGAAAGACGGCCGTGTCCGCGTATGTGTCGACTATCGAGATCTTAAAAAAGCCAGTCCGAAGGATAATTTCCCTATGCCTCATATCGATATGTTGGTCGACAACACGGCACGTCATACGATGTTCTCGTTCATGGACGGGTTCTCAGGATACAACCAGATCAAGATGTCTGAGGCAGATAAGTCAAAAACTGCATTTGTCACAATGTGGGGAACATTTTGTTACAGAGTTACGCCTTTCGGTTTAAAAAATGCAGGGGCAACCTACCAAAGGGCAATGGTGACACTGTTCCACGACATGATGCACAAACAGATCGAGGTGTACGTAGATGATATGATTGCAAAGTCTCAAGAAGGTGAAGATCACTTGATCAATTTACGCATGCTATTTGAAAGTCTCAAGAAGTACAAGTTGTGTTTAAACCCGACTAAATGCACTTTTGGAGCCACATCAGGCAAGTTATTGGGATTCATAGTCATTGAGAATGGAATTGAAGTAGACCCTGACAAAGTCAAGGCGGTACAAGGGTTACCCCCACCATCGACCGTCAAGCAGGTCCGAAGCCTTTTAGGACGTTTGAATTACATTGCGCATTTCATCGCAAATATGACAACCAAGTGTCAACCTTTATTTCGTATTTTATGTAAGAACACTCGTATAATCTGGGATGAAGAATGGCAGAACGCCTTAGAGTCCATAAAAAATACCTGATGAGCTCACCAGTCCTGGTGCCGCCAACTCCAGGACGACCGCTCATTATGTATTTAACAGTGTGCCAAGACTCGTTGGGGTGCATGTTGGGACAACTCGATGTGACTGGAAAGAATGAGCATGCCATATACTACGTGAGTAATAAGTTCACGGAGGGTGAAACAAAGTATCAAGATGTGGAAAGGATATGTTGAGCACTCGTGTGGGTAATGCAGCGACTTCGCCAGTATACGTTGTACTACACCATACGTCTGTATTCAAAGATGGATCCCGTGAGATACCTTTTAAATAAACCAGCATGGACAAAAAATATCGCCAAGTGGCAAGTTCAATTATCTGAGTATGACATAGAATTTGTGCCTCGAATTTCTGTGAAGGGGCAAGCAATCGCTGATCATTTAGCGGAGTTTCCCATAGACGACGATCACTTGATCAACTCTAAATTCCCAGATGGGGAGATTATGCAAGTAGAAGAAGAAGGGATGTCGAAGGCAAATTGGAGGATGTACTTCAACGGTGCTGTGAATTCAGTCGGAGGGGGTATTGGGGCAGTGCTCATCCCACCAAAGGGGCAACACTTTCCAGTGGAAACCAATGTCATCTTCCACTGAACCAACAACATCGTAGAATACGAGGCATGTGTTCTCGGCATGCGCGCTGCACTAGACCTCGAAGTCAAGCACTAGAAGTGTTCGTAGATTCAATGTTAATCATCCTCCAAACGACAGGGGAATGGAAGACGAGGTATGCCAAACTCCAGCCATACCACAATCACCTTGAGGATTTAGCTGTAGAATTTGAAGACATCACTTTCATTCATATGCCGAGAAATAAGAACCAATTTGTAGACGCATTGGCAACACTCGCATGAATGAGTAAAATTTCGTCGGGAAATCAGGTACTACCAGTGGAGATCAAGATCAAAGAGGTTTCAGCCTATTGTTGTGGAGTCGAAGAGTCAGACGGTCAGCCGTGGTTCACTGACATAAAAAAAATACATGGAGTCTGGGGAGTTCCCAGAAGGTGCCATAAGAAATGACCGGAAGGTCGTACGAAAGATGGCCTGCAATTATTTTCTCAGTGGCACGACCTTATACAAAAGATCATTTGATGATACCCTATTGAGATGCGTGAATGCCAAAGAAGTTGAGCGCCTAATGGAAGAAATACACGAAGGTTGTTGTGGCCCACACATGGGTGGGCGAATGCTATCAAAAAAGATAATGAGACTTGGATATTTTTGGTCCACCATGACGTCTGAGTGTGTGAGACACGTCCAACATTGTCACCTCTGTTAAGTGTACGTAGACCAAATCCATGCGCCACCACATGAGCTCTATCCCATGACTTCCACATTGATTATTTGTTCTTTAGTCTAAACCAAAAATATCCCATCGTCACCTCATTTTCCGGAGATATATTTTATCAGGGTCAATCTGAACAATTAGGCTAGTATAGGGATTTAGTGTTAATTATCTTATTGAGGACTAGTTTAGAATTAATTGTATTCTTTTTACTATATATATAGAGTAGGGTTAAAGGGTGATAGAGTACAATGAATAGAATACTCTAAATGATCCCCAAATGCTGTGTAATATTTTGATGGTTGAGATGCATTCACAATATTGAAATGGTATCAGATTCTTCGTACCGATCCGATTCCAAGAAGATCTTAGCCGCTCTGGTCCGCTCCGTTTTGTTTGGATCTGCTGGCCTTTTACCGCTCCGGCCTGCTCCAATTCCCTAGGCTCTGTTGGTGTCTCTTGGCACTTTTCCAGAAACCTCTTCGGTTTCTCCCCATTATTGCTGTTTCTCGAGAAATCGCTTGGTTTTTCTCTCTATAACCCTTCCGCCTAGGGTTTTCTCTGAAGATCAATCCTTCTTGATTGATTCTTGGCATCCCTTGTATTATCTGGTTCTTGAGGGATTGCGTCTTCTTGTCTCTTCTTGATCCTCTGGGTGACTGTTCTTGTTCCAACCCCTAAAAGAATCGTTATTCTCTCGTATATCCTTTGCTTCGACCATCTGTTCTTCAGCCCCATCAAACAATGTGTATACCTTCTTCATGGATGAAAAGGCTGCAAACACGGAGGCGACAGTTCCTATTGTTCGATCTGAGGCGGCGGATCTGTGCCCAGACGTGGAGGCACCTGCAGAATGGCCCGATTTTGATGTGGAGGTTAATCCTAATCATCCACTATATCTTCATCCTTCGGATAATCCATGTATGAGTCCCATGTCCACTAAACTCACTGGACCGGAGAACTATCCGATGTGGAGTAGAGCAATGATTGTTACCCTTCGGGGGAAAAACAAAATCGGATTTATAGATGGATCTTTCGATAAAACCCTTTTTAAACCCTCTAAACATGATATGTGGGAGAGATGCAACGCTGTGGTTTTCGGATGGATTTTAAACTCGCTTTCTTCATATATTTCCAACGGTATCATGTATTCAACATCTTCTTATCCTGCATGGAAAGATCTGAAAGAAAGGTATGACAAGGTTAATGGTCCTCGCCTCTACCAGTTCCATAGAGAAATTTGTACTGCTCAACAAGGGCTGGATTCTTTGGTCGGAATATGCTGCTGCTAGTGCCATAGATCAGTGTGATTGTGAAAAATTCAAGAAGCATGTCATTCATTATGATAATCAGCGTCTCTGTCAGTTCTTAATGGGGTTAAACAAAACTTTTTCTAATGTTAGAAGCAGTCTGTTGCTTTGGGTCCCCTTGCCTAGTTTAAATCAGGCATATAGCATGATTATCCAGGAAGAAAGTCAGAAGAGTATGACTGGTGGGATATCTGTGAATCTTGCCTCCTCTTCTCACAGTAAACCTAGGCCGAATCCTAATATTGAATGTGACTTCTGTCACAAGAAAGGGAATACCAAGGACAGATGCTATGCGAAAGGATGTGAGTTTTGCCAGAAGAAGGGGCATGTGAAAGAAAATTGATTCAAATTCAGGGATTTGAAAAAATCCCCAAGCTAATATTGTTTTATCTGTTGGATCTAATGTTGTTGATTCTGTGTCATCTACTTTCAGTTCCTCTGTTCCTTCTGCGAACTCCAAACTGCAAGGAGGAGTGAACTTCACTATGAGCAGTTCAATCAATTCCTCCAGTCCGTAAGTCGTGCTGGCACCTCCTCTGTGCAGACCCCAACTGCCCTAGGTGCTCACGTCAATATGGCAGGTATAACTAGCTTGACTTCTCATTACCAAAATGATGATGTTTTGATTTTAGATACAGGTCCTGCTAATCATGTCTAAAAGATCTGATTGGCTTGAGAATGAAAAGTTGGTTGCTAAGTCTAGAGTTCAATTGCCTAATGGATTGCATGTTTCAGTAGAAAGTACGGGTGACTATAAATTGGGACCGAATAAGATTTTGAGAAATGTTCTTTATCTGCCCAAGTTTAAGTATAATTTGATCTCTATTTCAAAGCTCACTGCTGAATTTAATTGTTCTATAACTTTTTACCCCAAGACTGTTGTTATGCAGGACCTCTCGAGTGGGAGGGTCTTGGGGATTGGTAGTGAAAAATCTGGTCTCTTTGTGTTTAAACCTTCTTCTGTAAGGCATGTGAATAGTGTAAATAGAAACTTGAATTATTTGTCTGATATATCCTTGTTGTGACAGAAGATTTGGTCATGCTTCATTCTTTGATACATGTAAGAGGATTGGATTGTTTTAGAAATAAGAATTCGGTTGTTAAGAATTGCACTGTTTGCCCTTTGGCCAAGATAACTCGATTACCTTTCTCTGTTTCCCAATCTAAAGCTGATGAATTGTTTGATCTGTTGCATGCTGACGTATGAGGTCCTTATCAGAAACAAACTTATGATGGAAAGAGATATTTTTTAACGTTAGTTGATGATTTTTCAAGGGTCACTTTGATCTATCTAATTGTCAATAAATCTGATGTTGTTGTTGCCATCAAACAATTCCTTGCCATGATCAATAACCAGTTTTCCGAATGTATGAAAACCATTAGATCAGATAATGGTGGAGAATTTTTTAATGAGCATTTGCATGATTTGTTTAAGGAAAAATGCATTATTCATCAGAGTAGTTGCCCATATACCCCTCAGCAGAATAGTAGAGTAGAAAGGAAACATAGGCATCTCTTAGATGTTGCTAGATCTATTAAAATTCAAGTTGCTATTCCTGACATTTTTGGGGTGATTGTGTGCTTACTGCTTGCTATCTCATAAATAGAACTCCATCTTCGATTCTTAATGGAAAATCTCCTATTGAGGTTATGACTAAGAAGAGACCAAATATTGATCATTTCAAAACTTTCGGTTGTCTCTGTTTTGAAAAGAATCTGGTTATGGATGATAAGTTTGTCTCGCATTCCATCTCTGCTATTTTTATGGGATATTCTGATGTGAATAAAGGATATAAGCTGTATAATATGGATACTAAGTATTTCTTCATTAGTAGCGATGTGAAATTTTATGAGAAAATATTCCCCTTTGCCGAATACAATGATGAAAATTCTTCGTATGTGAATGAGCAAATCGATTACACTGATATTACATATAAACCACCAAGATATCACATACCATCATTTGAAACTGAGGGTGAGGTAAGTAATGTTCCATCTGATCCGGACAATGATGAGATTGTATCTGAGTCCAATGACCCTCCAAGCCAAGATACTTACATACCTCGTAGATCTGGAAGAACTACCAGGCCCCAAATATGGCATAAGGATTATCAGGTTGAAAATTCCAATACTCAACACTCTATATCAAACTGTGTTTCATATGACAAACTATCTCCTTCTTTTCAATGCTTTGTTTTTTCCTTGTCCAGAATTGAAGAACCCGAATATTTTTCAGAGGCCGTGAAGCATCCTGAATAGGTAAATGCCATGCAGACCGAAATAGCCGCCCTTGAAGAAAACGGAACATGGGAGTTAGTATAACTCCCATCAGGTAAGAAACCGATAGCATGCAGATGGGTTTATAAAGTTAAACTTAATTTGGACGGTTTTATAGAAAGGTACAAAGCTAGGTTAGTGGCCAAGGGTTTTACACAAACTCATGGCATTAACTACTTTGAAACCTTTTCACCTGTTGCAAAAATGAACACCATCCGAACTGTTTTAGCTTTACCATCCATTAACAATTGGCCATTATTTCAATTGGATGTCCATAATCCTTTTCTTCAAGGGGACCTTAATGAAGAAGTTTTTATGCATGTGCCATCCGGTTTTCGTAATCAGGGGGAGAATGATCACAATGTTGTTTGTCGATTACGAAAATCTCTTTATGGCCTCAAACAATTTTCTAGACAATGGAATTTGAAACTGACTGAGGCTCTTGTTGATAATGGATATATTCAGTCAAAGGTTGATTACTCTCTGTTTACAAAGAAATCTGGGGATGATATTGTTATATTACTGGTCTATGTCGATGATCTTGTTATTTCAGGTAATAGTGCGGTTCTAATTGACCAACTTAAAACTGTTCTTAAAGACAGTTTTAAGATGAAGGATCTTGGTGAATTGGAGTTTTTCTTGGGAATTGAGATTGTAAGATCTCAAAAAGGTTTGATTTTGTCTCAGAGGAAATATGCCCTTGAATTAATATCAGAATCTGGTATGTCAGCTTGTAAAACTGCGAAATGGTTAATATCAGAATCTGGCCCTTGAAGTAATATTTTGATGGTTGAGATGCATTCACAATATTGAAAATATATATGTTGGGACTTTCCACAACTACAGTTCATTGTTGCTTGTTTCGATAATCGACAGAACAGACAATTTCAAAGCGTTACAGTAGTAGAGAAATGAAGAGAAAATGCTGAATTATGCATATCATCCATCTAATGGAGAATAAGTTTGGCTATTGCATGTCCTTTTGTCATTTGAAAGTGCTCTGTCAAGCCGAAATGAGCCAATAGAAGCCACTCAAATGTCAGAAGTTCGCCTCCTCTTCTGAGTTGCATGCTATGTGATTCTCCACTGCTCTTTCTGGCTGCAATAGTTAAAATCTCCAGCCATATTTCACCAATCATACACCAAGCGGTTTCTGTTCTTTGGTCGTCATCCAACCCTTCTTTTTCATTGAGCTTTTTGATCAATACAGTGGCTAATCTGCACCCATCGAATAACACTGACTTGCTTCTCTCCCCTTTCACTTTGTGTGGAGGCACTTCAGTGTTTACTTCTAGCAGCAACTTACATGCTTCCCCATGGAGCTGTAAATCATCCTTTTGCTTTAACGACCACAGACCCCTTTCTTGGAAGAATTTTCGGGCCTCAGCACAAGTATCTCGAACTCTGATCTGTCCAATCCCCCGCGGCAACATGAATGGGTACAAGACTAGGAGATAGCACATGTAATGGGACAATATCTTGGCCACCAAGTTATACGAGGTATGACCCTCCTGAAGTCGCCAATCTGCATCATCTCGGCTGCTTGCTTCATCCTTGTCCATGCCATAGGAGTGGTAGCACAATTCCGTCGCTACATGCCACACCAAGATGCACTTGTCAAGCTCCATCTCTGGACTCCATTCCAGATCATCAATGTCTATATAACGTCTCAGGATGTCGCTCAAGCAGCAATTCAAATCGTTCCTTCTCTTGGGGTCTTGTTTGGACTGCCAAAATTCGACTACCCAATCAAACATGGCTCTTTTTACAGTGTCTAGTAGCTTTTCATGGCGCGTGTGGTAGTAAGTCTCTACCTTTTCCTGAATGTGTAGTCTCTTTAGGACGCTTTGGCACGGCACGGATTCACGCTTTGTGCAGAAGCTAAGCAAACTGAGCTGACCCACAGAGTTAGAGCACCGAGCTTGTCTGCTCCAGTTGAGGTGAGGAACAACACGATCCAGACCAAACTTTGGACCTGTTTCTTTGTTGCTGAGCCAAACATGGGTCCAGTCCGAGGTCAACATTGCAAACAGGGAGTACACATCTAGAAGAACAATGACTCCTAGCAGTAGAAACGTGGCACCGAGGATGGTACCGTCATATTTTGGGGGCTTATTGGCTAAGGAAAAGACGATGAGGGCCAGCGAGGAGATGGCGAAGGTAACCAAGCGGCGCCCTACACCCCACCAAGAATAAAGCACCATGGCCTTAGTATGGAGTAAATCATACATGAAGCTGAGTTCGATTTCAACTACTTTAAAACCATCTCTCCAACGATTCCCAAACTCACGAAATATGTTGACGCTCATGTCTCTATCATCGTCCGTCATTACGAGATCTAAGAACAAGCGCGATACAATCTGATGCAAGTGATGAGCTTTGATTAGGAACTTCGCTTCAGGTAAATTATCATTGGTGAGTGGAATGTTCTTCGGCACCGGAAGCTCCACGATCTCATCCACCGCCACGTGGTACCCCTCTTGCTGCTTCAGAGCGTATTCCTCCATGAATGTCGGATAATTGGTCCCTGCGTAGGGAGGAGCCAGTATTGATTTACTCCGTTTCTCCTTGCTGGACTGCCACAGAACCCACACACGCTCTCCATACTTGATCACTGCACAAGCAAACATGGCCAGTGAAAGAAACGACAGGTACGAGGCAGTGCTCCAAGCCAGCATACATATGTAAGCCGTCACGGTTGTCTGGACAATAAGACCCAGCAAGTGTCTCAACCAGAGCTCGTTGTCCTCCATGGAGTACGCAGTGATAGTATCCGGGCCACCAAGGAGTAATAGAAGGGAAGGGGCCCAGAATGCAAGCAGATTGCTCTCTTCATTGACTGCGCCGGATTGGTCGCCGTTTATCTCATCTCCAAGCTTGCTTAACAGGATCCCAAGGGCAACACTAGCTAACGAGTCTGCGGCAATGTACGCGCACCAAACAATGACCCTCAACGATATCTTAGGCGTCGATTTCCGGCGACTGCCCAGAAACAGGAGAAGCAGTTGCATCGCCACGTTCAGAAGGACAAGTACCTTAAGGTCCCACTTATTCCAAATGCTTTTCATCTCTGCGTTGAATAGCTCCATCGATGATCTTACTCCTTGGTTTTGCCCTCTGTGTTATCAGCAACTGGTTGGAGAGATTCAGTTGAAGATCACTGATCAAACACAATTCAGTAAAGGATAGAGAAAATACTATACCAGACTTTGTAGCGACCGTGGATGTGCAGTCAACGCAATAAATTTTTTATGTCATATAATTAAATTATTAAATCTATACACACGAGAACTCATTGCAAATTTTGAAAGGTATCCACAAATGGTTATCTTAGAAAATATAATCTGGTGAATTAAATTAGGGGTATATTACGAGTTTCCCTCTAAAGTTTAATTCGAATTTAAATTTCCCTTAAATTAGATAACATTAGGGGAAACTCGTATTAAGCATTTCGTGATAACATTAGGCTAACTTTAGGAGGAAACTCGTATTCTACCCTTAAATTAGATAACATTCACTGACAAATTTAAGCATTATGAGTTTTAAAATTCCTTGGTTATGCGATATTTCACCATGTTGTGACATTGTAAATTTTAAACGGCATTAGAATATCACACTTCATTATATATATTTCTTATTATGTTACTGTTGGGTATCGATAGTGACAGCCCAATAAGGAAAAGGCCTCAACGGCCCAATAACCATGGAGGGGGTAAACCCAAGATATTCGAACTAGATCAACCTAAGTAAAAGTCAACCTGACCCACCATAGAGTGGCCCAAGATCGAGCCCAAAGGTGAGATGAACGCCAAAGGCTCCCCAGACTGCTCGCCATCCTTCACCAAGCCGCGACCTCTCACTGCTCGCCATAGAAGTGCTCTCCCCGAAGAGAGCCTTGCTCTCCCCGAACAAACCGTTAATAAGGAAGTGGCCACGATATCCCGCGTATCTCGGTCACACATTCACTAAAGATTAGATATGGTAACTGCAATATCTCGCCGTAATTGCCATATCTACTATCCGAATCTTCAACAGCACAATATTCACTAAGATATACGGTTACCTTATATGGTTTGATCTCTCCTACCCTATAAATACCGTTGCTTTACATACGTTCCTTACGTTTTTGAGCTATATACACACACATATACTCGTTTAAGCATCGGAGAGGGACCCAGAGACACCCTCTCTGTTGCGTTCCCCTACCTGGAGGTTCACCGGAGTGGGAGCAGAAACACCATTCAACCTTCATCTGGCATTCAATTCACTGCCAGATCAGCAACCAGGATTTCACGATCCAACATTTGGCGCCGTCTGTGGGAATCGAGTGATACAACCATAAGAACTCGATCACAAAACAACCGTCGGAACCAGACTCGCGAGCAATCCGCGGATAGCTCTGATTCCGCCGTCGCTTCACCGCTTCAACAAGAACCTGCCAACCAGGCAGGAGCCAATGTCGTCCCCCTGCGGGCGGCCCGAGAGCATGTCAGTAATTCTAGACCGACCTCAGTTACCAACCACATCGAGACTCCAGCTCCGCAGACCGTCCACATCGCCGAGGAAAACATCCAGTTAACCCCGGAGATGATATAATTGTTGGAGGCCATCCTAGGGCAGGCCCGCCGTCAAGTCCCTGCTCCCCAAGGAAATACTCACCCTGCTGCCACAGGGCCCTTGCCGTCTGAAACCGCGAATCCTGGCACCACAGCACCCGAGGAAGATCAGGAGATGACGTCTGGACAACAGTCTCTACCCCCGGCATATACTGAACAGCCGACGGCTACATACCCGACCAATCCTTCCGGTCCTTCTCCAGTTGGGACCTCTCCAAAATATTGCACTGTGGACCAGACGGACGACCTTCTCAACAAAAGGCTCCAAGAAAGACGGTTGACAGTCGTAGCTCCCTTCAAGGAACAATCTGCTCACCCCTTTTCCAACAAGCTCGTCGCCATCAAGATCCCCAAAGACGTAGTCGCTCGAGTCATACCTGAGTACAGTGGTGGAGGAGATCCCACCATACACGTCAACAAGCACGAGGCTTCTCTCCTGGGTAAGTCAAATGATACCAATCACTTGGATTTGTTATTTCCATCCACTCTTTCGGGTTCGGCTTCGTCCTGGTTCTTCGGCCTCCCTGCAGGATCTATAGGAACTTGGGCAGAATTAAGGAGCAAGTTCCTGGAGAGATACATGGGCGAGCGCCAACTAATGAAAAGCGTGGTCGCACTGGATGCGGTCAAGCAACAACCTGGAGAGTCGTTGGACAATTTTTACGAGCGTTTTCATCAGAACGTCATGGAGATAGATCGCCGAATCTCAGATGGGGAGATCATTCGAGCATTCTACAGAGGTCTGGATGTGGCCAACAAGGCCTCGAGAAAGCTGCGAAACAGCTACCACGTGAAGGAGATTGAGACGTTGGAGGAGAAGGGTAAAAGGTTTCATAGACCTTGAAAGGGTGAACACCGAGGCTAACGTTCTAACGATCTCGCTAAGGGTGGTTCCTGAGCCCCGACGCGATGGTAAGAAGGAGGTAAAGAAGGAGAAGAAGGGAAGAGACAGCAGGCCCCGAGTCGAGCCTAATCCAGCGCCTAGAAATCCAGAGGTCCTGAGTACTTTACGCCTTTATATAGGCAGATCTCAGCGGTACTAGTCGGAATGGAGAGGAGATCCTTGGCGAGGCCACCAATGCCTCGTCGGGGTGGTCAGCCCATGGGGAAAGACGTCGAGAGCTATTGCAGATATCATAAGTGCAAGGGCCACAAGACAAATGACTGACGCATTCTGAAGCGGGATATAGAGAAGCTGATTCAAGGGGGGATGTTGAAGGAATTTGTGGCAGGGCGAGACAGAAGTTGAACGCCCCCAGGAGACATCGTTCGCCAGCCCCTCCTGAGCAAACTGATCCATCTACCAGCAAGAGGAGAGTGAATTTGATTGCGGGAGGATTCAGTGCAGGAGGCGAAGGGTCGCACGCCAGGGAGGTCTATGCCACTCAGATCTCCACAGCAGTTCAGTTGGGAAAGCGACCCCGACCTGAAGAGGACATTGTCATCTCATTCTCCGAAAATAATTTGGCACATGTCACAATCCCCCACAACGATGCTTTGGTTATCACGGCTGATATCGACAGCTGTGACGTTGCAAGGATTCTGATCGACGGAGGCAGCTCGACAGACATCCTATTCTTGGACGCCTTCGAGAGGATAGGCAAGTCCAAGCGCGACTTGAAAAGGGTCGACTTTCCGCTGATTGGGTTTGCTGGAAGGACAACTTATCCAATGGGGGCGATAACCATGCCAGTGATTCTGGGCGAGGGATGGAATAGCATCAAGGTACCAGTCACTTTCTTGGTGGTCGACTCACCTACATCCTACAATGTCATCCTGGGAACACCACGATCAATCCCAACAAGATTGTGGCCTCCACAGTCCATCAGAAGATGAAGTTCCCCACTCCCAACGGGATTGGAGAAGTGCTCGGCGACCAGCCTTCCTCGCGGTAATGCTATGTGAACTGCCTTCGCAGGAAGAACTAAAGGGAGGCCCTCGCCATCGAGACAGAGGCTGAATCTCGCGAGGATTTGGCTCGGCCAGCGCCCATGGATGAATTAGAAGAAGTCGAGGTCGATGGCCCTGACAAGAAGGTGCGCATTGGGACCACCTTGAAGGAAGATCAGAAGGAGGCCATAACCGCCCTCCTCAGGGAATTTAAAGAGTTCTTCGCCTGGCAGCCGAGCGACATGCCGGGTTTTAGCACAGACATCATCTCGCACGAGCTCAGGATAGACCCTTCTATCAAGCCGATCACCCAAAAAAGGAGATCGTTCGGGGCGGACAAGCACTTGGCGATCAGACAGGAGGTTGGCAGACTGATCGAGGCTGACTTCATTAGAGAGGTGAGATTCCAGAGCTTGGTCGCCAACCCAGTATTGGTCAAAAAATCAAACGGCAAGTGGAGGATGTGCGCCGAGTTCCGCGATATTCTGTGCTACAAGGTGATGCCCTTTGGTCTCATCAATGCCGGGGTGATTTATCCGCGGATGGTGAACCGCTTATTCCAGGACATGCTGGGAAGGAACATGGAGGCTTATGTGGACGATATGCTCGTCAAAACCATCAAGGGAAATCCGCACACAACAGACCTCCGCGAAGGTTTCGAATGCATGAGGAGACACAGCGTTTGCCTGAACCCTGCAAAGTGCACCTTTGGAGTCAAATCGGGCAAATTCCTGAGATTCATGGTCAGGGAGAGGGGCATCGAAGCGAATCCAGAAAACCTGAAGGCCATAGAAGAAATGAAGTCGCCCACCTGCCATAAGGAGGTTCAGTGCCTGAATGATCGCCTGGCTGCTCTCAACCGTTTCCTCTCCAAGGCGAGCGACAGGTCCCTCCCGTTTTTCAAAACTCTGAGGGTCAACCGCAAGTTCGAGTGGACGCCAGATTGTGAAGAGGCATTCCAGTCCTGGAAAAGCCTATTCCAGGCAAGAAACTCTTCCTCTACCTAGGCATCAGCGACGTGGCAGCCAGTGCTGTTTTGATAAGGGAGGAAAATAATGTTCAGAGTCTAGTGTACTTTATTAGCAAAATGTTTAACTCAGCAGAAATAAAATATGTTCACATTGAGAAGTATCTCTATGCCTTAGTTATTGCTGCTCAAAAGCTGAGACCTTGCTTTCACGCGCACGACATCACAGTCCTCACCAACAACCTCTCAAAAACTTCCTGATGAAACCAGATTCTTCAGGAAGAATGGTCAAGTGGGAGATCGAGCTCAGCGAGTTCAGGATCAAATTTGCGCCGAAAACGGCCATCAAAGGTCAAGCACTAGCTGATTTCATTGTGGAAAGCACGAGTAACGGTCAAACAGAAGCAGAAAACAGGTCAAGTCAGTGAGCATGCAATAATCAAGTCTGGGAGATCTACACAGATGGGTCTTCATCAAGAGAAGGCTCGGGGGCAGGTTTAATTCTTATTCCTCCTGAAGGCGAGCCTTTAAAGTATACGATCGCCCTTACATTTCAAATGACCAATAACGAAGCAGAATACGAGGCTCTTATTACTGGACTCAGACTGGCGAAAGGAATGGGCATATCTACACTTAAGGTAAAAAGTGACTCGGAACTTATCGTCAATCAGGTCAATGGCACTTACGAGGCAAGGGGGAAAGGATGAAAAAGTACCTCACCATCGCCAAGAAACTCGTAGCAGAAATTCCAAATTTTGCGATCGAGTCTATTCCTCGTCAGGAAAACCAGATGGCAGATTCCTTAAGTAAGCTGGCATTTGGGGGAACAATAATCCAAGATGTACAATTCCTGGAAAAGGCTTTATGTCCAGTCCTTGAAAGCAGGGCAGGGGTCTTCAACATCCAGGAGCAGGTTACGTGGATAACTCCGTTTCAGAATTATTTGAAAGAGGGGATCCTCCCAGATGACGAAGGCGAATCCACGAGGATAAGAAGACTCACAGCCAGTTATCTGATTATAGATGGAGAACTCTACAGGAGAGGTTACTCGACTACTTACTTAAGGTGTGTTGCTCATCCAGAAACGGAAAGGGTTCTTCGAGAAGCTCACGAAGTGGTGGCAGCATGTCATGAAGGTGCTCGATCGTTAGCCAGGAAGATCTTCAGACTAGGATACTACTGGCCAACCTTGGGAAAAGATGCGGCTGAATTAACGCAGAAGTGTGAGACTTTCCAGCAATTTGCACCACGATCAGGTCGACCACCAACACTATTATCCCCAATGGCGGGTACCTGACCTTTCGATCAATGGGGGATCAATATATTAGGTCCTTTCCCTATTAGTACTGGTCAACGCACTCACATTATAGTGGCGATCGACTACTTTACCAAGTGGATAGAGGCGAAAGCTCTAGTTTCTACAACGGAATTTCAAGTCATCAAATTCCTAAAGATCAACATATTCTCCAGGTTTGGCATTCCTAAAATACTCATCAGTGATAATGGTCCGCAATTCATTGGAATGGAGCTCAAATGGCTCTGTGAAGAATATCATGCCGACCATCGTTTCAGTTCAGTGCATCATCCTCAAACGAATGGGCAAGCTGAAGCAGCCAACAAGGTTGTTTTAGCAGGACTCAAGAAAAGGGTTCGAGCATTCAAAGGGAATTGGGCAGAAGAGCTGGAAAACGTATTATGGGCCATCAGAACAACGCCTAAGGCAGAAACGGGAGAAACACCTTTCAGGTTAGTGTATGGATCAGAAGCAGTGGCGCCCGCTGAAATAGCAGTGCCTACCCATAGAATCCTACACTTTAACGCTGAGGCAAACGAGGTCGAGCGCAGAACTGACCTCGACTTGGCAGAGGAAAAATGATGGATATCAGAAAAAACACAAGCAAAGATGCGCCTGGCGACCGCTCGATACTTCAACAGAAAAGTCAGCGCTCGCCAATTTTTCGTGGGGGAGATGGTCATGAGAAGGAATGAATTTACAAGGCTGGACAGTTAGAATAAACTTTCAGCTAAGTGGGAAGGACCATATAAGGTAATAGAGATCGCCGCCCCGGGATCCTACTATTTGGAAACCATCGAAGGCGAGAGGTTACCCCGTCCATTTAACTCTGAGCATTTAAGGAGATTTCATACAAAAGAAAGTAATCAAACTGTTATGTCAATAAAAGAAAGTCATTCCTCCATAAAACATGTTCACTCGAAGCAAATCGAAGAAAAAAAAAGACCTGACGCCAAGAGTCAGGCGAAAACCTGATGACCGAATTAGGCAAAAAAGCCCTAACAACAAAGTTAAGCCACAAAAGCCCTATCGCCTAAGATAGTCCAAAAGCCCTAGCAAAAAAGTTAGGCCAAAAAGCCCTAGCAACAAAGTTAGGCCACAAAAGCCCTATCACCAAAGATAGGCCAAAAGCCCTAGCAACAAAGTTCGGTCAAAAAGCCCTAGCAACAAAGTTCGGCCAAAAAGCCCTAGCAGCAAAGTTAGGCCAAAAAACCCTAGCAACAAAATTAGGCCAAAAGCCCTGACGCCAAGGTCAGGCCAAAAGCCCTGACGCCAAAGTTAGGCCAAAAGACCTAGCAATAAAGTTAGGCAAAACGAAAGCCCTGACGCCAAAGTCAGGCCAAAAGACCTAGCAGCAAAGTTAGGCAAAACGAAAGCCCTGACACCAAAGTCAGGCCAAAAGACCTAACAATAGAGTTAGGCAAAACGAAAGACCTGACGCCAAAGTCAGGCAGGAGACCTGTTATCAACCCATTAAAGAAGTTATCATCTTATACGTCGAGCAGATTTCAGAGAAGTAAGTCAGCGAGGGTGGATAAGGAATCCTAGGCGATCACTATGGATGATGAAGTCTTAACTTAACAAGTTCCTTGCTATTAGGTGAGCACCCCAAAGGTTTAAACTTCAAAAAGGTAATATATCTTTGAACTTAGAAGTCCATACTTTTAAGTCTTAGAGTATTATCCTTAGAAAGTTTATACTTAACAAGGGGAATAGATAAGTCCGTAGATACTTGTCCTTTCAAGCCTAATCGAAAGGTCCAGTCCTCTAAGAGTCAGGGCCATTATAAAGCGAAGGAAAGTTAAGAGTAATTATGATTAAGATATCGGAAAGATAGCCAACACATTCAAAGTCAATCAAGGGCTTACGAATATAAAGGCATTCAATATAAAATAACCAAGTCTCTAATCGAAAAATAATTACAAATTGTATCCAAAATACAAAGGAAAGATAAGAAAAATCTAAAGAGGATGATCGTCGGAGAGTGCAAGCTTCAGGCCTTGGGGTCTTCGGGGGCAGGAGTGCTCGGCTCGCCTTCGGGTGTAACCTCCTCAACAGCCGCAGCTGGGTCGACCTCTTCAGCGGCAGAGGTAGGCTGAGGAAGGGAACTTAAGAGGAAACCCTTAAGTGACGCAACTTCCCCAACAGGAAAGTTGGGGTCGACCACCAGGACGTCCTCGACCAAGACGTGGAGGAAGTCAGCAATCTCCGAATTCATCACCTCTAAAGCACAGTCAACGAAATCCTCAGAGGCGTTGAAATCGTTAACCACACTCTGGGGTGAAGGGCCAGCTGTCCCTTCTCCTCCTCCAAGGCGATCCCCCTGGCCTCAGCAACGTCTCTCTAAGCCTCAGCATCTTCCTCCTTGGCCTCGGCGGCGACCCGTCAACTTCCTCCTTGGGCTCGAGCTTCCTTCAACTCAGCCTCTAGGCGAGCCCGGACCGCCTCTCCTTCATCTAAGCACCGATGAAGGGCATCAGATTCTTGAAGGGCGACCGCAGCATCGGCGTCCCTCTGCTTCACATCAGCAAGGAGCCTCTCCTCCTTCCTGAAGTATTCCTCCCGGGCACCATCCACCAAGGAAACCGTCGCGTCAGCGGTCGACTTGATGGCCTCCATCTGCCCGGGGGAGATCCTCGTACTCCGATATTACTCCAGCTCAACAAGCAAATCGGAATGCTTGTTGGCGAGCTCTCCAAAGACACGGCCAATCTCCACCTCTTCTCGAACGAGCTGGCAATAAAGAAATAGTAAAGATTGTCAGGTTATGAAAAAAAGGGAACAATACGAAAACTTAACGAGGAATCGAAATCTTACCAGAGCGACTCGTTCGTAATGGGTCCGCAGGAACCCCTCGATCTGGGGCAGATCCGTGGGAATTGCGGAGCGATCCTTGGGGAGAATTATCCCCTTAAGAAGTCGCATGCACAAATTCGGGCTACCCTAGAGACTTTTCTTGTCAGATACCCCGTTCTTCGAGAAGTCTCCGCAAGGGAACCAAACTCCCCGAGTGTTCGCAGCCTTGAGTGGATGGAACATGCTCGCCAAGGAGTAGTACTCCTCATCAGGAGTCTTTGAGGCGCTAGGGGTGTCAGACCCCTTCTTCTGGGTCCCAGACTTCTTAGGAGGGACCGAAGGCACGAAAGGGGAAGGGGCCGCCAGAATTAGAGCCTTCTCCTTGTTGGTAGTAGGGCCCTTAGGAGGAGGAGGAGGAGGATTCTGGTCGATAAACGGGCGATCCTCACTCCTGACCTTCTTGGCAGGAGGGGGAGGAGGGTCATGGGCCACGTCAACAGTGGACTTTTCTACAAAATACCAAGGAAATATGTCAAAACTGGAAAAAGGCAAATTATGAAAACAGCATTGGGCGAGACAATATACCTGGTTGGCGAGGGCCAACAGTGGCCAAGGGAAGGGCCTCTTCAGGTTTCCTCTTGGATGAACGCCTAGAGGGGGTGGAGGAGAACTCAGCAATACCTGATCGGCGGGTAGCCCCGCCTTTTCCTGGTCATCAAAGAGACCTATAATTTTCGGCCATTGCCTACAACTTTGCCTACAACCTTGCCTACAAACAATAAACAGGAAAAAGGTTAGAAAGAGTTACCCAATCATCAAAGATTTGCGTGGCCTGATGAATGCCCGCCATCTCGAGCATATTCTCAGTGGTCTCTGCCACTGAATGGATGGGGTGAAAACTGGATGATCGATGCAGCCAAAATAGGTCATCGATGGCGTTCCGGTCACTCCCGGATAGCTCGTCAAACTCAGGAGGGAAATCCCTATAAGGGGCGGACAACTTCCAAAGCACGCCCCCCTTGTTAAAGAAGTAGAACTTCTTATTGTTGGAGTTGGTGCCTCAGAAGTCATCGACCAACCGGACGTGGACGTTCCAATTCCATGATTGAAGGCCTCTCCACTCAGGAAACTTCGGCTACTGGGATTGGAAATGGTGGAGATGGTTCATCCCAACCGCCAATCGGAAAAAGCACCGAAACAAGGCCAATGAATACGTCCATTCTTGACGTATGCATAGGAACTTGAATCCATCCCATATCCTAATGGCGCTGGGTACGAGCTGTGTGGGATGTATCATGTAGAACCGGCACAATGCCTGCAAATCCTCACAGAGAGGATAACGCAACCCAACATCGATCTGGGCCGCATAAAGGTAAACCTCTCCGCCGCAAGGATAATGCAGGCCTAGCCCTGGATATCTAGGGACATCCCTCGCACCAAGACCAACAAGCACCACCACCGTCTTAAAATAAGCCGGCTTCAACTCGCTGGGCTTGACATCTACTCAAAATAGTTCAGATATGGCAATAACAAGCATAAAAACAAGGAAAAATAGGGGATATTCTCAAAACAGAGCAGCAAAATAAAGTGCTTTCCTTTCGAAGAAAAGAGGGGCGTATGAAGTTCAGGCCCATCTACCACCACAGGCGTGGCTGCGGTCTTCCCAAGGTCATCCTGCCCCCCAGTCGAGGCGGGCACAGAGCCATCCCTAATGGCCAGGGGAGCATTGGTGTTCTTAGGCACCTTGGAGGTTGAAGAAGAAACCTTATTGGCTGTCTGCTTGATCTTTCCAGATTGACTGCGAGTGGCCATGGAATCTGTTGGAAGGAGGGTTGGAAAGGATTGACAAGAAGAAAGGAAGAATTTGCGAAGAAGTCTCTGAAAGTCCGAAGGAATGAATGCGTAAAAAACAAAATAAAGAAACTGATGTTTCTTATATAGGCCAAAAAGGAATAACCGCCACAGACATAATCGAAACAACGCAGAAGAATAATTGCACCTTTTTGGTAAAAATCGAAGCAATGTCAGAATTCTAAGAGACACCTCGGGGAGACAAACGGTCGGCCAGTACAGACAGCTGTCAGACTACCCTTGGGTTACAGAATATTAAATGACAGGCGTGCTTCAAGCGACCGTTCGACTTCTGGATGACTGTGCAGTTATTAAATGCTAATGTTCACTAAGCAGACAAAAATGATCGCCAATACACTGATAGGCTTTATCAAAAATACCTTTTATAGGTAATAATCGCCTAGCAAGGAAGGACAGACCTTCACAGGCCTAAACTGCCTCGAGTGATCGCCAAGAAGGAATATAAAGAAGAATATTCCTTCAACCTTGGACAATGGGATGACTGATCGCCAAACAAGCATGAAGTGCCTCTAAGGTCATGGACCACTAAAAAAGACAAGGAAAACCAATCTAAGGTGTCACTATCTCAAACCCTACCAATAAATCACGCTCGACCGAAGGAACTTCAATCAAGCTTCGGGGGCAAATGTTGGGTATCGAGAGTGACAGCCCAATAAGGAAAAGGCCTCAACGGCCCAATAACCCTGGAGGGGGTAAATCCAAGATATTCGAACTGGATCAGCCTAAGTAAAAGTCAACCTGGCCCACCATAGAGTGGCCCAAGATAGAGCCCAAAGGCGGCATGAATGCCAAAGGCTCCTCAGACTGCTCGCCATCCATCACCAAGCCGCGACCTCTCACTGCTCACCATAGGAGTGCTCGCCCCGAAGAGAGCCTTGCCTCTCTCCTGTGGTCCCACAAACCGTTAATACGGAAGTGGCCTTGATATCCCGCGTATCTCGGTCACTCATTCACTAAAGATTAGATATGGTAACTGCAATATCTCGCCGTAACTGCCATATCTACTATCCAAATCTTCAACAGCACAATATTCACTAAGATATACGGTTACCTTATACAGTTTGATCTCTCCTACCCTATAAATACCTTTGCTTTACATACGTTCCTTACGTTTTTTACCTATATACACACACATATACTCATTTAAACATCGTAGAGGGACCCAGAGACACCCCCTCTGTTGCGTTCCCCTACCTGCAGGTTCACCGGAGTTGGAGCAGAAGCACCATTCAACCTTCATCTTGCATTCAATTTACTGCCAGATCAGCAACTAAGATTTCACGATCCAACAGTTACTACAATATATATGATTAATGGTGTCCTTTGTGTGACTCATATTATCCGTTAGTAACCTTATATTGTTTTATGATACTTTATATTTCAGAATACTGTGTTTTAGTTCAAATTACTATTAACCGTCAAGTTAAAACAAAATAAATAGGGAAAATAGGAAGAAAATATAAAAATATTTTAACAAACTTTATATATAAATATAAATAAATTAATTAATGTATATAATTGTTTTTACAAAAAATTTAATAAAAACTTAGTAAACTTATAATTTTGAAATTAAACCCAAAGGTGCTAGTAATATGGTTGTAGTTTGACATCCCTCGTTTTCCATACTCTAGTCGTTATAGTTTCTTCACTTCAAGGTCTAGTCCGACGCGCATGCCGAGAACAGATGCCTCGTATTCTGCGACGTTGTTGGTGCAATAGACGGTGACATTGGCTGCCACTGGAAAGTGTTGCCTCTTTGGTAAGATGAACACTACCCGATACCCCCGCCGACTGAATTCACAGCCCCGTCGAAGTACATACTCCAATTTGCATTTGGCATCCCTTCTTATTATATTTGCATGATCTCCCCATCAGGGAATTCAGAGTTGATAAAATGATCGTCGTCTATGGGAAACTCCACTAAATGATCGGCGATTGCTTGCCCCTTCACTGAAATTCGAGGCACGAATTCTATGTCATACTCAAATAGTTGAACCTACCACTTGGCGATATTTTTTTCCATGTTGGCTTCTCTAAGAGGTATCTCACGGGATCTATATTCGAATACATACGTATGGTGTAGTACAACGTACACTGGCGAAGTTGCTGCATTACCCACACGAGTGCATAACATATCCTCTCCACCTCCTGATACTTTGTTTCACCCTCCGTAAACTTCTTGCTCACGTAGTATATGACATGTTCATTCTTTCCAATCACCTCGAGTTGTCCCAACATGAACCCCAACGAGTCTTGGCGCACTATTAAATACATAATGAGTGGTCATCCTGGAGTTGGCGACACCAGGATTGGTAGGCTCATCAGGTAATTTTTTATAGACTCTAAGACGTTTTGACATTCTTCATCCCAGATTATCCGAGTGTGCTTACGTAAAAGACGAAATAAAGGTTGACACTTGGTTGACATATTTGCGATAAACCACACAATGTAATTCAAACAGCCTAATAGGCTTTGGACCTCCTTCACGGTCGATGGTGGGGGTAGCTCTCGTCTCGCCTTGACTTTATCAGGTCTACCTGAATTCCATTCTCATTGACTATGAAACCCATCAACTTGCCTGATGTGCCACCCATTCAGAATAGTTGCAAACTTCTAAGAATCTAGCGTCGACTTGCTTGACGATCCTTTCCTTAAACTTAAGGATTAGATCGGGACTTTGTCTCCTCAGATGTTGTCTCTTGGGTCGGAAGTTCTCAATGTCTAGTGATAGAACGTGCTCCACGATTGACGAATCAAGGCCTAACATGTCATCATAGAACCAGGCAAAAATCTCCTGGTACTTTGCTAGTAAATCCAATCATCTAAGTTCTTTGGTAATGACTCGAACTTGTCTCGATCTTCAATTCGCGTGGTTCCTCGGGAGTGCTAATGTTCCTCAGTGACTTATATTGTTAGGAGTTTGTCTCTCTCGTAAGCAGATAATGTCATCCAGTTAGTGATATTCTCCCCACTAGCAAGTGGATGGATGAAAAGGTCTGAGGGAGCTTCATCGAGCAGGCCACCAATGGTGACACCGATCGAAAATAAGTCTGATAAGCCTTCGTGAGCAGCAACGTCATTGAGTTGGATCATTTGTGGTGGTTCAGGATATGAAATAGCGAGGGGAGGAAATAGAAATGCCCGTGAATTTCTGGTTAAACGTTTCCTTCCGGCGACTTCGTAATATTTGAAATTATGATGGAAACCCAGTCTGAAAGTTCCTTTGTTCTTCCTCGGAGCTATTGGGTGTATGATGCCCTAACCGTGGATTCTCAGACCGCATGCTAAGATGAAGTTTTTGCCAAGCATTATCTTCCCTATCATTAACTCGACTCTGTCTGGTGCTGGCTCTCCCCAATCCCTAATCACAGAAATGAGATCGAAGGCATGGAAAGACAATGCATCTTCGGTCTCGATTCTGATCACAGGTACAGAAGTTTCCTTATAAATGTTGTAGTTTTCCTCCCCATCGATCACAACCAAGCGATCTTTAGAAATAAATTTCACTTTTTCATATAGGGTAGAAGGCACTGCAAATATCCAAGGTCTTCCCAAAAGTAGACTGTAGACCCCTGGAATGTCCAAGATTTTTAAAGCTATGCTATACATGCATGGACCAACCTGCAATGGTAATTCAGTTTTTCCTTCGACCTCCCTTATATTGCCATCAAAAGCTCAAACAGCACTCTTGGTTGGACGGATGAGTAAAGAATCTATCTTCATATGTTGGAGGTTGGACATCGGGCATACATTTAAAGCCGAGCCGTTGTCAATCATTACTATTTAGAGCACGTATTCCTTGCTCTTGCACACTATGTGGAGGGTCTTGATACTTTGTTGTCCCTCATAACCCAACTCATCATCCCCAAAGGCGATTTGGCTACCAAAACCCGAATTGATGAGATTCTCTACTTGGTGGGTTAAAAGTTCCTTTGGTACCAGGGCTTACTTCAAAACATTCATTAATGCATCTCAGTGTGGTGCAGAACACAACAACAGAGCCAACAAAGATATCTGCGCTGGGGTTCTGCGCAACTGGTCCATGACCTTTTAATTAGCATCCTTTACAATCTTCATGAAATTGCTCGCTTCTTCTTCAGTTACCTTTTTCTTTTGGGATCCCTCCACCTCCTTCTACTTGGGCGGGTTTTCTGGCTGGATATAGCAATGTCCGGATCGAGTCATACTGAAAATGTTTTCATTTTTCGCAGATCCTTCTGCATGACCCCCATAGCTCGAAGGTACCCTTTTAATGCTCTCATACTTGAATGGTGTTGGTCCTTGCGGTACATAGTTAATGATTTGTGGGTTGATCATCGAAACATCATTTTTTAGCATCTCCCCGCCCATTGGTCTGACCAGAAGGGTCGGTCCTTCTTCTAAGATGATCATGTGGACTAAGCCTGAAGCGTGGTTGGGTAGTGGATTGGTATTTACATTTGGTGGTGAAATGGCATTTAAGACCAGGTAGTTATGATCGATAAGGTCTTAGATTTCGTGCTTCAGGCGAGGGCAATTGTTAGTGGTGTGCCTATGTGCTCCAATGTGGAACTCACATTTTGAATTGGGTTCATTAGACAGAATTCTCATTTTGGGGCTCAGAACGTCAGGACCTATGAGTCTTGCAGCAAAATCCTTCTTGTATAATTCAACCAATGGTATTGGAAGCGGGGTAAATTTTCGGGGCTCTCACAATCTCATTTGGTTCCCGCCTCGGTTGACAGAACCTTGTGGGGCTCGAGCAGTTTCAGGCGCGGGGACCACCAGTGATAGTTGGTATTGTTGATACGGAGCCAAGTAAGGAGCCTGGTAAGGGTTCGGATAGACTGCGCCTATGGTTGGGGAAAAGCTTGGCCAGCTCCTCCATATATGGAATTTGCTCTGTCCTTAACCCTACGAACCAGACCAGTGCCTCCCCTTTCAAACGTTTCTGAAAGGTTTGGACCATCAACTTTGTATACTGCTGATATTGATTCATTTTTGCCATGTATATGCTGAGGTGAACAACCGGGTGCCCTGTTTCATCGAACCTTTAAAAGGCAGGCACCTTGAAGTTATCGGGTATCGGAATTTCCTAAAATAGAGCCAGATCAGAGAAGTCCAGGTCTCCCAATCGATGTACTCCTTGAATAGACCTCATTTTTTCTTGAATCTGCTTCAACCGCTTGTATTGTTCGGTCTCAACTGGGGCGACTATAACAGAGTAATTGGGGTGCCCAAACGTGGGTCGTGTGGTATGGTTGGGGTAAACACATACCAGTGGTGCAGCCCGATCATGCTGAAAAGGAAATAACTTGATCATGAGGGTCATGTACGAGGAGGTGGAGCTTGGTTGGGATGACCATATATGGGAGGTGGAGGTAGAACTTGGACAGGATGACCATATGTGAGAGGTGGAGTTTGGTCAGGATGACCATATCTGGGAGATGAAGCTAGGTTGGGATGGTCATATCTGGGAGGTAGAGCTTGGTCAGAACGGTCATACGTGGTAGGTGGAGCTTGTTCGAAGTGAAAACATGTGGGAGGTGGACCATGGTCGGGTAAGACCAAACTACTTGGCATGGATTGATGAAGTGCTACGAGCGGGGGTGTTACTTGAGAAAACGAGGTGGTTGCCTGAACGTTTAGAAAAAAGCAAAATTTTCTCGAATCAGGAGATCATGCCCTCCATGCCAAAATTCATGGTGTGTATAGTATGTTTTAGGTTGATGATCCCCTCTTCGTATTGTTGAGGTGGCGGAGTTGTCAAATGTCGTATGGGTTCCGGGAAACATGGTGAAGGGCTTTGATTTTGTTGCTACATTCGTTCCCGTTGAACGAAATCGTGAGTGCGTATGAGGCTTATTCCTGCCAGATGTGCCTAAATCATTCAAATACCATATAATGAAGGGTAAATACACAATTGATCATGCATGCTTGTTTTTTGAAACTTTTGCATGTTTCGTTCATTCCATTCGTAGACTTTGATGACATATATGACAAATGTTTTTTTCGACAATACTCTGAAAGGAGTTCGCCAATCAAATTCTAATTCTTCAGACGTTTCACACGGTAGCGTAGCTCATTGAGGGAATTTGTTATTTTCTCCTTAGTTCGAAGGATGGTCGGGGACATACATTTCAAAATCTTTTCATTTGCGTTGACCTTTGTCTGGATTGTTCAAGAGTGACATTCAACTCATCTCTTTTGCCCTCACATTTCTGCAAGGTTCGATCCCGACCTCTCACTTCATTTCGCACACACCGTAACTCTTTGCGGAGGCGTTGGATCTCTTTCTTGGATCTAAAGTGTTCATTAACCCAAGCAATACTTTGAATTTCCACTCTAGATTTCATGACCGCGTAGATGTCCTTGTAAGATGACGGTGGTTGCTTGGGCCTATCCCCGATTATCTCCTTCGGGTCAAGAGGCGAACTTGTTAGTGCCAAGTATAACTTGTGAACGTACTCCATTGTCGCATGGTATTCGTTTTTCTTTTCCATGGAGCTTCCTGTAGGATTTATGAATAGTAGGACTCAGTTTCCCAATCATTATTCACTTGTCGAACTGAGTCTCGAAGCGAGTTTGCAATATCCGCTTTAATGTGCCACTTGTATACTCTTGGTGCTCCATCAACGTGCACCGGGATGATGTGTGAAACGTCCTAAGGATACAAGACAGAATGAACGGAAGTTACATTTATGTTTTAGAAAAATACAATGCAAGTGCGAGAAAGTAAATGTCACTACTAAGTTATTACATTTACAGAGGTTTACAGAATACAAAAGGCTCAATCCTATACATGTCATGATTTAGGGCCAAAACAAAATACGAGAAATGGAACAAACACAAAACTGGTAGAAGGTTAAGCGTGATGTGGAGTTTTTGTTCTAACAGGATGGAATTTCTAGGTCCTCTGAACCGGCGGAACCTCACCCCTATAGAGGATCACAAATCCATTCTGATCACCGAGTTGAGTTTTTTGGGTGCGTGCCGGCGGTCCGATGGTCCTGTACTAAACTCCTTAATTTCTTAATGTGCTCCAAATCTGAGCGGGTAATGGTAACCAGTGTGGTGTGTGCCAAACGAGGATTTACATCATTTGAATTATTACATTGCTTTTTGGACAAAATTTTAAACTACAAGCATGAGCAAACAGTCAAAACAATAGGTAAAATATAACATGGTAAAGCCTAAACCCTCTAAATTCATCCTCAGCAGAGTCGCCAAATTGTAGGACGTCGAAACTAACTTTCCCCGACCATTTTGAAAAATATTTTTCTTTCTTTCGCTCGAAAATGTTGGGTCTTAGCGAGCGACGAGTCCGGTAAAGCGAGGTCATCAGCAGTCCGCAAAATGAAAGAGTCGCCACTGATTAAGTAAAGGCTAATCAGAATTCTAAAATTTGCCTAGGGTACATGGTGTTACCATCCTAGGGCTTGGAAAGTTCTGCGTCCAGAGAATTGAGTTCGGGGGTTTGATTACGTCCTAAGGGCTCGCGAGCCCATAATCCGCCCTTTTGGTACTTTAATTTGCTTTTGAAATTATTTTTTTATTGATTTACTCGAATTGTGTAATTTGATCATGCTTGGCTAAAGAGATGACATGAATTTTTCTTTAATTGAAATAAACTATGTACAAACATTTTTATTTACAAGTTCATTTCAAATAAATATACAAGAGAGGATAAAGTAAACCGTGTTTGAAAAAATGTGGTTTAACTTTGGGACCATTTCAAACGTGTCAAAAATATACGAATGGTTTTTGAAGATATTAAACACGTTGGACCAAATTGTAACTCTTTGACAAGTCATGAGATGTATAGAAACGTATGGAGACCAAAGTGCAAATTTTTAAAATTCGAGCTGAATTGAAAGTATATTGTTTTAAAAATGACAGAGTTAGCCCTAAACTATTCTGGACTTATTTGTAACACTTGGTGAAGTTCCAAATAACCCAATAATTATTCCAGACTTAGTTGTAACATTTTGAGAAGTGCTGGGATGTCAGAAAGGTTCAGGGAACAAAATGTGAATTTTAAAAAACTCTAGCAGATTTTAAAAAAATATTTCAAAAGTTGCACAAATGACCCAAAACGTTTTTGGTTTGCTTGATATCACTCGGTAAAGTCCTAAAATGACCCGAGAGTCAAAGGATTGAGTTGTAACCTTCATCAAAATTTGGGAATAACCTAAGTCATTTTTAAAAAAAATATTTTTTTAACATAAATAATGAATTGAAAATTGTAGGGCAAGCGTGATGTAGTGCTCAAGCACAATGTTAGGCTCAACAAAGTGAAATGACCAACCAAATAATATTTTGATTGTTAAATTTATTGTATAGCATTATAATGCATCATTAACGAATATACATGTCCACAATACTCATGTAGTAATAGAGTTACCATTGAAGCGGGTAGGTGTAGGTCCCCACAGATGAACCTCAACAAGATAAAGTTGAAGCACATAAGTAACAAAGGGAACATAAAAAGGTAGGTTAGTGTTTTTACCAATGGAGCATGAGGAAAAGAATTTAGGCATAAAAGTAGTAGAAGTACTATGAGAACGAAGTGCAATTCTAACTACTTGTGAGCTAATAGTCTCTGAATAACAAAACACGAGGAAATAGAAGAACATGGAGCCTTATCTAACACAACAATATTAGGAACAACAGAATATTGTATCTTATTGAGTAAACTAAACTGAAGCTTGTACAATCTAGATTGCTCAAGAAGCAACACTTGCTGCAAATTTGAGTCTCGAATCAAACAGTGTTCTGAATGAAACTCGTAGTAAACCTGATTATCCGTGGGAATTTGAGATACAAAGGCAATTTTTTTTAGTAACCATGGGAGAATATAACATATTATTCATGAATAAGGATGTGACAACATTATCAACAACAGAGGTACCAACTCAAAAAATGCCTTGATGAGAGCCATTACCCATAGAACCTTACGTGAACTAGTGTATGGAACAACATGCGATACCAATGGAGAGTCGTGAGTGATGTGAATAGTCATACCAGAGTCAGGATACTATGTAAGATCCTGGTAGTTATCGGGAGCACAGGAAACAAAGTTAACCTAAAAACGGTCACAATTTTGACATGAGCAGGTAGGTACATCATCAACACCAGAAAGATGTCAGGAAGTCTATGAAGGACCAGGTGCAACCATATGATAGAGTTGACACTGGGAAAATGTATCTACAAAAGGAAGGGAAGCACCATGTAAATGCAGAAGAGGATGAACAACCTGATAAACAATAGGTAAAGGCAGAAATGGTGGTGAGAATCATCCATTGTCGATGAAATATTGAGTCTCCATCTAAGAAGCGTCATAGATTTGAACACTAGGATTGTCATCTGGTGGGGGAACAGCGACACCAGGGAAGTGCACATTAAATTTATGATAGAAACGATTTACCTGATGATCAAATTGTTGCAGAGTTGACACTATGTCTTAAATCCTCCACCCCCACGTCCATAGCCATTAGAGGGTTGATACTTAGGTCTAGAAGGAATAGGTACTCCATGAGGTGTATCTTCATAATTTTCAGCTACTAAAAACTCAGGATATGACATGATAGGATCAACAGGATGTTTAACCAACACATTCAGTGAGAATGAGTGGATTTTCTGAGATAAGCTATCACACACAGTCTGTATGCCAGTAAAGTAATCACACATAGATTGATTAAGTTGTTCTCTGACCTTCAGGTGATCATATGGATGAATAATTCTATTAGTAGATGACAAAAAAAATACTCAATGAAGCTTGGACCAGATGGAATAGGTCGCCATACAACTAAGAAAACACTAACTCACAGGAGGATAAACAACCATGATGCCAATGTACAATTACGTAGCAAAGAACGAGAGCGCTCGGGATTCAACACATTAGTACCAGAATCATTCATAATCCACTGAGGCACAATAGTGGTGGGGTTAGTATAAATCAGTTTTTATTGTATAAATTGCTGCTCCTCCAACATGTGTTTTACTATAGAAAATGCTGCATATTTACTATAGAAAATACTGCACCAACCTTGTAAACTTTGTCAACAATGTGCTACTATGTATTAGTATAAATAGGTGGTTATGTTTGTATGTTTTGTATGAGAGTTGTATGAGTTTTATAAGAGTTTATGAGAGTTTGTTCAACACATATAAGATTTGTATTTGTGTTATTCAACTCCATGTTGAATCTCATCTTATTCAATTTCTCTTGATTGAAGAACAACAGTGGTATCAGAGCTTACTTCTTGAGGGATCTGTGAGGTTGAGTGATTGTCGATTTCTTGAGATCATCCACCCATAGCTTAACTTCTTGAGGGATTTGTGATGTTGTGTTATTGTCGTTTTCTTGAGATCATCCACCCATAAACAGTCTAAGCTCTCATCAAATGGAAGAATCCATCTCAGGTGTTGCTCCACCAAAATTTAATGGCTCAAACTACCAAATTTGGGCTGTCAAAATGGAAGCTTACATGGAGGGCACTGATCTGTGGGACGCTGTTGAAGAAGACTATGAAATTCCAGCTCTTCCACCCAACCCTACACTTGCTCAAATCAAGGTTCAAAGGGAGAAGAAGATGAGAAAGGCACGAGCCAAGTCATGCCTTTATTCGGCTGTCTCACCTGCAATTTTCAGTCGAATCATGTCCATAAGGTCAGCCAATGAAATTTGGGACTTCCTCGAAAATGAATACAAAGGAGATGAGAGGATAAGGGGCATGAAATCTTTGAACTTGATAAGGGAATTCGAGAAGGAGCAAATGAAGGAATCTGAGACCATCAAAGAATACTCAGATCGATTGGTGGGACTGGCAAACCAGGATAGAATACTTGGTAAGGAGATGAAGGATAGCAGAATTGTGGAAAAGATATTATTCTCTCTTCCTGAGAGATTTGAAGCAACCATTGTCTCATTGGAGAACACCAAGGACCTATCAACTCTCAAATTGGCAGAGCTCCTTAGTGCTTTTCAAGCTCAAGAGCAAAGAAGATTGATGCGTGACGAAGGGGCAATTGAAGGTGCTTTGAAGGCCAAGCTGCACTTAAACCAGAAGAGTAAGGAGAAGAAGTGGAAAGGCAAGCCTAATTCTAGTGATGATGAGTCAAATGCGATAGTGAAAAGCCCAAAAGGAGAAACTCTCCCTCCTTGTAAGCATTGTGGAAAGGAGAACCATCCTCACTACAAATGTTGGAAGAGACCAGACATAAAATGCAGGAGGTGTCAGAAGATGGGGCATGTCGAAAAGATTTTCCCTGAAAAGTACAATCAGCCGAAGAAAGAATCTGAAGCTGATGTACATGAAGAAGAGGACGAGCAGCTGTTTGCGGCTTCTTGTTTCACTTCTGGCGCCTCAAGTGAAAACTGTCTGGTAGATAGTGGTTGTACCAGTCACATGAAAAGCAATGAAGGGCTATTTAAGGTTCTTGATAGGTCATTTCATTCAAAAGTGAAGATTGGGAATGGAGAATTCATCTCAGCCAAAGGAAGAGGCACTGTTGCAATAGAGTGCCATTCAGGTATGCAATTGATTGATGAGGTCTTGTTCGTGCCTGAAATTGATCAAAATCTACTAAGTGTTGGTCAATTACTTGAGAAGAATTTCAAGTTACTCTTTGAGGATAGGAGATGTTTGATCATTGATCCAAATGGTCAAGAGCTTTTTCGAATTAAGATGCAAGGAAAACGTTTTTCATTGAATCCTCTTGAGATGAAACAACTTGCTTGTCCCAGTCAAGTCACTTCCACTGAGATATAGAACAAGAGGTTGGGGCACTTTCATAAAAGTGCTCAACAAAAATTGGAGAATGAGGAGATGGCAGAAGGATTACCTGAGATGGAGGAGCAACTACCAAGTTGCAAAGCTTGCTTGACAGGCAAGATGGCTACCATTCAAGGAATCATTGTGGAGGGCAACATCTAAGCTGCAACTCATCCATACAGATGTTTTTGGTCCTCAAGCAACTCCTTCACTAAATGGGAGCAGGTACTTTGTGATTTTTATTGATGATTTCACTAGAATGTGCTGGATTTACTTCATGAAGTTCAAGTCAGAAGTTGCTGGTGTGTTTCGAGGCTTTAAGGTCTGGATTGAAAATCAAAGTGGTTGTCACATTCAGGTCATACGATCTGACAATGGCACTGAGTATACCTCTGATAGATTTGATGAGTTTTGCAAGAATGCGGGCATTGAGCACCAACTTACTGTGCCCTATTATCCTCAGCAAAATGGGACCAGTGAGAGGAAGAATAGAACCATTATGGAGATGACCAGGTGTCTAATGCACGAGAAGAGTCTTCCAAAGAATTTTTGGGCAGAAGCAGCTCACACTTCAGTATTCTTACTAAACAAGCTACCAACAAGAGCACTTGAGAAGAAAACTCCTCATGAAGCATGGTATGACATCAAGCCTAAACTTCAAAATCTTAAAGTTTTTGGTTGTATCTGTTATTCCCATGTGCCCTTGGTGAAAGTAGATAAGCTGGAAGAAAGAGCTGAACTTGGGATCTTTATAGGCTATAGTGCAGTATCAAAAGCCTATAGGATCTAGCATCCAAGGAGAGGGAAGATTTCAGTCAGCAGAGATGTCCACTTCCTTGATGAAGAGAAATGGAAACGGTCCAATGAAAAAGTGGAGAAACAAGCGACCTTTGATGATGATGAACTAACAGATGATCAATCTGTTAGGGGCTCAAGATCACGTGCTGAGATTTATCAGAGATGCATCCTTGCGGTTCTTGAACCCGGAGGATATGAGGAGGCCAAGATTGATGAAAAATGGCTAGCTGCAATGAAGGAGGAGCTTGCCATGATTGAGAAGTGATTGGCGTCAAATGGGTTTTCAGGACCAAACTCAATCCTGATGGCTCAATCAACAAGGACAAAGCCAAATTGGTGGTGAAGGGTTATGCTCAGATATGAGGAGTTGATTTCTCTAAGACATTTGCACTTGTGGCCAGGTTGAACACCATTCGTATGCTCCTCTCCATTGCTGCTTAGAAGAATTGGAAGATCATCCAACTTGATGTCAAGTCTGTTTTCTGAATGGTGAGCTGAATGAGGAGATCTTCATCGAGCAACCTTAAGGCTTCATTGTTTCAGGCCAAGAAGAGAAGGTGTACAAGTTGAAGAGGGCTCTCTATGGCTTGAAGTAGTCTCCCAGACAATGGTATAGCAAAATAGACGAGCATTTGCTGCAACTTGGGTTCGAAAAGAGCCCAATTGAGTCCACCCTCTACATCTTAAAGGCAGGTATTAATGTAGTAATGGTCTCCTTGTATGTGGATGACTTACTTATTACAGGAAGTAATGCCATTCAAATTGAAGAATTGAAGAAGAAGATGATGCATATATTCGAGATGACTGACTTGGGAGAGATGTCCTATTTTTTGGGCATTGAGATCAAACAAAGTAAGCATGAAGTCTTCATTTGCTAGAAGAAGTATTTGAAGGAGATTTTCAAAAGATTCAAGATGGAGGATTGCAAAGAAGTGAGCACCCCAATGGTTCTCAAAGCAAAGCTACAAAAGGAATATGGAGCTGATGCAGCAGATGAAAAATTCTATAGGAGGCTGATTGGGTGCTTAATGTATCTAACTGTAACAAGGCCAGACATTCTCTATTCTGTAAGTGTTCTTTCTAGGTTCTTAAATTGTCCTAGTGAGCTACACATGATGGCTTCAAAACGTGTAATAAGATACTTGAAGGGAACTCAATCATTCGAGGTCAAGTTTGGTAAAAGTAAGGACCTAAATTTGATTGGGTATTCAGATAGTGACTAGGCTGGTTCAGAAGATTATGCTAGAAGCACTTCTGGTTACTATTTTTCTCTTGGTTCTGGATGCTTTTCCTGGTGTTCGAAGAAGCAAGAAGTGGTCGCTCTCTCAACTGCAGAAGCAGAGTTTATAGCAGCATCAGGAGCAGCCAAACAAGCCATTTGGCTGAGGAAGCTGTTGGAAGATCTTGAAGAAGCTCAAGCTGAAAGCACTAAGATTTTCGTGGATAATCAAGCTGCAATTGCTATATCCCAAAATCCAGTATTTCATGGAAGAACAAAACATTTCAAGGTAAAGTATTACTTCCTAAGAGAGATACAAAAGGATGAAGAAGTAAAACTGATATACTGCAACACTGAAGAACAAGTTGCAGATATATTTACCAAGTCTTTTCCAGTTGCTAGATTTGTTTTTCTTAGGAAAATATTGGGAGTTTGCAGCAACCTGATTTAGGAGGAGTGTTAGTATAAATCAGTTTTTACTGTATAAATTACTGCTCCTTCAACATGTGTTTTACTACAGAAAATGCTGCATATTTACTATAGAAAATACTGCACCAACCTTGTAAACTTTGTCAACAAAGTGTTGTAAACTTTGTCAACAAAGTGCTACTATGTATTAGTATAAATAGATGGTTATGTCTGTATGTTTTGTATGAGAGTTGTATGAGTTTTATAAGAGTTTATGAGAGTTTGTTCAACACATATAAGATTTGTATTTGTGTTATTCAACTACATGTTGAATCTCATCTTCTTCAATTTCTCTTGATTGAAGAACAACAGGTGGCATACAGGACTGCTAGAGGGTTAAATCCATGAACAATGATAAGGAGTTGTTATTTTCAACATTGAAAGTTATCATCTATAGGTAGCTGTGAGATCATCTTGCCTGAGAACACTGGAACTGATATTTCCATGCCATAGTAGCATAGAACACGTCTGAACCAAAATTCAGCTAGAACGGAGAAGAACAGCATAAAATCACCAGGAATCACTGAAGCTTTGATAACATATTGGTAGTTCAACCCAAGTAAGAGTGAAATATATTTAATAAAGAGGGTCTAGAAATGTAAACGTTGGAAACAAACATATTCATTTCAACTTACTCTCATCATACTATAAAGATGATGCTTATATAGTTTGTATAGTGGTTCCATGTATTCTTCTCAGATTATCTAGAAACCATATAATATTTCATAATTCCCAACACATAACATACGCCTTATATTATTTCATAATCCTCCACACATAACATACCTCAAAGTAGAGTGTGACTCCCAAATTGTTTTTATCAGGTAAAAGGCGAATACGTGGCAAATGAGGTAAAAATGAAGAAGTATTTGTGAATCGTACAACAGCTAATTGGGGAAAGTAACGAAAAATGCTCTAAAACATATCTATGGAGGTTAATTAAGTAGTAGACAACTGAAGCAAGATCGCATTTAAAAGTGCTCCCCCTACAGGAAGTTCAATTCAATGGAAACATCTCTCTAATCAGTCGTTGAAAGCAAATATGAATTCTTAAACATCAAAAAAACAACCATCTGGATGACGATAATCTACGACTATCAGATAAAAGAGATTCTACCCTAATCTAAAGTGGAAATGCTAAGTTGTTAGTTAAACTACGAGCACATTTGTAATTAGAAGAGAGAAACCGACGATTAAGACCTGCATGTGAAGGATTATCCCAAACGAATTACAAAGAGTCCCCAAAAACAGGAATGGCCAAAATGGATGAAATAACCCTGGCCCTTCAGTATATATAGGGTGATCCTAGCATAAGCAATTATCATAACATCCCTACTCTCAACCCATACAAATATTAGTATGAAGAGGTTGATAAGAGTTCCAAGGAATATTGTCTGGATCAAGACCACCCTTAATCCTCGCCTCAAAGGCTTGATTCAGAGAGTGATCTTAAACCTAACTTCATTCCTCTTAACACTTAAACACCCAGTAGATTCCATTATGGGAGAAGTTAAAACTAAACTTAGAAAAAAAATCGACACAAAAGGCAGTGTAAGAACCTCTAGAAGGCTTGCCAAAAGCAAACTCAGATTAGCCTCAAGGATCGGAAATGGTAATACATAATTGATAGGAATGTCTGCAAAAGAAACTCACACGGGGTAAAAGTGACATAATGATGATCGGAGGACTCACTAAGTAGTTGTCACAAAATATCTGTAAGTCTGGCAAAAGATATGCCCACATAAATAAGAGGGGACTAGGAATATCTGAAAGACTTACCAAGAGAGGAATACTAGAAACAATTGAAAGGGTCACCATACAAGGTCCCTTCAAGACTCAAGCAGACTAAACAGAATTGAGACACTCGCCAAATAAAGGCACACACCCAATCACGGCCTCCTAAAATATTAAAGGTAAAATTTGTTTGATAAATATTTTTCACTCGTGCTTCATAGGAAAATGTTGGATACTAGGAAATGACTTAGTGTCCCAACATTTCTGAGAGTAATTCTGGCAAGCATGCGGGTGAACCGAGCACCCAGACGAAGGTAAGCACCCTCACGGTCTTGCTTTAACTCGAGACTTAAGTACATTTAGGTCCCTACCTCCAATACGATGCATAAAAATCATCCTTAGGATAACGAATCCTTGCATCCTGGTACGCGGCACCTCAATTTGCCTTTTAACTCGTTGGGGGTTGACTTTTGTTGCCGTAAAACACAACTATAAAAAGGGATAGGTGTAGGTGGTCCTTTAGGTTTCTCTTCGATGTCTAAATGAGTATATGTCTGTCAAAGTAATAGTGAATGTATATTGAGAATGACTTGTCGTAAGTGAGAAAGATAAAAAGATTATTTATACATGTCAAACCCTAGTATCCTGGTGGAGATAATGTTGTATTACCTTACAGAGCTTGCTACGTCCTATATCGGGACTTATGGTTTTAATATTTCTCGATCGTTTTCAGAACGCTTTCATAGTGAGCCTCGCGAATCGTTTTAATTTGCCTTTGGCCACTTTGGCGTTGAAAAGGTTATTTGAGACTAGGTGCTGCAAGGAATGAAGCATGATCCAGGATCACCCTCCAACCAAATCGTTATAGGCGAGGGTTGGGACGGATCTCGCTTAAGGCAATATTTTGGGGATCCTTGTCAACCTTTTTGTTCGAACAATTCGTATGGTTTAGGCGTAAGGGAATAATGATGATTCTTACGGTTGTTGGGTTCCCATTTATATAATAAGTGACCTAGTTTGTTGTATTCCTATATTTCCTATTTTAAGGACTCTTCATTTTTCGCTTTGTGTGCAGATCTTCCATTATCATCTCTATTCATCAGGACAGGGATATACGTATTGTCTGTCAGCTAAGTGGCAATCACGGTTTGTTCGAAAGTAAAATTTGTGGCCCCAAGTCGTGTATCCTCTCTTTGGCCATGTAATGACTATCATTACATATTACTTTTCTATTAATCCCCTCCTTCTGTTTATTGAATTGTTCCCGCTTCCTAAGTTTTCCAGACCTCTTGAGCCCTTTCTACTCTTGTGATTTCTTCAAGTCTAACCTTCTTTGAAGAATCTTTCCCACTTACCAATGGCTTCGCTGGAGAATCCGTTTATGCTCTTATCTCTAGCTCTTCCTCTCCGACTATGGGTGCAATTTCTATTATGGCCCCTCCACGGATGTTTGTCGGCAGCGTGCTCAAGTTCTCTTGCTCAGGAAAATTTTTCCTTCATTTATAACTTTCTACATTGGTTTCTGGTGTATGTAGGTTTTCTCATTTTCTTTGTTAGATGTGAAGTTGAATGATTTGAAATTAACTAGTAGGTTTAAGGTTGTGGACCTGTGGTGGCTCTGTTGGGGCCCATGTGATATGGAGTACCCTATGTACCCTAGGTACCCTAGGTTGGGTCGTGATATCCCCAAGAGGGCGAGCCATACATTTACCACACCCAATTTGACACTCGTATGAGGTTTCCATTCTACAACGATTTGAACGAGTTGTGATAGTTTTACCAATTCATCCCCGTAGCTCTCCCCCAATACACTGCGCTCATGGTTAGTGTTTTAGATGCTTTCTCCTCTTTGTGAGTGAGAGTATTCGCTGACCCTTTTTTGATGTTTCTTCCTCCATCACACCGATCCATAAATCCTTCACCACTTGACAGCGACGTGGACTCGCTAGAAGGAATGGTGATATGTTTCTCGTCGGTTGTGGGACGAAAATCCTAGCAAGATGCTGCAAACCGTCACTACAAGAATCTGTTGCAGCAGCGACGAATAGTTCGTGCTCCTTGAACCGATAATAATTCTCCATTTGTTTTCTGACTCATCTCTCTTTCAGATATTGACTGATTTACAAAATCTGTTTTGTCAAATGTCATACTGTCCGTGGCTCCGCAATCGAATAACCACTGTCCACCTTTTCCTGATGTAATATCCTGATCAATAAATGTTTTACCAATTGTAGAATTCTGTTCCACATTTTTATCATAATCGGAATCGGTTTTATCGGATTTTAAACACGAATTATCATAAAAACTAGATTTAAACTGCCTGGGGTAGGAATGTAATTTCACCCTTCCCATCCCTATACCTTCGGTACCGTTGCCTCTCCCTTGCGCAACCATTGTCTCCATAAACATTTCCCTTGGCTGAGCTAGGGTTCCAGCCACAGCCGCCGCGCCTCTTCGCCTAACCTCGTCCGGTAGGTAGGGTGGTGCCGGAGAGACGCCGAACCTCTCGTCATCGCCCCGACTTTGGTCTGGCCTGCCGAGGCTTCGGTTACATCCCTCTTCTTCTAGTTGAACCCTGTTCGGCGTTGCTGCAGAACCGAAGGGTTCAGTGCCCTTCCACACTCCGTCACGGTTCATCACCGCCGTGACTTGGTTGTCGGCACCGTGTCCATCCCGCTGTTGGCTCTTCCAGCCGTCGGGAAAGCCGATAAGTTGGTAGCACTTGGCCCTACCATGCCGCATCTTCCCGCAATGGCTACACCGGATGGTTTTCCGGTCGACGGCATCGCCCTTCGTCGGCTTCCCGCCCCTTCGGTGAACGATGGTGGCTTGGAGGCGCTTCTGGGTCCGGTTGCTGCAGCTACTTGCTCCGGGAAGTATCGGGCCGAGAGTCCTGATCCTAGCCCAAGTTCCCCAAGTTCAGTTCCTTTCCTTGTGGTTCCCATGACGAGTCTCCGGTCACGTTCTGTTCGGATTTTCGCATATGCGGCTTTCACCTCCAGTAAGGTATTGCACCGAAGTAAGTCACGCTTTTCGTTATCGAATTCGTCACTTATTGCATGTAGGAACTGGTATAGCTTTGTCTCGGCCCGTTTTGTATTCCAAATTTGTATGTATTATGTTAGGAACTTTATATCCTAACATCTTATGGACATTTCATTTGATTCGGATCCCTGACTTCGATGTCGCTCCATAGGCTCTGCATTTTGCTGTATAAAACTTCTAAGGAATCGTTGCCCTGTTTGATATTATTAGTTCGAATAATTGAATATCGTGGTTGCCTTTGCTATATGTTGCGGCTAACCCATTCCATAAGTCTTTCGCAGTAGGGAATTCAGCATATTGGTGGACCAAGTCCGGCACCATATTGTCTAACATCCATGAGCACACGATCAAGTCGTTCTTCTCCCACTGTGCATATGTTGGTTCTTCTGGTTGAGGTGGTGCCAGAACACCCGTCAAATGATGTAGCTTTCCCTGTCCTCCGATCTTCATTCGGATGAGTCTCGCCCAAAGGGAGTGTTAGGTTATAAGTGTGTTAGACACTTATGTTTATGGATCAGTTCGTAATTATTGTTGCTTGTGGGTCAAGTCTCAATTGTCTTAGTTTTATGGACTATGTTGCAAATTGCCCTCCTTACGTCTCTTGCCTTTTCTTTATATATGTCTACAGTGTAAGAGACAAATATCAAGCTATAATCAGAGAATATCCGTAGTGTCTTCTGTTCTTCATTTCTCTCCTTTCTTATCTGTAAACATCAACATGGTATCATAGCTTAATTGAGCATGAATCACTACCCAAACCTGTTTCTGTCTTGATTCCATGGAAGAATTATCACCTGCCTTCGCCAACAAGAAAGTAGCTCAGCTACTTGGCGAAGAGAACTTCCAGCAATGGAAGCAGCAAGTATTTCTGTCTGTTCGAGGTTACAACCTTGTAATTCACCTCCACGGGGTGAACATTCCTCAGTTCCTGGAGGATGAAACAGGAGCTGCCATCCCAAACCCTGCTTATACGAAATTTCTACCGCAAGACAGCTCCTTGGCTTCATGTCTCCTAGCATCGGTTTCCACTCAGATCAGTAGAGGGTTAATAGGTTGCATAACAGCTGCTTCCATATGGCAAAAGCTTCATCGTGATTTCTCATCATCCTCTACAACTAGGATTATGCATCTTTATGATAGGCTTAAAGTTAGGAAGCATGTTCATCAGTCCATGCGTGACTATCTCACTGAGATACAAACCACTTGTGATAGTCTAGCTAGTTGTGGTCACCCAATGGAAGAGATGCAACAGATTCATATTGTCTTAAATGGTGTTAAGGGCTAGTATGACAACATGATAGCTGTTATTCATGCTAGTCAGAACCCGTATACCATTGCCTCTGTGAGCTCTGTCCTGCTTGATGCTGAGTCTAGGTAGTCTGACCTGTTGTTTGATGCAAATGGTAGTGTTATTGTTGCTGCTGCTAAGATCCTTAATCTTAGTAAACCTGTCATGCCTTATGAAGAGAGTAGTTCAGGAATTAAGGATAGTGTGTCTGTAAAACCCACCAATACTGGTCTTCTACCCACACGTCAATATCATCCCACACCTCAGAACACACCTCAAAACCAGTCTTCCCCATTTGACCCTCCTCCTTTGAGCAGTCAGCAGTCTGGTAGGGGTAGAGGTCGTGGTCGAGGTTTTGGCAATAACAGACTTCAATGTTAGTTATGTGGGAAGTTTGGGCACTTAGTGCACAGATGCTTCCACCGATTCAATGTGCATTTCACTGGACAGATGCCGTCTTCACTGCTGTTTTCCTCATTAACAGATCACCTTCCAAAACTCTGAATAATTGTTCTCCTCATGAACTTATTTTCGATCCAAACCAGACTACTATTTTCTAAGAGTATTTGGATGTCTGTGGTTTCCACACCTGAGACCATATTGGTCTCACAAGTGATTCTTCAGGTCAGAACCCTGTGTATTCCTTGGGTTCTGCTCTGATCATCATGGATACAAGTGTCTCTCTTCGTATGGAAGAGTCTATGTCTCTCGAAATGTTGTTTTTCATGAAACAACATTTCCTTTTAGTGATACCACAGGTCCTTTCTATGCACCTCACACACCCAAAGTCTCAACTCCTTCGAAACCCTTCTTCATTCCTTGTGATCCTTTCTTTCAACAACCAACATATGTTCCTTCTACTATATGTCACTTGTGTGGTCCTCCTACTCATGCTCACACATCAGGTGAGTCTAGTCTTCCCTCTACCACACCCACTCAATCTCAAGTCACACACCCTACTCAGGTTCCTATCCCTACTATACCAGTCTCAGCTCCATGCCTGTCCTCACCCACTAATGTCTGCAGGTATGTGTCTTTTGGTTCCACTCTTGTTCCCCTTACTTCCTCTGGTCTAGTCTCATCCACCCCACCACCTGCACATTTTGATCAGTCCTTCCCAGCTTCACCACCAGCTCAACCCTTCTCCTCATCTCATCCTTCTTGTCCCAAATCCTCTACCAATGTGCATCCAATGCAAACCAGATCAAAAAGTTATCTTCAAGGGCTCACTATGTCCCTTGCCCTATCTGATGATCTCACAAACTCTGAGCCTTTGCACCATTCATGAGGCACTTCAATCTCCTCACTGGCTCCAGGCTGTTCAGTAGGAGCTTACAACTCTTTCTACAAACAACACATGGAGCCTTGTTCCTCTACCTACAGGGAGAATCCCAATAGGATGCAAATGGATCTTTCGCATAAAAAGAAATGCTGAAGGGGCAGTTGTCAGGTACAAGGCTCGCCTTGTTGCCAAAGGCTTCTCCCAAAAACCAGGTTTTCACTTTCAGGAAACCTTTAGTCCGGTTATAAAGTCAGCAACTATTCGCATTATTTTATCATTGACCCTAACTCATAAATGGTGTATCAGACAGGTCGACATCAACAATGCTTTCCTTCACGGAGATCTTCATGAGGAGGTATTCATGGTACAGCATCCAGGTTTTGAAATTCAGTCCTCTTCACCTAATCTGGTATGTAAACTTCAAAAGGCTATATACGGTCTTAAGCAAGCAACCATAGCTTGGTTTGAAAAGCTCAAGTTGTTCCTTCTAAATTCTCTTGGCTTTAATGTTTCTACATCTGACAGCTGCTTATTTATCAAATCCACCTCAGATTCCTTTGTGCTTTTACTTGTTTATGTTGATGATATAGTTATAACTGGTACCTATGCATCTCTTGTCTCTAATATTGTTGATTCCATTAATGCACAGTTTCAACTCAAGGATTTAGGCAGCCTAAACTACTTCCTTGGCATGGAAGTAGTTTCGGGAGATGACTTCATTATTCTCAACCAGAAGAAATATGTTCAGGATCTTCTAGACAAGGTAGGCCTCAATGACCAAACCAACTTCCCCACTCCGATGACAGGTACGTGTCTGTCCAGATCAGGTATGAACACTTGTGATGATCCCTTTCACGATGAGACACTTTACAGAAGCACAATAGGTGCTCTTCAGCATGTCTGTGTCACGAGACTAGACATTCACTTTGCTGTGAACACGCTTAGTCAGTTCATGCAAGCTCCTAATAATAGCAATTGGAAAGCTGTTATTCACGTTCTAAGATACCTCAAGGGTACTCTTAATCATGGTATTTTATTTAGAATAACACACTTTCCTGTTAATGATATCACTCTTACCTCATTTTCTGATGTTGACTGGGGAGGTGATTACACTGATCGCCGATCCATTTCAGGTCATTACCTGCTCTTAAATGGTAACCCAATAGTTTGGAGATCTAAGAAGCAGTCAGTTGTGTCCAGGTCTAGTGCAGAGGCTGAATTCAGAGCCATTGCAAATTCTATATGTGAAAGCATGTGGGTTCAATCACTTCTCAAGGAAATAGGTCTTCACACTCCTACTGCACCAGTAATATGGACAGACAACATAAATGCAGTTGCACTTTAAGAAAACCCAATTCACCACTCACATTAAATACGTCGAGATTGACCTCTTCTTTATCAGGGAGAAAGTCCACTCAGGGGATGTTTTAGTTAATTTCATTCCAGCATCAGAACAAACATCTGAAATCTTAACTAAGCCTCTAATTGAAGAACATTTCATTCCTTGCAGGAAGAAACTTGGGGTCTTCTCACTTGAAGAACTGGAGGATCATGGTGTTTCACCTTTTCTCCAAGATACATCCAGCTCGGCCTGATTTCCTCAAACTAGTCTGTAAGTTCATCCATTTTTTCATTGACTGGTACTTCTCTTTATCTTCTACATCCCTAGTATAGTTCTATGTATACATGCTGGTTTTGCTGTTTGCCACTTAGTTCTCATTGTAGTCTATCGTCTAACAAGCCTGCTCATCCCACTCATTGGTTTGATCATCCTGCTAATCTTGCTATGTTTATGCCTAACTTATCAAGTTTAGCAATTTTGCAAAATTCACATGTCATCTGTTTATCCTCTCATACCTGAACCTAGTTATTGCCCATGTGCATCATCGCTGTCTTTCTTTGGGCATGCTATCTGTCAGTATAAATCTGAATGGCATAGGGCATGACTTCAGTCCAAAAATAGGGTGATATCGTAAAGAAAACGACAAGATACTTTCGGTTTTCACCGTTGAGGATAAAAAGATCAAGTCTCAAACCTTGCAGTCAAGCTTGTAAGATAGGAGCTCAAACTGCTCTGTCATTTTCATGTCAAAACAAAATCAAAATAAGAGAAAAGAAAGAACAAATACAGAGTTATATATATATGCTTGTAAGATAGAGCATGACTGTGCATGATGCACTCTAGCAATTGTAATGGATCAGGTATAGGGAGATTTATACATATGCTTGTATTATCTCCTGGTATTGCTGATCTGGTAGTTCTGTCATTTCCATTACTAAAGATTTCAGGTAATGATCATACCTTGATCACAGATGTGTTCAGAATTTGTGCAGAAGCTAGTGCTGCAGTTAAAACCAAAGGTGCATCTAAGTGAAATCAGTCAAGCATAGTAGAACTACTTAAGATGCACTAAGAGGGTAAGAAAGCACTTAGTCTTTAGAAAAATGGAATGTTACTTTTCAGACTAGCAGCTACAGCTCAAGAAGCAAGGATGGTCACCCCAAATCAAGATCAAGTATAGGGAATGTTAGGTTATAAGTGTGTCACACACTTATGTCTAGGGATCAGTTCGCAATTATTGTTGCTTGTGGGTCAGGTCTCAATTGTCTTAGTTTTAGGGACTATGTTTCAAATTACTGTCCTTGCGTCTGTTGCCTTTTCTTTATATATGTCTACAGTGTAAGAGACAAATATCAAGCTATTATCAGAGAATATATGTAGTTTCTTCTGTTCTTCATTTCTCTCCTTTCATCTCTTCTTCTTCTTCGTTTCTATCCCTAATATCCAACCAAATCCGTAAACATCAACAGGGAGTGATTACTTTCATTCGATTTTACGCTCAAATTGATTGTTGACACTGCAATGGATTGACTGCCTATGTTGTTTGACTGTGGCAGAGATGAGAACATTGCCGCCCATTGAGCCGCCCATTGAGCCGCCATCGACTCGTTCGCTGAGCCTCGTTCGTTGGTGCGGGTGCAGTCTCCTTTGGACTCCGCCATGACTGAGGTATGATTTGGTAGATGATGATTGCCGAGAAAGGTACCGATCACTTGATCGAATATTCCGGCTCTGATACCATGTTGAATCTAAGACAACCAAACCATATATTTGAATGTATATGCGTTTAGAGCTGAAAACAATACTCATAAACCGTAACTTCTCATTAGTTTATCACTACATTACATTCCTACTTATAATACATTCCTATTGATTATTCTATTGCTTATTCTATTACAAGTAACCTATAATATTCTGATGATGGGTAATAAGAGCAGCACTAGTTGTTGTCCTTGATGCTCCATGCTCCACATGATCCACACAAGGTATATTGTGTGCTCCATTTTGGTTTGTTGCACATGTCTAACATTTGTTGATGGTTAGCACATGTTCACCAGCTGGAGAGGTGGGATTTCCACTTGGGAGGTCACCTGCTGGGAAAAGGCAGGAGTCTGTTGCATACTAGAGAAAAGCTAAGACTTATGCTACCCCGGTTGCTCCTATCCATTTCTCGTTTGATGCTCCATCTCTAACGGAATCTCCTGTTGTGGGGGGATGGGGGTGCTGCATGATTAGGTGCTAAGGATGTAGCTAAGATGTCTCCATTGGTACCTGTTAGGGTTCCTTCTAGTGTCGAGGGATTTGTACAGTTTGGTGGGTGTCCCTTTCCTAGGGAAGATGATATTCAATCTACGTTAGTTTCCATGTATGAGGTTGCTTTCATGATGTGGTGAATGTAAGCTTTTTTTTTTCAGGCCATTCATTTCGTTGCATTCTTTCTTTGGTGACATCTCGTTCTTACATCTAGTTGTTTATAGCTTACTAAGAGGGGTATGTCATGTGAGACTCCATCAGAGAGTTTATCGATGCTCGCAGCACAACTTTGGAAGAATTTCCTCATCTACGGAACAGGTTGAAGGTCATTGAAATGTCCCCCCTAGACGTGGTCGATTCGCTCTGATGTTAGGTATCTCAGCTGGAATAGGCCAAGGTTGACCAAGCGTGGATTATGGAGGAGGTGAATCGACGGCTTCAGGAGGAGCTCGTGACCCTTCAGGGTGAAAAGGCTAAAGTCTAGGATGAATTTGAGATCGAGTGGACTTGAGATGAGTCGGTCACCTTGATGGTTGTGCTGGATCTGTAGAAGACTAGCGTAGAATTGTTTGAGGTTTATCTATACTCTGTCAAGGATCGATTAAAGGGGATGTTGACCCGTGATCACACTTTGGGGGACTATAAAATGTCAGATCATTTTTGGGAGAATGCTCCTGAGTACATATAGACAGAGATCTCTTTTTCATCCAAGACTTGTCTGAGGAGATCCTAGACGTCAAACCCAAGTTTCCTTTGATCATATAGAGTCCCTTCGTAACTTTGTGGAAATGCAGTTCATGGAACTAGATTTGGAGGTCGAGACGTAATCTTTTTAGTTGTTTCAAGGAACTGCTTCTCATTGACTTCAGAAGGTGAACTCTAGGGGCTAGTATCTTGTTTCACAAATTATGTAGGCATCATGTACCTATCTTTTTCCTTAGTTATTTTTGTATCCCTTTTATGTTATTTTTTTTGTAAGAATTCATTTGTAGGATGAATGATTCATTTTATCGTATTGATTGCAATTTCTAGTTGTACGTCATTTGATAGTAGCTCTTTTAGTGTCACATTGATTATCCAAAGAAATGATGGTCCATCTGTCGACACAAAGTCCATGCATGCACTTTGCTTTTTCCGTTTAGATGGAGTGACTGTGGTCCTTACTCGATTGATCCTCTTTAACTTTTTATCCGCGTTTTCTCTCTTTGATTGGATATGAGTCAGCCCATCCTTTAAAATCCTTTGCTTAGGACTTTTAGTGCTTAAATAGGAGGTTGGTGACGTGGTAGTTGACTGATCCTCTTAGACCCTTTGTATAAGTCCTTTGGTTGCTTTGATGAAAGGATAGTGACCTGGTAGTCAACCAATCCCTTTAAACCCTTTGCCTAACTCTTATGGTTACTTAGATGGAAGGATGGTGACATGGTAATCAACTGATCATTTTAGACAATTGTCATAAGTCTTATGTTGCAGTTCGTGTGCAACATGATCGTTGTTATAATTCTCTTTGTATACTTTGATGTTACTATTTATGTGGAATGCTTGTGAAAATTTGCAACCAAAACAAAAATATTAATGTATTTAACTTTTTTAGAGTCTATATCGATAAGTTGGGGTAGATCTAATAAACTTCTAATACATATAAGAAACCTCGACAAAGTGTGCCAGTCTCGGTCGTTTTACCCCTTAGATGCAGCCCCTCCTTCCATGTAGTCACGATTTATCCTCGTTTGTGTGTATACCTCCTTGTAAGGGGTTGGGGCTTGTGTGCTCAACGATAAGAGTGTTCTCGGCCTTTTTGGTATTTCTTCCTCAAACAGCCAGTGTATCATTTCCTTGAGGTTGTTCTGTCACCCGTACTTCTCAACCCCTGTGAGGTGCATTGATTTTTGTATTTTGATGCACAATTGAGGGTACAATCCTATTTGGGTCGATGGTGTTCCTCCCAAAAAAGGCATTATAGGAGGTGGGAGCGTATGAGATTATGAATAAGAAGTCAATTGTTTTGCTCTTTCAGTCTTTGCCTATGATAAATGAAACTCTAATGGATCATAGCGAGTAGATTGTGCTCCCGACGAATTCATTTGATCTCTTGTAGGTAGCGTCCCATGTTTTTGAAAGCGTCCAAGAAAAGGATGTCAGTTTAGCTTCCTCAATGTATCAAGATCTTTTGTTGGTATCTAACCCGTCAATTATTGTGGTGATAAAAAGGGCGACGTCATAAAGGTTTGTGCCGTTGGTCGTGCCTTCTTCTAAGAAGCATATGAACTCATCATCGGTGGCTCAAGGCCTTTTACCAAGTTGTGCTTCTGTTGACAGTTGGGGGAAATATATTTCTTGGCCTTTGCTTTTCCCACCTCCTGCTGCGAAACCGTTGATTTCTTTAGATGACCTCTATGGATTAGGTCCTCGATGTCCCTCTATGGATTAGGTCCTCTATGACCTCTACCTTGTAGTCATCAATTTTATGACTCTTCATTCTATAGTATTGGTAGAAACATTTCAGATCTTGGACCATGGGAGCGTTGTTCCTACGCGAGGGTGGATGTTGTGTAAAGGTTTATTTCTACATTTCTGTTAGGATCGATGATACCTCTTGGTTGAGGGGTGGGAAGTATTCGTGGATCTCTTTCTGCAGTTTGCGGTTCGTCTTTGTGCTCCTTCTCCTGCCATTTTTTTTATCCTCTTGCGTTGGCCCTGGAGTCGGGTTGGGAGTATTCGTTAATGTGTTTTCTATTTCCATGTCAATGTACCCCTTGGGATCGGATGGCGAGGTCTTCTACATTGTCAAATAACTCAAAGTGATAACTATTTTTTAGCCTCCTAGAGGTTTTTTCAAGGGTTCAAGACCAACATGAAACACATGATAAATTTCTCTTTCTCTAGTTTGTTAGTCCAACTTGCTAATGTACATATGGAATTGCTTGTAAAAGTTGACCAGAGTCTAGCTTGGATTTTGTGTTACGTTGTTTAGTGATATTACGCTCTTCAGGAGTTGGTGCTCGTCCATGTGTCATAGTGAGAATTCATTTTGATGTCTTCCAACGAGATGACATATGTTTAAGGTAGTCAAAAGAACCACAAGGATGTTATGTCGGACAACGTCGAAGGGAGAGTATCGCAATGTGATATTCGTTGTGGGTTCTTTTTAGGCGGGAGGTTTCATTATTGTTTATTTACCGAATTGGGTCCCCTACTCTGCTATATTCGGGGATTGCTATGCCTTCGACGTCTTTGGAGGATCTTCACGTTGACCACCGAGGGTATCAAATGGGCTTTTATTAGGGGTAATATTTCACCCAAGTAAAAACCTGTTGGACTGATTGCACGACCAATCACCAACCCGAACAGAAATGCACTTTCAATCACTCTGCATACAAGATGACACTCAAAGATGGTTGTAGAACACTTGTTTTTATTAATCACAGAGGCTAGAAGCGAGATTACACCCCCACAATCACTTCACAATTCCAACTCTAGGACTTCTCATCAAGGGACTTTGATCATAGGACTTTTGCTTGCACGTCATCCTAAATGCTTGGCCTCTACGCCAACCCTCGTGTTTTGCATGCTCTCTTTGAATACCTACCCTCTTGCTAAGGTACGCATTCTTCATGCTTCACTCTGTGTTTAATTTATGATTGCCTTCCTTGCTAATAGACACGCGTCACACTAATGAAGGACGTCCATTACAACAAATGAGTTGCCCCAAGCGTTCTCTTCAAATGTAAATATTATGATCCTTCCCGAAACACGAACAATTCACTATAATAACTTTGTTTTCTCTTCATTCGCATGCTAAGTATTGGTTGATGTGTCTATCATAGAAAATCCACCGAGGAAGTCTACGCCCTCGTTGATACAGAATTAAAGTACCTCTATACTTTGTCTTCATTTTCCAAAGCATTGTTTCTTTGATCCATGTCGCATCTTCCCTCGGCTTGTTTTTCCAAAGTACTAATTATTCTGTCCACCGGGTTTTCCTCCTGTATTCCAACGTTCGATGTTCAAGAATTTGTTATATTTGATCCCCCAGCACGGCATGCGCTGCGAGTGTAGCTTGATCGTTTCTCTTTCGCCCTTCTGGCCCGCGCAAAGTCTTCATGAAAAGGTTTGAGAAAGCTCACATGAAATGTTGGGTGGATCTTCATCTGCTCTAGCAACACCAATCGATAAGTCACAACTCCCAACTCGTTTCATCACTTCAAAGGGGCATTCGTAACGTTTGAAAAAACCCTTATACCATCTCTTTGTTGTTAGCTTCTTCCACATTTGTGGAGTTAGCTTCAACATTGCTTTATCACATGCTCTGAACTCCCGCGGGCAACATTATTGGTTCGTATATTTCATCCTTCTTGCGGCCTTATTCAAGTTATCTCGAGCTTCCTCTAGCATTTTTTGCTTCTCTGTAGTAAAGTGATGTGCAACTCAGCTGTTAGGGATTACAATTTAGAGTATACTATGGTTAGTCCTTATGTCTTGGATATTTACATATTAACCCCTAGTTACTCCTATGTATAGATAACTATCCTATGTAATAAATTTAAGGTAAGGTTTGCAATATGGAATTCTGCATTATGATTGCCCTTAGATTCTGATTCTCTCCTCATTTAAATATATAATGCCATGATGGTATAATATCACTATAATACGGTTATGTCTTTTGGACAAAAGGATAAAAGTCATTTCGGTAACCCATAAGTCATGTTATAAAAATAAGTACCCAAAATTTGTTTTGTTACTTTTGCGTATGTATCTGCCTTATTTTGACATCCATTTTGGATGGAAAACGTTACATGTGCTTATCGCGTGGCAATTTAGAAACAAATTCAAAATAAAACTTACTATGATGACTAAATTACCCCTTATCATATTTATTCAAATTCATCACACTTTTCTATCTTTTTTATTCATTCTTTTGTATCTTCCCCCTTATTTCATCAAGAATTAGGTTTCAACTGCAGATTGTTGGGACCCAATTGACTAATCACATAAAGAAACTCAGTTCTCGCATTGAAAGCAATGGGAAGAAGTTTATACGAAATTTTGCTTGATCATTAGAAATATCTTGAGAGGCAAGGCTCTTTCTAGTAATGTGGCGATAAGATTATTTGGATGTGGTGACATGTTCTTGGACAGTCGTGGGACCGCTTTCTCCTTCAACTTCATTATGAGAAATTTAGGTCTCTTCCTCTTCGATCTATTAACTTCAGTAAACACGAAATCTGATCAGTAGAGTTTAGCTGGAATTGTGGTGAAGAATGTGGTGAATTTATTTATTTAATATTTTTTGGCCAAAAGAAATTTGTATATTACTCAAACTGTTTGTTGGTCACGATGACCCGAGTACAACTCTATATCTAACTGCAAAATTTGAAGCAAGGGGTGGGGGTGGACTAACCCAATCACTAGGACACATCCCACCTATAGCTTGTTTAGCTAACCAGTCCGCACATTGATTTGCGGATCTTGGAATCCTATGTCATGACAGGTTACTAATCGTATCTGCCAGGTGAAAACTATTTTGAACAATAGTCTCTATGTGCCAAAAATGAGCTATCCCTATAATGTGGTTTATCACTATTTCCGAATCCGACTCAATAGTCACTGAGTCCCACCCGTTGTCGACCACGAGTTTCACACCTACAAAAACGGCTTTCGCCTCAAGTACCTCTACCGAAGCTCCTTAGTTTGGGACTTGGACAACTCCCACGACCCGACCCTCATTGTTCCGAGCAACGAATCCAATTCCCCCTTCGCCGGTGTCACATTTCCATGCCGCGTCGCAATTAATCTTTATAGTACCTATGTGGTGAATTCATTGGTGGCTTTACTGTTTATCTAGCTAGAAAATTTATCAATTGGGAAACCCTAAACACAAGGTTTTGCATACAAATCAAATTTCATTTCATTCTTGAGCTCATTTAGGGTTAGAAGAGGAGACCTACTTAAAAAATATAGTCTTCTTGAAAAGTAAACCATCCATTGGTGTGAAAGCAACCAATCTATACCGAATTGGGATGATCCATCCTCTAAGTTCCTTGCCATGAATCTAACGACTGAAAAATATATGTAAAGATTATGAAAGTTATCATGTCATTTCATTCAATACAAATGAAGAAAATGAAAGAGTCGTTCTTCATTCAATGCAATGTGGATGACATTTTGGTCAAGTCAGTCAAAGGCGTCGACCATGTTAAGGACCTAAGGTTAGTCTTCATCAAGTACGTCTAAATCTGACGAAGTGCACTTTTGGCGTCTAATCGGGTGAATTCCTAGGTTGTAGACGGTTAGCCATAGTGGATTCAGGTAAACCTCGAAAAGCAAGAAGCTATTGGAGGGATAAAAAGCCCTACCTGACACAAAGAAGTCCAGAGCTTGAACGAAAGACTAGCGGCGCTCAGCCGCTTCCTGGCAAAGTCTATAGACAAGTCACTGCTTTTCTTCATAGTTATAAGGACCAACCAAAAATTTGAATGGATTTGTGAGTGTGAAAAGGCATTCCAATACCTAAAGCAACACATTACGCTACTTCCACTATTGGTAAAAACCAGCTAAGGGAGACACGCACTCTCTCTATATAAGTATAAGCCCTCTAGTTGTAAGCTCTGTACTTGTGAAGGAAATAGCCAAGGGCCAAGTACCAGCGTATTATGTATCCACCAAAACTAAAATGAACTATATTCAATTTGAGGCCCAACCTCTATGCATTGGTGATTTTAGCTAGAAAGCTTCGCCTTACTTCCATGAACATGAAATCAATGTCATAACTAATCAACCATTGAAACATTTCCTGCAAAAACTCGATGCTTCGGGAAGTATGATTAAATGGACAGTCAAGTTAAGTGAGTTTTAGATAAAATTTGCTCCTAGGACCTGTATAAACAGGCAGGCATTGGTCGACTTTATTGTTGAATTGACCGGCCCAATGAAGGTGACACCTAAAGACACAGTAGTATCTCAAAAACCACCACTTACATTGAAGTTGCACATGAACATGTTTTCTTCTATCGATTGCTCAGGGGAAGGATTAATACTTACTCTCCTGGATATAGGCGAACCTCTAAAATACACCTTAGTGTTGAATTTCAAGGGCACGAACAATGAAGCAATATAAGAAATGTTGATTACAAGCCTATGATTGGCAAAAGAAGTACTCACCGCCTCTTTGAGGGTTTATTGTGATTCCACGATGGTGGTTAGCCAAATCAAAGGTTAGTATGCTGCGAAGGGTGAAAACATCAAATGTACCTTAAAGAGGTAAAAGCGTTGGCGAAAAGCTTTATGGATTTCTAGATAGTAGCCATTCCAAGGGAGTTCAATCAGGAAGCAAAAGTATTAAGCAAATATGCCTCGCAAGCGACACCCTCATTTTGTGGAGAATGTCCCCTAAGGAGGCACTCACGAATGCGTGAATATCAACATTGTAGTTAACTGAACGACGCTTATCCGTGCGTACATAGAATTTAAGGAGCAGCCGGAAGATGAGGTCAAAGCCAAGGCGAGTTAGGCGACTGGCCTCTAGTTATACCATTATTGATGGTGACATTAATAAAAAAGGATAGGTACCTCTTCATGCTAGAAAAAAAAACCATTTTTAGGGAAATACATAAAGGATACGTTGTTTGTAATGATGAAGAAATGTCAATAGTTCAGAATATTCTCAACCAAGGCTATTATTGGCTCACGATGACCCAAACGACGATAAATATGGTTCTTAAATGTGAATCACGCCATAGATACACCCCAAGGATGAGGCACCCACTAGTATACTTATTCAACATTCGTGCCACCAGGTCCTTTGCACAATGGAGAATTGATATATTAGGACCCTTACCTAGATCTATACAGCACACCTACATCATCGTGGCAATCAACTATTTCTCAAAATGAAATGAAGCAAAAGCATTAGCGTAGCCATCGAGTTCCAAGTGATAAAATACCTCAATTCTATAAGCATATTTAGATATGGAATTTTTGAGTATCCTTGTTAGTGATAACGACTCTCAATTTGCAGGAAATACGTTTAAGTGGTTCTACGATGAATTAAATATCGAGCATCATCACGCCTCAGTCAAGCATGCCCAAATGAACGGACAAGTAGAAGCGGACAACAAAATAGTCATGAATGTCTTAAACAAAAGGATTGATGTCTTGAAAGGAAAATGGGCAGATGAACTAGACTATGTTCTTTAAGCCATCCGAACAACGCCTAGAAAGGCGACAGAAGAAACACCGTCCAGGTTGGTCTATGATTCATGAGTACTCGCCCCAACATTGCAGTCACATCTCATAGGGTTAAGTACTTTGAGGTGATTCCCAATGATGTATATAGATACCTTAAACTTGACTTCGTTGATTAGAAAAGATAGGCGTTCGAAGAAACACATGGAAAGATACGTCTCGCCACTGACCGATATTACAACCAACAGGTATCATCTCACTAGTTTTTCATGGGGGACAGGGTGTGAGGAAGAAATTATTTCACCCATCTGTATAAAATCAACAAGTTATATACTAAATGGTAAGATACATATATGTTTGTCACCATCCCGTAGCCCAACGCCTACGTCTTCGAGGATGAGAAAGGGAAGAAATTGAAGAATACCTTCAATGCAGATCATTTGAAAAAATTCCATGTTTAAAGGCATCACCTTAGTCACTCCTTGTTTTGAAGAATAAATCCTTAGAAATAATTGTTACCATACTTATCTAAGGCTTTACTTGTTTTGGATTTTGACTTAATGGTTAAAACTTAAGTCAGAACCTAACGAAGTTGCGAGGAATCTAACTTAAAATTGCTCTTACCCTAAGGCGTTACTTGTTTCAATTATGGCTTAATGGTAGAACTTTAAGTGGTAACCTAAAATAGGGTGATGAGGCTCATTAAACACGTCGCATAACGAAAGGTTTGATAGTTGAAGAAACTTAAATCTCATATTAATAAAGGCGATGTTTATGCAAGAATGCGTTACATTTTGCCAAAAACAAAGAAATTGGCTTTCATGGATACAAAACATGCATAAAAGGCTTTATATTTAAAAAAGTGCCGCATTCATACAAACAACTCCATAAAGGGATGAACGAATAAAACAAAAGCTTAAGCCTGAGGCACATCCTTTGTTGAAGAATGAGGTGTCGCCTCATCGGAGAAGTTACTCTCGCTCTCCGATCCCTCACCTTTGCAACCTTCGACGCCTCCTTCTGGGCCTAAAATGCCAACTATTTCTTCATAGAAGGCAGCTTATTCAAGGGGAATTGGGCATCGACCATCTGGATGTCCAAAGATAACCCTTCGGGATCCGTTCCAAAGCAAGGAGGTGACTTCAAACTCCCCGCGCCTTCCAAACTTCTCCACTGCCTCAGTGGTGTTGGGTATCGATAGTGACAGCCCAGTAAGGAAAAGGCCTCGAAGGCCCAATAGCCCTAGAGGTGGTAAACCGAAGATATTCAAACTGAATCGGCTTAAGTACGAGTCAACTTGGGCCACCATCGAGTGGCCCAGAATCGAGCCCAAAGTCTATAGGGACGCCAAAGGCTCCCCGACTGCTCGCCATTCTTCACCAGGCCGCGACCTCTCACCGCTCGCCATGGGAGTGCTCGCCCCCGAAGAGAGCCTTGCCTCTCTCCTCTGTTCCACTAAACCGTCAATAAGGAAGTGGCCACGATATCCCGCGTATCTCGGTCACATATTCACTAAAGATTAGATATGGTAACTGCAATATCTCGCAGTAACTGCCATATCCCATGATCCGAATCTTCAGCAACACAATATACACTAAGATATTCAGCTGCCTTATACGGTTTGATCTCTCCTACCCTATAAATACCCTTGCTTTACATACATTTCTTACGTTTTTTGAGATATACACCACCATATACTCATTTAAGCATCGAAGAGAGACCGAGAGACACCCCCTCTGTTGCGCTCCCCTACCTGCAGGTTCACCGGAGTTGGAGCAGAAGCATCTTTCCATCCATGCCTGGCATTTAATTCACTGCCAGATCAGCATCCAGGATTTCACGATCCAACATTTGGCGCCATGAGAACTCGATCCCAAAACAACCGTCGGAACCAGACTCGTGAGCGATCCTCAGATAGCTCTGATTCTGCCGCCGCTTCCCCGCTTCAACAAGAACCTGCCAGCCAGGCAGGAGCCAATGCCGTCCCCCTGCGGGCGGCCGAGAGCATGCCGGTAATTCTAGACCGACCCCAGCTACCAACCACGTCGAGACTCTAGCTCCGCAGACCGTCCACATCGCCGGGGAAAACATCCAGTTAACCCCGGAGATGATATCATTGCTGGAGTCCATCCTAGGGCATGCCCGTCGTCAAGCCCCTGCTCCCCAAGGAAATACTCGTCCTGCTGCCACAGGGCCCTTGCCGTATGAAACCGCGAATCCTGGCACCACAGCACCCAGGAGGAACAGGAGATGACGTCTGGACAACAGTCTCTACCCCCGGCACGCACCGAACAGCCGGCGGCTACATACTCGGCCAATCCTTCTGGTCCTTCTCCCTCCGGGACCTCGCCAAAGTATTACACTGTGGACCAGATGGACAACCTTCTCAACAAGAGGCTCCAAGAAAGACGGCTGACAGTCGTAGATCCTTTCAAGGAGCAATCTGCTCACCCCTTTTCTGATGAGCTCGTCGCCATCAAGATTCCCAAGGACGTAGTTGCTCGGGCCATACCTGAGTACAGTGGCGGAGGAGACTCCACCATACACATCAACAAACACGAGGCTTCTCTCCTGGGTAAGTCAAATGATCCCAATCACTTGGCTTTACTATTTCCATCCACTCTTCCGGGTTCGGCTTCGTCCTGATTCTTCGACCTCCCTGCAGGATCTATTGGAACTTGGGCAGAATTAAGGAGCAAGTTCCTGGAGAGGTATATGGGCAAACGCCAATTAATGAAGAGCGTGGTCGCCCTGGATGCGGTCAAACAGCAGCCTGGAGAGTCGCTGGCCAACTTTTACGAGCGTTTCCATCAGAACGTCACGGAGATAGATCGCCGAATCTCGGATGGGGAGATCATTCGAGCATTTTACAGGGGTCTGGATGTGGCCAACAAGGCCTCGAGGAAGCTGCGAAACAGTTACCATGTGAAGGAGATCGAAACATTGGAGGAGTTGGCGTCCAGAGCAAAAGGTTTCAAAAACCTTGAAAGGGCGAACACAGAGGCTAACATCCTGACGACCTCGCTAAGGGTGGTTCCTGAACCCCGACGCGATGGTAAGAAGGAGGTGAAGAAGGAGAAGAAGGGAAGAGACAACAGGCCCCGAGTCGAGTCTAATCCGGTGCCTCGTCATCCAGAGGTCCCTGAGTACTTCACGCCTTTAAATAGGCAGATCTCAGTGGTATTAGTCGGGATGGAGAGGAGGTCCTTGGCGAGGCCACCGATTCCTCGTCGAGGTGGTCAGCCCATGGGGAAAGATGTCGAGAGCTATTGCAGATATCACAAATGCAAGGGCCACAAGACAGATGACTGCCGCATTCTGAAGCGGGATATAGAGAAGCTGATTCAGGGGAAATGCTGAAGGCGAGACAGGATTCGAACGCCCCCTAAGAGACATCGTTCGCCATCCCCTGCTGAACAAACTGATCCCTCTGCCAGCAAGAGAAGAGTAAATTTGATTGCAGGAGGATTCAGTGCAGGTGGCGAGGGGTCGCACGCCAGGGAGGTCTATGCCACTCAGATCTCCACAGCAGTTCAGTTGGGAAAGCGACCCCGACCCGAGGAAAACATTGTCATCTCAATCTCTGAAGATGATTTGGCACATGTCACGACCCCCCACAACGATGCTTTGGTTATCACAGCAAATATTGACGGCTGTGACGTTACAAGGATTCTGGTCGACGGAGGCAGCTCGACAGAAATCCTATTTCTGGATGCTTTCGAGAAGATGGGCAAGTCCAAGCGTGACCTGAAGAGGGCCAACGTTCCGCTGATTGGGTTTGCGGGAAGGACAACTTATCCGTTGGGGGCCATAACCATGCCAGTGATTTTCGGCGAGGGATGGAAGAGCATCAAGGTATCAGTCACTTTCCTGGTGGTCGATTCGCCTACATCCTACAACGCCATCTTAGGGAGGACCACGATCAATCCGAACAAGATTGTGGCCTCCACAATCCACCAGAAGATGAAGTTCCCCACTCCCAACGGGATTGGAGAAGTGCTCGGCGACCAGCCTTCCTCGCGGCAATGCTATGTGAACTGCCTGCGCAGGAAGAAGCAAAGGGAGGCCCTCGCCATTGAAACAGATGCCGACCCTCGCGAGGATTTGGCTCGGCCAGCACCCATGGAGGAATTTGAAGAGGTCGAGGTCGATGGGCCGGACAAGAAGGTGCGCATTGGGACCGCCTTAAAAGAAGATCAGAAGGAGGCCATGACCGCCCTCCTCAAGGAATTTAAGGAGCTCTTCGCCTGGCAGCCAAGCGATATGCCGGGGATCAGCACAGATATCATCTCCCACGAGCTCAGGATAGACCCTTCCATCAAACCGATCGCCCAAAAAGAAGATCGTTCGGGATGAGGCTCTGGTCATGAGATGCTGAGCTTCATGGATGCCTATTCAGGCTACAACCAGATCAGAATGCATCCAGACGATGAGGCTCACACAGCTTTCTATGAAGACGGGGACATTTTGTGCTACAAGGTGATGCCCTTTGGTCTCATCAATGTCGGGGCAACTTATCAGCGGATGGTGAACTGCCTGTTCCAGGATATGCAAGGAAGAAACATGGACGCTTATGTGGATGATATGCTGGTCAAAACCATTAAGGGCAATCCGCAGACAACAGACCTCCGCGAAGGTTTCGAATGCATGAGGAGACACAGCGTTCGCTGAACCCTGCAAAGTGCGCCTTTGGAGTCAAGTCCCGAAAATTTCTGGGTTTCATGGTCAGCGAAAGGGGAATCGAAGCAAACCCAGAAAAGCTAAAGGCCATAAAAGAGATGAAGTCGCCAACCTGTCACAAGGAAGTCCAATGCTTGAATGGACGCCTAGCTGCTCTCAACCGCTTCCTCTCCAAAGCGAGCGACAGGTCCCTCCCATTTTTCAAAATGCTGAGGGTCAACCGCAAGTTCGAGCGGACGCCAGACTGCGAGGAAGCGTTCCAATCCTTGAAGAGGAATATCCAAACACTCCCAACTCTGGCAAAGCCCGTTCCAGGCGAGCAGCTCTTCCTTTATTTAGGCATTAGCGAGGTGGCAACTAGTGCTGTTTTAATAAGGGAGGAAAATAATATTCAGAGTCCAGTGTATTTCTTTAGCAAAATGTTCAACTCAGCTGAAATAAAATATGTCCAGATTGATAAGTATCTCTATGCCTTAGTTATTGCTGCTCGGAAGCTAAGACCTAACTTTCATGCGCACGACATCACGGTCCTCACTAATCAACCACTCAAAAACTTCCTGATCAAGCCAGACTCTTCAGGAAGAATGGTCAAGTGGGCGATCGAGCTCAGCGAATTCAGGATCAAATTTGCGCCAAAAACGGCCATCAAAGGTCAAGCACTAGCTGATTTCATTGTGGAAAGCACGAGTAACAGTCAAACAGAAGCAGAAAACAGGCCAAGTCAGTCAGCAGAGAACAATCAAATTTGGATTTAGGGTTTAGAAGAGAAAGGAAAACGAAGAAGAACAAGCTCTGCAATTCAGAAGACAATATCTTGATATCTGGAATGTTCAACAGTGACAAAGATATAAAAGAAACAACCGAGAATGAGACAAAACAGTAAGGACACGGTAATTGCAGCTAAGTCCCTAAAGTTAAACTAATTGATGCTTGGGCCGCAAGCAACAATATTTACATATTAAACCCTAAACATAAGTGATAGACACACTTATATCCTAGCATTCCATATGCTTGATCTTGACTTTGAACTTGATCTTCCTTGAAATTTGACAGTCTGCAGTAAAATCCATTCTCTGGAACAGAGTACTTGCATGTTCCTGCTTAGCACATCTGAGCAGCATGTGTAACTTGGCTAAGTTCTCCTAGCTGAGATGCACTTCGCAATTTTGGACATCTGTACTGACTTTAGCATAGATGATCAGAGCTCTGATCATAGGTCGATTGTTGCCTGTAATCTGAGATCATGAACAAGTCTGAAGAAACACGAGTAGTAATACCAAGTAAACACAAGTCATATGCATGATTCTCCCTATTCCAGATCAGTAAACAGATGCCAAAGTGCATCGGACAGACTCATATTTTCAGTTTAACTGCTGCTTTTATTCATTGATATATTATGACTTGAAATCTGAAAGTTTCAGTACATGACAGAGGAGTTTGAGCTACTATCTTACCAGTATGACTACAAGGTTTAAGCCTTGATCTTTTCATCCTCAAGAGTGAAAACCCAATATGATCTTGACATTTTCTTATGGTTTTCACTCTGTTTTTGGACTCAAGCCATACCCTATGCCATGGTTAATGCAGCATTTTTATATTTTTGTTTTTTGAGAGGAACCAGTGATGCACAGAGGCAAAGTCTATGATCAGAAATGTGAAAAAATAGCCAGATGACAAGTGATACTTAGGCAGATGCTAAACATGAAACCAGACATGAGCAGACCACGATTACTAGCACTAATAAACCAAGATAGAGTTGATCATACATGCATAAGAACAGACAGAGGCAAAATCACAGAGGTGCAGTCAACAGGAAAACTCAGAAAACATACATATGGTTGTTCTGAAATGAATAGTTCAAGGCAAGATACTAAGTTAACAGAGAGTGAATATACTTACAGACTGGGTGGGGAGTTCAATGAGTGATGGGTCTGAGTTGCAGGAATGGGGAGACGCCATGATCCTCCAGTTCCTCCAGTGAGAAGACCCCAAGCTTTTTTCTGCATGGAATGAAAAATTTCTCAGTCAGTGGTTTAGTCAAAATGTCAGCAGTCTGTTCTGAAGCTGGAATGAAGTTATCCAAGACATCCCCATTGTAAACTTTCTCCCTGATGAAGAAGAGATCAATCTCGGCATGTTTCATCTTGGAGTAATGAATGGGGTTTTCAGACAGAGCAACAGCACTTGTGTTATCTGTCCAGATAACAGGTGCAGTAGGAGTGTGAAGTCCAATTTCCTTGAGAAGGGATTGGACCCACATAATCTCACACATATCATTGGCAATGGCTCTGAATTCAGCCTCTACACTCGACCTAGACACTACTGTCTGCTTTTTGGAGCTCCATACTATGGGATTACCATTTAGGAGAAGGTAATGCCCTGAAATGGAGCGGCAATCAGATTGATCACCACCCCAGTCAGCATCAGAGAAAGAAGTGAGAGTAATGTCGTTGACAGGTGAGGGTGTTGGTCTGAACAACAGACCATGATTGAGAGTGCCTTTGAGGTATCTAAGGACGTGAATAACAGCCTTCCAGTTGCTGTTATTTGGTGCTTGCATAAACTGCTCAGTTTGTTTACTGCAAAGTGAATGTCTGGTCGAGTGACACAGACATGTTGCAGAGCACCTATTGTGCTCCTGTATAAAGTTTCATCATGAAAGAGATCAGAACAGGAAGACATACCTGAATTTGACAGACATGTACCTGTCATTGGAGTGGGGAAAACAGATTCATCATTCAAACCTACCTTATCCAGGAGTTCCTGAATGTACTTCTTCTGATTTAATAGAATAAAGTAATCACCTGAAACTACTTCCATGCCAAGGAAGTAGTTCAGGTTTCCTAGATCTTTCAGCTGAAATTGAGCATTTATAGAGTCAACAATGTTAGAGACAAGATTAGCAGAGGTACCAGTTATAACAATGTCATCCACATAGACAAGTAATAATACGAAAGAATCAGATGTTGACTTGATAAACAGACAGCTATCAGAGGTTGAGACATGAAAACCAAGAGAGTGCAGGAGAAAAAACTTCAGTTTTTCAAACCAGGCTCTGGGAGCCTGCTTAAGACCATACAAAGCTTTATGAAGTTTGCAAACCAGATTAGGAGTATTAGAGTGAACCTCAAAACCTGGAGCCTGTGTCATGTAGACCTCCTCTTGGAGGTCACCATGAAGGAAAGAATTATTAATGTACACCTGTCTGATACACCATTTATGAGTTAGTGCTAAGGAAAGAACAATACATACAGTAGCAGACTTAATGACAGGACTGAAGGTTTCCTGAAAATCGAAACCTGGTTTTTGGGAAAAAACTTTGTCAACAAGACGAGCCTTGTACCTAACAACAGCCCCATCAACATTTCTTTTGATTTTGAAAATCCATTTACAACCTATAGGGATTCGACCTGTAGGTAGGGGAACAAGGGTCTAGGTGCTGTTTGTAGAAAGAGCTGTGAGCTCTTCCTGCACAGCCTTAAGCCAATGAGGTGACTGAAGAGCCTCGTGAATGCTATGAGGCTCAGAGTTGTTCAGGTCTGTGGACAGGGCAAGGGAAGTGGACAACCCTTGAAGAGAAATTTTAGACCTGGTTTGCATAGGATGCACATTGGTGGAAGATTTGGGACGAGAGGGTTGAGAGGGTGGTTGGGCTTGTGGGGAGGTGGGGAAGTACTGATTAGATTGAGCTGGTGGTGGTGGCACAGAGGAAACAGGATCAGAGGAGGTAATAGGAACAAGGGTAGAACCAGAAGGGACATATCTACATACTTCAGTAGGTGAGCTAAGGTCAGGAGCAAGTACTGAAGGAGGCTGAGTCGAAGTGGTGTTTTGGGTGGGTGTGGTGGAGGGTAAGCTGGACTCGCCCGAAGTGTGGGCATGCAGAGGAGGGCCTGAGGAATGAGTGACAGTGGGGGGAACAGAAGTGGGTTGTTGGAAGAAAGGGTCACAAGGTATGAAGAATGGCTTGGAGGGAGTAGCAACTTTTGGTGTGTTTGAAGCATAGAACGATCCTGTGGTGTCACTGAAAGGAAATGTTGTCTCATGAAAGACAACATTTCGTGACACATAAACCCTTCCAGACGAAGAGAGACACTTGTAGCCATGGTGATCAGAACAGAACCCAATGAAGACACAGGGTTCTGATCTGAAAGACAGCTTGTGAGACCTATAAGGTCTCAAGTGTGGGAAGCATAAACAGCCAAAGACTCTTAGAAAGGAATAGTCTGGCTTTGAATTGAAAATGAGCTCATGAGGGGAACAGTTATCAAGAGTCTTGGATGGTAAACGGTTGATTAACAAAACAGCAGTGGAAAATGCATCCGTCCAGTAGTGAAGAGGAACGGATGACTGTGCAAGAAGTGTTAGTCCTAATTCAACTATGTGACGATGCTTACGCTCCACCATGCCATTTTGTTGGCTTGAATATAGACATGTGATCCTATGGACTATACCAAACTGAGCTAAGTAAGCAGTGAGAAAATGAAACTCACCTCCACCATCAGACTGCACAGCTTTGATCTTTGTGCCAAGTTGTTTCTCTGCTAAGAGATGAAACTCACAGAAGGCTTTAGCAGCATCAGACTTACGATTCAGAAAATAAATCCAAGTAAATCTAGAAAAGGCATCAACAATACTAAGATAATAATTACTATTGCTAGAGGAGAAGGGTGCAGGACCCCAGAGATCTACCTGAATCATTTCAAGTGGATGAGAGTAGACAGTCTCTGAAGCTTGATAAGGAAGAGTCTTACTCTTTCCCACTACACAGGCAGCACACTCAAAATATATGTGTTTAGTGGGCAGATTTTGTAATATCAAGAATGTTCCTAGATGGGTGGCCTAACCTCATGTGCCATAGGTGAGAAGGATCATTAGTTTTCAAAGAACTAAGAAAGCAGCTAATCTCAAAATCAGGTAATGCATTTGAGGATGCATTATTAAAACATGTCACAGTAGAGCATTCATCAGAAGCAACAACAGTATAAGCAAGAGGTAAAACAGAGGAACCATGATCAACATTAAACGCAGAATTATCATTACCAATAACCGGAAAGGCAGAGTTTTGAGCAGATAAAACTGCATTATTACAGAATGACTGAAAATCAGTTGAAAGACTCAAACACTGATCTGGACTAACAGCAGCAGACTCAACTAAATTATTTGACTTAGACATAAAACTAGAGAAGTCTAGACGGTAAAGACACCCTGATTCATAACCCTTGAGCAGCACCTTGTTGGAGAGAGAATCCTTGATCAGGCAATGCGATGGATGAAATTCAAAATAAACCTGATTATCCTTTGAAAACTGAGATACAGAGAGCAGGTTTTTAGTAACAACAGGAGTGTAAAGCAAGTTATTTAAAAGCAAAGGTTTTCCAGTGGAAGGTAAGTGAGAAAAACCAATGGCAGAAATATCAAGTGAAGAACCATTTACAACTAAGACCTTACCTGGACCAGAGTATGGAGAAGACATGTTTGGGAAAGGCTGAGCATTCATCAGGTGCTTCGTGGCTCCTGAGTCTGGGAACCAGCTGCCATCCGAGGTGGCTGGGTTGTGACTGCTGGTTAACAGGTGATTAGCTTGAGTGGGCTGAGGTGATGAGGTTGAGTCTGAGATTTATGCAGCTGAGGTGGTGGGTAGTGTTGGTTTTGTGGTTGTTGCTGGTAAGGGTCAGGCTCAGTGTCATAGGCAGCCAGGTTTGCTGAAGGTGCAGGAGAGTTGGACTGAGGATCAGTCACACCAGTGAAGTGCACATTAAATCTGTGGAAACATCTGTGCACCAAGTGCCCAAATTTTCCACACAGCTGGCATTGAAGTCTGCTGTTACCAAAACCCCTACCCCTCCCAGATTGTTGATTACCAAATGGTGGGGGACCATAGGAGAATGACTGAGTATTTTGATTTGTGGGTTGGGGTGTGGGCAAGAGACCAGACATGGGTGACTGGGTGGGATTTTCAGACATACTACCAGAGTTGTTTTGAGCATATGACACAAGAGGCTTGCTGGGATTTGGAACCTTAGCAGAAGCTATGTTGACACTAGCACTATCATCAAATAAGATGTCAGACTGCCTAGACTCAGCATCTAATAACATAGAACTCACAGAGGCTATAGTGTAAGGATTTTGGCTAGCATGGATGACAACAATGACATTATCATATTGACCCTTTACCCCATTCAGAATAATCGAGATTTGTTGCATCTCTTCTATAGGATGACCACAGCTAGCTAAACTATCACATGTGGTTTGTATTTCAGTGAGGTAGTCTCTCATAGGCTGATGAATATGCTTCCTAACCTTAAGTCTATCATACAAATGCATGATTCTAGTAGAGGAAGATGATGATAAATCACGATGAAGCTTTTGCCAAATGGCAGCAGCTGACATACACCCTATAAGACCCTTACTAACCTGAGAAGAGACAGAGGCAAGAAGCCATGATGCGAGAGAGCTGTCCTGCTGAAGGAACTTCGTGTATGCAGGATTTGGGACTGCAGCCCCAGTTTCATCTTCTAGAAACTGAGGTACGTTAGCTCCATGAAGATGATTCTCTAGGTTATACCATCTTACAGAGAGTAGAACCTGCTGTTTCCACTGCCGGAAATTCTCTTCGCCAAGTAGCTGAGCTACTTTCTTGTTGGCAAAGGCAGGACTAGATTCTTCCATGAATCAAAGAGGGGAGGTTGAAAAGAGAAGATTTCAGGCTCGATTTTCTCTGATACCATGTTTGGATTTAGGGTTTAGAAGAGAAAGGAAAACGAAGAACAACAAGCTCTGCAATTCAGAAGACAATAACTTGATATCTGGAATGTTCAACAGTGATAAAGATATAAAAGAAACCACCGAGAATGAGACAAAACAGTAAGGACACGGTAATTGCAGCTAAGTCCCTAAAGTTAAACTAATTGATTCTTGGGCCGCAAGCAACAATATTTACATATTAAACCCTAAACATAAGTGATAGACACACTTATATCCTAACACTCCCGAAGGCGAGTCTTTGAAGTACGCGATCGCCTTAACATTCCCGGCAACCAATAATGAAGCAGAATATGAGGCTCTTATCACTGGACTCAGACTAACAAAAGGAATGGGTATAGCCGCGCTTAAGGTAAAGAGTGACTCAGAGCTTATTATTAATCAGGTTAATGGCACCTACGAGGCAAAAGGAGAAAAGATGAAAAAATATCTCAGCATCGCCAAGAAGTTCGTCGCGGAAATCCCAAATTTCGCGATTGAGTCAATTCCTCGCCAAGAAAACCAGATGGTAGACTCCTTAAGTAAACTGGCACTCAGAGGGACGACAATCCAGGATGTGCAATTTCTGGAAAATGCCCTATGTTCAGTCCTTGAAAGCAGAGACGAAGTCTTCAACATTCAAGGACAGGTCACATGGATAACTCCGTTTTAAAATTATTTGAAAGAAGGGATCCTCTCGGATGATGAAGGCGAATCCACGAGGATAAGATGACTCACGACAAGTTATCTAATTACAGCAGCATGTCACGAAGGTGCTCGATCGTTGACAAGGAAAATCTTCAGGTTGGGATACTATTGGCCAACCTTGGGAAAGGATGCAGCTGAATTAACGCAGAAGTGTGAGACTTGCCAGCAGTTTGCACCACGATCAGGTCGACCATCAACATTATTATCCCTAATGGTGGGTGCCTGGCCTTTCGCTCAATGGGGGATCGATATATTACGTCATTTCCCTATTAGCACTGGTCAACGCACCCACATTATAGTGGCGATCGACTACTTCACTAAGTAGATAGAGGCGAAAGCTCTAGCTTCTACAACGGAATTTCAGGTCATCAAATTCCTAAAGATCAACATATTCTCCAGGTTTGGCATTCCCAAAATACTCATCACTGATAATGGTCCGCAATTCATTGGAAAGGAGCTCAAATGGCTCTGTGAAGAATATCATGTCGACCATCGTTTCAGCTCGGTGCATCATCCTCAAACGAATGGGCAAGCTGAAGCAGCCAACAACGATGTTTTAGCAGGACTCAAGAAAAGGGTTCGAGCATTCAAAGGGAATTGGGCAGAAGAGATGGAAAACGTATTATGGGCCATCAGAACAACGCCTAAGGCAGCCACAGGAGAAACACCTTTCAACTTAGTGTATGGATCAGAAGCAGTAGCACCCGCCGAAATAGCAGTGCCTACCCATAGAATCCTACATTTTAACGCTGAGGGAAACGAGGTCGAGCGCAGAACTGACCTCGACTTGGCAGAAGAAAAGAAATGGTTATCAGAAAACGCACGAGCAAAGATGCGCCTGGCGACTGCTCGATATTTCAACAGAAAAGTCCGCGCTCGCCAATTTTTCGTGGGGGAGATGGTTATGAGAATGAATCAATTCACAAGGCTGGACAGTCAGAATAAACTTTAAGCCAAATGGGAATGACCGTACAAGGTAATAGAGATCCCCGCGCCAGGATCCTACTATTTGGAAACCACCGAAGGCGAAAGGTTACCCCGTCCATTTAATTCTGAGCATCTAAGGAGATTTCATACATAGCTTGTAATCAAACTGTAACGTTAATAAAAGAAATCCATTCCTTCATAAAGCATGTCCACTCGAAGAAAATCGAAGAAAAAAGACCTGACACCAAGAGTCGGGCGAAGACCTGACGACCGAATCAGGCACAAAAGCCCTGACGCCAAAGTCAAGCCAAAAAGCCCTGACACCAAAGTCAGGCCAAAAGCCCTAGCAACAAAGTTAGGCCAAAAAGCCCTAGCAACAAAGTCAGGCCAAAAGCCCTAACGCCAAAGTCAGGCCAAAAGCTCTGACACCAAAGTCAGGCCAAAAACCCTATCGCCAAAGATAGGCCAAAAAGCCCTGACGCCAAAGTCAGACCCAAAAGCCCTGACGCCAAAGTCAGGCCAAAAGACCTAGCAATAAAATTAGGCAAAATGAAAGCCCTGACACCAAAGTCAGGCCAAAAAGTACTAACAATAGAATTAGTCAAAAACGGAAGAGCAGACGCCAAATTCAGACAAAGGGATCTGCTATCAACCCATTAAATAGTGGATAAGGAACTTTAGGCGATCATTATGGATGATGAAGCCTAAAGTTAACAAATTCCCTGTTATTATGCAAACACCTCAAAGGTTTAAACTTCGAAAAGGTAATATCTCTTTGAACTTAGAAGTTTATGCTTTTAAGTGTTAGAGTATTGTCCTTAGAAAGTTCGTATAGACTTATGCTTGGTCTAAGACTTTAAGAGTCGAAGCCATGACCAAGCAAGGAAAAGTTGAGAGTAATTATGATTAAGATATTGGATGAATAGCCAACACATTCAAAGTCGAGTAAATGCTCATGAGTATAAAGACATTCAATATAAATAATTACAAAGTGAACGAAAAATTACAAAGGAAAAACATCTATCTAAAAAGCAAAGAAAATATGGTCGACAAAGAAGCGGAGACTTCAAGCTTTCGGGTCCTTGGGGGCAGAAGTGTCTGGCTCGCCTTCGGGGGCAACCTCTTCAGCCGCAGCTGGGTCAACCTCTTCAGCAAGATTAATAGGTTGAAGGGAGCGACTTCGGAGGAAGCCCTTCAAGGACTCAACTTCCCCAATGGGAAAGTTGGGATAGACCGCCTGGACATCACCAACCAGGACTTGGAGATAATCGGCAATCGCCGACTTCATCACCTTCAAAGTGCAGTCCTCAAAATCCTCAGAGACCTTTAATGCCTCGACTACGCTTTGGGGCGAAGGGACAGCTTTCAACTGTTCAGCTAGCCGATCCCTGGCCTCGGCAGCAGCCCTCTGGACCTCCGCAGCTTCCCTCTGGGCGTCAGCAGCAGCCCTTTGCGCCTGGGCGGCGACCCATTGAGCTTCCGACTCTTCCCCTTGGGCTTGAGCCTCCTTCAGCTCAGCCTCTAGGCGAGCTCTGACAGCCTCCCCTTCATCTAAGCACAGATGAAGGGCTTCAAAATCCTAAAGGGCGGCCGCCGCATCGGCCTCCCTCTGCTTGATATCAGCAAGGAGGCGCTGGTCCTTGCTGAAGTACTCTGACCGGGCGTTATACAACAAGGCGATCGCCGCATCAGCGGTCGTCTTGATGGCCTCCATCTGCCCGGGGGTGATCCCCGTGCTTCGATATTGCTCCAGCTCGACAAGCAGGTCTGAATGCTTGTCGGCGAGCTCTCCGAAGACACGACCGATCATCACCTCTTACCGAACGAGCTGGAAACAAAGGAAGAATAAGAATTGCCAGGATACGAACAAAAGGGAACGACAAGGAAAAAAGAAAAGGGGATGAGGTCTTACCAGAGCAACTCGTTCGTAGTGTGACCGCAGGAACCCCTCGATCTGAGGTAGCTCCGTGGGAATGGGCGAGCGGTCCTTGAGGGGAATTATCCAGTCGAGGAGCCAAATGCACATGTCCGGGCTACCCCGGAGGCTCTTCTGGGCGGGGAACCCGTTCTTCGAAAGGTCCCCACAAGGGAACCAAGCCCCCCGAGAGTTCCCAGCCTTAAGCGGCTGGAATAAGCTCGCCATTGAGCAATACTCCTCCGCAGGAACCTTCGAGGAGCTGGGGGCATCGGACCCCTTCTGCTGGGTCCCAGACTCCTTGGAAGGGACCGTGGACACCGTAGGAGGAGGGGGTGCCAAGGATAAAACCTTCCCCTGGCCAGCCGTTGGGCCCTGAGGAGAAGGAGGAATGGACGCCGAAGCCGGAGCCTTCCCCTTACCAGCGGAAGGACCCTTAGGGGGAGGAGGAGGACGGTCTCGGGCCACGTCAACCGTGGACTCCTCTGCAAAACAAAACGGAAAAGACACGTTAAACAAGTTCAGGAAACTTGGAAATAAGGCAGAGTATGGAAACGATATAGTGTGAGACAACATACCTTGTTGGCAAGAGCCGAAGGGAGGGCCTCTTCCGATTTCCTCTTGGACGAACGCCTAGAGGGGGAGGAGGAGAATTCAGCAGAGCCTGGTCGGAAGACAGCCCCGCCGTCAAACGATAAAACAAGAAAGGGTTAGAAGGGGTTACCCAATCATCAAAGATTCGTGTGGCCTGATGAATGCCCGCCATCTCGAGCATGTTCTCTGTGGTCTCCGACACAGAGTGGATGGAGCGGAATGAAGATTATCGATGTATCCAGAATAGGTCATCGATAGCGTTCCGGTCGCTCCCGAATAGCTCATCAAACTCAGGAGCAAAGTCCCTATCTGGGGTAGATAACTTCCAAGGCACCCCCTCCCCTTTGTAAAAGAAGTAGAACTTTTTATAGTTGGAGTTGGTGGCTCGGAAGTCATCGACCAGCCGGACGTGGACATTCCAAGTCCATGCTTGAAGGCCCCTCCACTCAGCAAACTTCGGCCATCGGGACTGGAAATGGTGGAGATGATTCGTCCCAGCCACCAATCGGAAAAAGAACCGGAACAAGGCCAATGAATACGTCCATTCTTGACGTATGCATTGGAACTTGAATCCAGCCCAGATCCTAATGGCGTTGGGAACGAGCTACGTGGGATGTATCATGTAGAACCGGCACAGGGCCTCCAAATCCTCGCAGAGAGGAAAACGCAACCCAGCATCGATCTGGGCCGCATATAAGTAAACCTCTCCTTGACAAGGGTAATGCAGACCCGTGCCCGGATATCTAGGGACATCCCCCACACCAAGACCACCAAGCACCACCATCGTCTTGAAATACGATGGCTTCAACTCGTTGGGCTTAACATCTACTCAGAACGGTTCAAATATAGCACAACAAGCATAAAAAACAAGGAAAAACAGAGGATATTCCCAAAACAGAGCAGTGAAAGAACAATGGTTTACCTTTCGGAGAAAAGACAGGAGTCTGAAGCTCAGGCCTATCTACCACCACAAGAGTGGTTACAGACCTCCCTAGGTCAGTCTGTTCCCCCGTTGAGGGGGGCACGGCGCCATCCTTAATGGTTAAGGGGGCATTGTCATTCTTGGGCGCATTGGCATTCTTGGGCACCTTGGTGGCTGTATGCTTGATCCTCTGACTTCGGGTGGCCATTTAAATAGTTGAAAGAAGGGTTGAAGAAGATTGAAAAGAAGGAAGGATTCGCAAAAGAAGCTCTGAAAATCTGAAGAAGTGAATGTGCGTAAAAAACAAAACAAAGAAACTAACGTCTCTTGTATAGGCCAAAAAGGAGTAACAGCCACGGACGAATCGAAACGACACAGCAGAATAATTGCACCTTTTTGGAAAAAACCGAAGCAATGTCAGAATTCCAAGAGACACCTCGGGGAGACAAACGGTCGGCCAGTACAGGAAGCTGTCAGACTGCCCTTGGTTTACGGAATAATAAATGACAGGCGACCATTCGATTTCCGAATGACTATGCAGTAATTAAATGCTAAAGTCCACTGAGCAGACAAAGTGATCGCCAGCGCATTAATAGGCTTTATCAGAAATACTTTTGGTAGGTAATGATCGCCTAGCAAAGAAAGATAAAATTTCTCAGGCCTAGGTTACCTCGAGTGATCGCCAAAAGGGAATAAAAGGAAGAATATTCCTTCAGCTTTGAACAGTGGAGGGACTGCTCGCCAAGAGAACCGGAAGTGTCCCAAAGGTCATGAACCATTACAAGAGACGAAGAAAACCGAATTTAAGGCGTCACTATCTAAAACCCTACCAAGAAATCAAGCTCGACTAAAGAAACTTCAATCAAGCTTCGGGGGCAAATGTTGGGTATCAATAGTGACAGCCCAGTAAGGAAAAGGCCTCGAAGGCCCAATAACCCTAGAGGGGGTAAACCCAAGATATTCAAACTGGATCGGCTTAAGTACGAGTCAACTTGGCCCACCATCGAGTGGCCCAGAATCGAGCCCAAAGTCTCTAGGGACGCCAAAGTCTCCCCAACTGCTCGCCATTCTTAACCAGGTCGCGACCTCTCACTGCTCGCCATGGGACTGCTCGCCCCGAAGAGAGCCTTGCCTCTCTCCTCTGGTCCCACTAAACCATCAATAAGGAAGTGACCACGATATCCCTCGTATCTCGGTCACATATTCACTAAAGATTAGATATGGTAACTGCAATATCTCGCAGTAACTGCCATATCCCATGATCCGAATCTTCAGCAACACAATATACACTAAGATATTCAGCTGCCTTATACGGTTTGATCTCTCCTACCCTATAAGTACCCATGCTTTACATACGTTCCTTACGTTTTTTGAGATATACACCAACATATACTCATTTAAGCATCGGAGAGGGACCCAGAAGCATATTTCCATCCTTTCCTGGCATTTAATTCACTGCCAGATCAGCATCCAGGATTTCACGATCCAACAAGTGGGACTCTCGTTAAGGGAGATCTGTCTTGAGGAGCATCGCCTTGCCTTCAGCCTAGGTGGATTCCTCCTCAGTAACCACCATTTTCCCTTTGTGGAATGACGCCTATGTTTCCTTAGCAACTAACTATTTCTGAATATCTTCGATTTCCCAGGAAAGGAGGGGTACCGTTTCCTGCACTTTCGTGAGATCAAAGGCGAGTTGATCCTTCTGGTGCCACCTTTGTCTCCAATTCGGTTCAGATGTTCTTTTCCACAGTTAGGCAGCGCTGGGAACGGTCCAACTCATGCTCGAGCGCCTGAACATTCTTCATCTGGGCTCCAATGGTCGCTCTACCCTCAACTAACCTTATTACATAGGCACCGATTTTCAACTGGAATGGAATCAACTGCAAGGGGAAATAGTATTAGCGGTGCCCATAGAATATGTTAACAAGAATGTGAAATATGAAAAGTACCTATGAAAACAAGATCAGACTTTTTCACCAGGCCCTATAGGGCGGTATCCTACAGGTCCAGGGACGACTTATCAGTAGGAGGACAGACGTCGGCGAGTAGATAGAATCCCATGTTGGGATCCATCAACAAGTTCCCTTCCACCAAGGGAACCCCTTTGAGGCGCCCACAAGGTTCCTAGGGTAGGTCTCGCGTAGAAGGTTTTCCCTCCTCATACAGGTCTTTACGAAGGTCGATGTAGGAGCTCTCATGTTGAGCATAACGCTCTTCTAGCTCCCAGGCATCCACTAGGACGTGGGGACAAAGAGATCGACGGGTGATCCTCTATAAACAGAGGGTCGTCTTGAGACGGAGCAGGACTCCTGAGACGGAGCAGGAGTCACCTTAGAGGCACCCCAAATTTTGATAAAATGAATACTGAGCCTCATACAAAGGATGTTATGCGACTCTGATCTAGAGAAGGGGTCACACCTTTAAAGGAAGTGGACACATTGGTGTAGGGCTAAATAGACTGAAACTTTCTCGTTTTTCGGTGTATACAGTTGGTTAGCACACACAAAAGCAATACGGGCAAAATTTCTTTCTGCAATCAAAAGAGGAAAGAATTGTTACCCGTGTGGATGAAGGGTGACGCTTCACTAGAGAGATCTCAGTATAGGTGGCAATTTGGGTCAACCCGCGGAGTTCAGGTCGACCATACCCGCCGCCTCCGTGGGTCAGTCTTCTCGACTGGAACCCGACTTGGCGGTTCAGCGAGTCGACCCACTTGAAGTATTTTTCAAATTTCGTGCGAAAAGCATCTCATTACTCAACACGATTCCATCAGACTCAGACAATGCACAATCAAAATCAAATCTTCAAGCAGGACAATAAACACTAACTAGTAATTAGTATTCTACCCCACCAAACTCAGAATCTTTAACCTTTGAACATTAGCACACTGCAAGATCTTGAGGAAAAAAAAAACTTGGACTCGTATCAATGACTGAATCAGATTCTAATTTGTGGATGTCAACTAAGTATTATTGGAGAAAACTCATATGAAAATCCCATCAACAATGATTTCGAACATCTTCCAATTGGACCGTTTTTTCAGTGCGATAAACAAGAAATGAATTGCATCGGAAAAGCAGACAAACCCAATAGAATATGAATCAGCACAGATCTGATTCAGCTAGAAGCTCCAAGCAGAAGCTCACAATCGATGATTAGCTTCAGCAATCTGATGAGTTAGTGGAGAAAAGAAGGGGCAAGAAAGGGAATCTCTGACTATAGTACGAGAAAGGTGAATCCTCTGGAAGTTATGTCATGTCATCAGTGTTCTTTGAGGGTCTACTCCAGATTGAGACGTGTCGAGTGCTGGATTGAGATTTGTTTGAAGCTTGTGAACTTGTTATTTTATTCATCCATGACTATTACATATAGTGTACAGATTGTGAGAATAGGAAACAATTGGAAAAGGAAAGTAAATAATACAAAAGATTACTTCCTATTGTGGTATTTGCTAATATGTTCTTAATATGTTGTTTCTATATTTTAACACCCCCCCTCAAGTTGAGCAGTGGGGTCTTCAATGCCCAACTTCCACAGTGCTTCGTTAAATAATCTTCCGGTAACATACTTTGTGAGCATATCTGCTAGTTCATCTTCTGATCTCACGAATGGAAGTATGACTGTGCCTTCTTCAATCTTCTCCTTTATAAAGTGTCGATCTACCTCCACATGTTTGGTTCTGTCAGGTTGAACCGGATTTTCTGATATGCTGATCGTCGCCTTATTATCGCACATTAGCCGTACAGGGACTTTCAAGGGAAAGCCAATCTCATCCATTAGCTTCTTTAGCCATAGGATTTCTGTGATTCCTTTAACAATTCCTCTGAATTCTGCTTCTGCACTAGACAAGGTCACTACCTTCTTCTTCTTACTTCGCCACATGACTAAGTTCCCTCTGACTCGAGTGAGATATCCTGCAGTGGATCTTCTATCATTTGGGTTGCCAGCCCAATCTGCATCAGTATAGGCTTCAACCTCCAGGTGTCCATTTTTCTTGAACATGATTCCCCTTCCGGGTGTACCTTTTAGATACCTCACTATCGTCATAGCTGCCTCCATGTGATCTTCCTTAGGTTGGTGCCTGAATTGACTCACTACCCTAACTGCGTACACAATGTCTGGTCTAGTGTAGTCCAAGTAAATTAGCTTCCCTACCAGCCTCTTGTACTTCTCTCGATCTGCCAGTCTGCCTCCTTCCGTCATCTTGAGCTTGTGGTTCACCATCATCGGAGTATCACTGGGTTTGCAATCTAGCATACCAGTTTCTGCCAGGAGGTCTAATACATACTTCCGCTGGGATATGAAAATTCCTTCTCTCGACCTGAGCACTTCGATCCCCATAAATTATTTTAGGCCACCGAGATCCTTCATTTCGAACTCTGAGAAGAGATTTCCTCGAAGTCGTGCAATTTCCTCGTTATCGCTCCCTGTTATGATCATATCATCTACATAGATAATCAGGCAAGTAACCAAACCTTCCCTTCTTTTGTAGAACAGGTTGTGATCTGCATTGCTTTGTCTGTACCCATACTTCTTCATTGCTAGTGTAAACCTCCCGAACCATGCTCGTGGTGATTGTTTCAGACTGTATAGAGCTTTCTTGAGCCTGCATACTTCATTTTTTCGGAATATATCAGAAAATCCCGGTGGTGCCTCCATGTACACTTCCTCTTCCAGCTCTCCATGTAAGAACGCATTCTTGACATCGAATTGATGAAGTGGCCAGCCTTGGTTTGCAGCAACAGAAAACAGCACCCTGATAGTATTGATCTTGTCCACTGGGGAGAAGGTCTCTAAGTAGTCGATACCATATGTCTGCGTGTACCCCTTAGCTACTAGCCTTGCTTTATATCGTTCGATAGTTCCGTCTGCCTTGTACTTGATGGAAAATACCCACCTACAGCCCACTGGTCGTTTCCCTGTAGGCAGCACACATACCTCCCATGTTTTATTTTGTTCCAGTGCCTTCATTTCAGCGTTCATCGCTTCCCACCATTCACTCTTATTTGTTACTTCTTGAGGAGTTCTTGGTATTTCTTCTGACAATAGGTTGACAGAAAAAGCCTTCGCAGCATTACCAAGTCTTCCTTTGGCTAAGTTTACTGGATATCTAGAAGCACGGAGAACATGCTCTGGTGAATACCTATTCGGTGGTATCCCTTTGTTACTTCTGGGAGGTAAGACATGCGTCTCAGGTTCTCCGGGCTTCGGAGTTGATCTATCAGTATGATTAGTGGAGGCATTGATAGGAAATGACATATCAGAGTAAAACTCATTTACCTCTTGGACATCGTCCGAAATAGATTCATTGGTTGTGGGTATGAGTTTGTTAGCCTTTTCTATGTCGGAAGAAGACTCTGTGGCTCCATCTACCTGCTCTATTGGATCAGTCTCACCAGGACACTTGGGCTAGGAAACCAACTTAGTAGTTCATTGATGTTCTCCCCTTGACTACTATGTTGGTGACGAAAATAGAAGTCCGACTCTAAGAAGTCACAATCCATAGTGACATGGATGCGACGAGTAGATGGATTGTAGCAACGATATCATTTTTAGTGAACACCATACCCCACAAAGACACATTTTTCCGCACAGGGTTCAAGTTTATGTTCTGTTGGCTTGTGGGATGTGGATAAAGACTGAGCAGCCAAAGACACGAGGTGAAAGGGTGAGGATGGAAGGTATATTTGTCTGAGTACTTAGAATCTGTAAGGGAGATTTTTTGTTCAAGATTTTGGTGGGGAGGCGATTAATCAAGTATGCAGATGTAGCTAGGGCTTCAGGCCAAAAATGCTTGGGAACTTGAGACTCAATCACCATAGCTCGGGTCATCTCAAGTAAGATTCGGTTTTTCCGCTCGGCAACCCCATTTTGTTGGGGGGTGTTTGGGCAAGATGTCTGATGAAGCAACCCATTTTTGTGGAAAAAGGCTTGCATGGTTTGGTTCATGAATTCTCCTCCATTGTATGAACGGAGGATTTGTATTTTCCTATCAAACTGGTTATGAATCATTTGATAGAATAGGAAGAATTTATGGGGTACTTCTGACTTATGTTTCAAAAAATATATCCAGGTCATGCGAGAGAAATCATCCACAAATAATACGAAATATCGAAATTGGCTATTACTCGAATGTGGAACTGACCCATATACGTCAGAATGTATTAAGGAAAACACCGACTCAAACCTGGTATTATTTGGAGAATATGAGACTCTATGACTCTTTGCTTGAATGCAAATTTCACATGTCATATCAATAGACTTATTCGCGAATAGACTAGGAAATAACAGTTTCAAGTACCCAAATGAAGGATGACCGAGACGCCTGTGCCATAGCCAAAGTTGCCTGTTGACCGATCTGTGAGCAAGCATGGAATGTCCCTGGCAAATCACCTCATCAACATAGTAAAAGCCTCATCGCTCAGTACCACGCCCAATGATCTCCTTCTGTCCTGCAAGAGACAAAAATGAGGGTACATTAGCACGGCACAATTAAGTTCCCGGGTCACTTGACTAAGTGATAATAACTTCAGGATAATGTTGGAACATAGAGGCAATTATTCAATTTTATTCGGTCTGACAATATAATCAAGCCTCCCCTGTTACTTTTACAAGTTCTCCACTAGCGGTCTCAATGTGAGATTTCGATGGCGATGCTAGATCAGAGAAATCTTTTGGGTCATAGGACATCATATCCGTCGCCCCGCAGTCGAATATCCAGTCACCTCCTTTTCTGGTGGCAGACCGGGTCTGATTACATGAAACAGTCATCATACCAGATTTTACTGCCTCGGTCCGGTTCTGTTCACTCCCGCCGGTCCAGGAGTTAGTTCATTTCCCCTTTAAACCGCAGTCACTTAACACATCTGTTAACCCTAGCAGCTCATTACTTCTAAAATTGGGAAAGAATTTAGGGTTACCCATTGTTCCTCTCATGGCTGCGCCTCCTTCGGCCGAGCTCCCTATGGCCGCGCCTCCGAACGCTGCCTCGCCCTTTGCTTCCCCGAAGGTGTCGGCTCTTCGCTAGTTCCCGGGTGAGCAATGACTTGCTTCACGGTGGCCTTCTGTCCCGCCGATTTGTGGTTGTCCTCCAACCATTCCGGGTAACCCACGAGCCTAAAACACGTTTCTTCGGTATGTTTCTTCATGCCGCAATCTGTGCAAGTGAGTTTTGATTTGTCTTCCTTGTCTTTAGACTGATTCGAATCAGATCTGCCCTTGTTCTTCATGGTCGGCTTGTTACGATCGGTTTGGGTCATTAGAGCCACTCCCACCTCCGATGATGTATCGTCCTCGGAGGTTGCCTCCTGCAAAATGTGGAGTCTGGCGACCTCCCGCCGTACGGTCGAATATGCGGCTTCAACTGAGGGGAGGGGATCTCGCTTGAGAATATCTTGTTTGATTGGTTCCATCCAATCGTCTATTGCGGTAAGGATTTGGTAAAGTCGTTGTTCCTGAACTTTTCGGTTGTACATCTGGATGTGTTCGGGATCCTTCATTGGGTTCAGATCTCTTCGGTCTATTTTCATCCAGTTGTGCTGGAATCGATTCCAGCACTCCTCCAAGGTACCTCCTCCCTGTTTGATTGAATTGGCCTCCTTGGTAAGGTCAAAGATTTGTAACAATTCTGCCCCCGATCCGTAAGTAATTGCTAGCCCGTCCCATAGTGCCTTCGCCGTAGGGTACTGAGAGACGTTATTCACTAGAGTTGCGTCGATATTCTGGATTAGGCAGAAAAAGACACATTCGTCGTCTTGTTCCCATCAAGTATATGCTGGATTGGATTTTTGTCGAGGTGAAGGTTCTCCTGTAATGTGTGAACCTTTCCCCCTGCCTCCAATTGCCTTTTTTATCAAGGTTGCTCATAGTGAATAATTGTCTCCACTGAGCTTGATCCTGATTGACAGGTTTTCTGAGGCTGCACTGGATTGTGCTCCCATGTGTAGGAATGCTGCGAATTGCAGCATCAGATCTTCTGGAATACTGGTTTGGTTTCGGCTTGGATTATTGTCGGAGGTTTCACTGTATTCTGACATGGTTTGTGCAGGGTTTTGCTGGTTTTGGTTGATTGGTCGGGTAAGGTATAAGGGACGATGATGAATCCTTTCTGAGTTCCTAGGATCAATTACACCGCTCTGATACCATGTTGGATTGAGATTTGTTTGAAGCTTGTCAACTTGTTATTTTATTCATCTATGACTATTACATATAGTGTACAGATTGTGAGAATAGGAAACAATTCGAAAAGGAAAGTAAATAATACAAAAGATTACTTCATATTGTGGTATTTCCTAATATGTTGTTTCTATATTCTAACAACGAGGTCTGGTAGTTTCAGTGTTGTTGTTGTGTACTGAGGGGGAGAGTGTTGCGACTGTGGGGAGGGAGGATGCGGAGGCGGAGGTTCAGATTGACGATGAGTGTTGCGACTGTGTTAAAATTTCTTATGAAGAATGGAATATGAAGTCCTCATTGATGCTACTATTCAACACGTTTTATTTATTTTTTTCCTTTTTACCCCAAGTCAAACAGGCCGGGTTTGGGTTAGACGAGCCACCCCGAACTTGACATGTATTTTGAGGCAGATCAACCGAAAATGACCTACCGCTCTATTTTTTTGACCCGAACCCGGGTCGATTCTGGGTCATTGACGGGTATAGTTCAAAATTGTCACCTCTAGATGTTAGTCACTTGCAGAAACGACTCGGTAGTGTTCATGGAGTTATAAGTGGTGCTTCCAGACGTGTGTTCAGGATGAATAAGGCTTAAGGTCTCCATATAAAAAGGGATAACTCCTCGATAGAAGAGAGAGGATCTTGGCTTTACATGTTCTCTATTAAGCACCAGGATACACATATTTTGAAGAAAAAATAGTTGTTTTTCCAATTAGAAATAAGGATCCCAAACCAGTTGACCAAGGGACGAGAAGAATCCTAAGACTAAGTTTTCATATTTAGGTATTGGCTAGAAAGAAGAAAAACCCTGAAACGGTTTAAATCGAGGTGATAAATATTAAAAAAATTGACGAAGTAGGGTTAATCATTAAAATGGCACTGCAACCAAAAGCTCACCTACGTGCGAATAGCGTTGGGAGAAAACTGGGTGGGCGACACACTATAATATTAGCACAACTCCACAAATTTCGGACAATAAGGAAACCCTAACTCCGACATATATGGAATGATAGTTCTAGTTACAATAATGTTGATCCTTTAGTGGGTGTCAGGGACATTTAGAATTTGATCTCTGATGACACCTTTTGAAGAAGGATTATAGTTTCCTACACATCCCGGGGAAGAAAGGTCGGATGGGGGTTCTCCGGATCCGCATCGCACAAGATGGGATACCTGGGTCAATGAGCATCGCACATGCCCGATTCTGCCACAACTTTTGGAAAAGCCTGGCAAAACAAAAGCTTGGCTTTAGATCTAAAAAATCATGAGAATAAAAGACGTTTGCCTCACCTGTTTCTGAGTCGTTGCGAAACAGCAGGCATGATTGGCTTAAAGAGCACTGGGGGTGAAGGTTAAAGGAAAAGGCAAACAATGATCAATGATTCCGAAAAAAGAAGAAGCAATCGAAAAAGCGAAGTGGCGAAGGGTCACTGAATATGTTTAGAGAGAAGGGAAAGGATTTTTAAAGAGATAAAGCAAAAGTAATAAATAAAAAAGAAGAAGGAATTTTATAGAAGGTTCCATAGAGAACCTGAACAGTTCCCTAGGCAAGGCCTAGGGTAGATCTCACACCATTGAATCAAGATCCTTGTATGAAATTATCGAAATACCACTAGAGAAACCCATCAATTTTTCGAAAATTGAAAAACACTAGAAGATCCCGCCTACTTTTCAAAATTCAAATTAGTAAATATTAGATGTTAGTGTTAGACTACTCTAATTATGAACACACAGAGAGCACCAACAAAACTGGAAAATATCAGTTAACACATGGCTAAGGCGCGCCTCTCCCTAGGTGGTAAACAAAACTAAGGCGAGCGACGCTCACTCTAGATTCGGGGGAAGGTGATAGATATCCTGTCATAATACCCGCGTGTTTCAAGTGATCGCATCGTCTCTGAAGCAACCCGGCCTAGTGTAGGGCGACGTCCTTGGGCAAAGAGTAAAGTCGGTTAAGGAATCCAACACATTGCAGCGCTCTCTGGAAAATCAAAGAGAAACAACAAAGCACATCATATAGGCGACACTTAACGCCAAACACTAGATCAAAGGATAAGAAGGTACGATGGTACATCGTAGAACAAAGTGCTAATGAATACCCTTGCAGACAATATGACTAGTAACTAGTATTTAACGCCTAATAATGGACAGGTCTGCCAAAAGAACCCTTTCATAAAGTAACTCTAACACTACACCTCATTAATTCCCCTTTAACCTGGTTGCCTCGCCTAGGATAAACCAACCTAATTAGGGTAAGCTTCTGACCTATCGAGAAAACCCCAAACTTTCCTTCTATGTAGATCACCAGAGCATAAAGTGGACTACCTCTTTCAGACATCCCGGCCCGAGAATCGTCCGTACACCGTGATCCAACACACATGACATACTGAGGCAACATGAAGTTGAATAGAAATAATCTATTAATAGGAGATGCTGGAAGAGTGAGTCACGAAGTAGCATGAGTTTGAGTGAAAAGGGTTAGAAAACTCATGATTTTGAAAGGAAAGAGAGTGAATGGAGGATAAGGTGGTGAAAAGGGTAATTGAAGTGGCAACTTTAATTCAAAGTTGCAGGAGGAGTGTTGCAGAATGATGAGTGTTGAATGACCAACTTTAAGTGCGGTAGGAGTCACGGGGTTGAATTCACTACCCCTAATATTATTTATAATATACTTAATTTTAAACAAAGTTCTACTTTTTTTAATAATTATAGAATTAACCGCTACAGGTGACAAACCTTTCAGCCAAGTTCAAAATACAAAAACAAAACTAGCTAGCTTTAACAATTCGTGAAAATGAAAAACCAACAGTGTCTTTAGGTAGCGGGATAGTAGTTTCCTTCGGAGGTGATGTATGGAGTTCAAAAACATGACGCTGGTTAATCGCTATGCCCTCCATGATATCAACGACCGCATTTGCTTCTCGAAATATATGTCTGAACTTCATTATTTCGAACTGTATCACGATTTTCCTGCAATCTGCAATGATGGGCATTAATTTTAAATATGACATAATGTACTGAGAGGGCATCTGTTTCTAGGTGAATTGAATTTAATCTGAGTGTCTTTGCCAGTAGGAGACCATCTCGTATGGCCTAACATCCTGAAGCGATGCCGTTTGAGCAACCCAAATTCCTAGAGAATCCCGCTACCCATTGACCCTTGTATTCTAGGATTATCCCACCCGATCCTGCAAAACCTGGGTTTCCCTTAGTTGCTCCATCTTTATTGATTTTAAATCAATCATTTTTTGGAGGAACCCAACTAATATCAATGGAGATAAACCCGTTAGTGGTCTCAGTCGCAAGATAAGCATTTTGGTGAAACTTGGCCTGAGATAAAGATAGATTATAAACAGAAGAAGAAACAGGTTTATCATTAAAAATAAGTGAGTTCCTACTATTCCAAATGTTCCATAAATCATAAGGAAAGACGAAATTCCCGTCAACTTCTTGAATAGTGACTCCCGATGAATAACAACCAAACTTTATCTACTCATTCAAAGAATAGTGGAAGGATTACTCCAGACTGGATGTCCAAGTGACTGAATTTCACATCTTTTTTGCATGCTTACACCCACGCAAGATGTGATAGATGTCCTCCACCCCAGAATGAAAAATTTGGCAGAGCAGGCTCAAATTGCATCCCATATGGTTCAATAATTTGCAAGTGTCTAGTCTGGTTTTAACGCACAAACAAATAAAATACTGAATTTTTGGAGTAGTCTGAATTTTCCAAACTCAATCCCACTGGTCAAGCACCTGACTATTTGAGAAATGACCCGCTAAAAGAGAATAAGCAAATTCAGTAGTGTAACTCCCCGAGTTTGTGACATTCCATATTTGAGTGTCCAAAAGAGACATTATTCATCCCTGAAGTACTCCTAAACATGTCTAAAAAACATTTCAGGAAACCAAAAGAAGTTCTATCTAAGTCCTACCATCATGTTGTCTCCCTCATACTTCAATGGACCATAAATAGAAGATCGAAGGGACTGACCATCCACCCAATTATCGTGCCAGAATTTAATATCCCTACCATTTTCCACCACCCACCCCGAACACATTTTAAGAGTGTTCATACCTTCATTGATTGATTTCCAATTAGATGGCGTTTTGCTCGAAGTTGTGAGAGAAGTTCCATCATGCTTAAACATTTTGTTTCTAATCATCGCAGACCAAGGAGTCGTTTCCTTTTTCAATCTCCATGTCAAACACCCCGGGGCACTTTGTTTCGATACATCGCTGATTGAATACCAAGCCCCCTAGTTTTTTAGGCTTTGTAATTTCATCCCAACTAATCAAGTGAATTTTCCTTTTGTGGTCCGTGGAGCCCCAAAGAAAGTTTAAGTTAATCCTGTCCAGTTCTTTGCACACTGAAATAGGAAACATAATACACTGCATATAGTAGGTGGGGATCATAGAAAATGCCGATTTGACCAAAGTAACCCTACCAGCCATCAATAAAAGTTTTTCCCTCTAACCCAAAAGTTTATTTCAAACTTTATCTAGAACAAAGTTAAAGGAGATAACTTTTGAGTTTGACAAATCAAGAGGAAAACCAAGGTAAGACCCAAAATTATCAAGTGTTTTAAACTTTAAAATACTTAAGATCTCTATTCTTTTGGTAGTAGGTACATTTTTTGAGAAAACCATGATCGACTTGCCCTGATTTACCTTTTGTCCCGAAATGGTGCAAAATGCTTCTAAAACTGAGTTGGTACAGTTACAATTTTCAATTGTTGCCTCTCCCATGAGAATGAGGTCATCATCAAAGAAAATATGGGATAAAGTCATGTTACCTCTTCCTCTTCCCACTTTTATTCCTTTCCATTCTCTATGCATAACGTTTTCATCGATAAAGATCTACGAAGATTGAGGATCACCTTGTTTAATACCTCTTTAAGGGTAGAATTCTAGTTGAACCCATGAATGTCAGGTTTGATTGAATGTACTAATTATATTTGAGTCTCTCAATTTTTAAAATTTGATTGATTTTTGTCATAATTAACTTTGAAAAATAGTTATTTTAAAAAAGTATATTAAAAAATGGTTATAGTATTTTACATTATACTAATTTAGACAACGTTATCAGAACAGGACTTGACCGCTAGACGAACCCGGTCGGACTTGACCGCTAGATTTATTACGAAATCTACATTGAGCCCGATCAATAGGTGTAAATTGTTGTTCCATTTTTTAAGAATTGGTCAGTGCCAATTTTGAATCTTCATTCTTTTCCTAAACTAAGCGTAAGAATCAGTGTCAAACAACCTAAGTCCATAACCCTAATATTAGAAAACAATTGTTTTCGCCAGTTCATTTCCATGTTCCAATCTTCAATATCATTTTCTCCTCCCTCGGCAATCGGCATCGCCCACAACTTCAACTCCTCTTTGCCCGCGGCTTTAGCTCTGCCTCGCCTTTCCCACAACTATCTCCACCTCATCTCGTCCCTCATCCATAGCTTCAGATATGCCTTGGTAAGCTTTATTTATGCGTCGGCTCGCCCTCTTCCACGTCTGCATCAACTCTGCTTCATCTATGTCTCGAACGATCCTCACCTCGGTAAGCTTATTCTACTCGCCTCGGTAGGCTTCACATCCGCTTTTATATGTTAGTTGTTTTCGTTTGATCGTTAGTTGTTTCGATATGTGTCTTCTATTGTTGTTATTAGGTTGAATTTGTAATGAATTCAACGAATATGATCACAACTCCATCTGATCCTAGGTGGAGATTGCAGAATTTATATTGTTTAACTCGATTAACTCATTGTACTTTCAACAAATGATCTATGGAATTGCTAGTATGGGTGCATGTCATGGCCAAATTTTCATGAGCTTCGAGGATACTTGTAGGTGAAAGTTGTTGAGGTGGTAAAGAAGTATATTGATAGTTATTGTGCTATTTGGAAAGACAGTAGTTGTACCATCATGGTCAATGGACGAGCAGATCAATGAAGAACAACTTAAATCAATTTTCTTATTTATTGTCCTAAAGGCGTTATTTTTCTAAAATCAGTTGATGCTTCAGATACTTCTAAAACAACAGATGTTATATGCAAGTTGCTTAGAGAAGTAGTATTATTTGTTGGTACAAAAAATGTGGTTCAAGTGGTTACTAATAATATTTTTAATTATATTGTTGTGGGTAGGCTTTGAAGCAAGAGTTTAAATCATTATTTTGGTCTCTATGTGTTGCACATTGCATTAACCTGATTTTAGGGAATTTTGGCAAAATAGATGAGGTTAATGATATTGTAATTAATGCATGCATCAAAGATCACTAAGTATGTATACAATCATTGATATGCCTTGAATTTTATGAGGAAGGTCACTTGTAGAAGAAAGATTCTTCGCCCTACACCTACTCGTTTTGCTACAAATTTTATTGCATTACAAAGTATTTTATCTCAAAAGATTCTTTATGACCTATCGTGACATCTAGGGAGTGAACTAGTTGTGCGTATTCAAAGGAAAGTATTGTAAGAAAGTTTGTTGCTCTTATACTTGATTAAACATTTTTTATGGAATGCATTGTGATAGTTCAGGTGACTGAGCCTCTTGTGCGTGTTTTACGCATTGTTGATGGTGACGAATGGCCCGCCATGGAAATGCATAAAGCAAAAAGTGAATGGTTTAAACAGTTTCAAAGAAGAAAGAAGAGAATTTATCCTTATATTCATATTCTTGATTGATGATGGAATAGACAACTTCACAAGAATTTGCATGCGTCTGGTTATTGGTTGAATTCTCATTTTCAGTATAATCCCAGAAAAATTAGAAAACATTGTGGCATCGTATCACGATTGGTTGATGTCATAGAAAGATATGTTTATGGGAATAGTTGTTTGGTAGAGATCATTGAAATGAGATGATGATGTTTAAGGATGTTATTGGTGACTTTGGGAACATTTCTATTAGTGCTGGTCATGGGCGGGGCGGGCCGGTCTCAGAGGCAGGATTCGAGACCAAGACCGAAATTTCGGTCTTGCCTTCTGGAGGACTGAGACCGACTTCGGCCAAAAAATCCATCCCGAGTCGGTCTTGCTTGACTCGGGCCGGTCTCGGTCTGAGACTGAATCTGGCAAAAAAAATGAATGGTCTGAATCGCTTCATCTTCTTTTATAGTCGTCTTGTTGGCTGCCGATGATTGTGGAATATCTTGGAAATCCAATATTCTTCTGACTTTAACTGTTAAATTATGACGATCTCTGCTGGGCTGGAACCATGTCGTTCTTGAGCACGTCGATTACTTTCTCCATCTCTACAATCCGGTGTTCCAAGTCTTCCATAGACGTACTGAGCGCCTCATTTTGCTGTTGGAGTCTCTGATTTTCCTTCTTCATTTGCTTAACCTCTTCCAAGGTTCTGCACCATGTGTTTATAGATTCGGTCTGAACCAGTCCTAATCGGGCTTTTGGAAAAAAAGCCCGAACCCTAGACTGACCTTGTAGAAAAAAATCTGCCCGCTCGGTCCTAGTCGCGCCATTCTCGGTACTAGTAGGGTCAGTCTCGGTCCTAGTCGGGCCAGTCTTAGGTCGGTCTTGTCGGGAATTCGGTCCAATAGTCTTTATTTCTGACCTCTAATTTCTGTCATAGTTGATCGTGCAAGAATGGCTCCAGGTAAACATTTTCATCTAAAGATGTTTTTTTTAACGATATGGTTAGAATTACTCAGATGCTACATGGCATTTCAACACCAACTTTTCAAAAATTGACAATTCGCATACTAAGTCAAACATGTAATTGCTATGACTGTGAGTGAAATTAGAGTATCTTTGAACATGTTAATTCTAAGAAGCGGAATCGACTTGAACATCAATGATTGAATGATCTCGTTTACGTTCCTTATAACTTGAAGATGCAATAACAGCAAGAGTTAAAAATTCTTATTTTTATATATAATCACATGCATTTGATTACAGTATAAAGTTCAATCTTTTTTGTCTGTAGTAACTTATCAAAGGATAAATTTTATGATAACTTTGCGAAATTTGGTACTATGACATTTTGAATATTATAGGTTGAGCCTCCAACATTTTCAAATGAAGAGTTAGATGTTTTTCGTCAGGAATTGGATAGACGTTCCATTCATAAACCGCATAATGATGGTATGATAACTATATTTCATTGTTAGCATATGTTTAAAATGATTATTGTTCTTTATCTTTATTTAAGAAAATACAAATTTATGCTTAAACGTGTTAAATCTTGATGATGGTGATGACAATGAAAATGCAAACTTAGTAGTTATAAATGTTGTTCGAGTTGAAGACAACTGACTCCAGGCTTGTTCAAAAAGACTGATTCGATCAAACTAATTCAATAACCAAAGTAGTTCTTTAAGGTTAAAGTATGTCAGTTTAAAAGGTGTGTTCAATTCAATTATGAATCGCTTCAAACTGACTAATTTTTTGATACACGTTTGTATACTTAAATTTAAATCAAACTGTTTTAAACTTATATAAATTTTTAACCAACCTAAAACAAAACTAAACAAACCAGTCTAACCTAAATATACAGAGAGTATATATTGATCCTCACCTCACTCGACCCTCCCTTTCCCTCTACCCCTCAGTTTATTAATCCGTCCAAGACTCCAAAAGCCAAAAGGCAGAAGAAGAAGCTTTTCCATGAAGCATACTCCACAGACCGGTTCTTCTTTTGGAATAAACCGTACAATTGTTTTTTAATTAAAGAAAATACACCAAACTTGTTTGAACTGATTATAACCAGGCCAGTTTTCTATGTGTTAAAAAGATAATGGCTTGTTTTAAACAATTCTGGATCAGTTCAAAATTGGTTCAGGGTCGAATCGGTTCATGAAAAAGTCTAACTTATTCTATTATAATGAAGAAACTAATGTTGGTTATGCATATTGGAGTGGAGGTGATCAAAGAGATTCTTAAAAGTTGAAACAAAACCATATTGTGTTGTGTATTGGCTTTACAACTATTTTGTTTAAATTTGAGAATATTATGTTATGTATTGTGTTTAAGATTATTGTATAATGTAGTGTCTGAGAGTATTAGGTTATGTTATGTTTGAGACTATTGAATTATGTAGTGTTTGAGAGTATTGTGTTAAGAAAATTGTATTATTATATTAAATCTAAGTAGCAAGTATTTTTATAATTTTTTTACTTAGTACATCAAGTTAACCGGCAAATCATACTATTGAATTGGCGGTCGGACCGCCCCTAACCCGGAATGACCTAGACCTGTCAAAAAATGACCCGACCCGAAAATGACCCGGGGTCGGGTCGGGTTCGGGTCACAAAAAATGGATGACAGGTCATTTTCGGGTCGCTCGCCTTCGCCTTCGCTGCTACCTCGCGCTCGCCTTCGCTGCTGCCTCGCCTGCCCGCGATCACCTTCGCTGCTGCCTCGCGCTCGTGTAAGTCCTTCTACTGTGATTGTGTGCTTCAGTTTTGTGTAGTTGTGTGCTTGTTGGACAATGGAGATGGGTGCAGTTGCAGATATGTGATTTTCTTCTGTAACTGTGCAATGGAGATTGTTGTCTCGTAAATATTTGAGTAGATGGAGATTGGAGATATGTGAATTTCTTCTGTGCAATGGATATTGTTGTCATCTGTACAAACATTGCACATGATTCAAATGTCTTGATTGATGTTTGTGTAACTGTGAGATGTGATATTGGTTCACCGATTTTACTTCACTAATTTGTGTAACTATGAGTTTGTGTAACTATGAGTTGTTTTTACTTCACTGATTCACATATAATTTTATACATTAATACACATAACAGTATAACACATGTGATTATTGATCTGAAAACATATCAGATCTTGTGTGCTGAAAACGTAGATGAAAACCAGATATCATTGTTAATTTTATACATTAATACACATATCATTGATTCATTGTTATTAGAACCAGATCTTGTGTGTTAAATACATACATGATGAAAACGTAGATGAAAACCAGATATTGTGTGCTGTGATATGTGATAGATTAGTGATTAGTGATCCTTCTAAAATCTACTGTGAATTTTTTATAGTGACGATGACAGATTTAATTGTATATGTAGTGAGCTGTGAACATGGATGATGAAGAACTTTGGAGGCTTGATTTTGACGATGATAGATTTAATGAAGGTGATGTTGATGTCGACGAAAATGATGTACTTGAGACCGGATCAAGAACTAAACAAGCTAAAGGCAAGCGCAAACAAGAAAAAAGTGTTGAAAAGGTTAGTGGAAAATCAATTCCAGAAAGTTCTTATGGTGATATTAAGAGAATGAAAAAGCTATTGAAGTCTGATGTCTGGAATTATTTTGAAATTCTTCCGTTAGATATGACAGATGGGATAACCAAAAATAGTTGTTTGAAGTGTAAAGCACCATATCGTTATGATGGTAGTTATAGAACTGGAAATATGAAGTGTCATTTGAACAAATGTGGAAAAGGAGATTTTAAGGACATAGGTCAAATGTTCATTGCATCAAATAGAAACATTGTTACTCTCGAAAGTGCTCAGTTTGATCCTCTAAAATTTAGAGAGTTGCTTACAAATGCTATTGTAGCACATAACTTGCTCTTCAGTTTGTTGAATATGATGGTATCAAAGAAGTTTTCAAATATCTACGACAAAATGTGCAATTGGTTAGTAGAAATACAGTTAAATCTGATGTTATGAAGAAGTACATTTCTTTGAAGGAGAAGATCATGGTGTTGCTAGGTTGTTCCCGTAGTAAGATTTGTCTAACGTCACACTTGTGGACATCTCTTACAACTGATGGTTATATATGTTTGACTGCACATTTTATTTTTGTTGATTGGGTATTGCGTAAGGTCCTCTTAGGTTTCTGCTTTATGCCACCTCCACATACTGGTAGGGCTTTAGGTGACAAAATTTATGACATGTTGGGGAGTTCGAGAATTCTTGATAAAGTATTTTGTTTGACTTTGCATAGTGCCTCATCAAATGATGTTTGTGTTGAAGGATAAGTTGCCACTTAACAATCCACATTTTTTATGCTTAAAAGTGCTTTATACTATAAGATAGCGATTCGTCACATGGATTTAGGAAATTCATTGGTCTGTCCTAACCAGGATGAATGGGCAAAGTTGGAAGCAATTGCAGATTTTTTAGGTGTTTTCTATGATTTGACTGTGATTTTTTCGGGAACGAACACTACAAGAATCTGTTGCAACAGCAACGAAACTTCCGTGTTGACGCTAACAGTTGTAGTTAAATATATGTATATTGTGTCGACAGTTTTTGTTGTCGTTATTTTTACTTATTAGGCACAATATGTTTACCATTGTTATAAGGTACATTTAGTGTTAAATTTTGCCGTCACCTTATATTTTACATGGATGAATGTGTAATGTCGACCAACACTTTATGTTAAATAACTCCGTCAGTAGCATGTGAATTTTTCATTGCAAATGTACATGTTCAAATGCAAAACGTTTTGTCGTAAATATAGTGATATAAGCAACGGTTGTTTGTCGTAACTAATCAATTTTTGTTGTCGTTAAAACATAAGTACCGGGAAAATGTAAGAATAGATTTGTGTTTCAATATATGGTCGACATTAGTATAGTCATTCAACAACAGATTTAATTGTTGTTGTCAAATAGTTTATTTAGTGACGACTATTGTTGTTGTTAAAAAATAAAATTTTCAAATTTTTTTCCCGTTCTGATTTGAAAATTCAAATTTTTTTCATTCAACAACTTATTTTTACACGATTTACAGAACCTTCTCTTATCTTCCTTTCCTTCCCTTCACCTTCCCTTCATCTTCCCTTCCTTCCCTTCACCTTCCCTTCATCTTCCCTTCCTTCCCTTCATTCAAAACGTTTTCCAAAGGATGAAGTGTCATGGAGGTGCTCGACCGACCTGTCATGGATGAAGTGTTGGAGCTGCTCAAAGTTCCATGGATGAAGGCATGCTGGAGCTGGAGCTGGAGAAGGCGACTTGGAGCTTGAGAAGTCGAGTTGGAGCTAGAGAAGTCGAGTTGGACCTGTAGAAGGCGAGCTGGAGCTCGAGAAATGCTGGTTCTCCGATGCCTTCACCATTGATGAAGTGTCTTGAAACAATCGGCCATGGATGAAGCCATAGATGATGAAGTGACGATATATGGATGAATAATCCAAGGATGAAGAAGGAGGAAGAAGCCTTGGATGAAGAAGCCATGGATGAACACAAATAATTTAAAATCGGACAACAAAATCGCAGAAAAAAAATCGACCAACAACAACCTGAGTCCGCTCTAACATCGGAAAAGTGTTGTCATCGTTCATCTGTGTTTAACAACAACCTGATTCCGCTGTAAAGTTGTACATGCTAACAGCGGCAATCCTTTTACAACGGCAAATTGTCGACGTATAGACCTTTAACGACGGGGGCTACCGCGACGGAGATTTTGTCGCTGTCCAGACTTAACAACGGTATTTATGCAGTTAGCAACGCATTTTTGCCGATGTGTATGCTCGAGTTTCTTGTAGTGGAAGTATCCTTCTGCAAATTTGTACTTCCCGTTGATGTTTGTTATCAATTACACATTCAAGAAAAATTATGACGGTGAGCGCTTGTTCATGAGAGGTATGGTTGATCGTATGAGGTCCAAATTTGATAAGTATTGGACGAACTACAGTGTCATTTTGGCAATTTCTATTATTTTGGACCCTCGATACAAGTCTGAGTTTGTCGAGCTTGCTTGTAAAAGGTTGCATGGTGAAGAGTATGGGGTCGTTGAAGCTTAAATGATTCGGTCTAAGTTGTATGAGTTATATAATGCGTATATGGATAAGTCAGTTGAAGCATCTTCTTCTTTACAGAATAAATCTCAGGCTGGTAAAAAGGGGCGTTCAACCTTTTCTTACATTGATCAAGTGTTGCATCATTCGACCGCTGGAGGCAATGTGCTCAATGTAAGTTCTTAATTCTATTATTTTTCCTAATATTTCAACTATTTTATATGTTTCTTAATATGTGTTGTAGGAATTTGATGATTTAAGATCCAGCAGTCAATCAACTCAAAAATCGCAACTTGATCGATATTTGGAAGAAGAACTACTTGATAGGAAGAAGACTTTGAATGTTCTTGATTATTGGCATGGGGAATCGAATCGATTTCCTATTCTTTCAGCTATGGCATGTGATATTTTCAGCATCCCTATTACAACAGTTGCTTCTGAATCAACATTTAGTATTAATGGTCGTGTTCTCTATCAATACAGGAGTTCGCTCAAGCCGGAAACTGTGGAAGCTATTATGTGTACTAGAGATTGGATTGAAAACGAGACAAGTAATATCTATAATCTTTTTAAATTTTAGTTTCTTACTGTTTTATGATTATATATATGACAAATATATGTTTGCATAGAAGAAGATGAAAAAACAAATTTGGAGCAAGAGATTGACGATTTTATCCCGAATGAGGAAGAGTCACACGCAAGAAACTTGAAATTATGTGTAGTTTGAATTTAGATATTTTTGGTTGGAATTTGGATTTTTCTTAGTGTGTTTATTTTGAAGAAGTTTAAGACATGGTACATTGGTACTTCGATCATTGGATGTATGGTGTATTGGTGTGTTATAAGTGATGTCTTATGTGAATTGTGATGAGTATTTCAGTATTTCATGTGAAATGAGTGAGAGCAAGCATTACTTTCTACCATATTTTGAAATGGATGCAATTATTTGATTATTGGGTCATATATTCATCATTTAGTGGTAGTTCTATTATTCTCTTCTGGACGGGTCGGTCGGGTTCGGGTCACACAATCTGATCCGTGACAAACAATGGGTCGGGTCGGGTTGCCTCGTGAAGTACATCGGACCGGGTCGAGCCCGGCGGGTTGACCCGAATTGACAGGTGTAGAATGACCCCCCTCACTCGTGAAAGGGCTAGTGGGAAAAACTGGTTTTAGGGATCAAGTGGGAAATTAAATTTTACAGTTGTACAGCATTTAATAAACAAAGCAGTATAAGACTATACAACCCTCCTCCCACAGCATCCCAGCTTGTTGACCAACCCTGCAAGAGAACAGAGCCAGCCATTAATTACAACGTCCGTTCCTTTTCATTTGATGCAAGAATAAGTGCTGTTCATCAATGGACTCATCAAGGTAACGTACATCTGTTTCCTCAATTTTTTGGTTTTTCAATTTTTCGTTACGCTTATCTGAAAATGTTGTAGTGAGGAACATTATGAGGATTCTGGATCAAAGAGAAAAGCAAAGATTGAACGCATGATGATTCCGTACAATTATGTCAGTTTCGTGAAAGATGCAGATATAGCATTTGACAGTTCCTCGCGTGAGTCAATCTTGGATCAGCTTTACCATGGGGTTGTGCTAAACGAAGGGAAGAAGGTAAAACAAACATGACATGCTTGTTCTTCTCAAATTCATCATCACAAAGAAACTACGGATTCAGTATTCTATTACTGCAGAAATACTGGATCGACAGAGTCTCAAACAACAACTGCTTCATGATCTTTCCAAGAGCTTTAAACATATGTCACGGGACCAACGAATCATACTGGAGATGGGAGTCTATAGAAGAAACAAGGTTTAATTCTCGAACCATTTGTAGCCAATGGTTGAAATTCATTCTTCAATCTTTATTTGAACTGGGTTTCCAATTCAACTATTCAGCTTCTAGACAGATTCTTAATCTCCATGCTCAATTATTTCTTTAATAATTTTCAGAAATGGAGCTCAAGTGGAGATGGCTGTTTTGTTAGACGTTTGCTGGCTAGAAATCAAGGGTACATTCCGAACAATCGCGCTCTCCCCAGGAACATTATACGAGGTTGCCTTTGTTGTAAAAATGAGAGAAACCAAGAATGGATGGAACAGTTTGGTGATAGTCGAGCTCACTTTACCAGATGGAAAATGTCAGACATCCAAAAGGTTCCTAGGGAACATCAGGATAGATGATGATTGGGCAGATGTTTTGGTCGGTGAGTTCACAATGTCGGCAACTACCGTGGGGGAGCTTGCATTTAGTCTCAGTGAAACCACTGGGCAATGGAAGAGCGGGCTTGTGATTAAGGGTGTTATTCTTCGCCCCAAAAGAAAAGGAATTCGATTCTATATTAAGGACAAATGATGTCCGGCCTTTCAGTTCATGTAATGTTGCAGTATGAAATAAACACCACTTTACTTCTCTCTCTTAAGCTTGTGATTTGTGAATACTGGAAATAATATCTGCATTTGTTTAGCTTTTAGGTCGTAAATTTAAAATATTCGGGAATATAATAATGATGGGGTGATGCAAGAACGGTAGATCCTTCAGTCTAAACTGTAGGGCGGCATGGCATCACTGACATCATTAGGTTTTCCAACCCTGAGCATCTCTATACATATAGAGGGAATGGTTTGGGCCAGTATCTAATACTGAGCTTATTAGAATGAGCTCCCACTAATGGGCGACTCAATTCCCCAAAACCAACATCTCCCACTCGCACAAAGTGGGGGGGGAGGGGGGCGCTCATTCATTAAGCCAGCACCAGGAGAACGAATTCCCCTTATAAAGTAAAGTCACATACGATGTAGCAGCCGTGAGACCGGCAGGCACAACGAGCAAGGTGCTAGGCATCTGTTACGAGTTGCAGCGACTCGCGGATCTCGCACCAGCAGTGGAAATGTGCATGGTCATGTAATCTTTCTCCAGGTCTGACCGCACAAGGATCTTTCAGACCTATATATATATTGCGCCCACAACCGCAGCCGACGCCACAGTTGGTGGCCACCTAGTGGACCTATAATGACCATCCTTTTCCCACAAAACCATCAGCACAATTCAACTCGTTTTTCTAGAACCGGGTCCAAGGTACTTGTGAGCGCACCCATCGAGAACGGACTTAGATAGCAAACATTGAACATAACCTCAAGTCTCTGTTCAGAGTAATGAGGGTACGTACCCGGCTCTTACGCAAAGAGCTCTAGGTCTCACACGACTCCGAGTTAAGATCATATCTCGGGTCATACCCATGGTCGGTTTGGGGTGCGCCGCAGTATGGAACGCGCGCTACAGCATATCTACTCTCCCACGGAGCATATGTCCCAATGTTGTACACATGTCCATCAGGTACACAAAGTACCCGAACCAAAAGTCACAAAGACTCCCATCCGACCCCTGAGTGGATTGATAAACCATAATTTGTCGTACTGCGAAATCAGATAGTTCCCAACACAAAGCCCTTTCTGGTCATCCCAACAGACTTTCAGAACTAGGAACTATCACCAGCCTCACCTAGCCACAAAGGCATAGAAGCTATCACCCGTGTGATAGGGTGAGCTAATCTACTTTGACATATTTCAATAAACAATCACAGTAAGAACACACAAAACACTCAAACTGTGAAAACATTCATACTCAAATATAATTTAAGTTAAAGAACATTGTATGGGAAATAAAACCAATGAAGTATATCAACTAAGTCTACACAATCCTAGAGACTACACATGCCCCACTTAAAGATTCCTTCTTAAAGGTTGGAGAGACAGTCCACAACCATCTCATCCGTAGACAAGTACTTCAAACTCATCACCTTGTGTCTAACCATGTCTATAACATAGTTTCGCTTGATATCTACTTGTTATGACTTGTAATGATACTTGGGTTTATATATCACGGAGATTGCGACTCCAATGACTCAGCAATCAATCCGGAAGTCTCTTCAGCCATACAACCAACTGAGTGGTCCACACAAGACTCACAAATTAGGCTTTAATGACGATCAACACAATGCGCGACTGCTTCTTGCTCATCCACGATATGACGTCATCAGAGAGCAGAGCATAAAGTCCGATGTGGGTTTTCTCTCATCAAAGTCACCACCATAGCCCGCATCGTTATACCCAGTCATCCAGAGATTCTCGCATCTCTAGCAAGTCTCTAGCAGAGAGCATGACGATACCCTTAAGATATCATATGATCCTATTTACTGCGTACCATTTCTTCAATTCGGGTTCAGCCTGGTACCTACATACCATGCTGACTGCATGATAAATATTAGGCCGAGTACACCCTATTGCGCACATCAGGCTTCCGACTGCACTTAGCGACATAATTTAATTTATTTATCTGGTCCATATATCCATTTTGAGATGTTGATCTATGTAAAATGGAGTTTCAATTGGTTCGCAGTTACTCATGTTGAACATTTCCAACACTTTGTTTATGTAGCTTTCCTGTGAAAGCCAGAACTGCCTCCTACGGCGATCTCTCGAGATCTAAATCTCAAGGATGTGTGCCGCCTCACCCATGTTCTTCATCCCAATCAGATAAGACAATCAGGCCCTTACCTGTGTGAGGAACTCCAAGCTATTTACAGCTATGAGTATGTCATCTACATATAGAGTCAAACACAAAGTTCGATCTAGACCCATTTGGCGTATGCGCATTGATTCTCATCCATCAAGAAAAATCCATTTTCCACGATCAAATCATGAACTCTGTGGTACTACTGCATAAAGAACTGTTTCAGACCATAGGTCAGTTTGCACACTAAATGCTCATGGTATTTCTGCACAAAGCAGTCAGACAGTTTCATATAGATCTGTTCTTCGAACTCACCATTGAGTAAGACGGTCTTAACGTCTATCTAGTGCAGTTCCAAGTCTAGACTCACTCCAATAGACATAATCTTAAGAACCCATTTAACTCTATTACTTTGTGTCCTCTCGAAGGTCGACCAATGCCCAAACACCGATCTTCCTTATAGATTCCATCTAGTCCAAAGTGTTCATCTCATCTTCCATTACTTTCATCCATTCTTCTTAGAAGGTTCCACTGAGAGTTTCTCTAACATTTTATGGCACAATAACCATATTGTCAGATAGTAGGGTGTTTAGTTCTCCATCACCTTCGAATGCATATCATCGGAAGGAAAACTTATGTTCTAGCCCACGGCCTAAGAACTCACTACTACCAGGGTATGACCATGATCACTCCCACTGAGAATGAGATCCTTAATGCTCCCACTGTCAACAAGATCATCAAGAGCGGAATCTGTTCCATGCGCTTCAGCAGGCGATGAATCCGGCAGACGACGAACTGGTTCATCATCTGCGGTTTCAACTCTCCCACTAGAATTAACAGGTGTCTGCTCAACTTGATCTTGAATCTCATATAGATATCGATCCAAATCAATCTCTCCCTTCTTAGGAAATTCGTTCTCTACAAACGTTACGTCTCTTGATTCGATCTCGGTAACACTCCCACTCTCCTGCTCGGCTATAAACACATAACCCTTGGAGGTATTAGAGTAACCAAAAATACTATTCTTTCCTCTAGGTCCAATCTTTCCCAAACTTATTTGAGAAATGATGGGTGTAAGCGGCACACCCCTATGGGCGCATATGGTGAAGGTCCAAAACTTATTCCAGTCCAAAACTCATATGAAGTGGAGTTAACCGTTTTCGTCGGCACATGGTTCAAGATGTAGGCAACAGTCTCCAAAGCATTTTCCCATAAGGAAATCAGCAATTGAGTCTGCACCATATCGACCGAACCATTTTAAGGAGTGTTCTATTGTGCCTCTCTGCAAAACTATATTTCTGAGGGGTGTAGGGGATTGTCAACTGATGAATGATCCTTTTTTCATTACATAAACCGTTAAATTCTGCTATAAGGTACTCTTCTACCACAATCAGGGTGGAGGGCATTTACCCTCCTATCTAACAGGTGTAATCATCTATAAATGTAATAAAAATTTGCCCTCCGTGCCGAACCCTAGCACTAAGAGGGTCACAAACATCAGAATTGATGAATTACAAGGGAAATTCAGCTCTAGGTGCCTAACCAAAAGGCATTCCGGTAGAATTTTCTGCTAGACAACTTACACAAGTAGACGACTCCACTTGTGGAATGTAGGACAACAAACACCAATGGGCTAGCCGCTGCATTCTATGTTGACTTCTGTAGTCAAGTCTAGTTTGTCTTTCATTCATATCGCAAACATATCCGCGAGTAGAAGAAAAAACATGAAATTATTATTATTGCCTGAATCCAAATCCGAAACAATAAATCCACCAGAAATAATACTAAAGCCAAACGAAGTTGAACCTAAAAACAATTGGACGGAAGATTCATGAAAAGATAATATAAAACCGAGTTTCATTAATCCTAAGACTGAAATAACATATCGGCGAATCTGCGGAGCATAGAAGATATGACATCAGACTAAAACTCTACCGCCGCACAAGCGCAGCTCACGAGTTCTAATCCCTTCGACTTCAACACGAAAGTTGTTGTCGATGTAAATCCACCTAATCTCACGCGGGACTCTGGCACTCTACGAAAACGTTACGATCCTTGGCGATGTGATTTGTCGATCCTGAATCCAAAATCAACAAAGGACATGACTCAGTCAACTTACCGTACTAGAAACACAAAGTTCACTAAGTAGCCAACAAGACATCCAGTTCACACTCAGGAACATTTTCCTAGGTGTAGTTCGTACTCAACCAAACTTCCGAAAGGATACTAAGGACAATCCTAAATGTTTGCTATACCAGGACTAGATCTCCCTACCAAGGTAATCTATCCTATGCAAGTAAGGTAACAAACACACGGTTCAATACACACACATATATATATTGAGATCTTTCAAAAATAATTAAATTTGGGGCTAATTTTTAATATTCAAAACTTTGAGGACTAAAGTCACCCTAACCAAAAGTTTGGGGGATCAAAATCACCATGAATAAAAATTTGGAGACCAAAGTCTCAACAAATAAAAATTCAAGGACTAAAGTCTCAACAAAAGTAATTAACATGTTAGACCAATTTTCACACACTATGCTGGGATTTCAACAATCACAACCTATTCAATTCTACCAGTCATGGAGTCAAGAGTCAATCAAATAAGGTAAGACAAAACTATCTACCCTGCAGAAAACACAAAGTAAACCAGGGAACTCAAAGAACTCACATAGCGTTCTACCTATCACGTCATGCATCATTAAACATTATAAGGCTCTCCACGCAATTAAATTGATCTAACAGTTAATTTAATTAGCCCAAAATAATTATTAATGAAAGGGTCCAGGCACAATTACCGGATATAACAAACCACTAAGACCCACTAAGGATCCAGGATCAGAACCAAATTCGTTTCAGACCAATTCAGGTAGCCCAAAGCCTCTGAATGAGCTCAGACCGGGTTGAACAGCTCTCAGCCGTACAAACTGGACTGAACCGGCCCAGTCAACCTCTGCCAACCGGTCCTGGCCGAACCGGCCTGTCGATCGATCCGGACTGAACCGGTCCAGTCTCACATTTCAGACCGGACTGGATTAAAATTGATATGGTCCAACGTATTAGACCAGACAAGTCTTCTTCTTCCTGTGGAAGGGGGCAGCTAGGGTTTCTGAAACCTTAGCCACCGCCCCTTGTGGCCGTCTGCCACCGCAAGGGCCAACCACCGTGGTTGGCCCTCTCTCGCCTGGGGTCGGCCACGATGGCCGAACCCCTCTCGTGTAGCACCTCCGATCCTTCTTCCCGACACCAGCCACAACGTAAGGCGGCTGGGTCTCGCCGACGCAGCCACAGTGGGTGCGTCTGGCTCGGAATCGACGCTGCTACAGTGGTTGCGTCTGGCTCGGGCCAACGCAGACACTGTGGCTGAGCCTGGCTAGGGCCGACGCAGCCACCGTGGCTGCGCCTGGCTGGGACCGACGCAGCCACCGTGGCTGCGCCTGGCTAGGACCGACGCAGCCACCGTGGCTGCGCCTGGCTGGGGCTCACGGCGAGCGTCCGATGGCGATCGACAACCACGGTTGGTCGTTGTGATCGGACTGTCGGCGACTTGAGCGAGAAAACCTTTACAAAATTCGACAATTCAGAAATCAACCTACTATGGCTCTGATACCAATGTTGGAATATGTACAAAAATGCAATCGTTTAGGCACAACATTAAACACATATTTAAGTTACCTCCTTGAACGATTGACTTAGTGGAAGCAGATCTGTCTGAGGTTGGAATCACGATCTTCCAGACGGGAGGTCATGCCACGGGTTAACGAGCAGTGACCTAGGTTTCGACTACTTGCCTCAGTCTAAACTTTAGGGCGGCAGCGTATCACTGACATCATTAGGTTTTCCAACCCTGAGCATCCCTATACATATAAAGGGAATGGTTTGGGCCAGTATCTCATACTGGGCTTATTAGAATGAGCTTCAACTAATGGGCGACCCAATCACCCAAAACCAACATTAATTTTATTGTAATTAGGTCTAAAACAAACTTAAAGTATAAGTAGATAACTTACTCGCATTTTGTGCAGAATATACAAATATATTTGTCTTAACGTTATATAAATATAGTATAATATAAAGTTTAAATTATTAAATGAATTTAGTAAAAATAAGTAACGTTTAAATTATTAAATTAATTTAGTAAAAATAAATAACGTTTAAATCATAGTTATCAGAACCGGACCGACCATCGAACTGACGAAGAGGCCGGTTCACGGTTCAGCTGGTCCAACTAGGTTCAGTGTGCGGTTAACTATTCACAAGGGAAAAAAAACTGAAAATACATAAATAGTCTCAAACACAAACATAATTACCTCAAACTACATAGTCTCACACACACACAAACTACATAGTCTCAATATCAAACACATATTACTCACAATTCTCAAACACAATACACAATAGTAGTGAACCGGTTTAACCAATTGGGTTAAGCCAATTGGTTTGTGCAAAACCAAAAAACGGAAACGAAAAAAAGGCTGAAAAAACCGGAAAAAAAAATTGGCTAAAAAGTGAACTAGAAAACGGTCGGTTTTTATTAAAATGACGGTTTTCCAAAAACCACCCGATTCAACCCCGTTCAAACACTGTTCATTTGTAAAACGGTCTTTTAACTGAACCAAACCAGACAGGGGTCCGGTTCCCGGTCAGATCGCCGGTCCGGTCCGGTTGTGATAACTATGGTTTAAATTATTCTATTTATATAAATATAAATATAATATAGTATAAATATAAATAACGTTATATAAATATAGTATAATATAAAGTTTAAATTATTCAATTTATTTTTTTGTATATAACGTTTATTATTTATAATATATTCATTACATACACTACGGGAGAGGGGCAAAATAGCGGGTAAACATCACGGCTCAATGTGTATAGAGCCATGATAAATGAAATTAAATTCAATATCACGGCTCAAATGATAATGAGTCGTGGTTACGTTAATTTAACTGCTCAATACACTGAGTCGTTACCTTTATCACGACTCAAATTGGGGTTGAGCCGTGATAATACATATTTTTTTTTTTTTCGGCCCATTTATCACGATACAAATTGGGCTTGAGCCGTGATAATACTTAATTTTTTTTATTCTGGTCATTTATCACGGCTCAAATTGAGGTTGAGCCGTGATATAAACATTATTATCCATTTATTTCACTTTCTCGCCCAGTCAAATTTCTTACTGCACATGCCTCCCATGCCTCCCATGCCTCCCATTGCCCAATGTACTGCTGCTAAAAGGACGAAGGTGCTCAACACTGCCCAACATTATTTCACTTTATTGAATATTTTTTTTTTCCTTTGGTCAAGGAAGGAAGACCACCGAAGGAAGGAAGCTCCGACTTGCAGTGAAGCGGTGGCTCGATTCTGAGGCGTCATTTCCGGCGGAGGGCGTGAAGCGGTGGCTCGATTATGAGGCGTCGTTTCCGGCGGCGACGTTCAGTTGCGGCCTCCTCCCCGGTGGAGGGCGTCAAACGTTCTACGACGCGAAACAGAAACCGAAGAGGCCACTCCCCACCTCAGCCACCTGCAGAAGCGGCGCACAAACCCTAAAAGACGTCATTGGCACGGCCAAGCAACGGAACTTGAAGTCCAAACCGCCGGAGAAGCCTGTCTCGAAGTCGAGCAGACAAGACGGAGAGAACCGAGCCCAACCAGACACTCTGGACAGCACCGGACGGATAATGGATTTTCCGCCACCCTTCCCGTACGCACCTACGACCACCTCATCCCTGCCCTGACGGAGCTACGCGATGGCCACCCCTCACGAAGGCGTTCTCGGGTCGGGTCGACATGATATTAAAAGTGCAGAACAGGCCACGCACCGTGGCCCGGTTCGAAGAGTACTAGGTTGGGTATAGTTGAACGAGAGAGCTGAGACAGACGCACGGGGAAGAAGAAGATGCAATTAATTATTTTTTTTTTAAAGTACATATTTTGGACGGCTCAACCAAAATAGCCGTCCAAAATAAAAAATAAAAAAATAAAATTATTTGTCACGGCTAAATCCAAAAGCGCCGCCATAATTATTTTGGCGGCACTTTTGGTTTTGGGCCGGGAATTATCACGACTCATTTTATATTGAGCCGTGATAATTGTCCTGACACATTGTATTATGGCTCAATTGAAATTGAGCCGTGATAAATTAACGACTGGATATTTCAGCCGTTAAAAATACATTTTTTTAGCCGGTAATGACCATTCGTCCCGTAGTGACATGTGTTAAATTCATTTAGTAATAGAACTGTAAAATAAATATTTATAAACATTTTATTTATTGTTACTTAATTATTTCTTATTTTTCTTTTATTTTTTTTCTTAATTAAAAATATGTGAAAACTATATACACAAATATAACTTAATAAATTATATATACATATACCCTATTTAGAATACTATTAGTTTTTTTACATAAAAGTTACTTCAAATATAATAATAATTACTAAATAGAAATATTAAATTATTATTTTAAAAACAATTATGAAAAGTATCATTTTAATTTTATAAGTATAAATACATAAATGAAAATTTAACATGCGTATTTTTATACTTAATTTTAAAAAATACAATATTATTGTTTATAATTTTCTTTTCATAAATTTTCCTCAACAAACATGATTATGTACACATTTAAAACTTTTGTTTAAAATTTGATTTCTTTTTAACTTTTTTTTTGTTTTAAATTTAGAAATCAAATAAATAGTTATATATTCTAATTCCTGATAAAAAGATATTTACATTTACTATCTATTTAGTTTAGTTTTTAATTAAATTAGTTACTATTGTTTATCATTTTTTCCATTATAAATATTATGTATTTTCAACACTTAATTCATTTTTTAAGTTTCTTAGGCTAAAAAACTATAATTATAATTTAATTATATTGACTTACATATATATTACATGCAATTTATATATAAAAAATCATGTTTATCATTTAGTTATTTAAAATAATTTTGAAAATTACAAAAACAATTGTAGTGTTTTCATTCTTCTTTATTTATTTCACTCTTAATTTTTGTGTAATTTTCCAAAGTAAATTATTAGGTGCAAAACTTGCAGTTTAGTATATTTTGAAGGCAAAATTTATTTTGACATACTTATAAATGTAACATTTTAAAAAAAAAATTAATGTGGAGTTTTTGATTAATTTTAGAGTGTCCATGTGGATGTGAGAAAATGATGATATGGATGTAACTTAATTTGTTTTGGGGAAAAGTATGAAAAAGATGTAACATGTTTGCCCAAAGTTGTGGATGCGGCCCATTGTTTGTTTGTGATGTAATATGTTTGTTGGTGTAGGTTTTTGATGAATTCCGTTTGTGTCCGTCAAAAAAGTCCGTTAGTTGCCTCCATGCGTTGCACGTGAGTTTCGGTGCGTGTGAAAAGAAAAAGATGCCCCTTAGTACTTCACCTATTATAACAGTCTTCTCCCCCGTTGAATCAATCTGTTTATTCTCCAAAAAAATCTATTTATAGCAGCTTAGTTTCCCGAAGTCTTCGGCCCTTCATTGTTGGATCTCCAAGCTGGTCGCCGAGGAAGAATGGGACCGCAGTACTCAGGCAGCAGTACACCTAGCTCGAACTCGAAGTCGACCGTAGAGTACCCGAACTGGAGTTACTATTGTGGGTTCACGACACATGCTAAACCCGCATCGACATGGAAGAATTTCATTCGCATGTTCTATGGGTGTCCCAATTACAAGGTTTGTTTGCCGATTCGTTTTGTTTGGAAGCTTAATTTTGAATCCCTAATCTTGAAAATCAGTCATTTTCGAAGCCCTAATTTGGTGTATTTCTGTTGAAGAACCACGGTTGTAGCTATTTTGAGTGGTGTGATCCGCAAATGTGCATATACGGACGGAGGGTCGTGAATAAATTTCGAGATATACATGTCAAGATTGAAAGCGAAGTGGTTCTTGTACGAAGGAGGGAGAAGATGTTGATTACTGCTGTTGGTGTTCTTGCGGTACTGCTGTTTGCTGTCATCCTAAAACTGGTCATTGGGTGAACGTGTTTTTGTAGTTGTATTTGAAAGACTTATGTTTGTGGGTCAGGGTGTTTTAAGTTAACTATGTTTATGTTGTCTTAATACCAGATGACCTATGTTTTGTAATTGTTGGTATTTGAAGAAACAAGTCTGTCCACTAGTTGAGAATAGATGTACTATGTTTTGAGTGATAGGACAAAAAGTGATCGACTAAATCCAAATGACATTCCACCTGCAATTAAAAACCTGTCCCACAACACATACACATTCCAGACAACTTCAACAGAACCAAGTACTTCAAGTATGCAGACAACGTACATAATCCAGACAACCAAGTACATCAACAAAACTAACCTAAACAATACCAAGTTCATCCTAAACATAAAACAAAACCTAATAATGTTCACAAAACGAAAGTTAACGCCTCAAACTGACAGCATAACCAACAGTATGAGTCATTCCAAAATGGCATCCAAAATAAGTCATATTACGTTAGGTCTTGAAATCACGGAATATCTTCATTGAGTCAGATATTTTGTGTACTTGCTTGACTTGAAACGAGGGGAACTCCTCGGCGGCATTGTCGACTTCTTAGGAATAGTCTTCTTCTTCGGTGTGATGGTCTGCAACGGCATATCAACTGGCACGAGAGCTCGACAATCAGAAAGTTGTGGGCATATCAACTTGCACAAGGGATCCCAGTCAAACTCCATTCCAGACAGCTGCATACTCTGGTGTTGATATCTATGGTGTACTGGTGTTGTGTACCCACAAGCACTTCGTACTCACCCTGACCCGCGTATAGTACACTCATCCCTCTTGAAGCATCCTTCTTTTTCTTGATCTTTTCGAGAACATTGCTAAATAGCAACCCTTCGTGCTTGCTAGTCTCTTCCCTCCTTGTAGTGAAACTATTCATGACGATCCTTCGCAAGGTTTCCATAAGGGTTATTGGAGGCTTATCCCGAGCATCCGTATTCTTCGCATTCCAGCTCTCTGCGACATTATTGACGACTAAATCTATTTTTGAATCTGGATGAAATTCGTACCTCCACCATGTCTTTGTGTCTGTCTTGTCCAAGTACTCCCATGCAATCGGAAAGTGCTGTTTTAGGTAGTCCATGTGCGCCTTGTGCCTATGCAAATTGTACGAACAAGGCGCTGCCCAAAAATGTGACTTCACTCCAGCGTCGTTATGTTTGGAAGCCAACATGTTTTGATGAATGTGCCGCGCACAAAAACGATGCTTCGATGCAGGTAGGATCTCCTCTACTGCAGTTATTAAACCCTAGCAAACATGTTTCATCAAAACTTTAGAATTTCAAACATGTTACAGCAACTGTTTAAAAACTTCAAACAAAACACATAATATTTTTGAATTATAACAACGTAATACATAAAATATTTAAAAAGTGCAGACGTAATATACCTTTTGTCGATCTGACATGACGATCCAAGGACCCCCCATCACCAAGGTCTGTCTTAAAGATGTCCAGGAACCACGTCCACGACTCTCTCGTTTCAGCTTCTACCCACGCATAACATAGAGGGAAGACTCTATTGTCAGCATCCCGAGACACAACACTTAGCAGTTGTCCCCCATCCAGGCCTTTCAAGTGACACCCATCCAACCCAATGAAGGGTCGACAACCAGCTCTAAACACTTCCATATATCCCTTTAAATAGACGTACATACGTTCAAATTTTGGTCTTAAAGGGTTCGGCACCGGATCAACCTGTATGTAAACCGAGCTTCCTGGGTTATGCATCATCACTGTCCCAGCGGAGTCTCTTAGGCATTCAAACTGCCATAATCTATCGCCACGTAGCTTCTCTCTCGCTAATCTTATACCTTCATAGATATTCCATCGCTTCACTTTGAAGTTGAATCTTTTTTGAATTTCATCAGCTATGGTCGCACTTCGTACCTTCGGTTCGTTCCTAATCAACTCCATGAAGTTCTCGCATATCCACTTACCACCAATCTTCTTGGTGTGGAATGCTCGACCGCATGAGTGCTCCTCCACCAACTTGCGTAACTGAAAAGTCGCTTGTTGAGGAACACGAACCGCACAGCACTTAAAGCCACAGTTGGACTGTTTGCAACGGAATTCTACTCGTTTGGGACCATTTGATCCCTTCAATTCCATCTCATACCCCTCTTGGATGCTATGTCCAACCATGTAATCCCTAAACGCCTTCGCATCTACGAACTTCATACCAAGTTTCAGCTCGTATTTTTTGGTGGGTTGACCCAACTCCGTATTCACTTCTTCATCAATAACTCTTGTCCTATGTCCGCTTGTCATGTCGTCTTCCATGTCTGAATCTGGGGGAGTCCTCAAGGTGTCGCTCGGACAGTCATGCTCAATATTTAACATTTCAACATCTATGTTCACCCCAATACGTGCTGCAGTATCGCCCCACTCACCTTCCATCGCACTAACTAAGTCAGGTATATCACCTTCAGCGGCTTTACGTGTTCTGTGTCACTGCCCATCTGTTTGAGCTCGGTTTGGTGACGTTTCATCATCCTCATCATCATCGGTGTCATCCTCCTCTTCACCCTTTTTGGCTTTCCAATTTGGGTCGGAAATTCTCTCGGAGTCGGAAGACATCTTTTCCGAAGCAATACTCTCTACCATAGGTGCTTTTCCTTTCGCTTTCTCGCTCAAACGTTGCTTGTTCAGTTCAGCTATTCTTGCGGATGCCATCCTTCTTCAATTTGCAATTTTCTTCAACAATGTGTTGTTGCGGAGTTCTTCAAACCATGGATCTTTAAGACATGCTTCCTCATCAAATGGTGGAAGCACATACAAATTCACCTCCCGCACACCTTGTTGTTTCTCCTTGATTAGTGCAACATCTTCATCGCTACATAACACTTCAATGTCCTTTTTCGGATCTCCATTCGGTGGCACGTATGCTATCACACCATCACTCTTCAAACCATAATACTCAAGTAGAACCGCCACATTGAAGTACCAAAAGCAATGGTCCATCAAGTCCGTCAAGCATACCGTGCCCTTGTAAACACCGTCAACCCAATTACCATCATAGTGGATTTGAAGAAACCACTTACCCTCACTTGAAGTAGACATTCTGCAAACAAATAATCACACACATAAACAAACATCAACATTCGGTCATTACACAAACAAAACACATAAACATTCGGTAATGTCACAAACAACACACACATAAACAGCGTTGTAATTAAACATATCAGATTTATATACAAGGCTAACGTAACTAATTAATTTTTCAACAACATTCGTTTTCGTTTTTGTCAACTTTGCCAATGTTCAAAATTTTCATGCAGGACACAAATTGGAGGGTGACTTTCGACTTTTATACACTTGAAACTGAACATGGGGTAGTTACCTCTGAAGATTATCTTCGATTCGTGAAGGGATCGCACCAAAACGAGCAGTCGCGCCGATTCGGTTTCAAACGGACAGCCTATTCTTCCGCCTTCTTCAAATTGAAGAAATTGCAGCACCTACCGCAGCAACTCCTTCACTTACTGTCTTGAGGCGACCTTCAAAAACGCAGCAGCAACTCCGATTACAAGTCTTCAAAGCAACAAATCCGATTTTAGGGTTTGGGGATTTCTTTGGTCTTCGGTTCTTGAAACTGATGGGATGGGGAGTTCATCGGTTTTTGAAACTGAAGTGGTGCTATAGAGGTGATATGTTTTTGGGGAGAGAGACCGGTTCGGTCTTAGAGAGGGAAACGGTTCGGTTCGCAAAGAATAAAGGAGGGAATACATAGAGGGTAGTTTGGGTATTTTCGTTTTTGGTTATTTCAACGTTCAAATTATATGTCACGTGAGAAGCACATGTTAACTTTTAACGGATAAATTAACAGAAAATCTAACGTTTCTTCAAAAACCAACAGAAGTAAACGTTTTACATCAAATACACGCGGCCCAAAACAAATTTCATCGATTACCATTTTGGGCAAACATGTTACATCTTTTTCATACTTTTCCCTTTGCTTTTACATGGACCAATCAAATTAAATTATTGTAACACTATGATAGAGAAAATTTTGCTAAAAGTTTACTTGTCAAAATTATAAGATACTTACTCACCATAATATAGATATATGTATGTGTGTGTGTCCCAACATTTATTACCAGGCACTCTAACAAGCACCCACATAAAGACAAGTATCCAAACAAAGACAAACATCCTCAAGGTCTCACCCTAGTTTGAGCCTTAGGGAAAAAAGCATTTGAGTCGATTATTCTAATAGGATTCGCAAACCTCGCTCTTAGAATAATAATTCTATGCATATTCCGCTTGATATAGACAAGATTATCACTCATACGGATTTACCTTTTACTAAGGGATAAAATTATGCCTAACACTCCAACACATGGCGAGACATATGAAAAGCCCCTTAACGGTACGAGACTCAACGTTAAATATTTTTACCAAAAAAAAAACGTTAAATATCAATTTTAAGGTTCCACCAGTATAAATATCATTTCACATCCATCTCTGCATTAATTTACATTCTCTTTCCCTAAAGTTGGAAATGTCAGACCGATAACATTGAGACACTTGTCGATTTAGATATGCTTCAAGAACAGTCTAAACGACACACACATATCCACAAGTCGGTTGCAACGCAGCGTTCTTGTTTTCCCAAGAAGCACGAACACAAGAAGTACCAAGTACAACAGTACAATCAACATGTGCACAACTTTGTTTCTCTAAGCCGATCGATCAAGCGTTCTTCATCCTCGGCCAAGTTGAAGAGTTATGACAAGATGCTGAAGGAGTAAAGGTGGAAGTTATGACAACCTAAGAGACAAGGAATCACATGTGTTTGTCCCCTCCTTGATTGCGATTTAAATCCCTACTGATGCGGTGGAAAGATTCGATTCTTGAGTACAACAGAGTAGATGACCTAGCCTGACACATTAACAAACAGGAAACTTCCTTCCTAGGAAGAGGTGCTACGATAGCCACGTTACTATTCCTCTCAAAACTATCACGTATAAACTCCACATGGTTCTTCATATAACTGTCAACGTATGTTCGCTCTTAGGAGAACCACACGTTGAAACTCATAAAGAGACACATGGTCAAGTGTTACTTACTACTAAAGAAGTGTGGTGGCCTTGAACAACAAAGCAGGAGTCGGGCGAGACTCTAGCTCTTTTCTATGGTCAACTCCACAAAAATGTTAGCAAGATAGACCAACATATTGGGAATTGTGAAATATGTCGCATTTTTCTCTCGAGTCTCAGTCTCCAGAACAAGGCCACTAAAAATCTAAGAAACAGTTATCACGTCAAGGACATCAGAACACTAGAAGAGGTAGTCATTAGACTTAGAACGACAAACGTTGTAGATAATTCTCCCACACTAGCACGAGAGACTAAGTGGATCGAGAATGGGAAGGAGAGAAAAATGGGCAGGACACCAAGACTCAACGGGAGCTCAAACCACAAAGGGAAATACGTGATTATTTAACCTTTCACAAAAGGGAAGTCTCAACGGCTACAACCGAACTGAAAAAGTAGTCGCTGACAAGGCTCCCGATTGTAAGAAAGAACGACGTGCGCATGAATCATGATGTGAACAACTCTTGTTAGTACCTCAAAGGAAATGGCCACAAGACCAACGATTGCATAAGTGTTGAAGACGTATATAGTAGACTTGATTCAGAAGGGACACCTAAAAACCTGGTTGATTGGAAAGAAAGCATCTGGTCAATGCCCCCGCAACCAATAACACCACAATTAGATTAGGAAAATTCATTTCATATCGTGTAGATTCGCTAGAGAGTCAAGCACACAGACACCACGGGCCCAAGAATGCCAATGCGTCCAGGAACGCGAATGCCCCCTAAACCATTAGGGAAGCAAGGAGTGAATGAGCGTAAAGGAGTGAATGAGCGTAAAAAACAAAACAGAGAAACTGACATCTCTTATATAGGCCCAAAAAGGAGTAACCGCCACGGACGAATCGAAGCGACGCAGGAGAATAATTGCACCTGTTTGGAAAAAACCCGAAGCAATGTCAGAATTCCAAGAGATACCTCGGGGAGACAAACGGTCGGCCAGTACAGAAAGTTGTCAGACTACCCTTGGTTTACGGAATAATAAATGACAGGCGTGCCCCAAGCGACCGTTCGATTTCCAGATAACTGTGTAGTCATTAAATGACTAAAGTCCACTCAACAGACAAAGTGGTCGCCAGCGCATTAATAGGCTCTATCAGAAACACTTTTGGGTAGGTAATGACCGCCTATCAAAGAAAGATAAAATACCTCAGATCAAGACTACCTCGAGTGATCGCCAAAAGGGAATAAAAGGAAGAATATTCCTTCAGCTTTGAACAGTGGAGGAACTGTTCGCCAAACGAGCCTGAAGTGCCTCAAAGGTCATGAACCATTATAAGGGACGAGGAAAACCGAATTTAAGACGTCACTATCCAAAACCCTACCAAGAAATCAAGATCGTCTGAAGAAACTTCAATCAAGCTTCGGGGGCAAATGTTGGGTATCGATAGTGACAGCTCAGTAAAGAAAAGGCCTCGAAGGCCCAATAACCATAGAGGGGGTAAACCCATGATATTCTAACCGGATCGGCCTAAGTACGAGTCAAACTTGGCCCATCATCGAGTGGCCCAGAACCGAGCCCAAAGTCTCTAGGGACGCCAAAGGCTCCCAGACTGCTCACCATTCTTCACCAGGCCGCGACCTCTCACTGCTCGCCATGAGATTGCTTGCCCCGAAAAGAGCATTGCCTCTCCTCTGGTCCCACAAAACCGTCAATAAGGAAGTGGCCATGATATCCCGCGTATCTCGGTCACATATTCACTAAAGATTAGATATGGTAAGTGCAATATCTCGCAGTAACTGCCATATCCCATGATCCGAATCTTCAGCAACACAATATACACTAAGATATTCAGCTGCCTTATACGGGTTGATCTCGCCTACCCTATAAATACCCTTGCTTTACATACGTTCCTTACGTTTTTGAGTTTTATACACACATATACTCATTTAAGCATCAGAGAGGGACCCAGAGACACTCCCTCTGTTGCGCTCCCCTACCTGCAGGTTCACCGGAGTTGGAGCAGAAGCGTCTTTCCAACCTTATCTGGCATTTAATCCACTGCCAGATCAGCATCCAGGATTTCACGATCCAACACTAATGTTTGGACGAAATGAAATTTTTCCCCATTCCGTCATAAGACCGTTTATTTCATATGGTTAAGCAAACATGTGTCGTGCACGTACCGAGACTTAATTTGAAAAGACAAAACTGCCCTAATTACACTCTATAGAAGAACGTAACTGCATATTGGAATTTTTGAAATTGAACCAAGTGAGTTGATGAATAACGGAAGAAAGTTAGGGTTCTTCAAAGGGCGGTGAAAGGCGCGGCACCGAGGTGATTCGCAAGGGAATGTCGACGCAATCTTTCTCAAAGGTATCATTCTCAAGTGTTCACCGATGTAATTGCGGATTGTCACCTCGTTTGAGAATGTCTCGAACCCCCAAGAACTATGGACGTGAATTTTTGGGTTGTCCTCACTTCAAGTTATGATTGAAACCCGATTGAGTTAAGTTGGTGAAAATTTGAAGCTTATTATATGTTTCGTTATGTATATGATTTTTTGTTTAGAATAGAGAGAATCTGGGATGTGGGTTTTTCAAGTGGTTGGACGTGGAAGAAAAAGAAGTTGATAAATGCAGATGTTGTGGTAGTGCTCTTGTAAATTTACTAGCTTTGTACGAGAAGGCAACCATTGAGGTCAAAGACTATCGTCGAAAAGAACAAATTTATCGAATTTGTTTGTTGATGGCTTTGTTGTTCATCTTAGTTGTGTTCTTCACGATGTAATGTAGTTTTTTTAGTGTATTTGTAATGAATCATGTAAGAAGTACGTTATGAAGTATGTAATGTTGTTGTGTGAAACTGTGTTTTGGTTCTGCAATGAAGGGTCGATGTTCTGGAAATTTCCAAGGTGGAATAACTACCCTTAATGTATTGAATTTGTTTAACATTCCCCCCTAAAGTTTGTAAAATTAAGGAGTTTTCATCCAGCACCATTTGAACAGATTGATGTTCATATAACCACAAGCATTCAAATACGTCTGACTAAATCAGAAGTTGCATGATTAAACATGTCTCACAAGCTAACATATACCAAAATCTAACATGTTTGAAGTCTTGTTTCCGCCTAACACATAGAATACCCTAAAATGACACCAACTTCCTACATTTACATATTTTCCTTTCCTTTCTTAGTCATGGTTCGTTGACTCGGTGCACTATCTTGTGTGAAAATAGGACCTCTAGTTCCTTGACTTTGCTCTTTGTGCTGGGTCCCTTTTTGAGTTTTCTTTGTTTTCTCCTTTCCGCATGATCTAGCATTATGCCCAACTTGCTTTCATTTTCCACAATGTTGGAGGTCCCCTGTTTTTCTCAATTTTCCCGCATTGGCTTCCCAGGATGACTCTATCCTTTTCTTCATCTGTCGACCCGGTGCATTTCTAAATTCTAGCGGGTTTAAGGGCCAAGCCGTACTTGGCACCCACCTGTCAGCACCTAGTTATATAAAAGTGAAAACCGACTAGAACCAATTAACATACAACAACCAACAACTAACAACTAACAAGCAACAATCATAATCCAACAACAATCATAAACCAACAGCAATCCGTCAAAACCAAATACTAGCATGTATGAATCTTACCTGGAATGGGATGGATGATATCCTCATATGTGTTGAAATACTACTCCTTACTGTAGTAAGGAGATACATAATACAGGTAGTTGTACCGATGATGCAAGATTGCCGCATACGAATTCGGTTTCAGTTATGTATTCATTATGCCCTCCGCAATAACCCTTCCACGACATTGTGGAATCAACACTGCACTTGTGGATGTATCTATCCACTATCCACTCAGTTGTGATTCGGATTGACTTGTGGGTCCTAGGACACACATGTTTCCCAATCAACTTTTTAATTATATACGTCTCCTCATCCCCGACTTTCGACCCATAGAACTTCCAGTCGCACCCCTGGTTGCACTCAACTAATACTCTAGTTGGGTCATTCTTCACCCATTTGATTTCCACCCCATTTTGTACACTCCAATTGCGAATGCAATTCCTTAAGGCTATCATTGATGGGAATGTTAAACCAAGGGTCGGTTCCTGGACGGATCCGTCGTCGACATTATATTCAGGCATTCTAGACCTGTTCTCCTCTTCATTATTAGATCCACACGGAGTTCTAAGATCATCACTCTCATAATCCACATCTTCATGTACAACATTTTCATTCTCCCTAAGTGGTTGCTCAACATCTACACATGTGTTGGAACTGTTTGTGCTCTCCGCGTCGACATCCGATTCCCAATAGCACTCCTCACTTTCTTGAGGTAAATCTACTGGTGGAGTTCGGTCCGCCAACTCTTCCAACTCGGCAACCTTGTCCTAGAATTCATCGTCTTCACTAAGGTCAGGACCTCATTCAGTTGCTTTTTCAGCCTCTTTGGTTTCAGTTTCTGGTTGTGCTTTTTCAGCTGCCGATGTGGTTTCTGGTATTGTTCTTTCCGCTGTGGGTTTCAGGTACTGTTCTTTCCACATCAACATAATCCAAAATTTCAATGGGCTCATGTTGACTACCTTGATCAGTCTGCTATTGCATGCGATCCTCGTAGTCTCTATTGAAACGATACAACCTCATACCTTCTACGTTCGGATCCTCCATTTCTTTTTTCCGGATTGGATCTCCTTCCCAATCATCAAATATCATCCTAATAGGAACACCAACCTCACTGTCCTCTATAAACAGGACAATGGTTTCCATACCAACCTGGTAACCCTTCAAATCGCCCACATCCTCCTCCATAGCAGTCTTCACTAAATCCTTATCAATGCCCATAATGGGGGGCAAGTAGTATATCTAATTACCACTCAAATATTGTTGAACCAGTGTTAATTGGTTAATCAAGTCAAACAACCGAAATGGGATAAGCTACCTAGGTCTAATATACTTCTAACCAATGTAGATCTTCTTCCCATCAACTGTATCCAAACTACCACCGTAAAATGCATGTAGTGTGTAAATAGGCGGACCTTTGGGGGCATATAACCTACTTGATACAACTGTAAACGGAAAAACAACACAAACACACTTATTTATACTTTTCCGTAAAAATAGTGAAGAACTGAACCTAAATCATCAGCAAAAAATCCAAACTTGGCGTAAATAGCGAAGAACTGAACCTAAATCACCAGCAAAGTCCAAAAAATTCATACTTTTCGTCGGCAATCATTCCGATTAGCAAATCAGTGCAATCATAATGTTGAGGCTTAGCACAGGATTTACAACAACCAAGCCTAAATTCTAAATTTCAGCGTGAAATTGACAAATTATACCAAATTATGGAGCACCTTGCAGCAAAGTGGAAGCCCCAACACCGGGACGTCGCGGCTGGAACGGAGCGTCGGGAATGACCATTCTGTCTCGGCGTGAAATTTTTTGCATCGTAAGGTCTGTGGAGGAGAGTCGCAAGGAGATCTGTGAGAAACCGAAGTGAGAATGGTTGTCCTTGTCTACGTGGTGGTGTGGGTATATGGAGGGAAACCGAAGTGATCATAAGGAAACAGACAAAAGGGCAGTTTTATATTTTCAAATTAAGCCACGGCACGTGCACGACACATGTTTGCTTTACCTTCTAAAATAAACGGTCTTATGACGGAATGGAGCAAAATTTCATTTCGTCCAAACATTAGGACTAAAATTTAAAATTTTAAACATTACGGGGAATTTTTAATTCGCTCCAAACCTTAGGGGGGAAATTGACAATTAACCCTTATTACAAATTTAAATTGGCTTAGATCCACTATAGTCGGTGTTGGAATATACAAAACATGCAATTGTCTAGGGCGCAAGATAAACATATGTTTAAGTTACCCCCTTGAACGATTGACTTAGTGGAAACGGAAACGGATATGGCTAAGGTTAGGACCACGGACTGCCGGACAGGAGGTCACACTTTGAGTTAATGGGCAGTTACATAGGTTTCCACATTTACTTACCTCAGTCTAAACTGTAGGGCGGTAGAGTTTATCTACTCTGGGCGAGAGTGAGAATAACACGTTATCATCGTCATAAAGTTTTCCAATCCTGATCATCCCTATACATAGAGGGAATGATTCGGGTCAATATCCAATACTGGGCTTATTAAAATGGGCTCTGACTAATAGGCGACCACATCCCTCAAACCAAAATCTCCCAGTCGCACAAAGTAGGGGCATTCATTCTTTAAGCCGGAAACAGAGAACGAATTCCACTTATACAATGAAGTAACATATGAGGTAGCAGTTGTGCGACCGGCAAACACAACGAGCAAGCTGTTGCGCATCTGTTAGGAGTTGCAGCAACTCACATATCTTATCCCAGCAGAGGAAATGTGCCCTACACCCTTGATCATGTAATCTTTCTTCATGTCTGACCACACAATGATCTTTAAGACCTATATATGTATTGCCCCCACAACTGCAGCTGGCGCTGCGGCTGGTGGCTACTCAGTGGCCACAATATCAAGAAGATCCCATAATGACCATCCTTTTCCTAGAAAACCATTAGCATAATCCAACTCTCTTTTCTAGAACCAGGACCAAGGTACTTGTGAGCGCACCCATCGAGCACGGAATAAGAAAGCAAACATTGAACCGAACCTCAAGTATCTTTTCATAGTAATAAGGGTACGTACGCTACTCTTATACAAAGAGCTCTGTGTCTCACACGACTCCGAGTTAAGATCACATCTCGGGCCATACCCATGGTTGTTTTGGGTGAGCCGCGATATGGAACTCGCGCTACAGCATATGTCCTCTCTCATGGATCCTATGTTCAAATGTTGTACAGATGTCCATAACGCACACAAAGTACCCGAAACAAAAGTCATAAAGACTCCCATCCGACCCGTGAGTGGATTGACATACCAAAATCTGTCGTAGTTCCGAAATCAAAATCTGTTCATCCCGACAAACTTCCAGAACTAGAAACTATCACCAACCTCACCTAGCCACAAAGGCATAGAAGATATCACCCGTGTGAGAGGGTGATCAGATCCACTATAACTGTGAAATATCACCAGGGCAGATTTCAATAAACAATCACAGTAAGAACACACCAAACACTCAAATTCTGAAAACATGCACACTCAAATATAATTCAAGTTAAAGAACATTGTCTGGGAAATAAAATCAATGAATTACATCAACTAAGTCTACACTGTCCTAGAGAGTATACATGCCCGACCAAAGGCTCCCTCTTTAAGTTTGGAGAGACGGTCCGCTCATCTGTAGACAGGTACTTCAAACTCATTAGCTTGTGTCTAACCATGTCTTTAACATAGTTTCGCTTGATATCTAATGGATATGACTTGTTATCATACTTGGGGTTCTTTATCACAGAGATTGCGACTCCAATTACTCAGCAATCAATCCGAAAGTCTCTTCATCCATACAACTTATTGAGTGGTCCACACAAGACCCAAAAATTTGGCATGAATGGCGATCAAAACAATGCACGACTGCTTCTTGTTCATACACGATATGGTGCCACCGAAGAGCAAAACATAAACTCCGAGGTGGATTTTCTCTCATCAAAGTCACCACTATAGTTCGCATCGTTATACCTAGTCATCCAGAGATTCTAGGATCTCTAGGAAGTCTCTAGCAGAGGGCTTGACGATGCCCTTAAGATATTACATGATCCTATTTAATACCATCCAATTCTTCAATTTGTAATTAGATTGTTACCGACATACCATGTCGATTGCGTGACAAATATCAGGCTGAGTACACACTATTGCGCACATCATGCTTGCGTCTTCACTTAGCTATAGATTTTGTTTTATCTAGTCCATTTCTTTTGTAGTCTTCGAACATATATCCATATTGGGAGGTTGACCAACGTAAGATGGAGTGTCAATTGGTTTGCAGTTACTCATCTTCAACAATTCCAACACTTTGTTTATGTAGCTCTCCCGAGAAAGCCACAACTGCCTCCTACGATGACCTCTCAAGATCTGAATCCCAAGGATGTGCGTCGCCTCACCCATGTTTTTCATCTCAAACAAATAAAGCAATCAGGCCTTTATGTGTGTGAGGAACTCCAAGCTATTTACGCCTATGAGTATGTAATCTACATATAGATTCATAAACACATAGTTCGCTCCAGACCCTTTTGGTGTACACTCAATGATTTTCATCCATCATGATAAATCTATTTTCCACGATCAAATCATTAACTTTGCAGTACCACTGCCTAAAGGACTGTTTCAGACCATAGATCATTTTATGAACTTTGTACATTAAATGCTCACGGTCTTTCTGCAAAAAGCATGCATACCTATCCATATAGATCTCTTATTCTAACTCATCATTGAGGAAGACGTTTTTAACGTCTTTCTAGTGCAATTCCAGGTCTAGACTCACTCCAATAACCAGAATAACACGAGGTATGATGCTCAATTTTTCATCAGTCTTGAGTTTCATCTTATGAACTCATTTAGCTCTATTGCTTTCATAAAGGTCGACCAATGTACAAACACCGTTCGTCCTTATAGATTTCATCTCAACCATAATTTTCATCTCATCTTCCATTACTTTCATCCATTCTTTCGAGAAGGGTCTAATACGACGCAATAACTATATATTCAAATATTAGTCTTTTTAGTTCTCCATCACCTTCAAATGCATATTAGTGGGAGGAAAACTTATGTGTTAGCCTACGACCTAACAACTCACTAATACCAGGGGTATGACCATGATCACTCCAACTGAAAATGAGATCCCTAATGCTTCCACTGTTTACAAGTTCATCAGAAGCAGAATTTGATCTTTTCGCTCCAACAAGCGGTGAATCCGCCGGACGACGAACCGATTCATCATATGGAGCTTCAAATCTCCCACTCAAATTAACAAGTGTTTGCTCAACTTGATATTGAATATCATACAGAGATCGATTCAAGTCAATCTCTTCCTTCTTACGAAATTCGTTCTCTAAAAATGTTGTGTCTCGTGATTCAATCTTGGTAACACTCCCACTATCCTGCTCGACTATAAACACATACCCCTTGGAGGTATCGGAGAAACAAAAAATACTATTCTCTCGTCTAGGTCCAATCTTCCCAAACTTATTTGAGAAATCATGGGTGTAAGCGGCTCACCCCTATGGGCACATATGACTAAGGTTTAGAATTTATTCCAGTTCAAAACTCATATGGAGTAGAGTTAACCGTCTTCGTTGACACATGGTTCAGGAAGTATGCAACATTCTTCAAGGCGTCTCCCCAAAAGGAAATAAACGATCGAGTCTGGACCATCATCGACTGAACCATTTCAATGAGCGTTCTATTACACCTCTCAACAACACCATTTTGCTGAGGGCTGAAGGAGATCGTCAACTGCTGAATGATTCCCTTTTAATTACATAAACAGTTAAATTCTGCTGAGATGTACTCTTCTTCCACGACCAGGTGGAGGGTGTAAACACCTGATTTTGGCCCGGGGTAAAAAACAAAACGAACGCGAGGAACCGAGTCGAGAACAATCGAAATTGAAATATATATATGAAAAGAAATAAAAACGATTATATATATATATATATTCGACCGAAAACAATCTTTGGAATGTTTCTCTTTTGTACAAGTTGGAAATTTATATTATTTAAAAAAAACTGAATTAATAAAATAATGAAGACGTCTTCTACAAATAGAAAGCTTAGGCGAAGAAAGGAGAGAAAAATATTTGGGAAGAAATAGAAGAATTGAAAAAAAAAAGTGAGAGTGAAAAAAAAACATCGGTAATTATCGATCTCGGTTTCTCCTACGATATTTAAGTTCCGAAAGATCTAGATATCTCTCTCTCGTATTTAATATTGTTTTTTTATTTCCTAATTTTACTGAAAGATATGTTATAAAAAAAGAGAGTTTATATACATATATTATATATTTATGTATAATATACTTGTAAATATATATATATATATATATATATATATATATTTGTATAATATATACATATTGTGTATATGTGATACTATCTATGTATATGTATATATATATGTATGTGATATTATGTCTATAGGTATAATATATATATATATATATATATTATGTATATGTGAAAATAATATTTTAAAAAATGATTTAGGTCATTCCCAAACTTTGATGAAGGTTACAACTCGGTCCTTGGACTTTCGGGTCATTTTGGGACTTTACCGAGTGTTATAAACCAAACCAGAAAAATTTTGGGTCATTTGTGCAATATTTTTTTAAAATCAGCTCGAATTTACATTTTGTTCCTTGAACCTTTTCTGGACATCCCATCACTTCTCAAAATGTTACAAATAAGTGAAGAATAATTTTCGGGTTATTTTTGGAACTTTAGAAAGTATTACAAAAAAGTCCAGAATAGTTTAGGGTCAATTCTGTAATTTTTTTAAAAATATTTTCAGTTTAGTTATAATTCTTTGAAAATTACATTTTTGGTTCCTAAACTTTTATGGACATTCCATGACTTCTCAAAGTGTTACAAATAACTCCATAATAAATTTTCGGTTATTTGGAACTTCAACAAGGGTTACAGATAAGTCCAAAATAGTTTAGGGCCAATTCAATCATTTAAAAAAAAATATATTTCCAATTCAGCTCAAATTTTAAAAAAAATTGCATTTTGGTCCCCAAACCTTTCTAGACATGTCATGACTTCTCAAACTGTTACAATTTGGTCCAATGTGCTTAATATCTTCAAAACAATTTGTGTATTTTTTACTCGTTTAAAATTGTCCCAAAGTTAAACCATATTTTTTCAAGCACAATTAACTTTATCCTCTCTTATATATTTGTCTGAAATTAACTTGTAATTAATAAAAATGTATGTACATGGTTTATTTCAATTAAAGAAAAATGTATGTCATCTCTTTAGCCAAACATGATCAAATTGGACAATTCGGGTAAATCGGTACAAACTAATTTCAAAAGCAAACTAAAGTACGGAAAGGGCGGATTATGGGTTCGCGAGCCCTTAAGACGTAATCAAACCCCCAAACTCAATTCTTTGGACGTAGACATTTCCAAGCCCTAGTATGTTAACATCATGTACCCTATGCAGATTTTAGGATTCTGATTAACCTTTAATTATTCTGTGGTGACTCTTTTATTGTTTTCGGCCTGGTAGTTGACCCTGCTCAACCGGACCGGTTGCTCGCCAAGGCTTGACATTCTCGGTATATATATATATATAATTTTCAAAAGGGTCGGGGAAAGTCGGATTCGACGTCCGACAATTTGGCGATTCTGCTGGGGACGAATCAACCTTTGTCATGTTTGCTTTGCCATCTTATATTTTCCCTATTTGTTTTGATCGTTTGCTCATCTTTGTAGTTTTAAATTTTGTCTAAAAAGCAATGTATAAGTAATAATTCAAAAATGATGTAAAACTTCATTTTGCACACACCACACTGTAACCCATTACCTTTTCAGACCTGGAGCACGTTAGGACCTTAGGGAATTTAGTAGAGGAATGCACCCATAGCAGTTTAGACCTTCAGTACACACCAAAAAACCTCAACTCAATGATCATAATGTGCCTGTGATACTCTATAGGGGGTGAGGTTCCGCCGGTTCATTGGACCTAGTAATTCTATCCCGTTAGAACAAAAGCTCCACATCGCGCTTAACCTTCTACTAGCTTCGTGTTTGATCCATTTCTCGTATTTTGTTTTGGCCCTAGATCATGACATGTATAGGATTTGGTCTTTTGTATTTCGTAAACCTCCGTAAATGTAATAACTTAGTAGTAACATTTATTTTCTCGCACTTGCATTGCATTTTTCTAAAAAATAAATAAAAAATGTAAGTTCTGTTTATTCTTTGTTGTATCCTTATGACGTTTCACACATCATCTTTGGAAAGGATGAAGCATACAAACCACTGCCGTCGCATCAAGGCCATCTAACCAAACACGGTCGAAATTGACCGAATATGGAAAGCCATGACGAAAGAGGATCAAAAACACGTGAATGACAAAGTTGGCGAGGTTCATGAGCTTGCAAACTACAAAGTCAAATGGACTCTACTCGATGCTTTGTCTGATTTATGGAATGTAAAAATCGCCATCTTCGTGATAAATGACAATGGACTCACACCTACGCTCGAAGAAAACCGTCAACTCATTCAAGGTGTAGATTGGGATCGTGGTATTGTTCAACCTGACCTCCAAGAAAAAGGCGAAGATAGTACTTTGGCCAAACTGCTCAAAGTCTTGGCTTATCACGAGCTCAGGTTGAATGGGGGTCATGCCTTATCTATTGAACTTTTGGTATATTGGATCGAGTGCCGAATTGTTAATAAACAAATGCTCTAGGGAGATGTCATAGTTTTATTTTAATTGTTTTGGGAACAGTCGTATTCCCCTTTTCTAATGGTCTTATTGACTCAGGTATAACCAAAATCATCATCCAAATAATAGGAGGAAAGGGTTTCATGACGGCGTTGCTCGCCGAAACCATTGCATCTCTAAACATTTCAAATTTTACATTAGACCTAACTTTACTTCAGATTTGGTTCTTAAGCCATATGAAATAATTTGGCATGAATTATCCCATGGAAAACGTTTTCGAAGCTGAGAAATGGAAAGTCCTCATTTGGAAAATCTATATTTCTAAAATAACACATAAGGACATTTTATGGATGGCTAGATGGTTACCCATCCACCTCCCATATATGACCATTTGCAGAGTTAGGGACGGAGCAAATGCCAAATATAGAATAGCTGGCCAAGCTTTTCCACCGCCAATATAAGCACAATTTGGATAACGTTTCTACTCGCCTTGATCATCAGACTATGGAGATGAAAGAGGGACAATCTTTCAAGCACTTCGTGACTCAGGGGAAGGGAAAGACGAACTGCATGAACCCGCCTCTCCCAATTTTCATCAGTACTCTCAAGGGTATATATTATACTCAAATGATGAGTCAATCCAATGCGTAATTTTCAAATCTCATCATGACATGTGAATTGATCGAGCGAGGGCTTCGATCCGGAAAGATTGAAGACCCGTACAAAAGTGCAGCGGATCCTAAGAAAACGTGTGGAAAGACGTTTACCCCGACCATAGACGCAGTCTATTCGAACCCTTACCAGGCTCCTTACTCGACTTCGTATCAACAATACCAACAAGAAACAACCTCCCTGCCTATCCCACAATATTCTGTCAACTGAGGTGGGAACCAAACGAGATTTCGAAAGCCCCGTCAATTTAACCCTCTTCCAATACTGTTGGTCGAATTGTAGAAGAACGCTTTATCTCAAGAGATCATAGCTCCTGAGGTTCTAAGCTCTGAAACGAGAATTCTGGCTAATGAACCAAATTCAAAATGGGAGTTCCACATGGGAGCACCTGGGCACACCACTAACAATTTCCCTCGCCTGAAACACCAAATTCAAGACCTTATCGATCATAAGTACTTGGTCTTAAATCCCATTTCTCCACTGAATGTCAATACCAATCCGTTACGTAACCATACTTCAGTTTCAATCAACATGATCTTCATAGAATAAGGAGCAACCCCTTTGGTCGACCCCATGTGTCGGGAGATGCTAAAAACTTATGTTTAGATGATCACCCCTCTAATCATTGACCACGTACAGATATGACCAACACCATTAAAGTACGAGAGCAACAAAAGGGTACCTTGTAGCTCTGAAGGTCACACAGAAGGATCTGCGAAAAATGAAGTCATTTTCAGTATGACTCGATCTGAACGTTTCTATATCAAGGAGAAGGAGGTGGAGGGATCCCAAAAGAAGAAGATAACTGAAGAAGAAGCGAGCAATTTCATGAAGATTGTAAAGGATGATGAGTACAAGGTCGTAAACCAGCTGCGCAGAACCCCAGCACATATATCGTTGTTGGCTCTGTTGTTGAGTTCTGAACAACACCGAGATGCATTAATGAATGTATTGATGGAAGCCATGGTACCAAAAGAAAATTTCAACCCCCGAAGTGGAGAATCTCATCGATTCAGTTTTTGCTAGCCAAATTGCCTTCGGAGATGAAGAGTTGGGTTATGAGGAACAACAACATGTCAAGGCCCTTCACATCGTGTGCAAGAGCAAGGGATACGTGCCTTCTACCCTACATCAATAAGTGAATTTATGTTTGAGGATTTCCTAATTGTGATCGATGGGGAGGAAGACTACAACATTTATAAGGAGATTTCCGTACCTGTCATCGAAATCGAGACTGAAGATGCATTATCTCTCCAAGCCTTCGATATCATTTCTGTACTTAGGGATTAGGGAGATCCAACACTAGACAGATCCGAGCTAATGGTGAGGAAAATCATGCTGGGCAACAACTTCATCTTAGGACGCGTTATGGGAATCCACGGTCAGGGCATCGTACACCGAATAGGCAACCCGATGATGAGACAATACGGATTTCAGCTGAATAATATCTTGATACGGTCCAAGCTATAGTGGACAAGCATATATAAGAAAAGACAACAGACACTAAAAGACAGATAATTGCAGATTAGTCCATACAACTATAATAATTGAAACTTGACTCACAAGCAAACTATAATTACGGATTAATCCCCAAACATAAGTGTAAGACACACTTATAACCTAACATTCCCTATACTTGTTCTTGATTTTGGGAGTCCAAACTTACTTGAATGGATGCCAGTCTGAAGTAGAGCTCCATTTTGAAGACAGAGTACTTGCCTTTTTATCTTGGTGCATTCTGAGCAGTTGTGTGATACTTAACCGAGTTTTGCTAGCTAAGATGCACCTTCGGATTTTGACTGTAGTACTGACCTTGACACAGTTCTGAACATGTCTCTAATCATGGTTTGATTAGTACCTGAAATCTGTGGTGATGATCATGCCAGTTACACAATTAGCAATTCCAGATAAACCGCAAGTCATATGCATAATTCTCCCTATTCCTGATCCAAAAATCAATTGCCAGAGTGCATCATGACCAGTCAATCTCTTTTTGCAAGATTATCACGGCCTTTATTCACTGATTTTTCTTATTTTGAATTTGATTGAATTTTCATATGACAGAGGAGTTTGAGCTCCTATCTTACCAGCACGACTGCAAAGTTTGAGCCTTGATCTTTTTTATCCTCAAGAGTGAAAACCAAAAGTATCTTGCCGTTTTCTTTGTGGTATCACTCTGTTTTTGGACACAAGTCATGCCATATGCCATTTAGATTTACGCATAGCAAATTCAAGAGAGACATCACTAATGCACAAGGGCAGTAAACATTATCAGGCATAGGAAAAATAGCAGATGACATGTGAATCTAAATAAGTTGCTTATCATGGTTACCAGACATGAGCAGACTAAGATTACCAGTACTATCACACCAATGAGAGAGCTGATCAGACTTCTGAGAATGTAGACTAAGCTAAAACCACTGGAGGGGCAGTCAACAGAAAACTAGGGCAAGCATACACAAGGCTGTTCTAGGATGCAGAATTTGAGGCAAGGTACTTTGTCAACATGAAATGGAGGAACTTACAGACTGTTTTGGAGGGTCATGACGAACTGGACGGAAGCTGAAGGAATGGGGAAACACCATGATCCTCCAGTTCTTTAAGGGAGAAGACCCCAAGCTTTTTCCTGCAAGGAATGAAGTGTTTTTCAGTTAATGGCTTAGTTAAAATGTCAGCAGTTTGTTCTGAGGCAGGAATAAAGTTAACCAAAACGTCCCCTGAGTGGACTTTCTCCCTGATAAAGAAGAGATCAATCTCGACATGTTTCATCTTGGAGTGATAAATGGGATTCTCTGAAAGTGCAATTGCACTTGTGTTATCTGTCCATATAACTGGTGCAGTTGGGGTGTGAAGTCCCTTGAGAAAGGATTGGACCCACATTATTTCACACATGGCATTAGCTATGGCCCTGAACTCGGACTCTGCATTGGACCTAGACACGACAGACTGCTTTTTGGAACTCCACACTATGGGGTTACCATTTAAAAGTAGGTAGTGACCTGAGATGGAATGGCGATCAGTGTGATCACCTTCCAAGTCAGCATCAGAAAACGATGCAAGTGTGATGTCAGTAACAGTAGAGGGTGTTGTTCTGAACAACAGACCGTGACTGGGAGTACCTTTGAGGTATCTCAGAATGTGAATAACAGCTTTCCAATTGCTGTTATTGGGTGCTTGCATAAACTAACTGAGTTTATTCACAGCAAAATGAATGTCTGGTCGTGTGACACATACATGTTGAAGAGCACCAATTGTGCTTAAATAGAGTGTTTCATCATGAAAAGGTTCAGAACAAGTGGTAATACCTGATTTGGACAGACACGTACCCGTCATTGGAGTGGGAAAGCAGGTTTGGTTATTGAGACCTACCTTGTCTAAGAGTTCCTGGACATACTTCTTCTGATTCAGAAGTAGTTCAAGCTACCTAGATCCTTGAGTTGGAACTGAGCATTAATGGAATCAACAATGTCACATACAAGAGAAGGAGATGTACCCGTTATAACAATGTCATCCACATAAACAAGCAAGAGTACGAATGAGGCAGATGTGGATTTAATAAATAGGCAGCTATTAGAAGTAGAGACATGAAAATCAAGAGAGTTTAGGAGAAGGAACTTTAGTTTTTCAAACTAGGCTCTAGGAGCCTGCTTAAGACCATATAAAGCTTTCTGTAGTTTGCATACAAGATTAGGAGTAGTGGACTGAACCTCAAAGCCTGGAGGATGTGTCATGAATACCTCCTCATGAAGATCACCATGAAGTAAAGCATTATTGATGTCAACCCATATGATACACCATTTATGAGTTAGTGCTAGAGATAAGACAATACGGACAGTGGCAGACTTAATGACAGGACTGAAAGTTTCCTGAAAGTCAAAACCTGGTTTTTGAGAGAAGCCTTTGGCAACAAGGCAAGCCTTGTACCTGACAACAGCCCCAACAACATTTCTTTTTATTCTGAATATCCACTTACATCCAATTGGGATGCGACCTGTAGGTAAGGGGACAAGGCTCCACGTGCTGTTTGTGGAAAGAGTTGTAAGCTTTTCCTGAACAGCTTGGAGCCAATGAGGTGACTGAAGAGCCTCGTCAATGTTTCGAGGCTCAGAGTTGATTAGATCAGCAGACAGAGCAAGGGACACAGAAAGCCCTTAAAGAGAGGTTTTCAATCTGGTTTGCATGGGATGCACATTGTTGGAGGACTTGGGACGAGAAGGATGAGAAGATGAGGAGGGTTGAGCTGGTGGTGAGGTGGGGAAAGACTGATCTGAGTGAGCTGGTGGTGGTGTGGAGGCAACATGAACAGAGGAAGTAAGAGGGACAAGTGTTGAGCCAGAAGGAACATACCTGCATACTTCAGTAGGTGATGACAAGTTAAGGGCTGAAACAGGTATTGTGGAGATAGGATTCTGAGTGGGAGTTGTGTCTTGAGTGGGTGTGGTGGAGGGAAGGCTAGACTCACACGATGTGTGAGCATGGACAGGAGGACCCGAGGAATGAGATACAGTGCAAGGAATAGAGGTTGGCTGTTGGAAGAAAGAATCACAGGGAATGAAAAAAAGGTTTGGAAGGAGTGGATACTTTGGGTGTGTTGGAGGCATAGAATGGACATGTGGTGTCACTGAAGGGAAATGTTGTTTCGTGAAAAACAACATTTCGTGACACATACACTCTTCCATACGAAGAGAGACATCTATAGCCATGGTGATCAGAACAGAACCCAAGGAAAACACAGGGTGCTGATCTGAAGGACAGCTTGTGAGACCTATAAGGTCTCAAGTGTGGAAAACATAGGCAGCCAAAAACTCTTAGAAAGGAGTAGTCTGGCTTGGAATTAAAGATAAGCTCATGAGTGGAACAATTATTAAGAACTTTTGAGGGCAATCGGTTAATAAGAAACACAGCAGTGGAAAATGCATATGTCCAGTAGTGAAGAGGGACAGATGACTGTGCAAGAAGTGTGAGGCCAAGTTCAACAATGTGGCGGTGCTTACGCTACACCATGCCATTTTGTTGGATTGAGTAGGGACATGTGATCCTATGAACTATACCAAATTGAGAGAGATAAGAAGTAAGAAAATGGAACTCACCTCCGCCATCAGATTGCACAGCTTTAAGTTTTGTGCCAAGCTGTTTTTCTGCTAACACATGAAACTCACAAAAGACCTTAGCAGCATCAGATTTGCGATTTAAAAATAAATCCATGTGTATCTAGTGAAAGCATCAACAATGCTAAGGTAGTAGTTGCTATTTATAGAAGAGAAGGGGGCAGGACCCCAGAGATCTACCTGTACTAGTTCCAAGGGATGGGAGTATACTGTGTCCGAGGATGGGTAGGGCAAAGTCTAGGTTTTACCTACTGCACAGGCAGCACACTCAGAGGATATGTGATTGGTAGGAAGATTCTGAAGTCTCAGAAAGTTAACACGAATGTTTTTAGAAGGGTGACCTAACCTCATGTGCCACAGATGAGAAGATTCATTGGTTTTAAGCGAACTAAGAAAACAACTGAATTCAAATTCAGGTAGCACAGTAGAAGATGCTTTGTTAAAGCAAATGACAGAGGAACTTTCATCAACACTATCAGAACTATAAGCAGAAGAAACATGATTAACCATAAACTTAGAAGCTTCATTATCAATAACCGAGAAGGTTGAGTTTTGAGCAGATAAAACTGCATTATTACAAAATGACTGAAAATCAGTAGGAAGACTCAAACATTGATTTGGCTTGACAGTAGCAGACTCAATTATCTTATTTGAACTATACTTAAAACTGGAGAAATCAAGACGGTAAAGACCTCCTGATTCAAAACCCTTGAGCAGCACCTTGTTGGAGATGGAATCCTTAACCAGGCAGTGTGTTGGGTGGAATTCAAAGTAAACCTGATTATCCTTTGAAAACTGAGATACATAAAGCAGGTTTTTAGTGACAGCAGGTGTGTAAAGCATATTATTAAGGATTAGAGGTTTGCCAGTAGAAGGTAATTGAGATGTGCCAATAGCAGAAATTTCAAGATAGGAACCATTACCAACTAAAACCTTACCTGGACCAGAATATGAAGAGGTCATGTACGGAGCAGGCTGAGCATTGGTCAGATGGTTCGTGGCTCCTGAGTCAAGAAATCAGCGTCCATCATATGGGTCTGGGTTAGAGCTGCTAGCCATCAGATGGTTTGCCTGGGGGGTAGATATGTTGGAGGCTGAGATGAGGCAGGGGTGGTGTGAAGTTGAGGATTGAAAAAGGCTTGGTATGGTTGAGCTGGGTTGACAAAGTAGGGAGGGGCCATCATATATGAGTATATAGGTGGTACAGGTGAAGGATAGGGTGAGTATTGCATCACTGAATGTGTTTGAGCATTGGGAAGAGCTATGGTAGTGGTCTGAGCTGGTTGAGGGTGAGCTTGGGATTTGTGTATCTGAGGTGGTGGGTAATGGTGGGTCTGTGGTGAGGATGGTTGTTGGAATGGGTCAGGATCAAGATCATAGGCAGCAACATTGGCTGAGGGTGCTGAGGAAGTGGACTGAGGATCTGTGACTCCAGTGAAGTGCACATTGAAATGATGGAAGCATCTGTGCACTAAGTGCCCAAACTTCCCACATAACTGACACTGAAGTATGTTATTGCCAAAACCTCTACCCCGACGTCTACCCCTACCAGACTGTTGATTGCAAAAGGGTGGAGGACCAAATGAGGGTGACTGAGTGTTTTGGGATGTGGTCTAAGGTGTGGGCAGAAGACCATACTGAGTGGGATTAACAAACATGCTATCCTTACTTCCTGAGCTATTTTCTTCATAAGACACATCAGATTTACTAAGGCTGGGGATCTTAGCAGAGACAATGTTGACACTGGAACTTGCATCAAACAGAAGGTCAGACTGTCTAGACTCGGCATCTAGTAAACAGAGCTTACAGAGGTAATGGTATACGGGTTTTGACTAGCATGAATGACAGCAATAACATTATCATATTGACCCTTAACACCATTCAAGACAATAGAGATTTGTTGCATCTCTTCTATAGGGTGACCGCAGCTATCTAAGCTATCATAGGTAGTCTGGACTTCAGTGAGATAATCTCTCATGGACTGATGAACATGCTTTCTGACCTTAAGCCTATCATAGAGATGCATAATCCTAGTTGTAGAATATGATGAAAAATCACGGTGAAGCTTTTGCCATATGGCAGCAGCTGACATACACCCTATCAACCCTCTACTAACCTGGGTGGAAACAGAGGCTAAGAGCCAAGATGCCAGGGAGCTGTCTTGTTGGAGGAACTTCGCATAGGCTGGATTGGGGACTGCAGCTCCTATCTCATCCTCCGAAAACTGAGGAATGTTGACTCCATGAAGATGCTTCTCGAGGTTATAGCCTCAGACAGATAGAAGAACATGCTGCTTCCATTGTTGGAAGTTCTCTTCGCCAAGTAGCTGTGCTACTTTCTTGTTGGCAAAGGCAAGTGATGATTCTTCCATGAATCAGTATAGAAATGGTTTTGGGTAGTGATTTCAGGTTCGAATATGCTCTGATACCATGTTGGATTTTAGGGATTTTGGTGAGAAAGAAGAAGAACACACGAAGAACAAGAAGAAGATGAGAGGAGCCAATACAGATTTCAGCTGAATAATATCTTGATACTGTCCTAGCTACAGTCGACAAGAATATATAAGAAAAGACAACAGACACTAAAAGACAGATAATTGCAGATTAGTCCCTACAACTATAATACTTGAAACTTGACTCACAAGCAAACTATAATTACGGATTAATCCCCAAACATAAGTGTAAGACACACTTATAACCTAACAGTTTCTACTCACGAAGGTTTATCATACTTATTTTTTATCAGTGTCACCATTGGAGCTCTGCTCGATGAAGTTCCATCATGTCTTTCGTCCGTCCACTTGCTAGTGGGGAAAGTATCACAAACTGGATGACATTACCTGCCTATGCGCTTTCTCTTATTAATATTGAGTATGAAAGAAATTGAAGAAAGTTGGGACAGGTACGAGAGAGACAAGGTTCTAACAACAGAAGTCACTTATGTCATAAATATCGACATTCCCGAGGAACCACACAAATTGAAGACCGGGACAAGTATGAGTCCTGACCAAAAAACTCAGATGATTGATTTGCTTAAAGTATACCAGGAGATTTTCGCCTGGTCCCATGCTGACATGCCAGGACTTGATTCATCAACCGTGGAGCATGTTCATCGCAAATATGGCAACCAAGCGTCAACCTTTATTATGACAACCAAGTCAAGAAGGTCTGAATCCTATTATGACGTTTGAATTACTTTGCACATTTCATCGCAAATATGACAACCAAGTGTCAACCTTTATTTCATATCTTACGTAAGAACGCTGGGATAATCTAGGATGAAGAATGCCAGAATGCCTTAGAGTTCATAAAAAATTACCTGATGAGCTCACCAGTCCTGGTACCGCCAACTCCAGGACGAATGCTCATTATGTATCTAATAGTGCGCCAAGACTCGTTGAGGTGCATGTTGGGAAAGCTCGATGTGACTGGAAAGAATGAACATGTCAAATACTATGTGAACAAGAAGTTTACAGAGGGTAAAAGAAAGTATCAGAAGGTAGAATGGATATGTTGCGCACTCGTGTGGGTAATGCAGCGACTTCGCCAGTATACGTTGTACTAAACCATACATTTGTATTCGAAGATGGATCTCGTGAGATACCTTTTAGAGAATCCATCATAGACAAAAGAATATCGCCAAGTGGCAGGTTCAACTATCTGAGTATGACATAAAATTCGTGCCTCAAATTACGGTGAAGGGGCAAGCGATCGTCGATCATTTAGTAGAGTTTTCCATAGACAACGATCGCTTGTTCAACTCTGAATTCCCAGATGGAGAGATCATACAAGTAGAAGAAGAAGGTATGCCGAAGGCAAATTGGAGGATGTACTTTGACGGGGCTGTGAATTCAGCCAGAGGGGGTATTGGGGTAGTGCTCATCTCACCAAAGGGGCAACACTTTCCATTGGCGAACAAGGTCACCTTCCACTACACCAACAACATCGCCTTATGCAAGGCAGTTGTTCTCGACATATACGTCGCACTAGACCTTGAAGTGAAGAAACTAGAAGTATTCAGAGATTCCATGTTAACCATCCTCCAAGTGACAGGGGAAAGGAAAATGAGGGATACCAAACTAGACCCATCTCACGAGCACCTTGAGGATCTGGTTTCAAAATTTGAAGATATCGCTTTCACTTATATACCGGGAAATAAGAACCAATTTGCAAACGCATTGGTAACGCTCGCATCAATGAGTAAAATTTCGCCGGGAAATTAAGATCAAGGAGTTTTCAGGCTATTGTTGTACACTCGAAGAGTTAGAAGATCAGTAGTGGTTCAATGACATAAAAAGATATCTGGAGTCCATAGAATTCCAGAAGGTGCCACAAACAATGACCTGAATGTCATACGAAGGATGACTTGCAATTATTTTCTCAGCGGCCCGACCTTAAACAATAGATGATACCCTTTTCGAAGAAGCTGAGCGCCTAATGGAAGAAATTCACGAAGATTGTGGTGGCCCAAACATGGGCGGGAATTCTATCAAAAAAGATTATGAAACTTGGATACTTTTGGTCCACCATGACATCTGATTATGCGAGACACGTCCAACAATATCACCTCTGTCAAGTGTACGCATACCAAATCCACATGCCACCACACGAGTTCTATCCCATGACTTCCCCATGGTCTTTATCAATGTGGGGCATCGATGTAATCGATATTATTTTCCAAAGGCGTCTAATGGTTATCAATTCATATGGCGGCGATCAATTATTTCACCAAGATGGTAGAGGCTATCATCTTGACGTCAGAAACGACAAAGGCGGTTGAGCGTTTCATTAGGTAGGATATCATCACGCGTTATGAGGTGCTAGAGTCAATCATTACAGATAATGCCAAAAATCTGAAATATAAATTGGTTGATATGTTGTGTCACCAATTTAAGATCAAGCATAGAAATTCATCTCCATATCGCCTACAAATGAATGGTGCAGTAGAAGGAGCAAATAAGAATATCATAGAGAAAATGAATGTCAACTACAAGGACTGGCATGACACGCTACCTTGGGCACTCATGGCATACATGACTTCAATACGGACATCAGCAGGGGCAACCCAATTCTACCTTGTTTACGGGACCAAAGTCATTCTGCCAATGGAAGTAGATGAAAGGTGGCTCATCGCGTTGTGTCATGGGCAGTTGTACCAGCAACGCATGGCTCGTGCATTTAACAGGAAGTTGCGTCCAAGAGAATTACAAGCAGGAGATCTAGTTCTCAGAAAAATCCTTCAAGTTAATCTACACTCTCGGGCTAAGTTCGTGCCTAAATATGAAGGGTTCACTGTCATCAAAGTGGTTTTCAGTGGAAGAGCCATGATCAATTCCAATATGGACGACCAAGAACTCCCCAGTCCAATCAATATGGACGTAATCATAAAATACTATCCTTAAGGAGTTCGTAACCATCAAAAAGTGAGAAAATTCTCGCTAAAGCGGAAACTCGAAAGTGCGGTTTAGGAAATATTTAGGTACAAGGGGCATGATTGAAAATCCCCTCAAGGGAAATCATGACAAAAGAAGAGGAATCAAATCCCTGCATGGTTGAAAACCCGAAAGGGCGACCTACGCAAAAATTAACGGAACCAAGAGATAGAAGACATTGTTTCCCCCAAGGAAAGAAAATCGAGAGATAAAAAAACAACTCAAAAGTAGACGACATTGTTTTTCCCAAGGTAGTAATGAACGGAAGTTGTTATTGGCATTAGTCTGAGCTTGCTCGACCAACTCGCATGGATACACCTTGTACAATACTGAATTATGTGCATCCTTTATTGAAGGCTTGTTTCAAAGAGAATTTCCATGTCAAAAACATAATCTAAAGGGGTCCCATCCACCCATAATCGGTACAAGAGAGCTTTAAAGATCTCTACATCATTTTTCAAAACGTGTTTATTCATGACAAAGAGAAAATTTCATAAACATGTATTGCTTCATGTATTGAGAATGTCCTGTTACAGGTGCACGTAGAATGAATGACTTTAGGTTACTCCATCAAGAAGGACTCCAAGGTTGACTAGTGAGAAAATAATCTCAAAATTCCGCTCAAGCAGTCGGACATCTCAACAAGAGTTTTAAGCTCTGAAGTATGTCACAAGCCAATGAGTAGAGCCTTTAGGTGTTCACCCTCCACAAATCATCTTCGACGACTAGGACCTGTATGTATCCAGCTTCTAGGAGTCACAAGTCGATGAGCGAATCCTTTAGGTGTTTAGCCTTCGCAAGTCATCCTCTACGTCCAAGACCTGTAGTTATCCATTTTCTGGGAGTCACAAGCCTACGAGCGGAGCCTTTACGTGTTCAGACTCCGCAAGTCAACTCCAATGAGTCACAAGCCGACAAACGGAGCCTTTAGGTGTTCAAACTCCGCAACTCATCCTCGACGACTAGGACCTGTAGCTGTTCAGCTTCTGGGAGTCACAAGTTGATGAGCGTTTAGGCGCTCAGTCTCCTCGAATCATCGTCAACAGTCGGGATTTGTAGATGTCTAACTTCCAAAAGTTGCACGATAATGTTTGTCTTCCAAAAGGAGGCAACATCAGTTGTTTATCTTTAAACACACACTTATGAGATCAATTCCATGAGTACGTGTTCAACGAGGGGCAACTTTAAACACCTGATTTTGCCCCAGGGTCAAAAAACCGTACGCGAAGAATCGAGCCGAGAGAAATCGAGATTGAATGTGTATATATATATATTAAAACGAAAAAAAAAAATAAGAAGCAAATTGTTTCTATAAATAGAGGGGCATGTCGAAGGCTACAGGGGAGAGAAGAAAAGAAAGAAAGGAAAGAAAAGAGTGAAACAAAAGTGAGAGTACGTAAAACAAATATCGGAAATTATCGGTCTCAGTTTCTCGTACGATATTTAAGCTCCGAACGATTTAGGTATATCTCTGTTGTATTTAATATTGTGTTTGTATTTCCTAATGTGAATAAAATTTATATTATAAAAAAATAGTTTATATACATATATTGTATATTTATATATAATATACATGTTACTATATATATATGTATAATATATATGTAATACTGTATGTATATGTATAGTATATATATTATGTATATGTGATGCTATATATATATATATGTGTGTGTGATATTATATGTATATGTATAGTATATGTATTATGTATACGTGATACTATATATATATATACATATATATATATATTATGTATATATGATACTATGTATATAAATATGTAAAATATATATGTGCTACTATATGTATATGTATTAAAATAAAATATTTTCAAAACTGACTTAGGGCATCCCTGAACTTTGATGAATGTTACAACTCGGTCCTTGGACTCTCGGGTCATTCTCGAACTTTATCGAGTGTTATAAACCGAACGAGGAATGTTTTGGGTAATTTATGTAATTTTGTAAATCAGCTCGAATTTTAAAAAAATACATTTGGTTCCTTGAACCATTATGGTTTAGTCTATAATGTCACAAAATAAGTCTTTAATAAGTCTCAAAATGTCACAAATAAGTGTATAATAAATTTCTGGTTATTTGTGGAATTTTACCAAGTATTACAAATAAGTCGAGCATGTTAATAAAAAATACTTGTATATGGTTTAGTTAAATTTTTTTTTTAAAGCGCATGTCATCTTTTTTACCAAGCATGATCAAAACGCGCAATTCGTGTAAATCGGTAAAAAATTGATAATTTTAAAAGCAAACCAAAGTACCGAAAGAGCGGATTATAGGCCCGCGAGCTCTTAAGACGTAGTCAAACCCCGAACTCGATTATGTGCAAGTAGTTCTTTCCAAGCACTAGGATGTTAACTCCATGTATCCTAGGCAAATTTTAGGATTCCGATTAGCCTTTAATTAATCGGTGGCGACTCTTTCATTTTTCGGTCCGGTTGATGGCCCCGCTCGACTGGACCCGTCGCTCGCCAAGGCTTGACATTCGCGTGGAAAAAATAAAAAACAAATTCAAAAGGGGTTGAGGACAGTCGGATCCAACGTCCGACAGGGACTAAAGTCTCATCAAATTAAATTTAGGGGCTAAAATCTCCAGAAGTTAAAAGTAATTAACATGCTAGACAAATTTTCAAACAGTATGCTGGGATCTCAAAAAGTCAAGTCCTAGTCAATTCTACCAGCCATGAAGTCAAGAGTCAATCAAATAAAGTAAGACAATACTATATACTCTGCAGAAAACACAAAGTAATCCAGGGAACTCATGGAACCCACACAATGTTATACCTATCGAGTCATGCAACATAAAACAATGTAAGGTTCTCTGACCAATTTAAAGTGGTTTAGCAATTCATTAAGTTAATCCAAAAATTATTTATGAAAGGGGCTAGGCACATTTAACAAACTCAAACAAGTTATTTGAATCCACACTCGGTCCAGGATCAACAAAAAATTCATTTCAGGTTAATTCAGAAGGCCCGTGGCCACCAAATTAGGTCAGACCAGTTCAGACAACACTCAGTCCTCTGAATCAGACTAGTCAACCTCTTCAAATCAGTCTGCTCGGAATTGGTCCGGTCGAACTAAATCAACTGTACTGGGTTTAATCGGTCTGTTCTGCCAATATAGACTAGATCCGTATGGATCAGTCTAGAGAGATCCGTCCAATCCCATATTCTTCTTCAGGAAGAAGAGGCAACTGCTAGGGTTTTCAAACCCTAACAGCCCCAACCGCCAGTGCCTACAGCAGTTAATCGGCCACAGAGGCTGACAAACTCATATGGGGTCTAGCCACGGTGGCCAGTCCCCCTTCGCTTAGGGTAGGTCACATTCGGATGGCCCGTTCCCACGATTTGGGCAGCCCAGAGTCGTGACCACAGAGGATGCGGCTACATGGCTTGACCGCAATCACGAAGGTTGCTGACACGCTAGGCTGTGACTACTACCCACAAATGGTCGCGACCACAAATGTCGCGTCCATCTCACTAGAGGGGTTGCAGCCACAAAGGTCGCGACCATCTCACTGGAGGGGCTGCGGCTCCTACGGTCGTGGCCACCTTACCACCGAGGCTGCAGTCACAATGTCTGGGTCACAGCCACTATGGCTGCAGGCTCGGTTTTTATAATGCCGACAACAAGGTTCTTTATCGCGGTTGGGATTTCGAGCGGTGCATGAGAATTTGAAACCAACCTACTATGGTTCAGATACCAATGTTGGAAAATATAAAACATGCAATCGTTTAGGGCACAACATAAACACATATTTAAGTTACCTCCTTGAACAATTGATTTAGCGGAAGCGCTACCGAATCTGCCCGAGGTTGGGATCATGGTCTATTGGATGGGAGGTCACACCATGTGTTAGCGAGCTGTGACCTAGGTTTATACAGTTACTTACCTCAGTATAAATCGTCATCAGGTTTTCCAACCCTGAGCATCCTTATACATAGAGGGAATGGGTTGGGCCAGTATTCAATACTGGTCTTATTAGAATAGACTCCCACTAATGGGAGACCCGATCCCCCAAAACCAACAGTCAAGTTAGGTATTCTCTTTTAAGTCGAGCTAGCTTCTTCAAACAATTGAGTTTCCCTGTTATATATTTTATTTTGCCTATGTTAGAAAATAGAGTTGTTACTCAACAGTCTCACAAATCTTACTATTTTTGTCAACCCAAGAATTAGTCAATTCAAAATTAGCCTAAGCTCACCTAACCTAAACAAAACACTTATGTTGTTTGGATAACTAGACCAGTCATCTCAAGCCTTTAAATTTTAGTGCAAACTGTACTCTAAAAAATAATAAACCCTAATACATGATTTATTCCTAACTTACTAGATATCATACCACCATAATAGTTTAACTACGGTTACAACTATTCAACATCCAACCTGATTATCTCAACTTGTTTACAAACGTTCCTACAAATCTAAGCTGAAAAACTCAATTTGTTATGTATGAATATAAAGACATTTTCATTCAAGTAGTCATTGATATGGGGATTTATCCAAATTGTTGAAATATACTAAACATGCAATCGTTTAGCCACAACATAAACACATATTTAAGTTACCTCTTGAACGATTGCCTTAGCAGAAGCTGATCAGCCTAAGATTGACATCACGACCTGTCAGACGGGAGCACATGCCACGGGTTAACGGTAAGTGACCTAGATTTCCACAGAGACTTACCTTAGTGTAAACTATATGCGACAAGTTTTTTCTACTCTAAGCAAGATGTAGAATAACATCAATCAACGTTTGGTTTTCCAACCGTGAGCATCCCTATACATGATAGAAGGAATGGTTTGGACCTGTTTCTAATACTAGGCTTATTAGAATGGGCTCCCACTAATGGGCGACCCAATCCCCAAATCCAACATCTCTCACTCGCACAAAGTTGGGGCGCACATTCATTAAACCAGCACCAGGAGAACGAATTTCCCTTATGCAGTAAAATCACATACATGGTAGCAGTCGTGCGATCGACAGGCACAACGAGCAAGGTATTGTGCATCTATTAGGAGTTGTAAAGACTCGCGGATCTAACTCCAGCAGTGGAAATGTGTTATGCACCCTTCGTCATGTAATCTTTCTCCAAGTCTGGCCACACAATGATCATTTAGACCTATATATGCATTGCGCCCACAACCACCGTCGACGCCGTAGTTGGTGGTTACCTAGTGGACACAATATCGAGAAAGATCCCATAATGACCGTCCTCTTCCCACAAAATCACCAGCAGAATCCAACTCGTTTTTCTATAACTGGGACCAAAGTACTTGTGAAAGCACCCACCGAGCACGAAGCAAGATATCAAACAGTGAATTGAACCTCAAGTCTCTATTCATTGTAATGAGGGTACGTACGCGACTCTTACACAAACAGCTCTAGGCCTCACACCATTCTGAATTAAGATTAGATCTCGGGTCATACCCATGGTCATTTTGGGTACGCCACAGTATGGAATGTGCACTACAACATATCAACTCTCCCATGGAGAAAATGTCCAAATGTTGTACACATGTTCACCAGGCATTCATAGTACCCGAACCAAAAGTCACAAAGACTCCCATCCGACCCCTGAGTGAATTGACAGACCAAAATTCGTCGTCGTGCGAAATCAGATCGCTCTAGACACAAAGGACTTTCTGGTTATCCCGATAGACTTCCAGAACCAAACCCTATTGTTGGATCGTGAAATCCTGAATGCTGATCTGGCAGTGAATTGAATGCCAGACAAGGTTGGGATGACGCTTCAGCTCCAACTCCGGTGAACCTGCAAGTAGGGGAGCGCAACAGAGGGGGTGCCTCTGGGTCCCTCTCCGATGCTTAAATGAGTATATGTGTGTATAAAACACAAAACGTCAAGAACGTATGTAAAGCAAGGGTATTTATAGGGTAAGAGAGATAGAACCGTATAAAGGCAACTGAATATCTTAATGTATATTGAGTTGCTGAAGATTCGGATCGTGGGATATGGCAGTTACTGCGAGATATTGCAGTTACCAAATCTAATCTTTAGTGAATATGTGACCGAGATATGCGAGATATCTTGGCCACTCTGTTATTAACGGTTTAGTGGGACCAGAGGAGAGAGACAAGGCTCTCTTCGGGGCGAGCACTCCCATGTCGAGCAGTGGAAGGTCGCGACTTGGTAGAGAATGGCGAGCAGTCTGAGAGCCTTTGGCGTCTCTATAGACTTTGGGCTCGATTCTGGATTACTCGATGGTGGGCCAAGTTTGGCTTGTACTTGGGCCGATCCGGTTCGGGTGTCATGGGTTTACCCCCTCTATATTTATTGGGCCTTCGAGGCCTTTTCTTACTGGGCCGTCACTATCGATACCCAACATTTGCCCCCGAAGCTTGATTGAAGTTCCTTCAGTCGAGCTTGATTTCCTGGTAGGGTTTTAGATAGTGACGTCTTTGGTAATGGTTCAGTGCCTTTGAGATACTTCGAGCTCATTTGGCGAGCAATTCCTTCTCTGTTCAAAGCCGAAAGAATATCCTTCCTTTTATTCCCTTTTGGCGATCACTCGAGGTGACTCAGGCTTATGGAAGTCTATCTTTCTTAGTTAGGCGATCATTATCTACCCGAGGTATTTCTGCTAAAGCTTTATTAGTGCGTTGGCGACCACCTTGTCTCCTTAGTGGAATTTTAGCATTTAATAACTGCACGGTTGTCCAGAAATCGAACGGTCACTTGAGGCACGCCTGACATTTACTTTTCCGTAAACCCAGGGTAGCCTGACAGCTGTCTGTACCAGCCAACCGTTGTCTCTTGGAATTCTGACATTGCTTCGGTTTTTTCCAAAAGGGTGCAATTATTCCTCTGCGTCGCTTCGATTTGCCCGTGGCGGTTACTCCTTTTTGGGCTTATATAAGAAACGTCAGTTTCTGCATTTTGTTTTTTACGCTTATCCACTCCTTCAGATTTTCAGAACTTCGCTGCAAACCTTTCCTTTCTCTTTCAATCCTCTTCAGTTCTCATTTCGACCATTTCCATGGCCCCCAGAAGTCAGCGAATAAAACACATGGCCATCAAGGGTGCTAACAAAGCCAACATGCCCAGAAATGCTGATGTCCCTTTGACCATCAGGGATGAAGTCGTTCCCCCTTCAGTAGAGGAACAGACCGATTTGGGCAGGACTGCAACCACTCCTGTGGTGGTGGACGGGCCCGAGCTGAACACGCCTATTTTTTCCCCAAAAGGTAAACTTTCGCCCTTTTATTGCTCTGCTTTGGCAATGTCCTCTGCTGTTCTTTGCTTTTTATGTTTATCATTGCAATATTTGAATTTGTTCGAGTAGACGTCAAGCCTAATGAATTGAAGCCGGCTTATTTTAAGACCGTGGTGGCGCTCGGTGGCTTCAGCGTGGAGGATGCTCCTAGATATCCTGGCCTAGGTCTGCATTTTCCTCACGATGGAGAGGTTTACATTTTTGCGGCTCAGATCGATGCTGGGTTGCGTTTTCCTCTCTGTGAGGATTTACAGACCTTGTGTCAGTTTTACGGGATTCACCCCACACAGCTTGTCCCGAATGCCCTCAGGATGTGGGTCGGTTTCAAGTTCCTATGCTTACGCCAGGAATGGGTATATTCACTGGCCCTGTTCCGGTGCTTCTTCCGCCTGGCAGCAGGGGCAAACCACCTTCACCACTTCCAATCCCGCTGGCCGAAGTTTTCAGAGTGGGGAGGCCTTCAGGGATGGGTTTGGAACGTCCATGTCCGCCTGGTCGACGATTTTCGGACCACCAACTCCAATTATAAGAAGTGTTACTTCTTTTATAAGGGTGGGGTGCCCTGGAAATTGTTGATCCCGGACAAGGATTTCCCTCCTTCCTTCGAGGAGCTATCAGAGAGTGATCGAAACGCTATTGATGACCTATACCGGTCGCATCGGTCATCTCAGTTCAAGTCCATCCGCTCAGTGGCGGAGACTACCGAGAATGCCCTTGAGATGGCGGGTATTCATCAAGCCACGCCAATCTTTAATGATTAGGTAATTTTCTAACTCTTATCTTGCTTTATTACTTGTAGGGAAGGTTGTAAGCAAGAGCCAGAAACTGATAGGTCTCTTTGATGACCAGGGATTAGCGGGATTGTCCTCCGACCAGGCATTGCTGAACTCTCCTCCTCCCCCCTCTAGGCGTTCGTTCAAGAGGAAGTCTGAGGAGGTGCTTCCCTCGGCCACTGCTGACCCTCGCCAACCAGGTATGTTGCTTTGTTATTCGTAGATTTAATATCTTCATACTTTGCGCTTTTTTGTTTTTTGACATTTTGTCTTGTTGTTTTGCAGAGGAGTCATCAACCGACATGGTCCGGGATCATGCTCCTCCTCCCTCCAAGAAGGTCAGGAGTGAGGGATGTCCGGAAGTCGACCAGCATCCTTCTCCTCCCCCTCCTGGGGGTCCTTCCGCTAATAAAGGGAAGGGTCTGGACGCGGTGCCCCCTTCTCCTTCTCCCCAGGGTCCTTCTGCCGCCAAGGGGAAGGTTTTGACCTTAGCTCCTCCTGTTCTTACTGTGCCCATGGCTCCTCCTAAGGAGTCTGGGACCAAGAAGAAGGGGCATGCTGCTTCCAGCTCATCGAGGGCTCCTGTGGATGAGCATTGCTCCCTTGCCGGCTTGTTTCAGCCGCTTGAATCAGCGAATTCTCGGGAAACTTGGGTCCCCTGTGGGGACCTTATGAAGAAGGGGTATCCTCCCCAGAAGAGCCTCCGGGGCAGCCCGGATATGTGTATGCGGCTTCTGGACGGGATAATTCCCCCCGCGGACCGCTCGATTGTTCCCACGGAACTTCATCAGATCGAGGGGTTCCTTCGGTCCCACTTCGAACGAGTGGCTTTGGTAAGATCTCATACTTTTATTTCGTAGAGTCCTCTCTTTGTCGTTCCCTTATTGTCTGTTGTCCTGACAGCTTTTATTCTATGTTTGTTGCCAGTTCGTTCGGGAAGAGGTGATTCTTGGTCGTGTCTTCGGGGAGCTCACCGACAAGTATTCCAGTGTGCTCGCCGAGCTGGAGCAGTACCGAAGCACGGGGGTCACTCCTGAGCAATTGGGGACTATCAAGACGACTGCAGATGCAGCGATCGCCTTGGCAGATAATACCCGAGAGGAATACCTCAGGAAGGAGCAGCGCCTCTTTGCTGATGTCCAGAAGAGGGAGGCTGAAGCCGCTGCCGCTCTTCAGGACTTTGACGCTCTTCACCTGTGTTTAGATCAGGGAGAGATCGTCCGAGTTCGCCTAGATGCTGAACTTAAGGAAGCTTAGGCGCAAGGGGCAGAATCGGAGGCTCGCAGGGTCGTTGCCGAGGCGCAAAGGGACGCTGCTGACGCCCAGAGAGAAGCTGCGGTGGCTCAGATGGAAGCTGCGGAAGCCCGGGGGATTGCCTTGGAGGAGGAGAGGGATCGGTTAACTGCACAATTGAAAGCCGTCCCTTCGCCCCAGAGCGTAGTTGAGGCATTCAAAGCCTCTGAGGAGTTTGAGGACTGCGCTCTGAAGGAGATGAGGTCGGCGATTGCCGATTTTCTCCAAGTCCTGGTGGATGAGGTCCAGGCGGTCGATCCCAACTTTCCTCTTGGCGAAGTCGCCTCTTTGAAGACCTTCCTGCGGAGTCGTCCTTCGCAGCCCTCTGTTGCTGGCGAGGCTGCTCCTGAAGGCGAGCCCAGTACTTCTGCCCCCGAAGGCGAGCAGAGCACCCTTGCCCCCGAGAACCCCGACGCTTGAAGTCCCCAACTCCTTGGCGACCGTATTTATCTTTTTTAGATAGCCATTTTTGTATTTTCTGTTTTTGGTTTGTAATTATTTGTCGAAGACTTGGATTTTTCTATTGAATGCTTTTATATTCTTGAGCCTTTAATCGACTTCGAACATATTTAGCTATCCAATATCTTACTCATAATTACTTTCCACTTTTTTCTTGCTTTGTAATGTCGTCGACCCTTAAAGCCGTAGACCAATCATAAGTTAAACTTTCTAAGGATAATACTTTTGACACTTAAAAGCGTAAACTTCTAAGTTCAAAGAGATATTACCTTCTTTGAAGTTTAAACCTTTGAGGTGTTGGCCTAATAACAGGGGATTTGTAATTTGTCAGGCTTTATCATCGATAGTGATCGCCTAAACTTTCTTTGGCCTGACTTTGGCGTCAGGGCTTTCATTTTGCCTAACATTTCGTTAGGTCTTTTGGCCTGACTTTGGCGTCAGGGCTTTGCCTGACTCTTGGCGTCAGGTTTTTTGAGGCCTAACTTTGTTGTTAGGGCTTTTGTGGCCTAGTTTTATTGCTAGGGCTTTTTGGCCTAACTTTGTTGTTAGGGCTTTTGGCCTAACTTTGTTGTTAGGGCTTTTGTGGCCTGACTTTGGCGTCAGGGCTTTTGGCCTAACTTTGTTGTTAGGGCTTTTGGCCTAGCTTTGTTGCTAGGGCTTTTGTGGCCTGACTTTGGCGTCAGGGCTTTTGGCCTAACTTTGTTGTTAGGGCTTTTGGCCTAGCTTTGTTGCTAGGGCTTTTGTGGCCTGACTTTGGCGTCAGGGCTTTTGGCCTAACTTTGTTGTTAGGGCTTTTGGCCTAGCTTTGTTGCTAGGGCTTTTGTGGCCTGACTTTGGCGTCAGGGCTTTTGGCCTAACTTTGTTGTTAGGGCTTTTGGCCTAGCTTTGTTGCTAGGGCTTTTGTGGCCTGACTTTGGCGTCAGGGCTTTTGGCCTGTCTTTGGCGACAGGGCTTTTTGGCCTAGCTTTGTTGCTAGGGCTTTTGGCCTAACTTTGTTGTTAGGGCTTTTGGCCTGTCTTTGGCGACAGGGCTTTTTGGCCTAGCTTTGTTGCTAGGGCTTTTGAGGCCTGACTTTGGCGTCAGGGCTTTTTTGGCTTCAGCTTGCTTCGAGTGGACGCGCTTTATGAAGGAATGGCTTTCTTTTATTGACATAATCAGTTTGATTACAAACTATGCATAAAATTTTCTTAAATGCTCAGAATTAAATGGACGGGGTAACCTCTCGCCTTCGATGGTTTCCAAATAGTAGGATCCTGGTGCGGCGATCTCTACTACTTTGTATGGTCCTTCCCATTTGGCTGAAAGTTTGTTTTTACTGTCCAGCCTTGTGAATTCATTCCTTCTCATAACCATCTCCCCCACGAAAAATTGGCGAGCGCTAACTTTTCTGTTGAAATACCGAGCGGTCGCCAAGCGCATCTTCGCCTGTGTTTTTTCCGAGAGCCATCTCTTTTCCTCTGCTAAGTCGAGGTCAGTTCTGCGCTCGATCTCATTTGCCTCCGTGTTAAAGTGTAGGACTCTGTGGGTAGGCACTGCTAATTCAGCTGGTGCTACTGCTTTTGATCCGTGCACTAAACTGAAAGGCGTTTCTCCTGTGGCCGCCTTAGGCGTTGTTCTGATTGCCCATAATACGTTTTCCAGTTCGTCTGCCCAGTTCCCTTTGAATGCTCGAACCCTTTTCTTGAGTCCTGCTAAGACAACCTTGTTGGCTGCTTCAGCTTGCCCATTCGTTTGAGGGTGATGTACTGAACTGAAGCGATGGTCGATATGATACTCTTCACAGAGCCATTTCAACTCCTTTCCAACGAATTGCGGACCATTATCGCTGATGAGTATTTTGGGAATACCAAACCTGGAGAATATGTTGACCTGCATGAACTTGATAACTTGGAATTCCGTTGTCGAAGCTAGAGCTTTCGCCTCTACCCACTTAGTGAAGTAGTCGCTCGCCACTATAATGTGAGTACGCTGACCAGTGCTAATGGGAAAAGGACCCAATATATCGATTCCCCATTGAGCGAAGGGCCAGGCACCCGCCATTGGGGATAATAATGTCGATGGTCGACCCGATCGTGGTGCAAACTGCTGGCAAATTTCACACTTCTGTGTTAATTCGGCTGCGTCTTTTCCCAAGGTCGGCCAGTAATATCCCAGTCTGAATATTTTCCTGCTTAGTGAACGAGCACCTTCATGACATGCCGCTGCCCCTTCATGAGCTTCTCGAAGAACTTTTTCTGTTTCGGGTAGAGCAACACATCTCAAGTAAGGCGTCGAATAACCTCTTCTATAGAGTTCTCCATCGATGATTAGATAACTGGCTGCGAGTCTTCTAATCCTAGTGGATTCGCCTTCGTCCTCTGGGAGGATGCCTTCTTTCAAATAATTCTGGAACGGGGTCATCCAGGTGACCTGTTCTTGAATGTTGAAGACCTCCGCTCTGTTTTCAAGGACTGAACATAGGGCCTTTTCCAGAAATTGCACATCCTGGATTGTCGCCCCTCCGAAGGCTAGCTTACTCAAAGAATCTGCCATCTGGTTTTCTTGGCGAGGAATAAACTCAATCGCGAAATTTGGGATTTCCACGACTAGTTTTTTGGCGATGCCGAGATATTTCTTCATCTTTTCTCCCTTTGCCTCGTAGGCGCCATTAACCTGATTGACAATAAGCTCTGAATCACTTTTTACCTTAAGCGCTGTTATACCCATTCCTTTTGCCAGTCTGAGTCCAGTGATAAGAGCCTCATATTCTGCTTCGTTATTGGTCGCCGGGAATGTCAAGGCGATCGCGTATTTCAGAGGCTCGCCCTCAGGAGGAATAAGAATTAAACCTGCCCCCGAGCCTTCTTTTGATGAAGACCCATCCGTATAGAGTTCCCAGATTTGATCGTCGTTTGCTGACTGACTTGGCCTGTTTTCTGCCTCCGCTTGACCGTTACTCGTGCTTTCCACTATGAAATCAGCTAGTGCTTGACCTTTGATGGCCGTTTTTGGCGCAAATTTGATCCTGAACTCGCTGAGCTCGATCGCCCACTTGACCATTCTTCCTGAAGAATCTGGCTTCATCAGGAAGTTTTTGAGAGGTTGATTGGTGAGGACCGTGATGTCGAGCAGCAATAACTAAGGCATAGAGATACTTCTCAATCTGGCCATATTTTATTTCTGCTGAGTTGAACATTTTGCTAATAAAATACACTGGACTCTGAACATTATTCTCATCCCTTATTAAAACAGCACTGGCTGCCACATCGCTAATGCCTAAATAGAGGAAAAGCTGCTCGCCTGGAACGGGTTTTGCCAAAGCTGGGAGTGTTTGAATATGCCTTTTCAAGGACTGGAATGCTTCCTCGCAGTCTGGCGTCCACTCGAACTTACGGTTGGCCCTCAAGGTTTTGAAGAACGGGAGGGACTTGTCGCTTGCTTTGGAGAGGAAGCGGTTAAGAGCAGCTAGTCGGCCGTTCAGGCATTGGACTTCCTTATGGCAGGTTGGTGACTTCATTTCTTCTATGGCCTTTAGCTTTTCCGGGTTTGCTTCAATGCCCCTTTCGCTGACCATAAAACCCAGGAACATCCCGGACTTGACTCCAAAGGCGCACTTTGCTGGGTTCAGGCGAACGCTGTGTCTCCTCATGCATTCAAAAGCTTCACGGAGGTCGGTGGTATGAGGATTGCCTTTGATGGATTTAACGAGCATATCATCCACGTAGGCCTCCATGTTCCTTCCCAGCATGTCCTGGAACAGTCGGTTCACCATCCGCTGATAAGTTGCCCCGGCATTGATGAGACCAAAGGGCATCACCTTGTAGCATAGAATGTCGCCGTCAGCATAGAAAGCAGTGTGGGCCTCGTCGTCTGGATGCATTCTGATCTGGTTGTAGCCTGAATAGGCGTCCATGAAGCTCAGCATCTCATGACCCGAGGTAGCATCGACTAGCTGATTAATTCTTGGAAGGGGATATGAATCTTTGGGGCAAGCCTTGTTTAAGTCGCGGAAGTCGACGCACATCCTCCACTTGCCGTTAGATTTCCTGACCAAAACTGGGTTGGCTACCCAGCTCTGGAATCTTACCTCTCTGACGAAGTCAGCTTCAATCAACCTGCCGACTTCCTGCCTGATCGCCAAATGTTTATCAGTCCCGAACGATCTTCTCTTTTGGGCGATCGGCTTGATGGAGGGGTCTATCCTGAGCTCATGCGAGATAATATCTGTGCTGATTCCTGGCATGTCGCTCGGCTGCCAGGCAAAGAGCTCTTTGAATTCCTTGAGGAGAGCGGTCATGGCCTCCTTCTGATCCTCTTTCAAGGTGGTCCCAATGCGCACCTTTTTGTCCGGACCATCGATCTCGACCTCCTCCAATTCCTCCATGGGTGCTGGTCGAGCCAAGTCCTCGCGGGGATCGGCCTCTGTCTCGATGGCGAGCGCCTCCCTTTGGTTCTTCCTGCGTAAACAGTTCACATAACATTGCCGCGAGGAAGGCTGATCTCCGAGCACTTCTCCAATCCCGTTCGGAGTAGGGAACTTCATCTTCTGGTGGACAGTGGAGGCCACAATCTTATTTGGGTTGATCGTGGTTCTCCCTATAATGGCGTTGTAGGATGTAGGTGAATCGACCACCAGGAAAGTGACCGACACCTTGATGCTTTTCCACCCCTCGCCAAAAATCACTGGCATGGTTATAGCCCCCAGTGGATAAGTTGTCCTTCCCGCAAATCCGATCAGCGGAAAGTCGACCCTCTTCAGGTCGCGTTTTGATTTGCCCATCTTTTCGAAGGCGTCCAGAAACAGGATGTCTGTCGAGCTGCCTCCGTCGACCAGAATCCTTGCAACATCACAGCCGTCTATATCTGCCGTAATGACCAGAGCATCGTTGTGGGGCGTAGTGACATGTGCCAAATCATCTTCAGAGAATAAGATGACAATGTTTTCTTCAGGTCGGGGTCGCTTCCCCAACTGAACTGCCGTAGAGATCTGAGTGGCGTAGACCTCTCTGGCGCTTGACCTCTCGCCGCCTGCGCCGAATCCTCCCGCAATCAGATTCACTCTCCTCTTGCTTCCAGAAGGCTCAGCTTGATCTGCAGGGGCTGGTGAACGATGTCTCCTGGGGGGCGTTCGACTTCGGTCTCGCCCTGCCACAAATTCCTTCAACATTCCCCCCTGAATTAGCCTCTCTATATCTCGCTTCAGAATCTTGCAATCGTCTATCTTATGGCCCTTGCACTTATGGTATCTGCAATAGCTCTCGACATCCATGCCCATGGGTAACCCACCTCGGCGAGGCATCGGTGGCCTCGCCAAGGATCTCCTCTCCATCTCGACTAGTACCGCTGAGATCTGCCTATTTAAAGGCGTGAAGTACTCAGGGACCTCTGGATGGCGAGGCGCTGGAAGAGACTCGACTCGCGGCTTACTTTCTTTTCCCTTCTGCTCCTTCTTGACCTCCTTCTTACCATCGCGTCGGGGTTCAGGGGTTACCCTTAGCGAGGTCGTCAGGAGGTTAGCCTCGATGTTTGCGCGCTCAAGGTCTATGAAACCTTTCGCTCTGGATGCCAACTCCTCCAATGTCTCTATCTCCTTTACGTGATAGCTGTTTCGCAGCTTTCTCGAGGCCTTGTTGGCCACATCCAGACCTCTGTAGAATGCTCGAATGATCTCCCCATCCGAGATTCGGCGATCTAATTCTGTGACGTTTTGATGAAAACGCCCGTAGAAGTTGGACAGCGACTCTCCAGGCTGCTGTTTGACCGAGTCAAGGGCGACCACACTCTTCAGCAACTGGCGCTCGCCCATGTATCTCTCCAAGAACTTGCTTCTTAACTCTGCCCAAGTTCCGATTGATCCTGCAGGGAGGCCGAAGAACCAGGACGAAGCCGAGCCCGAAAGAGTAGATGGAAATAGCAAAGCCAAATGATTGGGATCGTTTGACTTACCCAGAAGGGAGGCCTCATGCTTGTTGACATGTACGGTGGGATCTCCTCCACCGCTATACTCAGGTATGGCCCGAGCAACCACATCCTTCGGGATTTTGATAGCGACGAGCGCGTCGGTGAATGGATGAGAGGACTGCTCCTTGAAGGGAGCTATGACTGTCAACTGTCTTTCCTGGAGCCTTTTGTTGAGGAGGTCATCCATCTGATCCACAGTGCAGTACATGGGAGAGGCTCCGGGTGGAGGCGGACCGGAAGGATTGGCAGTATATGCGGCTGCTGGCTCCTTGGTGTGCGCTGGAGGTAGGGACTGCTGACCTGACGTCATCTCCTGATCCTCCTGAGGCGCAGCAGGACTAGGATTGGCCGCTTCTGAAGGTGAAGGCCCTGTGGCAGCAGGGCGGTGATTTTCCTTAGGAGCAGAGGGATTGTTTTCCTGAGGAGCAGGGGCCTGGCGGTGCGCCTGTCCTAGGATGGCTTCCAGCAAGGAGACCATCTCGGGGGTTAAATTAATATCCTGCCCCGCAATGTGGACTGTCTGCGGTGCAGGGGCTCCGTTTTGATCAGCAGCTGGGGTCGGTCTTGAATCACCGACATGTTCTCGGGCTGTCCGCAGAGGAACAGCATTAACTCCTGCTCGGCTGGCAGGTTCTTGTTGAAGCGGTGAAGCGGCGGCGGAATCAGAGCTATCTGAGGATCGCTCCCTAGTCTGATTCCGACGGTTGCTTTGGGATCGAGTTCTCATGGCTGAATTGCTCGTTTCCCACAGACGGCGCCAAATGTTGGATCGTGAAATCCTGAATGCTGATCTGGCAGTGAATTGAATGCCAGACAAGGTTGGGATGACGCTTCAGCTCCAACTCCGGTGAACCTGCAAGTAGGGGAGCGCAACAGAGGGGGTGCCTCTGGGTCCCTCTCCGATGCTTAAATGAGTATATGTGTGTATAAAACTCAAAACGTCAAGAACGTATGTAAAGCAAGGGTATTTATAGGGTAAGAGAGATAGAACCGTATAAAGGCAACTGAATATCTTAATGTATATTGAGTTGCTGAAGATTCGGATCGTGGGATATGGCAGTTACTGCGAGATATTGCAGTTACCAAATCTAATCTTTAGTGAATATGTGACCGAGATATGCGGGATATCTTGGCCACTCTGTTATTAACGGTTTAGTGGGACCAGAGGATAGAGACAAGGCTCTCTTCGGGGCGAGCACTCCCATGTCGAGCAGTGGAAGGTCGCGACTTGGTAGAGAATGGCGAGCAGTCTGAGAGCCTTTGGCGTCTCTATAGACTTTGGGCTCGATTCTGGATTACTCGATGGTGGGCCAAGTTTGGCTTGTACTTGGGCCGATCCGGTTCGGGTGTCATGGGTTTACCCCCTCTATATTTATTGGGCCTTCGAGGCCTTTTCTTACTGGGCCGTCACTATCGATACCCAACACCTATCACCAACCTCACCTAGCCACAAAGCCACAAAATCTATCACCCGTGTTAGAGGGTGATGAAATCCACTTTGACATATCTCAATAAACAATCATAGTAAGAACACGCAAAACATTCAAAATGTAAAAACATGCATACTCAAATATAATTCAAGTTAAAGAACATTGTGTGGGAAATAAAATCAAAGAAGTACATTAACAAAGTCCATATAGTCCCATATACTATACATGCCTCACTAAAGACTTCCTCTTCAAGGTTGGAGAGACAGTCCACGGCCACCTCATTCATAGACAAGTACATCAAACTCATTACAATGTGTCTAACCATGTATCTAACATAGTTTTTCTTGATATATACTTGCTATGACTTGTTATGATACTAGGGTTTCTTTGTCACGGAGATTTCCATTCCAACGACTTAGCAATTAATCTGAAAGCCTTTCAGCCATCCAACATGCTGAATGGTCCACACAAGACCTAGAAATTTGAAATCCATGGCGATCAACACAATGCACGATTGCTTCTTGATCTTCCATGATATGATGCCATCAGAGAACAAAGTATAAAGTTCGAGGTGGGTTTTCTCTCATCAAAGTCACCATCATAGTCTGCAACGTTAAACCCAGTCATCCAGAGATTCTCGAACCTCTGGCAAGTCTCTTTTGTAGCACAAGGCTTGACGATGCCCTTAAGATATCACATGATCCTACTTACTAAGTACCAGTTTTTCAATTCGTCTTCAAATTGGTACCGACATACAATGTCAATTGCGTGACAAATATCAAGTCGACTACACAGTAAATTGGCCAAACAATAAATTTGATTTATGTGGTCCATTTCTTTGGTAGTCTTCAAACACATGTCCATGTTGAGAAGTTGGCCAATGTAAGCTGGAGTTTAGTTTGGTTCGTAGTTACTCATGTTGAATATTTCCAACACTTCGTTTATGTAGCGTTTTTGTGAAAGCCACTACTCCCTCTTATGATAATCGCTTGAGATCTAAATCCCAAGGATGCGCATCGACTCACCCGTGTCCATCCCAAACAGACAGTACAACTAGGCTTTTACGCGTGTGAGAAAAGCCCGACTATTTTTGGCTATGAGTATGTCATCTAGATATAGAGTCATAAACACATATTCTGGTCTACACCTTTTTAGTGTACACGTAATGATTCTCATCCATCAGGAGATATCTATTTTCCCTGACAAACTCATGAAATCCCGCACCACTTCCTAGAAGACTGGTTTAGACCATAGATCAATTTGTGAAACTTGCACACTAAGTGCTTATGGTCTTTCTACACAAAGCATTTAGACCGTTCCATATAGATCTTTTTTTCTAACTCACCATTCAGGAAGGAGATATTAACGTCCAACTAATGTAGTTCCAGGTCTATATTCACTCAAATATCCAAAGTCAAACGAATTGTGGTCATTCAAGCGGTGATAATGTCTTTTTAAAGTCCACACTCTCCTACTATGTATAACCTTTCACGACTAGTTGAGCTTTGTAATGCTCAACTTTTCATTGGCCTTCAGCTTCGTCTTAATAACCCATTTAGCTCTATTTATTTGCGTCCTCTCGAAGGCCGACCAGTGTCTAGACACTATTATTCCTTATAGATTTCATATTGTCCAAAGTGTTCATCTCATCCTTCATTACTTTCATATCGTCCAGGGTATGGACATGATCACTCCCATTGAGAATGAGATCTTTAATGCTCCCACTGTGAACAAGATCAGCAGGATCGGAATCTGTTCCATTCGCTCCAGCAGGCGATGAATCTTATAAACGAAAAATCGATTCATCATCTGCAGTTTCAGCTCTCCCACTCGATTTAACAGGAAATTGCTAAACTTGATCTTTCATCTCATATAGAGATCGATCTAAACTAATCTACTCTTTCTTAAGAAATTTGTTATCTAAAAACATTATGTCTCGTGGTATAAAGACGACAATAAAAACATACCCCTTCAAGGTATCATAGTAACCAAAAATACTCTTCTTTACTCTAGGTCCAACCCTATGGGTGTAAGTGGCGCATCCCTATGGGCGCATAGGACTAAGGTCCATAATTTATTCTAGTCCAAAACTCATATGGAGTTCAATTAACCGTCTTTTGCAACACATGGTTCGGGATGTAGGCTACAATCTTCAAGACGTCTCCCGAGAAGGAAAGTCACAACTGAGTCTGTGCCATATCAACCAACAAGGAGTGTTCTATTACGCCTCTCTGCAACACTATTTTGATGAGGGGTGAAGGGGATCGTCAAGTGATCAATGATTCCCTTTTCATTAAATAAGTCGTTAAATTTCACTGAAAGGTACTCTTCTTCCACGATCAGGGTGGAGGGCATTTACCCTATCGTTTAACGGGTGCAATCATTTGTAAATGTAATAAACTATTGGGCTCCATGCCGAACCCTAGGACTACGAGGTTCATAGACGTCGAAATGAACTTCTTGCAAGGGAAATTTAGCTCTATCTGCTAACCGAAAGGCTTTCTGGTGGATTTTTCTACAAGGCAACTTACACAAGTAGATGACTGCACCTATGGAATGTTGGGCATCAAGCCCTGTTGGGCTAGGCGCTGCATTCTATGTTGACCATTATAGCCTATGTAGTTTGTCTTTCATTCACATCATAGATGTATCAGTGAGTACAAGAAAATATGAAATTATTATTGTTGCAGGAATCGGAATACGAAATAATAAATCCATCGAAAACAATACTAAAGCCAAACAGAGTTGATCCTGAAGACAATTTGACTAAAGATTTATCAAAAAATAAACTGAAACCGAGATTTATTAACCCTAATACTCAAATAACCTTTCATTGAATATACGGAGCATAGAGTATATGACTTCGGACTAAGACTCGACCACAGCGCATTCGCAACTCACAAGTTCCAATCCCTTCGACTTCAACACAAGATTTTTTTTTATATATAAATCCACCTAATTTCATGCGGGACTCTATGGTCCTCTACGAAAACATCGCGATCGTTGGTTATGTAATTCCACTATGATGTTTTCGGAGGAGTCCTTGGGTTCACATCGGTCTTTGTCTCCTTCGGCTTCAGTGCATTTGTGCCATCGCGTTGTTCATTACTCCATCGTCTTCAATGACTTTTCTTAGGTCCAGAGGATGCCGCCATACACACCTCAACCTTAGAGCCAACGACCATGGGGATGTTCTCTTCAGCTTAATGTTCTTGTGTTCAAAAGTACTGAGGATTTTCATACTTTCCCAAGAATTTGGCAAAGAGTGGATTTCGACCTGAATATGTTGCTCATTGGTCCCTAATTGACAGTTCTCGTTTAGTTTTTCAATTATTTTGTCCATATGCCTCCTATTCTATCTCACAGAGTGCTGGGGATTTAACATGTATGAATCAAACTTAATGTTGAGTGAGCACAGTTGAGCAAATCATATAGAACCAAGTCAAGACTGCAACGAATATCACAACATTTTAGATGTGTGCTGAGCTCAAACCCATAAAGGATGTCGTCATTCGTCGTACTCAGCATCATGGCACACCAGTATCATTAACCTCCAACGGGAATGGAAAGCCTTCCGCTGATTTGTCATTCCAGAGTCGGATCTTATCATAATCTTCTCCATGTGGTTAATGGATTTCTACTCAATTAGGACTATCTTTATACGCTTCCTTTGAATTTTATAATTGTCACTGTTTAAGTCTAAGTCCTTTGTCCAACTAAGCGATCATGTTCTTCATTGCCGCCTAATTTCTCTAACTAAAGGAAGTTCTAATAAGATCATAGAGACATAAGGAACAATGTTGTATTGCATGTGAAAGACAAGTATAAGATCGATAGGAAAGACTTGAGAACACACTTGAACCCGGAGGACAACCCTAGTTATATTGAGAAGCACTCCCCGTTTCTAAGCATGCCCTAAAACCAGTAATATCAATCGAAACACAGTCAACAGACCGAAGTTGAACAGATCATACTAAACCAAAGTGTTCAACTCTTAGACAAATAAATTGTCTCAGCATTATTCATGGACATTCGGAGAACCTCGCAGACTAACCGACTAGTTCACACTCATGAAAATTTCCCTAGTTATAGCTAGTACTCAACCAAACTTCTGAAAAGCTACTAAGGATAATCCTAACCAATTACTATCTATGCTAAGCAAAAACTAGATCTATCTTTCTAGGTAATCCAATACATGCAAGCAAAGAAATAAAACCATACATGTCAATACAGACATATATATATTGGTACCATTCAAAAATAACTTAATCTTGGGCTAATTTGTAATTTTCAAAATTTTGAAGCCCAAACGTCACCCTAACCAAAAGTTTGGGGATCAAAATCACCATGAATAAAATTTTAGGGACTAAAATAACCATGAATAAAAGTTAGGGGACCAAAGTCTTTATGAATAAAATGCGGGGACTAAAATTTCATAAACAAAATTCAGTGACTAAAATCTCAATAAACAAAATTGAGGGACTAAAGTCTCAACAAATAAAAGCAAATAACATGTTAGACCAAATTTCAAATAGTACGGTAGGATCTCAACAAGTCATAACCTATTAATTCTTCCAGTAATAGAGTCAATAGTCAATCACATAAAGTAAGGCAAGAATATCTACCCTCCAGAAAACACAAAATAATCCAGGAAACTCAAGGAACCCACACAATGTTCAATCTATCCAATCATGCAATATAAAACAATATAAGGTTCTCCCAGCAATTGAAATTGGTATAGCAGTTAATTTAATTAGCCTAAAGTTTATTACTAATGAAAGGGTCCCGACACATTTACCATACTAAATCAGATTATTTGAACCCTATATTGGCTCCAGGATAAGCACCAAGTTTGTTTCAGGATAATTCTGGTGGCCCATAGCCCCTAAATTAGCTCAGACCGATCCAGACAACACTAAACTATCTGAACCGAGCCATCCAACCGTTCTGAACCGAGCCGGTTTAGTTAACTCAAACTGACCAAACTAAATTAGACCCTCTAATCAACTAAAAATGACCAAACCGAATTAGGCCATTCAATTTTCTCTAATCGTCTAAAATAAACTGAACCATAGTGGTTCACAAAGGACCAGGATGGTACTTTTCCTCTTCCCCGCGGGACGATGAACTTGTTGCTAGGGTTGAAGCCAACCCTGGGGAAGGGTCACAAGGGGGTTCGACCACCACAGACCGACTTCACCCCTCCCTTCGTCTCCCCACATTGACCTCGCTGCCCCACCACATACCGGATTCCCGCGGAAGCCCCAAGTGCTGTTGCCATGCATGTTGTCGGGGTTGACAGTAGTCAAGTCGTAACCACTTCTAGCTGCAACCTTGTGTGGGGGCCTCCTTCACGGTGGCTAGCGAGTGTTAGGATACATAAATATTGAAGAAGCCATAGTCATGGAATATTATGGAAACTTGTGTGTAACGAAACCTTCTGGAACTTGTGTAGAACATTATAAAACCAGTAGGATAATTCAAGATCATATGTTCAAGATTGTTCAAGATGTTATTAGTTCGGTATGTTTGACTATAAACAGGGATATAGGGTCTTCATAGAGTTTTAGTTGAACAATTGGATGTGTTTGAGATTTAGTTCAACAAAGTTGTTATATCTGTTATCGTCTATTTTCTTTTTTGTTCTTCCAATAATTCAGTCAAAATATTTGTAGTTGTATTCTTCTTTTCTCTTCAATCTGAGTTGAGTTCACATTGTTAAAATGATATATGAAACATTTTGATTAAGGAAACTTGTTGCACTATGTGATTCTACACCTGGTTAGTGTCAAGTTCATTTTTATTGATCTTCAACATTTCCTCATTTACATTTACATTAAGTGAATCTGATATGAAAACAAAGCAATGGATGAATTGATTCTTGCGTTCTACAACAAGAAAATTTGTCAATTAACTGAAGAAGACAACTTTTAATACTGAAAAAAGCAGGAACAGTTAGCTGTTAGAGGTCAACGCCACGAAGGCTTGGGCGGTTGCCGCAACGTTTCTTGGGGTGGCCACGCCGTAGCCAGGGTTGTGGCAACCATGGCTGCAACTACCACGCCAGGGTTGCGACCACCATGGCTGCGACCACCGTGTCAGGGTCATAACCACAATGGCTGTGACCTTTGTTTTATGGCATCAGGTTTTTCGATGGTAAATTTAACGGGGTTTGACAATTTGAAAACCAAGCTACAATGGCTCTGATACCAATGTTGCAATATACTAAACATGCAATCGTTTAGGCACAACATAAACACATATATAAGTTACACTTGAACGATTGACTTAGCATAAGCAGAAGTGGATCTGCGTGAAATTGGTATCATAGTATGCCGGACGGGAGGATATGCCACGTGTTAACGGGAAGTGACTTAGATTTACACAACTACTTACCTCAGTATAAACTGTAAGCGGCAAGGTTTTATACTCTGGGTGAGAATGATAATAGCGTCAAGCATCGTGAGGTTTTCAAACCCTAAACATCCCACATAGAGGAAATAAGTTGGGCAAGTATCCAATAGTGATCTTATTAGAATGGGCTCCCACTAATGGGCAACCCAATCCCCAAAACCAACACAAACCAATTAATGAATTCCATTATTCCATTATTTGACCAACATTAGTTCTTACAACATCCCCTTATACCATATTATCCTTAGTGAAACCTTCTAAAATCCATATGTAATTTTAATATGCACTATAGATGAGATTACATATGTAAGGAGAAATGTCTCTACTCTAAGAAACAGATTTTAGATTTAACCAATGAGACTAAAACATGTTCTATAACCTTAAACTCATCCCTAAATCTTGATTTTGACACATTAAACTAGTGGAAGTTTACCACAACTAGACTTACACTTCAACCAAAATAATTGTTGTGATACAAACCTAAAGATGATGCTCTATAACTGTAGAATGAACAATAATTTCTTCATTTTAATGGTACCCAAAAATTATTGGGGAAACCAAGCTCTAATATTTTCAAACTGTTTGTGATGAATTTTCATTAAGTACCAATTAAGAAGTTTATATCTAAATTAAGTTGACATCTAGTAGTAAAAATGATGTTTTCTATCTCTCCTCATAAACCATACATGTCCTGTTAAGATGATGCACAATTAATGTGCATCAAAGAAAATATACTAACGAGAGCTTAAATTGATATATTAATCAATATATGTAATAAATAATACATGTATGCATGTATTAGTTAATACTATGTTTAAAGAAAACATGTATTGAGATATACGTATACATTCATAACCTAAGTCAATGTTTGATTTCGCATAAAATTATACATAGAGTGGCGAAAACACATAAATATACAAACTGGAAGAAAATATTTTGTATACGTGAACTAATTTATACAAACAGGAAGAAAAAAACATGCACACAGTTTATATAAATATACATAATGTTCTTATGAGAGTTTTCAGTACAAATTTCTATTTTGCATTTCTATCAACCTCATGCTATCCAATAAGTCATTGGATGCTCTACGATGAATTTGCCATCTTTACAGTTGGTCTGATTCTTTAATCGTTTTTGCATTTCCCTTTTCTGAAATTACAAGATTACAATTTTCATATTGGATTGCGAATATTTTACAATTTTTGTTTGAAATTGGTACAATTTAGATCACTCCTAAAATTCTGAACCTACTTCTATACTGTTGGATCTCGTTTTTCGGTAGGACTTTTTCCGGTGCGTTCCGGGTCAGTCTTCTTGCTACTCTGATAACCTGCACAAAAGGAAAACCTCTGATTCCATAATATTCCCCCTCCGATGATTAAGTCATTCAGAGGTTCTTTTATGGAGGAACAGAATATATGCAGTATAAGGAGTCAGGTGAGCAATGTTACGTTAGCTCTAGAGTAAATAGGGGTGAGGGTATTTATAACCATGGTCATCCCAGATGTCGCCTAGTTAAGTGATCATGGTTATGCCTTGAGTCCTCTGCTGCCTGGTGTCTTGTGCATAGTGCCTTTATGCACTGTGCATAGTGCCTTTATGCACTGTGCATAGTGCTTGTGTCCCATGTTTTTTAGGCCTTTGTCCCTCGTGCCTGTGTCCCCATTACTTTCTGCTTGGCCTCGAGCCTTGTGCTGCGTTTTTGTCGTAGGATGTAATCTTAATAGAAAATTGACTTCAAATTAGCGCGCCTCTATGCCGCGCCTTTTGGGTGCACCACTATGTCGCGCCCCAATATTGTAACATCCAGGGGATTGACATGAAATGTCACTGGCGTGTTTATAAGGTCATGGCGACGATAAACATTAAGTGGATCAAGTATCTTGGGGATCGTGGTAGGAGCGCCATCCTTAGGTGGGTTAAGGGTTGCGCCATCAATTATTGAGTCGAGTTGGTTTTCAGTCGGGCCATCCGAGGATATGTTGATTGATACCCAACATATTGCCCCCCAAGCCAAGGTTGAGTAGCGTTCACCCTTGGGTTTGAGTATTTTTAAGAGGGGTTGCTTTTCTTGGGGCTTGACTCGGTACCTTTCCAGCTTCCTTCAATATGTAGGTGCACCGTGTGATCTACAGATGGAATGGAATGGCGCGCAATTCCTGAATTTATGAATGTTGCCAACTTTTCGACTTCCAAACCAAACGACTGAGGGGATGACACATGACTATGATCGTGCCACGTGGAATAAATCTTTGCATGCTCAAGGCAATCTTTCAGTTTCTTAGGAGCAATATCTGAGAGACCAAACCGAGCATGTGAACCATTTTTAGGACGGAGTCGATGCCTGGTCAGACCGCTATTTTGATTGAACCAATCATTCGAACCGTTTTTTGGAGGGAACCATTGCCTGATCAGACCGCTATTTTGCATGAACTAGTCATTTGAACAGTCACTTCTTCTCCTACAAATACCCTTCTCATACTGTTCTCACCATTTTCAGCTCTACTTCAGATTTTCAAGCTTTCTCTCTCTAAACATCCTCATAATTCTCTCTAGAAATCCCAAGTCCTTTCGCCAAACTTCAACCTTCGCCACTTGTGACGCTCCACGCACCCAAGACAAGATTGCTCCTGTTTATTTGAATCGCATTAGTCGGCACCATGAACTCGTGTATCGCGCCATGTTGAATTATACCTAGAACTCTCAATATTTAGGTGAGGCCAACATTTTCATTTCTCTTGGGTTTTCGGACCCGACGCCAAATATGATTTCTAAAGCCTTGTTTGAAAAAGTTGTCGAGGAGTCGGGAATGTATGAGAGTTTTTCTCCTCGCTATCCGATTTCCGATTAGACGAACCCTCAAAACCCCTACCCCGTGACCGTACCTCAATCGGGCGAGGAGACTATTTTCCCCCTTCAAATTGATGTGGGGTTAAAGTTACCTTATTGTCTTGAGTTGGTGTTGATGTGTACGTATTACGGGGTTTATCCTACCAAACATTCCCCCAACGCTATTCACTTTTGGGTTAGTTTTAAAGTCTTCCATCGCAGAAATTTGAAGAGGTGGATGCGTTATTTTCCTCCCTGATGTACACTTTTTTCCTCCCTGTGCAACTCCAGATGAGCGAGACTATCATTGGTCTGCTTGATGAGAAGTCATCGACATCGGACCATTTGCGCTATGCTGAGGAGCGAGAGCGTTGCGCCAAGGATATGAAGCGTTAGTTTGCGGGTGCGGAGCGACGCCTTGTGGGGGAGAAGGTTGAGACGGAAGACCTTCGTGTGGAGGTGATGTAGAAAGGGGAGCGTTGGAAGTCGACGCTAGCAGAGGTGGATCATCTCTCTTCCCAGGTTGACGATCTTCGTAGGCAACTCAATCTTTCCAAGGTCGAGTGTGCTCAATGGGAGATGCACGCTCTATCAACGGAACAGAATGCATTCCAACACGAGCACAAGATGCCCAAGGGCCTCGATAAGGCGGTTGAAGATTATAAGGGGAGCGCCTCTTTTGACATTAATGTGACCATATCGTGTCGCTCCACTTTTATGGCGACCTATGGATTAATCAAGGAAGACATGCAAAAGTAATTCCCAGACTTCGACCTGGCGCGCCTTCAATGCATGAAGTGCTTCCTCGAAATACGTCGCATGCAGAAAGAAGTAGATTGTTAGGATGTATGAATAGCTTGCAATCCAAGTACATTTGCCGAAGTCATCAAGGAAGATTAAGAAGATGATAGAAGCTTATAGAAGCTTGTAGATGTTTCAAGATTGTGTAATTATAGATAGCCTTGGAGCTGTTTGATTAGTATAAATAGGAGTCATTTGTAATGGTTTAAACAACTCAATTCAATATTCAGATTTCAGTTTTTAAATTCTGTTATTTCAGTTACTTAGATTCCAAGCTTTCTTGTTTTCTTCTTCTTATCTTCATCATCAACACCTTGCTTAGATTCAGATTGCTAAAATGGTATCAGAGCTCTTTCGATTCTGCCTCATCTGCTAGCTTTGATTCAGTTTTCGCGACTCTGTTCTGTTTTCTAATCGCTATTATGTTCTGTTCAACCATCGCGACTCTGTTCTGTTCATCCATCGCGACTCTGTTCTGACTGCCTGTTGTGATTCGCCTGCTTTGATTCGTCTGCATCTCGGTTCTGTTTGCCTTCTGTGATTCGATTCAACTGCTGTTCAAGAAGCTGAGCCTCTGTTCGAAGCCAAGGTTCTGTTCGAAGCTGAGATTCTGCTTTGATCCTGTTCAAGAACCTGTCGCTCTGTTCGAAGTGGTGGTTCAGTTGAAGCTGTGATCCTGTTCGTCAAGAAGCTGTGGTTTTCTTCAAGAAGCTGTGGTGGTTCGTCAAGAAGCTGAGGTGCTTTTCGTCAAGAAGTTGAAGTTGAAGTGCTGTTCGTCAAGAAGTGCCGTTCGTCAAGAAGCTGATCATCCGTTTGCTTGAGCCTATTCAAGAAGCTGACTGTGATCCTGTGTTCTATTTCTGTAAGTTTCTACTGTTGCAAGCAATCGATTCAGTCTGTTCATCCTGTACATTCTGTTGCTCGGTCTATTGCTACATTCTGTTGCGAACATTCTGTTGCAAGTAGTCTACAAGGACAGCTACCATGGATGAAGACATTCCAGCCTTCTTCAACAAGAGGATTTGCCGATTAACTGGAGAAGACACCTTCCAAGCGTGGAAGCATCAAGTTCTTCTTGCAGTTCGAGGACTTAATCTAGAAGGCTACTTGTTCGGTTCCCTACATGTCCCGAGACTGATTGAAGATGATGAAGGCAATCAGGTACCAAATCCTGATTTTCCTAAATACTATCAACAAGATTCATCTCTTGCCTCGTGGTTGCTTGCCTCAATTGCCTCGCCGATTAGCAAAGGTCTCGTAGGTTGTATGACTGCAGCCTCCATTTGGAACAAACTTCATCAGAATTTTTCATCATCATCAACTACACGCATCATGAGTCTTTACGATAGGTTGAAGGTTCGTAAATTGCTGAATCAATCAATGAGAGAGTACTTAACCGAGATACAACTCATCTGTGATAGCTTGGCAAGTTGTGGCCATCCTATCGAAGAAATGCAGCAGATCTCGATTATTTTAAACGGTGTCAAAGGACAGTTTGATAGTGTGATTGCTGTGATTCACGCTAGTAGGAATCCTTACGATTTGTCTTCCATATCTTCTGTATTACTGGATGCTGAGGCTAGGCAGAAGGAGCTGCTTTTTGATACCTCTCTTGTCACGGCGAATGTTGCTGTTCAAAGCACGGATCAGAGTATCAAGCCTGCAGATGGTCCTTCACAAATCAGTTCGGTTGATAGTGGCCAACCTGTTCAGAAGACAAACACCTATGAATATCAACCCAACACAGCTGCATACGGTCGAGGACGAGGCAGAGGTAGAGGCTATGGTAACAACAAGCCTCAATGTCAACTTTGCGGGAAGTTCGGCCACTTGGTACACCGATGCTACCAACGGTTCAACACGAGCTTTCAAGGTGTCACTGCTCAACCGAATGAGAATTTCAGTGCAAATCTCTCCTCAGTTCACTGGCAGGATGATGACTCAATGTCATATACACCGTCGGCTGCATCCTCTGTGTCCAAACCGAATTACAACCAAGCCATCACTCCTTCATTTACCTCAGCACCTTCAACCATCATACCTGGTCCTATAGTATCATCTGTTAATCCTTTTCAAGCGTATGGATCTACATATCCTCCCAATCTAATCAATCAATACATCCCCCCTTCACCTGTCTTTTACCCTCCTATACATCCAACTTATTCGGTGATGTCTCCCTACAACGTGCCAACCAATAACATGCAGCACCTTCCTACACCGAATAGCAACTTCTCATGTCATGGTGTGCCTTTTAGTCCAAACCTTCCCTCAGCACCAATGCAGCCTTCACAGTCATCTACAGTGGAGAATCCACATCAGATCAATCTTACCACGACATCTATAGGAGGCTCCAACATCATGGACAAATCCTGGTATCCAGACTCAGGCGCTACAAACCACTTCTCACATGGAGCTCCTGCGGGTGCTCAATCCTACTCTGGTTCTGGTAAGGTTCAGGTTGCGAATGGTAACTTCTTAGATATTACTAGCATTGGTACTTCTGTCATAAATACAGCTTTCAAACCTCTGGTTTTACATAATCTGTTACATATTCCTCAGATTACTAAGAACTTGGTTTCTGTGTCGCAGTTTACCAAGGATAACAAAGTATATTTTGAGTTTCATGATACTCACTGTGTGGTGAAGGATTCTCGGAATCATCAGGTGCTACTACGGGGTACTGAGAGTACGGGTCTATACAAACTAGACTTCAGCAATCTCGATACGTCTTTGTTGAATGTCAGTTCGAATAAAAACAATGTCTGTTTTGCTAGTTCTTGTATGGATAATAATGTTTCTAGTGTTAATAAAGAAGCGATATGCAATGTTGTTCAACTTAAACTTTCGCCCATGACTCTTCATCAACGTCTGGGGCACCCATCTCAAAATATTCTGTCCATTGTTATTAAACAATCCAATTTACATCTTTCTTCTCAGATTCCTATGTGCAATGCATGCGCTATTGGAAAGAGCTGCAAAATGCCGTTCAATGCATCACAGACAGAATACACATTTCCTCTCGAGCTTCTTGAGATGGACTTGTGGGGACCTGCCCCGGTGTTCTCCAATGGAAACAGGTACTATCTGAGTATTGTTGATGTGTTTTCGAGATATACCTGGATTTATTTCTTGAAAAACCAAAGTGATGTGTCCGTGAAACACAACTGGGATTTACAATAAAATCTGTTCAGACTGATGGTGGTGGTGAATTCAAAGCCCTGTCTTCCCTGTTTGTTCAGTATGGCATCAATCATCGTTTAACATGTCCTTATACGTCGGAACAGAATGGCATTGTTGAACGTAAACACAGGCACATTGTAGAGATGGGTCTTACATTGCTTAATCAATCATCTTTACCTATGCAATATTAGACTGATGCTTTTTTCACTTTTGTGTTCCTGATTAACAGATTGCCTTTTAAGGTGTTGGATAGTATATCTCCTCATGAGAAACTATTTTGTAAACCTCCTGATTATGCTTTCCTACGTGTTTTTGGATGCCCGTGCTACCCTTTTATCAGACCCTTTAACAAACATAAACTAGATTACAGATCCACACCGTGTGTGTTTTTAGGGTATTGTGCGAATCAGCATGGTTACAGGTGTATGGATGCATCAGGTAAGGTATATATTTCGAGACATGTCAAGTTTAATGAAGCTGTGTTTCCCTTTTCAGTGAAAACAGGTTCATTCATGCAGTCAGGAGCTGTAAAAAATACAGCTACCTCAATGCCTTTCTTTCTTCCATTTAACTCATCGATTTGTGATCCTAGTGATGCTGATATTGATAATTTTCGTGATGCAGATCAGGTTCATCCGGTGATACAACCATCCATCATACATACCAGATATGACACTACTTCTCCTGATGAACCTCCTCCAGTTAACACTGAATCTTCTCAAGAAGATCAAGTTCAAGTTCAGGTTACATCTTGTCCTATTGATAATATTGATACTTCAGCTATGAACAATAGACAGAATGTTATTAGGTATGGTCTGTCTGATTCCCTGCTTGTTCCGATAATGGATGATGAGTCTGCACCTATGTTACCTACAGATTCTACTGTGACAGATATTTCTCATGTTGGGGCAACTTCATCTGGTGTTCATTCTTCTCGTGATAAATCCAGACTCAATACTCATTCTATGCAAACTAGGTCGAAATCAAAGAGTTTAAATGCTTTAACAACTTCGATGGTGTCTTCCGCAGATTTAACCAACACTGCCCCAGATGATGTGCATACTGCAATGCAACATTCTGAATGGGCTTCTGCCATTAAGGATGAGCTTCATGCCTTGGATATGAACAACACATGGTCGCTTGACAAGTTACCTGCTGGGAGAATTCCAATAGGTTGTAAATGGCTTTTTAAAATCAAAAGAAATGCAGATGGATCTATTGAGCGGTACAAGGCACGTCTGGTTGCAAAGGGATTTTCACAAAAAGCAGGGTTCGACTTTCAGGATACGTTTAGTCCAGTAGTCAAATCTCCCACGGTACGGATCATTTTAACTCTTGCTTTAACTCACAAATGGCAGCTTAGACAAGTTGATGTAAATAATGCATTTTTACATGGTGAGTTACTTGAGAATGTTTACATGAATCAACCACCTGGATTTGAGAAGACTGATGAGCAAGGTAATGTACTTGTGTGCAAATTGAATAAAGCTCTATATGGTCTCAAGCAAGCCCCTCGGGCTTGGTTTGAGCGACTCAAAGGATTTCTGGTTCATACTCTGTTTTTCTCGGTCTCCTTAGCTGATAATTGTCTCTTTATCAAGAAAACTGCTGCAGGTATGGTCTTTCTTTTAGTATATGTTGATGATATAGTTATTACTGGTAGTGATGTTGATTCTATTGAGTTTGTCATTTCAGCTATTAACAATGAATTCAAGTTGAAAGATCTTGGTTCACTTAACTATTTTTTGGGTATGGATGTGCAGGTTACGGAGGATAGTCTAATTCTGGGACAAAGGAAGTATATTATCGATCTATTGCATAAAACTGGCTTGATGGATGCATCTCCATTACCTACTCCAATGTCTGGTAACTTCCTTACAAAAGTAAGTGAAATTCAAGGTGAGTCTCCCCCTGCTGATGAACACTTATATAGAAGTATCATAGGTGCTTTACAGCATGTTTGTGTAACCAAACCAGACATACATTTTGCTGTCAATAAGATGAGTCAATATATGCAACATCCATCGGTTTGTCACTGGAAGGATGTGGTTCGTATTCTGAGATATCTTAAGGGAACTTTAGATCATGGTCTGCTCTTTCGTTATAACCCTACAGTTACATCTGATGTGGTGTTAGTGTCATATGCATATGCGGATTGGGGGAGTGATCTAGCTGATCGCAAGTCAGTCTCTGGTCACTATCTACTTCTAAATGGCAATCCAATTGTATGGAGTTCTAAGAAGCAATCAGTCATTTCTAGATCGTCAGCAGAAGCAGAGTACAGAGCCATTGCAAATGCTGTTTGTGAGGTTATGTGGGTTAGATCTCTTCTTTCTGAGCTTGATGTTAAACTTACCTCGATTCCTGTTATTTGGAGTGACAATACAGGTGCAGTGGCATTGACGGAAAACCGTATTCATCACTCGAAAATGAAACATGTGGAGCTTGACTTGTGCTTTGTCAGAGAAAAGGTTCAAACAGGACAAGTCATAGTGAATTTTGTACCGGCAACTGATCAGATTGCAGACATCTTAACAAAACCCATTACAGCTAAACAATTTGTTCCATTCAGAAAGAAATTGGGAGTAATGTCTTTTGAAGAATTAACTTCTTCATCAGGTGACTTTATTGAGAATGAAAGTGGAAAAGACTTGGATTCGGATGTTGAGTAAGTTTGATACTCTTAACATTGTCTTGAGATGAGTTTATTCTTTTTCTTTGTTCATTTGATTTTTCTGGTCTCATCATGAGTTCTTTCCTATCTACGATGCTTATATGCTTTGAGTTTTCTTCTTTTTCTTCTCTATACAATCTGTGTATAAGTAATCACTAGATATTACTTGTGTTCAGATATCTGCGGATGTTGAATCATATGCTGTGTATTCTATCCTGATTGATGTCTTTTCTCAGATGTTAATCTCATTTGTCACTATATGACTGATGATTCTGATTAAGTCTTCTGTATTCTCTATATGATTTTCTGTGTTGGTGATCTCATTTACTTGTTGATTTGTCTCGGAAATCAAAAAGAGAAAAAGAATAGGCTGATGAACATACTGACATAGGGTGGAGTTTGAGTCCAAAAATAACTCTTCTTAAAGAAAACGTCAAGATACTTTAAGGGGAGTTTGAGGATGAAAAGATGGAGGAAAATGAAAACCTCCCAACTCCATTGGTAAGATAGAGGAAAATGAAAACCTCTCTGTCAGTATCGTAAAAAAAAAAAAAAAAAAAAAAAAAAAAGGGAAAACATGTTGAAGAGACAATGATCTTGTATTCGATGATTGCTGAACACAGAACTCTGTATAGAAGTACAAGAAGCTTGTCTGCTATTAGCTAGATATATAGTGACAGATGAGATTTGTCTTGAGGAAAGGTTAATCATGTGTGAATATCATATATATGATTTGATAAAAGTGTGAGTCTGCTATATGAGTATTTCAAGTGATTGCAGGTACACAGCTTATATAGATGGTTTAAAAGAATGTTTGATTCAAGCTATTTAGCATTCAGAAGGAAAGAGTCTGATTGAGCACCAGATTTTCAAAATGAAGTTAAAAAGGAAACTTCTCAAGGGAATGTTAGGATGTATGAATAGCTTGTAATCCAAGTACATGTGCCGAAGTCATCAAGGAAGATTAAGAAGATGATAGAAGCTTATAGAAGCTTATACAAGCTTGTAGATGTTTCAAGATTGTGTAATTATAGATAGCCTTGGAGCTGTTTGATTAGTATAAATAGGAGTCATTTGTAATGGTTTAAACAACTCAATTCAATATTCAGATTTCAGTTTTTAAATTCTGTTATTTCAGTTACTTAGATTCCAAGCTTTCTTGTTTTCTTCTTCTTATCTTCATCATCAACACCTTGCTTAGATTCAGATTGCTAAAATTGATTACTTTCAGAGCGAAGCGGAGTCTAAGGCGTCTCTTCCCCATCCAGCAAGCGTGTCGTCGGTTGAAGCTGGTTAGTCGCTCCTGCCTGAAGGCGAGAGACTTTTAACTCATCCTGCTCCTAGTGAAGATGTGGTGCTCCCAAATCAAGAGTAGCTTTGTTTTTAGTAGCAATATCTTTTATTTTATTTTTAGTGATGTAAATGCAACGCTTTTATATATATATATATTGTGACTTCCCTTTATTTGATCTTCGACTAAGTGTTGATTCTTACTCACTAATAGCGGCGCCTTTAATGAACTTTTAAGTTTTCAAAACTTGGTCTTATATTTGTAGCGACACCTTTTGTATTCAGCCTATTAGACTTAAGCCTTTCGGCATTAAGTGATGGTTGATTCACTAATACTGTGGTGCTTTGGAAAGGATATATTAATTCGCATCTTTCGACTAAGACATGTCAAGGGTCCTGTAGCAGTGCTAGAGTTGAGTCGTGACTTATACTTAAGCATTTTTCCATTAAGTGATTATTCCGAAGTAGGCAACGCAAAAATTATTCCATAAACACGAATTTTTAAAATACATGTTGATCTTTCAGTGGCGCTCTTTTAACCACGAAAATTTTTCAAGTGCTCCATATTGAATGGATTTTTCAACCTTTTTCCATGTTCGTCTTCGAGGATGTATGCATTTAGATGGAGGATAGAAATGACATTATAGGGTCCTTCCCACTTTGGTGATAGTTTATTTTTTGGGTCTTGTAGGGAGATTAGTTTCTTCTCCAAACACTCTCCCGCACAAAGAACTGGCGAGATGAGTTTCGCATGTTATAGTATAGTGTGGTAGCGAGGCGCATATTGTCTTGTAATTGGTCTGACATACATCTCTTTTCGTCCACCAAATCCAACTCGAGCCACCTTTGCTGATCCTTGGTCGTTGTTTCAAATTTGTTGATCCTATGAAACATCACAGCTATTTTTGTTGGAGCAAGAACTTCTGATCCATAAACGAATCTGAAGGTCGTCTCCCTTGTGGCCACCTTGTGTGTGGTACATAATGTCGAGACGGGAGTACATTTTCCAGTTCCTCTGTCCATGTTCCTCCTAGGGCGTCCACCCTTTTCTTCAACCCATTCAGGATGATCTTGTTTGCTGCTTCGACCTGTCCATTGGCTTGTGCATGCTTGACTGAGGTGTGTCTGTGCTCGATCTTTAGTTCCTCAAATAACCATTTTAATTCTTTTCCCTCAAATTGTGGGTCGTTGTCACTTACTGGGATGGTCGGGATCCCGTATCTTGAAATGATTTGTGACCTGATGAATTTTATCACATGGACTTACGTTGTGGATGTCAGAACCTTTGCCTCGATCCATTTCGAAAAATAGTCATGGTCACTATTATGTAGGAGTATTGCTTCGATTTTGGTAAACGTCCTACTAAGTTCTACTATTATGCGGCGCTAATGCTTGTAAGTTCTGAAGGGTGGAGCACCAACTTTGGGCTGTATCTATGACATGACTCGCATTTTAACACTATGTTGGCTACCTCTTTGTTCATGGTGGGCCAATAGTAACATTGATTGAGGATTTTCCGAACAATAGATCTCGCGCCCTTATGGCAGGCGACGTATCCTTTGTGCAGCTTGAGATGGTGGTGGTATCAGGTTGAGCGACGCATCTGAGATAGGATGTTGAAAAGCCCTTTTTGTAGAGCACCCTGTCGATTATCTTGTAATTTGGCGCTATCCTTACGATTCGTATCGTTTGAATTTCATCTTCTAGTATCTCTTCCGATTCCAAGTACGTACGAATGGGGCTCACCCAATCGACCGCTTTGTCAATGTTCGTGCACTCCGAGACCATCTTCTCCTTGGTGATTTCCACGAAGTGTACCTCCAGGGATGGCGCCTTCCAGACAAACTCGCTTAAGGTGTCCGTTTCCCAGTTTAGTTCCCGTGGTATTGCTTCAATCTCAAAACCGTCGAACCATTCTACCAAGGCCTTCGTGTTCACATCTTCAGATTAATGAAGAACCGAGAGAATAAAAGGAAGAACAAAATGAAAACAGAATTATAGCTGTATTGAATGAAGATGAGGTGTTTGAGTATAGGCTTGCTCACTTTAAATAAGTAGCCGTGTGAGATAATCTAATTTATTACAAGTAAGTCCCTAATACCTAAGTGTATGACACACTTATATCCTAACACATTCCCCATGCTTGATCTTGGGTCTTGAGTATGTCTTCCTTCGTTCCATCCAGTATTCTCATTTTTCTCTACTTCATTGGCACACACTTAAGCAATCCATAAGCCTGCACCTGCCCAAAATTTTGAAGCAAACCCTTATCTTCTCCTCACACAATAATCAGTTCAGGAATATATCACGAATTTCTCATTTGTGTCACTAGGACATTTGCACCACGAACAACTTATATTATCCCAGAGATGCACAACCTTAAGCATACTTTTATTCTACATCATGACACCTTGAGAATGCACAATTTTAGCCATACTTCAGTCAACACAACAGATGTAAACATAGCATTTGATTAATCAGACCATAGTTGATCCTTCAGATTCACCCATTGCCTTAAAAAATCCTCATTCATATACGAGCTGCTGCATTTCAAATGACAAATCTTTTCTTATTAAATCTGATCTTCTTTCACCTTTTGTTTTTCTTTTTCAATAAGCAGTCGTAATTGAGACTTTGGAATTGAGGTTGTGCTTTTCATTTGTAATTTTTTTTCTAATAGAGGAGGTTTTGATCCTATCTTACAAACATGATTGCAATGTTTGAGCCTTGATCTTTTCTTACTCAAGGGTGATGTCCAGAAGTATCTTGTCATTTTCTTGAGGAATCACCCTATTTTTGGAATCAAATCATGCCTTATGCCATAAGAGACCAAATATGAATAAAGATGAGATCAAAATGATAAGATGAGATGAGGCTGAGTAAAGACAGAGGAAACAAGAAGGATCGCAGGGAAATGAATGCTCAAATGCAAAGTAAAACATCAAATCAAGAAGACTAAACACAGTTAAAAAAATGCATAATAAGCTAAAACATAAGAGAATACCCGGAAAACTGTACCTAGTGAGAAAAGTACTAGAATGAAGATGTGCTCCTAGTGGCAAACAAACAATTCAGAGAATACCCGGAAAACTGAAGTAATGATGGGATAGATAGAGGATAACTCGGACTTTTAAAGACAGGTGAATACATACAGATGTTTGCAAAACTGCACCGAGCTTACCAGAAGGAAACGAAAAGTTGGAAGAAGCCTTGAGATCATTCACTTCCTCAATGAAGAACACCCCTAATTTCTTTCTGCAAGGAACAAAGACCTTTTCAGTTAGAGGTATTGTGAGAATATCTGCAGTTTGTTCAGAAGCAGGAATAAAATTAACAATGTCTCCTGAATGAACTTTTTCACGAACAAAAAAGAGATCAATCTCAACGTGTTTCAACTTGGAATGTTGAATGGGATTTTCGGATAGTGCAACAACACTAGTGTTGTCAGTCCAAGTGACAGGAGCAGAGGGCAGGCGCATACCAATTTCCTTGAACAATGACTAAACCCAACCTATTTCACACACAACATTTGCTACTGCATGAAATTCAGACTTTGCACTGGATTGAGAGACAACATACTGTTTCTTGGAGCTCCATACGATAGGATTACCATTGAGCAGTAAGTAATGTCTGAAAATAGATCGTCAATCAACAAAATCACCCCCCCCCCCCCCCCAATTTGCATCCGAAAAAGAAACTAGGATGATATCACTAGGAGGAGAAGGATTAGTCCGAAATAGAATAGCATGATTCAGAGTACCCTTTAAGTATCTTAAGACATGAAGAACAACTTTTCAGTTGAATATCTGGCGTTGTGACTTAATTTGTTCACAGCAAAATGAATGTCTGGCCTTGTGACACAAACATGTTGAAGTGCACCAATTGTGCTTCTGTATAATGTTTAATCATGAAAAGGTTCATCACAGATACCCATACTTGAGCGTGACAAACAGGTTCCAGTCATTGGTGTAGGAAATCTAGGTTGATCAGCAACTCCAACCTTAGCAAGAAGTTCCAGGATGTATTTTTTCTGATTTAACAAAAGAAACTCATCTCCTGACACAACTTCCATATCAAGGAAGTAGTTGAGACTACCAAGATCCTTGAGTTTGAACTGCAAATTTATAGAATCAACAATATCAGACACAAGTTAAGAAGACGTACCTGTAATTACAATATCATCAACATAAACTAATAACAACACAAAAAACTCAGAATCAGTTTTGATAAACAAACAACTACCAGACATCGAAACTTTAAAACCAAGATAATTGAGCAAAAATAATTTCAATTTTTCAAATCATGCAAGGGGTGCCTGCTTCATACCATAGATGGCTTTCCGAAGTTTGCAGTCCAGCAAGGAGGAATCTGGTAAACTTTGCTCAAAACCAGGGACCTGCACCAAGTAGACTTCTTCATGAAGATCCCCGTGAAGAAGTGCATTATTAATATCCACATGTCTTAGACACCATTTATGAGTTAGAGCTAATGATAAAACTATATGAACAGTGGTTCATTTGATAACCAGACTAAATGTTTCCTGAAAGTCAAAGCCTAGTTTTTGTGAGAAACGTTTGGACACAAGGCGAGCCTTATACCTTACAATGTCCCCATCAGCATTCCTTTTCATGCGAAATAACTATTTGCATCTGATTGGAATCCGCCATCTACGTAAGGAGACAATGCTCCAAGTGTTGTTCAATGACAGAGTTGTCAGTTCCTGTTCAACGTCCTTGGACCAATGTGGAGACCGAAGAGCCTCATGAATGTTGTGTGGCTCAATCTGAGTCAAGTCTTCAGGTTTAACCAAAGACACTGTCAAACCTTGAAGTGAAGTCTTTGACCAAGTTTGCATAGGGTGCACATTGAGAGAGGATTTAGATGAAGCCGGTGTAGAGGATGAATGAGCTCTATTTGGCTGAATTGCAGACAATGGCAAATCAGAATTAGATGGATTTGAACAGAAAAGTGAGGGAAGGTGAGAGAGAGTAAAAACTAGATGAATCAAGAGGAATAAGAGTTGAACCAGACGAGACATATTTGCAAACACCAGTAGGAGAAGATACACTTTGTGCAGAAGAAGGTAAAGAAGAAGAAGCAGATGCATTGTTGTGAGGTAACTCTAGAGATGTCACAGAAGATGGATAAGGTAAGAGAGAATGTGAGGAGGTAGGAAGAGCAGGAGAAGGATCAGAGAAGTTAGAAACTGAAGTGGAAATAGAAGTAGGCTACTGAAAGAAAGGATCACATAGAATAAAAAATGGTTTTAAAGGTGGATAACACTTAGGAGTTTGATAGGCAAAGAATGGTGGAGTCAGCAAAAGGAAAAGTTGTCTCATGAAAGACAACATTGCGGGAAATATAAACTCTACATAAGGGGGACATATATCGATAACCATCATGATCAGAACAGAAACATAGAAAGGAACATGGTTCAGATCGAAATGAAAGTTTGTGTGATCGATGAGGGCGAAGGTGAGGAAAGCAAAGACAACTTAATACACGCAAAAAGGAATAGTCAGGGTTAGAACGAAAGAGAAGTTAATGAGGAGAACAATTATTCAAATAAGAAAATGGGAGTTTATTGATAAGGAACACATCAGTGAAGAAGGTGTATGTCCAATAATGCAGAGGAACAGAAGATTGGGCAAGAAGGTTCAAACCAAGCTCAACAATATGTTGATGCCTGCGCTCAACCATACCATTTTTCTGACTGGAATTAGGGCAGGTGACACGATGTAAGACACCAGACTAGGCAAGATACTTATTGAGAAAGAAGAACTCACCACCTCCATTAGATTGAATCGCCTTCAGTTTGACCCCAAGCTGCTTTCAGCTAAGACATGAAAATCACAAAAGGCTTTAGCATCATTAGATTTACGAGGTAGGAAGTATATCCAAGTATATCGACTAACTGCATGAAAAATACTCAAATAGTAGTTATTGTTACCTGACGTGAATGGAGCAGGACCCTATAGATCCACGTGAACCAACTCTAAGTGGTGTGAGTAGACTGAATTCAAAGAAGCATATAGTTGACTCTTGCTTTTCCCCACTGCACAGACACCAAATTCAGTAGACAGATGTTTAGTTGGGAGATTTTGAAGTCTAAGAAAATTGACAAGCAGATTTTTAGAAGGATGGCATAAACGCATATGCCACAACTGAGATGTTCATTTACTTTAACTTGGACAAAAAACAAGAAAACTCGAAATCAGGCAGAAGAATGACTAACTGGATATCAGCGACATCAGCAGAAACATGATCCATTATCATCCAATTGCAAAATTGCATTATCATTCAATTACAAAATTGGAGTCTCAGCAGGCATAACATCATTATTACAAGAAGTCTCATATTTATCATCGAAGCTCAGACACTAATCAAGACTAACATCAACAACAAAGCTATACTACAACTAGCAAAACAAAAACTAGACAAATCAAGTGGGTATAGACCACCAGATTCAAACCACGGAGCAGCATCCGGTTGGATGTGGAGTCCTTGACCAAGCAATGTGTCGCATGGAATTCATAATAGACCCAATTATCCTATCAAAACTGAAACACAGAGAGTAAAGTTTTTGTAATAGAAGGAGTGTATAACATATTATTCAGCAGTAACGGTTTATCAGGAGATGGAATGCCACATCAACCAATAGTCGAAATATGAAGAGAAGATCCATTACCAACAAGCACCTTACGTGAGCCTGTGTATGAGGAGCTGGCTTGGCATTGGTGAGTTGATTAGTTGCGCCAGAGTCAGGAAACTAGACACCTTCTTTCTGAACCACAGGAGAAACACAAGCAACATTGGCTTGAAAAGGAGCAGACGAGTGAGACTGAGAAGGTACAGATGAAACAGGGAGTTGAGGAGATGGAAAAGAAGCATATGCAGGAGTAGGGCTGCCGAAACAGGGTGGAGAATACATATAGGGGTATATAGGTGGTGTAGGGTTAACAAAGGAAGGTTGAGGATATGGACAGACAGGATACGATGAATATTGAATAAGAGTGTGAGAAGGAACAACAGGAAGAGGAGAAGTTACAGACTAAGGAGTCTAAGAATTAACCGGAAGAGGAGAAGTTCCGGATTGGCGGTCAGACCGGGAACTGGACCCCTATCCGGTTTGGATCAAATAAAATACCTTTTTGCAAATGAACAGTGTTTGAACCGGGTTGAACCGGGTTCGATTTCCGATTCATTTTTAAGATGTTTTTTTTCAGACCAATCAGTTTTTTTGGTTAAAACTGATTGGTTTTGTTCTTCACAAACTGATTGTTTTAAAACAATTGTATTTAGTCTAGGTTAAGTTGCTTTTTCTCCGATTGTATTCAATCATTTGTTCATCACCGCACACCTGCAACTTCTTCTCATCTGTTCTTCACCGTTCCAGGCTTCTTCTTCATCGTTCCAGTTTGTTCTTTGGTCCAGCTTCTTCATGGTCTGCAAGATTTTTCTTCTGGTAAGGTCGTAGATCTGTATTTGATAATCTCCCTTCGTTTTCTCCTTTCCTGATATTTTCTCACTTCAATTCAATTCATCTAGTAAGGTCGTAGATCTGTATTTGATTGTGATTTTGTGATGGATGATTTAGATTGATATCATGATATTGTATTATTGATGGATTGCTTGAGATTTTAGTAAAATTGAGTCTGGTTTTCGTTCCGCAAAGATATGGGGAGCTCTGGTGTTTCGTGATTATACTAAGGGAAATACGGTAGCGCTAATAGTGTTGGATGGTTGAGGTGAGGTTAAGCCTGACCAGTACAACTGTATCCACATCGCCGAGACACCTACCATGGACTCCCTTAAAAAGATATGTTCTCTCTCTCATGCTTGTTGATACATGTAGATGGATGTCCGTCTGTTGCGGGATTTTCTTTGTGATCCATATATTGCTTGTCCTGACAGTTTTAACTTTTAACTGCGTATCCTTGCTCGTTTGATTTGTGCATTGGTCTTTAATTTGTTAGCTTAAAAGTAGTATTGGCCTACCTCCATCATCGGGTTAGCTTATTTAACCTGTTTTATTTTTATCATTTCAGAGATGCAAAACTGATTTGTAGTGTTTTAGATGTTTCAAGGCATCTGAATAACTTGTTGCCAATTATATGGTTTATAACCTTTATACTTTTACTTCTTGATTGATGCTCATCTTAGATATTGATTGCAACTTGTTCAGCACTATGAGCGTCGTGATTATATTCTTTTGGAGATATTTTATGGAAGTTTTGCACTTTGAGTATTGCAATTTGAAACTTCAGTATGTAGGAAACTTCATGTAAATATTTGTTTGTGTTTTTAATGTTTTTCGGGTTTTGTCAATTAATCTTCTTAATTCTTTTGAATCAATCATAATTAGGCTCTATTGCTAGAAGTAGCGGAGGATTCAGTTGTGGCGGCTCAAGAAACGAAGCAGTTTTTGTACCTGCATTTCCAGTTCTCATGGAAGCATTCAAAGATGGAAGTAAAGATGACACCAATGGTAAAAACGTACAACTTTTTACTTCCCCGGATTCATTTCTTTATGCAACTATGCTATCCGCTAAAATGCATCATTTTCTTGATTCAAACAGAACTTTCTTGCATCAATTTTCATTTCTTTCATTTTAAGGTTGTTATACTATGAAAAATAATGCATTTTCTGTTTTCAGGCAAGGACGATGCTTGTATTCATGTTCCTAAATCATACAATTTTTCAACATCAACTTCTTTTTCCTGCACCCCATTTGAGTATTGCAATTTGAAACCCCGGTATGTAGGAAAGGATATAACATATAAACATAATGAATTTTTGTTAGGTAAGTTAAGTTGATTATTTATTATGCTTTCGCTATGTGGGCTTGTGTTGTCGGATGCCTTCCTTCCTTTATTTGAAGGTAGCTAGTCAATAACAGTGGGATATGGCAAGTGATGAAACATAATCCATTCAGCAGTAGAGTAGTCTTATTCCCCAATGTGTGTGTTTGTTTTTTCAGTTTTTTTTACTAATGAACAGTGAACCGCACATCGAACCGTGTTGGACCGGATGAACCGGGAACCGGCCACCTTGCTGGTTCGAGGGTCGGGACGGTTTTGATAACACTGCCTGAGATTGGGATTTATGAGGATGATGAGCTTGTGGCTGATGCTGAGGCGAAGGAATAACTTGTTGCTGTGGTTGAGACAACACGTCAGAATCATAAGAATCTGACCAGGAGGCCAGATGTGGAGAAGGAGTGGTTTAATTCGATGCAGGGTATGTGACACCTGTGAAATGCACATTCAAATGATGAAAGCAAAGATGCACTATGTGACCAAATTTACCACATAGCTGACACTGCGGCCTGTTATTGCCATTACCACGACATGTTCAATGAGGTGTAGGTAACAAACTAATAGAAGCAGGAGGAGAAGATGAGAAATCCTTTGCCACAAGATTACCCGACTCATATTCTTGAACAGGATTGTCAGATATAGATGAACTAACAGCAGCAACACTAGTAGATACATTTGAATCAAATATCAAATTCGATTGTCTGGCCTCATCATCAAGAAGAACATAACTCACTGAGGCTATATTTTAAGTATTTTGACTAGCATGGATAACAACTATAACACTATCAAATTGACATTTCACTCCATTAAGAACTATTGAGATTTTCTGCATTTCGTCTATAGGATGCCCACACCTAGTTAAACTATCGCAGGTAGTTTGAATCTCAGTCAAGTAGTGACGCATAGATTGATGAACATATTTATGAGCTTTTAGTCAATCATAGAGATGCATAATCCTAATGGTGGATGATGAGGAGAAATCTTGATGCAACTTTTGCCAAATATATGCAGCAGTCATACAACCTATCAAGCCTATACCAACCTGAGATGACACTGAAGCCAGAAGTCATGATGCAAAGGAGTTGTCCTGTTGTAAGAATTTTGCATAGGCTGGATTCGGCATGGCAGCTCCTATGTTATCCTCCATAAATTGAGCCACATTCATACCATGAAGATGACTCTCCGAGTTGTATCCACGAACAGAAGAACTTGCTGTTTCGAGGGTTGAAAGCTTATTCGCCACCAAGTTGTACTACCTTCTTGTTTGTGAAAGCTAGTGAAGACTCGTCCATTGATTGGAACAAGCAAGTGAACTTGAGGATTAAATCAGGTTTGATTTAGCTATGATATCATGTTAACATCTTCATATTAATGAAGAACCCAGAGAAGAAAAGGAAGACTAAAATGAAAACATAATTATAGATGTATTGAATGAAGATGAGGTGTTTGAGTACAAGCCTACTCACTTTGTAGAAGTAGTTGTAGGAGATAATATCATTTATTACAAGTAAGTCCCTAATACTTACACTACAAGAAACTCAAGCATCGACATTGGCAAAAAATCATTGCTAAATGCATAAATACCGTTAACTTTTAACAACGACGAGATCTTCGTGACGGTAGACCCCATCGTTAAAGGCTTATAGGGCGACAATTTGCCGTTGTCAAAATCTTGTCGCTGTTAACATGAGCCTCCCAACTTCTCGTTTAGATCGGCATTAGTCTATTGTTAAACACACATGAAAGGAGACAACATATTGTTGATGTTATAGATGAGTTTTACTGATGAAAATACTTCATAGTTGAAATACATTGTTAGTGTCAACAACCACTAATCATTGTTAATGACAAACTTTTGTGATGTGTTTTTATTAATTATCTAGTTATTGCTATATGATATGAACTACACAATACATTTTACAAAATATAATTTATTATTTATCCAAGTATATATATATACGTCTTAATAAACATCCAAACTACAAACTTACAATAATCTAAAATGTAAATACATAGTTTTCTAAAATGTAAATACATAATCTTAAAGCGCATTTAATGATGTTGCTACGTCTCGAAGTGCATCCACATCCAATCTAGATTCTATTTCATCCAAAATGGCCAAGTATGCGCCAAGAATCTGTGAACAAAAGAACATACATCACAATCACAACATTGTGAAACCCATGATAGAAACCATGTTCATGACAAAGCAGGAATTTAGAACATTGGATAGTAATAACCAAGTGTTGGTAATAAACAAATGGAAAACAGTTGTAGGAAGGATGGAGTGAGAGAGATTACTTGGGAACAATTTCAACGCTTGGATCCAACCCAAAACTTCACATGTGGACTGTAGCCTGTGGCCGTTGCACATTATCTTATAGCAGGACTTCACCTAGAATATCAACCTGAACTTCAATTATTACAAGTAAATCATTTATATGGAATCAGTTTACTTTCTTAAATCATATATTTACATGACAATTGGGAGGATAAATAGATACAAGGCCAAGTTTCTCAAATATTAAGTCAAATAAAATAATGAGCAGAGTATCCCCTTGAGGTTAGGATATTACATGAGAAGAATTGTCCTATCAATCAAGTGTAATAAAAAAAAAACAAGTGTAACTACATACCACATTGTTTGTCCAATCCCTATCAACCAAAACAGTAACTTTTAGCATTTATTAATATAAACAAAGATGTACTAAGGAAACAAAATTTGTCTCATTACTTATCTGTGACGAAGCTTTAATTTGAAACTATCTTTTAAGACATCCAATGCTTCCTTCTTCTTTTTTATACTTAAAGAATTACTTGTCTCATTAGCCATTGCTCCTTTTCACTAAGGAAGATACAAAGAAACTTAAAAAAAAAATACGCAAAAAACAGATTCGTCCATAACATAAGTTACTTTCAGATTTAAGAGGAGTGCATACATAGAGAAATAAAGTAGCCAGTACCATCGTTTGAAATCTGTCAACTAGTAATATCTAGTATCATACGAATTAGAATTAGATCACCCGATTTCAATTATCTGTTACTTTAATTAATCACTTAAAACTAAGCAACATTCATAATAATGGCTAATCCATTAATTCAATATATTACTATTGCACGAAAAAAAACTAATTGGTAGAATAAGGCAAAATAAGATCCATGAAACATTTTAGAAAGTGAAGGATATGTCACATATATATGATCTAAACAAGGTTGCTACTGCTTTGCAAAGAATAAGATCAATACTTAAAAGTATATATATATACATAGTATGTATATACGCTTACCGGGGACGGTCACCACCTGGACCACCAAGTGGTGTGCCAGGTGGCTTGGCTTGTTTCTTCAGGGTAGTTGGAACAATTTTAGATGGGAGGTTCAAGTAAGTTTGGAGGAACTCACTTCCATCATTTGTAATCCTTCTTCGCATAACATACTCCGTCCTGATATACCAGAAGATAAAAATCAGACAACCAAACTACTTAGTAGTAACATTATCAAGGCATAGTTATATAAGTGAAAACTTCGTTACTTCACGTAGTTCATTATTTATATAGCATCTTCAAATCAAACATATCCATGGATTAGCTATTAGACATGTGAAAACGGCCAAGCATAAGAATTGGAAAAATATAACACATATATACATTCAATGAACTTTTTTCCTTTCCCAGTCATACTTGCGCTCACCAACAACAGTGCCAAAGTTTCTGGGTTCGTATGAACCCACGAACACCGATTATGGGTTCCACGAACCCAGAAACACCGATTCTGGGTTCCACGAACCCCGAATCTTCGATTATCTACTTAAGATGCCACGAAGAACAAGCAAATCCAAAAACATACACAGTCAAGCAAACCTTAATCCATTAAAACAACAACGCTTCCGCAGAAACCAACGATAGAAATACGAAAACTTACCTGCCTGTTGTTATTCGCTGATTGAAGGAGGATCTCCTTTCCAAGTTGGAGAAGATGGATTCGGTAGGGAGGGGTAGGAAATGAGAAACCACTGAAGGAAGAAGAGGCGTTAGAGGTTTGTGGAAATGAAAAGAAGGGATAGAGAGTGAGGCTAGTGGTGGTTCAATTCGGTTCAATTGAAAAGAAGATGGATTTTTTTTTACAACGGAAAATGGTGGTTCAATTCGGTTTAGTGGCGGTTCTATCGTTTTAGTGGGGGTTCTTAACATTTAGTGACGACAACGATTAATGTTAGTCGAAAATATGTCATAGTTGTTTGTGCATTACTGACATCAACAGTAGTCGCCACTAAATACACTATTTTACCAAAACAATTGAATCTGGTATTGATGGAGTCATTTAACTTCAAGTATTGGTCGACATTACACATTCATCCATGTAAAAGATTAAGTGACGACAAAAATTGACACTAAATGTATCTTATAATGGTGGGTGCCTAATAAGTAATAATAACGACAACAAAAACTGCCGACACAATATACATATATTCAAGTACAACTACTAGAGTCAACACAAACGTTGTGTCGCTGTCGCAACATATTCTTGTAGTGCTAAGTGTATGACACACTTATATCCTAAGACTTCGGCTCTTTCAAATACACCTTCATATTCTCTCCGTTTGCAGTGTACTCTCCTTTAACTTGGTTTACCACCAACTGTGATTCATAGTAGACACGTAAGGAGGTGGCGCCTATTCCTTTTGCAAGTCTTAAGTCGTTGATCAACGTTCGTATTCCTCTTCGTTGTTGGTGGCCTTGAAGGTCAATATTAACGCATATCGGATAGGGGCGGCGCCATCTGATGAGGTTACGACAAGCCCTGCCCCCGAGCCATCGCCGGATCAAGATCCGTCGGTGTGTAGCACACATGGCTTTTTCAAATCTCTTCCTCTGATCCTCCACATGGTCGACACTCTTTATGGACTTCACCAATTCATCTATGTGAGCCAGAGGGTAGGAGTCCTTTGAACGTGCCTTATTAAGAACCCTGAAGTTGATGCACATCCTCCACTTGCCATTGTGCTTCTTAACTAAGACTGGGTTTGCTACCCATGTCTGAAATCATATTTCTTTCACAAGATTTACGTCAATCAGCTTGCCCACCTCTTGGCAGATCGTTACTGATTTTTACTCTCCCAAAACGCACCCTTTTTAGGAAATCGATTTGATGCTCGTGTCGATTTTGAGCTCATGGGCAATTACTTCTCCACTTATCCTGGGTATGTCACTCGGTTTCAGGCGAATAGCTCCTTGAATTCTACGAGGAGCATCGAGAGGGCCTCTATCTCTCCCTTAGGTAGGGCGCCAAGAAGAGACGGTGTTGTTCATGTGACCCCCTCGTGGGACGGTGTTTGGGCTTCTTACCCTCTTAGATTTCCATCTTCAACTATTTGGGCGACCTCCTTCCTTCTTTTCCTATTTTCAGACCGACGTATGATTTTACATGCGTCGATAAATCTTCCACGGTGTTGATTGGGATGATACTCGAGCTGTCATACAAAGTCGATCCTCACGGACCGAGCGCCCTGACAAATGCACGTATGGTCTCACCTCCTGTGATGACCTGGTCGATTCCTGCTAACTCCTTGTTGGACCTGGTGAATAAATTCCTAAGGCTCTCCTCGTTTCTCTGCTTGAAGATGCGCCTCTGGGGCTATCTTCACCTGGGATGGGGCCTTACCTGAAGATGTTATTGCTGACTCGGCTGGCTGCTGGAAATGTGTCCTTTTGATTGATGGACCGATGGTGGTAATTACGTCGAGGCCTCCAGGTGTTGCTGAAGGTGGTGGAGGGTATCATTTTCCGTAGCTTCGACTTGGTTACTCTTCGTTCTAGTGTTGGGAGGAACCATGGATAATTTTGCTCAAGCTTCCCACAGACGTCTCCAGATGTTGGATCACGTTTTTTGGTAGGACTCTTTCTGGTGTATTCCGGTCAGTCTCCTTGCTGCTCTGATAACCAGCATAGAAGGAAAGCCACTGAGTTCCTGTTGTTTCCCCTCCGATGATTAAGTCAGTCAGAGGTTCGTTTATAGAGGAACATAATATATGTGGTATAGGGAGTTAGGTGTGCAATGTTACGCTAAATCCAGAATGAAGATGGGTGAGAATATTTATAACCCTTACCGCTGACCTGGGTGGAGTTAATCCTGACCATGATAATCCCAAGTGTCGCCTGGTTAAGTGACCATGGTTATGCCTTGAGTCTTGTGCTGCTTGGTGTCTTGTGCATAGTGCACTTGTGCACTGTGCATAGTGCTTGTGTCCCATGTTTTTTGGGTTTCTGTACCTCGTGCCTGCGTCTCCATTACCTTATGTCTGGCCTTGAGCTTTATGTTGTGCTAATGTTGTAGGAACGAATCTTAAGGGGTGATTGACTTCCAATTAGCGCGCCTCTGGCGCGCCCCACTATGGCGTTCAGGGGCTTGGCATGAAGTGTCGCTGGCGTGTTTATAGGGTGATGGCGACAATAAACATTAAGTGGATAGTGTATCCTGGGGATCGTGATGGGCGCACCATAAATTATTCTAAGTCGGTTCGGTCTTCATCCGGGTCATCCGAGCATATGCGGACTTTTACCAAACATATGCATTCCTCTGTGTCAGAAATAGCAATTATATTAGAATATACTGGTTTCTATATATACATGAACTGAGTAATGATAGTATATTTACCATAGGCTAGACTAGGATATATTGTAAAATAGCCTAATGTAGTTTATTACCTTTCTTAGTCTGTAAATCCTGTATACATACCTGCTGTAATGTTAGTACTGAATAAGATACAAGGAAATACATGTTGAAATTTCGGATTCACTATTACAACATGGTATCAGAGCAAGATCCATAATCCACTTCATCATCTACCCGCAAATCTACAACCCCAACAATGTCCGATAGCGAGAGTAACTCGCAAAACCCAATAGGTTTAGGTATTAGCCGAGATAACCTAACCGACTAGATAGCTAGCATACTCAGATTGGGACTGAATCTAAGCCAACGACCACAACAAAAGGAACTGCCCGAAACCATTACGGTGGGCACAAAGCTGAATGGCCACAACTACAACCTATGGGCTCGGATGATGGAGGTGGCAATTGGAGGGAAAGGTCGTCTCTATCACCTTACGGGAGAACCATCCCCTCCACATCCAACCGAACCAGGATACCTCCGATGGAGACAGGACGATCTAATCGTTTTTTCACGGATTTTACAGAATGTGGAATCTCATCTTGTTAAAAATATAGCACATTATCAAACCTCGAAAGTTTTATGGAATGCACTGCAGGTTACATATATAGCAGTGGAAGAGACTCGCTACAAGTTTTCGATTTGCAAAATAAGGCAGCAAAATCGACACAAGGGAATCAGACACTCGAGGAGTTCTGGTTAAAGATGCATTCGATTTGGGGAGAGATTGAGGCCCGAAGGCCAAACCCCATGGTCTGCAGCTGAGACATCACCTTGTTTAACGACCGTTGGAACGAAACTAAGGTCTACCAATTCCTAGGTGGTATCAACAAACAATTCGACAATGTCAAAAGAGACATACTCCGGGGATAGACAGTGCCCTCATTAGAAGCCGCATATGCAGCCGTTCGGAAGGAAGCTGCCAGGCTCCAAATTTTGAGAGCGGCAACAAACACAACTGAACCATCATGGGGCGTAGGCGAGGGTCTGGTTTCAATTGGTGGCCGATCAGACATGGGAGCTCAAGAAACCGCAGCAAGAGGCTTCCGGCCGGGACAAAAGCGGTCAGACTCGACCAGCAAAGCCGGCGAATCATCATTCCGCGAGGACAAAAGCAAGCCAAAATGTTCATACTGTGGCATGGGTAAACATACAAAGGAATCATTCTTTCAGCTGGTTGGCTATCCCGATTGGTGGAAAGACAACAATAAACCAAAGGAGAAGCGAGTCTCCGTGATGGCCAACAACGCAATAATCGGAACCGAGGCGGCGGCGGGCGGCCACGAGACCACCAACGCCAGCAACACCTTTCAATCACAGTTCAGAGAGCTAAGGGGAAGACATACCTCAGAGACGAACAACGGTGGGGCTTACCTGGCCACGGGCGAGCCAAACCCTAGCCGATCGTAGGAGGAGAATGTTGCGGCTCATGGAGAGCTCAAAAATGGAAATGTGCTCTATGGAATGATTTCAAACGGAAACCCTAGAGGTAAAGGGTTTGGGTATTAACACCTAAACCCTTCTAAACTCACATATTCCGTTTTTTGCCCAAACCGAAATAAGTTAGGGTCTGAAGTTTTGAAAATGCCTGATTTAGTCCCTAAAGTATATAAAGCCGGATATTCAGTTACGTGTGTAGAAAGGAAAAATGATAGGTGGATATTTGATTGTGGTGTGACTGATAGTATGACATTTGATGCTCGGGATTTGTGTGATATAGTAGAATCCCGAATTAAATACATTAATACGGCGAATGGTGGGGTCGCTGCGGTAACAGGGATGGGTACATTAGAAATATCACAAAACCTCAAGATTTCTAATTGCTTATTAGTGCCTACATTGTTAAATAAGTTGTTATCTGTGTTCCAAGTGACGAAGGAGTTGAACTGTACGATGATACTAAAACCCAAAGTTTTGCATGCTGCAGGATATCCGGACGGGGACGATCATTAGGCGTGGCACTGAGCATACTGGTCTTTACTATGTGGATGAGGTTGTCCAAAAAGGATCGGTGTTGCTGGCTCATGAATCGACAGAATAAGAAATGTGGATGTGTCACCGTCGGTTAGGTCATCCTTCACTTGGTTATCTTAAGATTTTATTTCCCAAATTGTTTCCGAATTAATTCCGTACTTTAGAATGTGAGACTTGCATTTTAGGAAAAATCCATAGACAGACATTTAAACCCAATAATACTCGGCTAGATTCAATTTTTTCCCTCGTACATTCTGATGTTTGGGGTCCTGCACCTCTTTCTAGATCTCATGGTCAAAAATATTTTGTAATTTTCGTGGATGATTGCACTCGTATGACATGGACCTATTTTCTCAAAAACAAATCCGAAGTGTTCGAAAAATTCGTACATTTTTTCCATATGATTCAGAACCAATTCCAGAAAAACATTCAAACCCTACGTTCCGATAATGGTGGAGAATTTGTCAATAACCATATGAAAAAATTCTTTCTTGAAAAGGGAATTATTCAACAAACCTTCTGCCCACATACCCCCGAACAAAACGGAGTCGCAGAGCGAAATAATCGAATTCTTCTAGAGATGACCCGATCTATTTTGATCGAGTCAAGAGTACCAAAACCTTTCTGGCCAGAAGCTGTGGCAATCGCCACTTACCTCCTAAACCGTCTGCCAACAAAGATCCTCAACCTAGAAACGCCAATTCAAACCCTAGAGTCTCATAGCAAAATACCCCCAACACTTAGCCTACCTCCTAAAGTATTTGGATGTTCTGTGTTTGCTCATATACCCAAAGTCAATCGCACCAAACTTGATCCGTGTGCGGTAAAATGCGTCTTCCTAGGCTATGGAGTTAACCAAAAGGGATACCGCTGCTATGATCCAAAAAGAGGTCACATGTTCACTACAATGAACTGTGACTTCCTTGAGTCTGAATTTTGTTATTCCCAATCTAGTGATCAGGGGGAGACTACACATGAGTCACTAGATTGTATTGGTCAACCATATCTATCCTATGTCGGTCCTCCAGAGTTAGTTAGCTGACCTACCAGACCGATCTCTGACACAATAGTACAGGACAACGAGCCAGATGACATGACCCCCAATCCATCTCCTAAGGTATATGAGGTAAGCAATTTTTCCCAATCCCTTCATTATGTCACTAAAGCTCTTCTCATACTAGAAACATGAGGTCAAAACGAGAACGAAGCAAACGAGGAGAGGGGGCGATATGTTCTACCTCTGAGGGCCAATCGGGGAAAACCACCAAACCGGTACACACCAGGGAAGGAAGCCAGAAAAGATATGTATCCAGTGGCAAATGTCACGAAGGGAAGATTGAGCAATTAGGCCAAGTCGTTCATCATGGCAGTCTACTTAGGAAGTAATCCGACTTCTGTAAAGGAGGCACAACAATCTAACCTCTGGAGACAAGCTATGGACACAGTAATGGAGGCTCTTATGAAGAATGAGACGTGGGAGCTTTGCCAGTTACCTACTGGAAAAAAAGGCAGTAGGATGCAGGTGGGTGTATACCATCAAGTACAAACCTAATGGTACGATTGAACGACACAAGGCAAGGTTAGTGGCATAAGGATACACACAGACCTACGAAATAGACTACTCGGATACGTTCTCCCCGGTTGCCAAAATAAATACGATCCGAGTGCTGCTGTCAATAGCCGCAACTAATGATTGGCCGCTTCGACAGCTTGATGTAAAAAACGCTTTTCTGCATGGAAATCTGGATGAGGACGTCTATATGGAAATTCCGCCTGGGTATGAGAAGGAGTCAGAAAAGGGAAAGGTATGCAGGTTAAAGAAAGCGTTATATGGATTGAAACAATCTCCAAGAGCTTGGTTCAGACGATTCACGATGGCGATGAGAAGATATGGATACACGTAGAGTAACTCAGATCATACTCTGTTCCTAAGGAAGACGGGTAGGGGTATAACTTGCGTAATTATATACGTAGATGACATGGTCATTACAGGAGACGATGAAGTAGAAATGAAGAATTTGAGAAGAAGACTGTTCATGGAGTTCGAAATGAAGGACTTGGGAGATTTGAAGTATTTTCTCGATATTGAGGTACTACGATCTAAACAAGGAATCTTCATGTCACAACGGAAATACGTACTGGATCTGCTAGCAGGTACAAGAATGTTAGGTTGTAAACCAGCAGAGACACCTATGGTTGTAAACCATGGACTGCAAATAAGAGAGGATGGTATACCAGCAGGCAAGGAAAGGTACCAACGTCTGGTGGGCAAACTTAACTACCTTTCTCACACTCGACCTGATATTGCCTATGCAGTAGGTGTGGTTAGCCAGTTTATGCACCAGCCCCAAAAGGATCACATGGAAGCTGCATGGAGGATTGTAAGGTATTTGAAGGGTACCTCTGGACATGGTGTACTATTCAAGAACAACGGGCATCTAAAGATCAAATGATATACAGATGCAGACTAAGCAGTAAATCCTAATGATCGAAAGTCCACAGAGGGATACTTCACCTTTGTAGGAGATAATCTAGTTACATGGCGGAGTAAGAAACAGAAGATCGTTGCTCTATCTAGTGCCGAGGCAGAATTTAGGGGAATTGCAAGAGGAGTTACCGAGATACTTTGGCTAACAAAGCTACTAACGGAAATCGGTTTTCCTCCAACTGAACCTTGTGACCTTATGCGCAATAATAAGGCAGCAATAAGCATCTCTGAGAACCCAGTCCAGCATGACAGAACCAAACATGTGAAAGTAGACAGACATTTTATAAAGGAGAAGCTAGAAGGAGAAGTAATCTCATTGCCTTTTGTTCGATCAGAAGACCAACTTGCGGATATCCTCACCAAGGCAGTCAATGGGAGGGTATTTCGAGAAACTCTCTTCAAGTTGAGTATTAGTGATCCTACTACTCAACTTGAGGGGGAGTGTCAGAAATAACAATTATATTAGAATATACTGGTTTCTATATATACATGAACTGAGTAATGATATTATATTTACCATAGGCTAGACTAGGAAATATTGTAAAATAGCATAATGTAGTTTATTACCTTTCTTAGTCTGTAAATCCTGTATACATACCTGCTGTAATGTTAGTACTGAATAAGATACAAGGAAATACATTTTGATATTTCGGATTCACTATTACAACACTCTCTACTCAATGAGATGAGTTTGTTTTACTGATCAGACAAATACTAGACAGAATCAATCGCAAAAGTTCAATCGCATCAATCGCAATTTAAGTCAAACAATTATAATTGAATTGGAGGAAAGTACCAACTTTCGATGAAGATGGAGAACATTGCTTGTGGACTTTCACCTACGAAGAACGACAGTGAAAATCGGTAATGAAAAACGGAGGTGATGAATTAGCAACTGACAATTTTTTACCTGAGCTTTTCGCCAATTCAGTTTTGCCTAAGCTTCGTTAAATCAATTTTGCCTCAGTTGCATCAATTCAATTCCGCTTGAGCTGTGTTAATGAGCGATAAACAACTGAATCCTCAATTACCTTGATTTGCGTGAGGAAGAGAATAGGATAGGCTAAGCTGGATTATCAATTAGCTATTACGCTGAGAATAGTTAAATAGTTTTTTACTATGTATTAAATAACAATATGATTAGATATTTTATTAGTTAATACTTAATTAACAAATTGGTCAAAAAAAAATACTTAATTAACACTACAATATTACCTAATACATAAATGTACTAGTTAAAGACCATTATTTATAATCAAACACTATATTAATTGATAAATGTATTAATTAATTATAATACATGATTACTACCTCTGTTAAATACCCCTAAGTTTATTGAAAAACTTTATTTGAAACTAGGATTACATGTTAGTATCATTTTTATCAGGACTGGATTAGACTATACGCCAGGCCCGATCGGAACGTGAATCAGACACACAGCCAGTTTGGTCCTATTAAAGATCGAAATGCACATTGAACCGGCTCTAATGAATACAAATTGGACGTTTTTCAAAGAATAGTATAAAAAAAGGAGAATTGGCCAAAAATGAACAATTTTCAAAATAACGTACGGTTTTCCAATAACTAATTGGTTTTGCGGTTCACTCCTTTTCTCAAATGCAAACCCTTGTTCACTCCATAAAGATCGCAGCAACCTCCCCCTGGAAGGAAATAACGCCATGTTCGATATACTTGAAATCCTAAGGAATTCCTCCTCACCAATTCATCAATCACCAATTCATCAACGCCAACAAGGAACACTCCTCCTTTCTCCCAAATACGGTAGCGCCAAAAGCAGGAGTATGCAAAAATAGAAACTCTAAACCTTTCCGAAAACTCTGGATAGAGTTCGGACTTCTGAACTGGGAATTAATCTCCTCGTCGGTTTAAAAACAAATCCGGTTCCTATAACCATAGTTTTAGTAATAGTGTAGTGACATATGTAAAAAGAGAAAACAAAATATTGAGAAGGGATTGTTTTGTCGATTGAGACTTGTGTTGGACTTTTCCATGTTAGGTAGCTCTCGTTGTACCCCACCTATATTAATGACAAGTTGATGATATTATAATTTAAAATACTGTAATAGACCCTTTAATTTAATTATTATGAAACGAGTAATTGGTAAAAAAAAAAAAAAATAATTATTATTATGTAAGTAATTAAGTATGAATGACTAGTATCGTGATGCATGAGACATTTGAAAGGTGATAGGCACCACGACCAAGGGTGAATCCACACCACCACGACACCTTTTGGAAAGACATTTGGAAATCAAAGGTGATACCAAAGGTAAAGTACTTCATATGGCGTCTCGCAACAAACGTCATAATCGTTAAACCAAACATGGCGCGTAGGGGGATGAATGTACCTCTGAGTTGCCCGATATGGGGTGAAGTTGAGACACGGGAGCACATGATCTTGGAATGTGGATGGCCGGAACAGGTTTGACTTGGCATACGTGGGATACAAGTGGACAGACCGAACGAGCTCGACATGGTAAAATGGCTCAAGAGGAGGAAAGCGGAGCCGAACGGAGGAAGCACAACGAGCGACAATAGGTGGGCCCAAACGCTACTCACGTGTTGGCACATATGGAAGGCAAGATGCACGGCAGCATTTGAAGCGAAGAAACCAAGCCCTAGGGTCGTGGTAATGGAAATCAAGCAAGCCTATAGGGAGCAGAAAGGAGTGAGCCGAACAACACCACGCACGCCAGAGGATAGACCGCTCCAATGATGGCAACCACTGATGGGTAGCACGATCAAAATAAATTGTGACGCCTCATGGTGCAAGGAAAACGCAAAGAGGCGGCATAGGGGTGGTGGAAAGATACAAGAACGGAAAGCTAGTGGGAGGGGTGAACCTGAGACAAAGGAGCGACGACATAGAATGGAGGGAAGTCATGGATATACAATAAGGAGTACCACTAGCGATTGCAGCGGGATGGCAAAGCATTATCATACAGACGGACTCACAAACGGTTCACCAACAAATCGTGTAGGGGCCGAAACATTGAAGACTTTAAACCATCATACCGAATATCCGAGCACTAGCAAGACAAATTGAGCAAGTGTAATGGCGAGATATTCCATGGACGGTCAATGAATGTGCGAATTGGATAGCAAAGCAAGCGAGATTGGGAGTATGTCTTAATGATTGGGTCAAAAGATCACCACTACCCTTTGTATGTTTAGTAGTAAATGATCATATGTACGTACTTCCGTGACCAAAAATCACGACGTTTTATTTCTTAAAGTAAAGCGGTACTTTGATCAAAAAATATTATCGTGATCCATGAGAAACTCCAAAAATGGGATACTAGGGAATCGGATCGCGCAGTGCACGCTATATATTTTTATATAAATTTTAATTTACATATTAATATATTTCTGTCATTAATAATAAATTATATAAAAGCAATTTAAATATACGTAATTACATATTTTTATAGTTTATTCCATACAACTGTGTATATTATTTAATTATATTAATAGGTTAACTATAAAATCATATTATTATAATTTAGTAGGTTACTAAGATAAATCATGTAATTATAATAATTATTAAAAAAATAATTATTTTTAAAAGTTTATCTTAAGACAACATAATTTAGTGGATTATAAGCTAAGTCATGTGGAAATAATTATTGATTTTGTAAGCTAAGTCATGTGGAAATAATTATTGATTTTGACTAATTAGAGTTCTTTATTTTTACAATAGGACAAAGAAAAAAAAAAACTGTAGAAAGAATAATGTGTCCCAATTTTAGATACTTTATTTATTAGAGTTGGCTGAGATAAATATTAAATGAAAAAACAGAGTCCATAGTATGAAACACACATAATTACCTCAAATACACACAAACTACATAGTCTAAAACATACACATTATTCTCAAACACAATATAACACAACATAATTACCTCAAACTTTGAACATACATAACACAATAGTCTCAAAATCAAACACAATAGGTATACACTTTAAAAATAACTTCTAAACCGAAGAAGTTGCTCGTCGAACCAATAAGTCGGTTTAAACTGAATAGAACCACCAAAAAAATTTAAACCACCCTAAAAAACTAAAACTGGAAACCGGTCGGTTTTAGTAAAACCGATCGGTCCAACTCGGTTCAAACGCTGTTCATATGCATTTCGGTCTTGTAGCTGAACCAAATCAGAGAGGATTCGGTTCTCGATTGGCCGCCGATGCGGTCCTGTTCTGATAACACTGATCAAATATGTTATTTAGTAACAATGTAGAGTGAACATACTTTGTTTCACTTAATAATTAGTATTTTCTCTCTCCTAAGGTTACCCGTGCAGGTGAATAGCCGATCATCATTCAGTCACCAGTCCCTCACAGATTCTAGGCACGAAAATTGCTGAACCAGAGGAGAAATTCACCCATACCAAGTGAGCTTCCCATGCAAACCTCAGAGGAATTTGATAAACCTACCGTGACTGTTTGCCGAGAGAAAAAAAAAAAACTAAATTTGATTCATTTTTCTATTTTGTGTGTTTTTGCAGGTGGGTGTGACTAATCAACATGAAAATTTTAGAATCATAATCAACCCACAAGAACTCTTTGAACCCCTGATTGGTGAACAACGAGCGATATATGGGTATGATAATATCTCAGAAGCCTGTTAAATTAACAACAATACACAATGTCCTGAAACTGGTGTGGGCAAGGTACGAATCTATTACTATATCAGACGTTTCATACAAGGTTATGTTTGAGTTTGAGAACGAGGATGATCGAAAGTTGATACTTGATATGTCACCGTGGTCCGTGCAAGGATATTGCATGTGTATGAAAAAATGGATGTCGGGCATTGGTCTGGCACAAGTAGACTTTAAAAGAGTTCAATTCTGGGTACAAGTACACAACCACAGACTAGAAATTTTTAGTTTAGAGAATGTCCAGGTGATAGGAGATAAACTCGACTATTTCATCAAAACAGAAGAGGATGTGGAGAATGTCCATAAAACCTATATTCGCATGAAGGTTGAAGTAGTTGTCCAAAACCCTCTAATGGTTGGATTTTGGTGGACCAATTCGCAAGGAGTGGAACAGTGGGCGTCAATAAAATATGAGTGTCTATCTGAATTTTGCTACGGATGAGGGAAACTGGGACATACTACCCAAGTGTATTGAGCAGAGGTAATAATGTCAGAAGCCAAACCTGGACACCCGATATACGATCCATGGATGAGCGGATCAAGACCAAACCCCCACCGAACTAACTAACCATGAGGAGAGCCGAAGCGAAGTAGTTCCATCTCATATTAGGCTAATTGGAGGTCCTGGTTGAGCCGAATGGAAGTAGCTCCACCTCATTGAGACTCCCCATGAATTTCCATCGTCGAAACAGACACCATAGCAAATAGATCAGGCAACGAGGCTCAACCCTTGCATAAACAAGATTTCACTGAAACAACAACGCGAAGTAGAGGAGGAAGAAACTTATCAAAAAATAGTAATAACCCTAGAGACCGAATGGGCTAAGAAATAAGTTAAAGGTGTGATTAAGTCGGGGAAGGGAAGAAAGAAAGTAAAAACATGATATCAAAGAGAGATAAAAATGAATGACTAGATGAGTATGAGGATGGAGACAACACCCCAAACAAATGAAGCAAGAGCCGAACCAACTGTTGAAAGACCGAGCTCTGGTGGCTGTCCTATAACAGCCTCATGGGGTCAATGAGCAGGGTTTGGGGTCTTCCCAGAAAATTCGACAGCTAAAATACCTCAATGGGAGGTATCAACTAGAAATTAAGTTATTGATGGAACACGATGTGCACAAAAAGAGAAGAGGATTCCAATTTGAAGAGATGTGGCTCGAGACTTTGGAGTGCAAAGAGGTGGTTCAGAAATCATGGACCAAAAATATCCCTCAAGAACGCATGGTGTTTCCGTACCAAAGAGGTGGTTCTCAAAGGCTATGGTCGAAGCTTGGTGTGTGTTGAAGGTACCTAATGCAATGGAGCAAGGAACGGTTCGATAACACCATGATCGAATTGAGGAAGACCAAAGATCGATTAAGGGAGCTCAGACAAAACCGTCCAAGACAAATTAACAAACAAGAGGAGATCAACCTTAAGAATCAAATCTGAGAACTGTCTAAAAGAGAGGAGATGTACTGGAAACAGAAGGTGAGGGTTAAGTGGCTCGAAATCATTTCTCGAAATAGGTACTTTTCCTTCATCCCTACACCAAACAGATCTAACACTCATTCCAAAAATACCAAACCCTACCCACGCATCCTAATTTAGACCCATCAACTTATGTAACTTCATTTATAAAGTTATATCGAGAGTGTTGGTAAACAAACTGAACGTCAAACTATCAGATCTTATCAATCATTTCCAAAGCGCTTTTGTGGCATGCCATTTAATCTAAGACAATATCATGGTGGCTCATGAGGTGTTCCATCACTTGAAGTCCCGGAGCAACTCAAACAAAGTGGAAGGTGCCCTTAAACTAGACATGCAAAAAGTGTACGACCATGTGGAGTGGGACTTTCTACTAAAGAGTATTGAAAAAAGGGGATTCAGAACTTAGTGGATAACATGGATGAAAGCATGCATAACGATGCCAACCTACCGAGTGCTTGTTAATGGAAGTCGCACTTCTACAATTCGGTCGACCAGGGGACTCAGGCAAGGCGCCCCCATTTTCATAATACCTCTTTGTTTTGTTGGTCGACGTATTATCTAGACAGATTGAGAGTGAGGTCAATGAGAAGCAGTTGCAAGGAATCACTTTGAGAAGGGGATGCCCGGAGCTGCATCACATGTTCTTTGCAGATGGCTCATTCTTCTTTCTGCAGGGATCATTGGAGAATGCTCGCCACCTAAAAGACCTGATAATAAAGTATATTAGGATTTCGGGTTAGGGAATAAATGAATCCAAATTCATTATCATCTTCAAAAATAGAGCCAATCAGGATAAGTTCAACATCATTGAGGATATACTTCAACTTTCGAGCACAAGAGACACAGAGAAGTATCTTGGCCTTTCGGCAATGTAGGCAAGGTAAAAAGAGTGGCGACGAGATGCCTAAAGGATCTAATCCGGGACAAACTAAGAGGATTGAGAACAAAGACCCTCAACCAAGCAGGTAAGGAAGTGCTCATCAAGTTGGTGATATCTACCATACCAGCTTATGTGATGAGCATCTTCAAGCTACCCAAGACATGGTGTTCGAAGATAAATGCAACGATCGAGGATCTCTGGTGGGGGCAAGTAAATGAGGGGAAGAAGATCCACTAGTGACAATGAGACTTACTAACAAAGACCAAGGAAATGGGGGTGTCTCGACTTTCAAGAACTTGAAACTTTTAATGTGGCAGTCCTCACCAAGATGGATGATAGGGTGATCAAGGAACCAAACTCATTATGGGTGCATGTATTAAAAGGGCTATATCATTCAAGGGAAGACTTCATTTCGGCTAGGAAAAGTGGGAAAGCATCATAGGGTTGGTCGAACATTTTGAGTGGTCGAAACATACTAAAGCGGGAAGGTCTATGTAAATTTGGAGACGGCGCCACACTAAGTGGCCTCAAAGACCCATGTGTCTATACAAATGAAGGGTTCAAAATGGAGTCAATACCCAATCAAATAATAAACCCAGGGAAAAAGGTAAGTGCCCTAATAAATTGCGATAAAATGTAGAACAAGAGATTGATCCACAGTTGCACAACTGGGAAAGAGACCTCGTCCCGAGGAAGACATCAACATCATCTTATTCTCTGAAGAAGACCTGACGCATGTCACAACTTTGCACAATGATGTGTTAGTCATCATGGCAAACGTCGTCGAATGCGATATGAAAATCATTCTGATCAATGGAGGAAGTTAGACAGAGATATTATTCCTGGACACTTTCGAAAAGATGGGCAAATCCAAAAGAAATCTCAAGCAAGACCACTTTCCACTCATCGGATTTGCTGGGAGAACAAGATATCCACTGAGCCATAACCCTGTCGGTAATCTTGGGAAAAGGATGGAAGAGCGTAGAGGTTTCGGTCTCCTTCATAATGTTCAACACACCTGCCTCATATAACGCCATCCTATGGAGGACAACCATCAATCCAAATGGGATCGTGGCCTCCACAGTCCATCAGAAAATGAAATTCCCCAAACCAAATGGGATTGGAGAAGTTCTAGGCGACATGCCATCCTCACGAAAATGTTATGTGAAATGCCATCGCATAAAGAACCAAAGGGAGTCTCTCGCCATAGAGACAGAGGCTGACCCTCGTGAGGACAAAACTCGGTCAGCCCCAATGGAAGAACTACCAGAAGTTGAATTATACGGTCCGGAAAAGAAGGTGCACATCGGAACCACCTTAAAAGACAACCAAATGGACTCCTTAACCTCCTTGTTAAAAGAATACAAAGAATTGTTCGGTTGGAAGCTCAGTAACATGCCAGGCATCAACACAAACATAATCTGCCACGAGTTGCGGATAGATTCTTCGATCAAGCCTATTGCTCATAAAAGAATGGCATTCAGATCAGACAAACGCTTGGTGATCAGGCAAGAAGTAGGCAGACTACTTGAAGCCAAATTTGTCAGAGAGGTACACTTCCAAAGTTGGGTCGCCAACCCAGTAATGGTAAAGAATTCGAACGAAAAATAGAGGATGTGCATTGATTTCCGCGACTTGAACAAGGTCTGCCCAAAAGACTCGTACCCTCTACAGCGAATTGACCAGTTGGTGGATGCTACCTCTGGCCACGGAATGCTGAGTTTTATGGATGTCTATTCATGATACAACCAAATTCGAATGCACCAGACTGATAAATCCCATACAGCATTTCTACACCGTCGACGATATCCTTTGCTAAAAGGTGATGCGCTTTCGCCTGATAAACGCGGGGGCAACCTATGAGCGAATGGTGAATCAGTTGTTCCATGAAATGCTGAGGCGAAATATGGAAGCATATGTAGACGACATGCTCGGCAAGTCGATCAAGGGGAGCCCTCACACAGAAGACCTTCCTGAAGCATTTGTATGCATGCGGAGGCACAGTGTTCGCCTGAACTCAACAAAATGCGCCTTTGGAGTGAAATCAGGCAAATTCTTTGGCTTATGGTCAGTGAAAGATGCATTGAGGCAAACCCCGAAAATATCAAGGCTATAGTATAAATGAAGTCTCCGAAGGTCGAGCGACAAGTACCTCCCCTTCTTCCAAACTCTCAGGGAAAACTGCAAGTTCAAGTGGAAGCCAGAATTGCGAGGCTGACTTTCAATCACTCAAGCAGCACCTGCAGACACTCCAGGCTTTGGCAAAGCCCATTCCCAATGAACCACTTTTTCTATATATAAGTATTAGTGAAGTCGCAGCCAGTGCAGTCTTAGTAAATGTAGAGGGGAGTATACAGAGTCCAGTCTGGTTTGTAAGCAAGTTGTTTAATTGAGTTGAAATAAAATATATCGAGATTGAGAAGTATTTCTATGCGTTGGTTATTTCTACTCAAAAGTTGAGACTGTACTTCCACGCCCATGCAAAAACAGTCTTCACCAACAAGCCTCTCAAACACTATCTGATGAAGCTGGACTTTTCAGGAAGGATGGTTAAGTGGGCGATTGAGTTGAGCGAATTCAAGATCAAATTTGCGCCGAAACGGTCAATGAAGGTCAAGCCTTGGCAAATTTGATAGTGGAAAATACTAGCAATGGTCTCACGGAAGTGGAAAAACGCAAAAGCAGCCAAGAGTCAAAGGAAAAGGCTAGGACCTCTATATTGATGGATCATCTTCAAAATAAGGCTCAAGCAGGATTAGTTCTCATCCCTTCTGAGGGCGAGCACCTAGAATATGTGATCGCTCTAACATTCAAGGCGACCAACAATGAAGCTGAGTATGAAGCACTTATCATTGGGCTGCGACTCGCTAAGGGAATGGGTATAACGTCACTAAAGGCAAAAAGAGATTCAGAGCTAATTGTCAACCAAATCAATGGCATCTATAAAGCAAAAGGGGAAAAAGAAAAAAGTACCTCGACATAAAAAAAACAAATCATCGCCGAAATTACGACTTTGACGATCAAGTCAATTCATTGCCAAAACAACCAACTAGCAGACTTCTTTAGTAAGTTGACATTCAAGCACTATACTCGGTCCTCGACAATCAAGCAGAAGTCTTCAATATTCATGAGCAGGATAACTGGATGACTCCATTCCAGAACTTTCTAAAACAAGGAACCCTGCCACAAGCCGAAAGCGAGACCACAAAGATAAGTCGCTTAGTCGTAAACTATCTTCTCATAGATGGAGAACTCTATAAGCGAAGATATTCAACCCCCTATCTGAGATGTATTTCCCATCCTGAGACAAAAGAGTTCTATGTGAAGCTCACGAAAGAGATGTCGCATGCCATGAAGGTACACACTCATTAATGAGTCAAATCTTCTCACTAGGATATTATTGGCCAACCTTGAGCAAAGACGCAACATAAGTAACAAAGAGGTGCGCGACTTGCCAACAACTCGCACCAAGATCCGCTCGACCACCGACATCGATACCTCCAATAGCGGGCGCCTAGCCATACGCCGAATGAGGAATAGACATATTGGGAGCATTTCCCATAAGCACAAGGCAAAGAGCTTACATTATCGTGGTGATCAACTATTTATCCAAGTGGATAGAGGCGAAGGAATTGGCAACTACATGTGAATTTCAAGTGATCAAATTCTTAAAGATCAACATCATTTCGCAATTTGGCATCCCCAAGATACTCATAAGCGATAATGGCCCGCAATTCGTGGGAAAAACACTCAAATGGCCCTATGAAGAGTACCATATTGATCACAGAATCAGCTCGGTATATCATCCCCAAACTAACGGACAGGACGAAGCAGCCACCAAAGTTGTCCTGGCGGGACTCAAAATGAGAGTTTGAGCCTTAAAAGGAAACTGGGTGGATGAGCTGGACAACGTGTTGTGGGCTGTTAGAACAACACCAAAAACAACAACAGGTAAAACACCATTCAGATTGGTGTATGGATCTGAAGCAGTGACACCCACAGAAATAGCGATGCATACCCTTAGGATCCTACACTTTGATGACGAAGATAACGATAACGAGCGAATTAAATACATTGATCTTCTTGAAGAAAAGCGAAGTCAATCAGACAATGCACAAGTTAAAATGTGACTAGCGACCGCTCGGTACTTCAACAGAAAGGTCAGCGCTCGCCAATTTTTCGTGTGGGATGGTTATGAGAAGGAATGAGTTCACAAACTTGGACAGACACAATAAACTCTCAACGAAGTAGGAAATCCCAGATAAAGTAGTAAAGATTGTCCCACTAGGGTCCTAATAATTGGAAAACATACAGGGTCTAAGACTAACTCGTCCTTTCAATTTTGAACATTTACGGAGGTTTTATGCATAGCTTATAATCTGAATGTTATGTCACTAAATCAAACAATTCCTTCACATAAAGCATAGTCACCCGAACCAAAATGAAAAGTTCCAAGAATGGACGAACCATCGCATATAGGCAGACAAACCAACAAAGTTGACAGTCTCCTTATTCACGCCAAAAAAGAGGACTGTGAACGAACCGTAGAAAGTAATAGTTCCTCTCCCATCAAGAACGAAAACGAGTGGCGAACGAATCATGAAATGTAACAGTTCCACCTAATTTAAGAAAAACAAATACCTAAACTAAAAGACAAACGAACCATCAAGGTACAGTTCCCAAAACGTTAGGAGAAAGACATGATATAAAAGGTGACTGAAGCATCAAAGGTAACTGTTCCCTTACAAGTTGGGCACAATAAAGACCTGATATAAAAGATGAACGAACCATCAAAGGTAATAGTTCCCTTACAAGTCGCGCATAACAAAGACCTGATATAGAAGGCGAACGAACCATCAAAGGTAACAGATCCCTTTCAAGTTGGGCACAGTAATGACCTAATATAAAAGGCGAACGAACCATCGCATGTAACAGTTCCCTTACAAATCGGGCACAACAAATACCTAATACAAAAGGCGAACGAACTCGTCCTAAGGGTAACATTTCCCTTATAAGTTGGGCACAACAGAGCAAACGAACCAACAAGGTGACAGTCTCTCTAAATAAAAGCTTAAAAGAGCGAACGAATCTTAGATAATAGCTTCCTAAAAGGTAAGCGGATCTAAGGTAACAGTTCCTCTGAAAAGATAAGTGGGCGAATGAATTTAAGATAACAGCTTCCTAAAAGGCGAGCGAATCTTGGGTAACAGTTTCCCAAAAAGGGGCGAACAAATCCAAGGTAACATCTTCCTAAAAGATGAGCAAATCTTAGATAACAGTTTCCCACGACTATACGAACGAATCCACAGACCAAATACCTAAAAGGAAAACAAATACATGAACGATAACAGTTTTCATAAAGACATAATTCTTGGGTAACAGTTCCCTTACGAAACTTGGTGAAGGGAATAGACATGCCAACTAAAGGCAACAGTCCTTCTTGATAAGCCTAAAAGAGCGAAAAGAACCTCTAAAAGGTAACATTTCCTCCAAAAAAAGTCCAAGACACTTTGAGTAAAAAGGCGAGGCTATTCTAGAAAAGCTAAAACGAAGTTGAAAACAAGTATGCTAAAACTTCCAAAAGCTTTTAGGCAAGATCAACATCGGAAGAATAGCCTAATATATATTTGAAGTCAAATAAAAACAAAGGCTCACGAAACAAAAGGTGTTCATCATATTCAAAATATTCGAGTCAATGATTTAAAAATAATTACAAGGTTCCTGAAATAAAAGGAAACTAAAACAAGCTTTCATTCATAAATGGGGGACAACATCTCAACATACAAAAGAGGGAGGAGCAAAAGCATGAGGAGGCCAAGTGACTTTGTGAGGTTGTAATCCTTATTAGAACTACAGTCTCCTTCAATTTGAAGCATTAACTCCGTCACATGGGGGTCTAGATCATCAAGGCATCGGCTCATCAGGGGTTGCAGTTTCCTTCTCTGCCCCGGGGGCAGCCTCCTCGCCAACAGCTATAGAAGGAGCTCCCTTTGTGTAGCCGATGTCAATAAAGTCCTGAAGAGACTTCACCTCCCATATAGGGAACTTAGGGTTTATCCCTTGGATCTCGTTAATAAAGACCTGAAGTTAGGCAGTCACCTCAGACTTCATCACCTCCAAGGCGCAGTCGAAGAACTCCTTAGACTTCTTAAAGTCCTCCACCATGCTCAGGAGGGATGGGACAGCCTTCAGCTTCAGCTCGAGCTGCTCTTTCTTAGCCCTAAAGACATCCCTCTGAGCCCAAGCCACCCACAGCTCGCCCAAATGGCGAATGACCTACGCCTCCAACTGAGCGGAGTACTTGTAAGCTTCCTTAGTCCGCAACTCATCCTGGAGTCTGGCGTCCTCGGCGAGTGCCACCTGGTCCTCCCTTGTCTTAATTGAGGCGATCAACTCCTTCTCCCTCTCCGCAGACTCCCACCGAGCATGCTCCACCAGCTCAGTAGACACCTCTGCCCTCATCTTCAAATCCTCCACCTCTTCAGGAGTATACCCTAAACTCCGAAACGGTTCCATCTCGATAAGCAAGTCAACCCGCTTATCGGCGAGCTCCCCTACAATTCGCCCGATCACCGTCTCCTCACGGGCGAGCTGACAACAGGAAGAAAGGGGATAAAGTTAAAAGAGATCAAGGAGTTAAAAGAGAGCGAGCAATGAAAAGAGAAAAAGGAAGTATATAAAAGAGCGGAGATGAAGAAGAATTTACCAGGGCAAGACGGTCAAAATGTGTCCTCATCACAACCTCGATGTCGTTCAAATCAGAAGGGACCTCCCCCCGTTTCTAAGAAAGAAGGATCCCATTCAGCAGATGCATGCATCGTTTTATCAAAAATTTCCACCTTCTGGAGACTGTGGAAAGGGCCCGAGAGACCGCTCGGATCTGCCCCCTTCGGTGGATGGTAAATAACCACCAAAGGACATTACTCACCAGAGAAAATAGTATTCAAAGTTCCCATTGCGGCGCCCCGGGTTAGAACCCTCTTCTGAGCACCAGCTCCCTTGGAGGGGTTGGGAGTAGCAGGATTGATTGAACGAGTATGAACCCTCCTGGGGAAGGAACCTCGCTCCAGGGAGTAGAAGATACCCCAGCAGCAGCAGGACACTCCTCGCCATAACTCCTGGCCCTTTGGATGGAGCAAAAGAAGAAGCCACCTCGACTGTGACATTCTCTGAAAACAAGCAAAAAAGGCAGTAAACCTAAAGGCAAATTAAAAGAGAAACAGAGGTCATATCCTGAAAAATACCTCTTGGGCGATCGCCAAAGACAACCCCAAAGTGTTCCTCCTCAGGCCTGTGCTTGGTCACGTGCCTAGAAGGAGGACGAGGTGGACTCAATGTTGCTTGGGCAACAAATACCTGCCATAGCCTGCTTGGAAGAGAGATTGAGAAGTTTAGGTACTTGAGTGCGTACAACACAAAAACCAGAAAAGAAACAGGGTTAAAAAATTAATCAAACAATAGAGACTGGCGCGGATTGCTACATTCTCGTCAGCCTAAGCATCGACTCTAAATTCTTTGCGACTAAGAGACTAAACAGAAACCCGATTGCCTATGACGTCGGAAAAAAATCATCAATGGCATTCTGGTCACTCCCCGACAGCTCGGCAAAGCTCGGAGGAATATACCGCTCCGGTTGATAAATATCGCAAGGCACCCCACCCTTACAGAATAAATAATACTTATTGTAGTTTGAGTTGTTGGGTCGAAAGACGTCCACCAGTCGAAAGTGAACATTCCAGTTCCATGTCTTGTCCTCCATTCCTCAAACTTTGGCCATCGAGTTTGGAAGTGATGAAGGTGGTTAGCCCCGGAAGCCACCGATAGAAACATCGGAAGATAGAAAGTGAATGCGTCCTTCCCTGACGTAAACACATGAATTTGAACCCAACCCACATCCGGATAGTGTTAGGTACCATTTGCGTGGGACATATCCCGTAATAGCAACATATAGCCTTCAGGTCGTCGTAAAGAGAAAAACGCAACCTTACATCAATCTAGGCCGCATAGATGTAAACATCTCCATCATGCGGGTAATGCGGCCCTAGGCCCGGATACGTAGGTGCATCTACTTCTCCTAAACCCGTCAAGGCGACCACGACCTTGAACTGAGCCGACGTCAACTCATCGGGTTTAATATATAAGAAAACGATCATGGCAAGGCAAGAACAAGAACAACACTAAAATAACAAAAATGAGGGAACTTTACCGCTTAAAATGTAAAAGAAAAGGCAAGAATTACCTGCGGAGAAAAGACCAAAACGCTTGTCTCAGGCACGTCCACCATGATCGGTGCGACGGACTGGCTTCCAGAGGTTGGTTTCGGCACAGAGGCTCTTTGGTCTTGCACCGGGTAGAAGCATCCTTGATGGAAAGAGGCTCATTGGAAACCCTAGCGAAAAATGGGGGAACCAAACAGTTATCTCCATAAAAAAACAGAAAATGATTACACCTCCTTTGGCGAAAAATCAAAGCAATGTTAGAACCTAAAAGTTTACATTGGGAAGACAAAAGGTCGAAACAGTACAGAAAAGTGTCAGGCTACCCCCCATTTATGGTAGTCAAAGAGATGAGCATGCATCAGACGTCCTTTCGATCTTTCACCAAAAAGGTGCATTCATTAAATGATCAAAACTCTACAGACAAGGGTGCTTGCCAAAGAGCTCAAAGAACCCTCTCCTAAAACCCTAGCAACGGTAACGTTCGCTTAAAGAGTACTGAATTAGCATCCATAAACCCTGGCAACCAAAAGTGATCGCCCAATAGAGTAAGAGATCAACATTCCAAAAACTCTAGCAACCGAAACCGTTCGCCAGAGCATCAAAAGGCACAAATATCAATTAAAGACATCAAATGTCCAATCAAGATGTCACTATCTCAAAGCCTTTAACACGAGAACAAGCTCGACCGAAGAGACTTCACTCAAGCTTCTGGGGCGAATATTGGGTATCAATAGTGACGAGCCAATACGAAATCAAGCCTACAAGGCCCAATAATATTCCAAAGGGGTAAAGTTCAAATCATTTACGACTGGGCCGGCCTACACTAAAGGTAAGCTGGAACCCATGAAGCGGTCCAGGTCCAAACCTGAAACTAAATTAGCCACCAAAGTCCCTACAAGTCTCCATAGACTAAGGCAAAAGTCTCCCACTGCTCGACATGGGAACGCTCGCCAAGATATTCAAACCTCTCAACTCTAGTCCCACAACCGACACTAAATATACAGCCATGATGTCTGGCGTAACTCGGGCACATATTCTACAAAGATCATATAAGGCAACTGCAATATTACGTGATAACCGTAATATCTGCTATCCTTATCCACCATGACACAATATTTATAGATATATTCGGTTACCCAAACGGTTTGGTCTTCTGTCCTTATAAATACTCCTGCCTTACATATGTTACATTACGTTTTAAGTTCATACACAGAATATACTCATTTAAGCATCTCAGTGGGACCTATAGGAGTCCCATCTGTTGCGCTTCCTTTCTTGCAAGTTCATCGCAGCTCCGACGAAAGTTTGCGGTCAGCAACCAATTGGCATTCATATCATTGCTGAATTAGCATCTAGTTAGCACCTCAGAAATTCAGACCCAACATTTGTCTTTCTTTTGGGGGAGGAGATCATGTGATTCACGTCAATAGGCATGAAACCTCTCTTTTGGGTAAGTGAAATGATGATAACCAATTAGCCTTGCTATTTCCGCCAAGCCTCTTTGGTTCGGCGTCAGCTTGGTTCTTCGGCCTACCTACAGGATCAATAGGGACATGGACCGAATTGAAGAACAAGTTCTTGGAGAGAGATATGGGCGAACGCCATATGCTGAAGAGTGTGGTCGCCTTAGATGCTGTTAAACAACAACTAGGAGAGACATTGGCTGACTTTTACGGGCGCTTGCATAAGAACGTCACGGAGATTGATCGTCGAGTCACAGATGAAGAGAATGTTCGAGCATTTTACAAAGGGTTGGATATGGCTAACAAAGGCTCAAGAAAACTGTACAACAGCTATCATGTTCATGAAATAGAGATACTGGAGGAGCTTGGAGTTAGGGCGAAAGGTTTCATAGACTTGGAAAGGCAAACTCTGGAGCCAATTTCCACGTATCATCCAAGCCAAGGGCCTTCTATAGCCCTAGTGCGATGGAAAAAGGCAAAAGAACGACAGGCAAGGTCATGAGAAGACTAGATTTGAAGCTCCGGACCAATCCATCGAGAGGTTCTCGAGTATTTCACGCCTTTAAACAGGCACATCTCGACGATACTAGTCAAGATAGAAAGAAAGTCCTTAGTAAGACCACCAATACCCCGAAAGAATGGTTAGCCTGTCGGTAAAACGAACAAATACCTACTGTTATTATCAAAAAGTGAAAGGTCACAAGACTGTTAATTCCGCATTCTCCATCCCCACATCGAGAAGTTAATCCAGAGAGGCATGCCGAAGGAGTTCGTGGCAGGAAGAGAGAGCAGTCGAACACTTCCATGTAGAATCCACTCGCCTTTTCCCCAATAATAATCTGGCCCTAATTGGAGCCGGAGGCAAGATATCCCATGCAAGAGAAATATATGGCACACAAATCTCCACAGTTGCACAGTTGGCAAAAGACCTCGTCCCGAGGAAGACATGATCATCTTATTCTCTGAAGAAGATCTGGCGCGCATATCACAAATCCACACAATGATGTGTTAGTCATCACGAAAAACGTTGCCGGATGCGATATGAAAAGACTTTTGATCGATGGAGGAAGTTAGACAGTCATCCTATTCGTGGACGCCTTTAAAAAGATGGCCAAATCCAAAAGAGATCTCAAGCGAGTCGAAATTCCACTCATCTGCTTTGCTAGGAGAAAAACATATCCGCTGTGAGCCATAACCCATGTTGGTAATCCTGGGCAAAGGATGGAAGAACATAGAGGTGTCGGTCGCCTTCAAAGTAGTCGACGCACCCACCTCATATAACACCATCCTGGGGAGGACCACCATCAACCCAAATAGGATTGTGGCCTTCAGAGTCCATCAGAAAATGAAGTTCCCCAAACCAAATGCGATTGGAGAAGTTCTAGGCGACCAACCGTCCTCACGACAATATTATGTGAACTGCCTTTGCAGAAAGAACCAAAGGGGGTCTCTCGCCATAGAGACAGAGGTTGGCCCTCGTAAGGACAAAACTCGGTCAGCCCTAATGGAAGAACTAGCAGAAGTTGAATTAGACGGTCCGGAAAAGAAGCTGCACATCAGAACCACCTTGAACGACGACCAAAGGGACGCTTTAACTTGTCTGTTAAAAGAATATAATGAATTTTTCGCTTGGAAGCCCAGTAACATGCCAGGCATCAACACAAACATAATCTCCCACGAGTTGCAGATAGATCCTTCGAGCAAGCCTATTGCTCAGAAAAGAAGGGCATTCAGATCAGACAAACGCTTGGCAATCAGGTAAGAAGTATGCAAACTACTTGAAGCAAAATTTGTCAGAAAGTTACTCTTTCAAAGTTGTGTCGCCAACCCAGTACTGGTCAAGAAGTCGAACAGAAAATGGAGGATGTGCATTGATTTTCGCACCTTGAACAAGGCTTGCCCAAAAGACTTGTACCCTCTATCGCGAATTGACCAGTTGGTATGTGCAACCTCTGGACACGAGTTTCATGGATGCCTATTCATGCTACAACCAAATCTGAATGCACCCGACCGATGAACACTACACAGCATTATACGCCGACGGCGATAACCTATGATATAAGGTGATGGACTTTGGCTCGATAAACGTGGGGGAAACCTATCAGCGAATGGTGAATCGGTTGTTCCAAGAAATACTGGGTCGAAATATGGAAGCTCGTGTATACGAAATTAAGGTGTAGTCCCTCCTCATATAGACCTTAATGATAGCCTATAGTACAAGTGTCTTCATACTCCATGGACGAAATGGTATGACGCTTCTATTTTAGAAGGAAATTATCTTTCCTGGACTTACTTTGTGTCCCCTAGTGCAAGAGATGCCTATGAGTGTAGTCCCTTCCCCCAAATTGTAACAGAAAATAATGTTCCCCCTCAAGAAAATTGCCCTGGGACGCCTGGTAAGTGTTAGATATTTTAGTGTAATTGGATTGACTAGTTGACCAATATGATCATAGTATTTAATTAAACAAGAAAGGTGTGGAGTGAACACTTTTTTTAAGTGTATTATGATTCAATGTATCTAAACTTCATCAGTTGCTTAAAGACGAACAATGGGGGTCAAAGGGGGCAGCGCCCCTAGGCTAGGTCCCAGGGGCAGGAGCCCCTGGCGGTGTCCAAAGGGTAGAGCCCCTTGCTAGGGTCGAGCTATTTGATAAAGTTACTATTCTAAAAATTCATTATAAATATGAATTTTTGGAATTAATGACTTAACATTTTAACTCAAAATTCTCGGTTTTTAGACACTTGCTTTGGAGCCAAGTTTCAACCAAAATGGAGCAATGACTTTGGCGCCAAGTCATCTTCCAAAGGGGTCCCTTTGCTTTGGAGCCAAATTTTGAAATGAATAGCTACAACCGAAGGAAAAAGGGTGTGGTATATCTTCAAAAGGGTGGGACAAACACTATAAATTGGTCAAGGGGGAAGTCCGAAAAAATCGTCACAAAAACACACATTCCTTCTCAAGTTGTAGTTGCGACTGATTCTTATTTTATCCGATTGAAAGTTTGGGTGAACCACCAAATTGTTTCAATCTGAAAGTGTCGTCACGACTTCAGATCAATCCAAGAAATCCTCACGAAGTTCAACAAAGATTGAAACAATTTTTCTAAAGATGACGAACGGAAAATCTGCTAGGGATATGACGAGTATGTTTGCAAAATTGGATAAGTTCGAAGGGAATGATTTTCAAAGATGGCATAAGAAGATGCACTTCCTTTTAACAACACTAAAGGTTGTATATGTGATGAGTACTCCCATGCTGGAACTGTTCGAGAATGAAACAGTGGAACATACTAGAAGGCGCTGCAAATGGGAGAACGATGACTACATTTGTCGTGGTCACATATATGATTCCCTATTTCGCATATTCAAAAATGTCGAGTCTGCAAACAAACTATGGGATTCCCCTGAATCAAAGTAGGATGAAGATACTTCAAGCAGGACGTTTCTTGTTAGTAATTTTAACAATACAAGATGGTTGATACTAGACCGATCATGGAACAGTACAGCGAACTGTTAAGGATTCTGGGACAGTTTGCTCAACATAACATAAAAATGGATGAATCCATCTCGGTTTCTAGTGTTATAGATAAACTGCCACCATCATGGAAAGATTTCAAACATACCCTAAAACACAATAAGGAAGAGATGTCTCTTGTTCAACTTGAAAGTCACTTCAGGATTGAAGAGTCTTTAAGGTATCAAGCAGTCGACAATAACACTAAGGCTAAGAACCAAGTTGGTATGTTTGAAGTGTGGCATGTTTCCAACAAAAAAGCCTAAGGTGGCATGTTTGAAGTGTGGCAAACCTGGCCATTTTAAAAAGCATTGTCGAGTTGGAAAATGCAAGTATAACGCTGGTCCAAAAGGATCTAAGGATCCTGAAAAGCAACAAGGTCAGATTTTAATACAAAAATATAATTTGGGTCAGAATTATGTATCAGGATGATCATGTTGCGTGGTGGATTCATTCAGGAGCAACAACTCATGTGTGTAAAGATGTTCGTTGGTTCAAAGACTTTCAACCAATTGAAGATGGATATGTTTTAAAGAAGGGAAATGTTGCGACTGAACCAATCAAAGGACTAGGAAATGTTAAGCTTGTCTTTACGTCAAGAAAATGTGTATCTTTAAACAATGTATTGTATGTTCCTGGGATTCGAAAGAATCTCTTATGGGGTATTTCTTTAAATAATTGTGGTTACAAACAGGTGTATGAAAGTGACAAGTATATCTTGTCGAAACATGGTACTTTTGTAGGTTTTGGTTATTTATATAATGGTATGTTTATGTTAAATGTTGTCGTTTCGTTTGATAATGAATCTGCTTGTATGGCTTCTATTAGTACTATCAATAATGTGAAAAAATCAGATTTATGGCATGCTAGACTAGGACATGTTTATTATAAAAGAATGAAAGATATATCTAAAATGAGTCTCATATAGAGCAGAGTCACCAAATTGTCGGACGTCGGATTCGACTTTCCCGATCCTATTTTTGAAAATGTTCTTCTTTTTTTCGTTCGAAAATGTCGGGTCTTGGCGAGTGACGGGTCCGATCGAGTGGGGTCATCAACCGGACCGAAAATGAAAGAGTCGCCACCGATTAATTAAAGGCTAATCGGAATGCTAAAATTTGCCTAAGGTACATGCTATTAACATCCTAGGGCCTGGAAAGGTCTACATTCAGAGAATCGAGTTCAGGGGTTTGATTACGTCTTAAAGCTTGCGAGCTCATAATCCGCCCTTTCGGTAGTTTGGTTTGCTTTTGAAATTATTTTTTACCGAATTGTCCGTTTTGATCATGCTTGACCCAAAAAGATTACATACATTTTCTTTAAACTAAACAAACCATGTACAAACATTTTTTTATGAGTTAATTTTAAATAAATAAACAATAGATAAATAAAGTTAATCATGCTCGGAAAAAAAATGGTTGGAATTTTGAGTCATTCTAAATGTATCAACACATGCACAAATGATTTTGATGATATTAAGCTTGTTGGACGAATTTGTCACATTTTAAGAAGTTATAGGACGTCCAAAAGAATCTATGGACCAAAATAAAATTTATTAAAATTCGAGCTGAATTGGAAATATATTTTTTTTTAAATGACAGAATTGACTCTTAACTATTCTGGACTTATTTGTAACACTTAGTAAAGTTTCAAAATAACCCAAAACTTATTATGGACTTATTTGTAACACTTTTAGAAGTCATGGAATGTCCATGACTTACAAAAAATTACAGAATTGACCTAAACTATTCTAGACTTATTAGTAACACTTGGTAAATTCCAAAATAATCCGAAAATTATTCTAGACTTATTTGTAACATCTGGAGAAGTGATGGGATGTCCAGAAAGGTTCAGGGAACAAAATATAATTTTTTTCAAAGTCGAGCTAAATAAAAATAATATTTCAAAAATTGCACAAATTGCCCAAAACTTTTCTGATTTGGTTTTTAACACTCGGTAAAGTTCCAGAATGGCCCGAGAGTCCATGGACCGAGTTATAACCTTAATCAAAGTCTATGTATGACCTAAGTCGGTTTTGAAACTAGTTTGTTTAGACCGAAAAACTCCTATAACTTTCATAGATGCCTAAAATGACCCCAAAGTTATAACGAACTTAAAACCGAGTACGCTTCTTATATGAAATATAACTATTAACACATAATATCAATAAGATAAATTCCATTCACATCAAGAAGTATAAATACAATATTGAATACGAGAGAGATACACCTAAGCTATTTAAAGTTTAGATACCGTACAAGGAACCGAGACCGATAATCACCGATTTTTTGCCACTCAATTTCTCTCTATTTTTCACTTGATACCTCACTTCGATTTTTTTATCTCTTCTCCATTTCTTTTTTTTTCTTTTCTTTTTTTTTTCACTCATTTCTTCAATTGTCGTAGCTTACGGCAATTCTTCTTCCTTTTCTTTGTCGAAGCTTTCATCCCTCTTTATAGAGTTTTCCAAACAATATTATAAGGTAATCAAGTGGGCAAGTGGTGATGGCAATTAGGAGATCGTTTGGTGGTAATTAGAGAGAATTTGGGCAAAGATAAGCAAAGGTGATCAAGTGGCCAAATGGTGATGACAATTAGGAGACTTTGGGTGGTAATTGGAGAGAATTTGGCCAAGGATGAGCAAAGGTGATCAAGTGGACAAATGGTGATGGCAATTAGGAGACTTTGGGTGTCAATTGGGAGTGATTTGTGGAATGGTGGAAATTTGGACGAAAATCGATGTCATGGTGGGTGTTTGGCAAAAAAAGGGTGGCATGGGTTTAGGGGTTTATGGTTTGGGGTTTGGGGTTTAAGGTTTGGGGTTTAGGGTTTGGGGTTTAGGGTTTGGGGTTTAAGGTTTAGGGTTTGGGATTTGGGGTTTAAGGTTAAGGTTTAGGGTTTGGGGTTTAAGGTTTAGAGTTTTAGGGTTTGGGGTTTATTTTATTTTATTGCTCTTTTTTGCGTCTCGATTTTTCTCGCCTCGTATCCTCGCGTACAATATTTTGACAGTTGCCAAAATCAGGTGTTTACAGTTGCCCCTCTTTGAACACACACTCATGGAAGTGTTCTCATGAGTGTGTGTTCAAAGACAAACAACTGATTTTGGCTCCTATTTATTCATTATTTACATAGTAGACAAACATCATCATGCAACTTTCGGATGCGAGGCACCTATAAGTCCCGATCATTCATGATGGTTTACGGAGGTTGAGCGCCTAAACGCTCATCAACTTGTGACTCCCATAATCTAACAAGTCGTGGTTGTCGAGGATGACTTGCGGAGGCTGAACACCTAAAGGCTCTGTTTTGTCGGCTTGTGACTCGTTAGGGGTGACTTGTGGAGGTTTAACACCTAAAGGCTCCGTTCGTCGGCTTGTGACTCCCAGGAGGTGTATAAATACAAGTCTTGGTCGTCGAGGATGACTTGCGGAATCTGAACACCTAAAGGCTCCGCTTGTCGGCTTGTGACTTGTTGGGGATGACTAGCGGAGGTTGAACACCTAAAGACTCCACTCATCGTTTTTTTGTTTTTTTCCCAGAAACTGGATAACTACAGGTCCTGGTCATTGAGAATGACTTGCGAATGCTGAACACCTAAAGGCTCCATTTGTGGATTTTTTTTTTATTCCCTGAAGTTGGATAACTACAGGTCCTAGTCGTCGAGGATGACTTGCGGAGGATGAACACCTAAAGGCTCCGCTCGTAATTTGTTTTTATTCCCAGGATCTGGATAACTATAGGTCCTAGTCGTCGAGGATGAGTTACGGAGGCTAAACACCTAAAGACTACGCTCATTGGCTTGTGACTCCCAGAAGCTGGATAACTACAGGTCCTGGTTGTTGAGGATGACTTGCGGATGTTGAACACCTAAAGACTCTGCTCATCAGCTTGTAATTCACTTTGGAGGTAAAACCCCTTCTCAAGACGGCTGACTGCTTGTGCGGACTTCTCAGACTATTTTCTCATTAATCGACTTTGGATTCGTTCTTGATGGAGTTCCCTAAAGCCATTCATGATATGTTCACAAGGTGTGTCCATGCAAGATGTCGAGGCAACTCAAATTAATGTCGATCACAACTTATCTTTATTGCTATTGTAGGCAACACTATCGTACACTTTTGAGAACTTTTTTTTTAATCTCTCAATTTTCTTTCCTTTTGCTACGGTATTTTTTCTTTTTACCATACCTCTCGGTTCCCTTATTTTTTTTGCCTAGGTCGGCCTTTTGGGTTTTCAACCTAGCGAGGATTTGATTACTTTCCTTTTGTCATGGTCACCCTTTTTAGGGATTTTTAAATGCCTTTTTTTCCCTAAATTTTGCCTAAACCACCCTTTTGGGTTTTCGATTTAGCGGGAATTTCTCTCATTTTTGGAGGCTCGATTTCTGGTTACGAGATATTTTTATTTTACTGAGGAGTTCTTTCTTGTCTATGTCAGTGATGATCATGGATCCTCCGCTGAAAATCTCTTCGACGACATAAGAAATTTCATGTTTAGGCACAAAGTTACCTTGAGAGTCTGGATTGACTCGGAGGAGTTTTTTCAAGGTCTAGATTATCCGCTTGTAATTCTCTCGGAGGAATCTTCCTGCTAAATGCATGAGTCATGCATTGTTGGTACAATTACTCGTGGCACAGCGCGATGAGCCGCCTTTTGTCATGAGATTCCATTGCTTGTATATGCGTATCACCCCCTCTGACTCGTCCATCTCTGTCTCAGCGATGTTCTTAGCTGACAGGATTGCTACTTCAATTGGCAACACAGCATCAGTCCTGTAAAAAACAGAGAATGGGGTTGCCCCTGTTGGTTCCTGTATTGAGGTTATGTATGCCATGAGTGCCTAAGGCATCTTATCATGTAAGTCCTTCAATTGTTGCTTCCACTGCGCTATTCATTTGTGGGTGATATGGAGATGAATTTTTATACTTGATCATAACTCATCGACCAAATTAGATTTCTGGCATTACTGGTGATGATTGACTTTTGCGTCCCATGACACACGATGATGTCCTCGCTGATGAAAACATCATGGTATTTTTCATTATTGACGCCAAGGTAATAAACACTATCTCCTGGTAAAGTAATAGATTGCAATCAATATGAATCGATGATCGTTGGACGCCTTTGGGAAAATCATGTTGATTACATTGATGCCCCACATTGAGAAAGCCCGTGGGGAAGTCATGGGATAGAGCTCGTGCAGTGGCACGTGGATTTGGTCCGCGTACACTTGACAGTGGTGATATTGTTGGGCATGTTTTATACAGTCAGCCGTCATGGTTAACCAAAAGTACCCAAGTCCCGCACGTTCGTGTATGGGTCGCGACAACCTTCATGAATTTCTTCCATTAGATACCCAGCCTCTTTAGCATTTACGCATCTCAAATGGGTATAGTCGGGCCACTGAGAAATTAATTGCACGTCATTCATCGCATGACCATTTAGTCATTTTCTTGTGGTATTCTCTGGTAACTCCGTACTCCGGGTATCTTTTTATATCAATGAGTCATAGTTGACCGTCTGATTCTTCGATTATACAAAAATAGGTTGAAACCTCTTTGATTTTGATCTCTAATGGCATTTTTTGTTTTCCCAAAGAAATTTTACTCACGGGTGCGAGCGTTGCCAATTTTTATTTTTTTTGTACGCAAGGACGCAAATAAGAACACAAGGTGATCGCTGGCCTGCTTATCTTCTTCACAAATTTCATCCTTGTGGTGACGATGTTGCTAGCGTCGATGTTGTTGTCCCTCCATGGGTTTCTCCATCCTTCGGGGAATCCGATCAGTTGGAAGTACTCCGCCTTGATGTGATGAAACTTTCCGTAGTGGATACATTTCGTGCCTTTCCGAGCAACGCCGCCAATTATGGTGTCTCTCTGCATCAACAACGGCGTCTCCTCTGTTGTCAACAATAGCGTCTTCCCGCGTCAACAATGGCGTATCCTCTGTAGGAATCAACAACAGCGTCTATTCTGTGTGAACAATGGTGACTCTTATACAGGAGTCAACAATGACGTCAGTCCCGTGTCAACAATGAAGACTCTTATGCAAGAGTCAACAACAGCGCCTGCCCTATGTCAACAATGGTGACTCTTCTACAGGATTCAACAACGGCGTCTGTCCTGTGTCAACAATGGCGACTCTTATGCAGGTTTCAACAGCGGCGTCTATCTCGTGTCAACAATGGCGAATTTTATGCAGGAGTCAACAATGACGTCTGTCCCATGTCAACAATGACGACTCTTATGCAGGAGTCAACAGCGGCGCCTGCCCTGTGTCAACAATGGTGACTCTTGTACAGGAGTCAACAACGGCGTATGTCTTGTGTCAAAAATGGCGACTCTTATGCAGGAGTCAACAACGGCGTCTATCTCGTGTCAACAATGGCGACTTTTATGCAGGAGTCAACAATGGCTTCTGCCTCATGTCAACAATGACGACTCTTATGCAGGAGTCAACGACGACGTATGTCCTGTGTCAACAATGGTGACTCTTCTGTAGGAGTCAACTACGGCGTTTATCCCGTGTCAACAATGGCGACTCTTATGCAGGAGTCAACAACAGTGTCGCTTCATCTATATTTAAGTTGTGTCTGCTTCAACTTGATCAAACGACAAGGAGTTTTTTTTCATCTACTTTACTTTGTAAAACAACATTCCCTCTTTCGGTGGCCGAATGTGGTCTGGTGTCGTGGTTCAGTTTAACTCTGATTGCCACTACCTCTGAGTGAGCTGTAACATAGAAGCACTACAAGAATCTGTATCAACAGCCACGAAATTAATTTGTCGACACAAGGAGTGAGTTGGTAAAATAGTGTATAAGTGACGGCATTTTAATACGTCCCAGTAGACACATTTTAGTGTCAACACATTTGTTGTAGCACAAACAATCCTTTAGTATTGACGTTTGCCGTCGCAATATGTCTGTGCCGATCAAAATCATGTATCAAAAACTCAACCGAGGTTAATAGTGATATTTAGTAACGGAATATGTTGTTATTGCAAAAAAGTATGTTTACTTTCAAAATTAATTGATGTAATAAATGGGTAAACAGTATCGGCATAACTTCATTGGTAATGTATGTATTGCCGTTGCTAAACTCTATACCCGCAATTATAACAGAACATACTGTTTTTTCCAGTACAGTTCAAAACTCCCCCGTGCAGACCAGAGCCTTCGTCAGTCCATCAACGACCGTTGCCAAGAACGGATTACCTTTCAGATCAACTCCCAGGACGCACGTAGGTTGCGCGAAGACATTCCAGGAAGCAACCCAGCTGGTGCCGATCAATCGTGAAGTCGGTTGCTGCAGTATCCCGCGACAAACATTTCTCCTCAGGTAGGCTAGTATGAGTAGTCGAATGTGGCTTCTTGTAATTGCGAATTGAATTGTCATGAGCTTAATTGTGTGTTATATATAGCCAACGGTCATGAGCTTAATTGTACGAATTGAATTGTCACGAGTTGTACTGTTTAGCCCCAAAAAACGTGCTGCTACAGACAAGTAACAACTGTGCTGATAAAATTGGACAAGTCAATCAAAGGAGTTCTACTCTTGCGTATAAATTAACTAGCAATTAAGCTAGCTGCAGCTCGTACGGTTCCAACGGACAGCTCTCTGGTTCCTTTTGGTTCGATCCACACATAAACGAAAATGCATATTTGAACTTTTACAAACGGTCTGGATAACTGTCAACAACTGATGATGCTACTTCATGTACTGCATGTTTCTAAACTGTTATGCTGTCTTTTTAATCCCAAAGATTTGGGTTGATATTTCTTTGCAGAAATAGAAGTGCGATGGATAAGAGTTGGATGACCAAACCTCGGCAAAGTGGGGAATATAAGGAAGGGGTCGCTTCGTTTCTCGACTTTGCCTACTCTCATTCCAGTTGGGATGGTAAGATTTACTGTCCTTGCAATAACTGTGTTGGTGCTTTCTTAATGGGGAGAACTACTGTTAAGCTCCATCTTGAAAAATGGGTAATATTGCCAACTTATACTACATGGGTGGATCATGGGGAGGAATTCGAAGATGTGATCCGTAATGGTAGGAATTCATCCTCTCGTGGGGAAATGGAGGATATGGTGCATGATGGGTTCGGTGGTATGAGGGTGGACGAAGGTGAGGAACCAAACGCCGATGCTAGGACATTTTATAAGTTATTAGAAGATTGTGAAAATAGCTTATATCCCAGTTGTGTCTCCTACACGAAGGTGTCCTTTTTAGTTGAATTGTTGCATCTCAAGGCACTGTACAAGGTTTCAAAAAAGTTCGCGGATGAGCTACTTCGCATGCTAAGTAAAGTATTGCCACCAGGGAACACAGTCCCTAAGTCCTACTACGAAGCCAAGAAATTTATAGGAGGGTTAGGGCTGGACTACCAAAAGATGCATGCTTGTGTAAATGACTGTATACTATTTAGAAAAGAGTACGCCAATTTGGATGTGTGTCCAACGTGTGGGGAGTCAAGATGGATTAAACCTCGACACAACACTGGAGGACTGGATATACCAGAGCAATCGAAGCGACAAAGAGGGAAGCTACCAGTCAAAGTACTTCGATATTTTCCACTAACTTCAAGGTTGCAAAGATTATTCATGTCCCCCAAAACGGCTTCCTCTATGACCTGGCACCATACACGACGATTAAAGGATGGTATTCTACGTCATCCTGCTGATACAGACGCTTGGAAGAAACTTGACAGCGTACTACCTGCATTTGGGGAAGACCCACGAAATGTGAGGCTTGGTCTAGCTACGGATGGGTTTGATCCGTACAGTGATAAAAGTCACCCATATAGCATGTGGCCAGTTGTTCTTATTCCATACAATGTGCCTCCCGAGGTGTGTTTGAAAGATACAAACTACGTGCTATCAATGTTGATTCCCGGACCAAAGGCTACAGTAAATGGCATAGATGTGTATCTGCAACCGTTGATCGAAGAGCTGAATGAGTTATGGTCGAATGGTGTGCTCACATATGATGCAGACAAGAAAGAAAACTTCCAGATGCGCGCAGCTGTACTTTGGACCATTAATGATCTTCCTGCCTATGCGAACTTGTCCGGTTGGGCTACTTACGGTAATTTGGCATGTCCTATCTGTCAAATGGACACCCATTATTGTCGATTGAAGTATGGGAGAAAATGTTCTTTTATGGGACACAGACGATTCCTCCCCACCGATCACCCATGAAGAAGAAACAAAAGTTCATTCGATGGGAAACGAGAGTTACGGATGGCCCCATAAAGACTATCGGGTGAGGAAGTGTTACATGTGCTAGAGAATCTTGATCCAATCATGTTCGGTAAGACTCAACCGCCCATTCAGGTTGGAATAGACTCAACTACTGGAAATTGGAAAAAAAAAGAGCATATTCTACCAACTACCTTATTGGCAGCACCTCTTAATCCCTCACAATTTGGATGTGATGCACATTGAGAAAAACGTGTGTGATAACCTCATTGGGATGTTATTGGGTGTTGCCGGTAAAACGAATGACAACCTTAATGCTCGGCTCGACTTACAAGCCTAAGGCATAAGAACGAGCTTGCATCCAGTCCATAGAGGAACAAAATTGGTCTTACCACCAGCTTGCTTTTCCCTATCAAAGGAACAGAAGATTAAACTGTGTGAGTTTCTTAAGAACTTGAGACTTCCTAGCGGTTATTCATCAAACATTTCACGTTGCGTTAAGGTGAAAGACAGAAAATTGATTGGGTTGAAAAGTCATGACTACCATGTTCTCATGCAACGTATCCTATCTGTGGCTATTAAAGGATTACTCCCCAAACATGTATGCAAAGCTGTGATAGACATGACTAACACATTTAGGATTCTATGCTCTAAGGAGTTGCACCCGTCGGATCTGTTGAAGGTGGAGTCGCAATTACCCATGATAATGTGCAATCTAGAGAGAATATTCCCACCAAGTTTCTTCAATATTACAGTCCATCTTATCATCCATCTAGCAGAGGAAGAAAAAATAGCTGGGCCACTGCAATATCGTTGGATGTATTCAATCGAAAGGTAAGTTTTTTCACTCTTTTATGAAGTATGCCTTTGACAGAAGAGGTGTCTCACTAATAACATGTTCTTATCGTAGGGTAATGGGGATAATGAAGTCGTTTGTGCGTAATCGTAGTCGTCCGGAAGGGTCAATAGCGGAGGGTTATATTGCTCTGGAGTGTTTGACATTTTGTTCTAGATACCTCTATGACATTGAAACCAAATTTACAAGACATGAGTCAGTTATAGTAACTGAGGTAACTCCAAGGGCAGCAGATGGGTTATCGATCTTCCAGCCGGTAGGAGCTCCAATAGGTCGTGCAATTGTCCGTGAACTGTCAAACACGGAATGGGAGCAGTGCCACTTGTACGTACTTAATCAGTCTAAAAAAGTGAAGCCATTCATCGAGTATGTCATTCACCTTTACTGTTATGTGTATTCTCAAACTTTTAACAACATTACATCTAACAATCGGATTGGTTGTCTTGTCCATGTACGTAGTGAACACAAGAGGCAACTACTAGGCGCACGGGTGAGTAGGCAGAACATCGATGTCATGCACAATAGAACATTCATACCATGGTTGGAGGGCAGGGTATGACACTATGACACGGATAGGAATGGGTATTCCTGTTAATGTCAACGTTATTGACGTTTGGAGTATTTGCATTCTCAGGTTGGTCGAATAGTTGGATCGGCTGAGGATGAGAGAGGTCGCCAACTAAAGGCTTTGGCACGAGGACCGTTATATGAAGCTAAGACATATACTGGTTATAAAGCAAATGGGTTCATCTTCCACACCAAAGAGCGGTCTGTAATGAGGAGTTTTGACAACAGTGGTGTGTTGTGCAAAGCTGACACAACGTGCTACGCGAGTACAACCGATAACAACCCCATTGAAGGTGCAATTGATTATTACGGAGTGTTGAGGGAGGTGGTTGAGCTGCAGTACCTTGGTAACCTATCGGTTGTGTTGTTCAAATGTGATTGGTACAACGTACTTTCATCCTTCAATGGGATGAAAATTGATGAGTACGGATTTGTGTGTGTCAATATCAAAAACAATTTATCAACCGATGAGCCATTCGTACTTTCAGCTCAAGCATCCCAAGTTTTCTACTTACAGGAGAACATTAACCCTGATTGGAGCACTGCGCTGAGGGCAGAGTCCAAAAAACGATTTGTGATTGGGGGTCAAATGAGTGGGGAGTCAGTGGAGCCATATCAGGAAACATCAGCCCTGGTTGTTGATGTACCGAATGTAGTTCCTGTCGATGATGTGGTTGATTGGTGTAGAAATGACATTGAGGCTCTCGAAATATCTGTTGCGGATGCCGTGACAGAAGCAACTGAAGGCCTTGACGATGAAGATGTTCTTGAGCCAGATGAGGAGGACATTACTGATGATGGAACAGACAGTGACACAGATACAGAATGTGAGGACGATTTGTTCGATGACGAGGACGGCCTTGAGGGTGAAATGGATGCGGGACGATGATGATGATGCTGCATCGTAACTTCGTGTGCAATAGAAGAGTGTTTGCATGTTTCTTAAGGTAATTGTTCAATAGTTAGGAATTTAATTCTGTCATTGCTCAATAGTGAGGATCGTAGATTCTGTCAATGGGAGAATTGTTTAATTTGTTCAAATGTGTATGTTTTGTCCAGCTTTGAGATGGTTTTACTGATTTGTATGTTCTGTCCAGATTCTGTCCAAATTTGTATGTTTTACTGAGATTGTTCAATATTGAGTTGTTATTCTGTCCAAATGTGTATGTTCTGTCTGAAATGAGTTGGTTTTACAGAGATTGTTCAATATTGAGCTGTTATTCTGTCCAAATGTGTATGTTCTGTCCGAAATGAGATGGTTTTACTGAGATTGTTCAGTATTGAGCTGTTATTCTGTCCAAATGTGTATGTTCTGTCCGAAATGAGATGGCTTTACTGAGATTGTTCAATATTGAGCTGTTATTCTGTCTAAATGTGTATGTTCTGTCTGAAATGAGATGGTTCGACTGAGATTGTTCAATACTGAGCTGTATTTCTTACAGATTTGTATGTTCTGTCTGAATTGAGTGTTGCATACTGAGATTGTTCAGTACTGAGATTGTTTGGTTCACTAGTTGTTGTGTTGAAATATCAGTACTTCCTATAAGTGTTGTGTAGCTCATCCAGTTGTGTTGTGTAGCTGGTTGTGCTGTACGTGTGTGCTGTAAGTGTTGGTCATGATGTTGTTGTAAGTCGAAACTGCATTTGGAAGCTGGAATCTCTGTACTTGGAAGATGGCAAAACAGCAGGCGAAAATGTAGTCAATTGCAGCTCATCACTTGTGCCCTGTAAATTGGTTCTCGTTCTGTCCAAATGCTGCCAAAAGGTGTGTCTGCTGCAGCTCAAAATTGCAGCTCAAATGCTGTCAAACGAAAATAACTGTGATGTGCCCTGGTGTTTTTCACAAAACATATTAGTGAAGATGACAGCAGTACGAAGATCTCCATCATCACTCCAATCTTCACAACATCTTCACAGCATCTACCTTATGTATCCAATCCTTCCTTGTATAGATGAATATTGCAGCTATATATATCAATGGAGAACTCCTCCAAATGTAAGCTTGACAGCATAAAAGTCTTCCCATACATTAAGCTTCAATAAAACATACATTCAGTTGTTTTTCACACACAGACATATATTAATACTTTCAAAATACTGTCATACATTCTGTTTTGGACCAACACTGCCATACACAACATGCTGTCGACTGTAGGTGGTGTTACACTCTGTAAAAACCGTTTCCAATCCAATCTATGTCATTCTAATCCTATCTATGTCATTCTAATCCAATCCAATCCACGTGCTGTCAAAATGAATAAGAATTCAATTCATGTGCTGTCAAAATGTAATCCAATTCATCCTCAGCAAATAGATAGCATGTGCTGACAAAATGAAGGGATGCAAACAGAATACATTGAAACTCACGATGTGGACAGAATACATTTTCAAACAGTGAAGGGATGCAACCCAAAGCTCACGATCTGCACGTTCTTGCCATTAAAATGTGTTGCATCTGAACAAGAACACACAACACACTCCTTTGCTGTACTTTTCATGATCACTTCTGCAGGCCACTGACAGAACTCTACCGTATGAAGCTGAATGGCTGTCCTGCAGAAGTTGGAACTCCTGCTGCAAATGGAAGCTGCACTACTTGGGGTCTCCTTGAAGCTCCACTCGGCCTGCTTAAGAACTGCAGTAGACAGAGGTGGATTTGTATCTAGAGGTCGGGTTGAAAGATGACAGGAAGCAATGTGTCGAGTCTACTATGGACCGAATTGTGTGTCCACATTGTTTATCTGTCATATACATGAGATGTAACATGTAGACACATGTTAACACTTTGACACATAATGATTAACACTTTGACACATAGTGGTAACCCCTTGACACATAGTTATAACACCATGACACATGGTAGAAATTTATTTCATCAATTAATAACACCATACACTTTTGAAAGTTATATTTTTCAACAAAGTAAGTAAAATTTGTATAAGTTGATATTAAATTTGTAGCCACTTGTATAAATTTGTATACATTTCTATACAATTCTATACATTTGTATAAAGTAAAACAATAGTACACTTTGACACATCAACTAGACTATCACATAACAAAGTTGTATTTGAAACCTAAAATGAATAAGGATACATATGTCTTGATTTTATAAAATTATGTAGAATTATTGTGCTATAAGATAAGTATATAATAATTTATAATAATTAAGAGGAGTTGTTAGACAAATGATGTTATTATACATATGATGTCATTAGGAAATATAAATAATAAGTATATTTTTCATAAAATACGTAAAATTTGTATAAATTTGTAGACATTTGTATAAAGTATAGTATTATAATGTTATACACTAAGACACTTTGACACATCAATGGATATAACACATAAGAAAGTTGTATTTCAAACATAACATGAGTATGATTTAAATTGCATACATAAGGATAATTAGGTCTTCATTTTAAACATGATTTATACATATTGTGCTATAATATAAGTATATAGAAATTTATAAAAATTAATCTAAAATTCAAACAAGTTATGTTAGATGTATACATCAGATGAACACTGAAACGGGCCTTGCATACACGGGTCAATCCATGTCAAACACGACCCTGTCCATTACATTTTCGACCGGGCCAATCCAATGAGACGGCCCAATTGCGCAGAGTCCAGTCCTTGGTGAACAGCTGCTACGGATGAGGACGAAGCTAAAGCGTCTCCTCGGGTCAAACAGCTACGACGCCTCGGTTCCTACACGAGGCAGTAGGTTTCATCATCACAGCCAGACGGATTTGACGCCTCAGTCCTTTCTTGTTTCCGTGGACTTCTCTTCTCCTTCCCGCACCTCATTTTCACTGCATTTGGGTCTGTTCCAACACTCTCCAAGTTTCCCTCCATCCAGAGCTCCAGGCTTCGCTTCCATCTGTGCAAGACGGTCTTCTAGCTTTCCCTCAGCAAGGTATGGTTCTAATTTCCTGTTGGATGATTCTGTTGTGTGGCGCGCAAGGTATGGTTGAGAAAGGTATGGTTTAGCAAGGTATGGTTCAGGAAACCCTTTGTTCGTCTATGTCGCACGACTCTTACATGTTTACTGTCCTTTCCCCATGGATCTCGTCTATTTGCGACCAATTTGTAAACGTTTTTCGTTTTAAAAAACATTACTTGAAAGTGAAGATTCACCTCTGTCGATAATCCATGGTCGATTAACAAGTCCCTAAGCAGTCGTAGTTTCATGCATGTCGTTGTTATTCTTTTATGTGCACCATGTCACGGAATGCTCAGTAAGGGTGGTTATGCTGAGAATAAAACTTGTGCTGTTAAAGATGGAAACTTTACACCAGAAACTTGCGCAAATTTCAAGTTATGCTAATGTGTTTACTAATATATTCTCAGTATGGTTGGTACTCATAGAATGGTCGCCGGAAAAACCGTAGCTTCAAAGCTACCCATCCGTAGATCCCCAAGGAAGATAAACAGGGTTGCCCCAAGTAAGTTGTTTTTTCACTACTACGTCTTGTACTTAGGTATTTCCTCTGTTTTAGGTGCTCGGTAACTAACACACTACACATTGCTATAAGGGGTACGCCTGTGGAGAACATCCCTGAAGTCCCTCCGCCTGTGGAGAACATCCCTGCAGTCCCTCGGACTGTGGAGAACATCCCTGCAGTCACTCCGCCTGTCGAACCTCCTTTAGAGGTGTCTACTGAAGAGGAAATCCAGCCGGAGGACCCCTATGTGGAGGAACCACCAAGTAGCCAAATAGGTAATAACTTCTAATTTGTCCCATACTATTAACCATGCATTTGTACAACTTGGTTTTCTAATGGATACCTGATTTACGTGTCAGCTGCGGAAGAGGAAGAAGTAATTATTCAATTGGAAAGACTACGTAGAGGGAGAACTAGATGCATAAGGCTGTCTAGAAATGACGTCAACGAAAAGGAGGTTCTAAAATTTAACTCTCGAGGTAAAGTCTGCAGTAACAATTCTTCGATGTTTGCAAGTTGGTGTGGCTGCATTGTTAGGAAACGAACGAATGCACCTCTCATGGTGAAAGATTGGAAGGAGATTCCTAAGTCTCCAATAGACTATGAAGCGAAGATGCTCTTGCTGGTGGCGGTAAGTCTCAGTTGTAAATGGAACTAGGACATACATATTGCACCTGTCTATTTATAAATGCTGTAAGAACTGGTTCTAACATTTCCGTACTGTTCAAACTCGCAGGAGAAGTTTGTGATACCGGATGATGACAACCTGAAGAAGCTGATCATCTGTACTCTTAAAGAGAAGTATAGAAACTACAGGGCGAATCTAAAGAGAAGGTACTTTGACAAGTACCTTACGAATGAAGAAAGGCTACAAAACATTCCTCCTGGCGTGGTGAAAGAGGATTTGGTGTGGCTTGTTAACTGGTTCAGCTCAGACGAGTTCAAGGTTTGTGCCTTCCTCCCTATTGCAACTGTATTTTTTTGTACCGTTAATGACTGCTGCACTTTTTTAACGTAAACTGGTTGTAACTTCAAATTGTTTGAAGTTAAAGAGTGATCGTAACAAAGCCAAAAAGCTCACCAAGTCATGAGGCATATCGCTGGCACTTCGTCATTTGCGAGGAGAGAACAGGAAGAGGTAATCCTAACATTGAATTGTTATGTTTAAGAAATAGTTAGCTACCCTTGAACAAGTATATGGTACTCTTGCAGATTGAGAAGAACAACGGGAAACATCCGGGGGAGTATCATATGTTCAAGAAGAACCATGTGGACAAGAAAGGACAGCCGCTGGATGATAAAACCAGATCAATACTGTTAAGTAGTACTGCCGACCCATATAGTCACATGTGCTGTACATTTGTAACTGATTGCTCGTTTATGTTCTTGGCACACTGTTTGCAAAATAGGAACAAGTGGAGGAAAGGGATGCCCAGTTGGCAACTGGGGAGGAGGAGTCTGCTGTTGACAAGGATGTCTTGTATGAGGAAGTTCGCCAACCTGAGCGTCGTCGAAGTCGGGTGTCAAAGGCAGCACGGATGATGGAAAGTGAGCAGTTAAAGCAGGCAAGGGAGGAGGTAGCAAGAAATGCAGCCGAATGTGAGTCACTCTGTGATCAACTCAAGGAGTTCCAGGCCAGCATGGAACAATTTCAACGTGACATTGCTGTCATGAAAAGTACAATGTTTGGCAACGGTGCGTATAGTATTGATTTAATTGCATTGTGTACACCCATTAAGTCATTGTAGGGTATATTCTATAGTATGATGCTACCATGATTGCTGTTATTTCTATATTTCCAGATCCAAATGCATGAACCGTGGAAACGTGCTGTAAGTACTCCTGCTTAGTAGTTATAGTGACTAGTGGTACACTAGGTATTGACTGATTGTAAATGGATATTTTGGACATGATGTAAATGTGAACATGTCATCTATGTTTGTGTTTTGGTTGCCATACATTTGTTTGAAATCCTTGGCTATGTATAAATTCGGATCTGTTGGAAATGGTTCTTCATAAGTAGCTGTTTGTGTATTACCTGTGTATTGTCTGTTTATGTATTCTGTTTGGGTATGCTTGGCTACGAGCATTAGCATGGCCAACAATTCGAAAAGAGAAACATTAGCATTTGCATCAACACAAACCATTGCCGACGGAGTGTAATTGCATCCGTAATTGATGCTTAATATAACATTTAACCATGACAACACGCAGACACAAAACATTGTATATAGCAACAACTTTCACAGTAGTTGAAACTCGATTTTAGCATCAACTATTATTAACAGGGTAATATTTTAATACTGTTGACGAGCATCGACAGGTTGGATGCATCCGTCGGTAAGTATGCGTAATTACTTTCAACGAAATGTTGTGGTTGAATAAACTATATTGCCTCACATAAGTTGGATACAATATCATACAAATAGGGACAACAATACGCGGATACTAATGCCTCCAATCTGCATCTCACATATGTAGACACTGTAAATCAGTATTACCCTCAAATACCTGTCGACGCTAATTATGCGTAAACAGAGTCGGCATATTTCGATGCTAATGATCAAACAGACTATTCATTCACTATTCATTCCAGCAATGGCAAACCTTTAGTGGCGGCATAATGTCGTCGTCGATACCTTTAGCCACGGGGTCTATTGGCACGACTCTTAGCATCGGTAATTGGTTTTAGCAGCGCCAACAGTACTTCCGGCAACGATAATTTACCATCGTTGTAGAGCAAATTTCTTGTAGTGAAGGTGGACTCCATTCCGGTGTTCTGAACCTCGGTGTCCCTCCTTGTCTTCGGGACCCATTACTTGTTTATGGTCCCTTTCTTGATCAGATAGTTGCATAAGATGATTCCACCTCAGGTAACAGGTTTTTGTCGGAGTAAATCTTGATTTTCCCTATCATATTCCTCACTCACTGTATTCACGAATTGATACAATTTGGTATATGCTTGATTGCAATGTCGTTTGATCCAATGGATCCTTTTCCATAATGTATAGAGTCAGATTCGTTTGGGGGAGGCTGAGGTGATTCTTGGTATAAAGATCAAGCGAAAGAACAATGGTATTTCAAAATCTCAATACCATTATATTGAGAAGATTCTGAATAAATTTAATTTTAAAGATTGTTCTCGAGTTAGCACTCTGATAAATCTTAGTCTTAAGCTTCTACCTAATAAAGGTATGGCAGTATCTCAACTTGAATACTCAAAAGCTATTGGTTGTCTTATGTATGCAATGATTAGCACTAGGCCAGATATTGCATATGTTTTTGGAAATCTTAGTAGATATACTAGCAATCCTAGTTCACATCATTGGCAAGCCTTAAATCGAGTATTCAAGTACTTGAAAGGAACCATGGATTATGGTTTGACTTATACTGGATTACCTTCGGTTCTTGAAGGCTATTCAGATGCAAGTTGGATTTCCAATGTGGAAGATCATTCTTCTACAAGTGGATGGGTATTCCTTCTTGGGGAAGTTGCTATCTCTTGGGCATCAAAGAAACAAAGTTGCATTACTAACTCAAGAATGGAGTCTGAGTTTGAGGAATTAGCATCGGCTGGTAAAGAAGCTGAGTGGCTAAGAAATCTGAATAATGAAATTTCATTATGGCCTAAACTGATATATTCTATATCTATTAGATGTGATAGTGATAGTGAATCTTCCTTGGCTAATGCATATAGACAAGTATAGAAAGGCAAGCCTACACACTTAGGTGTCAGACACAGCATGATTCGTGAACTCATCATGTATGGTGTTATATCAGTGGAGTTTATAAAAACTCAACATAATTTAGTCGATCATCTGACCAAAGGGTTAAGAAGAAATCTTGTGCACAAATCGATTGTGGGGATAGGATTAAAGTCCATTTGAAATATCTCATGTTGAGATACCCAATTCCCACCTAATATGACATTATGTGTTGAATTCAATGTGGATAGCTCAACATCTAGAGATGGGATCACATTGGTTAGATCATCCCAAGGTATGTGTTCAGACCTGCAAGTAGACGAGGTTGAAGTTTAACTTCTTAATAGTTCTTTTGAAAAATTGCATATGCATGTGCAAGATTAAAAGAGCTACCTATATAAACACGAAGTTTAGCTTCTTCAAGAAGCTAGGACTTGGATTTGATATGTTTATGAAGGATTAGGACACAAGGCTAGTAAACGATAGTGTTAAGTAAGAACATTTGAGAATGTTAATTTATGTGTATATTATCTTCATGTATTCACAATGAATAGCAAAGGTTCAATTCATAGTGACACCTTAAAATTCGAATATTTGAAATGTGCAGTACACTAAGATGAAATCCAATTGTCATGATATTTCATTTATGCATACGTTGGTTGTATTGTTTGTTTGTTTTAGTTAATCAAGGATTACACTAAAATGGGGGAGGATTGTTAGATATTTTAGTGTAATTGGATTGACTAGTTGACTAATATGATCATAGTATTTCATTAAACAAGTTAGGAGAGTGTAGAGTGCACAATTGTTTAATTATATTATGATTCACTATATTTGAACTTCATCAGTTGCTTAGGTACAAGCAATGGGGGTCAAAGGCCCTTTTGCAGGGGTCCAGGGGCAGAGCCCCTGGCCCAAGGGGCGGTGATGCCAACTCTAAGAGCCATGGCATCACCTAAGGAAAGAAAAATTGGTGGGTGGCAACTCCCCTGTTAACACAAGACTTATACCTCCGCCTATTGGTAGGGATGGTTCCTCCCTCCGACTTCTAAGTGGAAAACTTGGTTCGACGCAACCTTTCTTATGTCGACAAAGTAAGTTCTTCATAGTTTGCCTTTATCAGTTTTTTTATGAATCTGTCTAACCTTTCTTCTTTTTTTATTACAGAGCATCCCTAACTACCAGATAAACGTGAGGCAACAACCATGAAGTTGGCGCAAAGGTAGGCTACCCTTAAAGCCACACCTACATAAGCAGGGTGATGCTTTTAGGATAATGGGTCGCCCATAAGTGGGAGACCATTTACATAAGCCCAGTTGTGTATCTGGCCTTAAAACCTATCCCTCTATATATCAGTATATATAGGGGTGCTTAGGGTTTAGGAAAACCTGATGATGATTACAGTGATGCCCTGTCGCCTTACAGTTTAGACAGAGGTCAGTAGTTGTGGTATTATAGGTCATTTCCCGTCAAACCTTGGCGTGTCCTCCCGGCCGACAGACCATGATCCCAACCTAAGGCAGATCCGCTTCCGCTAAGGCAATCGTTCAGGGAGGTAACTTAATTATGTGTTATGTTGTACCTTAATCGATTGCGTGTTTTGTACATCAATTTCCAACATTGGTATCAGAGCCAGGTTGGTTGGTTTCCGAATTGTCGAACCACGTTAAAACTCCAAGACAAACCTGACGCCGAGAAACCAAGGTCGACATCATGGTGGTCGCGGCCTTGGCATGGTGGTCGCAGCCTCGGTGGCCGCGGCCTTGGCATGGTGGCCGCAGCCAAGGTGGCCACGACCTATGTGGTCGCGGCCTATGTGGCTGCGGCTCAGTGGTGGGTCAGCCGACCCTAGGCGAAGGGGGGCCGGCCACCGTGGCCTGCCCCATGGCAGGTGATCAGACTCTGTGGCCAATCAGCTGCCACAGCAGCACTGGCGACTACTAGGGTTTCAAAACCCTAGCACGACTGTTCTTCTTCTCTGTGGAGAAGAAGAACAGTACCGGTCTGGTTCTCTATGAACCGGACCGGTCTGGTTCGAAGGGACTGGTTCTAAACCAGTCTGGTTCGGTCGGTTTGAACCAATTGGACCGGTTCAATCTAGACCAGATGGTTTAAGCCGACCTATTCGGTTCAGTCCGACCGGACTAATTCGGTTCAGACCAACTGGTTGGGCCGGTTCATATGGTTTCGTGTTGTCTGGATCGTTCTGAACTAATTCGGAGTCCCCGGGCCGCCTGAATTGGTCCGAAACAAATTTGGTGCCGATCCTGGATCCTCTATGGGTCCTAGTGGGTTATTTCAGTCCGGTAAATGTGCTTGGACCCTTTCATAAATAATTTTTTGGTTAATTTAATTAATTGTTGGACCAATTTAAATTGCTGGGAGAGCCTTATATTGCATGACTGGATAGGTAGAATGATGTGTGGGTTCCTTGAGTTCCCTGGTGTACTTTGTGTTTTCTACAGGGTAGATAGTTTTGTCTCACTTTATCTGATTGGCTCTTGATTGCATGACTGGTAGAATTGACTAGGTTGTGATTGTTGAGATCCCAGCATAGTGTGTGAAAATTGGTCTAACATGTTAATTACTTTTATTTGTTGAGACTTTAGTCCTTGAATTTTTATTTGTTGAGACTTTGGTCTCCAAATTTTTATTCATGGTGAATTTGATCCCCAAACTTTTGGTTAGGGTGACTTTAGTCCTCAAAGTTTTGAAAATTACAAATTAGCCCCAAATTAATTCATTTTTGAATGTGTGTGTATATTGAACTGTGTGTTTGTTATCAATATATTATGTGTGTGTATTGAATTGTGTGTTTGTTACCTTACTTGCATAGGATAGATTACCTTGGTAGGGAGATCTAGTTCTGGCATAGTCTAGGTAGCAAACATTTAGTATTGTCCTTAGTATCCTTTCGGAAGTTTGGATGAGTACAAACTACACCTAGGAAAATGTTCCTGAGTGTGAACCGGTCGGTTAGTCTGCGAGGTTCTCCGAATTTCCTTGAATAATTCTAGGACAATTGTTTTGTGTAAGAGTCGAACACTTTGGTTTAGTGCGATATGTTCGACTCCGGTCCTTTGAGGATTGTTGGTATAGACTATGTATCGATTGATAGTAGTGACTTTAGGACATGCTTAGAGACGGGGAGTGCTTCTCGGCATAGCTAGAGTTGTCCTCCAGGTTTAAATATGTTCTCAAGTCTGTGCTATCGGTCTAAGACTTGTCTTTTTACATGCAATAGAACATTGTTCCTTGTGTCTCCATGATCCTATTAGAATTTCCTTTAGTTAGAGAAATTAGTCTGCCATGTAGAACATCATCACTTAGTTGAACAAAGGTCTTAGACTTAATGGTGAGCACTATAAAATTCGGAAAAAGCATCTAAAAATGGTCCTAAGTAGAAATCCATTAATCCCATCAAGAAGATTATGAAAAGACCCGATTCTGGAATAACGAATCAGCAGAAGACTTTCCATTTGAGTGGGAGTTGAATGATGCTGAGACATGCGCCATGATGCTGAGTACGGTGGATGAGTTTGAGCTTAACACACGGCTAAAGGGATGTGGGATACTTTGCAGGCTAGAAATGGTTCTATACGACTGCTTAGTTATGCTCACTCAACATTAAGTTTGATTCATACACGATGAATCCTCAGCACTCCGCGAGATAGCATCTGAGGCATATGGCCAACATGATTGTGACACTCAAGGAGAACGGTCAGTCAGTGACCGATGAGCAGCAAATCCAGGTCGTAATCCGCTCTTTGCCTAACTCTTAGAAACATATGAAAATCTAAATAACTAATTCTAAGGCCCTCATTACCTTTGAACACGTTCGAAGGCACTTTGAGTTGAAGAGGACAGACCCAAGGTCGCTGGACCTAAGGTTGAGGTGCGTGTGGTGCCATCCTCTAGACCTAAGAAGAGTCGCTGAATGCGAAGGAGTAATGCACAACGCGGTGGCGCAAATGCATTGAAGGCAAAGTAGACAAAGACTGGGGTGAACACAAGGACTCCTCCGAAAACAAAACCGCGAAAATGTTTGCATAAGGCTGAGAATCCTAAGTACAGGAAATGCTCCAACTGTGGCTAGTGGGTACACTTTGTGAAGGCATGTCCTGAATCGATCCGACCTAAATGTCTTATTGGCTAATAGTGAACTATGTGTTTCAAGTACAGATATGTTGACTGAGTCATGTTCTTTGTGGATTTTGCATTCAGGATCGACAAATCATATCGCCAAGGATCGTAACGTTTTCGTAGAGTGCCAGAGTCCCGCGTGAAATTAGATGGATTTACATCGACAACAACTTTCGTGTTGAAGTCGAAAGGATTAGAACCCGTGAGCTGCGCTTGCGCGGCGCTAGAGTTTTAGTCTGATGTCATATCCTCTATGCTCCGCAGATTCGCCGATATGTTGTTTCAGTCTTAGGATTAATGAAACTCGTTTTATATTATCTTTTCATGAATCTTCCGTCCAATTGTTTTTTAGGTTCAACTTCGTTTGGCTTTAGTATTATTTCTGCTGGATTTATTGTTTCGGATTTGGATTCAGGCAACAATAATAATTTCATGTTTGTTTCTTCTACTCGCGGATATGTTTGCGATGTGAATGAAAGACAAACTAGACTTGACTACAGAGGTCAACATAGAATGCAGCGGCTAGCCCAATGGGGTTTGTTTTTCTACATTCCACAAGTGGAGTCGTCTAGAGCCGAATTTCCCTTGCAATTCATCCATTCCGATGTCTGTGACCCTCTTAGTGCTAGGGTTCGGCACAGCCCAAATTTTCATTACATTTACGGACGATTACACCTGTTAGATAGGAGGGAAAAGGCCATCCACCCTGATTGTGGAAGAAGAGTACCTTTCAGCGGAATTTAACATTTTATGTAATGAAAAAGGGATCATTCATCAGTTGACGATCCCCTACACCCCTCAGTAAAATAGTTTTGCAGAGAGACGCAATAAAACGCTCCTTAAAATGATTCGGTCGATATGGCGCAGACTTAATTGCTGATTTCCTTATGGGGAAACACTTTGGAGACTGCTGCATACATCCTGAACCAAGTGCCGACGAAGACGGTTAACTCCACTTCATATGAATTTTGGACTGGAATAAGTTCTGGACCTTTACCATATGCGCCCATAGGGGTGTGCCGCTTACACCCATGATTTCTCAAATAAGTTTGGGAAAGATTGGACCTAGAGGATAAAAGAGTATTTTTGGTTACTCTGATACCTCCAAGGGTTATGTGTTTATAGCCGAGCAGTACAGTGGGAGTGTTAACGAGATCGAATCACAAGATGTAACGTTTGTAGAGAACGAATTTCCTAAGAAGGTAGAGATTGATTTGGATCGGTCTCTATATGAGATTCAAGATCAAGTTGAGCAGACACCTGTTAATTCGAGTGGGAGAGTTGAAACCGCAGATGATGAATCAGTTCGTCGTCTTCCGGATTCATCGCCTGCTGAAGCGAATGGAACAGATTCCGCTCTTGATGATCTTGTTGACAGTGGGAGCATTAGGGATCTCATTCTCAGTGGGAGTGATCATGGTCATACCCTGGTAGTAGTGAGTTGTTAGGCCGTGGGTTAGAACATAAGTTTTCCTCCCGACGATATGCATTCGAAGGTGATGGAGAACTAAACACCCTAATATCTGACGATATGGTTATTGTGATGTACAACGTTAGAGAAACTCTCAATGGAACCTTCTAAGAATAATGGATGAAAGTAATGGTAGATGAGATGAAAACTTTCAATGAAAGAACGGTGTTTGGACACTGGTCGACCTTCGAGAGGACATAGAGAAATAGAGCTAAATGGGTTCTTAAGATTATGGCTATTGAAGTGAGTCTAGATTTGGAACTGTACTAGATAGACGTTAAGACCGTCTTCCTCAATGGTGAGTTAGAAGAAGAGATCTATATGGAGCAATTTGAATGATTTGTACCATGAGAACTTAGTGTGCAAACTTCACAAATTGATCTATGGTCTGAAACAGTTCTCTATGCAGTGGTACCGCAGAGTTCATGATTTGGTCATGGAAATTGGATTTCTCTTGAAGGATGAGAATCATTGCGTGTACACCAAAAGGGTCTGGACCGAACTTGTTGTTTATGATTCTATATGTAGATGACATACTCATAGCCGTAATTAGCATGGAGTTCCTCACACAGGTAAAGGCCTGATTGTCTTCTCTATTTGGGATGAAGGACATGGGTGAGGCGGCAGACAACCTTGGGATTTGAATCTCGAGAGATCGCCGTAGGAGGCAGTTGTGGCTTTCAGAGAAAAACTACATAAACAAAGTGATGAAAATGTTCAACATGAGTAACTGCGAACCAATTGAAACTCCAGTTTACATTGATCAACCTCTCAAAATGGATATATGGACCAGATAAATAAATTATGTAGCTAAGTGCAGTCGGAAGTCTGATGTGCGCAATAGTGTGTACTCGGCCTAATATTTGTCACGCAATCGGCATGGTATGTAGGTACCAAGCTGAACCCGGATTGAAGAGATGGTAGGCAGTAAATAGGATCATGTGATATCTCAAGGGCATCGTCATGCTTTGTGCTAGAGACTTGCTATAGATCAGAGAATCTCTGGATGACTGGGTATAACGATACGGACTATGGTGGTGACTTTAATGAGAGAAAATCCACCGCGCATTGTGTTAATCGCCATTGAAGCAAATTTGTGGGTCTTGTGTGGACCACTCAGTTGGTTGTATGGCTGAATAGATTTTCCGGATTGATTGCTGAGTCATTGGAGTTGCAATCTCCGTGATATAGAAACTCGAGTATCATAACAAGTCATAGCAAGTAGATATCAAGAAAAACTATGTTAGAGACGTGGTTAGACACAAGGTGATGAGTTTGAAGTACTTGTCTACGGATGAGATGGTTGTAGACCGTCTCTCCGACCTTGAAAAGGTAGTCTTTAGTGAGGCATGTGTAGTATCTAGGACTGTGTAGACTTAGTTTATGTACTTCATTGGTTTTTATTTCCCATACAAAGGCATGTGAGGCATGTTTTCACAGTTTGAGTGTTTAGTATGTTCTTACTGTGATAGTTTATTGACATATGTCAAAGTGGATTTGATCGCCCTCTCACACGGGTGATAGCTTCTATGCCTTTGTGGCTAGGTGAGGCTGGTGATAGTTTCTAGTTCTGGAAGTCTGTTGGGATGACCGGAAAGGACTTTGTGTCCGGAACTATCTGATTTCGCACTACGACGGATTATGGTATGTCAATCCACTCAGGGTCGGATGGGAGTATTTGTGACTTTTGGTTCGGGTACTTTGTGTGCCTGATGGACATCTGTACAGCATATGGACATATGCTCCATGGGAGAGGAGATATGCTGTAGTGCGCGTTCCATACCGCGACGCACCCAAATACGACCATGGGTATGACCCGAGGTGTGATCTTAACTCGGAGTCGTGTGAGACCCAGAGCTCTTTGTGTAAGAGCCGCGTACGTACCCTCATTACTCTGAACAGAGACTTGAGGTTCAGTTCAGTGTTTGCTATCTTAGTCCGTGCTCGATGGGCCTTCGGCGTATTCCGTCCGGGTCCCGGTTCTAGAAAAGCGAGTTGAATTGTGCTGATGGTTTTGTGGGAAGAGGATGGTCATTATGGGATCTTCTCGATATTGTGTCCACTAGGTGGCCATTAACCGCGGCATCAGCTGCGGTTGTGGATACAATACATATATAGGTCTGAAAGATCCTTGTGCGGTCAGACCTGGAGAAAGATTACATGACCAAGGGTGCAGGGCACATTTCCACTGCTGGTGTGGGATCCGCAGGTCGCTACGTATTCTTAACCGGTGTGTAGCACTTTGCTCGTTGGGTCTGTCAGTCGCACGGTTGCGTCCTCGTATGTGACTTTACTGTATAATGAGATTCGTTCTCTTGGTGCTGGCTTAATGATTGAGCCCCCCCCCCCCCTCCCACTTTGTGCGAGTGGGAGATGTTGGTTTTAGGATAATGGGCCGCCCATAAGTGGGAGCCCATTTACATAAGCCTAGTTGTGTATCTGGCCTTAAAACATATCCCTCTATATATCAGTATATATAGGGGTGCTCAGGGTTTAGGAAAACCTGCTGATGATGATAGTGATGCCATGCCGCCCTAGAAGGTCAAAGAGAAGGTGGGTGCTCGCCAAGGGCTCATGAGGGTGAGCCTAGTGACTTCTCCCCTGCTAGATGTGAGGACCAAGATGGGTTATTGGTGGATCAGTCGGCGCCTCTCAAAGCTTAGTCTTTCTACTTCTTGTAGTTTTTTTAATTGATATTGTATTATACTTACGGGGCATTTCTTTCACGAAATTCGGAATACGAAATAAGGAATAGGGAATAGGGAATAGGAATAGGGAATAAGGACTATGAGATAAGAATACGAAGTTGTTTATTTGGTGGAATACAATGGAATACGGAATTCAGTTGTTTCTTTGGTGGAATTGTATATGGAAATGGAAAGAAATAATGTAAAATTACATATATGCCCCTAATTTTATATGTATAGTATAAATTATAATTAATTTGTATTAATTAAATTTAAAAATCAAGAATAATAAAAATTTAAATTTAAATATGATTAATTAATAATTAAAAAAACTTTTAAATATTTTGATTAATAATTTAATCAATTTTAAATATAAATCCTTTTTACTTATTTTTTAGTAAATAGTTTAATTAATGTCCATTATAATCTAAATTCATTTTTTTGTCAACGATCCATTGAGTTTATATTTATCTGACCTGTAATATCTTTAAATTGATCTTCAGTGTATATTATGAATCCATCTACATATATACCTTAAACAAACAAATAGTCCATAATTAGATTGATATTCTACAACAATCTCAAAGATCCATCAAAACTAGTTTTATCACCCATAGCAAACCCGGATACTACAAAGAACAGCAAGATAGATTTAATCATCATCGCTCAAACACAATACTACAAAGAACAACAAGGTCCCGAACCCAACAACATCAAAACTATATACAAATCAAATGTTCTTGATGAAATATACAAGACGAGACTCCTTATAACCGCACAAACAACATGCTTGCAATATAGGAAACTCACAGGGGCATGTTTACCAATTCGAGCAAGAACTTTGGCCAAAAGAAAAGTGTTGTACCCAGAATAGCTGCTTCTAATTCTATGAGCTCAAAACTCCTCCCATGATCATTAGCATCTCTGCATCTTGCCCAGTTGCCCCTAAAGGAAGAAACGCTTTTTGAGTATCATGTAATGCAGGAAATGAAGGGAAGATTTTTTTTTATTGTAATTACAATTAGTGTTCCTGGAGAGCAGCACTGCGTTTTGCCCTAGACATACGTCCATCATGTTCCAAAGTATTATGTCGTTGCAAAATAGACGGAATATCATATATCAAGAAGAATGATGAATTGGAGTGCAAAAAAATGAAAAATGACACTTCTATCAAAAATGGTTAATTCCACATGTTAAATAAACGACCAAAGTCATTTGAATTATTACCTTCATCTCTACTTCATATGGAAAAACAATGAATTTCTTTGCAAGACAACCCTCATCCTCATAAACGAAATGATCATGACGGAAGCTGTGTGTGTGAAAATAAATAAATTACTATATGATAAATGTCATCACCTGCAATAATAACACTCATAATAATATGTGTATGCCTCCAGATCATCATAGTTCTTGAAGTAATTGTTGGATTTAGGTTAATGGATCGCCCATAAGTGGGAGCCCATTCAGGTAAGCCCGGTATGTGACACTGGCCCTAAGCCCTATCCCTTTATATATCTATATATATATGGGGTGCTCTCCTTAGAATTAAGAGAGAACAGAACCTGATAGTCACCCACAGTTTAGATAGAGGTCAACAGCTGTGGAAACCTAGGTCACTGCCCGTTAACCCGCGGCGTGTCCTCCCGTCCGGCAGACCGTGATCCCAACCTCAGGCAGATCCGCTTCCGCTAAGGCATTCAATCCAGAGGTAACTTAATTATGTGTGATTATGTTTTACCATATAGATTGCTTGTATATTACATAATCCAACATTGGTATCAGAGCCGTGTTAGGTTGGTTTCCGAATAGTCGAATTTCAGGAAAATCCCCATCACGGTCAGTTGTGATCACGACGAGCCCGCCACCACAGATTCAGCCGCTCCGAGGCCGACATAGGGTCTGTCGGGGCCTTCGTGGCCGCACCGTGGCTGCCGCCACGCCGTGGCTGACCGCAGCCTCGGCCCCGACTAGTCGCAGCCTTCGTGGCTGCGGCACGGCCAAGGAAAGGCTGCAGCCTCCATGGCTGCAGCCATAGGATGGGTCGCAGCCTCCGTGGCTGTGGCCACCCAGCCAGGGGCCACAGCATTCGTGGTTGTGGCCCTGCGACTGGATGTCACGGCCTTTGTGGTCGCGGGACCACTCGTCAAAGGCTGGGGTTCGGTCGGCCAGTGGTGGACGACAGAACCCCCCCTGTGGCCAGCCTTCGTGGTTGGCCACTTGGCGGCGGCGCAGCAACTGCTAGGGTTTGTAACCCTAGCAGTTGCAATGGAGAAGAAGGAACTGTTCTGGACCGGTCTGAGTGAACCGATCCAGACTGGTATGGTCTAATGCATTGGACCGAATCGGTTTTAACCCGGTCTGGTCTGAAATGTTAGACCGACCGGTTCAGTACGGATGGTTGACTGAGGTTGACCGGCCGGTTCGGCCAGGACCGGTTGGCTGAGACTGACCGGTCCAACCCTGTTCAGGCAGGTTTAGATGGTTGAAAGCTGTTTAAGCCGGTCTGAGCTCAATCAGAGGCTTTTGGGCTACCTGAATTGGTCCGAAACGAATTTGGTTCTGATCCTGGATCCTTAGTGGGTCTTAGTGGTTTGTAATATCCGGTAATTGTGCCTGGACCCTTTCATTAATAATTATTTTGGGCTAATTAAATTAACTGTTAGATCAATTTAATTGCTGGGAGAGTCTTATATTGTTTAATGATGCATGACTGGATAGGTAAAACGTTGTGTGGGTTCCTTGAGTTCCCTGGTTTACTTTGCGTTTTCTGCAGGGTAGATAGTCTTGTCTTACTTTATATTGTTGGCTCTTGACTCCATGACTGGTACAATTGACTAGGTTATGACTTGTTGAGATCCCAGCATGCTGTGTGAATATTGGTCTAACATGTTTATTAATTTTTGTTAGAGTGACTTTGGTCCTCAAAGTTTTGGAAATTATAAATTAGGCCCAAATTAAATTATTTTTGAAAGATTTCAATATATATGTGTGTGTATTGAATTGTGTGGTTTGTTACTTTACTTGCATAGGATAGATTATCTTGGTAGGGAGATCTAGCTTTGGCATAGTCTAGGTACCAAACCTTTAGGATTGTTTTAGTAGCCTTTCAGAAGTTTGGATAAGTTCGAACTACACTTGGGGATATGTTCTTAAGTGTGAACCGGTCGGTTAGTCTGCGAGGTTCTCTGAATTTCCTTGAAAAATACTAGGACAATCGTCTTATGTTAGAGTTGAACGCTTAGTGCGATATGTTCTACTCTGGTCCTTTGAGGACTGTTTGTATAGACTGTGTTTCGATTGATAGTAGTGACTTTAGGACATGCTTAGAAACGGGGAGTGCTTCTCGGCATAGCTAGGGTTGTCCTCCGAATTTAAGTATGTTCTAAAATCTGTCCTATTAATTTGAGACTTGTCTTTTTACATGCATTAGAACATTGTTCCTTGTGACTCCATGATCCTAATCAAATTTCCTTTAGTTAGTGAAATGGCCGCCACGAAGAACATCATCGTTGAGCTGAACATCATTCTCTGGACCTAGGAAGAATCGTCGTAAGCGAGGAAGTGGTGCATGGCGAGCTGTCGCAGGTACACCAATGGCAAAGAAAATAAAGACTGATGCTCCGAAAGCAGAAACGCAGAAGCGTCCGCGCAAAGCCAGGAAGTCTGAGTCTAGGAAATACTTCAACTGTGGCCATAAGGGACACATTGTGAGTGCATGTCCTAAACCAGCGCGACAGGTATATCTCTTTGGCAATTCTAGTGAACTTTGTGTTTCTAGTACTGTTATGTTGGTTGAATCATGTCCTATGTGGATTTTGGATTCAGGATCGACAGACCACATAGCGAGGGATCGAGACGTTTTTGTCGAGTACCGGAGAGTTTCGCGGGAGACTAGGTGGATTTATGTCGGCAACAACTCTCGTGTTGAAGTCGAAGGGATTGGAACTTGTGATCTGCGTCTGCGCGATGGACAAGTCCTAGTCTTACATGATGTCCTCTATGATCCGCAGATTTGCCGGAATGTTATTTCAGTCTTAGGATTAATGAAACTTGGTTTCACATTGTCTTTTCATGAACTTTCAATCCAATTATCTTTAGGTCAAACTCTATTTGGTTTTGGGATAGTTTCTGGTGGATTTATTGTTTTGGATTTGGATTCATGCAACAATAATTTCATGCTTTCTTCTACTCGTGGAAATGTTTGCGATGTGAATGATTGGCACGCTAGATTAGGTCATATTGGCCAACATAGAATGCAGCGGCTTGCCCAAAGGGGCTTGCTTCCCAACATTCCGCATGTGGAGTTGTCTACGTGTGTTAATTGTCTAGCAGGAAAGACCACCCGAAAGCCTTTTGGTAAGGCCCCAAGAGCAGAATATCCACAGCAATTAGTTCATTCTGACGTCTGTGGCCCTCTCAGTGTTAGGGCTCGGCATGGAGCAAGATATTTCATCACATTTATAGAAGATTATACTCGTTATGTATTCGTCTACTTGATCTCCCATAAACCTGAGGCAATAGGTTGCTTCAGATCATTTTTGAATATGGTTGAGAATCAGTTAGATCGGAAGGTTAAGACCCTCCGCACTGATCGTGGAAGAGAGTACCTTTCAGTGTAATTCAACGACCTATGCAGCCAAAAGAGGATCATTCATCAGTTGACGGTTCCCTACACCCCTCAGCAAAATGGTGTTGCAGAGAGGCGCAATAGAATACTCCTTGACATGGTTCGGTCGATGATGGCACATGCTCAATTACCAATTTCCTTTTGGGGAGATGCTTTGAAAACTTCTGCCTACATCCTGAACCGTGTGCCAACAAAAACGGTTAACTCCACTCCATACGAGCTTTGGACTAGAAGAAGTCTGGACCTTAGCCGTATGCACCCATGGGGGTGCGCCGCTTACACCCATGATTCCTCGAACAAGTTTGGGAAGATTGGACCTAGAGGAAAGAAGAGTTTCTTTGTTGGTTACTCTGAAACCTCCAAGGGATATGTGTTTATAGCCGAGCTGGACAGTGGGAGTGTTTCCGAGTTCGAATCACGAGACGCGACGTTTTTAGATAAAGAATTTCGGAAGAAGGGAGAGATTGGTTTGGATCGATCTCTATATGAGATGCAAGATCAAGTTGAGCAGATACCTGTTAATTCGAGTGGGAGAGATGAAGTTGCAGAGGATGAATCAGTTCATCATCTGTCAGATTCACCTCTTCCTGGAGTGAATGAAACAGATTCCGCTCCTGATGATCTTGTTGACAGTGGGAGCATTAGGGATCTCATTCCCAGTGGGAGTGATCATGGTCATACCCCTGGTAGTAGTGATTTGTTAGGCCGTGGGCTAAGACAGAAGTTTCCCTTCCGACGATATATGTTCGAAGGTGATGGAGAACTAAACACCCTAATATCTGACGAGACAACTTTCGAGCCGAAAACCGTTAGAGATGCTCTCAATGGACCCTTTCATGAAGAATGGATGAAAGCAATGGAGGACGAGATAAAATCTATGGGGAAGAACGGTGGTTGGACACTGGTTGACCTTCCGAGAGGACGCGGAGCAATAGGAGCCAAATGGGTTCTCAAAACAAAGCTAAAGGTCGATGGAACTGTTGAGCGTCTCAAAGCTCGACTTGTTGCGAAAGGTTATACACAACAGGATGGAATGGACTTTAAGGAGACCTTCTCACCGACAGTGCGAATGACCACGATTCACTTGATTCTGGGTATTACAGTGAGTCTAGATCTTGAACTGCATCAGATGGACGTTAAGACCGCCTTCCTCAATGGTGAGTTAGAAGAGGAGATTTATATGGAGCAACCTGAATGCTTTGTGCAGAAAGGTCATGAGCACTTAGTGTGCAAACTGCACAAATCGATTTATAGTCTGAAACAGTCTTCTAGGCAGTGGTATCACAGATTTCATGATTTGGTCGTAGAAAATGGTTTTCTCATGTTGGATGAGGACCATTGTGTGTACACCAAAAGATCTGGACTGGACTTTGTGGTTATGGCTCTATATGTGGATGACATACTCATAGCCGGAAATAGTTTGGAGTTCCTCACACAGATTAAGGTTTGGTTGTCCTTTCTCTTCAAGATGAAGGACATGGGTGAGGCGGCATATATTCTTGGGATACAGATCTCGAGAAATCGCCGGAAGAAGCAGTTGTGGCTTTCACAGAAGAGCTACATAAATAAAGTGTTGGAAAAGTTCAACATGAGTAACTGCAAATCAATTGATACTCCAGCTTTCATTGGCAAACCTCTCAACATGGATATGCGTCCGAAGACTAAGGAAGAAATGGACAAGATGAAACAGATTCTGTATCTAAGCGCAGTCGGTAGCTTGATGTACGCAATGGTGTGTACTCGGTCGGACATCTGTCACGCAGTCGGCATGGTATGTCGGTATCAAGCTGACCCCGGATTAAAGCATTGACAGGTAGTAAAGAGGATCATGCGATATCTTAAGGGCGCCGTCAACTATGCCATGTGCTTTGGAGGAGACTTACGGAGGTCATAGGATCTTCGGATAATTGGGTACAGTGACGCAGACCACGGTGGTGACTTGGATGAGAGAAAATCCACTTCGGGTTTTGTGTTTTTGCTCTCCAATGGAGCAATATCTTGGATGAGAAAGAAGCAGTCTTGTACCGCATTGTCTACTATGGAAGCCGAATTTGTGGATGTTGCGACGACCACTCAAGAGGCTGTGTGGTTGAGCAGGCTCCTGGATCGATTGTTGAGCCGTAGGAGTCCAGTTGAGCCGATCCTGGTTTACTCTGACAATCAGGCCGCAATCTCCGCGACAAAATATCCAAAGTACCACAATAGGTCAAAGCAGATTGATATCAAGTACAACTATGCTGGAGACATGGTGAGACACAAGATGATATGTTTGGAGTATTTGTCTAAAGATGAAATGGTTGCGGACCCTTTCACCAAGCCCTTGAAGAGGGAGTCATTTGTAAGGCATGTGAAGTCTTTAGGACTGTGTAGACTTAGTTGATATACTTCATTTATTATATTTCCCAAACAATGTTCTTTGACTTGAATTATATTTGAGTATGCATGTTTTCGCAGTTTGAGTATTTTGTGTGTTCATTTCTGTGATTGTTTGTTAATATATGTCAAAGTGGATTTGGTCACCCTCTCACACGTGTGATAGCTTCTACGCCTTTGTGGCTGGGTGAGGCTGGTGATAGCTTCTAGTTTTTAGACGTCCATCGGGATAACCAGAAAGGACTTTGTGTTCGGAGCTATCTGTTTTCGCACTACGGCGGATTATGGTCTGTCAATCCACTTAGGGGTCGGATGGTAGTCTTTGTGACTTTTGGTTCGGGTACTTTGTGTGCCTGATGGAAATCTATACTGCATATGGACATATGCTCCACGGGAGAGGAGATATGCTGTAGCACGCGTTCCATACCGCGGCGCACCCAAAATCGACCATGGGTATGACCCGAGATGTGATCTTAACTCGGAGTCGTGTGAGACCCAGAGCTCTTCGGGTAAGAGCCACGTACATACCCTCAGTACTCTGAACAGAGACTTAAGGTTCAGTTCAGTGTTTGCTATCTTAGTCCGTGCTCGATGGGTGCGCTCCCAAGTACCTTAGACCCGGTTCTAGAAAAGCGAGTTGAATTGTGCCGATGGTTTCGTGGGAAGGGGATGGTCATTATGGGATCTTCTCGATATTGTGTCCACTAAACGGCCGTCAATGTCGGTATAGGCTGCGGTTGTGGGCACAATGCAGATGTATAGGTTTGAAAGATCATTGTGTGGTCAAACCTTGAGAAAGATTACATGGCCAAGGGTGCAGGGCACAAATCCACTGATGGTGTGAGATCCGCGAGTCACTGCAACTCCTAACAGATGCGTAGTACCTTGCTCGTAGTGCCTGCTGGTCGCACGGCAGCCTCCTCGTGATTTAACTGTATAAGGAGAATTCGTTCTCTTTGGTGCTGGCTTGATGAATGAGCGCCCCCCCCCCCACTTTGTGCGAGTGGGAGATGTTGGATTTAGGTTAATGGGTCGCCCATAAGTGGGATCCCATTCAGGTAAGCCCAGTATGTGATACTGGCCCTAAACCCTATCCCTCTATATATCTATATATATATGGGGTTCTCTCCTTAGAATTAAGAGAGAACAGAACCTGATAGTCACCCACAATTTAGACAGAGGTCAGTAGCTGTGGAAACCTAGCTCATTGCCCGTTAACCTGTGGCGTGTCCTCCCGTCCGACAGACCGTGATCCCAACCTCAGGCAGATCCGCTTCTGCTAAGGCAATCAATCCAGAGGTAACTTAATTATGTGTGATTATGTTTTACCATATAGATTGCATGTATATTACATAATCCAACAGTAATCAAATTGACCTGGGTTCTGCGTGTATTCAGCATGTAGAACTATCAGATTTGCAACAACATCAGCAATCCATCAATATTAAAGATTTTTCTAGAAAGAAAGAATGTACCTTTGCCATATAAAACAGGTAAAACTTTTAGTAGACATAGGAGTGTAAAGCTCATTATCCCCATAAAACGAAGTCTTGCAAAAGTCACACGGTGGATGCCCTGAAAAACTAGAATCGCGTTTCTGGGCACGATCGAAGGAGATATCAGAATGAGAAGAAGGGTTTCTTCAATAACTTGAAGGGTAGAGTGGGAGCTTGGAGGGGAGCTTCTTAGGTTACCTTGTAGAAGAGCTTCGTCGATTACTTGGAGGGGAGCTTATTCACATAACTAAAAGTTAACTAAATGGTAGACTGGGAAATAAGGAAAGCTAGTGAGGGTAGAATAGTCTTTAATGTCCCTATTCCGAATTCCTTGCCTTCTAGGCTTAGGAATTTCGACGTTTTCACACGGAATTTCTAAGCCTACCCCACCCGGAATTCGTAAGACAAATTTTTCCAATTCCGCGAAAAGAACAACTTCTTACGGATTTCGTAAGTCGAATTTCTTACACATTCCGCGAAAAGAACATGTCATTAGTCTTTTTCTATTAATGTTGTTGACTTTTGTCCCCTCTCCTTTTGTAATTCAAACCTTTAACCAATATTATCATAACCGGACTGGCCCTCGGACCAGCGAGGGGGTCGGTTACTGGTTCATCCAGTGCAACCCGGTCGGGCCCGGTTCGATATGTGGTTCACTATTCATAAGTAAAAATAAAAAAAATGAAAATATAAAATTACAAACTACATAGTCTCAAACACATACATAGTTATCTCAAACTACATAGTCTCAAACACACACAAAAATCAACCAAAAAAAAAATGAAAAACCAATCGGTTTAAACAGAAAAAAACTGATTGGGTTTAAAAAAAATCATCCCAAAAAAACGAACCGGAAATCGACCGACTTTTGCAAAACCGATTGGTTCACACCAGTTCAAACACTATAATTATTTCCATGTGTTTTTTAGATTTCTCTAATTGTCATTATTTCTAATAAAGTTGACACATCTATCTATTTTGTGAATATATGTTTTTGATAATTGTCTATTTTGTGAATTGGATCTTCTTAACTTTCACTGCTTTTTGTAAAGTCAACAAGTGTTCATGCCCCAAAGGCTAATAATAAACTGCTTGAAAAATATTATGCCGATACATACTGTTAATTTAACCAGCTTTTTATTTCCTTTAAGTTATGAAAGGTGACATAAATCGACGCCCTAAAAAACATTAAGAATTTACATATGTGACATCACCTTGTTATGCATAGAATTTTTTGTTATGCATAAAAACCCAAGAACACCTTGTTGAATGTGTTCTTGGTTTCCTGTCATGTATGACTTCTAGCACATATGCGTTTGGATACGCAATGGCAGCGATCGTATAAAGTCCTTTCCATTTTGCAGACAATTTGTTTGTTTTGTCTTGGTGTGCAAACTCTTTTCTTCTCTATACCATTTCCCCCATCAAGATTGTCGAGCAAGGACTCGTCGATTATAGTAGTGAGCTATGGTGATGCACATTTTGCCCTGCATTTCTAATGAGGCCAACCGTCTTTCGTCGACTAAGTATAATTCAAGTTGTCACTCGACATTGTTTAGTATTGTATCGAAATAGGGTAAATGGTCAAAGTGCCCCCTAAAGTTTGGTCGAAATTTAAGAATCCCCCTTAAAGTTTAAAGTGCCCCTTAATGTTTGAAAATGATAAAAAATTCTCCCTTGTGAGATGCTCTTTTAGGGGGTATTTTTCATCATTTTCTTAACATTAGGGGGGATTTTAAACTTTAAGGAGTATTTTTAAATTTCGGCCAAACTTTAGGGGACACTTTGACCATTAACCCATCGAAATATTTTACTTGGTGTGACGACGACGCTATTTCAACTGGGACCATCTTTTCAGATCCATACACCATAATGATGTTTGTTTCGCCTGTCAACTTTTAAGGAGTTGTCCGGTTGGCCCATAGAACATTTTCCAATTCGTCGACCTCCTATTAAGACATAAATTTTTCCTTATACCATCCATTACGACCTTGTTTGCGACTTTGACTTTTCGTTTTTTTGTGAGTACCTCACTGATGTGTAGCAATACTCAATGTTGAGTTCTTCATAGAAGCATTTTAGCTTTTGCCCCGCAAATTGCAGGCCATTGTTACTAACAAGAATTTTAATTTGGCGACACCCTTTCTTGATAAAATCCTGGACATTGTGTCATCAATTCTAAATTTTCTCTTTAACCCACATTGAGAAGTAGTATGTAGTGACAATCATATAGGGTTGTTGACCTAACGAACTTGATAGGGGCTCGACTAAGTCGATACTCAATACCCCATTGCGCAAATGGCCAAGAACTTGGGATCGTGACCAACTTCGTTGGTGGACGACCAATCCTTGGTGAATATTTTTAACAGGCTTCATATGTTTAAACAATAACTGTTTCTTCCTTACTCATGGTCGGACAATTATATCCTTGTTACAAGGATATTCTTATTATTGACGTGGCACCATCATGACATGCGGCGCAGCCTTCGTTCAACTTTTTTAGGATGCGTTCGGATTTCAGATGAGTGACGCATCTCAAATAAGGTGCAACTATTATCAGATAATGGGTGGTGATGTGTTGAATGTTTGTGGCTTCGGCCTCATCAGATGTTATCTGTACTTTTTCAAGAAACATGTATATGGGTGGCATCCATGTATTGTTTCATTGTTCAACAATGCTACATCCTATGTAAATGAGCATATACTTCTTTCTATGAAGTGTACCTCCTTTAAGAACGTTGCCCCACCCACCCCACACACACAAAAAAAAAAACATATTTATTGAGGGTGCCAACCACTTGTTTTTCTTTCCTTAGAGTGACCTGAACTTTAAAATCGTCGATTTTGGTACAATGCTTTGGCCTCGATCAAATATTTCTTCATTTTTTATCCCTTAGACGCATATTCACCCTTAAAATGATGGGCAACAAATGGGATTAACATTTAACTCTCAAGGATGCGGTGCCTACTCCTCTAGCTAATCGTAGTCTGGTGATCAGGGTTTAATACTTTGCTTCGTTATTTGTGGCTTTAAAGGTGAGGGTGAGGGAATATCTTAATGGTTCACTTCCATTTGGTGTAGTTAACACCAAATCTGCCCCATGAGCCCCTCCATGGATACGGATCCTCTGTTTAGTGATCGTAAGCTTACTTTAGGATATTCTTCTCCCTTTTCGAGTACAAAAGGTGACACATCTAGGGTAGTTAGTCCCGTCAACTCCACTATAGAGTTGGTGAGTGGGCTGAGTTCATTTCGAACTTGCTCAACTCAATCACATGTTTGATCTTCCTACCCTAGGCATCAGGCTTTTATAGTAAATGTTTCAAAGGCCATTTGGTTAGGACAGTGATGTCATGTGCGTGAAAGTAGGGACGAAGTTTTCTCACTGATACAAACAATATATAAAGATATTTCTCAATTTCCTGATTATTTATGTCAACCCATGGGAACAAATTTCTTTCATAATACATAAGGACTTGTCCTTTCACCTCTTCCTTCACTAAAACAAATCTTACAGACATGCGGTTGATGCTTAAGTAAAGGTACATATCATCACCAGATATTGTCTTGGTATGAGCTGGAAAGGTCATCAGGTTATTATTTAGCGTCTGTAAGGCTTTTTCACATTCAAGTGTTGATTTGAAATGTTTGTTAGATCAAAACACTTGGAAGAAGAGGAGCAGTTTTTCTCCAAATTTGAAGAAAAAGTATTTTGAGGGAAGTTAAGCGCCCTACTAAGCACTGCACCTCTTTTTATAGGGAGGATAGCCTCATCTCTTGGATGGCGTTGAGCTTCTCTGGATTGAGCTCAATCCCTCTTTAAATTCCCATAAAGCCCAAGAAATTCCCTAAACACAAAACGTGCACTTTGTGCGACATTATGAAGCCTCTTTCGTGCAAACACGTGTTCCAAGTCTCATTGGTGGTCAATGCATCCCTACAAATTCACTGACATGCTATCAACATATGCTTCCATAGTGTCCCCAATCATGTTAGCGAGCAATTTGTTGACCATATTCTGGTAGGTGGCCCATGTGATAATAAGTCGAAAGGGCAATACAGTGTAGTGATAGATGTCATTATCCTTATAGAAGGTCGTATGTGTTGCATCCTTCTTAGCCATCTTGATTTCGTTATAGCGAGAATAGGTATCCATGAATTTGAGGTATTCATGCTCGAAAGTAGTGTCGACTAGCTGATCAATGCACGACAAAGGGTATGAATCCTTAGGGCATGCCATGTTCAAGTCTTTAAAGTCGGCGTACATTCTCCATTTGTAAGTGGACTTCCTCACTAGGACGAGGTTGCTCACCCAGGTTTGGAGCCTTATTTCTTACACAAAGCTGGCCACAACCAACTTCTCAATGTCGACCCTAATGGCCAACTTTTCCTCATCACCCATGGGCCTTTTCCTTTTGGTAATGGGTTTCACCAACGGGCTGATACGCAACTCATGGGTGATGATTGAGGTGGTGATGCCTAACATGTTCCCAATCTCTCCCTTTCTTCAGTTACGATATCGTTTGGGCTCCAGGCAAACATCTCCGTTAAGCTCCTTAAAATCTCGATCAAGGCTTTGGATTATTCGAGAGGAAGCGCCATTCCTATCTTCACAACCCTTTTGGGTTCGTCGATGTAAATCTCAATTAACTCTTCAATAGATATGGGTAGACTTCTTTCCGCCTAGGGGTCTTCATCTATCTGAATAGATATAGTTTACTCATTGACACAATATAGCCTTGACGTGGGTTGGTGATCCATAAATTCTCCAATCTTGTTGGTAGTTGGGAATTTAATCTTTTGGTGACAGGTCGATGCTATGATCTTGTTGGGGTTGTTCAGGTAGTGCGACCCAAAATGGCGTTGTAGGAGTTTGGGGTATCGCATACTTTTAAGACTACATTCGTCTTCAATACCATTCATACTAACCCAGAAATATGCAGAGGTTGATCACCCTAAGAGGGTACGTGATCCACCTCGCAAATCTGATCAGCAGGAACTCCACCTTCTTTAAATCCTTCTTTGTCTTAGCCACAACAATTGAGCCATCGAGGGTTGAGCTCCCATAGTAAACCAAGATCCTCTTCACGTCAAAGTGGTTGATCTCCATCCTGATGACAAAAGCATCGTTGTATAGGTTTGTGAAATGCTCCATGTCATTGCCCATGAAAGAGATGAAGATGCACTACGCAGCCCAGGTTTTTATCCCGAGATTTGCCTCTATTCAAATGTTTGAAGTGTGACTTAACATGTGTGGTGCCTATTTTTTCATAAGGAGTGTCTCTTAACAGTAAAGAAGTCAAATGCCTCATTTCTCTTTTGTCGAGCTTGCGAGTCCTTTCTCTTTTAAATGTCACAAAATTCTCCAGGTGGCTCTATTGAATTATCATATATATGTACCTCTGTAGGATGTCCCTTTGCCTGGTGATACTAGAAGTACTGGATCACTTCTTTTCCCATAAGGGCTCCGTTCTTGTTTGACATGGGAGGCATCGCCAAGCTGCTACGTTGCATCTCCTTCAGCACAACGAAGATTTCCCAATCTCCCTTCTAGGGCAACCCTTTATTCATCGCTCTTGGAGCTCTTCTTTAGGCGTTGCTCCAACCTCTTTCCGTCTAAAAATTTCTTTCCTTGAGGTTGGTGGCACCTCGTTAGTCGGGTATCTCATTAGCGTCTATTGGATCATGAAATCTTGGTTGTTGATCTGGCAGTGAATTGAATGCCAGACGAATGCGGAATGGTACTTCTGCTCCAACTCCGGTGAACCTGCAGTTAGGGGAGCGCAACAGAGGAGGTGTCTCTGGGTCTCTCTCCGATGCTTAAATGAGTATATGTATGTGTATATAGCTCCAAATTTCCAGAACGTATGTAAAGCAAAGGTATTTATAGGGTAGGAGAGATCAAACCGTATAAGGTAACCGTATTTCTTAGTGAATATTGTACTGCTGAAGATTCGGATAGTAGATATGGCAGTTATGGCGAGATATTACAGTTATCATATCTAATCTTTAGTGAATATGTGACTGAGATACGCGGGATATCGTGGCCACTTCCTTATTAACGGTTAGTGGGACCAGAGGAGAGAGGCAAGGCTCTCTTCGGGGCGAGCACTCCCATGGCGAGCAGTGAGAGATCGCGACTTTGGCGAAGGATGGCGAGCAGTCTGGGAGCCTTTGGCGTTCATATCGACTTTGGGCTCTATCTTGGGCCACTCTATGGTGGGCCAAGTTGACTTGTACTTAGGCTGGTCCAGTTCGAATATATTGGGTTTACCCCCTCCAGGGTTATTGGGCCTACAAGGCCTTTTCCTTATTGGGCTGTCAATATCGATACCCAACATTTGCCCTTGAAGCTTGATTGAAGTGTCTTCAGTCGAGCTTGATTTCTTAGTAGGGTTTGAGATAGTGACGCCTTAAATTCGGTTTTCCTTGTCTCTTGTAGTGGTTCATGACCTTAGGGGCGCTTCATGTTTGTTTGGCGACGAGACATCCTATTGTCCCAGGCTGAAGGAATATTCTTCTTTTTATTCCCTCTTGGCGATCACTCGAGGTAACCTTGGCCTGAGAAGGTGTGTCTTTCTTTGCTAGGCGATCATTACCTACTAAAGGTATTTCTGATAAAGCCTATTAGTGCGCTGGCGATCACTTTGTCTGCTCAGTGGACTTTAGCATTTAATAACTGCACAGTCATCCAGAAGTCGAACGGTCGCTTGAGGCACGCCTGTCATTTAATATTCCATAACCCAAGGGCAGTATGACAGCTGTCTGTACTGGCCAACCATTTGTCTCCCCGAGGTGTCTCTTAGAATTCTGACATTGCTTCGATTTTTTTCAAAAAGGTGCAATTATTCTCCTGCGTCGTTTCGATCCCGTCCGTGGCGGTTACCCCTTTTTGGCCTATATAAGAAACAGTAGTTTCTTTATTTTGTCTTTTACGCATTCATTCCTTCAGACTTCCAGAGCTTTCCTTGCAAACTCTTCCTCTCTTTTTGTCAGTCCTCTTCAATCTTCCTTCCAACCGTTTCCATGGCCACTCGCAGTCAGACTGGAAAGACCAAGAAGACAACCAATAAGGCTTCTTCCTCAACCTCCAAGGTGCCTAAGAACACCAATGCTCCCTTAACCATTAGGGATGGTAGTGTGCCCGCCTCGACGGGGGGCAGACTGACCTTTGGGAGGTCCGCAGCCACTCCTGTGGTGGTAGATGGGCCTGAGCTTCAGACGCCTATCTTTTCTCCGAAAGGTAAATATTTTGTTTCACTGCTCTGTTTTGAGAATGTTCCCTGTTTTTATGCTTGTTGTGCTATATCTGAACTGTTTTGAGTAGATGTCAAGCCCAACGAGTTGAAACCAGCTTATTTTAAGACGATGGTGGCGCTTGGTGGTCTTGGTGCGGGGGATGTCCCTAGATATCCAGGCCTAGGTCTGCATTATCCTTGCGGTGGATAAGTTTACCTTTATGCGGCCCAGATCGATGCTGGGTTGCATTTTCCTCTCTGCGAGGATTTGCAGGCACTGTGCCGGTTCTACATGATACATCCCACGCAGATCGTACCCAACGCCATTAGGATATGGGCTGGATTCAAGTTCCTATGCATACGTCAAGAATGGACGTATTCATTGGCCTTGTTCCGGTGCTTTTTCCGGTTGGCGGCTGGGACGAACCATCTCCACCATTTCCAATCCCGGTGGCCGAAGTTTGCTGAGTGGAGAGGCCTTCAATCGTGGAATTGGAACGTCCACGTCCGGTTGGTCGATGACTTCCGAGCCACCAACTCCAACCATAAGAAATTCTACTTCTTTTACGAGGGGGGTGCCTTGGAAGTTGTCCGCCTCCCGAGTTTGACGAGCTATCCGGGAGTGACCGGAACACCATCGATGACCTGTTCCGGCTGCATTGATCATCCAGTTTCCACCCCATCTATTCCGTGGCAGAGACCACTGAGAATATACTCGAGATGGTGGGCATTCATCAGGCCACGCCAATCTTTGATGATTGGGTAACTCCTTCTAGCCCTTTTCTTGCTTATTGTTTGTAGGCAAAGTTGTAGGCAAGGGCCGAAAACTCATAGGTCTCTTTGATGACCAGGAAAAGGCGGGGTTGTCCACCGATCAGGCTCATCTGAATTCTCCTCCTCCCCCCTCTAGGCGGTCGTCGAAGAGGAAGCCTGAAGAGGCCCTCCCCTTGGCCACTATTGGCCCTCGCCAACCAGGTATGTTGTCTTGCCCAATGTTGTTTTCATACTTTGCCTTTTTTCGAGCTTTCTGAGATATTTTCTTGGTATTTCGCAGAGAAGTCCACTGCTGACGTGGCCCGGGACCCTCCTCCTCCTCCTACCAAGAAGGTCAGGAGTGAGGAGCACCCGGTTATCGACCAGAATCCTCCTCCTCCTCCTCCTAAGGGTCCTTCTGCCAACAAGGAGAAAGCTCTGGTTTTGGCGGCCCCTTCCCCTTCCGTGCGCCCGGTCCCTCCCAAGGAGTCTGGGACCCAGAAGAAGGGGTCTGATACCCCCAGCGCCTCGAAGGCTCCTGCTGAGGAATACTGCCCCTTGGCGAGCATGTTCCAGCCACTTAAGGCTGCGAACACTCGGGGAGTATGGTTCCCTTGTGGAGACCTCTCGAAGAAGGGGGTCTCTGACAAGAAAAGTCTTCGGGGTAGCCCGGATTTGTGCATGCGACTCCTTGAGGGGATAATTCCTCCCAAGGATCGCTCTACAATACCCACGGAACTACCTCAGATCGAGGGGTTCTTGCGGTCCCATTACGAACGAGTCGCTCTAGTAAGACTTTGTTTCCTTGTTAAGTTTTCGCATCGTTCCCCCTTTTTTTCGTATCCTGACAATCTTCACCCTTCTTTTATTGCCAGCTCGTTCAGGAAGAGGTGGCGATTGGACGCGTTTTTGGGGAGCTCGCCAACAAGCATTCCGATCTGCTTGTTGAGCTGGAGCAGTATCGGAGTACGGGGATCTCCCCCGGGCAGATGGAGGTCATCAAGTCGACCGCTGACGCGGCGGTTTCCTTGGTAGATGGCGCCCGAGAGGAGTACTTCAAGAAGGAGTAGCGGCTCCTTGATGATGTAAAGCAGAGGGGGGTCGATGCTGCGGTCGCCCTTCAAGAATCTGAAGCCTTTCATCGGTGCTTAGATGAAGGGGAGGCAGTCCGGGCTCGCCTAGAGGCTGAGCTGAAGGAAGCTCGAGCCCAAATGGCTGATTTGGAAGATCGACGGGTCGCCGCTGAGGCAAAGGGGGAAGCTGCTGAGGCTCGGAGAGCCGCTGCTGAAGCTAGGGGGATCGCCCTTGAGGAGGAGAAGGAACAGCTGGCTGAACAGCTGAAGTCTGTTCCTTCACCCCAAAGTGTGGTCAACGAATTCAAGGAATCTGAGGATTTCGTTGACTGTGCTTTGGCGGTGATAAAGTCGGAGATTGCTGACTTCCTCTACGTCTTGGTCGAAGACGTCCTGGCGGTCGACCTCAACTTTCCTATTGGGGAAGTTGCGTCCCTTAAGGGTTTCCTCCGGAGTTCCCTTCCCCAGCCTACCCCTGATGTTGAAGAGGTCGACCCAGCTGCGGTTGATGAGGAAGTTACCCCCGAAGGCGAGCCGAGCACCCTGCCCCCGAAGTCGAGCCAAGCACTTTGCACTCTCCGGCGATCATCCTCCTTAGATTTTTCTTTATCTTTCCTTTGCATTTTTAGATGCACTTTGTAATTATTTTTCGATTAAAGACTCGGTTATTTTATATTGAATGCCTTTATATTCGTAAGCCCTTGGTTGACTTGATGAGACCAAAAGGCATCACCTTGTATCACAGAATGTCCCCGTCGGCATAGAAAGCGGTGTGAGCCTCATCGTCTGGATGCATTCTGATTTGGTTGTAGCCTGAATAGGCGTCCATGAAGCTCAGCATCTCGTGACCATAGGTAGCATCAACCAGCTGATCAATCCTGGGAAGAGGATATGAATCCTTAGGGCAAGCCTTGTTCAAGTCGCGGAAGTCGACGCACATCCTCCACTTGCCATTTGATTTTCTGACCAAAACTGGGTTGGCGACCCAGCTCTGGAATCTCACCTCTCTGACGAAGTCAGCCTCGATCAGTCTGCCAACCTCCTGCCTAATCGCCAAGCGTTTGTTTGTTCCGAACGATCTCCTTTTTTGGGTTATCGGCTTGACGGAAGGGTCTATCCTGAGCTCGTGCGAGATGATGTCTGTGTTAATACCCGGCATGTCGCTCGGCTTCCAAGCGAAGAGCTATTTAAATTCTCTAAGGAGGGAGGTCATGGCCTCCTTCTGATCTTCTTTCAAGGTGGTCCCAATGCGCACCTTCTTGTATGGGCCATTGACCTCGACTTATTCTAATTCCTCCATGGGCGCTGGCCGAGCCAAATCCTCGTGAGGGTCGGCCTCTGTCTCGATGGCGAGGGCCTCCCTTTGGTTCTTCCTATGCAGGCAGTTCACATAGCATTGTCGCGAGGAAGGCTAGTCGCCGAGCACTTCTCCAATCCCGTTGGGAGTGGGGAACTTCATCATCTGCTGTAGAGGTCAAAATCTTGTTGGGATTGATCGTGGTCCTCCCCAGGATGGCATTATAGGATGTAGATGAGTCGACCACCAGGAAAGTGACCGGTACCTTGATGCTCTTCCATCCCTCGCCCAGAAACACAGGCATGGTTGTTGGCCCCAGTGGATAAGTTGTCCTTCCCGCAAACCCAATCAGCGGAAAGTCGACCCTCTTCAGGTCACGCTTGGACTTGCCCATCCTATCGAAGGCGTCCAGGAATAGGATGTCTGTCGATCTGCCTCCGTCGATCAGAATCCTTGCAACGTCACAGCCGTCTATATCAACCGTGATAACCAAAGCATCGTTGTGGGGGTTGTGACATGTACCAAATCATTTTCGGAGAATGAGATGACAATGTCCACTTCAAGTCGGGGTCGCTTTCCCAACTGAACTGTTGTGGAGATCTGAGTGGCGTAGACCTCCCTGGCGTGCGACCCCTCGCCTCCAGCACCGAATCATCCCGCAATCAAATTTACTCTCCTCTTGCTGGCAGATGGATCAGTTTTCTCAGCAGGCGGTGGCGAAAGGTACCCCGAAAAAAAAAACTTTCGAATAATGGAAAGGTAGAAAACTATCTTTCAATCACCTCCGACTGTGGGGGTGTCTTGATAAAATGATGGTGTCTCCTCCTAAAAGGGTTAGGATTGGACCCAAATCTATTGATTGCATCTTTATTGGATATGCTCAAAACAGTATTACTTATCGATTTCTTGTGCATAATTTGAAGATTTCAGATATACACAAAGATGTGATAATGGAATCAAGAAATGCATATTTTTTTGAAGAAGTACTTTCGGCTAAATCCTTATGAGACTATTAATGATAATGTCAAGACAATAGAAGATGAAGTAAATGTTGAGGTGGAACCCAATGTAGAACCTAGGAAAAGAAACGAGCTCGGGTAGAAAAAAAATTTGGTCCGGATTTTTTAACTTATATGCTTGAAGCTGAACCTCAAACATTTCAAGAATTTGTAAATTCTTCTCAAGGACCTCTATGGAAAGAGACAAACAATAGTGAAATTGAGTCCATCTTGTAAAATCATAATTTGGAACTAGTGGATCTTCCTCCTAGATCCAAGCCACTAGGTTACAAGTGGATTTTCAAAAGAAAAATGAAAATATATGGATCAATTGATAAATATAAGGCTATACATGTAATTAAGGGTTACAAGCATAGACAAAGTCTTGATTATTTTGACACATATTCTCCGGTCACGAGAATAAGATCCATAAGGATGATACTCGCAATAGCGACATTGCGAAATTTGGAAATACATCAAATGGATGTAAAAATATCTTTCTTAAATAAATATTTAGAGGAAGAAATATACATGGAATAACCTGAGGGTTTTATTGCGCCAGGGTAACAAAAGAAAGTCTGTAAACTGGTAAAATCATTGTACGGTCTGAAACATACACCAAAACACTCGCATAAAACATTTGACAATGTCATCCTGGAAATATGACCTAAAATAAATGTGACAAATGCATCTATGTGAAAGATACAAATGAAGGTTCTGTGAGTTTGTGTCTTTATGTTGATGATATGCTTATCGTTGAAAGCAATGATAAGATGATTACATCGACAAAAGATATGTTGAATTCGAGATTTGACATGAAAGACATGGGTCTTGCTGATGTAATTTTTGGAATTAAAATTAATTGACCATTAGAAGAAATTGCGTTAATTTAATCTCATTATATAGATAAGATATTAGAGAAATTCAACAAGTATTACAAAAATGAAGTTTGCACTCCAATAAATCCAAATAAGTATCTCCAGAAATAATAGAGAAAATGTCTCTCAAATTGAGTACGCTAGGGTTATTGGTACTGACATGTACTTGATGACTTGTACTAGACTTGATATAGCGCACACTATTGGTGCGTTGAGTAGATATGCGAGCAATCGAAGTGTAAACACCTGATTTTGGCTCGGGGTCAAATCGAGACCTAGGGGTGATCCGAGCCGAGAAAAATCAAGACGAAGAAGAGAGCAAAAAAATAAAATAAACCTCAAACCCTAAACCTTAAACCCCAAACCCTAGACCCTAAAAAACCCTAAACCCTAAACCAAACCTTAAATTCCAAACCCTAGACCTAGGGGTGATCAAAGAAGACTGTTGGACCGAATTCCCGACAAGAACGGCTCGAGATCGGCCCGACTAGGACCGAGACCGAGTGGGTGGTTTTTTTTCTTCAAAGACGGTCTTGGTCTCGGATTTTTTCCCGAAAGACCGATTAGGACCGGCCCGGACCGAATTTAATAAGCAATCCCTAAAAACCAAATCAGTCTTCCCTGTCCAGACCGATTGAGTCAATGAGCTCCTTCTCTTCAGTCTTCATTCTCGTCGTCTCCAGTCAGCACTCGTCTCCAGTCGGTCTCATCTCTAGTTGTAGAGAGCGTGTTTTGGTTTCTCCTCATACACTGTCAGGAATGGTGAATCAAAAGATCAGCAGCAATTGCATCGATACAGTTATTGAATTATGTGCACTGGGTATATATTGGAGAAATATCTATAAGCTTGTAATGGATAGTTTGTTGGGAGAAGGGCAGGTTGAAAAAGGTTTGGATTTTCATAAGGCAGTTGTTTGGGGGACGTTTGCGGTTGATACAGTGGTTTGCAATAAAATATTGCAAGATCTTTGTAAAAAGAACCAATTTGGTTACAAGAGCAAGATTCAACGTGGTGTCAGACCCGATTTGGTTAGTTATAGTATTATGATGGATGTTTATGCGAAGGCAGGGAAGTTGAAGGAGGGGTCTGAACTTCTCTTAGAAGCATTGAATAAGGGTATAGAGGTGGATGTAGTTTTATGCAGTTCATTCATGGATGCCATGGTAAGCAGTGGAGATTTTAGGAAAATGGTCGAGTTAGAAATGCTTTAGAAAATTGATGGTTATTTGCTGTAAAATGCTTAGACCGAATTGCTTAGATTATATGCTGAATTGGTGATTGTTTTTTTTGCTGAATTGGTGCTTGACCAATTTTTTTTGTTTTTTGTTTGGAAAACGCTATAAAGGGGGATGCAAGCTTCGACAAAAAGGAGAAGAAGAGGGTTTGTTGTAAGCTACGACAATTGAAGGAAAAGAGTGGAAAAAAAAAGAGAAAAAAATCAAAGTGAGGTATCGAGTGAAAAATATAGAGAAATTGAGTGGAAAAAAATAAGTGATTATCAGTCTTGGTTCCTCGTACGGTATCTAAACTTTAAATAACTTAGGTGTATCTCTCTCGTATTCAATATTGTATTTATAATTCTTGATGTGAATGCAATTTATCTAATCGATATTATGTGTTAATAGTTATATTTCATATAAGAATCGTACTCGGTTTTAAGTTCAGTATAATTTTGGGGTCATTTTAGGCATTTTTGAAAGTTATGCGGGTTTATTTCGGTCTAAAAAAATATATTTTCAAAAGTCACTTATGTCATTCCTGAACTTTGATGAAGGTTATAACTCGGTCCTTGGACTCTCGGGCCATTCTGGGACTTTACCGAGTGTTAAAAAAACAAATAAGAAACGTTTTTGGTCATTTGTGCAACTTTTGAAATATTTTTTAAATGCAGCTTGAATTTTTTAAAAACTAAATTTTGTTCCCTGAACCTTTCTGGACATCCCATCACTTCTCAAACTGTTACAAATAAGTCTAGAATAATTTTCGGGTTATTTTGGAACTTTACCAAGTGTTACAAATAAGTCCAGAATAGTTTAGGGTCAATTCTGTAATTTTTTGTAAAACATACTTCAGTTCAGTTATAACTTTTTAAAAAATAAATTTTGATTCCTAAACTTTTCTGGTGTTACAAATATGTCTAGAATAATTTTCGGGTTATTTTGGAACTTTACCAAGTGTTACAAATAAGTCCAAAATAGCTTAGGGTCAATTCTGTCATTTTTAAAAAAATATCTTTCCAATTCAGCTCGAATTTTACATAATTGTATTTTGGTCCCTAAACTTTTCTGAGCATCCCATGACTTGTCAAAGCGTTACAAATTCGTCTAACGTGCTTAATATCTTCAAAATCATTCGTGTATTTTTGACACGTTTAAAATGACCCCAAAGTTAAGTCGCAATTTTCTTGAGCATGAATAACTTTATTATCTCTTGTTTATTTATTTGAAATTAACTCATAAATAAAAAATCCTTGTATATGGTTTAGTTATTTGTTTTTTAAACCGCATATAATCTTTTTGGCCAAGCATGAACAAAATGGGCAATTCGGGTAAATTGAAAAAAAAAAAAAAAAAAAAAAAAAGCAAACTAAAGTACTGAAAGGACAGATTATGGGTTCGCGAACCCTTAAAACGTAATCAAACTCCTGAACTCGATTCTATGGACGTAGACCTTTTCAAACCCTAGGATGTTAACACCATGTACCCTATACAAATTTTAGGATTCTGATTAGCCTTTAATTAATCGGTGGAGACTCTTTCCTTTTCGGTTCGGTTGATGACCCCGCTCGATCGGACCTGTCACTCGCCAAGACCCGACATTTTCGAGCGAAATAAAATAAAAATATTTTCCAATAGGGTCGGGGAAACTCGGATCTGACGTCCGACACGAAGTACTGATAATTGAAATGGAATCAAAATATTACTCATGTACTTAAGATATACTCGTAGTTATGGGTTGCAATATACAAGATATCCAACTATTATAGAAGGATATAGTGATGTTAATTGGAGATCGGCATCAAGAGACTTGAACTCTACAAGTGGATTTGTGTTTACCCTAGGGGGTGCAGTCATATCGTTGAAATCTTCTAAGCAAACAGTGAGAGCCAAATCCACTATGGAATATGTTATAGCACTGAACAAATGAGCTGAAGAAGTTGAATGGCTAAGCCATTTTCTTGAGGATATTCGTAGGTGGCCAAGACCAGTGTCGAAGGATAATATAGCAAATTTGTTAACCTAAGGGTTAAATAAAGAGCAAGTTGGTCAATCATCGAGAGGAATGAGACTTAAAACACTTTTGAGAAGGAAAACTCAATATAGTTGATTGGAGATCCCAAGATATAGGTTTAAAGGAACAATTTAATCACAAGAGTGAGGTTGGATCACTGTGGGGGATTTTAAATCCCGAGTCCATTCTTATGATGAGAAACAGAGATGATAGAGGAATATGTTAAACAAATGTTATGAATGATTTAGAAATTAGAAAATCTCAGTAGAGTGTTGGAGTAACATTGGAGATAAGGAATCGCCTATGCAAGTGAGAAGAGGGATCGCTTCGAAAGGAATTGTTGAGGGCGCAATTCTTATAAACGTTTACAGAACCAGGAAATGCTCATGGCCATAACAGCCATGAACGCGTGAACTGAAAAATGTTAGGAAGATATTTGTGTGGTTTATATTATCATTTACACTAACGTTAGACAGGTCAAAGACATCGTGTCTACTGATTAACCAATAAAGTCGATGTAATTTCACTAGGGAATGTTCAAAGGGTAGCAGGTACCTATCCTATGTAGGTGTCGACCTTTGAACTCTTATTCCCAGTCTAGAGCGTCTAGGAACTCTCATTTCTCCACTCATGTGCGAGATTGTTGGTCGTGGCCCAGCCCCCTTGGGCCGCTCTGTTTCGGTTGGGCTGGCTTAACCCAAAACCGACCCAATTTTTGTTGTGAATGGCAAAATGAGGAATTGAGCAATTTTGCTTGCATTCCCTACTACCACATCGGCCAAATCTTGCAAAATTGGTAGGTAGATATTGTATTTTGCTTCATTTTAGTGTAACAACATGCTAGTAAAGAGGTTCTCTCGCGCGCCCAGGGGATGCAGATCGATCCAAAAAGCACTCCACGATTCGGGTCAACCCACATATGCGCCCACATAATTGTCGCTCCGAAAAAAATGTCTTGCGCGAGCCGGGATTTGCTAAAACCCACAATTTTTTATTTCGAACAGGCTCAATTTTTATTCTTACTGTTAGCATTTTTTTACTGTTGCGAAATTAATATTTCTGACTGTTGAAATATGACTATTGAAATTATTTTTCTGTTGTAAAAAAATAAAATCTATTAGTTTTATAAATTAATTAGGGTGAAATTAGTGCCCTAGTTAATTAGTTGTTGGTGAAAAAACCCTATAAATAGGGTAGGATGCATTTTCACCATTTGTACACAATCAACAAATCAAAAATACTCTAAACAATTGCTCTAGGTTTAGTCTAAATATGTGCTTTAAATTTTTGAGTCCGAATTTTTATGTCGAAATCCAAGTTCAGGTATTGTTCAGTTTGGTTAAGGGAAACACCGTGTTTGTTTCGCTTTAACGACACTGCTTTAATCTCGGGAGGTAATCGTCCCAATCTTTCTCTTACAGGAACCAATTATGGTAAGGGGCGAAATTGCTTTAAGAAGACTATCATTTTCGCGGGACTGAGTATTTTAAACGAAAATTATTTTCTAGGGACAATTTTGTCATTTAGTAATTTGCATGTTGTTATAATTTTTTATGCAATTTAAATCCAAAAATATTATTAAATTACAAATTTAATTCTCCTATATATAATTACTAACGACTGTCTTGTGACTCAATTTCTAATAGTGGAGAAAATGTGTTCAATTAAATTATGATAGTTGAACATTAGGTTAATTTTTTTTCAATTTGAAAATAAATTAGCATCATAATTCAAAGTTAAGTAAACAGATTATGCAGTTATCATAATTTTTAGGGTTCAATACCAAATAGCTACCCGAACTTTGGACGTTTTATAAATAGCTACCCGAACTTTGAATTTTAAAAAATGGCTACCTAAAGTTTGACATATGGGGGCAAATAGCTACCTCTGTTAAATTTTCCGTTAAATATGGACGGAAAATGACGTGGCAGCACATGATTGGTCCATAATTTTAAAAACTATATTATTTTTTTAAAAATACTAAAAAAATCAGAAACATTCTTGAAAAAATAATAGAAAAATAAGAGTTTTAAGTATAATATTTTTATTACAATTATGAAATAAAAATAAATGATTAGGTTTTTTTAATTTTGTTTCATATTTTTCAATACAAAAATTATATTACAAACTCTTATTTTTCCAATTAAATTTCCAGTTTGTAAGAATTTTTTCTGATTTTTTTAGTATTTTAAAAAAATATATATAGTTTTTAAAAGTATGGATCAATCATGTGCTAACACATCATTTTCCGCCCATATTTAACGGAGGTAGCGATTTGCCCCATGTGTCAAAGTTGAGGTAGCTATTTGCACCTTCATCCAAAATTTAGGTAGTCGTTATTGAAAATTCAAAGTTCGGATAGCTATTTGTAAAACGTATAAAGTTGGGTAGTTATTTGATATTTAACCCTAATTTTTAAACTTACTACAATAAGTGAAGGGCCCAAACAAATATACATCATTCAACTTCAAGACTCGTGAAGGGCCCCAAACAAATATACAATAAGTGAAGGCTTATTTCATCATCATCATCATCTGTCATTCAATGTGCAAAGAATTATAGAGAGAGAGAAAGAGGGAGCAAACTCATCTTCCAACCTGACCTGAGCAAACAAAACAAAGCTTTGAACAGATTCAGAAACCTCATTGGCGTCTGCGAGGTAAGCCTATCAACCTTTCCTGGGATTTTTGGACTAAATTTATGGTGGAAGGAAAAATTATGTAAGAAGGATAGTGAAGTTAACATTTCTTTCGTCCTTTCAAATCTAACATTTTCGGTACTCAGAGAGTTATCCTTAACGTGATATGTGAAAAATTAGTATTCAAAATTATGTTTGATTTTTAGATAGTTAACATTTACATGTTTATTGCATTAGCGTTTAAATGTAAATAATAAACATTTTTATTTTATTTTTACTGCTAGTAACAAAAAAAAAATGGTTACAAGATTGTAATAACAAAAATTAAATGTTAATAGAAACATATAACAAAAATATAAATGCAACAATATATAAATATTAGAAAGTTAATGGACTTGCAAATGTTTTGACATAAAATCGACATCAAACAACAAACTCAGTTCATTATTCATGATTCACCTCGTAGAGAGGTCTTTTTCAATTTATTTAAAGATATTATGAGCGTTTAGGAGCCCCAATCTGTTAGCATTATTAACTAACTTGAATTCTAGCAATTATGCCTTTTCTCTTAAAAATACTCGTCTTTTCTTTTCTTATATTTTTTTTACATATATAAAGTCCCATTGCTACCAACAAAATAAATACTAAGAACCTAAAAATTCAAACTAATTCTAAATACAAATTATCATTAGATGTGAGCAATTAAAAATGAATTAAATCAGCTAATGATACATATCATAATCGGTAATTTTAGAAATTAAAAAAAAAAAAAAAACATTTCTACAACTTTTAGGTTCAAATCACTATTCTTTTGCAGTTTGTTAAAATTGACAAAATGAGACTCTAAATAATATTGTATTATTTATACATGTCATTGAACAATTTGTTGCTTGAAATTTTATTTTAGAGGAGAACTTATGTAATAATAATTAATAAATTGTTACTTACGTGTGAATTTGATTTAAATTAATATATTAAAAGATAATTTTTAAAACTAATGTACATATATGATATAATTATAAGTCATTATTAAGTTTTTACATATATTTTCAAATGAAAAAATGTAAATTAAAGTGTTAAGTGTGTTTGAAAGAATTTGTTTTTTTTCAAAATATACCTCATTTCAAAACTAAATATACTAAAATATCATATTTTGAAAACTATTTATCAAAATATACCTATCCTCGAATATCATTCACAGGTAAGCATTAATTGAATTGTATACGTGAATTTCATTCGCGGGTAGAATTTAATTAAATTATACTCGTGAATTCCGAATTTATGTTAAATTCTACTTGTGATGCCATTCGCAGTTACGAGTTATTCAAATAAGTACTTTTGGTCTAGTGAAAGAGCTAATGCTCTAGTCGTTAGAGGTTCTGGAATGGAAAAAAATGTTGGAACTTTTTTTATAAGCAGTAGGAAACATTATATGATAAAAGCGACAACAAAGGTCGACCCCAAAATGCTACAACAAAAGGTCGAACCCAAGAGTTCTAACAGTTAGAACAATACATTCTTCTACTAAAGTAACGGTACTCAAATATATTTTTTTATTTAAATTATATTTAATACATTAACTACCCAAATAAAAATATATTTTTTTGTAAAATCGTATACCAACCAAAATTTAAATTTGTGACCATATCAATACAATATTTTATCACTATACTATTAATATCATATATTTCTTTTCACGTACCTAAATTATACTTCAAAAATATTATTTGGGTACCTTAAACCCTCTAATTTAGAAATAATATATTTCGGAATCATTATTTATACTTACAATTTAATTAGGAAAAAAATAATATTTCTAAAAAAATGTAAGTATAACCGACTTTAAAAAAATATTTCTAAATTAGAATATTTAAGGTATCCAACTAACATTTTTGAAGTATAATTTAGGTACTGGGTAAAACAAAGTATAATTTATGTACATAAAAAAAACATATAATATTAATACTGCAGTGATAAAATATTGTGTTGTTATAACATGATCACGAATTTAAAATTTTGACTAGAATACAGTTTTACAAAAAGAAAAAAAATGTTTTCATTTGTAGTTAATGTATTAAATATAATTTAAGTACACAAAAAAAAATTGTGCACCATTAGTTTAGTGGAAGAATGTACTGTTTAAGGTCTTCGACTTACTGCTTCTTAAAAAAAGGTTTCAATACAGTTTTGAACTTGTATCTTTGATTACTAGAGCATTAACTATTCCACTAGAACATAGGTACTTAGTTGTATATTAATTAGTACATGCGAATGACATTTGTTGGTAGGATTTAATAGACATTCTACTCGTGAATACCATTCGCATATAGGTATACTTTGCTAAATAGTTTTCAAAATATGATATTTTGGATTTACTTTTAAAACGGAGTATATTTTGGAAAAGAAAATCTCATTCAAAGAGTTGTGACTATTTGATTCAATATTGAGAATTAGAAAGTAAAGTATAGTAAAAAGAAATGTGTATAGTACTAAACTGATATAATTATATAGTACAATAAAAGGAAGTAAATAAATATATACATTATAATAATGTAATATTCGATAATAATGATGATTTTTTGCATCTTAGAGTTAAGAATTTTCGTTTATAACCCGTGGCACAATATTAGAAATTTTGGTCCAAACTTTGGACTCCAAAGTCTCTTAAACTATGTTTACCTTAAAAGGATTTATTACAACTTATGTTTACTTCAATTCTTTAAATCAATCACGTAAATGCGTATGTGTATAGAGTGTGTATGAGCTTTAGTATAGTTATAGATACATTTGTTTATTTTTATTTGCAATAACATTTTCTAATTTGTATACAAAAATTAAAAAGTTACATCTTGTTTTCAGTATTTTAATTTTTGAATTATTTATGTGAATAAACATATGAAGAGCTTTCTATTACGTGATATAGTATTATTCTGGTTTATGACTTATGTATGTTACTATAATAAATTTATCCAAATTAAGACACATAACTTCTTTATGTTATTACCTTTTTCAAAAAAAAATTACACAAGAGCAGGGGTTAGTAACTATTATAAGAAAGGTTATTTTTTAGTAAACGTTTTTATGCAACGGAAATAAACTATATATTATATAGGATAAAATACAATTTAGTTCCTAATATTTAGAGAATACAACTTAATGTTTGGTTTTGAATATTTCTTTGTCAAACCTTTTGGATAAATGTTCAGTTTCTTTATTCCGTCAAATTTTCCATCTGAATTTAACATGATATGTTTTGAAATTTTCAAAATAAAATAAAATGTTATAATTAAGTCATTCAGTATATATATATATATATGTATATGTATATATATTACGATATAGTTATGTGAGATTTGAGATTGAGACTCAAAATTAGGTTTAAACGGAACTAAGGGGGTTAGGATTTGGATCTTGACCCTGACTAATTCCCTCATGAGTGAAGAGTTTGGTCTATGTAAAGAACCAGACTCTACTCCACTTGATTGAGACTTAATCGAGTTTCAATCAAATTACGATTCAATTGTACCATATAGAAAACTTTTGAACGGTTTAATTGTGAATATTCTTAAAAGTATTTTGTTATATTTTTAACTTTCAAAATATATTTTATTAATTTAAATGAAAAATTAAACGGAGAGTGAAAACTCAAACATTAATGAAATAAATTCAAAATAACATTAATGGAATTCTAATGTGCTCAAACATGGAGGGCAAAGTTGCATTTTACTGCAGCATGTATATAAGGATTAAGAATAGTATATTTTGAGGCTTTGAGCTATCATCTTGGGAGAGCCATTATACTTCTGAATTGTTTCTATTTATTTGCTTTAAAAAGACTATTTTATTTTTATTTATTGTCACCCTAAGAATTTATTATTATTATTTTTTTAATTGTTAAAATATGTATTGTCCTTTTAAATTTATTGAATTATTTTAAAATTTACAACCTTTTATTCTTGGGAATCTGGCTGTATTTTCTTTTTAATTTTAGTTATTAATTTAGCTAATATATAGAACGTTAATAAAATAATATGTTTTTATAGCAATGTTACTTTATAACTGCATGGTTGTCAAGGTGTCATCTTGGGTCTAACTTATCGAAGTTTAAAGGACAAGTCAAAGGTGCTAACTTATAGTTGGTGTACTTGGCAAGAAAATGAAATAGGGATTTTTTCGGGAGTTTATGAAATTGTTTTAATGAGAAGAACTAATCTTATTTATAGAGTTTATGATACTCATTGTAATAACAAATACCAATAATTATATTACATTATGAAATATTTCGTTAGGAAATATTTTATTAATAATATTATCTTAATAGGACAAATGCGTAAAGTTATATAAAAACATGATAATAATATCCTAAGTATATTGTGCAATAATATGGAGAATGTTAAGAGAATATTTCTTAATATATTATATTAATAATTAAATTTCTTAATATATTATACTAACAGTCATATTTCTTAATATATTACTTCCTTCCTCACATTTAGCATTCACAAGTAAAATTGAATTTGTTTAATCATAAACCGGTCCGGGTCGAATCAAACCGGTCCGAGGGCTGGGCCACTACCAACCGTTATTACGTTGCTGTTGAAATTCAATTTATTTTCCTACAGATCGTGAGCGACCAAAATTTAAAATCCGACTGTTTACCGAGAATGGCTGCTGAAGCATCTGCCTTCCTTCTGAAAGAGAAATTTCAGAGTTTACGCGATGGTGTAGGAATTGTATTTCCCGGTTTAAAAGGCAAAGTCACAGACGTCATTGTCAAGCTAGAAAATCTCTCGCAGAGGTGTGATGATCTATCCCCTCAGGTACTGACCTCCATGCACGGTTTGGAAGATGCCATTGACGCATACCTTATAAGGAGAACGCGGCCAAGATGGAAACTAAAACATGGAGATCCGTCCATTACCAGCAATGCTTCTTCGTCTTCTTTCTTCACTAATTTCCTTGTGTTACCACCTTTGTGGAGCCAGATGCACTTGAGACAAGCTATCAACAAGTTCTTGAAAGAGGTCCGAAACGTGAAAACCCAAATTGATATTGTTGGTAATCCTCCTCCTAGTTATTGGTTTAGGGATCGAGCTCGATCAACATCGGACGGTGTCTTTCAGTTTCAAGACATGGGAGGGAAGGAAGATGTAGGCATGGGAAGGAAGGAAGATGTGGACAAACTGGTTTCCCATTTGATAAAGCCCGAAGATAGAGCCTTGAATGTGTTTCCACTTGTAGGCTCAAGAGTCCAAGGCAAAACGGAGGTGGTAAGGTGCGCATATAATAGCTCACAAGTTAAACGCCGTTTCCAGTTCCGAGCTTGGGTCTATCTCCACTCTCAATATTACGATTTTAGGCACATCCTCGTTGACCTGATACATCAAGGAACCACGTCCCGATCCACCCCCCTCGACCGCATGGAAGAAGAAGCTTTGCAGGACATGCTGTTCAAGATGTTGATGGGAAAAAGGTATTTGATTGTTTTTATCAATGTTTGCACCCGCGAGGCATGGACTGAACTGGTGGTTCCCTTGCCCGATTCCCGCAATGGCAGCAGAGTGGTGGTCACTACTCAGAATTCTGATTTGTCCAACTTTATTGATCCCTTCAAACCTCCAATGATGCTCAGCCAATTGAGTCGTGAAGCCAGCTGGCTACTACTGCTGAAACATGTAAACCCTAGCATCCACAACGATGAAACTCAACGATATGATCGTCTCAAGGAGATTTTGAGGCAAAAATGCAAGGGTATATGGATAGCGATTCGTCTACTCAGTGGAGTACTATACAACAAACAACTCAATGAATGGGAAGGAGTCATGAAGGATATTCCCGACATGCAGGATGAGACTCAGCTTGTCAAAAAAATGCTTGATCTTAGCTTCCGTGCGTTACACCCTATCTTGAAGGGCTGTCTGATGTATTTGATTCTTTTTCCGGAAGAACTTGAGATCCCAGTTCGGAGGTTGCTCCACTTATGGCTTGCAGAAGGTTTCTTAAATGCCCAAGAATCCCTACCCGAAGACGGTGCGGAGATGTGCTTGGAGGAGCTCATCAACAGAAAGTTGATTGATGTCACAAACTGGAAGCTAGACGGGAGACCTAAAACATGTCGTATGCCAGGACTCATTCGTGAGATACTACAGGATACGTTAGTTCAACCAAGCCTTTTTTATGTTTATCATGAATCAGGCTCACAAAATGGCGGTGTAATTGAACCTCAGAAATCCAGGAGATTTGCCGAACATTCAAGCCATGGTAGAAGCAGTAATGATCATGTGCTTGATCAAACCAACAAGCATCTTCATTCCTATCTATCTTTCAACACCCATATTAGGGGAACAGCCAACACGGGCATAGGTAATCATCCAAAAGCTAAGCTTCATATATATATATATATTTGGATGGGACGACCTTGCTAATCGTTGGGTAAGTTGGGTGTTTACACAAAGTTCATAAGACTAGTATGAGTTTCATTGGACACATTTCATGACGAACCTGTGTTGTGTAAACACCCAACCTACAAACCCACCCATAGTGTTCCTTGCACACTATTATGTTGTAATGTTAAGCTAGCTAGTTGTTTACCTAAGTTTATAGTTGTTTTGCTTTGTCATTATTTTAGACAAATAGTTAAGAAAGTAAAGTTACAAAACTTATGACAAATAGTTAAGAAAGTAGAGTTACAAATAGTTAAGAAAGTAGAGTTACAAATAGTTAAGAAAATAGAGTTACAAATAGTTAAGAAAGTAGAGTTACAATTATGACAAATAGTAGAGTTACAAAATTGTAAGACAAATAGTTATGTAGGTTATGGTTTTGGTTTAGTAATATAATGAAAAAAAATCAGAAAATGATGCAAGAAGTTGAGGCATCACAAAAAAGTTGTTCATTTGTTGTGTCTTCAAGTTTTTCAATTGCAATTGTGTGTGTGTGTTAGTGTGGTTGATATTTCAAGTAATTGTGGCAAGAAATCCAACAATTGGTATCAAAGCAAGGTTGGAAGAAGATGGCCGATCAAGAAGGAAGAAACACAACCATGAAACTGACGACGAGAACTTCCATCCCGGTCCAATATCCCATGTTAAGTGAAACGAATTACGGCATATGGGCTGTCAAGATGAAGATAATCTTGCATTCACTAGGGGTATGGTCAATGATCGAAGGTGAAGACACGAGCGAAGACAAGGATCAAGGCGCCATGGTAGCCATTTTCCAAGCCGTGCCGGACGACGTGATGATGGCGATCGCGGAGAAGGAGACGGCCAAGGAAGCTTAGGACGCATTAAGGGAGATACGGGTTGGCGAGGATCGTGTCAAGAAGGCTCGTGTACAAGTATTGAAACGGCAATTGAACAACTTACGAATGGAGGATTCGGAGACGATCAATGAGTTTTCCATGAAGCTCACTACGTTGGTGGGCGAAATTCGTTCTCTAGGCACGAAGCTTGACGACGGTGAGGTTGTTGAGAAGTTGTTTAGTGCAGTCCCGGACAGATTTCTCCACATTATCGGAACGATTGAACAGTTTGGAGATATTGAGAACATGTCGATTTCGGAGGCGATCGGTCGTCTTCGATCTTTTGAGGAAGGACTCAAAGGCCGAATGCATTCAAAGGATAGTGGAGATCAGTTGCTCCTTACCCAAGCCGAATGGGAGACAAGGTGTGCGAAGAACAAGTTGCATGAAGGTACGAGTAGTAACGGAAGAGGAGGATTTCACGGGAAAGGACGTGATCGTGGAAATGGCGGAGGTCGAGGAAATGGTGACCGAAAGCCACGTACCTTCGACAAGTCCAAGGTTAAGTGTTACAACTGTAATGAGTATGGTCATTTTTCCAAGGAATGCCCTAAGCCAGACCGAAGAGAAAGGGCAAACCTGGTTGAAGTGGAAGTTGATGATGAACCGGCACTGTTGATGGCTGAAGTGTGTGTCCTCAATCACACAAATGAAGACAAGATGTTACTCCACGAAGACAAGGTAGTGCCGAAGGTTTGACAGCACTCCGGAGAAGGCTTGGTATTTGGATACCGGCGCGAGTAATCACATGACTGGTTGCATCAATCATTTTGGTGAAATTGATACAACCGTTAAAGGATCCGTCAAGTTTGGGGATGGATCGGCTGTGGATATTCAAGGGAAATGTTCGGTTCTACTTGAGTGCCTCACGGGTGAGCATCGTGTGCTCACTAATGTGTACTATATACCGAGTTTGAATAACAATATCATTAGCCTTGGTCAGTTGGATGAGAACGGGTGCAAGGTCGAGATTGATGGTGGAGTTATGTCTATTGTGGATCGATCGAAACGACTACTAATGAAAGTGGGTAGGTCAGGAAATCGGTTATATGTGTTTAACATAGCACAAACTTTACATGAATGTCTTCTAACAAGAAGTAAGGATGAAGAAGATGAATTAGGGGAAGAAGATGACAATCTGGGTGATATGTGGAAAGAGATGGATCTAGCCATTGAGGATTCAAAGGATGTTGTTGAAGATTCTCCTGGCGAGGATTGTAGCGAAGACGGGGATGAGGTGAAGAGGCTTTGCTTAGCCTTCGAACAGCAGAAACTCAGAGGAGCTACTGATGAGATCATGTCTGAGGATATAGATCAGGTATGTAGTGATGTGGAGATGGACAAGCTAGTAGGCAGGATTGATATTAAGCAAGGAGTTTGGTTAGCTCGACTTCTAGCGGATATGATGCGGTCCAAAATGAAGAAAGTGATCCTAAAGATCGATAATCAATCGACAATTGCGTTGAGTAAGAATTTGGTTTATCATGATAGGATTAAGCATATTGACACCCGATTTCATTTCATTAGAGATTGTGTGGAGTCGGGAATGATTGAAGTTCAGCACGTTTGTACGGAAGAACAACGTGTCGATATATTGACGAAGTCACTAGCTGGATTAAAATTCTTGGAGATGCGAGAGAAAGCTGGTGCACGGATCGTGTAAGACAACAAGCTTAAGGAGGAGATTGTTGTAATATTAAGCTAGTTGTTTACCTAAGTTTTTAGTTGTTTTGCTTTGTCATTATTTTAGACAAATAGTTAAGAAAGTAGAGTTACAAAACTTATGACAAATAGTTAAGAAAGTAGAGTTACAAATAGTTAAGAAAATAGAGATACAAATAGTTAAGAAAGTAGAGTTACAATTATGACAAATAGTACAGTTACAAAATTGTAAGACAAATAGTTATGTAAGTTATGGTTTTGGTTTAGTAATATAATGAAAAAAAATCAGAAAATGATGCAAGAAGTTGAGGCATCACAAAAAAGTTGTTCATTTGTTGTGTCTTCAAGTTTTTCAATTGCAAATTGTGTGTGTGTTAGTGTGGTTGATATTCCAATTGTGGCAAGAAATCCAACAATAGAAATCCAACATATTATATATTATTGTATTCATTCATTCTAATGCATGCCGTACGTACTGTTGTTAACAGGTAACTTCCTTAAAGTGTTGATACGTAAGACGGGTTTTGCTTTACTCAGGGTCCTCGATCTTGAGGGTGTTTACAAGCCCCAACTGCCTGACACCATAGGAACACTTCTGCTTCTAAAATTCGTGGGCCTTCGATTGACGGTACTCGACTCCATCCCAGAGTCTATCTGCAATTTGCCATTGCTTGAGATCCTTGACTTGAAGCACACTAACGTGAGCATTATACCTAGTTCTATTTGGAAATCCAAGAGCCTCCGACATTTATATTTGAATGAATTTCGTCTGGATGGATCTATTGGTAAGACATCTGCAGGATCTTTGGCCAACTTTCAGACAATAAGAGGCATGTATATTGTTGATGAAAGGGTTGTTTCTAGTGTCCTAGAAAGGTTTGACAATCTCAGAAATGTCGGAATCACATGCCGCAATGACTCGATTCTTAAAGTTACCGAGTGGATATCACAACTCGCTCATCTCCAAACTCTGAAACTCAGATCCTTGGATCGACTTGGCAAACCAGCCAATCTTCCAACCGGACAACTCAAGCTTAAAGAGAAAAAAATCAGCAATTTGTATCTTCTTGGAAAGTTAGAGAGGCCAATCGACCTTGGCGAATCTCTTCCAATGTGCCTCAGGAAACTTACTTTATCATCGTTTGAGATAAATGATGAGTCTGCGATGTCAGTTTTAGGAGACCTGCCTGAGCTCGTAATCCTTAGGCTCTTGGCTAATTCCTACAAATGTTCTCGCATGAGTTTCTCCACTGGAAGATTCCCCAAACTCCGTGGTCTGAAACTTTGGATGCTTCCTGAACTTGAGGTATGGAAGGTGGAAAAGGGATCAATGCCCTGCCTGGAGGAACTGGAATTCAGGAAATGCAATAAAGTAAAGACTATTGATGGGTTGGAGCATTTAACGCGTCTGGACGAGCTTGTCTTGACCAACATGCCTACAAATTTGACAGAAAATATCAAGGAAAATTGTAGAGGAAGTAACGTATATATTCAGGAAAATACTTGGAAGTTTTCATACTATCAAGTGAGTTGTACTTTCCTAGTTTCGGTTTATAATGAATGATACTCTGGAAAATACACTTACAGTCCTCGCTTGTTCTTTCTTCAGGATGAAACCACCGATCACAATTCAGGTATGGATAATAAGTTTAGTGTCTACATTATTTGCATCTTTACTAATTCTTACTAGCTATAACATTTTGCAGGATCCACCACACCACATTAATATTAGAGGGATTGGTTGTTACTAGAAATCGCACTTCTCTTGGAGGAGAGGTGATATTGTGTAAGATGATGAAGTCATTACGTACTTCATCTCCGGACGGATATGAAGGTAGTTTGAGGATTTGCTTTTCGCACGACTTTCTGGAAAGAGAGGGGACTGTGAACAATATTAAGCGCACAAAAATAAACAGTTGTAAGATAAAATTCACTAAGAATGAAATGGACTATTGACGTAATCTGTAATCTACGCTTGAGTTAACCTGTCGTCTACTCTGAAGTTTATAGCACTGCAGTTATTGATATTTGAGCAGACGTGAATCTCTCTTACACTTGATCAAAAAAAAAATCTCTCTTACACTAGTTTTTTATGTCTCTGAGATGAAGTCGTCTGATCGTTCCCTTGGAGACCTCGATTTGGTCTATCAAATCCTACCTTGGCAGCAACTTTTGAGGCGATTATTTGGAGAAGACCATATAACGAGGCATCGGCTTCTTTCTCTCTTATCGTCGCCTTGAAAGACAAATACTTCCAGTTTTCTCGTTTGGATGACCATGACCGTTGAATCACGTTTACCGGTAGAGTCTTCTCCGGTGTTTTCCGACTTGATTCTATGCCGCTCCGTTAACCTGCATAGAAGGAAAGCCCGGGTGTTCCCGTTCTTTCCCCTCCGAAGATCAAGTTAGTCGAGAGTTTGTTTGTAGAATAAGTATGTAGCTCAAGTATGTAATATTTCACTTAACCTGTTATGTAGATGGGTGAGGTTTTTTATAGCCCTCCACTCTAACCTGACTATGGTTTGGCTTTAACCCTGGTCATCCCTCGAATCCTGGGGCGCCGGGCGCATTGTGTATGGTGCCCTGAACATAGGGTCCTTGTTTCCCGGACCCTTGTCCCGCATTACTGTTCCCTACTACCTTTTATCCGATATAGAGCTTTGTGCTGGCCACGGAGGCAAGGGAAAGTTAGGCCAGGCGCGCCTTATAGACCTACCTAGGGCGCGCTCCATTTACTCGGGTCGGTCGATTTTACTAAAGGTATGCAGATTAATTCCCAACAATGATTTCAGTGTCACTTTTTAGCATTTGGTAATCATCAACGTTGCAACCCTTTACCTTAAGGTAGCGAGACCACCGATCAAGGCATTACAAGAATCTGTATCAACAACCACGAAATTAATTTGTTGTCATAAGGAGTGTGTTGGTAAAACGGTGTATCAGTTTCAACAGTTTAATACGTCCCCGTAGACACATGTTAGTGTCAACACATTTGTCGTAGCACAAACAATCTTTTAGTATTGGCTTTTGCCATCGCAATATGTCTGTGCCGACCAAATCCATGTGTCAAAAACTCAACCGAGGTTAATATTGATATTCAGTCACGCAAGATGTTAGCATTGCAAATACGCAGGTTTACTTTCAAAATTAGTTGATGTAATAAAGAGGTAAACAATATCGACATAACTTCATTGGTAATATATGTGTCGCTGTTGCTAAACGGTATACCCGCAATTATAACAGAACATACTTTTTTTTTCCAGTAATCCCAAGCATATTTCAGAATCTTCCCTGTGTAGAGCAGAGCCTTCGTCGGTCCATCAACTACCATATCCAACAACGGATTCCCTTGCATATCGACTCCCAAGACGCAACCACATTGCTCGCAGACATTCCAGTAGAGTCCCAGTTGCCCATCGATCGTTCATCTGTTTGCTGTTGTATCCCGCGACAAGCATTTCTCCTCAGGTACGCTGGTATGAGCAGTCGAATGTTGCTTCTTCTATTTGCGAATTGAATTGTCATGAGCTTAATTGTGTGATGTAGCCAACGGTTCCAATGGACAACTCACCCGAAAGAGTTGTACTGTTGAGTCTAACAACCGATTAACGTACAAGATAGCTGCAACTCGTTTGGTTCCAACAGACAACTCGATCGAAGGAGTTCTACTCTTGCATATAACAACCAATTAACTAGAAAGCTAGCTGCAGCTCGCACGGTTCCAACGGACAACTCGATCGAAGGAGTTCTACTGTTAAGTCTAACAACCGATTAACTTACAAGAAACTGAATTACTCATATTCTTGGAGTTCTCTGTCACATATTTGTGTTAGTGTCCCGAAATTATGCATATCTAATTGAGAAAACTTGTCTCTCTGATTTCGTTTGGTTCCATCCACACATAAACGAAAATGAATATTTGAACTGTTACAAATGGTCTGGATAACTGTCAATAACTGATTTTGCAACTTCATGTACCGTATGTTTCAGAAGTTATTTGATTAACTAAACTGATGTGTTGTCTTTTTAATCTCAAGCCAACTTTTTATTGGGTTGATATTTCTTTGCAGAAATAGAAGTGCGATGGATAAGAGTTGGATGACCAAACCTCGGCAAAGTGGGGAATATAAGGAAGGGGTCGCTTCGTTTCTAGACTTTGCCTAGTCTCGTTCAAGTTGGGATGGTAAGATTTACTGTCCTTGCAATAACTGTGTTGGTGTTTTCTTACTGGGAAGAACTACTGTTAAGTTCCATCTTGAAAAATGGGGAATATTGCCAACTTACACTACATGGGTGGATCATGGGGAGGAATTCGAAGATGTTATCTCTAATGGTAGGAATTCATCCTCTCGTGAGGAAATGGGGGGATATGGTACATGATGGGTTCGGTGGTATGAGAGTGGACGAAGGTGAGGAACCAAATGCAGATGCTAGGACATTTTATAAGCTATTAGAAGATTGTGAAAAGAGCTTATATCCAGGTTGTGTCTCCTACACCAAGATGTCTTTTTTAGTTGAATTGTTGCATATAAAGGCACTGTACAAGGTTTCTAACAAGTTCGCTGATGAGCTACTTCGCATGCTAAGTAAAGTATTGCCACAAGGGAATACAGTCCCTAAGTCCTACTACGAAGCAAATAAATTTATAGGAGAGTTAGGGTTGGACTACCAAAAGATGCATGCTTGTGTAAATGACTGTATACTATTTAGAAAAGAGTACGCCAATTTGGATGTGTGTCCAACGTGTGGGGATTCAAGATGGATTAAACCTCAACACAACACTGGAGGACTGGATATACCAGAGCAATCGAAGCGACAAATAGGGAGGCTATTTGGACTACCCAAAGATGCATGCTTGTGTAAATGACTGTATACTATTTAGAAAAGAGTACGCCAATTTGGATGTGTGTCCAACGTGTGGGGAGTCAAGACGGATTAAACCTCGACACAACACTGGAGGACTGGATATACCAGAGCAATCGAAGCGACAAAGAGGGAAGCTACCAGTCAAAGTACTTCGATATTTTCCACTAACTTCAAGGCTATCAATGTTGATTCCTGGACCAAAGGCTCCAGTAAATGACATAGACGTGTATCTGCAACCGTTGATCAAAAAGCTGAATGAGTTATGGTTGAATGGTGTGCTCACATATGATGCAGACATGAAAGAAAACTTACAAATGCGCGCAGCCATACTTTGGACCATTAATGATCTTCCTGCTTATGCGAACTTGTCCGGTTGGGCTACTTACGGTAATTTGACATGTCCTATCTGTCAAATGGACACCCATTATTGTCGATTGAAGAATGGGAGGAAATTTTCTTTTATGGGACACAGACAATTCCTCCCCACCGATCACCCATGTTGAAGAAACAAAAGTTTGTTCGATGGGAAACAAGAGTTACGGATGGCCCCACAAAGATTATCGGGGGAGGAAGTGTTTCATGTGCTAGAGAATCTTGATCCAGTCATGTTCGGTAAGACTCAACCGCCCATTCAGGTTGGAATAGACTCAACTGCTGGAAATTGGAAGAAAAAAAGAGAGCATATTCTACCAATTACCTTATTGGAAGCACCTCTTAATCCCTCACAATTTGGATGTGATGCACATTGAGAAAAACGTGTGTGGTAACCTCATTGGGATGTTATTAGGTGTTGCCGGTAAAAGCAATGACAACCTTAATGCTCGACTAGACTTACAGGTCTTAGGCATAAGAACGAGCTTGCATCCAGTCCGTAGAGGAACAAAACTGGTGTTACCACCCGCTTGCTTTTCCCTTTCAAAGGAGCAGAAGATTAAACTCTGTGAGTTCCTTAAGAACTTGAGACTTCCGAGCGATTATTCATCCAACAATTCACGTTGTGTTAAAGTGAAAGACAAAAAATTGATTGGGTTGAAAAGTCATGACTACCATGTTCTCATGCAACGTATCCTATCTATGGCTATTAAAGGATTACTCCCCAAACATGTATGCAAAGCTGTGATAGACATGACTAACACATTCAGGATTCTATGCTCTAAGGAGTTGCACATGTCGGATCTGTTGAAGGTGGAGTCGCAATTACCCATGACAATGTGCAATCTAGAAAGAATCTTCCCACCAAGTTTCTTCAATATTACAGTCCATCTTATCACTCATCTAGCAGAGGAAGAAAAACTAGTTGGGCCAGTGCAATATCGTTGGATGTATTCAATCGAAAGGTAAGTTTCAACACTCATTTATGAAGTATACCTTTGACAGAGGAGGTGTCTCACTAATAACATGTTCTTATCGTAGTAATGGGGATAATGAAGCCTTTTGTGTGTAATCGTAGTCGTCTGGAAGGGTCAATAGCGGAGGGTTATATTGCTCTAGAGTGTTTGACATTTTGTTCTAGATATCTCCATGACATTGAGACCAAATTTACACGACATGAGTCAATTATAGTAACTGAGGTAACTCCAAGGACGGCAGGTGGCTTATCAATCTTCCAGCCGGTAGGAGCTCCAATAGGTCGTGCAATAGTCCGTGAACTGTCAAACACAGAATGGGAGTAGTGTCACTTGTACGTGCTTAATCAGTCTGAAGAAGTGAAGTCATTCATCGAGTATTGCATTCACCTTTATTGTGATGTCTATTCTTAAACTTTTAACTGCATTACATCTAACACTTCGATTGGTTGTCTTGTCCATGTACGTAGTGAACACAAGAGCCAACTACTAGGAGCACGGGTGAGTAGGCGGAACATCGATGTTATGCATAACAGAACATTCATACAATGGTTGGAGGGCAGGGTGTGACACTCTGACACAATTAGGAATATCCATGTGTGACTTTTAATGACGGTGGAATTATTTGCATTATCAGGTTAGTCGAATAGTTGGATCGGCTGAGGATGACAGAGGTCGTCAACTAAAGGCCTTGGCACGAGGATCGTTATATGGAGCTAAGACATATAATGGTTATAAAGCAAATGGGTTCATCTTCCACACCAAAGATCGGTCTCTAATGAGGAGTTTTGACAACATCGGTGTCTTGTGCAAAGATGACACAACGTGCTATGCAAGTACCTCCGATAACATCCCCATTGAAGGTGAAATTGATTATTACGGAGTGTTGAGGGAGGTGGTTGAGCTGCAGTACCTTGGTCGCCTATAGGTTGTGTTGTTCAAATGCGATTGGTACAACGTACTTTCATCCTTCAATGGGATGAAAGTTGCTGAGTATGGATTTGTGTGTGTCAATACCAAAAAATATTTATCGACAGATGAGGCATTCGTACTTGCAGCTCAGGCCACACAAGTTTTCTACTTACCTGAGAATATTAACCCTGGTTGGAGCACTGTGTTGAGGGCAGAGTCCAAAAAAGGATTTGTGCTTGGGGGTCAAATGAGTGGGGAGTCAGTGGAGCCGTATCAGGAAACATAATCACTGGTTGTTGATGTACCGAATGTAGTTCCTGTCGATGATGTGGTTGATTGGTGTAGAAATGACATTGAGGCTCTCGAAATTTCTGTTGAGGATGCCATGCCGGAAATGACCACACAAGCCCTGCCATAAGCAACTAAAGGCCTTGAAGAATTAGAAGTTCTGGAGCCAGAGGAGGAGGATATTCCTGATGATGGAACAGACAGTGACACAGATACAGAATTTGAGGACGATTTGTTCGATGACGAGGACGGACTTGAGGGAACAATGGATGAGGATGAGGATGACGATGATAATCCATCGTAAGTTGGTGTTCAATAGAAGAGTGTTTGTATGTTTCTTAAGGTAATTGTTCAATAGAAGAGTGTTCAATAAGGAGGATTTTCATTCTGTCATTGTTTGCTTTGTCCGAATTGTTTGCTTTGTTCAATAGTGAGTTGGTTTTCTTGACCGACTTGTTTTCTTTGTCTGAATTAAGATGATTTTATTGAAATTTGTTTGGAATATCGAAATTAATTCATTCATACATTGAGGTGTGCTGCACTTGGAAAGTATAGTGTGTTGCTATTTGTACCATGTAATGTGCTGCAAATACTGTAAGTTGTTGTGTGTTGTTGTGTGTTGTTGTGTGTTGTTGTGTGTTTGCTGCTGTGTAAGTTGCTGTGTGATGCTGGACCCATCCTACTGTGTAAGATGCTGTGTCTGGTATAGTTGGAATCAGTGGCCGACAATCTCATGTCCAAACGTGTAGCCAAATGCATCTCCTGTTGCAGATCATCAAGTGACGAATCTGTATCCTGCTTCAAAACTACAGTAACGTATCTGTATCTACTTTGATCCCAAAAGACAAAGTTGCTGCAGGTTCAAGCTTTTATGTCAAACCAGAGAGACGTGATAAAAGAATGAGAAACATATACTTCAAAAAATGAAAATAAGATACATATACTTTGAAGGATCAGCTTTCGCAAGGTGTATTTCAACTTTTGTTAAAAATACAGTGTATTTCAACTTTTGCACTTCTCAGGTATGATCTGTTTTTAACAACTGTTGTATTTCAACAACATAGAATCATGCAAAAACATACCTTCCCCAAGGTGAAATAAAAGATGCAAATAGGATATTCCAACATGTTTAAAAAAACAATCATTGAAGAGATGCAATCCAAAGTTCAGAATCTGCATATTCTACATGAAACTGTGTTGCATCTGTACAAGAAACATACTATTTGTTCACCAAATTCAACAGTGATACAGTTTGCAGACACACGCTTAGCAAAAATTGTCACGACCACTTTTTCAGGCCACTGATAGAACTCTGCCATATGCATTTCAAATCACAGAAAGACATTATTCTGCTCCGGTCTATTCTTTCCTTTGTCAGATTCTCTGAGTTCCAAAGGCATTGCTGTCTTTAGAGAAGATGAATTTATGTCTTTTTGAAAAAGAGAGCTTGTTGAATGCAGTGAAGGCCCAAAGGCACGTATGCTTGCCACTTATGACAAAAAAATGGACACAAAAGGGTCTGCTAACACCAATTACGCAGTAGAAGCAACGATTCTGTTTTTTCATGCACTGGATTTGAAGACTAACCTCACTGTGGCTGATTGTGCAACAAAGCTGAAGTTGGAACGAAGCTGCAAATGGAAGTTGCACTGGAAGCATGCACTGGAAGCATGCAATGGAAGCTGCTTACGAAAGCTGCATTTGCAACAAAGCTGCACTCGACCAAGTCAAGAACTGCAGTAGCTATGTGTCGAGTTGTATGTAGAGGTCGGTCTGCTTTTTGACACATGGTAACACTTTGACACATAGTAACACTATGACAAATAGTGGTAACACTTTGACACATAGTTACACCATGACACATGGTAACAGTTTGACACATCAATGAATTTAACACATTTGAAAGTTGTATTTCAAACATAAAATGAATATTATTTAAATTGCATACATAAGGATACATATGTATTGATTTTAAACATGATTTAGAAATATTGTTCTATAAGATAAGTATATACAAATTTATAAACATTAATCTGAAATTTATACAAATTATGTCATTATTTAATATAAAGAATAAGTATATTTTTCATCAAAGTAAGTAAAATTTGTATAAGTTGATATTAAATTTGTATAAACTTGTATGCATTTGTATACATTTGTATAAAGTATAATATTATAATGAATAACACTAGAACACTTTGACACATCAATGAATATAACACATAAGAAAGTTGTATTTCAAACATAAAATGAATATGATTTAAATTGCATACATAAGGATAATTAGGTCTTGATTTTAAACATGATTTAGAAATATTGTGCTATAAGATAAGTATATAAAAATTATAAAAAATTAAGATAAAATTTATACAAATTATCTTATAATTATACATCTTATGAACACATTTGGAACGGGTCGTTAATACATGGGCCACTTTCCTTCAATTCATCATACCAGGGCAATTTGTGTTACCGGGCCAATTTCTATCTGTCTGGCCTCATAGGAACAGCTGCTACGGATGAGGACGAAACTGAAGCGTTACCTGGGTTCAAACAACTATGACGCCTCGGTACCTACACGACGTAGTAGGCTTCATCATCAAGGAGTTATTTGATGGATCAGTCTTGTCACTTGGTCTTCTCTTCTTCTTCCCGCGCCTAATTTTCACAGTCATTTGGTTCTTCTTCTTCACACTCTGCAAGTTTTCCCTCCAACCAGTGCTCCAGGACGATATTCTCTCATCGACAAACACAGCCTTGTCGGTGTGCGTTCGCCCTCAGCAAGGTATGGTTCTAACTTCCTGTAGGATGATTTTGTTCTCGGAGGTGCAAGGTATGGTTCAGCAAATCCTTTGTTCCTTACTTCTATATAAACCTTCTTACCCCTTCCTTATTTCATTTCTTAATAATTTCCTCTATCTAGATTTCCCTTTGTCTCTTTCCCCTTCTAACACTAGCTTTTCAAGATTGTTCGTTGTTTTTCTCTCATTCGAGCTCTAACTGGACGCCACCTTTCACTCATGGATAGCGAACACTCAAGTGAATAAGCTATTTTTCTTCCTCCCCCGCTTAAAGACTCTAAACCTAACATTTTATCCCCTAAATGTCCGTAAAGGTTGTAACCACTACGAAGATTAGCAACACTCATTGTCCCAGATACCTTCTTCCCTTGAATGTAGAGGGTGGTGCCCTTTCGTGTATTTGTTTACCTCTTAATGGCTAAAAGTCGATGTCGGTCTTTGCTTCCCATACAGTTCAAACCTCGTCGACTTGTGTAGATATCTAAGGGTGTCACCCAACCAACTCATCATGAATACTCTGCGTATGTGGGTGGGGTTAAAATACAATGCTATCTTCGTGTCTGACCATATTCTTTAAACATTTTCCGATGTTTCTATCGCTTTCATGTAAATACTTTTAATTTCAAACTTTTCCAAACCTGATTTCCTAATTTTAAAGATTGGAGTTGGGACCATAAACGCCCTTTGGTGAATGGTTTCAAAATCACCAACTCAAATTATAAGAAACAATATTTTTTCTTAAAGGGAACATTCACCTGGTGTTTAGGGGCATCGCCCAGGGACCTCACCCCTTCTTTTGAGGAATTATTTAATAAGGATATGGGTGCGTTGAACTTGATCCACCTGGATCATTCCAAAGGCTTCGTCGCTTACTGTTCAAAATCTTGGCTTGTTTCTACCGGGATTAGAATAGCGTTGCCTCATTTTCCACTATCTTGGGTATTATATCTTTCCTAACTCCTCTATTTTCTTCCATTTTTTTTTGTAGGTTTTGACTTATTTGATAAGCCTGCTATGGCTCAAGGAAAAATTGGCGTCACCTCTGGGAAGGGTTCCTTCCAAGAAGAGAAAAAGACATCAATGCTCCAAGAAGGATCAAACTGCAAAGTCTCTTGACCCTTTGAGTGTGTCATCACGTCAGCTAATTCCCTTTGCTAATGTTGTTGTCATCGCTTATAAAAGTGTAATCCCTTATAATATATATTTTGATAACACACCCGAATGTAACTGTATGCACATCCTTTGGATCAAGCGTTGTGGACTCCATTGTGACAGAGAACATGCTAAATTTGAATTAACTTGAAGATGTTTGGACATACAACTAGTAGAAATCAACGAAGACTCGCCCCTTGACGACGCTCCCTTAGAGTCCTCCCACCAATGAGTGTTCTTTGACGCCCCTTGGCATCAACTTCCCCAAAATCTTTGAAGAGTATCGAGGACCTCGCTTCAGTATGCGACACCATTGTTATGAGGAGGTGCAGGCGTCACGATGCCACCAACCCTGCGAACCGTGGTGTCACCTAAGTAAGGCCCATATTATGGAATCCAACTCCTTATCTTCTGAGGATTTGGGGTTGCATTTGCTAGCGGGGATGGTCCCACCTGCAGACAGGGCGATGCTTCAATTTGATCACTCCTCTGTGAAAGGATTAATGCGACGCCATTATGGCATCATCCATGTAAGTTATACTTGCATACTTGTTTAATAATAATATTATTCGGTTAAATATGACATTGCCCCTTAAAGTTACGCCGATTTTAAGATTCCCCCTTAAAGTTTAAAATTTTAAATTTTAGTCCTAATGTTTGTGCCATATGAAAAATTCCCCCTTGCCGTGAGTTGGCCATTTATTCCTAACAGATTCTTCGTCATGTGTGTGACACGTGATGTCGCAGTGACAAAATTGACCTTTATCTTCATCCTATGCACATGAAAGCACGCTATTTGGATGTATTTTGGCTTGTGCCACTCTTATTACTCATCTTATTCATTTTCCCTTCAGCGATCACAATTGAACAAAAACACTGACGGGATCAATTACATTTCCCTTCAGCGGCGCCAATCCCAACTGCCATGTAGCCAGTAAGGTGGCAATTGCAATCTCGGTGGGGATCGTTACTGTTGGGATGATGTCGTCTCTCGCTTTCTTCTTGTACAGACATCGGATGAGACATCTATTCGAGACGCAGAAACTAGTCGGATGAGGTGGGGGTGGAGGGAATTCCGACAAGCTCGATCATCATGAATCGAGACTACCACCTCTGTCTCCGCCCAATTTCCGATACATCAGCACCATAGAACCCTCCTCCAATTCCAATGCAATTGGGTCTTCATACCACAAGTTGAATTCTTCTGTCAAGAGATCCGAACGGTACCATCCGAGCCCTGAACTGCAGTCGTTGTCGCCTCTCCCTAGACCACCTCCTCAGACAGTAGTGAATTGTAAAGAACTAAAATATTTCGTTCTATATGTATTGTGGGAACGTATTGAGGATCACGGACGGAAAGGTGGGGCTTCTATTTGAAGGCGGCAATTGGGACCGACTCATCACATTCATGTTGGAGGAACCCGAGAGGAGAGAGAAGGGGCCTCCGATGAGGAACCCAAGGCCTGCTGTGTTCGAAGCTTCTTCTTGAGATGAATCCCTAATATCTGCAAAATTTTGAAATGTAGATGATGAAAATTAAGGGCAATTTTGTCACTAAGACATCACGTGCTACGCACCTGATGAAAAATTTGTCAAGAATAAACAATCAACTCATGGCAAGAGGAAATTTTTCATCTGGTCTAAACATTATGACTAAAATTTAAAATTTTAAACTTTAAGGGGGAATCTTAAAATCAACGAAAACTTTAGGGGCAATGTCGTATTTTACCCTATTATTATTATTAAGTTCGCATGACCTTAAGTACTTAGATGTATTATTGTGACGTAGGTCCTTCCCTCTTCCTTTCAACTAGGGGCAATGACCCTGGAGATATCACAAAAGTGCGTCGCACTAGAAGCCCAAGTCCAAGAGTTGATGAATAAAGTAGAAGATTAGTGACTCCATTCTAGTGCCCTAGAAGTTCAAGTGACCAGTTTGAATGCGTTGGGAAAGAGTATAGAAAAAAAGCGTCGCCAACCGACGCTAAGGCCAATGAGGCGATGGAAAACTAGAACTGTTTGAGGAGGCATTGCCTCAAGAGTTGAAGGATGTCGCCAAACTGGCCATTGAGGTTTTTTAACCTCTAAAGAATTTGGTAGCGTTGCAGAGGATTTTCTCAACGAAAAGATCATAGGTCTTTTCGAGAAATTTACTCGATAAATAAAAAAATGTGAACGCTTCTTTTGCCTTGGATCAACTTCCTGCCATGAAGGGTTATCTGGATTGTAGGGTAGCAAAAGAAAAGGCGGCACCGCCAACTTTCCCTAAGAGGATTCAAGCGTTGACCCTAAAGATGAGGGAAAATCTGATAAGGCAGAGGAGGATAAGGTCCTTCCCCTTGTAAGGCGTCGGCATGGGAAAGACCTCGCGAAATAGTTTAATCTATATAATTACTTACTCTTTATTTTCATAGCCAGTTTGTATATACATCGCTATATTTGTAATATAATAGGATTTTCCTTATTTTTGTTTTGGCGTTATCGTCATGTTGGTTACCACGTTTATGAATAAAATTTGTCAATTCCAGTGGATATAACTTACTTCTTAAATAGATTCAAGATCTCCAATGCGTTGATGTTATCTATTATTAGTGTTTACAATGTATTCGAATAATGAACTTTCAACATCTAAATCTATTTAAGATTTTTCTTGATTCCTCCAAGGGTCATAAGAGTGTCGCTTAATTGGGATAAAACTTTAAGTGTTAACCTCTGAACAAGAGTGTATTCTATTAAACATATAACCTTTTAAAATGTTTCACATTAAATGTATTTTAAGCTTCATTCCTTGCATTTCTTCAAGCACATAGGTGTTAGGGTATGGGCTGGAAACAACCTTATATGGTCCTTCCCATTTTGGGGATAACTTATTAGCTTTATCATGATGAGCGAAATCATTTGTTCGCCAAACCATGTCACACACCAAAAGCTAACAAGAGAGTACTCGACGATTGTAATAACGAGTCGTAGCGAAATGCATTTTCCCATGTGTTTCCTCAGACGCCCAACGCAATGACAGGTCTAACTCTAGGCGTTGCTCGGAGTCATTTGTGTTTTCACTGAAATATCTAACTCGATGCGATGCCACTGCAATTTCAATAGGTGCACCATTTCAGATACGTGGACCGGAGTAAAAGGTGTTTCTCCCACTGATTTCTTAAGGGTAGTTCTTACTAACCGAGTACATTTTCCAACTTGTCTGCCCATTTTCCTCTTAAGGCGTCGATCCTCTTTTTCAGGCCATCTAATACAATCTTATTTGTCTCTTCTGCTTGTCTATTTGTTTGAGCATGTCTGAAAAATGTGAAACGATGCTCAATATTGAGTTCCTCTAGAAACCACTTGACTTCTCACCTCACAAATTGTGGATCGTTATCACTGACTAGTATTCTTGGGATGCCATACTTGGATAGAATATGAGATTTCAAAACTTTTATGATCTAAAACTTCGTAATAGATGCTTGTGCCTTCGACTCTACCCATTTTGAGAAATAGTCTATGGTGACCATGATATATTTCCACTAACCTATTGATCTTGGCAAGCTCTCTCTACCAAGTTATTCCCACATTGTGCAAAAGGCCACGCGCCTGGTATTGACATTAATTATGTTTCTAGGTGTCCAATTGGCGGAGAATACGTTTGACAAGTCTCGAATGCTTATACCATGGTTTACGTATCCTTGTTCATTATCATCCAATGGTATCCTTGCCTCAAGTCTTTACTATTTATGGATTTAGCGCCCATGATAGGCGACGTAACCTCAATGTAATTCCCTTAAAATGCGCTTGATTTCAGGATAGGCGACTCATCTCAGATATGGTGTGGAGTATCCTTTCCTGTACAAAACCCCTTTTATGATAAGGTAATTTACGGTTAGCCGTTCAATTTTTATGCCTTCCACTTGATTTTCTCGTACTTCCCCCTTTTCAAGGAAATGATTTATGGGTGTCATCCAAGTGTCATATTTTTTAGTAGGTGTTGCTACTTATTCAAGGATGAAATTACCCTTCTTTTGATACACGTCTAGCAATGGTGGCTCCCCTAAGGCATACTTACTAAGGGCGTCAACCTCTTGGCTTTACCCTTGATCAACGCCTTGGCTTCAACCAAATATTTCTTCATTTGTTTCTCCCTTAGCTTTATATTCCCCCTTAACCTGGCTTCAACCAAATATTTCTTCATTTTTTTCATGATTAATGCTCCATATTTGACCTTATTATTCGTCGCCTCGAAGGTCGGGACTAGAGCATATCTCAACGGTTCACCATCATTACAGGAAATTAATACTAGCCCGCTCTTAAACCTTCTAAGGATGAGGATCCATCAGTGTATAGTTCCCATGTTTCATTAGTCTTTTCTTACTTTTCTTGTGATTCTAGAGGCGTTTCCTCTTGTCCTATGAATTCAGTTATAAAATCAACCGATGCTTGGCATTTTATAGTTGCACGAGGACCCAAGTTTATTCTAAATTAACTTAATTGAATCACCCATTTGATCATTCTTCCTGATGTATCCGATTTTTTCTAGGAAATGTTTTAACGGTTGATTAGTTAAAACTGTGATATCATGTGCATGAAAATATGGGCGGAGCTTCCTTGCTGAAATTATCAATGTAAAAAGATACTTCTCAACCTCGATATATTTCATTTCCACCGGAGTAAAGACCTTGCTTACAAAATATATTGGGGCTTGACTCTTGGTCTCTTATTTCACTAATACATAACTGACAACCATATGATTGATGTTCACATACAAAAATAGAGCGTCACAAGGGAGAGATTAGGTAGGGGTGGCAAGGATTTTAGGTGGTTTTTCAACAACTGAAAAGCCTCATCGCATTTTGGCATCCACTTAGAATAAAGGTAGTGACATTGTTTGTTAGCTCGGAACACTTAGAATAAAGGTAGTGACATTTCTCCCGATTTAGATAGAAACCTCCTCAGGGTAGCCAGTCACCCATTCAAGCGTTGAACTTCTTCATGACAAGTGGGAGATTTCATTTCTTTAATGGCTTGGAATTTTTCCGGATTAACCTCAATCTCTCTTTGACTCACCATGAAGCCTAAATGTTTTCATGAATTGACCCCAGAAGCACTACTTTGAAGGATTAAAGCGGATATTGTGAAGCTTCATCCTCGCAAAATCTTTCTCCGGGTCATGCTAATGGTCGACGCTCTTCTTTAATTTCACTAGCATATCATCGGCGTATGCATCCATCGTATCCCCAATCATGTTTGAAAGCAGTTTATTGATCATCCTTTGATAGGTGACGCCTGCATTGATGAGCCCCAAAGGAATTACTTAGTGATAAATATCACCATCTGTATAGAAAACTGTATTCCATGCATCCTTCTATATGTGGAAGAGGATAGCAGTCCTTAAGACAAGCCTTGTTCATATATCTAAATTCGACGCACATACACCGATTATTTGACTTATTCACCAAGACTGGGTTGACCACCCAAGTTTGAAACTTGATTTCTTTGAAAAAGTTGGCGTCGACCAGCTTATCCACTTCAACATGAATGAACAAGTTTTTCTCCTCGCCCATTGCTCTTTTCCTCTGCATAATAGGTTTGACCAATGAATAATTAATTAGCTTATGAGTGATGATTGAAGTGGTGATGTTGCGTCTCCATGCGAACAATTACTTAAATTTTTAAGGAGATTGGGGTCAATGTTTCAACTCGTTCCTTAGGAAGCGTCGCTCTTATCTTCATCATTTTTCTAGGCCCATTTATCACCGCTTCTACCAATTCATCCACCAGAGATGGGCGACAAATATATTCCCTCGAATATTCATCTGTTTGAATTCATAGAGTTTCCTTTTTATCACGACACCTAAGGGTGTTTACATAACTATACCTTAATGTAGGCTAATCATCCCTGACCTCGTCAATACCATGAGGAGTTGGAAATTTCATATTTTGGTTACATGTGAGAGACATAGTCTTATGCAGATTCAGAATAGCATTATAGGAATTAAGGGCATCGATCATTGTAAAATGTTCTCCATTCATAATGCCTTCCAACCCTCGCCAAAAACTATTGAAAGACGAATTGACCCTAGTGAGTAAGTTGTTTTTCTGCAAATCCCGATCAATGTGAAATCCACCTTTTTCAAGTCCATTTTTGTTTTTCCTATGGCTAGCAAGGCGTCGACAAAAAGTACGTCAGTTGATCTCCCAGAATCAACCAGTATCCTTTTCACGTCAAAGTCGTTGATTTCTACAGTAATGACCAGTGCATCATCATGGGGATGGGTAGCATGCTCTATATCCTCATCAGAAAAGGAAATTGCGACGCTTTCAGTAGGGCTGGATTTTTTCCAAGTGTCGCCTCCATCAAGATGTTAACATCATACACCTCCCTAACATCATTAGTTTCTCCTCCACAAGTGAAGCCGCTAATCATGTTTATTATGCCTTTCTTTTCACTAAGAACCAGGGGGTGGAGGAGGCAGATGGCTTCTTTCATTCCTTTCTAGGTTTCAACTCCTTTCTATTTTAATGGCTACAAAGTTCTTGAACTGCCCCTCTGAATTAACGACTCAATATCCTTCTTGAGGGTGTAGGAATCATTAGTGTGATGATCCTTAGGCCTGTCATGGCAACAATACATGTTCAAGGCTTTTGTCCATGCCCCTTGTCTTTCTTGGGCATCAGAGGCATCACCAGATGATTTCGCCCTATGTCTAAAAACAGAACTTATATTTCCCTGGTCAAGGGTATGAATAGTTGGTGACTTGAGTGACACCTATGATCCTCCTTCTTTGGGTGACGTTGCTCTGACCTCTTCCCTTCCAATACTTATCATTTTTATGGAGGTGGTGCCTCTTTTACATATCTATGTATTATGCATTCCTCCTGGTCCTTTTGACTGTTCCAAATCAATGTAGGCATTTACTCTCCCCGCTAACTCTTCCGGGTTGTGAACAAGCATAATCTTGTGGCTCTTTCACGACGACACCCCTTGGTCCCAATCATCTCATGAATGCTCTTACGACCTCCCCCTACTGAAATAACACGCTTAATTTTGTTGAAAGGGCTATAATACCATTGACTCAGTTTTTCCCTAACGGACGTCATCCAGAAAAGCCACATCCTTCAACAGCTGACGCTCACCCATATATTGTTGGATGAACTTAATTTTTAGATCAACCCAAGACCTAGTCGATGCCTTGGGAAGGCCACAAAACCAATATGAAGAGTTATCTGAAATCGTCGATGGAAACAAGAGTGCAAAGTAATTACCGTCGCTTGTTCTTCCCAAGAGTGAAGACTCATGCTTTCATGTCACGAGGAATAATTATTGACATTAACGTGAAAGGATGCGACTCATAGTCACGCAGAGTTCGCATTATCCTGCCTTTTTTTTTCTTTGAGCTTTCGATTTATTTGTTCTTCCACCTGACTCATAGTTAGCGTCAATGGTAGAGGGGATATCTTGCATTTGCGCGTATCTTGAGCCTCGAGGGGTTGTGCTAACGGAATGTGGTAGAGGCACATTATAATGCGACGACAAGTATGACACATTTTAGTGCGCACTGTGGTGTGATAGGTAATACTGTGAATCTGGAGGCGGTGCCACATATTGTGGTGTATGTTGGAGAGCTCTTTGATAGGGACTAGAGGTAGGAACTTCAGGTACAATTTGATGGATGCGACCCAAAGAGAGACAACATCTTCTATCAAGGAGCTCTTCCAAGGTATCGAGCGAGGCAGGAATGAAGGCAGACTCAAGGGGTAGAGCCTCATGAGCCTGTTGGTACCGTCCTTGGTGGCTTCGCTCGGATTCTCGTTCTTGATTGGAGAAACTCATGTATGGTTCTTGCTACTAATGTTCTTATTGGGGACATTCTTCTACTTGAATCCACAACGAACCTGCCACTTACTGTGGTTGGTTTGCTCGAGGCGATAGTGGATTTAACGGTGGTATTGGTACAGAATCACCGGAAAAGTGTTTTCACAACTGGTTATTTACCGGTTGTAGCTTGAGTTGTTATTGGTGCAATGGCTTATTGTCATGTTCCCACAAACGCCGCCAATGTTGGATCTTATGCAGCTCGGATCATCGAACCTGAATGCTGCTTTGGTGATCGATAGGGAAGGAAACATGCGTTTTGATCGATAGGGAAGGAAACATGCGTTTTTTCACGTTGTTTCCCCTCTATTGATAAAGCCAGTCAGAGTGTAAAAAGAGATTAATTGTAGTACGAAAAAATGTTGGTTACCCATATCATAAGAAGTGAGTGAGCATTTATAGTTCAGAGTTAACTCGGTCTTTAAGTATATTCAATACCATGGTTAGCCGTGTTTTGTTTGATTCCCTAATCAGGGTTTGTTCTAATCTAGATAGATGTCCAAAGTTGTTACAGTATTATTTAAGTCATCAAACTTCCTTATGTTTATCTCATGAACCTATAAAAAATTGACCCTAGGTGTCGCCCACGTGTTTGTAGGGTCGTCTCCCACATGGAGGAAAGGTCATCGCCCACGTGCCTTCGAGCTTATGACATTCCATCAGGTATGTTGTCATCATACTCATCTTAATTTTCATTTCCATCTCGGTTAAAACTGTCAAGATATTGTAGGTGTGAGGGGTGATAGATTGTAGACATTCCATAATAATTTGATTGGGAATTGTGGTTAGGCAATCCATAAAATTGCCTAATCGTTTTCCCCCTCAGCCACCCTTTTTTAGGGTTTAACAAAAAAATTGGTACTTTCCCCCTCAGTCGTGCCCTTTTACCGTTATAACGATGTCGCCATCCTTCGTGCCTTCACTGTGAGCTAGTTATCATCGCCTTTCTCAAATGAATCTAAGGTCCAAATTTGAAACCCTAATTTTTTATTTTTGGTGTTTTGTATTCAGATGAGTGTATTTAGATGTGATTAGTCATTATAAATCCATTTTGGTGTACAAATAATGAATCATGGTCAGAGTCGCTCATCCAGACGGTTAGGGATGGAGCCGATGGATCCATCATTGTTGTACAATCAACCTCACCATATGTCATAACAAACCGCTGCAGATATGTTAATTGTGATTATCATATTGTTAATAAGTATTAGTAAATAATTTATTAGAGAATAAAATTATACGTTTGTGCTAGTGTTCGTGCTCCAAGTAACGGTAAACCTGATATGTACATTCTAACCTGACCTGTCTGAAACTCGATGCGGGATTGATGTATGCCCTTACAGAGAGGTGATGCTCAGACACTCATATGTTTCACTTCTCTAGAGATGAAATGACTGTAATCCTAATGAATGTGCAAATGATCTTAAGTCTACTATAAACGGTCTGCCAATAACCGATGTTTATTAGGAGCCCCTTGGCAAAGGTGTATCTACATTGGACCTATGCCCTGAACTACTAGTAGTCGTCCCACAAAAGGGGAGGGGGAAGAGATAAGAGGCACAGATGTGCAAGTTAGTTGGCTAAAAATGATGTTTAAAAAGGAACTTGATAATCCGGATTAGGTCCCAACCAATGAAAAAGCAGACCAACAGAGATAAAGATAATACATTCTATCTCTCTTCGGTGGTTGCTTGTTCTTGAACTCAAGCGGGGATAAAGTAGAGCTTGAGTACCTTTATTTCCTACGACATTTAAACCAAACAACTTAATACAACTGCTGTTTTGCTGTATTAAGTTTATTGAACAATAGACTATGCAAAAATGTAAGTGTCAATCAAAATTGCATTCCGAGTTGCGGTGTACTACTACATGTATTGTGTTATCTCGAAGTTTGTTAACTTAAGTAACAAATTCTAGTTTTATGTACTAATTCTAGTAATAATCTAATATTTTGTAGGTGTGATGTTGGGGCATATCACCGTATGTAGACCCAGGATCAAAGTAACCCTAAAGCTGACAGACTTGTTGGGTGCTGGTGGCTTCACATGAAAATGACAAAGGACACACCAACACCCCCACACGCATGTCACTTCTATCGAGATCAACTTAAGAGATTATATCGACCAAAAAAAACTTAAGAGATTAAATGAGAGCCGGGTAAGTTATAGTTTATGTGAATTTGCCGTATTTTTAATCTCAATTAAGCAAATTTTATATTCTCAGTTTTCCTGGATCCCCTACTGGTTCCCAAGAATCCAAAACGTTTGTTCTTAGCTTGCTCTGTTTTCCACCGATCTACTTCAACCTTGTTGAGTGACACATGGTAGACAAAGTCTATTACTAGTTCGACTTACATCAACCTAATCCACCCCTGTCGGGATACACGGTGAAGGTATTCATCTACGACTAATGTTGTTTAATTCATAGAGTAAAATGCCACTTTGCCCCATATATTTGGGCACATTTTTTAAAGGGAAAAATATGAACAAGATGTAACATGTTTGATCTCGGTGGTAAAAGCGATCCAATGTTTGTATTTGATGCAATATGTTTGGTCTTGTTAGTTTTTGATGAATTCCGTTTGTGTACTAAAAATTTCCGTTAACACCGTATATATGTCTTGCACGTGACTTTTATTTGCTGTGAAATTATTCAAATACCCCTCACTTCTTCCATGTTATTATACGCAGTTTTCTCTCTCATTGTTGGAATCTCATTCTCCAACCAAAGCTCCACGATTCAACTACTGCAGCTGAAACCCACTTGCTTGAAGCTATATGCAACTTCAAAAATCAAGATACTGAATTTGGCGGTTGAATGTTGTGAGTAAACTCTGTCTCCTTCACTGCTCATAGCTTGATTTTGAATTGAATAGTTTCGCACTGCAACTTTGTGTTGGTTCATCAATTTCTTCAACAAATTCAAAGTTCACTGGATATGAATTAGCTTCCGATGGAGGCGGAAGACACGGGGATAACGAATAGTCATTACGGTACGAAAGTAGCTCAACTTAGGAAAAGAATCTGCAGAACTGCAGAACGTACTGGCTCGGATTTGAGAGAGAATGAATGAGGAAACTCTGGGGAGCAGAAGTAGTATAGGACAGCACGACATAATATGAATCTGCATATTTCATACGTGGCAAGAGAAACTACTTCAGTTGCATAATTCCTTCCGCAGATTTTGGCTGCTCTTGATATTGTTCGTCAAGGAGCAGACGTAATGCCAAGGAGTCAGCTCGACAAAGTCTTGACTGCTGAATTAGGACCTAAATGGTCATCAAAGTTGAGCAGTTTTGATTATGAACCGCTTGCTGCTGCAAGTATAGGCCAGGTAATCTTAGTCATTTATATCTTCAATAACCAACATTTGTAGATATACAATTCAGAAAGTTGGAGCCTTTTTAAATTCTTTGTTTATAAACTATCATTTTTCAGTAAACCCTTGGAAAGTTTTCAGGTCCATCGAGCTGTCACTAAGGATGGTCTTCATGTTGCGATGAAAATTCAGTACCCTGGTGTGGCAGACAGCATTGAAAGCAACATTGACAATGTCAAACTTATTTTAAATTACACGAATCTTATCCCTGAAGGACTTTATCTTGATAAAGCTATAAAGGTGTCATTTTGTTCATCATCGCCACAATCTTGGAAACAAGTCATACAAAATTTGGAATTTGAATTATGGTTTGGAATTTTGTGTAGGTTGGTAAGGAGGAATTGTCTCGGGAATGTGACTATGAAATCGAGGCAGCAAATCAGAAGCGTTTCAGAGACTTGGTTTCTGGAAATTAGAAAGGTTTTTACGTGCCAGTCGTTGTGGATGAGCAAAAGAGTCTTGACTTCTGAACTTGTTTCAGGTATAATACTGAAACTGCAGCAAATAATTCGAGTGTAAGAATTTTCCACAATTTTGTCTTATATGGAGAATTGCATTGTCTTCTGTGTAAAATTAAATAAACCTTTATCTGCTTCTTGCAAGTTTGTTGAACAATCTCTATAATGTGTTAATTCCATTTTTTGAGGGGGGCACTACAGGAATTACAATTGATAAGGTGGCATTACTTAACCAAGAAACTCGTAACTACGTGGGGAAGAAGCTACTGGAGCTCACACTGATGGAGTTGTTTGTGTTTCGCTTCATGCAGGTTTCCCCCCTCAATCTGTCTTGCATTGTTATAAGTTGCACAAATGATTTACTCACCTATTTATTTATTTTACAGAAAAAGTGTTCTCCATCTTTCACTGACTTATTATTACCATTCTTGTTCTTGTTATAGACGGATCCTAACTGGGGAAACTTTTTATACCAAGACACCACAAAATCGTTGAATCTCATTGACTTTGGAGCAGCTCGTGAATATCCCAAGAGATTCGTGAATGACTACCTCAGAATGGTTTGTCTCCCTGCCCCGAGCTTTTTCCTCCTTTCAGTTCTTACGGAACTATCTGTGATGAAATGAACTAAGTCAGGGACAGGGTCACATACCATCTCCCTCGAAGCAATTTAGACCTCAATATGAGTCGGCGAATAAATGGATTGGATAGAACTTGCACCCAAACTAGATCAAGGTCGGTTGAAGTACACAGGATCACTTCCCAACCGGAGAAGGCAGTGCAGAGCATGTTCTTCCCTCTCTGCACCGTGAATGACCTGGAAACAACAAAGTCAACTTGTTAATCTTCGAAAGATCATAAAAATGTGGGGATTATCTCCTTAGGAGAGGAGGATTGCAGATGATGGTTTTTTGAGAAGAGAAATCGGTTCGGTAATTTTATGGATGGAGAGGTTGAAAGTAGGAGTAGATGGACATCGGTTCAGATATTGAATGGAAAATAGGATGAAGGTAGTTTCAGTAGTTTCAGTATTTTCAATTCTTGTTTTAACGTTCAAAAACAAGAGCACGTGAGTTGCACGTTTTCAATTTAAACGGATAAATTGACGGAAAAACAAACGTCTCTTCAAAAACCAACATAATGAAACATAATACATAAAAAACTCGTGGTCCAAAACAAGTTACATAAGTTACCAATTTTGTTAAACATGGTACATCTTTTTCATACTTTTTTCTTTTTTAAATCCCCTTAACGTTTGTTTTTGAAAACTTTCAATTTCCTACTTTCATAAACTTTTCCATCCATCCTTAACAAAATAGTTTTGAAATTGCAAAAATAACATAATACTTGTAAGAATGTCATAATTGAACCCTTTAAAACTTTTCTAAATGTTACATCTAAGTTCTAATTCGTCCAACTCTCGATTGAGCCCAATAGAAATGACTAGGGTCTGGTCAAGATTCAGTCTATCTCACCAAAGGGTGGGGGCTGGGTCAAGACAGAAAACTCAACCCATTCAATTGAGACTCAATTGAAAGGGATATGTATTGGTTCTTGACCCAAACTAGGCCCCACCCATGATCAAGTTGGTCTGTGTTAAAACCTAGACATTACTCCTTTGATTAATGGCCCGTTCGTTTCAAGGAATGGGCACGGATTTGGGCTTACGGATTCCGTAAGCCCATGTTCGTTTGGTGGAATTGGTCATTCCTTGAAAATGGATTCCGGGCGGTCCGGGCTTAGGGAATCCGGGTAAAAACCTCGGATTTTCTAAGCCCACACGGGTCGGAATCCGGAATCAGCTGCCAAAAGACCAACTTGCCCTCGCCATTTTGAAGAATTTACGAGCGTGTCATCATCTGATTCTGATTAAAAGCTTCTACAAACGTCGACAGCAGGGTTCGAACCTGCACGGGCGTAGCCAAACAGATTTCAAGTCTGTCTCCTTAACCACTCAGACATATCGACAACTGTGTTTTTTATCACCCCTAATTTGTACTATAGATTTTTGAGTGTTTTTTTATTTAAACTGAAAATTCAAAAAAAATACCAACATCAAAATCAAAATTAGTATTTAAAATTAAATTAAAATAATAAAACAATTCAATTTAACAATGTTTATATAATGATTTACTAAACTGATTAAGGACAAACCCACGTTCTGTATAATGTATGTGGTGACTAACAACATTTTGTATTATGTATGTAAGATGTATTATGTATGTGGTCATGTTTACATTCTTTATTTTAATTTAAATAGAAGTAATAAATTGGTCTTTTTAAAAAAAAAATTAAAAAAAAATCGTTTTTAATTTTTTTTTTAATAAACGTTTTTAATATTTTAAAGTTTTATAATTAATTAATACAAATTATTTTTATTATATACTATACATATACAAAGAGGGGCAAATATGTCATTTTACCATATTTCATTCCTTTTCCGTACACAATTCCACCAAAGAAATAACAGAATTTCTTATTCCGTTCTATTCAATTCCACCAAAAAAACAACTTCATATTCTTAACTCCTATTCCTTATTCCCAATTCCTATTCCGTATTCCGAATTCCGTCAAACAAACGCACCGTAAGGTTCGGTCGAATCCCGATCAAATAAAGACTCAAGTGTAAGATCTATAAGTTTTGAAGGTTTCATTTGTGATTTTATAAAAGCACATTATTATTTTTGCATTTTTCAAAACATATTATGTTAAATTTGGATGAAAAATTTAACGCTAGATTGAAACTTAATACTTGTCTAAACGTTAAGGATATAAGTTTTAAAAACCAAATGTTAATGGGGATTTTGAAAATGCACTCAAACATTAGAGGGTAAATTGCATGTTACTCTTTTATCCTACAAGTGTGGTCCGAGATAGAAAATACAATAATAATTTTAAAAACCTATGATACTTGCGTAGTTTGTACTCATACGATGATGTTTATGTGTTGTTGTTGTTGGAGATAAAGGTAAAAGGAAAAATTGATGGTTAAAAAAAACAAAACCGAAAATAGCCGGTTTGATTTTCAAGTGCTATTTTTTACTTTACTCAGGATTTTCAGTCCAGTTCGTCGTAAGAGTTTTAAAGACTGTAGAGATCAGACCGTTCATTAAAACTTATATTATATTATATTAATTATTATTAATTATTATAATTAATTATTAATACAAAATAATATTATTTAGTTGTTCAATTGATTTTTTAGTTATTGAATCAGTTTAGTAAAAAGTTATTAAATATTGTTTTTTTTGGTCAACAATATTAAATATTGTTCAATTGTGTTATTTTGTTGTTTACTGTGGTTTTAAATATATTTTTTTTAAAGTAAAAATCAGTAATATAAAAGGACAGTTTATTTTTCTTATACAATATTTTAGATGAGTATTTTATGGACAGAATTCAGACCGAAAATATAAATACCGGTCGACATAGTAAAATTTCGGTCCAACCGGACCACTTTCACCCATGTTTAGAGACCGAAGCATTCCCTTCCCGCGCAGCTCAGTGACACACACTATGGTTAGGGTTTAGGGCTTTTAACTTGTAATTCTCTTCGGATTTGTTGATTCTTGAGTGATTTCGATCAAGAACAAAACCAGTTACTGTGGAATCCAATATGGAAGTCGACATGGATTCCTCTCCGTGTAATTTCGACCCCGAAGATCTCTCTATCAGAGAGCAGTACCGCCGATATGGGTACCATTTCGTCCCTCTTGGTAGCTGATGTATCCATGTTTCCTTTGCAGAGAGAATAGAATCAATTTCTGTGCATCGTGTCGAAATGAATCTCGTAGGGGTTAGTTTAGCTGACTGATGAAAGGTTCTTGGTTTCTAGCTCTCTCTGTAATCTGCAAACTGCAATGCAAAAGCAATACCTTTTCGTGACTGTTTGGGTGTTATTCTATAAGAGGCATTGGGTGGCCAATGTAGCATAGAAAAACAGTCATAGTGTGGTTGAGATTGATTATGTAACGCGTTCAAGTGAATTTTCATGTCTGTTTGTGCACGAATTGATTTGTAAAAGATGAACTTCTTTTTGTAGGAAAAGGCACTTGACTTCCAGTGTATCAGAACGGCAAGAACATTCCTTCTCTAAAGTGAGACAAGGAAGGCTGCTGTACGATGGAACAAGTATTCATAGCCCAACAAATGCAGCGCTTCTTCTTGAGGATATCAAACAAGAAGCAGCAGCCTTTGGTATGGATTACCTGGACTCAACTTCAGCAAAAATGCAATCTGCTTCCAAGAGGAGGTACTCTGTTGCTAGTTCTGGAATCTTAGAGGCTTCATTAAAAGCCTGTAAACAGGAGGAAGATTCCTTAGTGGACAGCGGAGAGACAACCTTCCCTTTGTTTGCTTCACTTTTGGATTCTGCGCTTCAAGGTCTGTACTTGTATTTCTTATTTTTATATTATATTCATTTCTTCTAAGCAAAAGTCTGAAATATCGCCTCTAGGAATTGTTTTAGAATTTAGTTTATTGTTCATAAGGATTCTTATAGTAAATCATTGTTCTTTAGGGCTGATTCCTATACCTGAGCTAATCAAACAATTTGAGACATCATGCCGAGAAGTGTCAGAGTCAATCAGGTTTGCCTATCAACATGTCATCCTTCCTTTTGCTGTTTGTGATAGCAAGTTGTATATGTACATCATTATGCAATGTCCACCCTTTGAATGATCAGGCAAATATGTAAATGTACATCATGATGCAATGTCCACCCAATGTTGGCTACATGTGATGATGTATAGGGAACTAATTGATTGTGCCACTAGGTGTTTCTAATAAAAATATTGTCGGCATTTAAATGTCACAATGTGATTCATAATCACCCTATTAAGTGTCCTTTTCCTTAAAATTTGAGTATTCTCAAACTCTTAAGGTGGGAAGTCAAAGAAACAAGGTCCTGCATTACTGAGAAACCACTTCAATTGATATCTATGTGTGGTACTGGGTCTTTAATACGTACCATGACGCATATCTATTTCAAATATTGATGATTGGATGTTGCAATTAATTTGAAATCTCACTATCAAGGACCATGTACCATTTGAGTGAACGGAAATTCTGATGTTGGTAATGCCACTAAGGCTCTATGTCCCAATTATCCTAGAACCGTGATATAACATTTTAGAAAATTCCTAGAACCCTTGATGTAACATTGATCTCTCAAGTCTCATCCAATGCTTGTTGGCCATGATAGATTGGATGCCATCCATGCTTGAGCTTGGCGCTATGTGGGTGAAATTCAGAAAGAGCTTGGGGTTGTTGTAGTATATGTTCCAATAAAAGGAACAAGACACATAGGGAAAATCTTCTAAGTCATTTTTTTGTGTGGTTTGTATACACATAGAGTGGAGCTTTTGGCTGAAAGTTCATATAGGCAGCACTCATTAGATAGCACATGAGCTTTGGATGTTGGACATTGGTGCTCCGGAATGGAATTTTGCTTATAATCTTTTTCAATATGCTGTACACTCCTCTGACTTAATCTTTTTTCACACGGTAGTTTTGAACTGAAGTCTTAGAGCAATGCCCTGCTAATTTATTATGCTGTTAACCTTTCATAAGACAACCTTAATGCTGTATCAAATATAACCAGTGTTATGATTTAGTTGTGGGGCCAATCCTTTCAAAAGTAGTCCACGGAGTCAATACTCTATTTATTATCAAAAGGAATCAATGTTTTTGAATATTTAAAGACTCTCAAATTCAATTGTGCATTACTTGTTGTCGTGTATAATTGTTCTTGCAATATTAATATATTATTGGGGAGCGTACATATTGGAGTTTAATTTATCTTTATTGTTGTCTAGGTATGGATCTGACGTGAGGCACCGAGTTGTTGAAGATAAATTAATGCGGCAGAAGGCTCAGCTCTTGCATGAGGAGGCTGCTACATGGTCCCTCCTCTGGTACTTATATGGGAAAGGTAATAATTAATAAATCTCTTACCCTATTTGAATTGCTGAGGTGCTGGCTGTTAATTGCTTCACTCTTCTTTTTGCTTGCTATGGGGTGATTTCACCTCGTCTGCTAAGATAAAATTGTCCCAGTCAGTGATATTTTTGTAAGCTTAATGCAACTGGTGCACTTGACTCAAACGGCGTAACCAAAATTGCGGGAAAAAATACTGTATACATTCCAGCCCTTCTTTTGTTTTCTTATGTCGGGACACAATTTTTCTAATCTAGTTTAGAATTTAGTAAAGAAGCATCTTTGTGTTTCCCCATTTTTTCAGAAAGATGCCTTTTCCTTTGTGCCCCTTACCAATTTTTAAGGTGTATTTACATTACTTTTCCTTTATTTTTCTTGAGGAACATATATAGCTGTACCCCGTTAATTTTATTATTCATTGTTTGTTGCATAATATGCTGGGTTGACCATGTTCTCATTTGTATTGGGGCATTTCTTTTTCAGGATCAGAAGAAGTTCCTAAGGATTTATTGCTGGTATCATTTTGTATACCCTCAATTTAGTTTAAATTCTATTTGGCAGTAAATTTGTTCCCTGCACACTCTTTCTCCTACTAGTTAACCTTATTCTATCATAGAGAAATTCCTCAGATATAAGTTCCTCATATTGCAGTATCCGACAACATCACACCTAGAAGCTTGTCAGTTTGTTGCAAATGATCATAATGCACAGCTATGCCTCCGTGTTGTCCTATGGTTGGAGGGGTTAGCTTCCAAAGATCTTGATTTTGAAAGAAAGGTGCGTAGGTTTGCTATTCCAGGAATCTTTTACTTTTGATCGTAGAATAACTTTGGAGACAGCTATTCTATGGATGAGCTTATTTGTACTTGAGCATGTTATTTCCTCATCTCTTTTGTACAGTTTGTGCTTCATTTGTTAGAACATTGGAATTTAGATAATCAAATGCAGTAATTAGTTTTTGTTGAAGTACCACATTTTATTATAAAAGGTGACAAACTATGCAATACAAGGAGGGTTCCATCTGCATATCAACTTAAGCGTAAGGATCAAGTTGGTGGCTCTATTTAGTCCCCTGAAAGATGTAAATTATTCGTGATATTTGCTTTAGTCCTATCTTATGCATATATTTTTATTGGCTATTCTTTTATTTGTGTACATTCCATTAGAAGGCGATGAAGGAATATAAACTTCTTCATAGGCGCTAAGCAAGTATTGACACTAATGAACTATAGGCATTATTATTTGATCTTAGAATAACTTTGGACATTTATTTTATGGATCTGGCTTATTGGTACTGAGCATGTTTTTTGCTCATCTCTTTTGTATGGTGCTTTATTTGTTAGAACGTTGGACTTTGGATAATCAAATACTATAATTCTTTTTGTTGAAGTACCACATTTGATGATAAAAGGTGACAAACTATGCAATGTAAGGAGGCTTTCATTTACATATCAACTTAAACTTAAAGATCAAGTTGGTGGCTCTATTCAGACCTGAAAGCTGTAAATTAGTGGTGCTATTTGCTTTAGTCCTATCTTATGCATATATCTTTATTGCGTAGTCTTTTTATTGGTGTACATTCCCTTAGAAGGGGATGAAGGAATATAAATTTCTTCATTGGCGCAAAGCAAGTATTGAGTCTATTGACACTAATGAACTCTAGGCATTATTACAAATTCTCATTTATATTGACTCTATAATGTTGTCCAACTTTTAATCGTATCACCTTTAATGTCATTTACTATTTTTGTGTCTTTGCTGGAAGCTTCAGATGTTCCAAAGGAATGGCAAGGATTAACTAAAAGGATATAAGAATTATTGACGCTTTTGATATGTGCTAGTGCTGGCTGTTTTTAATATATAAGATTTTGGATGTTCTGCTATGCATCCAACACTAGGTCAGGAGAAATGTGTCTATACCAAAAAACTCTGATATCATCCGCACTTTACTTCATATATATATATGCAGTGTACATGCTGATGTTTATGCAATCTACTTCGAATTTTCTCGATCATCAATGAATACCAGTTTCTGTCTTCTTGTTGAAGGTGCGAGGATCACATGTGGGATCCTATCTTCCCAACTCTGGGATCTGGCATCACACTCAGAGGCTTCTGAAGAGAGGCGAAGTTGATTCAAAAACTATTCATCACTTGGATTTTGATGCTCCAACACGTCAGCAAAAGCATGAGCTACCCACTGACAGAGTATTTTCTTGTCTGTAGCTTTCAAACTGTTAATTAATGTTTTGCATCTGTGCTGTTTCTCAGTTAGGCTATCTTAGTTTTCTTTAATTGTGGATGAGTAGCTTCTTGCCTATGTTAACTTGATTTAGTACTTGAACACTTGCTTTTGCTCTTAACTAAATTTTAGCTCTGACTCTATTCTTCTTAAGTTTTTGATATGGTAATGGGTTCTTGATGGACTGTTCCAGTTAAAGCTTTGGTTTTGGATGCTATATTTATATGGTGTGGTATCATCGTACTATTGTTACTCAGTTTAACCCTTTGAGATTTTTTTTAATTAAATGTTGACCAACAGTTCTTCTTGGTACGGGTCCTAATCAAAAGAAATGAATTTTGCCTTATTAAGTCATATGATGATAATAGTCATGACATCTGTCAAAATTGTTATTTTTGGAGGTGTGAAAACCATTCGGGAGTTACTAAAATCAGCTCACTATTACTTCGGCACATGGGGAAAGTGACAATTCTGGGGCTCTAAACTCAGCTGAATAATCAAGATAATTAAATAATATTATATTATTTTACTGACTATATTCCTTTTACTATAATATCATATTATTTTAATACCATAGATATATTTGTTTGCTTTTATTTACTGTAATATTCTTAATTTTGAGTTCAGCCATCGATGACTCTTTATGCCGTACTCTAATTTATGAATTGTTATTTTTTATGTGTTAAAGTAGATTTGCAACTGTATAATGACAAAGATATCATATATTTTTAATTTACGTACATTACCATAAAAAATAATCAAGATAACATGCATATGTTCTTTTCGTATATATTTTTTTTAAAAAAGTTATTGCACTAAGTGACTGCTAATAACTATTATACTATATTTCTTTTGCTGGGTAACTTCTCATTTAAGTAGAATCGAATGCAATGCACGGATCAATGACTAGCTAAATAAATTCATAAATTGGTTTCTTTAAATATGTAACAGCAGTTCGATGTTTGCAGTTTAATTATTTGCTTTGCTGCTAGGGTAAATGGCAATAACTAAAGGTTCAACGGCATCTCCATGCAAATTAGAATGATGCAGAGTTTTAGTTATTGGCAGCTAGAGTTGGATGTTCTTCTACATTTTATCTTAAAGCATAAAATTAAGGATATATAATGGACTTATGTTGGAGGATAAATACCTCCATACTGTAGGATTACCTATGTATGTTAAAAAAGATAAGTTTTCACCGCTGAAAGCCTTTTGTTTCTCCTAAAGTAATTGTGAAGGCTATGTTTTCCACGTTTCTTACGACTTCTCCACTTTGATGTTTTATTATATTATCCTTAACTGCTAGAACTAGTTTTACCGTTGTAGGCAATTTACCATGGGTTTTCTTGACCAAACATAACTACTATTTTTTGCATATCTAATTTTTCTTTGGGGCCAAAATCTCTTGGTTGTCCATTGCTAATATTTTTGTTTTGAATATCGTCAGAAACAAGACGAGTCACTTCTGGAGGATGTGTGGACTTTACTAAGAGCTGGAAGACTAGAAGAGGCTTGTGAACTTTGCCGCTCTGCTGGCCAGGTGTTTTTGGATTCAACGAAATGCTACTTTTCACTTATCTTTTGGTACCTTCTCTCTTTTTTGACTCTTGTATCCACTTTGACAGCCCTGGAGAGCCGCAACTCTCTGCCCATTTGGAGGATTGGATTTATTTCCTTCTGTAGAGTCCTTGGTGAAGAATGGAAAGGATCGTGCACTCCAATCCATTGAACTAGAAAGTGGCATTGGACACCAATGGAGATTATGGAAATGGGCTTCCTACTGTGCCTCAGAGGTGGGTGGGATCTAAATAATCGGACTAATATTTTTTCTGATATGTGAAGCTAGTAGCTGTCTAGATATATGAGATTGTAATGACATTTTTTTGGTTGCTCCTGTCATGAAGTTAATTACCCTTTCTGATTCTCTCTTTGAGTTTATATTCTTCGTAGCCAGAGATTTAATGCGTCATTGATTAAGTCAGGGGAAAGTATGGTTTCTACTTATACTTATTGTATTGCAGTTCTTTCATTTTCTCTCTGCTGCTTTTTGTTTTTTAATTGCATGAGCAATTTTAGTTTTTGTTGACCTACTAGTTGTTTCTTCTTGTCTAAAGAGAATTGCAGAGCAGGGTACTAGCAAGTATGAAGCAGCTATATATGCTGCCCAGTGTAGCAATTTAAGGCGCATGCTTCCAATTTGTTCTGACTGGGAGGTTAGTCTTTCCTTGCAACTGCACATTTAAGGTGCTCCTTTCTGTTGATATCTTGATGACATAGGTGATCTAATTTATTGCATGTTATTTATGGTAATGCTGTGATAGCTCCCCTAATTTCTGTTTGGGTGCATAGCCTAGTATATCTTCTAGACAGAAAAATTGCGGTTATAACTGTAGGGAAGGTGTGTTTCTTTTGCAAGATCAAGTGCATGTATAAATCCCAAAGAAGGTTAAATCCTTGCTCAGAAGAACTTACAAAAAGAGGACACATAAAGGAAATATTACACAAGTGCAAGTTTGACTCAACGTAAAGACCACTAGAAGCTGTTGCACATTAGTTCAATTTTTTATTTTAATTTTTCCCGACTATTTTCTAGTCTTTAATTAAAACTGCTTTGATGCTTTATATTATGAAGTATGAAAGGAAGCTCAACTATAAGAACAATATGATCTACATGTAGGGCGCCATTGCACCGCTAATTAAATCAGGTTGAAAGGACCCCTTTTTATTAAAGGAAATGCGATAATTTCAGTTATTAGGATTAGGCACCAGTAGAGCTCGATAAATTTACCAAAAAAAAAGGCTTAGGCACCGGTCAGTGAGGTTGAATAAATAAAAAATGTCAGAATTAGTAACAAGCACTGGTGGTTATGTTATGGGACAGTGTTCTCACATAATGGAACAACAGAATAGATACATATGGTTCTGAACAATATTCCGCAAAAGGTGTAGCTCACGTTTGACAGACAAGTAACAATTAAGCGAACGCTTTTGCCATTATTGTAGTCTGCGTGCTGGGCGATGGCCAAGTCGTGGCTAGACGCTCAGGTGGATATGGAACTGGCTCGCTTGCAGCCTGGTGGAGTGCTTCAATCCAAAAGTTATGGAGATGATATTGATGGTAGTCCTGGACAATTAGAGGTCTCTTCTCTTTCTTCACCAGGCTCTGAGAACTGGCCATTCCACGTCATAAACCAGCAACCACGACAGCTTTCTGCTCTTCTTCAAAAACTCCATTCAGGGTACCAATGACACGAATTATCGTCTAGTTGAAAGTACAATAGCTGATACTCTTTCACGGAAGAATATGGATCTAAGATATTACCTATTTCATTTCTTAAACAGTGATATGGTCCATGAAGCTGTCGTGCGAGGATGTAAAGAGCAGCAACGCCAAATTGAGGTAAGTAGTTATTAAGTTTTTTTTTTGGTATACGAGATTGTTTTCACAATTTCGGTTCGGGAGTAAAAGTTTAACTTTAACATAAAGTAAAAGTTACTCAGAGTCAGATAAGATGTGGTGAACACATACAAGAGATGGGTCTTTGTCCTGTGATTTTGGATTATTTGGTCCAAAAGAAAGAAAAGGAGCTTTCAAGAGCAATGAAACCCATGATCGTTGTTCATAGAAAGTTTGTTCGAATGTGTATACTTTTTTAGCAATGAGGAGTACAAACAGGATCTTTAATGTGGACATCCTTTCTCTACCATCTCTGCATATATTTGTTGCAGCTCTTGCGTGTTAGTATTGAATCTATTCTCAGTCAAACTATTTAAAAAATGGCTGTTAATTTACGCATCAGCTTCACTTATTCCTTAGAAGTAAAAGCAGTTGTCAAATATAAAATACCTAGTGTTTGTTGTATTGTTAACTAAGTATTATGTAATATCTAGTAGGCTCATCCATTTTGCTGGTTCCACCAGATGAAACTTATGGAAGGCAATATACCAAATTTGCTGGACCTAATATGGTCATGGATAGCGCCTTCAGAAGATAATCAGAATTTCAGGTATTATCATCATCAAATACTTGTTAACTAAAAACTGAATCTAACTTTATGAACCAGAACTTTTCTTGTCACTTTGCTGGTGTGTTTCTGTTCCGTCTTCTCAAAGATTATTTCAACAGTGACGTTTCTTAATTCATCTAAATGAAAATGCCTATTAAGTGTTGCACAGTTTCACTGATAAATTTATCAGTTTGTTGGCTTTGATCTGTATGGTGTACTATCCAAGGTACATAATTTTCAGGAAGCTGCTAACTCTTCCATTTGAGGAAATCAGTCATTTTAAGCACAATAGCTGCATCACTGGAAACACATGAATCTATGGTTAATAAGATTCTTTTTTGAGATAATATTTTTTTATGGTGAATTGCACATTGTGATTTTGTAGGCCACATGGTGATCCTCAACTGATCAGATTTGGCGCTCATCTGGTGTTGGTACTGAGGAATTTACTGGCAGAGGAAGTTGAAAGTCCTTTCAAGGAGAAGATTACGACTGTTGGTGATCTCATCATTCACATGTAAGTACATGATGAACTAGGTTTTGCATTTAAAAATTAAATTTATTTTATAGTTTCTAATGAATTACATTTTTAATTTAATTTATTCTAAAGTTTATAATAAATTATATTTTTAATTTAATTATTTTTTCACGTATTAATTTAATTTATTCTAAATTATATTTTTAATTTAAGTAATCTATTTGTTAATTTAATTTATTATTTTCTAAACTTTCTAAATATTTTTATTTTATTTATTTTAAATTTTTTATTCAATTTAATAAATTATACTTTTAATTATAATTTTTTGCTTTTATAATTTAGTTTGCTTAGGTATATATGCCATTTGACTTTATTCCATGCCATTTCTATTTCCACTAACCAAACATTTAATTCCAAATTCTTATTCCATTTTAAACTATCAACCAAACAATTTCATATTTTCATCCATTACTTTTTATTCCCTATTCCGTGCTCCAAACAGGAGGAGTTTAAGTACTGGATAAGCACGGTATATGTAAAGAATGTGGAATAGTCATTCCTGAATTGATCTTTAAGGGTTGTTCTTCACTCTCTGCACTCCTGATACATTTTTGGTTTGGAACGCCTCAACACTTACCAAATGCATGTACCTTATGATAATTTTAGGATAGATAGTATCAGTAGGTTGCTAAAGGCTATTATCCATACGGAAGTTTTTTTAATAAAAAATAAAATATTCTTAGGCAAGCACAATTTGACCTGTAAAATGTCACAGTAATTGCATAGAGCATGCTGTTTTTGAACTGTAGTAGTTGGGGGGAATAAAACCAGTTCATTATGACTTTTCCAACCACAAAGTTGATTAATTTTGGCAACTTCTGCTGTTCTGCATTTGTGCCTAGCCCATAGAAGTCTATGGTAGAGGTTTGCTATGCCTGCTTCTTCATGTATGTCCAATGCTAATTAACATTATTAGGGTATGTTCTGTCTCATAGTGGGCAAGCATGATGGAGATATTATTAGAACTTAGGAGGGTTCCATCTAAATACGAGCTTAAATTGTTGGTTAGATAATTTGATTATCCCAGCTTTATCGTAAAGCATATACTTAATTTAACAGTCTATAATCGTGTGATCGCGTATTGAAGAATGTTTTAAGTAATTTCCCTTGTACTCGTGTTAATCATCTCTTTATAATTTTATGTATAGAGTCTATGGACATTTCAAAATTTAAAAAGACAAATACTAAGCAGTAACAGGTTATTGACTCTTCTCTCTCTATGTTTGCAAACCTTATCTTAGGTATGCTATGTTTCTTTTCTCGAAGCAGCAAGAGGAGTTTGTTGGGATTTATGCATCTCAGCTTGTGAGCCATAGATGTATTGACCTCTTTGTGCACATGATGGAACTCAGGTTGAACAGCAGGTAACATGAATCCTTAAGTCGCCTCTGCAATTAAGGTTTCATTGTGCATAGCCTCCCAACCTACCTTAATTTTTCAAGTGGTACAATGTTGTGGCTAGTTTTCTTTCGCAGTTTTTTGCATTATGAAGATATTAAATATTTATAAACAGAATATTAAACTATTACAGTGGGCACGCCACTTGCTAAAGGAACATTTTTCGACCCTGAACTTGTGGGCGCCAAACACTTGGAATGCCTTTTGGAAACTTTGGTTGCCTTCTTAATATCCTACCTTTTCTGTAGGTATTGAACTATTGCTTCATTTCATTCATTGTACCTCTGCTGCAGTGTGCATGTCAAATATAAAATCTTCCTCTCTGCCATAGGGTACTTACCCTTTTCCCCTGGTGATGATGACTCGAAAGGCAGTTTTGAAGAAATTATTGAGAGGTAGGGAAGTTATGAATGGCTTTGGCAATCTTGATTAGTGCTTGTAGTCTCAAATATAACAAAAGCTTATTCGATAGGGTACTGTCAAGATCTCGGGAAGTAAAAGCTGGAAAATATGATAATTCATCAGTTGTCGCAGAACAGCATCGGTTACAAAGTCTAGAAAAGGCCATGGTCATTCAGTGGCTCTGCTTCACACCGCCCTCCACTATTGCTGATGCAGAGGCCATTTGCTTTAAACTTCTTCTTCGTGCACTCACACATAGGTACGTCCTCTTTGGAAAACTATGTATTAACTGCTTAATGTTTAAGTCTTTACTATTATTACTTCCATTTTAGATATGTTTTTTTTTTTCAATTTTATTTATGAAAAATTGCTTATAGAACTGTTATTTCATTTTGTAGCAACATATTGTTTAGAGAATTTGCACTTATATCCATGTGGAGAGTGCCTGATATGCCAATAGGAGCTCATAAATTACTTAGCTTCCTTGCGGAACCTTTGAACCAGCTGTCTGAGCACCTTGATTCTCTTGAAGATTTTGAGACTTCTGAGAAAATGGGGGAGTTCCAAGACTGGGTAAGTGCTGGATAATTTCTTAGATCTCTGAAATCATATAGCTTGTCTATATTACCGTTTATTTTGACCTATCCTGGAGAGTTTCCCTCTGTGTGCTTCCTTCTGCTATAACAATTCTTGTGTTACCATTTACCAGAATAGGTACTATTCCTGGGATGCAACTTATAGGAATTGGCTCAAAATGGATCTAGAGATTGCTGAGGTTCCTCCTGTTGAATTGTCACTGGAGGAGAAAGAAAGATTGGTAACAGCTGCTCTAGAAACACTGAACTCCTCTCTGTCTCTGCTTTCAGGTAAACTTCTAATGTTAAATCCTCACTTGTGAATTTCCTCCAATATTGTGCTGATCCTTGAGTTTGTCTGCAGCGGGGGGGAAATCTTGGTTAGCTTCTCCTAAAAATTATGTCTATGAGGCAGAAGACCCGTTGTTTCTAGAATTGCATGCATCCGCAATACTCTGTCTCCCATCAGGTGAATGTTTGTCTCCAGATCCCACAATTTGTGCAACACTAATGAGTGCACTATACTCTTCAGTTGGGGAGGATCTGGTCTTAAGTCGTCAGTTGATGGTATGTCTTTTTGTTTTTTCCTTAAAAAAATATGTTTCATCATATCTCTGAGCTAAGCTAGTTCTCTGGTTCTGAGAAATCTCAGGATATGTTGTCTGGATTAAGAATTGAATCATCGTAGTTGTAGCAAAATAATACTTAAAATTGCAAGTACGGTGTGCAGGTGAATATTGCCATTTCCTCAAAGGATAACTACTGCATAGATGTAGTGCTTCGATGCATGGCTGTGGAAGGGGATGGACTTGGAGTCCATGATCTCAACGATGGTGGTATTCTCGCTTCTGTTATGGCTGCAGGATTTAAAGGTTAGATTTTAATTGTAGGTTACGGCCGATTGTAACATCTATTATGCAAAAACAACGGTGTGCAGGTACGTTTGTTTCATATGTACTGTTAATATATTTGATTCAAATCATCGGTGAATTCATTTAATGGACTTATATCCCACACAAGCCATGTTAGAAAGATAAGAAAAATCATCTGACTACGTGTGTTTCAGTTCTTTGAATATTTTGGCCCTTACATTTGTCTCTCTTTCTTCGCGTGCATCCATTCTAGACTCCTAAGAGTGTTGAGTTTTCTAATTTAATGAATATTTATAGTCCAAGTTTAATTCCAAAGATATCCCATTTTCTGCAGTCTCGAATGGATTCGTGATAAATTAAGGAGGGCGGTTAATGTTACAAATTAGTGTCAACATTTGTTTTGGTAAAAGGATGAACTTTTGGTTTAGGGATGTATTTATTAGTTATTATTATAATAATATTGTAGGTGAACTAGCTCGTTTCCATGTTGGAGTTACGATGGAAATCTTGAGATTGGATGCGTGGTATTCGAGCAAAGATGGTTGTTTGGAAGGGTCAGCGTCGTATATAGTCAGGGGTCTGTGTCGTCGATGCTGTCTTCCCGAACTCATCCTTCGCCATCTGCAGGTACAGTGGATGTCATTTGTATTATTTTTTCCACAAGTATGGGCATACCTCTAATGAAATCTATTCAACAGTTTTCGAAGGAAGCTGTTTCAGTCCTAAGTCTCTTTCTCTTGATTCCATTCCATTTCATTATCATGAATTTAGATTTTCTTGGTATAACTTCACTTTTATATATTTAATAATATCAAAAACTATAAAATCACATTTTACAGGTGTCTGTTTCTCTTATGGAGTCGGGTGTTGAACCGGAAAAGCATGATGAGTTTATTGAATTAGTTACTTCCAGCAATTCTGGTTTTCTTCATTTGTTCAGTCAGCACCAGTTGCAGGTACCCATGAGTTTGTTAGATACTGCTGTTGTTTTTTTCTTTTTTAATTATTATAGATAAAACAAAGTTTATTACGAACTAGTTTGTATTTTGAATACCATGACGCAGATATTTTTGTATGCAGGAATTTATGGTGTTTGAGAGGGAATACTTCCTATGTAGCATGGAGGTGGAGGAAGAGAGCAGATGCCATCAGCATGTTGTTTAGAGATGAAAAACTCTGCGCCAGAGTTCGTTGAGTTGATCGTGAAGAAAGATAGATAGGTATGAGAGAGAGAACCCTAAAATGACCCTTTCTTTTTCTTCTTCTACTACTACTACTAGTAGGTACGTGTACTACTGACATATATTATATGTATGCGTTTGATTGATTGATTTATGTTTCAAAATTACATTTCAACAGACATAATAGTAGTACAAAAGATTATGTGTAGATGAGAGGAGGGATGAGCATGTAATATCTGGTGCAGCCATTTGTGAGGTGGAGCAGCTCATCTTCTCTGCCGGCCAATCCAATCCAATCCATCTGAAAAGTGAAAACAAGACGGACAATCCATGTTTTTCAATCACAGCAATCCCCAACTCCCGAGCATTCACAAGAAGTATTTTTTGTTAGAGAGAATCTTTTGTTTAGAAATGAGAACACACCAAATGAGTGATCTTCTTTTTCATCTATTCGATCATATTATCACTCACAGCAACAGCAGTCTCATACTTCATCCATGCACACCACTCCCACAAACGGAGCTCCCCTCACCCCTTCATTCTCTTTCTGCTGGTATACTTAAGGGGGTTTGGGAGTCGTGGAACGGATGGATTTCTAGGTTTTGATTACCAAAGCATTCTATTTTGGATACGAAAGAACAGAACAAATACTTCTGAATTCAATTCAATCCAATCTCAAATCTTCTTTAGCTTCAATCAAACACAAACAAAAGTAGAAGATGCTGCAGGGATTGATGGATAAGCTTATAAGTATAGGAAATAAAGAGAGAAATTTAATTTGGAATTAGTGAACGTAACCTTCGATCACGTCGACAAAGTTTGAACACAAAAATTAAGAACCCTCTATTTAAGTAGACGGAAATGCTTTTTGAGATATTTTGAAAACCGTTGATGCAGGGAGTGCATTTTTCTTCTTCTGAAATTTGCACCATTTGAGTATTCGTATTATTATAAAATTTATTTATATATAGAGTTTTCTTATGGGTTATCTTCTTATAAAAGATTTCATTACAAAGATTAGATTTTTGATTTCCTCAATGAATAAAACAAATAGAATTCTGGTATGAAATCAAACCTAGTAACAGAGAAGTCTGAAATTAGGGTTTGAGACATATCCACACTTACAGAAGGCATATGATCCTGTCATCACGACAATTTGTACGAAACCTAAACCAACGCTGCACGTCGAAGGTGGGAAGTCACCCAGCAACAGGACTCTGAAAGAATGATCACTGTTGCCATGTGTAGGAAAATGCCCCTTATGGGTGCTTGTGTAAAACATTAAAATATCATGGACAAAAGTGGTCAGTTATGAAATGTCGTAACTGCCCGCGAGTTTATAAATAGACCCACAGGGGGCTGCCCTAAAACACACTAATATACAATTTATAAACTCTCAAGAGACACCCAATATAGATGCTCTCCAATTGTCTTAGGGAATCCATTGTGAAAACCGAGGGACGCTCCGTTCATTTGACGTCCCTCTCGACCAGTATTGTCGCCATGGTTCCGAACCGTCGGCGATCTCGCACGCTTTCGCTACCGCACGTCGAAATACCGACCAATGTAAATATAGTTACGGTATTACATTGCTTGTCTTACTAACGTGCTATTTCTCGTGTAAGTGAATCTCGAATTCCAATATTGGTATCAGAGCCATAGGTTCGGTCTCCGGCTCCGGCATCGTCTTTCTGACGGTTGCTATTCTCCGACAATGAGACAACGCACCTCCGGGAACCTTCACGTATGTAGAACCGTTGATTTGGACAATTTTAAACGGTGCGAATCTGATCAACTGATTGCCTCCTTCCGCCATGGCTTGACCATGAAGCGAGTGGCCTCGCAGGAACAATCAAGTTCGGTAAGTTGTACACTGTTTTAACTATGGTCTTCACGGAGGCAGTAGTCGCTGGACTACATGTGATGTTTTGACATCATGTCATTGGCCTTCGAAGTGCTCACTCTCTCCGAAAGCATTGCGGTACTGAATGGTAGAAACAAGGGAGCCCAATCCAGATTAGGGATGTCAATGGTTAGGGTATGGTACATGTATGACAAATACCATAACCATACCATATTTTTTAACCACATACCATAACCATAACCATAACCATAACTATTACGGGTACAATTTTCAATACCATAACCATTAAAATAACTGTGGTTATTAACCATGGTTTTACCCGTATACCCATATTTATTCCACACATGTAATATAATAAAATACCGAAAATCTTATTTTAAAAATACATAAATCTATATTGTCAACAATAAAAATATATAAAACTAACATCATAGTTATTTATTATATGTATGTACATTAACTTCCATTATTTAGTATATATTAGTTTATTAATAATAATTAATTATTATATTTATATAATAACCATGGTTATAACCATGAGTATAACTCAAATACCATAACCATAACCATAACCATAACCATTATGGGTAGAAAATTCATCACCATAACCGCAACACACCATAATGGTATGGTTAACCATTTTAAACAGTAACAGTTATAACCATGGTTATGAGTTTTTCCCCGCACCATTGCCGACCCTAGTCCAGATCCAGGAACCTTTTGGAGACCAGTACAGCTGTCAACATGCTTGCAGATACTGTCCAAGAAAATCCATAAACCCTTTTCCGATCGTGTAGTGTCCACGAGCGAAGTTGTTGACAATGTTATCCTTACCGTTGATGAGTTGCTTTGCGTAGAAGAGTTGGCGGTAGGTTCCGGTCCTCACTTCATCGATGACGGAGGGTTCCAAGTCTACGAACACATCACGAAGTACGTGTTTTCCTTCACCTCTCTCACTGTAGAATTTTTTTTTGAAGGCGTTGTCTCATTACGGCTGGACTGTAAACAATGTGTGGCCTTCATATTCCTTTTACCGAATGGAGAGTAACCTCATTTCGTGGCCTTAGTGCCCTCAGTAACTGTTTCGTTATGGAGAACCTTCATCCTTGGCTTAGTGCCTTTTCTCCCACAAAAATCACTTACGGTAAAATGTGATACAAGGAATATATTCCATTTGCCTGTAGCTATCCTCAGAGATGCAAATATTTCAGTTATTTTGCAGAAACGTTTAGTAAAAGCTGTAAGGGTGGTGATGAGTTTCTCCTCTCCAATGGAAAGTAATAGTCAAGAGAGAAAAGTGGTGGTTACTGGAATGAGTTTCCGATGACAGTTACCGTAGTCGCAGGTGATAGGTCGTCGTCGTCGGTTACTTGGGAAGATGGTTATCGAACCATTCCACAAAAGGAGGAGGAGGTTGAAGGAAGTTTTGGCCATGGAGGAAATGCTTCGTCGTTCGTCGTGGGTGGAGGTTGAAGATGAAGCAGTTGATGTTTATTGGTGAGAGAAAATATTTTTTATTAATTTCAGATTTAATTTAAATAAAACTCCTTAAACCTGTCTGTGCATTGGCCCGAACGATCTGATCATTGGACCAACTGGTCTGTGAGGTAGACCAGACAGACCGGTTTGGGTTGTTGTTGCTCAACATCATGGGCTACTGTCCAGCCAACTTGGGTTGTGGCCCAAATGAAAATTGGGTTGTGGCCTAATCTGAAATTGGGTTTGGCCCGATCCGAAATTAATATTTTTTTGGACCCTTAATTTTTGAAAATGTTCAATTAGATCCTCAAATTTATTTAGGGATAAAATAATTTTATTTTATTTCAAAATGATCCCTAATCTTTTAAAAACAATGAGTTGCTACTTGTATTTATTAGTATCATGCTTAGGAGACTATAATCTATAATAATTTATTTTAGATAATTTGCATGGTGGTCTTCATAGTTTAATTTGTTTGAACTATACGCGATTTTTTTTTGCTAAAGTCTTAAAGGATTCAATTGTGATATTCTTGAGTTTAAATTGAGTAAAAATTATGTCTAGAAAGACCGAGCTAAAAGTGGAAACTTGACACCGCGCCCCTTCCTCCCTAGCCTGGGAACCTACGGGTTCTGTCTAGGAAAGAGGAGGATTTGAGCCCGTCAAGCAAACCCTTCGTTCCACCTAGGAATTTTTGCAGTAAACGTAACTTTTGAGAATATTATATTTTGATCCTTGTAGTATTCGAAAGTAGAATTTTGTGCAAGTTAGTCTTGTCAAATTCGAAAAGGGCACTTGATGTTTGTTGAGTACATATTATGTTACATGATGTTTTGTTATTTATCAAGCATGATACATGTTAATATGTATGTTATTTTCATGTATAGAAACATCATGTGTGCTTGCTTATTTTTTATAACACGTTATACATGTCGATTTAATGTAATATCCATGTAGAGGGGTGTATGATAAAATATTCAAATATGATGATATGTCATGCATGTTCAAGTTACTCATGCATACATGTGAAATCATTTCATGCTTAGAGTGTGTCCTAACATGAAAAAATATTGATTATTTGTTTCAACTCCATGATTTGGTACATAAAGAGCATGATTATTTAATAAATAGTTATAATCTTTGTGATTATTAATGTATACTCCATGTATAAATCAACCATAAAACATGTTTACTTGTTTTGATATTTATGTAAATCAAGTATGAAACATGTTTTGTTATGCATTCATGTGTAGATTGAGTCATGATTGCTTGTTGTCTTGTTGATGTGAATGAAGTACTTAACTTAATTATTAGTAAAATTAATTTTTGTTGAGCATATACCTTGGACGATGATTGGGAAAATAGTGAACTTTTGACTCCGGGATATGCTTGCATTAATTGATTTGTTAATAAAAGAGTTAGGTATGACATGTGTGTGTATGTTGAACAATAAATCTTTCATGCCTTGTTTGTATATGTTGATCCTGACATGATGATCCTTTTTATGTATAAAGGATGACATCATTTCTCTAGAACATTGTTGTCGAACTCAACTGTGCGTTGAAGATGATGGTCATAACTACAGATTCTGAAAGGAGAAAGTTAAGTACTTACTCCAAAAGCTAGTGGTTCTAGAGACCATATCTAATGACATGAAAAGCCTATAACCGGGAATATGACCTAGCAAAGGCAAGAAATGAAAGCCTATGAAACCTGGAAAGAGGAGAACCGAACAATGTGCATCACTTTGCTAAGTGCAATAAATGATGATTTGTTTAAGAAATTTCAAGATTATCAAAACTCAAAGGCGCTTTGAGAGGTTCTGAGAAAGAAATTTGTTTTCTATATCATAAAATCGATATAGTTCCTAACTATGAGATAAATCTTCTCCGAGAGAGCCTAAACAATCACTAAAGTTATATATTTGGCACTTGGTCAATCTAATAGATGAACTTAGGCGTCTGATCATGTTCTTAATCAAAACAACCACTCCACGTAGTGATCCGTTCATTACACTATTTGTGGATGCGTTTCAAAATACTTGTCCCACTCTGATTGGGTTCCCGCTTTGGAAGAAGCCCAGGGGTTCCTAAAATCTGGAGACGAAAAGCATAAGTGTACACAAACTCTAGCTAAATTGGACGTGACAATTTTTCTCCAAGACCCAATAGAGACCTAAAAGGAGGGATGATAGTAAGAAAGATGAGCTTGCTGATTCCAGTTAGAAACAAAGGACCAATGAAATTGGCGAGTGGAGATGTCTACATCGTGTCCAGATGGTTAAAGCAATGTGCTATAGTTGTAAATGGAAGGGTGAAAACTCACAATATTGCACTGCTCCGATGTGTCAGATTAAGCCACAAACACGAAGCATTATCATTGAACTTTGAAATTCAGCCTAAGCATGATGAAGTGGAAAACTCGAGAGCTGCCGCCGAAGGAGTCGGTGTCCGCAAGCTATGTCTATGTGCCAACTGAGTCATCAATGCCTAGTTATTAGTCAAAGAGCTGATTAGCCAAGTGTATTTCATTTAAAATGTTCATGACATTGAGTTTGTAATATATGGCCAGTTCCGGTGAATTTATTGAATATCGTACTTTCATGGTTTATTCTTGTCATGATATCAATATATTCGTACATTTCCTTTGCGTTATTTTGTAACCGATGTGACCGGAAACCTTCACGTACGCAACCCGAATTAGTTTACTTAGACATCTATAATTGCATATTTGTTGTGAATAGTCTATTTATGACCCGTATTAATTATAATTATTAAATTTTCTACAATGGCTATGCGAGTCTTGTGGATAAGTTCAATAAATAATTAACTTACAGTTTGCAAATATGTTGAGATGTTGATTAGTTTATCGACTAAACTCAGCGAGCTACGTGATAAAGAGGATAACTCCATCGTTCACTATATTTTGCACTATGCAACTTAATGCTGTTGTTAGAAGTTATAAGACGAACACTTCTATAGAAGGTTAAGTGACAACATTGTCCAATTGCACATTGTTCACGGTCATGTGCGGGTCACTCCATTGCCAACACCCACTGTATTCAGGACAAATGTGTATCGCCTTAACCAACTGCTTGTTAATCAACTACCTACCAATTCATGAGTTATGAACCGGAAACGTCCAGAAGTGGGTGTGAGATTGTTCCTCAAAGGAAATATGTCAAAGTGAAATATTTTTAGAAGGGTAAATCAATTTGATTATGATCCATTTTCGAGTTCTTGCGCTAAGGTGCACCAAGATAACTTAATTTGAGTGAGAGGATTTTAGCGGATGATGAATTCTATTTTTGTCTTTATCCATCCACCTAGATAACGTGATTCGAGTGGGAGGATTTTAGAGGATGTTGAATTAGTTTCTCATTATGGCTCACCTTCTTCATCATCAGTTGCGAATACAAATAATCTTGGTTAAAACCTTAGTTCAAGTGGGAGCAAGAAGTTGAGACTATAAGTAAGGGTTGAAAACGTATTGTGGGAGCCTATTGTGACTCCTTATACTTCGCCCTTCTAAGGAAAAATGGAGGATAACATAAACATGTGTCAAGCGTAAATGGATCAAATGGATCCTAGAAGATATGACTCATCTTGAGAATTGTGTCTCGACTAATTATGAATATCAGTTTCGTATAAACCCAGAAAAGTAAATCTTAACTATAAATGTTGCTCAAGAAGTATTGGAGTATGAATCGAGGTGCTTCTCTATATTGAGTATGAGAATCCAACTTTAGGACTTAGTAGTCCCTTAAAACTCTATGTTTCTCTTGAGACATTAGTATAACTGTTAAACATGATTAGTTCATGTTAAATAGGATAATTACAATGGATTAAGTGTGTTAGTGAAATATTCGCAAGATCTTGCAACAAAGTGTTTGTCACATAATTAACATGGGCTAGGTACGTACAAAGTTCATCAATGAAGGATAGGACCTAATTGATGCTTACAAGGTAAACAATAATATATTCTTGGAATTGAGACTCTGAGAAAGACCACTTGGGGAATAGAGTCCTTAAGTGATAAATTAAAGTATTACCCGTTTAAAACTCTTGTATCTAAAAATTCATGACGTAATGCGCCAAATGTCTTAAAAATGAGCTAAGTTGGAAAGTTTATTCATGTTTTGACGTGTACTAGACCAACCAATAAATCAGGTATATGACTCGACTTGATTTGAAGTTCAAAGATCACATAGTAAATTGTTCTTGAAGCATTGTGTATATGCATGTGATAGGATGTTGTGACGTTGTTCCTAGTGGGAGTTAAGACTTTCCAGGATAAATTTTCTTTCTAGAGATGACCATATGATAAGATGAGTGAGAAACAAGTGAAAACTTCACTGTAGTCGATTGAAGCTAAGCAAGTAGCTCTCGCACCAACAACTAAATTTAATTTGGTCTAACAGGTTCCTACAAGTATTGCGGATGATATACATTATTGATCCAGTGTTTGTCTACTGGTGATTGTATTTTCAATATCTTATATCTTCCGAAAAGGATCCTATTTATGATGAACATTTAAAAGACCAACATTAATATGCATAAGGCACATTGACATTCAAGAAAGTGAATGTGAATAAAAGATGGATAACAAAAATAAGCCCGTGAATGCCGCCTTCTGTAGGGATGTATTCATCTGTTTTTTGTCTTAATGAAGCAAATGGTTATGACCATTGCGTAGACCAATGAGATTGATCACATCACAATGTTCATTTTGATCAAATAGTTTGATTTGGGTACACACATGTTCGTTAAGATTGCTTAGTGCATTCTTGATGTATGTCGAGTAAACTTAGGTTAGCTCACTTACACGAGTAACTGCCTCCTCATCTTAGTGGCGTCGCGTCTATGTGATGAGTGGAGATGAGACAAGATTTCAATTTGAAAATCGTGAAGTATATGATTTGAGAGCTAACTACTTGAATTCATAAGTCACATGTTGATATGAGGCCATCAGTATAATATTTTTTGGTCGTTGATATGATATCATCAGAAAATTTAATTGAATTTATTTCTAAGTAGTTTACTTTTGAGCGGGATGAGAGTTAGTGTACTCGGGTTTAGATGCATTCGGTATCTGGACACACATCCGCACAACACCGTTTTTATGACATAAGACATACACTCCATGTGAAAAGGAGAAGGGTGTTGTGAAACGCATTTCATACTGTGTGTGCTATTAATCGACCACGGGTTTACACAAGAACGATCTCAGCTTGTTGTAGTGTGAGACCCAATGATCCTTAACAGGTTCAAAATTGTGTGCCCTTATGACTCCGATCAGGGACTTGAGACCTAACACGATGTTCACTAGCTTAGCATGTTACCCGATGGTAATGAACACAAATTCGACCAGGAGGGACATGTCTAGAAAAGCGAGTCGATTTAGTGTTTGAAGGATCGTGAGAAGAGGAAGATTGTCAACGGAATTTCCTTTAAGAATTGTGTTCACGGTGCGCACTAATCATGATTTCGTATCGTGATTGTGAATACAAGGTATGATTAATTAGGTATTTAAAGATACCAAAATGAGGTTTGACGATCTAGGGTACAATCATACTTTCTTATTGTAGGTTAATCCCAATGAGAGGTTGTGTACTCTTAACAGATATACAACAACTAGCTCTCACTAAGTATGTCGGTCACACGGTGGAGCCCTGTATGAAAGACAAAAGATATCTCTTTTTACACACTGAGCATCCACATATGTGTGAGTGAGAGATGTAAGAATATGCACCCATAAGGGGTGCTTATGCAAAACATTAAAATATCAGGGACCAAAGTGGTTAGTTATGAAATGTCGTAACTGCCCCCGGGTCTATAAATAGACCCCTAGAGCATTGCCCTAAAACACACTAATCTATAATCTGTATACTCTCAAGAGACACACCCAATATAGATGTTCTCCAATTGTCTTAGGGAATCCACTGTGAAAATCGAGGGACGCTCCGTTCATGTGACGCCCCTCTCGACCTGTATCGTCGCCGTGACTCCGAACCGCCGACGATCTCGCACGCTTCCGCTACCGCACGTCGAAATACCGATCGATGTAAGTATAGTTTCAGTATTACATTGTTTGTCTTAATAACGTGCTATTTATCGTGCAAATGAATCTCGAACTCCAACACCATGAGTGTTAGTGCTCGTGTGCGTGGCAGATTCTACACCTCCGTACCCTTTCACGTATCTGCGCCGCTTCTCATGTGTTGGCGCGTAGAGGCACATTTCTATTGCATTGTTCTTGATGTTCACTCTCAGGCCGCCTTACAATTTTTACGACTCCTTTGTCATCGTCTTCCGGTGTTTCACTCTTCTGTGGCCGTCTTTTGATGTTTCCTGTGCGTGCTTCCAGGGTTGCTAAAATTTGTTGCAGAGAGTGATTTTTTTTTGATTTAGTTGTTCCCTGGTTTCGTGGTTTCATATTAATTGTTGATGGTTTGGTTCACTATTATTAAATGTAAACCAATTTAGTTACAACCCGGATAAATTTTGTTTTTTATCCTCCTCAAATAAATGGGTAATAAATTTTGGTGATATTATCATATGATAGGTAATGTTAAAACTTTCTTTGTCCTTTAGCCTCACAAAGCGTCTCCATGGATTGTATTTATGAGATTGTTAAACTTACTTCGACCATGACGTTGTTATCTATACTGTATCCACACAAATTTGCATTCAATATGATTTGTGTTAGACCTCAATTGTTGTATTAAATGTTTTCCTGATCATTGATAGTTCAGGATCTTTTAACTAAGCAGGCTATTAAGAAAGAATCTCTAAGTAATATTCTCTATATCATTGATATTGGAGTGTCGAGACCTGCTGATTGTGCTAATGTTGTCTATTCTTTTGAGGAACACTATCGACAAGGGCAAACATATTTAAATGTGTTGAATACGTCGTGCCTCCAACTACATGATATTTTTACGCTGAAATGTGAACCCTGTAAATTTGTGAAATATCATCACTCATTTAAGTCCAAAAATCAATAAACGTGGTAAGTTTTTGAGTTAGTTCACTATGATGTTGTAGGACCACCTATCCAGTTATGGCTAAACTTAGTTTTAGATACTCTGTTACTTTTGTGGATAATTTTTATAAACAAACATGGATATACTTTAGGGTTAATTACTTAATTGGTTACACATGTTTCACCATTGTGCAGAATGGTTACACATCTTTCAAAATGTGATTAATTGGTTTTGAAATGTGACTAATTGTTTTTTTTTTTACTGTTCACCATTAGAAATCACAGTTAAGTCACTATTTAGATACGTAAAATGACGTAATTGCCCTTTTCATCAATCAAGATGTGCTCTTCATCAACCCAATTGTTCTTCATCAACGAATTGAATTGAAAAACCCAGAAATGCTGTTTCTGGGTTCTTGAAAAACCCAAAAATGCAATTCTACTCTCTTAACAACCCAGAATCACAATTATGGGTTCTTAACAACTCATAAATGTTTCTGGGTTCTTGAAGAACCCAGAATTGCGATTCTGGGTTCTTAACAACACAGAAATGTTGTTTCTGGGTTCTCAAGAACCCAAAAAATGCAATTTCTGGGTTCTTCAAGACAATTATGTGTTCTTCAATTCAACTAAGGGCATAATAGTCATTTCATAATTCAATAATATGTTAAAAAAATTAATTAACGTTAAAATTAACGGTTTACTAACAGAATAACTAATTAATCACATTGGGAAAAACATGTGTAACCAATTAGTCACATAGCAAAACTAATTAATCACGTTTTGAAACATGTGTAACCATTCTGCACAATGGCGAAACATGTGTAACCAATTAAGTAATTAATCCTATACTTTATGAGAATTACTGCATGAAGGGTTCTCTCATTTTTGTGCCGAAGTGCAAACCCAATTTAACATCTTTGTGTGTATACCGAGGCGTGATAACAACAAAGAGTACATGTCAAGCTCGTTTCATAACTACATGACTCAAAGTGGAATTCTTCACTAGTCTTAATGGTGTTGATACTCCTCAGAATGGTGTTACTAAAAGAAAAAATAAATATTTACTTGAGACAACTCATGCTATTTTATTTTAAATGAAGGTTCCTAACATCATGCTTTAGTTTCACAATATGCTCATCCTCTGTGCTTAATGGTCATGCCCTGTACAATGTGTTATTCTAGTGGTGCCACGTATATTTGTAAGTATCTGTTACTTCAATATGTGATACCTACTCTAACCAAGTTAAACCCTAAAACCCCGAAAAGTGGATTCCTGAAATGTACTTGACATCATAAAGATTATCAATGTTATTATTCAGATCCTAAATAGTTCCCAGCGTGTATTGATATGACATTTATAGAGGTTATTGTGTTTTTATAGCAACCCTGTCGCTCCAACTAAAGTGGACTAAAATGAGTGACTAATATACAATGTTTTAGCAGTGTCAATTACCAGTGTGTCTCAGCCCCCCACTAATACTACCCATTGAGCAACAAGATTCCAAGCGAGAAAAGTCTACCACTATACCATAAGTACCAGTTGTATTGCCGGATCCTCACTTAAATAATTCAACTCCTTCACAATCTGATCATCAACCATATGTCAATGATGATAACCTTCCTAATGCTCTTTCCAAAGGTAATCATCCATTTACCCTTCCAAATGTTATCCATCCAAGTGTGAGTTATATATCCTTTGATCACGTGTCACATTCATGCATTTATCTTTGTACCAAAGACGGGTCAAGAATGTTAGTAATAATGAAGATCAATCTATAATAATATGATAATTTTGGATCACATAATAAAATAATGAAATTTGTAGAAACCTTACAATAACATGCAAGTATTGTAAAATTGATCTGAGAAAAACGATTTTTGTTTTAACTGAGGAATGTGAAATGCACAGTATCCTTAAGGCAATCCCCCCTAACAGGTTTGTGTAAGAGTAAACAGGACATAACTCCTAGGATACAACAATGTCATCAAGACAAAACAAACACGATGTTTTCATTGACCGAATTGAACAATACCTGAACTCGGATTTACACGAAAGGACAAAAGCTCGAAAATGACCAAATGATAATGAAACCTAGAGCAACTTCACTATTAGGATTATGATAAAATGTGAAGAAATTGTGAAGAATACTCCCCTATTTATATGGTTTGAAGACACTCTCTGTAATAAGAGCCACACTTAAATTATTTGTAACCCTACAAAATTAATTTACAAAACTGAAGAAATTATTTTAGTGAAAAAAGAAATATCAAAACATGCGCAATACAAACAATAAAAAAAAATTCCAATTGTCATTAAAAATATTGGTTCAAAAATTAATGCGGATTTTTAACAAAATTTGGCTCACGCAAGAAAGGTTTTTTGGACTGAAAATTGTGTCCGCATGATGCAGGCGCACTCGTGAGTGGACTTGGACTGGGGGTATGCCAATCATGTTGATTTGTACTCCCCTGGGTCCGCGGACGAGCCTTTTTTATTGCAAGTTGTTACACTTGTATAAAGTGAAATCCAATATATTTTGGCGAAAATATCCATTCACTATTTGTTTGGGATACAAGTGGAGAGACCAAATTTATCACTTGCCTTATTTTTCCATTCACCCACAACATGGGCTTGAAATGAAAAGTTTGGGCTTGAGCCCGCATGAATGGAGAAATGAGAAAGTTTCTACAAGCTATACACTCAACCGTTGACACATGCATATGATAGGTAGGTGTTACCAATTAAACCTTCCCTTGTGAAGTTACATCAAATCTACTAGTTAGTCAATAGACGCGATTTCCTTGAACTGTCCGTCGTTGGTGTAAAATATGGCATTACTCACACAAGCATTGCGGGAAACATAAACACGACCAGATGAGGAGAGGCAGCGGTAACCGTGATGATCAGAGCAGGAACCTATAAAGACACAAGGTTAAGATCTTAAGGAGAGTTTATGAGATCGATAAGGGCAAAGATGAGGAAAGCAAAGGCAGCCAAAGAAACGGAAAAAGGAAGAGTCTAGCTTAGAACTAAAGAGAAGCTCATGAGGTGAGCAATTGTTCAAAGTCAAAGAAGGAAGTCTATTGATGAGAAACACAGCAGTGGAAAAGGCATTTGTCCAATAGTGCAGAGGAACAGAGGATTGATCAAGAGGGGTCAGACCAAGCTCAACAATATGGCGGTGCTTGTACGGGAGGTGACTCTCTAAAGTATACCGAATTGAGCAAGATATTTAGTGAGAAAGAATAACTCACCTCCTCCATCAGATTGAACCGCCTTCAGTTTGGCCCCAAGCTGTTTTTCAGCTAAGACATGAAAATCACAAAAGGCTTTAGCAGCATCAGATTTACGAGGTAAGAAATATATCCATGTATATCGACTAAAGTCATCAACAATACTCAAATAATAGTTGTTGTTACTTGAGGTGAATGGAGCAGGACCCCATAGATCCACTTGAACCAACTCAAATGGATGAGAGTAGACTGTAGTCGAAGAACGATACAGTTGAGTCTTGCTTTTCCCAACTGCACAAGCAGCACATTCAGTCGATATATGTTTAGTGGGAAGGTTTTGAAGTCTGAGAAAATTGACAAGCATACTCTTGGATGAATGGGCTAAGCGCATATGCCACAACTTAGATGTTTCATTAGACTTTAAGTTAGACAGAAAACAATTGAATTCGAAATCAGATAGGACACAACCTGACTGAATATCAACAACATCTATAGAAACATAATCCAAAACAGGAGTATCATCATCAAAGTGCAGAATATTATTATCATTCACTTGCAATCCTGAAGTTTCAGCAGGCATAACAACATTATTACATAAAGACTCATAGTTATTATCAAGACTTAGACATTGATCATGACAAACATCAACAAACATAGCTATACTACTACTAGCAAACGGAAAGCTAGAAAAATCAAGACGCTATAGACCCCCAGATTCAAACCCCTTGAGCAGCACACGGTTGGAGAGGGAGTCCTTGACCAAGCAGTGGGTCGCATGAAATTCAAAATATGCCTGGTTATCCTTTGAAAACTAAGACACAGATAGTAGATTTTTAGTGATAGCTGGAGTATATAACATGTTATTCAGCATTAACTGTTTGTCAGGAGAAGGAATGATGGATGAACCAATAACTGAGATGCGAATAGACGATCCATTACCAACAAGTACTTTACCTGAGCCTGAATACGATGTTGTCATATGAGGAGATGGTTTGGCGCTGGTGAGATAATTTGTGGCTCCAGAGTCGGGAAACCAGCCGCCTTCTGTCTGAACTGCAGGAGAGACACACACAACATTCACTTGGAAGGGAGTAGATGAGGTGGATTGAGAAGAGGTGGATGGAACAAGTAGCTGAGGACTGTGAGACGTAGCATATGGAGGAGCAGGATTGCCAAAATAGGGTGGAGAATACATATAAGGATATATGGGTGGTGAAAGTTGGGGATAAGGTGAAATAGGATATGGAGAGTATTGCATAACTGGGTGAGTCTGAACAGCTGGTAAAGAAGCTGTTCCAGACTGGGCAGAGTATGGATGAATCTGTGACTTGTTAACCTGTGACTGAGATGAATGTGCATGCTGAGCTTGAGACAAAAAGATCCGCTGATGTGGATGGGAAAATATATCAACCTCATAGGAATCATACCAGGTACCTCAAACATTGCCAGAACTAGTTCAAACTCAATCATATTCTTTTCAGAATTATCCTCTAGTTTATGCTGGTACTGAAGTTTCTCACAGTTATACCTCACCTATGTTATATCCTCCTAGCTATCACTCTCCTTCTATGTTTTACCTATATTGACCTTCTATGCATGGTTCTAATTTTGCACCTTCCATAACAGGTTTTGTTCCTGAAAATGGTCATACAATGGAAACTCAGTCACTGCTCACCAATCCTGAAGCAAATATTGCTTCAGATGCTCCTGTTGTGCATAACATGATACAAGTTGGTTCCCTGATTCAGGTGCCACGAATCATCTCACAAATGCCTATCATCATCCTATCATGCATGTGTTCCATACACTAGTCATGGTAAGGTAGTTGTTGGCAATAGATTATCCCTTAATATTTCTGCTATTGGCTATACTGTTATCCCTGCTGAGATTCGTCAATTGCTTCTTCATAATATGTCGTATACTCCTTGTGTGACTAAGAATTTTTTTCTATGTCTGAGTTCGCCAAGGATAATAAAGTCTATTTCGAATTTCATGCCTCACACTATGTGATACGAGACTTTCAAACACACACAGTTCTTCTCCATGGTTATGAAAGTGTTGGATTGTATAAGCTTGATTTGTCGAAGCTTAGTTAGTGTCACTCTGTTAGCTCGAGTGTGTCTGTTGGTAATGTGGATAGTAATGTCCATGTTGCTGCAAACTCTGCTAATATAGGCTATTTTAACCATCCTTATAGTTTTGTTTCTGGTTCTACAAATGATTAAAGTGGTAATAATAGTGAGGTTACTTCTTGCAATTATATTACTATCCGTATTAATTCCAATAATAACTCTCATAGTATCTCCCCTGAATCACTTGATGATGCTAATTTTGAATGCTTTCTTTCTACATTAGACTATAAAGATTCGTCCCGTCTATGGCATATGCGCCTTGGGCATCCTTCGACTAAGATTCTTGTTAATTTCTCGCGGTTACATAATCATCTTGTTCCATACTCACCTACTCAGTGTACAATTTCTGATGTTGGAAAGAGTAAGAATCAACCTTATCCTATAGAGCGTGTACATGTGGACTTATGAGGACCAGTGGCATGTGCCTCCAATGGCCATCGATACTACTTGAGCATTGTGGATGCCTACAGTAGGTACACATGGACTTATTTCATGCACAACAGAAGTGGTGATTCTCAATGCTTTGTTGAATTGCATAGGTTAGTTGAAAAACAGCTTGGACAAACCTTGAAAGGTGTTCAATCTCATGGTGTAATAGAGTTTCATTTCATTTCCACATACCTTCCTCGGCTTGGTGTGGTTCATCGCCTCACCTACCCCTATTCGTCTAAGCAAAATGGCATTGTGGAGCGAAAGCATCGTCACATTGTGGAACTTGGTTTGACACTGTTGTGTCAAGCTTCTGTCCCTCTCCATTACTAGTTTGATGCCTTCTTCTCTGCAACCTTTCTCATTAATAGAATGGCTTCTTCATCCAGTATGTGCAAACTTTCCCCTCATGAAAAACTGTTTGGGTCTCCTCCTGATTATTCATTTCGGTTAATTACCTAAACCGTTACTTATGTTGGCCAATGTGATCGAACCGTTGAAACTTGAACTCAACCGTTACTCATGTTTCCAAATGTGACTGAATAGTTCGGTTTGTTAACTTCCGTAATTTATCACCGTTAAAATTTTGAATGTGCGTTTCATAGTGGGTAACCCCAATTGGTAACCCTAATTCGTTTTGCTTCACTATTTTGAACCATAATTTATCCTTTTCGAACCCTTATTTTAAATTTGTGGGACCTATTTGTTGTTTTTTCTGTTGTAGTCGGTACAAAACCTTGGATGTGGGGTTTTTGATTGGGAAGATCTATCTTTTTGTCCATATGGCAGGATTGCAGTGATGCAATTTCAACAAAGAGAGAAACATTTACAAGAACAATTGGATGTTGCAAAAAACGAGCTCTTTAAAGTTCAACCAATCGGTAGTTAGTTGTAGCGTCGGTAATTGTTATTGTTGTTTTTGTTCTAAGTTCAATTCCGAATAATTAGGTCGAGTATGTAGCTAATTAGTATGTCAGTTGTCAGTAACATTTGTCTGTGACTGAAGTATGAAGAACATTGTGTCGTTTGTGAAGTTGGTGACTTATGTTTGTGGAGAAGTTGTTAAATGAAGTTTTATGTTCTCTTAAATGTTATTAAACAGTTACTTTAGTTTGGACATTTAAATAACCTACCTCATAATCCCTAAACATAATCCAACATACATCCGAAAACATAATCCATCATACAATTCAAAAAAGGTTCCGTTAACACAAACCTTCATAACCGACCGTACAGTCCCACATGAACGACAAAAAGGGATTTATACAAAATATGAAAGAACAACCTAAACATCGTTCTATTTGGAAGGACTGTCTTCAGTGGCTGATCCAGTACAACCAACGCTATTGAGTCTAAAAGGACGGGTTTCGATGTTGCGGTAGCATCAATTTTTATAATTGTTGGCGTATCTCGTCTTTTCTTGAATTTTGTCGGACTTCTTGAGTGTGCCTAATAATCATACCAATATAGTTATTACACATCACAATATGACAACAACTTATGAAAGACAGATTGACTAACCCTTTTTGCTAGTGTTTTCACACGCTTCTTCGGTGCGATAGTCACTTTCGGTTCCTTCGACTCTGCAGCAATTTCCTCTTTACTCTGCTGGTGTGTGTGACCTTGTTCCTCCTACTCTGTTGATGGTACCTTGGGGTTGCTTTTTCGGGTTGGTAGCTTCTGTCTGCGCTGTTGTCACGACCTTTGGAATTTGAGATTGAGTTGTACTTGTACCTTGAGTGTCTGTTTCAGATTCCTTGGGCCTTGAACAATTACATCTTTGACTTGATTGTGTCGGGATTGGACCATTGTCTATGAGATCGCAATCTATTTTCGCTAATCCGGAGAGAAACTCATAATTCATATTCTCCCACGGCATGAAAAATGGCTTCTCTGCACCTTCATATGCATAAGTTCCTCCATTGTCAATCCACTTGCCAGACTCCAAAAAAACTGAACCCTCAATGAATGGAAATAACTCATTTGAATTTGTCATTGGAAATAGTGTGTTGGGGGATGAAGCACAAGGTTGGTCCATGAAAGTTTTGATCGAACCTGTACCAGCATCGTGTAACTAGAGGTCCAAATTTTCCATATTCATCTTCACCTTCTTCGGAATCAGCTCAAACCATTAACACGGTATCAGGGATGTGCGATATCTCGTGTCATTGTTGCTCTCAGTTAAGTTGGGTTAGTGGACGATTGATCTATACCTCTAGTGAGCTGCAATAATTGAAGATCCTCTCCTAGTGTTTTAGAGAAAGAAGATTTCATAGCTGATAGGTGATGATAACTGTCAGTTGTGGAAATAATACATTTTTCTAACTATATAAGGATTCAATTTCCAAGGCTGTGCAATGTTCCTTACTGTATTGTTAGTGTTGCTGAAAAAAACTAATAGTAAGAAAGTGTCTTCTTGCTTGTATGACTACCTCTACTATTTGGACAAATTAAACATCCTTGGGTTTTCTCCTCTTCTTCTACGATGCTGTTACAGGTTCGATCAAAACTTTAATGGACCAACCTTGTGCTTCATCCCCCAACACACTATTTCCAATGACAAATTCAAATGAGTTATTTCCATTCATTGAGGGTTAAGTTTTTTCGGAGTATGGTTCACACTTTCATGGCACAACCTCACATGCAACAACTCCTTCACACTATGGTCATCCTTACACCTTTGGTGAACTTCATATCTATCAGGCAACTACATCTGCAACTCTAGGTACTACAACATTTTTTATATCATAATGTTGATCAACATCCAGTAATTAAACAATTCAGAACACCCCTAGTTTCTTTATGCAAGGAACAAACATTTTAACAATGAGAGGCTTAGTTAGTACGTTAACAACATGTTCAGACACAAGAACAAAAATCACAATGATTTGACCATATTTAACTTTTTCGCATACAAAGCTTAGATCTATCTCTACATGTTTGATTTTTAATGGTGTACATGATTTTCAAATATAGCAACAACACTAGAGGTATAATTCCAGATAACACCTGTGTCTATCACAAAGTATAACATTCAGAGAATTGGAATTGTTTGCGAATGTAACTCTCGCGAAATGAAAATTAACCCTTTGATAAAATTTATTAACCATATGACCAAGATTTTTCCAAATCTAACATTGAAATATTCCACCTCCAGTACCACGTCCACGTCCTCTTCTTCGAACATAGGATTAAACCTCATGTTGAGGGTCGTTATAAGGAAAACCAATTTCCTTCAATGATGTATGATAAGTATGTGTAAGTTGTTGTAATAGTAACATCCTTTAATGAATAAAGTCCAATTATGGGACAACTACAAGCCTATTAGACAAACGCATCATAATATTAGAAAAAGGTGACAAATCAAATACAACTTCATGTTGACGTGGCTAAGCATACAACAAGCCTGAGCAGAAAGAAGATATGTCATATAAATTGTGAGTAGCGAAGATTACAACCACCACATTGTCAAACTGTCCTTTGACCCCATTTAGTATCACAAAAAACTGCTTAATTTCCTCACTAAGATGTCCCCAACAGTATTGCAAGTAGTTTGTATATCCATAATACACTCACACATAGACTTATTCAATTATATTTTTAAAATCTACACGTGATCGTACAAATGCATAGCACAAGCCGTAGAACAATAGGAGAAAACCCAAGGATGTTTAATTGGTCCAAATAGTAGAGGTAGGAAGACACTTTCGTACTTGTACTTTTTTTACAGCAACACTAACAATACACTGAAGAACATTGCACAGCCTTGGAATTTGAATCCTTATATAGTTAGAAAAATGTAATGTTTCCACAACTGAAAGTTATTATCACCTATGAAATCTTCTTTCTCTAAAACACTAGAAGAAGATCTTCCATTATTGCAGCTCACTAGAGGTATAGATTAATCGTCCACTAACACAACTTAACTGAGAGCAATAATGACACGAGATATCGCACATCCCTGATAATGTGTTAATGGTTTGAGCTGATTCCGAAGAAGGTGAAGATGAATATGGAAAATTGGACATCTAGTCAGCCGATGCTGTTACAGGTTCGATCAAAACTTTAATGGACCAACCTTGTGCTTCATCCCCCAACACACTATTTCCAATGACAAATTCAAATGAGTTATTTCCATTCATTGAGGGTTAAGGTTTTTCGGATTCTGGTTCACACTTTCATGGCACAACCTCACATGCAACAACTCCTTCACACTATGGTCATCCTTACACCTTTGGTGAACTTCATGTCTATCATGCAACTACATCTGCAACTCTAGGTACTACAACATTTTTTATATCATAATGTTGATCAACATCCAGTAATTAAACAATTCAGAACACCCTTAGTTTCTTTATGCAAGGAACAAACATTTTAACAATGAGAGGCTTAGTTAGTACGTTAACAACATGTTCAGACACAAGAACAAAAATCACAATGATTTGACCATATTTAACTTTTTCGCATACAAAGCTTAGATCTATCTCTACATGTTTGATTTTTAATGGTGTACATGATTTTCAAATATAGCAACAACACTAGAGGTATAATTCCAGATAACACCAGTGTCTATCACAAAGTATAACATTCAGAGAATTGGAATTGTTTGCGAATGTAACTCTCGCGAAATGAAAATTAACCCTTTGATAAAATTTATTAACCATATGACCAAGATTTTTCCAAATCTAACATTGAAATATTCCACCTCCAGTACCACGTCCACGTCCTCTTCTTCGAACATAGGATTAAACCTCATGTTGAGGGTCGTTATAAGGAAAACCAATTTCCTTCAATGATGTATGATAAGTATGTGTAAGTTGTTGTAATAATAACATCCTTTAATGAATAAAGTCCAATTATGGGACAACTACAAGCCTATTAGACAAACGCATCATAATATTAGAAAAAGGTGACAAATCAAATACAACTTCATGTTGACGTGGCTAAGCATACAACAAGCCTGAGCAGAAAGAAGATATGTCATATAAATTGTGAGTAGCGAAGATTACAACCACCACATTGTCAAACTGTCCTTTGACCCCATTTAGTATCACAAAAAACTGCTTAATTTCCTCACTAAGATGTCCCCAACAGTATTGCAAGTAGTTTGTATATCCATAATACACTCACACATAGACTTATTCAATTATATTTTTAAAATCTACACGTGATCGTACAAATGCATAGCACAAGCCGTAGAACAATAGGAGAAAACCCAAGGATGTTTAATTGGTCCAAATAGTAGAGGTAGGAAGACACTTTCGTACTTGTACTTTTTTTACAGCAACACTAACAATACACTGAAGAACATTGCACAGCCTTGGAATTTGAATCCTTATATAGTTAGAAAAATGTAATGTTTCCACAACTGAAAGTTATTATCACCTATGAAATCTTCTTTCTCTAAAACACTAGAAGAAGATCTTCCATTATTGCAGCTCACTAGAGGTATAGATTAATCGTCCACTAACACAACTTAACTGAGAGCAATAATGACACGAGATATCGCACATCCCTGATAATGTGTTAATGGTTTGAGCTGATTCCGAAGAAGGTGAAGATGAATATGGAAAACTTGGACATCTAGTCAGCCGATGCTGTTACAGGTTCGATCAAAACTTTAATGGACCAACCTTGTGCTTTATCCCCCAACACACTATTTCCAATGACAAATTCAAATGAGTTATTTCCATTCATTGAGGGTTAAGGTTTTTCAGATTCTGGTTCACACTTTCATGGCACAACCTCACATGCAACAACCCCTTCACACTATGGTCATCCTTACACCTTTGGTGAACTTCATGTCTATCAGGCAACTACATCTGCAACTCTAGGTACTACAACATTTTTTATATCATAATGTTGATCAACATCCAGTAATTAAACAATTCAGAACACCCCTAGTTTCTTTATGCAAGGAACAAACATTTTAACAATGAGAGGCTTAGTTAGTACGTTAACAACATGTTCAGACACAAGAACAAAAATCACAATGATTTGACCATATTTAACTTTTTCGCATACAAAGCTTAGATCTATCTCTACATGTTTGATTTTTAATGGTGTACATGATTTTCAAATATAGCAACAACACTAGAGGTATAATTCCAGATAACACCTGTGTCTATCACAAAGTATAACATTCAGAGAATTGGAATTGTTTGCGAATGTAACTCTCGCGAAATGAAAATTAACCCTTTGATAAAATTTATTAACCATATGACCAAGATTTTTCCAAATCTAACATTGAAATATTCCACCTCCAGTACCACGTCCACGTCCTCTTCTTCGAACATAGGATTAAACCTCATGTTGAGGGTCGTTATAAGGAAAACCAATTTCCTTCAATGATGTATGATAAGTATGTGTAAGTTGTTGTAATAGTAACATCCTTTAATGAATAAAGTCCAATTATGGGACAACTACAAGCCTATTAGACAAACGCATCATAATATTAGAAAAAGGTGACAAATCAAATACAACTTCATGTTGACGTGGCTAAGCATACAACAAGCCTGAGCAGAAAGAAGATATGTCATATAAATTGTGAGTAGCGAAGATTACAACCACCACATTGTCAAACTGTCCTTTGACCCCATTTAGTATCACAAAAAACTGCTTAATTTCCTCACTAAGATGTCCCCAACAGTATTGCAAGTAGTTTGTATATCCATAATACACTCACACATAGACTTATTCAATTATATTTTTAAAATCTACACGTGATCGTACAAATGCATAGCACAAGCCGTAGAACAATAGGAGAAAACCCAAGGATGTTTAATTGGTCCAAATAGTAGAGGTAGGAAGACACTTTCGTACTTGTACTTTTTTTACAGCAACACTAACAATACACTGAAGAACATTGCACAGCCTTGGAATTTGAATCCTTATATAGTTAGAAAAATGTAATGTTTCCACAACTGAAAGTTATTATCACCTATGAAATCTTCTTTCTCTAAAACACTAGAAGAAGATCTTCCATTATTGCAGCTCACTAGAGGTATAGATTAATCGTCCACTAACACAACTTAACTGAGAGCAATAATGACACGAGATATCGCACATCCCTGATAATGTGTTAATGGTTTGAGCTGATTCCGAAGAAGGTGAAGATGAATATGGAAAACTTGGACATCTAGTCAGCCGATGCTGTTACAGGTTCGATCAAAACTTTAATGGACCAACCTTGTGCTTTATCCCCCAACACACTATTTCCAATGACAAATTCAAATGAGTTATTTCCATTCATTGAGGGTTAAGGTTTTTCAGATTCTGGTTCACACTTTCATGGCACAACCTCACATGCAACAACCCCTTCACACTATGGTCATCCTTACACCTTTGGTGAACTTCATGTCTATCAGGCAACTACATCTGCAACTCTAGGTACTACAACATTTTTTATATCATAATGTTGATCAACATCCAGTAATTAAACAATTCAGAACACCCCTAGTTTCTTTATGCAAGGAACAAACATTTTAACAATGAGAGGCTTAGTTAGTACGTTAACAACATGTTCAGACACAAGAACAAAAATCACAATGATTTGACCATATTTAACTTTTTCGCATACAAAGCTTAGATCTATCTCTACATGTTTGATTTTTAATGGTGTACATGATTTTCAAATATAGCAACAACACTAGAGGTATAATTCCAGATAACACCTGTGTCTATCACAAAGTATAACATTCAGAGAATTGGAATTGTTTGCGAATGTAACTCTCGCGAAATGAAAATTAACCCTTTGATAAAATTTATTAACCATATGACCAAGATTTTTCCAAATCTAACATTGAAATATTCCACCTCCAGTACCACGTCCACGTCCTCTTCTTCGAACATAGGATTAAACCTCATGTTGAGGGTCGTTATAAGGAAAACCAATTTCCTTCAATGATGTATGATAAGTATGTGTAAGTTGTTGTAATAGTAACATCCTTTAATGAATAAAGTCCAATTATGGGACAACTACAAGCCTATTAGACAAACGCATCATAATATTAGAAAAAGGTGACAAATCAAATACAACTTCATGTTGACGTGGCTAAGCATACAACAAGCCTGAGCAGAAAGAAGATATGTCATATAAATTGTGAGTAGCGAAGATTACAACCACCACATTGTCAAACTGTCCTTTGACCCCATTTAGTATCACAAAAAACTGCTTAATTTCCTCACTAAGATGTCCCCAACAGTATTGCAAGTAGTTTGTATATCCATAATACACTCACACATAGACTTATTCAATTATATTTTTAAAATCTACACGTGATCGTACAAATGCATAGCACAAGCCGTAGAACAATAGGAGAAAACCCAAGGATGTTTAATTGGTCCAAATAGTAGAGGTAGGAAGACACTTTCGTACTTGTACTTTTTTTACAGCAACACTAACAATACACTGAAGAACATTGCACAGCCTTGGAATTTGAATCCTTATATAGTTAGAAAAATGTAATGTTTCCACAACTGAAAGTTATTATCACCTATGAAATCTTCTTTCTCTAAAACACTAGAAGAAGATCTTCCATTATTGCAGCTCACTAGAGGTATAGATTAATCGTCCACTAACACAACTTAACTGAGAGCAATAATGACACGAGATATCGCACATCCCTGATAATGTGTTAATGGTTTGAGCTGATTCCGAAGAAGGTGAAGATGAATATGGAAAACTTGGACATCTAGTCAGCCGATGCTGTTACAGGTTCGATCAAAACTTTAATGGACCAACCTTGTGCTTCATCCCCCAACACACTATTTCCAATGACAAATTCAAATGAGTTATTTCCATTCATTGAGGGTTAAGGTTTTTCAGATTCTGGTTCACACTTTCATGGCACAACCTCACATGCAACAACCCCTTCACACTATGGTCATCCTTACACCTTTGGTGAACTTCATGTCTATCAGGCAACTACATCTGCAACTCTAGGTACTACAACATTTTTTATATCATAATGTTGATCAACATCCAGTAATTAAACAATTCAGAACACCCCTAGTTTCTTTATGCAAGGAACAAACATTTTAACAATGAGAGGCTTAGTTAGTACGTTAACAACATGTTCAGACACAAGAACAAAAATCACAATGATTTGACCATATTTAACTTTTTCGCATACAAAGCTTAGATCTATCTCTACATGTTTGATTTTTAATGGTGTACATGATTTTCAAATATAGCAACAACACTAGAGGTATAATTCCAGATAACACCTGTGTCTATCACAAAGTATAACATTCAGAGAATTGGAATTGTTTGCGAATGTAACTCTCGCGAAATGAAAATTAACCCTTTGATAAAATTTATTAACCATATGACCAAGATTTTTCCAAATCTAACATTGAAATATTCCACCTCCAGTACCACGTCCACGTCCTCTTCTTCGAACATAGGATTAAACCTCATGTTGAGGGTCGTTATAAGGAAAACCAATTTCCTTCAATGATGTATGATAAGTATGTGTAAGTTGTTGTAATAGTAACATCCTTTAATGAATAAAGTCCAATTATGGGACAACTACAAGCCTATTAGACAAACGCATCATAATATTAGAAAAAGGTGACAAATCAAATACAACTTCATGTTGACGTGGCTAAGCATACAACAAGCCTGAGCAGAAAGAAGATATGTCATATAAATTGTGAGTAGCGAAGATTACAACCACCACATTGTCAAACTGTCCTTTGACCCCATTTAGTATCACAAAAAACTGCTTAATTTCCTCACTAAGATGTCCCCAACAGTATTGCAAGTAGTTTGTATATCCATAATACACTCACACATAGACTTATTCAATTATATTTTTAAAATCTACACGTGATCGTACAAATGCATAGCACAAGCCGTAGAACAATAGGAGAAAACCCAAGGATGTTTAATTGGTCCAAATAGTAGAGGTAGGAAGACACTTTCGTACTTGTACTTTTTTTACAGCAACACTAACAATACACTGAAGAACATTGCACAGCCTTGGAATTTGAATCCTTATATAGTTAGAAAAATGTAATGTTTCCACAACTGAAAGTTATTATCACCTATGAAATCTTCTTTCTCTAAAACACTAGAAGAAGATCTTCCATTATTGCAGCTCACTAGAGGTATAGATTAATCGTCCACTAACACAACTTAACTGAGAGCAATAATGACACGAGATATCGCACATCCCTGATAATGTGTTAATGGTTTGAGCTGATTCCGAAGAAGGTGAAGATGAATATGGAAAACTTGGACATCTAGTCAGCCGATGCTGTTACAGGTTCGATCAAAACTTTAATGGACCAACCTTGTGCTTCATCCCCCAACACACTATTTCCAATGACAAATTCAAATGAGTTATTTCCATTCATTGAGGGTTAAGGTTTTTCAGATTCTGGTTCACACTTTCATGGCACAACCTCACATGCAACAACCCCTTCACACTATGGTCATCCTTACACCTTTGGTGAACTTCATGTCTATCAGGCAACTACATCTGCAACTCTAGGTACTACAACATTTTTTATATCATAATGTTGATCAACATCCAGTAATTAAACAATTCAGAACACCCCTAGTTTCTTTATGCAAGGAACAAACATTTTAACAATGAGAGGCTTAGTTAGTACGTTAACAACATGTTCAGACACAAGAACAAAAATCACAATGATTTGACCATATTTAACTTTTTCGCATACAAAGCTTAGATCTATCTCTACATGTTTGATTTTTAATGGTGTACATGATTTTCAAATATAGCAACAACACTAGAGGTATAATTCCAGATAACACCTGTGTCTATCACAAAGTATAACATTCAGAGAATTGGAATTGTTTGCGAATGTAACTCTCGCGAAATGAAAATTAACCCTTTGATAAAATTTATTAACCATATGACCAAGATTTTTCCAAATCTAACATTGAAATATTCCACCTCCAGTACCACGTCCACGTCCTCTTCTTCGAACATAGGATTAAACCTCATGTTGAGGGTCGTTATAAGGAAAACCAATTTCCTTCAATGATGTATGATAAGTATGTGTAAGTTGTTGTAATAGTAACATCCTTTAATGAATAAAGTCCAATTATGGGACAACTACAAGCCTATTAGACAAACGCATCATAATATTAGAAAAAGGTGACAAATCAAATACAACTTCATGTTGACGTGGCTAAGCATACAACAAGCCTGAGCAGAAAGAAGATATGTCATATAAATTGTGAGTAGCGAAGATTACAACCACCACATTGTCAAACTGTCCTTTGACCCCATTTAGTATCACAAAAAACTGCTTAATTTCCTCACTAAGATGTCCCCAACAGTATTGCAAGTAGTTTGTATATCCATAATACACTCACACATAGACTTATTCAATTATATTTTTAAAATCTACACGTGATCGTACAAATGCATAGCACAAGCCGTAGAACAATAGGAGAAAACCCAAGGATGTTTAATTGGTCCAAATAGTAGAGGTAGGAAGACACTTTCGTACTTGTACTTTTTTTACAGCAACACTAACAATACACTGAAGAACATTGCGCAGCCTTGGAATTTGAATCCTTATATAGTTAGAAAAATGTAATGTTTCCACAACTGAAAGTTATTATCACCTATGAAATCTTCTTTCTCTAAAACACTAGAAGAAGATCTTCCATTATTGCAGCTCACTAGAGGTATAGATTAATCGTCCACTAACACAACTTAACTGAGAGCAATATTGACACGAGATATCGCACATCCCTGATAATGTGTTAATGGTTTGAGCTGATTCCGAAGAAGGTGAAGATGAATATGGAAAACTTGGACATCTAGTCAGCCGATGCTGTTACAGGTTCGATCAAAACTTTAATGGACCAACCTTGTGCTTCATCCCCCAACACACTATTTCCAATGACAAATTCAAATGAGTTATTTCCATTCATTGAGGGTTAAGGTTTTTCGGATTCTGGTTCACACTTTCATGGCACAACCTCACATGCAACAACCCCTTCACACTATGGTCATCCTTACACCTTTGGTGAACTTCATGTCTATCAGGCAACTACATCTGCAACTCTAGGTACTACAACATTTTTTATATCATAATGTTGATCAACATCCAGTAATTAAACAATTCAGAACACCCCTAGTTTCTTTATGCAAGGAACAAACATTTTAACAATGAGAGGCTTAGTTAGTACGTTAACAACATGTTCAGACACAAGAACAAAAATCACAATGATTTGACCATATTTAACTTTTTCGCATACAAAGCTTAGATCTATCTCTACATGTTTGATTTTTAATGGTGTACATGATTTTCAAATATAGCAACAACACTAGAGGTATAATTCCAGATAACACCTGTGTCTATCACAAAGTATAACATTCAGAGAATTGGAATTGTTTGCGAATGTAACTCTCGCGAAATGAAAATTAACCCTTTGATAAAATTTATTAACCATATGACCAAGATTTTTCCAAATCTAACATTGAAATATTCCACCTCCAGTACCACGTCCACGTCCTCTTCTTCGAACATAGGATTAAACCTCATGTTGAGGGTCGTTATAAGGAAAACCAATTTCCTTCAATGATGTATGATAAGTATGTGTAAGTTGTTGTAATAGTAACATCCTTTAATGAATAAAGTCCAATTATGGGACAACTACAAGCCTATTAGACAAACGCATCATAATATTAGAAAAAGGTGACAAATCAAATACAACTTCATGTTGACGTGGCTAAGCATACAACAAGCCTGAGCAGAAAGAAGATATGTCATATAAATTGTGAGTAGCGAAGATTACAACCACCACATTGTCAAACTGTCCTTTGACCCCATTTAGTATCACAAAAAACTGCTTAATTTCCTCACTAAGATGTCCCCAACAGTATTGCAAGTAGTTTGTATATCCATAATACACTCACACATAGACTTATTCAATTATATTTTTAAAATCTACACGTGATCGTACAAATGCATAGCACAAGCCGTAGAACAATAGGAGAAAACCCAAGGATGTTTAATTGGTCCAAATAGTAGAGGTAGGAAGACACTTTCGTACTTGTACTTTTTTTACAGCAACACTAACAATACACTGAAGAACATTGCGCAGCCTTGGAATTTGAATCCTTATATAGTTAGAAAAATGTAATGTTTCCACAACTGAAAGTTATTATCACCTATGAAATCTTCTTTCTCTAAAACACTAGAAGAAGATCTTCCATTATTGCAGCTCACTAGAGGTATAGATTAATCGTCCACTAACACAACTTAACTGAGAGCAATATTGACACGAGATATCGCACATCCCTGATAATGTGTTAATGGTTTGAGCTGATTCCGAAGAAGGTGAAGATGAATATGGAAAACTTGGACATCTAGTCAGCCGATGCTGTTACAGGTTCGATCAAAACTTTAATGGACCAACCTTGTGCTTCATCCCCCAACACACTATTTCCAATGACAAATTCAAATGAGTTATTTCCATTCATTGAGGGTTAAGGTTTTTCGGATTCTGGTTCACACTTTCATGGCACAACCTCACATGCAACAACCCCTTCACACTATGGTCATCCTTACACCTTTGGTGAACTTCATGTCTATCAGGCAACTACATCTGCAACTCTAGGTACTACAACATTTTTTATATCATAATGTTGATCAACATCCAGTAATTAAACAATTCAGAACACCCCTAGTTTCTTTATGCAAGGAACAAACATTTTAACAATGAGAGGCTTAGTTAGTACGTTAACAACATGTTCAGACACAAGAACAAAAATCACAATGATTTGACCATATTTAACTTTTTCGCATACAAAGCTTAGATCTATCTCTACATGTTTGATTTTTAATGGTGTACATGATTTTCAAATATAGCAACAACACTAGAGGTATAATTCCAGATAACACCTGTGTCTATCACAAAGTATAACATTCAGAGAATTGGAATTGTTTGCGAATGTAACTCTCGCGAAATGAAAATTAACCCTTTGATAAAATTTATTAACCATATGACCAAGATTTTTCCAAATCTAACATTGAAATATTCCACCTCCAGTACCACGTCCACGTCCTCTTCTTCGAACATAGGATTAAACCTCATGTTGAGGGTCGTTATAAGGAAAACCAATTTCCTTCAATGATGTATGATAAGTATGTGTAAGTTGTTGTAATAGTAACATCCTTTAATGAATAAAGTCCAATTATGGGACAACTACAAGCCTATTAGACAAACGCATCATAATATTAGAAAAAGGTGACAAATCAAATACAACTTCATGTTGACGTGGCTAAGCATACAACAAGCCTGAGCAGAAAGAAGATATGTCATATAAATTGTGAGTAGCGAAGATTACAACCACCACATTGTCAAACTGTCCTTTGACCCCATTTAGTATCACAAAAAACTGCTTAATTTCCTCACTAAGATGTCCCCAACAGTATTGCAAGTAGTTTGTATATCCATAATACACTCACACATAGACTTATTCAATTATATTTTTAAAATCTACACGTGATCGTACAAATGCATAGCACAAGCCGTAGAACAATAGGAGAAAACCCAAGGATGTTTAATTGGTCCAAATAGTAGAGGTAGGAAGACACTTTCGTACTTGTACTTTTTTTACAGCAACACTAACAATACACTGAAGAACATTGCACAGCCTTGGAATTTGAATCCTTATATAGTTAGAAAAATGTAATGTTTCCACAACTGAAAGTTATTATCACCTATGAAATCTTCTTTCTCTAAAACACTAGAAGAAGATCTTCCATTATTGCAGCTCACTAGAGGTATAGATTAATCGTCCACTAACACAACTTAACTGAGAGCAATAATGACACGAGATATCGCACATCCCTGATAATGTGTTAATGGTTTGAGCTGATTCCGAAGAAGGTGAAGATGAATATGGAAAACTTGGACATCTAGTCAGCCGATGCTGTTACAGGTTCGATCAAAACTTTAATGGACCAACCTTGTGCTTCATCCCCCAACACACTATTTCCAATGACAAATTCAAATGAGTTATTTCCATTCATTGAGGGTTAAGGTTTTTCGGATTCTGGTTCACACTTTCATGGCACAACCTCACATGCAACAACCCCTTCACACTATGGTCATCCTTACACCTTTGGTGAACTTCATGTCTATCAGGCAACTACATCTGCAACTCTAGGTACTACAACATTTTTTATATCATAATGTTGATCAACATCCAGTAATTAAACAATTCAGAACACCCCTAGTTTCTTTATGCAAGGAACAAACATTTTAACAATGAGAGGCTTAGTTAGTACGTTAACAACATGTTCAGACACAAGAACAAAAATCACAATGATTTGACCATATTTAACTTTTTCGCATACAAAGCTTAGATCTATCTCTACATGTTTGATTTTTAATGGTGTACATGATTTTCAAATATAGCAACAACACTAGAGGTATAATTCCAGATAACACCTGTGTCTATCACAAAGTATAACATTCAGAGAATTGGAATTGTTTGCGAATGTAACTCTCGCGAAATGAAAATTAACCCTTTGATAAAATTTATTAACCATATGACCAAGATTTTTCCAAATCTAACATTGAAATATTCCACCTCCAGTACCACGTCCACGTCCTCTTCTTCGAACATAGGATTAAACCTCATGTTGAGGGTCGTTATAAGGAAAACCAATTTCCTTCAATGATGTATGATAAGTATGTGTAAGTTGTTGTAATAGTAACATCCTTTAATGAATAAAGTCCAATTATGGGACAACTACAAGCCTATTAGACAAACGCATCATAATATTAGAAAAAGGTGACAAATCAAATACAACTTCATGTTGACGTGGCTAAGCATACAACAAGCCTGAGCAGAAAGAAGATATGTCATATAAATTGTGAGTAGCGAAGATTACAACCACCACATTGTCAAACTGTCCTTTGACCCCATTTAGTATCACAAAAAACTGCTTAATTTCCTCACTAAGATGTCCCCAACAGTATTGCAAGTAGTTTGTATATCCATAATACACTCACACATAGACTTATTCAATTATATTTTTAAAATCTACACGTGATCGTACAAATGCATAGCACAAGCCGTAGAACAATAGGAGAAAACCCAAGGATGTTTAATTGGTCCAAATAGTAGAGGTAGGAAGACACTTTCGTACTTGTACTTTTTTTACAGCAACACTAACAATACACTGAAGAACATTGCGCAGCCTTGGAATTTGAATCCTTATATAGTTAGAAAAATGTAATGTTTCCACAACTGAAAGTTATTATCACCTATGAAATCTTCTTTCTCTAAAACACTAGAAGAAGATCTTCCATTATTGCAGCTCACTAGAGGTATAGATTAATCGTCCACTAACACAACTTAACTGAGAGCAATAATGACACGAGATATCGCACATCCCTGATAATGTGTTAATGGTTTGAGCTGATTCCGAAGAAGGTGAAGATGAATATGGAAAACTTGGACATCTAGTCAGCCGATGCTGTTACAGGTTCGATCAAAACTTTAATGGACCAACCTTGTGCTTCATCCCCCAACACACTATTTCCAATGACAAATTCAAATGAGTTATTTCCATTCATTGAGGGTTAAGGTTTTTCAGATTCTGGTTCACACTTTCATGGCACAACCTCACATGCAACAACCCCTTCACACTATGGTCATCCTTACACCTTTGGTGAACTTCATGTCTATCAGGCAACTACATCTGCAACTCTAGGTACTACAACATTTTTTATATCATAATGTTGATCAACATCCAGTAATTAAACAATTCAGAACACCCCTAGTTTCTTTATGCAAGGAACAAACATTTTAACAATGAGAGGCTTAGTTAGTACGTTAACAACATGTTCAGACACAAGAACAAAAATCACAATGATTTGACCATATTTAACTTTTTCGCATACAAAGCTTAGATCTATCTCTACATGTTTGATTTTTAATGTTGTACATGATTTTCAAATATAGCAACAACACTAGAGGTATGATTCCAGATATCACCAGTGTCTATCACAAAGTATAACATTCAGAGAATTGGAATTGTTTGCGAATGTAACTCTCGCGAAATGAAAATTAACCCTTTGATAAAATTTATTAACCATATGACCAAGATTTTTCCAAATCTAACATTGAAATATTCCACCTCCAGTACCACGTCCACGTCCTCTTCTTCGAACATAGGATTAAACCTCATGTTGAGGGTCGTTATAAGGAAAACCAATTTCCTTCAATGATGTATGATAAGTATGTGTAAGTTGTTGTAATAGTAACATCCTTTAATGAATAAAGTCCAATTATGGGACAACTACAAGCCTATTAGACAAACGCATCATAATATTAGAAAAAGGTGACAAATCAAATACAACTTCATGTTGACGTGGCTAAGCATACAACAAGCCTGAGCAGAAAGAAGATATGTCATATAAATTGTGAGTAGCGAAGATTACAACCACCACATTGTCAAACTGTCCTTTGACCCCATTTAGTATCACAAAAAACTGCTTAATTTCCTCACTAAGATGTCCCCAACAGTATTGCAAGTAGTTTGTATATCCATAATACACTCACACATAGACTTATTCAATTATATTTTTAAAATCTACACGTGATCGTACAAATGCATAGCACAAGCCGTAGAACAATAGGAGAAAACCCAAGGATGTTTAATTGGTCCAAATAGTAGAGGTAGGAAGACACTTTCGTACTTGTACTTTTTTTACAGCAACACTAACAATACACTGAAGAACATTGCACAGCCTTGGAATTTGAATCCTTATATAGTTAGAAAAATGTAATGTTTCCACAACTGAAAGTTATTATCACCTATGAAATCTTCTTTCTCTAAAACACTAGAAGAAGATCTTCCATTATTGCAGCTCACTAGAGGTATAGATTAATCGTCCACTAACACAACTTAACTGAGAGCAATAATGACACGAGATATCGCACATCCCTGATAATGTGTTAATGGTTTGAGCTGATTCCGAAGAAGGTGAAGATGAATATGGAAAACTTGGACATCTAGTCAGCCGATGCTGTTACAGGTTCGATCAAAACTTTAATGGACCAACCTTGTGCTTCATCCCCCAACACACTATTTCCAATGACAAATTCAAATGAGTTATTTCCATTCATTGAGGGTTAAGGTTTTTCGGATTCTGGTTCACACTTTCATGGCACAACCTTACATGCAACAACCCCTTCACACTATGGTCATCCTTACACCTTTGGTGAACTTCATGTCTATCAGGCAACTACATCTGCAACTCTAGGTACTACAACATTTTTTATATCATAATGTTGATCAACATCCAGTAATTAAACAATTCAGAACACCCCTAGTTTCTTTATGCAAGGAACAAACATTTTAACAATGAGAGGCTTAGTTAGTACGTTAACAACATGTTCAGACACAAGAACAAAAATCACAATGATTTGACCATATTTAACTTTTTCGCATACAAAGCTTAGATCTATCTCTACATGTTTGATTTTTAATGGTGTACATGATTTTCAAATATAGCAACAACACTAGAGGTATAATTCCAGATAACACCTGTGTCTATCACAAAGTATAACATTCAGAGAATTGGAATTGTTTGCGAATGTAACTCTCGCGAAATGAAAATTAACCCTTTGATAAAATTTATTAACCATATGACCAAGATTTTTCCAAATCTAACATTGAAATATTCCACCTCCAGTACCACGTCCACGTCCTCTTCTTCGAACATAGGATTAAACCTCATGTTGAGGGTCGTTATAAGGAAAACCAATTTCCTTCAATGATGTATGATAAGTATGTGTAAGTTGTTGTAATAGTAACATCCTTTAATGAATAAAGTCCAATTATGGGACAACTACAAGCCTATTAGACAAACGCATCATAATATTAGAAAAAGGTGACAAATCAAATACAACTTCATGTTGACGTGGCTAAGCATACAACAAGCCTGAGCAGAAAGAAGATATGTCATATAAATTGTGAGTAGCGAAGATTACAACCACCACATTGTCAAACTGTCCTTTGACCCCATTTAGTATCACAAAAAACTGCTTAATTTCCTCACTAAGATGTCCCCAACAGTATTGCAAGTAGTTTGTATATCCATAATACACTCACACATAGACTTATTCAATTATATTTTTAAAATCTACACGTGATCGTACAAATGCATAGCACAAGCCGTAGAACAATAGGAGAAAACCCAAGGATGTTTAATTGGTCCAAATAGTAGAGGTAGGAAGACACTTTCGTACTTGTACTTTTTTTACAGCAACACTAACAATACACTGAAGAACATTGCGCAGCCTTGGAATTTGAATCCTTATATAGTTAGAAAAATGTAATGTTTCCACAACTGAAAGTTATTATCACCTATGAAATCTTCTTTCTCTAAAACACTAGAAGAAGATCTTCCATTATTGCAGCTCACTAGAGGTATAGATTAATCGTCCACTAACACAACTTAACTGAGAGCAATATTGACACGAGATATCGCACATCCCTGATAATGTGTTAATGGTTTGAGCTGATTCCGAAGAAGGTGAAGATGAATATGGAAAACTTGGACATCTAGTCAGCCGATGCTGTTACAGGTTCGATCAAAACTTTAATGGACCAACCTTGTGCTTCATCCCCCAACACACTATTTCCAATGACAAATTCAAATGAGTTATTTCCATTCATTGAGGGTTAAGGTTTTTCAGATTCTGGTTCACACTTTCATGGCACAACCTCACATGCAACAACCCCTTCACACTATGGTCATCCTTACACCTTTGGTGAACTTCATGTCTATCAGGCAACTACATCTGCAACTCTAGGTACTACAACATTTTTTATATCATAATGTTGATCAACATCCAGTAATTAAACAATTCAGAACACCCCTAGTTTCTTTATGCAAGGAACAAACATTTTAACAATGAGAGGCTTAGTTAGTACGTTAACAACATGTTCAGACACAAGAACAAAAATCACAATGATTTGACCATATTTAACTTTTTCGCATACAAAGCTTAGATCTATCTCTACATGTTTGATTTTTAATGGTGTACATGATTTTCAAATATAGCAACAACACTAGAGGTATAATTCCAGATAACACCTGTGTCTATCACAAAGTATAACATTCAGAGAATTGGAATTGTTTGCGAATGTAACTCTCGCGAAATGAAAATTAACCCTTTGATAAAATTTATTAACCATATGACCAAGATTTTTCCAAATCTAACATTGAAATATTCCACCTCCAGTACCACGTCCACGTCCTCTTCTTCGAACATAGGATTAAACCTCATGTTGAGGGTCGTTATAAGGAAAACCAATTTCCTTCAATGATGTATGATAAGTATGTGTAAGTTGTTGTAATAGTAACATCCTTTAATGAATAAAGTCCAATTATGGGACAACTACAAGCCTATTAGACAAACGCATCATAATATTAGAAAAAGGTGACAAATCAAATACAACTTCATGTTGACGTGGCTAAGCATACAACAAGCCTGAGCAGAAAGAAGATATGTCATATAAATTGTGAGTAGCGAAGATTACAACCACCACATTGTCAAACTGTCCTTTGACCCCATTTAGTATCACAAAAAACTGCTTAATTTCCTCACTAAGATGTCCCCAACAGTATTGCAAGTAGTTTGTATATCCATAATACACTCACACATAGACTTATTCAATTATATTTTTAAAATCTACACGTGATCGTACAAATGCATAGCACAAGCCGTAGAACAATAGGAGAAAACCCAAGGATGTTTAATTGGTCCAAATAGTAGAGGTAGGAAGACACTTTCGTACTTGTACTTTTTTTACAGCAACACTAACAATACACTGAAGAACATTGCGCAGCCTTGGAATTTGAATCCTTATATAGTTAGAAAAATGTAATGTTTCCACAACTGAAAGTTATTATCACCTATGAAATCTTCTTTCTCTAAAACACTAGAAGAAGATCTTCCATTATTGCAGCTCACTAGAGGTATAGATTAATCGTCCACTAACACAACTTAACTGAGAGCAATAATGACACGAGATATCGCACATCCCTGATAATGTGTTAATGGTTTGAGCTGATTCCGAAGAAGGTGAAGATGAATATGGAAAACTTGGACATCTAGTCAGCCGATGCTGTTACAGGTTCGATCAAAACTTTAATGGACCAACCTTGTGCTTCATCCCCCAACACACTATTTCCAATGACAAATTCAAATGAGTTATTTCCATTCATTGAGGGTTAAGGTTTTTCGGATTCTGGTTCACACTTTCATGGCACAACCTTACATGCAACAACCCCTTCACACTATGGTCATCCTTACACCTTTGGTGAACTTCATGTCTATCAGGCAACTACATCTGCAACTCTAGGTACTACAACATTTTTTATATCATAATGTTGATCAACATCCAGTAATTAAACAATTCAGAACACCCCTAGTTTCTTTATGCAAGGAACAAACATTTTAACAATGAGAGGCTTAGTTAGTACGTTAACAACATGTTCAGACACAAGAACAAAAATCACAATGATTTGACCATATTTAACTTTTTCGCATACAAAGCTTAGATCTATCTCTACATGTTTGATTTTTAATGGTGTACATGATTTTCAAATATAGCAACAACACTAGAGGTATAATTCCAGATAACACCTGTGTCTATCACAAAGTATAACATTCAGAGAATTGGAATTGTTTGCGAATGTAACTCTCGCGAAATGAAAATTAACCCTTTGATAAAATTTATTAACCATATGACCAAGATTTTTCCAAATCTAACATTGAAATATTCCACCTCCAGTACCACGTCCACGTCCTCTTCTTCGAACATAGGATTAAACCTCATGTTGAGGGTCGTTATAAGGAAAACCAATTTCCTTCAATGATGTATGATAAGTATGTGTAAGTTGTTGTAATAGTAACATCCTTTAATGAATAAAGTCCAATTATGGGACAACTACAAGCCTATTAGACAAACGCATCATAATATTAGAAAAAGGTGACAAATCAAATACAACTTCATGTTGACGTGGCTAAGCATACAACAAGCCTGAGCAGAAAGAAGATATGTCATATAAATTGTGAGTAGCGAAGATTACAACCACCACATTGTCAAACTGTCCTTTGACCCCATTTAGTATCACAAAAAACTGCTTAATTTCCTCACTAAGATGTCCCCAACAGTATTGCAAGTAGTTTGTATATCCATAATACACTCACACATAGACTTATTCAATTATATTTTTAAAATCTACACGTGATCGTACAAATGCATAGCACAAGCCGTAGAACAATAGGAGAAAACCCAAGGATGTTTAATTGGTCCAAATAGTAGAGGTAGGAAGACACTTTCGTACTTGTACTTTTTTTACAGCAACACTAACAATACACTGAAGAACATTGCGCAGCCTTGGAATTTGAATCCTTATATAGTTAGAAAAATGTAATGTTTCCACAACTGAAAGTTATTATCACCTATGAAATCTTCTTTCTCTAAAACACTAGAAGAAGATCTTCCATTATTGCAGCTCACTAGAGGTATAGATTAATCGTCCACTAACACAACTTAACTGAGAGCAATATTGACACGAGATATCGCACATCCCTGATAATGTGTTAATGGTTTGAGCTGATTCCGAAGAAGGTGAAGATGAATATGGAAAACTTGGACATCTAGTCAGCCGATGCTGTTACAGGTTCGATCAAAACTTTAATGGACCAACCTTGTGCTTCATCCCCCAACACACTATTTCCAATGACAAATTCAAATGAGTTATTTCCATTCATTGAGGGTTAAGGTTTTTCAGATTCTGGTTCACACTTTCATGGCACAACCTCACATGCAACAACCCCTTCACACTATGGTCATCCTTACACCTTTGGTGAACTTCATGTCTATCAGGCAACTACATCTGCAACTCTAGGTACTACAACATTTTTTATATCATAATGTTGATCAACATCCAGTAATTAAACAATTCAGAACACCCCTAGTTTCTTTATGCAAGGAACAAACATTTTAACAATGAGAGGCTTAGTTAGTACGTTAACAACATGTTCAGACACAAGAACAAAAATCACAATGATTTGACCATATTTAACTTTTTCGCATACAAAGCTTAGATCTATCTCTACATGTTTGATTTTTAATGTTGTACATGATTTTCAAATATAGCAACAACACTAGATGTATGATTCCAGATATCACCAGTGTCTATCACAAAGTATAACATTCAGAGAATTGGAATTGTTTGCGAATGTAACTCTCGCGAAATGAAAATTAACCCTTTGATAAAATTTATTAACCACATGACCAAGATTTTTCCAAATCTAACATTGAAATATTTCACCTCCAGTACCACGTCCACGTCCTCTTCTTCGAACATAGGATTAAACCTCATGTTGAGGGTCGTTATAAGGAAAACCAATTTGCTTCAATGATGTATAATAAGTATGTGTAAGTTGTTGTAATAGTAACATCCTTTAATGAATAAAGTCCAATTATGGGAAAACTACAAGCCTATTAGACAAATGCATCATAATATTAGAAAAAGGTGACAAATCAAATACAACTTCATGTTGACGTGGCTAAGCATACAACAAGCCTGAGCAGAAAGAAGATATGTCATATAAATTGTGAGTAGCGAAGATTACAACCACCACATTGTCAAACTGTCCTTTGACCCCATTTAGTATCACAAAAAATTGCTTAATTTCCTCACTAAGATGTCCCCAACAGTATTGCAAGTAGTTTGTATATCCATAATACACTCACACATAGACTTATTCAATTATATTTTTAAATCTACACGCGATCGTACAAATGCATAGCACAAGCCGTAGAAGAAGAGGAGAAAACCCAAGGATGTTTAATTTGTCCAAATAGTAGAGGTAGTCATACAAGCAAGAAGACACTTTCTTACTATTAGTTTTTTTCAGCAACACTAACAATACAGTAAGGAACATTGCACAGCCTTGGAAATTGAATCCTTATATAGTTAGAAAAATGTATTATTTCCACAACTGACAGTTATCATCACCTATCAGCTATGAAATCTTCTTTCTCTAAAACACTAGAAGAGGATCTTCAATTATTGCAGCTCACTAGAGGTATAGATCAATCGTCCACTAACCCAACTTAACTAAGAGCAACAATGACACGAGATATCGCACATCCCTGATACCGTGTTAATGGTTTGAGCTGATTCTGAAGAAGGTGAAGATGAATATGGAAAATTTGGACCTCTAGTTACACGATGCTGGTACAGGTTCGATCAAAACTTTCATGGACCAACCTTGTGCTTCATCTCCCAACACACTATATCCAATGACAAATTCAAATGAGTTATTTCCATTCATTTAGGGTTCATTTTTTTGGATTCTGGTTCACACTTTCATGGCACAACCTCACATGTAACAACTCCATCATACTATGGTCATCCTTAAACCTTTGGTGCTCTGCATGTCTATCAAGCAACTACATCTGCAACTCTAGGTACTACAACATTTTTCATATCATTATGTTGATTAACATCCAGTAATTAAACAATTCAGAACACCCCTAGTTTCTTTATGCAAGGAACAAACATTTTAACAATGAGAGGCTTAGTTAGTACGTTAACATCATGCTCAGACACAAGAACAAAACCCACAATGATTTGACCATTTTTAACTTTTTCGCATACAAAGCTTAGATCTATCTCTACATGTTTGATTTTTAATGCTGTACATGATTTTCAAATATAGCAACAACACTAGAGTTATGATTCCAGATATCACCAGTGTCCATCACAAAGTATAACATTCAGAGAATCGGAATTGGTTGACAATGTTACTCTTGCGAAATGAACATTAACCCTTTGATAACACTGATTAACTACATGACCAAGATTTTTCCAAATCTAACTTTGAAATATTCCACCTCCAGTACCACGTCCACGTCCTCTTCTTCGAACATAGGATTAAACCTCATATTGAGGCTCGTTATTATGAAATCCAATTTGCTTCGATGATGTATAATAAGTATGTGTATGTTTTTGTAATACTAACATCCTTTAATGAATAAAGTCCAATTATGGGACAACAACAAGACTATTAGAGAAACGCATCATAATAATAGAAAAAGGTGACAAATCAAATACAAGTTCTTGTTGACGTGCCTAAGCATGCAACAAGCCTGAGCAGAAAGAAGATATGTCATATAAATTGCGAGTAGCGAAGATTACAACCACCACGTTGTCAAAATGTCCTTTGACCCCATTTAGTATCACAAAAAACATGCAGAATTTACTCACTAAGATGTCCCCAGCTAGCAAGAGTATTGCAGGTAGTTTGTATATCCATAATATAGTCACACATAGACTTATTCAATTATTTTTTAAAATCTACACGTGATCGTACAAATGCATAGCACAAGCCGTAGAACAATAGGAGAAAACCCAAGGATGTTTAATTGGTCCAAATAGTAGAGGTAGGAAGACACTTTCGTACTTGTACTTTTTTTACAGCAACACTAACAATACACTGAAGAACATTGCACAGCCTTGGAATTTGAATCCTTATATAGTTAGAAAAATGTAATGTTTCCACAACTGAAAGTTATTATCACCTATGAAATCTTCATTCTCTAAAACACTAGAAGAAGATCTTCCATTATTGCAGCTCACTAGAGGTATAGATTAATCGTCCACTAACACAACTTAACTGAGAGCAATAATGACACGAGATATCGCACATCCCTGATAATGTGTTAATGGTTTGAGCTGATTCCGAAGAAGGTGAAGATGAATATGGAAAACTTGGACATCTAGTCAGCCGATGCTGTTACAGGTTCGATCAAAACTTTAATGGACCAACCTTGTGCTTCATCCCCCAACACACTATTTCCAATGACAAATTCAAATGAGTTATTTCCATTCATTGAGGGTTAAGTTTTTTCGGAGTATGGTTCACACTTTCATGGCACAACCTCACATGCAACAACTCCTTCACACTATGGTCATCCTTACACCTTTGGTGAACTTCATGTCTATCAGGCAACTACATCTGCAACTCTAGGTACTACAACATTTTTTATATCATAATGTTGATCAACATCCAGTAATTAAACAATTCAGAACACCCCTAGTTTCTTTATGCAAGGAACAAACATTTTAACAATGAGAGGCTTAGTTAGTACGTTAACAACATGTTCAGACACAAGAACAAAAATCACAATGATTTGACCATATTTAACTTTTTCGCATACAAAGCTTAGATCTATCTCTACATGTTTGATTTTTAATGTTGTACATGATTTTCAAATATAGCAACAACACTAGACGTATAATTCCAGATAACACCAGTGTCTATCACAAAGTATAACATTCAGAGAATTGGAATTGTTTGCGAATGTAACTCTCGCGAAATGAAAATTAACCCTTTGATAAAATTTATTAACCACATGACCAAGATTTTTCCAAATCTAACATTGAAATATTCCACCTCCAGTACCACGTCCACGTCCTCTTCTTCGAACATAGGATTAAACCTCATGTTGAGGGTCGTTATAAGGAAAACCAATTTGCTTCAATGATGTATAATAAGTATGTGTAAGTTGTTGTAATAGTAACATCCTTTAATGAATAAAGTCCAATTATGGGACAACTACAAGCCTATTAGACAAACGCATCATAATATTAGAAAAAGGTGACAAATCAAATACAACTTCGTGTTGACGTGGCTAAGCATACAACAAGCCTGAGCAGAAAGAAGATATGTCATATAAATTGTGAGTAGCGAAGATTACAACCACCACATTGTCAAACTGTCCTTTGACCCCATTTAGTATCACAAAAAACTGCTTAATTTCCTCACTAAGATGTCCCCAACAGTATTGCAAGTAGTTTGTATATCCATAATACACTCACACATAGACTTATTCAATTATATTTTTAAATCTACACGCGATCGTACAAATGCATAGCACAAGCCGTAGAAGAAGAGGAGAAAACCCAAGGATGTTTAATTTGTCCAAATAGTAGAGGTAGTCATACAAGCAAGAAGACACTTTCTTACTATTAGTTTTTTTCAGCAACACTAACAATACAGTAAGGAACATTGCACAGCCTTGGAAATTGAATCCTTATATAGTTAGAAAAATGTATTATTTCCACAACTGACAGTTATCATCACCTATCAGCTATGAAATCTTCTTTCTATAAAACACTAGAAGAGGATCTTCAATTATTGCAGCTCACTAGAGGTATAGATCAATCGTCCACTAACCCAACTTAACTGAGAGCAACAATGACAAGAGATATCGCACATCCCTGATACCGTGTTAATGGTTTGAGCTGATTCCGAAGAAGGTGAAGATGAATATGGAAAATTTGGACCTCTAGTTACACGATGCTGGTACAGGTTCGATCAAAACTTTCACGGACCAGCCTTGTGCTTCATCCCCCAACACACTATTTCCAATGACAAATTCAAATGAGTTATTTCCATTCATTTAGGGTTCAGTTTTTTGGATTCTGGTTCACACTTTCATGGCACAACCTCACATGTAACAACTCCATCATACTATGGTCATCCTTAAACCTTTGGTGCTCTGCATGTCTATCAAGCAACTACATCTGCAACTCTAGGTACTACAAAATTTTTCATATCATTATGTTGATTAACATCCAGTAATTAAACAATTTAGAACACCCCTAGTTTCTTTCTGCAAGGAACAAACATTTTAACAATGAGAGGCTTAGTTAGTACGTTAACATCATGCTCAGACACAAGAACAAAACCCACAATGATTTGACCATTTTTAACTTTTTCGCATACAAAGCTTAGATCTATCTCTACATGTTTGATTTTTAATGTTGTACATGATTTTCAAATATAGCAACAACACTAGAGTTATGATTCCAGATATCAACAGTGTCCATCACAAAGTATAACATTCAGAGAATCGGAATTGGTTGACAATGTTACTCTTGCGAAATGAACATTAACCCTTTGATAACACTGATTAACTACATGACCAAGATTTTTCCAAATCTAACTTTGAAATATTCCACCTCCAGTACCACGTCCACATCCTCTTCTTCGAACATAGGATTAAACCTCATATTGAGGCTCGTTATTATGAAATCCAATTTGCTTCGATGATGTATAATAAGTATGTGTATGTTTTTGTAATACTAACATCCTTTAATGAATAAAGTCCAATTATGGGACAACAACAAGACTATTAGAGAAACGCATCATAATAATAGAAAAAGGTGACAAATCAAATACAAGTTCTTGTTGACGTGCCTAAGCATGCAACAAGCCTGAGCAGAAAGAAGATATGTCATATAAATTGCGAGTAGCGAAGATTACAACCACCACGTTGTCAAAATGTCCTTTGACCCCATTTAGTATCACAAAAAACATGCAGAATTTACTCACTAAGATGTCCCCAGCTAGCAAGAGTATTGCAGGTAGTTTGTATATCCATAATATAGTCACACATAGACTTATTCAATTATTTTTTAAAATCTACACGTGATCGTACAAATGCATAGCACAAGCCGTAGAACAATAGGAGAAAACCCAAGGATGTTTAATTGGTCCAAATAGTAGAGGTAGGAAGACACGTTCGTACTTGTACTTTTTTTACAGCAACACTAACAATACACTGAAGAACATTGCACAGCCTTGGAATTTGAATCCTTATATAGTTAGAAAAATGTAATGTTTCCACAACTGAAAGTTATTATCACCTATGAAATCTTCATTCTCTAAAACACTAGAAGAAGATCTTCCATTATTGCAGCTCACTAGAGGTATAGATTAATCGTCCACTAACACAACTTAACTGAGAGCAATAATGACACGAGATATCGCACATCCCTGATAATGTGTTAATGGTTTGAGCTGATTCCGAAGAAGGTGTAGATGAATATGGAAAACTTGGACATCTAGTCAGCCGATGCTGTTACAGGTTCGATCAAAACTTTAATGGACCAACCTTGTGCTTCATCCCCCAACACACTATTTCCAATGACAAATTCAAATGAGTTATTTCCATTCATTGAGGGTTAAGTTTTTTCGGAGTATGGTTCACACTTTCATGGCACAACCTCACATGCAACAACTCCTTGACACTATGGTCATCCTTACACCTTTGGTGAACTTCATGTCTATCAGGCAACTACATCTGCAACTCTAGGTACTACAACATTTTTTATATCATAATGTTGATCAACATCCAGTAATTAAACAATTCAGAACACCCCTAGTTTCTTTATGCAAGGAACAAACATTTTAACAATGAGAGGCTTAGTTAGTACGTTAACAACATGTTCAGACACAAGAACAAAAATCACAATGATTTGACCATATTTAACTTTTTCGCATACAAAGCTTAGATCTATCTCTACATGTTTGATTTTTAATGTTGTACATGATTTTCAAATATAGCAACAACACTAGAGGTATAATTCCAGATAACTCCAGTGCATATCACAAAGTATAACATTCAGAGAATTGCAATTGGTTGCGAATGTAACTCTCGCGAAATGAAAATTAACCCTTTGATAAAATTTATTAACTACATGACCAAGATTTTTCCAAATCTAACATTGAAATATTCCACCTCCAGTACCACGTCCACGTCCTCTTCTTCGAACATAGGATTAAACCTCATATTGAGGCTCGTTATTATGAAATCCAATTTGCTTCGATGATGTATAATAAGTATGTGTAAGTTGTTGTAATAGTAACATCCTTTAATGAATAAAGTCCAATTATGGGACAACTACAAGCCTATTAGACAAACGCATCATAATATTAGAAAAAGGTGACAAATGAAATACAACTTCATGTTGACGTGGCTAAGCATACAACAAGCCTGAGCAGAAAGAAGATATGTCATATAAATTGTGAGTAGCGAAGATTACAACCACCACATAGTCAAACTGTCCTTTGACCCCATTTAGTATCGCAAAAAACTGCTTAATTTCCTCACTAAGATGTCCCCAACAGTATTGCAAGTAGTTTGTATATCCATAATACACTCACACATAGACTTATTCAATTATATTTTTAAATCTACACGCGATCGTACAAATGCATAGCACAAGCCGTAGAAGAAGAGGAGAAAACCCAAGGATGTTTAATTTGTCCAAATAGTAGAGGTAGTCATACAAGCAAGAAGACACTTTCTTACTATTAGTTTTTTTCAGCAACACTAACAATACAGTAAGGAACATTGCACAGCCTTGGAAATTGAATCCTTATATAGTTAGAAATATGTATTATTTCCACAACTGACAGTTATCATAACCTATCAGCTATGAAATCTTCTTTCTCTAAAACACTAGAAGAGGATCTTCAATTATTGCAGCTCACTAGAGGTATAGATCAATCGTCCACTAACCCAACTTAACTGAGAGCAACAATGACACGAGATATCGCACATCCCTGATACCGTGTTAATGGTTTGAGCTGATTCCGAAGAAAGTGAAGATGAATATGGAAAATTTGGACCTCTAGTTACACGATGCTGGTACAGGTTCGATCAAAACTTTCATGGACCAACCTTGTGCTTCATCCCCCAACACACTATTTCCAATGACAAATTCAAATGAGTTATTTCCATTCATTTAGGGTTCATTTTTTTGGAGTCTGGTTCACACTTTCATGGCACAACCTCACATGTAACAACTCTAGGTACTACAACATTTTTCATATCATTATGTTGATTAACATCCAGTAATTAAACAATTTAGAACACCCCTAGTTTCTTTCTGCAAGGAACAAACATTTTAACAATGAGAGGCTTAGTTAGTACGTTAACATCATGCTCAGACACAAGAACAAAACCCACAATGATTTGACCATTTTTAACTTTTTCGCATACAAAGCTTAGATCTATCTCTACATGTTTGATTTTTAATGTTGTACATGATTTTCAAATATAGCAACAACACTAGAGTTATGATTCCAGATATCACCAGTGTCCATCACAAAGTATAACATTCAGAGAATCGGAATTGGTTGACAATGTTACTCTTGCGAAATGAACATTAACCCTTTGATAACACTGATTAACTACATGACCAAGATTTTTCCAAATCTAACATTGAAATATTCCACCTCGAGTACCACGTCCACGTCCTCTTCTTCGAACATAGGATTAAACCTCATATTGAGGCTCGTTATTATGAAATCCAATTTGCTTCGATGATGTATAATAAGTATGTGTATGTTTTTGTAATACTAACATCCTTTAATGAATAAAGTCCAATTATGGGACAACAACAAGACTATTAGAGAAACGCATCATAATAATAGAAAAAGGTTACAAATCAAATACAAGTTCTTGTTGACGTGCCTAAGCATGCAACAAGCCTGAGCAGAAAGAAGATGTCATATAAATTGCGAATAGCGAAGATTACAACCACCACGTTGTCAAACTGTCCTTTGACCCCATTTAGTATCACAAAAACCTTCAGAATTTCCTCACTAAGATGTCCCCGGCTAGCAAGAGTATTGCAGGTAGTTTGTATATCCATAATATAGTCACACATAGACTTATTCAATTATTTTTTTAAATCTACATGCGATCGTACAAATGCTAGCACAAGCCATAGAACAATAGGAGAAAACCCAAGGATGTTTAATTTGTCCAAATAGTAGAGGTAGTCATACAAGCACAAAGACACTTTCTTACTTGTACTTGTTTTACAGCAACACTAACAATACACTGAGGAACATTGCACAGCCTTAGAAATTGAATCCTTATATAGTTAGAAAAATGTATTATTTCCACAACTGAAAGTTATCATCACCTATCAGCTATGAAATCTTCTTTATCTAAAACACTAGAAGAGGATCTTCCATTATTGCAGCTTACTAGAGGTATAGATCAATCGTCCACTAACACAACTTAATTGAGAGTAACAATGACACGAGATATCGCACATCCCTGATACCGTGTTAATGGTTTGAGCTGATTCCTAAGAAGGTGAAGATGAGTATGGGAAATTTGGACATCTAGTCACACAATGCTGGTACAGGTTCGATCAAAACTTTCATGGACCAACCTTATGCTTCATCCCCCAACACAGTATTTCCAATGACAATTTCAAATGAGTTATTTCCATTCAGTGAGGGTGCAGTTTTTTTGTAGTCTGGTTCACACTTTCATGGCACAACGTCACATGTAACAACTCTGCCACACTATGGTCATCCTTACGCCTTTGGTGCTTTGCATGTTATATCAGGAAACTACATCTGCAACTCTAGGTACTACAACAACTACTCCTCAAAACAGAACCACGTATCCTGTTATTGCTTTGGTTACCACTCCTTCCTCAGTGCTTGACTTAGCCTGGTATCCAGACTCGGGAACATCTAATCATCTTACAAATACAATCGCAACAATGATTCAGTCTTCATCCTACTCTGGCTAAGGTAAGATTATGATAGGCAACGGTGCGTATGTTTCCATTTTCTTGTCGGCTTTACATGTATTCCCCATAAAACTTGACCGTTGGTTATGAATGAAGTACTCTATCCACCGCACATTAGAGAGAATCCCTTATTTGCGTCGCAATTTACTAAGGACAACTCAGTATATTTTTTGTTTTACTCCTTTGGGTTTATACTTTGGTTGTCATGTACCCCTGGAGGGACGTGGATCTGGAGGTCTTTATCAATTAAACCGGTCACATGTCTCACATGGAGCAGATGCTTCGTGGGTTCAGTATTTTCCTTGCACAGTCAAACATCTAAATTAAAGTGTTACCTTTAAAGACTCCACTATGTATGTTGAGAATGATTTGCCCATCACTGGTGTTGATTCTAGATGTAATAAGATTTCAACAATCAATAATGTTCAACATCCTCCAACTACCAAAATTGTTCATAATTCTACTGCTCTTCCCTCTATGTCCTCTAATGATTGTATTGTTTCTCTTGTTTGTCTCTAGCATAGAAGGTTGGGGCATCCATCAAATGTTGTGTTTCGAAAGGTTTAACTCACTGCAACAGTCATACACTATCAAATAACAATAAATCTCATATTTGCATCACATGCAAATCTGGTAAGAGCCACAAACTTCCTTTTTCTGCTTTCACAACTATATATCTGTCACAATTGGAACTGATTCAAGTTAATATATGGGGCCAACTCCTGTCGTTTCACATGGTGGAAAGGATTATATAAGTTTTTTTTTACTTGTTCTCTAGGTTTACTTGGGTATATTTATTAGCCAAGAAATGTAATGCAACCATAGTTCTTGAAAACTGACATGTTTTGGTTGAAAGACAATTCAATACTACTATCAAAGCATTTCAATAAGACAATGGTGGTGAATTTTGTGGTATGTTCCCTCACTAAATTGCCTCTCTAAGGATGCAACAGAGATTCACATGTCCACACACCTCACTAAAGAATGGTCTTGTAGAACCTAAACACATACACATGATTGAGCTTGGCCTTACTCTAATGGCTTAAGCATCTCTTCCATTTGGGTCCTGGTTTAATGCCTTTGCCTTTGGTGTATATGTTATCAACAAATTACCCACTCCACTTTAACTACAGGTCCAAACCATATGTGTTTTTGGGTTATTCCTCTTCTCGCATGGGTTATAAGTGTCTGGACAATGATGAAAGGATCTACGTTTCCAGACACGTTCAGTTTGAGGAGTTCAACTTTTCATTTTCTAAGTTGTGTAATAAATCAAGTGCTCATATATTCAAGTTTTATTTGGTATCTCCACCTCACAGTTTTCCATATTTTATTCCATAAAGAAGTCAATACACTTGAGTCCCCTTCTACTAGTGTTCCTCAGGCTATGTCACCCACTGTAGAAGGTTCTGTGCATGAGATTTTCTCTTGTATGGTTCCTCAACCTATGCTCAGTCCTAACGTCTCTAGTATTTATGTTCCCTCCATGGACCAAAGTGCTTTTAATGTTAGATCATTATCATTTCTGATACCAATCCTGTTACACACTCAACTCAAGAGTTTCTCATATTCATTAAACACCTCTCTTCTATACATTTCATGAGCCTTTCAGCCTCCCAAATCATCAAACCATACCACACCGACACAGTCTTCTGAGTGAATCACTGTTGTTCAAGGTACCCTTTATACATCCCATCAATGTGCCACACCGACACAAGCCTTTTCACACATGACTATTTCTGAATCCATATACCCCAAGACTACTAGATCTAAGGCTAAATCATATGCGTAAGCTCTCGTGTCTACTATACATAAAATTGATATAATGACTTCTCAATCCATAAAGATTACGAAGCATATATAATTTGGTCTGCTAATTCTCGAATGGAATGAGGCCATTCAAAAAGAGCTTGGAGCTTTTCATAGTAATAATACATGGGTGCTAATGGTCTTACCACCATGAAGGAGACTAATTAACTTCAAGTGGTTATCTAAGGTTAAGAAGAATGTAGATGGCTCGATTGAACGTTATAAAGGCAGATTTGTGGCCATAGGATTCTTACAAAAAAAGGAATTCTACTACCATGAGACATTGAACCTAGTAGTAAAACTAGTCCCTATAAGAGTCATCTTATCCATTGCCTTAATGTTTGGTTGACCTTTGAGACAAGTAGGTGTGAACAATGCCTTTCTGATGGGAGTTCTACATGTAGATGTGTTCATGACACATCCTCCTAGATTTAAGCAAAGGGATGGATGCCCCAAGGATCCCTTCTAGTATGCAAACTTTAGAAAGCTCTGTATGGGCTCAAACATGCACCTAGAGCGTGGATCGACAAGCTTCGCACATTTCTGATTAGTATCTTGGGTTTTACTCTTTCTCAAGTTGACAATCGCTTTTTTATAAAGTTATTAAAACTAACGTGTATGAGGATGGTATAGGGCCTGACTCAACAATGATTGAATAGTTAATTCTTACCTTGCACAATAATTTTTCTTTAATAGATATGGGTAAATCAAATTATTTCATAGTAACGGAATTCCATTATAGGCCAAACTTTCAAATACTGCATCAAAGGAAATATATACTTGACCTGTTTGAAAAAGTTCAAATGCTAGTCTGTTCTACAAGTCCTACTCCTCTAGTCGGCTTCCCTTCAATTACAGGTAATGAAGGTCCTCCTATGAAGAATGCTTCTCTTTACATAGGCACAATTGGTGCCTTACAACATGTGTTGTACTTGTCCAGAGATAAATTTTTGTGTCAACGAGCTGAGTCAATACTTGCACAATTCATTGGAGAAAGATTAACTTTCTACTAAGTGTTTCTGCAAGTATCTTAAATGCACTATGGGGTTGATTTGTGTTCTGACCCAGTCTGTAACCCCCTCGATTGGGACTCAATGACATTGTTACAAGTACTCTGATATTTTACCGATTTTAAAAAAATATTTGTTATGTTTGAATATAAAAGTAATGGAAAACGAAACCCAAATTATGTCCAAACTTTAAGGATGTAAATTTGAAAGAAAAAACTGTTTTAAGGGAGATATTCAAAAAAAATCCAAATATTTAGTGACAAATCCAAAATGTTGGAAGAAAATAATTGTAACGTATTTAACCTGTGTATCCACAATTGTGAATTGTCTTAGCTTAGTTACATTTATAGTGCAACTGCAAAATCCAAAATGCCTTTAGAAAAAATAATGTAGCTTATCACACATTTTTTATCCCAAATTTGTATCAGAGGAGACGAATTAATACATTTCTCAAGAAAATAAAATTTTACATTTTGTTACCATAAAACATAATGAGACCAGTGGAGGCTTCACTTCAATTCATGTCCTAAATGTTACCATGACACATTAATTTTTCATGACTACTATGATCCAATCTATGTATCATATACACAGATATTGATACTTTCAATGCAACTTCAATAGCTTAATGGCTTGTAAGATTGAGCAAAACCACCTTCCCCATTTTCGGTCTACTACATGCCACCTTCTCTTCTGTACTAGTGCAAAAATCTGCACTTATCTTCGAAATAGCATCTTCCTCGCTCAAAATGGAAGCATATTTATTGATGCATGCTTCTGCCAACCCCATTTTGTTCATGCAATGCATGCATTACTTGGTTATGTACATTTGTCAATGGAGGCCTCATTGCGTTTGGCTTCTGCCAATACAAGACTGGAGGAGGAGGAGGATTGTAACTTTCTCCTACCAAATCATTCATACTTAGTTGTTGTTGTTGAAGAAAAAGGGACACAATACCGTCACAAGGTAAAATCAAGTATGTATAGACCACTATTATCTACACAACAAAACAACACTCGATAATCACGTAATCACGAGTCACACATTTGTCATGATGAAACTCAAAGTACACCTACTTATCCCTTGTGAACTGCGAGGCAAATCCTAAACTCTCACTGTCCATAGGAGCAGACTAAATATTATTCAATAAAAATGGCTTTCAAGCTGTATTAACAAGAGGAGTACTTACACTTGAAATATCTAAAAATACCAAGCATAATCAAGTAAAGAAGAAGTTGTCAAACAAGTGTCCAAGTTCACTTTATGTGCTATCTTTCTAGTATATGCATTAGTAAATCCACCCGCACCGGGAACACCCTAGACTCAAAACCAAACATTGATTGTTCAGATAAAGGCACAACATGCACAATAAGTGGCTAAGGAAGACACAAAAATTAGGGTACCGAAAGAGGAAACACGTATGGTATAGTACGCAAATGTTATGGCACATGGCAAGAATAAAGAAATGAACGAAATGATTGTGGTACTTCTATTGCACCAAAAGCAACATAAGGTAATGGAAGAGATGGAGAAACCATATGTGAGGTAACTTGTGATGTCGATTGAGTTAGAAGTTGAGAATATAGGGATGGGAAAGTTATTCCATAAGAGCTAGAAAGAGAATAAGTCCCCATAGAAACATTCAGAAAATCAGAAAGTATAACATTCAGAGAATTAGAATTGGTTGAGACTGTTACTATAGCAAAATGAACATTAACCCTTTGATAACACCGATTAACTAGATAACCAAGATTTCTACAAATCTAACATTGAGGTAATCCACCTCCAGTACCACAACCACATCCTCTTCTTCGTACATAGGATAAACCTGTTGTTGAGGCTCATTATAAGGATTATTATTTTTGCTTCGATGATGTATAAGAAGTATGTGTAAGTTTTTGTAATAGTAACATCTCCTAATGAAAAAAGACCAATTTTGCGACAACAACAAGACTATTAGACAAATACAACATAATATTCGGAGAAGGGGACAAATTAAACAGAAGTTCCTGCTGACGTGCCTAAACATCCAACAAGCCAGAGCAGAAAGAAGTTATGTCGTACAAATTGTGAGTAGCAATTGTATTTTGACTCCATTTAGTATCATAAAACCTGTGGAATTTCCTCAATAGGATATCCCAGATAGCAAGAGTATTGCATGTAGTTTGTATATCAGTAGTATATTCACACATAGACTTATTCAACTATTTTTAATCTTCAGGAGATCATGTAAATGCATAGTACGAGCAGTAAAAAAAGGAGAAAACCCAAGGATGTTTTATTCAAATAGTAGAGGTAGTAGTACAACCAAAGAGACACTTTCTTATTGGAGAATATATGGATGACATAAGACAAACCAAGAGAACTATCACGTTGCATATATCTAGCATGTTCTGAATTTGTCACATTTTCTCTAGCAACACTAATAATACATTGAGGAACATGTTGCACAACCTTGGAAATTGAATCCACACATAGTTAGAAGAATGTATTGTTTCCACAACTAAAAGTTATCATCACCTGTCACCTGTGAAATCTTCTTGTTCTAAAACACTGGAAGAGGATCCTCCATTGTTGCAGCTCACTAGACCTATAGATCTATTGTCCACTAAAACAACTTTACTGAGAGCAACAATGACACGAGATATCGCACAACCCTGATACCATGTTAATAGTATAAGATGATTCTCAAGAAAATGAAGATGAATATGATGATTAGAATGTTGATGGACAAAAGCAAGAAAAGAAATAAAGAAAATACTTCTTTCATTCATTAGAAAAACTCAACCTCAATAGTAGCTACACCATCCTTTTTGTAGAGAGTATCATATGTTATTTTTGTTTATGACATTCAAGTCCCTAAATGATAAGAGTATATCTCATTAAGTAATAAGTTCAAGGTACATTTGAGTATAGATAGGAAGTTGAGGATTAACTTGTTAATACTGAATCTTCTAACTTCTTTTATAAATAACATAAGTGTACCGAAGATTCAAATCATCAATGAGAACTACTTTCCCTCCATTTCAATATATGATTTGTTTGAGAATCATAAGATATAGGTTAGAAAAAAAAGCTTCGTCGTGCGCATTCTGATCAATGAAGGTGAGGAAAATTTGGTGATTTGGTGTGTTTGATGATCGATCAATACAATTTTGGTTTGCTTCTCTACGAATCTTTGTAAATCTATAATTCTTTTGTTTGTTATTCAACTACCGTGTTTCTGGTTGATCTTCAATCATGATTAATGGAAGCAATTAATTCATGAACAAGACGATTAACATGAAGTTGGATGACACCAATTAATTAACTTCAATGGAGGCAACAAGTAGAATTTACTATTTCGAGTCATTGGCTCAAAGGATTTCTTGATGGATTAGCTAGAGTTGATGAATTGATCGTTGATGAGGATGTAATAAAAGTTGAGAATCATGATTTCACCAACCTCAAGATATAGGATAATGCATTAGCTTCCTAGTTATTCTCGTCAATTGCACAAATTTTTCATCCAATTCTTATTCGATGTACATCATTTAGTGAAATATGGAGCACTTTACAATAATTATTCTCAATCTCTCATCCACCACCAAAATCATAAGGCTCATGTGCTCTCTACAATCTCTACATGATTGAGTACCTTAGCAAGATACAACTAATTTGTGACAGCTTGCGCAACTCTGCTCATTCAATAATTGAATTCATGTAGATACGCACAATTCTAGTTGGCTTATCTTATGATTACGAACATGTCGTTGTAATCACATCGAGTAGAGAACTGTATGATCAAGACGACGTTACTATTGTCTTGGTAGATGCGGAAGCTAGACAACAAGATGTCCTACTGCAGTTGCCTGCTAATACAATTGCTTTTAATGCTATGGAAAACAGTTCGCTTGGATCCATAGCCTCCAAGCCTGCAAAATCTGATGCTTTTCAGCCAGGGAACAATTCTATAGTTCATGAGAATCATAATCATTAATTCCAACAGCAACTTCACAATCAGAATCCTCCATTCCAACAACAATTTGGTAATGGACGAGCAAATGGTAATTACTCTAGCTCGACTCGACCACAGTGCCAATTTGTGGAAAATTTGGACATTAAGTCACACGATACTGGTACATGTTCGATCAGAACTTTCATGGACCAACCTTGTGCCTACTCCTCCAATGACAAATTTATCTGAGTTTTTTCCATTCATCATATTGATGGTTCAGCCTTTTTGGAGCCTTATATAGACACATTATTGAGCTTGGCCTTAAGAATCTCTTCCATTTTTCTACTGGTTTGATGCATTTGCCTCTGATGTATATGTTATCAATATATTACCCACTCTAGTGTAACACAGTATTTTCCCGTTTGAGAAATTGCTTAACAAACTACCTGTTTACTTCTTTCTAAGAGTTTTTGCGTGTTTGTTTTTTCCACACACCAAGGATTTCAATAGGCATAAGCTTCACTACAGGTCCAAACCATTTGTGTGTTTGGATTATTACTCTTATCACATGGGTTATAAGGGTCTGGACAATGATGAAAGGATCTACGTTTCCAGATAGGTGCAGTTTGAGGAGTTCATCTTTTCCTTTTCTATGTTGTGTAATAAATCAAGTGATCATAGTTTCGAGTTTTATTTGGTATCTCCAACTCACATTTGTCCATATGTTATTACATAAAGAAGTCAGTACACTTGAGTCCCCTTCCACTAAGGTTCCTCAGGTTATGTCACACATTGTAGAAGATTCTATGCATGGGACTTTCTCTCGTATGGTTCTTTAACCTATGCTTAGTCTTGACATCTCTAGTATTTGTGTTCCCTCCATGGACCAAAGTCCTTCTAATGTTAGATCTTCAGTCAGTTTTGATACCAATCCTGTTACACACTCATCTTAAGAGTTTCCTCCTCATATTCATTGACCAAAACTCATCTCTACATCTCATGTGCCTCTTCAGCCTACCAGTTCTTCAAACCATACCACACCAGCTCAGTCTTCTCAGTGAATCACTATTGTTCAAGGTCTCAAGGCACCCTTTGTACATCCCATCAATGTGCCTAACAATTCTTCACACATGGCTATTTCACAGTCCACACACCCCAAGAGTACTAGATCTAAGGCTAAATGATAAGCCCAAGCTCTAATGTTTACTTCGAATAAAACTGATATAGTGACTCCTCAATCCCCGAAACTCTTGTACGTTTTCTTAATTTTAATAATTTATCCGATGAGAATATTAGTGAGTAAACAACAAATCTTACCCACAAGACTGAAAGCATCGCGCATCTATTGTCTTAGCTTAGTTACATTCATATTTCATAGTGCAACTGCGAAATCCAAAATGCGTTTGGACAAAAGTAATGTAGCTTTTCACCAACTTTTGATCCCAAAACTGTATCAGAGGAGACGAATTAATGCATTTCTCAAGACAAGAAAATTACACATTTTATTACCAGAAATCATAATGTGACCAATGGAGGCTTCACTTCAATTCATGTCCCAAATGTTACCATGACACATTAATTTTGCATTACTACTATGATCCAGTCTATGTTATCATATACACAGATATTGATACTTTCAATGCAAGAGCTTAATGGCTATTGAGTAAAACCACCTTCCCCACTTTCGGTCTACTGCATGCCACCTTCTCTTCTGTACTGGTGCAAAAATCTGCACTTATCTCCAAAATAGCACCTTCCTAGCTCAAAGTGGCGGCAGATTTGTTGCTGCATGCTGTTGCCAACCCCCTTTCGCCCATGCAATGCAGATATTACTTGGTTATGTACATTTGCCAATGGAGGCCTCATTGGGTTTGGCTTCTGCCAATACAAGACTGGAGGAGGAGGAGGATTGTATCTTTCTCCTACCAAATCATTCATACTTAGTTGTTGTTGTTGAAGAAAAGGGGAGACCATGCCGTCAAATCTCGATGGCTCTGTTCCCTTTCCATGGTAGCATGGAGTAGGGAAAACTATTGGTTGTGTTAAGTTATCGATTCTTGCAGATGAGGATCGATTTGTCTTCAACTTATCTTTTCCTGGTGCTAGCCTGAAGTGGACAAAGAAAATTAATTCTAAATAAGATAAGAGACAGATTTTATTTTTGAGGAAAAGAATCTTTCAATTAAGTACTTATTTGATTGGGACATTTTGAGTCGCTCCTTCCGTAATGCTATCTTCCGCTCCTTCTCCTTAACTCGTGTTTCTCGGCCAAATCGAGCCATGGAACCCCTGGAGTGCTTTTCCATCAATGTTTTTTGCCTCAACCCTTCATCTTCCCATCTCTGTAATCATAAAAGCAGATTATATGTTTCATGATTTTGTTATCTGCACAAAATGTAGAATCCCAAAAACGCCACAAACCTGTCTCATAGTATTGAAACGGTATAGGTTTCGACCCTTGATCAAAAGGGGGTGGAGAGGAGGTAATGGTTTTTCTCCTCTGCTCCAAAGAACCTCAATCTAACCAATTCATCCCAAACATAAACAAAAACAGTAAAAAAATACTTCTTTGTGCTTTCTATTATTTATGCAAAGCTTGCTAGGTAACAAGAGGGATATTGCGATTTCTTCCATAAATTAACCTTGCCGTAATCAATAAACTAGGCAAATAAAGGTCTTAGAAGAAAATAAGGAAATAGACAGATGTAATGTCGCAATAATAAAAAAACGCCAAGTGTTGGAAAAAGTGTTGCAGCTGCTGAATGTAAAAAAAGAAAGGCAGATATTACACGTGTTCTTCCTACTCATACATTATCCTTAACAATTATTAACCGTAGTCTAGCAGCCCAGAAGACACTATCTCTGACTCTAATGGAGTATGAATTTTCTCCCTACAAGCCAATGCAACGCGCGTTTATCATTTATCTATCCAGAGAGGTTCAAACAACATACCGTGAAGGTATGTTGTTGCTTAGCAGCACCATAACTCTCCTTAATAATACGTCCTGCCACAATTCTCTTGCCACATGGAGGCCCACTGGCACTACGAGATATAATGCTGAACCTGATCAAGGGAGAGATAACATAGCTAACGTAATTTCCATGATGGAACCAATATACTAGCATAGCTAATTAGGCAATTGTACAGATCTGGAAATTGTAAGTACTCTCATATTCTTGGTGCTAAAATCAAATTCCAGAGGTGACTGAAAGTGATGGAACAACTTATGTTCTGCCACAAGAACAAATATACACTTGAAACAGCGCTTACGTATCATAAACGTTTTGTTGAAATATGACAACATCCCCCAAGCATGCATCCCCTGAATCAAATAGACAACACTGAATTCATATTCATACATAAATGAAGGAAACATATCTACATGTATAGTCTTTGGAGAATGAAGGTGTAAAGTTTCCTGTTGACATTATATTGTAGTCTTTTCTATGATACGCAAACAAGCTAACTGAGCAATAAAACCTAAATAGTAGAGATGATTAAGAACAGATCAGTATTTACCTTTACACTTCACTATAAAACTAGAGGGTGGATATTTCTTCTCCCCTCCACCATTTATGATCCTGTAACATAGCAAAAAAAGGAGAAAAAAACATTAATTGAAAATGGAGTATCCTAAAGATCCCGCAAGTCATTCACAGTCAAGGGTATCATATTACTCTAAATGTTCTTTGATGCGCTGAAGCAATTTTTCTTTATTGCCTGTCAATCTCAAGCCGTACTTCCTCAGGTAAACCTTGCATTGATCCACTTTCAGCTTCTCTAGGTTTCCATCTGCCATTAAAAAATTGGTCAAGCAGAATAAATTCTAAATAGACATACACAGTTTAGCCGTATGATAATGGCTCTGTGCTATGATAATGACTGGATATTCGACATTAGAAGCAGAGAATGAATTTCTACATGAAACGACTAGAGAAGACCAATAATTAACCTTGGATAAGTTCGTGAACAGTCTCAAGACTTTGCTGATCTTTCTCGTCGAGGACTGGAATATTCACCTGTACTTCCATAGCTTCCGCCTCAACACTGGAATCGGAGTCTTCACAAGGTCTTCAACATCACAACATAATAAACCTAAATTTACACCAATCAAAATTGCAGACGGAGTACAGATAAAAACACATCAACTAACCGTGATTTCCCTTTGTTCTTGATTGAGAGGTTAGCCAAGTTAGAGTGCCAATCTTCGAGAACATCATAGCTTGGATCGTCGTCGGAGTTATATTCTGATTCTTCATCTTCGCTGTAATCATCTTCACTGATCGGTTGATATTCCTCGGATAAGTGCTGACCAGTGATCGGCATTATTAAGTTTCTCGGCTATTGAAGTGATAAGCAACAGGGAAGAACCTATGTTGGCGCTCTGAAGGCGAAATGAAACGCTCGTCCCCTCGATGTAGAGACATAGAGCGGTCAAATATTTCAAATGTGTGAAGTTTCAAATATATATTAGGTTAACGACCTACCTTGCGCGACATTCGCCCCGTGGTATCAATCAGTGTTATCAGAACCAGACCGGCGGTCCGGCCGGTTCCGACAATGAACCGGATTCCTGTCTGGTTGGTTCAGATAAAAGATCGTTTTGCAAATGAACAGTGTTTGAATCCCGTTGAACCGAATGGTTTTTGAAAAACCGTCCGATTTCCGATTCAGTTTTTAGGCTAATATATTTTTCAGACCAAACGGTTTTTTGCTTCTTTTTTTCAGACCGATTGTTTTTAAACTATGTATGTATTTTCAGTTTTTGTTGCTTGTAAACAGTGAACCGCACGTCGAACCGGGTCCGACCGGGTGGGACCGTCCAAATTGGGAACCGGCCCCCTCGTCGATTCAAGGGGCGGTCCGGTTCTGATAACATTGGTATCAATTATCATAGCTTTAAAAAGGTAATATGTCTAGCTAAATTACCTGTTCTGAGTTTGTTATTCTATAAGTTCGTAATATCATTCATGAACTAATTCACAATCCGTATGCAAACTTTTTATCTATGTTTTGTATCTCTAGTAATTTATCTCTATACATAAAGATAAATTAAGAAAGTCTATTCACCTAAAATTCATGGAGCAGTCGTAAATCTAACGAGTATCCATGATTTCTACCGCCATGTAGAAATGTCAATACAAGTACGAGGGTACAAAGGCTACCAAGGAGAATCAAACCTCCTAATCACAAGATCCATGGTGGAAAAGCTTACAAATACCAGTTTTACAGGATTCAGGTATAATTTTAATAATGTAGTTGAATACCTAGCCTCTAATGGCATTCAAGCTGTAGTAGGACAAGAAAGAACCGTAGAACATTTGCAAGGACAAAGATGGATCCTATAGTAGCATGCACGACGAAGTCTAACCCAAACACCAGGACAGGCAAATGTGCAAACCAGGGTTGACGAATATGTATCTATCTGGTTTGCGGCATACAATGCAGCTCCAGAAGTGGATCGACTAGTAGCAGTTGATGGAAATGATGATGAAACCTGGCAGGAAGAAGAGGAACTAGTACATGCGCTATGGGAACTGGCCTTTATTGGGGAGAAGATGCTGAATTCCAATGGCAAGGGCAAAAGGTAGAATATCCACAACCAGATCTTGAAAGGGAATGGTATGCTACTGACAGATATTTGGAAAACCTGGCCCTACGGAAGGAGCATGACATGCTTGAAGAACGATATCCACGTTACCCAGAACATGAGTATGACCCTAAGGAAGGATGGGCGCCCCTTGGAGAAGATGGAGGAAAATATCAGTATATGGTGTAATATACACCTCCCTCCCATTCAACAATACCATTGTCAGAAATAACCTGCACATGATGGGATGATAATGAAGGAAGTAGCAGTCATCATGCACAACAGTTCATCTACACATCAGGAGATGAATCAGACGACGATGGCGAACCAAGTTGGGACAAAACGCCTCAAATATTTGATCAAGACATGGAATCCGCACAGGAGCAGGACAATGACTCGGAAAGTCTAGCTTCCTATCACTCATCAGATGAAGATACCTCGTATAAAGATGACGATTCCATGGCAAGCTACCAAGATAACGGTGATAGTGATTCCATAAGTGATTATCGTACAGACACAACACCTGAATCTTATCAAGAAGGTATATCACTAGTGCGGGGTCATTACCCTAGTGAGTCTTCAGACTTTCACCCAGAGGAAACTTCACTAGTGTGGGGTCATTTCCCTAGTAAAGTATCCATGGAAACTGTTATTAAACAAGTTTCCGACCCAAATCCAATACCCAGCTCCCCTGATAGCTGGGTACCTTTCTTGTATACTACGGAAGGTGGTGGAATTAAGAGAGATCCAAATTTTCTCATTTCCGCACTAACAATATTCAATGAAGATGGGTATGTGATTAAAGAGGAACAAGAGGACGACCTAACTAACTACCCTACATTAAGAAAGTTGTCAAGAAAGGCAAAAGGAAATGCAAAGGCATGATAATATAAGGAAGAGGAAATATACAGTAGCACAACTACTATTGCCTCACCTTATAGGTCACCAACGGAACCACTCATGGGATAGTCAATGTATCCCCCTGCTAACCCCCGAATAGCAATTGGAACAAGTAGGGGAACAACTCCGACCTTTGAAGGACAACAACTCAGGACAAGGTTTGCCTCTCTGCAACCTAATATGTGGAACCTACCAACAACATGACAGACGCAAGGAGTGCTACTAGTACTACCAGACAACATTGGGTTGTACATTAATGTCATCTCATGCCACGAATCTATAACCACTAACCTGATAAATGACCTAAGCAAGACGTGACCCTCAAACAGGGTCAAGATGCAATACATTGAGAACCTACCGGGGGAGGTTGAAAAAAAGATATACTTACAGTGGAAAGGAACGTATCCAAATGATTACGCGACAGTTGAAGAAATTGCTGAGGACACCCAGAACGTTCTCTCCCAGATAAGAATAATTTTTATACTCGAGGATCCCTACCAAGGGAGTACAGAAGAACAAAACATAGCATACAATGATCTGCAAAGACTTTGGTGTGATGGTGTAAAACACATTTTCCAGTACCTAAAAAATTTCAAGAAGTTGGCAAGCAATTCTACAAGGGCGTGGAATGCCACCATTGCTTGGGAAAGAACTAGAAGATGCATGGAATGAAAAATATCTGGGGACAATGAGTGCAGTAATCCCACAGATACATTTCACGTACTAGTAGGGGTGAAACCGGACCGGTCGGACCGGTTTTTTTACTATTTCGGTCGGGGACCTATATTTTCGGAACGGTTTTTCTTCAAAAAAAAGTCCGACCAAAAGACCGTATAAGGAAAAATAAACCATCCATTCAAATTTCGGATTTTCGGACCGAATTTTCGGTTTAAACCGAAAAAGCAAAAAAATACACATTTAAAACACATTTTCAACATCAATCCAACTAGGTAAAACAACATTCTAATCTATTAGCATCCATACAACCATTCATCAGTCATCAGCAACCATCCATGCCGGTGGATTTTCTGAACTCGTTATACCTATTTCAAGAAACACATTTTAATAAATCAATAAAAAAATGAAGAGTATACAAATGACATACATGTAAAGTAGTATAATAAAAACTGAAATTCATTACCTTCCATTTTGTTTATGTCCGAAAGATATTCTTCAATGTCAATCAAACTTGTTGGACTCCGTAACCAATCTTTTGTGCAAATTAAAGCTTCTACCATAAGTGGACTAAGAGAGCTACGAAAATCATCAAGCACTCGGCCTCCGGCGCTAAAAGCACTCTCTGAAGCTACTGTGGAAACTGGAATTGCTAACACATCTCGTGCCATCCTAGCAAGAATAGGGAATCGACCTCCATTCAACCGCCACCAACTCAAAATATCAAAATCAGATACATAAGTTTCACAAGTTTCAGCCAAATATTTTTCCAACTCACCTTTATTCTCCGTTTGAGTTCCGGTTTCACTCATAAACTTCATTGTTAGAAAATCTGCAGCATGCATTTGACATGATGATTTTAAAGTGACGGACTCACCTTTATCCTTTTTGTTGGATTGGTCTGAAGGTGACTTTATGTCACTTTGGTATTCTTCAAACAAAGTATTTAATGTATGAAAAACATTATCCTTCAGTTCTGTGGCTAACATTTCAGAATAACATGCATTTATCATCCATTCAACATATTTCCATTTGTGTCTAGGATCAAGTACAACTGCTACAAACAAAAGTTGATTGACACTACAAATATTCCCAAAGTATTTCACATACTTCTCCTTCATATTTCTAGCCATTTGTCGAATACGTATATCATTATCACTACAATACTCATCAATTCTCATAGCAATTGCACACATTTCTACCATATAAATATTAGAAGTAACATATGACGAACCTGATATACGCTTGGTGGCGTTATAAAACAGCTCTAAGAATGGCAAGACACTAGTTGCATGATCCCAATCTTCCTCATTAGGTAATGCTTTTGACTTAGAAAGGTCTTCTCGGTACTTCTTATTTTTTATCTCCATCATAACAAAAGCACGTCGATATTTTAATGTTGATTTCAACATCAAAAAGGTTGAATTCCACCTAGTATCTACATCTAAACACAGTAGACTTTTTTCAATTATGTTTTCAGACTCAATTATGCCTTTAAAGCTAAGCAACCTTGCTGGATAACTCCTCACATGTTTGACTGCAGTGCGAATTCTAAAAATTGAACCATCTAACTCTTTTAAACCTTCACGGACAATTAAGTTCAAAATATGTGCACAACATCTTACGTGTAGAAATTGACCATGCAATACAACAAAATTCCAAAGTGTGAATCTCTTCTTCAAGTAATCAATTGCTACATCATTTGAACTAGCATTATCAACTGTCACTGTCATCACATTCTTTATTCCCCAATTAATCAAACACATCTCAACAACACTACTTATTACATCACCTGAATGACTAGAAATTTGACAAAAGTTGATAATCTTTTTTTGCAACACCCAACCATCATTGATATAATGTGCAGTCAGACACAAATAACTAAAGTTTTGGCAAGAGGTCCAACAATCTGTTGTTAAGCAAATTCTTTGAGAATTTTTCGAAAGTATTTTCTTTAAAGCATCTCTTTCATCCATAAATAACTTATATGCATCTTTTGCTACTGTAATACGAGAAGGACATTGAAACTTAGGATTCAAATATTATGTAAATCGATGAAATGCAGCATGATCAACAGATCTAAAAGGTAACTCCATATCAACAATCATTCTCGCTAGCTCAGTTCGAGCAACTGTTAGGTCAAATTTTGACAAACTATCAACTTCTTTAGATTCAGGCATAAATGGTAAAGTCTTTTGTTTTTTATCGTTTTTCTGAAAAGGATACTTTTTGCATCTAGTTAAGTGATTACGTAAACAACTTGTACCATTTTCAGATGCACAAGCATACCTCTTGCCACAATAGTTGCACCAAGCGAATTTACTATCATTCTTATCCTTTTTAAAGTGATCCCAAACCTCAGACCTTAATTTCTTCTCCTTGTTGAGACTAGTAGCACTGATTGTACTTGTCGTTGGTGTTAGTGAGACTTCATTAGCATTATCTTATACAGATGATGCTCCTGCAGGTGTCTCTGCCATAATCTGGAACAAATAGGAAAAATAAAAAGAGAGTGAATATTTAGTATAACAAAATTAGGGTTGGTATAACAAAATTATGAGTAACAGAATACTGATTTAAAAATTAGATCTTTGAGTTTTAGAACCAAATTATACCTGAGTAGTGAGTACTGATCTGAAATCGGTAGAAAACTAAGTGGAGCTGTAGAGAGAATTTTAAACTGAAGTGAAGTCTCAGAAATTAGAACGACATTTATAAAGTTACAATAGTACCGTTGGAGAAGAATAAGAAGAATCGTTTCAGACAGAAATGGATGGCCTGATGGGTGTGACTGTGCGGCGTGCAGGAGACTCAACAAATAATGAATGACGATTGACGGCCATGTTGAAGCTTGAAGAATGAAGACTTAAAGAAATCGGAGAAGAAGACATAAAATGGATGGGATGGCCGGATGGGGAGATAAAGTTGTTGCTTTTGAGCAAATGGTCGACATTGATTCATTGAAAGTTGCAAAAGACTTGCAAAAGACAAATAAATGTATTAATATATGTGTGAGTATGCAACAATTTGGTGGACTACACTGCAGTGACTGCACAATGTCTGTCTTGGATTCGTTGTCCCACCCCACCAAACCAATGACATTAGTCCATTGCTTTATATTAATATATTATTTAATAATTATTAATATATTATATTAAACAACATGCACAAAGACAAAGCTGCCAACTTCATTAGTGCATGCCACTGAGGCATCGACCTAACATTAATTATTGACAAAAAAAAAACATTAATTAATATATTATATATAGTTAATTCGGTCGGACCGGACCCCGTGGTTTTTTAAATTCAAAGACCGAACCAGACCGAAAATCCGAAATAAAGAAAACAAACCGACCGTGAACCGAACCATATGTTTTCAGAATGGATTTTTTGGTTCGGCTCGGACCGGTTCTTAGCGGTTTAACGGACCAACCGGATTTTAGTTTCACCCCTACGTACTAGTACCTGGCAGAAGCATGTAAGAAGGTTGCCTTACAACGAAGTATGAAAGATCTTTGTTTCTGCAGTAAGGTCCCAATCTTAGGGTATTATATTACTTGACAAAAATACGGGTTACCAAAAGCCCGTAACTACAAGGGGAAACCACATGATTCTCATGTATGAATCTTCAAAAGGAAACATGCAGATAGGGTGCGAAAGTGTAAATGTTTAATTTGTGGAGAAGAATGACACTTTGCGCGAATATGCAATCGCCAAAACGATAATATTGCAAGTGCAGTCATAGTTCAAGACCTTGATATACCCGAAGAATTTGATTTGGTCTCGGTGGATCTAAATGAAGAAGACTCAGACGCTATCTACAGTTTCTTTGAAGGAGAAGGGATGAGCTCTAGGGATTTCATCTCTAGTGTTCTAACTAGGGAGGGACCCCTAGATGAGTTGGGCTCTGTCTTAACAAAGGAGAGCACTTGGGTTGGAGAAGAGCAGTGACTCTTGAAAAAGAAAAAGAAAAGTGCAGTCCTGAACTACAAATGAATATAAAAGTAAGCAGAGGACAGGAAGCCTACAACTTTTGTGGGTACAAGACACTAAAGAGGATGAGGAGCCATTGCACGAAATGCACAGTGATAGCCTGTCCAGTATGCTATGGGTTTTACTTAAATTTCAAAGTAAAACCAGAAGCTGCAGGATCCTTAGAATACAACAACAAATACATTCTCATGCGAGAATTATTATCCTACTGTGCATACTTGATCGAGGTAAATGAAAGGTTAATTAAGGAAGCTGAGGAACAACTATCTACATCCTTGCAACTGCATCTTAACGACCTTGAGAAAGGAAAAGAAAAGGAAAGTAAAGAAGGAACCTTTCACTTAGGAGAAGAACAGGCAAGAGTTAAGCCCCAATCCAATTGTATTCTCGGGTATTAACTCTAGGCAGATTGCAAGGCACAAGCTGAAGTAAGGGCAGATGGAAATTGGTGAAAATCGGTTCAGAATACCTTTCACCTACAACTTCAGCATGGGCATGAAGGAAAGCATTGAAATGCTCATAGGATACAATTTTATCTGATCCATGTACGGGGGACTGCGAATAGAAGGCAACATTATCACCTTCTACAAGAACCCGACTTCAATTCAAACGAAGAAGGAACCTTTAATGCTACCGTATAAGAGTTGGAAATGGAAGAAAATGAATACATAGCCTTCCAGGGGATGGTATTATTCAACATGGGAAATACAAAACCATCAGTGAAGCGGCGGTTCCAGCCTCTACTAGATGACTTGGAAGAACAAAGTTACATAAGTGACAAACCCTTGAATCATTCGTTGAAAAACCAAATCCGATGCAAATTGGATCTTATCAATCCTGATATTACCATACAGGATAAATCCCTGAAGCACATCACTCTGAAGCTCAAGGATCAATTTTAAAGACACATAGAAGCACTCCTCAAGCTGGGGGTCATACAACCAAGCAAGAGTAAGCATCGAACAATGACCATGATTGTTTAGTTAGGATCCTCAATTGATCCAGCCATTTGAAGGGAAGTAAAAGGGAAAGAGAGGATGGTTTTCAATTATTGAACACTAGATGACAACACTTACAAGGATCAATATTCACTGTCAAGTATCAACACTATTATGCAAAAGGTAGGGAGGTCGAAGATCTACTCAAAATTTGACTTAAAAAGTGGCTTTCATCAAGTAGCCATGGATGAAGGTTCCATACCCTGGGCTTCATTCCTAACACCATATGGGTTGTATGAATGGAAGGTAATGCCCTTCGAACTAAAAAATGCTCTTGCAATTTTTCAACGAAAAATGGATAACTGCTTTAGAAATCATACAGATTATATCGTGGTTTAAATTGATGATATCCTGATCTTCTCGGAGACAGAGGAAGAAAATGTGAAACATTTAATCTGCAAGAAGGAGGGTGTAGCGTTGTCTGCTAATAAAATGAAGATTGCGCTAGAGGAGATCGAATTCCTTGGAGCGGTAATTGAAAGGTCGCGAATAAAACTACAACCACATATTATCAAGAAGATTGTGGAGTTTGATAATAGCAGACTGATGGAAAAGAATGTCTTACGATCATGGTTGGGCATTCTTAATTATGCCCAATCATATATCCCGAAATTAAGAATTCTCCTAGGACCCCTTTATGAGAAAACAAGTCTCCATGGTGATAAAGGAATGAAAGCCTTAGATTGGGACATCGTAAGGCAGATAAAGAAAAAGATACAAGAACTCCTCGATGTACCTCTTCAATTCATTCTGAACCGCTATTCCACCTTCTTTGGCGATTTCTAGGTCGATGTAAGATTTGACCCTGGCTTTACCTATCTTCCACTGTATGGACAGGGGTCACACTCATGCTATGATGCAGAACGACTCCTTTGGGTCCTAGAGCTCTCGCCTATCGAGCATGTCTTCCAGTGGCGCAAGGAGCTCGGATGTCAAGGCGTTCGCCGGTTGTACCCCTACCCTTGGAGGCGCTCTTACCAAAGAGGCGATCTGGGAGTATGCCGACTTGGCAGTCTCAGCTCCTACGACTGTCAGTTGTCTGGACTGCGCGCCTTGACGGTTGACCTTAGAGGTTTGCACCTCCTGAATGACCTCGTTGGGAGGTATAACAACAGTACCGCCTAGGTGTTGCTACATGACGTGGAGCGTGTCATTTTAAATGACTTCTCGGTTGTTCTTTGCTCTTGTGGTGGGGTAGCCATGGCTGGTTTTGCTTAAGCTTCCCACAGACGGGGTCAATGTTGGATCTCAAAGTCACATTCGCTCTCCGGAATCTTGTGTTGGGTGCTCCACCGACCTGCAAGAAGGAAATTCCGGGTTGTTCCCGTTGTTTCACCTCCAATGTCTAAATTAGTCGGAGGTTGTGTAAATTGTAGAAAGTGTATGTAAGGTAAATGTATGTTGCATTAGTTTTAGAGGGGAGATGAGTGATGGTATTTATAGTCTGAGTCACTTTTGACCATGGTTGTCCTAGGTGGCGCCCGATTAACTGAGTGGGGTTGTCTCGAGCCTTGTGCTACTTGGTGTTCCGTGCGTAGTGACATTGTGTCATGTGCCTTAGTCCCATGCCTGGCATGCTAGTGCCCCCATTTCCTACTGTCGGACCTCGAGTCCCGTATTTGTCAAAGGAACGTAGGGGAGAACTTTTCTCTGTGGCGCGCCTTTATAGTCTTGGCGCACCTTTAACGGCGCGCCCCTTACCGATGGACTTCCTTCTTGGGCCTGATACCCAATTGTCAAGGCAGAAAGGCCATGATCCATTATGTAGCGTTTATATTTGCTTATGAAAAGAGTTTATATTTAACGTCGACAAGGTATTTCTGGATAAACAAGGGAACACGAACATGTTGAATTAACTTTTTGTCGTGATTTATATTTGATCAATTGCAATTGGTTCAAGAAAAATGATTACATTATAGACTTGATGCTTCCATTTATTATTTCTCTGTAAAATATAAAAGTGCTGATGACATAGAGGTTGATTATTTCCGTGATGAAATTTTGTATATCATTTTCCAATCATTATTCGTCTACAATAATATTTAACTAATGATTTATTCGATCTTTGCTTCCTATTTCGTTTATCGAGCGGTAGTATATAAATTTGCGAATTCGTTTTTTTCGTTGTTAGCTTGATTTAATGTCATATTTTATTTTAGATTGAAGTAAAAAAAACTAAACTCTTGCTTACGACAATTTATTGATATGTAAAATTAAACTTATACAACATTAGATACTAAAATAACTTTTAATAATTGATAAATATGTTTTTTATAAATTGCTCAGGAGACCTTAGAAACTATTTGCGAAGAGAACTAAACACTTAATTAAATTATGAGATGTAAGGCTAAACTTAAACTATGTTATATACTTATAATTTAAAAAACAATTTAAACATTTCTTTAGGAATTGGTCGACAGACACTATTAATAGAATAACTAAACACTTGATTAAACATGGAGTAAATATGACTGTCTCTCTTAGTGTTTGACCCAAAGTCGACTTTCTCCCATAAAAATTGTTTTCGACAATTTTGTTATATCATGTTTCATCATCAATCGATCCTTCCGTCCATTTTTCATCCAAACATAGCAGAATGTTTTTATTTTTTTTTTAAAATGTCTCAACAATACCCTTCAAAACCTTTCTATATTACAATTGTGTCTCAATTCGTTTGAGACTCGATTGTGAACCAATCGGAGAGGATAGGGTCTCAGTCAAGACCCAAATGTACTCGCTCAGGGGTGGGGGTCAGAGTCAAGACCTAGACCCTAGTCTCTTCGATTGGGGTCGGTTCAACCCTAATTCTATTGTGGCTTGATCTAGACTGAATCGAGAGGGCTAGGGAATCAGCCTTGACCTAGATAAACCGCTAATCCATGGGTAACCAAGTCTGGGTATGTACTAAGACCTTATCCCCTCCTATTAGAGTTTAATCGAGTCCTGATCCAATCGACACATAATTATAACATATAAAAATGTTTGAAGAGTTTTGTTGTCACATGTTTTAACATTTTATGTAATTTTTGCAATTTTGAAAACATTTTCTTGTACGTTTGGATGAAATATTTGATGGAAGGGGTAAACTCAATTGATGAACAAACATTAAATAATAAAAAATTTGTTTATAAACATTAGGAGGAAACTCGATTTTGGCTCAAATATTATTACCCTAAAATTATTTATTGAGGTGTAAAACTAAACCTACAATAAATTAGATAATAAAATAAATATTTAAAAATCATAAAAATCAAAATTTATCAGGAGACCGGGAGACTCTTTAGATATAAGAAAACTAAACACTTGATTCATAATATTTATTAAGATATAAACCTAAAATTAAATAACGTTAGATAATAAAATAAATTTGAAAATTTTATATTTTAATAATTTCAGACAAATGTGAAGAAGATGACGTTTAATATGATGATCAAAATGTTACGGGGCGTTTCTTTAACGGAATTCGGAATATGGATTATGAATAGGGAATAAGGAATATGAGATAGGAATATGAAGTTGTTTCTTTGGTGGAATGGAATAGAATGGAATAAGGAATTCTGTTGTTTCTTTGGTGGAATTGTATATGGAAAAGGAATGGAATATGGTAAAATGACATATTTGCCCTTTCTTACATATGTATAGTATATAATACATATAATTTGTATTAATTAATTTTAAAAATTATTAATAATAAAAACTTAAATATAATTAACTAATAATTTAAAAAATACTTTTAAATGATTTATTTAATTATTTAATTAAATTTTAAAGGACAATTTCTTGTATCTCATATATTCTAACAATCCACAATATAATCAACAAAAAACTTGATAACTATTTCTTCATATCCTTTGTAAATTTCCATATTTGCAGAAACAAAACTGTAATTCCAACATCCAAAATTTCATATTCAATTACAAATGACCATACACTTACAATCAAATGACTATACACCTACAATCTCTTGTACTCATTGACTCACTTCTCGATCCTGACCTTCACAGCGGATCTTTTTATATTCATTCAGTACTTACTCATCCTCAGCGCCAATCTCCTCAAGATCATAAACTTGTCACCAACTCATTTTAATATGTCTTTCTTGTAAATATATGAGTTAAAACTAAAAGCAGAAAAATGGTCCATTTTGAAAATTACACTCAAGTTTGATTCATCACCAGTTAGGAGAAAAACCCATCCGTAACGTTTCCACAACAGAAAAGGTACACTGAATCACCTAAAATTATGCCTAGTCGTCTCCACTCCTAAAATTACCGACAGTAAATCAGTAGAGACATATGGATTGATTCGTCATATTTTTTTCAAACATCCAAGTTATAGAAAATGATATGAGTAATAAATTGAATGCCTTTTTGTATTAAGATCAGATAACATCTAGATCTCAGATCGTTTCCAGAACAGGGTTATGATAGACCATATCATCAAACATAGATATGAACAATTTAGGGAGGGAAAGAAAAAGAAAAACCTTTTTATCAGATCCCCAATGCTGAAGACCAAAACACACATAATTCTTCAAGATGTTCAAGTGTTCACCAGATGTGATGTACTGATGTCCCAGTGCCTCTATTCTTTGATTTCTGTAATATCCATGTCTGCAAAGAAAAATGCAGATTATTTACACACTTCACTTGCCTGGTAATGATGACTACTTATGAAGGAAGGATTTTCCTTCAACAAAAAAAGAACGGGTCATAGTTAATCATCACAACAAACACATTTGTTTGCATATAACAGCATATGACAGCTTCGTTTGCATATCACGATGAACAACAGCATGAACAAGCTGATTCAACAACATGTCACGATTCAACTGATCATCACTCATGAACAACAACATGAACAGCAACATGAACAAGGTGATTCTGGCTTCAATGTTTCTGAAATTATTTCAAAGTCCGTTTTTGCAGCAATTTCGTGTGACTTGTCTTCAGCTAGAATTAACACAGCAATTGAGCTGAAAATAGCAAGAAACAACACACAACTATAACAGCAAGAACCCAGAACACGAATTCAATCCAAAACCCATAACTCAACAACAAGGGAGCTACAAAATCAACCCAGAACCTAGAACACGATTCTGGGTTCGAACATAAATTGGAAAACGAAAACATAAATCTGGGTTCAATCGACAAACGAAATTAGCAAATCCAAAAGAGACGGGACTAAGAAGGGGAAGAGCAGGGAAGAGTACCTGAGGAGACGATTGAGCAGGGAGAGCTTTGAGAGGATGATTTTGTCCTTATGAAATGTTTATAAGGGCAAAATGGTCATTTCATCTCCTATTCCGGATTCGTTTCCCTATAGGCTTAGGAATTCTTTGCTTTTCACCCGGAATCCTTAAGCCTACCCCGCCTGGAATCCGTAAGCTAATTTTTTGCAATTCCACGAAAAGAACAAATTTTTATGGAATCCCTAAGCCGGATTCCTTTTCCTTTCCATGAAAAGAACATGCCATTAGAGAATAGAATCAAAATAAGAAATGGGAGAGAGTACTTCATTCATTCCTTAAAAAAAGCAACCTTGGTAGTGGCTACATATTATTTTTATAGAGCATCACAAATTATTTTTGTTTATGATATTCAAATCACTAAACTTTCATAATCCCTAACATACATTCTTCCATTATGTTCTCTAACTTTCCTCATTTAGTTTGTGTAGTTGTCTAATAATTCCTCAAGATAACATACATCACAACCACTTCTTTGTTATTAAGTTTAATAAACAAGCAATGTTGATAGAAACACCATAACACAACAAAATAACTAGATCATCATTTTCTATGAAGAGACTCATATCACATATTATATATGTTTATCATCAAGATGTGATTGCTATCAACAAATCTACACATGTTGACGATCTACATAATGTTGCAGCAAAGTGAAAAAGTAAACAAGATGTATTGGCAATCACCTGAAGGTATCAACTCACCAGTCATGATAGATAGATCAAATCCTATAGAGGTTTACACCATTGAGACGTTTCGACCTCTATCGTACCCATATGGTTGAGAGGTTTTCGCCTTAATAATTTTTTACTCAAGATTTGCACAAAGTATTTTCAACGTTTCTCTGAACATACCTTTTCAGAATCAAACCACATGTTAATACTCACATATAAACCATTGACTTTCTTGTTTCTCCGTTTTTATTTTTTATTTTTATGTGTAGAGATTTGTTTTTCATTTTTCCAATGATAGAAAGCATGATTTACAAACCTGATGCCTAACAGGCACCAAAGAAGAAGAAAATAACTTTGCTTTAATAAACTGACAAAATCGACCAACCATGTGAGCAAAGATATCAAGGAGCCATCATAAGGATGAAACGACATAGTAAGATCAAATCTAAAACAGAAAATGTAGGGTCCATATTACCATTGCTCAGACGTATTGATAAAGAACATGAGTTTATATATAATGTCAAAAAATAGAGTAAAGAAGTAAGAAAGTGTCGTTACTGACAAACAATTGCACACTTGCAAACACCACCAAAAGAAAGAAATTAGATATGATAACGAAGTGTAATAGAGTATGCAAAAGATAATAAGACTGCAGTGATTAATAACTGCAAGACCATAGTAAGTTTAAGCATCAACATCAGAAGATGAAACCTCCAAACCACTTAAGTCATTTTTCAGATCATTCTGTTGATCAACATCCAGTAATTAAACAATTGAGAGCACCCCTTGTTTCTTTATGCAAGGAACAATCATTTTAACAATGAGAGACTTAGTTAGTATATTAACAATTTGTTCAAACGCAAAAACAAAAATCAGAATAACTTGACCATTTTTAACTTTTTCGCACACAGAGCTTAGATCTATCTCTACATGTTTGATTTTAAATGTTTCAGATGATTTTCAAATATAGAAACAACACTAGAGTTATCATTCCAGATTACTAGTATAACAGATTGCTTAAGGCCTAATTCAGACAAAAGTGACACAACCCAGAGGACTTCACAAGTTGCATTAGCAATAGTTGTATACTCAGCTTCAACAAGAGATCGTGCAACTACTGCAGGTTTCTTTGAACTACACTACAAGACTCTAATTCAAGAGTAAGTAGTGACCATAAACAGAACGTCTATCTGACACATCACTACCCCAATCAGCATCTGCAAAAGATTCAAGCACAACATCATCAGAAGGTCCATATAAAGAGGTTTTGAACAAAACAACATGATTAAGCATGCATTTAAGATATTTTATAACACGTAACACAATTTCTCACTGTTTAATTGTTAGAGCATGCATAAACTGACTAAGGACCATTGAAAAGTGATGTACTTGTCATTGGAGTAGGTTTAATGATAGATATGCACATAAGAACCATTGACCTGCACATCCATACGTAATAAATGCTTAAGTGTACCCAAATCTTTGGGTTTGAATTCTTGATTAAGCTGACATATAATAGATTGTAATTTAGAGGTAGATGCACTAGGGGCAACAATAGCATATACATAGACTAAAAGAAAAACCATACACTTTGAAGCATCTTTGATGAATAAAAAACTATCAGATAAAGACACAGTAAATCTTAGAATCTTAACTAAAAAATGTTTTAGTTTTTATATCAAGCATACGATGCTTGTTTGAGACCATACAAAGATTACTGCAACTTACACACAATAACATTTTCACTGTCATCATGTTTCTCAAGGCCAGGGGTGAAACATGTATACATCTTCAGACAAGTCACCATGTAAAAATGAATACTTTACATCAATATGATGAAGAGCCTAATTATAAGTTAAGTACAAGGTAAGAATGATGCCTACAGTTGGAAACTTTACAACAAGACTAATTGTCACTTAAAAACCAAAACAAGGTTATCGAGAATAACCTTTAACTACCAGTCTATCTGAACAATCTAACTGTCACTTAATCTTGAATACCCACGTGCACCAAATGGGTATTCTACTACTAGGAAGAGAAACTACTGACCAGTTTCATTCACAACAAAGGCACTAACTTCTGAATGGACAACTGTTATCCAGAGATGAGCTTCTGAAATACTTATTGCTAACAAGATCAAGTGTTAGAGCAATACCAAACACCAAAATACCATCTAAACATAAGCAGTTGGCTAATTAATATCAGATCAAGTAATCATGGGATGAACACTAAGTGAAGATGAGGGGACAAAAGGTTTACTGAATTAGAAACAGGTGAACAATATATCTGATCTCATACCTGATTAACTTGTTGTATAATAAGAGATGGACCTATGGAAGAAGGCACATAACGAACAACAGAAGAAGAAGAATCAATTGTATTGACATGATCACTTGTAACATAAGTGCAATATCTATATTCTTTCGAAGGATGTAAATCCAAGTATATCTGCTATACAAGTCAATAATGCTCATATAATAAAGATTTCCGTTAGAATTTTAAAGAGTAGAACCCCACAAATCAACCTAAACAAGTTCAAAGGGAAAAGTATACACACAAACAAAAGAAGAAAATGGAAGCTTACTACTATTTCCAACAACACGTGTAGTACATCTAGAAGTACCCATTGGAACGAGTACTCTTTTTAACTTCAAGATACTCATAAGGTATAGACAACTAAGAAAGAACAGCTTGTTGAACAACAGTAGAACAATAATTAAAAACAAATGCAACTCCTTAAGTAAACAAGGCAAGAATTAAAAACAAATGCAACTCCTTAAGAAAACAAGGCAACTAGAAACAGAACATGTCCCAATAGAAACAACAATTTATGCACCAACATATACTCCAAGTTCCCAATGTCCATAAAATAGTATAAAGTTCATAAAATCATAATTGGTTGAGAATGTTACTCTTGCAAAATGAACATTAACCCTTGGATAACACCGATTAACTAGATGACCAAGATCGACTAAACCTTAAACCCTAAAATAGTATAAATATGACTGACCCTTGATGTTGAGTCAAAATCGAATTTCATCCTTGAAGTTTGTTTTCAAAAAATTTGTTGTTTCAGGTTTCATCATCAATAGATCCTTTCGTCACATTTCCATCCAAACATAACATAATGTTTTCAAATTTGCAAAAAAAAAGTAAAAAAAAAATGTCACGACAAAACCCTTTAAAACGTTTCTATATTAGAACTCAGTCACGATTCAATCGAGACTCGGTGGAAAACCAATCAGAGAGGATAGGCTCTCGGTCAAGACCCAGACCTATTCACTCTTGAGTTAGGGTTAGGGTCAAGACCTCTTTGATTGGGGATGGTAGTGGTTAACCTTAGTATTGGAAGAAAGGGAGAGTGTCCTTCATTCATTTATCAGAAAAAGCTAACCTTAGTAGTGGATACATCCTCTTTTTTAAAGAGTATCACAAATTATTTTTTGTTTATGATCTTCAAATCCCTAAACTTTTATAATCCCTAACATTCTTCGATTATGTTCTCTTTCCTCCTTGAGTTTATGTAGGTTTGACAATTCATCAGGATAACATAAATGAGAACTTCTTTGTTATTAAGTTGAAATAACAAACAATGTTAATAGAAACACCATAACACAAGAAAATAACTTGATCACCATTTTCTATGTAGAGACTCATATCACATACTATGTTTCCTTACCATGAAGATATTATTGCTATCAACAAATCTACACATGTTGACGATCTATGCAGGAAGCCTCAACATTTCGTAACTAAGAGTTCTTAGAAGACTTTTAATCACCATTTTAGTATACAATGCACCAACAAACGTTGTGAATTATGGAAGGAATTTTATTCGTAAATGGTTGAAGATTATCGTCCTTCTGACGCAAATGCATCACAGTTAGAGAGTCATTTGTTGCATTAACTTAATCTACTACCTCAACAACATAAAGACACATTGTAAATTTGACTTACCTCATATTGCCTATGATTTCGACAATGAAAATTCAAATTCACGTGTTATACAAGATGAGTTGTTAATTCATGCACCACAAGATGATTTAGCTTCAACTCAAAATCTAAACCCAAACCAGAATTATGCATTTGATGTCAACTATTATTCACAGAGAAAGTGAGTTCTAATTTATTGATGGATCCGGTGGCACTGGAAAAATGTACCTGTATCGAGCGGTTTTACTTGTGTTGCGTGATTGAGGACAAATTTGTTTGGCTGCAACTTATTATGGGATAACCAGAATAATATTACCTAGTGGTCGTACAACATATTCTATATTCAAGCTTCCAATAAACCCTAACTCTTTTGCTGCATATTCGGTTACTAAGCAACCCAATCATCTAAGTATTTGAATAAAGCATACACATTTGTTGATTTTATAAATTTGTGGTACGATATGATAATACTTTAGGAAGACGAAGAATCAATTGATACATTAATTGATGTTATCTTGTAAGAATTTGCAACATAGTGTACAAGGATTAAGTTATATTAATGCCAACTAATAATGACATTAATCAGTTAAATGACAAGATCATAAGACATTTTTTATGATATAACATATATTCTATTCTTACAATATTATTCATTACTAATTTGGAAATTTATATCATGGCTAATATGCTAACTACATTGCCCACACACGAATGCATCCACATCGTCTAACACTTAAAAAAGGTATGCCAATAATGCTTCTTTACAATCTCAAGCCTAACACTGGACTTTGTAACGAAACAAAACTGATATGTTCGAATTTTAAGTGTAATATACTTTATAGGAAAGTTCTTGGTGGAACATTTAAATGAGCTAAAGCATTTATTTCAATGATATGCGCATTAGGTGTAACGAATGCATGATCGGTCTCACTCCTAGGATAATATAAGAATAGTATACAAAATAAACACTTGATTAAAAATATTACTAATGTGAGACTAAAGTTAAATTATATAAGATAAAAAGTTAAAAAATATCTAAATATTTGTAAGAATTTTTTCAAGTGAACAAGAGTAAGGAACACTACCAAGGAGACTCTTGATTGCTCAAGCTATATCTTAGCAATATTTAGAATTTGCAAATTTTATTTCATTCTCTTACACGGTTTAAGTTTAGTTTTACATCAACAATTTTTTTCATCAAAATTTTAATTCTTGTATTATCATATGAGTCAGACTGTTCATGCCTTTGTTATACCTTACACATGTGAATCAACAAAAACGTGTGTGCGTTTAGCGCGTGCCAAAGTTTAGTACAATCATTAGGGAAATACACTAAGTGTATTAAATGACCTCCATTTTTATATTATTTTATGATATATATATGTTTCGATTGTATAACCCTTTATGTATAATTGTATTGATATATATATACTCAATTTTGTCAATTACTATTCATCAGGTGAAAACATACACTTAGATAACAATATAAATAGATAAGTTATATCACTTGTAGTGTTAGGATATATGAGATATGTGTTCACATATCCCCTAGAAACTCTATTTATAGAGTTTCATATCTCTTGTACTAATCAAGTTTAAGCAATGCTAAGATGAAGTTTTCTCTCTACATTGCCTTAAGCTCCCATTTCTCTCCTCATTTATCTTTAGAATGCTGAAATCTCCACATTTAGGTCTACTTTCCTAATATGGTATCAGAGCTGTAAGATTAGGGACCAAATCTGTATTTCGTTGGAAGTTTCAGTTGGAAATTCCGTCTGAAATTTCAATTTCAGATCCGCGCCTTCAATCATCCTTCAAGTGCCTTCAATCAGCCACGGATAGTAGTAATTGTTGATTTCATCAGTGGAATCCTCGATTCCATCAGCAACGATCTTCAATTCTGTCAGGAATCTTCGATTTGGAGAGCAGCAAGCTTCAATTTCGACATGTTCATTTCCAGCAATATTCTTCACTTCAATGATCTGTTCGAGCGATCCTTCATCAAGTCCAGTTATAATCTCTTCTGTTCAGATCGACCGAGTTCTGTTGGATCAAGTTTCAAGTTCAGTTGAAATCCAGGTCAGATCGACTGAGTTCTTCAAGCAATCTGCATCAGTCGATTACCTCCAGCGCTGAGTTCTTCAGTTGTTCCTCAAGCATCGCTCGTTATGATTCGATCGAAGATGCGAATCCTCTGGTGAGCTGCATCGTTCTTTGATTGCTTTGCTGCGGTAATTGCTGGAGTTCTGCTGATTGTTCTGCTGCAATTTCGTTATGCCACTGTTCTGTTGAACTGCTCTGTTGAACTGCAATTTCGTTATGCTGGAGTTCTATGAACTGCTCTGTTGCTCTATGCCACTGCTGCATTCTACTCTGTTCATGTAGTTATACCACTGCTGCATTCTGTTTTGATGCTGAAATGCAATCTGAGATTCTGTCCTGAGTTGCTGAACCTATTCTGGTGTTCCTGATGTGAACCTTGTTCAAATCGAACACATTCTGGTGTGCTATGGCTGTGATCTTGTGTCTCCATTTTCACTGGCTGTGATGACACTGACTGTGGTTGAAGATGATCTGTGAGATGCTGCTGTGATAATGCTGAAATTGTGAGACAGAATGCTGAAGTATAATTAGACAGAATGCTGAAGTATAATTCTGTTGATGTGTTGCTGAGCCGATCAATTGCTGTGATGACACTGGTGTTACTAAGCTAATACGTTGTTATGGCTGTGTTTCTAGACCTGTGCTTCATGCTGTTTTTAAGTTTTATAGTTGATTCATGTCTCAAGGGTTTGATGAGATTACTTCGACCTTTACAAGCAAGATTGAGTGCCGAGCATACGGCTTCTTCTGTTTTTTGTTTAAGCCTAAAATGGTATGATCACGATGGATGACCGAGATGGCACCACGATGACATGACCATGGCGGCATTGTTTTGTTTCCTTTGTTGTTCGTGTGTCTCGGCAACCTACGTGCTTGTGTTCGGATGGAAGAATCGATGTCAAACTGGATCATCTTCTGAGCAGACCTGTGCTCGGTTCTCCTTGGAAGATAAGCAGACCTGTGCTTGGTTCTCCTTGGAATACAAGCAGACCTGTGCTTGGTAATTTTCAGCTCCAGGGCAGCTTCAGTGTATTTCTAGTGCCCCAGCCGTGCATCTGTCGTGCACCAGACGTGACTCAGCCGTGCCAGTGTCTCAGCCGTGCCTCAGCAGTGCATCTGTAGTGCATCTTCAGTGCAGATCAAGTGCAGCAGCAGTGCCAACCTAGTGCAGATCAGCCTTAGTGAATCAGCTAGTTTTAGAGTTAAAATTCTGATTTGTTGTTTTTTTTTACAAGTTTTAGAAGGTTTATCTAGAAAGGGGAATGTTAGGATATATGAGATATGTGTTCACATATATGAGATATGAAACTCTATTTATAGAGTTTCATATCTCTTGTACTAATCAAGTTTAAGCAATGCTAAGATGAAGTTTTCTCTCTACATTGCCTTAAGCTCCCATTTCTCTCCTCATTTATCTTTAGAATGCTGAAATCTCCACATTTAGGTCTACTTTCCTAATATGTAGCAAATTAAAAATTATACACAAACTATCAAACACGATTAAAGAAAATTAAGATGCACAACTACGTCTTTAATACTATAAAACTGAACAGCTAATTGCGCAAGGTAACAAAATATTTTGTAGACTACATTTTGAGAGTGTATACTAGTAATTCCTTCAAAGTTTCGTTTATGAACCCAAACTTATGATTGCACAATACTGCATGATAAAACAACATATAATTTTTTATGACTAAAAACATTATAAGACATGTTGATATGAAGTAACTAGATCAGATGAGAAACTCGTCTGGAGTTGATCCTGGTTGAAGGGAGTCGCTACTAGACGTCGTAGGTTGATCCAAGCACCTACAAAACAGGATGGGTTGAAATTCCTCAAGGTACCTCTCCGGATACTTAACTTAGTATTTGGCATATTGAGACAATATTTAATTGAATATACGAAAGAAGGTTGAGAGTATATACACTCATGAAACTTTATCGTTCCTATCAACATTGGGTCGTATACCGTACAAATATAGTTTGTAGATCTCATTTTATGTTCAGGTGTTGGATAGACTTTTCATCCCTTAGTAATAATATATATCCATGTAAATGATATCATATATTTAATAAGAGAATTACGTGTAGAGTTGTTACCCTAGGGACGCGATTCATGCATCCCAGTGGAGGATGGACCTGAGAACTTTTGGCGCTACCATTTGAGCAAGGGGAGGACTGAAGTTCATTACATTACACGATCACCTTAATTATGTCTAGAAGATCGCATTCGGTCTGAGTGCCCAGTGGAGGATGGACCTGAGAACTTTTGGCGCTACCATTTGAGCAAGGGGAGGACTGAAGTTCATTACATTACACGATCACCTTAATTATGTCTAGAAGATCGCATTCGGTCTGAGTGCTTGTCGGTATTCCTCAGTATGGGTGATCAGGTATCAGGCAGTATGCCTAGTGTCCAACACTTGCCCCTTGAAGCTCGAGTGAAAATTCTTTTATGGTCGTGCTTTTACCTTTAATGACTTAGGGGATTGGATTGGTATTGTGCCCTCATCTGACGAGCTTATTCCAGTGGATCTGGAACCTTTTAAAATGTTCCTAGGCTTATTTTGGTGAACGTTCTAATCATCTTTGGGTCACTTTTGACCCTTTTGAACTTTTCTCGTACTTATGAGGTACCTCGTGGCAATCTTTTCAGTTTCTTTTAGATGCATTTGGTGAAGCTTTCTAATCATTTTAAGATACCTTTTGGTGAACCCTTTCTGTTGAGGAAATTTTTGTACTTCGTGCTTGACATTTCCTGCAAAGGTGTTCACTGTGCATTAAGTGTTTCTCGGAATGAATCCTAATCTAGGATCATTCTATGAATCCAACTCTATAAGGGCCAGGACTCGATGGAGAAAACACTCCTGGGAACCCTTATATACCCCTTCATACTTATGATTAATATAGGTTGAGAGTAAGTCTGTTGTTACGATTGCTTCCATTTAGATCTCCTTATATGCTCGAATGTGTGGGGCAATGTACACCTTCACCACAAGAAAGTAGCACTATAGGCGCGGCGTATAATCGTTGCTAAGTTGGGTTTTGCCGCTGCTAAGATGACATGCCGATGCTAAGAGTCGTGCCTGAAAGCCACGATGCTAAAGGTATCCGCACGGACAAAATGCTGATGCTAAATGTCTGCCGCTGCTGGAATGAACAGTTGGTCATACCTTTAGTATCAATATATTGTCAATGGTGTTCATGCGTAATTAGCGTCGGTACTATATAGATGCTATATAAGTGTTTCAGATACAGTATGCATTGATGGTAAAATGGATGTATCGGCTACAACATATATGTGTTGTTGTTTCTTTGTTATTGTGTCTACGTTATGTGGATATAGTTAGGTGATATTAACGTCTAAAATATTTAGAAACTAATTATACATAAATAGCGTTACAAAAGATTTGTGGTCGATGCAACTCACAAGGGCGACATAAATTGCAATGTTTGCTTGGTGTTGAGATTATTGTCTACGTGTAGCCGTAGTAATTTTCGTTGCCTACTTGACTACTTTTGTTGCAGTTAAAAGGTAATTGCATCGGTTTGTTTCTGACTGTATTTGGCGTATGTATTGGTAATCAAATTTTTTATGCTAATACAACTATACCAGTTTCATAGTAAATGTTTCGGATTTTCACCAGCTAGACATTACATATACTGCATACCATCCAGAACCAACCATTCATACATTTCCATATACAAAGTGTCCAACCTTAGCATAAACAGAGCACATAGGTTGCAGACAATAAGTTTCTGCATGTACATGTTGTCCAAAAGGACCAAACACAGAACAAACAAAGACAAAATACTGTTAAGATGTTCCAGCATTACAAAATGACACATTTTTTGTTGCAAGACAGATACTATACTAGGCCTAACGCAATTAGACATCCAAGCAAGCAAGTGAAAAATGATTACCTAAAGCAAGTGTTGCGTCATATGTCAAACATTTCAATCTGCAAGCACACCAATTGGTTGAATTAGAACAACCTCACATTAACATGCCTAAAAAAAAGAGTACCATCACTCAAACAAAGACTTTTTTACTGTACCTTATGCATCTAGATCATCGATCAATGCACCATTGGCTTGCAGTGCCCTTCTCATGAAGGCCATATCTCTTTGGACGGCAGTCATGTTTTCTTGGAACTTCAGTAAAGTTAATGTCGCTTCCTCTGCCTTCCTTGAACTCTTGTCCGCCTTCCTTGAGCTCTCCTCCGCTAATCTCTTCAGTTCTGCAGTTTCAGCTCTAGCTAGAGCCACTTCTTCCCTCGCTTTCTTCAACTGCTCACTCTCCATCATCCGTGCAATTTTGGATACACGAGATCGACGACGTTCAGGCGTACAAATTTCTTCATAAAGTGCATCCTTGTCAACGGGAATGTCCTCTTCAGCTTGCAGTTCAGCAACCTTTTGTTCAACTGCAACCTACAAACTAGTACAATCCAATCTCATGTGTTAGGTGTGAAACATTATAAAAATTAAGAAGGAAGAGGAGGTCTTATCGCTTACCAGGATTGCTTGACTTTTCGGATCTCGGGGAACCCCCTCCTTGTTCACATGGGTCTTCCGAAACATGTGGTATTCACCCGGATGCACCCCATTATTTTTCATAATCTGCATTTTTAAAAACAAGCACTGTAACTGAATGGTTACTAGATTCTGCAGAGTGTGGGTGTATGGGTTCATTACCTCTTCCTGTTCCGTCTTGGCAAAGTTGCATGTCCCCGCAGTGTGTATGATGACTTAGTGAGCTTTGTTTGCTTTGTTACGCTCACTCCTCGCCTTCAATTCAAGTATGAGGACACAAACAGTCATATGGTTAATAATATATAAAAACTTGCTATAAACCACAGTAAAGCATAAAAGAACAAGATTTCCATAGTTTAACCACCTTAAACTCCTCTGAACTGAACCAGTTCACTAGCCACGCCCAATCTTCCTTCACCACGTCCGGGGGTATGTTCTGAATCCTTTCTTCATCGGTAAGGTATTTGTCATAATACCTTCTTTTCAGATTGACCCTGTAATTCCAGTACTTCTCTCGCAGACAGCATACAATCATTTGCTCCAAGTTATCATCTTCAGGGATAACAAACGTTTCCTGCGAAGCAAACATACCAGCATTAGCATTTTGGCAAACATACACATGGCGCATTCGTTCGTGTACTTAAGTGTACTTACTCCAACGAGCATTAGCATTTTGGCCTCGTAGTCAATGGGTTACGTTGGGATGTCCTTCCAGTCTTTCACCATCAATGGTGCATTCGTTTGTTTCCGTATGATGCACCCACACCATGAGGCAAACACTGCTGCATTCTTCGAGCAGACCTTGCCCAAAGCATTAAACTGTAACTCTTCTTTTTCATTTATTCAATTTCTGGATAGCTTAATACACCTGGTCCGCCCCCTCCGTAGATTCTCAGCTGGTGGCCTTACACATTCCTCCTGCACACGTACACCTTCATCTTCCAGCCTTACACCTTCATCTTCTAGCGTTACACCTTCATCTTGCACTTCTAAACCATCTGTACTTAATATCAAACACACGACCATATGAATAAAGGATTAAATAACTTCCAATAGGTGTTGGTTGTTTTGGTTTATACAAAGACTTACCATGTTCGGTCGCATGCTCAGTAACCACTGGAGTAACATGCTGTGTTTCCTGTGGTTGAATTTCTTCAACTAGGGGGACCAAAGTGATCGGTGCTGTACGGTTCTCCACCGTGCAGTCAACAACTGATGAACCTAAAAGTATAAAGTTAAACAAGTTCGTTAAACTATATGGGTACAGTCAACAACTAATGAACCACAAAAGTTTGGAGAAAGTAAACATACTTGCTCCTACGCGGGACAGTTTCCGGGGTGACTTCCGAGTTGTTTTTGGCTTAATTGAGGGTTCTACGTTTGTACTATTGAGCCTCATTCTTCTAGTTCCCACCATCCTGACGACTGTGTTCAACATAATTAACCAAACATATTATTTTGACAACCGATCGAAGATACTCTAACAAGACATGCATTTTCCAACACAACCGGCTAATCATGATTTCAAAAAGGTTTGACATTGTAAAGTAGCAATTTTTATGTGTGTGTCGTGGAGTCAAATGTACAGCACAAATTGTAAGAACAACACAGCAAACATGGAGTGAAGTTTGCAACCATGGAACCACATATTTAAACAGAAGAACAACACACGTTTAAAAAAACAGAACAAACTACTGAGCGATACCGAGGGAAAGACTGAAGAACAGCACACGTTTAAAAAAATAGAACAAACGACTGAATCCAGAGGTTATCTTCAACAGCAAGTAAGCAGATGGTTCTGCAAGAACATAAATCGTACCTTGGTTGCTAGATCTGCAGAAGTTCGTCAAGATCAACCGTGGCTTTGAGTGGTCAGAGGAGACGAATAGAGGAGGTTTCTTCGGTTAGAGATGGAGAACACAGCAGAAAACCGAGGGAAAGACTGAAGGCGCGGTAAATTAGAGAGGAAAATGAAAAGCTACAGAATTGGTGGGACCAAGAGTCATGTCATCTCGAATTACGAATGACATTTGCTTCGAAGATGGGTAATGTGACGATGCAGAAGGCAACACAACCGGGTGGGCTTCAACTGATTTGCAAGTTTGGGCTTCGGTCCGATTTCCTGCAGGGCTTCGGTCCAATTCTTGCAGGCTTGAAGTGGACACAGCATGCATGAACAAGTTCAGCCCTAGGCATGCAATAATTTTTCAATAATTTAGTTTTTCCAATTATTTACGAATCAAGTATGGGAAGTGTTTTAGTTAGAGTTTTTTACGCTTGGATCATTTGGGTCGTAGGTTGGGCTCTTAATTTATACCACATATACAATTAAAAGAATAATCCGAGAGTTTAATGGACGAACTGATGAACCTGGTTCAGTATACTGCGGTGAGTATGTATTTTTTTTCATTTCTTTATATTCGTCATGTACATAAGACTGTCAAAGCACTTCACTAAAACTGAGTAAGTAGCATTTAATGAGTTTTCTAAACATTTAGTCAAGTCTTCTGCTGAGAATCCTAGGAATGTCGTTAGAGGAACCTAAACATAAACCATATGAACGCAAACCATAATCCATATGTCATAGGTCCATAATACATAATACATTATATTAGTGTATATTGTAAATCATCACCGAACCAACTAAGTTGGTGTAATGGTTTATAGTTGATTGAATAATAATTAAACAGAATATTATATTCAGTTTGGTACAAGAAGTGGTACGGAACTTGTATATACTGTATATAATACAGACTTGTACATATAATACAAACTTGTATATACAAAATATACAAACAAACTAGTAATGTTGTATATGCAAACTTTGATGTAAGTGTATATATTGTATATACAAACTTGGATATATTGTATATACAAACTTGTATTATATGTACATGCAAACTTATAAGACAAACTTGTATATATTGTATATACAAATATAAGATACAGACTTGTACATATAATACAGTATTATATGTAGTTATGTTGTTTTTCTAATACAGTATTATATACAGTCATATTCCCCACGAAATTAACTTATATATTAATAACGTTAAGTTACAACCGCTATTAACTAGATATGAGCTAGATATCTGACCTGCAAATTACGCCCATTAGCCATATGTAGTATATTTCATTTTTTTATATAGTCATTCTATTAAGTGTGTAAAATGCATATAATTAATATTAGGAAAATAATACATAGTCATTATATTAAGTGTATATAATGCATTGTATTAATTTTAGGAAAACAATATAGGGCATAATGTAATGACATCTCCATTACCATTTGCACAACATTAAAAAAACAAAAATCATCAGTCCATACTCACTTGAATGTCTTTAGAAAGAAACTCTTCTGTGAGGAGGGAGAGGATATGGTGAGGAGGGTGTCACTAGGGGTGTCAAAATCTGACCCAACACGTAGGTGATCCACCCACGGGTCGTGTTTGGGTCAGGGTTTTGATTCATGAGTCATTTTGACACGACCCATGGATGACCCGTGAAAGCATGGGTCAGGTTTGGGTCAGAAGACTTGACTCACGGGTCAATCCATGACCCATCCCATTTATATATTTTAGTTTGTTTTTTGTTTTTATTGAAATGTTGGGTCGAACGAGTGAGTTTGACCCAACACTTACCATTCCTGACCGGTCATTCTTGCACGCGGGTTGACCCACCAACTCACGGGTCAGGTTTGAGTTTCAAAAACTTACTCATACTATTACACGGGTGGTGTTTGGGTCAGAGGGTCCCTGACACGACCCAAGGTCGACACAACTCATGGGTCGACTCATGACCCGTTTTGACACCCCTAGGTGTCACGAAAGAAAGTTAGGACATGTATGAGAGAGACAAGTTCCTAACAACGGAAGTCACTGAGGCCATAAACATCGGCACTCCCAAGGAATCACGTGAATTGAAGATAAGGACAAGTCTGAGTCTTGATCAAAGAACTCCGATGATCGATTTACTAAAAGAGTATCACGAGATCTTCGCCTGGTCATTTGCTTATATGCCAGGCCTTGATTCGTAAATCGTGGAGCACATTCTGCCACTAGACACTAAGAACTTCTGACCCAAGAGACAACACCTGAGGAGACAAAGTCCCGACCTAATACTAAAGATTTAAGGAAGAGATCATCAAGCAAATTGACATCGGATTCCTAGAAATTTGCAACTATTCTAAATGGGTGGCAAACATTGTTCGAGTACCCAAGAAAGATGATCACATCCACGTCTGCATCGACTATCGAGATCTTAACAAAGCCAGTTCGAAGGATAATTTCCCTTTCCCTCATATTGACATTTTGGTTGACAACACGACACGTCATACGATGTTCTCGTTCATGGACAGGTTCTCAAAATACAACCAGATCAAGATGTCTGAGGCAGATAAGTCAAAACCTGCATTTGTCACGATGTGGGGCACATTTTGTTACAGAGTTATGCATTTCGATTTACAGAACGCAGGGGTAACCTACCAAAGGGCAGAGGTGATACTGTTCCACGACATGATGCACAAAGAGATCGAGGTGTACGTAGATGATATGATCACAAAGTCTAAAAAAGGTGAAGATCACTTGAACAATTTGAGCATGCTATTTGAAAGGCTCAAGAATTACAAGTTGCGTTTAAACCCGGTCAAATGCACTTTTGGAGCCACATCACGCAAGTTATTGGGATTCATATCTAGTGAGAAAAAAATTGGGCCTATTAGGTTGCTTGAATTACATTGCGCGTTTTATCGCATTTATGGAAACCAAATGTTAACATTTATTTCATCTCTTGCATAATAACGCTCGGGCAAATATGGAAACCAAGTGTCAACATTTATTTCATCTCTTGCATAATATCTTAGTTCATAGTTGTGTTCGAATTTCCGTCGAAGTCCGAGTTCAAGTATTGTTCAGTTCGGTGAAGGGAAACACCGTGTTAGTTTCGCCTTAACGACACTGTTTTATCATGAGAGGTAATCGTCTCAATTTTTCTCTTACATGAACCATTCACGGTGAGGGGGACGGAATTGTCTTAAGGAGACCGTTTTGATACGGAACTCAGTATTTTTTCGACAAAATCCATTTTTAGGGGCAATTTTGTTAATTTACATGTTATTCAACAATTTTATGCATTAGTGCTCTGAAAATTATTATTAAATTAAAATTTGACACTTGGTGCATATTTTGACTAACATGATTTCAAACTGACTTTACGTTCATGCTACGAGTCAAAGGAATGAGAAATGGTCATATAGATATACACACACTGAATATTTAGGCAATCATAGCTATTATGGGGATTAATGTGAAAAACTCTTCCGTGTTATAATTATATTAAACCAGTATTTAATGATGATAAAAAAGATTATTATATTTATGAAAATGGAATACAATACGGGGTTACGGTTTAGCAGTTGATAAGGCGTTTCCTGAAGAAAAAAAATGATGAAACCTTGTGAAAAATACAAAAATGCACTTGTCTTCAAAGAGATCATATTTTTAGTTTTTATTTCATTACAAAATGGAAGAATGTTGACTTTATGATTTTGGAGTAGTTTATAATTTTGATGACAAATCCTAAAATGTTTTGCAATCTCTTTTAAAAGTATGATTATCGTGATAATCACAAAGTGGTTTACCATAATATTTTGAATATTTTGTTCATAATATTTGTGTTTGTTTTGAATTTTTAGGTTTAGTAGTTTCAGTTGTAAGTTTTGTGATTACATGTTTTGAGATGAGTAGTTAATCTCAGACTAACGTTTGAAATTTATGCTCAGGGTTAAACTTAGTGATGTGATGATGTCTGAAGTAATCTTACATCCTTAAGTATAAAGTCAGAATGAGACTAGCAATATTTCACTTGTAAATTATAGAAAGAATTATACAGAAGTGGAGGATTCCTTAAGAGAAAATATAAGTTAGGCAAGACCTGGTGTTTATTCGGAGAATACATGAAGCAATGAGGTTATTGCTCAAGACAGAAATGATGAATGGATAGGTTGATGAATGTGTATGTGTTGTTGTATTTGTGTGCATACTTGTTAAGTTAAGGTTGTTAACTTAGTGTTTGGATGTACTTTGTCTTAAAAAGTTAGTTTTTGTCAGCTTGGTTGGTTGTGTGAATGGTCTTAACTTTATCAAACAGAAGCAATAAAATGGAAGGGAAGCATTTTTGGATAGATTAAATATAAGGGTACATCATTACTACTGATAGCAGTTAACTTAGAAGCAATAAAATGGAAGGGAAGCATTTTTGGATAGATTAAATATAAGGGTACATCATTACTACTGATAGCAGTTAACTTTTCGACTATTTCTAAAAAAGACATTGAACTAGCAACTATGTGTGGAACTTCTAAACTTAAGTATTGAATATACCAACGGACACTTGGTCCAACGGTATCACCCTTGCTTATAAGCAAGAGGTCCCGAGATCGATTCTCGATGAACCAAGATTAATTCTTGGATGGCCAAAAAAAAAAAAAAAGTATTGAATATAGTACTTTATCATTCACCCATTGTATCCACTTTTCTCATCTTTTGTCACCTATCATTTTTTTAGGAAAAAATATGAAAAAGATGTAACATGGTTGCCCTCAGTGGTAAATGCGGCCCAATGTTTGTTTTTGATGTAGTATGTTTGGTGGTGTAGGTTTTTGATGAATTCTGTTTGTGTCCGTTAAAAAATTCCGTTAACATCATCCAGGTCTTGCATGTGACTTTTTGTGTGTGTGAAATTCTAAAAATGTCCCTGACCTTCTTCTTTCTGCTCCATTAAGCATACGGTTTCTTCTTCAAAGTCTTCTTCGAGGTGTTCGTCGTCGATTTCTTTATAACACCTCATTCACTTAATCACTTTCCACTTAACTGTCAACATCCTCCTAGACATTGACTCGTCTCTCTCGGAGAGCCAGAGACGAGACCGTGAACGATCTAGCTAGATCTAGTGGTCGACGGAAGCATTTGGAGTTTGATCAATGGAAGCGCACGGCATGGGGCTCCGCGGTATCCTGGTGCTAGCATTCTACGTCACCGGAATTTGGTCGGCTTATATATACCAAGGAGTTCTTCAGGAAATTCTGTGAGTGTTATAGACATGAATCTTTTTTCAATGCGTCGCTTGAATTGTGAGTTGGTTTGAGGCTTTGATGGATAAGGCAGTTCTGAGCTGAAATGGTAAATATTGTATTATTTTTACGAAGAAGAAGATGAATTTTTTGAAAGCACTCGAGGTAGTTAATTGAAAAGAGCTTGGTAATTATTGAAGTATAAATTTCATCAGTATGTGGATCAGGCACTAGGAAATGGACTTATTGGCTATTGCACATCCAAGACCAACGTACAAACATGCAAGATATGCAATTCTCTTTCCGCAGCGCAGCGCAATAGAGGGAATTACCAAATGTGTTAAATTCCTTTAATTGTTTGTGCTGTAAGTATCCAGTCGTACTTTGTGATAAATTTGTGATTTTCTGATGTTTGGCTTAGGTCCACCAAGGGGTTTGATCAGGACGGGAAGAGATTTGAACACCTTTCTTTCCTAAATTTGGCCCAAAATGTAGTTTATTTGATCTGGTCATTTATAAGTGAGTTTCTCTTCAACCTCCTGTTCCTAACACGTAATCATTCAAGGCTTACAAACCAGTGTTAGAAGTTAGTTATCTAGCAAAAAATGGAAGCAATTTCATTCAATTATCTGGCAGAACCTAGGGCATATTATCATCGGTTGGAGCTAGTTAGAAGTCTATATGCTTTTTCTCTGAGTGAACTGAAGTTGGGTTTGGTGGGAACCAGTAGGGCTAACGATGGTTAGGGTATGGTACAAGTATGACAAATACCATAACCATACCATATTTTTAAACCACATATCATAACCATAACCATAACCATTACCGGTACAATTTTCAAAACCATAACCATTAAAATAACTGTGGTTATTAACTATGGTTTTACCCGTATACCCATATTTATTCCACACATGTAATATAATAAAAGACCGAAAATTTTACAAAATATATAAATCTATATTGTCAACAATAAAAATATATAAAACTAACATCATGGTTATTTATTACTTGTATATACAATAACTTCTATTATTTAATATATATTAGTTTATTAATAATAAGTAAATATTATATTTATATAATAACCATAGGTATAACTCAAATACCATAACCATAACCATAACCATTATGGGTAGAAAATTCATCACCATAACTGTACCGCACCATAATGGTACCGTTAACCATATTAAACAGTAACGGTTATAACCATGGTTATGGATTTTTTACCGCACCATTGCCGGCCCTAGGAACCAGTAGTTGAATGTGTGAATACATTTCACCCAATTTTCGTTAATTTGGTGTCTGTTACTAACTAATGTCCTTCCTACAATTTCTTCGATAGTGATGTTGATTGGCACTCTAGTTTATGGCATTAGATACACCATTCATGAGTACATATGTACTCTCCTTGTCGCCGGAGGAGTTTCATTGTTTGCATTGTCAAAGGTAAGCAATTTACTGGATTGTTCAAAGCCCTTGTCCTTCTTGATTGAGAGAGAGCATATTTATCCATTACTCGACTTCTTCTGCACTTTTTCAGACAAGTGCAAAGACTATCAGCAAATTATCTCACCCTAATGCACCTCTCGGATACGGGTTGTGTTTTTTGAATTTGGCATTTGATGGGTTCACAAACGCTACACCTCATGAAATACGAGGTAGTACTGCAGATAGACTTTTTTAGGAAATTTCTTTCCTTTGTTTGTAAAAATTCAACATTTAATTTCTCTTTATTTATTTCAGATACCCAAAATCTAGTGCCTGGGATATATAATGTTGGGAATGAACCTATTGGGCACAATATACAACCTAATCTACATGTTTGGCTGGCCCCAGGGAATCGGGTACAAGGTAGTTGAGTTCTGTAAGGGAGGGGGCAGCTCATGGTTTTTGGGGGAATAGAGACCGGTTCGCTTTAATGGAGGGAACCGGTTCGTATGTTGGTATTGGAAGGAAAACAGCTATAGGGTATTTTTGGCATTTTCATTTTTTCTTATTTTAACGTTCAAATGTTGGCCCATGTGATCTGCAGGTGTCAAATTTTAACGGATAAATAGACGAAAAAACTAGCGTTTCTTCAAAAACAACAAAATGAAACATCGTATATCAAAAACTCGCGGCCTAAAACAAGTTACATTGATTACCAATTTTGGCAAACATGTTACATCTTTTTCATACTTTTCCCTTTTTTACTGATAGTATCATGCATGGTTATCAGAACCAGATCGGTCATTGAACCGGTGAAGGTGTCAGTTCCCGATTCACTTAGTCCAACTGTCGGTTAGTCCGACCCAATCACCATTCCCACCTCTTTAGTTCACATCAAACTTCATGGTTCACACACACAAAAAAAAAAAAATCTTTACTACTCGAACCATATTTACTATGCAAATCAATATTTTAGAAGAACTAGATCGTCAACATGATGAGTATGTGGTCCAATCGAGTCTCACTGTCAGTCCAGTCCAATTCTAATAACACTAGTATGTCTTAATAAAAAGAAGGGTAAAATACGACATTGCCCCCTAAAGTTTATTCCGTTTTTAAAATTCCTCCTTAAAGTTTAAAATTTTAAATTTTAGTCCTACTGTTTGGACCAGATAAAAAAATCCCTTCTTGTCGTCCATTTGTCGTTAATTCTTGACGGATTGGTCCTCACAGGCGTGACACGTGTTGTCTTAGTGACTAAATTGCCCTTCTTCATCCCCTGAGAAAGTATTGGTTGAGAAGCTCACATCCATGAGGTTCCGGTTCTTACCAAGATCGGCAGGAATGGTGCCAGAGAAATTGTTGGTGAAGAAAGACATGGTGTTCACATCAAGAAGAGTTAAATTTCTGATCTCAAGCGGAATTGTTCCGGTGAGATTGTTGGTGAAGAGATTCAACCTCATCATGTTCGTTAAGTTCTACATAGTGGAGGGAATCACACCAGATAATATGTTACTCGAAAGGTCAAACTCCAACTAACTTTTCAAATTTCTCATCTCGGACGGGATAGGACCAGAGAAAGTGTTGTTGAACAAGAAGAGATAGTTAAGATTTGTTTAATTGCTAGGTTATCGGGTGGGTCCAATCGATGAAATAGTGGTGAGATCTCTCCAATTAAATAATTATTTGACGCACCAAAGTCCGATAACATTGTAAGATTAGACAATGAAGGTGGGAGTTCTCCTTTGACGCAGTTTAAACGGAGCTAGAAGTGAAGGTGAGAAATTGGTACGTTCAAATGCAGTCCTTTGACGTAGTAAAGGTGAGGAATTCTCCGCTAGAAGTTTAAACGTAGCTCGACCTTCCGAAGATGCTTCTTTGACGTCGGTGGCTTGGGATCATGCTATATCGGAGATTGCTCTGGTCGCCTCTAGTGCCAGGGAATGAGCGGGAAACCGCCGACCAACATGGTGGAAATGACATTCTGGTCAAAGTTTGGAACTGAGAGGAAGAGATGGAAGAGAATAAGTTTTAGTCTCCATAGGGTTGTTTGGTCACTTAGAAAAATCAAAACAGCATGTGATTGACACAGTCTCCAATCTGTCATAAATAAACGATCCATGGACGGAAAGGGAAAATTTTTCATTAGGTCCAAACATTATGACTAAAATTTAAAATTTTAAACTTTAAGAAAAAAATACTTAAAAACGGAGTAAACTAACTGAGTAAACTTTAGGGGGCAATATCGTATTTTAGCCATTAAAAAGGGGAAGACACTCATGATACTTGCAGACAATTTCCATCCAACCCACTTGTACCCTTAGCTAAACAACTAACTTTTTCCAAATATTAATCATTATAGAAAGTCAAATGTTACTGTTCGTACACAAGTATTATGGCAAACAAATCAATATATATTGACAATCAAATTGTGAGATCATCTAATTAGTCATGGCCAATCATAAAATTCTCATTTATAATTGATTTATAGTCTCTTATTCATTCTCAATATAAGTTACAAAACACACATCATTTCTCTTATAATTATATTTTTTTTCCTTAAATATATTTTATGTAATGAAATTTATATAATAATAAAATACATAATATTATATTTTATGAATGTGAAGTATGCACATGTTAAAATTTATTTTTACAAATTAAAATATATATTAATTAATTATTCATTTCATCTATCACTTAATAAAACTATTAAAATAAGACATAAGTCACATATAAACATCGTCCACTTTATTACAATAATATCAAGATAAATGTTAACAATGTCATGAAATTAAATTTATATATTTATAAAGTCAATATAATTAACAATTAATAAAATAGATAAAACATAATATGTATACTAAAATATTAGAGATTGTTACTATTGTTAGAAAAATATTAATGTTTTTATATGGGTATTGATAGGAGTAATAAACCATAAAAGTTAAGTTAAGGGTATAATATGGACATTAACATATTTTTTACAATTTTCTGATAAATATGTTTTTATATAATTCTATTAATTAATTAAAACAAAATATAAAAAATAATTAAATTAAATTGTAATTAATTAAATTATATTAAAATGAAAATAATTTATTAAATTAAAAACAATTAATTTATTAAATTAAAAACAATTAATTTATTAAATTAAAAACAATTAATTTATTAAATTAAAATATAAAAAATAATTAATTTAATTTAATTCAAATATAAATATAAATATAAATATTTAATTAAATTTAACTAATATGTTAATAAATAATTAAATTAAATGTAAATATAAATAATTAATTAAAATATAAATAATTAATTAATAGTGGAGGGTATTTTGATCAATTTGACATCTACTCCTTCCTAACTCTTTAGGAATAACAATTTTGAGGTTTTCCTATGGAATACTTGTTCCTAACTCTCTAGGAATTTCAATTTCGTGAAACAAACATTGAAATACGGAATCCGTATTCCCTATTCTAGGCTTGGCCAAATAAACCGGTTCGGGCGAATTGGTCTGGTCTGGTCTGGAACTGATTTGGTTCGAACCGGTTCGGCCGAACTAGTTCCAAAACCAGACCAGTGTTTTTTGCCTTCAAATAGAACAGTTCAAAATAGTACCAAAAATCCAGTTCGAACCGGTTCGACTCGACTCATTTTTTATACTGATTTATACTTAAATTTCAATCAAACCACTTTAAACCTATATAATTTTAGAACCGGTTTAAAGCAAAATTAACTAAACCGGTCTGAAATTAAACCAAACCTAGATATGTTTTCAATAAACCAAACCTAGAGATATATTGGACTCTCGTATGTTGATGTTGGACAAGATTTTAGTCGGTTGTGGAATAGATTTTCAATCGGTTCAATGTGTTTTTCAGTCGGTTCAATATATTTTTCAGTCGGTTCAGTGTTTTTCAGCCGGTTCAGTATTTTTCAGTTGGTTCAGTATTTTTTAAGACGGTTCAGTGTGTTGGACAGAATTTTCATCCGGTTTAGGTTCGATTTGAACCGAAATATTTCCGAACCAAAATTGATATTAAAAAAAACAGACCAGAACAGTTCGAACCGGTTCTGAATCGGTTCAAACCAGACCAGTTCTTTTTTCCTTAAACCAGACCAGTTTTTTTAGAAACAGAAAAATGTACTGGTTTTTTTCAACCAGACCAGTTCAGTTCAGAACCGGTTCGGGGTCGAACCGGTTCATGAACAAGCCTACCCTATTCATTGCCAATTCTACGAACCAAACATGCGAATGAACAAACATTCTCTCAATTTGTGGTACACTTGAGATGTCTACTCACTGAACCTGAACCTGAGCATGTATATAATGGACATAGATTAATTAGACCATGAGCAAGCTTTTCTCGAACAAAGAATAAATTCAATTTCACATGTTTCATTTTGCCATGTTGAACGGGATTAAAAATAATTGATATTGCACTAATTTTGCCACACTGGAGAACAGGTGCACCAATGAGTATGATGCCAAGTTCTGAGTAAAAACGGAACCTAGATGGCATCACACATGACATTAGCTACACCATTAAATAAGGACGAAGTGTGGCGCACATGATGCAAGATCTTTCAATGAAAAATGTTGTCTAAGGTAGCTTCAATGTGCATTAGATCCGGACATGTAATCACAATGTCATCAACATATACTAGTAATAATCCTTTGTGTTTTCCACTGTCTTTTAACAATGACAATTGTTTGCCTGGGAACTGACAAAATCAAGCTCATTTATCAAACAAGTTTTCAATTTGTCAAAACAAGTTGTAGAAGCTTTTTTGAATCCATATAAAGTTTTTGAAGCTTACAGAAAAGAATATTTCCTAGATCAACTGTTTTCTCACATCCAGGTGGTTGATGCATAGATACATTTTCATGAAGATCATCATTCAAAAATGCATTATTGATATCAATATGTATGATGAAATACCAATCAAACATGAGAGTAGGAGATAAAACGATACGAATAGTGGGATGCTTAGTAACCGGATTAAAAGTTTAGATAATCAAATCCAACCTTTGGTGAGAAACATTTTCCCACAAGTGGAGGTTTGTATCCCTCAATGAACCATCAACAACTTTCTTGATCATAAAGATCCATTTCTACCCAACAGGTGTACCCATAGCCATAGGTAGCTGAGTAAGTACCAAAGGAGTTGCCATTCAATTCCTTGTTTATTTATCCTCACGCCATTCAGAGGAATCAAGGGGAATGTTATTTGGCTCTATGACAGTGGATACAAGAGTTTGATCATATGTGCGCTCCTTAGAATGAGTGATAATGTGATGAGTGGATATTGTGAATTTAAAGGTGCAGAAGAATAGGATGGTGGCGTTAGGATGGGCAAAGGGAGAAGGAAAAGGAGCTTTGAGAGCTTGTATGACAGGCTCTACTCAACTCGCTCCTCAGATGAAACTACTTGCAAGTTGTTTCAACTCGTATAGTGAGAAGAAACTAGAATAAAAAAAAATAGTATTTCAAAATCAGGAAACTCTATTCAATTGTTGAAATACCCGTTGTCACCATCGGAATGCAAGCAATTGTGTCAAAGTTGCACTAAATTTTTTAATAAAATAAAACACATCATATATGGTGGAGATTAGTTTGTAAATCTCCTCAGACGTCACAGGGGTTCCTCACTAATTGATGGAGAGAGATCCTCTGCCAAGACTGTCGTCTTCTAAGTGAATCCGCACAAAATGTAATGAAATGAAAACTAATAAAACTTTATCTAATTCCATGAAAAGATGTGTCGACTTGAAAAATGTGGAAATAATAATCATTTACCACAGCTTGGATTTGACCCAGAAGAGAAGGAATACGACTCCAAACACAACTGCTACGGGTGCCCATTTACGAATCAATGCCTACAAAATCATCAAAGTTATTCAAACACCTAAGGAAGTTTATGCCAAAAGGATAGGATGGATGGATAAATCTTAAAAATTGGCAGCACAAACTAATGAAAAGACATAAAAAATTAATCAAATATGACCATGGATAATACATGTGGAATGGTCATACCAAACGAATTGAATCCCTTAAACAAATACGAGTTTAATTCCAAACGTGCAGAGGAAAATATGAAGCTGACCTGCCGATTTAAATCTCTGGCCTTGTCAGCATATATGCGAGACTCCGACGTCAATCGACTGGACATCTCACTGACCTCTGCAAAATTACAAAGGAATGAAACTCAATTATATCCCGAACTGGTCATGCGGTGCTTCTCTATTTCTATTTCACATCTTCTAAACAAAAATATCTTATTTCCATAAGGCTTCTTGAGTCTAATCTAAAAGGTCCATCAATATGCATATGCATCTTTCCCCTTTGAGGGAATTACAGATCCTAGTAAACAAGTTTGGTTGGTCATTGATCAAACACTATCTAGATTATCAATTGGTATTATAATCTGTCCAATACTGACACAGAATGATTGGCTGGATATGGATGACTTACGATCCAACTTTTCACCGACACCCAGAACCTCCTGCACATTTCGAGTCATAATCTGGTGGACCTCATAGAGTTCATCATTTAACTTAGCAATGTTCCTTTGAGTGCGTGTGTCCTGGTAAAGCTTCTTTGTCTTCTGTATAAAGGTATCTTTTCAACAAAAATATAGTAAAATAAACAAGTCAAGAGGAGAAGATACTTTAGCATAACTGCAAACAGGTAAATTCACTTCAGCATAACTACAAGACTAAGAGCAAGGCTGTGATTACCAAATTTAATAAAGGCATATGGTCTGGCAGCAGTTTCAATCTGAGCTCCATTAACACGCTCAAATTCATTCTTCAGATCTTCAAGGTATTGAAAGGCAAGTTTCTTAGGATAAGAGCGATCACACATGGTCAAATAGCAAACACGCCCTTCAATGATATAACTGAATTATTCAGTCAAGGCAAGCACAACCAATACACACTTGAACTCATGATAAACAACAACAGATTGAACCTAATAAATATAGAGGTCAATGCAAAAAATGGAAGATTGAATTTTTCAGAAGGAAAAATATAAAACAAAAACGTACTGTCTTGCAGGATAAACATTGTCTCAGTATAAGAGCTACTACTAGTTGGCTTGGAAGTTTAAAGTAATTCAAATTTTACAAATACGAGAGACAGGATTCAAGAGAGAACATGCACATCTACCAAGTGAATTTCAGCTGGAGTAGAATACAACCAATCCTTCAAAGAAAAATTTTCATCACTGGAAGTTTCATGCTGTGGAAAATAATTAAGAAAATGGATTTAAGTTTCATGAACTTAAAAGGCGAGGGTACTACTAGGACTGGGGTCTTTTTCTTGGGCGGGGCATCAGAGCAATTTCAACTTCAAAAATAAAAGAAGGATACTGGAAAATGTAAGGGCCAGTTTCTATCGACATTCTTGAGGGCTCGTTTTGCCCTTTAGAGAGATTCTTAAACAGAGTTTTCACTTGCTGCTTGTAAAGTTCAGCATCGTTAATATCACGGCCATCGTCCAGTCCTTCAGCTAGCGGAAGCCCATCAGTAACACGAGCAATCATAGTAAGCTTCACCATTTTACTCCTCAATGTTCCTACAATAACCAATCTCCACCATCAGAAACCAGATCCAGAACCCACGCTGCGTAACCGTAAGGATCAAAAGATCTATCCACCCACGAACAATCAGATCATTAATAGTTACAAGCATTGAAAAAGCAACACTAAGCGTTGATTCATTAACTTCTAAACCCATGGTGCGATTTATTCTTATATTTGGCTCCATCAAATTGCAAACTTTAAAGAGATAATTGCTAGGCTAGGGTATCGCGACCTCAGAGACCCACAATTCCGATTTCAATCACGCAGTATGAGGCAATCATAATTGTCTCCATCACAGCCGCGCAAAGAACAACAATAAGGTGATTCAACATTGATTCAATGCCATGGAAGTGATCCAATTGCATAAGATGAAATCAAAATGCTTAGGATCACGGAATTGCATCTCAAACAGGTGAACGATTTCAAATCACATCGACCAAAGCGCCTTTCCAGATGAAGCCTTGTTCAAGCAGAAAATATAATTAGGAATTACCTTCTTATCGCATTGAAGATAGACGGTGACAGTCGAACCCGAATCGATCACTTCGCTGAGGAGAGAGAGAGAGAGAGAGAGAGTTTTCGTCGGAGGAAAACTAGGGAAAAACAGATTTGGGTAGAACATGCATTTGCAGCACTAACGTTTTAAAAAGTAATTACCAAAAACAAAATTTAAAGAGAAATTTAATTTAAAATCCTCACGTAACTTATCAAATACTACAATTTATAGGTTAAATACCAATTTTTTTTTTTTTGGCCACATAACGATTCATTCATATCAAACCGTATAAACAATCGAGTTCGAAATAACATTACAATCTGCGGAAATAAAAGATGACAATAGGGTTGGGGTGAAGACACCCAATCCGATGGACACAACCCGGAAACTACATTCTTGGCTAACCAATCCGCACAAACATTAGCGGACCTAGGGATGTGAACCCATGTTACCTCGGAAAAAGCCGATGCTAAGAAGGTAACGTTTGACAAAATGGGCTCAATCCGCCAAGAGAAATCCTTCCTCAGAAGGTGGTTAACAACACCTAAGGCATCCGTCTCGAAAATTACCCGCGACCAACCTTTCTCAATCGCCAACCGAACCGCTCGTAGAATCGCTCCCGCTTCAAGCTCCTCTACCGAAACTCCCATTCTAGTTTCGGCCAAGCCTCCCTGAACCGTACCCGAGCTATCCCTCGCAATGACCCCAATACCCCCAAGACCCGATCCTCCATGGAAAGAAGCATCACAATTCAATTTGATCGATCCCGGAGGAGACTTTGTCTAATGCGTGATCGTACGAGACATAGGCGGCGACACCCGAACCGGATCCATCACCTCGACATACAACCTCTGGATCTCCACCATAGTAGGTCCAACCGCAGGGATCACCCCCTCAAACACATACTTACACCTCGCCCTCCAAATGACCCAACAGATAATCATAAGCCTCGACCATACCTTGCTCGTTGGCGACGTGTTGTGAATTGCCCAGCTGAGCCATTCATCCATGGAATTGCACCCTAATTGAACAGCCAACAAAGGGATGTAGTTCCGACAAACCTGCATTGCCCAAGGGCAACCAAACAATGCATGTTCCCGAGACTCGTCCGCATGACACAGCTGGCACGTTGGATCAACCGGCATACCTCTAGCCGCCAGAGATTGGCGTGTTGGAAGTATGTTTGAGGCCACTTTCCACCAGAAAGCTTTAATCTTCGGGCAAACCTTGGAATTCCAAATGGTTGGCCACACCCGGGGGATATCAATAGGAGGAGATCGGTTAAGGTTTACCTCGTTTGCCCGAACTTGATGAGTTGAGTGGTACGCCGAACGGACGAAAATAAGGTCATTTCTCGTGTGAGGCCATCGTAATACATCCGGTGTTGGAACAATAGGAATCGTGGTATTGAGAATGGCGGGTACATCATCCGGATGAACAAGTGCGCGAATCGAGTCCACGTCCCAGTTCGGCCCTTCCGTGATCCAATCATTGACCGTGATGTTGTCCTCCATGGCAGCACCTGGTTTTGGCCGAACCATATATCCCCGAAGTGAGCTGATCCATGGGTCCCGAAATGGTTTGATTGTCTGACCATCCCCAAGTGCCCAAATGGCCTTCTCTCTGATAACCTCACATCCTCCTAAGAGGCTAGACCATGCCCAGGAAGGGCGGCTTCCCATTTGCGCCTGCATAAAGGATGTGTCACGGAAATACAAACCCTTAAGAAGGCGTACCCAAAGAGCATCTGGTTCCGCTAATATCCGCGCTGCCATGTTCGCCAGAATGGCTCTGTTGAAAGTCTGCATCTCGCGGAAGCCGTAACCTCCAGTAGCCTTAGCTGCAGTCATGGCGGTCCAGTTTTTCCAATGTATCTTCCTTGATCCCTCGTTTGAGCCCCACCAAAACCGTGATATAATGCCATCCACCTCCTTACACCAAGAGACCGGCAGTTTGAACACGTGCATGACATAGGTTGGGATCGCATGAAGCACCGCCTTTATAAGAACCTCCTTCCCCGCTTGGTTAAGGAAGCGGTTGCGCCAATTCTGAACCTTGTCCTGAATCCTTTCCTTGAGATAGTTGAGCGCTTCCCTCCTCGACCTCCCCCATACCGTGGGGATGCCTAAGTAATGACCCGGGTCCAACGTTTGTTCCACCCCGAACAGTGCATGAATCTCCTGTTTGAAAGCCTGATCTGCTCCCGAGTTGAAGAACAGAGTCGACTTTGAGAAGTTGACCTTCTGCTCTGATGCCTGACAGTATCTATCCAGAGTCGCCTTCAAGTTCGCTGCTTTCTCAATGGGTCCCTTGAGGAAAAACAGAGAGTCGTCCGCAAAGAAAAGATGTTGAATCTCCGGGCATCCCCTATTTGGACATATACCTCTGATCCTCCCCTGTGACACCTGCTCATCCAGTATTCTCGAAAGAACGTCAGCAACGAGGATAAATAAATAGGGGGATAAGGGATCACCCTGGCGAAGACCCCTGGACGGTTTGATCATGTCCGATCTCTTCCCGTTGATCATGATGCGGTATGAAACCGTTGAGATGCATGCCTCTATCTACCTGACCCACTTCTCATCAAACCCGCGTTTCCTGAGAACCTCTAAGAGGAAGTCCCATTCCACACGGTCATATGCCTTCTGCATATCAATTTTTAGCGCACATTCTGTCCGTCCCCTCGTACCCGATGGTCTTCCCCTAGTCTTTAGAAAGTGGAACATCTCGTGGGCGATGATTATGCTGTCCTGAATTCGTCTCCCTGAAACAAAGGCACTTTGGTACGGCGTGACCAGTTCTGGCAAATAGGTTTTTAGCCTATTCGCTAGAACCTTAGATAAAATTTTGTAACCAAAATTGCAAAGGCTAATAGGACGATAGTCGGAAGCACATAACGGGTTAAGCATTTTAGGTATAAGGGTGATATCAGTGGAGTTAAGAAAGGGTGGCATGATACCTGTCTCAAAAAATGCTCTAACCGAAGTGATCATGTCTGGGTCGATGGTGCCCCAACTCCTTTGAAAGAACGTGCCTAAAATTCCATCCGGCCCCGGCACCTTCGACCCCCCCCATCTGAAAACAGGCTCGTCTGATTTCCTCCCCCGTAGGCATCCGCGTCAAATACTCGTTCATATTAGTCGTGACTTGATTGCCCACACATCCCAGAATTTGATCGAATGCCCCTTGTATACCTCCCTGCCTACCCGACGTAAACAACCGGTCGTAGAAGGAGTATAGCTCGTTCTCAATTTGTCTTTCCTCCTCAATCCACACCCCGGCACCATCTCGAAGACGGATAATTTTGTTTATCCGTCTTCGGGACAGTGTCGTCTGATGGAAGAACTTTGTATTCCTGTCTCCCGATGTCAGGCACTTAACCCTGGACCTCTGTGCCCAGTAGATTTCCTCCCGTTTATAGAGGGCATGTAGTCAAGATTTGAGTGCTCTTTCCTCCCCGTGCAGGTCTGTGGTGCCTTGTTGTTGAGACAGATGAAGTATTTGCTGTTTGACCTTTCTAATCTCCCCGATGTTGTGCCTGAACTCTTTAGCACTCCATTTTAGAAGGTCCAAACTGCATGTCTTTAGTTTTCGGCGAATGTCCGAGGTAGTCGAGACCGGCCCCCCACCTGCCAAGCGCGTCTGATAACATCATGGCACTCCTCCTTCTCTAGCCACATTTCCTCAAATCGGAAGGGTTTACGGCCCCTCCGATCGGTATAGGATAGGTGTAGGGATATGGGAGCGTGGTCTGACCCTATGATGATCTCGTGAGTGCACTGAGCTGTTGGGAATCTGGTCGCCCATGCTCGGTTGATAATGGTTCGGTCGAGTCTCTCTCTAACCCGTTCGTTACCCCTCCGGTTGTTTGTCCAGGTGAACATCTGTCCTTTAAACCCCAGGTCCTCCATCTCGAGATCCTCCATGAGACTGTTAAAACTGTCTATCTTGTATTGCTCCTTCTGACCCCCTCCCACCTTCTCACGATGGTGTGAGATATCATTGAAGTCCCCTATACACGCCCACGGTTTCCATCTATCTGTCCCCAGCATATGTAAATCATCCCAGTTCCTGGACCTTCTTTGGAAAATGGGGTCCCCGTAGACCCACGTGATCATGATGTCACCCAAGGTCTCCGGCCCCGTAATAGACGTATGTATGAAGTTCTTATTCATGTCGTGAATCGAAATAGTAACCTCATTTGTCCACCATAACGCTAATCCCCCGCTCAATCTGATCGGTGGAACATATGCAGCTGATTCCATCCCTATCTTCCTCCTAATCCTCTCGCATCGGACCTCGGTCTGCTTGGTCTCCATCAAGAAGATTACCGCGGGTCGAGAACCCCGAACCAGGTCTTTGAGGTGTCGAACCGTCAGGGGAGACCCCAACCCCTAACAGTTCCAACTGAGGTAGATCATCTTGACCCCGTGGCTGTTTTGGGACAGCCACCGGAACCCGATTTTGTAGTTGAAGCATCAGATTTTTTCCTTTGATCACCCCTCCCCCTAGGTTTGGTTGAGGAGCAGAGCCGACCACAACTTGCGCCCCCCTATTTGTACCCGAGCCTTTAGCAGAAGGAGCTGCCCTCTTCACCGAGATCCTTTTTCTTTTTTCCCGGTTATGTTCGTTGGTCCCTTGTGCACTTCTCTTGCCCATCACCGGAAGCTTTCCTTTGTCAACTCCAGAGGAAGGACCTTGGTCTGGTTGCGTGAACGGCTGAGATACCGACCCCTCCCTCGTTGAAATGTCATTCTGCCCCCCCCCCCCCCCCCCCCCGAGTGCCTACTATCCCCTGCCAGCTGCGACTGTCCATTGTTCTGGATCTCACCACTCTGCTGCAGCTGGCTGCTCTGCTGCACCTCGATCTGGTGTTGTCCCTCCTGCGATTCTGTTTCATGAATTGAGGTGTTGCCATCTTCCTCCACCATCGGAGTAGTGAGGTTGAGTGTCAGGTCAATGAAATCGTTCATGACTTCCTGTTCCTCCGTAGTACACATCGGGTCAGCATTAAGGTCGAATTGGATAGTAATCGGTTGACTCGCGGAAGATGACAGGATAACATCCTCCTGGCTGCCTTCATAGTGATCTTGCACCTCTTTACCTTGATCATGTAGGCTCCCCGACCCCATTGAGTGGTCATCCTCCTGCTGGACTGCTTTGCCCCGTGAGTCAGAGCTCGGAACCGTGGTCGTGGGGTTACTTGCCTGACTGTAATCTGATCCATACGCTTCCTTATCCCACTGCCACCTCTGGTTGATAATCTCCGGTTCCCTCATCCACTCCCGAACCTTCTTCCTGACTTCCTAACGTTGTCCGCCAAATTCACCCATCGGGTAGATGTCCTCGATCTATCAGCTGATGTCCAAGGCCCGTAGAGTGGCTCCCCTTTCTTGTCCTTCGCAGGAACTTGGTCCGGACATGATGAGGAACCGTGTCCTATCTTCCCATACTTGTAACGTATATCCGTTAACCGCTCGTAACGAACTGAGGCCCACTTTTCTTGATCACGAGAGTCTATCCAATGGAAACCCGGAAGGAGAGGAAGAGCTGAATCCACCTCTACTTGGATCCTTAGGAAAGTCCTCTGCAACATTGTCTGATCATCCTCGACTTTTATACACCTTCCTATGCTCTCCCCTATGCTTCTCGCATTTGAACTGTTAAACATCTCAAGGCTGATTCCGTGCACTTGAACCCAAACCTGGACCTTCCTGAATTCAATCTCAGTAACCTAAATGTAGCTAGGGCAAAATTTCAAATTCAGCACACTACCATGAACTGACCACGGGCACAAATCAAGCACCTGATCTCTATCCTTTGGGCTCTCAAAATCGAACATTAATGTCTCATCATTTACCTCAGTGAAGCGAACCGATCCAAATCTCCCCCATGCCTCCTTTAGAACATTTTGGACCACATTGTTCTTAACCCTCTTCTCGGATATCAGCATTCCCAGGACCCTCGAACCAGTTCCCCTGTTCTCAGATTGGGAGGAGGAAGGTCACAGGCGCAGCGTCAGGATCTCAAGCCGTCTCCCCTCGCCGGAGTTGGCCTGGCTAGCCATTGGGAAGGCCCAGTCCAGACAAAATCACCCCAGAAGAGACACCTGCAGAGACAGAACAGAGCAAACGAAGAAAGGCGGGTTAGGGAATTCAGGATTTCTATCCTAGGGTTACCGTTGTGCTTCCAACCGAATGAATCGTCCAACTGAAGGCAAGGTAGGCTGAATTGGAAACTTCAATGGAAAGGATGATCCTTCCCGAGTTGATTGTATAAATTAATTGAGCTGAGGGCTTCGTGAGTGCTGTGATCTTGCTGGAAAATTGAAATCGCCGTTTTGGAGCGAAGGTGAGAAAAGCATTGCAGGCTCTCCAGCTGAGAGAAGCGCGTCAGCACACGCGCGCGAAAAGTTTTTTCCTTTGGAGCTCGTTTAAATACCAATGAACTACATGAACTTTGGACGTTTTACAACGAGTTATCCGAACTTTAAAAAATCAAAACGGGCTACCTCAACTTGGACGAAAGTGTAAATAACTACATCCGTCCAACCATGCGCGGTGAGGGAAAACAACCTCAATCGGAGTTTTAAGAACCAGAAACAAGGGGCTAAACAGTAGCATCGATGGGTTAGAGGCAAAGATTATCTCTCTGCTCTGATACCATGAAGAATTTCGGGCAAGGAATCTATCAGATGAAACCTTAGAATACTGAACAAGAAGAAGGGAAGAACAAACGAGACTTGAGGATCATCTTATGTTGTTCCTTCATCTGGAGCTTCATCACCCCTTAAATATAAAACCCTATAAGAAACTAATTGTATTTTATACCCCAAAGATACACAAGAAATACAAGAAAACACTAAAACATAAAACAAAGGAAAATGGTCTGAATGAAAATAATATAAGGCCAGGAGAACTGGGTTGAACCACAACAAAAGCCCAATAAAACTGGACCAACAACAAGACCCAACATACACAACGAAACAAGCACTCTGCATGATATCCAACCCATAATTCCAACACTCCCCCAGGCTACATCTCTAGTTTGGCCTTCCTTGTGCTCCAGCTCTACTTGTCCTCCAAACAAATTTGTCATATTGAGTTTCTCACATAAACCATAATGTTGTACATTCCCCAAAGCTTTGGTAAACAGGTCAGTCAATTGATTTATTCATCTAATGTAGTGACAATCTATTTCTATATGCTTGGTCCTTTCATGAAAAATGGGATTATTTGTAATCTGGATTGTTGTACTGTTATCACAATATAATGTCATTCGGTCATTCTGTCTAACACTTAATTATTCCAATAAATTCCTAAGCCATTTCGGTTAGGGCAGAACTCATGCTCTTATATTCAGCTTTTGCTGAGGATTTTGAAATTGTGCTTTGCTTTTTTACCTTCCATGAAATAGGTGAGTTTCCCAACATAATACATAAACTAATGACTGATCTCCTAATCTCTATATATCCAGCCCAGTCATAATCACAAAATTCTACCAACCTAGGATCAGATTTAGAGCAAAGAAAAATACATTTACCTGGTTCTTTTTTCACATACCTGACTATCCTTCGCGCAAACTCTAGATGGGAAGTTTTGGGATCTTGCATATACTGACTCAAATTCTGCATTGCGAAAGATATGCCTGGCTTGGTAATGGGTAGGTATAATAACTTTCCTATTAATCTCCTGTACTGGCTCACATCAGTTAGGGGTTTGTCCTCATTATTCAATTTCAAGTGTCTATCATATTCAGTGCTAGACAGTCTTAAATTTATTTCCATAGAATTCTTCGCTATGTTCTCACCAGACAAACCAACACATGATACAAGTTCTAACACATATTTTCGTTGTACTAGAACAATCCCCTTATCTAATCTAGCAATTTCTATTCCTAGGAAGTACCTCAATTCTCCCAAGTCCTTCATTTTGAAGCTGGATCGCAAAACATGATTTAATTCATATATTAAGCTGCTACTATTTCCTGAAATCAACACATCATCTACATATATCAAAAGCACCACGATTGGTTCTCCATCATCCTTGGTAAACAAAGAGTAATCTAACTTGGACTAAGTGTAACCTTACTTAAGGAGCACATCACACAATTTTATATTCCATTGTTTACCCGCTTGTTCAAGCCATAAAGCGACTATTCTAATCTGCATACTAAACCAGATTTTTCATCAATATTAAAACCTTCTAGAACATGCATGTATACTTCCTCATCCAAGTTGCCTTTGAAGAAGGCATTGTGCACGTCCATCTGGTATTGGGGCCAGCTATACACCGAAGCTAGGGCAATGACAGTACGAACTGTATTCATCTTTGCAACGGGTGAATAAGTTTCAAAATAGTCAATGTCGTGTTTTTGGTTGTACCCCTTTGCCACTAATCTGACTTTATACCTACTTAGGCTGCCATATTAATTATACTTCAACTTATATACCCATTTACACCCTATAACTGACTTACCTTTTGGGACTGGAAATAAATCTCATGTTCCTCTAGTGCCCTTATTTCCTTCCGCATCACTTCAATCAATTGATCTGTCCTTTATGGTCTCACTGAAACTTTCTGATTTTATCAACTTAGACATAGAAGTTAGATAACTTTGATAACAAACAGACATGCCATCATACAACAAAAAATTCTTAATAGGGTAGGCACACGAAGCATTGATAGCATGGTAATCCTTCATCCAGATTGGTGGTTTGACACTCCTTCCAGATCTGCTTGTTGCATGTCTAGAAGAATATGGGCAGGAGGGTTATCACCCTCATCAGAGTCAGAAGACTCATCATGTGAGGTAATCCCATCTTAACCTCGCAGTTCATCACGTGGGATTCCCCTGCTCATATTCCTATCATCCTCAGTTTCAATTACCTTTCTGTTGTCAAGATCATAAGAATCATCATCTGAATAACACCCAAAAAAGGGAACACGCTCTCATTGAACAAAACATCTCTGCTAACAAAAAACGATTTTCAATCATATCATAGAGTTTATTTTGCTTCTTGCGTCTCAGAGTATCCCATCAAAACTTAAGGGATAGCTCTAGAGGCCGGCTTACCAGTCACAGTCATATTTTTGGCATAAGATAAACATTTGAATACCCTTAGATGGCTAGCAGTTGGTTTCCTTTTATTCAGCATTTCCAAAGGACATTTTCCTTTTAAAAGCCTTGTAGGCATCAGGTTTATCAGATAGCGGGCTGTCATGATACAATCCCCCAAAACATGTTCGAGATTGACCCTTTCAATTTATGTGCCCTTGCTATTTCTAGCAAGTGCCTATGTTTTCTCTCAGCCCTACTGTTCTGTTGTGGTGTATAAGGGCAACTGCTCTGATGAGAGATATCCTTATAACACAATAGATTGTTCACATGATCATCGAATAAATCTTTTCCATTATCCGTTCTAAAGACCTTAATCCTTTTATTGATTTGGGTTTCTAACATAGCAATGTATCCCTTTTAACACGATAAACACGTCAGATTTAAACTGCATCAAGTAAACCCAATTGACTTTAGAATAATCATCCACCAAGGTCAAGAAAAATCGTTATTGTCATGAGTGGGACAGTGATATGGCCCCCAAACATCAGCATGCACAAGATCAAAAATAACACCTGCTCTAGAATTTGACAAAAGAAAAGGATTTCTAACAACTTAGCCTTGGGACAAATAGTACAGACACCTATGGTTGAAACCTTATTTCTGTCAAAGATAAAAAAAAATCTACATGCTCTAAAGTTTTCGCAAAAGCATGTCTGAAACGTCTATGTCATAACATCACATTATTAACAACAACACTGGATACAACAGAATTAACAGTTTTGCATGGTACTTTGATGAAATATAACCCAGACTTCTAATCACCAGTTCCCAAGACATTACCATTTGAGAGGTCCTGCAGGATAGCAAGGTTAGGATAGAAGGTTGCAGAAGAGTTCAAATCAGTCATCAACTTCGAAATGGAAAGAAGATTATATTTGAAATCTGGTAAATATAGGCCATTCTACAGCTTTCTACCAGAATCAAGTAAAACATCCCCAACACTATATACTCTGGAGCATCCTCCATTGGGTAACCTTGGTTCCAAGAGTCGTCCTATCCCCACATAACCAATCATTTATGTTGGTCATGTGGTTGGTTGCTCCCGTATCCAAGATCCAATGTTCCTTTTCATGATATAGACAGGAGTTTAAAGATATACCAACTGTGTTCATATATAGGTCTCTGAGGGGGCGGTAGCACTTGCTCAATTGGCAATGTTGCGTGCTCCTCCAAAGGTTTGTAAAAACTTCTCGAATTGTTCACGAGAAAGATTAATCTAACCTTGCACTACACTAGTCAGAGAAACATCATTAGTAGAGTTATTACAAAAAGATAAGTCAACGTCACTAGTTCTAGAGGAGGTAACATTGGCCTTAGTACCGTTGCCCTTTGCTTTCAAAAAAATCTCTGTATTTGAAGCAGTTATCCATGGAATGTCTCTTCTTTTTACAAAAGTTGCATCCCTTGGTAAATCATCAATCAATAGTATGTCCACGCATATGACAAAATCACACTTAAACTTTTATTTCCTCTCGGCTTATCCCAGTTTACAGATGCATTAATAGATTTCGTGTTAACAGTTGCATTCATGGTGGATGTAATACCCCTATGACTCTCCTCTTGCATTAACAGATTGTATGCTTGGTCACAGAAGGTCACGGGTTCATAGGAGCAAATGACTTCTTACACTAGAGTAGTTATCATTCAATCCCATTAGAAATTGAAATAATATCTGATTTTCCTTATGCTCTATGTGTTTTTTGAAATGGTCCCCTCAATATGAGGGAGTGCACATCATACTCGGCCCAGAGGATCCTCAAGTTTGTAAAGAATGCATAAATTGAATCTAGACATTGCTTTGTCATAATAATATCCATATGCATTTGATAGGTTCTAAGCCCACTAACCATATGAAATATTTTTTAAGGTCTTTCCAAACAAGATATGCATCCTCAATATACATCATGCCACTAGCTAGGTCCTCTTAGAAATTGAAACTGTTATCCATCCTAGAACAATGGTGTTGCATCTATCCCATAAATGGTGAAATACAGGGTCATATCTATCACACATACAACTGTCATTGATAAAACCAATCTTATTTCTCCCTAACAATGTGAACCTAATTGCACGACTCCACATAGCATAACTTTCAGGACCAGATAGGGTTACAAAAATCATGCTAGTTCCAGGGTTATCACTTGCATGCAGATATAAAGGGTGATGGGAATCAACAGTGATCATGGCTTCATAATTAACCTCATTAGTGGCATACTTATTTACCTCCTTGATGGGTTTCTCTTCAACCATCATAGCAAAAAACTCAGAAATAAACGATAGTACCTCTCAAGAGACTGAATTCAAACAGAAACAACCAAGCTGAAGGTAAAGATGCTATTCATAGTCACAACCACCACAAGCCGAAGGTAAAATAAGAGTCTGGAGGCAAGTTCGGAACAACAACAACCACAAGCCTAGGGTAAGAAAGAAGCACCAGTCAGAGCCGAAGGTAATCACTTACAGATGTGAAGCGGTTTCTCAAAAGAAAAAAATACCAAAGGATAACGAACTGTCTCACAAGATAATCGTATATTTGGCTAAGAATATGAAGGTTCTTGACCAATATCCTCAAAGAACCCGTCTGGTGCATAGATGGTGGACCGCAATAGCAGAAATTGTGGTTTTGGACGAACAAGGCTCAGATGAAGGGTGAGGGAAAACAACCTTAATCAAAGTTTTAAGAACCATAAACAAGGGGCTAAACAACATGATCGATGGGTTAGAGGCAAAGATTGCCTCTGTGCTCTAATACCATGAAGAATTCAGGCAAGGAATCTATCAGACGAAACCCTAGAATACTGAAGAATAAGAGAAGAACAAACGAGACTTGGGGATCATCTAAGGTTGTTCCTTCATGTGGAGCCTCATCACCCTTAAATAAAAAACCCTATAAGAAACTAATTGTATGTTACACTCCAAATAAATACAAGAAAACACCAGAACAGAAAACAAAGGAAAATGGTCCGAGCAGAAATAATACAAAGTCAGGAGAACTGGGTCGAACTACAACAAAAGCCCCAAGAAACTGTACCAACAAGAAGACCCAACATATACGACAAAACAAGCATACTGCATGATATCCAACCCATAACTTCAACAATACATGTGATTTGTTGCTTGCTTTTGGGGTAAGGTTTGACGATCGTGTCACAGGGAAGCTGTAAAGTTTTGCTAGCAGAGCCAAGATTGTTCATTTAGATATCAATTCCGCAGAAATAGGAAATAATAAATTGCCTTACTTTTCTATGTTTTCATATTTGAAGATCTCATTACTGGGTTTGAAGCTCCTCAAAAATGAAACTAGACTTTTCAGCATGGCAAATGGAACTAAATGAACAGAAAATGAACTACCCGTTGAACTTTATGTCATCAAGTGATACTATTCCTCCGCAGTATGCAATTCAAGTTCTTGACGAGCTAATTCATGGAAATGCTATTGTAAGCACTGGAGTTGGGCAACATCAAATGTGGGCAGCACAGTTCTACAAGTATAAGAGGCCCATACAGTGGTTAACTTCATGTGGGTTAAGTGTCACGGGGTTTGGATTGCCTGCTTCTATTGGAGCTGCAGTTGCAAAACCAGATGCAATGGTGGTGTAATGGAAGCTTTATAATGAATATCCAGGAATTAGGAACTATCAAAGTTGATAATCTCCTAGTTAAGATAATGTTATTAAACAATCAACATCTTCAAATGGTTGTTCGGTGGGAGGATCACTTTTACAAGGCTAATACGGTTCTGGGAAATCCTTCATCTGTCTCTGAAATATTCCCAAATATGTTAACGTTTGCATAGGCTTGTGGAATACTTGTTGCTCGTGTGACAAAGAAAGTGGATCTTAGAGCAGCAGTTCAGTGAAACGCCCGGAGAGACGAAGCGGATGAAAGACGTTTGGAGAGACCCACAACCAACTAACACAAAAAAAAGAAGAAAGAAGTTGAAAAGAACGGAAGATATAGGGAGAGTATTTAGTTATTTTTTAAATTAATTTAGTATCCTTTTCAAGGTCGATTACTTCAGCGATGGAAGGTCGATGTGTGGTGTCGCCTTGAGGAGGGGACACCCCCTGATGGGGCGTAGGGGTCATGAGAAAGTCACCCCTCCCAGGAGACGAGACCATATACTGGGTAGGGTTTAGGTGGATCTCGACGTCAGGATCGTCGAGCGACGCCTATTCCTACTCCGGCGTCGCATGGGGAGTAATGACACGCTGCTCCTTCTTGGACTGGTGAAATCTGTTCCTCTTCCTGGAGACCTTCTAATCTGGAGGGAGCGACACTCGTGCATTCCTGCACGAAGTCATCCCTGAAAAACTTAGGTCCTACAAAACAGAAATAAAAGTCCAGAGTTAGAGAAATACCCAGCGAATAGGAGAGTGGTAGGATGACTTTATCAGCCCCGCCGCTAGCAGCAAGTCATCGGTGGCCACTTCCGACCAGTAGGGGAGCCTTTTTATTAGGGTTAATAGTTGCAATGGTTTCATATGTTTGAGTCATGTGATCGGTTAGTACCCATATGTTGTTTTTTGGTACTTTATGTTTTCAGAATGTTATTTTTTAGTCCAAATTACTATTGCCGTCAAGTTTAACTAACAGAATGCTGATGTAACGCTAATGTGGCGCTGACATGGCAGATGGAAAATAAAAAATAAATAGGAAAAATAGAAAAGAAATATGGAAAAATTAGGAAAAAGTAAACTAAAAATAAAAAACTTTATATATTAATAAAAATAAAAATTATTGTTTATGAATTTATTTTTAAATAAAAAATTAAAAACAGAAAAAAAAAATAATAATAAAGCATTGGACCCTTGGTTCAATTGACCCAGCCTAAGTCGAACGCTGGGCTGGGTTGGACCCGACAAACTCTAAACCCTGAATTTAGGGATTTTCTTGAGTAAGACTTGGTTATAAAATTTACGAATATTGCCCTCTTGATTCGTCGTGTCTGAATCCTCCACTCATTCTCTGTTGTATTCCTGTACTGCTTCTACATCTTCTCGTGAAGTAGTATTTCATTTTATCGTTGGTGAGATTCAATTCCAAAATCTCAATCCAAGTCAGTTTTCTTATATTTCTTCTTCTGTTAGGTCAAATAGGCTTTGAAAAACTGCACATAGTTGTATGTATTCCTTCTTTTGTTGTCAAATAGACTATTTACAGAGTTGGCTGGGTAGTATTACTAGGAGTTAATTAGTAGTCTTAGGACAGAATTTTGTAGTTTCTATAAGGATTGTGCACTTCACAGCACAATGACATCCTCCTGTTGCTATTAGGCTAGGGACGCTGCCTCTTTTGCAATTTACTATTCCAAATAGTTGATTACTACTTATAAATAGGTCTGTTTTATTATTCTCTCTCTTTTATTTGTCTTCGTCTTTGCTGGACAATGTGCCGTCTAGGCTTGTCCAAATGAACCGGTTCGGACGAACTGGTCTGGTCTGAAACTGGTTTGGTTCGAACCGGTTTGGCCGAACTAGTTCCAAAACCAGATCAGTGTTTTTAGCCTTCAAATAGAACAGTTCAAAATAGTACCAAAAATCCAATTCGAATCGGTTCGACTCAACTCGTTTTTTGATACTGGTTTATACTTAAATTTCAATCAAACCACTTTAAACCTATATAATTTTAAAACCGGTTTGAAGCAAAATCAATTAAACCAAACCTAGAGATGTTTTCAATAAACCAAACCTAGATATATATTGGGCTCTCGTATGTTGATGTTGGACACGATTTTAGTCGGTTGTGGAACAAATTTTCAATCGGTTCTGTGTGTTTTTCAGTCGGTTCAGTGTATTTTTCAGTCGATTCAGTGTTTTTTCAGCTGGTTCAGTGTTTTTCAGTTGGTTCAGTATTTTTTAAGACGGTTCAGTGTGTTGGATAAGATTTTCAGCCGGTTTAGGTTCGTTTTGAACCGAAATATTTTCGAATCAAAATTGATATTTAAAAAACCAGACCAGAACAGTTCGAACCGGTTCTGAATCGGTTCGAACCAGACCAGTTCTTTTTTCCTTAAACCATACCAGTTTTTTTAGAAACAGAAAAATGTATTGGTTTTTTTCAAACCAGACTGGTTCAGTTCAGATTGTTCACTAGGCTTGTACAGAAAAATGTATTGGCACTAGGCTTGTTCATGAACCGGTTCGGGGTCGAACCGGTTCATGAACAAGCCTAGTGCCATCTCAGGGGAATAAAGTTGACAAACAGTAATCATCTTTATTGTCTGCCATGAACATGAAAATGTGAAAATCTGTTAATAAGAGGTAATCTGTTACTGACAGTGGAGAAGTGGCAAGAACAGTGATTATTGATGATGGACATTACCTAGCACCTGTACGTAAAAGTGAATGACTTAGTGATACATCGATTGTAAAAGAAGAAAGTAAATTCGAGATAGCCGTGGGTGTTCATGTTGATGTTCAGGTTAAAAACCGAGATGCAAATTTGAATGGAGAATGATTTGATAGAACAATATGAAAATTAAGGTTTGAGAGCAAAACTTTAGTTATCATTAATGTATGTGTTCCTCTGTCCTAGAGGTGTTAAGCACAAAACACTGATTAGATCAACCATTAGTCTGATATATTAACATGTTAAACTACTTGTTCGGGCCATTTTCAAAATGTCATCATAAGTTATTATTACAGGTTTCAAAAATATGAGTTGGTTGAAATGAAATTGCTAGATCCGCAAAGTAGGGGTGAGCAAGAAGACCGAGACTAAATCGAGACCGACCGAGACCAAACCAAAAAGACCGAACCATTTGTGGACCGAAATCAATGGTCTTCGCTTATGGTCTTTTTCGGTCTTGGTCTTATTTCGGTCCTAGACCGTTAAGACCATGAGGACCATTGGAGACCATTAATTATTTTTTAGTGAATTTATTATATATGTCTTATTTCGATAGAATTAATTATAAAAGAACGCTCGAGAAAAAATATAATATAATTTGAATGAAAAACGTTTAGATCAATAATAAATTATTATAACAATAATAAATGATATTAGATACTATCATGTTTTAGTAATTTATATAATTCTATATTATGATATTAAATTATATTGGATAGTATAGTTATTTTGATTTTTAAATGATTTTTAAAAAATCGGTCTAATCGGTTGATTTCAATTTAGAACGAAATTATGTCGATTTTATGTCAATTGAATAAAATATTATTTTGATACATTACATATTTTATAAAGAAGTAATAAAATTAGGTTTTTATATTGTGTTATTGTATAGTGATATACATTCACATTAGAAAAATATATAAAATATTCTGTCTAACGGTCCAAACGGTCCAAATGGTTTAGACCGAACTAAAACCGAAAAAAACAAGACCATATAAACGGTCCAAACGGTTTCGGTCTAAAGACCGAAAATAATGGACCAAAATTTTCGGTCTCGGTCTCAAGACCGAACCAGACCGAACCAAACCGCATTTTGCTCACCCCTACCGCAAAAGGATCTTCAAGTACTGGTTCTACCTATCTTTTGTTACTCGACCATTTTATTTTCTATTTTTGTTCAATTTCACTAACATTATTTGATGACAAGTTATAACTACAACCATATATAGCTTATGAAGCAGGTTAAACAAGAAAGTAGTTCAGATTCTTTTAAGTCAATGTCTATATTTTTATCATTTTATGTTTGCCTAATAAATGAACGTTGTGTGCCTCATTTAGTTCTTCAAATATAAAAAAAGGTTGTATGATGTAACACATACAAGCATTGTGAGCTGGATGGGGACAGAGGTGGTACATATGGAACTTTTGAGGTGGTTTTATATATGTTATGTTTGGCTTTAGTGATATATTTGACTGATAATATATTGGTAAAAAAAATAGGACGGTAACAATTGACTATTGTAGTACTATATAATCATTTGCATCGATCTGTGAAATGAAAATGATTTGTTTGCGACAAGTAATATTGCACATATGGGAGTTAATTACAACCAACTTTAAGTTACCAAAATAAAGATTGCTAAGAAAAAGGGTATTTTAGCATTAAAAACAACTCGATGCGAATTAATTATAATCGGTATCAATCAACGTTAGTCGTTGATTAACGTTTATTGCATCAAATGAAGGTGATGCAATATACACTGCAATGGTGTTGGTGGTTAACTGTCACAGATGTAGCCAATTTACCAACAAACTCTTTCAAAAAAATATACATTGTTTAACATCTAAAACAGGTCGACGGTAATTACGTATGAACACCATCGACAATATGTTCATGTTAAAGCTAAAAAACAATTGTTCATTCCAATAACGGCAGACCTTTAGTCACAGCATATTGTCGTCGCGAAAACCTTTAGCCACGGGGCTTACTGACACGAATATTTTGTTGACGCAAGGAATTAGCAGTTGCAAAAGTCCACCTAGCAATGACTTTAGACTGTTGTTGTAAAGCAACATTCTTGTAGTGCTAAGGGACCCACTAACACCCTGACAGAAGGGACGGGAGGCATTTAATGAATATATCAGACGTACGTAACACACTTTGTTGGCGTACCAAGCACACTTCGTTACTATTTTGGACCCCCTGACCTGATATCAACCCTTGTTAATTCTCAAACAGATGACAATGTTGACTAGGGTACAACCTTAACTGGATGAACAGTGCCCCAATTTTACACTATAAATACAGTTTCAACTACCTTTGTATCAAGTAATTAACTCTCTGATATATACACTCTCAAACAACCTTATTGACTTAGTCATTGGAGGGGAAACAAAGGGCAACACCCGAGTTTTCCTTATTAGAGATCTCCACTAAGGAGCAGAAGAAGTCGACGACTTTACCAACATAGACTAGATGAAATGAGGAATCTGTTAGATATTTTAGTTTAATTGGATTCACTAGCTGACCAATAGGATTATATTATCTCATTAAACAAGTCAAGAGGGTGCGGAGTGCACGCTTATGATATTATATTATGATTCACTATATCAGAGATTCATCAGTTGCTTAGGGACGAGCAATGGGGGTCAAAGGGGGCATACCCCTTTCCATGGGTCATGGGGCAGCTGGGAAAAAAATTATTTTTGATAAAGTTACTATTCTAAAAATTCATTGTAAATTTGGATTTTTGGAATTAATAACTTCACATTTTAACCTCAAAATTCCCGGTTTTTGGACACTTGCTTTAGAGCCAAGTTTAGGCCAAAATGTTACAATGACTTCGGCTCCAAGTCATCATCCCAAGGTGTCCCTTTGCTTTGGAGGCAAATTTTGAATTGAATAGGCATGCTTTAGGCCGAAAGGTCCTACGGGTTCCCAAAGGGTGTGGTGTCTCTTCCAAAGGGTGTGGAAAATACTATAAATTGGTCATGGGAGAGGTCCAAAAACTTTATCTCAAACATTCACATTCCTTCTCAAGTTCTAGTTCAGAATTCTGATTTTATCTGATAGAAAGTTTGGGTGCCACCAAATTGTTTCAAACTGAAAGTGTCGTCACGATTTAGATCAATCCAAGAAATCCCATCAAAAGTTCAACAAAGATTGAAACAACTCTATGAAGATGACGAACGGAGAATCTGCTAGAGATATGACGAGTAAGTTTGCAAAGTTAGATAAGTTCAAATGTAGTGACTATCGAAGATGGCAGAAGAAGATGCACTTCCTTTTAACAACCCTAAAGGTTGTGTACGTGTTGAGTACTCCCATGCCAGAACTATTCAAGAATGAAATGGTGGAACAGACTAGACGCCGCTGCAAATGGGAGAACGATGACTACATTTGTCGTGGTCACATCCTGAACGGTATGTCTGATTCCCTATTTGATATATACCAAAATGTCGAGTCTGCAAAAGAGCTGTGAGATTCCCTTGAATCCAAGTACATGGCCGAAGATAGTTCAAGCAAGAAGTTTCTTGTTAGTAATTTTAACAATTACACGATGGTTGATACTAGACCGGTCATGGAACAGTACAATGAACTGTTGAGGATTCTGGGGCAGTTTGCTCAACATAACATGAAGATGGATGAATCCATTTCAGTTTCTAGTGTTATAGACAAACTGCCACCATCATGGAAAGATTTCAAACATACCTGGAAACACAATAAGGAAGAGATGTTTCTTGTTCAACTTGGAAGTTACTTCAGGATTGAGGATTCTTTAAGGGCTCAAGAAGTCGACAATAACCCTAAGGGTAAGAACCAAGTTGGTAACTCTTCTGTGAACATGATTGAAGAGGGTCGATTTTCAAACTCGAACAAAAACAAGGGGAACAAACGAAAGTTTAAAAGAGATGACAAAAAGTCTTCCAACAAGAATCCTAAGGTTGCATGTTGGAAGTGTGGCAAACATGATCATTTCAAGAATGATTGTTGGGTTGGAAAAGGCAAGTATAACGCTGGTCCAAGAGGATCTAAGGATCCTGAAAAGCAACAAGGTCAGATTTTAATACAAAATAATAATTCGGGTCAGAATTATGTATCGGTAATATATGAGGCATTTTATGTGCAGAACGATCATGTTGCATGGTGGATTGATTCAGGAGCAACAACTCATGTGTGTAAAGATCTTCGTTGGTTCAAAGACTTTCAACCAATTGAAGATGGATGTGTCTTAAAGATGGGAAATGTTGCGACTGAACCAATCAAAGGACTATGAAATGTTAAGCTTTTATTTACTTCGGGAATAAACAATGTATTGTATGTTCCCGGGATTCGAAAGAATCTTTTTATCGGGTGTTGTTTAAAATAATTGTGGTTACAAACAGGTGTATGAAAGTGACGAGTATATCTTGTCCAAACATGGTACTTTTGTAGGATTTGGTTATTTAAGTAATGGTATGTTTATGTTGAATGTTAAGGTTTCATTTGATAATGAATATGCTTGTATGACTTCTATTAGTACTAGCAATAATGTGAATAAATCAGATTTATGGCATGCTAGACTAGGACATGTTCATTATAAAAGAAGGAAAGATATGTCTAAAATGAGTCGCATACCTGCTATTGATATAAACAATGACAAATGTAAAACTTGCATGTTAACTAAGATAACCAGAAAACCTTTCAAGAATGTAAATAGAGTATCCAAAGTATTGGAACTGATACATAGCGATTTATGTGATTTTCATGCTACTCCTTCATTAGGAAATAAAAAGTATGTCATTACTTTTATTGAATGATGCTTCTAGATATTGCTATGTTTATTTGTTACATGCTAAGGATGAAACTCTTGATAAATTTAAAATTTATAGAGAAGAAGTTGAGCTACATCAAAGTATTTTGATTAAAAATTTACGCACTAATAGATGAGGTGAATATTATGATCCAGTATATTTTCAATCTACTGGTATAATACATCAAACTACAGCTCCTTACACACCACAACAAAATGGTGTAGCAGAAAGGAAGAATAGGACTTTGAAAGAGATGGTCAATTCCATGTTATCCTATTCAGGTTTAAGTGGAGGTTTTTGGGGTGATGCTATGTTAACAACCTATTATTTATTGAATAGAATTCCTAATAAAAGGAATAAGATTACCCCATATGAATTGTGGTATAAAAAGCCACCAAAATTAAGTTTTATGTAAGTTTGGGGATGTAAAGAAATTGTAAGGCTCACTGAACCCAAAAGAAGAAACTTGGGTGAAAGAGGTATAGAGTGTATCTTCATTGGGTATGCTGAGCATTCCTATGCATATAGGTTCTATGTGTTAGAATCTAATGACTATGTGTCTGTTAACACAGTTATAGAATCAAGAGATGCTAACTTTGATGAAGATAGATTTACATCTATACCTAGACCAAAAGATATGATTCAGAATTCTTTAAGTTCAGATGCTTATGGTGGTACTGTTTTTGTACCTGGACTGACTGAACCAAGGATAAGCACTAGAACTAGAAATGCCAAATCTTTTGGATATGATTTTCAACTTTATTTGGTTGAAGGGTCAAGAGATGATATTGAGTATCAGTATCAATATTGTTTTATGATTGAAGAGGATCCAAGAACAGTTAGTGAAACTATGGGCTCAAGAGATGTTGCATTCTGGAAAGAAGCTATCCAGGATGAAATGGATTCCATCATGAATAATAATACATGGGAATTGACTGATCTACCTCCTGGCTGTAAAGCTTTGGGAAACAAATGGACCTTCAAAAGGAAAATAAAAGTGGATGGTAGCATAGATAAGTATAAAGCAAGATTGGTTATCCAAGGCTTCAAGCAAAACGAAGGGATTGATTACTTTGATACTTATGCTCCTATTGCTAGGACCTCCACTATTAGGTTATTAATAGCACTTGCAACTATACATAACCTTGTAATTCATCAAATGGATGTGAAAACTGGATTCTTGAATGGTGATTTGGATGAGGAGATTTATATGAAACAACCGGAAGGGTTTGTTATGTCTGGATATGAAAACAAGGTGTGCAAGTTGAAGAAATCATTGTATGGTCTTAAACAAGCACCAAAACAATGGCATCAAAAATTTGATGATGTGGTATTGTCTAATGGTTTTCTTCTTAACCAAGCAGACAAGTGTGTATATAGCAAATTTGATGCTTCTGGTAAAGGAGTTATCATTTGTCTATATGTAGATGACATGTTGATTTTTGGTACTGACCAAAATCAAGTTGATAAAACCAAGAAATTCCTGTCATCTAATCTTGACATGAAGGATTTGGGGGAGGCTGAGGTGATTCCTGGTATAAAAATCAAGTGAAAGAACAATGGTATTTCAATCTCTCAATCCCATTATATTGAGAAGATTCTGAATAAATTTAATTTTAAAAATTGTTCTCCAGTTAGCACTCCTATAGATCCTAGTCTTAAGCTTCTACCTAATAAAGGTGTTGCAGTATCTCAACTTGAATACTCAAGAGCTATTGGTTGTCTTATCTATGCCATGATTAGCACTAAGCCAGATATTTCATATGTTGTTGGAAAGCTTAGTACATATACTAGCAATCCTAGTTCACATCATTGACAAGCCTTAAATTGAGTATTCAAGTACTTGAAAGGAACCATGAATTATGGTTTGACTTATACTGGATTCCCTTCGGTTCTTGAAGGATATTCATATGCAAGTTGGATTTTCAATGTGGAAGATCATTCTTCTACAAGTGGATGGGTATTCCCTCTTGGGGGAGGCGTCATCTCTTGGGCATCAAAGAAACAAAGTTGCATTACTCATTCAACAATGGAGTCTGAGCTTGTGGCATTAGCATCGACTGGTAAAGAAGCTGAGTGGCTAAGAAATTTGATTTATGAAATTCCATTATGGCCTAAACCGATATCTTCTATATCTATCAGATGTGATAGTGAATCTGCATTGGCTAATGCATATAGGCAAGTATACAAAGGCAAGTCTAGACACTTAGGTGTCACACACATCATGATTCGTGAGCTCATCATGCATGGTGTTATATCAGTGGAGTTTATAAAACTCAACATAATTTAGCCGATCATTTAACCAAAGGGTTAAGAAGAGATCTTGTGCACAAATCGGTTGTGGGGATAGGATTAAAGTCCATTTGAAATCTCTCATGTTGAGATACCCAATTCCCACATAATATGACATTAGGTGTTGATTTCAATGTGGAAAGCTTAACATCTACATATTGGAACACATTGGTTATATCATCCAAAGGTATGTGTTCAGACCTGCAAGTAGAGGAGGTTGAAGTTTAACTTCTTAATAGTTCTTTTGAAAAATTGCATATGCAGGTGCAAGAGTAAAAGAGCTACCTATGTAAACATGAAGTTTAGCCGCTTCAAGAAGCTATGACTTGACTTTGATATGTTTATGAAGGATTAGGACACGAGGTTAGTAAAAGATAGTGTCAAGAAAGAACATTTGAGAATGTTAATTTATGTGTATATTATCTTCATGTATTCACAATGAATAGCAAAGGTTCAATCCATAGTGACACCTTGATATTCGAATATTTGAAATGTGTAATACACTAAGATGAAATTCAATTGTCATGATATTTCATTTATGCATAAGTTTGATGTGTTGTGTTGTTGTGATCATGTTTTAGTTAATCAAGGATTACACTAAAATGGGGGAGAATTGTTAGATATTTTAGTGTAATTGGATTGACTAGTTGACCAATACGATCATAGAATCTCGTTAAACAAGTTGGATTGACTTGTTTAATTATATTATGATTCACTGTATCGGAGATTCATCAGTTGCTTAGGGACGAGCAATGGGGGTCAAAATGGGCAACGCCCCCTTTGTAGGGGTCCGGGACAGCACCCCTGGGCTGAGTCCAAGGGGCGGGAGCCCCTGGCTGGGGTGCAAGGGGCAGAACCCCTGGCGACACTTTATTTTTGATAAAGTTACTATTCTAAAAATTCATTGTAAATTTGAATTTTTGGAATTAATGACTTAACCTTTTAATCTCAAAATTCCCGGTTTTTGGACACTTGTTTTGGAGTCAAGTTTAGGCCGAAATGTTGTAATGACTTCAGCTCTAAGTCATCATCCCAATGTGTCCCTTTGCTTTGGAGCCAAATTTTGAATTGAATGGGCATTGTTTAGGCCGAAAGGTCCTATGGGTTCCCAAAGGGTGTTGTGTCTCTTCCAAGGGTGTGGAAAATACTATAAATTGATCATGGAGAGGGTCTGAAAATTTCATCTCAAACATTCACATTCTTTCTCAAGTTCTAGTTCTTAATTCTTATTTTATCCGATTGAAAATTTGGGTGCCACCAAATTGTTTCAATCTGAAAGTGTCGTCACGACTTCAGATCAATCCAACAAACCCCATGAAAAGTTCAACAGAACCAACACATATAAAGGTCTTTAACACATTGACTCAAAATGATACTTGACAGAAGCAAAGGCAATGTCACTGCTTATGGGTAAAATGATGGAAATCAAGCAATGCCACCCGACCCACAACATGTTGTTTAACCCAAGGGTCAACCTGAGTCGCCACTAATGACAATGATTAAGAGCCAAACTTTTTGCTACATTGGCATAAAAAAACCATTAAGTTTCGCAGCGATGATGACGTATAAAGCACCTATTAATTCACTCTTAAGCATTGGCCCTGTGACGGAATATGGCGTCACTCGGAATGCTTTGACTATTCGCCACATGTGAATTATCTCACCGACGTTGATGTGTTAAAGCATTCAACCTAAGGCTCAGGTCATGATGGTTTACCTTTACTTTTAGCTTTAGTAAGAAAGAAAAGAACAATTCAATTCAACCATAGTAACATTACCTTATCTTGGGTAACTGTAAAGATCTCTCATTTACAGTATTTAATATTGCTTACCTACCATAACACTTACGAATTTAAGCATCAAATTGGAATCAAGACAAAGCTCCATTTCAGGTGCCTACCCTTCACGAATCAACCTTTTTTTTGGCCAAATCACGAATCAACTTCAAGATTCCCGAATCCGTAGAAAGTTGATTCAAAGTCACCCACTTCCATCAATTCTTTATTTCTTTCTTATTTTTAATATTTTAAATAAAGAGTTGTTACTATACTTATAATACAGTCATTTACGAACTTGTTTTTATGTGAAATAAACACGACGGCTTTTTTGTGTACATTAATCAAGAATTAGACATATTTTATTAAACTATATGATTTTTAAGATAAAGCAAGACTTAATTTTATTATAATTTTCCATTTAACATGCCACCATTAGCTAATTAAATTTACCAGTGTCGCATGTACCCCACTTCCTTATGCATCCAATTAACATACATAGATGTGTACTAAACAAAGGGGATATACATGTGATTGAAGAAAAGGATGTAATGAATGAATGCTTTACAAAAGAAAGGATGCATATATACATAAGTAGAAGAAATATTATCACAGCATCCTCAAAGTTCAAGTAATGAATGAGTCGGGCCAATTTCTGGTGGGGTTTTAAAAATGTTGCACAAGATATCTCACTCTATACATAATACATGATGGCAATTGGCACTTACGGCAGCTAGGGGGATGATATGAGTGCAGAACACAGGCAGGCCCAAGAAGTGATTGAGATGATGAATTGCCAAAATCATCGGACACAAAAATATACACAAGCATATTTTCACACAATTCTTTTCTCCCTAACCTAATAAAAAGACTCTAGAAAAAGGAGGAGACTCATGAAGAAGAAGAAGAAAAGAGTGAGCGGGGCACCAAAACTGTCATGTTTAATGAAAATGACAGCCAATCACTAGAGATGAGGCACCTTTTACATCACCCTCACCACAGCAACTACCTGACCTTTGTTCGCTAGAGATGAGGCGAATTGGCACATTTGCATCGCACACACCACACCAATTACCTGAGCTTTGCATCGCTTCCCTTGCTTCGGAAATTTGAGAGAGAGAAGAAAGATCTGGGAGCTGCTGCACAATTACCAAATTACATTATTTAATTACAGAGTTTCTCTCCCCCTAACAAATTCTTGTACGTTGATCTCAAATAACAAAGAAATTGCAACTAGTTGACACAGAACAAAAAAGCTTAACAGCACTATATGAGGAAATTTTAAAAGACATCTATCTGATCGTTCAAGCTAGGGAGAAGGAGGTTCTTAACAGGCAAGACATAGTAATTTTCAGTAGAGGACACATACGTAATGGAAAACGGCAAAAAATGAGGAATTTTGTAACATACCCTTCAAAGAACTCCCGGAAATAGGGTCCTCCCTCAGTTTGAAGTTTGCTGGAATGGAGCTCTGACAACCTTAAGCAGCAAAGCCAAATGAATATAAATTTAGGGTAATGTTAAACTACACTTCCATTCTAAAGAGATACTGATGCTAATCACATCCTACATTACCTGCTTGTTCATTTCTTGTCAGCATTAAAAACATAAAAGCGTTGCCCAAGGACCTCAGCTGTTAGAATATTAACTGGGATATTTCCAGATTTCAAAGTCAGAGCAATTTATCATTTTTGTAATCACTTGGGGGTATAGCACTATGTTTGTGCCCAAAAATTGATTTTAACTTGCTAAAAAGGAGATGAGAAAAACAAACACACTCTAGCCCCAACAGAAGGCACCTAGATAATCAAACCAACAGGCCTCATACACTGGATGTATTTTGTATCCTCATACATGATGCAAGATATATACCTATATTTTTACCTATTGACAGTTGCTGAATAATAATATAATGTTTGACCCAATAAGAGCCATAGCTTCAGCAACAAAGGAAGAACTTATCAAAAATATCTAATCCGGATGCAACAGTTTATAAGACATTAAATATTTACTGGACTTGTAGAATAAGGGAAGTTGCAGGTCATAAAAGTTACCTTCTTCATTTAATAACTCGCGATCCATGAAAACATCATCAGAAGAGTGACTTTGTGAGAATCCCATTCTCGATTTCCTCGGATCTTCTGAAGAACGATTAGCGAGATCTCGCCCATCTTCCGTATCATCATCTCCTTCGGAAGTTGTGGCAGATATCCAATCTGCCATACTTTCTGTACCTTTACTTTTTCTCCCAAACTTCAATAGCCTCTTAAAGCCTTTAGTCATATCTTTCCGGGACTGGTTCTGATAAGAATTTGCAACTAAAACAGGTTTTTGAGCACTACCCCATTTCTTCCTCATTCGAGCTGCATCAACCTCTGTTTGGACAAGGGAATGGGATTTCCATGATGCAGGGCTTCCAATTGGGGAATCCACAGAAGCATCCACATCAGATGTCTCATGTGGATAAGAAAATGGATGACTTATGCGAGAATTCCACGATACTGGACTTTCTCCAGGTGAGTCAAGTACAGAATTACCCAAGAATTTTGAAGCTAAAGAAGTAGATAATTCAGGAACTGAAGCTTGCCCAACCTGAGAATGAATTCCTAGATGTTCAGCGTCATTAGACACAGATTTTCCAGAATTACAAGATTCTCCACTCACTCTTGGGGTTTCATTATCTTCCAATCCATGAGCTTCAAGCACTACACTTAGGCACTTTTCCTCTTCATTTTCTAAAACCATATCCACTGAATCATCAGCTTCAAAGGCTGAGTAACCAAAATTTCCGGCATCAATCAAATCATCTGATGCCATTAAAGCCTTCATCTTTGCAGCAGCAGCTCCAGTACCAGGACCAATGCCACTGCCTTTCTTGAGGAAGGTTCTTGAATCCACTTTCTTTAATGATTTTTCAGTGTGTCTCTGCCTACTTTGTTCTTCGAGCTCAATTAGTGTATGAACGCTATCTTCATCATTTGAACCAAGATTATCCTTAATCTCACCCAAACCAGCAGAGCCTTTCCTCAAAGGCTGAGACCTTTGTGCTTTCTCCTCCTTAGCCAAGGAAGCATCTTCATAGGTAGTCTTGGTTCGGGCATAGCTTCTCGTGTGCGAGCGTGTTGCTTTTGTAACACCAGAAGAAGGCTTTGTGTTTTCTTTCCTAAAATCTGAGAAGTCAGGAACTGATTGTGCCAGAGAATTTGCCACCCGACGCTTCCCAGAAGAAGAGTTTGTTCCTTTGACAGCTGACCGTGACATTGCTGAAGCGTGAGGAATGGATGAAGGCAAGTTACGGCTAGGCAAAGACCTCTTACTTTGTGTGCTTCTGGAAGCAGCATCACCTGAAGCTGATACACTGAGCAATATATCCTGTCCATAGTTGTTTTCTGGTAGAGACACAGATAGTTCCTCATCATCGTCCTCACTTCGGAAAATGTCACTTGGCTGATGTTAAAAGGAAAACTTTAGTTTAGTTAGTTCCAAGCTATATCTCATTACCAATATCTATTTGCATCTTCAAAAAATCTCACTTCTAGTGTTACTTAGCTAGATCAGTTATTTAAAGATACCTGCTCTCTATTCATAAATGACCGTGTATTGAAGGATCTAAGTTTCTCCAAACGTAGATGAGTACTAGACACTGTATCTTGTCCATCTGCTGACCCTGACAACTTAGCCTTCATCTCAGATCTACTCCTCTCAAATCTATCATGCATATCTTTAAGTTTAGCTTCCTTTTCAGTTCTTTTAGAACCCCATTCTTCCCTCAGCTTTGCATCTCTCTTCTGCATGTACCTTTCATAAAATTTTCCTTTAGAGTCATTAAGGTCAGAGAAATTTTTAATTGAAGATTCACTAAATCCCAAGTTGTTTATTGTCTTCATAGGTGGGGGAGTGCTAAAGCATGATACACCACCAGAACCCCCACCAAACTCGAAGCCAAAACCTTTTTCTGGCAGTTGGACAGGTGCAAATGATGCTGACGCTGCAGATGTTTTGTTCTGTGAACTTCCTGGATGCTCCATCTGAGCTTCAAAAGGTTTAGTTCTCCGAGAAGAAGATTGATCTCCTGGAATCCGAAGCTTGTGCTCTGCAAAAAGCTTCTCAAGCTCATTCGCCTTTATTTTGAGGTCATCATTGAGTTCCTGGTTAACCTTAGGTTGTCGCATTCTCTGAATTTGCTCTACCTGTGATGCCGATGACACTAAAGGCATTTCCTGACTCTCCGATACTTTCCTAGTAGAAAAGTTTAGTCTGCCATTACCGAATACGAGACCAATTTCATCTCCCTTGCCTTTTGAGCTTTTACCCTGCTCAGATCTAACCGGAACTGGTTTCTGAAATTTTATCTTCTGGTTGGTAGATTCTTCCAGTGCAAGTTGTAGTTTCTCAATCCCTGGTAAGCCATTCTTACCAGTTTCCTCATATTCTCCTCCAGTGGATCGAAGTTCAACCATTTGATCTTTGTTGAATCCCTTAGCTTGAGCTTCCCTGAAAAATCCGAAACCACCATCAAACTGTTCTGAAAGTGATCGAGTATGTCCTCGCAGACCCTTAAACTGTGGTTGTGCCAAATGTTCCTTCATTCCAGTATCCTCCACTTTATTCGTCATTTCACTTTTGGAGGTAACTTCGAAACTCCTGCTGAAACTTTCAGACTGAATTTGATATTCTTCCTGATGTTTTGCAGCTTCATCCTTTCGAACTTGATATGGAAAAGCCCTTGTCTGTCCCTCCACTTTATTCGTCATTTCACTTTTGGAGGTAACTTCGAAACTCCTGCTGAAACTTTCAGGCTGAATTTGATATTCTTCCTGATGTTTTGCAGCTTCATCCTTTCGAACTTGATACGGAAAAGCCCTTGTCTGCCCCTCAAAAGTGCCCGGATCTTTATTTATAGCAAATCCAGAAAACGCCTTCACCTGGCTATGAAGATTTCCTTGACTACTTAATCCAGCTTGCTCCACCCCATCACCTAACAACTTTCTCTGGGTCAAAGAACCAACATCATCCTTCAAAAAGCTGCCTACTTTTAAAGAAGTCTTCTCTTTTTTACCTGATAAAACCAAGCCAGAAGGCTGATTCTCAACCTGATGTTTGGATCCAGCATCGTCACCATAACCTCTACACACGGCCATCTGGTTCTCAGTTTTATTAGAGTCAGCAATATCACTTGACCTCTTTCCAGTCTTAATATCCTCAGGCATGGACGAATGTGCAGAATTTGTGGCACTAGAAACTGATGAAGTAGGAGAAGGTGTGCATAAAAGGCTTTCTTTATTGGTGTCCTTTTCACCATTAAGGTCAATGCTCATATCACTAGCACCACTCCATCTCCTCAGCACAGCCTTCTCAACTGCAGCTGGCGCTGACGATACATCAGAGGAGAGCCTTCTTAGTTCAGGCTTCACTGTAACAGGTTTGCTGCCACTGCTACTACTCGAACCATCTTTCTTTTTGTTTTCAAACATATTTATACGATCTTGGACACTGAGCCTTCTTGCTGATTGAGTTGTCTGAATCGGAGGTAGCTCCAGTGAGGTGTCATCTTTGTTCCCTTTCTCATCCATATCCTTCTGAGCTGCATTCTGAGGTTGTGTATTAGAGGTGGAGTCTTGGCCCGTAAACTGTTGATTTTTATTTAATGATGCTTGACGGAGACGCTTGCCTAGAGCATCAGATGGAACTTCACTTGGATCGTCAATGGACATGTCAGACTCGCAAGATGAGCGCACAACTTGTTCATCCACATCAAGCTCCCATGGGGGGATTAAGTCTGCTCTTCTTTGGCACAGTGAGAGGAAATTTGTACAAGCGGCACTGGGCAAAAAAAAAATCATAAAAATCGGAGCAGCAAATAATGCCATGTCCGCATGTATTTGTTAGAATACCAAAATGGATAGACTGGAACGAAAACCATAAGTCAAACATAATAAATGAATAGCAACACAATTATTATGCATGGAGAGAGAAAATAGCCCTATGAAAATCTCCAAATAAAGGAATATCCACTAAGACCACCTTTGAAAAGATTCCAATCGAAATAGAAATCTCGATTCAAGATGTACCATACCAATGCAGCAGAATTTTATACCCAAAACCAGAACTCTATAACCATTACCGTATGAAGTTCTATTGTCACAAAACAGGGAAGATGGAGGGATGGGAAATTTTTAATGTTGCTATGGAGAAAGGGGAAGGAAATATTGCACTCAACACCACTCAGGGCAGTAAAGAATATTCATGAGGTGAATTTATTTCTTACTTTAGACGAACTGCTCCAAAATGATCTGCAAAGAGATGGAGTTCAGAGATGCTATCAGGGTTAAATCCAGCTGCAGATGCTCGAGCAGAGGCAATGGCTAATTCCTGCTTCACAGCAGAAAGTCTTTCATCAATAGCCTTCACAAGTTCCTTCCTGCATGAAGCAGTGGTAAAAATTACACTTTTAAGAAAAATGTAAGTAGATATGCAAGAAGATAATATGACATCTTTAGTCATTACAGCAAAACTGCCATTCTAAGATGATGAAACGAAAACTAGGAGCCTATTTCAGTGATTTAGTACTAAGGGTTAAATACCAAATTGCTAGTTGAACTTTACACGAGTGTGCAATTTGCTAGCTAAACTTTTTTTTGGAGCAAATTACTAGCAGAACTTTTGTATTGTACAAAAAACTAGCTCCAATTTTTTTTCAATTAAATACTTTCAAAAAATTGTAAAAACACCCCAAAGTTTAATTTACATAAAAAAAAACTAGTGTTTAACCCTAGGGCTAGTATTAAAAAATCAAGTACTAACACAGTAACACTGTATACATGGAACTTCAGATTTCAGAAGCCATATAAATACATATCCCTTATTTGTGGTAAATCTTAACGCATTCGTACTGAAAATTTGAAATGAGATATCCATACAATCAACTTTTTTTTTATATCTTTAATGAAACTGGAGTGCATCTATCAGAAATTATTACTTGGTTGCATCAGCTGCTGCAGAAAACCCAACTTCTTGACCTCCTGGAATAATAAGTCAGATACATGGCATGTCAGTAAATATATCACATGCAAATACTGAGACAATTTCTCATCAGGATGACAAATCATATCTCAAATGTAAAAGCAACAACGATCATAATCAATGGAGAAAATTGAAGAATAAGAAACTCATAGTGGTTATTTGAAGGGGACCAGACACCGGCATTGCTCAATGAAACTGTGAAATTTATAGGAAAGTTTCAGCATAAGTAGATGCCAGGCCATGAGAACTTCCCATAATCTGCTTTGAAAACTGGCTGTAGACTTCCACAAAAGATGTGCTATCTAGTATGTTAACTCAACACCTAAATTATAATTCAACAAATGATGCGCTATCTACTATGTCAACTAAACGCCTCAATTAGAATTAATCTTCAAAACTGAACTGTAGCGTCTATAAATTAACACCACATTACACTAGTGTAGCATGTAATACTCTGATTTCCTAAATTCAAGCCAGGAAGTGTATTATCAACGAGTATTACTTAATCCTTAGATACAACACAAATGATCACGATGAGACAGATTGAGAGTATTCAATGGAGAATTTCATCTATTATTACCATGGGTAATGGATCATTCCCCAAGATAAACCTAGGTTGCTGTTCCTAAACCAGTCGATACAAATTACATCTTGCAACACTTGCACGCTCACTGACCCAAACATATTTCTAAAAGCAATCATGAAATCTTATAAAATTAGGAGGGCATTCATTGATAAACCTAGGTTGCTGTTCCTAAACCAGTCAATACGAATTACATCTTGCAACACTTGCACGCTCACTGACCCAAACATATTTCTAAAAGTAATCATGAAATCTTATAAAATTAGGAGGGCATTCAGTGAAGAGGTAAAAGCTATGCAATGAAGTACAAAAAAAAGAAAGAAAAAAAGATATACCCTTAAAAATTGGGATATCCATCCAAACATTAACCATTCAAATATGACATTGAAAAAAGACGTTGTCAGGGTATAATTAGAAGGATAAATCTGCACTTGGCTGAGGTACCTGATTCACTAGAACGTTGGTCTCCTGTCCCCTGCAATTAAATTACCCTCAGTGAAAATCAAAAGGCGAACTGAGCAACCGAAACATATCTATTATCTAACATGAAACTGTCTTCAAAGAAGGCAAGCATTACCCGCGAATAGATTTTTCTGGCAGCCTCTAATTGAGACATCTCTGCATCCAATGTATTAACTAGTTCCAAAATCTCTGGCGTACTAACAAATCGAACAACCCTAGAAGCAAAATAAGCCCATACAATATTAAGTATGATTATCCTAAATGTTCTAAAGATAGAAAAAGAGATCTCCACAAGACAGAAAGGAGAGCAAGACCTTTCAAGAGTTCCTTTGGTGAGCCATTTCTTGTCATTATCACTTTTATTCACTTCAAGCTTAATCAACTGGAGTTGTGCTGCAAACTGCTCCTCAACAACTTTCACGTGTGTTACAAATGGCTTAACCAAGCCCGATGCTAGCTTCTCAGTCCGTCCATTATTAGAAGCAATCAGCTCACATCTGCTCAAGAGGAAAAGCTAAATGTTGATAAAACATGAAATTATAGGTAGAAGAAACTAGTTTTTTTTTTTCTGCAAATGAAACCAACTGACTAACTCAATCTGGAACCAAAAAGGAAATCCGTTTAAATCTACACAGAATATTCTCACCGTGTACGCTTAGGTGATAGCTGGAATGCAGCGTAATCAAGCACCACATCCGATTTCATTTCTTCTCGCAGCTCCCAAATTCCCCTTACACTAATGTCTCGAGAGCAGCTCCAAACGAAACCTAAAAGAGAAAGTACTAAAGTAAACTAAGCTGCAGAACATTGTAAGGCACAAAAAGGAAAGGAAGGAAATTGAAGCCAGTTCCATTGATGTTTACTATAGAAAGGATCATCAAGAGATAATAATATCAACTCGCATCTCCCAGAGCAACAGTGTTACTAAAAATACTAAAATCCGAAAGAAAACACAGCTTGAGTAGTGATCAAGCGCCAGTTAGAGAAAATTCAGTTTTACAAGCAAAATGCGCCCAAACTCACGAAATGGAAGCGCAGATGAGCTAGATCTGGTACGGCAAAATCCAGACACCACCGAAAGACAAAACCAAACAGATAACGCCCATTGCGATACCAAGACAAAATCAATACGCTTTGACACAATCATATAATCTGGAAACAAATCCATGGAGAAGATAAAACCTGAAACGCTCGGTACATAAAATGCAGGCAAATGAACAGAAAATGTTGGTATTAACTTGTCAAAGCCCTGGACTCATTGGGGAAACGAAACCCAAAATTTGAAGTAAATGCGGGGCAGATCCTCTAAGCAGGAACACACCTGACGAAGCGAATCAGGAAGATCCACCACCGCCGCAATGGTAATCGGATCCTGAAAGGAAATCGCGCGACGGAGCGAGCAGCTCTTTTTTTTCCAACTTCTTTTTCTATCCGCTTTTAGCCGCCGTGCGTAGGAGTGGAGGCGTAGGAGTAGAATATTACAATGGTTATAGTTAAGGAAAACCTAGCTATGCTATGGTGCTCTTCTTTCTTTACTCCTCCGTCTCTTTGATTTTGAAATGCACCTTCTTCCCAAGACTGTTTTCTTTCTACCTACGCTCAAACAGTAAAAAGAGAAAGTTGAAGAGAGCGAGAGAGTTCTGTTGTGGTTGTGGTTGTGCGAATGGGGATGGAAGAGCTCTGCAAGAGAAGGGGAGAGATGAAGACTTCTGATTTGGTAATTTGTGACTTGTGAGCTCAAAGCAAAACATACAAGATTTGATTATTTTTTTTTTTTGGTCGCAAATTAAGATTTTACTTAGAAATTGGACGGATCTTCCTCCAAATTCGAATTACAATCCCTAAACATAATGGCCCGTTCTTCTCATGGAATTCCTACGGATTTGGGCTTACGGATTCCGTAAGCCCATGCTCTTTTCATGGAATTGGGGCTTCCTTGGTTAGACTTTCCGGGCGGTCTGGGCTTAGGAATTCCGGGTCAAAACCTCGGAATTCCTAAGCCAGGAAGACTTGGAATTCGGAATTACCTTCCAATTGACCGAAATGCCCTCCACTTTATTTGAAAATCTCGAGCGTGCCCCTGGCCTTTTCCTCTGCGGTTCCTTTGCTGCACAGAACTGCCTGCGTCTTCAACTTCAGCGGAGGTTGGTGCGTCTTCAATTCAAAGCAGCAACTCCATCGATTCCCACTTCTCCATCGATTTCTCTGGTTTGTATTCTTCTCTGGTTCGAATTTTTATGACCGAACCTTGATGCCACCAACCCACTGCGAAGAACACCAGGTACGTTTTCTACAATCTCGGTTTTGGATTTCAATCGCCAAACCCATAAATCGTAAAATCTGGGTTCGACCGATTATGCTGTAGATCAGCAACGTTTGATATTTGCTGGAAAGCAGCTTGAAGATGGAAGAACTCTTGCGGATTACAATATTCAGAAAGGTAAAGGGATCGTACTTTGAGTTGCTTTAGTTTCTGAAATGAACTGCTAAAATCCAAGGTAATGGTTACCAATCACTGTATCTTATTATCTTCCTAACGAGGTTGAGTAGGACTCCAGAGGGCAGGGCATCCATGTTCCCTAGATCAAGTGCTATTGCTTTTTCACTTCACTTATGGATTTCAAGCATCATTTTGTGATTCAAGGTTCAGGGTGAAGTAAGACTTGTATATTATTTACTTTTTCACATGGTTTCTCTGGTCTTTTTCGGTGCTAAGCAATATCATCCATGTTCTACTGAACATTCACTGTTTTATGCTTTGAAGGATTTAAACTTGGATCAGAGAAGCACACAACGGAAGTAATTGTGAAGAAGTCTGGTGCTGTGAAGTTGATTTCTGGTATAGAGGGACTATCACTGCTTAAAACTACCATGGTAAGCTAATCTAGCTCATTTCTGCACATTGATATGTATTGTTGTTAAGTTGACAATGTGCTACAGCAAACAATAAGTGATGTTTACATGACATGGCATTGAGAAATTAGTCTTGTTTGCTATTTAAATTTGTCATGAATTAGATAAGAATAAATACAGCTGCTAACACTCACTTTATGATTGATCCTATGTAAAACAGTCTGGATTTGAAGGGTTTGTGAGGGATCAGTACACAGCTCTTCCTGACACCCGTGAAAGGATGCTTGCAACAGAGGTCACTGCCTCATGGAGGTACAAAAAAACACCTTGGCAACTTTTTAAGTCCTTCATGTTGTCTCCTTTGAATTTCTTTGAAGCAGGAGTTCCTTGAATGAAGTTTGTTCGTCTGCTTTCCTTGTTATAATGTTTAGTACAGCTTGGCTGCTGCATAACAGTCATAAATCATAACAGTTCAGACATCTGTTACCTTTTCTCAATAAGTGAACTTTTTTTAATTATTCTAAAAAAAAGTCTGCATATTTAATGTTACTGTACAGTATCCCTGGCCGTGCTGAATCATTCTGGAAGGAGTATGACGCTGTGAAGAACTTATGGAAGAACAGGAAGGAACTCAAAGTTGAAGATGCAGGTATTGCAGCACTGTTTGGGCTTGAATGCTTCGCATGGTTCTGTGCAGGTGAAATTGTGGGAAGGGGATTCACCTTCACTGGTTACTACGTCTAAGGAGAAAAGTGTTCTGGTATTTTTTGGGATGGCGCCTGCCAACCGACTCGAGTGGTTGCGGGCAATTAAGATGTAGATTTATCATAGTTTCATCGGATCGACATGTATGTATAATTTTGATTAAGGACAAACCCACGTTTTGTATAATGTATGTGGTGACTAACAACATTTTGTATTATGTATGTAAGATGTATTATGTATGTGGTCATGTTTACATTCTTTATTTTTTTTTAAATAGAATTAATAAATTGGTCTTTATGTTTACATTCTGAGGAAATGGGATTGTGAAACCCAATCATAAAGACTCACTCCCGTTCTAGTTTGACTAGCAACCCAATTTACACATTCATTCGCCGTGCGTGGAATTGCTTTCAGTCCTATCACTGTCGTTGAGTCCGATTCAATTTCTATCTGGTCCCATCCTTTGTTCCTTGCGAGTTCTAGTCCCCATCGTATCGCCTCAGCTTTGAGTTCGGATGCGTCGAGTCCCATTAATCATTTTTGTGTTCCTCTAATGAGTCTTCCATCTGTGTCCCTTGCAATTACCCCGATGCCACCTTGACCTGTTTGATGACACCACGCCGCGTCGCAGTTGATTTTGACGAATCCCGGTTCCGGTTTTTTCCAGCCCGGTCTTTGTGTCTTCGCCGCTGCTGGTGTCACTCGCGTCACTATCTGGTGGTGCTCTGCCATTTGTCTTCTTGCCTCTCCTATTGCATGATGTATGTTTGGTTCCTTGCCTCCAAACACCGCGCGGCATCTCGTGCGCCAGATCATCCAGCATAGCCAGATGCACAGGTTCCATCGTTGCTCTTTGATTGCGTGACTCAAGCCCTGTTCGTTGCGTCGCGCCGCCAGCCATTCCTCCAGCGTGCGTCTGTCCTTGTGGCCGTCCGTCAGCCCAGAGCGCCTGGCCAGATTCCACCTGTCCATGCACAGCGATACACAAGGTGTTCTATGTCTTCCACCAGTCCACACATGTGGCATTCGGGCCTTACCTCCATTCTTCTTCTGGTGAGGTTTGCCATGACAGCAAGGGAATTCGTCGCCAGCTTCCAGAGAAAACTCTTCAGCTTTGGTGGAATGTGTGTTGTCCATATGGCTATCCAGAAAGTTGGCCGTCTGCTCACGTGTCTCGCCAAATCCAGTGGCTGCCCGTCCTGTGCTGCTCGGATGCGATGGTATACTGATCTCACTGTGGTCCGGGCATCCTCCGTGAAGGGCCATATCAGCTCGTCGGGTCTGGGCTGTGTTGGGACAGGGGTCCGTAGTATGTGGTCTGCATCAGTCGGGTTGGTAGCAGCACGAACCTTGTCCTCATTCCACGTTCTGTCACGACAGCAGCTCTGCCACCTTCATTGGTTGCTCAGGTCTGCCACTGCTCCCTTGGTCCATCCTCCATCCTTGCTTGGATCGGATCCATGGATCCTAGTGAACATCGATCGTCATGACATCACCCACGATCCATAAGCCCTCGCTGATCAGTTTATCTCGCCCATTTAGGATGCTCGCCCAACCCCACGAACCCCGTGCTCCCTTCCTCGCTGTTATGAACTCGCCTCGTGGATAGTATAATCCCTTCAATACCTATACCCATAATGCATTTGGTTTCCTATTCACACGGTCCGCCATCTTTGTCAGTAGGGCCAGGTTAAAAGTCTCAAGTTCTTGGAACCCCAAGCCACCTATCTCCTTTGTTCGTGCGAGCACGTCCCACCTCTTCCAATGGATCTTGTTTCCATCTTGTGTGTGCTCCCACCAAAAGTTAGCTATCAGAGCATTGATCTCCAAGCACCACGTCTTTGGAATCTTGAATAGACTCATTACATAGGAGGGGATCGCTGTAACTACGGATTTGATGAGTATCTCCTTCCCGGCTTGGTTTAGGGTTTTGATCCTCCAACCTTGTAGTTTTTCTTTTATCCTCTCCTTTAAGTACCCCAGGGCTTCTCGTTTTGATTAATTTAGTATCCATAAAAAAGAGGAAAAAATTCAACGCAGTAATTAATTAGTTTTTCAATTCCATTTTACTTGATGCTTTGCTAGGTCAATAATTCAATTACTATTCTGCCCTTTTTTTCTTATGTTCCAACTTCCAATTTTCTATTTGTTATCTCAATCTATAACCGAAAGGAAAATTAATGACAATTTCTTTTCGCAGAATGTGTAAATAATTCGACTTACGGATTTCGTAAGAAGTTATTATTTTCGCGGAATTGGAAAAATTTAGCTTACGGATTCTGGGCGGGGTAGACTTACACATTCCGTGTGAAAACCTCGGAATTCATAAGCTTAAAAGGCAAGGAATTCGAAATAGGGGCGTTAAACACTATTTTACCCTCACTAACTTTCCTTCTCCTTCGGTTCTGTCCTCAGCTCACTGAAGCTCATTCGATCATCGGTTCTCCTTTACCTCATACATTACTGAAGCTCCTTCAATCCTTTGCTCCTATGTAACAACATGTAAGTTCTCCATTTGCTCCTAGCTAAGTTTGATCCTCCAATCCGTCTCCTGCGATTCTGGGTTCACCGATTCTGGGTTCGTGATGAACCCATATATTTTGGGTTCGTTGTTTGAATTGTTGGGTTCGTTGTTTGAATTGCTGGGTTCGTTGTAGATTATGACATTTCCTGTGTTTGTTTTCGATCTGCTGAGGAAATGGAGATGTGTTTCCTGTGTTTATCGGTGAAGCGGAAGGGTCGACTCGCTTGACCCGTTGAAGAATCGGTGATGCATACAGAATCGTTGTTCATTCATTAGTCTCCTAAATATGAAAAAAGTGTAAGGCTCTTCAATATTAACTCTTTCTTTTTCATTCATAAGACTCAACTTGAAAGTAGCCACATAATATTTGTTTCCTGCCAAATTGGTAAATTTTGGTGACAACAATGTTCTTTTCAACATTTTCTTCAAATACTAGGTTTTGTAACTTGTTATAACTAAAAAAGAATTGGTCGACAAGCGTTGCACCGTGCAAGAACCCACCGCCAAGAGTTGCACCTGCACAAAACCACTACGAGGAGCTACGGGAAACCACCGCTAGTAGTTGTAGGAAGCCACTGCTAGGAGTTGCACCTGTACAAAGCCACCGCGAGGAGATGTGGGAAGATATTGCTAGGAATTACGGGAAGCTACTTCTAAGACTAGGCTTTGCAAGAAGCCACCACAAGACTAGGCTCTGTAGGAAGCCATCATCAGAACTAGGAGTTGCAATCCAAGAAGCCACCACCACTTTGCTAGAGGCCCAGGACTAGAAGCTACAAATTCATGAATATCTGGAGTTGGGTGACTGCTTTAGGAAGGAAGCAAGGAAGAATTGGAGAGGTGGCCAGGAAACTAAGATACGAGGGATAAATGGGGAGGATATATACGAGTTTTTCTGGCTGGGTCGGGTTTGGGTCCAACTTTAAGAACCAAATTGTTTTTATGGACGCGTCAACACGATTTTGACCTGTCACCTTATTGTACTGACCCGGCCCGAACATGGATCGAGTCCATTTCATTTCTGGGCCAGGTTAATAATTAACAGGTTTATCAAGGTATATTGTAAATCTGTCACATGTTATATGACTTTGGTGAATGGATATTGCTTCGATGACCATGTAAACACACAATGACTGTGATTTGATTCACAAATACGGATCTGAAACTGTACGTTGATCCACATTTTAGGGTTGATTACTACAAACAAGCATATCTTCTTAAATTAGGCTTGTCCACATGAACCGGTTAAGACGAGCTGGTCTGGAACTGGTTTGGTTCGAACCAGTTCGGCCGAACTAGTTCCAAAACCAAACCAGTGTTTTTAGCCTTCAAATAGAACAGTTCAAAATAGTACCAAAAATCCAGTTCGAATCGACTCGTTTTTTGATACTGGTTTATACTTAAATTTAAATCAAACCACTTTAAACCTATATACTTTTAGAACCAGTTTGAAGCTAAATCAACTAAACCGTTTTGAAATTAAACCAAACCTAGAGATGTCTTCAATAAACCAAACCTAGAGATATATTGGACTCTCGTATGTTGATGTTGGACAGGATTTTAGTTGGTTGTGGAACAGATTTTCAATCGGTTAAGTGCATTTTTCAGTCGGTTTAGTATTTTTTCAGCATGTTCAGTGTTTTTCAGTTGGTTCATTATTTTTTCAGACGGTTCAGTGTGTTGGACAGGATTTTCAACCGATTTAGGTTCGGTTTGAACCGGATTATTTCCGAACCAAAATTGTTATTTAAAAAACAGACCAGAATAGTTCGAACCGGTTCTGAATTGGTTCGAAATAGACCAGTTCTTTTTTTCTTAAACCAGACCAGTTTTTTTAGAAACATAAAAATGTACTGGGTTTTTTTCAAACCAGACTAGTCCTGTTCAAAACCGGTTCGACCCCGAACCGGTTCATGAACAAGCCTATCTTAAATTTCACCATACCAGATTCACATTAGTGAATAGAGTGGAACAGTCCAATAAGAAGGTGTGATCCGTAAATGTTAACTTTTAAACGTGGTCGTAGGAATGTGATAATTCACAATGATATGAACTCTAATACTGCACCACAACATAAGAAATGTGGTAAATGTGGCCAAATGTCATAATAGAAGATCTTATAAAAAACCATGTAAGTGAATTTTAATTACTTTCTAAATAATTATTTTGACTTACCACTTGATGAATCTCATTGTAATTATTCTTGCCTTGTCCCGTATAATGGATGGTGGTCAAAACATTGGAGCGCCCTACTTCACCTCATCACACTATTTAAAAAAAATGCATTTCTTCGAAAGACAGGGGGTATCGTTGGTCTGAGAAGTTGGGGTTGTCAGATTATGTTCCATTGTTACTTTCCTTCGAACAGTGGGTGAACATAGATGGAGGAATTCTTAAGTGAATTGGGCGACAAGAAAAGATCGACTAATGAATTCAACGTTAGACTTGATGTAAAAGTACTACTATTTGTAAACTTAATTTGTATGGTTGTGTAAATTGAAACTTAATTTTGTTTGTTTGGTCATACTTGTAATTTGTTTAGTTATTGAGTTGAATATTTTCAATTATTTTGAAGATGATCCCAAAAAATCATATATCTAAATAAGATGGATTAATGTATTCAAATAGTATTTTTTAAGGTAATTTTTTTTGACAAACTAAAAAAAATAGGTTTAATAGCTAAACAAATTATAACAATAATCGAACAAACGACGTTAAATTTTAACTTAAATACATCTTTTTTTAAAATAAACGTCTACTCGTTAAATTTCATTTACTGGTATTCATTAATAAAATTCATACAGTTTCACTTTTTCAAAAAGTGAAACCACGAAAATCATTTGATAATTCTAAAATCATAATGGATATTTGAATCAAATAAGGAATACAGAATAGGGAATAGGAATAAGGAATAGGAATAGGTCTTCCATTCTTTCATGTGCACACGGTGGACATCTGAATCCCGAGATAGGAATTCTCGACCCTAAAAAAATCAACTTTCTTTTGATTTTTTTCCATTTTTTTCATGGACTTTCTTTCTTTTCAAATAGATATTTGATTTTTTTTTTGGTTTAATGACATGAAGGTTTGAGCCTTTATCTTTTCATTGGGATTGGAAGGTTTGAGCCTTCATATTTTATTTCTCAAACCAAAGAAGAAGTATATTTTACACTGTCTTCTTCAGTGGTTGTTTTTGAAATCAAACCCCATGAGTTGTCATAACCATTAACTCTGAATGACTCAAGATCAAGTTGAGATTATTGAAGACTGGAAAAGAACGATTTCACTAATATATGATCACAAAGAAACCATACAAAGCGAGACAAAACAGAAAGAGAAGAGGGTAAAACATAGAGTAAACTTGCAAGTCTAAACTGTTTGAAGAGTGTTTTATGACTAGAACCAAAAGAGAGAAAATCATAGGAACTATGAATCAACAATTTTGATAAAATGATGATAATGCAAGAAAGGGAAAGATGAACAACCAAACTAGATAAGAACCAGACAGATGAACACATCGAACATAGCATATAGTTGATACTAAACACCAACTGAGCAAGACATACAAGAGGATCAAAAAAGGAAGACAACCAAACACAGAGCAATAGTTTAAACACATTCAGTGAGACATTTGGTAAGAGCATCAACCTCCTCAAGAGAATATACACCAAGTTTTGGGCAAACGGGAACAAAATACTTTTCAGTGGGCAGTTTTGTAAGGATGTCTGCAAATTAATCATTAGAAGGCACAAAGTTAACAAGCACATGTCCATTACTTACTTTTTCACAAACAAAACTTAGATCAATCTCAACATGTTTCATCTTAGAATGATGTATAGGATTTTCAGTCAAGCCTATAACACTAGTATTATCACACCAAAAAACTGGAACACTACAAGAAATTTGCTCTACAACGAGGGTAAATTATCGTTGCTGGAAGCACTGTTGGCGCTGCTAAAACCCATTGCCGATGCTAAGAGTCGTGCCAATAGACCCCGTGGCTAAAGGTATCGACGACGACAATATGCCGCCACTAAAGGTTTGCCGTTGCTGGAATGAATAGTGAATGAATAGTCTGTTTGATCATTAGCATCGAAATATGCCGACTCTGTTTACGCATAATTAGCGTCGACATGTATTTGAGGGTAATACTGATTTACAGTGTCTACATATGTGAGATGCAGATTGGAGGCATTAGTATCCGCGTATTGTTGTCCCTATTTGTATGATATTGTATCCAACTTATGTGAGGCAATATAGTTTCTTCAACCACAACATTTCGTTGAAAGTAATTACGCATACTTAGCGACGGATGCATCCAACCTGTCGATGCTCGTCAATAGTATTAAAATATTACCCTATTAATAATAGTTGATGCTAAATCGAGTTTCAACTACTGTGAAAGTTGTTGCTATATACAATGTTTTGTGTCTGCGTGTTGTCATGGTTAAATGTTATATTAAGCATCAATTACAGATGCAATTACACTCCGTCGGCAATGGTTTGTGTTGATGCAAATGCTAATGTTTCTCTTTTCGAATTGTTGGCCATGCTAATGCTCGTAGCCAAGCATACCCAAACAGAATAAATAAACAGACAATACACAAATAGGTAATACACAAACAGCTACTTATGTAGAACCATTTCCAACAGATCTGAATTTATACATAGCCAAGCATTTCAAACAAATGTATGGCAACCAAAACACAAACATAGATGACATGTTCACATTTACATCATGTCCAAAATATCCATTTACAATCAGTCAACACCTAGTGTACCACCAGTCACTATAACTACTAAGCAGGAGTACTTACAACACGTTTCCACGGTTCATGAATTTGGATCTGCAAACATAGAAATAACAGCAATCATGGTAGCATCATACTATAGAATATACCCTACAATGACTTAATGGGTGTACACAATGCAATTAAATCAATACTATACGCACCGTTGCCAAACATTGTACTTTTCATGACAGCAATGTCACGTTGAAATTGTTCCATGCTGGCCTGGAACTCCTTGAGTTGATCACGGAGTGACTCACATTCGGCTGCTTTTCTAGCTACCTCATCCCTTGCCTGCTTTAACTGCTAACTTTCCATCATCCGTGCTGCCTTTGACACCCGACTTCGACGACACTCAGGTTGGCGAACTTCCTCATACAAGACATCCTTGTCAACAGCAGACTCCTCCTCCCCAGTTGCCAACTGGGCAGCCCTTTCCTCCACTTGTTCCTATTTTGCAAACAGTGTGCCAAGAACATAAACGAGCAATCAGTTACAAATGTACAGCACATGTGACTATATGGGTCGGCAGTACTACTTACCAGTATTGATCTGGTTTTATCATCCAGCGGCTGTCCTTTCTTGTCCACATGGTTCTTCTTGAACATATGATACTCCCCCGGATGTTTCCCGTTGTTCTTCTCAATCTGCAAGAGTACCATATACTTGTTCAAGGGTAGCTAACTATTTCTTAAACATAACAATTCAATGTTAGGATTACCTCTTCCTGTTCTCTCCTCGCAAATGACGAAGTGCCAGCGGTGTGCCTCATGACTTGGTGAGCTTTGTTGGCTTTGTTACGATCGCTCTTTAACTTCAAACAATTTGAAGTTACAACCAGTTTACGTTAAAAAAGTGCAGCAGTCATTAACGGTACAAAAAAATACAGTTGCAATAGGGAGGATGGCAGAAACCTTGAACTCGTCTGAGCTGAACCAGTTAACAAGCCACACCCAATCCTCTTTCACCACGTCAGGAGGACACATTTGTTACGATCGCTCTTTAACTTCAAACAATTTGAAGTTACAACCAGTTTACGTTAAAAAAGTGCAGCAGTCATTAACGGTACACAAAAATACAGTTGCAATAGGGAGGAAGGCACAAACCTTGAACTCGTCTGAGCTGAACCAGTTAACAAGCCACACCCAATCCTCTTTCACCACGTCAGGAGGACACATTTGTAGCCTTTCTTCATTCGTTAGGTACTTGTCAAAGTACCTTCTCTTTAGATTCGCCCTGTAGTTTCTGTACTTCTCTTTAAGAGTACATATGATCAGCTGCTTCAGGTTGTCATCATCCGGTATCACAAACTTCTCCTGCAAGTTTGAACAATACGGAAATGTTAGAACCAGTTCTTACAACATTTACAAATAGACAGGTGCAATATGTATGTCCTAGTTCCATTTACAACTGAGACTTACCGCCACCAGCAAGAGCATCTTCGCTTCATAGTCTATTGGAGACTTAGGAATCTCCTTCCAATCTTTCACCATGAGAGGTGCATTCGTTCGTTTCCTAACAATGCAACCACACCAACTTGCAAACATCGAAGCATTGTTACTGCAGACTTTACCTCGAGAGTTAAATTTTAGAACCTCCTTTTCGTTGACGCCATTTCTAGACAGCCTTATGCATCTAGTTCTCCCTCTACGTAGTCTTTCCAGTTGAGTAATTACTTCTTCCTCTTCCGCAGCTGACACGTAAATCAGGTATCCATTAGAAAACCAAGTTGTACAAATGCATGCTTAGTAGTATGGGACAAATTAGAAGTTATTACCTATTTGGCTACCTGGTGGTTCCTCCACAGAGGGGTCCTCCGGTTGGATTTCCTCTTCAGTAGACACCTCCAAAGGAGGTTCGACAGGCGGAGTGACTGCAGGGATGTTCTCCACAGGCCGAGGGACTGCAGGGATGTTCTCCACAGGCGGAGGGACTTCAGGGATGTTCTCCACAGGCGTAACCCCTATAGAAATGTGTAGTGTGTTAGTTACCGAGCACCTAAAACAGAGGAAATACCTAAGTACAAGACGTAGTAGTGAAAAAACAACTTACTTGGGGCAGCCCTGCTTATCTTCCTTGGGGATCTACGGATGGGTAGCTTTGAAGCTACGGTTTTTCCGGCGACCATTCTCTGAGTACCCACCATACTGAGAATATATTAGTAAACACAGTAGCATAACTTGAATTTTGCGCAAGTTTCTGGTGTAAAGTTTCCATCTTTAACAGCACAAGTTTTATTCTCAGCATAACCACCCTTACTGAGCATTCCGTGACATGGTGCACATAAAAGAATAACAACGACATGCATGAAACTACGACTGCTTAGGGACTTGTTAATCGGCCATGGATCATCGACAGAGGTGAATCTTCGCTTCCAAGTAATGTTTTTTAAAACGAAAAACGTTTACAAATTGGTCACAAATAGACGAGATCCATGGGGAAAGGACAGTAAACATGTAAGAGTCGTGCGACATAGACGAACAAAGGGTTTCCTGAACCATACCTTGCTCAACCATACCTTGCTCAACCATACCTTGTGCGCCACACAACAGAATCATCCAACAGGAAATTAAAACCAAACCTTGCTGAGGGAAAGTTAGAAGACCGTCTTGCACAGATGGAAGCGAAGACTGGAGCTCTGGATGGAGGGAAACTTGGAGAGTGTTGGAACATACCCAAATGCAGTGAAAATGAGGCGCGGGAAGGAGAAGAGAAGTCCACGGAAACAAGAAAGGACTGAGGCGTCAAATCCGTCTGTCTGTGATGATGAAACCTACTGCCTCGTGTAGGAACCGAGGTGTCGTAGCTGTTTGACCCGAGGAGACGCTTCAACTTCGTCCTCATCCGTAGCAGCTGTTCACCATGGACTGGACTCTGCGCAATTGGGCCGTCTCATTGGATTGGCCCGGTCGAAAATGTAATGGACAGGGCCGGTTTTGACATGGATTGGCCCGTGTATGCAAGGCCCGTTTTAGTGTTCATCTGATGTATACATCTAACATAACTTGTTTGAATTTTAAATTAATTTTTATAAATTTCTATATACTTATATTATAGCACAATATGTCTAAATCATGTTTAAAATGAAGACCTAATTATCCTTATGTATGCAATTTAAATCATACTCATGTTATGTTTGAAATACAACTTTCTTATGTGTTATATCCATTGATGTGTCAAAGTGTCTTAGTGTATAACATTATAATACTATACTTTATACAAATGTCCACAAATTTATACAAATTTTACGTATTTTATGAAAAATATACTTATTATTGCTATTTCCTAATGACATCATATGTATAATAACATCATTTGTATAACAACTCCTCTTAATTATTACAAATTATTATATACTTATCTTATAGCACAATAATTCTACATAATTTTATAAAATCAAGACATATGTATCCTTATGTATTAGTTGATGTATCCTTATTCATTGTAGGTTTCAAATACAACTTTGTTATGTGATAGTCTAGTTGATGTGTCAAAGTGTACTATTGTTTAACTTTATACAAATGTATAGAAATGTATACAAATTTATACAAGTGGCTACAAATTTATTATCAACTTATACAAATTTTACTTACTTTGTTGAAAAATATAACTTTCAAAAGTGTATGGTGTTATTAATTGATGAAATAAATTTCTACCATGTGTCATGGTGTTATAACTATGTGTCAAGGGGTTACCACTATGTGTCAAAGTGTTAATCACTATGTGTCAAAGTGTGAACATGTGTCTACATGTTACATCTCATGTATATGACAGATAAACAATGTGGACACACAATTCGGTCCATAGTAGACTCGACACATTGCTCCCTGTCATCTTCCAACCCGACCTCTACATACAAATCCACCTTTGTCTACTGCAGTTCTTAAGCAGGCCGAGTGGAGCTTCAAGGAGACCCCAAGCTAAGTAGTGCAGCTTCCATTTGTAGCAGGAGTTCCAACTTCTGCAGGACAACCATTCAGCTTCCCCAAGCAGAGTTCTGTCAGTGGCCTGCAGAAGTGATCATGGAAAGTACAGCGAAGGAGTGTGTTGTGTGTTCTTGTTCAGATGCAACACATTTTAATGGCAAGAACGTGCAGATCGTGAGCTTTGGGTTGCATCCCTTCACTGTTTGACAATGTATTCTGTCCACATCGTGAGTTTCAATGTATTCTGTTTGCATCCCTTCATTTTGTCAGCACATGCTATCTATTTGCTGAGGATGAATTGGATTACATTTTGACAGCACATGAATTGAATTCTTATTCATTTTGACAGCACGTGGATTGGATTGGATTAGAATGACATAGATAGGATTAGAATGACATAGATTGGATTGGAAACGGTTTTTACAGAGTGTAACACCACCTACAGTCGACATCATGTTGTGTATGGCAGTGTTGGTCCAAAACAGAATGTATGACAGTCTTTTGAAAGTATTTATATATGTCTGTGTGTGAAAAACAACTGAATGTATGTTTTATTGAAGCTTAATGTATGGGAAGAGTTTTATGCTGTCAAGGTTACATTTGGAGGAGTTCTCCATTGATATATATAGCTGCAATATTCATCTGTACAAGGAAGGATTGGATATATATACTGCTGTCATCTTCACTAACATGTTTTGTGAAAAACACCAGGGCACAAGTAATGAGCTGCAATTGACTGCATTTTCGCCTGCTGGTTTGCCATCTTCCAAGTACAGAGATTCCAGCTTCCAAATGCAGTTTCGACTTACAACAACAGCATGACCAAAACTTACAGCACACACGTATAGCACAACCAGCTACACAACACAACCAGATGAGCTACACAACACTTATAGGAAGTACTGACATTTCAACACAACAACTAGTGAACCAAACAATCTCAATACTGAACAATATCAGTATGCAGCACTCAATGTAGACAGAACATACAACGGTGTAAGCAAGACAACTCAGTATTGAACAATCTCAGTCGAACCATCTCATTTCAGACAGAACATACACATTTAGACAGAATAACAGCTCAATATTGAACAATCTCAGTAAAACCATCTCATTTCGGACAGAACATACACATTTGGACAGAATAACAGCTCAATATTGACCAATCTCAGTAAAACTATCTCATTTCGGCCAGAACATACACATTTGGACAGAATAACAGCTCAATATTGAACAATCTTAGTAAAATATACAAATCTGGACAGAATCTGGACATAACATACAAAATCAGTAAAACCATCTCAAATCTGGACAGAACATACACATTTGAACAAATTAAACAATTCTCACTATTGAGCAATGACATAATTAAATTCCTAACTATTGAACAATTACCTTAAGAAACATACAAACACTCTTCTATTGCACACGAAGTTACGATGCATCATCATCATCATCGTCGTCCGCATCCATTTCACCCTCAAGGCCGTCCTCATCATCGAACAAATCGTCCTCACATTCTGTATCTGTGTCACTGTCTGTTCCATCATCAGTAATGTCCTCCTCATCTGGCTCAAGAACATCTTCATCGTCAAGGCCTTCAGTTGCTTCTGTCACGGCTTCAGTTGCTTCTGTCACGGCATCCGCAACAGATATTTCGAGAGCTTCAATGTCATTTCTACACCAATCAGCCACATCATCGATAGGAACTACATTCGGTACATCAACAACCAGGGCTGATGTTTCCTGATATGGCTCCACTGACTCCCCACTCATTTGACGCCCAATCACAAATCGTTTTTTGGACTCTGCCCTCAGCGCAGTGCTCCAATCAGGGTTAATGTTCTCCTGTAAGTAGAAAACTTGGGATGCTTGAGCTGCAAGTACGAATGGCTCATCGGTTGACAAATTTTTTTTGGTATTGACACACACAAATCCGTACTCATCAATTTTCATCTCATTGAAGGATGAAAGTACGTTGTACCAATCGCATTTGAACAACACAACCGATAGGTTACCAAGGTACTGCAGCTCAACCACCTACCTCAACACTCCGTAATAATCAATTGCACCTTTAATGGGGTTGTTATCGGCTGTACTCGCGTAGCACGTTGTGTCAGCTTTGCACAACACACCGCTGTTGTCAAAACTCCTCATTACAGACGGCTCTTTGGTGTGGAAGATGAACCCATTTGCTTTATAACCAGTATATGTCTTAGCTCCATATAACGGTCCTCGTGCCAAAGCCTTTAGTTGGCGATCTCTCGCATCCTCAACCGATCCAACTATTCGACCAACCTGAGAATGCAAATACTCCAAACGTCAATAACGTTGACATTAACAGGAATACCCATTCCTATCCGTGTCATAGTGTCATACCCTGCCCTCCAACCATGGTATGAATGTTCTATTGTGCATGACATCGATGTTTCGCCTACTCACCCGTGCGCCTAGTAGTTGCCTCTTGTGTTCACTACGTACATGGACAAGACAACCAATCCGATTGTTAGATGTAATGCTATTAAAAGTTTGAGAATACACATAACAGTAAAGGTGAATGACATACTCGATGAATGGCTTCACTTCTTCAGACTGATTAAGTTCGTACAAGTGGCACTGCTCCCATTCCGTGTTTAACAGTTCACAGACAATTGCACGACCTATTGGAGCTCCTACCGGCTGGAAGATCGATAACCCATCTGCCGCCGTTGGAGTTACCTCAGTTACTATAACTGACTCATGTCTTGTAAATTTGATTTCAATGTCATGGAGATATCTAGAACAAAATGTCAAACACTCCATAGCAATATAACCCTCCGCTATTGACCCTTCCGGACGACTACGATTTCGCACAAACGACTTCATTATCCCCATTATCCTACGATAAGAACATGTTATTAGTGAGACACCTCTTCTGTCAAAGGCATACTTCATAAAAGAGTGAAAAAACTTACCTTTCGATTGAATACATCCAACGATATTGCACTGGCCCAGCTATTTTTGCTTCCTCTGCTAGATGGATGATAAGATGGACTGTAATATTGAAGAAACTTGGTGGGAATATTCTCTCTAGATTGCACATTATCATGGGTAATTGCGCCTCCACCTTCAACAGATCCGACGGGTGCAACTCCTTAGAGCATAGAATCCTGAATGTGTTAGTCATGTCTATCACAGCTTTGCATACATGTTTGGGGAGTAATCCTTTAATAGCCACAGATAGGATACGTTGCATGAGAACATGGTAGTCATGACTTTTCAACCCAATCAATTTTCTGTCTTTCACCTTAACGCAACGTGAAATGTTTGATGAATAACCGCTAGGAAGTTTCAAGTTCTTAATAAACTCACACAGTTTAATCTTCTGTTCCTTTGATAGGGAAACGCAAGATGGTGGTAAGACCAATTTTGTTCCTCTACGGACTGGATGCAAGCTCGTTCTTATGCCTAAGGCCTGTAAGTCGAGCCGAGCATTAAGGTTGTCATTCGTTTTACCGGCAACACCCAATAACATCCCAATAAGGTTATCACACACGTTTTTCTCAATGTGCATCACATCCAAATTGTGAGGGATTAAGAGGTGCTGCCAATAAGGTAGTTGGTAGAATATGCTATTTTTTTTTCCAATTTCCAGTAGTTGAGTTTATTCCAACCTGAATGGGCGGTTGAGTCTTACCGAACATGATTGGATCAAGATTCTCTAGCACATGTAACACTTCCTCACCCGATAGTCTTTGTGGGGCCATCCGTAACTCTCGTTTCCCATCGAATGAACTTTTGTTTCTTCTCCATGGGTGATCGGTGGGGAGGAATCGTTTGTGTCCCATAAAAGAACATTTTCTCCCATACTTCAATCGACAATAATGGGTGTCTATTTGACAGTTAGGACATGCCAAATTACCGTAAGTAGCCCAACCGGACAAGTTCGCATAGGCAGGAAGATCATTAATGGTCCAAAGTACAGCTGCGCGCATCTAGAAGTTTTCTTTCTTGTCTGCATCATATGTGAGCACACCATTCGACCATAACTCATTCAGCTCTTCGATCAACGGTTGCAGATACACGTCTATGTCATTTACTGGAGCCTTTGGTCCGGGAATCAACATTAATAGCACGTAGTTTGTATCTTTCAAACACACCTCGGGAGGCACATTGTATGGAATAAGAACAACTGGCCACATGCTGTATGGGTGACTTTTATCACTGTACGGATCAAACCCATCCGTAGCTAGGCCAAGCCTCACATTCCGTGTGTCTTCCCCAAATGCAGGTAGTACGCTGTCAAGTTTCTTCCAAGCGTCTGTATCAGCAGGATGACGTAGAATACCATCCTTTAATCGTCGTGTATGGTGCCAGGTCATAGAGGAAGCCGTTTTGGGGGACATGAATAATCTTTGCAACCTTGAAGTTAGTGGAAAATATCGAAGTACTTTGACTGGTAGCTTCCCTCTTTGTCGCTTCGATTGCTCTGGTATATCCAGTCCTCCAGTGTTGTGTCGAGGTTTAATCCATCTTGACTCCCCACACGTTGGACACACATCCAAATTGGCGTACTCTTTTCTAAATAGTATACAGTCATTTACACAAGCATGCATCTTTTGGTAGTCCAGCCCTAACCCTCCTATATATTTCTTGGCTTCGTAGTAGGACTTAGGGACTGTGTTCCCTGGTGGCAATACTTTACTTAACATGCGAAGTAGCTCATCAGCGAACTTGTTTGAAACCTTGTACAGTGCCTTGAGATGCAACAATTCAACTAAAAAGGACATCTTCGTGTAGGAGACACAACTGGGATATAAGCTCTTTTCACAATCTTCTAATAGCTTATAAAATGTCCTAGCATCGGCGTTTGGTTCCTCACCTTCGTCCACCCTCATACCACCGAACCCATCATGCACCATATCCTCCATTTCCCCACGAGAGGATGAATTCCTACCATTACGGATCACATCTTCGAATTCCTCCCCATGATCCACCCTGTTAGGATATAAGTGTGTCTAACACTTATGTTTAGGATCAATATGTAAATATTGTTGCTTGAGGCCCAAGCATCAATTAGTTTAGTATTAGGGACTTAGTTGCAATTCTCGGGCAGTACTGTTTTGTCTGTTCTCGCCTTCTTTACCTTATATCTGCTGCACTGTTGAACAATTCCAATAATCAAGTTATCATCTTTGATTCAGAGAGCTTTCTTCATCTTCTTCCTCGCCTTACCTTTCTTCTTCTCAAACCCTAAATCCAAACATGGTATCAGAGCTCGATCGAGCCTGAAATCTTCTCTTTTCAACCTTCCTTCTTGATTCATGGAAGAATCTAGCCCTGCCTTCGCCAACAAGAAAGTAGCTCAGCTACTTGGTGAGGAGAATTTCCAGCAATGGAAACAGCAGGTTCTACTATCTGTAAGAGGGTATAACCTGGAAAGCCATCTCCATGGAGCTAACGTACCTCAGTTTCTGGAAGATGAAACTCGGGCTGCTGTCCCAAATCCTGCATACACGAAGTTCCTCCAGCAGGACAGCTCCCTCGCGTCTTGGCTTCTTGCCTCTGTCTCCTCTCAGGTCAGTAGGGGTCTTATAGGGTGTATGTCAGCTGCTGCCATTTGGCAAAAGCTTCATAGAGATTTTTCATCATCGTCCACCACCAGAATCATGCATTTATATGATAGACTTAAGGTTAGGAAGCATGTTCATCAACCTATGAGAGACTACCTCACTGAAATACAAACCACATGTGATAGTTTAGCTAGTTGTGGTCACCCTATAGAAGAGATGCAACAAATCTCGATTATTTTGAATGGGGTAAAGGGTCAATATGATAATGTCATTGCTGTCATTCATGCTAGCCAAAATCCTTACACTATCGCTTCTGTGAGTTCTGTGTTATTAGATGCTGAGTCTAGGCAGTCTGATCTCTTATTTGATGCTAGTGCTAGTGTCAACATAGCTTCTGCTAAGGTTACCAACCCCAGTAAGCCCCCTGTGTCATATGCTGAAAACAACTCTGGTAGTATGTCTGGTCTCCTCCCCTCACCCCAACCCACAAACCAAAATGCTCAGTCATTTTCCTATGGTCCCCCACCATTTGGTAATCAACAATCTGGGAGGGGTAGGGGGCGTGGTAGGGGCTTTGGAAATAGCAGACTCCAATGCCAGCTGTGTGGAAAATTTGGGCATTTGGTGCACAGATGTTTCCACAGGTTTAATGTACAATTTACTGGTGTGACTGATCCTCAGTCCAACTCTCCTGCACCTTCAGCAAACCTGGCTGCTTATGACACTGAGCCTGACCCTTACCAACATCAACAACTGAACCAACCCTACCCTCCACCTCAGCTGCACAAAGTTCAGAATCAATCTCAACCACCTCAGACCACAACCATCCATCCTCCCAACACCCAAACACACTCTGTCTTGCAGTACTCACCCTATCCATCACCCTTACCACCTATCTACCCCTACATGATGGCCCCCCCATGTTACCCACCTCAGCCATATCAAGGCTTTCCAAATCCTCAGCCTCAACTGAACCCCATCCCTACTCAATCAGCATCACCTCAACCCCCTCAAGCCAATCACCTGTTATCCAGCAACCATAACCCAGCCACCTCTGATGGCAGCTGGTTCCCAGATTCAGGAGCCACGAACCACCTGACGAATGCTCAGCCTTTCCAGAACATGACTTCTCCTTATTCTGGCCCAGGTAAGGTCGTAGTGGGAAATGGCTCTACTCTTGATATTTCTGCTATTGGTTCTTCTACTTTACCTTCCACTGGAAAACCATTACTCTTAAATAACTTACTTTACACTCCTGCTGTCACTAAAAACCTGCTTTCTGTATCTCAGTTTTCAAAGGATAATCAGGTTTATTTTGAATTTCACCCATCGCATTGCCTGATCAAGGATTCACTCTCCAACAAGGTGCTGCTCAAGGGTTATGAGTCTGGGGGTCTTTATCGTTTAGACTTCTCTAGTTTTAGGTCTAAGTCTAATAATTTAGTCGAGTCTGCTACTGTTAGTCCAGATCACTGTTTGAACCTTTCTACTGAATTTCAGTCTTTTTGTAATAATGCAGTTTTATCTGCTCAAAACTCTGCCTTTCCGGTTATTAGTAATGACAATTCTGCTGCATGTAATGTTTATCATGGTACCTCTGTTTCTTTTCCTGCTTATAATGATGATGTCTCTGATGATTCTTCTGCTGTCACCTGTTTTAATAGTGCATCCTCTAATGCATTACCTGATTTTGAAATAAGCTGCTTTCTCAGCTCTTTGAAAACAACTGATCCTTCTCACCTATGGCACATGAGGTTAGGCCACCCATCTAGGAATATTCTTGTTAACTTCTTGAGATTACAAAATCTGCCCACTAAACACATATCCTCTGAGTGTACTGCTTGTGCAGTGGGTAAGAGTAAGACCCTCCCTTATCAACCTTCAGAAACTGTCTACTCTCGTCCACTCGAAATGGTTCAGGTAGATCTCTGGGGTCCTGCCCCTTTCTCCTCTAGTAACTGCAATTACTATCTTAGTATTGTTGATGTCTTTTCTAGATTTACTTGGATTTACTTTCTGAACCGTAAGTCTGATGCTACTAAAGCCTTCTGTGAGTTTCATCTCTTAGCAGAAAAGCAGCTTGGCATGAAGCTCAAGGCTGTGCAATCTGATGGAGGAGGTGAGTTCTACTTTCTTACTACATACTTAGCTCAGTATGGCATAGTTCATAGGATCACCTGCCCATATTCAAGCCAACAAAATGGCATGGTGGAGCGTAAGCACCGCCATATTGTTGAATTGGGTCTGACACTGCTTGCACAGTCATCTGTCCCTCTTCACTACTGGACGGATGCCTTCTCCACTGCTGTTTTTCTAATTAATCGCTTGCCTTCCAAGACTCTGGAGAACTGTTCTCCTCATGAGCTTATTTTCAATACCAAGCCTGACTACTCCTTTCTGAGAGTCTTTGGCTGCTTATGCTTTCCCCACCTGAGACCTTACAGGTCTCACAAGCTGTCCTTTAGATCAGAACCTTGTGTATTCATTGGGTTCTGTTCTGACCACCATGGCTATAAGTGTCTCTCTTCATCTGGAAGAGTTTATGTGTCACGAAATGTTGTCTTTTATGAAACAACATTTCCTTTCAGTGACACCACAGGACCTTTCTATGCTTCAAACACACCAAAAGCCTCCACTCCTTCCAAACCATTTTTCATACCCTGTGACCCATTCTTCCAACAACCCACCTCTGTTCCCTCTACTATCACTCATTCCTCAGGACCTCCTGTGCATGCCCACACGTCGGGGGAGTCCAGCTTACCCTCCACCACACCCTCCCAAAACTTTACCTCTACTCAGCCTCCCTCTGCACCTGTTCCTGCTCCTGACCTTAGCTCCCCTACGGAGGTCTATAGATATGTCCCTTCTGGTTCTACCCTTGTTCCCATTTCTGACCCGTTTTCCTCTACACCACGACCACCAGCTCACTCGGATCAGTCCTTCCCCACCTCCCCACAAGCCCATCCACCCTCATCCTCTCGGCCCTCTCGCCCCAAATCTTCCACCAATATACATCCTATGCAGACCAGGTCTAAATCTTCCCTTCATGAGATGTCCACTTCACTTGCCCTATCCACAGACCTAACTAACTCTGAGCCTCGTAGCATTCACGAAGCTCTTCAGTCACCTCATTGGTTTAAGGCTGTGCAGGAAGAGCTTACAGCTCTTACTGCCAACAACACCTGGACTCTTGTTTCCCTACCTACAGGTCGTATACCTATAGGTTGTAAATGGATCTTTAAAATCAAAAGAAATGCAGATGGGGCTGTTGTCAGATACAAGGCCCGTCTTGTTGCCAAAGGTTTTTCCCAAAAACCAGGCTTTGATTTTCAGGAAACCTTCAGTCCTGTCATTAAATCTGCCACTGTTCGCATTGTTCTGTCCTTAGCTCTCACTCATAAATGGTGTATCAGACAGGTGGATATTAACAATGCTTTTCTTCATGGTGACCTCCAAGAGGAGGTCTACATGACACAGCCTCCTGGTTTTGAGGTTCACTCTAATACTCCTAACCTGGTTTGCAAACTTCAAAAAGCTTTATATGGTCTTAAACAGGCTCCCAGAGCCTGGTTTGAAAAACTGAAGTTTTTTCTCCTGAACTCCCTTGGTTTTCATGTTTCAACCTCAGATAGTTGCCTCTTTATCAAATCTGCCTCTGATTCTTTCGTGTTACTTCTTGTTTATGTGGATGACATTGTTATAACTGGCACTTCTGTTAATCTTGTTTCTAAAATTGTTGACTCTATAAATGCTCAGTTTCAGCTGAAAGATCTGGGAAACCTGAACTACTTCCTTGGCATGGAAGTAGTTTCAGGTGATGACTTTATTCTGTTAAATCAGAAAAAGTACATTCAGGAACTCCTGGATAAGGTAGGTCTGAAAGATGAATCTGAATTTCCCACTCCAATGACAGGTACTTGTTTGTCTAAGTCAGGTATGTCTTCCTGTTCTGATCTCTTTCATGATGAAACTCTATATAGGAGCACAATAGGTGCTCTACAACATGTCTGTGTCACTCGACCAGACATTCACTTTTCAGTGAACGAACTGAGTCAGTTTATGCAGGCACCAAATAACAGCAACTGGAAGGCTGTTATTCATGTGCTGAGATACCTCAAAGGCACTCTCAATCATGGTCTGTTGTTCAGACCAACACCCTCGCCTGTCACAGACATCACTCTTACCTCCTTCTCTGATGCTGACTGGGGTGGTGATCAAACTGATCGCCGCTCCATCTCAGGGCATTACCTTCTCCTGAATGGTAATCCCATAATATGGAGCTCTAAGAAACAGACAGTAGTCTCTAGGTCGAGTGCAGAGGCTGAATTTAGGGCCATTGCCAATGCCATGTGTGAGATCATGTGGGTCCAATCCCTTCTCAAGGAAATTGGACTTCACACACCCACTGCACCTGTCATCTGGACAGACAACACAAGTGCTGTAGCTTTGTCTGAGAACCCCATCCATCACTCCAAGATGAAACATGTAGAGATTGATCTCTTCTTCATCAGAGAGAAAGTTCAAAATGGGGATGTCTTAGTCAACTTTATTCCAGCTTCAGAACAGACAGCTGATATCTTGACCAAGCCTCTGACAGAAAAAAATTTCATTCCCTGCAGAAAAAAACTTGGAGTCTTCTCACTGGAGGAACTGGAGGATCGTGGTGTCTCCCCATTCCTTCAGCTTGGTTCCACTGCTCAATGAACTTCCCACACAGTCTGTACGTTTATTCTTTCTCTGTTTACTTAGTAACTTGCCTTGTTCTATGAGCTTTTGGACAGCCATATGTTTTGTTATCTGAGTTTTCCTGTTGACTGCACCTTTGTAATTTTTTGAACCTCTGTCTGTCCTTATGCATGATTGATCAACTCTATCTTGTTTCAATTAGTGCTTGTAATCTTGGTATGTTCTCGTCTGATTTCCATGTCTAGCATATACCTGAGTATCGCCTGTCATGTGTGCATTTCTCTCTTCTCTGATCATAAGCCTTGCCTTTGTGCATCATTGAATATATCTCTGAAAAAAAAAGAAAAAAAACTGCTGCATTAACCATGGCATAGGGTATGGCTTGAGTCCAAAAACAGAGTGAAATCCAAAATTAAATGACAAAGTCATACTGAGGTTTTCACTCTTGAGGATGAAAAGATCAAGGCTCAAACCTTGCAGTCATACTGGTAAGATAGGAGCTCAAATTCCTCTGTCATGTTATGAATCTCTCAATTTTTCAAGACATTCCAAATGAATGAATAAAGCAGCAGTTAAAATGATTATATTAGTATGTCTGATGCACTTTGGCAACAGTTTACTGATCTGGAATAGAGAGAATCATGCATATGATTGTGAATACTTGGTACTGCTTTTCGTGTTTTTTCAGACTTGTTCATGATCTTAGATTACAGACATTAATCGCCCTATGATCAGAGTTCTGATTACCCATACTAAAGACAGCACAGATGCTAAATCAATTGCATAGTGCATCTCAGCTAGGAGAACTCAGCCATACTACGTATTCTGCTCAGATGTGTCAATAAGGAACAGGAAAGTACTTCGTTCCAGAGAATGGATTTACTGCAGACTGTCAAATTTTAGGATATATTTTGAAGTTTTGGCGACCACGAGTACAGTTGGCGACCACAATGACAAGATTAAATTCATTTGGCGACTACAATAACAATATCAAGGTCAGTTGGCGACCACGAGTGCTTTTGGCGACCAAAGATCAAGTTTCAAAGACAAGATCAAGCATAGGGAATGTTAGGATATAAGTGTGTCTAACACTTATGTTTAGGATCAATATGTAAATATTGTTGCTTGAGGCCCAAGCATCAATTAGTTTAGTATTAGGGACTTAGTTGCAATTCTCGGGCAGTACTGTTTTGTCTGTTCTCGCCTTCTTTACCTTATATCTGCTGCACTGTTGAACAATTCCAATAATCAAGTTATCATCTTTGATTCAGAGAGCTTTCTTCATCTTCTTCCTCGCCTTACCTTTCTTCTTCTCAAACCCTAAATCCAAACACACCCATGTAGTATAAGTTGGCAATATTCCCCATTTTTCAAGATGGAGCTTAACAGTAGTTCTCCCCATTAAGAAAGCACCAACACAGTTATTGCAAGGACAGTAAATCTTACCATCCCAACTGGAATGAGAGTAGGCAAAGTCGAGAAACGAAGCGACCCCTTCCTTATATTCCCCACTTTGCCGAGGTTTGGTCATCCAACTCTTATCCATCGCACTTCTATTTCTGCAAAGAAATATCAACCCAAATCTTTGGGATTAAAAAGACAGCACAACAGTGTAGAAACATGCAGTACATGAAGTAGTATCATCAGTTGTTGACAGTTATCCAGACCGTTTGTAAAATTTCAAATATGCATTTTCGTTTATGTGTGGATCGAACCAAACGGAACCAGAGAGCTGTCCGTTGGAACCGTACGAGCTGCAGGTAGCTTAATTGCTAGTTAATTTATACGCAAGAGTAGAACTCCTTCGATTGACTTGTCCAATTTTATCAGCACAGTTGCAAATTGTCTGCAGCAGCACGTTTTTTGGGGCTAAACAGTACAACTCGTGACAATTCAATTCGCACAATTAAGCTCATGACCGTTGGCTATATATAACACACAATTAAGCTCATGGAAATTCAATTCGTAAATACAAGAAGCCACATTCGACTACTCATACCAGCCTACCTGAGGAGAAATGCTTGTCGCGGGATACTGCAGCAAACGACTTCACGATTGATCGGCACCAGCTGGGTTGCTTCCTGGAATGTCTGCGCGCAACCTACGTGCATCCTGGGAGTCGATCTGAAAGGGAATCCGTTCTTGGCAACGGTCGTTGATGGACTGACGAAGGCTCTGGTCTGCACGGGGGAGTTTTGAACTGTACTGGAAAAAACAGTATGTTCTGTTATAATTGCGGGTATAGAGTTTAGCAACGGCAATACATACATTACCAATGAAGTTATGCCGATACTGTTTATCCATTTATTACATCAATTAATTTTGAAAGTAAACATACTTTTTTGCAATAACAACATATTCCGTTACTAAATAACAGTATTACCCTCGGTTGAGTTTTTGACACATGATTTTGATCGGCATAGACATATTGCAACGGCAAACGTCAATACTAAAGGATTGTTTGTGCTACGAAAAATGTGTTGACACTAAAATGTGTCTACTGGCACGTATTAAAATGCCGTCACTTATACACTGTTTTACCAACCCACTCCTTGTGTCGACAAATTAATTTCGTGGCTGTTGATACAGATTCTTGTAGTGGAATAGACGAAAGAGAACCTCAAGTTCTTGAAGTAGATATGTCACCCAAAGAATTTCACATATAACATTTGTTATAGCTTGATATTCGGTTTCAGCATATGATCATGAAATGACTGGTTGTTTTTTGGAGCTCCATACAATCGAGTTCCCATTAAGTAGAAGAAAATGACCAGAAATGGACTTCCAATCTCTGGGATCACTGCCCTAATCTGCGTGCTTATGAAACAAGGGTGACTTCATTAGATGGAACTGAGGGGGCTTGAAATAATACACCATGAAATAATGTGCCTTTGAGATATTTCAATACATGAACAAGAGCATTCCAATAAAATAATGTAAGATATTAAACAAACTAACTCAATCTGTTAACAGCAAATGCAATGTCAGACCGTGTGGCACATATATGTTGAAGAGCCCCAACTGTACTCCTATACATATCATCATTAGGACAAGGAGAATTATCAGTATCACTCAAGACTTTGGTCAAGAAATTACCTATCATAGGAGTAGGCATAGATGAAGTATATGTCAAACATGTTCTATGAAGTAATTAAGTAATATACTTATGCTGACTAAGTAGTAAACAATCATCCTTTACTTGAACATCCATCCCCAAGAAGTAGTTTCGACTTCCCAAGTCTTTTAGTCTGAACTTGGAGTTGATCCGTGTGATTATGTACTCAATATCATGACGAGTGCTCCCAGTGACAACAATGTCATCCACGTAAACTAAAAGGAAAACATAACCTGCATAAGTCTTCTTTATAAAAAAACAGTTATCAGATTTAGAAACATGAAATTGAGATAAAAGAAAATGTTTAAGCTTTTCAAACAAAGATCGTGGGGCCTGTTTCAATCCATACAAGGCCTTGTGAATCTTACAAACAAGAACATTTCCAGATTAATCATACTGCTCAAAACGAGGAGGTTGGAGCATGAACACCTCCTTAGTGCGATCACCGTGAAGAAAGGCATTGTTGACATCAATTTGTCTGATCTGCCACTTATTAGTTAGAGATAAAGACAACATAATACGAAATGTGGGTGATTTAATAACAGGTCTATCTAGCCACAGAGACATCTTAGTTTCGTTTGATCTTGAAAATTCATTTACATCCTACTCGAATTCGGCCTTTAGGTAAATGAACAACGTACCATATCTGATTTGTGGATAAGGCTTGCAATTCATCTTTGATAGCTTGAGTCTAGTGTTGAGTTTGAAGAGCTGAATGAATTGATGTTGGCTTGGAATTAAGGAGATCAGTTGAAACCTCTCCTACTGCAGTTAAGACTGAGAATTGAGAATCATTTTTGGATCTTGTTTGCATAGGGTGAATGTTCCTTCTTGTAGTTGAAACTGAAGCTGAATTTTCTAAAGGCATACTAGACTAAACTAGTGGAGGTAGGTTAGAATTAGTAGCACCATATGATATAAACCGAGAAGATTCAACTAATTCATTGCTTGATAAGGGAACATACCTGATGACAGTATATTGCTGAGCTAAGGAATTAGAAGGTTGAGCTGAATTATTACCAGATAACGACTGAGAAAATGGTACATAAGATGGTTGTACAAGTTGATTAGAAGAAGCAGCAGATGGTGAAGCAACAAGAGGTGAACCAACCAGCGAGTCCCTGAAGAAGTATGTACATAGGTAACAATTGGGGGGGGGGGTATAAAACAAGTATGAGATATAACACAGTGATCAGCAGGTGTATCAACACATCCAAAAGGTAAGAAAAAAGGAGGAGTAGTGTATGTGTTTTTCGGAGCAGAAGACATCATGAACTTTCCATTTTGATCAGCAAAGGGAAACACATTCTCATGAAAGCAAACATGTTTAGAAACATAAATTCGACCATCACTATCTAAGCAATTATAACCATGTTGTTGAGCACAGTAACCAAGGAAAACACACGGAGTTGAACAAAAATTCAACTTATGTTTGTTAAAGGCATGTGTGAAAGGAAAACAAACACATGTGAGAAATGGACAAATGTTAACCATTACCAACTTGAAATGTACTTGTAACTTTGTATGGTACAACTCCTGTAGGTTGGTTATGTGTAAGGTGGTTTGATGCCTTGAAATTAGGATACTAGGGTTAATGGACACGCATATGCTGAGGTTAAGTAAGGGATACAGTTCACTTGAGGAGTGTGACTTTGATCTTTACTAATTGAACGAGCAGCAACGTTGGGAAGAGATGGAAAAATATAATTCGTATATCCACGAGGTAGACCGTAAGGAAGCATAAACAAGTATTCGCCAATAGAGGAAGATGTAGGAAGCAAGAAAACAGGGGCAACATGAGCAGATGGATGCTGAGGAAATAAGGCTGGTGAAAAAACATTTGGGTGATGTCGTTGATGTTGTGATGAGAATGCTGAAGACTCATCTGCAGAGTCACTCCAGCCATTCCATGAATTTTGGCAAACATTTGCAGTCATCTGAACATTCGAATCATTTGAGGAATTGGTGAAAGTTTACATCAAAGCATTTGTAACACATGTTAACAAGATGACCAATCTGGCCACGAAGTTGGCATTGAGGTTTGTTGCCTCCACGTCCCTTTCCTTCAGTTCCTTTCCCTCAATCAAAAACAGGAGCATTCTGGTTTGAAGGAGGATCATACTAGGTCTAGACATTTGGTGACTGAACTTGGTTAACATAAGTGTTGACATTCTACACATAATCTAAGGCTGAGGCTATGTTCGATGCAACATTTTTGGAGGAAAAATCTTCTAAATTGTGAAGTAACACTTGACGGACTAACAATGGATCAAACAGTTGATCACGGTTTTTGGTTTCACCATCCAACAATACAGAACTTACATGTGCTTAGTCATACGAATTGCGACTTGCATGAATGACTAAAACTACATTGTCAAATTGTCCTTTTACTCCATAAAGAATTATAGTAATTTGTTGCATCTCATCTATGGGTTGCCCACAGCTTGCAAGCCTGTCACATGTGGATTGAATATCGGCTAGATAATCTCGAATTGGCTGAGTTATCATCTTTCTAGGCTTCAATATTCCAAACAGACTCATAACACGAGTTGTTGAGTATGATGAAAACATTTGATGAACCTTAGACCAGATAACACTTAGAGTCATACACCATAGAAAGTATATATTGACATGGGGACAGATAGAAACTAATAGCCACGAAGCTAAACCAGTATCACGTTGCTGGTATGTAGCATAGGCATGATTCAACATGTTTTAACCATTTTCAGGATTCAGAATATCACAAGCACCATATAGATGAGACTCTAGAGTAAATCCACGAACAGCAAGAAGTACATGTTGTTTCCAGGACTGAAAGTTGTCATCTCATGTGAGGAAAAAAAGTCTCTTGTTAGAGAATGCTGGAGGAAGAAGATCATCCACTAGCAGAAGTCGAGAGTAGAATCACACTGAATTTGGAGTTTGAATGCAGGAATCGCAACTTGGAATGTGAATCAGTTGTTGAAATCACCATCTTCTTGTAGCTTTGATACTCTATTAGTCTAATGGAACTAGGATTGGATAGAAGAACTTGAATAATTGGATTCATTGAGGAAGAAGGTAAGAAACTTGGGAGAGAAGGTACCAGAATTATATTAAAATACAATTAACAGAAAAACAGAGAATTGAAAGTAGAGTATACTTCTTTACTGATTTGGAGAAGTTAAAGATTACAAGATGAGGTTCACATATTTATAACCTAAGATAAGAGATTAAGAAAGAGATTAAAAAGGATGATCTAGATTACACATGAATACACTAGAAGACTCAAGAAGACACTTGAATGTCACGAACACACATGGAAAGAATTACAACTCTTTGAGTCTTCAATGTGCTTAAGACACTCATCTAATGATCACATACTTTTCATAACCCCTAACATGATCAACCATTTTCTCATCCTTCCTTATGCGTCCGGGTTTTGTAGGAAGTGCTTTAATGGTTGATTCGTTAAGATGGTGATTTCATGTTCGTGAAAATAGGAGCGGAGCTTCCTAGCCGAAATTGTCAACGCATAGAGACACTTCTCAACTTCTATGTAATTCATTTCAGACTTGGTGAGAAACTTGAATACATAGTAGACAAGGACTTAACCCTTTGTTAACTCCTTTACTAGGACTGAGTTGACCGCTACAGGACTGATACTTAAGTTAAGGTAAAGGGAGTCGCCCTATAATGGTCTGGCCAGAGGTGAGAGCGACCTGAGGTGTTGCTTAAGGTCTTGAAACACATTTTCACACTTAGATGTCCACTCGAACTTCTTGTTGGGGCGAAAGACTTGGAAAAAGGATAACGAATTTTCACTTGACTTGGCCAAGAAGCGGTCGAGTGCTGCCAGTCTCTCATTCGAGCACTGCACCTCGCGGTGACATGTCAGACTCTTCATTCCTTCGATTTCTTCCAACTTCTCGAGATTGACCTCAATTCCCCTCTGGATGACCATGTATCCCAAAAATTTCCCTTAGTAAACCCTGAAGAATGCATAGTGTCAACATGGTTGACACTCTTTACTAACTTCACCAGCATGTCATCGACATAAGCATGCATAGTGTCACTGATCATTCCAGTGAACTATTTGTTCACCATCCTCTGGTAGGTAGCGCTAGCATTGATCAACCCGAAAGGCATGACGGTGTAGTGATAAATATAACCATCATCGTAGAATGTGGTATACTGAGCGTCACACTTAGCCATCTGGATCTGGTTATATCCCAAGTATGCATCGACGAAGCTTAATAGCTCATGTCCAGATGTTGCGTCGACTAGCTGGTCGATGCGAGGCAGCGTGTACGAATCCTTGTGACATGCCTTGTTGGGATCCTTGAAGTCGATGCACATTCTCCACTTGCCATTGTTTTTCGTCACCAAGACCGGGTCCGCCACCCATGTCTGAAATCGAATTTCCTTTACGAAGTTTGCCTCGATTAGCTTACCCACCTATTGGCGGATTGCTATTGACTTCCCCTCCCCTACGGCGCGCTTGTTTTGGGCAATCGGTCTGATGCTCAGGTCGATATTAAGCTCATGGGTGATCATCTCTCTGCTTATCCTAGGCATGTCGCTTAACTTCCAGGCGAATAACTCCTTGAATTCCACAAGGAGCATTAAGAGCACATATGCTTCTTCCTTGGGTAGCGCCACTCCTATATGTACTGTATTTTCTAGGCCATCGATCTGGACCTTTATTATCCCCTCGATAGGTTGAGGGTGACCCATTTATTCCCTAGGATCCTCCTCGATCTGGATTGCAAGGGTCTCTTTTCTTTTGAGTATATGTCGGCGCACCGAATGCACGAAACAGATGCGCGCCGCATGCTGATCACCCATTACTCCACCTATGATATAGGAAGTTGGGAACTTTAGCATCTGATGATAGGTGGAGTGCAGCATCCTATGCAAGTTGAGGGTGCAGCGCCCCATAATTGCGTTGCATAAAGCTGGAGCATCCACCACGATGAATGTGACATCGATCATCAGCGCCTTCCATGCTTCACCAATCAACACCGGTTGGGTGATGACCCCTACTATTAGGTTATATGTATGATTACATATACGATTGTGGGCAAATGTAACAATATAAGGATGTTTTCGTCAATTCCTAACCTTGGCCAGACTCAACCTATGGTCTATACTCTCTATGCCTCTCAACCTATTCAAACCCAAGTATTTCATCCTCAAACCTATTCTGTATCTTATGCTTCTCTAGTGACTCCCCATCCCTCTGCTCACATGTTTGGTTCTTCTGTCCCTCCTGTTTACCAACTGCTCCTTACCTGTATTCTTAGTCCTTTCTTTCTATGTTTGGATCTTCATATAGTCTATCTATAGCCAGCTCTATCCATGGAAATGGTCATGCCATTGACAGTCAATTTGTAATCAGCAATCCTCAAGTTCATAATGCTTGAGTGGCTCCAGTTGTGCAGCAGGACTCAAGTTGGTTCCCTAATTTCAGTGCAACAAACCACTTAACAAATGCCTCTCCATCTTACTTAAATGCATATGTTCCATACAATGGTCAAGGTAAGGTCACAGTAGGTAATGGTTCTACTATTAACATTTATACTACTGGATCTGCTGGTATTCCTGCTGATAATTCATATGCACCTACTATTGGTTCTCATAAATTGTTCATTCATAATATGTTGTACACTCCTTCTGTAACCAAAATTCTGTTGTCTGTATCTCAGCTCGCCAGGGATAACTAGGTCTACTTCGAGTTCCAATGCCTCCCATTGTTTGATCAGAGACTCACAATCGTACAATGTTCTGCTTTCTAGTTCTTAAAGTTGTGGTCTATATTAGCTTGATTTGTCAAAAGTAAATCGTTGCTAATTTGTCAATTTGTCAATTCTAGTACACCTATTAGTAGTAGTCTTAATACTACTTTTGTTACTAAAAATCTGGTGATGTTATTTGTAAGAAGTATGATGATGTTTTTAGTTCTTCAACTGTTGAATCAGTCAATAAACAGAATATCACTTTTGCTTCTTGTCAATTTTTGAGATTTCATAATCATCCTGTTTCTCACTCATCTATACAATGTGCAACATGTGCGGGGTTGGTAAGAGCAAGAAGCAGCCTTTCCATTCATCATCCACAGTTTATACTCACCCTTTGGAGCTTGTGCATGTGGATCTTTGGGGACCAGCAACTTGTACTTCAAATGGAAATCGATACTACTTGAGTATTGTAGATGCCTTTAACCGATACGATTTACTTATTAACCAAGAAAAGTGACAATGCTCAATATTTTGTAGAATTTTGCAGAATGGTTGAAAAACAGATTGGACACTCCATAAAAGCGGTGCAATCTAATGGTGGAGGAGAGTTCCACTTCTTGTCAACATATCTTCCTCAACTTGGTATATCTCATTGAATCACATGTCCCTACTCATCTTAGCAGAATGCGATTGTAGAGCGAAAGCATCGACATATTGTCGAATTAGGCCTGACTCTGCTAGCCCAAACATGCAGTTTGGGTTGGTGACATTGTAGATAGGAAATCAATATCTACACATTACCTGCTCTTAAATGGCAATCCAATGATATGGAGTTCAAAGAAGCAATCCGTTGTGGCAAGATCAAGTGTAGAGGCTGAATTTCGAGCAATTGTCAATGTTGTTTGTGAAATCATCTGGGTGAAGTCTCTTATCATAGAAATGGGACTTCAATTGTCTTTGTGCTATTTCTAGTACAGAAAACCCTATTCAGCATTCTAAAATGAATCATGTTGAAATTGATTTATTTTTTGTGAGAGAGAAGGTGAACTATGGACATGTTTTGGTTAATTTTGTTCCATGTAGTGAGCAAGTTGCTGATATACTCTCTAAGCCATTAACTGAAAAACTATTTGTTCCATGCATGAAGAAGCTAGGAGTTTATTTAGTTCATGAGCTGGAAAAGGATAGTCCTAAATCTATGCATGACCATCATGATTCTGAAGAGTAATTTTGAGTTCTATCTTATCTATTTCATAAGTTGAATTAGCTGAACATTCATTATGCACCTATGAGATCAATTGTTGATCAGTATGTTCATCACAATTCATTCTGATCAACCTGATACATCTGTACAATCTTTGTCATATTTTAGTCTATTGAATAAGCATGATTTAGTTTCTTGTTTGCACATTATTTTTCCTGTCATCTAGGTCAGTTTTGTCACACATATCATAATGTTAAGGCTAATTTTGAAATCATATTTGCTTCTCTGAAGGATTCGTTCTATGTGTTTCACTTCTACTGTATATGTGGGTCAGTTACTAGATGTCTACAATATATAAAAGTTGTGTATGCTGTGAACTCTCTGCTGTGATAGAAGTTCTGAAAAAAATAATATATACAAAAACGCAAAGTTTGATCATGGATGAATTCATTGGCATAAAACATGGCTTGATTCAAAAAACAGAGGTAATTTCAAAGAAAACGTCAAAGCTACTTTGGAATGTCTCTTGAGGAAGAAAAGGAAAGGGCAAAAACCCTTCAGTCATTGTTGGTAAGATAAGGGCACAACCCCTTCTGTCAATAAAAAACGAAAAAAGGAAGAAAATATGAAGAAAGTTGAGTTGTCATATCAGAGGTTAGTGACAGTAGTTGAACTCTGTATATGTGTTTACTCTAGTTAGAAGACCCATTGTCTAGTTGTTGTGTTATTACAGATGTGTGCACCTTTAATAGGAGTAATATATGTGCTAAAAAAAACTAACTTTATGTTACATATGTGTTGACATTGATCTATATGTATATGATCCATATTGTGTTAGACTTGAGTAGTGAATAATGTGCATAGCCAGTATAATAAATGTGTCGAGTTTATGTACTTATATGAAGGGTGGTTAGATGAGTTGTGTATGTTCATCAGTCATAGAAATGGTCTCTAGCAGTTGACGGTGTTCTCTTCAACTCAGCAAGCATGAAGCTCAAGAAGTCAAACTATTTCAAAACTCACGAAAAAGAAACCTTAAAAGTCTGCAAGAAGAAGCTGGATATCTTTATTGGGGAATATTAGGTTATATGTATGATTACATATAACATTGAGGACGAATGTAAAAAAAATAAGGAGGACTAGTTTGTAAAATCATGTTTCTGTTGTCCTATAAATAGAGTAGAATGTAACGAACTTAACAACTTTGATAATGAAGAACTGATCGTTTCCTTTTTGTGCAAGTAAGTCTTCTCCTCCATTTTCTATTTTTTTTAGATTCCTAACACCTACCGTGTACGTATCATTCGATCCAAACCCCATTAACTTGAGGTTTACTTTCTTTATATCTTTCCTCGACTTTCCCATTTTCTTCAACGCCTCTAGAAAGAGTACGTCCATCGAGCTTTTCGAGTCTATCAACACTCGTAATTACCAATGCATCCTCGTGTGAGCACGTGACGTGCTCCATGTAAGTTTCTAACAATGAGATGACAACCTCCCTTTCCTCTCTGGGACGCTTTCCTGCCTTAGTCGTTCCTGAGAGTTGGGCAGCATATACTTCACGAGCGGCACCCGTTTCTCCTTCATCAGCGAAGCTACCGTTGATGACATTCAGAGTCCCTTTTGTTCCTTTCGAAGATTCACTTCCTCTTCTAGGCGACACTCTCATTTCCCTGCGGGGACTCCGTCTCCTTTCCCGGCGTTCCACGAAGCTCTTGAGGTGACCTTGCTGGATCAACCTTTCTATATCTTTCTTTAGAATAAAGAAGTCATCCATGTTGTGGCCTTTACATCGGTGGTAGCGGCAGTATTGGCTTGGTTCGTTCCCCATTGGCGCGTGGCAGTTATCGATCATTGCCTTGATCAAAATCTATTATACCTGCATTGTTCAGATTTGTCGATTTCTACCCCTGGAGCTTCTCTTGGATTCTGACTTTCAGGTAATTTAGTGCATCTTTTTTATCTCCCCTATCTAGTCGGCAAAACCACAAAATTGCAGAGGTTAATAGGGCAGAATTAATTTGGTTTGGTAAAGTTAACTATTTCGGTATAAGGGTGATATCAATTTGGTTAATAGATGAAGGGAACTTGCCTGTTCGTTAGGGATTATGGTTTAGATTAATTTGATTTAGTCCAAATAATTAGGACATTTACAAACCAAGTCCACATGTTTATGACATTTGCAAACCAATCCTTGGCTACACCTATATATAGATCACTCCCCTCATGCAATCTTCAAGTTTAGTGAATGCAAAGATAATATTCTTTTTAGTCATTGCACTAAGCTCCTCATTCTCTCTCAACACTCTCTAGAATGCTAAAATGGTATCAGAGCTATTCTATCCTAGGGATTTCTTCCACTTTTATTTATGTTTTGGACATCAAATGAGAGTATTCCGCATGAAGCCATCTCTAATGCACATTTTCAGGCACGTTCTGTGGACATCCAGTGCAATCAACGTGGTAAGACAATGATTCTCCAGTGCTCGTACTGTTCTCAGGCATCCCGAAGCTGAAACGAACGTCCAATGCACGACCAGTGCAATCGCCATGCCAAGCCAGTGCCTCTTTAGTGCATGCATCTAATCATTGCTTCGAATGTGTTGATGCTGATCTTCATTATACCGATTTTGATATGTTCATGTTGGTTGGATCTGTTATTCTTTTGATTGCTGCTCTATTTGAAGATCTTAATACTCCATGCATTGTTTTGATACTGATCATCCTTCTCTTTCGATCATGAATCTGTTGTTGAATCTGATCTGCTACTGTTGAGTTGCTTGATTCACATTATCCATTGTTGCGTAATTGTCATTGAGTTGCCGAGCTATTTTGCCAACTCCTCTTGCATATCAAATTTGTACAATTGTCATGGAGCTTCAGAATTAGCTTCTCCAAGCTTTGATCAATCAATCACAGTATGATCAGACATGTGATCTACTAATTCAGCCATAGATGCTCGAAGCAATCTCTTTGTCATCACCTGTTGTAAATGTTCTAGTTTCATCTCTGTTCATGTTAGCTCTGTTTGTTGATGGTGCTCTGATTACTATTTGTGTTGTTGTGAGAGAAAATACTACTACTACATTGATTCATCCACGATGTTGTTGTTATTATGATAATGGTGATAACTAAGTTTCTGTGCTGATTTTTTTTTATTGTTGACTGTTGATTGATATGCCAAACTGAAAAACAAAATCGTTTAGCTGATGTTGAGCTAATAGTTGAGATGGCATGTTGAGCTGGTAATTGCTCATATTGTTTGTTGATATTGCTGAGTTTATTCATACCTGTTCTGAAGTGCTGATTTGTTATGTGCTGAAATGTTAATTTTCTATTGTGATGTTTATGATTACATTGATTTTGCATAAGCAAGTTGTTGCGTGATAGCTACGCATTCTGGATGCTAGTAACTTCACTGATAATATTTTTACCTGTTTTGGGATGACCACGATGGAATGACCGAGATGGCATGACTGTTTTACTTTACTTCTATACTCCATTTACATCCAGTATGATGAGCTTAAGTCAAGTTCAAAGTGTCTTCATCAACAATGGAAGGTCTGTGCGTTCACTTGATTTTGGATTTGGTATCGGGCAGACATGTGTTTGTGATGATCCGAGAATGGGAAGGCCCGTGCTCATATATTCAGGTGGTTTAGACTGCATTATGTTGGGACGTGAGGGGCTACGAGACATGAGGCTTGAGATCTCGAGAAGAGAGATCAATAGAGTCTCAAACTTGCGTAGTTTTGAAACCAATTACAACGCAACTCCATCATTGCTAATGAGCAGACCTCTGCCCACTGATTTTGGAGCAGATCTATGTTCCTTGGTATCTGGCAGACCTGTGCTCGTGCAACAAATCCATCACAAAAAGCATATGAATGGCAGCAAGATCATGTTATCTCTACCGAATGGCAGCAGAATGTTATATGTTGATGTACTTCATTTCATTTTCTATTTTAATGGTTTAGGGTCTTGATTAACATTAGGAGGTGGATATACTAAGGGGAATGTTAGGGATTATGGTTTAGTCCAAATGTTTCGGACATTTACAAACCAAGTACACATGTTTCAGACATTTGCAAACCAATCCTTAGCTACACCTATATATAGATCACCACTTCTCATGTAATGTTCAAGTTTATTGAATGCAAATATGAAATTCTCTTTAGTCATTGCACTACGCTTCTCATTCTCCCTACACTCTCTCTAGAATGATAACATTGTTCGCATGAAATGTATAATTCTCTGTTTATTCATGTTTTTATAATATATTCTATTTATTTTATATTTAAAATAAAGTTGTTTTTATATATTTGCATAAAAGTTTTAATGGAGTATATTTATTTTTATTTTAATAATAAATAAAAATAAATCTTATTTTAAGTATGTTTTTGAAGCACTTAATAATTTATTCATAAAAACAAATTATTTGTTTGCCATGTCATTATTGCATATGTCATGTCATAAACCGTTAATCTTGTTTAACAGAGCTAATCTAAAAAAAAGTGAAAAATATTACTTCTTAAAATAAGGTCTACTTTGTTACAATTTCTATCAAACATATTATATCTTTTTCATACTTTTCCCAAAAAGTAAATCAAAGTCATTTAATGACCAAAGAGAAGATAAGTAGCTCGGGAGAACGCGATAAGTCCTTAACAGACATCTATCGCGACCGCATGTACACGCACCCGACCAAAAGGAGGAATCAACAGTAAGAGATTTGGACAAAGCATAAATCGAGGAGTCCCTAAAAATAAGAATCTCAGTCGTGAAATGATGACAAACAACCCCCATTATATAAAAGGACCCAAACTACAAAATATTGAAACACTAAGTACTCTATCACTCTCAATTCTAGGGATTCAAGATAAAAAACAGTTTGTAAGAGTTTTCAGGATGTAGCCTGGAATGAGACATACCCTCAGCTCTCGCCTGAAAGTATTATAATGTAATATGTCATGTGTTAATGACAATAATTCTTTTTACAATCAGTGGGTGCGGATGAATTATGGCAGTGTGGTTGGGTGTTCTGGGTATTCGATAGACTTAGAGTCAGACTTTGACCCTTAAGGAGTGGATCAAAGAACGAAGGACAGTAGGGGGAGTCACGTGCAGATCATGAGCAGAGCGACAAAGTCTATGTATGTGGACTTGTTCGCATATTTGGAAAGTCTGATGCAAAGCAACTTTTGAGGAGAAGAGACCGGACCCAATTGAGACGGTTCTTGCCATCAAGGGAGCAAACTCGGAGTTGTGAAGGATCGAGCCTCAATGCAGAACTGGGACCAGGGAGAGCCAACCAGAAAGATGAACTAAACTGGGAGCAGGAGCAATCTGAATCAATTACGACGCGTCATGGTGCAACCAAATGAAACATGGAGGCATTGGCGTAGTGGCAAGGGACGAGAATGGTGAGCTAGTGGAAGGGCTGAACCGAAGGGCTTGGAGTGATAAAGTGGAAATTTTAGAGGCTCAAACAGTATTCGGAGACATAAGGTGACAGTTGATATAGGTTGGCAGAATATCGAGGTAGAAACGAATTCCTTGAGGGTCGTAAACGAAATCAAGGGAAGACGAGCTACTGGGGAGTGAACATCACTTGCGAGAACATCAAGTTCATGGCGGAACAAATTCCAGATGTCAGTTGCAAGGCAATCCCGCGTTCAGCTAATGAGAGCGCAAATTGAATAGTTAGGTAAGTCAGATTGTGTGTGCGTTTAGATAATTAAGTCCTTGTACCCCCACCCCAACTTAGTAGTTTATTGTTTGTTGACTGTAACAATGACCCTCCGTGGTCGCTTTAATTGTCGTTTTTCTTTTTGAATAAGAAGTATTAAGTATTGAAGTTGTTGACAAAAACAAAATAAATTAAAAACGTCTAAACAAACTCAAGGGCCCACCCAACAGAGCATCAATAAAACGGGTTCTCTATTGGCCCCTAGTTGTATACTATTTGAAAAACAATATATTTATAATTTAAATAATAAAATAAGACACTAAAATCCTGTTCAAAGTTTTCGAAAAAAATAAAAATTACTAACCTTGTTAATATATAACAACTCTTCTCTTTAAAGTTTAGCAATTCTAGTCAAACCATCATATCTTATCTTTAGTTTCTTCGCATGGTCAGTCTAAAAGTAAAGACGATAGTGTTTACGACAATTACCTAATCTAAGTTTTTATACCTTTTTTTACGTATATAATTAGATTACAACTTTAGTATCGAGTGTGTCTACTCTTCAATTTGTGAATACATATGTATATATTCAAAAGTAATGGGAGGGCAACAACGTTAGGACATAATTCATTTCTATTCAGTCTACAAAAGAGTATCAAAAACAAAGTAGATAAATATTTAAATTATGACTCAAACCCCACAAACGACATTGAGTTTCAATCCAAATATATCAATTATAATCGGAGCTGGTAACACTTATAAAATTTCTAATAAGTTTTATATTAAGTTTAATTTAATTAAAAATATATTTATTTTACTTTTTTAATCAATGATTCAAATTATAAATAGGGCCCATGTGAGCAGCCTTGTAAAGTCGCTCCTTAGGTAGCCTTATATAAGTGCTCTATCAGGAAACCACACACACACTTATGTATATTTAGATTTTGGGTTAATAGTTCGAATACTAATAATGTTTGATCTATGTGATTGAATAGTACCTTAATTGTTTTTATTTTGATATCATATGGTATCTTATGATTGAGATTTTATTCTTTAGTATCTCTATTAGTCTTCTGTTCTATTTTTTTGTTAAATGACCACGTGATTTGCACATGTTGTACCAAATTAATACCACCTAAGTTCTATGTTATTGTCATGTAGGTATATAACCTAATATTTAATTTAACTCTAATAAAAATATATCAATTTAAAAAAAAACTAAAAAAATTTAAAATTAGGAAATAATTTATGAAAATGAAAAAATAATTTAGAATTCATGATTATCTAAATTAAAAATTAATAAAAAATGTAAAAATATATAAAACATGGAATACTTAAAAAAAAAAATCATAACATTAAAATGTAAATCATAAAATATAAACTTATCATTTATAAAACAAAATGAAAAAAATAGGTAAGGCCCCTTACGTCATAGTTAGTTTTTTTTTTTTTTTGTTCATCGGCGTTTTATTTAAGAATACATTTATAAATAATAGGTTTTATATTTTGAATTTATGAATTTAAATTTAATTTTATGAATTTTAAGATTAATAAAAAATTATTAATTTTCGCAAATTTTTTTTGAACTCAACGTATTTTAAATGGTTCAATATGTTGGTAATTGGTACCTTCATTAATTCTTCATCCTAAATTTTGTTAAATGTTTTTCAAATTTTAACTGAATATTTTTTCTATCGCGAGTGAATCGTAAAATCTTAAATTAATGTTATAATTGAAGACCGATTTGATCAAGACTTGATTAAGACTCAACAGGGCACCTCGAATTGGGGTTTAATTTTTGTTCCAATCGATTGAGTTTGAATTAAACTCTAGTAATGTGTCACCTGGTTTGGGTCCCCAACCTTGGGTGACCTCGTCTATGTGGTGATCCAGATTAGGGGACACACAATTAGTGCTCGGTTGGACCCCTATCTATTAAGGTGCCAATCGAGACTCAATTGGGGGTTCCCTAGTTTGCGTCCCCAAGTTAATGTCGCACAAGGGTATGAACCAGCTCTAAATGAGGACATAATCAGTGGAACCTGATTGAGTCTCAATTGAAGCCTAAATCGACTTGAGTTGAACCGAACGACTGAAACTCAAATCAAGGGTCTCCTGGCTCGACGTACCCAACTTGATCAAGTCGTTATCCTTTAGCAACCTCATTTGGTTGGAGACCCAGTTATGGTCGCCATCCTTGGACGTTATAGTATAAATAGAGATCAGACAAGAGGAGGACCTCAATTGGAGATCAATTAAAGCATCAATGGATTGATATTCAGTTCAGATCCCTAATCCATTGGAGTTCACTTCAGTCTTAATCAAATAAAGCTTCAATTGAGCCCAATCTTGGGGTCCTTTGTCATGAGACTAGCTCATCACTCTTGTACGAGTTGGTTAACATGAGAGCCGACACTTGTCATTCTTAGTTCTTTTATGATCAAATTAGTCGCTTTACTTTAATAAATAAAACGCCGTGACTTGTGGTCACACATGTTCGTACATCAAATCATTTGCTACTAAACATACAAAGGGTAGTGGTGGTCTTTCCACCCAATCGGTTAGACTCACTCCCAATCTCGCTTGCTTTGCTATCTAATTCGCACATTCATTGCTCGTTCTTGGAATAGCTTGCCATTGCACTCGCTGGACTTCGGTTGCTAGTGCTCGTATATTCGGTATTAATGTTGCTAATCTCCAATGCTTCGGGCCCACCATGAGTTGTTGGTTCACAGTTTGTGAGCCCGTCTCGATGGTAATGCTTTTCCATCCCGCTTCAATTTCTAGTCGGACTACTTCGTGTACCGTCAAGGCTTCCATCGTTTCAATATCGTCGCTCCTTTGCCTTCGGTTCATTCCGCCCATGACCTTCCCATTCTTGTCTAGTGCTACCACCCCTATATCGGCCCTTTGAGTTTCCTTGCACCATGAGGCATCACAATTCATCTTTATTGTGTCACCCGTCAGGGGTTGCCATTCTCGATTCGGTTCTTCCTCATGCGGTATTGTTGCTTGGGCCGATCGATTTATACCTTGTTGTTCCTCGTATGCCTACTTGGTTTCTATTATAACGCTCCTTGGGTTTGGTTGTGTCGCTTCAAACGCCGCCTTGTATCTTGCTTTCCAAATATGCCAACATGTGACAAGTGTTCGAGTCCACCTCTTGTTGCTCGCAATGCTCCCCCCCGCTTGTTTTCGCTCGTCGCCCTGTAAGCCATTCCTCCATTTCAAGATCATTCAGCCGATCAACTCTCCGCCCGCATGTTTCAGCCCACACCTTCTCCATCCATCCACATTCTAAAATCATATGTTCCTGTGTTTCGAATTTTCCGCAAATTGGGCAATTCGGTGACACATTCATCCCTCTAGGTGCGATGTTTGATTTAATGGCTATGGCATTCGTTGCGAGCCTCCAAATGAAGTGCTTTACCTTAGGGTTACCTTTGTTTCCAAATGGCCTTCCATAGGGTATCATTTTGGTTCGGTCTAGGGTGTGGTTCGGTTTTCTCCCACTTCTATGACATACTCGTTCACTCTTTTGCTCTCCTTTGTATGTATCCATGGGTCCCTAAACACTCATATGTCCTCTCCCGTGCGAATCAACCACATCCCTTCTCTCTTTATGACTTCTCGGCTATGTAGTATGCTATTCCACCCCCATGAGGCTCGTCCTCCCATTTTTGCCTCTAGTAGTGAACACTGTGGGAAGTATAGTCCTTTTAGTACTTGCACGCATAGAGTGTCGGGTTCAAATATGATTCAGCTTGCCATCTTCGTTAGGAGGTACGTATTGAAACTTTGGAGTTCCCTAAAGCCAAGCGCCCCCGCCTGTTTCGCTTTTGTTAGGACCTCCCATCTTCTCCAATGCATTCGCTTTCCTTCCGTTGTTTGCCCCCACCAAAAGTCCACAATGAGAGTATCTATCTCCGAGCACCATATTTTTGGAAGGCGAAATACACTCATAACATATGTGGGTATCGCTGTAATGATCGCCTTGATGAGCACTTCCTTCCCGGCTTGGTTGAGTGTTTTCAGCCTCCACCCTCCCAATTTTTCCTTGATTTTTGTCTTCAAAGATCCTAAGGCCTCCTTCATTGATCGTCCCCATATAGATGGTAATCCAAGGTATTTCCCCGGATCACCCGTTCTTTTAATATGAAGAGCATCCTCCACTGCTCTCTTGGCACTAGTTTCGGCCCCCTTGTTGAAAAATAGCGTCGATTTGTCTCTATTGATCCTTTGTCCCGATACCTTGCAGTACTCATCTAGTATACTCCATAGGCCTTTTGCGTTCTCGTATGAAGAACAGAGAGTCATATGCAAAGAACAAATGGTGTAGCTCCGGGCATTGTCGCCTTAGTGTGATCCCCTGGATAGTTCCTTCCCTGGCTGCCCCGTCCATTCTTCTTGATAGTACATCCACAAGTAGTATGAATAGGTAAGGTAAGAGTGGGTCGCCTTGTGTAATGCCCCGTGTTGGTACTATGAAGCTTGTTCTTTCCCCATTCACCACACTTGATATGTTGTTGTCGCTATGAACTCCCTTATCCACCCCAACCATTTCTCATTAAAGTCCCACTTCCGTAGTGTGGTGAGTAGGAACTCCCATTCCACCCTATCATACGCTTTCTGAATATCAATCTTCAAATCGCATTCCACTTTGTTTTCGGTCCTATTCATGTTCAACTGGTGGAAAACCTCATGTGCCACCATGATGTTATCCTAGATGTGTTGACCTGATACAAATGCACTCTGGAAAGGGGTGATAAGTTCTCACAGATAACATTTCAATCGGTTCACCAACACTTTAAATATAATCTTATACAAAAAGTTACAACAACTGATTGGTCTAAACTCAGCGGGATCGGTACTTTAGGAATCAAAACTATATCCGTATTATTTAGGGGGTTTAGGAGAATACCTGTTCGGAAGAAAGCCTTGAACCCGGTGATGACGTGTGCTCCCACAATGTTCCAGCTCCTTTGATTAAACAGACCCGGAAAACTATCTGGACCCGGTGCTCGTGACCCGCCTAACTGGAATGTGGCAGACATGATCTCGGCATCCGTCACCTCCCTTGTCAAGTTTACATTCATCTCGGATGTTATTTGGGTCGGTATATATCGCAAGAACTCATCCCCCGGTTCTGTTTGCTCCGTCGTGAACATATCCCCAAAGTATCGATGTATTTCATCCGCTATCCTTCCTTCCTATTCTATCCTCTCCCCATTTGCACCCCTTAGCCTACATATTTGGTGGCGTCTCCGTCTTGCTATCGCGGTATGGTGGAAGAACGTGGTGTTCCGATCACCATCCCTATGTCATTTAATCCTCGATCTTTGCCTCCAATATTTTTACTCCCTTGTCCAGAATTTTTGGAGTTCCCCTTTCAAGCGTTTCTCTTCTTGGATCGCAGCCTCGCTCATCCCCCCTTGCATATTTCTTCTCATTGCCACATTTGTTTTAGCGATTTCTTTCATATTGTGGTTGGAACTTGCTTTACTCCATGCTGAGAGTTTCACTCGACACTTGTGTAACTTCTTGCACACCCCTTGTATTGCACTTCCCCTAATCAGTCTCTCCCATGCACCTTTGATTACCTCTTAACATTCCGGTTTCGCAAGCCACATCGCCTCAAATTTGAATCTTCTACTAGCCCTTTTCCTTGGTTGTTTGAGTTGGACCACCAATGGTGTATTGTCTGGCCCTATTGCTAACTGATTAAGAAATCTCCCCCTTTCGAACCGTGTTGCCCAAACCGTGTTAATCAACACACGGTCGAGGCGCTCACTTATTCTTTCCGTACCACTACGGTTACTGCACCATGTGAACAGATGACCCTTTGCTCCCAAGTCCTCCATTCTGAGATCCTCAATGACACACTTGAATTCATCCATTTGTATTTGGGACTTTATCCTTCCACCTTGTTTTTCATGTGGGTGGCATATTGTATTGAAATCCCCAAGTATCATCCATGCTCCTCTTCGGTCCCTCCCTATTGTTCTTAGGAGGTTCCAAAGTTGTGTTCGTTCTCGGGCCTCCGTACTCGTATAAACCCATGCTATATAGGTTGTTTTAACATTATGATCCATATACATCTCACAATCTATGTAGTTCAGATAGGAATGTCTAACCGTAATTCTAGTATCCAACTTCCACCACAATGCTAACCCTTCGTCCGAACCATTGGGATTAACATAGTGCGTGTTATATATTCTCATCCGAGTTTGTATTTTCTCGCAGTAGTTATGCTCATTCTTTGTTTCCATTAAGAACATAATACTTGGGCGATACCTTTTGTTGAGGTCTTGTAGATGTTGAATTGTCAAGGCGGACCCCAATCCCTGACAATTCCATGAGATCACACTCATTGGGCACCCGTGGCTGTTTTGGGACAGCCACCAGAACCCTGTGCTTGTGCATCACCTTCTTCTTGACTCTCTGTTCCATTTGACTTCCTTACCAGCTTCTTCTTCCGGTTAGGGTTTGCCAAGTTTGGTCGACGCCTGGGGTCATGCGGACCCTTGGCTCATTCTTGATTGTGACCAAATCTGGACCCCTTTGCCTCTTCCCTACGGATTGATCCTCCATGTCCTCCCCGGACCGCTTGAGCATCATCTTGTCAAGATAAGGGCTTAGAATAGATGTGGTGGTGTGTGCCATTATGCTCGGTGAGGTGGGGGTGTCAGGTGGGTTCTCAACAATGTAGTTTTGGATCGGTATAGTGAGCTCGGTTGGGTATGGTTGGGTAAGGTTGTCGGGTAGCAATGTGATCAAGGGATGGGTTATGTAGGTGGTGTGTATGGGTATATTCGGTACAGACTCTTTGGACTGGTGGTGGGCATGGTTGGTATTCATCTTAGGTATATTAGGTTTTGGGGTTAGGGTTTGGATTTAGATGTTTGAGGGGGGGTCGGCCAGTTGGTTAATGTCGGTTCGCTTGGTACGGTGCTCTCGGCTTGGGATGGCTTGGGTTTGAGTTGGTAGGGGTTTGTATGGATGGTGATGGCTTTGGAGTTTGGGGGTTCATCTATAGTCATCTCCTCCGTCAAATAGTCAGGTCGATCCCCTTCCATGTTCGTGTGCTCGGTCTCCATTGGGTCCGAACCCTTTGTGGTTCCGGACCGTACCCCATTGTTGTTAGTATATATGTATAATTGCATATGAATGTTTAGGGATTACTCTGTAATATTCTAGAATTAGTAAGTGAGGACTAGATTGTAATATCTCAAGGCTTAAACCTTATATATAGCCGTAGGTTGTAACACATGAAACTTATACTTGGATGAATTGAATTAGTGCCGTCAGCTGCAAGTAAGCCTTGTTCTTCTTATTTCTTTGATTTTTCTGTTTATGTTTAAGTTCCTAACATGGTATTAGAGCAAGAACGATTCTGCTTAAGTTGGTTCAAATGCAATTACGGTGTCTGCTGATCGATTGAAGTGATCAATCTCTTCGACACCATGGAAGAAATTTCTGCTGCATTCTTCAACAAGAAAGCCTCACAGTTGATTGGTGAGGAGAATTTCCAATCATGGCGACAACAAGTGCTGCTATCTGTAAGAGGATACAATCTGGAAAGTCATCTCTACGGCAATGTCACAATTCCAGCTCGAATTCCTGGACCAGATGGAGAGGATGAACCGAATCCAGAATACCAGAAGTATGTTCAAAAGGATAGTTCACTAGCTTCCTGGTTGCTCGCTTCAGTGTCGTCGCAAGTCAGTAGAGGTCTCATAGGATGCATGACCGTTGCATCAATATAGCAAAAGCTTCACAGAGATTTTTCTGCATCATCAACAACAAAGATCATGCATTTGTATGATCGACTGAAGGTTCGTAAACTACCTCATCAATCAATGTGTGATTACTTGACAACAATTCAAACTGCCTGTGATAGCTTAGCCTCTTGTGGTCATCCAATTGAGGAAATGCAACAAATATCAATCATTCTTAATGGCGTCAAAGGACAGTATGACAGTATAGTTTCGGTTAGTCATGCAAGTTGTAATCCTTATGCTATTGCCTCGGTGAGTTCTGTCCTGTTAGATGCGGAATCTAGGCATAGTGATTTGTTGTTTGATTCTGATCTGTCTGCTCATATGGCTATAAATCGTGGTTCTGGTGGAAAGAAGGATGAGATGGAGTCAGCTATGTCTAAGACTAATCAGTCTATGACTATTAATCGAGGCGGATCATCTGATGGAATTTACCAATACCTGTTAGTGAAGGTCTGAATCAATCCTATGTTAATTCCACTACTGTTCAACATCAACACTCTCCCCAATATGGTCGTGGTAGAGGTCGTGGCAGAGTTTATGGAAACAACAAACCACAATACCAACTGTGTGGTAAGTTTGGTCATTTGGTTCACAGGCGACTTATGAAAGTGTTAATCTGTTTTCTGCTCTATGGGAAGATGCCTCAGCAAGATCTAATCTACCACACCAATCATGACTGGTAATAATGAAGATTCTCATAATAAAACATCTCTTTCTTGTTTTTTCAAATCCTCTTCGCAGTCAGTCTGAAGATGTACCAGGTAGTATACATATTGCTCCACCTGATGCTATTGATGATGTGAGTTTTTGTGTTTTGTTTCTAAGCTGAATTCTAAAGACTCATCATTAACTTGGCACATGAGACTTGGCTATCCGTCTAATAAGATTCTTCAAAAAGTTTTGCGAATTCATAATCTTCCAACACCTCATAACACCGACCAGTGTATACCTTGTGCAGTTGGCAAAAGCAAAATAACAGCTGTATCATTCTTATCCTACTGTCTATTCTCATCCCATTGAATTAGTTCAAATTGGTGTGTGGGGTCCTGCTGTCTATTCTTCTAATGGTCAGCATTATTATCTTAGTATCGTAGATGCATATAGTAGGTACACTTGGATATATTTTATGCAGAAAAAAACTGATGTAGCTCGGTTATTTGTTGAGTTTCACAGGTTAGCTGAGAAACAACTGGGATATAAGCTTAAGGCAGTCCAGTCTGATGGGGGAGGTGCGTTTCAGGTTTTATCCACGTATCTACCTCAGTTTGGTATAAATCATCGTGTTACTTGTCCTTACTCTTCTGAACATAATGGCATAGTTGAGAGGAAGCATAAACATATTGTTGAGTTAGGATTAACTCTTCTAGCTCAAGCCTCGGTACCATTACATTACTGGTCTGATGCCTTTTTTACTTCAGTGTTTTTGATCAACAGGTTACCTTCATTTGCTTTGTCCAAGGTTTCTCCACATGAAAAACTCTTTGGATTGTCACCTAACTGTTCATTTCTTCGTGTTTTGGATGCTTGTACTTTCCTCATCTGCGTCCTTTTCATAAACACAAATTGTCTTTCAGATTTGAGCCATATGTTTTTCTAGGCTATTGCTCCAAATATCATGGATATAAATGTCTTGCAGCATCAGGGCGTGTGTACACTACGAGGAATGTGCTTTTTCATGAATCCACATTTCCCTTTTCTGATTCTAAAGGTAAGTTCTTTGCTTCTTCCTCTACTACTCAGAATTATACTCCCATGCCAGTTTTCTTGCCTTGTGACTCTCAGTTTATAGCTTCTTTTGATTCTGATAATGAGCTACTTCCTCCTTCTGATCCTGTTTTTATGTCTTATCTTCCATCTCCTTCTTTGGGTAATGATTCTGCCCCTCCATTATATTTTTATTCTCCTATCAATATGTCTTTTTCTTTAGTTACTTCTACTATATTACCTAATAATACTGCTATTCCAGATACTAGGTTGATTTCTAATCCTATTACTTCTATTACTAATCTTGTTACTTCTGTGTATCCAACTTCTATTTTAGAATCATCTTTGCTCAGGTGATTCCTTCACCTATATCTTACAGATTACAAGGATCAATGTTAGTTCCTGAAGCAACTACTATTGTTGATTCTCGTAATAATGAAGCTTCAGTTAATAGACATTCTATGCAAACAAGATCTAAAACCAGATCTCTTCAGGCTCTTCTGACTACTAATGACAATTTTGCAGATCTCAGTGATTCTGAACCGAAATCGATTCATCAGGCTTTACTCAATCCACATTGGAAAAATGTTGTAAATGAAGAACTATCCGCTCTTTATTCTAACAATACCTGGACTGTTGTTCCTCTTCCTTCTGGCAGGATTCCTATAGGTTGCAAGTGGATTTTTAAAATAAAAAAGAATGCTGATGGGTCTGTTGCGAGATATAAAGCCAGACTGGTTGCTAAAGGATTCTCTTAGAAAGAAGGTTTTGATTTCCAAGATACCTTTAGTCAGTTATGAAGTTAGCCACAGTTAGAATTGTATTGTCTCTTGCATTATCTCATAAATGGAGTCTTAAGCAAATAGATATTAATAATGCTTTCTTACATGGGGATTTGATAGAAGATGTATATATGATTGAACTTCCAGCATTTGAGCAAATGTCTTATTCTAAAACTGATTCTCATTTGTTTGCAAACTGAAAAAGGCGTTGTATGGCCTTAAACAAGCACCTCGTGCCTGGTTTGAAAAATTAAAGGCTTTACTTATTCATAAACGTCAGTTCTGTGCATCTATTGCAGATATTTATTTGTTTATCAAACAGGACAAACAGTTTTCTGTGTTTCTATTGGTTTATGTTGATGATATTGTTGTTACAGGAAATTCTTCTTTTGTTATTTCAGAAGTCATATTCGATTAATCAGGAGTTTCAGTTAAAAGGATTTAGGAAGTTTGAACTATTTTCTTGGTATGGAAGTTACTGCATCTGACAATTATTTATTGTTAAATCAGAGAAAATATATTCAGGAGCTCATTGAGAAGCTTTGTCTCACCGAAGCTTCAAGATTTCCAACTCCGATGACTGGAACTTGTCTAACCAAGTCAGGTATGATTAATTGTACTGAATTGTTTGAAGATGATCATCTATTTCGCAGTACTATTGGAGCACTTCAGCAAATTTGCATCACAAGGCGAGATATTCAGTTCTCTGTCAACAAACTCAGTCAGTTTATGCAAAGACCAAGTATTAGTAATTGGCAAGCAGTGTTACATATTGTTAGATACTTAAAAGGGACTATAGAACATGGTTTGATGTTCAGGTCTAACCCTTTTCCTATGCAGGGAATATCTTTAGTTTCTTACTCTGATGCACACTGGGGAGGAGATATCTCTGATAGAAAATCCATTTCTGGACATTATCTGTTGCTCAATGACAAACCGATACTTTGGAATTCAAAAAAACAATCAGTGGTGGCACGTTCTAGTGCTGAAGCTGAGTTTAGAGCTATTGCTAATGCAGTATGTGAAATCATGTGTGTTAAGTCCCTGTTAATGAAAATGGGTCTTCAATTGTCTTCGATACCTGTGGTATGGAGAGATAGTACAAGTGTGGTATCTTTGTATGAAAATCCTACTCAACATTCCAAAATGAAACATGTTGAAATTGATTTTTTCTTTATCAAAGAAAAGGTGAAATCTGGTCATGTTTTAGTCAATTTTGTTCCATCTAGTAATCAGGTAGCAGATGTTTTAACAAAACCATTGATAGAAAAACAATTTGTTCCTTGCAGGAAAAAACTTGAAGTTTTCTATGTGGTTGAGTTGGAAGATGCTGACACTGTAACAATTCAGGAGGCTCCTGAAGTTAAAGAATAATTTCTGTTGAAAACCATATATCTGATGATCATGAATGGTAGTTATTAAAGGTATGCCAGTTCTGTCAAGAGTAGTCTTTATCATTACAAATGTTTTTAGTTACTTGATGTTTGTACTTCTCTGTTTTTTTTTAGATATATATATGTGAGCTTTTTCATTATGATTGAGTATGTATGCATGATTGAGTGTCTTGTCTTGTTCTTTTCACATATAATTCATATCATATAAATCAGTTTCTGGCATTTACAAAATTCTTATATGGTTGTCTATGTTGCGTATCATTGGTCTGAATGATCTTGTAGTGAGTTGTTTTTCTATTTTATGTGTGCTGTAGAATCTACATTCAGTGCCATTCAAGGGTAAACGTGGTTGGCATATCTGTTTTTCATCTTTTCAAAAGATCAATGAAGGATAAAATGAAACAGAGTTTTTTTTACAGTTCTGAGTAATCTGTTTATGTTATTGGCATAAAACATAGTTGAATTCCAAAAATAAAGTTTAATCTTGAAGAAACGGTAAGATACTTCAAGGTTGCTCTTGAAGAAGGAAAAATGAGGGCAGAAACCCTCCAACTATGTTGGTAAGATAAGGGCTCAAACCCTTCTGTCAAGATAAGAAAAATTATGAAAATATCAAAAGATCTGAAATGGAAAGATCAGAAAAGAAGAAAAAGGATGAATCAGATATGCTTTTCTGAATATTTACCTTGTATGAAGACTGTGGTTAGATGAAAATACTCATCATAAAATAGTTAAAGAGGTCAACTGTTTGGATGTAATTCAGATTGATTGGTAAGGAATAGTGACTAGATATGTAAATATGTGTATGTTGTGATTGATTTGTGTGGATGTGATATATGTGTGTTAGGTTGATGGGATAAGTATTAATCATTTAGTATAATTCAGCCATGTTCGAAAAAGAGCTCATATATACATCTGATGAAAAGACTACCGAAGTTTAGCTGATGAGTATACTAAAAAGGATTTGGTTAATGATTATGGATGAATCTTGATTGTTGTGCATAGTTTAATAACAATGAGATGGTTGTCAAGTAAGTGTTTTTCAGCAGAAAGGTATTAGGTAGGGACTATCAATCAGGTGTTGGCTATTAGCTGAGTTTCGATTGTTGTTGGATCGTGAAATCCTGGATGCTGATCTGGCAGTGAATTGAATGCCAGACGAGGTTGGGATGGCGCTTCAGCTCCAACTCCGGTGAACCTGCAAGTAGGGGAGCGCAACAGAGGGGGTGTCTCTGGGTCCCTCTCTGATGCTTAAATGAGTATATGTGTGTATAAAACTCAAAACGTCAAGAACGTATGTAAAGCAAGGGTATTTATAGGGTAAGAGAGATAGAACCGTATATGGCAGCTGAATATCTTAGTGTATATTGTATTGCCGAAGATTCGGATCGTCAGTTACTGCGAGATATTGCAGTTACCAAATCTAATCCTTAGTGAATATGTGACCGAGATATGCGGGATATCGTGGCCACTTCCTTATTAACGGTTTTGTGGGACCAGAGGAGAGAGGCAAGGCTCTCTTCGGGGCTAGCACTCCCATGTCGAGCAGTGGAAGGTCGCGACCTGGTAGAGAATGGCGAGCAGTCCGAGAGCCTTTGGCGTCCCTATAGACTTTGGGCTCGATTCTGGATTACTCGATGGTGGGCCAAGTTTGGCTTGTAATTGGGCCGATCCGGTTCGGATGTCATGGGTTTACCCCCTCTATAGTTATTGGGCCTTCGATGCCTTTTCTTACTGGGCTGTCACTATCGATACCCAACATTTTCCCCCGAAGCTTGATTGAAGTTCCTTCAGTCGAGCTTGATTTCTTGGTATGGTTTTAGATAGTGACGTCTCTGGTAATGGTTTAGTACCTTTGAGACACTTTGGGCTCATTTGGCGAGCAGTTTCTTCTCTGTTCAAAGCTGAAAGAATATCCTTCCTTTTATTCCCTTTTGGCGATCACTCGAGGTGACCTAGGCTTATGGAAGTCTATCTTTCTTGGTTAGGCGATCATTACCTACCCAATGTATTTCTGCTAAAGCCTTATTAGTGCGTAAGCGACCATCTTGTCTCCTTAGTGGACTTTTAGCATTTAATAACTGCACAGTTGTCCAGAAATCGAACGGTCACTTGAGGCACGCCTGTCCTTTACTTTTCCGTAAACCCAGGGTAGTTTGACAGCTGTCTGTACTAGCCAACCGTTTGTCTCTTGGAATTCTGACATTGCTTCGGTTTTCTCCAAAAGGGTGCAATTAATCCTCTGCGTCGCTTCGATTTGCTCGTGGCGGTTACTCCCCTTTTGGTCTATATAGGAAACGTTAGTTTCTGTATTCTGTCTTTTACGCTTATCCACTCTCTTGGATTTTCAGAGCTTCATTGCGATCCTTTCCATTTCTTTTCTCAACCTTCTTCAGCCTTCTTCCAACATTTCCATGGCTCCCCGCAGTCAGAGAGTCAAGCACATGGCTACCAAGGGCGCCAACAAAGCCAACACTCCCAGAAATGCTGATGTCCCTTTGACCATTAGGGATGAGGTCGTGCCCCCCTCAGTGGAGGAACAGACCGATTTGGGCAGGACTGCAACCACTCCTGTGGTGGTGGACGGGCCCGAGCTGAACACGCCCATCTTTTCTCCGAAAGGTAAACCTTTGCCCTTTTACTGCTCTGCTTCGGCAATATCCTCTGCTGTTCTTTGCTTTTTATGTTTATCATTGCAATATTTGAATTTGTTCGAGTAGACGTCAAGCCTAATGAATTGAAGCTGGCTTATTTTAAGACCGTGGTGGCGCTCGGTGGCTTCAGCGTGGAGGATGCTCCTAGGTATCCTGGCTTAGATTTGCGTTTTCCTCACGACGGAGAGGTTTACATTTATGCGGTTCAGATCGATGCTGGGTTGCGTTTTCCTCTCTGTGAGGATTTACAGACCTTGTGTCAGTTTTACGGGATTCACCCCACACAGCTTGTCCCGAATGCCCTCAGGATGTGGGTCGGTTTCAAGTTCCTGTGCTTACGCCAGGAATGGGTGTATTCACTGGCCCTGTTCCGGTGCTTCTTCCGACTGGCAGCAGGGGCAAACCACCTTCACCACTTCCAATCCCGTTGGCCGAAGTTTTCAGAGTGGGGAGGCCCTCAGGGATGGGTTTGGAACGTCCATGTCCGTCTGGTCGACGATTTTCGGACCACCAACTCCAATTATAAGAAGTGTTACTTCTTTTATAAGGGGGGGGGTGCCCTGGAAATTGTTGATCCCGGACAAGGATTTCCCTCCTTCTTTCGAGGAGCTATCAGAGAGTGATCGGAACGCCATCGATGACCTATACCGGTCGCATCGGTCGTCCCAATTCAAGTCCATTCGCTCAGTGGTTGAAACTACTGAAAACATGCTTGAGATGGCAGGCATTCATCAAGCCACGCCAATCTTTGATGATTGGGTAATTTTCTAACTCTTATCTTGTTTTATTACTTGTAGGCAAGGTCGTAAGCAAGAGCCAAAAACTGATAGGTCTCTTTGATGACCAGGAATCGACGGGACTGTCCTCCGACCAGGCATTGCTGAACTCTCCTCCTCCCCCCTCTAGGCGTTCGTCCAAGAGGAAGTCTGAGGAGGTGCTTCCCTCGGCCACTGCTGACCCTCGCCAACCAGGTATGTTGCTTTGTTATTCGTAGATTTAGCGTCTTCATACTTTGCGTTTTTTTTTTTGTTTTTGACATTTTGTCTTGTTGTTTTGCAGAGGAGTCCTCGACCGACATGGCCCGGGATCATCATCCTCCTCCCCCCAAGAAGGTCAGGAGTGAGGAATGTCCGGAAGTCGACCAGCATCCTCCTCCTCCCCTTCCTGGGGGCCCTTCCGCTGATAAAGGGAAGGGTCTGGACGTGATGCCCCCTTCTCCCTTTCCCCAGGGCCCTTCTGCCGCCAAGGGGAAGGTTTTGACCTTAGCACCTCCTGTTCCTACTGTGCCCACGGTTCCTCCTAAGGAGTCTGGGACCAAGAAGAAGGGGCATGCTGCTTCCAGCTCATCGAGGGCTCCTGTGGAGGAGCATTGTTCACTTGCCAGCTTGTTTCAGCCGCTTGAATCAGCGAATTCTCGGGAGACTTGGGTCCCTTGTGGGGACCTTATGAAGAAGGGGTACCCTCCCCAGAAGAGCCTCCGGGGTAGCCCGGATATGTGTATGCGGCTTCTGGACGGGATAATTCCCCCCACGGACCGCTCGATTGTTCCCACGGAACTTCATCAGATCGAGGGGTTCCTTCGGTCCCACTTTGAACGAGTGGCCTTGGTAAGATCTCATATTTTTATTTCGTAGAGTCCTCTCTTTGTCATTCCCTTATTGTTCGTTGTCCTGACAACCTTTATTCTATATTTGCTACCAGTTCGTTCGGGAAGAGGTGATTCTTGGTCGTGTCTTCAGGGAGCTCGCCGACAAGCATTCCAGTGTGCTCGTCGAGCTGGAGCAGTACCGAAGCACGTGGGTCACTCCTGAGCAATTGGGGACTATCAAGACGACTGCGGATGCAGCGATCTCCTTGGCAAATGATACCCGAGAGGAATACCTCAAGAAGGAGCAGCGCCTCCTTGCTGATGTCCAGAAGAGGGAGGCTGAAGCCACTGCCGCTCTTCAGGACTTTGACGCTCTTCACCTGTGTTTAGATCAGGGAGAGATCGTCCGAGTTCGCCTAGATGCTGAACTTAAGGAAGCTCAGGCGCAAGGGGCAGAATCGGAGGCTCGCAGGGTCGCTGCCGAGGCGCAAAGGGCCGCTGCTGACGCCCAGAGGGAAGCTGCGGTGGCTCAGATGGAAGCTGCGGAAGCCCGGGGGATTGCCCTGGAGGAGGAGAGGGATCGGTTAGCTGCACAATTGAAAGCCGTCCCTTCGCCCCAGAGCGTAGTTGAGGCATTCAAAGCCTCTGAGGATTTTGAAGACCAGGCCTTGAAGGTGATGAAGTCGACCATCGCCGAGATTCTCCAAGAGCTGGTGGAGGAGGTCCAGGCGGTCGATCCCAACTTTCCTCTCGGGGAAGTTGCCTCCTTGAAGACCTTCCTGCGGAGTCGTCCTTCGCAGCCCTCTGTTGCTGGAGATGCTGCTTCTGAAGGCGAGCCCAGTACTTCTGCTCCCGAAGGTGAGCAGAGCACCCTTGCCCCCGAGAACCCCAAAGCTTGAAGTCCCCAACTCCTTGGCGGCCGTATTTATCTTTTTTAGATAGCTATTTTTGTATTTTCTGTTTTTGGTTTGTAATTATTTATCGAAGACTTGGGTTTTTCTATTGAATGCCTTTATATTCTTGAGCCTTTAATCGACTTCGAACACATTTAGCTATCCAATATCTTCATCATAATTACTTTCCGCTTTTTCTTGCTTTGTAATGTCGTCGACCCTTAAAGTCTTAGACCAATCATAAGTTAAACTTTCTAAGGATAATACTTTTGACACTTAAAAGCGTAAACTTCTAAGTTCAAAGAGATATTACCTTCTTTGAAGTTTAAACCTTTTGAGGTGTTGGCATAATAACAGGGGACTTGTAATTTGTCAGGCTTTATCATCGATAGTGATCGCCTAAACTTTCTTTGGCCTGACTTTGGCGTCAGGGCTTTTATTTTGCCTAACATTTTGCTAGGTCTTTTGGCCTGACTTTGTCGCCAGGGCTTTGCCTGACTCTTGGCGTCAGGTCTTTTGAGGCCTAACTTTGTTGTTAGGGCTTTTGTGGCCTAGTTTTGTTACTAGGGCTTTTTTGGCCTAACTTTGTTGTTAGGGCTTTTTGGCCTGTCTTTGGCGATAGGGCTTTTTGGCCTAGCTTTGTTGCTAGGGCTTTTTGGCCTAGCTTTGTTGCTAGGGCTTTTTGGCCTGTCTTTGGCGACAGGGCTTTTGTGGCCTAGTTTTGTTACTAGGGCTTTTTTGGCCTGTCTTTGGCGACAGGGCTTTTTGGCCTAGCTTTGTTGCTAGGGCTTTTTGGCCTGACTTTGGCGTCAGGGCTTTTGGCCTAGCTTTGTCGCTAGGGCTTTTGAGGCCTGACCTTGGCGTCAGGGCTTTTTGGCTTCATCTTGTTTCGAGTGGACACGCTTTATGAAGGAATGGCTTTCTTTTATTGACATAATCAGTTTGATTACAAGCTATGCATAGAATCTTCTTAAATGCTCAGAATTAAATGGACGGAGTAACCTCTCGCCTTCGATGGTTTCCAAATAGTAGGATCCTGGTGCGGCGATCTCTACTACTTTGTATGGTCCTTCCCATTTGGCTGAAAGTTTGTTTTTACTGTCCAGCCTTGTGAATTCATTCCTTCTCATAACCATCTCCCTCACGAAAAATTGGCGAGCGCTAACTTTTCTATTGAAATACCGAGCGGTCGCCAAGAGCATCTTTGCCTGTGTTTTTTCCGAGAGCCATCTCTGTTCCTCTGCTAAGTCGAGGTCAGTTCTGCGCTCGATTTCATTTGCCTCCGCGTTAAAGTGTAAGACTCTGTGGGTAGGCACTGCTAATTCAGCTGGTGCTACTGCTTCTGATCCGTACACTAAACTGAAAGGCGTTTCTCCTGTGGCCGCCTTAGGCGTTGTTCTGATTGCCCATAATACATTTTCCAGTTCGTCTGCCCAGTTCCCCTTGAATGCTCGAACCCTTTTCTTGAGTCCTGCTAAGACAACCTTGTTGGCTGCTTCAGCTTGCCCATTCGTTTGAGGGTGATGTACTGAACTGAAGCGATGGTCAATATGATACTCTTCACAGAGCCATTTCAACTCCTTTCCAACGAATTGCGGACCATTATCGCTGATGAGTATTTTGGGAATACCAAACCTGGAGAATATGTTGACCTGTAGGAACTTGATAACTTGGAATTCCGTTGTTGAAGCTAGAGCTTTCGCCTCTACCCACTTAGTGAAGTAGTCGATTGCCACTATAATGTGAGTACGCTGACCAGTGCTAATGGGAAAATGCCCCAATATATCGATTCCCCATTGAGCGAAGGGCCAGGCACCTGCCATTGGGGATAATAATGTCGATGGTCGACCCGATCGTGGTGCAAACTGCTGGCAAATTTCACACTTCTGTGTTAATTCGACTGCGTCTTTTCCCAAGGTCGGCCAGTAATATCCCAATCTGAATATTTTCCTGCTTAGCGATCGAGCGCCTTCATGACATGCTGCTGCCCCTTCATGAGCTTCTCGAAGAACTTTTTCTGTTTCGGGCAGAGCAACACATCTCAAGTAAGGCGTCGAATAACCTCTTCTGTAGAGTTCTCCATCGATGATTAGATAACTGGCTGCGAGTCTTTTAATCCTAGTGGATTCGCCTTCGTCCTCTGGGAGGATGCCTTCTTTCAAATAATTCTGGAACGAGGTCATCCAGGTGACCTGTTCTTGAATGTTGAAGACCTCCGCTCTGTTTTCAAGGACTGAACATAGGGCCTTTTCCAGAAATTGCACATCCTGGATTGTCGCCCCTCCGAAGGCTAGCTTACTTAAAGAATCTGCCATCTGGTTTTCTTGGCGAGGAATGAATTCAATCGCGAAATTTGGGATTTCTGCGACCAGCTTTTTGGCAACGCCGAGATATCTCTTCATCTTTTCTCCCTTTGCCTCGTATGCGCCATTAACCTGATTGACAATGAGCTCTGAGTCGCTTCTTACTTTAAGTGCAGCTATACCCATTCCTTTTGCTAGTCTGAGTCCAGTGATAAGAGCCTCGTATTCTGCTTCGTTATTGGTCGCCGGGAATGTCAAGGCGATCGCGTATTTCAGAGGCTCGCCCTCAGGAGGAATAAGAATTAAACCTTCCCCCGAGCCTTCTTTTGATGAAGACCCATCCGTATAGAGTTCCCAAATTTGATTGTCGTCTGCTGACTGACTTGGCCTGTTCTCTGCTTCTGTTTGACCGTTACTCGTGCTTTCCACTATGAAATCAGCAAGTGCTTGACCTTTGATGGTCATTTTTGGCGCAAATTTGATCCTGAACTCGCTGAGCTCGATCGCCCACTTGACCATTCTTCCTGAAGAATCTGGCTTCATCAGGAAGTTTTTGAGAGGTTGATTGGTGAGGACTGTGATGTCGTGCGCATGAAAGTAAGGTCTCAGCTTCCGAGCAGCAATAACTAAGGCATAGAGATACTTCTCAATCTGGACATATTTTATTTCTGCTGAGTTGAACATTTTGCTAATAAAATACACTGGACTCTGAACATTATTCTCCTCCCTTATTAAGACAGCACTGGCTGCCACATCGCTAATGCCTAAATAGAGGAAAAGCTGCTCGTCTGGAACGGGTTTTGCCAGAGCTGGGAGTGTTTGAATATGCCTTTTCAAGGACTGGAATGGCGTCCACTCGAACTTACGGTTGGACCTCAAGGTTTTGAAGAACGGGAGGGACCTATCGCTTGCTTTGGAGAGGAAGCGGTTAAGAGCAGCTAGTCGGCCGTTCAGGCACTGGACTTCCTTATGGCAGGTTGGCGACTTCATTTCTTCTATGGCCTTTAGCTTTTCCGGGTTTGCTTCAATGCCCCTTTAGCTGACCATAAAACCCAGGAACTTCCCGGACTTGACTCCGAAGGCGCACTTTGCTGGGTTCAGGCGAACGTTGTGTCTCCTCATGCATTCAAAAGCTTCACGGAGGTCGGTGGTATGAGGATTGCCCTTGATGGATTTGACGAGCATATCATCTACGTAGGCCTCCATGTTCCTTCCCAGCATGTCCTGGAACAGTCGGTTCACCATCCGCTGATAAGTTGCCCCGGCATTGATGAGACCAAAGGGCATCACCTTGTAGCATAGAATGTCGCCGTCAGCATAAAAAGCAGTGTGGGCCTCGTCATCTGGATGCATTATGATCTGGTTGTAGCCTGAATAGGCGTCCATGAAGCTCAGCATCTCGTGACCCGAGGTAGCATCGACCAGCTGATCAATTCTCGGAAGGGGATATGAATCTTTGGGGCAAGCCTTGTTTAAGTCGCGGAAGTCGACGCACATCCTCCACTTGCCGTTAGATTTCTTGACCAAAACTGGGTTGGCGACCCAGCTCTGGAATCTTACTTCTCTGACGAAGTCATCTTCAATCAACCTGCCGACTTCCTACCTGATCGCCAAACGCTTATCAGTCCCGAATGATCTTATCTTTTGGGCGATCGGCTTGATGGAGGGGTCTATCCTGAGCTCATGAGAGATAATATCTGTGCTGATTCCTGGCATGTCGCTCGGCTGCCAGGCGAAGAGCTCTTTGAATTCCTTGAGGAGGGCGGTCATGGCCTCCTTCTGATCCTCTTTCAAGGTGGTCCCAATGCGCACCTTTTTGTATGGACCATCGATCTCAACCTCCTCCAATTCCTCCATGGGTGCTGGCCGAGCCAAGTCCTCGCGGGGATCGGCCTCTGTCTCGATGGCGAGCGCCTCCCTTTGGTTCTTCCTGCGTAAACAATTCACATAGCATTGCCGCGAGGAAGGTTGATCTCCTAGCACTTCTCCAATCCCGTTCGGAGTGGGGAACTTCATTTTCTGGTGGACAGTGGAGGCCACAATCTTATTTGGGCTGATCGTGGTCCTCCCTATGATGGCGTTGTAGGATGTAGGTGAATCGACCACCAGGAAAGTGACCGACACCTTGATGCTTTTCCACCCCTCGCCAAAAATCACTGGCATGGTTATAGCCCCCAGTGGATAAGTTGTTCTTCCCGCAAATCCGATCAGCGGAAAGTTGACCCTCTTCAGGTCACGTTTGGATTTGCCCATCTTTTCAAAGGTGTCCAGAAACAAGATGTCTGTCGAGCTGCCTCCGTCGACCAGAATCCTTGCAACATCACAGCCGTCAATATCTGCCGTAATGACCAGAGCATCGTTGTGGGGCGTGGTGACATGTGCCAAATCATCTTCAGAGAATGAGATGACAATGTTTTCTTCAGGTCGGGGCCGCTTCCCCAACTGAACTGCCGTAGAGATCTGCGTGGCGTAGACCTCTCTGGCGTTTGACCTCTCGCCGCCTGCGCCGAATCCTCCCGCAATCAGATTCACTCTCCTCTTGCTTCCAGAAGGTTCAGCTTGATCTGCAGGGGCTGGTGAACGATGTCTCCTGGGGGGCGTTCGACTTCGGTCTCGCCCTGCCACAAATTCCTTCAACATTCCCCCCTGAATTAGCTTCTCTATATCTCGCTTCAGAATCTTGCAATCGTCTGTCTTATGGCCCTTGAACTTATGGTATCTTCAATAGCTCTCGACATCCTTGCCCATGGGTAGCCCACCTCGACGAGGCATCGGTGGCCTCGCCAAGGATCTCCTCTCCATCTCGACTAGTACCGCTGAGATCTGCCTATTTAAAGGCGTGAAGTACTCAGGGACCTCTGGATGGCGAGGCGCTGGAAGAGACTCGACTCGGGGCTTACTTTCCTTTCCCTTCTTCTCCTTCTTTACCTCCTTCTTACCATCGCGTCGGGGTTCATGGGTTATCCTCAGCGAGGTCGTCAGGAGGTTAGCCTCGATGTTTGCGCGTTCAAGGTCTATGAAACCTTTTGCCCTGGACGCCAACTCCTCCAATATCTCTATCTCCTTCACATGGTAGCTGTTTCGCAGCTTTCACGAGGCCTTGTTGGCCACATCCATACCTTTGTAGAATGCTCGAATGATCTCCCCATCCGAGATTCGGCGATCTAATTCTGTGACGTTTTGATGAAAACGCCCGTAGAAGTTGGACAGCGACTCTCCAAGCTGCTGTTTGACCGAGTCAAGGGCGACCACGCTCTTCAACAACTGGCGCTCGCCCATATATCTCTCCAGGAACTTACTTCTCAACTCTGCCCAAGTTCCGATTGATCCTGCAGGGAGGCCGAAGAACCAGGACGAAGCCGAACCTGAAAGAGTAGATGGAAATAGCAAAGACAAATGATTGGAATCGTTTGACTTAACCAGAAGGGAGGCCTCATGCTTGTTGACATGTACGGTGGGATCTCTTCCACCGCTATACTCAGGTATGGCCCGAGCAACCACATCCTTCGGGATTTTGATAGCGACGAGCGCGTCGGTGAAAGGATGAGAGGACTGCTCCTTGAAGGGAGCTATGACTGTCAACTGTCTTTCCTGGAGCCTTTTGTTGACGAGGTCATCCATCTGATCCACAGTGCAGTACATGGGAGAGGCTCCGGGTGGAGGCGGACCGGAAGGATTGGCAGTGTATGCGGCTGCTGGCTCCTTGGTGTGTGCTGGAGGCAGGGACTGCTGACCTGACGTCATCTCCTGATCCTCCTGAGGCGCAGCAAGATCAGGATTGGCCGCTTCTGAAGGTGAATGCCCTGTGGCAGCAGGGCGGTGGTTTTCCTTAGGAGCAGAGGGATTGTTTTCCTGAGGAGCAGGGGCTTGGCGGCGCGCCTGTCCTAGGATGGCTTCCAGCAAAGAGACCATCTCGGGGGTTAAATTAATATCCTGCCCCGCAATGTGGACTATCTGCGGTGCAGGGGCTCCGTTTTGATCAGCAGCTGGGGTCGGTCTTGAATCACCGACATGTTCTCGAGCTGTCCGCAGAGGAACAGCATTAACTCCTGCTCGGCTGGCAGGTTCTTGTTGAAGCGGTGAAGCGACGGCGGAATCAGAGCTATCTGAGGATCGCTCCCTAGTCTGATTCCGACAGTTGCTTTGGAATCGAGTTCTCATGGCTGAATTGCTCTTTCCCACAGACGGCGCCAAATGTTGGATCGTGAAATCCTGGATGCTGATCTGGCAGTGAATTGAATGCCAGACGAGGTTGGGATGACGCTTCAGCTCCAACTCCGGTGAACCTGCAAGTAGGGGAGCGCAACAGAGGGGGTGTCTCTGGGTCCCTCTCCGATGCTTAAATGAGTATATGTGTGTATAAAACTCAAAACGTCAAGAACGTATATAAAGCAAGGGTATTTATAGGGTAAGAGAGATAGAACCGTATATGGCAGCTGAATATCTTAGTGTATATTGTATTGCCGAAGATTCGGATCGTCAGTTACTGCGAGATATTGCAGTTACCAAATCTAATCCTTAGTGAATATGTGACCGAGATATGCGGGATATCGTGGCCACTTCCTTATTAACGGTTTTGTGGGACCAGAGGAGAGAGGCAAGGCTCTCTTCGGGGCGAGCACTCCCATCTCGAGCAGTGGAAGGTCGCGACCTGGTAGAGAATGGCGAGCAGTCCGAGAGCCTTTGGCGTCCCTATAGACTTTGGGCTCGATTCTGGATTACTCGATGGTGGGCCAAGTTTGGCTTGTACTTGGGCCGATCCGGTTCGGATGTCATGGGTTTACCCCCTCTATAGTTATTGGGCCTTCGAGGCCTTTTCTTACTGGGCTATCACTATCGATACCCAACAATTGTCAGGATTGACAAAGATGGTGAAGAGCAATGGCTGGCTGTTTTTCGAGAATTCAAGAAGTTAATTCATGTTGATCTTAATGGGAGAATGTTAGGATATTTGTATAATTGCATATGAATGTTTCGGGATTATTTTGTAATATTCTAGAATTATTAAGTGAGGACTAGATTATAATATCTCAAGACTTAAACCCTACATATGGCCGTAGGTTGTAACACATGAAACTTAAGCTTGGATGAATTGAATTAGTGCCGTCGACTGCAAGTAAGCCTTGTTCTTCTTATTTCTTTGATTTTTCTGTTTATGTTTAAGTTTCTAACAATTGTCATCTTCCTCCTCTTTTTGTTTGTTATGTTAGAGTATTATGTAGTCTTTATCTTTATCTTTATCTATATTACTTAGTTTATCCTTTTAGATTTAGTTTATTATATATATAGTTAGATAGATAGTATGAGTATCTTTATAGATAGAATTAATATATATATAGATAGTTATCTCTATACTATATATATCTAGTTCTCTATGTACTAAACAAACAAGTTTCTAAATAATGGAGTCAGATGTTTTTCTTATTCATCTCATTCACGTCTTCATGTTCTTTTAAATCTAACATGGTATCAGAGCCGTATTTCCATGGACCGAATCATTCCTGCTGCTAATCTGTGATTTGCTGATACAATACCTCTTCAACAATACTGAATTAATTGTGCTGAAATCACGTTTTGGTATCGTGAAGATGTGTGATCAAATTGAGTGTGCACAACCAAGTTTTTTGATGATTTACAATGTATTCAATAGAAGATTGGAATGCTGGAATTCAGATTTTAGATTAGCTTGTTAGCTACTACGGCATGACCACGACGAGATGACCGAGATGGCACCGCGATGGCATGACCAAGTTTTATTTCTTCTTTTTTTTTGTCGTTTTCATCTGGATTTTAGCTTGAAAAACTTGTATTCGAATGTGTAGTATCACACCAATTATGCAAATGTGCGAGCTCAATTCGATTGGGGATTTGATCGAGATTGGATTTGGGATCCGACACAAGCGAAGAAGCATTGGAAATTTGGGGACCAATTCAGCAAATTTCAAGAAAAACAAAGAACATGGGCGAATGTTAGAGTATTATGTAGTCTAGATTAGTCTTTATCTTTAGTTTATCTATATTACTTAGTTTATCCTTTTTGATTAAGTTTATTATATATATAGTTAGATAGATAGTATGAGTATCTTTATAGATAGAATTAATATATATATATATAGTTATCTCTATACTATATATATCTAGTTCTCTATGTACTAAACAAACAAGTTTCTAAATAATGGAGTCAGATGTTTTTCTTATTCATCTCATTCACGTCTTCATGTTCTTTTAAATCTAACATGTTACTCTGTGTCCCCGGTCTGGTTTGTTTTGGGGCCCCTTGTGCTGCCTTGGCTTTTGCCTCGGCCATGATATCAAACCACGATTTTCTCGCGGTTGTGTTCGGTTTTGTGCTCTGTGCCTTGTCACCTACTACATTTTTCCGAGATAAGCCTTACGAGCCATGGTGCATAAGCTGGAGTGTCTGAGTCATGTTCGACCATTTGATCTTCCTGTTTACATGTTTGTGTAGTGTGTCCCAATAAACCACAACCATAACAAAAATCAGTTAACCGTTCATATTTAATAGTTGCCCATTTTTCTTGTCCTATAGAATTCTTCCACCAAAATCCCGACATCAAAGTTACTTCACAATTCACTTCTACTTGCATCCTCACATAGCTTCTACATATTCTGTACTCATACTTAGTAGTTTCTAGGCATTTTCCTACCATATTCCCAATCTTCCAAGCATTGGCATCACTAAATTTTTCCGGCCCTAAGTCATGCACTTGTATCCAGAAATATACCTTATTCAAATCCACCTCCTTTACTCCCACTTACGGGTCCCAACATTTAATGTTGAGGATATAGTCATTCACTGTCTATGGGGATCGGTCTAGTATCCGATTGGCATTCTCTTGAATCTCAAAGTCAAACAAAAGTATGCCCGGCTCTGCCTCCGATGTTGTGACCTTCCCATACCGAGCCCATGTGGCTCAGAGCACCCCTAGTATCACGTTTTGTTTAATCTGTTTTTGGGCAAGCACATTGCCCACATAACACATCTTATCTTGCCCAAATTTGTGTGAGTCAAGGTCCACCGCTTGTACCCCGGGTCTGTTTTTGTCTCCTAAACCAGAACTAGATTGCAATGTATCACCATGAGTGCACTCGTCATCACCGGGGCTGGCAGCTACCACGCAACAGGATGAAAAATGACAAGTAAATGGTTAAGAATAGATATAGAAATGAAGGACACATGGTAGGGGATGATCAGCGCATTTGGAGACTGAGGCACTCAGGACAAATCAGTCGATGCAAGGTGTTAGATAGTTCTGTTCTCCAATTCTGGACTCCTCTGGCATTATCTTCGTGTTGCAGGTTGTGGCTCCCTCTTAGTGGGTGCAGGGCAGCCTAAGCCAAAGGTGATGGCTCGTGCAACCAAGCTTCTGTCGCTGGAGTCCCGTTCACCAGCTGGGATAAGCTTGTGCTGTTGCTTCGGCTTTTGTGGTGAAGGTGAACCTCGGTTTGCTGCTGTTTGTGGATTGTTCGGTTGAGCTTAGATCCTACTTCCTTAGAGCTCCGACGAGCAGCTTATCAGGTGGGTCTGGGCCAGAGGATGTTCGATTGTCACTGCAGATTCATACGCTCGTTTTTCCGAGGGAGGCAGCTTCATACGCTCGTTTTTTGCATGGAGACGTCCAATCCGCCATAGTGTCTGCTTGCTTATGTCTTATGATTGGTTAATTGGGATGCTTGCAATAAATGCCAAGCTGTAATCAGCCAATTGGAGCTGATGAAGAAGCTTCTGTCACTAGGGAACCCTAGGAGAACGGAGGTTTTCTTCGGACAGTAGAGAGAAGTGATTGTTGGACACGCGCCTAATAAGGTATATGCTATTACTAAATAAGTCCTTGTCATTCTTAGTTAGTTTCAATTGAGTCGATACTCAATTTAATATTAATATAAGTTATTATTAGGATTTAGTTTGATATTTAAAAAATGTTATATTAATGTTTGGTGCAACAGAGATATTATGAAAACATGTTCATACATTTTTCAAAAACATTCTACTAATTAGTTATTGGTATAGAAAGGCGACAGCTGGTGCGTTCTGTCCTTATGAAAATAAAAATCGTTAAAGCTGTCTCCCTCGTATTGTTGATTAAGAGTATACTAACTAAGAGTCTCAACAAAGCAAACCCTAATTGAATTCTCGTAACTTTCTCTTCTTGTTATTCTCACTATCATTTAATTGAACTCCACACGATGTTTCATACAAAAATGGTCTAACCCTAGCCTACCAAAAGAGATTCATCATATAAATTTCTTTTAGGTTCTCAACTGAGAAAATGATGCATCCGGCTAGCTGGATCTGGGTTAGAAAGTGTAGAAATCAGCGAGGTTGTCCATGGAGCTGGATTCTGAGAGTTGTTATCCATAATCCACATCAGGTGCTCGAATAGAACCACTTCTCAGGCTAACAAAAATCCCCCCCTCCTCGGACTTCTCTACTATCTATTCACGGAAGAGGGGTTGCTCGACCACACTGGAGATGACTAGGAACCGTCGCCGGGATTTCCCAACGTAGACTGCATGGAGGTTTGGATCGGCGCCTGCAGCAACAGAGATTTAATTAGCGGTGGTGCGTGGTGTGGGCTTGGTGAAGGAAGGCCACCGCTTGATGGCGGACTTGAGCGTCGTGAGCTTGTCACCTCTGGCCATATCTAGTTAACTGCGTTGTTGGTGAGAGGAGATGGATCGTATGTAAATGCGCAATACAGGGAAAGTGGATGGAAGGCCCAACATTATTTATATATATGTACCCAGGAAGTAGGACCTATCATATTGGTTACCAGCTACCAGTGAGTAAGAGGATTGGGAAGGGTGGTGCACAAACCACAAAATAGTCGCCCCAGGTTTTGGTCGGACTCACTTGTTTGTTTGTTTTTTATTTTGTCATCAAACATAAATTTCCTTCAAGGTAAGCCAGATAACCAGTTAGCATCCGTTAAAAAATCTGTATCTAGTAAATTGGAAAGAGGGGATGGGGGTCTCTCGACCCAACCCGAAAAGCACATCCCCTGCAGAGCACTCTTAGCCACCCAATCCGCGCTTTGGTTTGCGGATCTGGGTACAAAAACCCAATCAACCCGGTCAATTGATCTAGCTAAATACAAAACATTTGACATAATAGACTCTACCCGCCAAAGCGATTCTGCCCCTCTCAAATGGTTGATGATGGATGCATCATCCGACTAGATGATAATGTTGTGCCAATTGTTCTCCACCGCTAATCTAACTCCCTCCATGATCACCCTTGCTTCGAGCTCCTCAACCGACGTTCCCGCCACTTGCTGGCATGCTATCAAGGCATGGATGGTTTCAAGTTATCACACCCAGCCTTCTTGGCCCGAGCTTGCTATCAAGGCAGCATAGCAGTTAATCTTCATTACTCCTGCTGCCGGATTCCTCCATGCTGGTGTAGATGACTGGTTCTGTGGTACCTCCAGTGCCATTCATTCGGATTGCCCTCTTGTCGTTGCAATTTCAGCTATTGTTTTTTGAATATCCTAGATGATCACGTTTGGGTTTGGACCTTGTTCTCGTAGATTAACCTACAACGCGATTTCCATATAAACTAGCAGGCGATCATTCACTTCGTTCGGTCACACTGTATGACTTTCTTGCTTGCACCTAGCTTCGCTAGTTGGTTACACAACCACACCTCCAGCGACCCTGGTACCTGGTCCTGTAGCTCCCTCCCCTGCAGCCCTGCCCAAACTTGTCTCGCCCAGTCGCATCCAAGAATCAGATGTTCCCTTGTTTCAATCTCTTCACAGGCCGGCCATGTTGGATTGAGCTGGATTCCCCTTCTCATCAGGTTTGATCTCACTGCTAGAACATTTGCAGCATGCTTCCACATAAACACTTGTACTTTTGGCCACACATCTGTTTTCCAGATCGTCGCCCACATGTTCAAGCCTTCGTTGTTGTTTGTCCCGCCTCTCTGGCCACTCCCCTGCTGCGTGCACGTGATGGAATGGTAAGTTGATCGGAATGTGACCTTGCCATTCCTCGTGCCACTTCATGACGTCCTTCTGCATGTCCCATGCGATGTGCAGCTGCAAAACATCATCAGCATCTCTGTCCCGCGCTGCCTCCCTAACTGCAGTCTCATTCCAGCGGCATGTATCCTGGTCTATCCAATCTCCGACGTTCAGTTCTGGTTGGGAAAAGGTTGTCTCATCTGGTTTGACTGTGTATCCCTGAGCCTCCGGTACCCAGAGATCAATGAACGACCTTATTGACCGTTCATCACCTACGACCCACAAAACTTCCTTGATCAAGACATCCCTCCCCACCAAGATACTCGCCCACCCCCAAGAGGCTCTTCCACCTCTCCATGCGCTTAGGAACTCGTGGTTAGGAAAATATAAGAACTTCATTACTTTAACCCAAAGAGAACCCGATTCAGGTAGCATTCGAGCCGCCATTGTGGTCAATAGCACGGAGTCGAAAGCATGTAGATCCCAGAATCAGATTCCTCCTTCTGTCTTTGCCTTTGTCACGACATCCCATCTTTTCCAGTGTATTTTCCTGTCCCCATTGTTTGCTTCCCACCAGAACCTCGCAATCATAGAGTTTATCTCTTGACATCAGGTCGTCGGTAGCTTCAATACACTCATGATATAAGTCGGGATGGCTGTGATTACCGTCTTGAGTAACACTTCTTTCCTTCCTCGCTTGGTTTAGGAATCTATTCTCCAACTCTTCATTTTGTCTCTAATTCGTTTCTTAAGGTAGTTGAGTGTCTCCTTTCTCGATCGTCCCTAGATAATAGGTAAATTAAGGCACATGCCTGGATCCTTTATTTGTGTCGCGAAAATATTTGCCACCTCTCTCTTAAAGTTATTAGGAGCCGCAACATTAAAGAACAAACAGGGACTTCGCAAAGGTTACTTGTTGGCCCGATGCTGAACAATATATGTCAATAAGGTGTTTGAGATTTCTCACCTTGTCCACATTTCCTCGGATGAAGAACAGAGAATCATATGCGAAGAACACTTGGTGGATCTCCGAGCATCCCCGTGTTGGTCAAATTCCTTCTATCAATCCCCTATTGGCCTGCTATTCCACTGCTCGTGACAAGACATCTGACACCAGTATGAACAGGTAGGGTGATAGCGGGTCTCCCTGTCTGAGTCCTCAGGTTGGTCTGATTATCCGTGTATTCTTGCCATTTATGTGCACCTGTTATGTTACTGTGGATATGCATGCCTTGATCCAACCTATCCATTTGTTACAGAACCCTCGACGTTCTAAGCTTTCGAGCAGGAAGCTCCATTCCACTCTATCGTAGGCCTTTTGCATATCTATCTTCAATGCACATTCTGTCCTTCTGTTTGAGTTGTTTGATTTCCTCGTCTTGAGATAGTGGAACATCTCGTGGTCTATTAGAATACTGTCTTGAATTCGTCTACATGCTACAAACGCACTTTGGTACGGGGTTATCATGTCCGACAAATAGGTTTTCAGTCTATTTGCCAAGACTTTCGAAATAATCTTGTAACCAAAGTTGCACAAACTAATAGGCCTAAAGTCTGAGGCAGAGGTAGGGTTTGCAATTTTAGGAATCAAGGTAATATATGATTGGTTTAGGAGAAATGGCATGATACATGTGGATAGGAAGGCATTGACGTAAGTGACTACTTCTGGGCCAACCACGGTCCACTTCTTCTGAAAGAAAGTCCACGAATATCCATCCGGTCCCGGTGCGCGAGACCCCCTTACCCCATTTGAAATACACATTTCCTTACTTCCTCCCAAGTAGTAGCCCTTGTCAACCACTAATTAAAATTCAATATAATATCCTTTGGAAGACAGGCCATTAGTTCCTATTGATCGTGCCCTCTACTTCAGTCAGTTTGTTCCGAGGAAAAGAGGTTAGTGTAGAAGAGATGGATGTCCTTGATGACCTCCTATTCCGTCTCGAGCCAGTCCCCATTCGGGTTCCTTAACTGATATATCTTGTTTCGTCTTCGTCTCGCCACTCTGGTGTGGTGGAAAAACTTTGAATTTGTGTCCCCTTGTGTCAACCATTTCACTCGGGATCTTTGTTTCCAATAGATGTCCTCCCGTTTCCACAATGCTTGTAGTCAGGAGTTTAGAGCTCTTTCTTCATCATGCTCGTTCTGACCCATCGGTTGCCTTCCCAGCCTCTCTAAACTAACCTTGCATTTCCTGATCTCATCAATATTGTTCTTAAAAACTCTTCTACTCCAATGGATGAGTGAACTTCTATACCCTTGAAGCTTCGGTTTCAGATAACCCACCCCCTAACCACGTTGCATGTATAATGTCAAGATACTTTTCTTTTTCGAGCCACCTTTCCTTTAATCTAAACCGTCTCCTCCCCTTCTGGTCGTTATATTCGAGTTCGAGTACAAGCGGTGAGTGGTCCAATCCTATTGCTAACTCTTTTATGCATTGAGGCTTTTGGAACAAGTCGCACCAGTTTGTATTCCCGAGGACTCTATCGAGTCGTTCCATCACCCTTTTCGAACCTCTTCGATTATTTGACCGCGTATGTAATTTCCCATTGAACCCTATGTATTCAACTTGTAAGTCCTCAATGAGATCATTAAATCCATCAATCTTAGTTTGGTCCTTTAGGCATTCCCATATCTTCTCCGAATGGTGTGTTATGTCGTTAAAATCACCCATGCACGTTTACGGCGTCCTTCTGTTTGCACCCATCCATCTAAGTGCGTTCCAATTCAGTATCCTCGTGCAAAAACAGCATCTCCATATACCCACGTAGCATATAACAATTCTCCTAGCAGCTTACTGTGAAATTTACAATCTATCAAATTATTTTCGTTGCTCAAAATATGAATCGTCACCTCGTTTGTCCACCACAGCGCCAATCCTCCACTTATGCAGACGGGATTTACATATTGAGCGTGATCCATCCCTACTTGGTTTCTAATTCTCTCGCAATAGGCTTCACCCTGTCTGGTCTCCATGAGAAAGACCACCATAGGTTGAAACCTCTTTAGTAGGTCTTTTAGGTGACGAACTGTGAGAGAAGACTCCAACCCCTGACAGTTCCAACTAATGATATTCATTGAGACTGTGTGGTTGTTTGGGTACAACCACCACAACACTGCTTATTTATTCTCCTCGTCGACGTTCTTGTCGTGTGTTGGATTCCTTTGTGCCTCGAACCAGTAGAGGTTGATGTACAGTCCTCCTTAGATGTTACTTCTTGTATGATTGCTCTTTCTTTGCCACTTTCCTTTCTCCTATCGAATTCTATTGCATACCGTGTCACTTTCTATTTCTTCCTCATATGCTTGTTGAGTCCACTCTCTCGTCTGTGTTTTTAGGGAGTCTTCCCATTTGCATGGCTAGGGTTTGTCTCTCCTTGTGTCTTAGTGATTTCGAACCTTGGTTCTTCGGGCTGAATGTCATCTTGTGTCTCAGCTAGCCTTTCCCCATCCCCTCTTCTCCCTTGAACTTGTACCTGATGTTTAGTTCCTGGAACCCCAATGTCCTATCCCTGGTCAGCTCGGAAATTGGGGTGGGGTAGATAGATATTGTGTGTTGCATCTTCTATATCCCCTAGCGGTTGTTGTTGACCGACATCCACCCCCCGCCGTTGTTGCCTGGTTTTTGCGGTATATACCTGCTCCCGTTCCTCCTCGGCCATGGGTACAGGCGTGGCTTGTTCCGGGCGTTGTACGTTGTATGTGGCCCTTGAGCTGGCTAGGTTCAGGGTCAGGTCAACTGACGAGATTTCATGCTCAGTTTGTTCCCCATATTTTGGTAGTTCGTTAAGGTCGAAGAACTGCATTGATTTGCTAATGTGGGTTCTACTTTCATTCGTATTGTTCACCCGGTGCATTGTCTCCTTAGGTTTTCCCATAGCACTGTTTCGGCTTGGTTGGCTCTTGGTCTCATCACCCACATACCGTCCTGATTTAGTGTTTCTACTGGGGGCATTTGTTCCCGGGTTACCACTCTTCGTTGAGGCCTACCGACCCTGTTCAGTGGACTTGTTCACCCCACCCCCTCTAAGATTTCCTGCTCGTATCTGCCTCCTGGTTGGATTGTTGTTTATTTCCTCCCCCCACTTGAAACCACTTTGTGTTAGATCGCGGTCTCGGTTTTGATAACCAGGGGCTGTATCAAGGACAACCTGGTTGTACTTCAGACATTGCCACTATGTCTTGACAGTGCTGTGAAGTGTATCCCAACCTTCCACACCCGTAGCATAGGTCTGACAGGCGTTCATACTTTATTGTTTCCCTTTTTTCTAGTCCCTTCGAATTGGTCCAGAAGAACCCCTCCAGAAGCTTATTTGTTTCATTATGTGTCCTGTTGGATCGTAAAATCCTAGATGCTGATCTGGTAGTGAATTAAATGCCAGACAAGGATGGAAAGACGCTTCTGCTCCAACTCCGGTGAACCTGCAGGTAGGGGAGCGCAACAGAGGGGGTGTCTCTGGGTCCCTCTCCAATGCTTAAATGAGTATATATGTGTATAAAACTCAAAACGTAAGGAACGTATGTAAAGCAAGGGTATTTATAGGGTAGGAGAGATCAAATCGTATAAGGCAACTGAATATCTTAGTGTATATTGTGTTGCTGAAGATTCGGAACATTGGATATGGCAGTTACTGCGAGATATTGCAGTTACCAAATCTAATCTTTAGTGAATATGTGACCGAGATACGCGGGATATCATGGTCACTCTCTTATTAACGATTTAGTGGGACCAGAGGAGAGAGGCAGGGCTCTCTTCGGGGCGTGCACTCTCATGGCGAGTAGTGAGAGGTCACGGCCTGGTAAAGAATGGCGAGCACTCAGGGCGTCCTCAGAGACTTTGGGCTCGGTTCTGGGCCATTCTATGGATGCCGGTCCGGTTCGAATGTCATGGGTTTACCCCCTCTATAGTTATTGGGCCTTCGAGACCTTTTCCTTACTGGTCTGTCACTATCGATACCCAACATTTGCCCCCGAAGCTTGATTAAAGTTTCTTCAGTAGAGCTTTATTTCCTGGTAGGGTTTTAGATAGTGACGTCTCAGATTCGGTTTTCTTCGTTTCTTGTAATGGTTCATGACCTTTGAGGCATTTTGAGCTCGTTTGGCGAGAAGTTCTTTCTTCGTTCAAAGCATAAACTTCTAAGTTCAAAGAGATATCACCTTCCTTGAAGTTTACACCTTCGAGGTATTTGCATAATAACAGGGAATTTCTGGATTTTAAGGCTTCGTCATCCATAGTGATCGCCTAAAATTCCTTATCCACTGTTTAATGGGTTGATAGAAGATCTCTTTATCTGTGTTTGGCGTCTACTTTCCCGTTTTTGCCTAATTCTATTGTTAGGACTTTTTGGCCTGACTTTGGCGTCAGGGCTTTTATTTTGCCTAACTTTTTGCTAGGTCTTTTGGCCTGACTTTGGCGTCAGGGCTTTTGGCCTAGACTTGTTACTAGGGCTTTTGGCCTTACTTTGTTGTTAGGGCTTTTGGCCTAGCCTTGTTACTAGGGCTTTTGGCCTATCTTTGGCGATAGGGCTTTTGGCCTGACTTTTGGCGTCAGGGCTTTGGCCTGACTTTGGCGTCAGGGCTTTTGTCCTATCTTTGGTGATAGGGCTTTTGGCCTGACTTTGGCGTCAGGGCTTTTGGCCTATCTTTGGCGATAGGGCTTTTGGCCTAGCCTTGTTGCTAGGGCTTTTGGCCTGACTTTGGCGTCAGGGCTTTTGGCCTAGCCTTGTTGCTAGGGCTTTTGGCCTATCTTTGGCGATAAGGCTTTTTCCAGAAATTGCACATCCTGGATTGTCGTCCCCCCGAATGCCAGTTTACTCAAAGAATTTGCCATCTGGTTTTCTTGGCGAGGAATAGACTCAATCGCGAAATTTGGGGTTTCCGCCACCAGCTTCTTGGCGATGCTGAGATATTTCTTCATCTTTTCTCCTCTTGCCTCGTAGGTGCCATTAACCTGATTGACAATAAGCTCTGAGTCACTCTTTACCTTAAGCGCAGTTATACCCATTCCTTTTGCCAGTCCGAGTCCAGTGATAAGAGACTCATATTCTGCTTCATTATTGGTCGCCGGGAATGTCAAGGCGATCGCGTACTTTAGAGGCTCGCCCTCAGGAGGAATAAGAATTAAACCTGCCCCCGAGCCTTCTTTTGATGAAGACCTGTCCGTATAGAGCTCCCAGATTTGGTTGTCGTCTGCTGACTGACTTGGCCTGTTTCCTGCTTCCGTTTGACCGTTACTCGTGCTTTCCACTATAAAATCAGCTAGTGCTTGACCTTTGATGGCCGTTTTTGGCGCAAATTTGATCATGAACTCGCTGAGCTCGATCGCCCACTTGACTATTCTCCCTGAAGAATCTGGTATCATCAGGAAGTTTTTGAGAGGTTGATTGGTGAGGACCGTGATGTCGTGTGCATGAAAGTAAGGTCTCAGCTTCCGAGCAGCAATAACTAAGGCATAAAGATACCTCTCAATCTGGACATATTTTATTTCAGCTGAGTTGAACATTTTGCTAATGAAATACACTGGACTCTGAACATTATTTTCCTCCCTTATTAAGACAGCACTAGCTGCCACATCGCTAATGCCTAGATAAAGGAAAAGCTGCTCGCCTGGAACGGGCTTTGCTAGAGCTGGGAGTGTTTGGATATGCCTCTTCGCAGTCTGGCGTCCACTCGAACTTGCGGTTGGCTCTCAGAGTTTTGAAAAATTGGAGGGACCTGTCGCTCGCTTTGGAGATGAAGCGGTTGAGAGCAGCTAGGCGTCCATTCAGACATTGGACTTCCTTGTGGCAGGTTGGCGACTTCAGCTCTTCTATGGCTTTTAGCTTTTATGGGTTTGCTTCTATTCTCCTTTCGCTGACCATGAAACTCAGAAATTTACCGGAGTTGACCCCAAAGGCGCACTTGGGAGGGTTCAGGCGAACACTGTGTCTCCTCATGCATTCAAAAGCTTCGCGGAGGTCCGCTGTGTGAGGATTGTCCTTGATGGTTTTGACGAGCATATCATCCACGTAGGCCTCCATGTTCATTCCCAGCATGTCCTGGAACAGTCGGCTCACCATCCGCTGATAAGTTGCCCCGGCATTGATAAGGCCAAAGGGCATCACCTTGTAGCACAGAATGTCCCCATCAGCATAAAAAGCGGTGTGAGCCTCATCGTCTGGATGCATTCTGATCTGGTTGTAGCCTGAGTAGGCGTCCATGAAGCTCAGCATCTCATTACCTGAGGTAGCATCGACCAGCTGATCAATCCTCGACAGGGGATATGAATCCTTGGGGCAAGCCTTGTTCAAGTCGCGGAAGTCGACGCACATCCTCCACTTGACGTTTGATTTCTTAACCAAAACTGGGTTGGCGACCCAGCTCTGGAATCTCACCTCTCTGACGAAGTCAGCTTCAATCAACCTGCCGACTTCCTGCCTGATCGCCAAACGCTTGTCTGTCCCGAATGATCTTCTTTTTTGGGCGATCGGCTTGATAGAAGGGTCTATTCTGAGCTCGTGGGAGATGATATCTGTGCTGATTCCTGACATGTCGCTCGGCTGCCAGGAGAAGAGCTCTTTAAATTCTTTGAGGAGGGTGGTGATGGCCTCCTTTTGATCCTCCTTCAAGGTGGTTCCGATGCGCACCTTCTTGTCCGGACCATCGATTTCGACCTCTTCCAATTACTCCATAGGTGCTGGCCGAGCCAAGTCCTCGCGGAGGTCGGCCTCTGTTTCAATGGCGAGCGCCTCCCTTTGGTTCTTCTTGCGCAAACAGTTCACATAGCATTGCCGCGAGGAAGGCTGATCTCCGAGCACTTCTCCGATCCCGTTGGGAGTGGGGAACTTCATCTTCTGGTGGACAGTGGAGGCCACAATCTTGTTTGGGTTGATCGTGGTCCTCCCTATGATTGCGTTGTAAGATGTAGGTGAATCGACCAACAGGAAAGTGACCGATACCTTGATCCTCTTCCATCCCTCGCCAAAAATCACTGGCATGGTTATTGCCCCCAGTGGATAAGTTGTCATTCCCGCAAACCCAATCAGCGGAAAGTCGACCCTCTTCAGGTCACGTTTGGACTTGCCCATCTTCTCAAAAGCGTCCAGAAATAGGATGTCTGTCGAGCTGCCCCCGTCGACCAGAATTCTTGCAACGTCACAGCCGTCAATATCTGCTGTGATAACCAGAGCATCGTTGTGGGGGGTGGTGACATGTGCCAAATCATCTTCGGAGAATGAGATGACAATGTTCTCTTCAGGTCGGGGCCGCTTCCCCAACTGAACTGCTGTGGAGATCTGAGTGGCATAGACCTCCCTCACGCTTGACCTCTCGCCGCCTGCACCGAATCCTCCCGCAATCAGATTTACGCTCCTCTTGCTTCCAGATGGCTCAGTTTGTTCTGCAGGGCTGGCGAACGATGTCTCCTGGGGGCGTTCGACTTCTGTCTCGCCCTGCCACGAATTCCTTCAACTCCCCCCTGCATCAACTTCTCTATATCTCGCTTCAAAATGCGGCAGTCGTCTGTCTTGTGGCCCTTGCACTTGTGGTATCTGCAATAGCTCTCGAAATCCTTTCCCATGGGCTGCCCAGCTCGACGAGGCATTGGTGGCCTCACCAAGGATCTCCTCTCCATCTCGACTAGTACCGCTGAGATCTGCCTATTTAAAGGCGTGAAGTACTCAGGGACCTCTGGATGGCGAGGCGCTGGATTAGACTCGACCCGTGGCCTGCTGTCCTTTCCCTTCTTCTACTTCTTCACCTCATTCTTACCATCCCGTCGGGGTTCATGGACCACCCTTAGCGAGGTCGTCAGGAAGTCCGCCTCTGTATTCGCCCTCTCAAGGTCTATGAAACCTTTTGCCCTGGACGCCAACTCCTCCAGCGTTTCAATCTCCTTCACATGATAGCTGTTTCATAGCTTCCTCGAGGCCTTGTTGGCCACATCCAGACCCCTGTAAAATGCTCGAATGATCTCCCAATCCGAGATTCGGCGATCTATCTCCGTGACGTTCTGATGGAAACGCCCATAGAAGTTGGATAGCGACTCTCCAGGCTGTTGTTTGACTGAGTCAAGGGCGACCACGCTCTTCAGCAACTGGCGTTCACCCATATATCTCTCCAGGAACTTGCTTCTTAATTCTGCCCAAGTTCCGATTGATCCTGTAGGGAGGCCGAAGAACCAGGACTAAGCCGAACACGAAAGAGTAGATGGAAATAACAAAGCCAAGTGATTGGGATCATTTGACTTACCCAGGAGAGAGGACTCGTGTTTGTTGACATGTACGGTGGGATCTCCTCCACCGCTATACTCAGGTATGGCCCGAGCAACTACATCCTTTGGGATTTTGTTGGCGACGAGCCCGTCGGTAAAAGGATGAGCAGACTGCTCCTTGAAGGGAGCTGCGACTGTCAGCTGTCTTTCTTGGAGCCTTTAATTGAGGAGGTCATCCATCTGATCCACAGTGCAGTACATAGGCGAGGTTTCGGGTGGAGGAGGACCGGAAGGATTGGCAGTGTATGCGGCCGCTGGCTCCTTGGTGTATGCCGGAGGTAGGGACTGCTGACCTGACGTCATCTCCTGATCCTCCTGGGGCGCAGTGGGACCAGGATTTGCCGCTTCCGAGGGTGAGGGCTCTGTGGCTGAAGGGCGGTTGTTTTTCTTAGGAGCATAGGGATTGTTTTCTTGAGGAGCAGGGGCTTGGCGGCGCGCCTGTCCTAGGATGGCCTCCAGCAGGGAGACCATCTCTGGGGTAAAATTGATGTCTTGCCTAGCAATGTGGACTGTCTGCGGTGTCGGGGCTCCGTTTTGATTAGCAGCGGGGGTCAGTCTTGAATCACCGACATTCGCAGAGGAACGGCATTGGCTCCTTCTCGGCTGGCAGGTTCTTGTTGAAGCGGTGAAGCGGCGGCGGAATCAGAGCTATCTGAGGATCGCTCCCTGGTCTGGTTCCGACGGTTGCTTTGGGATTGAGTTCTCATGGCTGAATTGCTCGTTCCCACAGACGGCGCCAAATGTTGGATCGTAAAATCCTGGATGCTGATCTGGCAGTGAATTAAATGCCAGACAAGGATGGAAAGACGTTTATGCTCCAACTCCGGTGAACCTGCAGGTAGGGGAGCGCAACAGAGGGGGTGTCTCTGGGTCCCTCTCCGATGCTTAAATGAGTATATGTGTGTATAAAACTCAAAACGTAAGGAACGTATGTAAAGCAAGGGTATTTATAGGGTAGGAGAGATCAAATCGTATAAGGCAACTGGATATCGTAGTGTATATTGTGTTGCTGAAGATTCGGATCGTGGGATATGGTAGTTACTGCGAGATATTGCAGTTACCAAAACTAATCTTTAGTGAATATGTGACCGAGATACGCGGGATATCATGACCACTCTCTTATTAATGGTTTAGTGGGACCAGAGGAGAGAGGCAGGGCTCTCTTCGGGGCGAGCATTCTCATGGCAAGCAGTGAGAGGTCACGGCCTGGTAAAGAATGGCGAGCACTCAGGGCGTTCTGAGAGACTTTGGGCTCGGTTCTGGCCCATTCTATGGAAGCCGGTCCGGTTCGAATGTCATGGGTTTACCCCCTCTATAGTTATTGGGCCTTCGAGGCCTTTTCCTTACTGAGCTGTCACTATCGATACCCAACATGTTCCGGCTCCACTGACGTACAAATCCCTACATTGCTTCCAATCCTATGGGCGTTCTCTATGTTATGCATATCAAGAGACAGACCGTGAATCTGTATCCAAATTGGCACTACATTGAACTTCATATCCTCTAGGCATTCATTTTCACAGCAGGTTTTCAAATTCAGGCAAAGGCCATGGACTAACCAAGGTGATAGACAAGGATATGCTCCCTATCTCTATGGTTCTCAAATTTGAAAGCTAGCATTTTATCATCAACATCAGTCACTTTCACACACCCGTATCTATGCCACGCACCTTTGAGCACATTTCAGACCACTGTGTTCCTGATGTCTTTCCGCGAAATCACTCTACTGAATAGTATGGTTCTACCTCCTGCTGGGGGTTGGTTGCAGTTGAAGACTTGTTTTTCGGGGGGCTCTACCTAATCAAACTGAACTGTGCCTCCATGGTTGTGCTGACCCAAACATCTTCACAGTTGTCGCTTCCACCTATAACACAAAAGAAAGAAAAAAACCAAACAGGAGAAAAAAGAAACAATACAACGGGGATTGCTTCCAACTGTATCTGACAGGGATTCAGTTACTTGATGTAGCCTTTGTCTTGTAGTATCTGTGTTTTCTTCTAGAAAAAGGGTAGAGGAAGAGCAGCTTGGAAGGGTACTTTGGAACTCGGTACTTAAGTTCCCTGCGCTTTTTCAGTAAAAGCTGACTTCGATTTAGATTCGGTACACAGTTGAGCAGTCACTTCTTACAGTGATTCCTCAGTTCCGATTGGTGACCAAGGAGGCGGCTCCAATCAGGCTGAGCAATGTCAGTCTCCCACTGGGTCTAACCCAGGAGAGAGAATGGAGCCGCGAGTGGAATACACGTGCTCGACATTAAACAAATTTTTGAGGTCTTATGCTTATTCCAGAGTTGCACTCACTTGGAGTTGGAGAAAGCGAATTTTGCCTACCTGATAGGGTTTGTCCTTTCAAATTGACAAATAACTAGAGAGTCACCCAAGCACAATGTACGAAAATAAAAGAGTATTTTAAAAGTTATAACAGTTACTGTATAATTAATTATGGATGATTGTATGATAAATTAAAATAGATAATAATATACGACTACAATAAAATTTGTTTATTTATAATATTCTAAATTATTTATGGTTTCGAAAAGTTTTAGAATATCTTACATTATTCATGGTATGCTTATCGTTATAATTAATTCTAGTAAAGTACTCTTTCTCTAAGAATACCAAAACTGAAAAATTCACGTTCACAAATATAAGAAATAAAAAGAATTTATGTAATCAAATATTGTGGTTGTTTGTAGCCTCTGCTCTTGACTCACTCTAACGTGAATATAGTCCTTAAAAGGATAAGAGGATTCTTTGGACAAACATTATGTTTCATACTCATCTTGTTTCTCATTATTATCGGCCCCCCTCCTCCTCGCCTCCTTCGTTCATAACTAGGTTCTGTTGAATTGCAAGCTGATGATAGTGTTAGGGACTAAGTTTGTTTAGTTAAATAGTTTGAGGTGTAATTTATTTTTTGTATTTAGTCTTGTTCTGAAAACTGGAAAGGACTAGAATTAGTTAGGGTTTATTTTTCTAAGGACTTGCAGTGCAAATACTGCATTTTTGTAGCCTATATACATCAGACATATCTGATGCGCAGTCACTGAATGAACTTGAGTTATTCTCTGCCTTTCTTCTCGACCCTTCCTCCGAATACGCTCCAGTTTCTCTCATGGTATCAGAGCTGAAGTATTGAATCGCTTCTCTTCGAACGGTTCTGGTTTATTAACGCTTCATTCTCATCTGTGATCTTTTGTTGTTTCCGTTTGCATCGTTTCATGCTGGCTCGTTTTTTGTTTCGGCCGAAATCCTAGCCTTGCTTGCACTCTTGCTGTCAAGTGATTATCAGTTTTTCGATTGTTAAGATCTATTGCTGTATCTTGACCGATTTTATCTCTTCTTTTGTTGAAAATCATTTTTCTGGTTCAGTTTGACAACAGATAAGAACAGTCTTGATTTTTTGCTCAAAAGTTTCGGTTCAAAAACATATGTTGTTTGGTCTTTAAGATCTGTCATATTTCATTCAGATTGTTTCTCGAATCGGCATTTCCTGTTGCCGATTTCGATAAATTGTTGCGCTTCATTTTCTGTTACTTATCTTGGAGAAGTTTTTCACAGATATCATTATACTGTGTATTTTTTTGCCTTTTACTTTTTATCATTTTAACACAACTCTTTAACTTTTCATGCATGTGCTGATGTTTTCTCTTTAAATATATTATTTACATATATTATCTTTGCTTACGCATCTTTTGTATTTGAATACAGAGTTATATGTGTTGATGTTTTGTCTTTATGTTTTTGTATGATTATTGCATGATATTAGTACTTATCTGAGAATTAATCTTACATGCGTAAAGACTTCTTTATTCTGTTCGTGATATCTACCTGCTTGTTACGGTTTCAATTCCATGAGCATAGATCTGAACTTTCAATTGCAGACCTGCATTTACCTAATCTCTTTCTGATCTTGCAATCCTCATTAAATCCTTTTTCTATACTAATATTATGGATTCAACTTCATCATGGTCAAACCCATCTTTTAAAAATTACACTACATGGATTCTTGATACGGGAGCAACTAATCACATGTGTTTTCAATCAGATTGTTTAGTAAATTTCAAAAAAATTAGTTCACATGTGCAATTGCCGAATGGTACCCGATCAGCAGTTACAGGTATTGGAGATCTTTTTAACAGATCAAACACATTGAAAGATGTATTATATTTGCCGGATTTCAAATGCAATCTGTAATCAGTATCAAAGTTAACAAAAGATCTATCTTGTTCAGTGATATTTTTTTCAAAAACTGTAACACTGCAGGATCACTGCAATAGAATGGTGTTGGGGATTGGTAAGGAGGCTAGTGGTTTGTATTTCTTTGATATTCCAATTAAACAACCATCTGTTCAACAAGTTTCTCTACCACCTAATCCTCAAATCGTTCTATGGCACAAGCGATTGGGCCACGCACCCACACAGGTCCTTAACAAGATAGATTTCCTCAATTCGATTTCCTTTCAGAATAAAAATGTAACAGATTGCATGATTTGTCCGATGGCTAGACAGCACAGATTACCATTTCCTTCTAGTACTTCAAAATCTTCTTCTATTTTTGAGTTGTTGCATATGGATGTATGGGGGCCATATCAAAAGCCAACATATGATAACAAACGTTTTTTTTCTTACAATTGTTGATGATTACTCTCGTACCACTTGGACTTATTTATTGAGTTTTAAGTCTGATGTTATTGTTATTATTAAACATTTTTTAACCCTAGTCCAAAATCAGTTTAATACAAATGTTCAAAGGATTAGGACAGATAATGGAGGGGAGTTTTTTAATGATCAATGTAAATTTGTTTTTTTAAATAAGGGTATTATTCATGAAAGTAGTTGTAGTTATACCCCACAACAAAATGGAATAGTTGAACGTAAGCATAAACATCTGTTAGAAGTGGCTAGAGCCTTAAAACTAGAAGCTAATATTCATTCTCAGTACTGGGGAGATTGCATTCTTACTGCATGTTACTTGATTAATTTAATGCCATCAACTGTTTTAAGTGACCTTTCTCCTTATGAAAAATTGTATGGAAAAAAACCAAAAATCAGTCATTTGCGTATTTTTGGTTCATTGTGTTATGCTAAAGTGTTACCTAGTATAGATAAATTTGCTCCACGTTCGATTGCATGTGTAATGATGGGATACTCTTTAACTCAAAAGGGATACCGACTTTTGAACCTGCAAACCAATGTATTCCTTGTTAGTAGGGATGTTAGGTTTGTTGAACATATTTTTCCATTCAAAACACCCTCAATAGGTAATTATAGAATATTCAGTCATGAGCATGTTGATTGTATGGATACTGCGTTTGATCCTATACAGTCTATTGAGTCTCTTAAGGATGTTGAAAATGATAACACTGTTGAGAAACTTCTAATGATCATGTTGATTATCCAGCCTCTTCCACTGAAATCCCGCGAAGGTCGTCTCGACCCACTCGGGTACCTATGTGGCAGAAAGATTATGAAGTTTCTATTAATTGCTCTACTCTTCACCCCATACATAACCATCTTTGTTATGCTTCTCTTAGTTTAGCACATAAATGTTTTGTTAGTAATTTAGGTAAAATTGCTGAACCAGATAATTTTTTTGTGGCATCTAAGGATGAACACTGGGTATTGGCCATGAAAGAAGAGATCGAGGCCTTAGAGGAAAATAAAACCTGGACTTTAGTTCCCCTTCCACCAGGGAAACATGCGATAGGGTGTAGGTGGGTCTATAAAACAAAATATAATTCTAATGGTTCTTTAGAAAGATATAAGGCTCGATTAGTTGCTAAAGGTTATAGCCAAAAAGAAGGAATTGATTATAGTGAAACTTTCTCCCCAGTAGCAAAAATGGTCACGGTTCGTACTATTTTAGCCATTGCAGCAAAACAGAATTGGCCATTATATCAGATGGATGTATTTAATGCTTTTTTGCAGGGTGATCTTGAAGAAGAGGTCTACATGCAGGTTCCGCCTGGTTTTTGCAAACAGGGGGAGAGTCATTTGGTTTGTCGTTTGCAAAAGTCCTTATATGGACTAAAGCAAGCGTCCAGGCAATGGAACGTCAAGCTCACAGACGCATTGGTAAAAAATGGTTATATCCAAAGTTTGCATGATTATTCTTTATTTACTAAAAAAAAAGGGTCTGAGATTGTTGTCTTGCTAATTTATGTTGATGATCTATTGATAACTGGAAATAGTGAAAATCTGATTAAGGAACTAAAAAACACCTTACAGACCAACTTCAGAATGAAAGATTTGGGTCATTTAAAATATTTTCTTGGTAAAGAAATAGCCAGATCTGATAAAGGTCTCATTCTGTGTCAAAGGAAGTATGCACTTGAACTTCTTTTTGAAGTAGGTATTGTTGGGTATCGATAGTGACGGCCCAGTAAGAAAAGGCCTCGAAGGCCCAATAAATATGGAGGGGGTAAACCCATGACACCCGAACCGGATCGGCCCAAGTACAAGCCAAACTTGGCCCACCATCGAGTAATCCAGAATCGAGCCCAAAGTCTATAGAGACGCCAAAGGCTCTCAGACTGCTCGCCATTCTCTACCAAGTCGCGACCTTCCACTGCTCGACATGGGAGTGCTCGCCCCGAAGAGAGCCTTGTCTCTCTCCTCTGGTCCCACTAAACCGTTAATAACAGAGTGGCCAAGATATCCCGCATATCTCGGTCACATATTCACTAAAGATTAGATTTGGTAACTGCAATATCTCGCAGTAACTGCCATATCCCACGATCCGAATCTTCAGCAACTCAATATACATTAAGATATTCAGTTGCCTTTATACGGTTCTATCTCTCTTACCCTATAAATACCCTTGCTTTACATACGTTCTTTACGTTTTGAGTTTTATACACACATATACTCATTTAAGCATCAGAGAGGGACCCAGAGGCACTCCCTCTGTTGCGCTCCCCTACTTGCAGATTCACCGGAGTTGGAGCTGAAGCGTCATCCCAACCTTGTCTGGCATTCAATTCACTGCCAGATCAGCATTCAGGATTTCACGATCCAACATTTGGCGCCGTCTGTGGGAAACGAGCAATTAAGCCATGAGAACTCGATCCCAAAGCAACCGTCGGAATCAGACTAGGGAGCGATCCTCAGATAGCTCTGATTCCGCCGCCGCTTCACCGCTTCAACAGGAACCTGCCAGCCGAGCAGGAGTTAATGCTGTTCCTCTGCGGACAGCCCGAGAACATGTCGGTAATTCAAGACCGACCCCAGCTGCTGATCAAAACGGAGCCCCTGCACCGCAGACAGTCCACATTGCGGGGCAGGATATTAATTTAACCCCCGAGATGGTCTCCTTGCTGGAAGCCATCCTAGGACAGGCGCGCCGCCAAGCCCCTGCTCCTCAGGAAAACAATCCCTCTGCTCCTAAGGAAAATCACCGCCCTGCTGCCACAGGGCCTTCACCTTCAGAAGCGGCCAATCCTAGTCCTGCTGCGCCTCAGGAGGATCAGGAGATGACGTCAGGTCAGCAGTCCTTACCTCCAGCGCACACCAAGGAGCCAGCAGCCGCATATACTGCCAATCCTTCCGGTCCGCCTCCACCCGGAGCCTCTCCCATGTACTGCACTGTGGATCAGATGGATGACCTCCTCAACAAAAGGCTCCAGGAAAGACAGTTGACAGTCATAGCTCCCTTCAAGGAGCAGTCCTCTCATCCATTCACCGACGCGCTCGTTGCTATCAAAATCCCGAAGGATGTGGTCGCTCGGGCCATACCTGAGTATAGCGGTGGAGGAGATCCCACCGTACATGTCAACAAGCATGAGGCCTCCCTTCTGGGTAAGTCAAACGATCCCAATCATTTGGCTTTGCTATTTCCATCTACTCTTTCGGGCTCGGCTTCGTCCTGGTTCTTCGGCCTCCCTGTAGGATCAATCGGAACTTGGGCAGAGTTAAGAAGCAAGTTCCTGGAGAGATATATGGGCGAGCGCCAATTGCTGAAGAGCGTGGTCGCCCTTGACTCGGTCAAACAGCAGCCTGGACAGTCGCTGTCCAACTTCTACGGGCGTTTTCATCAAAACGTCACAGAATTAGATCGCCGAATCTCGGATGGGGAGATCATTCGAGCATTCTACAGAGGTCTGGATGTGGCCAACAAGGCCTCGAGAAAGCTGCGAAACAGCTATCACGTAAAGGAGATAGAGACATTGGAGGAGTTGGCATCCAGAGCGAAAGGTTTCATAGACCTTGAGCGCGCAAACATCGAGGCAAACCTCCTGACGACCTCGCTAAGGGTAACCCCTGAACCCCGACGCGATGGTAAGAAGGAGGTCAAGAAGGAGAAGAAGGGAAAAGAAAGTAAGCCGCGAGTCGAGTCTCTTCCAGCGCCTCGCCATCCAGAGGTCCCTGAGTACTTCACGCCTTTAAATAGGCAGATCTCAGCGGTACTAGTCGAGATGGAGAGGAGATCCTTGGCGAGGCCACCGATGCCTCGCCGAGGTGGGTTACCCATGGGCAAGGATGTCGAGAGCTATTGCAGATACCACAAGTGCAAGGGCCATAAGACAGACGATTGCAAGATTCTGAAACGAGATATAGAGAGGCTGATTCAGGGGGGAATGTTGAAGGAATTTGTGGCAGGGCGAGACCGAAGTCGAACGCCCCCCAGGAGACATCGTTCACCAGCCCCTGCAGATCAAGCTGAGCCTTCTGGAAGCAAGAGGAGAGTGAATCTGATTGCAGGAGGATTCGGCGCAGGCGGCGAGAGGTCAAACGCCAGAGAGGTCTACGCCACTCAGATCTCTACGGCAGTTCAGTTGGGGAAGCGACCCCGACCTGAAGAAAACATTGTCATCTCATTCTCTGAAGATGATTTGACACATGTCACCACGCCCCACAACGATGCTCTGGTCATTACGGCAGATATTACGGCAGATATTGACGGCAGCTCGACAGACATCCTGTTTCTGGACGCCTTCGAAAAGATGGGCAAATCAAAACGCGACCTGAAAAGGGTCGACTTTCCGCTGATCGGATTTGTGGGAAGGACAACTTATCCACTGGGGGCTATAACCATGCCAGTGATTTTTGGCGAGGGGTGGAAAAGCATCAAGGTGTCGGTCACTTTCCTGGTGGTCGATTCACCTGCATCCTACAACGCCATTATAGTTAGAACCACGATCAACCCAAATAAGATTGTGGCCTCCACTGTCCACCAGAAGATGAAGTTCCCTACTCCGAACGGGATTGGAGAAGTGCTCGGAGATCAGCCTTCCTCGCGGCAATGTTATGTGAACTGTTTACGCAGGAAGAACCAAAGGAAGGCGCTCGCCATCGAGACAGAGGCCGATCCCCGCGAGGACTTGGCTCGACCAGCACCCATGGAGGAATTGGAGGAGGTCGAGATCGATGGTCCGGACAAAAAGGTGCGCATTGGGACCACCTTGAAAGAGGATCAGAAGGAGGCCATGACCGCTCTCCTCAAGGAATTCAAAGAGCTCTTTGCCTGGCAGCCGAGCGACATGCCAGGAATCAGCACAGATATTATCTCGCATGAGCTCAGGATAGACCCCTCCATCAAGCCGATCGCCCAAAAGAGAAGATCGTTCGGGACTGATAAACGTTTGGCGATCAGGCAGGAAGTCGGCAGGTTGATTGAAGCTGACTTCGTCAGAGAGGTAAGATTCCAGAGCTGGGTAGCCAACCCAGTTTTGGTCAGGAAATCTAACGGCAAGTGGAGGATGTGCGTCGACTTCCGCGACTTAAACAAGGCTTGCCCCAAAGATTCATATCCCCTTCCAAGAATTGATCAGCTAGTCGATGCTACCTCGGGTCATGAGATGCTGAGCTTCATGGACGCCTATTCAGGCTACAACCAGATCAGAATGCATCCAGACGACGAGGCCCACACTGCTTTCTATGCTGACGGGGACATTCTATGCTACAAGGTGATGCCCTTTGGTCTCATCAATGCCGGGGCAACTTATCAGCGGATGGTGAACCGACTGTTCCAGGACATGCTGGGAAGGAACATGGAGGCCTACGTGGATGATATGCTCGTTAAATCCATCAAAGGCAATCCTCATACCACCGACCTCCGTGAAGCTTTTGAATGCATGAGGAGACACAGCGTTCACCTGAACCCAGCAAAGTGCGCCTTTGGAGTCAATTCCGGGAAGTTCCTGGGTTTTATGGTCAGCGAAAGGGGCATTGAAGCAAACCCGGAAAAGCTAAAGGCCATAGAAGAAATGAAGTCACCAACCTGCCATAAGGAAGTCCAATGCCTGAACGGCCGACTAGCTGCTCTTAACCGCTTCCTCTCCAAAGCAAGCGACAAGTCCCTCCCGTTCTTCAAAACCTTGAGGGCCAACCGTAAGTTCGAATGGACGCCAGACTGCGAGGAAGCATTCCAGTCCTTGAAAAGGCATATTCAAACACTCCCAGCTCTGGCAAAACCCGTTCCAGGCGAGCAGCTTTTCCTCTATTTAGGCATTAGCGATGTGGCAGCCAGTGCTGTTTTAATAAGGGAGGAGAATAATGTTCAGAGTCCAGTGTATTTCATTAGCAAAATGTTCAACTCAGCAGAAATAAAATATGTCCAGATTGAGAAGTATCTCTATGCCTTAGTTATTGCTGCTCGGAAGCTGAGACCTTACTTTCATGCGCACGACATCACGGTCCTCACCAATCAACCTCTCAAAAACTTCCTGATGAAGCCAGATTCTTCAGGAAGAATGGTCAAGTGGGCGATCGAGCTCAGCGAGTTCAGGATCAAATTTGCGCCAAAAACGGCCATCAAAGGTCAAGCACTAGCTGATTTCATAGTGGAAAGCACGAGTAACGGTCAAGCGGAGGCAGAAAACAGGCCAAGTCAGTCAGCAAACGACAATCAAATCTGGGAACTCTATACGGATGGGTCTTCATCAAAAGAAGGCTCGGGGGCAGGTTTAATTCTTATTCCTCCTGAGGGCGAGCCTCTGAAATACGCGATCGCCTTGACATTCCCGGCGACCAATAACGAAGCAGAATATGAGGCTCTTATCACTGGACTCAGACTGGCAAAAGGAATGGGTATAACAGCGCTTAAAGTAAAAAGTGATTCAGAACTTATTGTCAATCAGGTTAATGGCGCCTACGAGGCAAAGGGAGAAAAGATGAAGAAATATCTCGGCATCGCCAAAAAACTAGTCGTGGAAATCCCAAATTTCGCGATTGAGTTTATTCCTCGCCAAGAAAACCAGATGGCAGATTCTTTGAGTAAGCTAGCCTTCGGAGGGGCGACAATCCAGGATGTGCAATTTCTGGAAAAGGCCCTATGTTCAGTCCTTGAAAACAGAGCGGAGGTCTTCAACATTCAAGAACAGGTCACCTGGATGACCCCGTTCCAGAATTATTTGAAAGAAGGCATCCTCCCAGAGGACGAAGGCGAATCCACTAGGATTAGAAGACTCGCAGCCAGTTATCTAATCATCGATGGAGAACTCTATAGAAGAGGTTATTCGACGCCTTACTTGAGATGTGTTGCTCTACCCGAAACAGAAAAAGTTCTTCGAGAAGCTCATGAAGGGGCAGCAGCATGTCATGAAGGTGCTCGTTCACTAAGCAGGAAAATATTCAGACTGGGATATTACTGGCCGACCTTGGGAAAAGACGCAGCCGAATTAACACAGAAGTGTGAAATTTGCCAGTAGTTTGCACCACGATCGGGTCGACCATCGACATTATTATCCCCAATGGCGGGTGCCTGGCCCTTCGCTCAATGGGGAATCGATATATTGGGTCCTTTTCCCATTAGCACTGGTCAGCGTACTCACATTATAGTGGTGATCGACTACTTCACTAAGTGGGTAGAGGCGAAAGCTCTAGCTTCGACAACGGAATTCCAAGTTATCAAGTTCATGCAGGTCAACATATTCTCCAGGTTTGGTATTCCCAAAATACTCATCAGCGATAATGGTCCGCAATTCGTTGGAAAGGAGTTGAAATGGCTCTGTGAAGAGTATCATATCGACCATCGCTTCAGTTCAGTACATCACCCTCAAACGAATGGGCAAGCTGAAGCAGCCAACAAGGTTGTCTTAGCAGGACTCAAGAAAAGGGTTCGAGCATTCAAAGGGAACTGGGCAGACGAACTGGAAAACGTATTATGGGCCATCAGAACAACGCCTAAGGCGGCCACAGGAGAAACGCCTTTCAGTTTAGTGTACGGATCAGAAGCAGTAGCACCAACTGAATTAGCAGTGCCTACCCACAGAGTCCTACACTTTAACGCGGAGGCAAATGAGATCGAGCGCAGAACTGACCTCGACTTGGCAGAGGAAAAGAGATGGCTTTCGGAAAAAACACAGGAAAAAATGCGCTTGGCGACCGCTCGGTATTTCAACAGAAAAGTTAGCGCTCGCCAATTTTTCGTGGGGGAGATGGTTATGAGAAGGAATGAATTTACAAGGCTGGACAGTAAAAACAAACTTTCAGCCAAATGGGAAGGACCATACAAAGTAGTAGAGATCGCCGCACCAGGATCCTACTATTTGGAAACCACCGAAGGCGAGAGGTTACCCCGTCCATTTAATTCAGAGCATTTAAGAAGATTTTATGCATAGCTTGTAATCAAACGGATTATGTCAATAAAAGAAAGCCATTCCTTCACAAAGCGTGTCCACTCGAAGCAAGCTGAAGCCAAAAAGCCCTGACACCAAAGTCAGGCCTCAAAAGCCCTAGCAACAAAGCTAGGCCAAAAGCCCTAGCAACAAAGCTAGGCCAAAAGCCCTAGCAAAAGTCAGGCCTCAAAAGCCCTAGCAACAAAGCTAGGCCAAAAAGCCCTAACAACAAAGTTAGGCCAAAAGCCCTAGCAACAAAGCTAGGCCAAAAAGCTCTGTCGCCAAAGACAGGCCAAAAAGCCCTAACAACAAAGTTAGGCCAAAAGCCCTAGCAACAAAGCTAGGCCAAAAAGCCCTGTCGCCAAAGACAGGCCAAAAAGCCCTAACAACAAAGTTAGGCCAAAAGCCCTAGCAACAAAGCTAGGCCAAAAAGCCCTGTCGCCAAAGACAGGCCAAAAGCCCTAACAACAAAGTTAGGCCAAAAGCCCTAGCAACAAAGCTAGGCCAAAAAGCCCTGTCGCCAAAGACAGGCCAAAAGCCCTAACAACAAAGTTAGGCCAAAAAAGCCTTAGTAACAAAACTAGGCCACAAAAGCCCTAACAACAAAGTTAGGCCTCAAAAAACCTGACGCCAAGAGTCAGGCAAAGCCCTGACGCCAAAGTCAGGCCAAAAGACCTAGCAAAATGTTAGGCAAAATGAAAGCCCTGACGCCAAAGTCAGGCCAAAGAAAGTTTAGGCGATCACTATCGATGATAAAGCCTGACAAATTACAAATCCCTTGTTATTAGGCCAACACCTCAAAGGTTTAAACTTCAAAGAAGGTAATATCTCTTTGAACTTAGAAGTTTACGCTTTTAAGTGTCAAAAGTATTATCCTTAGAAAGTTTAACTTATGATGGGTCTACGGCTTTAAGGGTCGACGACATTACAAAGCAAGAAAAAAGTGGAAAGTAATTATGAGTAAGATATTGGATAGCTAAATATGTTCGAAGTCGATTAAAGGCTCAAGAATATAAAAGCATTCAATAGAAAAACCCAAGTCTTCGACAGATAATTACAAACCAAAAACAGAAAATACAAAAATGGCTATCTAAAAAAGAAAAATACGGTCGCCAAGGAGTTAGGGACTTCAAGCTTTGGGGTTCTCGGGGGCAAAGACGCTCTGCTCGCCTTCGGGGGCAGAAGTACCGGGCTCGCCTTCAGGAGCAGCCTCCCCAGCAACAGAGGGCTGCGAAGGCTGACTCCGCAGGAAGGTCTTCAAGGAGGCAACTTCCCCAAGAGGAAAGTGGGGATCGACCGCCTGGACCTCCTCCACCAGGCCTTGAAGAAATTCGGCAATCGCCGACTTCATCACCTTCAAGGCCTGGTCCTCAAAGTCTTCGGAGGCCTTGAACTCCTCAATCACGGCATGGGGTGAAGGAACCGCTTTCAGCTGATCACCCAGTCGGTTCTTTTCCTCCTCTAGGGCGACCCCCTAGCTTCGGCAGCATCCCTCTGGGCCTCCGCGGCGGCCCTAAGAGCGTCTGACTCGACCAACTGGGCACGAGCTTCCTTCAACTCGGCCTCCAGGCGAGCACGGACCGCCTCCCCTTCATCAAGGCACTGATGAAGGGCCTCAGCTTCATGAAGGAAGGCTGCAGCATCAGCCTCCCTCTTCTTGACATCAGCAAGGAGGCGCTGCTCCTTCCTGAAATACTCCTCCCGGGCGCCGTCCACCAAGGTGATTGCCATGTCAGCAGTCTTCTTGATGGCCTCCAACTGCCCGGGGGTGACCCCTGTGCTTCGGTATTGCTCCAGCTCGACAAGCAGATCAGAGTGCTTGTCGGCGAGCTCGCCGAAAATGCGGCCGAGGATCACCTCTTCCCGAACGAGCTGACAACAAAAGCACAAGGAAAATGTCAAGTCATCAAAATGAAAAGGAATGACAAGGAATAAATAATGGAAAGAGGGCGAAATCATACCAGGGCAACTCGTTCGAAGTGGGTCCGTAAGAACCCCTCGATCTGAGGAAGCTCCGTAGGGACAATCGAACGGTCCTTGGGAGGAATTATCCCATCAAGGAGCCGCATGCACATATCCGGGCTACCCCGTAGGCTCTTCTGGGCGGGGTACCCCTTCTTGGCAAGGTCCCCACAAGGGACCCAAGGCCTCCGAGAGTCCCCAACCTTAAAAGGCTGGAACAAGCTCGCCATGGAGCAGTACTCCTCGGCGGGAGCCCTCGAGGAGCTGGAAGCAGCAGGCCCCTTCTTTTGGGCCCCAGACTCCTTAGTAGGAGCCGTGGGCACTGAAGAGGCGGGAGGCGCCAAAGACAAGGCCTTCTCCTTAGCGGCGGAAGGGCCCTGAAGAGAGGGAGAAGGAGACGCCGTGTCCAAACCCTTCCCTTTGCTGGCAGAAAGGCCCTTAGGAGGGGAAGGAGAAGGATGTTGGTCGACATCAGGGTGCTCTTCACTCCTGACCTTCTTAGAAGGAGGAGGAGGAGGGTCCCGGGCCACGTCTGCCAAGGACTCCACTGCAAAGCAACAAGACAATAAGTCAGGAGTCAGAGAACCGTAGAATGTAAAAACATTAAATCAACAAAAGGCGAGGTAGTACCTGGTTGACGAGGGCCAGTAGTGGCCGAAGGAAGCGTCTCCTCGGGCTTCCTCTTGGTCGAACGCCTAGAAGGAGGAGGGGGAGAGCTTAGCAGCACCTGGTCGGAGGACAATCCCGCCGATCCCTGGTCAACAAAGAGACCTATCAGTTTTTTGCTCTTGCTTACAACCTTCCCTACAAGTAATAAAACAAGGGAAGAGTTAGAAAATTACCCAATCATCAAAGATTGGTGTAGCTTGATGAATGCCCGCCATCTCAAGGGCATTCTCGGTAGTCTCCGCCACTGAGCGGATGGACTTGAACTGAGATGACCGATGCAGCCGATATAAATCGTCGATGGCATTCCGATCACTTCCGGACAATTCTTCGAAGGAGGGAGGAAAATCCTTGTCCGGAGCAAACAATTTCCAAGGTACTCCCCCCTTATACAAGAAGTAAAACTTCTTGTAATTGGAGTTAGTGGCCCGGAAATCATCGATCAGGCGGACATGGACGTTCCAAGCCCATCCTTGAGGGCCTCCCCACTCCGAAAACTTCGGCCAGCGGGATTGGAAGTGGTGAAAGTGGTTAGCCCCTGCTGCCAGCCGGAAGAAGCACCGGAACAGGGCCAGTGAATATACCCATTCCTGGCGTAAGCATAGGAACTTGAAGCCGACCCACATTCTGAGGGCATTCGGGACAAGCTGTGTGGGGTGAATCCCGTAAAACTGACACAAGGTCTGTAAATCCGCACAGAGAGGAAAACGCAACCCAGCATCGATCTGGGCCGCATAAATGTAAACCTCTCCATCGTGAGGAAAATGCAGACCTAGGCCAGGATACCTAGGAGCATCCTCCGCACTGAAGCCACCAAGCGCCACCATGGTCTTAAAGTAAGCCGGCTTCAGTTCGTTAGGCTTGATATCTACTCAGAATGATTCAAGTATGGCACAGCAAGTATAAAAACAAAGGAAAACAGAGGATATTGCCAAAATAGAGCAATAAAAGGGCGAAAGTTTACCTTTTGGGGAAAAAATAGGCGTGTTCAGCTCAGGGCCATCTACCACCACTGGGGTGGCCGCAGACCTTCCCACGTCAGGCTGTTTCCCCGCTGAGGAGGGCACAACTTCATCCCTAATGGTCAAGGGAACACCGACATTCTGAGGGGCGCTGGCTTTGTTAGCACCCTTGATGGCCATGTGTTTTATTCGCTGATTTCTGGGGGCCATGGAAATGGTCGAAATGAGAACTGAAGAGGATTGAAAGAGAAAGGAAAGGTTTGCAGCGAAGTTCTGAAAATCTGAAGGAGTGGATAAGCGTAAAAAACAAAATGCAGAAACTGACGTTTCTTATATAAGCCCAAAAAGGAGTAACCGCCACGGACGAATCGAAGCGACACGGAGAATAATTGCGCCTTTTTGGAAAAAACCAAAGCAATGTCAGAATTCCAAGAGACACCTCGGGGAGACAAACGGTTGGTTGGTGCAGACAGCTGTCAGACTACCCTAGGTTTACGGAAAAGTAAATGTCAGGCGTGCCTCAAGTGACCGTTCGATTTGTGGACAACTGCGCAGTTATTAAATGCTAACAAGTCCACTAAGGAGACAAGAGGGTCGCCAGCGCACTAATAAGCGCTATTAGAAGTACCTCGGGCAGGTAGTGATCGCCTAGCCAAGAAAGATAGACTTTCATAAGCCTGGGTCACCTCGAGTGATCGCCAAAAGGGAATAAAAGGAAGGATATTCTTTCGGCTTTGAACAGATAAGGAATGGCTCGCCAAATGAGCTAGAGGTGTCTTAAAGGCACTGAACCATTACCAAAGACGTCACTATCTAAAACCCTACCAGGAAATCAAGCTCGACTGAAGGAACTTCAATCAAGCTTCGGGGGCAAATGTTGGGTATCGATAGTGACGGCCCAGTAAGAAAAGGCCTCGAAGGCCCAATAAATATGAAGGGGGTAAACCCATGACACCCGAACCGGATCGGCCCAAGTACAAGCCAAACTTGGCCCACCATCGAGTAATCCATAATCGAGCCCAAAGTCTATAGAGACGCCAAAGGCTCTCAGACTGCTCGCCATTCTCTACCAAGTCGCGACCTTCCACTGCTCGACATGGGAGTGCTCGCCCCGAAGAGAGCCTTGTCTCTCTCCTCTGGTCCCACTAAACCGTTAATAACAGAGTGGCCAAGATATCCCGCATATCTCGGTCACATATTCACTAAAGATTAGATTTGGTAACTGCAATATCTCGCAGTAACTGCCATATCCCACGATCCGAATCTTCAGCAACTCAATATACATTAAGATATTCAGTTGCCTTTATACGGTTCTATCTCTCTTACCCTATAAATACCCTTGCTTTACATACGTTCTTTACGTTTTGAGTTTTATACACACATATACTCATTTAAGCATCGGAGAGGGACCCAGAGGCACCCCCTCTGTTGCGCTCCCCTACTTGCAGATTCACCGGAGTTGGAGCTGAAGCGTCATCCCAACCTTGTCTGGCATTCAATTCACTGCCAGATCAGCATTCAGGATTTCATGATCCAACAGGTATGATGGGTGGAAATGTAAGCAAAACTCCTATGGAGCAAAATTTAAAACTCACAAGTAGAGAGTATGATGAAACATTTAAGTTAAATGATGATGATGCCTTGATTTCTGATCCAAGCATGTATAGAAAATTAATAGGAAAGTTATTGTATTTATCGGTAACTAGGCCGGATATTTCTTTTTCTGTTCAATATTTAAGTCAATATATGCAATCGCCTAAAAAATCTCATTTAGAAGCTGTTTATAGAATAATAAAATATGTCAAGAATCAACCCGGTCTAGGCATTTTACTTTCAACTGATAAGAATAATGATATATTTGCTTTTTGTGATTCAGATTGGGGTAGTTGTTTTAGAAAGCAGGAGGTCGGTCTCTGGTTATTGTATTAAATTAGGAAACTCATTAATTTCATGGAAAGTAAAAAAACAGGCCACAGTTTCTCGATCTTCTGCTGAAGCAGAATATAGGAGCATGGGTTCTACTGTTTCTGAAATAATTTGGTTAAGAGGATTATTAAAGGAATTAAATTTCTGCTGTACAAATTCGGTAAATTTGTTTTGCGATAATAAGGCTGCTATTCAGATTGCATCTAATCCTATTTATCATGAAAGAACAAAACATATAGAAATTGATTGTCATTTTGTTAGAGAGCAAATTAATGCAGGTATTATAAAGACGAGGTACTTGAAAACAAATGAGCAGCTTGCGGATGTTTTCACAAAGGCACTCGGGAAGCAGCAACACTATTATTTGTTAAACCGTTTGGGTTTAAAAGATATTTATCAAGATATCAGCTTGAGGGGGAGTGTTGAATTGCAAGCTGATGATAGTGTTAGGGACTAAGTTTGTTTAGTTAAATAGTTTGAGGTGTAATTTATTTTTTGTATTTAGTCTTGTTCTGAAAATTGGAAAGGACTAGAATTAGTTAGGGTTTATTTTTCTAAGGACTTGCAGTGCAAATACTGCATTTTTGTAGCCTATATACATCAGACATATCTGATGCGCAGTCACTGAATGAACTTGAGTTATTCTCTGCCTTTCTTCTCGACCCTTCCTCCGAATACGCTCCAGTTTCTCTCAGGTTTATAGTTGTACATGTACCCATCCATATTCACATATGATGGATGTCAAACGAACAACTCAAAAATCAGACAATTACTTCTTAATTCGTAATCGCTCAACACTTGTGAATTCTCACTTAATAAATTAAGGCGACGACTCTTTTAAAAATATGCATGCGTAGCCTCTTTAGTGGCATGACACCCCAAGGTTGACACTTAGGAGGCGTCGCCACCTAAGTAGTCAACTTGCGCGAGACTGGAATTAAGAGATCTACCGACAAAGAAATTCAAAATGATAGTGACCCTAATATTGTGTGAAACTAACATTGTACTTCAGTTAAGTATTCTCGATAGATACACCACTTATATCTATCAATAAAAAAAGGTGATCCGCCATTCTCAGTAAACTTTATTGTTCGCTAAAAATCATACTGACTTTGTCATCAGAAAGAAAACACCGAAAAAAAATATGGTCGTTACTTCCTGCATGTTTAGGATCATCGCATAGATCCAATACTCGAGTCGCTCGAATTTGAAATTGACATCCTCTGAGGGTACAATAAGTCATAGCTTCACTAAAAACACACAAAAAAAACTGGTCACGAAAACCAACTTTGGTGACTTAATCCTACCATATCCTGCGTTGTTGAGCATGTGACCACCTGGAGGAGGAAACCCATCATCCTTTTTGACAAGCTCGTTCCGGTCCCAACTCGGCAACTACGTCCCAGAAGACTACCAGATGTTTCCTAAAAAGGCATCAAGCAATTAACCTGAGTATGAGCGGTACCCTCAGGAATCGTTCCCGTAAACTAGGGAGAGACCAACACCTGAAGTCGTGTTCTGCTCAACAAATGCTCACCGCGTTGGAGGAACTGAGGCAACATCGCTTCGCTGATCGCGACTACACTATTGCCCACGCAGACCACACTAGGAATGAGGAAGCGACTTCCAATGCTAGAGAGTCCCAAAGGGTGCCGTACGCTACGCCTCCAACGCACAACAATGCTACTATATGTGGAACAAGCCTCGCTATGAAACAACCTCTTCCACCAATGACGTTCAACATGGACTAGGTGTAGGAGTTGATCAATAGAAATCTTAACAAGTAGAAGGGCCATGTAATGCCGACTATTAGTGATAAGGTGTCATATCCTTCACGCAAAAAATGATGTCAATCATTTCCCTCGAGAAGTGACGACACGAGCCATCCCCGATTACAAAGGTGAGGGTGATCCCATTCAGCACATACAAAACATTAGTCCTCGCTACTGGGCAAGACAAACGATGCTTACTGAAAAATAGCTTTACTGATTTTTCAGCCTTCCAAAGGCTTCGACCACTTCCTGGTCAGATCTTAAGATGAAGTTCTTCTAGCATTACATGGAACGTTTTCTCCTCAAAAATGATGTCTCCGTAGATGGAATTAGAAAAGGTAGTGACGAAACTCTAGCGAGCTACTATAGGCACTTCAATGAAAACTTAATGCATTTCGACCATGTCATTGTTAGTAAAATATAGGAGAATTAAATAATAATTTTCGAAATTAAAAATTACATGAAATTATTTAATGACATGCAAATTGACGAAATGACTAAATTGTCCAAAAAATTGGATTTTGCAAAAAATTACTGAGTCCCGTATCAAAACGGTCTCCTTAGGGCAATTTCGTCCCCCTCACCGTAAATGGTTCGTGTAAGAGGAAAATTAGGACGATTACCTCCCAGGATAAAATAGTGTCGTCAAGGCGAAACAAACACGGTGTTTCCCTTAACCGAACTGAACAATACCTGAACTCGGACTTCGACGGAAATTCGAACACAACTGGAAACTCGAATCTGACTTAACTCTTGAGTAATATATCTGTTGGTAAATTTCGGGAGTGTATGAGATTGTTTTTAATTGAGAAGAACCAACCCTATTTATAGGGTTTATGGTACTATATTAAAAAATAGGAAACACTCCATTAAAAAATATATTATTAGGAAATATTTCATTAGGAAATATGTCATTAGGAAATATATCATTAGGAAATATATCATTAGGAAATATATTATTAGGAAATATTTTATTAGGAAATGTATTAATAATATTCTCTTGATATAAAAAAAGATAGTAACAATATTCCACGTATATTTTGCAATATTGTGAAGAATATTAAGAAAATATTTCCTGATATATTATATCAACAGTAATATTTCGTAATATATTATACCAACAATCATATTTCCTAATATATTACTTCCTTCCTCATTTACCATTCATAAGAAAATTCGGTCGGTTTAATCCTAAACCGGCCCAAGTTGAATCAGACCGGTCCAAGGGCTGGGCCACAACCAACAATCTCTCGCATGAATGGAGAAATGAGAGAATTCCTGGACGATCTAGACTCGGAATAGGATTTCAACGGTCGAAACCTGCATTTGATAGGTAGGTGTTACCCTTTGAACCTTCCCTCGTGAAATTACATCGACTTTCCTGGCTAGTCAGTAGATGCGATGTCCTTGAACTGTCTGCTATTGGTGTAAACGATAATATAACTCACACAGGTATCTTCCTAGTATTATTCAGTTCACGCATTCATGCCCGTTCTGGCCATGGGCATTGCCTGGTTCTGCAAGCGCTTCTATGAATTGTGCCATCAACAATTCTTTTCGAAGCGGTCCCTCTTCTCACTTGCATAGGTGATTCATCATCTCAAGTGTTACTCCAACACTCTATATTTCTGAATCATTAAAAGCACTTGCTTAACCTCATCCACTGTCGTCACTGTTTCTCATCATAGGAATGGACTCGGGGTTAAAATCCCCCACAGTGATCTAACCTCACTCTTGTGATTAGGTTGTCCCTTTGAACCCAGATCTTGGGATCTCCAGTTAACTAGGTTGGGTTTTCCTTCTCAAAAGTGTTTACTGCACGGGCTTTAGTCCCATTCCTCTCGATGATTGGCCAACTTTCTCTTTATTTACCCCTTTGGTTAACGCATCCGCTATATTATCCTTCGATTTGACATAATCAATTGTGATAATTCCTGTCGAGAGCAATTGTCTAATGGAATTATGTCTACGACGAATATGTCTAGACTTACCATTATACATACGACTTTGTGCCCTGCCAATTGCAGATTGACTATCACATTATATGCTTATTGCAGACACTGGTCTTGGCCACCTAGGAATATCCTCAAGAAAATGGTGTAGCCATTCAGCTTCTTCAACACATTTATCAAGTGCTATAAACTCAGATTCCATGGTGGATCTGGCTATAACTGTTTGCTTAGAGGATTTCCACGATATGGCTGCACCCCCTTAGGGTAAACACGAATCCACTTGTGGAGTTGGAGTCTTTTGATGCTGATATCCAATTAGCATCAGTATATCCTTCTATAACCGTTGGATATCTTGTATAATGCAGCCCATAACTACGAGTATATCTCAAGTACCTAAGTAATCTTCTGATTCCATCCCAATGATCAGTACTTGGATTACTCATATATATACTCAACACGCCAACAACGTGTGATATATCAGGTCTAGTACACGTCATCAAGTACATGACACTACCAATAACCCTAGCGTACTCAACTTGAAGGACGCTTTCTCCTGTATTTCTTGATAAATACTTATTTGGATCTATTGGAGTGCAGACATCCTTTTCGTCATCCTTGTTGAATTTCTCTAATATCTTATCGATATAATGAGATTGACTTAGAGCAATTCCTTCTGATGTCCGATTAATTTTAATTCCAAGAATTACATCAGCAAGGCCCATGTATTTCATGTCAAATCTCGAATTTAACATATCCTTCATGGATTGAATCATCTTATCGTTTCTTCCAACGATAAGCATGTCATCAACATAAAGACACAAAATGACAAAACCTTCATTTTGAGCATGTCCTGTGAAGATGCAATCAACAGTTTTTGGTCAAATCCTAACCTTTTTAAGAGGAGGCACCATCACTTTAGGAAGACACCCCCATACTCGGAGGTGATTGAAAGAAGGTCTTCTACCTTTCCATAATTCGAAAGGTGTTTTCTCTTCTTTATTTCGGGGTACCTTATTTAAAAGGTAATTGTTACTTAAAATAGCTTCCCCCACATGTTCTGAGGTAACCCAAAACTTATCAACATTGAATTCATCATCTCTTTCAATGTTCAATTTTTCCTTTCCGCCACCCCGTTTGATTGTAGTGAATAGGGAGCGGTGACCTCATGTGTGATTCCGTGTTGAGCACACAACTCACCAAATGGAGCATCATACTCACCACCTCTATCACTACGCAACATCTTGATTTTCTTGTTAAGTTGATTTTCAACTTCTTGTTTATAAAGCATGAACTTTTCTATAGCTTTATCTTTACTCTTCAACAAGTATACATAGCAATGTTTAGTACTATCATCCACAAAAGTGATAAAGTACTTATTTCCGCCTCTCATTTGGACGAACTTTAAATCACAAACGTCGCTATGTATTAAATCAAGAGGTTTTGTATTCCTTTCAACTGAATGAAAGGATGACCTGGTTAATTTAGCCTCAACATATATTTCACACTTATGTTTGAGATCAATTTGAAGTGTAGGGATATGATTCATGTTAATTAACCTTCGCAAGGTATCATAATTAACATGTCCTAATCTACCATGCCAAATATTAGAAGACTCAATAACGTAAGCGGAAGAAACAATTTTATTCTTGTATGTCTTAGGCTTAATAGCCATTACATTGAGTTTGAACATCCCCCCACATTAATAACCCTTACCCACATACATCCCATTTTTTGTGAGTACAAATTTATCCGACTCAAATACAAGACGAAAGCCATGCTTGTTGAGGAGAGATCCTGACACCAGGTTCCTGCAAATGTCTGGCACATACAGCACATTCTTCAATGTCAGCTCTTTCCAGGAAGTCATCTTCAAAATGACGCTTCCTTTGCCCTTGACCTCAGATTAGGTAGAATTGCCCATGTACAAGCTCTCCCCATAATCAACTTCTTCAAAATTGAAGTATATTCCTTTGTCCTAACATACATTCTTGGTCGTACCGGTGTCAACCCACCACTCCCGGGGGTTGGAATCAGCCATGCTTACCTCAGACACCACCGCAGACAAGTTGATGTCGTCAAGGTCTTCGGTGATTTCCTGGACCATGTTGGTCTCCTTTTTCTTAGGAAACCTGCAAGCATTAGATTTATGGCCAGTTTTACCACGGTTATAACAGACTCCAATAAATCCTTGTGGTTTGGATCCCAACTATTTCGAGACTCCCCCCTTAAGGCCTAGAATGAATCCTTTTCGCTTCTTCTGCTTGCCTTTGGCAGCATGTCTGCTCTGTCCATGCTCCACCACATTTGTCTTGGCAGAGGCGATCGTGTTCATGGGTCTGATTGGAATTCCTCGTGCAGCATTCATGTACTGCTCTTGCACATTGATCCTTTCGAGCAGCTCGACCATGGTCATCTCCTTCCGCTTGTGCTTCAGGTAGCTCTTGAAGATATTCCACGCTGGGGGTAACTTCTCAATTATGACGGCTACTTGAAACGACTCCGCGAGTTCCATTTTTTCGGCATGGATACTATGGAGGAGCAGCTGTAGATTTATCACTTGTTTCATACATGGTTTGTTATCTACCATCTTATAGTCAAACAGGCGACTAACTAGGAATTTCTTTTTCCCGGCATCCTCGGACTCATATTTTTGTTCCAAGGCATGCCACAACTCTCTAGCGGACTTTGTTTTACTATATACATCATACAATGAGTCAGACAAACAGTTCATTACATAATGTATACATAAATAATCTGAGTGATTCCAAGCTTCTAGAGCTAAGAAGAACCCTTGATTATCATCATCCTCGCTTTGAGTTGGTGGTTCTTCAGTCAGGAATCGAGCCAAGCTCAGCGTAGTCAGATAGAACCTCATCTTCTCCTGACACCTCTTGAAGTTTGAGTCGTCAAATTTCTCGGGCTTCTCAGCATGCACAAGTCCAGTCGGACGAGTCATGGTTATCCCCCTAGTCGGCGCAACGACGGGCGCGTTCGACGACGCATTAGGGACTTCAGTCTGAGCCATTGCTCCAACACTGATATCAAACTCATTGTTGATTGCAGCCATAATTCTGAAACAGAAAATGCTGAATTATTTTTCCGAAAATTATTATTTCAGATTACACAAAATAATGAACCCAGTCGGGTCTTTGTCTCCTGAAATTACTAAAACACAAAAATTGCCTTAAGATTGTTAGTAAAATATAGGACAATTAAATAATAATTTTCGAAATTAAAAATTACATGAAATTATTAAATGACATGCAAATTGACGAAATGACGAAATTGCCAAAAAAATTGGATTTTGCAGAAATTTACTGAGTCCCGTATCAAAACGGTCTCGTTAAGGCAATTTCGCCCCCCTCACCATAAATGGTTCGTGTAAGAGGAAAAATAGGACGATTACCTCCCAGGATAAAACAGTGTCGTCAAGGCGAAACAAACACGGTGTTTCCCTTAACCGAACTGAACAATACCTGAACTCGGACTTCGACGGAAATTCGAACACAACTGGAAACTCGGATCTGACTTAACTCTTGAGCAATATATCTGTTGGTAATTTTCGGGAGTGTATGAGATTGTTTTTAATTGAGAAGAACCAACCCTATTTATAGGTTTTATGGTACTCCTTGAAATCAAAAATACCAACAACTATATTACATTAGGAAACACTCCATTAGAAAATATATTATTAGGAAATATATCATTAGGAAATATATTATTAGGAAATATATTAATAATATTCTCTTGATATAAAAAAAATAGTAACAATATTCCACGTATATTTTGCAACATTGTGAAGAATATTAAGAAAATATTTCCTGATATATTAGTGAAGTGCCGACACCGTGGAAGTGAAGTGCGTGAAATATTCATTCCCCTGACAAGACAGATCAGTATAGTTCTTAACAAGATGGACCGTAGTCGCCTTGACAACACCTCCAATGCCTGAGTAAAATGGTGCTCCTATGAGGATGAATGTCGACCAATATTGTTGGTATCACTAAGTGAAAGGTCATCATAGTGACCTCTAGCATATCCTGATAAAGGATATAGAGATTGATCCAGCAAGGTCAAATGAAAAATTTCCTGGCCTACAAAAGGTAAAGAGATAACATGACCGACATAAGAGAAAGGAGAGTATTGTCCATCCATCCCCACGGGATGCAGGTTACGAAAAAAGGGTAGAATACACATTATTATCAGAGGCATCATGGAGAAGAAGAATTAAGAAGCGCCATGGAGATGTATGCCGCTCATATATTAACAAAGGTGGCTCTTGGGAAGTGACCGAGATGGATATAGAGCATTTCCAACTCCTTCAACGATGAGGACATAAAGCATATAATTAGCCCTAATGACAATGTCTTCGTCATCACTGCTGATATCAATGACTTCGATCTGATGTGATATTCCTCAACACGTTTTTGGTTATTGGGATGACAAAAAAATGAATTCAAGAAGGCGACTTTCCCATAATCGGATTTGCGGGAACAACCACCTACCCTCTCGGGGAAGTATACATCTTTCTTATATTGGGAAAGGGGTGGAAGGTGCTGAGAATGGGTGTCATCTTCATAGTAGTCAATACTCCAATGTCATACAATGTTATCCTTGGTCGCACGACCTTGAAACCAAACAAAATCATTGCATCCTAATGCAGTTAGAGGATAAAATATCCAATTCCACAAGGGATAAGAGAATCCAAATATGATCAACCTACATTGCAGCGATGCAATGTAAATGCATTTGTTCCTTAAAACAAGGGGGAGACTTTGTCTATTCAGACAGAGTAAAACCCCTTGAAAGAAAGTTGTCCCAACGTTGTGGAAAATCTAGTTGAGATTGAAGTAGTGGAACCCAACAAGGTCGTGGAGATAAGAGCATCACTCCTCCAAGTGAAGTCAAAGCGACAAGTTGGGTCTTTCCGCCTTAATCATCACCCGCGAGTTGAAGAGTGGCCACGTGATCAAATCCATCACCCATAGAAAGAGGTCGATGGGTTATGAAAAGAAATTGGCCATCAAGGCCGAAGTGGGAAAGTTAATCAACGACAACTTTGTAAAGGAGATCAGACTCAGGCCTAGGTGGTCAACTCCATCTTGATAAAGAAGTCCATCAACAAGTGGAGAGTTTGTGTCGACTGTAGGGACTTGAACAATGTGTGATCCAAGGATTTGTACCACTTGGTCGCATCAATAAAATGGTCGACAACACTTCTAAATAGGGGTGACAACCTATGTCATTTCATATCTAATTGTTTATGACACTAATTGTGCCGTGTCATTTATCGCGTTGTGTGTAAACATATAGGTCTTAAACATGTCTCCAAAGTCAAAACACGAACATGACACAACTATTAAACAAATCACATGTGACATGCACGATTAACTTTTTAAACAATGTTTTTTATGTATACATGACACAAGTCGTGTAACACGAAACAAAATCAACGAAACTCATAAATTAATTCCATAATTAAGCTTTAAAATACACAAGTGATTCAAACACTTAAACGAGAACATATCCAAATACTAGATACTTATAATTAATCGTGTTTATGAATAGATTTGTTGGTCACAAGTGTGTAAACACAGTTAATATTATATAAATGTATAAGAGTTGTGTAGACACGATATGTGCTAACGTATAACCCATATACCTTATACGTGAACAAGAACATTTATCACTACAATGTGATGCCCATTAGGAGTATCAATGTGGACTCCACCTATCAGAGGATGGTTCACAAATTGTTTCTCGACATGATCAGGAAAACTATGGAGGAGTACATTGACGACATGATAGTAAAGTCCAAGGTAGGCATGCACGACATGTATGGATGAGGCCCCATAACATACAACTAAATCCCTCCAAACGTGCATTTTGTGTCTCCTCGGGAAAATTTATAGCTTCATGGAAAGCGAAAAGGGTAGTGAATTCAATCTAGGGAAGCTCAACACAATTGAAAAAAATGAAGTCACCCACTTACCACAGAAAAGTGCAATGCTTAAATGGATGTCTCGACGGCCTTGGACGATATGTGTCCAAATAAGAAGAAAAGTTGTTCCTCTTATTCCAAGCACTGCGATCAAACAAAAATATTGAGTGGATGCGTGAATGTGAACAAGAGTTACACTCGTTGTACAATCTTTTGAAGACCATACCACCATTCCCTAAACTAGTAGTCGATGAATCCCTTTACCCCTACCTAAGCATCAACCATGTAGTTGTAAGCTTTGTTTTACTAAATGAACATGCTAGGGCTAGGTCAAATCCCGGTCTACTATACAAGGTTTTTGCCCAAAGTTTAAATAAACTATTTGACATTGGTTGACTCAGCTAGTGAGCTTTGCTCATATTTTCACATGCATGACATCACTGTCCTAACCAATTAACGTTTAAAACATTTTCAACAAATGTGTGATGCCTCAGTACGAAGGTCAAATGCGTTTTTGACTTAAGTCAATTCAGGTTAAGTTTGCACTAGGAACTACCAATAAAGGTCAACCATTGGTCGATTTTAGATGATTCAACACAGCAAGCTCATCTTGAGGCGCAACCTCTTATAGCCGAAAATGGGGGAGGATTTTCCCGAGTAAATTTGGGATACTTACATTGATGGATCTTCATCCATAGAAGGCTCAAGGGCAGGATTCATTGTGATCTTACGAAGTGATGGCAAACCACTAAGATACACCCTCATTTTGAATTTCAAAGTCACGAACAATGAAGCACTCATCAACAAACTCTGATTGGTCGCAAGAATAGGCACCGCATCCTTAAGGGCACAAAGCAACTCCAATATGGTGTTCAACCAAATTAAAGGTCAATACGTAGAAATAAAGAAAACATTAGGAAATATTTAAGTGAGGCTAAGACTCTGAATATCAAGGTCAAGGTCTTTAAAAGTGAGGTCATACCGAAAGGAGAAAATAACCAATGGCTTAGTAAATACGTTTTAGGAGCACTAATAATTGAATGTTTAAATCGAAGGATACCTTAAAGTATGTATAAACTATGAAATTTAAAGGACATAAGTATATTAAAATCTATGTGGGGGATTGTTGGAACTTTGTGGTAGATTCTAATATTACGAGGGTAACTGTATCACAATAAATAAGAATACAGATGTATTTGTAATTGAAGAAAGTTCAAGAAACAAATAAAAGGTCTATAAATTTACAAAATACTAAAGGGTGCATCTACTTTTAAGTGGTACAATAAAATGATGCAACTCTTTGAAGTGATACAAATGTTAGGACTAGATCAATACACTTACTCTCATGTAAGTGTGATTCTTCTAGATCATGCGATGTCCAATAATAGATATGTCCCGATAGAAGTTTTAAGGAAGGTCTCCAAGTTTTGCTACTCATCGACTATGTGAGCTGTAAAGGAAAAAGGAATATTTTATTCTTTATTTATGGCGTCTTTCAAACATTGATTGTATCCGGGGGATGATTTGTTGATGACCTGTTAGCAAACGTTAAGGGTGAGTTTGAGACGGGCGAGACAGGATTTTCTAAAAAAGTAGAGCCTGAGCCCGAGTCCAAGCCCGAGTTCATCTTAAAAACCCGCACGAGTTAGTCTTGTTTGTCTCGGTCCGGTCTCGGTCCTCGGCCGATTTTTAGTCTAATATTTTTTCAAAAATTTTAAATACAAAACACAATACAAACATTATACCAAGTATCCAATACAAAACAAAATACAAATATCGTACTAAATATCCAACATAAAACGTTTAAATTCCAAACACAACCCTAAACACACAATAAACTAATTAAAAACACACACGAATAATGTTGATTCCAACCTATACTCGGGCCATACCGATTTATTCGGTCTTTTGGGTAAAACAAATTCGAACCAAGCCCAAACCCGAGTTTGAGAAATTTAAAAAATTCCCTTTTGAATGATTCTTAAATTCGAGACGTTTTTTTTTTTGTTTTTTCGGTCCACTTGATGTATCTCGTTTTTCCAGAAATTAAAAAAATGCCTACAAAAAGTCGTTTATCAAAGCTGTCAAATATCATCTTTTGAAAAGTGTATACATGACGTGCCTCAAAATCACACAAATTCGATTTTACCTCAAAGTCCCGTGTTATACAATTCAATGTTGACACAATGTATTATATCATATCATTCGATGGTCGCTCAAAAAAAAAAAAAAAGGAAATTATTTTCCTACAAAAGGTGTGCAAACATAGGTTGGGATTCAAAGTTTTATTAAAGAAGGCACTTCAATCCTAGAAGTTGAAACACAAACTCATTAGCTATATTTAAATCATAATTTAGTTATCTACCTAGTGTAAATTTTTATTGTAAATAATTATATTAATTAAATTTTAACGTATCGTCACTTGTCCTATAATTTAAACAAAAGTACAAACGTCATCATGTTGAAAATTTAATTATACATACGGAAAAACCATTCAGTAGGTAGATAACTAGCTTGTTATAAGACTATAATACAATGCTTTAGAAGTTTAGGTTTCACATATTTGCACTTTGGGTTTAGTATTTTGCTTATTTATCCCTAATGCCTCCTATAAAAGGAATACATCTCCTTCTATTTTAACAGTTTAAGCTTGCACAATATTTTTAGTAATACAAGCATTAGTTTTTTATTTTTTATCCATACTTATATTCCTAAATCCTTTCATGATATTAGAGTCAACTCTCTTCCTAGGTAAAATTAATCTTTCATTCTAGGAAAAAATCACCTTTCGTTCTCGTCTTGTTTATAAAAAAAATCATATCTACAATAAAAGCTGCAAGTGGACATGCATAGCAGTTCCATTGTGCATCAAGTACAATTCCACAAAATAGTCAAACCACATTTTTTTCACGGTCATTCGTGTAGCACGTTCTATACAAAAGTTCTGAATCAGATCAACAGCTGTTTTGTACCAGTAGTTGGTGAGTTCTAACATATACGATCCGCCTTTTATTTTGTTGATTTGATTCCAGAGAGTTCAATAATGTTCGTTATTGTAGATCATAGATTTCTATCTCGTAATGATTCAAATCCAGTTAGTTCTAATCTAATCAGATCTGATTTAAATCAACTCAAACTTGCACTACATATTGCTCTATTTTGTTGATGAGGCTTTGTGTTTAACTCTTTTGGTTAGATCCAAGTTGATTCAATTTTAGAAGTCACACTCAGATCTTCGCACCTTTAACTTTATCTTGGTCCAAGTTTACACTTGTTAAGACTAGATTGATCCGGGTAAGATAAACTCTTGGTAATCATGAAACATGCTAATATCACATGCACAGACTCGTGCAATGGTCACATTAGAAACTCCTTGACCTTAAGAAAGGAATATGGAGGTTGTTAAACTGAGTATAGGGTTCGAATGTATGTAATTCGGAATTCAACATTACTATAAAGTGAATAATTGTGATGTATTTAAACTCGAGGCAATATTTTATAGTCCATTACCCGATGGTTAAAATTTGGTGTCTGAGATCTTGCTGAGTATCGTCTCTAGGTTTACTGATACGCTTACCACTATTGTGCACTAAGATTCAGTGTAAGTGTCAAATTTGGTTTTGTGATCAAGTCTAGGCATGGAGACTTCATTTTTTTATAAGTTTTTGCTTGGAGAGGGCGAGCATGGGGTCTTTGGCTCGTCTTTAGGCAGTTAAGTTTGTTGAAAGTATAATGATGCAGGCTGATTAATATGTAGCCCATTGTCTGTTATATTCGTTTGGCCCAATCTTCAGTCAGAAGCCCAACACGTGTAGCTGCTCAACCCATTAATTCATGAAGCCTCGCCCATATTCCAGAAGCTTCCTAGCAGATGGTGTCCCTTCGTTTGGCTTCGTCTTCATTTCAGTTCTAGGGTTTCTTGTTTCTTGACAGAATTCTATCTCGTTTGATATTCCGTTGCGTCTTTCCGTTTTCTATCTATTTTCGATTCTAGTGTAATGAACTTCTAGATTTTAGGTATTTAAGGGTGAAAGGTTGCCAAGTGAAGGAACCAACCTTAATGATCCCCAAGTGCTGAGTTCATATCTGTGATTTATGTTCCTTGATCGATTGTTTAGCACAAAACCGTTCACATTTTATCATGGTATCAGAGCTGAAAGGCTGAAAGAACGGCCTGTTCTTCGATTCAGGTGTTTTCTATCCAAGTTATCTTGGGTTTGTCATCTCTTGTGTGTTTCTGTTCATATATGAATCAGTTATTTTTAGGTTAACCGTTTCCTTGTTCATATTCTGCAATCGGTATGTTGTTTTCTATTACTTGGTATTTTTGGCTCAGATCTGTATCGTTGTTTCTGGCATATGATATTTCTTGTCCAGATCTGTGGTTCTCTGAAATCTTGTTGACATTAGGTTGCATATAGATCTTGCCTTCTCTTTATTATCGTGGTTTCTTTTTGGTATCTGTTCTTGTGACTGTTGGTTGATTTACGTTTTTTTTTCTTCTGAAAAATCTGGTTGTTGTTGCTTGTTTTTCTTTTTTCCTTGATATTCTGGTTTTGCGGTTGTTATTATGGCTGAAGATAAACCTGTTAATGAAGGAAAAAGAAAAGTTAATCCTGATGAGCATGATATATTAGCTTCGGTGGATTTTCATCACCCTCTGTTTTTACATGCTAGTGATAAACCGAGTGTTAATATGATATATGTTACCCTTACTGGCCCTGAAAATTATATCATGTGGTGTAGAGCTATCCGATTCATGCTGCTAGGTAGAAACAAATTAGGATTTGTTGATGGAACTTGCATGCGTGATGATTTTGATCCTGCTTTGCACCATTTATGGGATAGATGTAATGCTGTAGTTATAGGAACTTTCTAAGGATCTTTCCAGCGGGATGATGTATACTGAAAATGCATTCCTCGTTTGGAAAGAACTTAAAGAAAGATTTCATAAGGTAAGTGGTCCTAGAGCATATCAATTGCATCTTGAAATTATCATGTGCCGGCAAGGTTTGGATTCCATATCTACTTTTTTCTCTAGATTGAAAGGTCTTTGGGCTCAATATGACACTGCTTGTGCTCTTCCTTTTATAGAAGGTGACGATTTCAAAAAACATATAGAGCATAAGGAAAACCAAAGGCTTTTTCAATTTCTGACTGGTTTGAATGAGAATTATGCAAATATTAGAAGTCATTTGTTGCTTTGGTCTCCTTTGCCTTCGGTTAATCAAGCTTACAATTTATTAACTCAAAAGGAGACTCAAAGAGGTGTTTCTTGTACTTTGAATGCATCGTATAATCCTGCTTCTGCAAATATGTCTCTTAGTTTGGATAAGCCGAAAGGAAATCCAAACTTAGAGTGCACGTTTTGCAAGAAAAAATGTCATACTGTGGACATATGTCTTTCAAAAGGGTGTGATTTTTGTAAGAAAAAAGGTCATTCCAAAGATAATTGCTTCAAGTACAAGGAACAATTGAAACAAAAGGGCTTGAATTCTAAAATCAATGTTACCTCCATTAGGAGTGGTGACATTGATTCTGTTGCTTTAAACTCTACTAATGATGATAATCTGAGTGGTGGAGTGCAGGGAGGTATCACCTTTTCTCGTGACCAGTTCGAAAGGTTTTTGCAAACCTTTAAAGGTGTAGGAGGCATTGCAGCTGGAGCAAGTGCAGCCACACCTTCTGACCCACATGCAAACACGGCTGGTATATCCCTTAATTCAACTTTTTCATGTGAAAAGGATAACTGGATCCTTGATACAGGAGCAACCAATCACATGACCAACAGAAATGATTGGTTATGATTGGTTATGGTGAATATTCTAAGGTTGAACAAATTGGAAGTGTTTTTACTGATTCAGGCAGAAAATTGCAGAACGTTTTGTACATACCTGATTTCAGATATAACCTTGTTTCGGTATCTAAACTTACAAACGATTTAAAATGCTCTGCAATTTTCTATCCTGACCTTGCAATCCTGCAGGACCTATCAAATGGGAAGGTCTTGGGGACTGGTGAGGAAAGGTTTGGATTATACTTCATTCGATTGTCTGCAAGCCGTGTTGGATCTATTGCCAGTAATTCTGTTGTAAATAGTGGAACATTATGGCATTTGCGATTTGGGCATGCCTCTTTAAAGGCTTTAGAACATGTTGATGGTTTGAATATTGTAAAGCATGATGAGCTGAATATACATGACTGTACTATTTGTCCCAAGGCAAAAATTGTTAGATCTCCTTTTCCTATTTCGGATACCAAATCTGATGCTATATTTGATCTTGTGCATGCTGATGTTTGGGGTCCATATCATAGTCCTACTCATGATAATAAGCGTTATTTTTTGACATTGGTGGATGATTTTTCTAGAGTAACATGGATCCACTTAATGCAATTTAAATCGGATGTTTTTATTGTGTTGAAAGGGTTTATTGCTATGATTGAGACTCAATTCAAAGGGAGAATAAAATGTCTTAGGACTGATAATGGTAGGGAATTCTTCAATGAGCATATGAATGATATGTTGAATGATAAAGGCATTATACATCAAAGCAGCTGTCCTTACACTCCTCAGCAGAATGGTAAGGCTGAAAAAAGCATAGACACCTCTTGGAGGTGGCTAGAGCTTTAAAACTGCAAGGATCAATCCCAAATATTTTTTTGGGGGATTGCATCCTTATAGCATGTTACCTTATTAATCGCATGCCTTCTAAGTTGTTGCAAGGGAAATGTCCCTTAGAAATATTACATAGAAAGAAACCTGCATTCAGCCACCTTAGGGTTTTGGGCTGTTTGTGTTATGCCAAAAATATGACGGTTACTGACAAGTTGGCTTCCAGAGCTATCCCTTCTGTTTTTATGGGATACTCTGAGACTCAAAAGGGATACAAACTCTATGATTTAATTGATAAAAAATTCTTTATTAGCAGAGATGTTCGGTTTAATGAAAGTGTGTTTCGTTTTGAGAATGGTAAACTTGATCAGCAACCCATATTTTTTGAGCATTATGATGATAACTCCAATGATGGTAATCCCAGAAATGGGAATACTGAGGAGGATGTTGGAGATTATGATGCAGGTGATCTAAATGATGAAGACCAGCCTGATCCTGATGGAATTGAACCACATGAGGGTTCAAATGCTGACTCTGATGGAAATGGTCGACTCACTGAAGAAACTGGGAATCATCCTGTCAGCAGATCAGGAAGGACTATCAGACCTCCTATTTGGATGAAGGACTATCAGGTGTTAAATGTTTCTTGTCCTCATTCAATTGAAAAATATATATCTTATGATGGGTTATCAAATGAGTATCAATGCTATTTGACATCGATTTCTAAGATGATAGAACCAGAAACATTCAATGAGGCGATTAAAAATGAGTCCTGGATTGAAGCTATGCGAGAAGAAATAAGGGCTCTTGAGGAAAATGGTACATGGGACTTGGTTCCCATCCCAAAAGGTAAATCTATTATTGGTAGCAAGTGGGTTTACAAATTGAAGTATAAATCTGATGGTAGCCTGGCTAGATATAAGGCTAGATTGGTTGCTAAAAGGTATAATAAAAAACATGGGATCGATTATTTTGATACCTTTTCTCCTGTGGTAAAAATGAATACTGTTAGAACCATTTTGAGTTTAGCTGCTATTCGTGATTGGCCTCTCTACCAGATGGATGTGCATAATGCTTTTCTGCAAGGTGATCTTAATGAAGATGTTTATATGCATGTTCTTGATGGTTTCAATAGTAAAAAATCTGGTTTAGTGTGTAAATTAAAAAAATCGCTCTATGGTTTGAAACAAGCAAGTAGACAATGGAATTTAAAATTATGTGATTCTCTTATCAAAGATGGTTATGTCCAATCCAAGCTTGACTATTCATTGTTTACTAAGCGTAGTGGTGCAGATATTGTTGTTCTTTTGATATATGTTGATAACTTGTTTATTACTGGAAATAGTTCCAGATTGGTTGATGATTTGAAGCATGTGCTTGAAATGAATTTTAAAATGAAAGACTTGGGTGAGCTGAAATATTTTTTGGGTATCGAGATAGCTAGATCTGAAAAGGGCTTGGTTTTATCGCAAAGGAAATATGCTCTGGAATTAATTTCTGATGTTGGGTTGTCGAGTGCCAAAATTGCTAGAACCCCTATGGAGCAAAATCTGAAATTGACTAGTAGAGAATATGATAGACATTTGGGTATTAATGAGGATGATAAGGGCCTAGATGATGTCAGCCTATACAGGAGACTGATAGGAAAACTATTGTATTTGAGCATTACCCATCCAGATATAACATTTGCTGTGCAGAATTTAAGTCAATATATGCAGGATCCGAAAGTGTCACATTTGAATGCAGCATTACGGATAATAAGGTATGTAAAGCAAGAACCAGGTAAGGGGATTCTCTTGTCTAGTAGTTCAGAACCCAACCTAATCAGATTCTGTGATTCCGATTGGGCTGGATGTATTAAAACGAGAAGATCTGTTACTGGTTTCTGCATATTTCTTGGAAAATCATTGATCTCTTGGAAAGTAAAAAAGCAGAACACTGTTTCTAGATCTTCAGCTGAGTCTGAATATAAAAGCATGGGTTCAACTTTATCTGAGATTATTTGGTTTAGAAACTTATTAAATGAGTTAGGTTTTGAACAAACTGAGCCATGCATTCTTCATTGTGATAATAAAGCTGCTATACAAATTGCGAATAATCCAGTTTTCATGAGAGAACAAAGCATATTGAGATTGATTGCCACTATATTAGAGAAAGGTTGTTGGATAACGTTTTGCAATTGAGACATGTTAAGACAGGAAGTCAGGTAGCTAACATTTTTACAAAGGCATTGGGAAGTCCACAACACTATCTTCTTTGCAATCAGCTTGGTATGTGGAATATATTTGGTAGACAAGGGGAGATGACATGAAGATTGGACCATGATATTATCAGCCTGAGGGGGAGTGTTGAAAGTATAATGATGCAGGCTGATTAATATTTAGCCCATTGTCTGTTATATTCGTTTGGCCCAATCTTCAGTCAGAAGCCCAACACGTGTAGCTGCGCAACCCATTTATTCATGAAGCCTCGCTCATATTCCAGAAACTTCCTAGTAGATGGTGTCCCTTCGTTTGGCTTCGTTTTCATTTCAGTTCTAGGGTTTCTTGTTTCTTGACAGACTTCTCTCTCGTTTGATATTCCGTTGCGTCTTTCCGTTTTCTATCTATTTTCGATTCTAGTGTAATGAACTTCTAGATTTTAGGTATTTAAGGGTGAAAGGTTGCCAGGTGAAGGAACCAACCTTAATGATCCCCAAGTGCTGAGTTCATATCTGTGATTTCTGTTCCTTGATCGATTGTTTAGCATAAAACCGTTCACATTTTATCAAAACTGACCCTTATTAGTTGTGCACACTTCTTTCCTTCTCGATAGCGATGAGAAAGTACCCGCCTCATTGGATGGAAGTTTTAACTTTTGTGGGCCTTGTCTTTGTGTGAACGTTTGAAGTGACCTTGAGAGTCCTCTTGGAGACTGAAGGTATCTCGTCACATACGAGTCCCGTGACTTATCCTCAACAGTGTTACAACTGAAATCAGGCTTATGTTCGTCTTTGGTTCCCTGATCTTCATGTTGTTTGGAATATCGAATCTACATTGAATAAAACTTGCTGATCTTGAAGTAATTTAATGAACTGTTGCTTGATGACGACCGGTAATGACTAAGTATTTAATACCATGAGTTTCTTTCTTGAATTTTTAAATATTAGTCTGACTTGGTGCGTGATCGCTTTTATTTTGATTACATCTAAACATACGATGGTTGGAGATCGAAATTCCATGTCCACCAAATATACTATTGGATCATCACGCTTATTAATAATTAATAATAATGAGAATTAAGTGTGTGTCAAGACAAGTGGCTCAATAATTGTCGATTGGGTGTAGCGGGCAATGTTATTTTTGTTAATCAGTGTGCTGTTTTTTTTTTGGCCAAAACTAACTTCGTATTACTCACAAAATTGGGGAACCGGGAGGTTCCCATTACAACCGGACTCAATCGACAATAACTGTAAGAGAGGGGTTGGGGGTCGGGAGACCTAATCACAAGGACACATCCCACCTAATGCCAATTTGGCAACCCAATCCGCACAAAGATTCGCGGATCTAGGTATTCTAACCCAAGACAGATTTACAACCGACTCTACCAAGTATAAACTATTATGTATAATAGTTTCTATCTCCCAAAAATGGACTAACCCGAGAATATTGTTTATCACTACCTCTGAATCAGACTCAATTACAACCGAACTCCAACCAAAAAAACGAGCAAGTTTGACGCCCATCAAAATTGCATTCGCCTCCAAAATGTCGATAGAATGCGAAATTTCCGAGGCGTGGGCTCCGGCGATAATCTTCCCCGTATGATCCCTAGCAATGACACCGATCCCGCCATTGCCCTCGCTCCTCGACCACGCAGCATCGACATTGATTTTGACCACCCCGATGTTCGGACACCGCCAACCGGAGCTCGGGAGGCCCCTTACGGTGCCCACCTGGTTCGGAAGCTGAGGAGGTCCCACCAGAACCGAACCAAGACCAGTTCGGTTCTGTTGGGAACTCACCAACCCCACGGACCTAACCTGTTCCGATAAGAGAGCACGCACCTGAATCACGACTCGATACGGGTTAGGGCGGATCCCTTCGAATGCCATAGAACAACGACTCTTCCAGATCAGCCAACAACCCGTAAGGACAGCCTCCCAGCTCCAATCCTCTCTAGATCTCGAGCCCCTCCCGTACGGGGACCTCTTGACCAGCCAGCTATAAACCGAACTGCAGCCATCCCGAGCATCGACGAGCCCCAGCAGCTCGGTCCAAACGACCGTAGCCCAATCGCACCCCAATAACAAGTGTTCGACAGATTCAATGGCGGGGCATAGAGGGCAACAAACCTGGACATGCATACCTCGCCTAGCAAGGTTGACTCTTACCCCGAGCGCATTTGAGACGAGCTTCCAGCCAAAGGCCTTGATCTTCGGGATCACCCTCGCCTTCCAAATTGCGTCCCAGATCTGATCCGAACCAGCACCCGAAGCGGCAGACTCGGCGTCACGACTTGGATCCCGCGACCTCAGAAAGTGGTAAGCCGACTTCATGGTGATCACCCCCTTGCGATCATGAGGCCATCTAAGCTCGTCCCTCCTAGGACGGAGAGGGATATCCACCGAGAGAACCAGATTTGCGTCCGAGGCGGATAGGGCCGCACGTACCTTAGCTTCGTCCCACTCCCTCCTGTTGAGATCAATCCAGTCGGAAAGACGCGTACCTGCCTGGAGCTGAGATATAGGCCTCGGCCCGGGTCTATGTTCGTACCTCCTCGGTATCCATGCATCCACGAACGGCTGTATCCGTGAGCCGTCCCCAAGGGACCATACGGCCCCTTCTTGAATCACCCGTCTCCCCTCCAACAAGCTCGACCAAGCCCACGAAGCCCGGCTTCCCTTCCCGGCTTCCCTTCCCGGCTTGAAGGAAACCGGTTGTGGGGAAGTAAATCCCCTTGAGAACACGAGCCCATAAAGCGTTAGGTTCACGTAAAAGCCGAAAAGTTGCCTTACCAAGCATAGCCGTGTTGAAAGCTTCCAATTCCCGGAAGCCCATCCCACCATCACGCTTGGACCTGGTCATGCTGGTCCATTTGACCCAATGAATCTTACGGTCCCCGTTTTGTGCACCCCACCAAAAATGTGCAATCAAGTTATTGACCTTACTACACCACGACTTAGGAAGTTTAAAAACGCTCATAGCATTAGAGGGGATTGCCGAAATAACCCCCTTAATAAGAACTTCCTTACCCGCGTTGTTGAGGAGCTTAGATCTCCACCCTTGAAGCTTCCCGATAATCCTCTCTTTTAAGAAACCAAGTGCACTACACTTTGACCTCCCCCAAAGAGAGGGGAGGCCCAAGTATTTACTCGGGTCGTTGACCAAGGCCATACCGAAACAGAAGGCCACATCAGCTGCCTCGGGACCAGATGTCCCACCTCCCCCGAACATGACCGATTTCCTGAAGTTAACGCGCTGACCCGAACAAGAGCAATACTCGTCCAAAGCAGCTTTCAGCACCCTCGCATTACCCACCGACCCCTTTATGAAGAACAAGGAGTCGTCGGCGAAAAGGAGGTGATGAACTTCCGGAGCATGCCATCCCGGACTGATCCCGATTAGCTTCTTAGAGGCTACCAACTGATCAACCCTCCTAGAAAGAACATCGGCCACACGGATGAAGAGGTAAGGGGACAAGGGGTCCCCTTGGCGGATACCTCTCTGTGGCACAATCCGATTGGTGCGCTTCCCATTTACGATCACTTGATAGAAGACCGAGGTAACACACGTCATGACCCAATCCACCCACCTCAAGTCGAACCCGCGCTTAACCATAACCTGTCGTAGGAAGCCCCAATCAATCCGATAATAGGCCTTCTCCATATCGATTTTGAGGGCACAATCGGATGAGCCCCGACCCTGTTTACGTCTGACCTTGAGGTAGTGAATCAATTCGTGAGCCACGAGGATATTGTCCTGAATTTGTCTACCTGCTACAAAGGCACTCTGGAAAGGGGTGATAAGTTCCGGTAAACAGGTTTTAAGCCTATTTGCCAGAACCTTAGCAATTATCTTATACCCGAAATTGCACAAACTAATAGGCCTAAAATCAGAGGCACTCACAGGGCTAGGTATCTTAGGGATAAGCGTAATCTCGGTATGATTTAGGGCGGGTGGAAACATACCTGTTTGGAAGAAAGCGTTGACCATTGTGACAATGTCTGAGCCAATGACTTTCCATGAGCGTTGGTAGAAAGACCCCGAAAAACCGTCGGGACCCGGACCTCGCGAACCCCCAAGCTGGCTGACCGCAGCCCGGATCTCCTCCTCGGAGACCATTCTGACCAAAATATCGTTCATAGACTCCGTGACATCGTTACTGAGGCAACTAAGAATCTCGGGCTGATCTGACTCCCCCGGGCTGTTCCTGCTTTCCGAGAGGAAAAGGTCCGAGAAAAACCTGAAAATTTCGTCCGAAATACGATGCTCCTCGTCCATCCAAACCCCGTCCCTATCCATTAACCGCACAATCTTGTTTCGCCTCCTACGCTCGACCGTAGTTTGGTGAAAGAATCTCGAGTTTTTGTCACCCTCCCTAAGCCACCGGACCCTAGATCTTTGCCTCCAATAAATCTCTTTGTTTTTCCAAACAGCGTGCAATTTCAATTTGAGGACCTTCTCCTCGATTGCAAGGTCAGCTGTCGTAGGTTGTCTAGAAATAGAGGCTAGACGAACCTTCGTTTTCTCGATATTGAGCCTATTGTTCCCAAAGCATGTCTTGCTCCAAACTGAAAGTTCGGTGCTGCACTCATTGAGCTTGTAATTGAAATCCATCGGCCTCCTAATCGGACCCCCACGCGACCAAGCCCTAGATATGACATCCATGCATTCCGGTTTCTCGAACCACATTTCTTCAAACTTAAATACACGGCTACCCTTTTTGTCCGCAAAGTCCAACTTGACCAAGATAGGGGTGTGGTCAGAACCAATAGCGATCCCATGAATATATTGCGCCTGAGGCTACGCAGCCACCCATTGATCATTTGCCAAGGCTCGGTCAAGCCTCTCCACTATGCGATCGGATCCTCCCCTATTATTGCTCCAAGTGTGCATTTGGCCCTTGAAACCGAGGTCCCCCAACTTGAGGTCCTCGATAAGCCCATTGAACCCGTCCATCTTCTTTTGATCCTTGGGTCTCCCCCCTCCTTCTCCCACGGGTGGCAAATATCGTTGAAGTCCCCCATCACCAACAACGGGGCTGATCGCGATCCTCCTATGGCCCGAAGACGGTCCCAGACCCTCGCCCTCCGGAGAAAGATCGGATCACCGTACACCCATGACAAGTGAAAAGAAACCCTGTCGGCAAACTTCACCCAACCATCAATGACGTTCTTACTGATGTGGTTAAGCGAGATTACCACCTCGGTTGACCACCACAAGGCCAAGCCTCTACTACTTCCCACCGGATCCACATAAACTGCCTGGCTCATTCCCACTGCTCTTCGAACTCTCTCACAGGAGGCCTCCGGTTGCTTAGTTTCCATAAGGAAAACTATGACGGGCCGGATCCTCCTAACCTGGTCTTTTACGTGTCGAACCGTCAGGGGAGACCCTAACCCCTGACAGTTCCAACTGAGGACACTCATTGATCCCGCGTGGCTGTTTTGGAACAGCCACCGGAATCCTTCGTTTTGGTCTCATCGGACACTTTTCTAAACTGACCTCTCCGACCACTAGGTGCATGAACGCTGCAGGTACCAGATTTGGTAGTAGGGGCCCCCCTATTGGGAGGCGGGGCTTTGGGGAAAAGGGGATAGGCCCCGGGGCCTTCCTCTTCTTGTGTGGGTGTTGAGTAGACGATGCTCCGGACATAGTCGAGGATAGCAGGAGGGGGGAAGGGAGTAATCACGGCTGGGGTGGGGGAGGTGGGGATAGAGATGGGTAGTGGGGCGAGAGGGGGGAGGTGTAGGGGCCAGCCAACGGGTTAGGGGGAGTAGGGAGGGTGGCAAGGGCTGTGGGGATGGGGATAGAGGAGGGCTCGACCGTGATGGGGGATGGTATAATGGCAAGGTGGGTCGGGTTAGGGTGGCTGACTATATCGGGCAATGGGGAGAGAGACAACATCAAGGAGATGTCGGGGTGATGAGAGGTGCAGAAAGGGACTGTTGTAGGTGATTGTAAGGCCTCCGGTTCAGGTTCGAGGTTTAAGTCGAGGGTAGGCATAGATAGGTTTAAGTTGCATGCTTGGAGCCCCGTCACGACCCTACTAACACACTCATGGAAGGAGTCCCCCGCAACAGATGAATCCCCCTGCAACTGATCACCCCGCTGTTCAAGACTGGGACCCCCCTCATTGGAAATGCCCTGCGGCTGAACAACCCGAGAGTCATTCGAACTCGAGCTCTCGTGTGAGGGAATCTTCAAAGGGTCGTGGTTCCGAGTCTTAGCTTGAGGGAGCCCTTCCCCCAGACCCTCCTTTAACATGTCCTGCCATTTCTTACGGCTAAGGTCCCTAGGGGGCGCAGGTCCTTCATCCCGGTTCCCAGGTTTGAGCCATGAGCTAACCCTCCTTTGTCTAGGACACGAGATCCATGGTCCATACATGGGAAGCCTGCAGTTAACTTCGGACTGGACTATGTGTAGGTCGCAGACTTGGGAGGTATGCCCCAGACGACCACAGACATAGCAAAGGTCCGACAGCCTCTCGTACTTCAGGTGGGCCCACTTCTCCTCCCCACTTCTCCTTCAACAATTTCAAATTTCAGTTATATAATTTATATTTAGTATATTATATAAATAAGTTTCTTAATAATAAATAAATATTATATTTATATAATAACCATGGGTATAACTCAAATACCATAACCCTAACCCTAACCATTATGGGTAGAAAATTCATCACCATAACCGCACCGCACCATAATGGTACGGTTAACCATATTAAATAGTAATAGTTATAACCATGGTTATGGGTTTTTCACCGCACCATTGCCGGCCCTAGTGATGCCAACATATCTGGAAATGGGGTTATCTAAGTTTGATTTAAATAAACGATGGTTGTTGAGCGACTTTAATCACCTCCATTTATGGTATCATCTTCGTCTACTACATGTTGGGACTGGAATTCTATGCTGATTCAACAATGATTTAGAAGGTGATTGGTTGACCGCAAATCTTTGTTGGAGCTCCGATGAATCTGCAAGGAGGGGAGCGCAACAAAGGGAGTTTCTGTGGGTCTTACTTCGATACTTAAATGAGTGTACTGTTTTGTATAAACTCGGAATGTAAAGTAACATATGTAAAACATGAGTATTTATAAGGATGGAAGACCAAACCGTTTTAGTAATTGAATATATCTATAAATATTGTGCCGTTACATTACAGTTGGCTTATCTGGTCTTTGTGGAATATGTGCCCGAAATATGCGGGACATCGTGGTTGTATATTTAGTCTCGGTTCTAGGTTGTTGTTCTACGGTCGGTGAGACACTTGACGGATTGACAGAGTGAGTGATTGTGGGCGCTGCTGTGGAGGCCGGAGGCATAGAATGATATCCGGAGGTCATCTCTTGGTCTTCTTTAGCAGTGGTAGCACACCAATTTCCAGTTTATGCTTCTGGTGGCCCCGTAGGACAAAGGTCTTCATGAGTAGCAGGGGCTTGTCTGCGGGCCTGCCCTATGAGAGTTTCCAAGAAGGATGTCCTCTCTGCGGTGACCTGGATGGTTTCCCCGACCACTTGAATTGCCAACGTGTTCCTGTGCCGGTCTTGGAGGGACGACATTCAGAATTGTTTGACTAGTAGGTTCTTGCTGCTGGAGCGGCGAACCAGCGGTGGATTTAGAGCTATCCTGAGACTGCTCGTTCATGGTCTGTTTACAACGATTACGGTTAGAGCATATCTGCATGACTGTTTGCTCGTTCCCACAAACAACGCTAAATGTTGGGACTAGAATTCCCGAATGCTAATTCAACAGTGATTTACAAGGTGATTGGTTGATGATCGCAAGCCTTCGCCGAAGGTTCGATGAACTTGCAAGAAGGGGAGCGCAACAAAGGGGTTCCTCTGGGTCCCAATCTGATGCTTTAATGAGTATACAGTTTTGTATAAACTCATAATGTAAAGTAACATATGTAAAACATTAGTATTTATAGGGTGGAAGAACAAACTATTTTGGTAACCAAATATATGTGTAAATATTGTATCGTTGTAGATAAAGATAACAGATATTATGGTAATCACGTAATATTACAGTTTCCCTATCCGGTCGTGGTAGAATATGTCCCTGAGATATGCACTGTTTATAGGCGAGAAGTCAAAAGAATATCTGATGCATGCGCGTCTATTTGACTACTGTAATAGGGGGTAGGTTGACAGCTTTCCGTACTGTTTCAACCCTAACACTTTATGTTCTAACATTGCTTCGATTTTTCCTAAAAGGGGTGTAATCATTGTCTGATTTTCTCGAAGACAACCGTTCAGATTCCCCATATTTGGATATAAATCTCCAACCTTTGTCACTTAGCCCTTTACACGTCTAAGTTTTCTCGTTCTCACTGTTAAAGTGTTTTTCTGCCCCCTCTTTGTGATTTTACCCTCTGTTCAAACTTTTCTCTTAAGCCTTTTTATCCACAGTAAAAATCTATCTTTTACGATCATTGCTTGCAACAAGAATCAAACTTCTAGAAAGGGTCAATCTTCTTAACTTTCTCCAAATCATTCTTCGTCTGGGCAGAAGGTTACTTCTAGGGCTTCCAACGACCCTCTTTCTATTAGGGACACTTTTATCCCGTTGCAGGTCCAGAAGGACTTTGTGCCAAAACCAACCTGTGGGGTGGACGTGCCTTAGATCAATGACCCGACCTTTTCCCCGACATGAATTTATTTTGTATTTTCATTTTCCCTTTAAGGGGTATAGTTTCCACATTTTTGCTATTTTAGTCTTGTTCTTGTCTTACCATAATGTTTTCTTAGATATTAAGCCCAACGAACTGAGGCCGACTCAATTCAAGGTTGTGGTTGGCTTGACGGGATTAGGATAAACAGATGCACCTAGGTATACGGGCCTAGGGCTGCATTATCCGCGTGAAGGAGATGTTTACACCTATACGTCCCAGATTGATGTTGCATTGCGTTTTACTTTTTACAAAGATTTGAAGGCTCTATGTTGCTATTACGGGATAGGTCCCACCCAACTGGTACTCAACTCCATCAGGATGTCGGTTGGGTTATAGTTTATGTGTTTATGTCAGCAATGGACGTATTCACTTTCTATTTTCCGGTGTTTCTACCTGTTGGTTGTCGGGTCTAACTACCTTTATCACTTCCAAACTCACTGGTCGAAGTTTGAGGAATGGAGGAGACAGCCATGCAAATGGAATGTTAACTTTCGACTGGTGGACGATTTCTGGGCCACCAACTCAAACTACAAGAAGTACAATTTCTTCGGTAAGAATGGTGTGCCATGAGACCTTTATCAGCCGGAGCGGGATATTCACCCGAGCTTAGGATGTAGGGCATTCAACAGTCACAAGCAGTAGTTTTCTGACCCTTTCCTTTTGTTCTTTTTGTGTTGTAGGCACTCGGGGATTTAAACTTCTCAGTCTCTTTTCCAAGCAGGCTAAGACAGGGCTGTCTGCTGCCAAGGCGACCTTGAGTCTACCTCCTCCTCTTTCTAGGTGTGCGACCAAGCGTAGGCTTGAAGATGAACAACATCGGGCTACCTTCGGCGATCGCCCAAAGGTACCTTTTAGGATATAACCTTTGCGTTCATTGTCTCTTTTCGACTTGCCTTTAGGTTTTATACCTTTCTTTGCTTGTTTTCATAGAATGTCACAACCGAGCTGGCTCCTCTTTCTGCTACAGTTAAGAAGGCGAGGAGTTTTGGCGAGGACCGTCCTGTTGCTCATGGGGGATCTTCTGCTACCTGGAGTGAGGCTCCTGCCCCGGGCAGGTTAATGTCCCTTCGACCGATCATGCCACTCCCACCCCCTTTACGGGAGTTGGGGCTCGGAAGAGGGTCCTGACCCGGGGCTCCGCGACGAGTACTTCTTCGAAAATTCCCTTCTCTGGGACTACTGCCTTTTGGTGACCCTTTATCAGCCGCCAAAGGTGGCAGATCCGAGGGGTCTCTAGGCTTCCTTCCTTAATCTTCTGAAGGTGGAAATTTGTGTCAGGACGATGCTGCGGGGTAACCCAAACCTCTGCATGCATCTATTGAATGGGATCCTTTCTCCTCAGGAATGAGTGGAGGTTTGACTTGAATGACATCGAGGTCGTGCCGAGGACGCATTTTGAGTGTCTTGCCCTAGTAAATTCTTTCTAATCCTTGCTCCTTTATAGTCTTTCCTTTTTTTTTCTCTTGATTGCTTGTTTTTTTTTAACTCATTGGTCTCTTTTAACTTAGCCTGTGTTTTCCTATTGTCAGCTCGTCTGAAAGGAGACGACGATCGGGGGGATTTTAGGGAATCTCGTCGATAAGCATGTTAGTTTTCTTATTGAGATGGAGCAGTTTTAGAGTTTGGGGTATGCTCGTGAGGACATGGATAAACTGAAGAGGAGGGTTGAGGTGTTTACTGAGCTGGTGGAGCAGGCTCGATGGGAGTCTGCGGATAGGGGGAATGAGCTGCTCACCTAAATCAAGATGAAGGAGGATCAGTGGAGCTCGCCGAGGATGGCAAGATTCGGGCTAAGCTTCGGACCAAGGAAGCTGATAAGTCCTCTACTTAGCAGGAGGGGGAGGTCACTCATCATCAGAGCAAACTGAGGGAGGCCCGGGCTCTGAGTGATGACTTCAGGGCTGAGAAGGAGCAACTACAGCTAAGAATTAAGGCTTTCCCATCCACCCAGAGCGGGTCGAGGACTTTAAGAAGTCTAAGGAGATTATTGACTACGCCTTGAAGGTGATAAAGGCTGAGGTGACTCTCTATCTACAGGTCTTGGTCGATGAGATCGAGGGGATAGATTCCAAGTTTCCTCTACGGACATGAAGAATCTTCAGGACTTCATTGAGAGCGGCTATACTAAGGAAGTTCCTCTTGCTGTTGTTGGTGAGGAGGCTACCCCCGGGTCCGAGAAGGAGACTACATCACCTGATGAACCCAGGCCTTAATGCTCTAGACCCCCAGTTGACCAAGTTAATGAAGAGCCTCGGGTCGAAAGAGCCTGCTGTGCTAAGAAGGATTACAACATCGCAAAGTCACATGGCCTCCTTATGCTTTTGTTTTTTCCTCCTTTTTCATGTTGTCCCCCATTTATGAATGAGAGGTTTTTCATTTTACTTTGTTTCGGAAATTTGTAATTATTTTTTCATTTGAATGTTAACTCGTAAATATTTATTGAAGATAATGTATGCAAAGACATTTCGTAAGTCTTTGCGCTTGTTTGACTTCGTTCGAATGTGTTTGATTGTTTTCCGATGACGACCTTGCTTGAGAGCTTTAAGAAGTTTTACCATTTTTTTTCAACTTCGCTTTACCCTTTGTCAGATAGTCTCGCCTTTTGTTAAAGAGTCTTGGAATTTTAGGAGGAAATGTTACCTTTTACAGTTTCCTTTCGCTCCTTTATGCTTATGAGGAAGGACTGTTGTCTTTTGTAAGCTCGCCCGTTTCCTTTAGGCTTGTGAGGAAGCTGTTACCTATGATTCGTTCGCCCATTTATAAGGAACTGTTACCTAAGATTCGCTCGCCTTTTAGGAAACTGTTCCCTTAGATTCGTTCGTCCACTTTGCTCTTCAGAGGAACTGTTATCTTAGATTCGCTCGCTTTCTGGGAGCTGTTACCTAAGATTCGTTCACTTTCTTAAGCTTTTCTTTGGAGAGACTATTACCTTGGCGGTTCGTCCATTCCATTGATATGGGAGCTGTTAGCCTTGATATGGGTTCATTCGCCTTTTGTGCCAGTTCTTTATTTTTCCTAACTTTAGGGAACTGTTACCCTTGATATGGGTTTGTACGCTTTTCGCGTCATGTCTTTCGCCTAGTTTTAGGGAACTGTTACCTTGACGGTTCGTTCGCCTTTTAGTTTTGATCTGTGTTTTGCCTTGCTTTAAGGGAAATGTTACCTTGATGGTTCGTTCGCCTTTTAGCTTGGGTCTTTGTATTGCTTTGCTTTAATGGATTTGTTACCTTGATGATTTGTTTTCCTTTTATTTCATATATTTTATTTGCGTTGCTTTAAGGGAACTGTTACCTTGATGATTTGTTCGCCTTTAAATTAAAGTATTTGTTTTGCCTAATTTTTTTTTGGGGGGAGGGGGGGAACTGTTACCTTGGTGGTTCGTTCGCCCCTAGATTTAGGTATTTTGGGGAATGGAACTGTTACTTTTTTTAGGTTCGTTCGCAATCCTCTTTTTTCTTAACTGAGGAGACTATTACCTTGACAGGTTCATTTGCCTGTATGCGTTAGGTCTTATCTTCAGAGTGACTGTTGTCTTGATAATTCGTCTACTCTTTGGAGCTTGTTTTGTTTTGGTTTGGTTTGAGTGGCTATGATTTATACGAATGAATACATAATGTTTTGAATACAAGTTATGCATAAAACCTCCGTAAATGTTCGGAATTGAAAGAACGAGGTAGCCTTACACCCTTTATGTTTTCCAAGTAACATGACCCTGGTGCAAAGATATCTATTACTTTGTCTGGGTCTTCCCACTTGTTTGAGAGGTTGTTGTGTCTGTCCAAATTTGTGAACTCATTCCTACGCATAACCATCTTCCACACGAAAAATTGGCGAGCACTGGCTTTTTTGTTGAAGTATTGAGTCACCGCTAGTCGCACTTTAGCTTGTGCTTTCTCTGATTGCCTTCACTTTTCTTCAACTAGATCGAGGTCTATAAATTTCTCGATATCATTAGATTCGGCATCAAAGTCCAGGATCCTATGGGTAGGCACAACTTTGTTGACTGCTTCGGTATGTCCGTTGGTTTGGGGATGATGCACCGAGCTGAATCTGTGATCAATATGGTACTCTTCGCAGAGCCATTTGAGTTCTTTTCCCACGAATTGCGGGTCATTATCGCTTATGAGTAACTTAGGGACATCAAATCGTGAAATTATGTTGATCTTTAAAAATTTGATCCTTTGAAATATGGTTGTAGAGGCCAAATCTTTCGCCTACATCCACTTGGAGAAATAGTCGATCAATACAATTATGTGGGTTATTTGCGCAGTACTTATGGTAAAGGGTCCCAAGATGTCTATTTCCCATTGGGCGTAAGGCCTAGCGCCCACCATTGGGGATAAAAATGTAGTGGTCGTCCGAATGTCGGTGCGAGCTGTTGAAACGTTGCGCACTTCTTTGTTAATTCCGTTGCCTCTTTGCTCAAGGTTGGCCATTAATAGCCTAGTCTGAAGATTTTGCACGTTAATGAGCGTGCACCTTCATGGCATGCGACAACTCTTTCATGAGCTTCACGCAAAACTCTTTTTGTCTCAGGATGGGAAATGCATCTCAAATAAGTTGTTGAGTATCCTCGCCTATAGAGTTCTCCATTTATGAGAAGATAGTTTGTGGCCAGGCGACTTATCTTTGTAGCCTCGCCTTCGCCTTCGAGCAAGGTTCATTCTTTCTGAAAGTTCTAGAATGGAGTCGTCCAGTTATCCTACTCACGAATATTAAAGACTTCTGCTTAGTTTTTAAGGACCGAGTATAGAGCTTGTTCTAGGAAGTGTATTTCCTGCAATCTTGTTCCTCCGAACGCCAGATTTCTTAAGGAGTCTACTAGCTGGCGATCACATATTTTAGGGTCTCATCCTGAGGAGGGATGATGACTAATCTTGCCCTAAGCCTTCCTTTCAAGAGGATCCATAAGTATAGATTCCCACTAATTTTCTCAAGCCTTTGGTGATTCTTGTTCTTTTTCCGCCCCAATAAGACGGTTGCTGGTACTTTCCACTATAAAATATGCCAGGGCTTGACCTTTGATAACTATTTTTGGCACAAATTTGATTATGAATTCGCTCAACTCAACCGCCCACTTGAGAATCCTTCCTAAGGAGTCTGGCTTCATCAGGAAGTGCTTGAGGGGTTTGTTGGTGAGAAAGCGATTAAGTACGACCAGGCGACCGTTCAGACTCTGGACGTCCTTGTGGAAAGTCGGGGACTTCAATACTTCTATGTCCTTGAGCTTTTAGGGATTTGTATCGATACCTCTTTTGCTAACCATGAAGCCTAAACATTTGACAAGTTTCACTCCAAAGGCGCATTTTGCTGGGTTCAAGCGGACATTGTGGCTCCACATCCATTTGAATGTTTCTCGAAGGTCTTCGGTGTGAGGGCTCCCCTTGATTGACTTTACGAGCATGTTGTCCACATAGGCCTCCATATCCCGGCCCAGCATCTCCTTGAACAGTTGATTCACCATTCGATGATAGGTTGCCCCCGCGTTTATTAAGCCAAAGGGCGTCACGTTATAGCAAAGGATATCACCATCATTGTAGAATGTTGTGTGGGCCTTATCGTGTGGGTGCATTCAGATTTGGTTGTAACCTGAATAAGCATCCATGAAGCTCATCATCACGTGGCCAGAGGTTGCATCCACCAGCTGTTCAATTCCATTAGAGGGTACAAATCATTTGGACATGGCTTATTAAAGTCGCAAAAATCGACGCACATCCTCCATTTTTCGTTCGACTACTTGAACATGACTAGTTGGTGACCCAACTTTAAAAGCGTACCTCTCTGAAAATTTGGCTTCGAGTAATCTTCATACTTCTTGCCTGATTATCAAGTGCTTGTCCGATCTGAATGACCTTCTCTTCTAAGCAATAGGTTTGACCGAAGGGTCTATCTGCAGCTCTTAGGAGATTATGTCGGTGTTGATGCCTAGCATGTCACTGGGCTTCCAAGCGAACAATTCTTTGTATTCTATTAATAGGGAGGTCAAGACATCGCTTTGGTCTTCGTTCAAGGTGGCTCCGATGCACACCTTCTTTTCTAGACCATCTATTTCGACATTTGCTAGTTGTTCCATTGGGGATGGTCGAGCATTATCCTCACGAGGGCCAACCTCTGTCCCAATGGCGAGAGACTCCCTTTGGTCTTCCTGCGAAGGCATTTCACCTAACATTGACGTGAGGTTGGCTGATCTCCTAGAACTTCTCTGATCCCATTCGGTGTGGGCAACTTCATCTTCTGGTGGACTGTGGAGGCCACAATCTTGTTTGGATTGATGGTGGTCCTCCCAAGGATGGCTTTGTACGAGGCGGGTGCGTCGACCACTATGAAGGCGACCGACACCTATATGCTCTTCCATCCTTGCCCATGATTACACGAAGGGTTATGGCTAACATCGGGTATGTTGTTCTCCCGGTTAAGCCGATGAGTGGAAAATCGACTCGCTTGAGGTCTTTCTTAGATTATCCCATCTTTCCAAAAGTATTTAGAAATAGGATGTCTATCAAACTTCCTCCATTGATCATAATTCATTTCATGTTGAATCCAGCGACGTTAGCCGTATTGACTAACACGTCATTGTGTGGAATTGTTACATGTGTCAGGTCTTCTTCAGAAAATGAGATAATGATGTACTCCTCGGGACGAGGTATTTTTTCTAGCTACGCAGATGTGGAGATTTATGTGGCATACACATCTCTTGCATGAGACCCCTTGCCTATGGCTCCAAACCCTCCTACAATCAGTTTTATTACCCTCATGCCCTGGCATGGGCTAAAATGTTCTTGATGAACTGAAGAGCGCGTTCTTCGTGGAGGCGTTCGACTTCGCTCTCTTCCTGCCACGAACTCCTTTAGCATGCCTCCTTGGATTAGTTTCTCGAAGTCGCGTTTGAGGATGCGACAATCACTGGTCTTGTGGCCCTTCACTTTATGGTAGCGACAATAGCTATTTGTATCTTTGACCATGGGTTGAGCATTATTCTGAGGTATTGGCGGTCTTACTAGAGACTTTCTTTCCATCTCGACTAGTATCGCTGAGATACTCGAGAACCTATCGATAGCTTAGCCTGGGGATTCAGATCTAGGCTTCTCCCGATTTTTCCTGTACTTCTTTTCCTTTTTACCATTACGTCGGGGCTTTGAAATAGCCATTGGCGAGGTTGATACTAGAAACTGAACTTTAGTGTTTGCCCTATCTATGTCTATGAAACCTTTGACCCATACTGCTAGCTCTTCCAGTGTCTCTATTTATTGGACGTGGTAGATTTTGCGCAGTTTTCTTGAGTCTTTGTTAGCCACATTCAGTCCTCTATAAAACGGTTGAACGATTTATCCATCCGTAACTCAGCGTTCAATTTCCGTGACGTTCTTATGAAAACACCTATAAAAGTCTGCCAAGGTTTCTCCTAGTTGTTCCTTGACAGCATCTAGGGTGTTCAACAGTTGGTGTTCACCCATACTTCGCTCAACAAAGTTATTCTTTAATTCGAACGATGTTCCTATTGAACCTGCAGGGAGGCTGAAGAACCAAGACGATGCTGAAGCTGAGAGGGTTGGCGGAAATAATAAGGCTAAGTGGTTGTCATTGTCCGACTTACCTAAAAGGGAGGCTTAATGCCTGTTAACGTGGATCATGGGATCTCCTCCACAAATGTATTCAGGGATGGGTATTGCTACCACGTCCTTTTGTATTCTAGGCGCTATGAGGGTAGAAGTGAATGGATGGGAGGATCTTTTTCTAAAGGGGGTCATGGGGACTCCACGTTGTTGCTTTATCTTTTTGTTGACGAGCTCCTCAACTTGGCTAAGAGTGAATTTATGTTGCGGTTCTCCATTCGTTGAGGCACTCGACGGATTGATAGAGTGAGTGTTTGTCTGCGCTGCTGAGGAGACCAGAGGCATAGACTGATATCCATAGGTAATCTCTTGGTCTTCGTGAGTAGCGATAGCACGCGAATTTCCAGTTTATGCTTCTAGTGGCCTCGCGGGACAAGGATCTTCATGAGGAACAGGGGTTTCTCTACGGGTTTTCCAAGAGGGATGTCATCTTTGCGGTGACTTGGACATTTTTCCAAACTAGAACCTCGTTGGGGGGATGGAGGAACTAGAGTAGGTCTTGAATTACCAACGTGTTTCTGTGCAAGTCTAAGAGGGACGACATTAAGAATTGTCTGACTAGGAGGTTCTTGCTGCTGGAGCGGCGAACCGGCGGTGGATTCAGAGCTATCCTGGGACTGGTCGTTCCTGATCTATTTACGACGATTACGGTTAGAGCGAGTCTGCATGACTCTTTGCTCGTTCCTACAGACGCAACCAATTGTTGGGACTCGAACTCTCAAATGCTGACTGGATGCTAATTCAACAATGATTTACAAGGTGATTGGTTGATGACCACAAGCCTTCGCCAGAGCTTCGATGAACCTGAACAAGGGGGAGCGCAACAGAGGAAGTTCCTCTGGGTCCCACTTTGATGCTTTAATGAGTATACTGTTTTGTATGAACTCATAATGTAAAGTAACATATGTAAAGCATGAGTATTTATATGTTGGAAGAACAAACCATTTGGTAACCGAATATATGTGTAAATATTGTGTTGTTGCAGATAAAGATAACAGATATTACAGTTATCACGTAATGTTGCAGTTGCCTTATGTGGTCTTTGTAGAATATATCCCTGAGATATGCGGGACTTCATGGTTGTATATTCTGTGTCGGCTGTGGAACTAGAGTTGAGAGGTTTGACTTTCTTTGTGAGCGCTCCCATAGTGAGCAGTGTGAGACTTTGACCTTGGTCTTTGGCGACCAGTAGAGGCTTTGGCGACCACCTTGATTATGGGTTGGACACCAGACTGATTTATGGGTTCTAGTTTACCCTTAGTGTGGGTCAGTCACGTTTTGAATGATTTCCGTTTCACCCCTCTGAAACGTTATTGGGCCTCGAAAGCTTTATGGGCTTTGTTCTGTATTGGGTCGTCAGTATCGATACACAACATTACCCTTAGCGCATTCAACACCTTAGTCGACTATATGTATGCTTTAACAACCAGTGTTTTCTTAACTCGCTTCACTATACTATCTACGTTATATTTAACCTTATAAATCTATTTGCTACCAACTACATATTTGCCTTATTTAAATTAATATTTTGCCCTATTCTCCAAAGCTTTAATCGATTTAAGCTCACGGTAAATAACATCATGTTAGTATAAGAAGCTTTTTATCTGTTAGAAATTTGGTTAAAAGAACACTGATACTTATCTAGGAGATGACCATAGTAATATATTCAATACAAGAATCTTGTACAACAATGACGTGTCTTTCGTCTTGACGCTAACAATTGTAGTTGAATATATGTATATTGTGTCGGCAGTTTTCTTGTAATTATTATTACTTATTAGGCACAATATGTTTTCCGCCATTATAAACTACTATTAGTGTTAATTTTTATTATTACTTTATTTTTTTTAATTGGATGAACGTGTAATGTCAACCTACTCTTGAGATTAAAGACAAACATTTTACTTTGCCATTCAAAGACACTACAAAAGAATATACGAATAAGATTTACAATATAATGAGTTTTTGGATATACTTGGTTACCTTGTTATGTTGGTAATGTGTCCATCCACAACGTTTTCCTAGATGTTGAAGTGCTCTCCAAATTCAGGTTTTGAATGTAAGTATCATGAATGGGTGAAAACAAACATGTAGACTAACAACAAAGTAAAACACTTTAACAGAAATACTTAGACAGAATATGTATGGACACGAACGCGCCTGAGAACGAGCCAGCTTCCTCAGGGATCTTCTTAGGTGGTTCTCCTTGTCTGCATTCTCCTACTTCTCACCATCCTGTAAAAAAATCAACTTTTATGTTATAGAACTAGTAAAACACAAACACCTATTTCAGGTACTAGAAACAGAAACACGATCAGAGCAAATTCTGGGCGGAGGTAGCAATAACTGATAAAGTTGAACACTCAAAGAGTATAGAAGACTTTCATAAACATGAAACGGACGACACGCAAGGTATACATAGCTCATAAACGAAAAAAATTGAACTTCATAGGTTCCTATATGCAAGTTTTTGGATTCGATACAACTTGCAAGATATTACAAACTTGGATTTACGTAAAAGCCAATTTAAACCCTCTAATGGTTTTTACTAGACCAATTTTATGTTCGGAAGAGTACCACCATGATGTAGTAAACACGAATAAGTGAATTTTAGAGAATAGAACAATCATGCTTGTTAAACAAAATGTTCATTCCAGTAAAAAATATAGCTTTTTAGTAGATTTCACCGAGAATGGGCAACCAAACCAAGTGATATTCATGTAGTTTAAACATGTGAAACCATACTTTGTATTTGTTCGTGATCAATAAGACATGTGAAGATTAACAAACGTATATTAAATCACAGGAAGGGATTTACCTGACTGCTTTCTCGTTTGCCGAAGATCTTCGGAAGTACAGATACTTTAAAAGGTTAGGGTGGGGAGAAGAATAGGATAAGGCCAACAGGAAGTATTGGTGAACTGACAAGGGGAAAGGGAAGGTTTATTGTGTTGCAACTAAATCTATCTTAAACATAGTGACGATATAATAAAGGGTTAATTACCTCAACAATTACTTATGTTTGACCTATGTGATTAAAAGGTTACTTATCGTTTTTTGCGTGACTGAACTGTTACTTAAGTTTGAGCATGTGACTGAACAGTTAATCCGTTAAGTTTCCGTCACATATTTCTGTCTGACTAGTAGGTTCATGATGCTAGAGCGGCGAACCGGCGGTGTATTCATAGGTATCCTCGGACTGCTCGTTCATGATCTATTTACGACGATTACCGTTAGAGCAAGTCTGCATGATTGTTTGACCGTTCCCACAGACGGCGCCAAATGTTGGCACTAGAACTATCGAATGCTGATTGGATGCTAATTCAATAGTCATTTAGAAGGTGATTGGTTGATGACTGCAAGCCTTTACTGGAGCTTCGATGAACCTGCAAGAAGGGGAGCGCAACAGAGGGGGTTCCTCTGGGTCCCACTCCGATGCTTTAATGAGTATACTGTTTTGTATGAACTCACAATGTAAAGTAACATATGTAAAGCATAAATATTTACAGGATGGAAGAACAGACCATTTTGGTAACCGAATATATGTGTAAATATTGTGTCGTTGCAGATAAAGATAGCAGATATTATAATTATTTGTAATGTTGCAGTTGCCTTATGTGGTCTTTGTAGAATATGTGCCCGATATATGCGAGACATCGTGGTTGTATATTCAGTGTCGGTTGTGGAACTAGAGTTGAGAGGTTTGACTCTCTTTGTGAGCGCTCCCATAGAGAGTAGTGGGAGACTTTGACCTTGGTCTTTGGCGACCAGTAGAGGCTTTGGCGACCACCTTGATTCTGGGTTGGACACCGGACCGCTTTATGGTTTCCGGTTTACCCTTAGTATGGGTCAGCCGAGTTTTGAATAGTTTATTTTTTACCCCTCTGAAACATTATTCGGCCTCGAAATCTTGATCGACTTTGTTCTGTATTGGGTCGTCACTATCGATACACAATACTACCATTAGCGTATTTAACACCTTAGTCAACTATATGTATGCTTTAACAACTAGTGTTGTCTTAACTCGCTTCACTATACTATATACATTATACTTGACCTTATAAATCTATTTGATACCAACTACATATTTGCCATTAGTTAAAATAATGGTTTGCCCTATTCTCCAAAGCTTTAATATATTTATTCATCATTCAATCAATTTAAGCTCTCGGTAAATAACATCATGTTAGTATAAAAGGCTTGTTCTCTCTTAGAAATTTGTCTCAAATAACACTGATACTTATCTTAGAGATGACCATCGTAATATCTATTCACTACAAGAATCTTGTACAACAATGACGTGTCTTTCGTTTTGACGCTAACAATTGTAGTTGAATATATGTATATTGTGTCAGCAGTTTTCTTGTAATTATTATTACTTATTAGGTACAATATGTTTTCCACCATTATAAACTACTGTTAGTGTTAATTTTAGTTATTACTTTATTTTTTTAATTGGATCAACGTGTAATATCAACCTACTCTCTAGATTAAAGTACTCCATTAGTAGCAAATAATTTTTATGTGGTAAATGTGAATATTCAAGTGCGAAACGTTTTGTCGTCAATATTGCGATAACAACAACGACGACACTATTGTCGAGTTTAGAAGTGAGAAAACGAACAACAACTAGCATGGGCTTCTTCGCCGTGTAGCCTATGAGTTCTATAGGAATATCCTTCAAATCTCTCTCACCATCAATGGAGCATTCCTTCTTTTTCTCACAATACATCCACACTAACTAGAAAAAAAAGAGGCATTCTTACTGCATACCCTACCTTATTGAACTTTAGTACTTTTTCATTGATATAATTCCTAGACAACTTAATACACCTTATACGCCCTCGACGTAACTTCTCACCTTGACGGTGTTGGATTTTAGGGATTTTGGTGAAGAAGAAGAAAAGAAGAACAGGAAGAAGATGAGAGGATACAATACGGATTTCAGCTAAATAATATCTTGATAGTGTCCAAGCTACAGTCGACAAGCATATATAGAAAATGACAACAGACACTAAAAGACAGATAATTGCAGATTAGTCCCTACAACTATAATAATTGAAACTTGACTCACAAGCAAACTATAATTAGGGATTAATCCTCAAACATAAGTGTAAGACACACTTATAACCTAACATTCCCTATACTTGTTCTTGATTTTGGGAGTCCAAACTTCCTTGAATGGTTGCCAATCTGAAAATAGAGCTCCATTTCGAAGACAGAGTACTTGCCTTACTATCTTGGTGCATTTAGTGTCAGCTTTGTGATGCTTAACCGTGTTTTGCTAGCTGAGATGCACCTTGGATTTTGAATGTAGTACTGACCTTGACACAGTTCTGAACATGTCTCTGATCATGGTTTGATTAGTACCTGAAATCTGTGGTGATGATCATGTCAGTTGAACAATTGGCAGTACCAGATAAACCGCAAGTCGTATGCATAATTCTCCCTATTCCTGATCCAAAATCAATTGCCAGAGTGCATCATGACTAGTCAATCTATTTTTGCAAGCTTATCACAGTCTTTATTCATTGATATTTCTTATTTTGAATTTGATTGAATTTTCATATGACAGAGGAGTTTGAGCTCCTATCTTACCAGCATGACTGCAAGGTTTGAGCCTTGATCTTTTTATCCTCAAGAGTGAAAACCAAAAGTATCTTGTCATTTTCTTTATGGTATCACTCTGTTTTTGGACACAAGTCATGCCCTATGCCATTTAGATTTACGCATAGCAAATTAAAGAGAGACTTCACTGATGCACAGGGGCAGTAAACATGATCAGGCATAGGAAAAAAAACAGATGACATGTGAATCTAGATAAGTTGCTTATTATGATAAACAGACATGAGAAGACCAAGATTATCAGTATTATCACATCGATGAGAAAACTGGTCAGACTTGTGAAGGTAGACTGAGTTAAACCACAGAAGGGGCAGTCAACGGAAGAAAGGAGCAAGCATACACATAGCTATTCTAGGATGCAGAGTATAAGGCAAGGTACTTTGTCACCGGGAAATGGAGGAACTTACAGACTGTTGGAAGGTCAGGCCGAGCTGGACGGAAGCTGAAGGAATGGGGAAGCACCATAATCCTCCAGTTCTTCAAGTGAGAAGACCCCAAGCTTTTTCCTGCAAGGAATGAAGTGTTTTTCAGTTAATGGCTTAGTTAAAATGTCAGCGGTTTTTTCAGAGGCAGGAATGAAGTTAACCAAAACGTCCCCTGAGTGGACTTTCTCCCTGATGAAGAAGAGATCAATCTCAACCTATTTCATCTTGGAGTGATAAATGGGATTCTCTGAAAGTGTAACTGCACTTGTGTTATCTGTCCATATAGCTGGAGCAGTTGAGGTGTGAAGTCCAATTTCCTTGAGAAGGGATTGGACCCACATTATTTCACACATGGCATTAGCAATGGCCCTGAACTCAGCCTCTGCACTGGACCTAGACACGACTGACTGCTTTTTAGAGCTCCACACTAAGGGGTTACCATTTAAAAGCAGGTAGTGACCTGAGATGGAGCGGCGATCAGTGTGATCACCTCCCCAGTCAGCATCAGAAAACGATGTAAGTGTGATGTCATTGACAGGTGAGGGTGTTGTTCTGAACAACAGACCATGAATGAGAGTACCTTTGAGGTATCTCAGATCGTGAATAACAGCTTTCCAATTGCTGTTATTGGGTGCTTGCATAAACTGACTGAGTTTATTCACAGCAAAGTGAATGTATGGTCGTGTGACACAGACATGTTGAAGAGCACCGATTGTGCTTCTATATAGTGTTTCATCATGAAAAGGTTCAGAACAAGTGGCCATACCTGTTTTGGACAGACACGTACCTGTCATTGGAGTGGGAAAGCAGGTTTGGTCATTGAGACCTACCATGTCTAAGAGTTCCTGGATATACTTCTTCTGATTCAGAAGTATGAAGTCATCGCCTGAAACTACTTCCATGCCAAGGAAGTAGTTCAAGCTGCCTAGATCCTTTAGTTAGAACTGTGCATTAATGGAGTCAACAATGTTAGATACAAGAGAAGGAGATGAACCAGTTATAACAATGCCATCCACATAAACAAGCAAGAGTATGAATGAGGCAGATGTGGATTTAATAAATAGGCAGCTGTCAGAAGTAGAGACATGAAAACCAAGAGAGTTTAGGAGAAAAAACTTTAGTTTTTCAAACCAGGCTCTGGGAGCCTACTTAAGACCATATAAAGCTTTTTGATGTTTGCATACCAGATTAGGAGTGGTGGACTGAACCTCAAAACCTGGAGGTTGTGTCATGAAGACCTCCTCATGAAGATCACCATGAAGAAAGGCATTATTTATGTCAACCTGTTTGATACACCATTTATGAGTTAGTGCTATAGATAAGACAATACGAAAAGTGGCAGACTTAATGACAGGACTAAAGGTTTCCTGAAAGTCAAAACCTGGTTTTTGGGAGAAGCCTTTGGTAACAAGGCGAGCCTTGTACCTGATAACAACCCCATCAACCTTTCTTTTTATCTTGAATATCCACTTGCATCCAATTAGGATGTGTCCTGTAGGTAAAGGGACAAGGATCCATGTGCTGTTCGTAGAAAGAGTTGTAAGCTCTTCCTTAATAGCCTAGAGCCAATTAGGTGATTGAAGAGCCTCATGAATGTTTCTAGGCTCAGAGTTGATAAGATCTGCAGACAAGGCAAGGGACATCGAAAGCCCTTGAAGAGAGGTTTTTGATCTGGTTTGCATTGGATGAACATTGGTAGAGGATTTGGGACGAGAAGATGAGGGTTGAGCTGGTGGTGAGGTGGGAAAAGACTGATCTGAGTGAGCAGGTGGTGGTGTGGAGGAAATAGGTTCAGAGGCAGTAAGAGGGACAAGAGTAGAGCCAGAAGGAACGTACCTGCAGACTTCAGTAGGTGAAGACAGGTCAGGAGCTGAAACAGGGATTGTGGAGACAGGAATCTGAGTGGGAGTTGTGTCTTGAGTGGGTGTGGTGGAGGGAAGGCTAGACTCACCCGACGTGTGAGCATGCATAGGAGGACCCGATGAATGAGATACAATGGAAGGAATAGAGGTTGGCTGTTGGAAGAAAGGATCACATGGAATGAAGAAAGGTTTGGAAGGAGTGGATACTTTGGGTGTGTTGGAGGCATAGAATGGACCTGTGGTGTCACTGAAGGGAAATGTTGTTTCGTGAAAAACAACATTTCGTGACACATACACTCTTCCAGAAGAAGAGAGACACCTATAGCCATGGTGATCAGAACAGAACCCAAGGAAAACACAGGGTTCTGATATGAAGGACAGCTTGTGGGACCTATAAGGTCTCAAGTGTGGAAAACACAGGCAGCCAAAAACTCTTAGAAAAGAGTAGTCTGGCTTGGAATTAAAAATAAGCTCATCAGGGTAACAATTATTGAGAACTTTTGAGGGCAATCTATTAATAAGAAACACAGCAGTGGAAAATGCATCTGTTCAGTAGTGAAGAGGGACAGATGACTGTGCAAGAAGTGTGAGTCCAAGTTCAACAATGTGGTAGTGCTTACACTCCACCATGCCATTTTGTTGGCTTGAATAAGGACATGTGATCCTATGAACTATGCCAAATTGAGAGAGATAAGCAGTAAGAAAATGGAACTCACCTCCACCATCGGATTGCACAGCTTTAAGTTTTGTGCCAAGCTGTTTTTTTGCTAACACGTGAAACTCACATAAGACCTTAGCAGCATCGGATTTGCGATTTAAAAAATATACCCATGTGTATTTGGTGAAAGCATCAACAATGCTAAGGTAATAGTTGCTATTGCTAGAAGAGAAGGGGCAGGACTCTAGAGATCTACCTGAACTAGTTCCAAGGGATGGGAGTATATTGTGTCCCGGGATGGGTAAGGCAAAGTCTTGCTTTTACCTACTGCACAGGCAGCACACTCAAAGAATATGTGATTAGTACGAAGATTCTAAAGTCTCAGAAAGTTAGCAAGAATGTTTAGAAGGGTGGCCTAAGCTCATGTGCCAGAGATGAGAAGATTCATTGGTTTTAAGCGAACTAAGAAAGCAACTGAATTCAAATTCAGGTAACACAGTAGAAGATGTGTTGTTAAAGCAAATGACAGATGAACTTTTATCAGCACTATCAGAACTATAAGTAGAAGAAAAATGATTAACCATAAACTGAGAAACTTCATTATCAATAACTGAAAAGGTTGAGTTTTGAGCTGATAAATCTGCATTATTACAAAATGACTGGATATCAGTTGGAAGACTCAAACATTGATCTGGACTGACAGTAGCAGACTCAACTATCTTATTTGAACTAGACTTAAAACTGGAGAAATCAAGACGGTAAAGACCTCCTGATTCAAAACCCTTGAGCAGCACCTTGTTGGAGATAGAATCCTTAACCAGGCAGTGTGTTGGGTGAAATTCAAAATAAACCTGATTATCCTTTAAAAACTGAGATACAGAAAGCAGGTTTTTAGGGACAGCAGGTGTGTAACGCATATTATTAAGGATTAGAGGTTTGCCAGTAGAAGGTAATTGAGATGTGCCAATAGCAGAAATTTCAAGAGAAGAACCATTACCAACTAAAACCTTACCTGGACCAGAATATGGAGAGGTCATGTGCGGAGAAGGCTGAGCTTTGGTTAGATGGTTCGTGGCTCCTGAGTCAGGAAACCAGCTTCCATCAGATGGGGATGGTTTGGAGCTGCTGGCCATCAGATGGTTTGCCTGGGGGGTAGCTGTGTTGGAGGCTGAGATGAGGCAGGGGTGGTGTGGAGAGGATTGGGAAAGGCTTGGTATGGTTGAGCTGGGTTGACAAAGTAGGGAGGGGCCATCATATATGGGTATATAGGTGGTACGGGTGAAGGGTAAGGTGAGTATTGCATCACTGAATGTGTATGAGCATTGGGAAGAGATATGGTAGTAGTTTGAGCTGGTTGAGGGTGAGCTTGGGATTTGTGCATCTGAGGTGGTGGGTAATGGTGGGTCTGTGGTGAGGCTGGCTGTTGGAATGGGTCAGGATCAAGGTCATAGGCAGCAAGATTGGCTGAGGGTGCTGAGGAAGTGGACTGAGGATCTGTGACTCCAGTGAAGTGAACATTGAAACGATGGAAGCATCTGTGCACCAAGTGTCCAAACTTCCCACATAACTTATACTGAAGTCTTTTATTGCTAAAACCTCTACCACGGCCTCTACACCTACCAGACTGTTGATTACTAAAGGGTGGAGGACTACATGAGGGTGACTGAGTGTTTTGGGTTGTGGTGTGAGGTGTGGGCAGAAGACCAGACTGAGTGGGATTAACAAACATACTATCTTTACTTCCTGAGTTATTCTCTTCATAAGACACAGAAAATTTACTAAGACTGGTGATCTTAGCAGAGGCAATGTTGACAATGGCACTTGCATCAAACAGAAAGTCAGACTGTCTAGACTCAGCATCTAGTAAAACAGAGCTCACAGAGGCAATAGTGTACGGGTTTTGACTAGCATGAATGACAGCAATAACATTATCATACTGACCCTCAATACCATTCAAGACAATAGAGATTTGTTGCATCTCTTCTATAGGGTGACCGCACCTAGCTAAGCTATCATAGGTAGTTTGGATTTCAGTGAGATAATCTCTCATGGACTGATGAACATGGTTTCAAACCTTAAGCCTATCATAGAGATGCATAATCCTAGTTGTAGAAGATGATGAAAAATCACGGTGAAGCTTTTCCCATGTGGCAGCAGCTGACATACACCCTATCAACCCTCTACTAACCCGAGTGGAAACAGAGGCTAAGAGCCAAGATGCCAGGGAGCTGTCTTGTTGGAGGAACTTCGCATAAGCTGGATTTGGGACTGCAACTCCTGTCTCATCCTCCAGAAACTGAGGAATGTTGACTCCATGAAGGTGATTCTCAAGGTTATAACCTCGGACAGACAGAAGAACCTGCTGCTTCCATTGTTGGAAGTTCTCTTCGCCAAGTAGTTGTGCTACTTTCTTGTTGGCAAAGGCAGGTGATGATTCTTCCATGAATCAGTATAGAAGTGGTTTTGGGTAGTGATTTCAGGCTTGAATAAGCTCTGATACCATGTATAGAAGACATTCATAAACATGAAACGGACGACACACAAGGTATACATAGCTCATAAACAAAAAATATTAAACTTTATAGGTACCTATATGCATGGTTTTTGGATTCAATACAACTTGCAATATATTACAAACTTGGATTTACATAAAAGTCAATTTAAACCCGCTAATATTTTTTACTAGACCAATTTTATGTTCGTAAGAGCGCCACAATGATGTAGTAAACACAAATAAGTAAATTTTAGAGAATAGAACCATCATGCTTGATAAACAAAATGTTCATTCCAGTAAAAATTGTACCTTTTTAGTAGATTTCACAGAGAATGGGCAACCAAACCAAGTGACATTCATGTAGTTTAAACCTATTAAATCATACTTTTTATTTTTTCGTGATCAATAAGACATGTGAAGATTAACAAACGTATTTTAAAACACATGAAGGGATTTACCTGACTGCTTTCTGGTTTGCAAAAGATCATCGGACGTACAGATACTTTAGAAGGTTAGGGCGGGGAGAAGAATAAGATATGGCTGAAAGGAAGTATTGGTGAAATGACAGGGGGAAAGGGAAGATTTATTGTGCTACGATTAAATCTATCTTGAACATAGCGAAGATATAATAAATGGTTAATTACCTCAACAGTTACTTATGTTTGATATGTGTGATTAAAAGGTTACTCATCGTTTTTTGCGTGATTGAACTGTTACTTAAGTTTGAGGATGTGACTGAACGGTTATTCCGTTTAGTTTCCATCACATATTTCCATATGACTAGTAGGTGCTTACTGCTGGAGCGGCGAACCGGCGGTGTATTCATAGCTATCGTGGGACTGCTCGTTCATGATCTATTTACGACAATTACGGTTAGAGCGAGTTTGCATGACTGTTTTCTCGTTCCCACAGACGTCGCCAAATGTTGGGGACTGGAACTCTCGAATACTGACTGGATGCCAATTCAACAGTGATTTAGAAGGTGATTGGTTAATGACCGCAAGCCTTCACAAGAGCTTCGATGAACCTGCACGAAGGAGAGCGGGACAGAGGGGTTCCTCTGGGTCCCACTCCAATGCTTTAATGAGTATACTGTTTTGTATGAACTCATAATATAAAGTAACATCTGTAAAGCATGAGTATTTATAGGTTGGAAGAACAAACCATTTTGGTAACTGAATATATGTGTAAATATTGTGTCGTTGCAGATAAAGATAGCATATATTACGGTTATCAAGTAATGTTGCAGTTGCCTTATGTCGTCTTTGTAGAATATGTGCCCGAGATATGCGGGACATCGTGGTTGTATATTCGGTGTCGGTTCTGGAACTAGAGTCGAGAGGTTTAACTCTCTTTGTGAGCGCTCTCATAGTGAGCAGTCAGAGACTTTGACCTTGGTCTTTGGCGACCAGTAAAGGCTTGGGCGACCACTTTTATTCTTAGTGTGGACACCGGACCACTTTATGGGTTCCAATTAACCCTTAGTGCGGGTCAGCCGAGTTTTGAATGGATTCCGTTTTACCCCTCTGAAACGTTATTGGGGCTCGAAAGCTTGATGGACTTTGTTCTGTATTGGGTCGTCACTCTCGATACACAACACTACCCTTAGGGCATTCAACACCTTAGTCGACTATATGTATGCTTTAACAACCACGGTTGTCTTAACTCGCTTCACTATACTATTATCGAGTTTAGAAGTAACAAAACGAACAACAACAAGCATTGGCTTCTTCGCCTTGTGGTCTATGAGTTCTTTAGGAATATCTTTCCAATCTCTCTCACCATCAATGGAACATTCCTTTTTTTTTCTCACAATACATCCACACCAACTAGAAAAAATAGAGGCATTCTTACTGCATACCCTACCTTATTGAACTTTAGTACTTTTTCATTGATATCATTGTTAGGAGTTATGATAAGCAAGTATGTTTATTATAGAAAACCTACACCTCTAGGATAGTTTCGGTTCATCAAGGTCATCATGGTGTTCTTGAGTGTTCTTGGATGGTCTAGTGTCTTCTTGTATCTTCTAGTCTATAGCTTAGTACCTTGTTATTTGTCTTGTATTTGCTCATTAGATTAGACTATAAAAAGGTGGTGAATCTGATTGTAAACTTAACTTGAGTCAATTGAAGAGTTACTCTCCTAGTTTTCTATTGTTGCTCTGCTTTTCTGGTTATTCTGTTATAACAGAATTTCCGATTCCTTCCTCTCTAAGCAACCTCATCTTCTTCAAGTTCTTCTCTCAATTTCATCTGAAGTTGATTAATATGGTATCAGAGCTACAAGAATCTGGTGTCTGCAACATCTGATTCGAGTTCAAGCAGCAATCTCAGCCGCGATTTCACTCTGCTCTGTTCCTCACCGATCGACTCTCTGTTTCGGTGCTGCAATGGGAGATATTCTTCCACCGGCCTTCTCCAACAAACGAGTGTGTCTTCTCACAGGAGATGACAACTTTCAGTCATGGAAACAGCAAGTATTACTTACTGTTAGAGGTTTTAATCTCGAATCACAATTATATGGAGTTAGAGACATTCCGATGCAGATTGTTAATGAAAATGGAGAAAATGTGCCAAATCCTGTCTATACTTCATACCTGTAACGTGATAGTGCTTTAGCTTCATGGATTCTTGTGTCTATCTGTCCTCAAGTCAATAGATATTTGCTAGGATGTATGACAGTTAGTGCTATCTGGTCCAAGCTGCATCAAATGTTTTCTTCTTCCTCAACCACTAGAGTTATGAGTCTCTATGGAAGATTGAAGGCAAGGAAACTCATAACTCAGTCGGTTCGAGATTATCTAGCTGATATGCAATCCACTTGTGATAGCTTGGCGAGCTGCGGTCATCCTATTGATGAAATGCAGCAGATTTATATTGTTTTAGATAGAGTGCAAGGTCAGTTTGACAATGTTGTTGTTGTTATACAGGCAAGTAGAAATCCATATGATCTTGCGTCTGTTGCTTCGGTTCTCTTGGATGCTGAAACCAGGAGTCGAGATCAGGTGTTCGATCATGTGATCTTACCTCAAGCCATGGTCCACAGCAATGAAGACAACTCGAAGAATCAGCAATCTGTTACAACATCTGGTTTCGGACAGAATGCAAATGGTTCTGCTGGACAGAATCATACTTCTGGTGTTCAAAACCAGAATCAGTTTCAATACATTAATCAGAACAATGGAGGAAGAGGATCAGGAAGAGGAAGAGGAGGTAATAGGCCTCAATGCCAGCTGTGTGGCAAAGTTGGACATCTTGTAAACAGATGTTACAAGAGGTTTGATGTCAATTTTCATGGCATCAACTCGGCTGGACAGGTCTCGGCTAATCTCTGTCAAACATCATGGAATGAGTCGAATGAGGCTTCTGATCAGCACCAGACCTCTTCCAGCTTTCATCCAGCAACTCAACCTTTGTCTCAACATCAATTGTTTGGTAACTCTCTGCCTACTCAATCTATACCTCAGCATCATTCATTCAATACAACAAATGCTGTCAATTCTGCTCCTGCTATGTACCTGCCTTCAGCACCATCGGTAGGACAGTACCCGTACATGCTCCCCTATGGATTTCCATATGGATTTGCACCTTGTGCTCCTGGTGTTACAGCTGCCATTCCTCCACATGCCAAAGAGCTGAATCCACAAGTAAACTTTGCTTCCTTGCCTCAGCCACAACAGCTTCGCACCGATCAAATCTGGTATCCAGATTCGGGAGCATCGAATCACATAGCAAATGTTCAACCAATTGGAGCTGAACCATACAAAGGTGCAGGTACGATTAAAGTAGGAAATGGTGCTCAATTGTCAATTTCTCAAATAGGAACATCTGTGATAAATACATGCTCTAAGTCGTTGTTTCTTAATAATCTGCTTTATTCTCCTGAAATCACTAAAAACTTAGTTCTCTCTCATCTTACTTTGTTAGCAAAGGTATTGCTCATAGAATGACTTGTCCATATACTTCTGAGCAAAATGGGATAGTCGAAAGAAAACATAAGCATATTGTAGAGATGGGACTAACACTTATGTATCAAGCAAGCTTGCCTATGCAGTATTGGAGTGATTCATTTTTCACAGCTGTGTTCCTAATCAATAGGCTCCCTACTCAGGTACTTTCTAACTTGTCTTCTTCATGAAAAATTGTTTGGAAAGGTACCTGATTACTCCATATTACGAGTCTTTGGTTGCTTGTGTTTCCCGTTTACTCGTCCATTTAACAAACACAAACTTGACTTTCGATCTACTCCTTGTGTTTTTCTGAGATATTGTTCACAACAACATGGTTACAGGTGTTTGGATTCAAATGGTAAGCTTTATATTTCACGTCATGTTCGGTTTCATGAAAATGAGTTTCCGTTTGCTGATAAAAATGGCAAGTTCATGTTATCCTCTGCCCCGAAAAACACTCACACAAGTAATCCGTTTTTTCTTCCATTTGGCTTTGTTGATATACCTGCTGATCATACTAATACATCTCCTGCTTGTCCTGGAATTTCATCTCCTTCTATGTCTCTTCCAACTAATGAGTTGTCAAATTCTGGTGTGGATGTACCAGGTGTTGAGTCGGTTTCTGAGGTGGAGGCTCCTGGAGCTGGTTCTTTGGATGAGACTTCAAGAGAATATGATGGTGTAATCAGGTATGTACCTTCTTCTAACAATGAATTAGTGCAATCTTCAAGGTTGGTGACAGTTGGTGCTAATGATCTTCCAATAGTGTCAGCAAATTCTGATGATAACAGGTTCTCTAGTCGTAGACCGAATGTTCATCCCATGATGACAAGATCAAAAACGAATTCTCAGCTTGCTGCATTGACTGAAGTTAAAGAGGATTTAAAGGACATAGTTGATTCAGAACCGTCATCCATTCATGCAGCTCTTCGAACCTCACATTGGACTCAAGCTGTTCATGATGAGTTACAAGCCTTATCGACCAATAACACCTGGTCTCTGGTTACTCTACCTGAAAGTCGTATTCCAGTAGGGTGCAAATGGATCTTTAAGGTGAAACGTAACTCTGATGGTTCGGTAAACAGGTACAAAGCAAGGTTAGTTGCTAAAGGGTTTTCTCAAAAACCTGGCTTTGATTTTTATGAAACTTTTAGTCCTGTTGTTAAATCACCTACTGTTCGTATTGTGTTGTCTTTAGCCTTGACTAACAAGTGGCAACTTAGGAAAATTGATGTGAATAATGCCTTTCTTCATGGTGATATTACAGAATAAGTGTTTATGACCCAGCCTCCCGGTTTTGACCAACGAGATTCCTTTGGGAATGTTTTGGTATGCAAGCTTCATAAGGCTTTGTATGGTTTAAAACAGGCACCAAGAGCTTGGTTTGAAAAGCTCAAACATTTTCTTTTAGGTAGATTAATGTTTCAAGTTTCTAAATCAGATAACTGTTTGTTCATCAAAAGGTCTTCTACTGGTTCTGTGTCTCTTTTAGTGTATGTAGATGATATAGTTGTGACTGGTCATGATCAGTATGATATTGAGGAAGTAATTTCTAATATCAATACTGAATTCAAACTCAAGGACTTGGGATCTCTTAACTATTTTTTGGGTATGGATGTGCAGGTAAAAGACGATTGTCTTCTTCTCAGTCAACACAAGTATATTTCGGAACTTCTGAGTAAAACAGGTTTGAGTGATTCGTCTCCTATGCCTACACCTATGACAGGTAATTTCTTATCAAAAATCTTGTGTGATAAGGAGAGTGTTCCGTGTCCGAATGATGATCTGTATAGAAGTACTGTGGGTGCTCTTCAACATATTTGTGCTACTCGTCCTGATATTGCATTTGCTGTGAACAAACTAAGTCAGTTTGTCAAGCACCATCATTAGTTCATTGGAATGCTTTGGTTCATGTGTTGAAGTACCTCAAAGGTACTCTGTTTCATGGGGTTTTGTTCAAGCTCCTCCTCTACCTACTAATGAAGTGTCTCTTGTTTCCTATGCAGATGCAGATTGGGGTAGTGATCCAACTGATAGGAAGTCTATATCAGGTCACTTTCTTCTTCTTAATGGCAATCCGATTGTGTGGAGTTCCAAAAAGCAATCGGTTATATCTAGATCATCTGCTGAAGCCGAGTACAGAGCAATTGCAAATGCTATATGTGAGATTATGTGGGTGACTTCCTTACTTCAGGAGCTTCAGGTTTCTTTATCATCCATTCCAGTTGTTTGGTCTGATAATACAAGTGCGGTTGGTTTGACAGAAAATCCCATACATCATTCGAAAATGAAGCATGTTGAGATGGATCTTAGTTTTGTTAGGGAAAAGGTGACTAATGGTCAAGTGATTGTTAACTTTGTTCCCTCTGATGATCAGTTTGCAGATATTCTAACAAAACCGCTCACTGAAAAGAGTTTTGTTCCTCTTCGTCAAAAGCTTGGTGTGTTCTCCTTGGAAGAAGTTGAGGTGTTGTCCAAATGTCTCACTGAAGGCATTAGCATTGATTCGGCTGGTGCTTCTTGATTAATGCTCCTTGATTGCTGGTATTGTTTGATGATGCTCTTTTCTGTCTGTCTGAATATGATGCTCAGTGGTGTTTATATGTGTCATGTGCCATATTTTGTGTTCTAATCTGGTCTTGATTGTTCTCTAAGTGTGTTGTTCTGTTTCTTTTCTTGTGCTATCATCTCTTACTTGAATTAGGAGACTACTATGTTCTTGCTTTTCGTGATTGAGATATTCATCATAAAATGGTTGTCAACCCGGGTGTATTGATTTCATACTCGGTATGTGTGTCTTCATCTCTTCATCATTGATCATACTTTTCTTGTTTTCCTTGTGATCGTATATTGGTGATCTCTGCCTTCTCTTGTTCTTCATGATCTCACCTTGATGAAGGCTATTCCTAGAGAATGTTCTATATTGATAGCTCATGGGGTTTAGTTCAAAAATAATCATTGAAGAAGACAACGTCAAAGATACTTCTTCTTTGATTTGAGAATGAAAAGATGAAGGCTCAAACCTTCCAACCCCAATGAAAAGATGAAGGCTCAAACCTTCCTATCAATGAAAAAAAAAGAATCAATGGAAATAAAAGGTGTATAGAATGAAGGTGAAAGGAAAGTCAAGGAAAAGTGCATATGAAAATAAAAAATGCTGAATCTCTATAAGGATGCCTACATCAAGGTTGGAGTATATCATCAGTCTTTAGAAGGGATTTCTCTTATATATCTCATGAGGTTGAAACAAGTATTAGGTATGGTTGATTTGGATGAAAAGTTGTGCAGTATATTGAGTTGTGATCAATGCTAACAGGTTGAATTTGGTTTATGATGTTGATATCTTGAAAATAAGTTGCAAGAATTGTGTGTTCTTTCTAATTCTTACTTTGAGATGATATGATGAAGAAAAGTAAGTTGAATGGCAGCTTAGAGTATGATTAAGGTTGATAAGAGCTGCAAAAAGGTGGTCATGATGAGGTTTTAAAAACATTGAGCTAAGTATGCAGAAGGATGGAAGAGTATTTCAGACAAAAGCAACAATCAAGAAAGCTTATTCAAAAAGGATCTTGGATAGGGAACGTTAGGAGTTATGATAAGCAAGTATGTTTATTATAAAACACCTACACCTCTAGGATAGTTTCGGTTCATCAAGGTCATCAAGGTGTTCTTGAGTGTTCTTGGATGTTCTAGTGTCTTCTTGTATCTTCTAGTCTATAGCTTAGTACCTTGTTATTTCTCATGTATTTGCTCATTAGATTAGACTATAAATAGGTGGTGAATATGATTGTAAACTTAACTTGAATCAATTGAAGAGTTACTCTCCTAGTTTTCTATTGTTGCTATGTTTTTCTGGTTATTCTGTTATAACAGAATTTCCGATTCCTTCCTCTCTAAGCAACCTCATCTTCTTCAAGTTCTTCTCTCAATTTCATCTGAAGTTGATTAATAATCTTCCCTGGACAACTTAATACGCCTTATACGCCCTCGACGTAACTTCTCACCTTGACGAGACACATTCTTCCCTATGTAATAAGACAAACATTTTACTTTGCTATTCAAAGACATTACAAACAATATACCAATAAGATTTACAATATAATGAGTTTTTAAGGGATATACTTGGTTACCTTGTTATGTTGGTAATGTGTCCATCCACAACATTTCCCTCAACGCATACCCAGTTGTTGAAGTGCTCTCCAAATTCAGGTTTTGTATGTAAGTATCATGAATGGGTGAAAACAAACAGTTAGACTAACAACAAAGTAAAACACTTTAAGAAAAATAATTCTACAGAATATGTATTGACACGAACGCGTCTGAGAACGAGCCAGCTTCCTCAGGGATCTTCTTAGGTGGTTCTCTTGGTATTCATTCTCCTACTTCTCACCATCCTGTAAAAAAAACAACTTTTAAGTTATAGAACTAGTAAAACACTAACACCTACTTCACTTACTAGAAATAGAAACATGATCAGAGCAAATTCTGGACGGAGGTAGCAATAACTGATAGACTTGAACACTCAAAGAATATAGAAGACATTCATAAACATGAAACAGACGACATGCAAGGTATACATAGCTCATAAACAAAAAAACTTGTACTACATAGGTTCCTATATGCAAATTTTTTGGATTCGATACAACTTGCAAAATATTACAAACTTGGATTTACATAAAAGTCAATTTAAACCCTCTAATGGATTTTAGTAGAACAAGTTTATTTTCGGAAGAGCACCACCATGATGTAGTTAACACAAATAAGTGAATTTTAGAGAATAGAACCATCATGCTTGTTAAACAAAATGTTCATTCCAGTAAAAAAATGTACCTTTTTGATATATTTCACCGAAAATGGGAAACCAAACCCAGTGACATTCATGTAGTTTAAACATGTCAAACCATAGTTTGTATTTGCTCGTGTTCAATAAGACATGTGAAGATTAACAAACGTATATTAAACCACAGGAAGGGATTTACCTGACTGCTTTCTGGTTTGCCGAAGATCTTCGGAAGTACGGACACTTTATAATGTTAGGGCGGGGAGAAGAATAAGATATGGCCGAAAGTAAGTATTGGTGAACTGACAAGGGAAAAGGGAAGATTTATTGTGCTGTGACTAAATCGATCTTGAACATAGTAAAGATATAATAAAGTGCCAGACACTTTGCTGGAGACACCGATGCTCTTGAAGAAGCCGATGATGACGGTGGCGTCCTTCTTCAACATGCCTTCCCCAATATTCAGCGACTCTTCCGGCGCCTTGGGAGAAAGTTGTGAGTAGATTGGTATGTGGAAGGAAGGAAGAACAGTAAATCAACGAAGAAGATAGTGTGATAGGGTTTTATAGATGAAAATGGTATATTAGGAAGCTTAACTTTGAAGAACGGTACATGTGTAAGTTTAACGAAGATAATTAACGGATGTAACCATTCAGTCACATCTGCCAACATAAGTAACTTTTTTTCTTGACCAAAATTACACAGCATTCCTTTTTGCCACTCTATAATTCAAATACATTTACGAGCCAACCACTTTGTTTCTTTCTTACCGATTAGATTAACTTCACCCACACGATTTAACAGAATCAAAAACACAAATTCAAAAAAGGCATAACTTTTTTAAATACTGACAACATAACAACATAAAATCCAATCTTGAATAGCAATAAAATCCGTTCTTCATAACACCAATTTAACAAAAAATCAAAAACCCAGAATCAATATAGAATAAAAAACGGAGAATAAAAAATCATTTCTTGAAGTATTAACAACATAATAATATATAATCTGATTTTCATAAACAATCCTCTGAACACTAATCAGAACCAATATCATTATCAGTCCCATCTTCGATCTCTGTATCCTCTCCAGTTAAGTCGTCCTCTTCCTTTGATTCATTATCGTCTCCCAGGATAGCATCTAATTCCATTTCGTTATGAACATTTGATTTTACTTCTTCAATTTAATAATGATGTCTAACTAATCCTAGAATTCGACTTGCTATTCATCAATGTCAATTCTAATCCATTCAAGATCCTCATTCAATTGAATAGGTTACACCTGTTTCTTATGGCTCCACAATATCCCCTTCATGTGTCCATCCAAGATGAACCTTTTTTGGACTTAACAACCAACACCGTGCTCTAATCCATATCAATGTTGTTAACCAAGTACAACACTTCTTTTGTTTGAATTGCCAGTATGAAGGGCTCATATATTTGAAACATTTTTGTCGTGTTAACAAACACAAACCCATATACTCATCAATTTTCATACCATTTACTTATGACAATACATTATACCAGTCACAATTAAATGACACAACTCTTAGATTATCTAGATATTGTTACCGAATAAATTAGGTCTCTACTATAGTAGTGGTAGAATTAGGTATTCACTAGAATAGTGGTGGGCTTCCACTACATAGTGGTCTCCGTCCATCATAGTGTCGTCTGATCTTCACAAGTGGTTAATGTCTTTACCAAAGGTATGACTCGACAACGACATCAATTTTTGTTGGGAAATTGTTGCTAGTTGACTTACCAGCATCAAATTGAAGGGGATGTTACCGGATAAATTAGATATCCACTAGAGTAGTGGTAGAATTAGGTATTCACTAGAGTAGTGGTAGGTTTCCACTACATAGTGTTAAATATAGTGATGCAATTGTAATTCTTATATAAGGCACTAAGTTTTAATCAATAGGAAGTTAAATGAATACAATGTAATCCATCAAGAGTTTATTTTGACATGGTATCACCACCTTACCTCTGTTCGTCGTCCAGTCTGCTCTAACTTCTTCGTTCTCTATTCTCGGTTCCACTCAGATTCCTTCGTTCAGCTGCTCTGTTTTACTCTGCTGCTGGTTCTGTTCAAGAACGTTCCTCGGTCATGAACGTTCCTCGGTTTGCCCTATTCGACTCTGCTTTGTTCTCTAAAGCCTATGGTCTCCAGTTATACGCCTTGGTTATGTCTCCGCACATCTCTTCATCTCCATTAGCGCAACCTCTAATTCCCGTCGCGTAGCCTCTGTTCCAGCCTTCCGTTCACCGTCATCCTCAGCTCATGTCCTCAGTTTGTCGCTCTCTGAGCCTTACTGTTCTGGTGCTGTCGCACCTGCTGACCACCAACTTGCTGCTGTCCAGTTGCTCTGTTGCTATATTCAGTCATCGTCTGTTTGTTGATGCTCCTGTCTGTTCAGACGTCCCTCGATCATCTTCTTTTCGGGTCGAACTGTTATCCGTTCGCTCCGTTGCTCCTGCTTCTCCCGAATAGCCGACCACCACTGTCAATTATGCCTCAAACTCTTTTGCTCTGCTCCGCTGCTCCGCTCTGTTCGCCAGCTCTAGTTTGTTCGCCCTCGCCTATCCCTGAAGATTGATTGAGGACAAAAAATATGCTAGGTTTTTGTTGTTTTAATTTGATTTTCTGGATCTGGTTTGGTCCTGCTCAGGTCGGGTTCACTATTCTGGATTAGTTCAGTTTTTAATATGGTTCTATTTCTGGTTCAGTTTTCTGGTACGATTTGATTTTCTGGTGTGATTTTCTGGCGTGGTTAGATATTTTGCTTCGGTTCGATTCAGTTCATGTATGGTTTAGTTCTTGAGTTTTCGGTTTCTTGTGTCGAATTTTCAGAAGTCGAGGCAACTTTCCAGAGTCGTAAACCTTTTTCCTGAAAGGTTTCTGCCTGAATTTCCAAGTCGTGCATCTGTGGTTGAATTTCCAGAGTGGACAAGTCCGCCGCTAGCCCGCCTACATCTGAACAGCTTGAAGTGTTGTAGATCTCTTCCGCCGACCTTCTGTCAGTTTCTGTCATCGTCAGTCTCCAGCTCCTGTCTTCTACCTCTGTCTAAGTTCCTACTGCTCGCCTATGTTTGTTGGTCCTTCGTCAAATACCTTTGCAAGTATGTTCTGTCCGTCATCCTATCGTCTGATCTTCACCTGTAGTTGATGTCTTTACCAAAGCTATGACTCGACAACAACATCAATTTCTTGTTAGCAAATTGTTGCTAGTTGACTTACCATCATTAATTTTAGGAGGGTTGTTACCGGATAAATTAGGTTTCCACTAGATTAGTGGTAGAATTAGGTCTCCACTAAACTAGTGGTAGGTTTTCACTACATAGTGGTAGTAGACACCTAATTCTACCACTACTCTAGTGGAGACCTAATTTATCTGGTAACAGATATTGCTACTCAATGACCTCTCTTAAGACACTGTAATATTGGATTATTGTCGGATGTATTTGCATAGCAAGTTGTATTTGTTTTGCATAAGACACCGTTGTTCTCAAACGTACTCATACCAAAACTCTTTTTTTTTTTGTGGAAGATGAACTCATTAGTTGTAAAGCTAGTATAACACTTAACACCATACAATGGATCACGAGATAATGACTTTAGTTGACACCACATAACATCATCACAAGTTTCCGTCATTTACCAACCTAATAAAACAACCATTTAAATCAACTTCTGTGAGACAGTAGACAAATTGTAAAAAACATCTAATATCATAGCCTTTGTTCAAACCATTGTATAAATGTTTTTTTGTGCATCACATCAATGCTCCGGCTATTAAACCTTGCACCTATTACTTGCCTTTTGTGCTCCTTGTATACATTTGTATTAGTGTATGAATGGTTAACATGCAATCGTACGAACTTTCAACAAATAAATATTCATTAATAGTCAAACTTACTCTATGAATTGTTTGGTCTTTTCGCATTAATTCAGGACATACCATTAACACTTTTGCCATTCCGTGTTAGTTAACTCATGCACAATTGCATATCCTAAGGGATTTTCAACCATACAGAAGGTGGCCAAACCTCCATGCTTAACTTCTAGAACCTCACGACCAAGACTGCCGTATTGTCATGAAAATTTAGTTTTAATATCATGTAGATATGTAGAAAATATGTAACATACTCAAACATAATATATCCTTCTGCTATAGACCCTTTGGGTTGACTTCTACTTCGAACAAATGATTTCATTAATCCCATTATCCTATTGAAACATCATAAAAATTAAGATCCATAAAGTTGTTACCTGTGTATTTTGAAATTATGAACTTAAACACAATCAAATTGAATAACATTTCAATCAAGTACATCCAACAATACTGAATGGGACATGCTAGTTTTGCCTCCTCTGCTAGGTGAGCTATTAGATGCACAATGATATTGAAGAAAGCTGGTGGAAAAATCATATATAGATTGCACATCAGTTTGGGCGATTGAGATTCGATATTCAACAAATCACTCATGTTCATCTGTTTAGAGCATAGAACTCCAAAGGTATTGATCATGTCTATCACTGCACTACACACGTATTTGGGCAATAATCGCATAATTCCCAAAGACAATATATGTTGCATAAGAACGTGATAATCATGAACTTTCAAACGAACAAGTTTTCTGTCTTGTGCCTTAAGACAACGTGAAATGTTGGATGAATATTTGCTCCAGAGGGAATAACAGGCTGGTGGGACCATCATTTCTGGTCCTTTCGGAATGGGATGTAGTGAGGTTCTTATTCCCATAGCTTGCAAATCAAGTATGGGTTTAAGATTATCATTGATTTTCCTGGCAACAATTAATTAGATCCCAATTAGGTTATGAAAAATAGTTTTCTCAATCTTCATAACATCCAAATTATGGGGAATTAAGGGTTGACTCTAATACGGTAATTAAATTTTTTTTCCAATTATTAGTAACATATTCTATTCCAACATTCCTTTAATGTTGAGTCTTTCGGAATGGTTGCTATTAAGATATTCTAATTGTTCTAAAACTTCATCATCTGATAGCATTTCTAGAGCAATCTTTAAATCTTGATTGCCATTGAATGAACGTTTGTTCTTCCTCCAAGCAGGATCATATGGTATAAATTTTGTATTCCCCATTGAAGAAAATTTTCTACCATTCTTCAATCGACGGTAATGGTTGTCCATTTGACAAATAGGACAAGCCAATTTACCTTAGTTAACCCAACTAGACAAGTTAGCATAAACATACAGATCATTGATTGTCCAAAGTACCGTCGCATGCTTGTTTGCATCATACGCCAACACACCATGCTCTCATAAGACCATTAACCTCCTCAATTAACCTTTCTCTTTGATTTCCATAGAATCTCATTTCCTTCAACATGGTGGGTAGGTAAGATCCATCTTGATTCACCACATGTTGGGCAACACATGGATATTGTTGTACTCACTCCTAAATAGAATACAAACATTTATATATGCATGTATCATCTGGTAGTCTAAATCAAACCCATTTATAAATTTCTTTACTTCATAGTAAAACTTAGCTACTGTATTTTTGGGTGGCAGTACTTTGTGGAGCATATGAAAATTCATCATAAAATTTGTTAGAAACCTTATAAAGGGACTTTAGATGCAACAATTGGAGTTTAACAGATATCTTTGTATATGATGCGCAACAAGGATATAAGCTCTTTTCACAATCTTCTAACATTCTATGAAATATCTTTGCATTTGCATTCGTTTCATCAGTATTATCCCTAGTAATACCAACCAACCCATCATTAATCATATTCTCCATATCTACCCTAGATGTTGTATTCACTTTGTTAGACATGAAATTTTCGTATTCCTCACCATGATCAACCCATGTAATGTAAGTGGGTAATATTCCAAATTTTTCAAGATGCAACTTAAGATATATAATACAATGCTCAAATATAATAGTTGGGACTACGTTAAATGACAATCTAAAATTCTCTGCATTAATGAAGAAGGATATAAGACAAACACCCTCTTCGATCAACCATTGCATCAATTCGTTGAAGAATGACAATGTAGGGAAGAATTTCATTTTTGTTCGTCAAATTAGATGTTTTTCTCAACAATCATGCACGTATATATAAAAAGTCAGCTCAGCCGTGTTTGAATTAATAGTTAATAGTGTTATCCATGCAATTAAAAATCTAAAACTAAACAACGTAACAAGCAAAACGAAGATTATCTAGATGTTGAATCAACTGAACCAAAATTCTGAATCAACAAGATATAATTCTCTGGTAAGATTGCCAATCAAAACTTGTTTGAGAAATCTATCGAGCGTTTGCTATTCTGAACATATTATATGTATGTAACTTTGAGAATGACAGGAGCACCGTGCGTGAGAGGTTTGTTTTGTAGGATTCTAACATATATAGCATCTTGGTTAGTTTCTCTTAAATTAGAATTGTTTGACAGTGGTGATAAAACGACAAAATAATTTATGGGGAAATTCCATCAAACGTTTCTTGACACAAAAGAATGGGTTTGTCCATAACATTTTGGTGGGATACTCATGTATTGGGCATTGGACTTTATTCGGGATAACTACAAAGTGTTGGATTAAGTCCACACTAAACAATTGTTTTTTCCTGAATAACTTTGATGAAACTACCGATACTTTATAGTTACAACATATCTTGCCGCCACGAAAGATTCTATTTATTGGTAAGTTTTAGTGACAACACTTTCTGTTCGCGACTACATATGTACATTCTTGTAGTGAAAGTGTACTTGCCATGTAACATATACTTTTTCTTTCTTTAGTGTTGTTGGACATCTTACTGAGAAACCTCTTCTTTAGAACAATGAATACCCTATTTATTGTGTGTGGACGAACCCAAAAATAATTACAGATTTCCAAGATCTGCAGGTTCTTCAGCATTATCTGCAATATGACCATTAGAATGTGAAAAAATTTCCTGCTTGCTGCTCGTTGTTGATGTTGGGAGGATTATCCCCACATTTTTTAACCATGGTAAAATTGTCTACAATATGAGCATTATAATGTGAAATATTTCCCTGCTTGTTGCTTGGTTGTTGAAGTTGGGAGGATTAACCCTACCATTTCTAATAATGATCTTCGTCATCTCACTTTTTCTTGCAATTAGATAATAGGGTTAATTGTCAATTTCTCCCCTAAATTTTGGACCGAATTTAAGAATCTCTCTTAATGTTTAAAATTTTAAATTTTAGTTCTAATGTTTGGACGAAATGAAATTTTGCCAAATTCTGTCATAAGACCGTTTATTTAAGACGTTAAACCGAACATGTGTCGTGCACGTGCCGTGACTAAATTTGAAAAGACAAAACTGCTCTTGTTACACTCTATAGAAGAACGTAACTGCATATTGGATTTTTTTAAATTGGACCAAGTGAGTTGATGAAGAACGGATGAAAGCTACGGTTCTTCAAAGGGAGGTGCAAGGCGCGGCACCGAGGTGATTCGTAAGGGAATGTTGACCCAATCTTCCTCAAAGGTATCATTCTCAAGTCTTCACCGATGTAATTGCGGATTATTACCTCGTTTGAGAATGTAACGAACCCCCAAGAACTATGGACGTGAATTTTGGGGTTGTCCTCACTTCAAGGTATGATTGAAACCCGATTGAGTTAAGTTGTTAAAATTTCGAAGCTTATTGTATGTTTCGTTAAGTATATGTTTTTTTGTTTAGAATAGTGAGAATCCGGGATGTGGGTTTTTCAAGTGGTTGGACGTTGAAGAAGAAGAGGTTGATAACTGCAGATGTTTTGGTAGTGCTCTTGCAAATTTACTGGCTTTATATGAGAAGACAACCAGTGAGGTCGAAGACTATCGTCGAAAAGAACAAATTTATCGAGTTTGTTTGTTGATGGCTTTATTTTTCATCTTAGTTGTTTTCCTGACTATGTAATGTAGTTTTTTTTAGTGTATTTGTAATGAATCATGTAAGAAGTACGTTATGAAGTATGTAATGTTGCTGTATGAAACTGTGTTTTGGTTCTGCAATGAAGATTCGATGTGCTTGAAATTTCCCAGGTGGAATAACTATCCTCCTTAATGTATTGAACTTGTTTAATATTCTCCCCTAAAGTTTGTAAAAGTAAGCAGTTTTCATCCATCACGATTTGAATAGATTGATGTTCATATAACCAAAAGCCTTCAAATACGTCCGACTAAATCAGAAGATGCATGTTTGAACATGTCTCAAAAGCTAACATATACCAAAAGCTAGCATGTTTGAAGTCTTGTTTCTGCCTAACACATAGAATACCCTAAAATGACACTAACTTCCTACATTTACATCTTTTCCTTTCGTAGACATGGTTCCTTGACTCGGTGCACTATCTTGTGTGGAAAGAGGACCTCCGGTTCCTTGACTTTGCTCATCGTGTTGGGTCCATTTTTAGTCTTCTTTGTAGTCCCCTTTCCGCATGATCTAGCATTATGCCCAACTTGCTTGCATTTTCCAGTATGTTGGAGGTTCACCGTTTTTATGAGTTTTCCCACATTGGCTTCCCAAGAGAACGCTATCCTTTTCTTCTTCGGTCGGCCCAGTGCATTCCTAAATTTCGATGGGTTTAAGGGTCAACCGTACTTGGCACATACTCATCAGCACCTATGTATGACCAACAAGCAACATACCAGGACGTCAAACAAGCAACAATCCAACAACAATAATCCAACAGCAACAATCCAACACCAGCAATCCAACAGCAAACATACAGCAACCATTTTCCGAAAGCAAACATACAACAACCAATGAATACCATCACGTATGAATAATACCTGGAATGGGATGGATGATATCATCGTATGTGTTCAAATACGACTCCTTACTGTAGTAAGGAGATACATAATCCATGAAATGTTACTGACTATAAGATCCGTATTAGAAAACTACTGGAAATGTGCCCTAGCCCACGACTGGACATGAATATCCATAAGGTACTCATATGAAGCCAGTTTAACCTCTTTCAGTTGATTCATCCAATGGTTGTGCCAAGTTACGTTGTAGCTAGACGTTGCTCCCCACAAGTAGTCTTTAATAGCTTTTCCTCTCCATTGCTCCCCGATTTTCGACCCATACAACTTCCAGTCGCACCCCTGGTTTCACTCAACTAAAACTCTAGTTGGGTCATTCTTCACCCATTTGATTTCCACCCCATTTTGTACACTCCAATTGCTAATGCAATTCCTTAAGGCTACCATTGATGGGAATGTTAAACCAAGTGTCGTAGGCATTATATTCAGGCATTCTAGACCTGTTCTCCTCGTCGGTCTGTGGGTTGGGCTTTTTCGGATGTGGGCTGAGTTTGAATGGGCTCATCATCCAAAATTTCAATGGGCTCATGCTGAGCACCTTGACCACCCTGCTGTTGCATGCGATCCGCGTAGTCCCTATTGAAACGATACAACCTCATACCTTCTGCGTTCGGATCCTCCATTTATTTCTTCCGGATTGGATTTCCTTCCCAATCATCAAATATCATCCCAATAAGGACACCAACCTCACTGTCCTCTATAAATAGGACATTGGTTTCCATACCATCCTGGTAACCCTTCAAATCGCCCACATCCTACTTCGTAGCAATCTTCACTAAATCCTTATTAATGTCCATAAACGGAGGCAAGTACTATATCTCATCACCACTCGAATATTGTTGAACCAGTGTTAAATGGTTAATCAAGTAAGACAAATGAAATGGGATAGGCCAACTAAGTCTAATGTATTTCTGACCAATGTAGATCTTCTTCCCATCAACTGTATCCAATCTACCACCGAAATGTATGTAATGTGTAACTAGGCGGACCTTTGGGGTCATATAACCTATTTGATACACCTGTAGACGGAAAAACAACACAATCACACTTATCTATACTTTTCAGTAAAAATATCGAAGAACCGAACCTAAATCATCAGCAAAAATCGAAACTTGGCGTAAATAGCGAAGAACCAAACATAAATCATCAACAAAGTCCGAAAAATCCATACTTTTCGGCGGCCATCCTTCCAATTAGCAAATCAGTGCAATCCTACAGCCTAAACTGGAACAATGTCGAGGCTTAGAAAGGGATTTACAAAAATCAAGCATAAACCCTAAATTTCAGCCCGACATTGACAAATTACGAAGCATCAGAACTTACCTTACTGCAGCCGCAGCACCGGGACGTCGCGGAGAGGATGGCGCAGCTGGAATGAAGATACGAAGGTGTGGCGCGGCTGGAACAAACAGACGAAGGTGCTGCGTCGCAAGGGCTCAAGTCGGAATTCAGGCTGGAACTTTCTGAAGATTTTGTATTGGAACCGAAGTGAGATGAGAGAATGACTGTCCTCCTTTCCGTGATGGTGTGGGTATATGGAGGGAAACCGAAGTGATCACAAGGAAACAGACATAAGGGCAGTTTTGTCTTTTCAAATTAAGTCACGGCACGTGTACGACTCATGTTCGGTTTACCGCTTGAAATAAACGATCTTATAACAGAATGGGGCAAAATTTCATTACGTCCAAACATTAGGACTAAAATTTAAAATTTTAAACATTAAGGGGGATTCTTAATTTCGGTCCAAACTTTAGGGGGGAAATTGACAATTAACCCTAGCTCATATTAAGTCCTTAAGATTAGGTGGGCTTCTAAAAGAATATGATGTTGTAACAACATCTCGTGTAGGATTTGATGAAGACAGTAAACCTATAATACCGTACAGATAAACCTAAATACCGTACTGACTTGTTGTATCCAGACTGAGTAAGTCTAACTTAGAGTGAAGCGTGGCTTCATCATAAGAAGATTAGTTCGACAAGGAAGATGAATCATACAATCCCATTAAGAATTGAAAAGGCTTACAAACCGCATTCACTTCAACTAACTTAATTTTGAACTACAATCGCAGAACATATCAACAATTAACTAAGACAAATTCATCCCAAAGCTTTCACAATTTAGTAACAATATAGAACACTTGATAATGGATGGGTCTTGTTGAATATATTACTCAATGTAAATGGACGGAACGAGTACCACTTACTTTATCAAAGTGCTCTTATAAATTCTTCTATACTGCATAAGTTGTGGGCGAAAAAAGAAAACAACTAACGTGTTCCAGATATACCAATGTGGTTAGCTAAGTTTTAACCTTTGTATTACACCGACACTACAAGAATCTGTATCAACGGCCACAAAAGTAATTTGTTGTCACAAGGACTGTGTGGGTAAAAAGCTATTTCAGTTTCTAAACTTTAGTACGTCCTAGTAGACACGTTTTAGTGTCAACAAATTTGTCGTAGCACAATCAATCTGTTAGTATTGAATTTTTTCGTCGCAATATGTCTGTGCCGACAAAATCCATGTGTCTAAAACTCAACCGAGGTTAATATAGATATTCAGTTACGCAAGATGTTGGTATTGCAAAAAAATAGTTTTACTTTCCATATTAGTTGATGTAATAAAGTTATAAACAGTATCGACATAACTTCATTGGTATTATTTGATTTTCCATTGCTAAATGGTATACCCGCAATTATAACAGAACATACCATTTTTTCGAGTAACCCAAGCATAGTTCAGAATCTTCCTTGTGTAGAACAGAGTCTTCGTAGGACCATCAATTACCTTACAGAACAAAAGATTCCCTTGCATATCGACTCCCAGGAAGCAACCAGATTGCTCGTAGACATTCGAGGAGAGTCCCTGCCCGATTGTTCACCCTTGTATCTTCCGAATCGTGCTCCAAGCATAACTCCTCAGGTAGGCTGCTATGAGCAGTCGAATGTTACTTCTTCCTATTGTGAATTGAATTTTCATGAGGTTGTGATAGCCAAAGTTTCCACATCTGTCGTTTGTGTTCCATAACGGTACGCCATAAAAGATGCACCTAGTATGGTTCCAACGGACAACTCGATCGAAGGAGTTATACTGTTGAGTCTAACAATTGATTACACACCTTCCTGGAGTTAACTTACAAGAAACTGAATTACGCACCTTCTTGGCGTTCTCTGTCACATATTTGTGTTAGTGTCCAGAAATTATGCATGTCTAATCGAGGAAACTTGTCTATCAGATACCGTTTGGTTCCATCCACACATAAATGAAAAATGAATGTTGTCCCTGTTTACAAATGCTCTGGATAACTGTCAGTAACTGATTTTGAACTTACGGTACTGCATGTTTCAAAGTTATTTGATTAACTAGGATTGTTGTGCTGTCTTTTTAATCCTACACCAACTCCTATCATTCTGTAATTTGCAAAAGCTCTATTGGATCAGTCTTTTAGCTGACACTATTTTTATTGGGTTGATATTTCTTTGCAGAAATAGAAGTGCGAGATAAGAGTTGGATGACCAAACCTCAGCAAAGTGGGGAATATAAGGAAGGGGTCGCTTCGTTTCTAGACTTTTCCTACTCTCGTTCAAGTTGGGATGGTAAAATTTACTGTCCGTGCAATAGATGTGTTGGTGCTTTCTTACTGGGAAGAACTACTGCTAAGTTCCATCTTGAAAAGTGGGGAATATTGTCAACTTACACTACATGAGTGGATCATGGGGAAGAATTCGAAAATGTGATCTCTCATGGTAGGAATCCATCCTCTCGTGGGGATATGAAAGATATGGTGCATGATGGGTTGGATGGTATATGGATGGATGAAGGTGATGAACCAAATGCAGATGCTAAGACATTTTAGAAGCTATTAGAAGATTGTGAAAAGAGATTATATCCAGGTTGTGTCTCCTACACCAAGATGTCTTTTTTAGTTGAACTTCTGCATGTAAATACAGTGTACAAGGTTTCTAACAAGTTCGCTGATGAAATACTTCGCATGCTAAGTAAAGTATTGCCACCAGGGAATACAATACCTAAGTCCTACTACAAAGCATACAAATTTATAGGAGGGTTAGGGTTGGACTACCAAAAGATACATGCTTGTGTAAATGATTGTATATTCTTTAGAAAAGAGTACGCCAATTTTGATGTGTGGGGAGTCAAGATGGATTTAACCTCGACATAACACTGGATGACTGGATATGCCATAACAATTGAAGCGACATATAGGGAAGCTACCAGTCAAAGTTCTTCGACATTTTCCACTCACTTCAAGGTTGCAAAGATGCTTCATGTCCCCACAAACTGCTTCCTCTATGACCTGGCACCATACACGGCGATTAAAGGATGGTATTCTATGTTATCCTGGTGATACAGACACTTAGAAGAAACTTAACAATGTACTACCAGAATTTGGGGAAGAGACACAGAATGTAAGACTTGGATTAACTACGGATAGGTTTGATCTGTATAGTGATACAAGTCACTCATATAGCATGTTACCGAGATGTGTTTGAAAGATATGAACTACATACTGTCAATGTTCATTCTCGAACCAAAAGCTCCATTCAATGACATAGACGTATATCTGCTACCGTTGATCGAAGAGATGAATGAATTATGGTTGAATGGTGTGCTGACATATGATGAAGACAAGAAATAAAACTTCCAAATGTGCGCAGCCGTACTCGGGACAATTAATGACCTTCCTGCTTGTGGGAACAATGGTTTTTTAAAAAAAAAAAACTTGCTTGCGAAGCCTCACCTTTGTCGATGATTCATGGTCGATTAACCACTCCCTAAGTAGTCGTAGTGTCATGCATGTCGCTGTTATTCATTTATGTGCAAACACAAAGAATGTTCAACGCTCGGGTGCTTAGTTTGAGAACCCTTGTTGGATATTTGTTGCAACAACACATAAAGATAGGAAACTTTACACCAGAAACGTGTATCAGTTCACGTTAGGCTATTGTATAACTTAACTGTTCTTTTTTAGCATCCCTATGTGTTTAGAAATATCTTGTCAGTATGGTGGGTACTCGTAGAATCGTCGAAAGAAGTACCATAGCAAAACAGTTACCGACACGTAGATCCCCAAGGAAGCTAAACAGTGCCGCAACAAGTAAGTTTTTTTTCATGGCTACGCCTTTTAGTTGATTGTAGGTTGTCTATTTGTTTTAGGTGCTCGGTAACTTGTATGAAACATTGCAAACCAACAGTTTAAACTCTCAGTTTGAAATTGCTTTTAGGTGATACGCACGCAGAGAACATCTATGCAGTCCCTCCGCCTGTCGTACCTCCTTTGGAAGAAACTCCTTAAGAGGAAATCTAGTCGGAGGACCCATATGTTGAGGAACCACCAGGTATACAAATAGGTAACTTCTAATTTGTCCCATACAATTTGCTTTTCTCCAACTGGGTTATCTAATCGATACCTACTTTACGTGGCAGCAATGACAGAGGATGCGTTAAGGCCCATAGCGGACAGACTATGAAGAGGGTGAACTCGGTGCATAAGGTTGTCTCAAAATGACATCAACGAAAAAGAGGTTATGAAGTTTAACTCTCGAGGTAATGTCAAAGTCTGCAGTAACAATGCTTCGGTATTTGCAATTTGGTGTGGTTGCATCGTCCGCAAATGAATGAATGCACCTCTAATGGTTAAATATTGGAAGGAGATTCTAAACTCTCCCATAGACTATGAGGCTAAGATGCTCATGCTGGTTGCGGTAAGTCTCAATTGTTCTTACTCCCTACACAGTATCGTTCAAATTGAAACTGTTCTTAGATATTGCACCTCTATATTTGTAAATGTTGTAAATATGAGCCTAACATTTCCATATTTTTCAACATCGCATGAGAATTTGTGATACCGGATGATGAAAACCTGAAGCAACTGATCATCTGCACGCTTAAAGAGAAATACAGAAACTACAGGGCGAATCTCAAGAGAATGTACTTTGACAAGTACCTTACGAATGAAGAAAGGTTACAAAACATTCCTCCGTACGTGGTGAAAGAGGACTGGATGTGGCTTGTTAACTCGTTCATCTCTGACGAGTTTAAGGTTTGTGCCTTAGTCCCTATCACAATTGTATATTTTTGTACAGTTAATGAGTGCTGCATTTTTTAAATGTAAACTGGTTGTAACCTATTGTTTGAAGTTAAAGAACGATCAGAACAAAGCCAACAAAGCCAACAAAGCCAACAAAGCCAACAAAGCTCACCAAGTCATGAGGCACATCGCTAGCACCTCCTCCTTTGCGAAGAAACAACATGAAGAGGTAATCCTAACACTAAAATGTTATCTTTAATAAAGAGTTGGCTGCAATTGAACAAGTATATGGTACCATTTGCAGATTGAGAAGAACAACGGGATACATCTTGGGGAGTATCATATGTACAAGAAGAACCATCTAGACAAGAAAGTGCAGCCACTTGATGCTAAAACCAGATCAATAATGGGAAGAAGTAATGCCTTTGCGATAGTCAAAACTAATAGATTGTATCTAATTGGTCCATTATTTTCTTGTCACACTGTTTGCAAAATAGGACCAGGTGGAGGATAGGGATGCTCAGTTGGCTGGGGAGAAGGAGTCTCCTGTTAACAAAGATGTCTTGTATGAGGAAGTTCGCCAACCTGAGCGTCGTCAAAGTCGTGTGTCAAAGCTTGCACAGATGATGGAAAGTGAGCAGTTAAAGCGAGCAAGGGAGGAGGTGGCTAGAAACAAAGCCGAATGTGAGGAACTCCGTGAATAACTCAAAGAGTTTCAGTCCAACATTGACGCATTTCAACGTGATATTGTTGTCATGAAAAGTGCAATGTTTGCCAACGGTGCGTATAGTAATGATTTAATTGCATTGTGTACACCCATTTAGTCGGTTTAGGGTATATTCTATAATATGATGCTACCATGATTGCTGTGATTTCTATGTCTGCAGATCCAAATGCATGAACCGTGAAGAGATGCGGTAAGTACTCCTGCTTAGTAGTTATGTTCAATGGTGGTAGACCAGTTGTTGTAGCTTCTCAGTTTTTATTTTTATTTGAAACTGAATCTAAATGGATGTTTTGGACCTGATGTCCCTGTGAACATGTCATCTCTGTTTTGTGTTTTGCAATTTTTGCCATACACTTGTTTAAAATGCTTGGCTATAAATTTCAGATGTGTTGGAAATGGTTATACATATATAGAGGATGTTTATGTATTCTATGTTTGGGTATGCTTAACTACGAGCATACGTTAATTATCGACTACGATAATTAACAATTCGAAAAGAGTAAAACATTAGGATTTGCATCAAAACGACCCATTTACGACGGAATGTACTTGTATCCTTAATTGATGCTGCATATACAATTTAACCATAACAACTCCGCAACCACAAAAAACTTTCTATAGCAACAACTTTCTTAGTAGTTGAAAATCCATATTAGCATTAACTATGTTGAATAGGATAATATTTACTAATGTTGTACGTGCATCGACATATTACTTATGACGTGCTTTACCTTTTTGTCCATCAAAATTAATGCGTCGCTAATCACGTGTAATTACTTTCAAGGAAATGTTGTAGTTAAATAACGTATGTTGCCTCGACAACATGTGATACAACATATAACAAATAGTGATAACCATACGATGATACTAATACACTCATTTTACATCTGAAATATGTAGAAACCCTAAACCTTCATTACCCTCACATAAACGTTGACGGTAATTACGCATAAGAAGAGTCGACATATTAGCGATGCTAATGATCAAACCAACTAATCATTCCAGCCACGACAACTCTTTAGTGTTGACATATTGTCTTCGTGGATACCTTTACCCACGAAGCCTATTGACACAACTCTTAGCATCGACATGGGGTATTAGTAGCGACACCAGTGCTTCGGGCAATGAAGATTTACCGTCGTTGTAGAGCAACTTTCTTGAGAATCCAATGTGATTGATTGATATCACAAACATATTTAATTGAATAAGATCTCTTGACAAATCCAATCTTGTTCTTATCGAGCAAACTCGTATGTGTTGCTCTGCCCAATGATGAATAATTATTTACGACAGTATGTCAAGGTATAAGAATACCTCAAGAATCAAAGGAAAGGAGGAAGAGTATTACTTAATGATCGGATATAATTTCATTCAAGATGACTTTCTTATAAAGCAAGAAGGAGTCCATTCGGTTACAACTGTCCAACTAACCCATTGTCACTTAACTCTCAACATGTTTCAATTACATCCCTAACTTTATATCTCGTGACAAAACTCCCTCTTCCTGCATACTCGTTACAAAACTCCCCCTTGCAAATCATAAAGAAATTCTCATGTAACTACCGTCAAAGGACGGTCGAGCCATCATACTAATACTTTGACTACAACTTAGTTACTCCTGCTGACCAATTTGCATTCCAAAATGGATTCCGGGAGAAACAACAACCCATTATCCCCAACCACTGACCAAAGGAGATCGTCCAGGTAATTCCATGAGCCCTTTTCAAGAAGGACACGTGAATAAGGGAGCTTGGTGGAAGATCTAACGGATATTCAACTAAACCCAGTTTCTCCAACATAAGAAAAGGGTCATACTATTTCGGTATGAGTTTCGTTTGTGGTGTGAGGTGACCTGACCTATGTTGGAATGCGTGTAATTTGAGAAAAAACTTAGTCACGCACCTGAAAATGGTGTTCCGTCCTATTTTGATCTGCGAATTGCTTCATCCAGTTCTTCGCGCGTAACAAATGTTGCTAAAATAGTTGGGATACACCCTCCCGTACATGCAGCACCTCGTCAACTATAGCAATCTTCGAATCACCTGGGGTGTGGAGGTGGAAACCTGTATAAGGCTTGAAATCGAGTTGTTCCGATAAAAGAATGATGAGTGGTGTTTTATCACCATTCAGACAAGGAGAACCAATGCACCCAATTTGACAGTCGATCTGACGCGATACATCTTAAATAACCCCTAAGAAGTGATTTATCGCCTTCGTCGTCTGTTCGTCCGTCTGTGGATGATAGGCAGTAGACATAGCAAGTTGAACACCTTAGAGTCAGAAAAATCCAAAAAAAAAAAACAGGATCACGATCGAAACGATAGTAGTTGGGCAACCATGTAGTTTGTAAATTGAGTCCATAAAAGCTTAAGAGACTTGTGCATTCGAATAGGGATGACTTAAGGCCATGAAGTGTCCATATTTTGTTAGTTAAAATCAGGCTTTTCATATTAGTGGAATAATTAGATAAAGATAGTGGAAGTAGTGAAGTAGTGGAAGTAGTGAAATAATTAGCTAAAAATAGTGAAGTAGTAGAATAATTAGCTAAAAATAGTGAAGTAGTGGAAGTAGTAGAGTTTGTGGATTAATTAGCTAAAAATAAGTAGTAACTCTTGTACAAATTCTCAATTGCAGATCAAATAAAATCAATCCAAGTTCTCCATATTTTGTTTATGTTTTTTGTTGTTCTTCAAATTATCCTACTTGATAAACAACAGTGGTATCAGAGCTTAACTTCTTGAGGGATCTGTGAGGTTGAGTGATTGTTGATTTCTTGAGATCATTCACCCATAGCTTAATTTCTTGAGAGATTTGTGAGGTTGTGTGATCGTGGATTTCTTGAGATCATCCACCCATAAACACTCTAAGGTATCATCAAATGGAAGAATCCTTATCAGGTGTTGCTCCACCAAAATTAAATGGCTCAAATTACCAAGCTTGGACAGTCAAAATGGAAGCTTACATGGAGGGCACTAATCTGTGGGAGGCTGTTGAAAAAGATTATGAAATTCCAGCTCTTCCACCCAACCCCACACTTGCTCAAATCAAGGTTCAAAAGGAGAAGAATATGATAAAGGCACGAGCCAAGTCATGCCTTTATTTAGTTGTCTCGCCTGCAATTTTCAGTAGAATCATGTCCATAAAGTAAACCAAAGAAATTTGGGAATTCCTCAAAGAAAAATACAAAGGAGATGAGATGATAAGGGGCATAAAATATCTGAACTTGATAAAGGAATTCGAAAAGTAGCAAATGAAGGAATCTGAGACCATCCAAGAATACTCAGATCGATTGGTGGGACTCGCAAACCAGGTTAGAATATTTGGTAAGGAGATGAAGGATAGCAGGATTGTGGAGAAGATATTAGTCTCTCTTCCTGAGAGATTTGAAGCAACCATTGCCTCATTGGAGAACACCAAGGACTTGTCAACTCTCAAATTGGCAGAGCTCCTTAGTGCTCTTCAAGCTCAAGAGAAAAGACGATTGATGCGTGAAGAAGGGGAAATTGAAGCTTCTTTGAAGGCCAAGCTACACTTAAACCAGAAGAGTAAGGAGAAGAAATGGAAAGCCAAGCCTAATTCTAGTGATGGCGAGTCAAGTGCGGCAGTAATGGGACAAAATGGAGGAACTCTTCCTACTTGTAAGCATTCTGGTAAGGAGAACCATCCTCACTACAAATGTTGGAAGATGCTAGACATAAAATGCAGGAGGTGTCAGAATATGGGGCATGTAGAAAACGTTTTTTTCCCTGAAAAATACAATCAGTCGAATAAAGAAACTCAAGCTGTTTTCCATGAAGAAGAGGAGGAGCATCTGTTTGCGGCTTCTTACTTCACAACAGGAGCATCGAGTGATGAGTGACCGGTCGATAGTGGCTGCACTAATCACATGATTGGTGATATGAGACTCTTCAACCAACTTGACAAGTCAGTTCTTTCCAAAGTGAAAATTGGAAATGGAGAGTTCATATCTATTAAAGGAAAATGGACAGTAACTATAAATAGCAATTCAGGTACGAAGCTTATTGATGAAGTGCTATATGTGCCTCAATCCATTGGAGGAGGAGCAATCTGCTTTCACAATCAAAGAAGGCATCACAGAGTCTACACATCACGATGTCCATACACTGTGTATGGAGCTCTCTGAAACCCTAAACCTGGTGGAACCCCTAAGGAATGAACTTGCTGACTGTAGAGAATCTGAAGCTCAGGCTAAGGAAGTGATAAGGAACACCAAATGTCAACTTGAGATTGCAAATGTCACCGTGGATACGTTTCGCTCGGAGTTGGAGCGGTCGAGGGATCAGATCAAGGACAAACTCTTCCAGTCTTGTTCTTTTGTTTATCCTACAGTTGAAGGCGAAAGTGTACGCCTTGATGATGATGACCTGACAGATGATCAATCTGTTAGGGGGTTAAGATCTCTTGTTGAGATTTATCAAATACATGAGACAATACTTTTTTTTTTCCAAGGGTAGTATCATGGGCCTTATGCCTTTATGTCAGGGAAATTCATCTAGCTTCATCGAGCTATCTGCGCGGGATCATAAGTTTATTGATCTCATCTGCAACAATCATAAGTTCTCAACTTTCAAGCCCTTTCATTGGGTTGATAAGACCAATGAGTCCTTTAGTGTATTGAGATTTAGCTTCCTGCTTTTGGTCTGATTGACAGGGTAACTTTATGGTTTCGTTGTCCTTCTTTTTGTCCTTGTAGGTGATTACCGACCTTGATAAGTCATCTTATTCCCTTGCACGCCCTGAGGAAGTTTCTCTTCATTTCGCATTCTATTCGCATTCGAATGTACCATGAGAGGTATAAATTTCGAACTTACTATGTTTCGGTCTAAGCCTAAGCCGGGGTTGAGGTGTTACAGTAAACTGAAATATTTGGTACCCCTGAGATTGTTCAAAGTTCAGGTTTGGTCGCTATATATGCAATTTTCCAAATAGTACACTTATGGTTTTTGGTCTCCTAGTAAAGGTGGTGACACTACAAGAAAATAACACTATAGGCTCGGCGTATAGTCGTTGCTAAGTTGGGTTTTGCCGCTGCTAAGAGGACTTGCCGCTGCTAAGAGTCGTGCCTGAAAGCCCCGATGCTAAAGGTATCTGCACGGACAAAATGCCGATGCTAAATGTCTGCCGCTGCTGGAATGAACAGTTGGTCATACCTTTAGCATCAATATATTGTCAATGGTGTTCATATGTAATTAGCGTCGACACTATATAGATGCTATATACGTTTTTCAGATACAGTATTCACTGGTGGTAAAATTGATGTATCGGCTACAATATATGTGTGTTGCTGTTTCTTGGTTATTGTGTCTACGTTATGTGGACACAGTTTGGTTATATTAACGTCTAAAATATTTAGAAACTAATTATACATAAATAGCGTTACAAAATATTTGTGGTTGATGCATCTCACAAGGGCAACATAAATTGCGATTTTTTGTTGGTGTTGAGGTTATTGTCTACGTGTAGCTGCAGTTATTTTCGTTGCCTACTTGACTACTTTTGTTGCAGTTAAAAGGTAATTGCATCGGTTTGTTTCTGACTGTATTTGGCGTATGTATTGGTAATCAAATTTTCGATGCTAATACAACTAGACCAGTTTCAGAATAAAAGTTTCGCATTTTTACCACCTAGACATTACATATACTGCATACCATCCAGAAACAACCATTCATACATTTCCATATACAAAGTGTGCAACCTTAGCATAAACAGAGCACATAGGTTGCAGACAATAAGTTTCCGCATGTACATGTTGTCCAAAAGGAGCAAAACACAGAACAAACAAAGACAAACTACTGCATGTGTTCCAGCATTACAAACTACTCCAAAATATGTTCCAGAAAGACAGATACGATACTAGCCCTAACCCAACTAGACATCGAAGCAAGCAAGTTAGAACTGATTACCTAAAGCAAGTGTTGCGTCAACAGTCAAACATTTCAATCTGCAAGCACACCAATAGGTTGAATTAGAACAACATCACATTAACATGCCAAAAGAAAAGAGTACCATCACTCAAACAGAGACTTGTTGATTGTACCTTATGCATCTGGATCATCGAGCAATTGGCCATTGGCTTGCAGTGCCCTTCGCATGAAGGCCATATCTCTTTGGACGGCGTTCATGTTTTCTTGGAACTTTAGTAGAGTTAATGTCGCTTCCTTGGACTTCCTTGAACTCTCGTCCGCCTTCCTTGAGCTCTCCTCTGCTAACCTCTTTAGTTTTGCAGTTTCAGCTCTAGGTAGAGCCACTTCTTCCCTCGCTTTCTTCAACTGCTCACTCTCCATCATCCGTGCAATTTTGGATACACCAGACCAGCGACATTCAGGCTTACGAATTTCTTCATAAACTGCATCCTTGTCAACGGGAACATCCTCTTCCGCTTGCAGTTCAGTAGCCCTTTGTTCAACTGCAGCGTACACACCAGTACAATCCAATCTCATGTGTTAGGTGTGAAATATTATAAAAATTAAGAATGAAGAGGATGTGTTATTGCTTACCAGGATTGCTTGACTTTTGGGATCTCGAGGAACCCCCTTCTTGTCCACGTGGGTCTTCCGAAACATGTGGTATTCACCCGGATGCACCCCATTATTTTTCAGAATCTGCATTTTTAAAAACATGCAGTGTAACTGAGTGGTTACTAGATTCAGCAGACTGTGGGTGTAGGGGTTCATTACCTCTTCCTGTTCCATCTTGGCAAAGCTGCATGTCCCCGCAGTGTGCATGATGACTTGGTGAGCTTTGTTTGCTTTGTTACGCTCACTCCTCACCTTCAATTCAGGTATGAGGACACAAATAGTCATATGGTTAATAATATATAAAAACTTGCTATAAACTGCAGTAAAGCTTAAAAGAACAAGATTAACACAATTTAACCACCTTAAACTCCTCCGAACTGAACCAGTTCACTAGCCACGCCCAATCTTCCTTCACCACGTCCGGGGGTATGTTCTGTATCCTTTCTTCATCGCTAACGTATTTGTCATAATACCTTTTTTTCAGGTTTGCCCCGTAATTCTCTCAGACAGCATACAATCAGTTGCTTCAAGTTATCATCTTCAGGGATCACAAACTTTTCCTGCGAAACAAACATACAAGCATTAGCATTTTGGCAAACATACACATGGCGCATTCGTTTGTGTACTTAAGTGTACTTACTCCAACAAGCATTAGCATTTTTGCCTCGTAGTCAATGGGTTCCTTTGGGATGTCCTTCTAGTCTTTCACCATGAATGGTGCATTTGTTCTTTTACGTACGATGCACCCACACCATGAGGCAAACACCGATGCATTCTTCGAGCAGACCTTGCCCAAAGCATTAAACTGTAACTCTTCTTTTTCATTTACTCCATTTCTGGATAGTTTAATACACCTGGTCCGCCCCCTCCGTAGCTTCTCCGCTGGTGGCCTTACACATTCCTCCTGCACACGTACACCTTCATCTTCCAGCCTTACACCTTCATCTTGCACTTCTAAACCATCTGTACTTAATATCAAATACACGACTATATTAAGTAGAGGATTAAATAACTTCCAATACGTATTGGCTGTTTTGGTTTACACAAAGACTTACCTTGTTCGGTCGTAGGCTCAGTAACCACTAGAGTAACATGCTGTGTTTCCTGTGGTTGAGTTTTGTTCAACTGGGGGGGGGGGGGGGTCCAAAGTGATCGGTGTTGTAGGGTTCTGCACCGTGCAGTCCACAACTGATGAACCTGAAAGTGTAAAGGTAAAAAAATTCGTTAAACTATATGGGTACAGTCAACAACTGATGAACAACAAAAGATGTTACGGAAGTAAACCTACTTGCTCCTACGCGGGACAGTTTCCGGGGTGACTTCCGAGTTGTTTTGGGCTTAGTTGGGGGGGGGGGGTCTACGTTTGTACTATTGAGCCTCATTCTTCTAGTTCCCACCATCCTGACGAATGTGTTCAATACAATTAACCAAACATATTATTTTGAGAACAGATAAAAAAAAACAGAACAAGACATGCATCTTCCAGAACAAAACGGTTTGACATTGTAAAGAAGCAATTTTTATGTGTGTATCATGGAGTCAAATGTTAGTAAAAAACAGCAGATTTACACACAAGAACAGATGTACACATAAGAACAGCACACGGTTAAAAAAATATAAGAAACAAATGAGCGAAATAATACAGGAAATACTGAAGAACAGCACAGAGGTTTCATTTCAGAACAAACGACTGAGCGAATGTCAAACGCGTGAGCGAAACCACTGGAAATACTGTAGAGCAACACCCGTGACTCAAGAAAGAACAAACGACTAAGCGATGCCGAGGGAAAGACTGAAGAACAGCACAGAGACCAAAAACAAGAAGAAACGACTGAATCCAGAGGTTATCTTCAACAGCAAGTAAGCAGATCGAAGTGCAAGAAAAGAAATCGTACATTGTTTGCTAGATCTGCAGAATCAGTCTTGATCAACCGTGGCTTTGAGACAAGTTGGAGGAGAGGAAGAGAGGATGTTTCTTCGGATGGAGATGGAGAAACAGAAGAAACTGAGGGAAAGAGAAGGAAGGCGCGGTAAATTAGAGAACAAAATGAAAAGCTGCAGAATTGGTGGGACCAAGAGTCATATCAGCACACATTATGAATGGCATTTGCTTCGAAGAGGGGTTATGTGTCGATGCAGAAGGCAACACAACCGGGTGGGCTTCAACGGATTTGCAAGCTTGGGCTTCAGTCCGAATTCCTGCTGGGCTTCGGTCCAATTGTTGGAGGCTTGAATATTAAACATATGAATGAACAAGTTCAGCCCTCATGCAGTAATTTGTCAATAATTTAATTTTTCAAATTATTTAACAATCAAGTATGGGTCGTGTTTTAGTTAGAGTTATTGACGTTTGGATTATTTGGGTCGTAGGTTGGGCTCTTAATTTATACCACATATACAATTAAAAGAATAATTCGAGAGTTTAATGGACAAACTGATGAACCTGGTTCAGTATACTGCGGTGAGTATGTATATTTTTTCATTTCTTTATATTCGTCATGTACATGAGACTGTCAAAGCACTACACTAATACTGAGTAAGTAGCATTTAATTAGTTTTCCAAACATTTAGTCAAGTCTTCTGCTGAGAATCCTAGGAATGTCGTAGGAGGAACCTAAAAACATAAATCATATGAACGCAAACCCATAACCATAATTCATTTGTCATACGTCCATAATACATATGTCAGTTATATTAGTGTATATTGTAAATCATCACCGAACGGACTAAGTTGATGTAATGGTTTATAGTTGGTAATGGTACGGAACTTGTATATACTATGTATAATACAAACTTGTACATATAATACAAACTTGTACATATAATAGAAACTTGTATATACAAAATATACAAACTTGCATGTAAGTGAATATATTGTATATACAAACTTGAATATGGTGTGTATATACAAACTTGTATTATATGTACATGAAAACTTATAATACAAACTTGTATATATTGTATATACAAACATAAGATACAAACTTGTACATACATTACAGTATTATATGTAGTTATGTTGTTTTTCTAATACATCAGTAGCATACAGTCATATTCCCCAAGAAATTATTTTATTTATCAATAACGTTAAGTTACAACCCGCTATTAACTAGATATCTGACCTGCAAATTACGCCCATTAGCCATAGGTAGTATATTTTATTTTTTTATATACTCATTCTATTAAGTGTGTAAAATGCAGATAACTAATTTTAGGGAAATAATACATAGTCATTCTATTAAGTGTATATAATGCATTGTATTAATTTTATGAAAACAATATAGGGCATAATGTAATGACAAACCGTAAACCATAATTGATCCTTCTGCCCTTCATGTCGTTTGTCTCACCCACGGATTTTAAACTTCCTGTGATTTCCCGGCTGTGTAAGGAAGCTGCAGATGTATATGCATATGACAACAGCAATTTCCTGAAATGTACACCAATGCTGTCTCATCTGATGTTTAAAATATAGTTGGCTCAGAATTGCACAGAATTGAATGTCTTCAATGTACACAGAATTGAATATCTTAAATGTACACAGAATTGAATATCTTCAATGTACACAGAATTTATCGAATGAAAGGTAGAATCCTGTCCTATTTAAAATCAACTGTAATGTTATGCATATGAACATAGTGGTAAACTTTGGCTTGAAAACAGGAATGGATACCCAAAGAAGAGAACAAGCATATTTAGGAGGTATGTCCATTCCCATTATGTATACTCTGTTATATAGAAGAACAAGCATATTGCAGCATATTTAGGAGAACAAGCATCATGTTGCAAATAGATTTAGTCTCATATTTGTCATACTGCAGCACTTATGCCTATGAACATGACTGCTTTCTGAATATTACTGGATGTTCCAACCTTATTTGCAGTCGAAGAGCAGCAGTTTTATTGACAGCACTTGCATATGTCGAAATTATATTGTATATACATTGAAACATCAATTTACAGCAATGTACAACTTACCTCTTAGATTTTCTTATAAAGTACAAACAGAATTTCAGTATACATGTACAAACAGATTAATATACATGTACAAACAGATTAATATACAAACAGCTTGCATTACAGAACAAACAGATTGCATTATCAACACTTGTATACATGTACAAACAAATTAATATACATGTACGAACTGATTATTAAACAAACAGATTGCATTACAGAACACACAGATTGCATTATCAACACGTGTATACATGTACAAACAGATTAATATACAGAACAAACAGAATTGCAGTATTTCAGTACAAACAGACAGCATAGCAGTAATTGCATTACAGAACAAACAGACATCCTCTTAATGTACAAACAGCAGTACTTCAAACCGAACAAACATCAGCACAGCAAGTAGTAATGGTCTTCAAACAGCAGTATAACAAACAGAACAAATGAGAACAGGATGACAGTATGACAGTATGAACAGTTGCAAACAGTATGACAGCAAGTATAACACATACATTATCTAACAGCATACAGATAACACAACACTATTATTTAACAAACAGAACAAATGTCAACAATACGCTACAAATGTCAACAAACAGAACAGATGTTTAACAGAATTGCATTACAGTACAGACACAGCAGTACATCCTCAGCCTACAGTACAAACCGAACATACAAATTACATTTGTAGTTGTTTAACTTAAAGTCTTTGTCAGTCCTCTCCCGGATCATCATTGGATGAAGACCCTGAGTCTTGCTCGGAGTCATACAAGTCTTCCTCCAATTCTGAGTCGGTCCCACCAGATGAAGAATAATCACTATCTTCCACGCCAACAGCTGTTGTGTCCTCTTCCTCAAGAATGTCTGGTCCATCGTGACTGTCATTGTTTCGCATGACAGTAGTAACGACATCAGTTTCTACCTCTACTGCATCAATGCCATTCCTACACCAATCGATCTCCTCGTCGACCTGATCGGCATGCGGGACAGTAGCAACAACTGCAGCAGAGGGCTCCTGGTACGGCTTAACAGATTCTCCAGACATTTGTCCGCCAAGGACGAACCGCCTTTTGGCCTCTGCAGTCAACACAATGCTCCAATCTTTATTATTATTGTCAGTCAAGTAGAAAACCTGTGTTGCTTGGGATGCCAGTACATATGGTTCATCTGTTGCTAAATAGTTTGTTGTGTTAACACAAATAAACCCGTACTCATCCACTTTCACGCCATTGGATGATGATAGTACGTTGTACCAGTCACATTCGAACAGAACAATGCTGAGATCTCCAAGATATTAAAGCTCCACTACTTCCCTTAAAACTCCGTAATAATCAATCGCCCCTTCAAGGGGGTTGTTGTCGGAGGAGCTAGCATAGCACGTTGTATCAGCTTTGCATAAGACACCACTGTTGTCAAAGTTCCTCATCTTTGACCGCTCCTTGGTGTGGAAAATTAACCCATTAGATTTATATCCAGTATATGTCTTCACACCATATAAAGGACCCCAACACAATGCCTTAAGTTGACGAAATTTTTCATCCTCATGGGGACTAGACATTCGATTAACCTGATGCAAGAAGCAATTAAATGTACACATCAATACCATTTTCATGAGTCGTAACACAGGGTTAAGGATTCCATACCCTTCCTTCTAACCACTGGATGAATGTTCTATTGTGCAACACATCGATGTCCCGTCTATTAACCCTAGCTCCAATGAGCTGCCGCTTGTGTTCCCTTTTTAAAAATACGTCCAAATGGAACGAGTTAGACATAAATTAGTTCAAATGGAACGAGTTATGGATGAAATAATACATTGAAACACTTACTCAATGAAGGGCTTGACGTTTTCACATTGATTGATGACGTAGCGCTGACACTGTCCTCATTCTTCGTTGGTCAGTTCGCGAACTACTGCACGACCAATGGGTGCTCCAGCCGGACGAAAGATGTATAACCCACTTATCGTTAACCTAAGAAGCTGATCTTGAGGAAAAGCCGGATTGTGTCTGCTAAATTTAGTCTCAATGTCATGTAAATATCTGGAACAAAATGTCAAACACTCTAGCGCAATATAACCCTCAGCTATTGAGCCCTCCGGCCGACTTCTGTTGCGAACGAATGACTTCATTATCCCCTTTATCCTATCATAGTAGTATTATCATCAGCTACTAAACCCATATTAAAACTCATTTAAGAACTTGGTACAGTAGTACTGACCTTTCAATAGAATACATCCATCGATATTGAACTGGCCCTGCTACTATTGCCTCCTCTGCAAGGTGAGTTATCAAATGTACGGTGATGTTGAAGAATGATGGTGGAAAGATTCTCTCTAGGTTGCACATTGTGGTTGGTAACTGCGTCTCCATTTTCATTAGATCTGCCATGTGCAACTCCTTGGAGGATAGCACTCTGAAGGTGTTGCTCATGTCTATAAGTGCCTTGCATACATTCTTGGGCAGTAATCCCTTAATTGCAACACTCAATATGCGTTGCATTAGAACATGGTAGTCATGACTTTTCAGACCGATCAATTTCCTGTCTTTCAACTTTACACAACGAGATATGTTTGACGAATAACCACTTGGAAATCGCAAATTTTTTAGGAACTCACATAGCTTCATCTTCTGTTGTTTCCATAGGGTGTAGCAGGCAGGCGGTAACACCAACTTCGGTCCCCTTTGGACGGGATGCAACGATGTTCTTATGCCTAACACCTGCAAGTCCAGTCTGGCATTGACATTGTCATTTGTTTTTCCAGAAACACCTAGTAACATTCCAATCAGGTTAGCACACACATTTTTTTCAATGTGCATAACATCCAAGTTATGAGGCACCAAAAATTCTGCCCAGTAAGGTAAGCGGAAGAATATGCTCTTCTTTTTCCAATTTCCAATGACTGAGTCTACTCCTACTTTTGTGGGGGGCTGCGTTTTACCAAAGGTAATTGGTTCAAGACACTCTAACTGTTTCAACACTTCATCCCCGGAACGTCTTTGTGGGGCACTCCTTAACTCCACAGTTCCATCAAAAGCGCTTTTGTTTCTCCTCCATGGGTGATCGGCCGGTAGGAATCGTCTATGGCCTATAAAGGAACTTTTCCTCCCATTCTTTAATCTGCAGTAATGTGTGTCTATTTGACATACTGGACATGCCAGGTTACCATAAGTAGCCCAACCAGACAAGTTTGCATAAGCGGGGAGATCATTTATTGTCCAAAGTACAACAGCGTGCATTTGGAAGTTCTCTTTACGGTGTGCATCATATGTTAATGCACCATTCAACCATAACTCGTTGAGCTCATCTATCAATGGTTGAAGATACACGTCAATATCATTTGTTGGGGCTTTTGGACCGGGAATCAACATGGACAATATGTAATTGGTATCTTGCAGGCAGGTCTCCGGTGGCACGTTGTATGGAATCAACACAACCGGCCACATGCTATATGGGTGACTCTTGTCACTGTAAGGATCGAACCCATCTGTAGCTAATCCAAGACGAAGGTTGCGTGGCTCTGCCCCAAACGCAGGATTCACGTTGTCAAGTTTTCTCCATGCCTCTGTATCCGCAGGATGTCGTAGTACTCCATCTTTTATTCGGTATGTATAGTGCCAGGTCATAGATCCTGCTGTTTTAGGAGACATGAATAGTCTTTGCAGCCTAGACGTTAGTTAAAAGTATCGGAGTACTTTAACGAGACATGAATAGTCTTTCCACCCTTTTGCTTAGATTTTTCCGGACTGTTCATTCCTCCTGCACTTTCATGACCTTGAAACCATCGTGACTCATTACATATCGGACACGCATCAAGATTGATGTATTCATTTCTAAATAGAATATAGTCATTTACACAAGCATGTATCTTCTGATAGTCCAAACCTAATCGGGATATAAATTTCTTTGCCTCATAGTACGACTTAGGTACTGTATTCTCAGGTGGAAGTACTTTACTCAGCATACGAAGCAACTCATCTGCGAACTTGTTAGAAACCTTGTAAAGAGCCTTTAGATGCAGCAGTTCCACTAAGAATGACATCTTGCTGTAGGATACACACCCTGGGTATAATCCTTTTCACAATCTTCTAAAAGCTTATAAAATGTCCTAGCCTCTGCATTGGGTTCCTCACCTTCATCACGACTAATACCACTCAATCCATCAGTTATCATATCTTCCATTTCTTCACGAGACGTGGCAGTCCTTTTGTTAGTAATGCTTTCTTCGAATTCTTCTCCATGGTCCACCCATGTAGTGTAACTTTGTAGTATTCCATATCTTTCCAGATGCCACTTCACCGTACTTCTGTCCAACAAAGACATACCAACACAATTATGGCATGGACAGTAGATTCTCCCATCCCATGATGCACGCGAATAGGCAAAGTCCAAGAAAGAGGTAACACCGGCCTTATATTCCTGACTTTGTCGATGTTTGGTCATCCAACTTTTATCCATCCTTAATGATCCGCTGTTTAGAAAAGAGAAAATATTAAAACCAATATCACAACGTATCATGTAAGTAGACACTACTGATTTCCCACCCACCAAGTGTTTTCCAACTGATTTGTCTAGAAACGGGAATTCTCAATTCTGTTACAAAACCGAGATCCTGCTATTCAGAGTCTTTGTAATCCAAGCAGTTGTTAACTACTGTATAATTATGTTGATAGAAGCTTTACCCGAACCCATGATAATTAACCAACTCTATTCAACGACAGATTCAGATAATTCAGTTACTATAACAGAGCAGCAAGAATACAGTGTGTATACTCTTAACTAAAAAATCAAACACACGATTTGTAGTGAAATTAAACGCAACATAAATTGGGAGAAATAGACACATTTTGTTATGTCTACACACAGTCACTCAATTCGTTAACCGATTAGACAAGCTGCTCTTTACTTGATATACACAGAATGAAATACATTCCTGACAGCAGCTGGGTGAAATTCATTGTCTTAGATCAAACAATTAGACGTCGTCAATTCATAATTTGAGGAGGAAACAATACCTTTTTGTAATGCTGCAGGAGAAAGGATGACGATGCAGGGAAGTTAAGTGAAGGTGGTCTCGGGTTGAAGGTTGGGAAGGTTGAGTAGTTCGGTTGTGAAGTGAAGTGAATGCTGTCGTAAATAAGGTATGTAAAGCAGCTTCGATCGATTTGTCCCGGTGTAATTAAGGTGAGATTGTTTATGGAATCGCTTTGAAGTGAAGGTGTTGGGTTGATTCAGAAGTCTGGGCTAAGGAAACGGCTACGTAGGTCAGCTGCTGGTCCAAGACGAACTGTTCTGTTAATTGGACAGGTTCCTATCCGAATTAGTAAAGGCTAACTAAGTTTTAACTACCCAATTACTGCGATGCTGGTAACATATATATTACATCAACAAGTATTGATAGTAAAACAATGCATTAGACACAACATTAATATATGATGATGTTGATGAATATTACCCTCGGCAACGTATTTGTCAAGAATTTTTTGGGGACTGACACAAATAGTCGCGGCAAAAGTACACACTAATGCAGTGTTTAAGCTACGACAAAATGTACGACTCTAAACCAACTCTATTCCCTCGAAAAATAGTGTTAACACAAAACATGCTTATTAACAACGACTACCTAGCGACAACACAATATTTTCGTCGCTGTTGAGGCAAACGACTACCTAGCGACAACACAATATTTTCGTCGCTGTTGAGGCAGATTCGTGTTGTGTGACAACGAGGAGAAGGGGTTTACCCCTAGGAGGTCTCCCCTAGGAAAAACCAAACTTGCACATATGGCTAAGGAAATGCTCCCACTCCTCCCTCTTTGTTGACGTATTCTTGAAAGGATCCTTTCCAGTAAAGGGTCAGACGACTTTTCCTCGTGTACATTCGTTAGTCATGGATGTGAAAGATGCACAATCATCCCCACAATAGGTGTCAATCTAAGCTTCTCCTATTCAAGTGAGGGAAGGAGGTCGTTGAGTCAAAACGCCTGCGGTCCTAACGAGGTTCTGTCTGAAGATGGAGATCAACCTTCCTTTTTGGGGTCGTTCTTTGGACTTGACGTTCTTCAACAAGACGCTGCGTTGGTGTGAACAGTATCAAAGCAAGCAAGAACAAAATCAAAGAAGATCAAATGCAGAAGAAAGACAACATGCAGATGAAGAAGAAAGTATCAGAACTTTTCCAGTCAACTCTAAAACTAAACCAGACAATTTTCTTACAGAAAAGATCTGACCCTCTTTTCCCTTTTATAGTTGAAACAGGTCTTGCTAATTGTTGATTTAGCTCTAAACTTCCTATGCTGAACACATAACTCCAAACTTTCCCCATTGAAGATTTGAAGATCACTAATACATTGTGTAGCCTAAGGATAACATACTTTATCTCTGGGTCTTATAGGTGCGTCATTTTCTAGTTTATTCCATTATTTTTGCTGTTGTTGATAAGTTCATCTACCAACTCCCGTGTTACACAAAACTGAGCTACTCTCCTCGTCATTTGATATAGATGATATATTATTCCTTTACAAGACACTACAGACTGGCAACTCCGAGTTCCAACACATGAGATTTCGGTTAAGCATAACATATTAAATCTTAACATCTATGTTACTCAAGTTTAACAAAGTTTCTTTTCCTGAGTTAGTCTCTTTCGTTCTCAATGTCTTTCTTTTTTTTTCTCTCTTTTTAAGTTGGTTTCTTATTTCTTTGTATATTCTATATAGTCATATTAGAGAAGTTTGATCCTCTAAATTTTCAATGATTTTGAGAGGTTTCAGACTATCTTGTCTTCGTTAAATTAAAACTGGAGTATATCGTTGACATCGTCTTCACACTGAATTGTTCTTGGAATCACACGACCTGATGTTAGTGAGAAAAATGCTCAGATAGCAAGTACTTTTTATCATGTGTGCACTTATTAGACCAACATTGATATTAAGTACGATATGTGTGCATCAACTAGAGAAAACACAAAATTAGAGATCAATCAGTAAGAGATTTCAGATACCACATATCATGCTACTAGTTATGCATAGTCATCATGACAACAAAAATGGCCAAAAAATATCATGACAACAAAGAAGGTGTACCCAACTGATTAATGCAAAAGGCGAAAACCAGTGAAGTGCATAAAAATTAAAGAAACAAGATCACTCATAAAGAAGGGAAACAAAATTTTTACCCATGGAAACCATATTAGGAACCTGAGTATGAGCATATCACTCTAATACCAGATATGATTAGTAAATCTCAACTCATTAATTATATAGAGAGGGGTTATTTCTCATCATTACTCACGAAATGACCACTATCATACTCATTTAGTTCGAGTACACAAAACACACCCAATTTCTTCCTTCAACTACAAAAACGTTTTTTTTCTTTCTATAAGAGGCTTAGTGAGGATATCTACTAAATGATCAGAGCTAGGAAACACAATTCACCATTACTTACCCGTGTTTGAAGTTCTCATGAATAAAAAATAAATCTATCTCTAAACTTTCTATTTTAAAGTGTTGAATAGCATTTTTTGTTAAGGCAACAACACTTGTATTGTGACTCTAAACAATATGAATGGTGGACAGGTTAACAACCAAAATAGACAAAAGTGACATAACCCAATTATTTCACAAATAACATTAGCAGTTTCACTATAATCAACCTGAGTTGTTGATCTAGAAATGACAGACTGCTTCTTTTGACTCCAAACAAAGGATTACCATTCAACGACATATAGTGATCGAACACTGATTTCCTTTCAAGAAGATCACCCCTTATCAACATCACCATAGGAGACTAGGCTTACCTCATCTGAAGCAGTAGAACTGGTCATGAACATCAAGACATGATCAAGTGTGTTTGTAAGATAGAAGAATACGAGTAACAACTTTCTAAGACAGTAAGTAGGGGTTTGCATATATTAACTGAGCTTATTAACAGCAAAACTAATATACGGGTTGTTTATACATACCATTGAAGAGAACCAATCATACTATGATATGATAGAGAATCAGAGATTGGAGAATCATTAGTAGAAGCATCCACCTTAGTAAAAAAATTATCAGCCATTCGCATAGAAAAATGTGTGGTTCTAAGAAGCCAGCCTTTTGAAATAACTCATTCACATACTTGCAATGAACCAGAAGAAGATAGTATTCTTGTACCTACACATCCATACCCAACAAATATTGTAGTATTCCAAGATCTTTGAGTTTTAATTTCTTATTCACAATATGAATAACATTTTCTAAGTAGCATCACTACCGGTAATCACTATATTGAACATACACTAATAAAAAATACAACACCTTTTAAGGATGTTTTTATGAAAATACAATCATAAAATAGTGATTTTGTGAAGCATAAGCTATGAATAAGAAAACTTCTCGATCTTTCAAACCAAGCTTGAAGATCTTGTTTCAGACTATAAAAGATCTTGGGGAGTTTGCGTACCAGAAAATTACCTGAGCCAGCATGTTGTTCTATATCAGAAGACTACACCATATAGGCCTCCTTCTTGAGTTCCCCATGTAAGAAGGCATTGTTCAAGTCAATTTGAATTAATGACCACTTATGTGTCAGAGATAATGTGAGAATAATTCTAACAATGCGAGACTAAACAACATGGATGAAGGTATATTAAAAATCAAAACTTGGCTTCTTAGAAAATCCTTTATCCACGATCGACCCTTCAACACATCTCTTTATTTTGAACAATCATTTTTATCCAATGGGAAATCTACTATGACGTAAGGGAACAATTAGTGCCATTCACAGTTAGAGCGTGAAGTTTAGCATGAATAACCACACCCTACTAGGAAAATAGCATAGTCAGATCAAGATAAGTGGGTTTAGTTTCAAACAATGTGGAAGGAGGACTGACTACAATAGTGAGAGTTCTATAAGTGAAATGTGAACTTATCTTTCACCTGGTCAAAGTTCCTAGGAATTCCTTTAGACACCCCTAGGGGTGGTTGACTAACATGAGAGATAAGAGGAAAAGAGTAAGAGGCAGGAACATACCTAATAGTAGGAATTTTGGATGAAAGTGTAGAAGACACGGGAATAGAATTACATCCTGGGGTAAGGTAACTATGAGAATATACAACAAGAACAGCATATGATAAGCAAGGAGGAATCTTAGGACAATTTGTAGCTCTTCTTAGGCAGGAGAAAGGATAAGTCAGAAGATTATTTGGATAGTGCATGCAGAGCCTCATCCATTTTCAAACAATTAGGCACCTGCACATACAGAATAGTACAAGTAGGAATACAACTAGAAGAATCAAAAGGAAAAGGACTAAAGAAGTTTTGTTGTTCTTGACAGACACAAATTGAGTTAACTCCCCCGCATGAAATGATGCGATCTATGGATTCTAATCTAACAGACCATTAGATATGTATAAATCCATATAATTAGGTTCCTAGTGCTTTATATGTTAATGTGACATCTTTTACTGAAATGTGATTCTTTTTAACTTGATTAATGTTAGTGTTGGTTTTAGGATAATGGGTCGGCCATAAGTGGGAGACCATATACATAAGCCCAGTTGTGTATCTGGCCTTAAAACATATCCCTCTATATATCAGTATATATGGGGGTGCTCAGGATTAGGAAAACTTGATGATGATGTCGATGCTATATAGTTAGCCGCCCTACAGTTTAGACAGAGGTCAGTAGCTGTGGTATTATAGGTAATCCCAACCTCAGGGAGATCCGCTTCCGCTTCCGCTAAGGCAATCGCTCAATGAGGTAACTTAATTATGTATTATGTTGTGCCCTAATCGATTGCATGTTTCATACATATTCCGACATTGGTTTCAGAGCCATAGTAGGTTAGTTTCCGAATTGTCGAATTTTGTAAAGTTTTTCACGCTTGAGCGCGGTCAATTGTGGCCGCTGATAGTCCATTCGCAACGACCAACTGTGGTCTACGATCGTCGTTGATCGCCATTGGCCGCTCGTCGTCGCCCACAGCCAAACGCAACCACGGTGGCTGCGTCGGCGAGACCCAGCCGCCTTGCGTGGCGGATGGTGTCGGGAAGTTGGAGCGGCGGCACTACACGAGAGGGGGTCAGCCATTGTGGCCGACCCCAGGTGAGAGAGGGCCAGCCACTGTGGCTGGCCCTTGCGGTGGCGGCGGCTAGGGTTTCAGAAACCCTAGCTGCCTCCTTATAGGACAATTTTTTGTGTAGGAGTCGAACACTTTGGTTTAGTGCGAAATGTTCGACTCCGGTCATTTGAGGACTATAGGTATAGATTGCGTATCGATTGATAGTAGTGACTTTAGGGCATGCTTAGAGATGGGGAGTGCTTCTCGGCATAGCTAGGGTTGTCCCCCGGGTTTAAGTATGTTCTCAAGTTTATCCTATCGGTCTGAGACTTGTCTTTTACATGCAATAGAACATTGTTCCTCGTGTCTCCATGATCCTATTAGAATTTCTTTTAGTTAGAGAAATTAGGCTTCCATGTAGAACATCATGGCTTAGTGCTCACTCAACATTACGTTTGATTCATACATGATGAATCCTCAGCACTCCGCGAGATAACATCTGAGGCATGTGGCCAATATGATTGTAAAACTCAAGGAGAACGGTTAGTCAGTGACCGATGAGCAGCAAACCAGGTCGTAATCCGCTCTTTGCCTAACTCTTAGAAACAGATAAAAATCTAAATAACTCATTGTAACGCCCTCATTACCTTTGAACACTTTCGAAGGCACTTTGAGTTGAAGAGGACAGACCCAAGGTCGCTGAACCTAAGGTTGAGGTGTGTGTGGTGCCATCCTCTAGACCTAAGAAGAGTCGTTGAAGGCGAAGGAGTAATGCACAGTGCGATGGCGCAAATGAATTGGAGGCAAAGTAGACAAAGACTGAGGTGAACCCAATGACTCCTCCGAAAACAACACCGCGAAAATGTATGCGTAAGGACGAGAAGCCTAGGTACAGGAAATGCTCCAACTGTGGCCAGTGGGTACACTTTGTGAAGGCATGTCCTAATTCGATCTGACCTAGATGTCTTGTTAGCTACGTAGTGAACTTTGTGTTTCTAGTACAGATAAGTTGACTGAGTCATGTCCTTTGTGGATTTTGGATTCAGGATTGACAAATTACATAGTCAGGGATCGTGACGTTTTCGTAGAGTGCCAGAGTCCCGCGAGAAATTGGGTGGATTTACATCGACAACAACTTTCGTGTTGAAGTCGAAGGGATTAGAACTCGTGAGCTGCGCTTGCGCGGTGGTAGAGTTTTAGTCTGAAGTCATATCATCTATGCTCCGCAGATTCACCGATATGTTATTTCAATCTTAGGATTAATGAAACTCGATTTTATAATATCTTTTCATGAATCTTCCGTCCAATTGTTTTTATATTCAACTTCGTTTGGCTTTAGTATTATTTCTGGTGGATTTAATGTTTCGGATTTGGATTCAGGCAACAATAACAATTTCATGTTTTTTCTTCTACTCGCGGATATGTTTGCGATATGAATGAAACACAAACTTGACTTGACTACAGAGGGCAACGTAGAATGCAGCAGCTAGCCCAATGGGGTTTGCTGTCCAACATTCCACAAGTGGAATCGTCTACTTGTGTAAGTTGTCTAGAAAAAAATTCCACCGGAATGCCTTTTGGTTTGGCACCTAGAGCCGATTTCCCTTGCAATTAGTCCATTCCGATGTCAGCGACCCTCTTAGTGTCAGGGTTCGGCACGAAGCGTGAAATTTCATTACATTTACTGATGATTACACCTGTTAGATAGGAGGGTAAAGACCCTCCACCCTGATTGTGGAAGAAGAGTCCCTTTTAGCGGAATTTAACGGTTTATCTAATGAAAAGGGATCATTCATCAGTTGACGATCCCTTACACCCCTCAGCAAAATAGTTTTGAAGAGAGGCGCAATAAAACGCTCCTTAAAATGGTTCGGTCGATATGGCGCATACTCAATTGTAGATTTCCTTATGGGGAAACGCTTTGGAGATTGTTGCCTACATCCTAAACCATGTGCCGACGAAGACGCTTAACTCCACTTCATATGAATTTTGGACTGGAATAAGTTATGGACCTTCACCATATGCGCCCATTGGGGTGAGTCGCTTACACCCATGATTTCTCAAATAAGTTTGGGAAAGATTGGACCTAGAGCAAAGAAGAGTATTTTTGGTTACTCTAATACCTCCAAGGGTTATGTGTTTATAGCCGAGCAGGACAATGGGAGTGTTACCGAGATTGAATCACGAGACATAACGTTTGTAGATAACGAATTTCCTAAGAAGGGAAAGATTGATTTGGATTAATCTCTATATGAGATTCAAGATCAAGTTGAGCAGACACCTGTTAATTCGAGTGGGAGAGTCGAAACCGTAGATGATGAATCAGTTCGTCGTCTGCCGGATTCACCACCTGCTGAAGCGAATGGAACAGATTCCGCTCCTGATGATCTTGTTGACAGTGGGAGCATCATGGATCTCATTCTCAGTGGGAGTGATCATGGTCATACCCTAGTAGTAGTGAGTTGTTAGGCCGTGGGCTAGAATATAATTTTTCCTCCCGACGATATGCATTCGAAGGTGATGGAGAACTAAACACCCTAATATCTGAAGATATGGTTATTGTGTCGTAAAACGTTAGAGAAACTCTCAATGGAAACTTGTAGATGTACACTTTGGACTAGATGGAATCTATAAGGAAGAACGGTGTTTGGACACTGGTCGACCTTCGAGAGGACACAGAGCAATAGAGCTAAATGGGTTCTTCACAAACTTAGTGTGCAAACTTCACAAATTGATCTATGGTTTGAAACAGTTCTCTATGCAGTTCTTGAAGGATGAGAATCATTGCGTGTACACCAAAAGGGTTTGGACCGAACTTTGTGTTTATGATTCTATATGACCGAACTCTGATTGTTTTCTCTGTTTGGGATGAAGGACATGGGTGAGGCAGCGCACATGCTTGGGATTTAGATCTCGAAAGATCGTCGTAGGAGGCAGTTGCGGCTTTCACAGGAAAGCTACATAAACAAAGTGTTGGAAACGTTCAACATGAGTAACTGCAAACCAATTGAAACTCCAATTTACGTTGGTCAACCTCTCAAAATGGATATATGGACCAGATAAATAAATTATGCAGTTAAGTGCCGTCGGAAGCCTGATGTCCGCAACAGTGTGTACTCGGCGTAATATTTGTTATGGAGTCGGCATGGTATGTAGGTACCAAGCTGAACCCGGATTGAAGAAATGGTAAGCAGTAAATAGGATCATGTGATATCTTAAGGGCATTGTCATGCTTTGTGCTAGAGACTTGCTAGAGATCCGAGAATCTCTAGATGACTAGATATAACGATGCGGACTATGGTGGTGACTTTGGTGAGAGAAAATCCACCACGTATTGTGTTAATCGCCATTGAAGCCAAATTTGTGGGTATTGTGTGGACCACTCAGTTGGTTGTATGGATGAAGAGACTTTCGGATTGATTGTTGAGTCATTAGAGTCGCAATCTTTGTGATATAGACACCAAAGTATCATAACAAGTCATAGCAAGTAGATATCAAGCAAAACTATGTTAGAGACGTGGTTAGACACAAGGTGATGAGTTTGAAGTACTTGTTTATTGATGAGATGGTTTTGGACCGTCTCTCTAACTTTGAAGAGTGAGTCTTTAGTGAGGCATGTCTAGTCTCTAGGACTGTGTAGACTTAGGTGATGTACTTCATTGATTTTATTTCCCATACAATGTTCTTTAACTTGAATTATATTTGAGTATGCATGTTTTCACAGTTTGAGTGTTTTGTGTGTTCTTACTGTGATTATTTATCTGATTTCACACTATGACGGATTATGGTCTGTCAATGCACTCAGGGTCGGATGATATACTGTAGCGCATGTTCCATACCGCGGTGCACCCAAGTACGACCATGGGTATGACCCGAGATGTGATCTTAACTCATATTCGTGTGAGACCCAGAGCTCTTTGTGTACGAGCCGCGTACGTACCCTCATTACTCTGAACAGAGACTTGAGGTTCAGTTCAGTGTTTGCTATCTTAGTTCGTGCTCGATGGGCCTTCGACGTATTCCGCCCGGGTCCCGGTTCTAGAAAAGCGAGTTGAATTGTGCTAATGGTTTTGTGGGAAGAGGATGGTCATTATGGGATCTTCTCGATATTGTGTCCACTAGGTGGCCACCAACCGCGGCATCGACTACGGTTGTGGGCGCAATACATAAATAGGTATGAAAGATCCTTGTGCGGTCAGACCTGGAGAAAGATTACATGACCAAGGGTGCAGGGCACATTTCCACTACTAGTGTGGGATCCACGGGTCGCTACGTACTCTTAACCGGTGCGTAGTACTTTGCACGTTGTGTTATTCGGTCGCACGGCTGCCTCCTCGTATGTGACTTTACTGTATAATGAGATTTGTTCTCTTGGTGTTGGCTTGATTAATGAGCGCCCCCCACTTTGTGCGAGTGGGAGATGTTGGTTTTAGGATAATGGATCGCCTATAAGTGGGAGGCCATTTATATAAGCCCAGTTGTGTATCTGTCATTAAAACATATCCCTCTATATATCAGCATATATAGGGGTGCTCAGGATTAGGAAAACCTGATGATGATGTCGATGCTAAATAGTTAGCCGCCCAACAGTTTAGATAGATGTCAGTAGCTGTGGTATTATAGGTCATTGCCCGTCAAAGCGTGGCGTGTCCTCCCGTCCGGCAGACCGTGATCCCAACGTCAGGTGGATCCGCTTCCGTTAAGGCAATCGCTCAAGGAGGTAACTTAATTATGTATTATGTTGTGCCCTAATCGATTGCATGTTTCGTACACATTCCAACAGTTAGGGTGGGGGAGACCTTTGACTCCATATAGTAAAAGGCACACATTATTCAATGGGTCTGTGGGAGACCTTTGACTCCATGTACATTTAGAGTGGTTGCATGAGTCTGACAAAGTGCACCTTCGGGGTAAAATCTGTATGAAAAAATGGATTTTATGGTGAGCCAAAGAGGCATTGAGGCCAATACACAAAAGCAAATGGACATTGAGTATATAAAGAAACATTACTACGAACAAATTTGATCCAATGGGTGTTTGATGGTGCTCGGACATTTCCTATCAAAGGTGAACATATTGTAATGCTTGATTGTGAAAAGGCTTTCAATCGCTGAAGAAACACCTTCAATCGTTCCCTACCCTCACCAAGTCATAACCAAATGAGCAGGTACTCCCATATTTGAGAATTAACACTGTTATTACTAGTTCAATCATTGTGAACGAAGTGGTAAACTCCCGTATTTAATTATATAATTTTTCATCTTATTGGGATGAAATATATGGAGATTGAGATGATATATTGGGATTGAGAAGTATATATTTTTTTTCCCACAAAAGTATTTCCCATATTTTCACGCACACGAGTTAATTGTCCTCACAAATAGACATCTAAAATACCCAATCCAAAGTTTGATACATCGGGATGAATGGTGAAATAGGCGGTCGAGTTGAGCAAATTTAGGATCAAATTCTATTCTAAAACAGAGATGAAATTAAAGGTCAAGCAATCAAATACTTTATTGTCTCAAATTCAAGGAATGTTCTCACTCAGTAACTCCAAAAATATGCAAGGTTGAGTCTAGAATTTTGGAACTCTATACATATGGGTCAGGCGCTTATTAACAATACCACCAAAAGTTGAGCTTCTCAAATTGACATTTTGAGTTAAGAACTAGGTTAAATATGAAGCATATGTAGCAGACCTTGGGATTGTTAAGTGTGGACGTCACCTCTCCCATAGTATGTTATTGCTTCCAAATTATGGTAATCAGATAATTGCACTAATGTGACGAAAGATGATTAGAACTTATTTTCCAACTACTAAAGAGTTGATAACGAAATAAAAGTTTTCACCATTGAAGTCAATCAAGGAGAAGCAAGTTCACCTATGGAACAAATTTTGAGAAGTTTATTTTTCAAGAACTCTCTTAAGTTTGTGACTAAAATAGAGAAGAAGAGCTCAACATTTAAGGCAACCAAAATTGCAGGAACAGTGTATATTTTAATGAATTTGGGGGGATTTTTAGAGTCTAAGGTGGAGGTAATGAAATATGATGATTACCTTTGAATTATCTAATTATCGATAAGGGTTGTAAAAAATTGGGTTACTGCACCCCTTAACATAAATGTGTCGCGCATCCAGAAATTGAGGTGCTAGAGTAGTGATAGAAAGAAAAAAACAAAAAAAACTTAGGCAGGGATATTACTCGTAAACAATGAACAAAGATACGATGGCTTTTGTTTTAAGTTGTAAATTTTTTGAAAGTTGTGAAACTTGTCAAATTTGTGAAGTCATTGACATATCACATCCTAACATATAATATCTTGAAGACTTAGTGTGTGTACGGTTATCGAGCCTTTTCAATGGTGAACATTTGTAGAATATTTTCCATGAATTCAAGTAGTTTACCTTAAAAAAATGGGTATTGTTCGCAAATGTGTGGAATAAAATCACTAGTCCTCGTGTAATTTGCGTTATTCAATGGTGAAAAGACTTGGGAATTACTTTTGGCGAAGTCAATGGTCTATCCAAGCACGAAAAATGATAATGAAGTCAATGTCTAACTAAAAGGTGCGAAAGAGTTACAAATTTTGCAGATAATGTCATTACTTAGGTCTAAAAGTGTTGGAACAAGCATTTTACTAGAAACCGTATGGAAGTCCTCTCCAAATTTCAATATAATGCAATGGTTTAATAATAAATTTCAAGAAGGAGAGACCTTGGATGAATCAACACTTTAGCATCTAGCGATCCAATGTATTCAATACGATTTTTGTTTTTTGCCAAAATTAAATAATATGTTGGAATTGCATCGTGATTTTTTTCATCCTTATCAAGTACTCAAATTATGCACCTGTATCGGCTGAAAGCTCACAAGCTTGTTCTTGAAACAATGCATGACTATCAGACAGAAATTCGAACCACCTGTGATAGCTTAGCTAACTATGGCCGTCCTATTGAGGAAATGCAACAAACCTCCATCATTCCCAATGGTCTCAAAGGTCAATATGAAAATGTAATTGTTGTGATCCATGCAAGTAAGAATCCTTCTGACAATGCATTTGTTAGCACTGTTTTGTTTGATGTTGAGTCTAGACAGTCTTATATGATGTGTTGATTCGAGTGTTTTTGCGAATGTTACGATCAACCACTCTACAGCTGTTATAGTTTTTTATTCTAATATGTGTGGTGACAATCAAGGATCAAATAGATATATGTGTCATGCAATGGGTCTGATGGTCTACTGCCCACACCTTCTACACAACCTCGGTATCAAATTGCAAATTATGGCAGAGGTTATGATCGTGGACGTGGCTATGGCAGTAATAAACGACAATATTAATTATGTGGATAATTTGGACATCTAGTTCATAGGTTTAATCACTTATTCAATATGTATTTAACTGGTGTTACCGATCCTAGTAATTTATCATCTACTGCTAACAAAGGCTCTCCAAGTGCTCATTTGTGTTCCTCACATTGATTTGATGCCATGGACTTTGATGTTTTATGTATTCTAACCAACCTGCTTATCTTACCCTTCCAACTGCCATAACTCCACCTCCTTCAACTGTTACCATGTCTTTACATGTACCTATAACATATCCATAAATTTGTCCTCCATTTACATCTCACCCCATTCCATATGCTTACATACTTCCATTTGTTTGAGTTCCTAGTCATGGTACTCCAACATCAGTTTATCATGATATTCATATCGTTCTTCAACCAATGTTGCTTGTGTTTCCTCTTTAACCTAGGTTGATGCAAGTTGGTTTCCCAGTTTAAATGCTACTAATTATCTCACTAGTGATATTGCACATTCTCTAGTGACCACCATATATAATGCACTAGGTAAATTTCTTGTGGGTAATGGTTCCTCTCTTCATATATCAGATATAGGATCTTCCATAGTTCTAACAGATTTTAGAAAATTGTTGATGAACAATATGCTTCATACTCCTTGTGTTGCTAATAATTTATTTTTCGTGCCTCTGATTTTCAGGGATAACCAAGTGTACTTTGAGTTTCATGCCTTTTATAACCTGGTTAAATATTCAATTTCTCACAGGACATTGCTTAAAGTATTGGAGTATGGTAGTCTATATAAGCTTGATCTTGCTTCGTTTGTTAATTTCGATTATGTATCTTAGTCTGGTTTTGTAGCTCACATATCAGAAACAAGCAGTCCAATGTTTAGATGTCATAGATCTTTATCCTCATCCTACTTCTATTCCACATAATTTTACTTTTGAATATTTGTACATAGTAAAATAATAAAGCAAGTAGTACTCCTTATGAATCTCAGTTATCATCTTGCAATACCTCTTGTGATTCTCTGTTAAATTCTTATGACTCTTCGATAAGTGACTCTGACTTCTTGTGTCTTCTCTCTTCTTTAAGCTCCAATGAATTGTCTACATTATGGCACATGTGTCTTGGTCATTCATCAACAAAGCTCCTTACAAACCTCTGGTGTCTTTAGAATCTACCTAGTATACAAATTTATGATCAATGTGTTTCTTGCGTTGTTGGAAAGAGCAAGAAAATTCTCACTTTACCTTTGAAATGATCTACAATCTACCACTCAAATTGGTGCCTATAAGAAAATCCTCACTTTCCCTCTCCATGCTTATCCAACAATAATCATTTATATCTAAGTATTGTGCATGCTTACAGCAAGTACACTTATATCTATTTATTATCAAGAAAAAGTGATGTTGCAAAATCATTTTGTGAGTTTCATACATTTGCTAAAAAGTGGGCTGGTTTTACCTTAAAACATTTTCGGTCAGATTGAGGTGAAGAATTCTAGTGACTTCCTTTCACCTATACATGTCAACAACATGCTATAGTAGGAAGGAAACATCTTCACATAATTGAGCTTGGCCTTACACTTCTAGGACAATGTCTTGTTCCATTACATTACTAGATAAATGCCTTTTTTTACACCAGTATTCCTGATTAATAGGCTACATTCGTTGAGCAGGGATAAACTTTCACCCCATTACCGTTTGTTTGAATCTAAACCTGATTACTCTTTCCATATGGTATTTGGATGTTTATGTTTTCCTATCTTTGACCTAAACCATTTTTCAGTTTCCTTCTTCTCATCCTAGCTATGTTTTCTTGGATGTTTCTAAAGATATACACATCTCACATGATTCTGCTCCTTTTCACAATGTATCTAGTCTATCTTTTTTTCTTCTCAATCCTTCCTCCAATCCTCATGTTCAGAATACTGAGGTTCATCCTCCTTCTCAATCCTTTCCTCTTTCTTCATCACCCTCTTCGAAGGACACTCCTAATTTCTCTCAGGACATTTCATTTTATCAGATTGTAGATATGTGACTATAATTTCCTCTTTTGTCCCTCTAAACTATGATATTTCCTCCACTAAGCCATCTTCCAACTTTTCTACACATTCCTCTAATTCTTCTGCATCTCTACATGGTTGTAGTATGTTCCTGTTGGATCATCTCTTATTGTTGATACTTCAGAAAAATCAGTTATGTACCCCTCTCATGTTTCTCCATCCTCTCTTAATATGTCGTTTAAGACTTCTAGATCTCATGTCAATACAAATACTATGCAAACTCGTTCATAGTTTTCCTCTTTTCAGCGGTGACAACTCATATTTTACCTTGTAATGAGCTTTTGAACTCTAGGCCAGGTTCCATTCAACAAGCTCTTCTATCCCTTCAATATGCAAATGATGTTCAAGAAGAGCTATATGCTCTCCATGATAATCATACCATGTGTTTTGTCCATTTCCCTGTTATTCATATACCAATTGGTTGTAAGTTGTTAATTCATAGTAAAAGGAATGTAGATGGTTGAGTAGCTATATACAAAGCAAGGCTTGTTGCCAAAGGATTCTCTCAAAAACTAGGGGTTTACTGTCAGGATACATTTAGTATTGTCACGATTGTTTTATATCTTGCTTTAACTCACAAATGGTGTTTGAGATAGATTAATATAAATAATGCATTTCTTCATGCTGAACTTACTGAAAAGGTTTATATAATCCTCCAGCCAGTTGGCTTTGAGCAACCCTCTCATGATAATACAATACTTGTCTGCAAGCTTAAAAGAGCACTATATGGTCTTAAATAGGCACCACGTGCCTGGTTTCAAGAACCATAGCCTTGTCTTCTCAATTCTATTCCTTCAAAGTGTCCATTGATGATCGTTTCCTATACATTAAGTAAAGAGCACTACATAGTCTTAAATAGGCACTACGTGCCTGGTTTCAAGAACTAAAGCCTTTTCTTCTCAATTCTATTCCTTCAAAGTGTCCATTAATGATCGTTTCCTATTCATTAAGTCTACTCTATGTTTCTCTTGGTACATGTACATGACATTGTCATCACTGGAACCTCCGCCTCTCTGATTGAGAATGTCATTCAATCCACCATTGTTGAGTTCAAACTCAAGGATCTAGGTAGCTTGAATTACTTTCTTGGCATGGAAGTTTGGATTAGCGAAGATTATTTTCTTCTTAACCAAAGAAAATATGTTCAAGACCTCATCTCCAAGGTTGTATTGTGTGAAGCCTCTAGTTTTCCTACACCTTTGACTGGCACTTGTATATCAAGATCGGGTATGGAAAACTACACTGAGTTGTTTTGTGATGAATCTCTAGATAGAAGTACAATTGGTGTATTACAACACATATTTGTAAGCATAACTAATAGTCATTTTATTGTAATTAATCTCAGAAAGTTTTTGCAGACATCTTGTATTGGTCACTGGAAAGTTGTTGTGCACATACTCTTATACCTTAAGGGAACCATTGATCATGACCTTTTGTTAAGAACCAATATTTGTAGACATATCACTAGTGTCATATTTTGATGCTGACTTGGGAGGACATCTTCCAGACAGAAAGTCCATCTCAGTGGCAACCCATTATCTGGAGTTCAAACCGACAATTTGTTGTTCCTCGGTTCAGTGCAAAATTGAGTTTCGTGATGTAGCCAATGTTGTTTGTGAAATAATTATGTAGGTTATAAATAACCTCATATAAATGGGACTTCATATCCCTTCAGCAACTGTTATTTGAAGTGATAACACAATTGTTGTGGACCTGATAGAAAATCCAATTCATCACTCAAAGATGAAACATGTCGAAATTGATTTATTCTTCATCGGTGAGAAAGTTCACTCTATTGAAATTGTTGTTCATTTTGTCCTAGCAGCTGAACAAGTTGCTTATATTCTAACAAAACCATTGACTGAAAAAATTGTTTGAACCTTGTAGGAAGAAGCTCAGTGTGTTCTCAGTGGCAGCACTTTAGGAGATTACATATGTAAACTACTCAAATTCAAACTTTTCTCATCTAGCACCTCTGGTATAAGTACGTGTACTAGAGATATGTTTATTTATGAAATCTTACCTGAGCCGATATTGTTCAAGTCCCCATTAGTATATGTAAGTGTTGTTCAGTTTGCAGTTGTTCTATAGTGCTTAACTATTGAAAATGTATATTTTCTATGGATTTTATTGGATCTACTTGTCTAGCTTCTTCAATGTTCTTAGTTTGTCTCTGAATGCGTAGTATCCTGCTGGCTTAAGTCGAAATATGTTAGTATCACCAATATGATGATAATTTTTTATCCACTTGACAATATTACTTAACTATGGGTTATATTGCTACTCTCTTTCTTATCTCATGCTTGATCTCAATATGTGACTAATTGTGACATAGGACAAAGCTTTATTCCAAAAAATAGAGGGCTTCCTCATGACAACGTCAATATACTTCAAGCAGACACTTTTCAGAAACAAAATATTAAGAGCGGAGCCTCTTCTGTCAAGGAACACTATTACAAAAAAAAAAGGAATAAATTTCAAAGCAAGTCATACTCTCTCGATTAGTAATGCTTGTTATATTGTAATCAAGATCGTTTAGTCAGATGAATGAATACTTTTCAATTCTTAAATAAGCTTTCATGTAATTTGCAGTCACAGTTCAAACCTGCTATGATTTTGTATGTGCAAGATAGTCTTACATATATTCATGTTATTCACTGTAACTCGCCTGGTGTAATAGTAAGGAATAGCTTCAAAACATAAACTTTTGATTGTGACATTACTGTATATGGACATAAAATTTCCTTGCTCAAGTATAAGATCTTCTTACACTAAACAACCACACTGGAGCAACACAACAAAGAGTGATGATTTTAAATTTTTAAAAAGTGTATCACATTCATTGTTATAGGATCTCCGTGAAAAATCAAACTACATTTGCTATAAATAGTAACCTTGTAACATAATTTCAAACAATTGTTTAATGAATTATATTTTTGTCATGTCTTTTTTCATCATCATCATTTTCATTTCTCTCGAATCATCTCTATGTTCCTAAAGCAACTATGGAAAGCATATAAAGCTTGAGATACTAAGCTTCACGGGTGACTACTTTAGGTATAACAACTTTCCGTGCGGACAGTAACGTCTTATGCTATAAGGTCATGCCCTCCGGCCTGATCAACATGGGGGCAACCTGCCAAAGAGAGATTTTTGTTCAAGGAAATGTTAGGTAGGAATATGGAAGCCTACGTGAGTGACATGATTGTAAACTAACTCAAAGGAGACTTTCATACAACTGACCTCAAAGAATCCTTCGAGTGCATGATGAAACATGACGTCCACCTTAATTTGACAAAGTGTTCCTTCAGGGTAAAATTAGTGAAATTCCTAGGGTTCATGGTAAGGAAATGAGGAATCTAGGCTGAAACGCAAGGAAGTCGACGAAATGAAAGCACACGCATGCCATAAAGAGTTCTAAATTTTAAATGGTCCTCTAGTGGCGTTAAGTCGCTTCTGTTGAAAACGGCGAGAGATCAATCCCTAGCATTCTTCCAAATCTTAAAAGGAACAACAAAAAGTGCAAGTGGACCACAAAATGAAAGGACGCCTTCTAGACGATCAAACAGCACTTGTAGGCCATTCTTACTTTACATTTGTGTCAACCCTGTGGCGGCCAACGTGGTATTTGTCAAGACTGATAACAATTCCAATGTTTAAATGTACTATGTGCGTAAAATGTTAGACACTGTTGAACAAGATACGTGGAGATCGATAAACAATTCTACACCAAAATGAACGCGACATGAAAATTGCGACCTTACTTCCATTATCATAGTGCTAACTAGTGAAACCCTCAAATACGCCCAATAAATTTCCAACTCCTCTTTAATAATGGTAAGGTAGGCAGTCAAGCTTAGTGAGTTCAAAATTCAGTTTGCACATACGACGACGTTCAAAGGATAGGCACTAGTTGACTTCATACTGATTTTTGGCCAATGCATAACATTTATTTACAATATAGGTATTGACCTCACCAACATGATGGACAAAACTATACAGTCCATGCCTAAGAAGACACCAACTATCGAATTCTCTTACGTAAACTTGCCTTCGGGTGCGTATATATTAAGTGTGCACGCTTCGTGGAAGAATCGCCATACTCAATGACTTGTGAGGTGAGAATGGTATGTAACATAGAGACACATGTAAGATTGATGACCGCTTTGCCTGAATATATTACTAAGGGAGAGATACTTAGAGGCAATCAAAACTATTTGCCTCGCCCCAAATTAGCCGATCATAGACAAAGAGTTCTATCGACAAAGATTCTTGATGCCATACTTAAAATGCATTGTAGCAACAGAAACTAAAAAAATGCATTTTTGGCTAATTTACGGCACCGTAGCGGTCCTACAAATAAAAAAATCATAACCTCACACAAGGTATAACATTTATACCCATGAGCCAATTATATCGAAAGACAAATAAAACTCGACTAAGCAGATGAAATGTGATGGAGATGGAAGGAAATCCAAGAAAAAATAAGGTTTACCGCAACCCGATACTTCAATAGAAATGTAAAAAATTGACAAATATTCGTGGGGAAAATGGTTATCGACCATGACGAATTCACCAACCTCTACTGACGTAACACACTCTCCTCGAAATGGAAAGGACCTAGCAAAATCCTTAATATCGCGACACAAAGCTCATACTACCTAGAGACTTGTAAGATCTAACTTTACCTCACCCTTTAATGTTGAGCACTTAAAAATATTCCTCACAAGATTGGTACAAATTCCTTGCATTATTAGAGTTACATGATTGTATTATATAATCGACAAATCTGATTTAACTAAATGTACCGTTGAATGATGCAATAACGTCTACAAAAAATAAAATCGTCGTGATGATCAAACTAAAGGTTGTCTCATAACTAGATGTATTACCTAGGCATCAAATTTACCTTGAAATAGGAGAAATTCCAGAAACAACACTAGATTTAACAACCCCGTGTGAAGATAAGTCTAAGAACCTGCACATGAAGAGATCAAGTTACCCTAACCTCCAAGGCTAGCATCTCAAGCCCTCCTCAAACAAGCATATGAAGGCAATGCCTATAATAATGAGGTGAGTACTTTATTTGCACCCCAAAGAAAGGGAGTGTGCTCAACTAATGAGGGTCAACCTAAATGCCTAAAGATGAGGCTAACACATTGTGCTCGTCATCAAACAAAGAATTAGGAAAAAACAAATTTAAGTCTCGACGACCCTCCTCCACAACAACGTTGCTCGCATAGAATCGATCCCGAGAACAAATATGCTAGTTACGTCGAATCTGAGAGCACAACAACTGTTAACGAAATTAGTAAACCTAGATACGATCATCAAATTGATCTCAGACATCAAATCCTAACAATCAGGTAGTGTATGGTAAAATATTGCCTCAAGTATAAGTCCATCACAATTATCCTATTTACAGTAAGGTTGAATTCCAAATTACAATCATTTGAACACTATACTCAATTGAGAATCGCAGTGGGATACGAAGGGAACCTCCATTGCCCCTTTCTTGCAGACAATTGTAATGAAATTTCCATTTCACATGTTAGATCATCGAGTATTTTTTTATAAAATTAGACATATCATACTTTGTCATGTCTTGATTGCATGTCAGATAAGAAAGAATCATCTATATGTTTCACAATTTGTAAAGGATAACCATGCCTATTTTGTTTTGCACCCTAACAATTGTCTTGTTAAGATGACTCATCTAGTGTTGTCGGAGGGAGTATAATCTGGTTGTTTGTATAAGCTTCTAATTCCTTCACCAACAGATAGTGTCACCGAATCAATGGTGTTTTCTTTATTTTATGATATATCCAGTGTTTAAGTCCTTTACCGTTATGTACAATAATATTAGCAATGATAATAGTATGGTGTTTGACTCAGTTCATTCTCCTGTTAATAATGATGTAGTGACTTTGTTTGTTCAAAATATTACATATTCCTCACCATATTTTATTATAATTTAGTCATATTTAGTCATTATTAGCTCTCTTACTAATTATAATGTCACTCACTGTGATCTGGATAACACCATTAATTGTTTGGTGACTAGTACATCTGAAACTCACGCTTCTGCAATTGTCTGGCCTTATAAATTAGGTAATCCTTTTGCTGCAACCCTTAATAAGTTAGTTCAGTTTAGTTTAAAATGTCCAGATAAACCACCTTATCATCATATATGCACATGTAATGTAGGAAAATTATTAAGTTGCGCTTCTGGAAAAAAAATAGTCATCCCTTCTGCAGCTCCTTCAGGTTGACAATTGGGGCTCAACTCCAACTACTTCTGTTGGGAACAAATATTATATAACTTTTGTTGATGTTTATTCTTGTTTCACATGGATTTATTTTCTTATGTTTAAATATGATGAAAGCAAAGTGTTTACTTCTCTTCCTATGTTTGTGGAGAAAAAATTGAATTGTGCCATCCAGGTTTTTTAGTTTAACAATAGGAGTGGGTTTCGTGGTTCTTTTCATACCTTTCCTGTCACCAATGTTCAATTTGGTCCCAATTCGTGGTTTAATTTTGTGGTTCTTTACATTTCTTGACATGTTCAATTTGCAAAATATATATATACTTTTCACATTATCCACTAAAACTCACTTGCTTGATTTTGCCTCTTCTGATACTTTGATCTTTCCTTTATCAGATCCAGATGGACCATTTTGCTCAGATGTTGACACTCTAAAGCCTTCCCTTTTATTATACAACCACATCAATCATCTTCAATACCATATCCATCATTACTAGTTAAGGACTCCATATCTAAACCCCATTGATTCCTCATTCTACACCAACAGGGTCATTTTCTCCAAACCAATTTCGATCCTTCCTCACCTCCCAAATTAAACCATTGATAGGGTCCTCATGCTATGGATCATAGTATAAATATCATAACTCCTCTGAATTTACCCTCAATAAACACTCACATCATACTACCATTCACCTAAAAACTTGTAGTGGTTTCCCAATCACTTAGGGTACCCATCATCCCTTTTGTCTCCTTACCTCATTCGCCCTCATACAATGTCAACATCATCATCTATACTTGCTTTATCGCATCCTTTGACCACTACATCAAGATCCAAATCATATGTTTAACCATTAACTGCTACACTACTAGTTTATATCGCTGCAACTTATCTTGAACCCATTCATATTCGAATTACTATTGCCAACCTTAATGGAGAGCATCAACACAAAAGGATCATGATGCTCTCGACAAAAAAATCCACATGAAGCCTCACTATGTTGCCTCAGGGAAGCTAACCAATTTGATGCAAATGAAAGTTCAAAATCAAAACTAAAGTAGATAGATTTGTTGAGAAGTACAAAGCACCAATATCTGCAAAAAAAAACTTGAAAAGGTAAGTTTTGAATACCTTGATACCTTCATTCATATATTAAACATGCCACGGTCTGATTCATATCATCACTAGCTTTTACCTTTTTTTTCCTTTGAGACATGTAGATATTAACAATGACTTCCCAAATGGTGATCTACATGAATAGTTATACATGACCAACCTCATAGGTTTGAACAACAAGCTCCAACTGGTCCTCATCTAGTATGCGGGTTGAACAAGGCATTGTATGGACTCAAATAGGCTTATAAGTCCTGGTTTGAAAAACATAGAACTTCTCTCATTAGCCTACTTCACTTTTCCAACTCACAATATCACAAATTCATATTTATTAAATCCCTTACTAAATGTTTTGTTTATTTATTGGTTTATGTAGATGATATTGTGATCGTTGGATCAAACGCTGATATGTTAGAACACATTGTTTCTCAACTTGATCAACATTTTTCTCTTGATGATTTGGGGATACTTGATTTATTTCTAGGGATGGAAATTCAGATAGGCTCATGATTTAGAATACTTAATCAATACAAGTACATTTTAAATTTATTGTATCGCGCAAATTTGTGGGACTACTCTTTCTGCCCTACACCCCTTGTATGTTTTCCTCTTCTAGCGGATTCTCTTGGTTCTCCTATCCCTAAATATTCTCCGCATAAAAGAATAATTGGAGCATTGTAACATGTCTGTTATATACGCCCTGAGCTTAGTGTTTATGTCAATAGACTTAGGCAGTTCCTAAAGTGTCCTACACAAATACATTGAGATGCTGCAAAAAAAAGTCATAAGATACCTTATAGACATTGTTGATCATGGTTTGTTGTTTAGAACTTCCTTTACATTATCTATGACAACTTTTATAGATTGTGGCGGGGGTTCTAACACTGCTTGTAGAAGATCTACAAGTGGACATTGTATTTTCTTGGGTGACAATCCTATTATTTGGTGGTCTAAAACAACATGTGTGGTATAACGGTGAACATCAAAGGCTAAATTTTGATTACTTGCAAATACCATATGTGATGTTATATGAGTTAGATCATTACTCATTGAGCTTGGAATCACACTGTCTTTAGTTCTTACTATATGGTATTATAACACTTATGCAATTTCTATAGCTTCTAATCCAGTCTAGCATGCCAAAATCACTACAAGAATTTGTTGCAACAGCAACGAAACTTCCGTGTTGACGCTAACAATTGTAGTTAAATATAGGTATATTGTGTCAACAGTTTTTGTTGACGTTATTATTACTTATTAGGCACAATATGTTTACCATTGTTATAAGATACATTTAGTGTTAAATTTTTCCGTCACTTTATTTTTTACACTGATGAATGTGTAATGTCGACCAACATTTGATGTTAAATGACTCCATTCGTAGCAGATGATTTTCCGTTGTAAATATACATATTTAAATACGAAAAGTTCTATCGTAAATATATTTATAAAAGCAACAGATGTATGTCGTAACTAATAAATATTATCGTCGTTAAAACATCAGTACCGAGAAAATTATATAATAGGTTTGCGTGTCAATATATTGACGACATTAGTATAGTCATTCAGCAACAGAGTCAATTATTGTTGTAAAATAGTTTATATAGTGACAACTATTGTTGTTGTCGTGTAATTGTTTTTAAAAAAATTATTAATTTTTCCCGCTCAAAAGTTCCCACGCCCAAACAAGTTCAGATTCCTTTATTTCACATCCTCACTTCACCTTATTTTCATTTCATTTCACTTCACCCCCACCCTCACCCTCTCCCCTCACCCTCTCCCCTCTCCCTCACGTCTCCTTCTTGTCGGAGCTGGAACCGATGCTCGGATGGTCTCGTACAGAACCGAAGCAGCTGGTTTCGTCGGAGCTGGACAGACCCGAAGCAGCTGGTCTCGTCGGAGCTGGTCTCGTCGAAGATGGAAGACGCATGGATGAACCGAAGCTTGAACCATGCGGGAACAATGCTGCACATATGTAAACCGAAGACTCCATGTCGAACGACGCTGGAACGATGATGAACCAAGATGGAACAGAGCTGGAACAATGCTGGACCGAAGACTCCATGGATGAAGGTCAGAGAAGAAATCAATCATGGATGAACCAAAGTGAGCTCGATGGATGAAGCCATGTTGGATGAAGTGCCAAGACGACCATGGATGAAGAAAGATGAAGCCATGTATGAAGAAGGATGAAGCCATGGATGAACAAAAAAAAAAATAACCCAGAAAATCGTCCAGAAAATCGACAAACAGTTGTCATAACTAAACGTAATCGATAACATCGGCAAGGTGTTGTCACCTTTCATTTGTTTTTAACAACAGCGTGATGCCGCTGTAAACCCGAAGTGGGGAGTGTCATCTTAACAGCGAAAAGCCTTTTACAACGGCAAATTGTCGACCTATAGACCTTTAACGACGGGGGCTACCGCGACGAAGATTTCGTCGCTGTTAAGCCTTAAGAACGGTATTTATGTAGTTAGCAACGCATTTTTGCCGATGTGTATGATCGAGTTTCTTGTAGTGAATGAAACATGTTTAACTTGACATGTTCTTAGTTCATGAAAAAGTGCCTTGAGCAAATGTTCTTGTCAACCATGTACCTACAAGTGATCAACTAGTGGATGTCTTTACCAAATCTATCATCAAGAATAAATTTCTTCCCATTAAAAATATTTGGGAGTGAACTCACTTTTAGAAAGTACTAAGTGAAGGCTTCCATCATCTCATATAAAAACTCGGTCATTCTCAACATGTTTCCTTCTACTCTCATAAGATGAAGTGCATGACCAAGAAGATGAAGTGCATGACCAAGTCTAATCTTAACTTGCTTAATTGTTAAGGTTTTCACCTAGTGCATTCACATCTTCATTTTAACTAGTGATAAGTTATGTTCATTCTTAACTTTTCACGTACATTCTCTTGGTTTCCTTATATACTTGTACAAATCAACACTATCATGATTGTGGTCTTATTTGTGCCTATAGTGTCTTGATACTTCAATGTGAGGAATCGTCTATTACCATCATACGTAATGCTCATCTAAGGTAACTCGTTGTGCCATATCCTCAGTGTTATGTACTTCCCCTCATCAAACACTCTGACTTGTTTATGAGTTACTTGCATTAATGAATGTCATGGACATCACTCATGTTGCTTTCATCTTAACGTTAACACTTCATATGTTATCAGATTTTGGAATTTATAACTTTTTCCTAGTGATCAAATCCATAATAAAATATAATGGGCACAAACTTATTCTGTCACAGATGTGACTCTTGGCATTGGGTGTGTTTTTGGTTTCTCCAAATCAAAAGCCTCACGAACAAGATAATGGGCACAAACCCACTCAGTTAGCATAACACAAAAAAAATCACAAAGCTCATTTGGTGGATTGTATCATTCTCAGTTCTATAAAATGTTGTATCAAAAGCACAAGGAAATATGATGGACACAAACCCACCCAATCACTGACAATATGATAATAAGTTGTGTTAATTTTGCAAACATCATAACATTGGCATTCTTCTAAACATAATATCATAAAGATGTAAGAGTGTTTATGAGTTGCATTACATAGAATTTCATAGATGCCATAGTAGTTATTGAAATCATGTATTCTATATCACATGGTAATATATGTTGTTCTTTATTCTTTGTTTAAGTATAATGTAGCAACAGGCACACTAAAGTATCAAATCAAAACATTACAGATGTGGAGGAGACAAGAAGGAACAAGTGATAGGGGAAATATTTTTACATGTTCTAAGGTTTAGGACACATTTTTGTATAATTCTCATGGTTCTAATTCCTTTAGCAGCTAATTGGATATCACTTTTGATAATCCGTTTCTAGATTTGTCATCAGTAAGGACTAGTTCTTTTGTGGTAGTCTTGGGTGTGAAATTAGTGAGTGATTTGTTAGTTAAGACTATTATCTCCTGGTCGTGGAAATAAGAACGTTGTTTTCGGGTAACAATAATCAACGTAAAGACATACATTTTAATCTTGATATATGTCCTTTCAGTTGGAGTGAAGAGTTTGCTTACATGATAAAGGGGGAGTTGGGAATTGCCACCTCTTTCACAAGAACCGTGATAATCAAAAAATGCTTATGTTTAAGTAAAAAATAGACGCTCACTTGGAATAGGTTTCACAAGAGATTAGATAGAGTGCAAGTGCCTCTAAAGTGATTGAAAAGGTTCCTCACAGAATTTGGAAGAAAGAAAATGCTCAGTCACTTACATTAGTTAAGAAGCGGTTAAAGGCGACTAACCAACCGTTAGCACACAATGGCAAAAATAAAAGTTCACACGTTGTAATTCCTTGTGGCACATTAGCGATTTAATCTTATCAATTGCCTTCAAATTGTTTTGCGTTATCCTCATTTCTACGCTTGCTCACCATGAACCCCAAGAACTAACCAAATTATACCACAAATGCGCACTTAGAAGGGATAATATGAAACACTGTGCACGAGCATGCACTCGAAACCTTCTCGGATGTCCAATACGCACAGTTGACCTTTGGGGACTTGACTAGCATATCAACTACATAGGATGCCATATGTTTTATGAAGTTATTGACAATTCTTTCATATGTAGACCCAGGTTGACTAGTTCGAAGGACATGATGTTGTATCAAAGTACGTTATTGTTAGCATAGAAGGCGGTATAACACTTGTCAGTTGGGTGCATCTTGATTAGGTTCTTACATGAGTAGGCATTCATGAATCTCAACATTTCATATCTTAATGTATTTTGCTAGTTAGTTTTTTTGGAGCAGAAGATTTGCATCCTATAGCCACATTTTATGAAGGTCCCAAAAATCAACGTACATACACTAGTTCCCATTCGATTTTTTTCAACAGATGATATTAACCGCCCTCATTTGAAAGCAGATATCCTAGACATAACTTATGTCTAGTAGCCTTCCTAGTTCTTATTGAAGTGTCAACCTGTTGTCGTCGCCCAAAGTTCTTCTTTTCTAAGTGATTGAATTAATCATAGGATTAACGTTTAGCCCATCGGAGATGATGTATTTGTTGATGACTAAAATGTCACTAGGTTGTTGATGGATCTTCATTCCCTCGTATGGTGCGGATCTTCCATCCCATGCTTAAACTACTGGGAGGTTGGGGCTCCCAATGGGTAAATAGTGTTTCCTGAGAATGTAATCAAAGGGAAGTCAACATTTTTGTGTTCTTTCACCTTGTGATACTGACAACAGTTGTTTAGGTCATGGCCTTATGTGTCGATCTATCTCGGAGTTTGGGGACTTGCTAATGACTGCCATTCATTGTCGTCTAGAACCGCCAAAATTTTCCTATTTAGGGGGATGAAGAAGTTGCGCACCTCACTTCAAATCATATGGGTTCTTAGGTTTGATCAGGACCTTATGCTCTTCCCTTCTTCTTTTCCTCCCACCTAGACCGGTGTGATATAGTAGGGTCGCTGACGATCATGCATGTCAAGCAGATTTGTGTATCCATTGTCTCTTATAGTAAGTTGTTACCGGATGTTGATATCTTTAACGTGGTAGTTGTTCCTAAATTGCTTAGAGACCTTGTTTTGAAGGTCGAGGATTTTGTAGAATATAATAAAAATCTCACCTTCAGAGATCTGCTAGTCGATTTTGCTAATGCTTTTGTTGAAACGTTCATAGAAAAAGGTCATGTTTCTCTTGTTTCTTAACTTTTATCGTTTAAGATGACCACACTCCTTGACAGTTGGCACTCATCAATGTGCCTCTGAATGAATTATACCTTGAATCCTTCCCATGAATTGACGGATCTCAATGCCAATATGAAGAACCAAAGATAGAGTTGATGGGAATAGTAAAGCGATGTGGTCATCATCCCAAGTATTTCCCAAAAAGCCACGTGAAGGATTATGTCATAACACATTGTCTCGAGGATTGATTTTGCTACTACATCCTTGGGGATATTTACCGAGACTAAGGGATAACGAATAGGAGGCCTTATCTCTCTGGTGGTCATTATTACCTATTTATGCTATTCCAGACTCCTGTTGAATCATGTGAACAATCCCAAATAAAGAATAGGTGATATTGAACGAAATCGAAGAAGACGAAGATCAAATAAAATAAAATAAAAATATGAATAGTAAAATCAGAATGATGAATCGTAGATTCAAATGAATACTCAACCGAAATATCTAACTAAACCATACAACTTTCTTAAGTTTTAAAGTCAATATGTCCTCTATATTTAAAGTTGAATAATCCTAACTAATTGCATAATTGACTTTAAACTTTTTATATCAGGATCATAACTCCTATGCTTCATAACATATACTGCTCATATTCAATACCAATTAAGAACTGGTATCTTGACTCAATTCCTTCTCTTCTTTTATTTCTCTATTTTTTATATTTGTTCCTTGTTCAGTTTAAAAAAATGGTAGAGAGAGTTAAACCTCTTTGTTTATTTAAGGGAATGAGAGGTTTGGGCCTCTTTCTTTCCTTCCTCGAACTTAGTCGGGAGTATCTTGACATTGTCTCCATTGCCTGATGTCATTGAGTATAAGTTCTTAACCTGTGAGAATTGATTAGAGCAGCCATTGCATTCACCAGATATATGCGTGACAGTGAAGAGAGAACTACATAGTAACCAATCAATGCAGTACTTCAGATACATCACATCATACTGTAAAGTATGTATAAATATCAAGACAGGTTACGAGATATAAGACGTAGAGAAATGCAAAATAAAGAGACTCGGTGTAGTGCAATAGAAATGCATGGATAAGTACAACCAGGTAATCAATATAAACAAGTGTTTCTGAAAAGGTAAGTATGACACCCATTATAGCCATATCAGTTTGGAATTGTTGAAACAGGACCATGCCCGTCTATATCGCATTAGATATTTATATACTAGTAGATCAATGAGAGAATGAGTCACCGGACTCAGATTCGTTACTCAGGAGAAGATACACATTGGACTCATTAGTATAAGCTTTTTCCTGCAAGGAAGGAAGGTTTTCTTTGTAAGAGGCTTACTCATAATATTTGTTAATTCTTTAGAAGCAGAGAAAAAAATTACCAATACATGTCCTTGTTTAACTTTTTGTTGAAGAAAACATAAATCTATTTCCACGTGTTTCATTTTAGAATGTTGAATAGAATTCTTAGTAAGAGCAACAACACTGGTATTATCACTCCATATGATAGGAATAGCATACAGTTGAACACTTAATTAAGAAAGGAGAGACACAACCCACATTATCTCACAAATAAGATTGTTTAATTCACTATATCTTGCATCAGTTGTGCACCTAGAAATGAAAGACAACTTCTTTGAAGTCCAAATGATAGGATTATCATTCCGTGGGAGATAAGGACCAGGCATGAGACAAGATAATTACCATTAAGTTGGAGATAATTAATATTCATTGGTGAAGTCACCATTATAGTCACCATCAGCATACAACACAAAAGATTACCTCATTTGAAGCAATAGGATTGTAGCAAAGCATTCAGTCATGCTCAAGAGTGCTCATGAATAATGAAGAAAAAAAAGTAACAAATTTCCAATGATACAATGTAGGAGAATGCATATACTAACTAAGCTTATTCCAATTGTAGGAAATTAGCACCCATATGAGGTGCAAATTGCAAGTAAAAAAAAAAATCAACAATCAAAGTGTAAAATTGCAAAAGATTGTAACTTCCCAGGGGGGGCATATATAGACCTATTTTGGCTGCGGAAATAATATATAGAAATCCTTGTTTTGACTGCATAGATATTTGCTCTCCTGTTTTAGGGCCTTATTGTCCCATGGAAACCTAAGGAGTGATCTTAAAAGGTGACACATCCTTTTGATCGTCACGCCCCACTATGACTCCAAACCATCGGTGATCACTCCACTTCCGTATTCACACGATGTCACACGAACGATGTAAGTGTTATTATAGTATTACGATTTCTTATCGTTTTAACGTGTGTATTTCCCGTTCATGTACCATGAAATCCATCATTTGTACCAGAGCCACATGTTCGACATCCTATTCCCAAAAACATTGGAGAATATAAGGACAAGAGATTTCTGAAAAAAGGTAAACTCCCATCTCCTTGGACTTGCTAAACAGACGAATTTCCTCATTGGAGCTATAAGCCTCCCCATAAACTATAGGGAAATATGAAAAATAATCGATATTGAAGTTCTCTTCCTTATAGTTGATAACCTGTCTCCCTACCACGCCATCCTAGGACACATAACGATCAACCCCAATAGGATTGCCGCCTCCACGGTGCATCAAAAACTGAAATTTCCTACACTAATGGGATATGCATTGTATTTGGAAACCAATTTGTGTCTCGAAAGTGCTACGCATGCTATCTCTACCTAAGGAACCTAAACCCTCGCCATCGAGATAGAAAAAAACTAAAGGGAAGACAAACTCCGTCTCTCACCAGTAGAGGAGTTGATGGAGGTTGAAATTAATGGTCCAAAAAGGAGAATTTGACTAAGTGCAATGCTGTCAGTGAAACAAAAGTTGTCCCAAACAAATCTGTTGATCAAGTATAAGGATGTGTTTGCTGAAATCCCTAGAAACATGCTAGGAATTAACGCAGGTATAATCTCCCACAAGTTTAAAAAAACTATGATAAGGTCGATCACTCAAAAAAGAGATAACTCGTCGAGGAAAAGATAATGGCATATCGTAAAATAGTCGCAAATCTGCTAGAAGCAGCACTCATCAGAGTGGTGCTCTTTCAGACATGAGTTGCCAATATAGTCCTCATAAATAATGTGAACGACAAATGGTGAGTGTGTGTAAACTTCAAGCATCTAAATAAATCATGTCCCACTAGCTAGAATTGTACAATTGGCTGGCTAGATCTCCAAGCATGAGATACTAAGATTCTTGGATGCCTACTTGAGGTACAACCATATTAGAATGAACCCAGGCGCTGAAGTGCACATGGCTTTCCGCGTGGACAGTAATGTCTTATGTTATAAGCATGCCCTTCAACCTCATCAACACGGGGACAACCTACTAAAGAATGGTTAATGTTGAAGGAAATGTTGGGTAGGAATATGGAAGCGTATGTGATAGGCATGCTAGCAAAGTAAGTCAAGTGATAATTCTATGCAACTGAGGAAGCACAACCTCCAACTTAATCCATCAAACTGTGCCTTCAGGGTAAAATTACTGAAGGGTCGATCAATCACCATCTCACCGGAGAGGAAGAGCTATTCTCCACTATTCGTTACCATGAAGGAGAATAAGTTATAGTCATGACGGATAACACCATTCACCCTAGTGATAAGCAAGGTACTGTAGCTATCGACAACAAATGTGAGACACTAATCAAACTTAATAGTGCCTACCAAGTTTCAGGTGTGAATAAAATACTCTCGGTAGCGAATACAATTGATTCAGGTATGTGCGTTTTATTTGATTCGAAAGATGTTAAATTTTTTTGAACTGTTGAGGTGATTAAGGCAGATGTCATTCACACTGGTTTGTGAGTTGATGATATGTATGTTATATCGACTTGAAGTAAAAAACAACTTCCTCAAATAAGGTTTATGGGGAAAGTGGAGGTTGAATCCTCACGGATATGACCATGGAACAGTCGATGATACGGTACTAGTGAATTCAAGATTGATAAGATCGATTATTAACTCATTTCACTATCGAGATAATAATGTTGGTACAATTTATTCTTGATTCACAACAAGACAAATGACAAAGAAAAAAATATTCATGTCACGATGAAGATAAGAAAATTAAACTTGAAAATCCTAATAGAGTTTAAGTGGTGTTGACACCAGGAGAGAAACACCAACGAGATACTTCATCGCTTTCTAGAAGTATGGTCTTCAACCAAAGAGGAAAAGGCAAGTTTCTGAGGAAAACTATAAAAAGAGTTGTGAAGCCACAAAATAACAATGGAGGAAGACATTGTTGTTCGTCGACTAGTTGAGGAGGTAACAATGCACGGAAAAAGAAAAGTTCGAGGAGAGAGAGAGATATGAAAGTAAGAAGATATACTGAGACAGACAACTCAAGTTGAGAAATGAAAGTTTTACCAGAATCAATGACCATCGAAGATGATATCGAATTGGAAAATTAATAATGAGGGATCTAGAGCAACATGTATTCAAAAGAAAACATTGACGAGAATAAACGCGTAGGAAAGTTAATGTTGAGGGGAAGTGTTAACATACAACATTGACTTTCATGGGTTAAGATAAAGTTTTACGGGTCAATATTTAACAAGATTGCGCGAATAAAAATAAGCAAAGAGATTAAGATTTTATCTAGTTTCTACATGGTTCTAGATGTAAGAAACTTGTAGATATTCTAAGAATGTTTAATAATTGATCTATATCTTTATAGAGACTTTACGATCTAGAGAATTCATAGGATCTAGAGTTTTCCCTTGGTTAGTAGTATGTCAAGTACAACACAACCACCACAAGTACCACCAAAATGTGTGAGTTGTGTAGGAGTCTCCAAGATATCATATTTAGAGTGATAAATTGTTATATAAACGAGTTCTTCTCTTATTAGTAAATTGTGGTCATGGGCAAGTACACTAGCACTTCGATTATTTACAATAAGTTGGTAAGATGTATCAAAGTGCATGTTAGGTTTAAAGACACTGGAAGAAACTCCTAAAGGTAAAGTAGTTGAAGTCTTAGTAACTTGTTGGGGTAATGCACAGTATTAGGAGCAGCGATAAAAGCATTAGTGGGCTCTTCATGAGATGAGAGTTGCATACCATTGGAATATAATTAAAAATAGAACGAGTGGACTTCTAGAAAGGTGAAGGTAAATCAGTGGGAAAATAGGTAGGTGAACTAAAAGGAAAGATGAAAGGAAAGGATGTAAAAGTGTTACTGTCAACGGAAGACTGAAAGAACTCACTTGCTTTGTCAGCAAAAGGAAACACAAATTCATGAAAAGGAACATGTCTGGAAACATAAACTCTACCATGAGAATCCATAAACTGATAACCATGTTGATTAGAGCATTAACCAAGAAACACATGTGGAATGGACCTAAAACTCAACTTGTGTTTATTGAAAGGACAAATATAACTTAAATAGGGACAACCAAAAACACGTAACCTAATACTTAATGTGGATATTTGGATACAAGTATTCGAGTTTGCAAGCGAATAATCAAAAAATAATTGTGGAGAAAGAATCACTCTAATATTGCATTGAAAGGGAACCTTGATGTAAGAGGTATGACCCATTTCAACTATGTTTCTATGTTTTATTTCAACAGTTCCATTCTTTTTAAAGTGTAAGGACATGCAATACAATGATAAAAGTCATGCTTAACAAAAGAGGAACTTAAAATTTTAAATTCACCCCTATTATCTGTTTGAATAGCCTTAAGACTGTGACCAAGTTCTCTTTCAACTTCTTGTGAAATTCAACAATCAGTTTAGTAGAATCACTCTTCCTTTGTAGGACATAGATAAAAGTATATGTCGTAGCCACATTAACAATACTCATGTAATATAGATGGTTATTGGATTGAATATGTGTTGGTCCTCATAGGTCTACCTCAACAAGTTCAAGAGGATCCTTATATACAATAGTAGACAGAATGAAAGGTAATTTTTAACTTTACCAATGGAGGATGAAACACAATTATTAACAACGGGTAAAATATTATTCAAATGACCCAACGATGACAAAACAGACGAAGTTGGATGCCCAAGCCTTTGATGTAATATAATAGAAGACACTTCAACTTATCTTAGACAACAAGACATGGTCTTATTTAAGAGAATTTGAAGCAGATTATGCTAGACCAAAGATTTTGAAGTATTAGTATTGATGACATAAGTACCAATGTATGTTACATCTAAGTGACGACCATTACCTACTTGTACCTAACATGTACCAATTTAAGGAGGTGTACCATGCACATGCAATGTGTTGTGATATAGATGATTTGTTGCTCCATATTTAGAGTGCCAAGCATCATCATGAAAGACAACCTATCTCACAGTTGCAACATTACCATCAGGAGTGCTTCTAATAACAAAATCCATAGTGAGTGATGAAGTAGAAAATATAGGTAATAGTGGATATGGTAAGCCAAACAACAAGGGAGATTGATATCACAGAAGAGGAGAGGCATGCTAAAGAGTAATGTTATATGAAAGCAGTTGTGAAAGATTTAAAGGTTTAAGAGAAAAAGCATTCCATAGCATAAGGCACTGATGTAAAAACAGAGTAAAGAGTTGGTGCGAGGGGAGGTACATCCAAAAGTTGATGTGGTACTTAATTTGAAGCATCCTCTACTGAATCAGTCCATGTAGTGTTATATACATTAAAACTCATGGTGTCATTGGAAGTGAAAATAGTAACACTTGCAAAGTTGAAATTAAACCTCCCATATAACATGTTAACTAGACGGACAATCTTTACACGTAGAGTTGACCCTGTGGTTTCTTGCCACCAAAGACTCTACCTCTTCCTCGACCATAACCATTGTCTGATGAAGAATGAGATTGATATTCAGTTGTAGGTGTAAATTGAGAAGGATGGTGATACGTAGTACAGGTAGGTCCATGATGTTATCTAGGAGGTTGAGCCAGTGAGAGAAGTTGTTGATCGTCAGACTGCGTTACTGAGACATCAATGGATTGTAGTGATCTAAACTGATGTTGAGAAAAATGTTAAAATATATTACCTCAAACAACTGATCACGCAGACGAGCTTTAGCATCCAGAAGTACAAAGCAGATGGAGATAATTTCATAAGGATTGTTGCTAGCATGAATGACAGATACGACGTTGTCATATTGTCCTTTCACTCCATTTAAAATGTTATAGATATGTTGCATATCCTTAGTTCGATGACCACAACTAGTTAAACTATAGAAAGTAAATTGAATCTCAACATGATAATCACGTGTAATTTGATGCAAAAGCTAACAAACCTTCAATCTATCATAGAGATTCATGATTAGATTAGTAGGGAGAAGAGAACATCTGATAAAGTTTACTCCAAATGGAACAAAGTATCATAATAGGCACCTGTTGATTTGAAGACACATGAAAGCTAATAACTACAAGGTAGAACTCTATCCTTGTTGAAATATTTTGTAAATCTAGAATCACTATAATCTCATCGATGTCATTCAACAAAAAACTCAAAACATAAAAACCATGAACAGTAAGAAATTATTGCATCCACAACGGGAAATTGTTGAAGCAATGTTCGTCTGTATCGAAAAACCTTATCGAAAAGCATGAAAATTGGCATGAGTAGACTCGTCGGATGAATGGATCAGGGGCTCTCTCTCTCTCTAATGATCATCTCTCTAATGATTAAGTGATATAGGGCTTGAATTTATATAATTCATAAATCACTCTTAACTTAAAGATGATAATTGTATTGTATGTATGCTTGAAGCAGTATTTTATTGTCTATTACCTAAAGGTTAAGTTTAGTACTTGGGATCTTGTCGAGGATCGTGGTTAGGTGTACTGATATCTTTAACTACTATTATGCATCAATATTCAGTATAGTTTCTAGATCTTGTCTCAAGATCGAATCTAGGCAAACATCATCGTTGTGGATGAGTGTTCTGAAGACTGAGATTTTTTCCAAAGTCTTTGTTTGGCGAGGGCGAGCATGGGGTTCTGACTTTGTCCTAGGTTTTCAAGGAAACCTTTGTTAGTCGTGCACTCCTTTTTGTAGTCGAGGGCGAGAATAAGTCATTTACCTCATTGGATGGAGGTGTTGACCTACCTTTATGAGCCTTGCCTTTTATGCATGATTGGAGCGAGATTTAGATGTATGCGCCTTGGATTTTAAGGACAATTCTACCTTAGCATGTGTTAGTCACGTATTGTAGATTTTCTCAGGTCTGAGGGTCTCAAATTTTGTTTGTGGTTCCTCTCTTATTTCAAGGTAGATTTGAAGCCTAGGCCCAACATTTGCCCCTGAAGCTTGGGTGAAAAGAACTTTCAATCGAGCATAATTTTGAGAGAATTGAGGCTACGATATTTCACTTAAGATTTGTGTACAAGTGGTGAGATTTATCTTTCCTTCGTTTATCACATGTGGGAATGTGACCCTTACTAGATGTTCTCTATTCAATCCCGCAACGCAAAAAATATTTTTATGTTTGGCTCTTATCCTTTATTAGTTTTATTGGGTGAGATTGATTATACTGTCTTTGATATGTTTTCACTTTGGTCTTTGTGGTGCCCTCATGATGGGAGGATTTGTTGACTCGACTTTTGTCTTCCTCGAGGTGGCTTCTTTTATATGCTAAGTGTTGTAAGGAATGAACCCTAAGCCAGGATCACTCTCTATGTTTGGCCTACTTTAGGCGAGGATTGAGAGTGGTCTCGTTCCAAACTTACATCCTTGTAGCATGTACCAATTGGTTCCTGATTTGGATTTGTAGGGAATCTAAAACGATGGAATTGTTGGTGATCCCTATTTTGTAGTTGGGACCTGTTTATATAGAAAGGGTATGTTATCGTAGTGTGTCTATCGTCCCTATTTTTAGGACCTCCTAGTTTCTTGTTCTATGCAGATCTCCTATTGTTGATTTCTACTTTTAGACAGGTTCGTGTCCATTATGGTCGCGCTGGATGTTAGTCAGGGACTGAACGCATGCCCCTGAGTCATTTGTATTTTTTTTCGCTCTCCCATCCCTGGGTGTTTTTGGCAGGGGGATCTCCCCATATTCTATCGTCTCTACATCATTGTGTTCTAGTCAACCCATCATTACATTTTTGAAATTTTCCTGAGACTCTTTACATTTTCCTTTGGTTTTGAGTGTATTTTCATAGTTTGGCTTTTCTTCCGAAAGTTTTATGTATTACGGAACGTTTTCCATCTTTCTTTCGTGTTCGAGCTTTTTCTGAAACCCACCTGTCTTTCACTCATTCTCTGTTCTTTCTTTGTTTTTATTTTTTTTGGTCAAAAAATAGAAACTTCATATTCAAAGACTATAAAACATGATCACAGAGGTTCATTATTACAATCAACTTCTAAAATGCTACTAAGTTCGGGTGGGGGTTCTAGAACTCAATTATTAAAACACACACCCAATCTGGCATGCTTGCCTATCCAATTAGCGCTCTTAATTGTTGAACACGAAATTTCATTTCACTTGACACTTTGAATCTGTTGTGCTATGACCTTAATGTTCTCGCGTAGAATTTCCAGACTCCAAGAGCTAATCCTTCCTTTAATTTGTTCTACGACCTTCAAGGAATCCGTTTCTACTTTGATCCTTTTCCATCCTTTTTCGATTGTCAGTTTGACACCTTCCAACACCGCTTGAACTTATAGGGACTCCACATTGTCGCTCTATGTCCTATGATTCAATCCTCCCATGAGCTAGCTGCCCTTCTTTGTCCCGAACCACGACACCTATGCCCCCGCGTTTTATTTGGTTGCACCACGACGGGTCACAATTAATTCATATTGCACCATCATGTGCTTTTGTCCACCTCGTCACCCGTCATTCGCGTGTGTCATTTGTCCTTTGAGGTTCGGCCCTATATAGCTCTGACTGTGCTCCTTTTATGGCAAGAACTGTCTCCATTGGATTCGGTCTTTTCTCTTTAAAGGCAGCTTTGCAACGGGTTTTCAATACGTGCCAACAAGTCCACATGCTATTCTTTGTCGTTCTTCTCTTACTCTTCCCGTGGATCCCCCTTTAGTCATTCGTTCTTTGATCTTGGGTTTGTTGAATTCCCAAGACTCCGAACCACACGGCTTCTGTCAATAAACATCCACTAAGCAGGTGTTCTCTTGTTTCCTCCAACCCACTAGGACACCCTTCCTCCACAAATATCCCCCTTCTCGTGATGTTCTTTGTAACCTTTGGGAGAGTGTTTACCTTCAATCCCCTTCATCGTTGCTCCATCATTTTCCTTTAACCGATGATAGGTCGATTTCACTATGACTCACCCATCTTTTGTATATGCCCATATCATTGGGTCCGAGCACAATTCAGATCTTAGCGACATCTTGAGCATGCATTGTGCATCCCTGTCATTGAAGCTACCATGAATTATAATTTCATCCCATTATCGGTTTGGCCATATCAACTCTTGGACTCTCGTATCTGGCGACTGATCTCCTTCACTCGGCCACTCCATTGTATGTTCTGGCTTTGTCACTACCCATGGGTCCTCAAATATTCTCACATTCGTACCGTCCCCGATTTGCCACATCCGATCCTTGAATAGGATGTCCCGACCGTGAATCAAGCTTGTCTAGACCCATGATGCCCTTCCCCCCTTTGTTGGCCAAACGGAACTCGGTGTTAGGGAAGTACAGCCCATTGATGGTTCGGACCCATAGTGCTTCCGGTTTGTTGACTATTCTTGCAGTCATCTTCGTGAGAAATGGCTCGTTGAATGTTTCCAATTCACGTAACCCCAAACCCTCCATCGGTTACACCCTTCTTTGATTGAACCCATATTGATGGGAGTACTAGATATTTTCCTGGATTTGTTACACCCTGAATTTCTGCTCCTCGTCGATATATTTGCAGCTATCTTTATTTGCACCCTTATTGAAAACTAGGTTTGATTTTGCATTGTCCAGTGGCCTTACAATACTTGGTTATGAAATCCTTCAATTCTCGGGCATTCTCCACCGTCCCATTCAAGAAAAATGATGAGTCATCTGCAAAGAATTAGTGGTGCAGTTATGAACATCCCCTTTTTTGGGTTAGACCGCGTAGCCTCTCCATTCGAATGGCCTCCTCAACTTGGCTTGATATCACGCACGCCAAGAGAATGAACAAGTATGGTGAAATGGGGTCACCTTGCCATAATCATCTTGCGGGTCGAATGGTTCCTGGTCAATGCCCATTAATCAGGACTTGGTATGACGTCTTCGTAATGCATTTCCGCATCCATTGGATCCAATTTGCACTAAATCCACTCTTCTCAAGGTTCCTCAATAGGAATCCCCACTCCACTCGATCATACGCATTTTGCATATTCACCTTCAGTGCACACTCTATCGTCCTGCTTCCCCTTCAAGACTTCAAATGATGGAACACCTCATCAGCTACCAATATGTTATCCTGAATTGCACGACCTGCCACGAATGCACTTTGATACGGGGTGACAAAGTCCGATAATTAGGGTTTTTAACCTATTCACCAAGATCTTGGATACAATTTTATATATGAAACTGCATAAACTGATAAGTCTAAAATCACTCGCTCTAACTGGGATGGATATTTTAGGGATAAGGGTAATATCTATTTCATTTATAGTGGAGGGAAAGACACTTGACCTGAGAAAGGATTTGACTATCGTGATTACATCTGGACCGACAATGTGCCAACTCCTTTAGTAGAATAGACTCGGAAAACTATCTCGACCAGTAGCTTCCGCCCCTCCCAACTGAAATATCGCAACCCTGATTTCTCCATCAGTCACCTGACTCTCCAAATCAGTGTTCATCTCATCAGTGATTTGTCTCAGAATGACCCCCCCCCCCCCCCAATATCTCCACATCATTCAGTTCCTCCCCCTCAGCCCTGAAGACCGACCTTAAATGTCCGCAAATTTCATCTCCAATACCCCTGGCCAAATCAATCCACACTCCCCAGTCATTTTGAACTCTGGTGATTCAGTTTCTTCTTAGTCATGAGGTGGAAAAAGGTTGAATTGTGGTCTCCTTTCGTGACAACTTGATTTTGGATTTTGCTTCCAGTATACCTTTTCACGGTGATGGAGTTCCCTTATCCAATTTTTAAGAGTTTCCTCTTCCGTTATACTATTCAAGTTCGGTCTACTTCCCATTATCCTTCGGAGTCGAGATTTTGCCTTCTTCAATTCAATTTGATTGTTCCTGAACTTGTCCTTTCTCCACTGAGTTAGCCTCTTGCGACAGATCTCTAATCTCACACAAATGTCCACTAGTGTTTCACCTCCATCTCATTCGGTCCAAGCCTCCCTAATGACATCTTTGCACTCAACATTTTCTAGCTACAACTCTTCGAATCAGAATTAGTCTCTCCTTCTTTGCCCTCCTTGATCTCAGTGCAAGAGTAGTGGCGTATGATATGATCCAATCCAAAGGTCGTGTGTGCATTGAATGTCATGATATAGCGCAGCCCATGCTTCATTGATGAGGGCTCTGTCTATGCGCTCAGATACCCTCTCTTCCCCTCGCCGATTGTTGGACCACGTGAACGTTGATCCCTTCACCCCCATGTCTTCAATATGGATACTCTTTATCATCATCTCATGAAACTTATCCACTTGTCGTTGAGATTTTCGTCGTCCCCTTTCTTTTTCATGGTGATGGCTTATTACATTAAAGTCACCCATACTTGCACAAGCCACCCTGCGCCCCCTGTCGATATCTCGCAGCTCAATCCAGTTATGTTTTTTCCTTTGTGGGTTTGCATCCGCATACACCCATGTCATTAAGGTAGGGTCCGGTTGGTCACTCATATTCACATCACAATTAGTTATGTTTTGGGCAGTTGCGTTTATTGTCACACTAGCATCATCCCTCCACAGAAGTATTATTCCTCTTGATATGCCCCTCGAGTTAACATTGTATGCACTACCCATCCCCACTTGCTCTTGAATCCTCTCGCAGAATTCATCCCCGTTCTTTGTTTCCATCAAGCATATGATCTCTCGATAATGAGTCCTGTTGAGGTCATTTAGATGACAAATTGTCAGGGACCACTCCAGACCGTGACAATACCAGCATATTATACTCATTGGTCTTGTGGGACTGTTTCAGGACAACCACCACAACCCATTTTAGCATTCTTCGGTTCTTCCATATTAGACTTATTTGTTTCCTTCGGTGAATTCCTTCTTATTCTCACAGTTTTCTGCTTGGAAGCCCTCTTTTGAGGCCTACCTCTACTAGTATACATTGTTCCATTGTCTAGATTCTGCTCGATTTGACCATACTCCAATATCATTCTTTTCCCTGCACCTTGGTCGACACTCTCCTCTTCATTTTGTATTTTCAAGGACATTATGGTTAGGATTGGGCTAAGGCCAGAGAGTTGTAAGGTCGGTTCAGAGCTAGGTATACGGTTTGGTGATTCATTCGACTATTTTATTGTGGGTGTCTGGGTTTGGAAGATTCTAGCGGAGAGGATTATGTTCATGATCGAGTTATATTCAGGCACATTATGGAGGGTAGACAATTGGTATATAAGGTTAGACCAATTCGGTTGCAGGGTAGTCATCCGAGAGGTGTGATGGTTTCTTCTCAAGTTAAGGTCATAGTGGATAAGGTTTTGGATTAAGGTTTGGTTGATGGTGGTCAAGAGGAGCATGAACGGGTTTGCTTCATTATGGGTTTGTGACGGTGTTAGGGCGTAGTGCATCTTCGGTCTTTCATAGCTTACCGAATCCACAGGCTGGCTCTTTTGACTCTGTCTCACCTGTTCAACAATTTCCATCAGCATGGATTCGACATCTTCTTCCCATATCTACTCATATGTTCGGCCATGTCCTTGTCATCCATTGCAAGTAATACCTTCTATATTTCCTCTTCTCGAGTTACCTCCACATCTTTCCTTATCCCATCATTTATTGGTTCTTTTTGCATCTTGTCGGACCTCGCTTCATTCATTGTTTCAAACCAGGATTTTCTTTGGTTGGGGCGTATTTTGTTTGGGCCCCAAACATCTCCCATCTTCGTCTTCCACTCATGGGTTTTCGCGGGCTTTTCCCGTTCAACCATGGACCATACATATGATGTCCCTACTTCTCTTATGACAATTGTACCTCTTCCTTACAAGCGTGTGTTGTGGCCCAGCTTACCGCATCCATAGCAAAAGTCGGATAGTCTCTCATACTTTGTTGATGCCCAGTTTTCTTTTCCTTTGGAATTCATACACCAGAAACCAGTTATTAGTGATCTCCTTGCATGTACTTCAACTGTTATTCTCAGGTAGTGGTTTTTGGAATTTTAAAGATCTTATTCAACTTCTATGAATCTCCCAATCTAACTTCCTATCTTCTCCGTATTTGCAGCATTGAACATCTCTAACCCTAGGTCATGGATTTGGCACCAGAATTTGACCATCCGGAACTCCACTTTGGTCAACCCTACACTCGGTGCAAATATTTTCATACTTAAGCAGTGTACTTGGACAGGCCAAGGGGACATGTCAAATATTTGTTTTCGGGTTTCTTCATTCTCAAAATCATTCAGTCCAACCATGTATGTGGATTTTATAGTTTTTACTCTGCTAAACCCTTCCCATGCTCTATAACACATTGATCATTGTTGTCGTCTTGATATGTTTTTATGCTATGATTGGCCCCACACATCGATCAATGTTGTCGTCTTGATATGTTTTTATGCTATGGTCGGTCCCCCATATCGATCATTCCTTGTCGAGCGTGGGTTTGATTTCGGCTCCAGTATCATTTTCCTAGGTATTCTCCGAACGCCAAAGTCAGGATATTCCATGTTACCACAACCCATAAGTCCTCACGGCGATCATTTTCCCCTGCAAGCACAGGTAAATAGAAAAATAGGGTTATGCACGTTAAACACTCACTTATAGCTCTATCTATGTTGGGTGTATCTCACGTTTTGCTGCACTACGATCTCCACACGCCATTTTAGAGCAGCAACGTACAGTATTGCGACTTTTATAGGGTTTCCAGCATGTTCCATCTGGAGTCGGTGGATAAAGCAGCAACCTTCACGTCAAACAGGTCGCCAGTAGGTGGTCTTCACTGCAAAGGATCACGGTAGCTGCACTCTCCAGAACCCTAGCCCTCTTCGTACCACTATTACGTTAATTTTCATCCAGGCCTACGTAAAACCCTTCTCTTGACATCTATTTTCAGCACCACTCGCAGATTCCTTCCTTCAGGCGTCTATCGCAATATGTTTTTCCAACAAGCTGATGTGCTGGTGACGGTGGCCGACAAGATTTACTGGGATATCTCTCTCACAATCCTAGGAGAGAAAAGTATACTGCTCTTAATCGAAAACATCGATTGAATTGTGAAATAATGAAATGTTGCTCACATTGAGATTTGAACTCAAGACCTCCCACTTACTAAACGGTTGCTCTAACCAACTAAGCTATGAGAGCTTCTCTATTCTTTCAAATCACCAGCTTTTCCTGCAGAAATGGTTGGATATCGTTCCTCGTCCACTGCTAGAGTTTCATTCATAGGTGTTAGAATATAATTATAAGTACGCCGAAGGTTAAGGATATAGAGAGAGAGAGAGTCAAAGTTTAAAGATATATATAGAGAGAGAGAGAAAGGAACTTACCAACGTCTAGTTTTAGGATATATATATATATATGCATTCGGTGTAACAGATGATCATGTAGAAAATATATCTATTTCAGTTTTTATATGTTTTCTCTAAATCTATATATTTGATCTAAAGATCTTGACATGGTATCACAGCAAGGCTGGTTTTATGTCGCCGCAACCCTACGCCACTCTAACCATACGCCGTGTCATCTTCCTTGCGGTCATCCATGGAAGACGCTAATCCACCGTTTGCAAACAAGAAGGTTTTGCAATTTCTTGGTGAAGAAAACTTTCAGTCCTGGAAGCAACAGGTTCTGCTCTCAGTGCGTGGATACAGTCTTGAAGCATATCTGCATGGAACCGAAGTTGTTCCACAATTTGTTCGTGACAACAATGGTCGTGATCAAGTCAATCCAGCGTATGCAAAATCGGTGCAGCTCGACAGTTCGTTAGCGTCTTGGCTGCCGGTGTCTGTATCTCCTCAACTTAGTCGAGGTCTGATTGGTTGCATGAATGCATCATCTATTTGGCAAAAACTGCACAGGGATTTTTCGTCTTCATCAACCACTCGGATTATGCATTTTATGATCGTCTGAAATCCCACAAGCTGCTTCATCAGTCCACGCGTGATTACCTAACCGACATTCAGACTACTTGTGATAGTCTAGCCAGCTGTGGACATCCAATTGAGGAGATGCAGCAGATTTCGATCATTCTTAATGGTGTGAAAGGTCCATTCAATAATGTGATTTCTATATTACATGCAAGTATAAATCCTTATGATATAGCATCTGTGACCTCGGTTCTATTAGATGCTGAAGCTAGGCAGTCTGATATGATCTTTGATTCAGTTGTTACAGCGAATATAGCGGTAAATCACACAATTGGTCCAAAATCTTCTGATTCTATGCAATATGTTAATGCTTCTTCTATCACTGGTTAGGGAAATATTTTTCATCAGGTACGATCGTAGCATCAAGGACAACAACACTCTAATTCAGGTGCCTATCAGCAACATACTTCAGGAGCTTATCAGCAAGGTAATTCTAGTAGAGGACGTGGTCGTGGCAGGGGATATGGAGGAAACAAAACTCAGTGTCAATTGTGTGATAAATTTGGAAATCTAGTGCATAGATGTTATCAACGATTCAACGTGCACATTACTGAAGTCACCGATCCTGCTCAGTCATCCTCTTCCACACCTTCTGCAAATCTGTCATCTGCTCAATGGGATGGTTGAGTGGATGATCTCTTTCCATATGAAAGTCATGTTCCTGCTATCAACTATCTTCAACCTCTGCATATCCGCACCAATTAGGTCCATCGTCTGCTGGATCTCTCGCCCCATCTCCTAGTGTTGCACATCATACTCCAGCTATTCATCTATACATGTCTTCGACTGTACCTTCTATAGTTTATCATCCTCCTTACCATACGCCTACACCAGCTGTCTATGGTCATTACCTGCCATCAGGTCCGTATGCATTTTCTCCTATGGTCTCAACCAACTCATCAAGTGGTCAGCCCAACATCTCGCCCTCGCTGCAAGCAAATCTTGCATGTGTTGCTCCTGTAGTTCATGCTGATGCAAACTGGTATCCAGACTCTGGCATGACAAACCATCTCACCAATGCTCATCATGTTCCAAAGGTGACATCTCTGTACATTGGTCCAGGTAAGGTGCTGGTAGGGAATGGTTCATCTTTACGGATTTTGAGATTGGTTCTTCCATGATTCCTACTCAGTATAAGCATCTTATATTAAATAATATGTTGTATACTCCTAGTGTTAATAAGAATCTCCTCTATGTTTCTCAGTTTGCCAAGGACAATCAAGTCTACTTTGAGTTTCATGCGTCGCTTTGTTTGGTTAGAGATTCCATATCGCACAGAGTGCTTCTTCGAGGGTTTGAGTGTGATGACTTGTATAAACTTGATAAGTCAGCATTTAGATATGTCAACTCAGCTCAGATTAGTAGTCCTTCTATTGATAATAATGTTGCAGTGTCTTGTCATTTGAATTCTACTCTAAATGTTGTTCCAAGTGAGGTTACATCCTCACAAACTGAAATTAATAAAAATATTTTGTTTGATAATGATTCTTTATGTGTTGAACCTACAGCTGATTCCGATTGTGTGAATGTTGATAGTGAACTGATGAATGATGAGGTTTCTTCTTCTTTTAAATGTTTTGTTGCATCTTTAAGTCTCAAAGGTTCATCTCAGTTGTGGCACATGAGACTTGGACATCCTTCGAATTCAATTTTGACAAAAAAAATTGTGTCTTCATGATCTTCTTGTTAAACATATTTTATCTGAATGTTCGTTTTTTGCTATAGGTAAAAGTAAACATCAACCTCATTTGTTATCTGAAACTCAATATTATGCTCCTCTTGAACTGGTTCAGATTTATGCTTGGGGACCATCTCCCTACACATCCAGCAATTCTAACTATTATCTTAGTGTGGTTGATGTTTACAGTAGGTATACGTGGATTTACTTTTTGGCCAAGGAGAGTGATGCTGCTCAGGCGTTTCAAGAGTTTCATGTAGTGGTCGAGAAGCAGCTTGGTTGTTCTCTGAAAGCTGTTCAGTTTGATGGTGGGGGGATTTTCAGTTCTTTTCCTCTTATCTTGTTCAACATGGAATTATGCATCGTGTCACATGTCCCTACACCAATCAACATAATGGTATGGTGGAACGCAAGCGTCGTCATATTGTGGAGCTTGGCCTGACTCTTCTTGTGCAGTCGTCTGTTCCCCTTCATTACTGGACATATGCTTTCTTCACGGCTGTCTTTCTGATTAATCGTCTACCCTTATCTTCCATTGCTAATCTTTCTCCCTATGACGTTTTATTTAAAACTAAACATGGTAACTCTTCTCTTTGTGTCTTTGGTTCATTATGTTTTTTTCATCTCAGACCGTTTAAAAATCACAAATTTTCTTTTCGTTTTGAGGCTTGTGTTTTTCTGGGATATTGCTATACGCATCATGGGTATAAATGTCTCTTGTCGTCTGGTAAGATCTATGTATCTAGAAATGTTGTTTTTCATGAAATGACATTTCCTTTTGCTGATCCTCATGGTGAGTTCTTTTTTTCTCTTTCTCCTAAATCTGTTCCGGCTTCAAAACCTTTTTTATTCCTATTGATTCTACATTTCAGTCTGATGGATCTTATATAGTTTCTCCTGAGATTCCAACATCCCAGAACTCTGCTCCATTTTTATTGATGGTTTTCCCCTCTTGATGTACTTGTTCTCCACCTCAACCTCATTGTATGGACACTTCTTCCTCTGGTCAGTTATCCAGACCATCTCATATTTCATTGCCTTTAGTTTCTCCTACTTTAGCATATGCTCCTGCTGATTCCATCTCTCTAACACCTGCTTCTTTGCGATATGTTCCCCATCATGATTCATTAGTCCATGTATCTCAGTTAGAATCATTACCCTCTTCGATGCCAAATCCACCTGCATCTGGTTCTTTGTTAAAGGTTCAATCATGTGCTCCTGTATTGAGTACTCGATCCAAGGCATCTTTACAATCTTTTACGTTTACTTGTGTTTCTATATAGGATTTATCTTCCAGAGAACCTCTGTCCATTCATGAAGCCTTGTTTTCTCCATAGTGAGCCAATGTTGTTCATGATGAGATGAGTGCCTTCCTAGATAATGAAACATGGTTTGTGGTTTCTCTGCCCGCTGGAAGGATTCCCATTGGGTGTAAGTGGTTGTTCAAAATTAAAAGACCTGCAGATGAAAGCATAACTAGGAACAAGGCTCGGCTAGTTGCTAAAGGTTTTTCCCAGAAGGCTGGATTTGATTTTCAAGATATTTTCAGTCCTGTTGTGAAGGTTGCAACTGTTCGGATTGTATTGTCTCTTGCGCTAATAAGTGGTGCTTACAGCAGGTGGACATCAATAATGTGTTTCTTCATGGAGATCTGACCGATGAGTTTACATGGTGCAACCACCTGATTTTGAGCATCTTTCGTCATCTGGTTCAGCTCTTTTTGTCTGCAAGTTACAAAAAGCCATCTATGATTTGAAGCAGGCTCCACGTTCCTGGTTTGAAAAATTGAAATCTTATCTTCTTCTTCTACTGCTAATAGTTGTTTGTTAATTAAGAAATTTGATCATGGTTTTGTTTTGTTACTTGTTTACGTAGATGATATTGTTATCACTGGTTCATCCTCTTCAATTGTTGAACTAATTATATGTTCTATCAACGATCACTTCAAGATAAAAGATCTGGGGAATCTCAACTATTTTCTAGGAATGGATGTTTCATCTGGAGAAGACTATTTTCTTCTTAATCAAAATAAGTATATTCAGGAGCTGATATCTAAGGTTGGTTTGTCTGATGCAAATGTTTTTCCTACTCCTATGACAGGTGCGTGTATCACTCAGTGTCCTAAATTGTTTCATGATGAGTCTCTCTGTAGAATAACAATAGGTGCATTGCAGCATATATGTATCACCAGGCCTGACATTAACTTTGTTGTCAACAAGTTAAGTCAGTATATGCAGGCATTCGTGTTCTAGTCACTGGTCTGTTGTTATTCATGTCATCCGCTATATGAAAGGCACACTGGATCATGGTATGTTGTTTCGCTCAGCTCCTTGTTTCTCTACTGATGTGTCACTGGTCTCTTTTGCAGATGCTCATTGGGGAGGTGATGTTCTTGATAATAAGTCTATCTCTGGCCACTATCTTCTTCTCAATGGCAACCCCATCATCTGGAGCTCCAAGAAGCAGTCGGTGGTTTCTAGATCTAGTGTTGAAGATGAATTCCGTGCCATTGCTAATTCTGTGGGTGAAATCCTATGGGTGAAGTCTCTTCTTCTGGAAATAGGTTTGACTCTGCCATCTCCTCCGGTGATATAGAGTGATAATACCAGTGATGTAGCATTGTCAGAAAATCTGGTTCATCATTCAAACATGAAGCATGTGGCGATTGATATGTTCTTCATCAGAGAAAAAGTTCAATCTGGGGAACTCATCGTCAACTTTGTTCCAGCAAATGAGAATGTGGATGATGTGTTAACGAAATCATTAACAGAAAAGACATTTGTGCCATGGAGAAAGAAGCTTGGTGTGTTTTCGGTTCAAGAACTTCATGAGTTGTCTTCATCTCTGCATTGACCACATGAATAGGTTCATGTAAATATTGTATATCTCCGTGACTTGATCTATCTTCTCAGCAACTGGTATCGTTTGTAATCTTAAAAGCCCCTTGTTCTATTCTATTGAATGGTCTTATTCAATACGATTTAAGGCATCATGATTATTTCGTTCTGCAGTTAATAGTTCATGATCATTTGATGTTATCTAGACGAGCATTACATCTGTTGTCATTGTTATGTTTTCCATAAATCCTCCCTCTTATGCATCGGTAAGTTCCATCGAATTATAGTTATCCTGTACTGGTATGTAACTGCTTTTCTTTGAGTTTTCTCATCATTTATATTGTCATTCATACATGTTCGTCTTCTTCTCTGCACCTCAAGAAATATCAGATCACTGACTTGACAGAGGGTACAGTTTGATTCCAAAAATAGAGTTATGTGCACAAGAGAACGACAAGATACTTGTGTTCATACTCTTGAGGAAGAAAAGATGATGGTTGAAACCATCCAACTGTATTTGGTAAGATAATAGCTAAAATTGTTATGTCAAGGTAAAATAATTGCAGTGAAAGAACAAAAATATAAAAAGAGAGAAACAAGAAATCAAACTCTCAATCAAAGAATTCGGAAAAATGATAGATAAAGTAAAGAAAGGAAGACTGGTGTTAAGTTAGTATGATGATGTCATGAATATCAAAGAAATTGTTCAATTATGTTAAGTACATGTGTGAGATATATTTGATGTCTAATCTATGATGCATCTGCAGGAGTCTTTATAGTGAAAACATTGAGTTAATGATTCATGATGTGTGCTTATGATAATATCATATGTGAATGTTCTAAAATAACTAAATTATGAGTATAAGATTGTGTGTTTTTAATCTGTTTGAAATGGATACATTTGTGTGTGAAGAAAAACTAGTGTTTCGGCTTTAATGATAGATTGTTAGAGAGACTGGTCAGTCAGAGAAGCATCAGTGGATTATCATAACTGAAATCACTGATTCATGTGTTCAAGCAAGGCAAAGGAGGCAAAGGAGGCAAATGAGTTCTAAGTATTTTCAAAATCAAATCAACTATGGAGAATGTTAGGATATAAGTATAAGTATGTCCAAGGTTAAGGATATATATATAAAGAGAGAGTCAAAGTTTAAATATATATAAAGAGAGAGAGAGGAAGTTGCCAACGGCTAGTTTTAGGATATATATATATGTATGCATTAGGTGTAATAGATAATCAAGTAGAAAATATATCTATTTCAATTTTTATATGTTTTCTCTAAATCTATATTTTTTATTTAAATATCTTGACAATAGGGAACTTTGTCGTCCCCAAGTTTTCTCTCGAGGGTGATTTTTTCATTTCTATATTTTTTTTCTTATTTCGGTGCCTTTTCTCATTCTAGCTCTTTGCTTGTAGAGTTAGCTTTCGTCCCTTGCTTTTTAGATGTTAGGGTGAACAAGCTAAAGCCGAAGCAATTTAGTGTTACTATTGTCCTTGGTGATTCAGGCCCCAAGGTACCCAAGCCTGGGTGTTCATTATCCACAGTTGGAGCAGACCTTCATTTTCCCTGCCCAAATGCATGTTGGACTACGTTTTCCCCTCTATGAAGATTTTAAAAAGTTATGTTAGTATTACTGCATTTCTCTCACCCAAATGGTTCCTAATGCAATCAGGAAGTTAATTGATTTCAAGGTCGTGTGAGTTGTGGATGGATCTACTTGCTTGGCATGTTTCGCTGCTTTCGTAGGCTCGTCACCCATTATGTCATTATTTCCAAGTGCATTGGAACAGGTATTGAGAAGTATGAAATTGGGATGATCGCTTATGTTTTACTTCTTTTACCAAGGAGGTGTACCCTGGAGGTTTCTTCCCTCCTTGAAAGATGTCATATTTGTGTTTAGCGATATGTCCTGGTGCGATAGGCATGCAATTAGAATGAGGTTTGTTTGAGTCGGAAAAACTCATTGGGAGTGTTGAGAGGTGCATGTGAGGAATTTATCATGAAAAAATAGAGTTGATCGATACCACTACAACAATGCAAATCAATAATAAAGACAATGATAGTCACCTTAAACATCTATACTCGTAGTCATCACGACGGGATTAGGTGTTTCGGAGATGTAAATCCCCATGCTCCTCCTCCGTTGAGGAGGCACCTCAGAAGGTGAGGCATCGTCGTCTTTCTTCTTTTGAGATATGGGAAAGGGCTTCTGAATAACATGATCCTCAATAAAAAGGTGAGGTCCCAGACTATTTGGAAGAAAGGCTAAAGGTCTTAGGGCCCCAAGTACCTAAAGAAAGGAAACAAAAAATTAGGATATCAGAATTTATCCCATTGACTGTAGAATGAACAACCTGTCAAACTCGACTAAACACCTGATCTAACCGTGTACATTGCAATGATGGCGACCCTTTTTTTTGGCCAATATGGCGACCCTTTTATTAGCAAATGTTTGGCGGGATGTTCCTACTTTTGTCAATAGGGTAAATTCTAATCTCATTATTTTATGTTTCCTTTCTGTAGGTACTTGAGGCCCTAAGACCCTTAGCATTTTTGTTCAAACAGACTGGACCTCGTCTTTGTACTGAGGATGTCGCTCATAAGAATCAATTTCTCTCGTCTCACAAGACGAAAGACGATTGTGCCTCACCTTCTATAGTGCATCTTCAGTGGAGGAGGACCCTGGGATTCAAATATATGACACACCTGCCCTAAGGTTGCGTTAGGGAAGGACAAGGTCCCCTGTGGTGAGGGATCTAGACGGTCCAAGCTTGTCTGATTGAGTCATCACGGTGTTATGACCTAATGTGAGACTTCTAGGGGTAGCTTAATCCCGCAACAACATCAAAGTTGAAGATAGACCTGATCTATGTTTACATCTACTGGATGAGATCATCCTTTTGAAGGATCGTCAAGAGATGCCTTTAATATTTTTTATGTCGAGGAGGTTGTTAGGTCACACCTTACCCATGTGGCCTTGGTAAATCACTTTTGCTTGCGAGACGTTTTCTGTTACGTATGTCCTTTTGATGTTTCTTCTTTGGTGTAGCCTTTTCGCGAGGAGACACTAATCACCCGTATGGTTGGCACTTTGCTCATGTCCAAAGCGATCTAACCATCGAGTTGGAGGCTTACCAGAGTTGCAGACTTATCCCCTCGAAGATTGTGGATCTAAAGTGGAAGGTCAAGGAACTAGAGGATCAGACGAAGTCTCTCAAGGGGGACTTCGGTTGACACAAGGAGATGATAGTGGAGTCGTAGAAGGGCAAGGCGATGGATGATAAATAGGCGTGGGAGGTTTGCCAAATTCTTGGCCTGGCGGAGGCGGAGGTGACTCGTCATATGGATTTATTGAGATTGCCCATGCTAACTAGGATGAGATTCACACTCAGCGGGACCTCTTGGTAGTCGAGATGGAGAAAACAAGGGCCAAGAAGTTTCAATTTGAATGTCGGTTGAAGAGAGTCCCTACCCTCTATTGGTGGTTGCAGATTATAAGAAGTCTTAGGAATTCACTAACACGACTATCGACGTGATGAAGGAGGAGATAACGAGTTATCTACATATGTTGGTGAATGACTTTTTCCTATTAAATGAAAATGATAAAATAATTTGCAAATCAATACTAAAAATTATGTTATTTAATCTAACCATGAAACTAAGAGCATTCGTACTATTCTATATTTTGTATAAGCAAAACTCTCTGACCCAGTGGTGTGAAGAGATGAATGATGTGACTGGGCCTATTTTCTATGTTTTGATAATTCCTACAAATAAAAACTAAATAAAATGCGAGAAGGACACTTTTTTCGATTTACTCTTTTGTAGCACCTTGCTTAAAAAGGCTTCTTTTAAAGCATGCTTATGATCCTTCCACTTCTTACCGAAAGATTTCAGAACAAACTTTCCAAAGGTTCTCAGAGTGTCATCAAGACAAACAAATTTCGTTTCCAAACATGTTGATAAGAAAATAGATAATAAGTTCGAAACATAGACATGAACAAATATTTTTTAAAAATAGACAACATATAACTTACTTTCATCATGGATAGTAAATTATGTGTAAATTATCGGGCAAGTTTTACCATCCTTTGAAATAAACTGGACATATCTAGGATCTATGACACACTAAACCAAGCCGATTTCCTAGAACTTTTGTTGATTTACCATATGGTTGACCAAACTGATTATTCTACCATCTTCGAATTGTCATACATCCGCTGCACGAAGATGACATTTTCTCCAATATCGACAACTTGATTATCTGCTAAACAAATTGATAAATTATAAGACAATAGCATTTTATACAAAAATATGAAATACATCACCTAAAATCTCCACGCGAGTAAGTAATGATACTACATCATCCTGCCCCGTAGAAGTTGAGTTGTTGCCATTAGATGGAGTTTGTCTAGGACAACCACTACTGAAAATCCACTCATTAGCGACGGAATTTTAATTACGTCGAAATTTTAATTACGTCGATAAAGGTCTGTCGGCAAATATATTTTTACCGACGAAATATTTTGTTATTTTTGACGACCGATTTATTTTTTGTCGGGAAAATAATTATTTACCGACAATATAAATAAAATTTGTCAGAAAAATGTGACAATTACCGACAAAGTTCATATTTCGTCGGTAAATTTGGAATGGCGTCAGATCTTAAAGTTCATAGCTTTAATGAGGTCGCGAAGCACAATAACAAGGAGGATTGCTCGCTTATTATCTCTGGCAAGGTTAGTTCTATACTTGTTGCTTAAATCTGGATTGGCATTGATCCGGTCGGTTTGTTTTGGTGTTGCCAACGTCCATGGTTGTTTCCATGGACGTTGAAGCTTAACCTTGTCTACGATCTCTCCCAAATTTTTCCTAAATTTAGTTTGATCAGTATATCAGCTATTGCATCAATAGACATTCTCTCTTCCTGCCTTCATTGAGCAAGTTACCGCGGGGCTTGATTTATTTTGTTATACTTATTTTTCATTTATAGTTGGATGAGACAAGTACATCAAATGTATAAATTTTACTTCCGAAATGTGAAGCTTCAACCATTGATGATTGAACAATCTAACAGGTATAACTTTAGTTAGCTATTCAAGCGGCAAACTTGTTCTATTTTCCAAAGTGCCAGATCCTGGTTAATTGTACTTGACACCATGATATCAGTTCAACAAATGCAGAGTTGAAAATGAATATGTTCTAACCGATCTTGAAATATTTTTCATGTAATGTTTTATTCATGGTCATATTTTAATTACTTGACTGATTTGGAAGCATCAGGCATATCTCTTTCTATTTCCCTCTCTAGATTACAAGAATTGAGTACGTGCACTCAAAAGGATTTTGTTGGATATTGATGTACAAAACATGCAATCGATTAAGGTACAACATAACACATAATTAAGTTACCTCCCTGAACGATTGCTTTAGCGGAAGCGGATCTGCCTGAGGTTGGGATCACGGTCTGTCGGACGGGAGGACACGCCACGGTTTGACGGGCAATGACCTATAATACCACAGCTACTCAACTCTGTCTAAACTGTAGGGCGGCAGGGCATCACTGTCATCAGCATCAGGTTTTCCAAACCCTGAGCACCCCTATATATACTGATATATAGAGGAATAGGTTTTAAGGCCAAATACACAACTGGGCTTATGTAAATGGGCTCCCACTTATGAGCGACCCATTATCCTAAAACCAACATCTCCCACTCGCACAAAGTGGGGGGCGCTCATTCATCAAGCCAGCACCAAGAGAACGAATCTCATTATACAGTAAAGTCACATACGAGGAGGCAGCCGTGCGACCGACAGACACAACGAGCAAAGTGCTACGCACCGGTTAAGAATACGTAGCGACCCGCGGATCCCACACCAGCAGTGGAAATGTGCCCTGCACCCTTGATCATGTAATCTTTCTCCAGGTCTAACCGCACAAGGATCTTTCAGACCTATATATGTATTGCGCCCACAACAGCAGCTGGTGCCACGGTTGGTGGCCACCTAGTGGACACAATATCGAGAAGATCCCATAATGACCATCCTCTTCCCACAAAACCATCGGCACAATTCAACTCGCTTTTCTAGAACCGGGACCCGGGCGGAATACGTCGAAGGCCCATCGAGCACGGACTAAGATAGCAAACACTGAACTGAACCTCAAGTCTCTGTTCAGAGTACTGAGGGTACGTACGCGGCTCTTACACAAAGAGCTCTGGGTCTCACACGACTCCGAGTTAAGATCACATCTCGGGTCATACCCATGGTCGTATTTGGGTGCGCCGCGGTATGGAACGCGCGCTACAGCATATCTCCTCTCCCATGGAGCATATGTCCATATGCTGTACAGATGTCCATCAGGTACACAAAGTACCCGAACCAAAAGTCACAAAGACTCCCATCCAACCCCTGAGTGGATTGACAGACCATAATCCGTCGTAGTGCGAAATCAGATAGTTCCGGAAACAAAGTCCTTTCCGGTCATCCCAACAGACTTCCAGAACTAGAAACTATCACCTGCCTCACCTAGCCACAAAGGCATAGAAGCTATCACCCGTGTGAGGGGGCGATCTAATCCACTTTGACATATGTCAATAAACAATCACAGTAAGAACACACAAAACACTCAAACTGTGAAAACATGCATACTCAAATATAATTCAAGTCAAAGAACATTGTATGGGAAATAAAACCAATGAAGTACATTTAACTAAGTCTACACAGTCCTAGAGACTACACATGCCTCACTAAAGACTACCTCTTCAAGGTCGGAGAGACGGTCCACAACCATCTCATCCGTAGACAAGTACTTCAAACTCATCACCTTGTGTCTAACCACGTCTCTAACATAGTTTCGCTTGATATCTACTTGCTATAACTTGTTATGATACTTGGGTTTCTATATCACAGAGATTGCGACTCCAATGACTCAGCAATCAATCTGGAAGTCTCTTCAGCCATACAACCAACTGAGTGGTCCACACAAGACCCACAAATTTGGCTTAAATGGCGATTAACACAATGCGCGGTGGATTTTCTCTCATCAAAGTCACCATCATATCCCGCATCGTTATACCCAGTCATCCAGAGATTCTCTAGCAAGTCTCTAGCAGAGAGCATGACGATGCCCTTAAGATATCACATGATCCTATTTACTGCCTACCATTTCTTCAATCCGGGTTCAGCTTGGTACCTATATACCATGCCTACTGCATGACAAATATCAGGCCGAGTACACACTATTGCGCACATCAGGCTTCCGACTGCACTTAGCTACAGAATTTATTTATTTGGTCCATATATCCATTTTGAGAGGTTGATAAATGTAAACTGGAGTTTCAATTGGTTCGCAGTTACTCATGTTGAACATTTCCAACACTTTGTTTATGTAGCTTTCCTGTGAAAGCCACAACTGCCTCCTACAGCGTTCTCTCGAGATCTAAATCCCAAAAATGTGCGCCGCCTCACCCATGTCCTTCATCCCAAATAGAGAAGACAATCAGACCTTTATCTGTGTGAGGAACTCCAATCTATTTACAGTTATGAGTATGTCATCTACATATAGAATCATAAACACAAAGTTCGGTCTAGACCCTTTTGGTGTACACGCAATGATTCTCATCCTTCAAGAGAAATCCATTTTCCACGAACAAATCATGAAATATGCGGTACCACTGCATAACGAACTGTTTCAGACCATAGATCAATTTGTGAACTTTGCACACTAAGTGCTCATGGTCTTTCTACACAAAGCATTCAGACTGCTCCATTTAGATCTCAACTTCTAACTCACCATTGAGGAAGACGGTCTTAACGTCTATCTAGTGCAGTTCTAAGTCTAGACTTACTCCAATAGCCATAATCTTAAGAGCCCATTTAGCTCTATTGCTCTATGTACTCTCAAAGGTTGACCAGTGTCCAAACACCGTTCTTCCTTATAGATTTCATCTAGTCCAAAGTGTTCATCTCATCTACCATTACTTTCATCCATTCTTCTTAGAAGGTTCCATTGAGAGTTTCTCTAACGTTTTACGGCACAATAACCATATCGTCAGATATTAGGGTGTTTTAGTTCTCCATCACCTTCGAATGCATATCGTCGGGAGGAAAACTTATGTTCTAGCCCACGGCCTAACAACTCACTACTACCAGGGTATGACCATGATCACTCCCACTGAGAATGAGATCCCTAATGCTTCCACTGTCAACAAGATCATCAGGAGCGGAATCTGTTCCATTCGCTTCAGCAGGCGATGAATCTGGCAGACGACGAACTGATTCATCATTTGCGGTTTCAACTCTCCCACTAGAATTAACAGGTGTCTGCTCAACTTGATCTTGAATCTCATATAGAGATCGATCCAAATCAATCTCTTCCTTCTTAGGAAATTCGTTCTCTACAAACGTTACGTCTCGTGATTCGATCTCGGTAACACTCCCACTGTCCTGCTCGGCTATAAACACATAACCCTTGGAGGTATCAGAGTAACCAAAAATACTCTTCTTTCCTCTAGGTCCAATCTTTCCAAAACTTATTTGAGAAATCATGGGTGTAAGCGGCACACCCCTATGGGCGCATATGGTGAAGGTCCAGAACTTATTCCAGTCCAAAACTCATATGAAGTGGAGTTAACCGTCTTCGTCGGCACATGGTTCAGGATGTAGGCAGCAGTCTCCAAAGTGTTTCCCCATAAGGAAATCAGCAATTGAGTAAGCGCCATATCAACCGAACCATTTTAAGGAGCGTTTTATTGCGCCTCTCTACAAAACTATTTTTGCTGAGGGGTGTAGGGGATCGTCAACTGATGAATGATCCATTTTCATTACATAAACCGTTAAATTCCGCTAAAAGGTACTCTTCTTCCACAATCAGGGTTGAGGGCCTTTACCCTCCTATCTAACAGGTGTAATCATCTGTAAGTGTAATGAAAATTTTCGCTCTGTGCCGAACCCTAGCACTAAGAGGGTCACAGACATTAGAATAGATGAATTGCAAGGGAAATTCGGCTGTAGGTGCCTAACCAAAAAGGCATTCCGGTGGAATTTTATGCTAGACAACTTACACAAGTAGACGACTCCACTTGTGGAATGTAGGACAGCAAACCCCAATGAGCTAGCCCTGCATTCTATGTTGACCTCTGTAGTCAAGTCTAGTTTGTCTTTCATTCACATCGCAAACATATCCGCGAGTAGAAGAAAAAACATGAAATTATTATTGTTGCCTGAATCCAAATCCGAAACAATAAATCCACCAGAAATAATACTAAAGCCAAACGAAGTTGAACCTAAAACAATTAGACGGAAGATTCATGAAAAGATAATATAAAACCAAGTTTCATTAATCCTGAGACTGAAATAACATATCGGCGAATCTGCGGAGCATAGAGGATATGACATCAGACTAAAACTCTACCGCCGCGCAAGCGCAGCTCACGAGTTCTAATCCCTTCGACTTCAACACGAAAGTTGTTATCGATGTATATCCACCTAATTTCACGCGGGACTCTGGCACTCTACGAAAACGTCACGATCCCTGGCTATGTGATTTGTCGATCCTGAATTCAAAATCCACAAAGGACATGACTCAGTCAACATATCTGTACTAGAAACACAAAGTTCACTAGATTAGCCATTAAGACATTCATGTCAGATCGATTCAGGGCATGCATTCACAAAGTGTACCCACTGGCCACAGTTGAAGCATTTCCTGTACTTAGGCTTCTCAGCCTTACGCAAACATTTTCGCGGTGTTGTTTTCGGAGGAGTCCTTGGGTTCACCTCAGTCTTTGTCTACTATGCCTTCAATGCATTTGCGCCACCGCGTTGTGCATTACTCCTTCGCCTTCAGCGACTCTTCTTAGGTTTAGAGGATGGCGCCACACGCACCTCAACCTTAGGTCCAGTGACCTTGGGTTTGTCCTCTTCAACTCAATGTGCCTTTGAACTTGTTCAAAGGTATTGAGGGCCTTAGAATGAGTTATTTAGATTTTCATCTGTTTCTAAGAGTTAGGCAAAGAGCGGATTACGACCTGGATTTGCTGCTCATCGGTCACTGACTGACCGTTCTCCTTGAGTTTCACAATCATGTTGGCCATATGCCTCAGATACTATCTCGCGGAGTGCTGAGGATTCACCATGTATGAATCAAACTTAATGTTGAGTGAGCACAACTAAGCAGTCGTATAGAACCATTTCTAGCCTGCAAAGTCTCCCACAGCCCTTTAGCCGTGTGTTAAGCTCAAACTCATCCACCGTACTCAGGATCATGGCGCACGTCTCAGCATCATTAACCTCCCACCCAAATGGAAAGTCTTCTGCTGATTCGTTATTCCAGAATCGGGTCTTTTCATAATCTTCGTGATGGGGTTGATGAATTTCTACTTAGGACCATTTTTATATGCTTTCTCCGAATTTTATAGTGTTCACCATTAAGTCTAAGACCTTTGTCCAACTAAGCGATGATGTTCTACATGGCAGACTAATTTCTCTAACTAAAGGAAATTCTAATAGGATCATGGAGACACAAGGAACAATGTTCTATTGCATGTAAAAGACAAGTCTCAGACCGATAGGACAAACTTGAGAACATACTTAAACCCGGAGGACAACTCTAGCTATGCCGAGAAGCACTCCTCGTCTCTAAGCATATCCTAAAGTCACTACTATTAATCGAAACACAGTCTATACCAACAGTCCACAAAGGACCGGAGTCGAACATATCGCACTAAACCAAAGTGTTCGACTCTTACACAAAACAATTGTCCTAGAATTATTCAAGGAAATTCGGAGAACCTCACAGACTAACCGATCGGTTCACACTCAGGAACATTTTCCTAGGTGTAGTTCGTACTCATCCAAACTTCTGAAAGGATACTAAGGACAATCCTAAAAGTTTGCTACCTAGACTATGCCAGAACTAGATCTCCCTACCAAGGTAATCTATCCTATGCAAGTAAGGTAACAAACCACACAATTCAATACACACATATATATATTGATACCTTTCAAAAATAAATTAATTTGGGACTAATTTGTAATTTTCAAAACTTTGAGGACCAAAGTCACCCTAACCAAAAGTTTGGGGATCAAAATCACCATGAATAAAAATTTGGAGACCAAAGTCTCAACAAATAAAAATTCAGGGACTAAAGTCTCAACAAATAAAAGTAATTAACATGTTAGACCAATTTCACACACTATGCTGGGATCTCAACAATCACAACCTAGTCAATTCTACCAGTCATGGAGTCAAGAGCCAATCAGATAAAGTAAGGCAAGACTACCTACCCTGCAGAAAACACAAAGTAAACCAGGGAACTCAAGGAACCCACACAGCGTTCTACCTATTCAATCATGCAATATAAAACAATATAAGGCTCTCCCAGCAATTTAAATTGGTCCAACAATTAATTAAATTAGCCCAAAAATTATTCATGAAAGGGTCCAGGCACATTTACCGGACTAAAATAAACCACTAGGACCCACAGATGATCCAGGATCGGCACCAAATTTGTTTCGGACCAATTCAGGTGGCCCAGGACCTCCGAATTAGTTCAGACCGGTCCAAACAGCACAAAACCATCTGAACTGGCCCAATCATTCGGTCTGAACCGAATCTGTCCGGTCGAATTGAACCGAACCGGTTAGGCCGGTTCACACCAGCCGGACGAACCAGTCCGGCCGGATCGAATCAACCGGACTGAACCAAACCGGAATGGTTCACGAAATAAACAATTCCGGTTCACGTCAGGTCGGTCCGGTTCACACAGAACCGGACCGGTACTGTTTATCTTCCCAAATGGGAAGATGAACGTCTGCTGCTAGGTTTTTTCAACCCTAGCAGCCGCCAGCCACAGGGAGGTGGCCAGCCACCATGGCTGGCCACAAATGGGGGGCCGACCACCACGGCCCCCCGTCCCTGGACGTGGCCAGCCACCATGGATGGCCACAAGTGGGGGCCGACCACCACGGCCCCCCTCCCTGGACGTGGCCAGCCACGAAGGCTGGCCACGGGGGTCGGTCGGCCATCACTGGCCGACCTTCCCCCAGCCTCAGGCGGCTGGAGCCGTGGCCACAAAGGCCACGACAACCAGTCGTTGGGCCACAGTCGCGGAGGCTGTGGCCCCGCCTGAGGTGGCCGCAGCCTGGCTGCGGCCAGTAATGGCCGAGCCGCAGCCACGAAGGCTGCGGCTAGTTGATGCCAAGGCTGCGCTCAGCCTCGGCCTGGCGGCAGCCACAGTGGCTGCGGCCAGCAAGGGCTGAGCTGCGGCCACGAAGGCCGCCGCCGCCCCTCCTTCGGCCTCGGGTGGTGGTTTCAGTGGCTGGGGCTCGTCGCGGTCACAACTGACCGCGGTGGGTATTTTCCTGAAATTCGACAATTCGGAAACCAACCTACAATGGCTCTGATACCAATGTTGGATATTGATGTACAAAACATGCAATCGATTAAGGTACAACATAACACATAATTAAGTTACCTCCCTGAACGATTGCCTTAGCGGAAGCGGATCTGCCTGAGGTTGGGATCACGGTCTGTCGGATGGGAGGACACGCCACGGTTTGACGGGCAATGACCTATAATACCACAGCTACTCAACTCTGTCTAAACTGTAGGGCGGCAGGGCATCACTGTCATCAGCATCAGGTTTTCCAAACCATGAGCACCCCTATATATACTGATATATAGAGGAATAGGTTTTAAGGCCAAATACACAACTGGGCTTATGTAAATGGGCTCCCACTTATGGGCGACCCATTATCCTAAAACCAACAGATTTCTCCATACAGACATTAAACCTGACAATTTTCTCATGGGTCTAGGAAGAAAACCTGACAACTTTCAACCACGACGAACTGCCACATTCCATCCAGATTTCTCTTTTTGTGTGTGTTGTATAAAAATAGATTTATGAAAGCTTTTTTCGGTTAGATTATATTTCAAAATAATTCATTCTCCTCCAATATCATTGTCCTCCTAATGACTCCTATCTAGGGCTGTCGATGGTTAGGGTATGGTCAGGGTATGACAAATGTCATAACCATACCATATTTTTAAATCACATACCATAACCATAACCATAATCATCATGGGTATAATTTTCAATACCATAACCATTAAAATAACCGTGGTTATTAACCATGGTTTTACCCGTATACCCATATTCATTCAACACATGTAATATAATAAAAGATCGAAAATTTTATTTTAAAAAATACATCAATCTATATTACCATCGTTGGACTTTGGCGCCATCAATATTCAACAATTTCAAATTTTCAATTATATAATTTATATTTAGTATATTATATAAATTAGTTTATTAATAATAAATAAATATTATATTTATATAATAACCATGGTTATAACCATGAGTAAAACTCAAATACCATAACCATAACCATTATGGGTAGAAAATCCATCACCATAACCGAACCGCACCATAATGGTACGGTTAACCATAATAAACAGTAACGGTTATAACTATGGGTATGGGTTTTTCACCGCACCATTGTCGGCCCTACTCCTATCATCTTCTTTGTGTTTATCATTCATAGCTCAAGTTGTGACAATTGTTGTTCCATTTGTAGCTTGGTTCAGTTTGGTTGGAGAAAAAGGTTATACACCTACTATTTCCTTTGATCTTTGTTTTCTTTTTGTAGGACACTACTCTATTGAATATACATTATATTTAGTTTAAGTTAAGTAGTTGCTTCTTGTTATTTATAGTTTTATGTGTTTAAATTATTGTGTATCATATATGTAAAGGTTTGGAGTTGTCGATTGAAGACTGTCATTATAGTTGAAAAAATGAGTTCTTTTAAATTAGAGTTAAATTCATTGTTCTTCTATTTGTAAATTTTTTTTTTTTTTTTAAAAATGATTTTTTTACCAACGGTATTTTTCGTTGGTAAACAATTATAAACCGACGAAACATTTTTCGTGGGTAAAAATGTCTTTACCGACGATTCCACCTTTTGTCAGTAAACATTTCTTTGCCGACGAGTCCTCATTTCGTCGGTAAAACGGTTTTTGCTGACGAATATGAGTTTGCCGACGAAATTAATTTTGTTAGCAAAAATATTATTTGTTGACGAAAAACTTATTTTTACCGACAAAAATTCCATCCGCAAATAAATTGTTTTTACCGACGATATATTTGTGACATATTTCGTCGGTAATTTTTTGTCGACGGGGCTTTCACCGACGAAACTTTTACCGACGAAACTTTTACCGACAGAAATTTTTACCGACAGAAATTTGTATTTACCGACGAAAATGATTTTGGCCGACGAAATTTTTTCTTTTGTCGCCGAAAAATTTTGTCGGTAAAGAGGAGAATTTCAGTAGTGAACTAGTAGAATGCTCTCAGCCATCACCATCATTGTAACTAAAGGCACCCGAATGTGTGTCTGACATGTTCCATTAACTGAAAAATAATGTAAAAGATACTTAAATTGACTACATGATTTTGACCATAGTGCAAATATTACAAAATAATTTTATATATTCGACATAGTGCAAATATTAAATGATAATACATATTACACATAGTGTATGAATTACAAAATAGAAAGTAAAACTCATTCTCCAAAATCTTCTTGAATCCAACAATGATGACTGTTAAGCTCATCCACAATTGGAATAGTATAAGGCATACACGGCCTAGAATCATTATCATAACGTTTTCCCATATTAAATGTGTCTCTTGATTTCATATCCACTACTACTAGGTGTCAATCTATATTTTTTGGATCTTGCACATAGAATGCTTGCTTAACTTGTGACGAGGACACAAAAGGATCATCACATAATTGTTCTCATGTGCGTATCTAGAAACTATAACTAAGATTGTTCCATTTGAATCGTTCTTTAGGTCCCCTAGAGATTTCACATTGACTTAATCACAGTGAATTAATATAATTGAATATCTCCACTAATAATCCAATTCAACAATGTCTGGAAGTCTTCCATAATAAGTTTGACTATCTGCCTCAACCATTTTACCACTATTCTGGCACTTTCTATTTTCACATGGTCTTTTGCATGGAATACATATCCGTTGATAGAGAAGCCACTAAATCTTCGAACTAAAAATTGTGGACCAGTTGTAAAAGCGACTTTTTCTTGTGATCATTTATTGGCAATCATGTTTCGAACCTAAAAAATTAGAATTACTATAAGAATCAAAATATATAACAAGAGAACTATGTGTATTCAAATAACATAAAGATAAAGTTCACATAGATCTTTCTTCTAAGTCAATTGCAAATTTCTCTATAAAACATTTAGTCTAAATCTGAGAAGATGAAATTGAAGGGTGTTGTCCTCGTTGAAAATCAATAAATCTCCTAGACTGTTCTATTTGATTCAGCACTAAACTTTAAGATTTTTGAATTAAAAATAACTGTGAGATTTATAATAAAATAGATTGACGGCGAGGTTCAATTATATAACTATGAAGCAATGATCTGCTTGAGCTAGCAACATCCTATCAAGCACCCTTGTCTAAGCACTACCAATGAAATAGCCACCTTATAAAAATAAATATTTTTCACCTCTTGCATAGGATAAGATCCTTTAGGACCAGTTAAATATTGAGCCTAGTTCTCTCATAAACCTTTTGGAAAAGGTCATATATTCCTCAACAATATATCATTCTGCAATTGAGCTCTCTGGTTGAAATTTATTCTGAACGTATTTTTTCAATGGGACCAAGAACCTTGGGAATAATTTAGAAAAAAGCATTGTTAGTTTATTATTACACACATTGAATAGGTAAATTTATTTGAACTAGACTTTCAATAGGATAGAGAAAAATTATATGAGTTTTGTAACTTATCTTGAGAATGAATGAGAACCTTAAAAGATTTTAAACTGATTTATATGACATGCCACCTAGAAACGAAAAATATATGATTGACATGGATCAATTAGAAGATGTTAATTTAACTTTAGGAGTGAAAAAATATAAAAAAAATACTTATTTTTCAACATTCTATATAAGTTAGCCAAATTAATATATATATATATATGTTACAAGTTGGTGACTGACACCCAATGAGTGAACGTATTACATTTTTCTAAGAAACACATATAAAATCTACTTTTCCAAATATTTTTATGTAGAGTAATAATATGCTAAAAAAACTAATTTTCTTTTTGGGTATTCATATCAACATCAATTTACCCCATAGGCTAAATGCAACCGCATTATTGAAGATGATCAATTCAAAATTTCCATTTTGAAATGGGCTAAATAATATGATTCATTTTATCTTTACTTTGTGTTAACTTTGATATATAATATTTTTTTGATATTATAAAATAGTGTATTAAGTATGAAACTATTATTAATTAGAAAATTGATTCGCTATTTGTGTGATATATATTTTATTTTATATAATAAGTAATAAGTATATATATTTAAAATAATATATATATATATACATACATAGTTATAAGTTTGTTATTCAGTATATTTATTTTTTAGTCTAGTTCCACTTTCTTGTTTAGAAATAAAAACTTTACCATATTAGTTCTTTAGTATAATAAATTTTATTTGGCAAATATATATATATATTCCATTAAAAATTATACAATGTAAAAAAATATTATGTTTGATTTTTATAAAATTGTCAAATATTCTCTTTATTCATTGTTACTACACTTTTGTTTCAATATTAAATATTTATTCATAAAAATAATTACATATACATACGTCATGAATTAAATTAAATATTAATAATTATAGACATGATCTTAAGTAATGGTTTTAACGTAATGTTTTTTTTTAATCTAGTATTAGCATATAGTTATAAGGAAAATGTTGAAAGTATTGGTAAAAATATTACTAAGAGTAATTGTCATATGTGTCCTAAGTATACATTCACGAACTAAGTTGAGTTTAACTTTTCTACTGATAATAAATAATCGTCATTTATGTTCTGTTATACAAACAAACCTTTTTTTCTAATCCATATAATAAATTGAGCCTACAAAATTATAAAAATAAAGTTGAAAAATATATATTTTTAATATATATACAAAAAAGTATTAAGAAATTGTATTAATTTTTTGTTCACGTGTTAAATTTTAGGGTTAAATAATACCAAAGAGCTATATGAACTTTGGACGTTTTGCAAGGAGCTACCCGAACTTTTAAATTCAAAACGGACTACCTCAACTTTGAAGAAGGTGCAAATAGCTACCTCCATCCACTTTCCGACGACTTTTCGACGATTTTCCGTCAGCAGTTGACGGAAAATTGGATGGGGGTAGCTATTTGCACCTTCTTCAAAGTTGTGGTAGTCCGTTTTGAATTTTCAAAGTTCGGGTAGCTCGTTGCAAAATGTCCAAAGTTCATGTAGCTCTTTGGTATTTAACCCTAAATTTTATGCATAATTATAATTAGGTACATGATGTTAAACATGCTACTAATATTTTAAGAAAATGTCATATAAATATATGAAATGACCCTTAATTTACTCTTATATGAAGATAATCCAACTTATTGCTTTATGAAGTAATCAATGATGTTTTGATTCATGTTACATGGTGGCGAAAGAGATGAGAACTAATTTCGAAGAGAACAATGAGAATGATAATCGATAATGAAGAACTGGAGAAAAAAAATTAGAACCTACATGATCGGGAAAGAGTTGTGATGGATACCTGGGCGGTGCAGAAGTTGCATAGGCTCCATTGTTGTTGGAGGTAAGAAAGGTATAATCGTCACTTTTTGTTTTAGAAAAATAACTTTGAAATATGCATTTTAAGTGATTCTTTAACATTAAAGAATAATAGTTGATAGAGAGTGTTGGGTATCGATAGTGACAGCCCAATACGGGTAAGGGCTCAAAAGCCCAGTAACTTTTAAGAGGGGTATATTGAAGTATATAAACATCAGGGAAAAATCTGTCGTTGTCCAAAAGATAAGGACTGATTGTGCAAATAGGTTAGGGGTCTGTTTGTATTTTGCGTATGGGGTCAGTTTGTAATTTCTGGATCTTCTCCTTGTTAAATATGTCTTGGTCTGTGAAGAAATAGTAAGTTGGATTGAAATCAGATAAGTGATTACGGTAGGTTTTCTCTCCTTTGTTCTTCCTCTAGGGTTCTTGCTTTGTTTCAATACAATGTTTTGCTCAAGCTTTCGATTATTGCGTTATGAATTCGAACATGGTATCAGAGCCTATCTTGTCCTTTGACGAGCTGGGTTCAGTTGATTGATTGTTCTCTTTTCTCTTTTATGCTTTGCTTGATTGTTCTTCCGCTGCTCTATGTGTTTTGTCTCGGGTGGAATCAGTCAATGATTTCTCTCCGGTTTTGCTTCGCTTCTCAAGCTGATACACATCTCTATGTGTATCTAGCTCGACCTTGATGCTGTTGGCTTTCCATCCCTGCATCAAGATTGTTTTATGACTGCGTTTTTTTTGGTGTTCTTCAAGTTTTTGATTGTAACATTCAGCTCAGTCTGCTTTCGGTTCCGCTTCCTTATTTGCTGTTCTTATAATGCTATCATACGTTTCTTATATGATTTAGCTCTTTTTCATTTCGGTACTGCACCTCTTTGTTTCATTGTTATGGTTTAAACCGATTGTTTCTTTGAGTTGTGTGGCCAATATGGATGACTCCTCACCAGTTTTTTCGAGTAAGAAAATCTCGTTACTCATTGGAGACGAGAACTTCCAATCTTGGAAGCAACAAGTCTTACTCACGGTGAGGGGCTTCAATCTTGAGGCTCATTTGTTTGGTACCATTGCTGTCCCACAGTTCATTGTGGATGCAGCTGGTAACAATGCTGAAAATCCAGAATATCCCAACCTTATTCAACGTGACAGCTCCTTAGCCTCATGGCTTCTTGCTTCCATATCACCTTCGGTTAATAGGTGTCTTCTTGGATGCATGACAACATGCTCCATTTGGCAAAAACTTCATCAGGTATTCTCCTCCTCCTCTACTAATTGAATCATGAGCTTGTATGATCGGTTAAAAATTCGTAAGCTTCCTCATCAACCTATGCGTGATTACCTTACTGATATTCAAACCACATGTGATAGTCTAGCTAGTTGTGGTCACCCCATAGAAGAAATCCAACAAATCTCTATAATCTTAAATGGAGTCAAGGGTCAATTTGATCATGTTGCTGCTGTGATTCATGCTAGTAGAAATCCTTATGACATTACCTCAGTATGTTCGGTCCTGTTAGATGCTGAAACAAGACAAAGGGATCTACTTTTTGATATTCCTCCTGCTGCTAATATTGTCTCTAGACCTGTCATTCCTACAGCTGCATCCTTGGTCTCTGATTCAGCTAAACCTTTGGACCACCCTTCGAAGATTGTGTCTTCTGACACAAGTGCCCACTCCACCTACTCTGCACCATCTGAGCAGCATACATGGGACATGGTCGGGGTCGTGGTAGGGGCTCCGGTGCCAATAAGCCCCAATGCCAACTATGTGAAAAGCTCGGCCACCTTGTTCATCGCTGTTTTCAACGCTTTAATACTAATTTTGTGGGAGTGACTGACCCGAACAATGGTAATTCTGCTGGTGGTAACATGAGTGCAAACTTGTGTGTTACCAACTGGCCCGAGCATACACCTCCTATGTCTGCCTCGGTTGTCCCTCCTATGCAACAACCATATGGTGCAGCCCTACCTTATCCCGGTTCAGCTCAACCCTATCAGGTCCCATCATTTCAAGTGGTGCCTCATGCAGCCCCTCAGCCTTACACTCAGCCTGGCTCAGCCTTTCTCACCTATCCTGGACCAGACTTGTCTCCTTACCTTCAGCATGCCGTGCCTCATCCTGGTCTCCCAGCACCTATCCTGGTCTTTCATCCTTATAAATACTCTTGTTTTACATACATTACATTGCGTTTTGAGTTCATACACACAGTATACTCATTTAAGTATCGGAGTGAGACCTAGAGGCACCCCCTCTCTTGCGCTCCCCTTCCTGCAGGTTCATTGGAGCTCCGACAAAGGCTTGCGGTCATCAACCAATGGGCATTCAAATCACAGCATTCCGAAAATTCAGACCCAACATTTGGCGTTGTCTGTGAGAATACGAGCAAACAGTCATGCAGACTTGCTCTAACCAGAATCGTCGAAAACAGGCTAACGAACAATCCTCATATAGCTCGGAATATGTCGCCGCTTCGCTGCTCCATCAGCAAGAAACTGTTGGCTAAGTAATCCCCGAGGTCGTCCCTCCGAGACCAACATAGGAACACATTGGCAATTCGATACTGACTCTGGTTCCGCCCACCACCGAGATTTCAATTCGACCAACTATTCAAGTGGATGGGGGAACCATTCAGGTAACCGTAAAGATGTTATCCCTCTTGGGACTATCATAGGACAGGCCCGCAGACAAGCCCCTGCTTCGCATGAAGATCCTCGTCCCGCGGGGCCAAAGGAAGGATAAACTGGAAATCCGCGTACCACCGCTCCTCAAGAAGACAAAGAGATGACCTCTGGACACCAGTTCATGCCTCCGACATCCACCGAAGCACCGACAGTCACTTATTCAGTTCATCCGTCGAGTACCTCACCGACCGGAGAACGGCAGCTTCAATTCACCCTTGGCCAAGTTGAGGAGCTTATTAATAAAAAGGTAAAGGAACATCGCGGAGCCTTCATGACTCCATTTCAAGAACGATCCTCCTATCCATTCACCGCTTCCCTTATAGCGGTTAGAATACCAAAGGATGTGCTGGCGAGATTTATCCCTGAATATAGTGACGGAGGATATCATGTGATCCATGTCAACAAGCATGAAGCTTTTCTGTTGGGTAAGTAGAGCGACGAAAATCACTTAGCCCTATTATTTCTGTCAACCCTCTCGGGTTCGGCGTCGTCTTGGTTCTTCGGCCTCCCGGCATGACCAATAGGGAGATGGTCCGAGTTAAAGAACAAGTTCCTAGAGCGGTATATGGGTGAACGCCAATTGCTAAAAAGTGTAGTCGCCTTGGATGTCGTCAAACAGTATCCAGGAGAAACCTTGGCCGACTTCTATGGGCGTTTTCATAAGAACGTCACAGAGATTGATTGCTGAGTCACTGATGGAGAGATCATCCGAGCATTTTACAGAGGGTTCGATGTGGCTAAGAAAACCTCAAGAAAACTGCGTAACAACTATCATGTTCAGAGACATCGGATGAGCTGGCAGTAAGGGTAAAAGGTTCATAAACATGGAAAAGGGCAAACTATGAAGCTAATTTATTGTTGTCAACCTCGCCAAGGGCTATTGCAGAGCCCCGACGCGATGGGAGAAATGAAAAGAAGGACAATCGAAGTCCTGAGAAGCTTAGATCTGAAGCCCCCAGACCAAGCCATCAATATATTCTTGAATATTTCACGAGTTTAAACATGCGGATCTCAGCGATACTAGTCGAGATGGAAAGAAGGTCCTTAGCAAGACCACTGATTGCCGCTCAGCCTATGGGTAAAGAAACAGAGATCTATTGCCGCTATCACAAAGCGAAGGGCCACAAGACCGATGATTGTCGTATTCTTAAGTGTGACATCGAGAAACTAATCGAGAGAGGCATGCTGAAGGAGTTTGTAGCAGAGAGAGAGTGAAGTCGAACTCCTCCACAGAGAACCCGCTCGCCAGTTCCTCAAGAACAATCTGGCCCATCCTAGGGCAGATGGATAATAAACCTAATTGTCACAGGGTTTGGAGCCGGAGGCGAGGGGTCCATTGCAAGAGAAATATATGGCACACAAATCTCCCCAACTGCGCAACTGGGAAAGATACCTCGACCTGGGAAAGTTTGCATCATCTCATTCTCTGAAGAAGACCTGGCACACGTCACAACTCTGCACAATTATTTTTTGGTCATCACGGTAGACGTCGCAGGATGCGATATGAACAGAATTCTGATCGATGGAGGGAGATCGACAGACATTCTATTCATGGGCGCCTTCGAAAAGATGGGTAAATCCAAAAGAGATCTTAAGCAAGTCAACTTTCCACTTATCGGTTTCGTTGGGAGAACAACGTATCCGCTGGGAGCTATAACCTGTCGGTAACCTTGGGCAAAGGATGGATGAGCATAGAGGTGTCGGTGACCTTCACAGTGATTGACGCACCCGCCTCATACAATGCCATCCTAGGGAGGACCACCATCAATCCACATAATATCGTGGCCTCCACAGTCCACCAAAAAATGAAGTTCCCCACACCAAATGGGATTGGAGAAGTTCTAAGCGGCCAACCGTCCTCACGACAATGCTATGTGAACTGCCTTCGCAGAAAGAACCAAAGGGAATCCCTGGCCATCGAGACAGAGGCTGGCCCTCGTGAGCCCCGATGGAAGAACTGGCAAAAGTCGAGATAGATGGTCCAGAAAAGAATATGCGCGTCGGAACCACCTTGAACGACGACCAAAGAGACGCCTTGACCTCCCTACTAAAATATTACAAGGAATTGTTTGCTTGGAAGCCTAGTGACATGTCAGGCATCAACACCGACATAATCTCCCACGAGCTAAGGATAGATCCATCGATCAAACCTATTACTAAAAACGAAGGTCATTTGGATCAGACAAACGCTTGGCAATCAGGCAAGAAGTAGGCGGACTACTTGAAGCCAAATTTGTCATGGACGTACGCTTTCAAAGTTGGGTCGCCAATCCAGTGCTTGTGAAAAAGTCGAATGGAAAGTGGAGAATGTGCGTTGACTTTCGCAACTTGAACAAAACCTGCCCCAAAGATTCGTATCCCCTTCCGCGAATTGATCAGCTGGTGGATGCAACCTTTAGTGACGAGACGCTAAGCTTCATGGATGCCTATTTAGGCTATGATAAGATCTGAATGCCCCCGGCCGATGAAGCTCACACAATATTCTATGCTAATGGAGATATACTTTGCTATAAGGTGATGCCCTTCGGCCTGATAAACGCGGGGGCAACCTATCAGCGAATGGTAAATCGGTTATTTCAAGAAATGCTGGGGCGAAACATGGAGGCCTATGTAAACGACATGCTTGTCAAGTCACTCAAGTGGATCCCACAAACAGAAGACCTTCGAGAAGCATTTGAATGCATGAGGAGGCATAGCGTTCGCCTGAATCCAACAAAATGCGCCTTTGGAGTAAAATCAGGCAAATTCTTGGGTTTCATGGTCAGCAAGAGAGAGATATAGGCAAACCCCGTAAAGCTAAAGGCTATAGAAGAGATGAAGTCCCCGACTTGCCACAAGGAAGTCCAGAGTCTGAATGGTCACATGGTTGCGCTCAATCGTTTTTTCTCTAAGGGCAAGCGACAGGTCCCTTCCGTTCTTCAAAACTCTCAGGGAAAACCGAAAGTTCGAGTGGACGCCGGAGTGCGAGGCTGACTTTCAATCACTTAAGAAGCACATGCAGACACCCCCGTCCTTGGCAAAGCCCATGCCCAATGGACCCCTCTTTCTATATATAAGAGCCAGTGCATTTTTAGTAAAAGAATAGGGAAATAAGTAGAGTCCAGTCTAGTTTGTAAGCAATTTGTCTAATTCAGCTGAAATAAAATATATCGAGATTTAAAAGTATCTCTATGCCTTAGTTATAGCTGCAGCACTTGTGCTGTCTATCCACACTACTTGCACTGAAGATAACAGCAGACCCATCTCAGTAAGCAGAGATTTGACTCATATAATCTCACACACAGCATTAGCAACTGCACAAAACTCAGCCTTAGCACTCGACCTAGCAACAATTGATTGCTTCTTTGAACTCCAAATTATCGAATTGCCATTTAACAGTTGATAGTGACCTAAAATGGACTTACGATCTGAAATATCACTACCCCAATCTACATCAGAGTAGGAAGTCAAAGAAATTTCTTTTACAGGAAACAGATTAGTTTGAAACATGAGTCCATGAACAATCGTACCTTTCAAGTACCGAACAATGTGTAAAACAGCTTTCCACTGACTAACACTAGGAGTTTGCATGAACTGACTAAGCTTATTGACCGAGAAATTAATATCAGGATGAGTAACACATATGTGTTGAAGTGCACCAATAGTACTACTATATAAAGTAACATCATCAAAACTTTCTGAGCAAGTAATCATACTTGTTTTTTATAAAAAAAGTACCAGTCATCGGAGTTGGACAAGCAGACACAGTAGTGAGACCAAGTTTGTCAACCAGATCTTGCACATACTTCTTTTGATTCAGCAACAAATATTCATCAGTAGCTAAAACCTCCATGCCCAAAAAAATAACTGAGATTTCCCAAAACTTTAAGCTGAAATTCCTTATGTATAGCCTTAATGACATCAGAAATCATGACAGCCGAAGGACATGTAACAACAATATCATCTACGTAAACTAAAAGAAAAACAGAACCAACCTCACTATGTTTGATGAACAAGCAACTGTATGCAACAGAAGCCTTGAACTGTAACTAATGTAGAAGAAAACACTTGAGCTTCTCGAACCACGCCCTTGGCGCCTGTCTTAAACCATATAGAGCCATGTGAAACTTGCAAATTAACGGAGCATTAGTGCTGGATTTATGTTCAAAACCAGGAGGCCGAACCATGAATACCTCCTCAGATAACTCACCATGAAGAAATGCATTGTTGATATCTATTTGTCTCAATGTCCACTTGTGAGATAGTGCTAAGGATAAAACAATTCTTACCGTAACTGATTTGACAACAGGACTAAACATGTCCTGAAAATCAAATCCAGACTTTTGAGAGAACCCCTTAGCAACCAGTCGAGCTTTATACCGAGCAATGGAACCATCTGAATTCTTCTTTATCTTAAAAATCCATTTGCAACCAATTGGAATCCTTCCTGATGGCCGCTGAACAATCGACCATGTTTTATTTGCTTGAACAGCTAAAAATTCTTCTTCAACAGCTGCTCGCCAATGAGGACTATGTAAAGCTTGATGAATGGACTTAGGTTATGTGGTAAGTAAAACATTAGAAGACTCAACATTTGTTAGTAAAGCCGGAAGAGAAGAGTGATGTTGAGAATGAACTTTAGATAAGGAATATGAAGAGTAGATGGATTAGTAGCAACAACAGGATGAACATCAGTTAAAGGAGAAGATGCAGAGCTAGGAACTAAGTTAGAACCACAAAGACTATATGAAACAGCAGGTAAAGAAGCTTGAGACACAGGATGCAACACAGGAGGAATCACAGCAGTCTCAGAAATAATAGCATTATCAGTAGGCATCACAGGATGAACTGCAGAATTATCAGAAATAGCAGCATTATCAAAACTATTAAAAGCCGGAAAGCATGAATTTGTAGCATTATGAGGAACAGAATCATGAGATGGAGAACCTAAAGATGGTGGTGATTGAACTGGGAAAGAAACAGAATCAGGAGGAAGAACAAAACCATTTGATGCAACTGAATTAAACTGATCATCACAAAGAATAAAGAAAGGAGGAGATGTGTAATTCTGAGTTGGAGCAGCAGATGTAAAAAAATTACTCTTAGCATCAGCAAATGGAAAGACTGACTCATGAAACACAACATTCCTTGAAGTATACACACGTCCAGACGCAGACAAGCACTTGTAACCATGATACTTCGCACAATAACCCAAGAATACACACGGTTCAGAACGAGGAGCAAGTTTTGTTTTGTAAAATGGTCTTAAGTGAGGAAAACACAAGCAACCAAACACACGCAAGAAGGAATAATCAGGTGCAGATGAAAAAAGTTTTTCATGTGGAGACAATTTCTGCAAACTTAATGAAGGTAACCTATTAATAAGAAATGTAGCTGTGAAAAATGCATCAGACCAGTAATGGAGTGGAACCGAAGCTTGAGCTAACAGAGTTAAACCCAATTCAACAATGTGTATGTGTTTGAGTTCCACAATCCCATTTTGCTACGAAGAATATGGACAAGTGATACGATGAGCTATTCCGAATTGAGGAAGATATGAAGACAGGAACTGAAACTCTCCTCCACCATCCGATTGAACTGCTTCGACAGAAAACTCGAGCTGCTTTTCTGCAAGTTTGTGAAATTCAACAAAGCAATGAGCAGCATCATTCTTCTTTTTGAGAAAATAAATCCATGTATATCTGCTATATGCATCGACAATTCTAAGGTAATAGCGATGACCATTAGAAGCACAGGATGCAGGCCCCCATAGATCAACTTGAACAAGTTCTAAAGGAGATGTATAGACAGACATAGACGAATGATATGGTTGTTTCTTGCTTTTACCAATAGCACAAGCAGAGCATTGCGAGGAAGAATGAGCAACTGGATGATTATGTAATCTCATAAAATTAACAATAATCTTGTTGGACGGATGTCCCAGCCGCATATGCCACAATGTTGATGAATCATGTTTATTTAAAGACGACACAAAACATTCAAAATCAGAATTCTCAAGAACATCAGAAGTGATAAATGAGGATAAGAAGGACTTAAATGAATCTATACGAATAGAAACAGTATTGAATTCAGAATCAGCATTCTTCACTGAATCAGATGTCAAATCATCAATCAAAGCTTCATTATTCTTATTCATAGACATACTAGTGCCATCGGACAAATGAAAACAACTATTATCCATTGCAGCTGAATTCACATTCACAATCTTATTCATGCTAGCATGTTTACTAAACAGACACTTCTTATTAGAAGAAAACTGACAGAACTTTGACAGATCAAGCTTATATAATCCAGCATTCTCATGTCCATGAAGCAGCACTTGATTAGTTTGCGAATCTTTGATCAAACAGTGAGTAGGATGAAATTCGAAATACACTTGATTATCCTTTGCGAACTGAGACAGAGAAAGCAAATTCTTAGTCACACAAGGAGTATAAAGCATATTATGAAGATGAAGGGACCGAGAGTGAGAAGGAATAACTACAGAACCTATAGCTGAAATATTGAGAGAAGATCCGTTACCAACAACTACTTTACCTTGACCTGAGTAAAGAACACAGGTTTCATTCAGATGAGGCGAGGCATTGGTAAGGTGATTAGTAGCACCAGAATCTGGAAACCAACTAAGGTCATGTTGAACAACTGGAGCAATGGACGCAATATGAGCTTGTGGATGACTTATTATCGATTGAGTGTCCATGTTGAAAGCTGTGACTCCTGAAACTGATCCAGCTACAGAAGGAGCAGTAGGTGTACCAAACATAGATGGATGCAAAGATGAATGAGACGGATAAGATACCGCAGGAGACTGATAAACAGATGGAGTGTTGACAGCTTGATAGGATGAGGAGGATAGAAAACAGGTGGATTAAACGAAGTAGGACCAGCATAGACATTTGGATAGGACGGAAGGTATGAAGAAAGTTGAACTGATGGATTACTGGCTGAAGGATTGTAAGAAGGTTGAACAAATGGAGAGTACATCTGAGGAGAAGGACTAACAGATTGATGCGGAACAGAGGAAGACATTTCACCAGCATCCTCCCATTGTGATGAACACAAATTCACATTTGGTGTTGATGATGCTCCTGGAACTGTAACACCAGTAAAATTCACATTAAATCTGTGATAACACCGGTGAACTAGGTGACCAAAGTTTCCGCAAAGTTGACACTGAGGTCGATTAGATCCATATCCTCGACCTCTACCTCTGCCTCTACCTGAGTTAAACTGCTGAGAAGAATTAAAATTCTAATTCTGATTCTGATTTGAAGCAACATTTGTAGAAGATTGAAACTGATTATCAAAAGATGGCTGAGTAACAGAATTTGCATTGGTGGAGACAGAATTCGCACTGGAACCTGACACTTCATTCTTCATGGATGATGACTGATTTACCACAACATTTGCAGATATACTACCATCAAATAGAAGATCAAACGGTCTTGTTTCTGCATCTAACAATACAGAGCTAACCGATGTCATATCGTATGGATTCCTGCTAGCATGTATTACTGAGATGACATTATCGAATTGTCCTTTAACACCGTTAAGGACAATCGATATTTGCTGCATCTCCTCGATCGGATGACCACAGTTTGCTAAGCTGTCACAAGCAGACTGAACAACCATCAAATAATCGCGCATTGATTGATGTGGCAGTTTTCTAACCTTTAGACGATCATACAAATGCATAATCCTAGTCGTTGAAGATGAAGAGAAGTTTCTGTGGAGTTTTTACCAGATCAATGATGCTGTCATACATCCAATTAAGCCACGTCTGACTTGCGACGAGACAGACGCTAGCATCCACGAAGCCAGAGAACTGTCTTTCTGTACATATTTCGCATATTCAGGATTTGGCTCTTCTGCTCCATCAAGTCCAGGTACTGACATTGGAATTGTGACATTTCCATATAGGTGAGCTTCAAGATTATGGCCACGAACAGCTAGTAGAACCTGTTGTCTCCATGATTGAAATTTCTCTTCTCCTTCGAGCTGAGAAACCTTCTTATTGACAAATGATGCAGTGCTTTCTTCCATTTCTTCAACAATCAGAGAAAACAATCGCACAATAGCACAGATATACCAAATCACCGTAACAATCACACAAACCAGAAATACAGCGGATGAAGCAGCGATTAATCGAGTCGCAGGATTGAAAGCGGCTCTGATACCATGTTAGGTACCTCAGATAAAACAGAAAAAGAGAGATTGAAGCTTACTTGGGAGTGAAGAAATCAGATTGTTCTTCAATTCAAAAGTTAGGTAATCTGTTACAACTCCTTCTATTTATATCCTACGACTATACTATAATTGCAATCAGATCCTTCTTGTTTAATTACAAACAGATCCTTGAACATATGTAATTATATATATGTCCTAACATCCTTCATCTTAATTGAGGCGAGCAACTCCTTCTCCCTCTCCGCAGACTCCCGCCGAGCCTGCCCCACCAGCTCAGTGGACACATCTGCCCCCTCTTCAAGTCCTCCGCCTCTTCCGGAGTATACCCCAAACATTGAAACTACTCCATCTCAATAAGCAGATGAACCTGCTTATCAGCGAACTCCCCTACGATCCGCCCGGTTGTCGTCTCTTCGCGGACGAGCTGATAACACGAAAAAAATGGGATAAAGTTAAGAGAGATCAAGGAGTTACAAAAGAGCGAGTAGTGAAGGAATACAGGGAAGTCTATAAAGGAATAAAGAGGAGAAAGGAACTTACCAAAGCGAGGCGCTCGAAATGCGACCTCATCACGACTTCGATGTCGTTCAAATCTAAAGAGACCTCCTCTCATTCCTAAGGAGGAAGGATCTCATTCAGCATATGCATGCAAAGGTCTGGGTTACCCAACAGCGTCGTCTTATCAAGAATCTCCACCTTCCGAAGACTCTGCCAAGGGGCCCAAAGACCCCTCATATCTGCCACCTTTGGTGGCTGGAAAAGAGTACTCACCAAAGGACAGTACTCCTAGGCAAAGGGAGTCTTCGAAGTGCCCGTTGCGGCACCCTGGGTCAGGGCCCTCTTCCGAGCCCTAGCTCTCAAGGAAGAGTTGGGATCTGTACGATCGGCAGGAGCCTCACCCCGGGGAGCAGAAGATCCCCCAGCGGCAGCAGGACGCTTCTCGCTAGAACTACTCGCTCTCTTGGCTGGAGCAGAAGCAGAAGCCGTCTCGGCTGTCACATTCTCTTAAAACAAGCAAAGACGGTATTAAACCTAAAGGAAAATTAGAAGACGAAAGAGCAGAGGTAATATCTTGAATAATACCTCTTGGGCAATCGCCAGAGGCAATCCCAGAATGTTCCTCCTCAGGCCTACACTTGGTCACGCACCTAGAAGGAGGAGGAGGTGGACTCAAATTCGCCTGGACAGCAGACAACCCTGCCTTAGCCTGCTTGGAAAAGAGACTGAGAAATTTAGGTCCTCGAGTGCCTACAACACAAAGTCCAGAAAAGAAAAAGGGTCAGAAAATTACCCAATCAATAGAGACTGGTGCGGACTGATAAATGTCTTCCAGCCGAAGTAGAGACTCTGAAGTCTCCGCCACTGAGCGGACTGAACAGAAGTATCATTGCTTATGAAGTTGGAAAAATTCATCAATGGCATTCCGGTCACTCTCGTAGAGCTCGCCAAGGCTCGGAGGAATATTCTGCTCCGACTGAGAAAGCTCCTAAGGCACACTACCCTTACAGAAAAAATAATACTTCTTGTAGTTGGAGTTGGTAGCCCGAAAGTCATCCACCAGTCGAAAAGTGAACATTCTAGTTCCATGCATGGCCCTTCCATTCCTCAAACTTCAGCCATCGAGTTTGAAAATGATGAAGGTGGTTAGCCCCGGCAGCCAACCGATAGAAAAATCGGAACAGGGAAAGTGAATATGTCCATCCTTGACGTAAGCACATAACTTTTAACCCAACCCACATCTGAATGACGTTAGGTACCAGTTGCGTGGGACCTATCCTGTAATAGAAACAAAGAGCCTTCAGGTTTTCGCAAAGAAGAAAACGCAACTCAGTATCAATGTGGGACGCATAAATGTAAATCTCTCCTTTGTGTGGGTAATGTAGCCCTAGGCCCGAACATCTAGGTGTGTCCCCTTCTCCTAAACCCGTCAACGCGACCACGACCTTAAACTGAGTTGGCCTCAACTCACTGGGCTTAATATCTAAGAAAAGCATTATGGTATGGGAAAAACAATACTAAAATAACAGAAAGGAGGAAGCTTTACCGCCTAAAAAGAAGCAGAAAGGGCAATAGACTACCTGTCAAGTATAAAGACGGAACGTTGGTCTCAGGCACGTCCACCACAATCGGTGCGACATGTTGACTTCCAAAGGTTGGTTTCAGCACAAAGGCTCTTTGGTCCTACACCGGGGTGGAAACATCTCTGATAGAAAGAGGGGCATTGGAAACCCTAGTCGTAACTTTCTGCCTATAAGTAGAATGGGTAGGGGAAGGTTTGGAAGACGAACCCTTGCCAGAAGATTGATTCTTGTTGCCAGCCATGGTAGTAAAAACAAGATTTTTACCGTGAGTAAAAGGTCTGAAAGAAAAATCTCGAATAGAGGATTAAGGCACAGAAAGGAGCACTTGAACCATAGGAATAAGAAAGCTTGAACGTGTAAAGGATACATAGCATCGAAAGGCACAGATAGTAGTTAAGGACATCAAATGTCCAACCAAGAAGTCACTATCTCAAACCCTCTATCACAATATCAAGCTCGACCGAAGAAACTTCTCTCAAGATTCGGGGGCAAATGTTGGGTATCGATAGGGACAATCCAATACGGGTAAAGCCTCAAAAGCCCAATAACTTTTTAGAGGGGTAAAACCCAAATCATTCAGAACTGGTTCGGCCCACATTAAGGGTAAACGGGCACCCACAAAGCGGTCTAGCACCAAACCCAAAAATAAAGTGGACGCCAAATCCCTATTGCAGGTCGCCATCGGCCTAGGCCAAAGCCTCTTACTGCTCGCCATGGGAGCACTCGCCAAGAAAGTCAAACCTCTGGTCCCAGACCTGACACTGAATATATAGCCACGATATCCCGCGTATATCGGATACTTATTCTACAAAGATCATATAAGGTAACTGCAATATTACGTGATAATCGTAATATCAGCTATCCTTATCTCCAACGGCACAATATTCACAAAGGTATTTGGTTTCCTAAAACGGTTTGGTCTTCCATCCCTATAAATGCTCTTGCTTTACATACGTACATTACGTTTTGAGTTCATACACACAGTATACTCATTTAAGCATCGGAATGGGACTCAGAGGCACCCCTTCTTGCAGATCCATTGGAAGCCCGACGAAGGCTTGCGGTCATCAACCAATTGGCATTCAAATCGCTGCTAAGTCAACATTCGAGAAATTCAGACCCAACAGAGATAATGTTCAATTACGAGTAAATTGAACGTTATGGTGCAAAAAATGCATCTCTAAGTATACTGATGCAATTACAAAAAAAATATTGAAATGTAATTTCATACTCTTTCTTTTTCTTTTATCAAAAGTCTTATGAAACGGAAAAATCTTACTTAGTTCCAAGATGAACCTGGCACCTAACACAAAAAAAATGCTTGTTGTTCAAATTTGAGCACATTGAAGATTGAAGTTTGAACTAGGGGTAAGCAGAAAAGACTGGTGGACCGAATTCTCGGAAAAAAAAAACGATATGAGACCATCCTGAATAGCCCGTCTCGAGTTTAAGACCGAGACAATACATGCAAATGTATTTCCCTATAAGGTCAAATTCCTAAATGGCCCAGCCTGACCCGAGTATGGAGAAGCCTACACTAAACGCATCAGACAACACTAAACGCATGACTTTTTCACAAGTCACAACCCTAAGCAATAAGCAGCACAACAGTCCCTCGACTCCCTCCCCTCCCTTCCATTCTGTCCGTGTGGCAGTAGTGGACCCCTACTTCCATCCTTACAGTTCCCAACATCCTTCCATCATTCTCAAGCAGTCAAGCATTTCACAAAAGCCTTCCGTTCGTGCAGTAGCAAAGCCTTCTGTACGTGCGATCAGTAGTGGCAATAGCAGCATTAGCAAAGCCTCCGTCCATGCGATCAGCATTCGTCTCACAAAATCTTGCACAATACTCTCAGCATTACAAAACCCTAAAATGCAGTAGCCGTAGTTTCTTCCTTCTGCAGCAAATCGGGTTAGTTCGTCGCCAATTAGGTATGTTGATTAGTTTATTCAGTATATTATTATGTTGATTAGTTCAGTATGCTGTTATGCCAATTCAGTATGTTGTTATGCCAATTAGGTATGCTATTTATGTATATGGATTTGGTATGTAGTTCATTCGTCACATGATGATATGTAGTTCATGCTGATATGGATTTGTTATGATGTTATGTTATTACATGTGATTCGTCACATTTGTGTTTGTATATTCTGAATTAGTAAAAATTATTGTGTGTTCTATATGTTTGTTGTGTTTTGTGTTTGGATTGTATGTTTGATACTTTGTTTATTTATGTTTTTTTTAGCAAAACTTCGGTCCAAGACTAAGACTAACTCGAGTTAAGCAAGACCGACTCGGGCGAGTTTTTTTGGACGAATTCGGTCTTGGTCCTCCAAATATAACGCCCGAAATTTCGAACTCAGTTTTTCCCCCAAAAATAAGTCATCTCGCCCGTCCCAACCTCACCCCTAGTTTGAACCCACAAGTAGCTTATATGTTTAGATTATATTTGAATATAGAAAAGTCGATCTTAAAATAGACCACTTTGATCATGCCACACAAGATATAGCTAGGTCGCCACGTCTTGTGTGTATAGAAAAAGATACATCACCAACAGACTTGGACAGTTTGATGAACTAAAATAGTTTTTTTTCTTCAAAAAGTAAGTGTAAAGAAAAAAAAGTATTGAAAAAAAACAAATATTGAAAAATTTAGGTATATGCAAAATTTAGGTATCGCCACGTCATGTTTTATTACGTTTTTTAGTTAAGTTCAACATAATTTGCGATCTAGTTAAATTTTTGTATAAATATATTGGTATTTTTTATGGTAAAAAAATATATAGATATTCATTATGCATTTACCTATATAATGTTCTCTAATTTTTTAAATTTAAATTATTTTTATTATATATATTAGAAATTATATAAACATTTACTAATATGTTGTTAATGCATTCTCTTCAACTTAGGTTTTATGTTCTTTATTATTATCGTGTATTTTTAACGAAAATTAAATTAAATATATGTATTTTAATAATTCTAACTACTCTACTTTGATAATAATTATTACATATGTTATCTACCAAGTATGAACATATAAAAAAGATATATCTTTTAAAAATCAGTAAGAATAATTATAATTTTGGATCATGTGATAAAATTTATATTTTAAACATACTCATAAATAAATTTGTGTAATTTCTTATTTTTAATTAAAATTTTAATATTCTAAAATTAATAAAACCCTAATGAATTAATTTTGAATTACAATCCTAAAATCTACAAATATAGATTTGTGAATAAAATATATTAAAAATCCATAATTATTAATACATTTTTTAATAATTGAAAAACGAAGAAAAATAAGCTAGAAACAAAAAATGAAAATATTATCTAATTGGTTGGTAATAAATGTGATAAATTGAAACGGTTTCTAAGGTTGAATGTGGTGTTTTGGAACAATTTCAAAGTATGCACATGTACAAAAATATGATGTCGCACAGACAATTGTAACATACAATCTAGGTGGACTAATAGAATTGATTAGAAAAATTCATTGTATTTACTTGTCAACATTATATACTTCCTAGCCAAATTAATATATAGATATAGATTCCACGTAATAGCAATTCTACTAAATAAAAGAAATACATACCATTTACCATCAATGTAAAATATGGTAGCAATTCAACACTTGTTCTTATAGTAATAAAAAAACAGGTTTAAGTCTTAAGAATATAAAATAGAACTAAGCCGTGATATCTAATATTTTACCTTAATAAGTTTGTTAATTATTTTCTAATTATTGGATATCGGGTCTCAAGGCCCATATATCTCGGTACCGACCCCGGCGCATACCGACCCCGGCGCAAACCGACCCAGTGTTATGAATGAGCGACACCTTAGTCATTATCCATGGATGTGGCGCTCGGGCGATCATACCATATGCCCTTCGCCTTTGTGTCTAGGGTTAGTGTGCTCGCCTTTGGTCGCGCGCCCAACGCTCATCGCCCTCGCATACCGTACAGGGGACAAGAAAGTACCAAAGTATAGGAGGTGTGAGAAGACAAATAAGTACCTTAGTCGACAATACGGGGACATGTTTGACAAAAATGGAAGTTCTTCCCAAAAGCACTCTGTCATTCGGCTCATTAATTCCACTAACCCTGGTTGACTCGCTTGAGACCATTCAACCTGACCTTACTCAGGTCTAATATAAGGAATCTATAAATACCTCTCACCAATCTTGTATTTGCATTCAATTTTGAAGCATTCAATACATTTACTTTCTCTACCAACGAATCTTTAACTGACTTGATCGTCGGAGGAGAAATAACAAGAACATTTCAGACTTTTCTTATGTGCATGTTATTTGAGCAGTAAGCAGATCGCCTCAATTATACCGAATAGAATACCATTCGCAACTTGTGATCCAATTATACCGAATAGTATAAATTTGTTCTTGTTAAAATTTCACACGTGGAATTTAACTGGTTATTGGAACGAAATGTGACAACTAAGGGGAGAGTTTGCCAACCGAGAAAATACACGTAGCGTGTGAAAATAGAAAATACCCGAATATTGTAATTCATTCATTCTATTTTTAAATATTTTTATTATACTATTTGTGTGGACACAGTCGCCGGAATCTTTCCTTTCCTTCGATTTCAGGATCTCGATCCTCTCCAAGCTGCTTTCTCTTCCACTTCCTGGCGCTGCAGCAGCTGATTAGCCATTTACGAGTTTTTTTATTTTCTTCATTTTGTTTGGAATCGCAGTCAACGAATTGCTCGGAGAAGCTGCGTTCCCTCCATTTCAAATCCATTGACTTCTCTGTGTGTGTTCAAGTTCTTCCAAGGGTCTGTACTCGAGGTTTGATTGCTCTGATTACAGATTTGACGTTATAGACTTATAGTCGTGTTGTTGTGGCGAGTTGAGTCGACTTTACGTTTCACTGAGTCAACTCGAGCCGACAGCTGGAAATCCGCTCATATGGCGGCAGAGATGCGCACATCGATCGATGATGAAGTCTCTGCCACCAGCTATTGCTTGCAGAAGTTCAGGCTTTATGAGACCCACGCGGTATGCACCTTGCTTTCCTGAACAAAACTCACTGATAATAAACTCTGTTCGTGTAAACCTCAGGTAGATGCACTTATGCTGGAAAAGCTTTGAGCATCAATTTTGGTCTTCAATTCTATTTCTAGACTTTCATGCACGCTGTTATTATTCATTGTCCGCTGATCTTAAGATTGTGCTCGTCTAGCTTCCTGATTTGGATTTTGCATCTTCGCGTGAGGAGTTGTTTCTAGAGTACGGATGAAACGATAATCAGTCATCCCTATTGATCGTGTAGTTGCTCAATTTCAGTCGCTGTAGGATAATTCTTCTGATCTCTGGGATCTTGTCTTGATATAGATCTCTATTTTGATTGAATTTCCATTGTTTTTATTATTGGGAATCAATAGTCTTATTAATTTTTCTGATCCTAACTACATTTTAATGGAGAATGTGCCAGTGGAACTCATTTATAAGTGAATTTAATGGAAAATTTAGATCTTTCAACATTTAGCATGTGTGGCTTTAACAGTAAGTTGACCTCTGTCAGTGACAGTAAGACGTATCTGTAATACGAAAACTATCTTGACTCTAATTTTGTTGGTGGTACCGAGACTCTTTGGACTGCAAAAGGATCATCTGATTCCGCCATTTCTTTTATTAGTGAAGTTCTCTAGATAGTACTTCCATTTTTGTTCAGGATGGAACAAAACTAGATATTTGTACATGGAATAATTTTGGATGAAGTTGATTAAACATCTGTGAACACGTTTTACATTAACTTTGTCTGGAATTATGATTCTTGAAGAAAGTGCAAATTTCTTTAGTCTGATCTTGTTCAACTTAACAAAGCTGATGGAGTTGTTTTGGATAATTGTGGTGTGCAACAGTACTTTTACATGATAGGCAGAGACAAAAGCAGGACCTTTTGGAGAGTTTTAAAGATAGACAGGTCAGAACCCTCAGAACTGAATATTCTCGAAGACACCACCACATACACTGAGTATGAGTGCTGCTGTGAGCTGCTGAAGCGGATAGATGAAGGCAATGTATCCACTGGCGGTCTTAAATTTGTGACTACATGTTATGGGATTATTGGTATGCAATGAACTATGCTGTAGAACTGATCATGTTTTTTAGTGGCTGTTGAGTACATATTTATTCATCTCCTTGTGTTTGTAGGGTTCATCAAATTTCTGGGGCCATACTACATGCTTATAATTACACAGAGAAGGAAGATTGGTGCTATTCGTGGCCATCCAATATATTCTGTTGCAAAGAGTGAAATGATTACAATTCCAAATTGTCCTATGCAGTCAAATATGACTCTTACTAAGAATGAAAACAGGTCTTTTTGTCTATCCTGCGTGTAAATAACATCAGTTGGATTAAAGAAACTAGGAGAACATCTGCAGACATATACTATCCTTATGTATTTAGGCAACTTAAAGTTCTTAGATACTTTTTTTATTTTCAGTTTCTTGTAACTAGTGCAACTCATGAGATTGGACTTTGATTTACAGTATGAAAGTGTTATGCTACAAAGAAGGTGCATTTTAGAACTGTTTCAGCATGGTATTAAATCAAAAGAGTTCTGCTAATAGATCATATAAAGTTTGTATTGAGTTGATATTGCTGCAGGTGCAAATCATTTTTATTGATTCATACTGTGTTTATTATTGCACTTTCAAGAACCATGTATTCGTACTGGAAGGGTACAGGGTAAATCATTGCTACTGATGTAATTTAACATGTTGACTGAGGCGAGGTATCATCAGGGTCGGGGAGAAGATTTCGTTTATCCTACTTCATTTTTATTTTTTGGAATTCTTTTTGAAATTACTTATGTATTTTTTTTTCCTTTCTATTTATGTTTTTTTTTTGTATATTCTTGCAGATACAAGAAACTTCTAAATACTGTGGATTTGACAAAAGACTTCTTCTTCAGTTACTCATATAATGTGATGCGTAGTCTCCAGAGAACCTTCTACAGCAATGAATCTGGGTCGGTCCTGTATGAGACAATGTTTGTCTGGAATGAGTACCTGACACATGGGATTCGCAAAAACCTAAAAAATACTATGTGGACTGTTGCATTAGTTTATGGCTTCTTTAAACAGGTGCATCAGAAAATCTCTAACAATATGCACAAGTATCATAGTACACTATACTTATTCCATGACTGAGTATGAGTAGTGTGCTTGATAGCTACCATTAGCTTTTGTCTGTCTATATTCTCTTTCCCAGCTGAATTGCAGTGTTCCTATATGACAATTGCGGCAAATTCTGTAGAACTGCTTCTTATAAGTTCTTTTCTTGAATATCCAGGTGAACCTTTCAGTGTCTGACAGAGATATTAGGTTGACTCTCATTGCCAGACGATCCCGTCATTATGCTGGTACCAGGTACTCTTCTCCATCTGAGCTGCAACATTCTCTATATGTGAATTTAAGTTAACAGTAAGTATAACCTAATAGTTACACTTTGCTTTGTAAAATACATATAAGTTATAGTGCAATCCTTATACTTGCTAATATTTAGAATGAACTGAAAATGTTCATATTCATTGCTGGCTTATTGTTCATGGATAAGACACTCAACCCCTCAGTTTTGCTGCTGTAATTTTTACAACCTTCTTTATCTGGAATGTGATGTCTGCTCTTATCTCTCATTTGATATTTACTCTGCTTTATCCTTCCACCTATATTTTTTGCATGGCAGATATCTGAAAAGAGGCATCAATGAGAAGGGTAGAGTGGCAAATGATGTAGAGACTGAACAAATTGTGTTTGAAGATCTACCTGAAGGATCTCCTATTCAGATTACTTCTGCTGTACAAAATCGAGGGTCAATCCCCCTATTCTGGTCTCAAGAAACTTCAAAATTGAATATCAAACCTGATATTACATGTATGTTTTATTTATTTAAAACGATATAAATGCTTGCAACACTTTTAATTTCAAAACCTTATTCTCTATTGCTAACCTGACATTCTCTGTCCAGTATCAAGAAAGGACCCTAATTATGAAGCAACCAGACTTCATTTCGAGAATCTGGTCAAGAGATATGGGAATCCAATAATCATACTAAACTTGATCAAGGTAATAGCTTATCCCTTACACTGACCATCTGTTCTGAGTGCTGAATGATGCCTTTCCTCTTATGCATCATTCTCATTCTACTATTTTGTTGAAATTTCTTTCTACCAGACATATGAAAGGAAGCCACGGGAAAGCATTCTTCGCGCAGAGTTTGCAAATGCTATCAGATTTATAAACAAAAGCCTGCCTGAAGAAGAACGCCTGAGGTTCTTACACTGGGACTTACATAAGCAGTTCAGAAAGTAATTCTTCATTTCTGACTTATGGAGCATTTATGTTCTAAGTTTACTTTGTTGGCAATAATGATAATTTTTTTTCCTCTTATACAGTAAATCTGCAAATGTGCTGGCACTCCTAATCAAAGTAGGTGTTTATGCACTGAACTTAACTGGCCTATTCTATTGCCAGCTACCAGCAAATTCAAAGAGAGAGGGTTCATCAATTTCATATGATGTTGAGTAAGTCCTAGTGAAGATGGTGCTGCAAATTCAACTTGCTATTTCTGTTTTTTCTCCTCCTTTTTAAGTTGATATATTAAATGATTTTATAATTTGTGGACCACTGAAGCAATGCTGACATTTCAAGCCTGATATAGGACTATTGATGGTGGTGACTGCAGTTCTCACAACACCGAAGATGGTGATATATTGAAAAATGAGGTCGGAAGCTCTAGCTGCAACCCAAATATCAAATCACCAATGTTCCAGAAAGGGGTTCTTAGGACCAATTGCGTTGATTGCTTAGATCGGACAAATGTGGCACAATATGCTTACGGATTGGTTGCTCTTGGGAGGCAGCTCCATGCTCTGGGAATCTTGGAATCTGAGGAAGTTGATCTAGATAATCCCATAGCAGAGGATTTGATGAGTATATATGAGACAATGGGTGATACACTTGCATTACAGTACGGTGGTTCTGCTGCACACAACAAGGTAACTATTTTTTTACCATAACTCGCAACTCAATGTGAATTGTTCCTTCTTATTTATTATATACTATGTCCTGTCTGGTTGAGCAGATCTTCTCTCAGAGAAGAGGTCAATGGAAGGCAGCCACTCAGTCCCAAGAGTTTTTTAGAACTCTGCAGCGCTACTACAGTAATGCCTATATCGATGCTGAAAAACAAGACGCAATCAATCTGTATGTCAAACTCTTCTACTATTATTACTATTAATATTATTATTGTTCAACCATCAGTGTAACACATTTTGTATCTCGCTTGCCTTTTTTTTGTTTGAGCAGGTTCCTAGGCTACTTTCAGCCCCACCAAGATAAACCTGCTATATGGGAACTTGGTTCGGATCAGCATCACAATGTTGGAAGGCGTTTTCCTGGGTATGCGGATGAAAGTGAGAGGTAAAAAACCAGATTTGGGGCTTTTATAATCTTTTTTAAAGTTATACTCAACTGTTGTGAAATACACAACTTTAGAATAAAGAAGTCTGTTGCAGTATAGTTCCTTGCTCAAGATAGCATAAATAATATAAAGATTTTGTTGAAATCAGGGGGAGTTGAGTAGTGTTTCCAATTGAATAAATTGTAAAGTTTGTACTTTTGGAATGACATTTTGATGACCATGTTGTAGATCATTCGTGAAAAGATCATTCTCTGATGGAAACATTATGTCAGCAAGTGAAACAACGATGGCAAGTAAAAATCTTGTGCGCAAACCACCATTGCCGAGCCACACACAGAGTGGTGTTACCTCAGGCCTTTCAGATTCAACACCCGAACTTGTGCCTGAGAATGAACTATCGGACTATAGGTATCCTTTTGTTACCCATCATATTTAATACTATTATCACCTATATGTTCATTGATAGGGACTCTGACAATGATGTGTGCCCTTTGTTTAGCAGGTGCAACCTGACAATTTGTCCTAGAGAGATAATTAAGGATGTCCAAGAGGAGGATGGGCAGTGTAGCGAAAGTGACTCCTTTTGTTATGATATTCATGGGGAGGCATGTAACTGTTCTAACTTTGTGGATGTTGAGTGGCTTTCATCATCAGGAAACTCATGTGAAGACATATATGAAAGGTAAATATTTATATCTTGTTGGAAGTATATAGTTTACCATTCACCTGGTGGTATGAATGAATGCATTTTATGATCACATGAATAATGTTGAATAGCTAGATCAATAATATATTTTCATGTGATTTGCAACAGATCATCCATCATCGGTTTATCACCAGACGGTGTAAGTAGGTTAAAGGGTGAATTGAGCAGATCTTCTAGCATGAAGGTTTGAATAGTTTGTTTCTTACGTATTCAACAAGAATGTCATGATACGATGTGAATGTTGTAGATTTAGTTATGTTGGTTTGTTTGCAGTTTCCAGATGATCCACTTTCTGCATACTCGGAGAACTTCCTGCATTGGGTAAACAATGGAACTATGTTGTTCCGTTGAAGGGAGGGAGGTTCTGAGGCAGATGCACACCTTTTGGCGGAATTCCAGTTCAATTACAAATCCATCCGAAGGATTGGGTTTCATCTCAGGAGCAAAACGTTGGAGAATTGGTTATAAGTTTGTTGAGAGAAATAAGAGTAGACATGTGGTTCCCCATCATCCATCCATACATTATCGATCAGGTACCTAATTACATGTGTAAATATTCAGCAAGCAATAGCATTTGTTAGACGCACTACCCTTTTCATGGAGCAAAATATTTAGCTGATTCTTTTTGGATCTTTCCTCCATTTGTAAATGAAAGCTTATTTATTTGTAAGTTTTTAATATAACAAAGATTCAGCTTCATTTTAACAACCTAAATAAGTTTGTGTAAACATCCAATTTCACTATTTACTCTACTACAATTCGACATCTCATGCTTAATTTCCCCTGGAATTATTACTCTTTGATTGAATCTCAAGTGCATCTAAATCTGCTTCAACTAGATTCTCTTTTTCCCCCCGGGTGAATGCATTTTGTTCCCTCTCCCCCTCCCCAATCATGACAGGTGACAGACATCCTTCGATAAAAAGTAGATATATAAAACAATATTAAGCCCTAAATATTTGAAAAAGTGACTATACAAAAAAAAAAATAGCAAAATGTATATAAGCGCTAATGGGATAGCGTTTTTAAATGCATTAGGTGATAAATTTAATTATGTACTAACTCAAGAAAAATAAAAAATATTACAGTGCGTAACTAATTTAATTACGAATTAAATTACGCTAACTAGATGTTAATTTTTTACTTTTAGACTAACTGTATAATACGATACGTAAAAAATCTACAAACGATACAAAAACAACCAAACTGTGTTTTAAACAGTAAAATCATTGTTTAAACACTGTTTTAAATAGTAAATTCACTGTTACAGTCATGTTCCTGTTTAAACCATTGTTTGGTTGTGTTTGGTATCGTATGTAGAATTTTTTACGTAATATCCACATGTTCACTGTTACATTTATAACTCAACATATTTTTGAATTATTAAAATACTATTTATATAATAATAATATAATATATTATTACTTTTACTATAAAAAAAATAGTAATGATTTTAATTTTATAAATATATGCACTACTAATACAAATCATAAAAATATTTAACTTAAAAGTTTTAATTATTACTATTTGTTAATATTAATTTTATTTATTGATTCATGTATTTTTAACTAATTTTATGAACAAATACACTTAATGTAATTTATAATGTTTTTCATAATATAATTTATAATAACGTATCTATATAATTAATTATTTCATGCATTTTTAAATGTTAATATTTTTATTCAAAACAATTAAAATAATTAACAATTTGAACTTTTTGAAAAAAATATTATAGTCTATATTCACTTACAAAATAGTTTTATAACAGTAGATTTATTGTTATTTTTAAAGATGTTATATTCTATATTGACTTAAAAATAATTTAAATAAGTATTATACTATATACTATAATATATAGATCATATTATATATATAAAAACATAAGAATGTTAGAAAAAAAATTATTGACTGCTCTTTTGCGCATATCAGACATCTAGTATATATTAATGCGACTAAATATTCTATAATTTTGACAAGTAAACTTTTTACACAATTTTCTCTATCATAGTGTTAAAATAATTTAATTTAATTGGACCATGACAAAAAAATTTACATCCACGTAATCATTCTCTCATATCCACATGACACTCTAAAATTAATCAAAATCTTCACACTTTCATAGTCAAATTAAATTTTGCCTTCAAACAATAGTAAATTGCAAGCTTTCACCTAACAAATTAATTTGGACAATTACACAAAACTTAAAAGTGAAATAAATAAGAATGAAAACACAATTATTATTATTTACAATTATTAATGTCGTAATTCAATTATCCACTTATGATAATTTTTTTGATTAGAAATATAGTGATTTTTTAACCTAACATCACTTGTCTTATAATTTGACCAAAATTATTAAATGCATTAGGTGATAAATTTAATTATGTACATACTAAAGAAAAATAAAAAATATTATAGTGCGTAACTAATTTAATTACGAATTAAATGACGCTAACTAGACGTTAATTTTTTACTTTTAGACTAACTGTATAATACGATACGTAAAAAATCTACAAACGATACAAAAACAACCAAACTGTGTTTTAAACAGTAAAATCATTGTTTAAACACTGTTTTAAATAGTAAATTCACTGTTACAGTAATGTTCCTGTTTAAACCATTGTTTGGTTGTGTTTGGTATCGTATGTAGAGTTTTTTACGTAATATACACATGTTCACTGTTACATTTATAACTCAACATATTTTTGAATTATTAAAATACTATTTATATAATAATAATATAATATATTATTACTTTTACTATAAAAAAATAGTAATGATTTTAATTTTATAAATATATGCACTACTAATACAAATCATAAAAATATTTAACTTAAAAGTTTTAATTATTACTATTTGTTAATATTAATTTTATTTATTGATTCATGTATTTTTAACTAATTTTATGAACAAATACACTTAATGTAATTTATAATGTTTTTCATAATATAATTTATAATAACGTATCTATATAATTAATTATTTCATGCATTTTTAAATGTTAATATTTTTATTCAAAACAATTAAAATAATTAACAATTTGAACTTTTTGAAAAAAATATTATAGTCTATATTCACTTACAAAATAGTTTTATAACAGTAGATTTATTGTTATTTTTAAAGATGTTATATTCTATATTGACTTAAAAATAATTTAAATAAGTATTATACTATATACTATAATATATAGATCATATTATATATATAAAAACATAAGAATGTTAGAAAAAAAATTATTGACTGCTCTTTTGCGCATATCAGACATCTAGTATATATTAATGCGACTAAATATTCTATAATTTTGACAAGTAAACTTTTTACACAATTTTCTCTATCATAGTGTTAAAATAATTTAATTTAATTGGACCATGACAAAAAAATTTACATCCACGTAATCATTCTCTCATATCCACATGACACTCTAAAATTAATCAAAATCTTCACACTTTCATAGTCAAATTAAATTTTGCCTTCAAACAATAGTAAATTGCAAGCTTTCACCTAACAAATTAATTTGGACAATTACACAAAACTTAAAAGTGAAATAAATAAGAATGAAAACACAATTATTATTATTTACAATTATTAATGTCGTAATTCAATTATCCACTTATGATAATTTTTTTGATTAGAAATATAGTGATTTTTTAACCTAACATCACTTGTCTTATAATTTGACCAAAATTATTAAATGCATTAGGTGATAAATTTAATTATGTACATACTAAAGAAAAATAAAAAATATTATAGTGCGTAACTAATTTAATTACGAATTAAATGACGCTAACTAGACGTTAATTTTTTACTTTTAGACTAACTGTATAATACGATACGTAAAAAATCTACAAACGATACAAAAACAACCAAACTGTGTTTTAAACAGTAAAATCATTGTTTAAACACTGTTTTAAATAGTAAATTCACTGTTACAGTAATGTTCCTGTTTAAACCATTGTTTGGTTGTGTTTGGTATCGTATGTAGAGTTTTTTACGTAATATACACATGTTCACTGTTACATTTATAACTCAACATATTTTTGAATTATTAAAATACTATTTATATAATAATAATATAATATATTATTACTTTTACTATAAAAAAATAGTAATGATTTTAATTTTATAAATATATGCACTACTAATACAAATCATAAAAATATTTAACTTAAAAGTTTTAATTATTACTATTTGTTAATATTAATTTTATTTATTGATTCATGTATTTTTAACTAATTTTATGAACAAATACACTTAATGTAATTTATAATGTTTTTCATAATATAATTTATAATAACGTATCTATATAATTAATTATTTCATGCATTTTTAAATGTTAATATTTTTATTCAAAACAATTAAAATAATTAACAATTTGAACTTTTTGAAAAAAATATTATATTCTATATTCACTTACAAAATAGTTTTATAACAGTAGATTTATTGTTATTTTTAAAGATGTTATATTCTATATTGACTTAAAAATAATTTAAATAAGTATTATACTATATACTATAATATATAGATCATATTATATATATAAAAACATAAGAATGTTAGAAAAAAAATTATTGACTGCTCTTTTGCGCATATCAGACATCTAGTATATATTAATGCGACTAAATATTCTATAATTTTGACAAGTAAACTTTTTACACAATTTTCTCTATCATAGTGTTAAAATAATTTAATTTAATTGGACCATGACAAAAAAATTTACATCCACGTAATCATTCTCTCATATCCACATGACACTCTAAAATTAATCAAAATCTTCACACTTTCATAGTCAAATTAAATTTTGCCTTCAAACAATAGTAAATTGCAAGCTTTCACCTAACAAATTAATTTGGACAATTACACAAAACTTAAAAGTGAAATAAATAAGAATGAAAACACAATTATTATTATTTACAATTATTAATGTCGTAATTCAATTATCCACTTATGATAATTTTTTTGATTAGAAATATAGTGATTTTTTAACCTAACATCACTTGTCTTATAATTTGACCAAAATTATTAAATGCATTAGGTGATAAATTTAATTATGTACATACTAAAGAAAAATAAAAAATATTATAGTGCGTAACTAATTTAATTACGAATTAAATGACGCTAACTAGACGTTAATTTTTTACTTTTAGACTAACTGTATAATACGATACGTAAAAAATCTACAAACGATACAAAAACAACCAAACTGTGTTTTAAACAGTAAAATCATTGTTTAAACACTGTTTTAAATAGTAAATTCACTGTTACAGTAATGTTCCTGTTTAAACCATTGTTTGGTTGTGTTTGGTATCGTATGTAGAGTTTTTTACGTAATATACACATGTTCACTGTTACATTTATAACTCAACATATTTTTGAATTATTAAAATACTATTTATATAATAATAATATAATATATTATTACTTTTACTATAAAAAAATAGTAATGATTTTAATTTTATAAATATATGCACTACTAATACAAATCATAAAAATATTTAACTTAAAAGTTTTAATTATTACTATTTGTTAATATTAATTTTATTTATTGATTCATGTATTTTTAACTAATTTTATGAACAAATACACTTAATGTAATTTATAATGTTTTTCATAATATAATTTATAATAACGTATCTATATAATTAATTATTTCATGCATTTTTAAATGTTAATATTTTTATTCAAAACAATTAAAATAATTAACAATTTGAACTTTTTGAAAAAAATATTATAGTCTATATTCACTTACAAAATAGTTTTATAACAGTAGATTTATTGTTATTTTTAAAGATGTTATATTCTATATTGACTTAAAAATAATTTAAATAAGTATTATACTATATACTATAATATATAGATCATATTATATATATAAAAACATAAGAATGTTAGAAAAAAAATTATTGACTGCTCTTTTGCGCATATCAGACATCTAGTATATATTAATGCGACTAAATATTCTATAATTTTGACAAGTAAACTTTTTACACAATTTTCTCTATCATAGTGTTAAAATAATTTAATTTAATTGGACCATGACAAAAAAATTTACATCCACGTAATCATTCTCTCATATCCACATGACACTCTAAAATTAATCAAAATCTTCACACTTTCATAGTCAAATTAAATTTTGCCTTCAAACAATAGTAAATTGCAAGCTTTCACCTCACAAATTAATTTGGACAATTACACAAAACTTAAAAGTGAAATAAATAAGAATGAAAACACAATTATTATTATTTACAATTATTAATGTCGTAATTCAACTATCTACTTATGATAATTTTTTTGATTAGAAATATAGTGATTTTTTAACCTAACATCACTTGTCTTATAATTTGACCAAAATTATTAAATGCATTAGGTGATAAATTTAATTATGTACATACTAAAGAAAAATAAAAAATATTATAGTGCGTAACTAATTTAATTACGAATTAAATGACGCTAACTAGACGTTAATTTTTTACTTTTAGACTAACTGTATAATACGATACGTAAAAAATCTACAAACGATACAAAAACAACCAAACTGTGTTTTAAACAGTAAAATCATTGTTTAAACACTGTTTTAAATAGTAAATTCACTGTTACAGTAATGTTCCTGTTTAAACCATTGTTTGGTTGTGTTTGGTATCGTATGTAGAGTTTTTTACGTAATATACACATGTTCACTGTTACATTTATAACTCAACATATTTTTGAATTATTAAAATACTATTTATATAATAATAATATAATATATTATTACTTTTACTATAAAAAAATAGTAATGATTTTAATTTTATAAATATATGCACTACTAATACAAATCATAAAAATATTTAACTTAAAAGTTTTAATTATTACTATTTGTTAATATTAATTTTATTTATTGATTCATGTATTTTTAACTAATTTTATGAACAAATACACTTAATGTAATTTATAATGTTTTTCATAATATAATTTATAATAACGTATCTATATAATTAATTATTTCATGCATTTTTAAATGTTAATATTTTTATTCAAAACAATTAAAATAATTAACAATTTGAACTTTTTGAAAAAAATATTATATTCTATATTCACTTACAAAATAGTTTTATAACAGTAGATTTATTGTTATTTTTAAAGATGTTATATTCTATATTGACTTAAAAATAATTTAAATAAGTATTATACTATATACTATAATATATAGATCATATTATATATATAAAAACATAAGAATGTTAGAAAAAAAATTATTGACTGCTCTTTTGCGCATATCAGACATCTAGTATATATTAATGCGACTAAATATTCTATAATTTTGACAAGTAAACTTTTTACACAATTTTCTCTATCATAGTGTTAAAATAATTTAATTTAATTGGACCATGACAAAAAAATTTACATCCACGTAATCATTCTCTCATATCCACATGACACTCTAAAATTAATCAAAATCTTCACACTTTCATAGTCAAATTAAATTTTGCCTTCAAACAATAGTAAATTGCAAGCTTTCACCTAACAAATTAATTTGGACAATTACACAAAACTTAAAAGTGAAATAAATAAGAATGAAAACACAATTATTATTATTTACAATTATTAATGTCGTAATTCAATTATCCACTTATGATAATTTTTTTGATTAGAAATATAGTGATTTTTTAACCTAACATCACTTGTCTTATAATTTGACCAAAATTATTAAATGCATTAGGTGATAAATTTAATTATGTACATACTAAAGAAAAATAAAAAATATTATAGTGCGTAACTAATTTAATTACGAATTAAATGACGCTAACTAGACGTTAATTTTTTACTTTTAGACTAACTGTATAATACGATACGTAAAAAATCTACAAACGATACAAAAACAACCAAACTGTGTTTTAAACAGTAAAATCATTGTTTAAACACTGTTTTAAATAGTAAATTCACTGTTACAGTAATGTTCCTGTTTAAACCATTGTTTGGTTGTGTTTGGTATCGTATGTAGAGTTTTTTACGTAATATACACATGTTCACTGTTACATTTATAACTCAACATATTTTTGAATTATTAAAATACTATTTATATAATAATAATATAATATATTATTACTTTTACTATAAAAAAATAGTAATGATTTTAATTTTATAAATATATGCACTACTAATACAAATCATAAAAATATTTAACTTAAAAGTTTTAATTATTACTATTTGTTAATATTAATTTTATTTATTGATTCATGTATTTTTAACTAATTTTATGAACAAATACACTTAATGTAATTTATAATGTTTTTCATAATATAATTTATAATAACGTATCTATATAATTAATTATTTCATGCATTTTTAAATGTTAATATTTTTATTCAAAACAATTAAAATAATTAACAATTTGAACTTTTTGAAAAAAATATTATAGTCTATATTCACTTACAAAATAGTTTTATAACAGTAGATTTATTGTTATTTTTAAAGATGTTATATTCTATATTGACTTAAAAATAATTTAAATAAGTATTATACTATATACTATAATATATAGATCATATTATATATATAAAAACATAAGAATGTTAGAAAAAAAATTATTGACTGCTCTTTTGCGCATATCAGACATCTAGTATATATTAATGCGACTAAATATTCTATAATTTTGACAAGTAAACTTTTTACACAATTTTCTCTATCATAGTGTTAAAATAATTTAATTTAATTGGACCATGACAAAAAAATTTACATCCACGTAATCATTCTCTCATATCCACATGACACTCTAAAATTAATCAAAATCTTCACACTTTCATAGTCAAATTAAATTTTGCCTTCAAACAATAGTAAATTGCAAGCTTTCACCTAACAAATTAATTTGGACAATTACACAAAACTTAAAAGTGAAATAAATAAGAATGAAAACACAATTATTATTATTTACAATTATTAATGTCGTAATTCAACTATCTACTTATGATAATTTTTTTGATTAGAAATATAGTGATTTTTTAACCTAACATCACTTGTCTTATAATTTGACCAAAATTATTAAATGCATTAGGTGATAAATTTAATTATGTAAATACTCAAGAAAAATAAAAAATATTATAGTGCGTAACTAATTTAATTACGAATTAAATGACGCTAACTAGACGTTAATTTTTTACTTTTAGACTAACTGTATAATACGATACGTAAAAAATCTACAAACGATACAAAAACAACCAAACTGTGTTTTAAACAGTAAAATCATTGTTTAAACACTGTTTTAAATAGTAAATTCACTGTTACAGTAATGTTCCTGTTTAAACCATTGTTTGGTTGTGTTTGGTATCGTATGTAGAGTTTTTTACGTAATATACACATGTTCACTGTTACATTTATAACTCAACATATTTTTGAATTATTAAAATACTATTTATATAATAATAATATAATATATTATTACTTTTACTATAAAAAAATAGTAATGATTTTAATTTTATAAATATATGCACTACTAATACAAATCATAAAAATATTTAACTTAAAAGTTTTAATTATTACTATTTGTTAATATTAATTTTATTTATTGATTCATGTATTTTTAACTAATTTTATGAACAAATACACTTAATGTAATTTATAATGTTTTTCATAATATAATTTATAATAACGTATCTATATAATTAATTATTTCATGCATTTTTAAATGTTAATATTTTTATTCAAAACAATTAAAATAATTAACAATTTGAACTTTTTGAAAAAAATATTATAGTCTATATTCACTTACAAAATAGTTTTATAACAGTAGATTTATTGTTATTTTTAAAGATGTTATATTCTATATTGACTTAAAAATAATTTAAATAAGTATTATACTATATACTATAATATATAGATCATATTATATATATAAAAACATAAGAATGTTAGAAAAAAAATTATTGACTGCTCTTTTGCGCATATCAGACATCTAGTATATATTAATGCGACTAAATATTCTATAATTTTGACAAGTAAACTTTTTACACAATTTTCTCTATCATAGTGTTAAAATAATTTAATTTAATTGGACCATGACAAAAAAATTTACATCCACGTAATCATTCTCTCATATCCACATGACACTCTAAAATTAATCAAAATCTTCACACTTTCATAGTCAAATTAAATTTTGCCTTCAAACAATAGTAAATTGCAAGCTTTCACCTAACAAATTAATTTGGACAATTACACAAAACTTAAAAGTGAAATAAATAAGAATGAAAACACAATTATTATTATTTACAATTATTAATGTCGTAATTCAATTATCCACTTATGATAATTTTTTTGATTAGAAATATAGTGATTTTTTAACCTAACATCACTTGTCTTATAATTTGACCAAAATTATTAAATGCATTAGGTGATAAATTTAATTATGTACATACTAAAGAAAAATAAAAAATATTATAGTGCGTAACTAATTTAATTACGAATTAAATGACGCTAACTAGACGTTAATTTTTTACTTTTAGACTAACTGTATAATACGATACGTAAAAAATCTACAAACGATACAAAAACAACCAAACTGTGTTTTAAACAGTAAAATCATTGTTTAAACACTGTTTTAAATAGTAAATTCACTGTTACAGTAATGTTCCTGTTTAAACCATTGTTTGGTTGTGTTTGGTATCGTATGTAGAGTTTTTTACGTAATATACACATGTTCACTGTTACATTTATAACTCAACATATTTTTGAATTATTAAAATACTATTTATATAATAATAATATAATATATTATTACTTTTACTATAAAAAAATAGTAATGATTTTAATTTTATAAATATATGCACTACTAATACAAATCATAAAAATATTTAACTTAAAAGTTTTAATTATTACTATTTGTTAATATTAATTTTATTTATTGATTCATGTATTTTTAACTAATTTTATGAACAAATACACTTAATGTAATTTATAATGTTTTTCATAATATAATTTATAATAACGTATCTATATAATTAATTATTTCATGCATTTTTAAATGTTAATATTTTTATTCAAAACAATTAAAATAATTAACAATTTGAACTTTTTGAAAAAAATATTATAGTCTATATTCACTTACAAAATAGTTTTATAACAGTAGATTTATTGTTATTTTTAAAGATGTTATATTCTATATTGACTTAAAAATAATTTAAATAAGTATTATACTATATACTATAATATATAGATCATATTATATATATAAAAACATAAGAATGTTAGAAAAAAAATTATTGACTGCTCTTTTGCGCATATCAGACATCTAGTATATATTAATGCGACTAAATATTCTATAATTTTGACAAGTAAACTTTTTACACAATTTTCTCTATCATAGTGTTAAAATAATTTAATTTAATTGGACCATGACAAAAAAATTTACATCCACGTAATCATTCTCTCATATCCACATGACACTCTAAAATTAATCAAAATCTTCACACTTTCATAGTCAAATTAAATTTTGCCTTCAAACAATAGTAAATTGCAAGCTTTCACCTAACAAATTAATTTGGACAATTACACAAAACTTAAAAGTGAAATAAATAAGAATGAAAACACAATTATTATTATTTACAATTATTAATGTCGTAATTCAATTATCCACTTATGATAATTTTTTTGATTAGAAATATAGTGATTTTTTAACCTAACATCACTTGTCTTATAATTTGACCAAAATTATTAAATGCATTAGGTGATAAATTTAATTATGTACATACTAAAGAAAAATAAAAAATATTATAGTGCGTAACTAATTTAATTACGAATTAAATGACGCTAACTAGACGTTAATTTTTTACTTTTAGACTAACTGTATAATACGATACGTAAAAAATCTACAAACGATACAAAAACAACCAAACTGTGTTTTAAACAGTAAAATCATTGTTTAAACACTGTTTTAAATAGTAAATTCACTGTTACAGTAATGTTCCTGTTTAAACCATTGTTTGGTTGTGTTTGGTATCGTATGTAGAGTTTTTTACGTAATATACACATGTTCACTGTTACATTTATAACTCAACATATTTTTGAATTATTAAAATACTATTTATATAATAATAATATAATATATTATTACTTTTACTATAAAAAAATAGTAATGATTTTAATTTTATAAATATATGCACTACTAATACAAATCATAAAAATATTTAACTTAAAAGTTTTAATTATTACTATTTGTTAATATTAATTTTATTTATTGATTCATGTATTTTTAACTAATTTTATGAACAAATACACTTAATGTAATTTATAATGTTTTTCATAATATAATTTATAATAACGTATCTATATAATTAATTATTTCATGCATTTTTAAATGTTAATATTTTTATTCAAAACAATTAAAATAATTAACAATTTGAACTTTTTGAAAAAAATATTATAGTCTATATTCACTTACAAAATAGTTTTATAACAGTAGATTTATTGTTATTTTTAAAGATGTTATATTCTATATTGACTTAAAAATAATTTAAATAAGTATTATACTATATACTATAATATATAGATCATATTATATATATAAAAACATAAGAATGTTAGAAAAAAAATTATTGACTGCTCTTTTGCGCATATCAGACATCTAGTATATATTAATGCGACTAAATATTCTATAATTTTGACAAGTAAACTTTTTACACAATTTTCTCTATCATAGTGTTAAAATAATTTAATTTAATTGGACCATGACAAAAAAATTTACATCCACGTAATCATTCTCTCATATCCACATGACACTCTAAAATTAATCAAAATCTTCACACTTTCATAGTCAAATTAAATTTTGCCTTCAAACAATAGTAAATTGCAAGCTTTCACCTAACAAATTAATTTGGACAATTACACAAAACTTAAAAGTGAAATAAATAAGAATGAAAACACAATTATTATTATTTACAATTATTAATGTCGTAATTCAATTATCCACTTATGATAATTTTTTTGATTAGAAATATAGTGATTTTTTAACCTAACATCACTTGTCTTATAATTTGACCAAAATTATTAAATGCATTAGGTGATAAATTTAATTATGTACATACTAAAGAAAAATAAAAAATATTATAGTGCGTAACTAATTTAATTACGAATTAAATGACGCTAACTAGACGTTAATTTTTTACTTTTAGACTAACTGTATAATACGATACGTAAAAAATCTACAAACGATACAAAAACAACCAAACTGTGTTTTAAACAGTAAAATCATTGTTTAAACACTGTTTTAAATAGTAAATTCACTGTTACAGTAATGTTCCTGTTTAAACCATTGTTTGGTTGTGTTTGGTATCGTATGTAGAGTTTTTTACGTAATATACACATGTTCACTGTTACATTTATAACTCAACATATTTTTGAATTATTAAAATACTATTTATATAATAATAATATAATATATTATTACTTTTACTATAAAAAAATAGTAATGATTTTAATTTTATAAATATATGCACTACTAATACAAATCATAAAAATATTTAACTTAAAAGTTTTAATTATTACTATTTGTTAATATTAATTTTATTTATTGATTCATGTATTTTTAACTAATTTTATGAACAAATACACTTAATGTAATTTATAATGTTTTTCATAATATAATTTATAATAACGTATCTATATAATTAATTATTTCATGCATTTTTAAATGTTAATATTTTTATTCAAAACAATTAAAATAATTAACAATTTGAACTTTTTGAAAAAAATATTATATTCTATATTCACTTACAAAATAGTTTTATAACAGTAGATTTATTGTTATTTTTAAAGATGTTATATTCTATATTGACTTAAAAATAATTTAAATAAGTATTATACTATATACTATAATATATAGATCATATTATATATATAAAAACATAAGAATGTTAGAAAAAAAATTATTGACTGCTCTTTTGCGCATATCAGACATCTAGTATATATTAATGCGACTAAATATTCTATAATTTTGACAAGTAAACTTTTTACACAATTTTCTCTATCATAGTGTTAAAATAATTTAATTTAATTGGACCATGACAAAAAAATTTACATCCACGTAATCATTCTCTCATATCCACATGACACTCTAAAATTAATCAAAATCTTCACACTTTCATAGTCAAATTAAATTTTGCCTTCAAACAATAGTAAATTGCAAGCTTTCACCTAACAAATTAATTTGGACAATTACACAAAACTTAAAAGTGAAATAAATAAGAATGAAAACACAATTATTATTATTTACAATTATTAATGTCGTAATTCAATTATCCACTTATGATAATTTTTTTGATTAGAAATATAGTGATTTTTTAACCTAACATCACTTGTCTTATAATTTGACCAAAATTATTAAATGCATTAGGTGATAAATTTAATTATGTACATACTAAAGAAAAATAAAAAATATTATAGTGCGTAACTAATTTAATTACGAATTAAATGACGCTAACTAGACGTTAATTTTTTACTTTTAGACTAACTGTATAATACGATACGTAAAAAATCTACAAACGATACAAAAACAACCAAACTGTGTTTTAAACAGTAAAATCATTGTTTAAACACTGTTTTAAATAGTAAATTCACTGTTACAGTAATGTTCCTGTTTAAACCATTGTTTGGTTGTGTTTGGTATCGTATGTAGAGTTTTTTACGTAATATACACATGTTCACTGTTACATTTATAACTCAACATATTTTTGAATTATTAAAATACTATTTATATAATAATAATATAATATATTATTACTTTTACTATAAAAAAATAGTAATGATTTTAATTTTATAAATATATGCACTACTAATACAAATCATAAAAATATTTAACTTAAAAGTTTTAATTATTACTATTTGTTAATATTAATTTTATTTATTGATTCATGTATTTTTAACTAATTTTATGAACAAATACACTTAATGTAATTTATAATGTTTTTCATAATATAATTTATAATAACGTATCTATATAATTAATTATTTCATGCATTTTTAAATGTTAATATTTTTATTCAAAACAATTAAAATAATTAACAATTTGAACTTTTTGAAAAAAATATTATAGTCTATATTCACTTACAAAATAGTTTTATAACAGTAGATTTATTGTTATTTTTAAAGATGTTATATTCTATATTGACTTAAAAATAATTTAAATAAGTATTATACTATATACTATAATATATAGATCATATTATATATATAAAAACATAAGAATGTTAGAAAAAAAATTATTGACTGCTCTTTTGCGCATATCAGACATCTAGTATATATTAATGCGACTAAATATTCTATAATTTTGACAAGTAAACTTTTTACACAATTTTCTCTATCATAGTGTTAAAATAATTTAATTTAATTGGACCATGACAAAAAAATTTACATCCACGTAATCATTCTCTCATATCCACATGACACTCTAAAATTAATCAAAATCTTCACACTTTCATAGTCAAATTAAATTTTGCCTTCAAACAATAGTAAATTGCAAGCTTTCACCTAACAAATTAATTTGGACAATTACACAAAACTTAAAAGTGAAATAAATAAGAATGAAAACACAATTATTATTATTTACAATTATTAATGTCGTAATTCAATTATCCACTTATGATAATTTTTTTGATTAGAAATATAGTGATTTTTTAACCTAACATCACTTGTCTTATAATTTGACCAAAATTATTAAATGCATTAGGTGATAAATTTAATTATGTACATACTAAAGAAAAATAAAAAATATTATAGTGCGTAACTAATTTAATTACGAATTAAATGACGCTAACTAGACGTTAATTTTTTACTTTTAGACTAACTGTATAATACGATACGTAAAAAATCTACAAACGATACAAAAACAACCAAACTGTGTTTTAAACAGTAAAATCATTGTTTAAACACTGTTTTAAATAGTAAATTCACTGTTACAGTAATGTTCCTGTTTAAACCATTGTTTGGTTGTGTTTGGTATCGTATGTAGAGTTTTTTACGTAATATACACATGTTCACTGTTACATTTATAACTCAACATATTTTTGAATTATTAAAATACTATTTATATAATAATAATATAATATATTATTACTTTTACTATAAAAAAATAGTAATGATTTTAATTTTATAAATATATGCACTACTAATACAAATCATAAAAATATTTAACTTAAAAGTTTTAATTATTACTATTTGTTAATATTAATTTTATTTATTGATTCATGTATTTTTAACTAATTTTATGAACAAATACACTTAATGTAATTTATAATGTTTTTCATAATATAATTTATAATAACGTATCTATATAATTAATTATTTCATGCATTTTTAAATGTTAATATTTTTATTCAAAACAATTAAAATAATTAACAATTTGAACTTTTTGAAAAAAATATTATAGTCTATATTCACTTACAAAATAGTTTTATAACAGTAGATTTATTGTTATTTTTAAAGATGTTATATTCTATATTGACTTAAAAATAATTTAAATAAGTATTATACTATATACTATAATATATAGATCATATTATATATATAAAAACATAAGAATGTTAGAAAAAAAATTATTGACTGCTCTTTTGCGCATATCAGACATCTAGTATATATTAATGCGACTAAATATTCTATAATTTTGACAAGTAAACTTTTTACACAATTTTCTCTATCATAGTGTTAAAATAATTTAATTTAATTGGACCATGACAAAAAAATTTACATCCACGTAATCATTCTCTCATATCCACATGACACTCTAAAATTAATCAAAATCTTCACACTTTCATAGTCAAATTAAATTTTGCCTTCAAACAATAGTAAATTGCAAGCTTTCACCTAACAAATTAATTTGGACAATTACACAAAACTTAAAAGTGAAATAAATAAGAATGAAAACACAATTATTAATGTCGTAATTCAATTATCTACTTATGATAATTTTTTTGATTAGAAATATAGTGATTTTTTAACCTAACATCACTTGTCTTATAATTTGACCAAAATTATTAAATGCATTAGGTGATAAATTTAATTATGTACTTACTCAAGAAAAATAAAAAATATTACAGTGCGTAACTAATTTAATTACGAATTAAATGACGCTAACTAGACGTTAATTTTTTACTTTTAGACTAACTGTATAATACGATACTTAAAAAATCTACAAACGATACAAAAACAACCAAACTGTGTTTTAAACAGTAAAATCATTGTTTAAACACTGTTTTAAATAGTAAATTCACTGTTACAGTAATGTTCCTGTTTAAACCATTGTTTGGTTGTGTTTGGTATCGTATGTAGAGTTTTTTACGTAATATACACATGTTCACTGTTACATTTATAACTCAACATATTTTTGAATTATTAAAATACTATTTATATAATAATAATATAATATATTATTACTTTTACTATAAAAAAATAGTAATGATTTTAATTTTATAAATATATGCACTACTAATACAAATCATAAAAATATTTAACTTAAAAGTTTTAATTATTACTATTTGTTAATATTAATTTTATTTATTGATTCATGTATTTTTAACTAATTTTATGAACAAATACACTTAATGTAATTTATAATGTTTTTCATAATATAATTTATAATAACGTATCTATATAATTAATTATTTCATGCATTTTTAAATGTTAATATTTTTATTCAAAACAATTAAAATAATTAACAATTTGAACTTTTTGAAAAAAATATTATAGTCTATATTCACTTACAAAATAGTTTTATAACAGTAGATTTATTGTTATTTTTAAAGATGTTATATTCTATATTGACTTAAAAATAATTTAAATAAGTATTATACTATATACTATAATATATAGATCATATTATATATATAAAAACATAAGAATGTTAGAAAAAAAATTATTGACTGCTCTTTTGCGCATATCAGACATCTAGTATATATTAATGCGACTAAATATTCTATAATTTTGACAAGTAAACTTTTTACACAATTTTCTCTATCATAGTGTTAAAATAATTTAATTTAATTGGACCATGACAAAAAAATTTACATCCACGTAATCATTCTCTCATATCCACATGACACTCTAAAATTAATCAAAATCTTCACACTTTCATAGTCAAATTAAATTTTGCCTTCAAACAATAGTAAATTGCAAGCTTTCACCTAACAAATTAATTTGGACAATTACACAAAACTTAAAAGTGAAATAAATAAGAATGAAAACACAATTATTAATGTCGTAATTCAATTATCTACTTATGATAATTTTTTTGATTAGAAATATAGTGATTTTTTAACCTAACATCACTTGTCTTATAATTTGACCAAAATTATTAAATGCATTAGGTGATAAATTTAATTATGTACTTACTCAAGAAAAATAAAAAATATTACAGTGCGTAACTAATTTAATTACGAATTAAATGACGCTAACTAGACGTTAATTTTTTACTTTTAGACTAACTGTATAATACGATACTTAAAAAATCTACAAACGATACAAAAACAACCAAACTGTGTTTTAAACAGTAAAATCATTGTTTAAACACTGTTTTAAATAGTAAATTCACTGTTACAGTAATGTTCCTGTTTAAACCATTGTTTGGTTGTGTTTGGTATCGTATGTAGAGTTTTTTACGTAATATACACATGTTCACTGTTACATTTATAACTCAACATATTTTTGAATTATTAAAATACTATTTATATAATAATAATATAATATATTATTACTTTTACTATAAAAAAATAGTAATGATTTTAATTTTATAAATATATGCACTACTAATACAAATCATAAAAATATTTAACTTAAAAGTTTTAATTATTACTATTTGTTAATATTAATTTTATTTATTGATTCATGTATTTTTAACTAATTTTATGAACAAATACACTTAATGTAATTTATAATGTTTTTCATAATATAATTTATAATAACGTATCTATATAATTAATTATTTCATGCATTTTTAAATGTTAATATTTTTATTCAAAACAATTAAAATAATTAACAATTTGAACTTTTTGAAAAAAATATTATAGTCTATATTCACTTACAAAATAGTTTTATAACAGTAGATTTATTGTTATTTTTAAAGATGTTATATTCTATATTGACTTAAAAATAATTTAAATAAGTATTATACTATATACTATAATATATAGATCATATTATATATATAAAAACATAAGAATGTTAGAAAAAAAATTATTGACTGCTCTTTTGCGCATATCAGACATCTAGTATATATTAATGCGACTAAATATTCTATAATTTTGACAAGTAAACTTTTTACACAATTTTCTCTATCATAGTGTTAAAATAATTTAATTTAATTGGACCATGACAAAAAAATTTACATCCACGTAATCATTCTCTCATATCCACATGACACTCTAAAATTAATCAAAATCTTCACACTTTCATAGTCAAATTAAATTTTGCCTTCAAACAATAGTAAATTGCAAGCTTTCACCTAACAAATTAATTTGGACAATTACACAAAACTTAAAAGTGAAATAAATAAGAATGAAAACACAATTATTAATGTCGTAATTCAATTATCTACTTATGATAATTTTTTTGATTAGAAATATAGTGATTTTTTAACCTAACATCACTTGTCTTATAATTTGACCAAAATTATTAAATGCATTAGGTGATAAATTTAATTATGTACTTACTCAAGAAAAATAAAAAATATTACAGTGCGTAACTAATTTAATTACGAATTAAATGACGCTAACTAGACGTTAATTTTTTACTTTTAGACTAACTGTATAATACGATACTTAAAAAATCTACAAACGATACAAAAACAACCAAACTGTGTTTTAAACAGTAAAATCATTGTTTAAACACTGTTTTAAATAGTAAATTCACTGTTACAGTAATGTTCCTGTTTAAACCATTGTTTGGTTGTGTTTGGTATCGTATGTAGAGTTTTTTACGTAATATACACATGTTCACTGTTACATTTATAACTCAACATATTTTTGAATTATTAAAATACTATTTATATAATAATAATATAATATATTATTACTTTTACTATAAAAAAATAGTAATGATTTTAATTTTATAAATATATGCACTACTAATACAAATCATAAAAATATTTAACTTAAAAGTTTTAATTATTACTATTTGTTAATATTAATTTTATTTATTGATTCATGTATTTTTAACTAATTTTATGAACAAATACACTTAATGTAATTTATAATGTTTTTCATAATATAATTTATAATAACGTATCTATATAATTAATTATTTCATGCATTTTTAAATGTTAATATTTTTATTCAAAACAATTAAAATAATTAACAATTTGAACTTTTTGAAAAAAATATTATAGTCTATATTCACTTACAAAATAGTTTTATAACAGTAGATTTATTGTTATTTTTAAAGATGTTATATTCTATATTGACTTAAAAATAATTTAAATAAGTATTATACTATATACTATAATATATAGATCATATTATATATATAAAAACATAAGAATGTTAGAAAAAAAATTATTGACTGCTCTTTTGCGCATATCAGACATCTAGTATATATTAATGCGACTAAATATTCTATAATTTTGACAAGTAAACTTTTTACACAATTTTCTCTATCATAGTGTTAAAATAATTTAATTTAATTGGACCATGACAAAAAAATTTACATCCACGTAATCATTCTCTCATATCCACATGACACTCTAAAATTAATCAAAATCTTCACACTTTCATAGTCAAATTAAATTTTGCCTTCAAACAATAGTAAATTGCAAGCTTTCACCTAACAAATTAATTTGGACAATTACACAAAACTTAAAAGTGAAATAAATAAGAATGAAAACACAATTATTATTATTTACAATTATTAATGTCGTAATTCAATTATCCACTTATGATAATTTTTTTGATTAGAAATATAGTGATTTTTTAACCTAACATCACTTGTCTTATAATTTGACCAAAATTATTAAATGCATTAGGTGATAAATTTAATTATGTACATACTAAAGAAAAATAAAAAATATTATAGTGCGTAACTAATTTAATTACGAATTAAATGACGCTAACTAGACGTTAATTTTTTACTTTTAGACTAACTGTATAATACGATACGTAAAAAATCTACAAACGATACAAAAACAACCAAACTGTGTTTTAAACAGTAAAATCATTGTTTAAACACTGTTTTAAATAGTAAATTCACTGTTACAGTAATGTTCCTGTTTAAACCATTGTTTGGTTGTGTTTGGTATCGTATGTAGAGTTTTTTACGTAATATACACATGTTCACTGTTACATTTATAACTCAACATATTTTTGAATTATTAAAATACTATTTATATAATAATAATATAATATATTATTACTTTTACTATAAAAAAATAGTAATGATTTTAATTTTATAAATATATGCACTACTAATACAAATCATAAAAATATTTAACTTAAAAGTTTTAATTATTACTATTTGTTAATATTAATTTTATTTATTGATTCATGTATTTTTAACTAATTTTATGAACAAATACACTTAATGTAATTTATAATGTTTTTCATAATATAATTTATAATAACGTATCTATATAATTAATTATTTCATGCATTTTTAAATGTTAATATTTTTATTCAAAACAATTAAAATAATTAACAATTTGAACTTTTTGAAAAAAATATTATAGTCTATATTCACTTACAAAATAGTTTTATAACAGTAGATTTATTGTTATTTTTAAAGATGTTATATTCTATATTGACTTAAAAATAATTTAAATAAGTATTATACTATATACTATAATATATAGATCATATTATATATATAAAAACATAAGAATGTTAGAAAAAAAATTATTGACTGCTCTTTTGCGCATATCAGACATCTAGTATATATTAATGCGACTAAATATTCTATAATTTTGACAAGTAAACTTTTTACACAATTTTCTCTATCATAGTGTTAAAATAATTTAATTTAATTGGACCATGACAAAAAAATTTACATCCACGTAATCATTCTCTCATATCCACATGACACTCTAAAATTAATCAAAATCTTCACACTTTCATAGTCAAATTAAATTTTGCCTTCAAACAATAGTAAATTGCAAGCTTTCACCTAACAAATTAATTTGGACAATTACACAAAACTTAAAAGTGAAATAAATAAGAATGAAAACACAATTATTATTATTTACAATTATTAATGTCGTAATTCAACTATCTACTTATGATAATTTTTTTGATTAGAAATATAGTGATTTTTTAACCTAACATCACTTGTCTTATAATTTGACCAAAATTATTAAATGCATTAGGTGATAAATTTAATTATGTAAATACTCAAGAAAAATAAAAAATATTATAGTGCGTAACTAATTTAATTACGAATTAAATGACGCTAACTAGACGTTAATTTTTTACTTTTAGACTAACTGTATAATACGATACGTAAAAAATCTACAAACGATACAAAAACAACCAAACTGTGTTTTAAACAGTAAAATCATTGTTTAAACACTGTTTTAAATAGTAAATTCACTGTTACAGTAATGTTCCTGTTTAAACCATTGTTTGGTTGTGTTTGGTATCGTATGTAGAGTTTTTTACGTAATATACACATGTTCACTGTTACATTTATAACTCAACATATTTTTGAATTATTAAAATACTATTTATATAATAATAATATAATATATTATTACTTTTACTATAAAAAAATAGTAATGATTTTAATTTTATAAATATATGCACTACTAATACAAATCATAAAAATATTTAACTTAAAAGTTTTAATTATTACTATTTGTTAATATTAATTTTATTTATTGATTCATGTATTTTTAACTAATTTTATGAACAAATACACTTAATGTAATTTATAATGTTTTTCATAATATAATTTATAATAACGTATCTATATAATTAATTATTTCATGCATTTTTAAATGTTAATATTTTTATTCAAAACAATTAAAATAATTAACAATTTGAACTTTTTGAAAAAAATATTATAGTCTATATTCACTTACAAAATAGTTTTATAACAGTAGATTTATTGTTATTTTTAAAGATGTTATATTCTATATTGACTTAAAAATAATTTAAATAAGTATTATACTATATACTATAATATATAGATCATATTATATATATAAAAACATAAGAATGTTAGAAAAAAAATTATTGACTGCTCTTTTGCGCATATCAGACATCTAGTATATATTAATGCGACTAAATATTCTATAATTTTGACAAGTAAACTTTTTACACAATTTTCTCTATCATAGTGTTAAAATAATTTAATTTAATTGGACCATGACAAAAAAATTTACATCCACGTAATCATTCTCTCATATCCACATGACACTCTAAAATTAATCAAAATCTTCACACTTTCATAGTCAAATTAAATTTTGCCTTCAAACAATAGTAAATTGCAAGCTTTCACCTAACAAATTAATTTGGACAATTACACAAAACTTAAAAGTGAAATAAATAAGAATGAAAACACAATTATTATTATTTACAATTATTAATGTCGTAATTCAACTATCTACTTATGATAATTTTTTTGATTAGAAATATAGTGATTTTTTAACCTAACATCACTTGTCTTATAATTTGACCAAAATTATTAAATGCATTAGGTGATAAATTTAATTATGTAAATACTCAAGAAAAATAAAAAATATTATAGTGCGTAACTAATTTAATTACGAATTAAATGACGCTAACTAGACGTTAATTTTTTACTTTTAGACTAACTGTATAATACGATACGTAAAAAATCTACAAACGATACAAAAACAACCAAACTGTGTTTTAAACAGTAAAATCATTGTTTAAACACTGTTTTAAATAGTAAATTCACTGTTACAGTCATGTTCCTGTTTAAACCATTGTTTGGTTGTGTTTGGTATCGTATGTAGAGTTTTTTTACGTAATATCCACATGTTCACTGTTACATTTATAACTCAACATATTTTTGAATTATTAAAATACTATTTATATAATAATAATATAATATATTATTACTTTTACTATAAAAAAATAGTAATGATTTTAATTTTATAAATATATGCACTACTAATACAAATCATAAAAATATTTAACTTAAAAGTTTTAATTATTACTATTTGTTAATATTAATTTTATTTATTGATTCATGTATTTTTAACTAATTTTATGAACAAATACACTTAATGTAATTTATAATGTTTTTCATAATATAATTTATAATAACGTATCTATATAATTAATTATTTCATGCATTTTTAAATGTTAATATTTTTATTCAAAACAATTAAAATAATTAACAATTTGAACTTTTTGAAAAAAATATTATAGTCTATATTCACTTACAAAATAGTTTTATAACAGTAGATTTATTGTTATTTTTAAAGATGTTATATTCTATATTGACTTAAAAATAATTTAAATAAGTATTATACTATATACTATAATATATAGATCATATTATATATATAAAAACATAAGAATGTTAGAAAAAAAATTATTGACTGCTCTTTTGCGCATATCAGACATCTAGTATATATTAATGCGACTAAATATTCTATAATTTTGACAAGTAAACTTTTTACACAATTTTCTCTATCATAGTGTTAAAATAATTTAATTTAATTGGACCATGACAAAAAAATTTACATCCACGTAATCATTCTCTCATATCCACATGACACTCTAAAATTAATCAAAATCTTCACACTTTCATAGTCAAATTAAATTTTGCCTTCAAACAATAGTAAATTGCAAGCTTTCACCTAACAAATTAATTTGGACAATTACACAAAACTTAAAAGTGAAATAAATAAGAATGAAAACACAATTATTATTATTTACAATTATTAATGTCGTAATTCAACTATCTACTTATGATAATTTTTTTGATTAGAAATATAGTGATTTTTTAACCTAACATCACTTGTCTTATAATTTGACCAAAATTATTAAATGCATTAGGTGATAAATTTAATTATGTACATACTCAAGAAAAATAAAAAATATTCTAGTGCGTAACTAATTTAATTACGAATTAAATGACGCTAACTAGACGTTAATTTTTTACTTTTAGACTAACTGTATAATACGATACGTAAAAAATCTACAAACGATACAAAAACAACCAAACTGTGTTTTAAACAGTAAAATCATTGTTTAAACACTGTTTTAAATAGTAAATTCACTGTTACAGTAATGTTCCTGTTTAAACCATTGTTTGGTTGTGTTTGGTATCGTATGTAGAGTTTTTTACGTAATATACACATGTTCACTGTTACATTTATAACTCAACATATTTTTGAATTATTAAAATACTATTTATATAATAATAATATAATATATTATTACTTTTACTATAAAAAAATAGTAATGATTTTAATTTTATAAATATATGCACTACTAATACAAATCATAAAAATATTTAACTTAAAAGTTTTAATTATTACTATTTGTTAATATTAATTTTATTTATTGATTCATGTATTTTTAACTAATTTTATGAACAAATACACTTAATGTAATTTATAATGTTTTTCATAATATAATTTATAATAACGTATCTATATAATTAATTATTTCATGCATTTTTAAATGTTAATATTTTTATTCAAAACAATTAAAATAATTAACAATTTGAACTTTTTGAAAAAAATATTATAGTCTATATTCACTTACAAAATAGTTTTATAACAGTAGATTTATTGTTATTTTTAAAGATGTTATATTCTATATTGACTTAAAAATAATTTAAATAAGTATTATACTATATACTATAATATATAGATCATATTATATATATAAAAACATAAGAATGTTAGAAAAAAAATTATTGACTGCTCTTTTGCGCATATCAGACATCTAGTATATATTAATGCGACTAAATATTCTATAATTTTGACAAGTAAACTTTTTACACAATTTTCTCTATCATAGTGTTAAAATAATTTAATTTAATTGGACCATGACAAAAAAATTTACATCCACGTAATCATTCTCTCATATCCACATGACACTCTAAAATTAATCAAAATCTTCACACTTTCATAGTCAAATTAAATTTTGCCTTCAAACAATAGTAAATTGCAAGCTTTCACCTAACAAATTAATTTGGACAATTACACAAAACTTAAAAGTGAAATAAATAAGAATGAAAACACAATTATTATTATTTACAATTATTAATGTCGTAATTCAACTATCTACTTATGATAATTTTTTTGATTAGAAATATAGTGATTTTTTAACCTAACATCACTTGTCTTATAATTTGACCAAAATTATTAAATGCATTAGGTGATAAATTTAATTATGTAAATACTCAAGAAAAATAAAAAATATTATAGTGCGTAACTAATTTAATTACGAATTAAATGACGCTAACTAGACGTTAATTTTTTACTTTTAGACTAACTGTATAATACGATACGTAAAAAATCTACAAACGATACAAAAACAACCAAACTGTGTTTTAAACAGTAAAATCATTGTTTAAACACTGTTTTAAATAGTAAATTCACTGTTACAGTAATGTTCCTGTTTAAACCATTGTTTGGTTGTGTTTGGTATCGTATGTAGAGTTTTTTACGTAATATACACATGTTCACTGTTACATTTATAACTCAACATATTTTTGAATTATTAAAATACTATTTATATAATAATAATATAATATATTATTACTTTTACTATAAAAAAATAGTAATGATTTTAATTTTATAAATATATGCACTACTAATACAAATCATAAAAATATTTAACTTAAAAGTTTTAATTATTACTATTTGTTAATATTAATTTTATTTATTGATTCATGTATTTTTAACTAATTTTATGAACAAATACACTTAATGTAATTTATAATGTTTTTCATAATATAATTTATAATAACGTATCTATATAATTAATTATTTCATGCATTTTTAAATGTTAATATTTTTATTCAAAACAATTAAAATAATTAACAATTTGAACTTTTTGAAAAAAATATTATAGTCTATATTCACTTACAAAATAGTTTTATAACAGTAGATTTATTGTTATTTTTAAAGATGTTATATTCTATATTGACTTAAAAATAATTTAAATAAGTATTATACTATATACTATAATATATAGATCATATTATATATATAAAAACATAAGAATGTTAGAAAAAAAAATTATTGACTGCTCTTTTGCGCATATCAGACATCTAGTATATATTAATGCGACTAAATATTCTATAATTTTGACAAGTAAACTTTTTACACAATTTTCTCTATCATAGTGTTAAAATAATTTAATTTAATTGGACCATGACAAAAAAATTTACATCCACGTAATCATTCTCTCATATCCACATGACACTCTAAAATTAATCAAAATCTTCACACTTTCATAGTCAAATTAAATTTTGCCTTCAAACAATAGTAAATTGCAAGCTTTCACCTAACAAATTAATTTGGACAATTACACAAAACTTAAAAGTGAAATAAATAAGAATGAAAACACAATTATTATTATTTACAATTATTAATGTCGTAATTCAACTATCTACTTATGATAATTTTTTTGATTAGAAATATAGTGATTTTTTAACCTAACATCACTTGTCTTATAATTTGACCAAAATTATTAAATGCATTAGGTGATAAATTTAATTATGTAAATACTCAAGAAAAATAAAAAATATTATAGTGCGTAACTAATTTAATTACGAATTAAATGACGCTAACTAGACGTTAATTTTTTACTTTTAGACTAACTGTATAATACGATACGTAAAAAATCTACAAACGATACAAAAACAACCAAACTGTGTTTTAAACAGTAAAATCATTGTTTAAACACTGTTTTAAATAGTAAATTCACTGTTACAGTAATGTTCCTGTTTAAACCATTGTTTGGTTGTGTTTGGTATCGTATGTAGAGTTTTTTACGTAATATACACATGTTCACTGTTACATTTATAACTCAACATATTTTTGAATTATTAAAATACTATTTATATAATAATAATATAATATATTATTACTTTTACTATAAAAAAATAGTAATGATTTTAATTTTATAAATATATGCACTACTAATACAAATCATAAAAATATTTAACTTAAAAGTTTTAATTATTACTATTTGTTAATATTAATTTTATTTATTGATTCATGTATTTTTAACTAATTTTATGAACAAATACACTTAATGTAATTTATAATGTTTTTCATAATATAATTTATAATAACGTATCTATATAATTAATTATTTCATGCATTTTTAAATGTTAATATTTTTATTCAAAACAATTAAAATAATTAACAATTTGAACTTTTTGAAAAAAATATTATAGTCTATATTCACTTACAAAATAGTTTTATAACAGTAGATTTATTGTTATTTTTAAAGATGTTATATTCTATATTGACTTAAAAATAATTTAAATAAGTATTATACTATATACTATAATATATAGATCATATTATATATATAAAAACATAAGAATGTTAGAAAAAAAAATTATTGACTGCTCTTTTGCGCATATCAGACATCTAGTATATATTAATGCGACTAAATATTCTATAATTTTGACAAGTAAACTTTTTACACAATTTTCTCTATCATAGTGTTAAAATAATTTAATTTAATTGGACCATGACAAAAAAATTTACATCCACGTAATCATTCTCTCATATCCACATGACACTCTAAAATTAATCAAAATCTTCACACTTTCATAGTCAAATTAAATTTTGCCTTCAAACAATAGTAAATTGCAAGCTTTCACCTAACAAATTAATTTGGACAATTACACAAAACTTAAAAGTGAAATAAATAAGAATGAAAACACAATTATTATTATTTACAATTATTAATGTCGTAATTCAACTATCTACTTATGATAATTTTTTTGATTAGAAATATAGTGATTTTTTAACCTAACATCACTTGTCTTATAATTTGACCAAAATTATTAAATGCATTAGGTGATAAATTTAATTATGTAAATACTCAAGAAAAATAAAAAATATTATAGTGCGTAACTAATTTAATTACGAATTAAATGACGCTAACTAGACGTTAATTTTTTACTTTTAGACTAACTGTATAATACGATACGTAAAAAATCTACAAACGATACAAAAACAACCAAACTGTGTTTTAAACAGTAAAATCATTGTTTAAACACTGTTTTAAATAGTAAATTCACTGTTACAGTAATGTTCCTGTTTAAACCATTGTTTGGTTGTGTTTGGTATCGTATGTAGAGTTTTTTACGTAATATACACATGTTCACTGTTACATTTATAACTCAACATATTTTTGAATTATTAAAATACTATTTATATAATAATAATATAATATATTATTACTTTTACTATAAAAAAATAGTAATGATTTTAATTTTATAAATATATGCACTACTAATACAAATCATAAAAATATTTAACTTAAAAGTTTTAATTATTACTATTTGTTAATATTAATTTTATTTATTGATTCATGTATTTTTAACTAATTTTATGAACAAATACACTTAATGTAATTTATAATGTTTTTCATAATATAATTTATAATAACGTATCTATATAATTAATTATTTCATGCATTTTTAAATGTTAATATTTTTATTCAAAACAATTAAAATAATTAACAATTTGAACTTTTTGAAAAAAATATTATAGTCTATATTCACTTACAAAATAGTGTTATAACAGTAGATTTATTGTTATTTTTAAAGATGTTATATTCTATATTGACTTAAAAATAATTTAAATAAGTATTATACTATATACTATAATATATAGATCATATTATATATATAAAAACATAAGAATGTTAGAAAAAAAATTATTGACTGCTCTTTTGCGCATATCAGACATCTAGTATATATTAATGCGACTAAATATTCTATAATTTTGACAAGTAAACTTTTTACACAATTTTCTCTATCATAGTGTTAAAATAATTTAATTTAATTGGACCATGACAAAAAAATTTACATCCACGTAATCATTCTCTCATATCCACATGACACTCTAAAATTAATCAAAATCTTCACACTTTCATAGTCAAATTAAATTTTGCCTTCAAACAATAGTAAATTGCAAGCTTTCACCTAACAAATTAATTTGGACAATTACACAAAACTTAAAAGTGAAATAAATAAGAATGAAAACACAATTATTATTATTTACAATTATTAATGTCGTAATTCAACTATCTACTTATGATAATTTTTTTGATTAGAAATATAGTGATTTTTTAACCTAACATCACTTGTCTTATAATTTGACCAAAATTATTAAATGCATTAGGTGATAAATTTAATTATGTAAATACTCAAGAAAAATAAAAAATATTATAGTGCGTAACTAATTTAATTACGAATTAAATGACGCTAACTAGACGTTAATTTTTTACTTTTAGACTAACTGTATAATACGATACGTAAAAAATCTACAAACGATACAAAAACAACCAAACTGTGTTTTAAACAGTAAAATCATTGTTTAAACACTGTTTTAAATAGTAAATTCACTGTTACAGTAATGTTCCTGTTTAAACCATTGTTTGGTTGTGTTTGGTATCGTATGTAGAGTTTTTTACGTAATATACACATGTTCACTGTTACATTTATAACTCAACATATTTTTGAATTATTAAAATACTATTTATATAATAATAATATAATATATTATTACTTTTACTATAAAAAAATAGTAATGATTTTAATTTTATAAATATATGCACTACTAATACAAATCATAAAAATATTTAACTTAAAAGTTTTAATTATTACTATTTGTTAATATTAATTTTATTTATTGATTCATGTATTTTTAACTAATTTTATGAACAAATACACTTAATGTAATTTATAATGTTTTTCATAATATAATTTATAATAACGTATCTATATAATTAATTATTTCATGCATTTTTAAATGTTAATATTTTTATTCAAAACAATTAAAATAATTAACAATTTGAACTTTTTGAAAAAAATATTATAGTCTATATTCACTTACAAAATAGTTTTATAACAGTAGATTTATTGTTATTTTTAAAGATGTTATATTCTATATTGACTTAAAAATAATTTAAATAAGTATTATACTATATACTATAATATATAGATCATATTATATATATAAAAACATAAGAATGTTAGAAAAAAAATTATTGACTGCTCTTTTGCGCATATCAGACATCTAGTATATATTAATGCGACTAAATATTCTATAATTTTGACAAGTAAACTTTTTACACAATTTTCTCTATCATAGTGTTAAAATAATTTAATTTAATTGGACCATGACAAAAAAATTTACATCCACGTAATCATTCTCTCATATCCACATGACACTCTAAAATTAATCAAAATCTTCACACTTTCATAGTCAAATTAAATTTTGCCTTCAAACAATAGTAAATTGCAAGCTTTCACCTAACAAATTAATTTGGACAATTACACAAAACTTAAAAGTGAAATAAATAAGAATGAAAACACAATTATTATTATTTACAATTATTAATGTCGTAATTCAACTATCTACTTATGATAATTTTTTTGATTAGAAATATAGTGATTTTTTAACCTAACATCACTTGTCTTATAATTTGACCAAAATTATTAAATGCATTAGGTGATAAATTTAATTATGTAAATACTCAAGAAAAATAAAAAATATTATAGTGCGTAACTAATTTAATTACGAATTAAATGACGCTAACTAGACGTTAATTTTTTACTTTTAGACTAACTGTATAATACGATACGTAAAAAATCTACAAACGATACAAAAACAACCAAACTGTGTTTTAAACAGTAAAATCATTGTTTAAACACTGTTTTAAATAGTAAATTCACTGTTACAGTAATGTTCCTGTTTAAACCATTGTTTGGTTGTGTTTGGTATCGTATGTAGAGTTTTTTACGTAATATACACATGTTCACTGTTACATTTATAACTCAACATATTTTTGAATTATTAAAATACTATTTATATAATAATAATATAATATATTATTACTTTTACTATAAAAAAATAGTAATGATTTTAATTTTATAAATATATGCACTACTAATACAAATCATAAAAATATTTAACTTAAAAGTTTTAATTATTACTATTTGTTAATATTAATTTTATTTATTGATTCATGTATTTTTAACTAATTTTATGAACAAATACACTTAATGTAATTTATAATGTTTTTCATAATATAATTTATAATAACGTATCTATATAATTAATTATTTCATGCATTTTTAAATGTTAATATTTTTATTCAAAACAATTAAAATAATTAACAATTTGAACTTTTTGAAAAAAATATTATAGTCTATATTCACTTACAAAATAGTTTTATAACAGTAGATTTATTGTTATTTTTAAAGATGTTATATTCTATATTGACTTAAAAATAATTTAAATAAGTATTATACTATATACTATAATATATAGATCATATTATATATATAAAAACATAAGAATGTTAGAAAAAAAATTATTGACTGCTCTTTTGCGCATATCAGACATCTAGTATATATTAATGCGACTAAATATTCTATAATTTTGACAAGTAAACTTTTTACACAATTTTCTCTATCATAGTGTTAAAATAATTTAATTTAATTGGACCATGACAAAAAAATTTACATCCACGTAATCATTCTCTCATATCCACATGACACTCTAAAATTAATCAAAATCTTCACACTTTCATAGTCAAATTAAATTTTGCCTTCAAACAATAGTAAATTGCAAGCTTTCACCTAACAAATTAATTTGGACAATTACACAAAACTTAAAAGTGAAATAAATAAGAATGAAAACACAATTATTATTATTTACAATTATTAATGTCGTAATTCAACTATCTACTTATGATAATTTTTTTGATTAGAAATATAGTGATTTTTTAACCTAACATCACTTGTCTTATAATTTGACCAAAATTATTAAATGCATTAGGTGATAAATTTAATTATGTAAATACTCAAGAAAAATAAAAAATATTATAGTGCGTAACTAATTTAATTACGAATTAAATGACGCTAACTAGACGTTAATTTTTTACTTTTAGACTAACTGTATAATACGATACGTAAAAAATCTACAAACGATACAAAAACAACCAAACTGTGTTTTAAACAGTAAAATCATTGTTTAAACACTGTTTTAAATAGTAAATTCACTGTTACAGTAATGTTCCTGTTTAAACCATTGTTTGGTTGTGTTTGGTATCGTATGTAGAGTTTTTTACGTAATATACACATGTTCACTGTTACATTTATAACTCAACATATTTTTGAATTATTAAAATACTATTTATATAATAATAATATAATATATTATTACTTTTACTATAAAAAAATAGTAATGATTTTAATTTTATAAATATATGCACTACTAATACAAATCATAAAAATATTTAACTTAAAAGTTTTAATTATTACTATTTGTTAATATTAATTTTATTTATTGATTCATGTATTTTTAACTAATTTTATGAACAAATACACTTAATGTAATTTATAATGTTTTTCATAATATAATTTATAATAACGTATCTATATAATTAATTATTTCATGCATTTTTAAATGTTAATATTTTTATTCAAAACAATTAAAATAATTAACAATTTGAACTTTTTGAAAAAAATATTATAGTCTATATTCACTTACAAAATAGTTTTATAACAGTAGATTTATTGTTATTTTTAAAGATGTTATATTCTATATTGACTTAAAAATAATTTAAATAAGTATTATACTATATACTATAATATATAGATCATATTATATATATAAAAACATAAGAATGTTAGAAAAAAAATTATTGACTGCTCTTTTGCGCATATCAGACATCTAGTATATATTAATGCGACTAAATATTCTATAATTTTGACAAGTAAACTTTTTACACAATTTTCTCTATCATAGTGTTAAAATAATTTAATTTAATTGGACCATGACAAAAAAATTTACATCCACGTAATCATTCTCTCATATCCACATGACACTCTAAAATTAATCAAAATCTTCACACTTTCATAGTCAAATTAAATTTTGCCTTCAAACAATAGTAAATTGCAAGCTTTCACCTAACAAATTAATTTGGACAATTACACAAAACTTAAAAGTGAAATAAATAAGAATGAAAACACAATTATTATTATTTACAATTATTAATGTCGTAATTCAACTATCTACTTATGATAATTTTTTTGATTAGAAATATAGTGATTTTTTAACCTAACATCACTTGTCTTATAATTTGACCAAAATTATTAAATGCATTAGGTGATAAATTTAATTATGTAAATACTCAAGAAAAATAAAAAATATTATAGTGCGTAACTAATTTAATTACGAATTAAATGACGCTAACTAGACGTTAATTTTTTACTTTTAGACTAACTGTATAATACGATACGTAAAAAATCTACAAACGATACAAAAACAACCAAACTGTGTTTTAAACAGTAAAATCATTGTTTAAACACTGTTTTAAATAGTAAATTCACTGTTACAGTAATGTTCCTGTTTAAACCATTGTTTGGTTGTGTTTGGTATCGTATGTAGAGTTTTTTACGTAATATACACATGTTCACTGTTACATTTATAACTCAACATATTTTTGAATTATTAAAATACTATTTATATAATAATAATATAATATATTATTACTTTTACTATAAAAAAATAGTAATGATTTTAATTTTATAAATATATGCACTACTAATACAAATCATAAAAATATTTAACTTAAAAGTTTTAATTATTACTATTTGTTAATATTAATTTTATTTATTGATTCATGTATTTTTAACTAATTTTATGAACAAATACACTTAATGTAATTTATAATGTTTTTCATAATATAATTTATAATAACGTATCTATATAATTAATTATTTCATGCATTTTTAAATGTTAATATTTTTATTCAAAACAATTAAAATAATTAACAATTTGAACTTTTTGAAAAAAATATTATAGTCTATATTCACTTACAAAATAGTTTTATAACAGTAGATTTATTGTTATTTTTAAAGATGTTATATTCTATATTGACTTAAAAATAATTTAAATAAGTATTATACTATATACTATAATATATAGATCATATTATATATATAAAAACATAAGAATGTTAGAAAAAAAATTATTGACTGCTCTTTTGCGCATATCAGACATCTAGTATATATTAATGCGACTAAATATTCTATAATTTTGACAAGTAAACTTTTTACACAATTTTCTCTATCATAGTGTTAAAATAATTTAATTTAATTGGACCATGACAAAAAAATTTACATCCACGTAATCATTCTCTCATATCCACATGACACTCTAAAATTAATCAAAATCTTCACACTTTCATAGTCAAATTAAATTTTGCCTTCAAACAATAGTAAATTGCAAGCTTTCACCTAACAAATTAATTTGGACAATTACACAAAACTTAAAAGTGAAATAAATAAGAATGAAAACACAATTATTATTATTTACAATTATTAATGTCGTAATTCAACTATCTACTTATGATAATTTTTTTGATTAGAAATATAGTGATTTTTTAACCTAACATCACTTGTCTTATAATTTGACCAAAATTATTAAATGCATTAGGTGATAAATTTAATTATGTAAATACTCAAGAAAAATAAAAAATATTATAGTGCGTAACTAATTTAATTACGAATTAAATGACGCTAACTAGACGTTAATTTTTTACTTTTAGACTAACTGTATAATACGATACGTAAAAAATCTACAAACGATACAAAAACAACCAAACTGTGTTTTAAACAGTAAAATCATTGTTTAAACACTGTTTTAAATAGTAAATTCACTGTTACAGTAATGTTCCTGTTTAAACCATTGTTTGGTTGTGTTTGGTATCGTATGTAGAGTTTTTTACGTAATATACACATGTTCACTGTTACATTTATAACTCAACATATTTTTGAATTATTAAAATACTATTTATATAATAATAATATAATATATTATTACTTTTACTATAAAAAAATAGTAATGATTTTAATTTTATAAATATATGCACTACTAATACAAATCATAAAAATATTTAACTTAAAAGTTTTAATTATTACTATTTGTTAATATTAATTTTATTTATTGATTCATGTATTTTTAACTAATTTTATGAACAAATACACTTAATGTAATTTATAATGTTTTTCATAATATAATTTATAATAACGTATCTATATAATTAATTATTTCATGCATTTTTAAATGTTAATATTTTTATTCAAAACAATTAAAATAATTAACAATTTGAACTTTTTGAAAAAAATATTATAGTCTATATTCACTTACAAAATAGTTTTATAACAGTAGATTTATTGTTATTTTTAAAGATGTTATATTCTATATTGACTTAAAAATAATTTAAATAAGTATTATACTATATACTATAATATATAGATCATATTATATATATAAAAACATAAGAATGTTAGAAAAAAAATTATTGACTGCTCTTTTGCGCATATCAGACATCTAGTATATATTAATGCGACTAAATATTCTATAATTTTGACAAGTAAACTTTTTACACAATTTTCTCTATCATAGTGTTAAAATAATTTAATTTAATTGGACCATGACAAAAAAATTTACATCCACGTAATCATTCTCTCATATCCACATGACACTCTAAAATTAATCAAAATCTTCACACTTTCATAGTCAAATTAAATTTTGCCTTCAAACAATAGTAAATTGCAAGCTTTCACCTAACAAATTAATTTGGACAATTACACAAAACTTAAAAGTGAAATAAATAAGAATGAAAACACAATTATTATTATTTACAATTATTAATGTCGTAATTCAACTATCTACTTATGATAATTTTTTTGATTAGAAATATAGTGATTTTTTAACCTAACATCACTTGTCTTATAATTTGACCAAAATTATTAAATGCATTAGGTGATAAATTTAATTATGTAAATACTCAAGAAAAATAAAAAATATTATAGTGCGTAACTAATTTAATTACGAATTAAATGACGCTAACTAGACGTTAATTTTTTACTTTTAGACTAACTGTATAATACGATACGTAAAAAATCTACAAACGATACAAAAACAACCAAACTGTGTTTTAAACAGTAAAATCATTGTTTAAACACTGTTTTAAATAGTAAATTCACTGTTACAGTAATGTTCCTGTTTAAACCATTGTTTGGTTGTGTTTGGTATCGTATGTAGAGTTTTTTACGTAATATACACATGTTCACTGTTACATTTATAACTCAACATATTTTTGAATTATTAAAATACTATTTATATAATAATAATATAATATATTATTACTTTTACTATAAAAAAATAGTAATGATTTTAATTTTATAAATATATGCACTACTAATACAAATCATAAAAATATTTAACTTAAAAGTTTTAATTATTACTATTTGTTAATATTAATTTTATTTATTGATTCATGTATTTTTAACTAATTTTATGAACAAATACACTTAATGTAATTTATAATGTTTTTCATAATATAATTTATAATAACGTATCTATATAATTAATTATTTCATGCATTTTTAAATGTTAATATTTTTATTCAAAACAATTAAAATAATTAACAATTTGAACTTTTTGAAAAAAATATTATAGTCTATATTCACTTACAAAATAGTTTTATAACAGTAGATTTATTGTTATTTTTAAAGATGTTATATTCTATATTGACTTAAAAATAATTTAAATAAGTATTATACTATATACTATAATATATAGATCATATTATATATATAAAAACATAAGAATGTTAGAAAAAAAATTATTGACTGCTCTTTTGCGCATATCAGACATCTAGTATATATTAATGCGACTAAATATTCTATAATTTTGACAAGTAAACTTTTTACACAATTTTCTCTATCATAGTGTTAAAATAATTTAATTTAATTGGACCATGACAAAAAAATTTACATCCACGTAATCATTCTCTCATATCCACATGACACTCTAAAATTAATCAAAATCTTCACACTTTCATAGTCAAATTAAATTTTGCCTTCAAACAATAGTAAATTGCAAGCTTTCACCTAACAAATTAATTTGGACAATTACACAAAACTTAAAAGTGAAATAAATAAGAATGAAAACACAATTATTATTATTTACAATTATTAATGTCGTAATTCAACTATCTACTTATGATAATTTTTTTGATTAGAAATATAGTGATTTTTTAACCTAACATCACTTGTCTTATAATTTGACCAAAATTATTAAATGCATTAGGTGATAAATTTAATTATGTACATACTCAAGAAAAATAAAAAATATTATAGTGCGTAACTAATTTAATTACGAATTAAATGACGCTAACTAGACGTTAATTTTTTACTTTTAGACTAACTGTATAATACGATACGTAAAAAATCTACAAACGATACAAAAACAACCAAACTGTGTTTTAAACAGTAAAATCATTGTTTAAACACTGTTTTAAATAGTAAATTCACTGTTACAGTAATGTTCCTGTTTAAACCATTGTTTGGTTGTGTTTGGTATCGTATGTAGAGTTTTTTACGTAATATACACATGTTCACTGTTACATTTATAACTCAACATATTTTTGAATTATTAAAATACTATTTATATAATAATAATATAATATATTATTACTTTTACTATAAAAAAATAGTAATGATTTTAATTTTATAAATATATGCACTACTAATACAAATCATAAAAATATTTAACTTAAAAGTTTTAATTATTACTATTTGTTAATATTAATTTTATTTATTGATTCATGTATTTTTAACTAATTTTATGAACAAATACACTTAATGTAATTTATAATGTTTTTCATAATATAATTTATAATAACGTATCTATATAATTAATTATTTCATGCATTTTTAAATGTTAATATTTTTATTCAAAACAATTAAAATAATTAACAATTTGAACTTTTTGAAAAAAATATTATAGTCTATATTCACTTACAAAATAGTTTTATAACAGTAGATTTATTGTTATTTTTAAAGATGTTATATTCTATATTGACTTAAAAATAATTTAAATAAGTATTATACTATATACTATAATATATAGATCATATTATATATATAAAAACATAAGAATGTTAGAAAAAAAATTATTGACTGCTCTTTTGCGCATATCAGACATCTAGTATATATTAATGCGACTAAATATTCTATAATTTTGACAAGTAAACTTTTTACACAATTTTCTCTATCATAGTGTTAAAATAATTTAATTTAATTGGACCATGACAAAAAAATTTACATCCACGTAATCATTCTCTCATATCCACATGACACTCTAAAATTAATCAAAATCTTCACACTTTCATAGTCAAATTAAATTTTGCCTTCAAACAATAGTAAATTGCAAGCTTTCACCTAACAAATTAATTTGGACAATTACACAAAACTTAAAAGTGAAATAAATAAGAATGAAAACACAATTATTATTATTTACAATTATTAATGTCGTAATTCAACTATCTACTTATGATAATTTTTTTGATTAGAAATATAGTGATTTTTTAACCTAACATCACTTGTCTTATAATTTGACCAAAATTATTAAATGCATTAGGTGATAAATTTAATTATGTACATACTCAAGAAAAATAAAAAATATTATAGTGCGTAACTAATTTAATTACGAATTAAATGACGCTAACTAGACGTTAATTTTTTACTTTTAGACTAACTGTATAATACGATACGTAAAAAATCTACAAACGATACAAAAACAACCAAACTGTGTTTTAAACAGTAAAATCATTGTTTAAACACTGTTTTAAATAGTAAATTCACTGTTACAGTAATGTTCCTGTTTAAACCATTGTTTGGTTGTGTTTGGTATCGTATGTAGAGTTTTTTACGTAATATACACATGTTCACTGTTACATTTATAACTCAACATATTTTTGAATTATTAAAATACTATTTATATAATAATAATATAATATATTATTACTTTTACTATAAAAAAATAGTAATGATTTTAATTTTATAAATATATGCACTACTAATACAAATCATAAAAATATTTAACTTAAAAGTTTTAATTATTACTATTTGTTAATATTAATTTTATTTATTGATTCATGTATTTTTAACTAATTTTATGAACAAATACACTTAATGTAATTTATAATGTTTTTCATAATATAATTTATAATAACGTATCTATATAATTAATTATTTCATGCATTTTTAAATGTTAATATTTTTATTCAAAACAATTAAAATAATTAACAATTTGAACTTTTTGAAAAAAATATTATAGTCTATATTCACTTACAAAATAGTTTTATAACAGTAGATTTATTGTTATTTTTAAAGATGTTATATTCTATATTGACTTAAAAATAATTTAAATAAGTATTATACTATATACTATAATATATAGATCATATTATATATATAAAAACATAAGAATGTTAGAAAAAAAATTATTGACTGCTCTTTTGCGCATATCAGACATCTAGTATATATTAATGCGACTAAATATTCTATAATTTTGACAAGTAAACTTTTTACACAATTTTCTCTATCATAGTGTTAAAATAATTTAATTTAATTGGACCATGACAAAAAAATTTACATCCACGTAATCATTCTCTCATATCCACATGACACTCTAAAATTAATCAAAATCTTCACACTTTCATAGTCAAATTAAATTTTGCCTTCAAACAATAGTAAATTGCAAGCTTTCACCTAACAAATTAATTTGGACAATTACACAAAACTTAAAAGTGAAATAAATAAGAATGAAAACACAATTATTATTATTTACAATTATTAATGTCGTAATTCAACTATCTACTTATGATAATTTTTTTGATTAGAAATATAGTGATTTTTTAACCTAACATCACTTGTCTTATAATTTGACCAAAATTATTAAATGCATTAGGTGATAAATTTAATTATGTAAATACTCAAGAAAAATAAAAAATATTATAGTGCGTAACTAATTTAATTACGAATTAAATGACGCTAACTAGACGTTAATTTTTTACTTTTAGACTAACTGTATAATACGATACGTAAAAAATCTACAAACGATACAAAAACAACCAAACTGTGTTTTAAACAGTAAAATCATTGTTTAAACACTGTTTTAAATAGTAAATTCACTGTTACAGTAATGTTCCTGTTTAAACCATTGTTTGGTTGTGTTTGGTATCGTATGTAGAGTTTTTTACGTAATATACACATGTTCACTGTTACATTTATAACTCAACATATTTTTGAATTATTAAAATACTATTTATATAATAATAATATAATATATTATTACTTTTACTATAAAAAAATAGTAATGATTTTAATTTTATAAATATATGCACTACTAATACAAATCATAAAAATATTTAACTTAAAAGTTTTAATTATTACTATTTGTTAATATTAATTTTATTTATTGATTCATGTATTTTTAACTAATTTTATGAACAAATACACTTAATGTAATTTATAATGTTTTTCATAATATAATTTATAATAACGTATCTATATAATTAATTATTTCATGCATTTTTAAATGTTAATATTTTTATTCAAAACAATTAAAATAATTAACAATTTGAACTTTTTGAAAAAAATATTATAGTCTATATTCACTTACAAAATAGTTTTATAACAGTAGATTTATTGTTATTTTTAAAGATGTTATATTCTATATTGACTTAAAAATAATTTAAATAAGTATTATACTATATACTATAATATATAGATCATATTATATATATAAAAACATAAGAATGTTAGAAAAAAAATTATTGACTGCTCTTTTGCGCATATCAGACATCTAGTATATATTAATGCGACTAAATATTCTATAATTTTGACAAGTAAACTTTTTACACAATTTTCTCTATCATAGTGTTAAAATAATTTAATTTAATTGGACCATGACAAAAAAATTTACATCCACGTAATCATTCTCTCATATCCACATGACACTCTAAAATTAATCAAAATCTTCACACTTTCATAGTCAAATTAAATTTTGCCTTCAAACAATAGTAAATTGCAAGCTTTCACCTAACAAATTAATTTGGACAATTACACAAAACTTAAAAGTGAAATAAATAAGAATGAAAACACAATTATTATTATTTACAATTATTAATGTCGTAATTCAATTATCTACTTATGATAATTTTTTTGATTAGAAATATAGTGATTTTTTAACCTAACATCACTTGTCTTATAATTTGACCAAAATTATTAAATGCATTAGGTGATAAATTTAATTATGTACATACTCAAGAAAAATAAAAAAATATTACAGTGCGTAACTAATTTAATTACGAATTAAATGACGCTAACTAGACGTTAATTTTTTACTTTTAGACTAACTGTATAATACGATACGTAAAAAATCTACAAACGATACAAAAACAACCAAACTGTGTTTTAAACAGTAAAATCATTGTTTAAACACTGTTTTAAATAGTAAATTCACTGTTACAGTCATGTTCCTGTTTAAACCATTGTTTGGTTGTGTTTGGTATCGTATGTAGAGTTTTTTACGTAATATACACATGTTCACTGTTACATTTATAACTCAACATATTTTTGAATTATTAAAATACTATTTATATAATAATAATATAATATATTATTACTTTTACTATAAAAAAAATAGTAATGATTTTAATTTTATAAATATATGCACTACTAATACAAATCATAAAAATATTTAAAAATATTTAACTTAAATGTTTTAATTATTACTATTTGTTAATATTAATTTTATTTATTGATTCATGTATTTTTAACTAATTTTATGAACAAATACACTTAATGTAATTTATAATGTTTTTCATAATATAATTTATAATAACGTATCTATATAATTAATTATTTCATGCATTTTTAAATGTTAATATTTTTATTCAAAACAATTAAAATAATTAACAATTTGAACTTTTTGAAAAAAATATTATAGTCTATATTCACTTACAAAATAGTTTTATAACAGTAGATTTATTGTTATTTTTAAAGATGTTATATTCTATATTGACTTAAAAATAATTTAAATAAGTATTATACTATATACTATAATATATAGATCATATTATATATATAAAAACATAAGAATGTTAGAAAAAAAATTATTGACTGCTCTTTTGCGCATATCAGACATCTAGTATATATTAATGCGACTAAATATTCTATAATTTTGACAAGTAAACTTTTTACACAATTTTCTCTATCATAGGGTTAAAATAATTTAATTTAATTGGACCATGACAAAAAAATTTACATCCACGTAATCATTCTCTCATATCCACATGACACTCTAAAATTAATCAAAATCTTCACACTTTCATAGTCAAATTAAATTTTGCCTTCAAACAATAGTAAATTGCAAGCTTTCACCTAACAAATTAATTTGGACAATTACACAAAACTTAAAAGTGAAATAAATAAGAATGAAAACACAATTATTATTATTTACAATTATTAATGTCGTAATTCAATTATCTACTTATGATAATTTTTTTGATTAGAAATATAGTGATTTTTTAACCTAACATCACTTGTCTTATAATTTGACCAAAATTATTAAATGCATTAGGTGATAAATTTAATTATGTACATACTCAAGAAAAATAAAAAATATTACAGTACGTAACTAATTTAATTACGAATTAAATGACGCTAACTAGACGTTAATTTTTTACTTTTAGACTAACTGTATAATACGATACGTAAAAAATCTACAAACGATACAAAAACAACCAAACTGTGTTTTAAACAGTAAAATCATTGTTTAAACACTATTTTAAATAGTAAATTCACTGTTACAGTCATGTTCCTGTTTAAACCATTGTTTGGTTGTGTTTGGTATCGTATGTAGAGTTTTTTACGTAATATCCATATGTTCACTGTTACATTTATAACTCAACATATTTTTGAATTATTAAAATACTATTTATATAATACTAATATAATATATTATTACTTTTACTATAAAAAAACAGTAATGATTTTAATTTTATAAATATATGCACTACTAATACAAATCATAAAAATATTTAACTTAAAAGTTTTAATTATTACTATTTGTTAATATTAATTTTATTTATTGATTCATGTATTTTTAACTAATTTTATGAACAAATACACTTAATGTAATTTATAATGTTTTTCATAATATAATTTATAATAACGTATCTATATAATTAATTATTTCATGCATTTTTAAATGTTAATATTTTTATTGAAAACAATTTAAATAATTAACAATTTGAACTTTTTGAAAAAAATATTATAGTCTATATTCACTACAAAATAGTTTTATAACAGTAGATTTATTGCTATTTTTAAAGATGTTATATTCTATATTGACTTAAAAATAATTTAAATAAGTATTATACTATATACTATAATATATAGATCATATTATATATATAAAAACATAAGAATGTTAGAAAAAAAATTATTGACTGCTCTTTTGCGCATATCAGACATCTAGTATATATTAATGCGACTAAATATTCTATAATTTTGACAAGTAAACTTTTTACACAATTTTCTCTATCATAGTGTTAAAATAATTTAATTTAATTGGACCATGACAAAAAAATTTACATCCACGTAATCATTCTCTCATATCCACATGACACTCTAATATTAATCAAAATCTTCACACTTTCATAGTCAAATTAAATTTTGCCTTCAAACAATAGTAAATTGCAAGCTTTCACCTATCAAATTAATTTGGACAATTACACAAAACTTAAAAGTGAAATAAATAAGAATGAAAACACAATTATTATTATTTACAATTATTAATGTCGTAATTCAATTATCTACTTATGATAATTTTTTTGATTAGAAATATAGTGATTTTTTAACCTAACATCACTTGTCTTATAATTTGACCAAAATTATTAAATGCATTAGGTGATAAATTTAATTATGTACTTACTCAAGAAAAATAAAAAATATTACAGTGTGTAACTAATTTAATTACGAATTAAATGACGCTAACTAGACGTTAATTTTTTACTTTTAGACTAACTGTATAATACGATACGTAAAAAATCTACAAACGATACAAAAACAACCAAACTGTGTTTTAAACAGTAAAATCATTGTTTAAACACTGTTTTAAATAGTAAATTCACTGTTACAGTCATGTTCCTGTTTAAACCATTGTTTGGTTGTGTTTGGTATCGTATGTAGAGTTTTTTACGTAATATACACATGTTCACTGTTACATTTATAACTCAACATATTTTTGAATTATTAAAATACTATTTATATAATAATAATATAATATATTATTACTTTTACTATAAAAAAAATAGTAATGATTTTAATTTTATAAATATATGCACTACTAATACAAATCATAAAAATATTTAAAAATATTTAACTTAAAAGTTTTAATTATTACTATTTGTTAATATTAATTTTATTTATTGATTCATGTATTTTTAACTAATTTTATGAACAAATACACTTAATGTAATTTATAATGTTTTTCATAATATAATTTATAATAACGTATCTATATAATTAATTATTTCATGCATTTTTAAATGTTAATATTTTTATTGAAAACAATTGAAATAATTAACAATTTGAACCTTTTTAAAAAAATATTATAGTCTATATTCACTTACATAATAGTTTTATAACAGTAGATTTATTGTTATTTTTAAAGATGTTATATTCTATATTGACTTAAAAATAATTTAAATAAGTATTATACTATATACTATAATATATAGATCATATTATATATATAAAAACATAAGAATGTTAGAAAAAAAATTATTGACTACTCTTTTGCGCATATCAGACATCTAGTATATATTAATGCGACTAAATATTCTATAATTTTGACAAGTAAATTTTTTACACAATTTTCTCTATCATAGTGTTAAAATAATTAAATTTAATTGGACCATGACAAAAAAATTTACATCCACGTAATCATTCTCTCATATCCACATGACACTCTAATATTAATCAAAATCTTCACACTTTCATAGTCAAATTAAATTTTGCCTTCAAACAATAGTAAATTGCAAGCTTTCACCTAACAAATTAATTTGGACAATTACACAAAACTTAAAAGTGAAATAAATAAGAATGAAAACACAATTATTATTATTTACAATTATTAATGTCGTAATTCAATTATCTACTTATGATAATTTTTTTGATTAGAAATATAGTGATTTTTTAACCTAACATCACTTGTCTTATAATTTGACCAAAATTATTAAATGCATTAGGTGATAAATTTAATTATGTACATACTCAAGAAAAATAAAAAATATTACAGTGCGTAACTAATTTAATTACGAATTAAATGACGCTAACTAGACGTTAATTTTTTACTTTTAGACTAACTGTATAATACGATACGTAAAAAATCTACAAACGATACAAAAACAACCAAACTGTGTTTTAAACAGTAAAATCATTGTTTAAACACTGTTTTAAATAGTAAATTCACTGTTACAGTCATGTTCCTGTTTAAACCATTGTTTGGTTGTGTTTGGTATCGTATGTAGAGTTTTTTACGTTATATCCACGTGTTCACTGTTACATTTATAACTCAACATATTTTTGAATTATTAAAATACTATTTATATAATAATAATATAATATATTATTACTTTTACTATAAAAAAATAGTAATGATTTTAATTTTATAAATATATGCACTACTAATACAAATCATAAAAATATTTAAAAATATTTAACTTAAAAGTTTTAATTATTACTATTTGTTAATATTAATTTTATTTATTGATTCATGTATTTTTAACTAATTTTATGAACAAATACACTTAATGTAATTTATAATGTTTTTCATAATATAATTTATAATAACGTATCTATATAATTAATTATTTCATGCATTTTTAAATGTTAATATTTTTATTGAAAACAATTAAAATAATTAACAATTTGAACTTTTTGAAAAAAATATTATAGTCTATATTCACTTACAAAATAGTTTTATAACAGTAGATTTATTGCTATTTTTAAAGATGTTATATTCTATATTGACTTAAAAATAATTTAAATAAGTATTATACTATATACTATAATATATAGATCATATTATATATATAAAAACATAAGAATGTTAGAAAAAAAATTATTGACTGCTCTTTTGCGCATATCAGACATCTAGTATATATTAATGCGACTAAATATTCTATAATTTTGACAAGTAAACTTTTTACACAATTTTCTCTATCATAGTGTTAAAATAATTTAATTTAATTGGACCATGACAAAAAAATTTACATCCACGTAATCATTCTCTCATATCCACATGACACTCTAAAATTAATCAAAATCTTCACACTTTCATAGTCAAATTAAATTTTGCCTTCAAACAATAGTAAATTGCAAACTTTCACCTAACAAATTAATTTGGACAATTACACAAAACTTAAAAGTGAAATAAATAAGAATGAGAACACAATTATTATTATTTACAATTATTAATGTCGTAATTCAATTATCTACTTATGATAATTTTTTTGATTAGAAATATAGTGATTTTTTAACCTAACATCACTTGTCTTATAAATTGACCAAAATTATTAAATGCATTAGGTGATAAATTTAATTATGTACTTACTCAAGAAAAATAAAAAATATTACAGTGCGTAACTAATTTAATTACGAATTAAATGACGCTAACTAGACGTTAATTTTTTACTTTTAGACTAATTGTATAATACGATACGTAAAAAATCTACAAACGATACAAAAACAACCAAACTGTGTTTTAAACAGTAAAATCATTGTTTAAACACTGTTTTAAATAGTAAATTCACTGTTACAGTCATGTTCCTGTTTAAACCATTGTTTGGTTGTGTTTGGTATCGTATGTAGAGTTTTTTACGTAATATCCACATGTTCACTGTTACATTTATAACTCAACATATTTTTGAATTATTAAAATACTATTTATATAATAATAATATAATATATTATTACTTTTACTATAAAAAAATAGTAATGATTTTAATTTTATAAATATATGCACTACTAATACAAATCATAAAAATATTTAACTTAAAAGTTTTAATTATTACTATTTTTAATATTAATTTTATTTATTGATTCATGTATTTTTAACTAATTTTATGAACAAATACACTTAATGTAATTTATAATGTTTTTCATAATATAATTTATAATAACGTATCTATATAATTAATTATTTCATGCATTTTTAAATGTTAATATTTTTATTGAAAACAATTAAAATAATTAACAATTTGAACTTTTTGAAAAAAATATTATAGTCTATATTCACTTACAAAATAGTTTTATAACAGTAGATTTATTACTATTTTTAAAGATGTTATATTCTATATTGACTTAAAAATAATTTAAATAAGTATTACTATAATATATAGATCATATTATATATATAAAAACATAAGAATGTTAGAAAAAAAATTATTGACTGCTCTTTTGCGCATATCAGACATCTAGTATATATTAATGCGACTAAATATTCTATAATTTTGACAAGTAAACTTTTTACACAATTTTCTCTATCATAGTGTTAAAATAATTAAATTTAATTGGACCATGACAAAAAAATTTACATCCACGTAATCATTCTCTCATATCCACATGACATTCTAAAATTAATCAAAATCTTCACACTTTCATAGTCAAATTAAATTTTGCCTTCAAACAATAGTAAATTGCAAGCTTTCACCTAACAAATTAATTTGGACAATTACACAAAACTTAAAAGTGAAATAAATAAGAATGAAAACACAATTATTATTATTTACAATTATTAATGTCGTAATTCAATTATCTACTTATGATAATTTTTTTGATTAGAAATATAGTGATTTTTTAACCTAACATCACTTGTCTTATAATTTGACCAAAATTATTAAATGCATTAGGTGATAAATTTAATTATGTACTTACTCAAGAAAAATAAAAAATATTACAGTGCGTAACTAATTTAATTACGAATTAAATGACGCTAACTAGACGTTAATTTTTTACTTTTAGACTAACTGTATAATACGATACGTAAAAAATCTACAAACGATACAAAAACAACCAAACTGTGTTTTAAACAGTAAAATCATTGTTTAAACACTGTTTTAAATAGTAAATTCACTGTTACAGTCATGTTCCTGTTTAAACCATTGTTTGGTTGTGTTTGGTATCGTATGTAGAGTTTTTTACGTAATATCCACATGTTCACTGTTACATTTATAACTCAACATATTTTTGAATTATTAAAATACTATTTATATAATAATAATATAATATATTATTACTTTTACTATAAAAAAATAGTAATGATTTTAATTTTATAAATATATGCACTACTAATACAAATCATAAAAATATTTAAAAATATTTAACTTAAAAGTTTTAATTATTACTATTTGTTAATATTAATTTTATTTATTGATTCATGTATTTTTAACTAATTTTATGAACAAATACACTTAATGTAATTTATAATGTTTTTCATAATATAATTTATAATAACGTATCTATATAATTAATTAATTCATGCATTTTTAAATGTTAATATTTTTATTGAAAACAGTTAAAGTAATTAACAATTTGAACTTTTTGAAAAAAATATTATAGTCTATATTCACTTACAAAATAGTTTTATAACAGTAGATTTATTGTTATTTTTAAAGATGTTATATTCTATATTGACTTAAAAATAATTTAAATAAGTATTATACTATATACTATAATATATAGATCATATTATATATATAAAAACATAAGAATGTTAGAAAAAAAATTATTGACTGCTCTTTTGCGCATATCAGACATCTAGTATATATTAATGCGACTAAATATGCTATAATTTTGACAAGTAAACTTTATACACAATTTTCTCTATCATAGTGTTAAAATAATTTAATTTAATTGGACCATGACAAAAAAATTTACATCCACGTAATCATTCTCTCATATCCACATGACACTCTAAAATTAATCAAAATTTTCACACTTTCATAGTCAAATTAAATTTTGCCTTCAAACAATAGTAAATTGCAAACTTTCACCTAACAAATTAATTTGGACAATTACACAAAACTTAAAAGTGAAATAAATAAGAATGAGAACACAATTATTATTATTTACAATTATTAATGTCGTAATTCAATTATCTACTTATGATAATTTTTTTGATTAGAAATATAGTGATTTTTTAACCTAACATCACTTGTCTTATAAATTTACCAAAATTATTAAATGCATTAGGTGATAAATTTAATTATGTACTTACTCAAGAAAAATAAAAAATATTACAGTGCGTAACTAATTTAATTACGAATTAAATGACGCTAACTAGACGTTAATTTTTTACTTTTAGACTAATTGTATAATACGATACGTAAAAAATCTACAAACGATACAAAAACAACCAAACTGTGTTTTAAACAGTAAAATCATTGTTTAAACACTGTTTTAAATAGTAAATTCACTGTTACAGTCATGTTCCTGTTTAAACCATTGTTTGGTTGTGTTTGGTATCGTATGTAGAGTTTTTTACGTAATATCCACATGTTCACTGTTACATTTATAACTCAACATATTTTTGAATTATTAAAATACTATTTATATAATAATAATATAATATATTATTACTTTTACTATAAAAAAATAGTAATGATTTTAATTTTATAAATATATGCACTACTAATACAAATCATAAAAATATTTAACTTAAAAGTTTTAATTATTACTATTTGTTAATATTAATTTTATTTATTGATTCATGTATTTTTAACTAATTTTATGAACAAATACACTTAATGTAATTTATAATGTTTTTCATAATATAATTTATAATAACGTATCTATATAATTAATTATTTCATGCATTTTTAAATGTTAATATTTTTATTCAAAACAATTAAAATAATTAACAATTTGAACTTTTTGAAAAAAATATTATAGTCTATATTCACTTACAAAATAGTTTTATAACAGTAGATTTATTGTTATTTTTAAAGATGTTATATTCTATATTGACTTAAAAATAATTTAAATAAGTATTATACTATATACTATAATATATAGATCATATTATATATATAAAAACATAAGAATGTTAGAAAAAAAATTATTGACTGCTCTTTTGCGCATATCAGACATCTAGTATATATTAATGCGACTAAATATTCTATAATTTTGACAAGTAAACTTTTTACACAATTTTCTCTATCATAGTGTTAAAATAATTTAATTTAATTGGACCATGACAAAAAAATTTACATCCACGTAATCATTCTCTCATATCCACATGACACTCTAAAATTAATCAAAATCTTCACACTTTCATAGTCAAATTATATTTTGCCTTCAAACAATAGTAAATTGCAAGCTTTCACTTAACAAATTAATTTGGACAATTACACAAAACTTAAAAGTGAAATAAATAAGAATGAGAACACAATTATTATTATTTACAATTATTAATGTCGTAATTCAATTATCTACTTATGATAATTTTTTTGATTAGAAATATAGTGATTTTTTAACCTAACATCACTTGTCTTATAAATTGACCAAAATTATTAAATGCATTAGGTGATAAATTTAATTATGTACTTACTCAAGAAAAATAAAAAATATTACAGTGCGTAACTAATTTAATTACGAATTAAATGACGCTAACTAGACGTTAATTTTTTACTTTTAGACTAACTGTATAATACGATACGTAAAAAATCTACAAACGATACAAAAACAACCAAACTGTGTTTTAAACAGTAAAATCATTGTTTAAACAGTAAAATCATTGTTTAAACACTGTTTTAAATAGTAAATTCACTGTTACAGTCATGTTCCTGTTTAAACCATTGTTTGGCTGTGTTTGGTATCGTATGTAGAGTTTTTTACGTAATATCCACATGTTCACTGTTACATTTATAACTCAACATATTTTTGAATTATTAAAATACTATTTATATAATAATAATATAATATATTATTACTTTTACTATAAAAAAATAGTAATGATTTTAATTTTATAAATATATGCACTACTAATACAAATCATAAAAATATTTAAAAATATTTAACTTAAAAGTTTTAATTATTACTATTTGTTAATATTAATTTTATTTATTGATTCATGTATTTTTAACTAATTTTATGAACAAATACACTTAATGTAATTTATAATGTTTTTCATAATATAATTTATAATAACGTATCTATATAATTAATTATTTCATGCATTTTTAAATGTTAATATTTTTATTGAAAACAATTAAAATAATTAACAATTTGAACTTTTTGAAAAAAATATTATAGTCTATATTCACTTACAAAATAGTTTTATAACAGTAGATTTATTACTATTTTTAAAGATGTTATATTCTATATTGACTTAAAAATAATTTAAATAAGTATTACTATAATATATAGATCATATTATATATATAAAAACATAAGAATGTTAGAAAAAAAATTATTGACTGCTCTTTTGCGCATATCAGACATCTAGTATATATTAATGCGACTAAATATTCTATAATTTTGACAAGTAAACTTTTTACACAATTTTCTCTATCATAGTGTTAAAATAATTTAATTTAATTGGACCATGACAAAAAAATTTACATCCACGTAATCATTCTCTCATATCCACATGACACTCTAAAATTAATCAAAATCTTCAAACTTTCATAGTCAAATTAAATTTTGCCTTCAAACAATAGTAAATTGCAAGCTTTCACCTAACAAATTAATTTGGACAATTACACAAAACTTAAAAGTGAAATAAATAAGAATGAAAACACAATTATTATTATTTACAATTATTAATGTCGTAATTCAATTATCTACTTATGATAATTTTTTTGATTAGAAATATAGTGATTTTTTAACCTAACATCACTTGTCTTATAATTTGACCAAAATTATTAAATGCATTAGGTGATAAATTTAATTATGTACTTACTCAAGAAAAATAAAAAATATTACAGTGTGTAACTAATTTAATTACGAATTAAATGACGCTAACTAGACGTTAATTTTTTACTTTTAGACTAACTGTATAATACGATACGTAAAAAATCTACAAACGATACAAAAACAACCAAACTGTGTTTTAAACAGTAAAATCATTGTTTAAACACTGTTTTAAATAGTAAATTCACTGTTACAGTCATGTTCCTGTTTAAACCATTGTTTGGTTGTGTTTGGTATCGTATGTAGAGTTTTTTACGTAATATCCACATGTTCACTGTTACATTTATAACTCAACATATTTTTGAATTATTAAAATACTATTTATATAATAATAATATAATATATTATTACTTTTACTATAAAAAAATAGTAATGATTTTAATTTTATAAATATATGCACTACTAATACAAATCATAAAAATATTTAAAAATATTTAACTTAAAAGTTTTAATTATTACTATTTGTTAATATTAATTTTATTTATTGATTCATGTATTTTTAACTAATTTTATGAACAAATACACTTAATGTAATTTATAATGTTTTTCATAATATAATTTATAATAACGTATCTATATAATTAATTATTTCATGCATTTTTAAATGTTAATATTTTTATTGAAAACAGTTAAAGTAATTAACAATTTGAACTTTTTGAAAAAAATATTATAGTCTATATTCACTTACAAAATAGTTTTATAACAGTAGATTTATTGTTATTTTTAAAGATGTTATATTCTATATTGACTTAAAAATAATTTAAATAAGTATTATACTATATACTATAATATATAGATCATATTATATATATAAAAACATAAGAATGTTAGAAAAAAAATTATTGACTGCTCTTTTGCGCATATCAGACATCTAGTATATATTAATGCGACTAAATATGCTATAATTTTGACAAGTAAACTTTATACACAATTTTCTCTATCATAGTGTTAAAATAATTTAATTTAATTGGACCATGACAAAAAAATTTACATCCACGTAATCATTCTCTCATATCCACATGACACTCTAAAATTAATCAAAATTTTCACACTTTCATAGTCAAATTAAATTTTGCCTTCAAACAATAGTAAATTGCAAACTTTCACCTAACAAATTAATTTGGACAATTACACAAAACTTAAAAGTGAAATAAATAAGAATGAGAACACAATTATTATTATTTACAATTATTAATGTCGTAATTCAATTATCTACTTATGATAATTTTTTTGATTAGAAATATAGTGATTTTTTAACCTAACATCACTTGTCTTATAAATTGACCAAAATTATTAAATGCATTAGGTGATAAATTTAATTATGTACTTACTCAAGAAAAATAAAAAATATTACAGTGCGTAACTAATTTAATTACGAATTAAATGACGCTAACTAGACGTTAATTTTTTACTTTTAGACTAATTGTATAATACGATACGTAAAAAATCTACAAACGATACAAAAACAACCAAACTGTGTTTTAAACAGTAAAATCATTGTTTAAACACTGTTTTAAATAGTAAATTCACTGTTACAGTCATGTTCCTGTTTAAACCATTGTTTGGTTGTGTTTGGTATCGTATGTAGAGTTTTTTACGTAATATCCACATGTTCACTGTTACATTTATAACTCAACATATTTTTGAATTATTAAAATACTATTTATATAATAATAATATAATATATTATTACTTTTACTATAAAAAAATAGTAATGATTTTAATTTTATAAATATATGCACTACTAATACAAATCATAAAAATATTTAAAAATATTTAACTTAAAAGTTTTAATTATTACTATTTGTTAATATTAATTTTATTTATTGATTCATGTATTTTTAACTAATTTTATGAACAAATACACTTAATGTAATTTATAATGTTTTTCATAATATAATTTATAATAACGTATCTATATAATTAATTATTTCATGCATTTTTAAATGTTAATATTTTTATTGAAAACAATTAAAATAATTAACAATTTGAACTTTTTGAAAAAAATATTATAGTCTATATTCACTTACAAAATAGTTTTATAACAGTAGATTTATTACTATTTTTAAAGATGTTATATTCTATATTGACTTAAAAATAATTTAAATAAGTATTACTATAATATATAGATCATATTATATATATAAAAACATAAGAATGTTAGAAAAAAAAATTATTGACTGCTCTTTTGCGCATATCAGACATCTAGTATATATTAATGCGACTAAATATTCTATAATTTTGACAAGTAAACTTTTTACACAATTTTCTCTATCATAGTGTTAAAATAATTTAATTTAATTGGACCATGACAAAAAAATTTACATCCACGTAATCATTCTCTCATATCCACATGACACTCTAAAATTAATCAAAATCTTCACACTTTCATAGTCAAATTAAATTTTGCCTTCAAACAATAGTAAATTGCAAGCTTTCACCTAACAAATTAATTTGGACAATTACACAAAACTTAAAAGTGAAATAAATAAGAATGAAAACACAATTATTATTATTTACAATTATTAATGTCGTAATTCAATTATCTAATTATGATAATTTTTTTGATTAGAAATATAGTGATTTTTTAACCTAACATCACTTGTCTTATAATTTGACCAAAATTATTAAATGCATTAGGTGATAAATTTAATTATGTACTTACTCAAGAAAAATAAAAAATATTACAGTGCGTAACTAATTTAATTACGAATTAAATGACGCTAACTAGACGTTAATTTTTTACTTTTAGACTAACTGTATAATACGATACGTAAAAAATCTACAAACGATACAAAAACAATCAAACTGTGTTTTAAACAGTAAAATCATTGTTTAAACACTGTTTTAAATAGTAAATTCACTGTTACAGTCATGTTCCTGTTTAAACCATTGTTTGGTTGTGTTTGGTATCGTATGTAGAGTTTTTTACGTAATATCCACATGTTCACTGTTACATTTATAACTCAACATATTTTTGAATTATTAAAATACTATTTATATAATAATAATATAATATATTATTACTTTTACTATAAAAAAATAGTAATGATTTTAATTTTATAAATATATGCACTACTAATACAAATCATAAAAATATTTAACTTAAAAGTTTTAATTATTACTATTTGTTAATATTAATTTTATTTATTGATTCATGTATTTTTAACTAATTTTATGAACAAATACACTTAATGTAATTTATAATGTTTTTCATAATATAATTTATAATAACGTATCTATATAATTAATTATTTCATGCATTTTTAAATGTTAATATTTTTATTCAAAACAATTAAAATAATTAACAATTTGAACTTTTTGAAAAAAATATTATAGTCTATATTCACTTACAAAATAGTTTTATAACAGTAGATTTATTGTTATTTTTAAAGATGTTATATTCTATATTGACTTAAAAATAATTTAAATAAGTATTATACTATATACTATAATATATAGATCATATTATATATATAAAAACATAAGAATGTTAGAAAAAAAATTATTGACTGCTCTTTTGCGCATATCAGACATCTAGTATATATTAATGCGACTAAATATTCTATAATTTTGACAAGTAAACTTTTTACACAATTTTCTCTATCATAGTGTTAAAATAATTTAATTTAATTGGACCATGACAAAAAAATTTACATCCACGTAATCATTCTCTCATATCCACATGACACTCTAAAATTAATCAAAATCTTCACACTTTCATAGTCAAATTATATTTTGCCTTCAAACAATAGTAAATTGCAAGCTTTCACTTAACAAATTAATTTGGACAATTACACAAAACTTAAAAGTGAAATAAATAAGAATGAGAACACAATTATTATTATTTACAATTATTAATGTCGTAATTCAATTATCTACTTATGATAATTTTTTTGATTAGAAATATAGTGATTTTTTAACCTAACATCACTTGTCTTATAAATTGACCAAAATTATTAAATGCATTAGGTGATAAATTTAATTATGTACTTACTCAAGAAAAATAAAAAATATTACAGTGCGTAACTAATTTAATTACGAATTAAATGACGCTAACTAGACGTTAATTTTTTACTTTTAGACTAACTGTATAATACGATACGTAAAAAATCTACAAACGATACAAAAACAACCAAACTGTGTTTTAAACAGTAAAATCATTGTTTAAACAGTAAAATCATTGTTTAAACACTGTTTTAAATAGTAAATTCACTGTTACAGTCATGTTCCTGTTTAAACCATTGTTTGGCTGTGTTTGGTATCGTATGTAGAGTTTTTTACGTAATATCCACATGTTCACTGTTACATTTATAACTCAACATATTTTTGAATTATTAAAATACTATTTATATAATAATAATATAATATATTATTACTTTTACTATAAAAAAATAGTAATGATTTTAATTTTATAAATATATGCACTACTAATACAAATCATAAAAATATTTAAAAATATTTAACTTAAAAGTTTTAATTATTACTATTTGTTAATATTAATTTTATTTATTGATTCATGTATTTTTAACTAATTTTATGAACAAATACACTTAATGTAATTTATAATGTTTTTCATAATATAATTTATAATAACGTATCTATATAATTAATTATTTCATGCATTTTTAAATGTTAATATTTTTATTGAAAACAATTAAAATAATTAACAATTTGAACTTTTTGAAAAAAATATTATAGTCTATATTCACTTACAAAATAGTTTTATAACAGTAGATTTATTACTATTTTTAAAGATGTTATATTCTATATTGACTTAAAAATAATTTAAATAAGTATTACTATAATATATAGATCATATTATATATATAAAAACATAAGAATGTTAGAAAAAAAATTATTGACTGCTCTTTTGCGCATATCAGACATCTAGTATATATTAATGCGACTAAATATTCTATAATTTTGACAAGTAAACTTTTTACACAATTTTCTCTATCATAGTGTTAAAATAATTTAATTTAATTGGACCATGACAAAAAAATTTACATCCACGTAATCATTCTCTCATATCCACATGACACTCTAAAATTAATCAAAATCTTCAAACTTTCATAGTCAAATTAAATTTTGCCTTCAAACAATAGTAAATTGCAAGCTTTCACCTAACAAATTAATTTGGACAATTACACAAAACTTAAAAGTGAAATAAATAAGAATGAAAACACAATTATTATTATTTACAATTATTAATGTCGTAATTCAATTATCTACTTATGATAATTTTTTTGATTAGAAATATAGTGATTTTTTAACCTAACATCACTTGTCTTATAATTTGACCAAAATTATTAAATGCATTAGGTGATAAATTTAATTATGTACTTACTCAAGAAAAATAAAAAATATTACAGTGTGTAACTAATTTAATTACGAATTAAATGACGCTAACTAGACGTTAATTTTTTACTTTTAGACTAACTGTATAATACGATACGTAAAAAATCTACAAACGATACAAAAACAACCAAACTGTGTTTTAAACAGTAAAATCATTGTTTAAACACTGTTTTAAATAGTAAATTCACTGTTACAGTCATGTTCCTGTTTAAACCATTGTTTGGTTGTGTTTGGTATCGTATGTAGAGTTTTTTACGTAATATCCACATGTTCACTGTTACATTTATAACTCAACATATTTTTGAATTATTAAAATACTATTTATATAATAATAATATAATATATTATTACTTTTACTATAAAAAAATAGTAATGATTTTAATTTTATAAATATATGCACTACTAATACAAATCATAAAAATATTTAAAAATATTTAACTTAAAAGTTTTAATTATTACTATTTGTTAATATTAATTTTATTTATTGATTCATGTATTTTTAACTAATTTTATGAACAAATACACTTAATGTAATTTATAATGTTTTTCATAATATAATTTATAATAACGTATCTATATAATTAATTATTTCATGCATTTTTAAATGTTAATATTTTTATTGAAAACAGTTAAAGTAATTAACAATTTGAACTTTTTGAAAAAAATATTATAGTCTATATTCACTTACAAAATAGTTTTATAACAGTAGATTTATTGTTATTTTTAAAGATGTTATATTCTATATTGACTTAAAAATAATTTAAATAAGTATTATACTATATACTATAATATATAGATCATATTATATATATAAAAACATAAGAATGTTAGAAAAAAAATTATTGACTGCTCTTTTGCGCATATCAGACATCTAGTATATATTAATGCGACTAAATATGCTATAATTTTGACAAGTAAACTTTATACACAATTTTCTCTATCATAGTGTTAAAATAATTTAATTTAATTGGACCATGACAAAAAAATTTACATCCACGTAATCATTCTCTCATATCCACATGACACTCTAAAATTAATCAAAATTTTCACACTTTCATAGTCAAATTAAATTTTGCCTTCAAACAATAGTAAATTGCAAACTTTCACCTAACAAATTAATTTGGACAATTACACAAAACTTAAAAGTGAAATAAATAAGAATGAGAACACAATTATTATTATTTACAATTATTAATGTCGTAATTCAATTATCTACTTATGATAATTTTTTTGATTAGAAATATAGTGATTTTTTAACCTAACATCACTTGTCTTATAAATTGACCAAAATTATTAAATGCATTAGGTGATAAATTTAATTATGTACTTACTCAAGAAAAATAAAAAATATTACAGTGCGTAACTAATTTAATTACGAATTAAATGACGCTAACTAGACGTTAATTTTTTACTTTTAGACTAATTGTATAATACGATACGTAAAAAATCTACAAACGATACAAAAACAACCAAACTGTGTTTTAAACAGTAAAATCATTGTTTAAACACTGTTTTAAATAGTAAATTCACTGTTACAGTCATGTTCCTGTTTAAACCATTGTTTGGTTGTGTTTGGTATCGTATGTAGAGTTTTTTACGTAATATCCACATGTTCACTGTTACATTTATAACTCAACATATTTTTGAATTATTAAAATACTATTTATATAATAATAATATAATATATTATTACTTTTACTATAAAAAAATAGTAATGATTTTAATTTTATAAATATATGCACTACTAATACAAATCATAAAAATATTTAAAAATATTTAACTTAAAAGTTTTAATTATTACTATTTGTTAATATTAATTTTATTTATTGATTCATGTATTTTTAACTAATTTTATGAACAAATACACTTAATGTAATTTATAATGTTTTTCATAATATAATTTATAATAACGTATCTATATAATTAATTATTTCATGCATTTTTAAATGTTAATATTTTTATTGAAAACAGTTAAAGTAATTAACAATTTGAACTTTTTGAAAAAAATATTATAGTCTATATTCACTTACAAAATAGTTTTATAACAGTAGATTTATTACTATTTTTAAAGATGTTATATTCTATATTGACTTAAAAATAATTTAAATAAGTATTACTATAATATATAGATCATATTATATATATAAAAACATAAGAATGTTAGAAAAAAAATTATTGACTGCTCTTTTGCGCATATCAGACATCTAGTATATATTAATGCGACTAAATATGCTATAATTTTGACAAGTAAACTTTATACACAATTTTCTCTATCATAGTGTTAAAATAATTTAATTTAATTGGACCATGACAAAAAAATTTACATCCACGTAATCATTCTCTCATATCCACATGACACTCTAAAATTAATCAAAATTTTCACACTTTCATAGTCAAATTAAATTTTGCCTTCAAACAATAGTAAATTGCAAACTTTCACCTAACAAATTAATTTGGACAATTACACAAAACTTAAAAGTGAAATAAATAAGAATGAGAACACAATTATTATTATTTACAATTATTAATGTCGTAATTCAATTATCTACTTATGATAATTTTTTTGATTAGAAATATAGTGATTTTTTAACCTAACATCACTTGTCTTATAAATTGACCAAAATTATTAAATGCATTAGGTGATAAATTTAATTATGTACTTACTCAAGAAAAATAAAAAATATTACAGTGCGTAACTAATTTAATTACGAATTAAATGACGCTAACTAGACGTTAATTTTTTACTTTTAGACTAATTGTATAATACGATACGTAAAAAATCTACAAACGATACAAAAACAACCAAACTGTGTTTTAAACAGTAAAATCATTGTTTAAACACTGTTTTAAATAGTAAATTCACTGTTACAGTCATGTTCCTGTTTAAACCATTGTTTGGTTGTGTTTGGTATCGTATGTAGAGTTTTTTACGTAATATCCACATGTTCACTGTTACATTTATAACTCAACATATTTTTGAATTATTAAAATACTATTTATATAATAATAATATAATATATTATTACTTTTACTATAAAAAAATAGTAATGATTTTAATTTTATAAATATATGCACTACTAATACAAATCATAAAAATATTTAAAAATATTTAACTTAAAAGTTTTAATTATTACTATTTGTTAATATTAATTTTATTTATTGATTCATGTATTTTTAACTAATTTTATGAACAAATACACTTAATGTAATTTATAATGTTTTTCATAATATAATTTATAATAACGTATCTATATAATTAATTATTTCATGCATTTTTAAATGTTAATATTTTTATTGAAAACAGTTAAAGTAATTAACAATTTGAACTTTTTGAAAAAAATATTATAGTCTATATTCACTTACAAAATAGTTTTATAACAGTAGATTTATTACTATTTTTAAAGATGTTATATTCTATATTGACTTAAAAATAATTTAAATAAGTATTACTATAATATATAGATCATATTATATATATAAAAACATAAGAATGTTAGAAAAAAAATTATTGACTGCTCTTTTGCGCATATCAGACATCTAGTATATATTAATGCGACTAAATATTCTATAATTTTGACAAGTAAACTTTTTACACAATTTTCTCTATCATAGTGTTAAAATAATTTAATTTAATTGGACCATGACAAAAAAATTTACATCCACGTAATCATTCTCTCATATCCACATGACACTCTAAAATTAATCAAAATCTTCACACTTTCATAGTCAAATTAAATTTTGCCTTCAAACAATAGTAAATTGCAAGCTTTCACCTAACAAATTAATTTGGACAATTACACAAAACTTAAAAGTGAAATAAATAAGAATGAAAACACAATTATTATTATTTACAATTATTAATGTCGTAATTCAATTATCTAATTATGATAATTTTTTTGATTAGAAATATAGTGATTTTTTAACCTAACATCACTTGTCTTATAATTTGACCAAAATTATTAAATGCATTAGGTGATAAATATAATTATGTACTTACTCAAGAAAAATAAAAAATATTACAGTGCGTAACTAATTTAATTACGAATTAAATGACGCTAACTAGACGTTAATTTTTTACTTTTAGACTAACTGTATAATACGATACGTAAAAAATCTACAAACGATACAAAAACAACCAAACTGTGTTTTAAACAGTAAAATCATTGTTTAAACACTGTTTTAAATAGTAAATTCACTGTTACAGTCATGTTCCTGTTTAAACCATTGTTTGGTTGTGTTTGGTATCGTATGTAGAGTTTTTTACGTAATATCCACATGTTCACTGTTACATTTATAACTCAACATATTTTTGAATTATTAAAATACTATTTATATAATAATAATATAATATATTATTACTTTTACTATAAAAAAATAGTAATGATTTTAATTTTATAAATATATGCACTACTAATACAAATCATAAAAATATTTAAAAATATTTAACTTAAAAGTTTTAATTATTACTATTTGTTAATATTAATTTTATTTATTGATTCATGTATTTTTAACTAATTTTATGAACAAATACACTTAATGTAATTTATAATGTTTTTCATAATATAATTTATAATAACGTATCTATATAATTAATTATTTCATGCATTTTTAAATGTTAATATTTTTATTGAAAACAATTAAAATAATTAACAATTTGAACTTTTTGAAAAAAATATTATAGTCTATATTCACTTACAAAATAGTTTTATAACAGTAGATTTATTGTTATTTTTAAAGATGTTATATTCTATATTGACTTAAAAATAATTTAAATAAGTATTATACTATATACTATAATATATAGATCATATTATATATATAAAAAACATAAGAATGTTAGAAAAAAAATTATTGACTGCTCTTTTGCGCATATCAGACATCTAGTATATATTAATGCGACTAAATATTCTATAATTTTGACAAGTAAACTTTTTACACAATTTTCTCTATCATAGTGTTAAAATAATTTAATTTAATTGGACCATGACAAAAAAATTTACATCCACGTAATCATTCTCTCATATCCACATGACACTCTAAAATTAATCAAAATCTTCACACTTTCATAGTCAAAATAAATTTTGCCTTCAAACAATAGTAAATTGCAAGCTTTCACTTAACAAATTAATTTGGACAATTACACAAAACTTAAAAGTGAAATAAATAAGAATGAAAACACAATTATTATTATTTACAATTATTAATGTCGTAATTCAATTATCTACTTATGATAATTTTTTTGATTAGAAATATAGTGATTTTTTAACCTAACATCACTTGTCTTATAAATTGACCAAAATTATTAAATGCATTAGGTGATAAATTTAATTATGTACTTACTCAAGAAAAATAAAAAATATTACAGTGCGTAACTAATTTAATTACGAATTAAATGACGCTAACTAGACGTTAATTTTTTACTTTTAGACTAACTGTATAATACGATACGTAAAAAATCTACAAACGATACAAAAACAACCAAACTGTGTTTTAAACAGTAAAATCATTGTTTAAACACTGTTTTAAATAGTAAATTCACTGTTACAGTCATGTTCCTGTTTAAACCATTGTTTGGTTGTGTTTGGTATCGTATGTAGAGTTTTTTACGTAATATCCACATGTTCACTGTTACATTTATAACTCAACATATTTTTGAATTATTAAAATACTATTTATATAATAATAATATAATATATTATTACTTTTACTATAAAAAAATAGTAATGATTTTAATTTTATAAATATATGCACTACTAATACAAATCATAAAAATATTTAAAAATATTTAACTTAAAAGTTTTAATTATTACTATTTGTTAATATTAATTTTATTTATTGATTCATGTATTTTTAACTAATTTTATGAACAAATACACTTAATGTAATTTATAATGTTTTTCATAATATAATTTATAATAACGTATCTATATAATTAATTATTTCATGCATTTTTAAATGTTAATATTTTTATTGAAAACAATTAAAATAATTAACAATTTGAACTTTTTGAAAAAAATATTATAGTCTATATTCACTTACAAAATAGTTTTATAACAGTAGATTTATTACTATTTTTAAAGATGTTATATTCTATATTGACTTAAAAATAATTTAAATAAGTATTACTATAATATATAGATCATATTATATATATAAAAACATAAGAATGTTAGAAAAAAAATTATTGACTGCTCTTTTGCGCATATCAGACATCTAGTATATATTAATGCGACTAAATATTCTATAATTTTGACAAGTAAACTTTTTACACAATTTTCTCTATCATAGTGTTAAAATAATTTAATTTAATTGGACCATGACAAAAAAATTTACATCCACGTAATCATTCTCTCATATCCACATGACACTCTAAAATTAATCAAAATCTTCACACTTTCATAGTCAAATTAAATTTTGCCTTCAAACAATAGTAAATTGCAAGCTTTCACCTAACAAATTAATTTGGACAATTACACAAAACTTAAAAGTGAAATAAATAAGAATGAAAACACAATTATTATTATTTACAATTATTAATGTCGTAATTCAATTATCTACTTATGATAATTTTTTTGATTAGAAATATAGTGATTTTTTAACCTAACATCACTTGTCTTATAATTTGACCAAAATTATTAAATGCATTAGGTGATAAATTTAATTATGTACTTACTCAAGAAAAATAAAAAATATTACAGTGCGTAACTAATTTAATTACGAATTAAATGACGCTAACTAGACGTTAATTTTTTACTTTTAGACTAACTGTATAATACGATACGTAAAAAATCTACAAACGATACAAAAACAACCAAACTGTGTTTTAAACAGTAAAATCATTGTTTAAACACTGTTTTAAATAGTAAATTCACTGTTACAGTCATGTTCCTGTTTAAACCATTGTTTGGTTGTGTTTGGTATCGTATGTAGAGTTTTTTACGTAATATCCACATGTTCACTGTTACATTTATAACTCAACATATTTTTGAATTATTAAAATACTATTTATATAATAATAATATAATATATTATTACTTTTACTATAAAAAAATAGTAATGATTTTAATTTTATAAATATATGCACTACTAATACAAATCATAAAAATATTTAAAAATATTTAACTTAAAAGTTTTAATTATTACTATTTGTTAATATTAATTTTATTTATTGATTCATGTATTTTTAACTAATTTTATGAACAAATACACTTAATGTAATTTATAATGTTTTTCATAATATAATTTATAATAACGTATCTATATAATTAATTAATTCATGCATTTTTAAATGTTAATATTTTTATTGAAAACAGTTAAAGTAATTAACAATTTGAACTTTTTGAAAAAAATATTATAGTCTATATTCACTTACAAAATAGTTTTATAACAGTAGATTTATTGTTATTTTTAAAGATGTTATATTCTATATTGACTTAAAAATAATTTAAATAAGTATTATACTATATACTATAATATATAGATCATATTATATATATAAAAACATAAGAATGTTAGAAAAAAAATTATTGACTGCTCTTTTGCGCATATCAGACATCTAGTATATATTAATGCGACTAAATATGCTATAATTTTGACAAGTAAACTTTATACACAATTTTCTCTATCATAGTGTTAAAATAATTTAATTTAATTGGACCATGACAAAAAAATTTACATCCACGTAATCATTCTCTCATATCCACATGACACTCTAAAATTAATCAAAATCTTCACACTTTCATAGTCAAATTAAATTTTGCCTTCAAACAATAGTAAATTGCAAACTTTCACCTAACAAATTAATTTGGACAATTACACAAAACTTAAAAGTGAAATAAATAAGAATGAGAACACAATTATTATTATTTACAATTATTAATGTCGTAATTCAATTATCTACTTATGATAATTTTTTTGATTAGAAATATAGTGATTTTTTAACCTAACATCACTTGTCTTATAAATTGACCAAAATTATTAAATGCATTAGGTGATAAATTTAATTATGTACTTACTCAAGAAAAATAAAAAATATTACAGTGCGTAACTAATTTAATTACGAATTAAATGACGCTAACTAGACGTTAATTTTTTACTTTTAGACTAACTGTATAATACGATACGTAAAAAATCTACAAACGATACAAAAACAACCAAACTGTGTTTTAAACAGTAAAATCATTGTTTAAACACTGTTTTAAATAGTAAATTCACTGTTACAGTCATGTTCCTGTTTAAACCATTGTTTGGTTGTGTTTGGTATCGTATGTAGAGTTTTTTACGTAATATCCACATGTTCACTGTTACATTTATAACTCAACATATTTTTGAATTATTAAAATACTATTTATATAATAATAATATAATATATTATTACTTTTACTATAAAAAAATAGTAATGATTTTAATTTTATAAATATATGCACTACTAATACAAATCATAAAAATATTTAACTTAAAAGTTTTAATTATTACTATTTGTTAATATTAATTTTATTTATTGATTCATGTATTTTTAACTAATTTTATGAACAAATACACTTAATGTAATTTATAATGTTTTTCATAATATAATTTATAATAACGTATCTATATAATTAATTATTTCATGCATTTTTAAATGTTAATATTTTTATTGAAAACAATTAAAATAATTAACAATTTGAACTTTTTGAAAAAAATATTATAGTCTATATTCACTTACAAAATAGTTTTATAACAGTAGATTTATTGTTATTTTTAAAGATGTTATATTCTATATTGACTTAAAAATAATTTAAATAAGTATTATACTATATACTATAATATATAGATCATATTATATATATAAAAACATAAGAATGTTAGAAAAAAAATTATTGACTGCTCTTTTGCGCATATCAGACATCTAGTATATATTAATGCGACTAAATATTCTATAATTTTGACAAGTAAACTTTTTACACAATTTTCTCTATCATAGTGTTAAAATAATTTAATTTAATTGGACCATGACAAAAAAATTTACATCCACGTAATCATTCTCTCATATCCACATGACACTCTAAAATTAATCAAAATCTTCACACTTTCATAGTCAAATTAAATTTTGCCTTCAAACAATAGTAAATTGCAAGCTTTCACTTAACAAATTAATTTGGACAATTACACAAAACTTAAAAGTGAAATAAATAAGAATGAGAACACAATTATTATTATTTACAATTATTAATGTCGTAATTCAATTATCTACTTATGATAATTTTTTTGATTAGAAATATAGTGATTTTTCAACCTAACATCACTTGTCTTATAAATTGACCAAAATTATTAAATGCATTAGGTGATAAATTTAATTATGTACTTACTCAAGAAAAATAAAAAATATTACAGTGCGTAACTAATTTAATTACGAATTAAATGACGCTAACTAGACGTTAATTTTTTACTTTTAGACTAACTGTATAATACGATACGTAAAAAATCTACAAACGATACAAAAACAACCAAACTGTGTTTTAAACAGTAAAATCATTGTTTAAACACTGTTTTAAATAGTAAATTCACTGTTACAGTCATGTTCCTGTTTAAACCATTGTTTGGTTGTGTTTGGTATCGTATGTAGAGTTTTTTACGTAATATCCACATGTTCACTGTTACATTTATAACTCAACATATTTTTGAATTATTAAAATACTATTTATATAATAATAATATAATATATTATTACTTTTACTATAAAAAAATAGTAATGATTTTAATTTTATAAATATATGCACTACTAATACAAATCATAAAAATATTTAACTTAAAAGTTTTAATTATTACTATTTGTTAATATTAATTTTATTTATTGATTCATGTATTTTTAACTAATTTTATGAACAAATACACTTAATGTAATTTATAATGTTTTTCATAATATAATTTATAATAACGTATCTATATAATTAATTATTTCATGCATTTTTAAATGTTAATATTTTTATTGAAAACAATTAAAATAATTAACAATTTGAACTTTTTGAAAAAAATATTATAGTCTATATTCACTTACAAAATAGTTTTATAACAGTAGATTTATTGTTATTTTTAAAGATGTTATATTCTATATTGACTTAAAAATAATTTAAATAAGTATTATACTATATACTATAATATATAGATCATATTATATATATAAAAACATAAGAATGTTAGAAAAAAAATTATTGACTGCTCTTTTGCGCATATCAGACATCTAGTATATATTAATGCGACTAAATATTCTATAATTTTGACAAGTAAACTTTTTACACAATTTTCTCTATCATAGTGTTAAAATAATTTAATTTAATTGGACCATGACAAAAAAATTTACATCCACGTAATCATTCTCTCATATCCACATGACACTCTAAAATTAATCAAAATCTTCACACTTTCATAGTCAAATTAAATTTTGCCTTCAAACAATAGTAAATTGCAAGCTTTCACTTAACAAATTAATTTGGACAATTACACAAAACTTAAAAGTGAAATAAATAAGAATGAGAACACAATTATTATTATTTACAATTATTAATGTCGTAATTCAATTATCTACTTATGATAATTTTTTTGATTAGAAATATAGTGATTTTTTAACCTAACATCACTTGTCTTATAAATTGACCAAAATTATTAAATGCATTAGGTGATAAATTTAATTATGTACTTACTCAAGAAAAATAAAAAATATTACAGTGCGTAACTAATTTAATTACGAATTAAATGACGCTAACTAGACGTTAATTTTTTACTTTTAGACTAACTGTATAATACGATACGTAAAAAATCTACAAACGATACAAAAACAACCAAACTGTGTTTTAAACAGTAAAATCATTGTTTAAACACTGTTTTAAATAGTAAATTCACTGTTACAGTCATGTTCCTGTTTAAACCATTGTTTGGTTGTGTTTGGTATCGTATGTAGAGTTTTTTACGTAATATCCACATGTTCACTGTTACATTTATAACTCAACATATTTTTGAATTATTAAAATACTATTTATATAATAATAATATAATATATTATTACTTTTACTATAAAAAAATAGTAATGATTTTAATTTTATAAATATATGCACTACTAATACAAATCATAAAAATATTTAACTTAAAAGTTTTAATTATTACTATTTGTTAATATTAATTTTATTTATTGATTCATGTATTTTTAACTAATTTTATGAACAAATACACTTAATGTAATTTATAATGTTTTTCATAATATAATTTATAATAACGTATCTATATAATTAATTATTTCATGCATTTTTAAATGTTAATATTTTTATTGAAAACAATTAAAATAATTAACAATTTGAACTTTTTGAAAAAAATATTATAGTCTATATTCACTTACAAAATAGTTTTATAACAGTAGATTTATTGTTATTTTTAAAGATGTTATATTCTATATTGACTTAAAAATAATTTAAATAAGTATTATACTATATACTATAATATATAGATCATATTATATATATAAAAACATAAGAATGTTAGAAAAAAAATTATTGACTGCTCTTTTGCGCATATCAGACATCTAGTATATATTAATGCGACTAAATATTCTATAATTTTGACAAGTAAACTTTTTACACAATTTTCTCTATCATAGTGTTAAAATAATTTAATTTAATTGGACCATGACAAAAAAATTTACATCCACGTAATCATTCTCTCATATCCACATGACACTCTAAAATTAATCAAAATCTTCACACTTTCATAGTCAAATTAAATTTTGCCTTCAAACAATAGTAAATTGCAAGCTTTCACTTAACAAATTAATTTGGACAATTACACAAAACTTAAAAGTGAAATAAATAAGAATGAGAACACAATTATTATTATTTACAATTATTAATGTCGTAATTCAATTATCTACTTATGATAATTTTTTTGATTAGAAATATAGTGATTTTTCAACCTAACATCACTTGTCTTATAAATTGACCAAAATTATTAAATGCATTAGGTGATAAATTTAATTATGTACTTACTCAAGAAAAATAAAAAATATTACAGTGCGTAACTAATTTAATTACGAATTAAATGACGCTAACTAGACGTTAATTTTTTACTTTTAGACTAACTGTATAATACGATACGTAAAAAATCTACAAACGATACAAAAACAACCAAACTGTGTTTTAAACAGTAAAATCATTGTTTAAACACTGTTTTAAATAGTAAATTCACTGTTACAGTCATGTTCCTGTTTAAACCATTGTTTGGTTGTGTTTGGTATCGTATGTAGAGTTTTTTACGTAATATCCACATGTTCACTGTTACATTTATAACTCAACATATTTTTGAATTATTAAAATACTATTTATATAATAATAATATAATATATTATTACTTTTACTATAAAAAAATAGTAATGATTTTAATTTTATAAATATATGCACTACTAATACAAATCATAAAAATATTTAACTTAAAAGTTTTAATTATTACTATTTGTTAATATTAATTTTATTTATTGATTCATGTATTTTTAACTAATTTTATGAACAAATACACTTAATGTAATTTATAATGTTTTTCATAATATAATTTATAATAACGTATCTATATAATTAATTATTTCATGCATTTTTAAATGTTAATATTTTTATTGAAAACAATTAAAATAATTAACAATTTGAACTTTTTGAAAAAAATATTATAGTCTATATTCACTTACAAAATAGTTTTATAACAGTAGATTTATTGTTATTTTTAAAGATGTTATATTCTATATTGACTTAAAAATAATTTAAATAAGTATTATACTATATACTATAATATATAGATCATATTATATATATAAAAACATAAGAATGTTAGAAAAAAAATTATTGACTGCTCTTTTGCGCATATCAGACATCTAGTATATATTAATGCGACTAAATATTCTATAATTTTGACAAGTAAACTTTTTACACAATTTTCTCTATCATAGTGTTAAAATAATTTAATTTAATTGGACCATGACAAAAAAATTTACATCCACGTAATCATTCTCTCATATCCACATGACACTCTAAAATTAATCAAAATCTTCACACTTTCATAGTCAAATTAAATTTTGCCTTCAAACAATAGTAAATTGCAAGCTTTCACTTAACAAATTAATTTGGACAATTACACAAAACTTAAAAGTGAAATAAATAAGAATGAGAACACAATTATTATTATTTACAATTATTAATGTCGTAATTCAATTATCTACTTATGATAATTTTTTTGATTAGAAATATAGTGATTTTTCAACCTAACATCACTTGTCTTATAAATTGACCAAAATTATTAAATGCATTAGGTGATAAATTTAATTATGTACTTACTCAAGAAAAATAAAAAATATTACAGTGCGTAACTAATTTAATTACGAATTAAATGACGCTAACTAGACGTTAATTTTTTACTTTTAGACTAACTGTATAATACGATACGTAAAAAATCTACAAACGATACAAAAACAACCAAACTGTGTTTTAAACAGTAAAATCATTGTTTAAACACTGTTTTAAATAGTAAATTCACTGTTACAGTAATGTTCCTGTTTAAACCATTGTTTGGTTGTGTTTGGTATCGTATGTAGAGTTTTTTACGTAATATACACATGTTCACTGTTACATTTATAACTCAACATATTTTTGAATTATTAAAATACTATTTATATAATAATAATATAATATATTATTACTTTTACTATAAAAAAATAGTAATGATTTTAATTTTATAAATATATGCACTACTAATACAAATCATAAAAATATTTAAAAATATTTAACTTAAAAGTTTTAATTATTACTATTTGTTAATATTAATTTTATTTATTGATTCATGTATTTTTAACTAATTTTATGAACAAATACACTTAATGTAATTTATAATGTTTTTCATAATATAATTTATAATAACGTATCTATATAATTAATTATTTCATGCATTTTTAAATGTTAATATTTTTATTGAAAACAATTAAAATAATTAACAATTTGAACTTTTTGAAAAAAATATTATAGTCTATATTCACTTACAAAATAGTTTTATAACAGTAGATTTATTGTTATTTTTAAAGATGTTATATTCTATATTGACTTAAAAATAATTTAAATAAGTATTATACTATATACTATAATATATAGATCATATTATATATATAAAAACATAAGAATGTTAGAAAAAAAATTATTGACTGCTCTTTTGCGCATATCAGACATCTAGTATATATTAATGCGACTAAATATTCTATAATTTTGACAAGTAAACTTTTTACACAATTTTCTCTATCATAGTGTTAAAATAATTTAATTTAATTGGACCATGACAAAAAAATTTACATCCACGTAATCATTCTCTCATATCCACATGACACTCTAAAATTAATCAAAATCTTCACACTTTCATAGTCAAATTAAATTTTGCCTTCAAACAATAGTAAATTGCAAGCTTTCAGTTAACAAATTAATTTGGACAATTACACAAAACTTAAAAGTGAAATAAATAAGAATGAGAACACAATTATTATTATTTACAATTATTAATGTCGTAATTCAATTATCTACTTATGATAATTTTTTTGATTAGAAATATAGTCATTTTTCAACCTAACATCACTTGTCTTATAAATTGACCAAAATTATTAAATGCATTAGGTGATAAATTTAATTATGTACTTACTCAAGAAAAATAAAAAATATTACAGTGCGTAACTAATTTAATTACGAATTAAATGACGCTAACTAGACGTTAATTTTTTACTTTTAGACTAACTGTATAATACGATACGTAAAAAATCTACAAACGATACAAAAACAACCAAACTGTGTTTTAAACAGTAAAATCATTGTTTAAACACTGTTTTAAATAGTAAATTCACTGTTACAGTAATGTTCCTGTTTAAACCATTGTTTGGTTGTGTTTGGTATCGTATGTAGAGTTTTTTACGTAATATACACATGTTCACTGTTACATTTATAACTCAACATATTTTTGAATTATTAAAATACTATTTATATAATAATAATATAATATATTATTACTTTTACTATAAAAAAATAGTAATGATTTTAATTTTATAAATATATGCACTACTAATACAAATCATAAAAATATTTAACTTAAAAGTTTTAATTATTAATATTTGTTAATATTAATTTTATTTATTGATTCATGTATTTTTAACTAATTTTATGAACAAATACACTTAATGTAATTTATAATGTTTTTCATAATATAATTTATAATAACGTATCTATATAATTAATTATTTCATGCATTTTTAAATGTTAATATTTTTATTGAAAACAATTAAAATAATTAACAATTTGAACTTTTTGAAAAAAATATTATAGTCTATATTCACTTACAAAATAGTTTTATAACAGTAGATTTATTGTTATTTTTAAAGATGTTATATTCTATATTGACTTAAAAATAATTTAAATAAGTATTATACTATATACTATAATATATAGATCATATTATATATATAAAAACATAAGAATGTTAGAAAAAAAATTATTGACTGCTCTTTTGCGCATATCAGACATCTAGTATATATTAATGCGACTAAATATTCTATAATTTTGACAAGTAAACTTTTTACACAATTTTCTCTATCATAGTGTTAAAATAATTTAATTTAATTGGACCATGACAAAAAAATTTACATCCACGTAATCATTCTCTCATATCCACATGACACTCTAAAATTAATCAAAATCTTCACACTTTCATAGTCAAATTAAATTTTGCCTTCAAACAATAGTAAATTGCAAGCTTTCAGTTAACAAATTAATTTGGACAATTACACAAAACTTAAAAGTGAAATAAATAAGAATGAGAACACAATTATTATTATTTACAATTATTAATGTCGTAATTCAATTATCTACTTATGATAATTTTTTTGATTAGAAATATAGTCATTTTTCAACCTAACATCACTTGTCTTATAAATTGACCAAAATTATTAAATGCATTAGGTGATAAATTTAATTATGTACTTACTCAAGAAAAATAAAAAATATTACAGTGCGTAACTAATTTAATTACGAATTAAATGACGCTAACTAGACGTTAATTTTTTACTTTTAGACTAACTGTATAATACGATACGTAAAAAATCTACAAACGATACAAAAACAACCAAACTGTGTTTTAAACAGTAAAATCATTGTTTAAACACTGTTTTAAATAGTAAATTCACTGTTACAGTAATGTTCCTGTTTAAACCATTGTTTGGTTGTGTTTGGTATCGTATGTAGAGTTTTTTACGTAATATACACATGTTCACTGTTACATTTATAACTCAACATATTTTTGAATTATTAAAATACTATTTATATAATAATAATATAATATATTATTACTTTTACTATAAAAAAATAGTAATGATTTTAATTTTATAAATATATGCACTACTAATACAAATCATAAAAATATTTAACTTAAAAGTTTTAATTATTAATATTTGTTAATATTAATTTTATTTATTGATTCATGTATTTTTAACTAATTTTATGAACAAATACACTTAATGTAATTTATAATGTTTTTCATAATATAATTTATAATAACGTATCTATATAATTAATTATTTCATGCATTTTTAAATGTTAATATTTTTATTGAAAACAATTAAAATAATTAACAATTTGAACTTTTTGAAAAAAATATTATAGTCTATATTCACTTACAAAATAGTTTTATAACAGTAGATTTATTGTTATTTTTAAAGATGTTATATTCTATATTGACTTAAAAATAATTTAAATAAGTATTATACTATATACTATAATATATAGATCATATTATATATATAAAAACATAAGAATGTTAGAAAAAAAATTATTGACTGCTCTTTTGCGCATATCAGACATCTAGTATATATTAATGCGACTAAATATTCTATAATTTTGACAAGTAAACTTTTTACACAATTTTCTCTATCATAGTGTTAAAATAATTTAATTTAATTGGACCATGACAAAAAAATTTACATCCACGTAATCATTCTCTCATATCCACATGACACTCTAAAATTAATCAAAATCTTCACACTTTCATAGTCAAATTAAATTTTGCCTTCAAACAATAGTAAATTGCAAGCTTTCACTTAACAAATTAATTTGGACAATTACACAAAACTTAAAAGTGAAATAAATAAGAATGAGAACACAATTATTATTATTTACAATTATTAATGTCGTAATTCAATTATCTACTTATGATAATTTTTTTGATTAGAAATATAGTCATTTTTCAACCTAACATCACTTGTCTTATAAATTGACCAAAATTATTAAATGCATTAGGTGATAAATTTAATTATGTACTTACTCAAGAAAAATAAAAAATATTACAGTGCGTAACTAATTTAATTACGAATTAAATGACGCTAACTAGACGTTAATTTTTTACTTTTAGACTAACTGTATAATACGATACGTAAAAAATCTACAAACGATACAAAAACAACCAAACTGTGTTTTAAACAGTAAAATCATTGTTTAAACACTGTTTTAAATAGTAAATTCACTGTTACAGTAATGTTCCTGTTTAAACCATTGTTTGGTTGTGTTTGGTATCGTATGTAGAGTTTTTTACGTAATATACACATGTTCACTGTTACATTTATAACTCAACATATTTTTGAATTATTAAAATACTATTTATATAATAATAATATAATATATTATTACTTTTACTATAAAAAAATAGTAATGATTTTAATTTTATAAATATATGCACTACTAATACAAATCATAAAAATATTTAACTTAAAAGTTTTAATTATTACTATTTGTTAATATTAATTTTATTTATTGATTCATGTATTTTTAACTAATTTTATGAACAAATACACTTAATGTAATTTATAATGTTTTTCATAATATAATTTATAATAACGTATCTATATAATTAATTATTTCATGCATTTTTAAATGTTAATATTTTTATTGAAAACAATTAAAATAATTAACAATTTGAACTTTTTGAAAAAAATATTATAGTCTATATTCACTTACAAAATAGTTTTATAACAGTAGATTTATTGTTATTTTTAAAGATGTTATATTCTATATTGACTTAAAAATAATTTAAATAAGTATTATACTATATACTATAATATATAGATCATATTATATATATAAAAACATAAGAATGTTAGAAAAAAAATTATTGACTGCTCTTTTGCGCATATCAGACATCTAGTATATATTAATGCGACTAAATATTCTATAATTTTGACAAGTAAACTTTTTACACAATTTTCTCTATCATAGTGTTAAAATAATTTAATTTAATTGGACCATGACAAAAAAATTTACATCCACGTAATCATTCTCTCATATCCACATGACACTCTAAAATTAATCAAAATCTTCACACTTTCATAGTCAAATTAAATTTTGCCTTCAAACAATAGTAAATTGCAAGCTTTCACTTAACAAATTAATTTGGACAATTACACAAAACTTAAAAGTGAAATAAATAAGAATGAGAACACAATTATTATTATTTACAATTATTAATGTCGTAATTCAATTATCTACTTATGATAATTTTTTTGATTAGAAATATAGTGATTTTTCAACCTAACATCACTTGTCTTATAAATTGACCAAAATTATTAAATGCATTAGGTGATAAATTTAATTATGTACTTACTCAAGAAAAATAAAAAATATTACAGTGCGTAACTAATTTAATTACGAATTAAATGACGCTAACTAGACGTTAATTTTTTACTTTTAGAGTAACTGTATAATACGATACGTAAAAAATCTACAAACGATACAAAAACAACCAAACTGTGTTTTAAACAGTAAAATCATTGTTTAAACACTGTTTTAAATAGTAAATTCACTATTACAGTCATGTTCCTGTTTAAACCATTGTTTGGTTGTGTTTGGTATCGTATGTAGAGTTTTTTACGTAATATCCACATGTTCACTGTTACATTTATAACTCAACATATTTTTGAATTATTAAAATACTATTTATATAATAATAATATAATATATTATTACTTTTACTATAAAAAAATAGTAATGATTTTAATTTTATAAATATATGCACTACTAATACAAATCATAAAAATATTTAAAAATATTTAACTTAAAAGTTTTAATTATTACTATTTGTTAATATTAATTTTATTTATTGATTCATGTATTTTTAACTAATTTTATGAACAAATACACTTAATGTAATTTATAATGTTTTTCATAATATAATTTATAATAACGTATCTATATAATTAATTATTTCATGCATTTTTAAATGTTAATATTTTTATTGAAAACAATTAAAATAATTAACAATTTGAACTTTTTGAAAAAAATATTATAGTCTATATTCACTTACAAAATAGTTTTATAACAGTAGATTTATTACTATTTTTAAAGATGTTATATTCTATATTGACTTAAAAATAATTTAAATAAGTATTACTATAATATATAGATCATATTATATATATAAAAACATAAGAATGTTAGAAAAAAAATTATTGACTGCTCTTTTGCGCATATCAGACATCTAGTATATATTAATGCGACTAAATATTCTATAATTTTGACAAGTAAACTTTTTACACAATTTTCTCTATCATAGTGTTAAAATAATTTAATTTAATTGGACCATGACAAAAAAATTTACATCCACGTAATCATTCTCTCATATCCACATGACACTCTAAAATTAATCAAAATCTTCACACTTTCATAGTCAAATTAAATTTTGCCTTCAAACAATAGTAAATTGCAAGCTTTCACCTAACAAATTAATTTGGACAATTACACAAAACTTAAAAGTGAAATAAATAAGAATGAAAACACAATTATTAATGTCGTAATTCAATTATCTACTTATGATAATTTTTTTGATTAGAAATATAGTGATTTTTTAACCTAACATCACTTGTCTTATAATTTGACCAAAATTATTAAATGCATTAGGTGATAAATTTAATTATGTACTTACTCAAGAAAAATAAAAAATATTACAGTGCGTAACTAATTTAATTACGAATTAAATGACGCTAACTAGACGTTAATTTTTTACTTTTAGACTAACTGTATAATACGATACGTAAAAAATCTACAAACGATACAAAAACAACCAAACTGTGTTTTAAACAGTAAAATCATTGTTTAAACACTGTTTTAAATAGTAAATTCACTGTTACAGTAATGTTCCTGTTTAAACCATTGTTTGGTTGTGTTTGGTATCGTATGTAGAGTTTTTTACGTAATATACACATGTTCACTGTTACATTTATAACTCAACATATTTTTGAATTATTAAAATACTATTTATATAATAATAATATAATATATTATTACTTTTACTATAAAAAAATAGTAATGATTTTAATTTTATAAATATATGCACTACTAATACAAATCATAAAAATATTTAACTTAAAAGTTTTAATTATTAATATTTGTTAATATTAATTTTATTTATTGATTCATGTATTTTTAACTAATTTTATGAACAAATACACTTAATGTAATTTATAATGTTTTTCATAATATAATTTATAATAACGTATCTATATAATTAATTATTTCATGCATTTTTAAATGTTAATATTTTTATTGAAAACAATTAAAATAATTAACAATTTGAACTTTTTGAAAAAAATATTATAGTCTATATTCACTTACAAAATAGTTTTATAACAGTAGATTTATTGTTATTTTTAAAGATGTTATATTCTATATTGACTTAAAAATAATTTAAATAAGTATTATACTATATACTATAATATATAGATCATATTATATATATAAAAACATAAGAATGTTAGAAAAAAAATTATTGACTGCTCTTTTGCGCATATCAGACATCTAGTATATATTAATGCGACTAAATATTCTATAATTTTGACAAGTAAACTTTTTACACAATTTTCTCTATCATAGTGTTAAAATAATTTAATTTAATTGGACCATGACAAAAAAATTTACATCCACGTAATCATTCTCTCATATCCACATGACACTCTAAAATTAATCAAAATCTTCACACTTTCATAGTCAAATTAAATTTTGCCTTCAAACAATAGTAAATTGCAAGCTTTCACCTAACAAATTAATTTGGACAATTACACAAAACTTAAAAGTGAAATAAATAAGAATGAAAACACAATTATTAATGTCGTAATTCAATTATCTACTTATGATAATTTTTTTGATTAGAAATATAGTGATTTTTTAACCTAACATCACTTGTCTTATAATTTGACCAAAATTATTAAATGCATTAGGTGATAAATTTAATTATGTACTTACTCAAGAAAAATAAAAAATATTACAGTGCGTAACTAATTTAATTACGAATTAAATGACGCTAACTAGACGTTAATTTTTTACTTTTAGACTAACTGTATAATACGATACGTAAAAAATCTACAAACGATACAAAAACAACCAAACTGTGTTTTAAACAGTAAAATCATTGTTTAAACACTGTTTAAAATTGTAAATTCACTGTTACAGTCATGTTCCTGTTTAAACCATTGTTTGGTTGTGTTTGGTATCGTATGTAGAGTTTTTTACGTAATATCCACATGTTCACTGTTACATTTATAACTCAACATATTTTTGAATTATTAAAATACTATTTATATAATAATAATATAATATATTATTACTTTTACTATAAAAAAATAGTAATGATTTTAATTTTATAAATATATGCACTACTAATACAAATCATAAAAATATTTAACTTAAAAGTTTTAATTATTACTATTTGTTATTATTAATTTTATTTATTGATTCATGTATTTTTAACTAATTTTATGAACAAATACACTTAATGTAATTTATAATGTTTTTCATAATATAATTTATAATAACGTATCTATATAATTAATTATTTCATGCATTTTTAAATGTTAATATTTTTATTGAAAACAATTAAAATAATTAACAATTTGAACTTTTTGAAAAAAATATTATAGTCTATATTCACTTACAAAATAGTTTTATAACAGTAGATTTATTGTTATTTTTAAAGATGTTATATTCTATATTGACTTAAAAATAATTTAAATAAGTATTATACTATATACTATAATATATAGATCATATTATATATATAAAAACATAAGAATGTTAGAAAAAAAATTATTGACTGCTCTTTTGCGCATATCAGACATCTAGTATATATTAATGCGACTAAATATTCTATAATTTTGACAAGTAAACTTTTTACACAATTTTCTCTATCATAGTGTTAAAATAATTTAATTTAATTGGACCATGACAAAAAAATTTACATCCACGTAATCATTCTCTCATATCCACATGACACTCTAAAATTAATCAAAATCTTCACACTTTCATAGTCAAATTAAATTTTGCCTTCAAACAATAGTAAATTGCAAGCTTTCACCTAACAAATTAATTTGGACAATTACACAAAACTTAAAAGTGAAATAAATAAGAATGAAAACACAATTATTAATGTCGTAATTCAATTATCTACTTATGATAATTTTTTTGATTAGAAATATAGTGATTTTTTAACCTAACATCACTTGTCTTATAATTTGACCAAAATTATTAAATGCATTAGGTGATAAATTTAATTATGTACTTACTCAAGAAAAATAAAAAATATTACAGTGCGTAACTAATTTAATTACGAATTAAATGACGCTAACTAGACGTTAATTTTTTACTTTTAGACTAACTGTATAATACGATACTTAAAAAATCTACAAACGATACAAAAACAACCAAACTGTGTTTTAAACAGTAAAATCATTGTTTAAACACTGTTTTAAATAGTAAATTCACTGTTACAGTAATGTTCCTGTTTAAACCATTGTTTGGTTGTGTTTGGTATCGTATGTAGAGTTTTTTACGTAATATACACATGTTCACTGTTACATTTATAACTCAACATATTTTTGAATTATTAAAATACTATTTATATAATAATAATATAATATATTATTACTTTTACTATAAAAAAATAGTAATGATTTTAATTTTATAAATATATGCACTACTAATACAAATCATAAAAATATTTAACTTAAAAGTTTTAATTATTAATATTTGTTAATATTAATTTTATTTATTGATTCATGTATTTTTAACTAATTTTATGAACAAATACACTTAATGTAATTTATAATGTTTTTCATAATATAATTTATAATAACGTATCTATATAATTAATTATTTCATGCATTTTTAAATGTTAATATTTTTATTGAAAACAATTAAAATAATTAACAATTTGAACTTTTTGAAAAAAATATTATAGTCTATATTCACTTACAAAATAGTTTTATAACAGTAGATTTATTGTTATTTTTAAAGATGTTATATTCTATATTGACTTAAAAATAATTTAAATAAGTATTATACTATATACTATAATATATAGATCATATTATATATATAAAAACATAAGAATGTTAGAAAAAAAATTATTGACTGCTCTTTTGCGCATATCAGACATCTAGTATATATTAATGCGACTAAATATTCTATAATTTTGACAAGTAAACTTTTTACACAATTTTCTCTATCATAGTGTTAAAATAATTTAATTTAATTGGACCATGACAAAAAAATTTACATCCACGTAATCATTCTCTCATATCCACATGACACTCTAAAATTAATCAAAATCTTCACACTTTCATAGTCAAATTAAATTTTGCCTTCAAACAATAGTAAATTGCAAGCTTTCACCTAACAAATTAATTTGGACAATTACACAAAACTTAAAAGTGAAATAAATAAGAATGAAAACACAATTATTAATGTCGTAATTCAATTATCTACTTATGATAATTTTTTTGATTAGAAATATAGTGATTTTTTAACCTAACATCACTTGTCTTATAATTTGACCAAAATTATTAAATGCATTAGGTGATAAATTTAATTATGTACTTACTCAAGAAAAATAAAAAATATTACAGTGCGTAACTAATTTAATTACGAATTAAATGACGCTAACTAGACGTTAATTTTTTACTTTTAGACTAACTGTATAATACGATACGTAAAAAATCTACAAACGATACAAAAACAACCAAACTGTGTTTTAAACAGTAAAATCATTGTTTAAACACTGTTTAAAATTGTAAATTCACTGTTACAGTCATGTTCCTGTTTAAACCATTGTTTGGTTGTGTTTGGTATCGTATGTAGAGTTTTTTACGTAATATCCACATGTTCACTGTTACATTTATAACTCAACATATTTTTGAATTATTAAAATACTATTTATATAATAATAATATAATATATTATTACTTTTACTATAAAAAAATAGTAATGATTTTAATTTTATAAATATATGCACTACTAATACAAATCATAAAAATATTTAACTTAAAAGTTTTAATTATTACTATTTGTTATTATTAATTTTATTTATTGATTCATGTATTTTTAACTAATTTTATGAACAAATACACTTAATGTAATTTATAATGTTTTTCATAATATAATTTATAATAACGTATCTATATAATTAATTATTTCATGCATTTTTAAATGTTAATATTTTTATTGAAAACAATTAAAATAATTAACAATTTGAACTTTTTGAAAAAAATATTATAGTCTATATTCACTTACAAAATAGTTTTATAACAGTAGATTTATTGCTATTTTTAAAGATGTTATATTCTATATTGACTTAAAAATAATTTAAATAAGTATTATACTATATACTATAATATATAGATCATATTATATATATAAAAACATAAGAATGTTAGAAAAAAAATTATTGACAGCTCTTTTGCGCATATCAGACATCTAGTATAATGCGACTAAATATTCTATAATTTTGACAAGTAAACTTTTTACACAATTTTCTCTATCATAGTGTTAAAATAATTTAATTTAATTGGACCATGACAAAAAAATTTACATCCACGTAATCATTCTCTCATATCCACATGACACTCTAAAATTAATCAAAATCTTCACACTTTCATAGTCAAATTAAATTTTGCCTTCAAACAATAGTAAATTGCAAGCTTTCACCTAACAAATTAATTTGGACAATTACACAAAACTTAAAAGTGAAATAAATAAGAATGAAAACACAATTATTATTATTATTATTTACAATTTGCAATATAATATTAGATAAATAAATGATAAACAAGACTTATGAATTATGATATATAAATTGTATTTAATATATATTTAAGTCAATATAACTAATATATAACTGTAGTTTATTTTAATTAACTTTAAAAAATGAAGTTAAGTTGAAACTACATAATATTTAGAATGGAAAAATGATAAATAATATTAATTAAGTTAATTAAAAATTAAACTAAATTGATAGGAATGTATAAATCTTTTCGCCAAGAATTAAGATATATAGCTATTTATTTGATTTATAAAATTGAAACAAAAAAAGGATAGAAAAAATAAAATCCTAAAAAAATATATTGTAATAAGTTTATATTTTATTCAATAAAAATGATATATATAAGTATTTGACAAATGGTTTTAGGTATCTTAATATTTTTTAATATCAATATTAAAATGTTTGAATTTATATTACATAAGTTTTGATTTATACATTTTTTAATTTTAAAAATATCAATCAAATGTTAATTGACATTTTTTGTTCTCATATTGACATCCTTAAATGTGTACACAATCAAGTTTGTTGAGAAAATATTTCAGAAAAGAAAATTATAATACAATGATATTATATATTTTTTAAAACATTAAGTATATTTAAATACACATGTTAGATTTTCATTTATGTATTTATAATTATAAAATAAAAATAAAATTATACTTTTCATAGAATTTTGAAAATAATTATTTAATATCGCTATTTAGCAATAATTAATATATTTGAAGCAACTTTATATATATATAATAAAACTAATAATATTATAAATAGTGTATATGTATATATAATTTATTAAGTTATGTTTGTGTATATAGTTTTCACCTAATTTTAACTAAGAAAACAAATAAATAGAAAATAAGAAACAATTAACTATTACTAAATAAAATGTTTATAAATAACAGTTTTTTATAGTTCTATTACTAAATGACAAATAACATATATGTAATGAATATACTATAAATAATAAATGTTACAAAAATTTAAAAGTAAGTTGAATAATAATATATTAATAACAATTATTGTTTTTCTAAATTGAGTTAATCATAATGTAAATAAAAAGTAATTTTATTTTGCTAATTAATATGAATAAAAAGTAATTTTATTTCGCTAATTAATATAATAGTGTAAACTTTATATTAGAATAAATTTATATAACGACAACTCAAATAGTTTTTATACTTTCGCGCAAAGCACAAGTCAGTTCTTTAGTGTCACACTAATCTTGAAGGTGCAAGATCGCCTAATTTGGAACATCCCACCTAATTTTAAGTTCTTTATCTTTAATGTTTGACTAAATATTGAGTGTCCCTCTCAAATTTTAAATCATAAAATTTTATTTCCACATATTTTGCTAAAGTTCGAGTTTGCCCCTCCATCTAAATTTAATAGAACAAGTCTTGAAAATTTTAAAATGTCACAATTTAACTATTGAAATCTTTTTCAAATGTATTGAGCCTCAATCGAATTGGGTCAAACCAACCCCTAGTCGCGGGAATTAGGTCTGGGTTTTGACCCAGACCTGGTTGCCCAACCATGAGGGCTAATTTGGGTAAGATTCAAACTTGAGCTCCCTTGTTTGGGGCTCGATCGAGTCCTGATCGAATCAGACTTCAATTGTAACATTTGAAAAAAGTTTGAAAGAGTTAAATTGTGACATTAAAGAGTTAAGTTTTGACATTTTTGAAAGCTGTTATTTTTTTATTTTTGAAAAGTTATTCTATTAAATTTGGATGGAAAATTTGATAACTTTTTTTTTTTGCCATAAAAAATTGATAAAGGTGACAAACTCAAATTTTAGCCAAACATTAAAAAAAAAAAAAAATTAGGAACTAAACTTTAAAGTAAAAACTCAAAATTTGATTAAATATTAAGAGGCAATGTGATATTTAACCCTAGAATAAATTAGGTTGAATGACCCAAATTTAAATATTTTGCATTCGTCGAAGCGAGGTGATTTACCTCATTCATAAGGGTGCACATATCACCATCTTCTTACAAAAATATTATGTTAACTTTATAAAATATTTTTTTGAAGATATATAATTTGCTAAGAAAAACTCCAAAAACTTTAAGAGGATGTTGTGTATTTAAACATTTCTTTCTAAGTTTATATCTGTAATCGATTGAACTTCTTATTTAATCTTTGATTATTATTTTCTGCAATCTGCTAATCATTTCCTAATATTTTCTATCTTGAGGTACAAACACAGAAAAATCAAAATATGAGGGTTAAAGTAAAAATACCTAGATAAAATAAACCAACCAACCAACCAACAAATTCATTCTTTTTCAGAAAATAATATTTTTCGGTATATTTACTTTTTCAAAAAAAATTGGCAGAGTGCCTACTTTTTTAAAAAACTCAACTTCCATGAGAATTTGAATTTCAATGATTCCCTCGAACTCCAACAATGTTGATCTCCAACTTATTTGTTACAGAGCTCAAGTGTCGGCCTTACACTCAAAGTTATACCAAAAAAGCCATCTTTCTCCCCTCTGCTAGGGCACCGTGGGAGATTTTTTGAGTCATCCATCAGCTCATCGTCACAGCCAATCTGGCTGATTACACCTAATTGAAGCAACGGAGGGAGAGACGAGAGGGAAAGGAAGAGCAATTATCACAGAGGGGGAAAGGGAGAGACAATTTCAGAGAGTGAGAGCCACCAGAAAATCTAGGTCGAGGCATTGAAGTGTGATAATGATGCTACTGTGGAGTCCAACGATGGACAAGGCCGCCTGAGAGGGAAGTACGAGACAACGAAACCAAACAGCATTACCTGACTCGGTCACCTAGCCACCACCACAAACCGAGTCGGCGCAAATCCAGTCTAAACGAGGATCTAAGGGAGGTAAGCCTATCTTAGTAGAATAGAATCTGGTAGTTAATATTCCAATTCTAGAGCCTAGTAGATGGACCATCCACGCCACCAAGATGAACCTAGAGTAGATGATGATAGAACGATGCCGGGGAAATTCGTGGATATCCTGGAAAATGTAGACCTCTTGGTGGGAAATCTGTGTGTAGGGAAGGTAATTAGTGACAATCATGTGAAATCGGTGGTGGTACATAACGTGCTGGAACAAGCAAGGGGACGCTATGCAGGTGTTCGAGTCCAAGAGCTGACAGGAGAAGTGATATTGTTTGAGTTTGAACGGGGGGAGGACCTTAGGGAGACCATGGATTGGTGCCCTTGGGCAATTCAAGGTAATTGTCTATCTCTCAAGAGATGGAGGCAAGGAATGCGGATGGCAGAAGTGCAGTTCAAATCCAGTCTAAACGAGGATCTAAGGGAGGTAAGCCTATCTTAGTAAAATAGAATCTGGTAGTTAATATTCCAATTCTAGAGCCTAGTAGATGGACCATCCACGCCACCAAGATGAACCTAGAGTAGATGATGATAGAACGATGGGAAATCTGTGTGTAGGGAAGGTAATTAGTGACAATCATGTGAAATCGGTGGTGGTACATAACGTGCTGGAACAAGCAAGGGGACGCTATGCAGGTGTTCGAGTCCAAGAGCTGACAGGAGAAGTGATATTGTTTGAGTTTGAACGGGGGGAGGACCTTAGGGAGACCATGGATTGGTGCCCTTGGGCAATTCAAGGTAATTGTCTATCTCTCAAGAGATGGAGGCAAGGAATGCGGATGGCAGAAGTGCAGTTCAAATCCAGTCTAAACGAGGATCTAAGGGATGTAAGCCTATCTTAGTAGAATAGAATCTGGTAGTTAATATTCCAATTCTAGAGCCTAGTAGATGGACCATCCACGCCACCAAGATGAACCTAGAGTAGATGATGATAGAACGATGCCGGGGAAATTCGTGGATATCCTGGAAAATGTAGACCTCTTGGTGGGAAATCTGTGTGTAGGGAAGGTAATTAGTGACAATCATGTGAAATCGGTGGTGGTACATAACGTGCTGGAACAAGCAAGGGGACGCTATGCAGGTGTTCGAGTCCAAGAGCTGACAGGAGAAGTGATATTGTTTGAGTTTGAACGGGGGGAGGACCTTAGGGAGACCATGGATTGGTGCCCTTGGGCAATTCAAGGTAATTGTCTATCTCTCAAGAGATGGAGGCAAGGAATGCGGATGGCAGAAGTGCAGTTCAAATCCAGTCTAAACGAGGATCTAAGGGAGGTAAGCCTATCTTAGTAGAATAGAATCTGGTAGTTAATATTCCAATTCTAGAGCCTAGTAGATGGACCATCCACGCCACCAAGATGAACCTAGAGTAGATGATGATAGAACGATGCCGGGGAAATTCGTGGATATCCTGGAAAATGTAGACCTCTTGGTGGGAAATCTGTGTGTAGGGAAGGTAATTAGTGACAATCATGTGAAATCGGTGGTGGTACATAACGTGCTGGAACAAGAAAGGGGACGCTATGCAGGTGTTCGAGTCCAAGAGCTGACAGGAGAAGTGATATTGTTTGAGTTTGAACGGGGGGAGGACCTTAGGGAGACCATGGATTGGTGCCCTTGGGCAATTCAAGGTAATTGTCTATCTCTCAAGAGATGGAGGCAAGGAATGCGGATGGCAGAAGTGCAGTTCAATATGATCCAATTCTGGATACAGGTTCACGGGCTCGAGGTGGACAAGTTCAGTAAAAAGAATGCTAAGAGGATCGGGCAGAGTATTGGAAATGTGCTGGAGGTAGACGAGATAATCGGACCAATGGGGCTAGACAGGGATTATGTGCGGATCAAAGTGGAGATTGATATTACCAAACCCCTATAAGCGGGGTTCTGGTATACCAGGCGAAATTGGGGCACAGGAAAAGCAACGATAAAATACGAACGCTTACCGGAGTTCTCTTTTGGATGTGGTCGGGTGGGACATACAAAGAGGGCATGTAGCTCAGAGATTACTGTCTCAGAGGAAGTGGAGGGAGGACCAATGTATGGCCCTTGGATTCGAGCAGACCTCCCAAAGAGAAGACGTGAGCAATGCCGGTTTGTAGGGAAGAGCCCAGGGACGGCAACGGGGGAGATAAAGCGTAGGAGCTGGAAGGACTTAATGAAGGAAAGGCAGAGCTGTGAGGGCTCCCAGACACCACCATTAGGGAAAACACGGGAGGAGAAGAGACCACAGCCTGAAATGGGATTGGAGGGTGATCAAGAGAAGAGGAATGTCGAAGGGCGTGGAGCAGAGCTGACTGCCTACACAAACATGCACATGACAAGGACAATGAAACCAATAAGGGTGTAATAAGCATCATGTACGAGGCAGAGCAATACGACAATGCTGTGAGTGTACAGATGGGAGAAACAATGAGTCTAACTCTGCAAAGGGGAAAGAATGTGGACTCAGGGAGTGGTATGCTCGGGCGACCAAAATCAGGGCAGGTGTATGAGCTGCACAGGAGCCAGAGCTGCCATAATCAAAGTAAAAACACCGAAGGGAGACTGATAGCTACCACCACCAAGAAGGAACTGCTCCAAATAACGCAGGGTAGGGGGAGCAGCAAGAAGAGATGGCATGGGAATGGCAGGGGCGAATAGAGGAAGCTGGAGGAGATGCACAGTATGACAACATTGCTGTCACAACAAAAATGATGGAGCTGGAGAACACACCGATGGAGGACATGCTGGACTCGGACCTTCACGAGGTTCAGGTGCAGGCATGGAATTACATTGTGGAAGCGCCTGAATCACCAATTACAAACCAGGCAGGACTGAGCATCACCACTGGGCTCAGTCCACTGTTACAAACCAGGCAGGGCGGAGAGAGGATGGGGTCGGGACCGAGAATACGTGGAGAAGCAACGGGAATGTTGGGACGAAACAAAAGAAAAGTGGCGACCATGGTGGTGCCTAGACAGAGGGGAAAGCTGTCGACCACGACTTTGTTGGCTAGACCGAGGTGAGTGCGAGTGGCATGGGAAGAAAGCTGACGAGCAAGGGGGCACGCTACTCGCCGGAACTGGAAGATGTCGGCCACCTGGTACAACACACCGAAGGGACGTTTGTCGGCCACACGGTTCGCCAGATCGATGGGAAAGATGTTGACTGTGGTGTTGCCCAAACCGAAAGTAGTGGCATTGGTAGAATACGGTCGGGCGTGGGAGTTGTAGGAAGTAGTGTGAATATTATATCAAGTGCAGGTGGGGGATGTGTAGGAAATGGGATTAATATAAGTGGAAAAGGTGGCCTTGGAAGAACAATGTCGGGCGTGGCTTGTGGAGGCGTGGGATGTGCATGAGTGACATGTAAAAGCATGGCATGTGCAGGTATGGGTTGTGCAGGAAAGGACATTAGAATAAGTAAAGAAGAAGACAAAGGGCTGATTCCTGTTTTGGGCCGGTTCGAGCTGCAGACCTGGGCCGAATTAGAGATATGAACCTGCATGTTGGGCAATCTTCAGCTTCTGTGCAGCTGGACCGAAATAGTGGGCTGCATCGGTCTGACTGGCTGGATCAGAATGGAGGGCTGGAGCAGAATGTTGGGAAGGTCTGGAGTATGGGGTTGGACCGAAATTTTGGTTTAGAAAAAAAAAGTGGGATGGGTTGTGCAATAACACAAGAGGAAATGGAATTGGTCAAACACAATTCACAATGGCGGGACGAATCGAGTAGTTGGCAAATTAAAATGAAGACAATTGAGGAAGATCTCAACTCTACTGATAAGCCATTGAAATTTACTCTTCTTAGTCCTAATTATTGTCTTAATGAGAAAAACAATTTAATTACTTCTGTGAATTTTTTAAAGTCCAGGGATACAGGAAAATTGGGAAGTCGAAAGGATGTGTCTTTCAAAGGCCAGGGCCATAAGAAAGTTGGGAAGCCGCGAATTCACTTGGATATGGTGGAGAAGGGGTCAATATACATAGCAAAGGAACCTACTGCGAAAGGGAGTAAGAGTGTTCACACTTAGGGAGGTGAGAGCCAATGTGAGGTATCTAACATGAGTTTAGATGTTAGTAGTGTTATGTAACCAGTTTGGTAGTACTTATAGAAGATTAATTATGAATCAAGTTTATCTTTCTAGTAATATGGTTCCGGAAAAAGCCCACATGGGATCCATAATGAGGAATGTTAGAGGATTTGGTAATCCAACATATGTCAAGGCGGTAAAGTAGCTCATTCAAACTCATAAGCCTACGGTGTTGATACTAATTGACACTAGACTCAGTGGTCAAAGGATGGTTGAGCAAGCAGGCAAGCTTCCATTCAACAAATTTCTAGGTATGGAAGCCAAAGGTTTAAGGGAGGAATTCTAGTGTTGTGGAATGATCACGAGACAAAAATCACGAAGATGACATCTACAGAGCAGGAATTACACTTCAAGATCCAGGTTATTCTTTCTAATCTATCTTAGTTCATGTCTGCGATTTATGCTAGCCCCACTTTAAAGGAAAGATTACTATTGTGGGTAAATCTTAAATCAGTTGCCTCTAATATATCTAGCCCTTGGTTAGTTGTAGGTGATTTAAATGATGTCACAAATAGTTCTGAAAATTTGGGAGGAAATAGAGTATGTATGAATAAGGTATCTCTTTTTAATGATATGATTAGTGAGTGTAAGTTGATTGACCTAGGTTTTAGGGGGTCAAAGTTTACTTGGGTAAATATGTGGGACTCTGATAGATTAATCCATCAAAGACTAGATAGGATGATGACAAATATGGATTGGAAATTTTGTTTTCCTAATGCCTTTATTACCCATCTTATGACAACTCACTCTGGCCATTGCCCGCTTCATATTACTTCTGCTGGCGATGGTGGTAATAAGGTAATTATACCATTTGGGATGGAACCTATGTGGTTGATCACCCAAGTTTTGAACTAATGGTAAAGAAGACTTGGAATGAATTTAGTAATAGGATCACGTCTGCCATTAATCATTTCCCTGACAAAGCTAGATCCTGGAACAAAGAAATTTTTGGAAATGTTTTTAAGAGAAAATAAAAAATTATTCGGAGGATCTCAGGAGCTCAAAAGTGTATTGCTAATGCCCCAAACGATTTCATCGTCAATTTGGAAAGGAATCTTCAGCTATAGCTGTCTAAGATCCTTAGCCAGGAAGAAAAACTTTGGGCTGCAAAGTCTCGCACTAAGTGGATCAGAGATGGGGATATAAACACTAAATTCTACCACATTTCTACCCTTGTTAAAAGGAGAAGAAATAAGATTTTGGCTATCAAAGACGTAGTTGGAAACTGGATTTTTGATGAGGGACTTATCTAGGAGGAATTGCAAAAATTATTTTCAAAATTATTCACAACTTCAAAGGCTACTTCATCTTTGTTGGTTGTTCGCCCTGATTCTTGGAGAACTATGTTGTCTGAAAACCAAATTCGCCGCCTAAACAATTTTATCACTCTGGAAGAAATTAGGAAAGATACTTGGGATCTAAATCTTTTAAAGCTCCGGGCCCTGATGGCCTTAATTCAGCTTTCTTCCAAAAGTTGTGGAATTGTACGGGTAGGTCTCTGACTAATATTGTTAGTGAGGTGTTTAAAAGGGGGACAATCCCTACAAGTTAGAACGAGATGTTTATCTGCTTAATCCCAAAATGTAGTCAATCAAGTTCGGTCTCCCAAATCAGACCTATAAGTCTTTGCAATTCTATCTACATGATGATTTCAAAAATTCTGGTGAATAGAATCATACCAGTCCTGAATAATATCATCTCTCCATTTCAGACCAGTTTTGACCCAGGTAGAAGGGGTTCTGATAATGTAATTCTGCTTAGAGAGGTGCTTCACTTTGCAAAGCATAAACATGGCAAAACAGGGTGTATGATCATAAAAATTGACCTTGAAAAAACCTATGATAGAATTGAGTGGGACTTCATCAGAAGTACCCTGAGTTTCTTTAAATTCCATGATACAGTCATTAAGTTGATTATGAGTTGCATTTCCATGTCTTCGATTGAAATTTTATTTAATGGGGGGGAACTATAAAAATTCTACCCGTCTAGAGGCATTAGACAAGGAGATCCTCTATCCCCGTATATATTTATTCTATGCATGGAATATCTGGCGTTTCTTATCGATGAAAAAGTTATGCAGGGACAATGGAAATGGATAAAAGTGGGAAGAGGTAACATGACTCTATCCCATCTTTTCTTTGCTAATGATCTCATTCTAATGGGAAAGGCGACACCTGAGAATTGTAATTGTATCAACTCGATTTTAGAATATTTTTGCGCCATTTCAGGACAAAAGGTTAATAAGGGAAAGTCGATCATGGTTTTCTCCAAAAATGTACCCACTACCAAAAGAATAGAGATCTCAACGTGTTTAAAGTTTAAAACCATTGAGAACTTTGGGTCTTATCTTGGGTTTCCTCTTGATTTGTCAAACTAGAAAGTTAACTCCTTTAACTTTGTTTTGGATAAAGTTAGAAATAAGCTTTTGGGATGGATGACAAATCTGCTATCGATGGATGGTTAGGTTACGTTGGTCAAATCGGTATTGTCCACGATACCCTCCTATTATATGCAATTTACTATGTTTTCTAATTCAGTGTGTAAAGACCTGGACAGGATTAACCGAATGTTTTTTTGGGGATTCACAGACCAGAAAAGGAAAATTCACTTGATAAATTGGGAGGAAATAACAAAGACAAAAAAACTAGGGGGTTGGCATTCAATCGATAATGTATCGAAACAAAACAATCCTAGGGAGTTTGACATGGAGATTGAAAAAGGAAACGACTCCTTGGGCGATGATGATTAGAAACATAACGTTTAAGCAGGATGGAACTTCTATCACTACATCGAACAAAACACCATGTAATTGGAAAGAAATCAATGAAGGTATGAACACCCTTAACTTGGGGTCGGGGTGGGTCGTGGCAAATGGTAGGGATATTAAATTATGGCATGATAACTGGGTGAGCAATCAATCTCTTCGATCTTCTATCTACGGGCAACTGAATTATGAGGAGAACAAATTGATGGTAGTAGATGTCTTCCAAAATGACGACTGGAACCTAGATAGAATTTCGTTTGATTTCCCCAAAAAACTTTTTGACATGTTTCGAAGTATCCCAGGGGAAAAAGACAAATATCTTCTTCGATACTCAAATATGGAATGCAACAAACTCGGGGAGTTACACTACGACATCTGCTTATTCTCTCTTAGCAGGTCATGACTCAAATAGTCAGGTATTGGATCAATGGGAGTGGGTTTGGAAAATTCAGACTACCCCAAAAATTCAGTATTTTATGTGGTTGTGCCTTAAAAACAGGATAGCTACTTGCAAGCTATTGAACCTTAGGGGATATAATTTGAGCCCTATGTGCCAAATTTATCACTATGGGGTGGAGGACATAGACCACATATTGCGTGGATGTGAGCATGCAAAAAACATGTGGAGATCAGTTACTTCGCCGCCCAGTCTGGGGCAATCGTTCCACTATCCTTTGAATGAGTGAATTAAGTTTGGTTGTCAGGCATCAAGAATTACTATTCAAGGAGTTGAGTGAAATTTCTTTTTTCTTATGTATTATGGAACATTTGGAAAATAGGAACTCACTTATTTGTAATGATAAACTTGTTTTTTCATCTGTTTATAATTTATCTCTATCTCAGGCAAAGTTTCATAAAAATGTTTATATTGAGATTGAGACCACTAACTAGTTTATCTCCATTGATATTATTTGGGTTCCTCCAAAAAAGGATTGGGTTAAAATTAATACAGATAGAGCTACTAAGGGAAATCAAGGTTTTGCAGGAGTGGGAGGGGTCATCCGAGACTACAAGGGTCAATGGCTTGCAGGATTCTCAAAGAATTTAGGCTGCTCAAAATGTATCACTGTGGAATGTTGGGCCATGTGAGACAGTCTACTACAGACAAGGACGCTCGGATTCTAATCTATTCACCTCGAAGCGGACACCCTCTCACCTCATAAGGTAATCTCTAATGACAATATGTCAAATCTAAACTAATGCCCATCATTGCGGATTGTAGGAAACTAATGATGCTGTTCGAAAAAGTGAAGTTCACACATATCTTTCGAGAAGCAAATGTAGTAGCGGATATCATGGTGAGTATGACGATCAACCAGCGAACTCCATACCTCACATCCGAAAGAAACTACTAACGCATTCTGAAAAGACGTTGTGGGTTTTTCTTTTTTGGAAAATGTTAAGCTAGCTAGTTTTGGTTTGTGTAGTTTTGAACTTGGGTGAAACTTTGTCACCTATAACGAGTTTTAATCTATATTTATCCAAAAAACAAAAGTACCCGTTAAGGACTTTCATCGTTGTAGCGGGAATTTCTTTACGAATCAGTTATTCTTAATAAATGTTTCTCCTTGTTAGATTTATCATCTTGTAACCAGAATCGATGTAGATCTTAATCGCAAACCCTAATTTCTAATGTACGACGACTGATTCAGTCTCAAACCCTATTTTTTGGGGTTCCAGTGATTAATTTTCGAAATTTTTCAAGGAGTAACTGATTTGGTCTTGTATTTTGCGATGTTAGATGGCGGTTTTCAATTAGTTCAATGGTGGTCTAGGAATTTTGATGATTGATGAAACTTCGCGTCTTCTGGAGTTCCTGTGCGACCTTGGTCTCCCGGAGGATGAAGCAGAGTGTACTGATGTTTTGGGTCTGTTTTGTTCCTCTATCCAATAACCGCAAAGGTTCCTCGCAAATTTCTACAGCTGCTCCTAAGATTTGCTTTCTTTGGTATCCATCGAGATTTTGTGAAACTGCTCCTAAGATTTTCTTTCTTTGGTATTCGTCGAGGTTATGTGAAATCAGTTCTCGATGTCTAACTGATATTTAGAAACTCTTTCATTTTAATTAGTTTGCCATGTAGTTCTGCTTTTACGTTCTTCCTTTCCATTTGCCTCTTATCTCAAGTGTCTAGGGTTTCAAATGTTGGTTAAAGGTTGGTTGGGTCGTGATGGAGAGATTTAACAGTAAGGTAAAATTTATAAACTTGGTAAATACTTATATTCTTTTGAAATGTTATTGACATATAGCTTAGTTAGATTGTCAAATACTTGGTAATTGCTTTTTGCCTTTGTGCCTTTTGTTTAATAGACAATGCAGGTTCTTACTCTCCATTTTCTTTGTGCAACTAACCTGTTTCAGATAAAGGAATTTTTGAGGCATCATCAATATGATTTTTTTTCGGTCAAAATCTTGTTAAATATATGGGACTAGAAGTCTGGAGGATTTCGGAGAGGAAAATGATATTTTTGGTGCCCCGGGTGATTATTTTCACTTAAAAATCCTGTTGTTATCGGTGATCAATCTGGATCTTTCTCTAGAGAAAGTAAAGAACTAATCTTTTCTTAAAGACATTGTTTTCTTCTTAGAGTGCACTCTTTTGTTATGCTGGATTCCAGATTTGCATAAAAAAAAACACATCATCGCCTCGATGAGAGATATTCACGATTTTTTATTGGGTAGGTTCATCAGCTACTGATTGGGCTCACGATGGAGAATTCCTTATTTGGTCGGATATATACTCATTCTATCCAGAAAACGATCTACAACTAAAGAAGTGGTCCTCCTAACGTTTGGCAGTTGTGATGGCAGTTGTGTGGTTACTTTTTTTTTTTTTTTTTTGCCAAAAGATGTGTGGTCACATAATTTTTCAGTTGTATAATGGTATTTAGGTTGTAAGACAATTATGATTGTACACATGTTTTGATTATATGGTGTAGATTATTTGAATTGTAACTTTTTCTACAAATTATGAATAAAACAAATATTGAAAAAATGTCGAGAAAATATTTATTATTTTTAAATAGACCTTTTTGGCGACTCAAACTACTTGACAGTAGAAGTAAATAATAAATTAATATTTGTCTATTTTTTGATACAAAAAATGTGCCTTGAATAATGTTTTTACATCTCTTTCTCTTTCTATACCCAATAATTATAACGTTTCCTATTCTCTTGACACACTTTTTCACCTCTTTATATTAAATGAGTTGTCATAATATTCTCGACACTTCGAATGATGACTCATTTTTATATGAGACGTATATATATATATCGAATCCATTTTTTGCCGTAAACAAATTACTTTTTAGCCCCTATCATCATCATCTCCTGTAGTGACCGTTACACCCACTATTTTAAAATGGTCAAAGCTACTTAGGAATCTAAACTCAATATTGTGACAATTCATCTCGAAAGAGTAGTGCTCCAATGGCATTAGTCTTACCTATGAATGAAAGAAGCACAAGGTACGATTCTCACATGGGATGAGTACACAATGAGAATCAAATCTCGGTTCGACTCTAACTTGTACGACGATCCATTTTTGGACTTGCAGAATCTGAAACAAACAAGTTCGTTAACAAAGTATATTTGCGCCTTTGACACACCGTTTTACTGAGTTTAGCTGTTCGACCCAATCTTGGAAAAACAGGCCCTGAGATTCTTCGTTGGGGGTCTTAAGATCAAACTCCAAGCACCAGTAACAATGATCAAACCTAAGAATCTTCATGATCCATAGTCCACGCCAAAATGCAAGAAAATATGTTATCTGCTATGACTGATGCTGCTACACAAATAACACATCTAAGTCTTCCACCCATCCCTTCTGCCCTCACCACAACCTGGAGTGACCCCGACCCTAGCTGGAGAAGTGTGAGCTCTTGAACGAGTTGTCTTTTAAGGATCAATAAAATTGATGATAAATGAGCAAAGGACTGTGTTTCAGTTGTGACAAAAGATATCAACATACTAGAAGGGTTGCCATAAGAGCCAAAGGATATATAGTATACCTTGAAAGGGAAGGAATGGTAGAAAACAGTCATACACCAACACGAGAGGGCATGAAAAAGAAAGGAAAGGGAAAAGAAACCAATAACCTGAAAATAATGTTTGGAGGGAAGGAAATACACAACTATCCCCCTCCCCACTAAAAATCTAGACGACATTAACTGAGATGTGCAAACAATCTCAAATCATGCATGATTGAAACGAATAAGGTAAAGAACAACTGAATCAAAGTAAGATGATGAACAGCAAATCTAAAAATCTGCACTAAAACTTAAAAGAAATTCTCAACCCCAAACTACAACTAAACCCATACCGCTTTCTAAAGTGTAAAGTATATCTTTACTCTCCATTTATAGCTAAACTAGCCCTAGATATATTGCAGACTAGTCCATAGACTTTTCAGTTATAAAATATTGAGGACTTGTTTAAAAGATCAATAACATTCTATATAGTTTATGTGTGACACATTTCATTCGAGGTTGAGCAATACATTTGAGTATGAAAGAATGCACTTTAGCAACCATCTCTCGTCCATTGGTGCTAACATCCTGTCCATTGATGCATTGAGGACTACGCTGACCACTATCAGATATTTGACCGTAGTTGTCATACTCTTTCTGACAAGACATTCAATGAGCATAACAAAGGATGCCATAAAGATCATACTACACTTGATAAATCTCAACTTAGATAAATATAGTCCTTGTTTAGTATAACATTATCATACTAAAGACACATGTGTTAGGATCGATTCTCTACTAATACTCAATCGAATGAAGAATTTACTTAGGATTTTAGAAGGAACACATAGTTCTTCTAGAGAGAAAAAGGAAGAAGAGAAACTCAGATTTTTCTGTGGTAACACCCAAGTGGGTAACTTCCACACAGTTTTATCAAGATATTATTAATGACTGTTACTGTTACAAAATACGTATACATGGAGAAATACAGTACAGTACAGTATAGCCTATGGGTCCGGGGCGCTGCCCCGAACCCCGCCTTCATTAGGGGGGCTCCCGCCCCCCACACCCCCCGGCAACCTCATCGCGGAGGTTGAACCGCGAGACGCGTACATTAATACATAATCTACCATTACATATTAATCATACTACAATACCTAACAATTCTCCCACTTGAAGACTGATTCCGTCACCAAAACATATTTTCTAGCATCATCATTAATACCTTCACCGCACCATCTGTAGTAACATAACTACAGAAGACCAACCGAGGTTTTGCACAACCCCAGTTTCCCAACATCGACACATTTTGTCAACATGTCTGCTGGATTCTTTGCACCCTCTATCTTCTCTAAGCACAAGTAGCCTTCTTCCACTGCACTGTGAGTGAAATGATACCGTCTTCTAATGTGCTTAGTATTCGAATGATAGACTGGATTTTTAACCAACTGCATGGCACTCTGGCTATCTGAATACAGAATCTTCTCATTCTGCTTATTGCCCAACTCTTCCAGAGAATCTGCCAGCCATATCATCTCTCTCCTTCCCAGCTTCAGCTATTGCCACATACTCAGCCTCAGTAGATGAAAGAGCAACACATTTCTGAAGCCTGGACATCCAACTAACTGTAGTACCACCTATGGTGTAGATGTATCCGGATGTGCTCTTGCTAGAGTCTACATCTCCACCAAGATCAGCATCCACAAAACCCTACAGAATCACTTTGTCTTTGCCAAACAAAGTGAAGTATTGGATGTACCTTTCAGATATCTTATAAGCCACTTTACAGCTTCCCAATGCTATTTCCTCGGATTTGCCATGTACCTGCTAATCACACCCACTGCATGTGCTATGTCAGGTCTTGTACAGACCATAGCATACATCAGACTCCCAACTGCTGAAGCATATGGAACCAGTGCCATCTGGTCACGTTCTTCAGCTGTCTTGGGTGACTGCCCCTTTGACAATTTTATGTGATTTGCCAAAGGAGTAGTCCTGGGCTTAGCATCAGTCATCCTGAATCGGATCACTACCTACTCAATGTACTGCTCCTGGGATAGACTTAAGGTGCCAGCAGATCTATCCTGAGATATTGTCATCCCAAGAATCTGCTTCGATGCACCCAAGTGTTTCATCTCAAACACAGAAGACAAACTTGTCTTCACATTGTTTATCTCTCTCATACTGGATCCTGCAATCAACATATCGTCCACATACAAGAGTAAAAATACATAAGAATCAGTGTATTTCTTGAAATAACAGCACTGATCCTTTTCACTCCTACAAAAGCCACTCTTGGTCATGAAGGAGTCGAACTTCTTGTACCATTGCCTCGGTGCCTGCTTCAACCCATACAAGCTCCTGTTGAGCTTGCACATCATGTGTTCCTTGCCTGGAACAACAAATCCGTCTGGTTGCTGCATATAGATCTCCATGTAAAAAAGCTGTTTTTACATCCATTTGCTCAAGATGCAAATTCTTAGAAGCAACAATACTCAATAGAATCCTGATAGTAGTTAATTTCACAACAGGAGAAAATATTTCAGCATAATCAATACATTTCCTTAGTGAATACCCTTTAACTACTAACCGAGCTTTGAACCGTCTTTTGCCATCTGGTTCAGCCTTGATCCTGAACACCCACCTATTCAACAAGGCTCTCTTCCCTACATGCAATTCAGTCAACAACCACATGTCATTCTTCTCAAGTGAGCTCATCTCATCATCCATAGCTTGCTCCCACTTGATTGAATCCTCCACATGTAGGGCCTCATCAAAAGACTCTGGTTCCCCTTCATCAGTCAGCAACATATAATGTAATGAAGGTGAATACCTATCTGGTGCTCTGATGGTTCTGGATGATCTCCTCAACACCTGGTCAGGTGTCATTTGTTCCTCTACGGGTTCTTCATCAACAGTGTCTGGAGTTGTTTGAGTATCTTCTATGGGTGTAATCTTCTGCATCTCAAACTCAACTCCCACTTGCTTCGTAGTCTCTGGAACCTTCTGCTCTCTGTCCTTGTATAGAACATATTCATCAAACGTCACATCACAGTGTCTCAGGATCTTTCTGTTCTTGTCATCCCAAAACCTGTAACCAAACAAGTCAGAACCATAGCCTATGAAGTAACACTTCACAGCCTTAGCATCAAGTTTATCTCTTTTCTCTAGATCAACATGAACATAAGCCGTGCAACCGAAAGTTCTCAAGTGTGAGTACTTGAGATCCTTTCCTGTCCATACCTCCTCTGGAATCTTGAACCCCAAGGGAGTTGATGGTCCCCTGTTGATCAAGTATGCAACTGTGCTCACTGTGTCTGCCCAGAACATCTTGGGCAGCCCACAATGCAGCCTCATACTTCTCGCACGCTCATTCAATGTTCTGGTCATCCTCTCAGCAATTCCATTCTGCCTAGCCTTACCGGGAACTGTCCTCATCAATCTTATTCCCTCAGCAGCACATAATGCTTTAAACTCTGACTTGTCATACTCTCCTCCATTGTCAGACTTCAAACATTTGATCTTCAATCCAGTCTGATTTTCAACTTCAGCTTTCCACCTCTTGAACGTTGCAAACACATCTGACTTATGCTTCAAGAAGTAAACCCATACCTTCCTGCTGAAATCATCAATGAAGGTGACATAAAACTTGGATTCTCGAAGTGATGAAACTGGAGATGGTCCCCATACATCTGTATGAACCATTTCCAACTGCACTTTCTTCGACTCTCTCGGAGTCTTTGTGAAGCTAACTCGTTTCTGTTTGCCCAGAACACAGCTCTCACAAAGACCTATATCAACAGACTTCAGACCCTCTAGAGCTCCTTTTCCAACCAGCATCTTCATTCCCTTAACACTCATGTGTCCAAGTCTGTTATGCCACAGACATGAACCAGAAGCACCCTAAGCTATAGCATCCATGTTTATGCACCCTTCAATGGTGTATAAGGTTCTAGATTTCGTGCCACGAGCTACAATCATAGCACCCTTTACAATCTCCCACGAATCTTTACCAAACTCTACTGCGTAGCCTGTGCTATCCAACTGACCAACATAGATCAGATTCTTCTTGAGTCCAAGAATATATCCGACATCCTCCAATGTCCACTGGTTTCCCGATGGGGTCTTTATGCAGACATCCCCTTTTCCTTCAATCTCCAATATCTTGTTGTCAGCAAGATATACCTTTCCAATATTTACAGACTTGAAATTTTGAAACAATTCCTTGCTTGGAGACGAATGAAAAGATGCACCAGAATCCAAAATCCAGGATTCAACCGGGCTGTCCACACTAAGGATTAGAGCATCCCCAAAGTCTTCTGTTAAATTTACAGAATCACTATCATTTCCTGAATTCTGATTCTGCTTCTTCTTGGGTTTCTTACAGGTTGTCCGATAGTGGCCTTTCTCTCCACAATTCCAACAAATCACGTTGGCTTTGTTCGGAGATTTTCCTCGATTCTTTGATTTTGATCGACCATGTTGATTTTGGCCCTTCGAATTGCTTCTCCCCATTCTGTCCACACTGAGAGCATTACTCGATGAATCTCCCACTTCGCGTTTGCGAATACTTTCACTGAGAACAACATCTCGGATTTCATCGAATTTCAGTTTCTCAGAACCACGGGAACTACTAATTACAGCAACAATCGTATCCCAAGACTCAGGCAGAGATGACATCAAAATCAAGGCTTTAATTTCATCTTCGAAGTGAATCTCCACAGAACTCAATTGACTCACAATCATATTAAACTCGTTGATATGATCAGCAACAGATCCACTTTCAGACATCTGTAAATTGAACAATCTACGCATCAAATATACCTTGTTCATAGCCGAAGGCTTTTCATACATATTTGACAGCGCCTTCAACAGACCGGACGTAGTCTTCTCCTTGACGATGTTGAACGCCACGTTCTTCGACAAAGTCAATCGGATCATACCTAGGGCCTGGCGATCTTTCAGCTTCCACTGATCCTCTGTCATGGAATCCGGCTTCACCCCGATCAAGGGTTCGTGAAGATCTTTCTGGTAGAGACAATCTTCGATCTGCATCTTCTAGAAACCGAAATCGGATCCATCAAACTTCTCGATTCCAAACTTCGAACTCTCCATCTTCAATGATCGTGTTGAATCTCCTTAGCTCTGATACCAGTTGTTAGGATCGATTCTCTACTACTACTCAATCGAATGAAGAATTTACTTAGGATTTTAGAAGGAACACATAGTTCTTCTAGAGAGGAAAAGGAAGAAGAGAAACTCAGATTTTTCTGTGGTAACACCCAAGTGGGTAACTTCCACACAGTTTTATCAAGATATTATTAATGACGGTTACTGTTACAAAATACGTATACATGGAGAAATACAGTACAGTACAGTATAGCCTATGGGTTCGGGGCGCTGCCCGAACCCCGCCTTCATTAATACATAATCTACCATTACATATTAATCAGACTACAATACCTAACAACATGCTGTTCAAAATCAAAATCAGTTCAAACAACTAAAAAACCGGGGGTTCTCTTAGTTTTCTTTGTTTTCATTTTTTTTTCACACGCTAAAGAGGTTTTAGTCTCTATCTTTACTTCATCAAACCCAATCAAGAGTGGTTTGGTGTTGTCTCAAGATTGAGTTGTTTTTAGAATCAAGCCTCACATTATGCCATATATCATTTCTTCTAACATGCAAACAGTGAACTGGTCCTCGACATACTTGCATTGACTAAGCAAAAGATAATCTTTCTGAATGGTACATATCCATTCCCACAAAAAAGTCTGGTGTTCCAAATTTTTGAGTTGGAATTCAATATTCACCTCCTGAATAACTTTTACCACTTCAAGTGAATCACTAACAATGACGACTATTTCATCAAGAAAATAAGTAGAAAAATAACACATTTTGCTATTGATTTTTTAAACAGATAGTCATCAACAAATGATTCAACAAAACTTAAGTCGTGAGTCAAAACTTTCTTCAACCCTACAAATCAAGCTCTAGGAACTTGCTTCAAGCCATAGAGGGACTTGTGACATGCTGAACCATATAAGAATGCATGTAAGAATGCATTGTTAACATCAAATTGTCTGAGTGACCACTTGTTATGTGAGAGCTAAGGTGTGGATGATTCTGACATTAGGTGATTTGAAAACAACAATTAAGGTATCTTGGAAATTAAAAACTATTTTATGAGATAATCCATTTTCTACAAGTCTTGCCTTTTACCTCTCAATGGCTTCCCACAACCGTTATACACTTTGAATTTGACGAATGAATTTTATATGTTTACCAGTTGCCTTCTCCACCATCACTTTGAACTTCTTGAACACCTCGAATGTCTCCAAGTTTTGTCTCAAAAAATAAACCCACGTTTTTCGTGAGAAATCATCGATAAAAGTAATGAAGTACCTTTTACCACTGAAAGATTCGGGGTTGATTGGTCTACATATGTCGGTATGAACCAATTCGAGAATATGTTTTGTTTGATAATTTGTCTTCTTTTGAAACGAGGTTCTTGCTTGCTTGCCAAGCACACATTCTTCACAAAATGTTCCCTCATAGTCCATGTCTGGCAACCCGTGCACCTGTTCTTCTTTGCTAATTTTTTTAGACCTCCATGATGTAGGTGACCAAAGTGGAGATGCCGTAGAGATGCCTTGTCTTCTACGTTGACTTGTAAACATTTTTCTCGCACGCATCTCAAATTTAGTTTGTGCATCCGATTTCTTCCCATCTCGACTAGAGCAACCGTACGCCCATGCTTATCCTTCAAGTGCAGTACTTGATCTTTTATGAGTATCGAGTAATCTTTTATACTTATCCCCAAACTCAAAAGGTTGGTCTTGAGATCTGGTACATAATAGACATCTTGGATTGACCCTATCAACCCATCCTTTCGTAAGTAAAAAACCGTACCTTGACCTTTGACCTTCACCTTTGAAGCATCTCCAAACGACACATGACCATCTTCAATCTTTTGCATCTTTTTGAATAAGAACTTGTGACCGCACATATTGGTTGCTTGCCCCCGAGTCGAGATACCACAGTGTGTCATTGTTGATGTTGTCTTCATTTTGGGCCATCCAGAGAAATCCGTCATTCTCTTCATCTTCCAAGGCCAAGTTAGTTGTTTCTTCCACCTTTTTATCGGCTTAACAATCTTTTTCAAGATGCCCCACGTTACCGCAACTATAACATTTGTTGGAGTAGAAATCCTTCGCGTAGTAACCATACTTGTGGCACTTGTAGCACTCGATATTGGAATAGTTCGACTGCCCGCCTCTTCCTCGACTGAATTCTCTTCCGCGCCAGTTTGGTCGACTCGACTGTTCACTCTCCTTATAGTATCCTTCATGACTGCCGCGACCTCTTCCACGACTTCCATGACCACGCCCTCTAACTCAAATCTTTTTAGAATAGAGTACCTTTTCGTCTTTAATTGTCGCCTTGGTTTGGAGTGCTTGCTCTAGTGTCTCCTCCTTTATTTTCTTCTTACGTTGTTCAAGTGCCTCGAGAGAACCGGCAAGCTCGTCGACAGTAAGCGTTGCAAGATCCTTTGACTATTCAATCACACACACAACATTCTCGAAATTGTCGGTTAAATATTTCAAAATCTTTTCCACAACTCGTGCATCGGTTATCGCTTCACCATTACGAATAAGTTGATTTACCACGACTTGTACACGCGTGATATAGTTGGATACAACTTCCGACTCCTTCATGTTCATTCTCTCAAATTCACCACGAAGAGTTTGGAGACACACTTGCTTAACTCGGTTGGCTCTTTTGAACACTTTCTCTAATATGTCCCACGCTTCTTTTGAAGTAGTTGCACCGACAATCTTCTCAAATCCTGACTCGTCAATAGCACGAAACAACATGTATAGTGCCGCCTTATCCTTCGATCGCATCTTTTTCAACGCCTTATTTTGAGCCGCCGAATCACCCGTGGTATTTTCTGGTTCTTCGAAACTTTCTTTGGCCACGTCCCACGAATCTTGAGATCCGAGAAGAGCTTTCATTTGAATACTCCAATTATCATAATTCCCTTTCGTTATACCAATTTGATAACTCATTTGACTCTTCACACTCTCCATTCACTCTTATACCAATTTGATAACTCAAATTGAACTCACAAGATTGTTTAACTTTGTTTTATTACTTTGAGTCATAATCTAAACCAAAAACAACAATGCCTTTATATAGGCATTATACAAACAAGAACAATAAAAACTATTAATGGAGACTCTTAACCTTTCATCTACTATGACTCTTGACCTTTCATCTACACAAAAACTCTTGACCTTTTATTTTCCTCCATTAACTTCTAACTTCAATACTCACTAAAAGCAACATTTAATGTTTATTATTCAACAAAAACTTTGTTCGGGTTTAATTTTTGATTTTGGTTGAGTACACATTTTTGCAAAACAAAATTAAATCCATTGTATATGTTTAATTTTCGGTTGTCAGATGTTATCAAATTTATTTAGGTATTGGATTATGCGCAAGTAGTTCCAAGTTAGGGAGATTGGTCTGATTTGGATTCCTTTTTTAAATACTTACAGTTTAGAATGATGGTTCCTGATTCTTCACATATATTAAGCGAGTTAAATTATTATGGATAGTTTTACGAGCAAAATGATTAGATATTAGAGTACTTACAAATGATAGAGTTTCTTGAATTTCCTGTCACAATTACTCTAGAGGAATTCTTGAAGGTGTGTACGAATTCATTTGATTTCGAAGACACAAATTTCATATATGGAAAGATAACATTGAAGGAGATATTCAAGGCTTGTTGAAGATTGAGCATATTAATGATTTGCAAGCGAATCTTAAAATTACGTGAAAGATGTTCAATAGTGGTGATTTATTTGTTAAAGAAGAATGAATTATGAGGATCGCGACGCTACCATTGAAGGTGTTGAGGCTCATAATGATGCAACTAAATATGATAAATGCCACGGTGCTAGAAGTGAAGGTCATGCTGGAAGGAGCACCACCGATGAAGAGTGGGAACCTGACTGTGAGTGAAGTGAGGATGATAATGACGCCACTTGCTGCGAAGAAGCAACTCATAATGTTTATATGGTGTATGAAATTTTTTGTCGAATTCAAGAAGAAGGTGAATTCGTTCCTGCAACAAAAGTTAAGTCAACGATGCCAAGAGATGATCAATCTTTACACCACTAGTGAGCCTTTTGACACCACCACCACCACAATCAAATGAATATGGAGTTGAATATAGAAGAGTTACAATATTTGATCATAATGTGCATGATAAAAAAACCGAGTTAGCTTTAAGGATGATGTTTGGAAGACTTCCTGAGTTGAGAGATGGGATCATTGAGCATAGAATTCATAACAATTATACTATAATCTACGTAACAAATACACTCACAAATGTGTGTATGGAATGCAAGGAGAAGTGTGGATGGTATTTACCTGCGTATTTAATGGGTAATGAGGACACACTGCATATTAAGTAACGCTATGGAACTCACAAGTGTTTTGCTGGTCACACGTCCAAGAGGATCAATACAAAGTGGCTTGTCAACAAACATTACAGTGAGAAAATGAAGTACCAACTCTTGGACATAAACTACATTCAGATGGAAATATAATAAAAAATAATTTTGGTATTGATGTTAGCGGGTATACCATCATTAGAGATAAAATCAAGATGAAAACCATTATTTTGGGAGATCATGAGAAACTGTAGAGAGTCTTCAATCTTATGTAAGTGTTGTTTTGCATTACAATCCGGGAACCTTAATAGTTTTCAAGTTGAATCTACAATTAACAACCTCATACCTATGTTCTAAAGATCGTACTTGTGCTTTGAAGCATCAAAGAGGGGATTCAGTAATGGTTGCGTACTGTTTTTGGTTCTGATGGATGTCATTTGAAAGACTTAGAAATGGGTCAGATACAGATTCTTTGTACTATTGGTAGATATGCAAACAATGGAATGTTCCCCATTATGATAAAATGGGTTGAATATGAGACTAGAGACTCCCATAAGTGGCTCTTGGAGTTCCTGAATAAGGAAATAGGTTTTGGTCCTTATTTTAGTGACATGGGATGAATGATACTGCCAGATCGAAAAAAGGCATATCTTTCTCTTAAAAGTGAATGTACTTTTGTAAATATTTTGTCTAAGTACATCATCTGTATTTATTGTTGAATCTGAGCATATCATCTACTTATAATGTTGCTTTTGAATAGCCCAAATATTTGAAGTGTTGCAAAATGTTCTCTAAAGTCTAGATATTTTTGTTGTACTTCTAGTTACTCATTGTTGCAGTTCACGAGACATGTTCTGGTCTTGAGCACGGGCATGCGCTCGACACATTCATGCTAATATGATGGTGAGAGGCTAGAAAAGCAAAGCCATTATAGATAGCATGTGCATTGCTGCAGGAATTTGCAAGAGGTCCAAACATATGGGGCACATGGAAGAACTGAAGAAAACCAAGTTAGAAGACTTAGTTAGCTCAACCAGATTGACAAGAACGCAAGGTCTAGAATTTATTTTCAAGTTCACTCGAAGGTCGACTTGATTATCAACAAGCTAAAGGTCGACTTGATTATCAGCAAGCTAAATAAGAGCTTCAATTCCATTATACTGGAAGCTTGTTCCAGGCCAATAGTTACAACCTTTGAGATGATAAGAAGAAAGATGGTGGACAATATGCAATTGAAGAGAGAGGCTATAGAAAGGCAACACAATATGATATGTCAACAAATTAAAAAGAAACTCACCCAATCTTTAAGGAATAAGTAGTTTTGTCGTACAATTTATATTGGGAAGGTCAATTTGAAGTTGAATGCTTAGATAGAATTTTCATTGTGAACATGAGCACAAGAGAGTGTAACCGTGGTCAATATTAGTTATTGGGATTATGTTATTTTCTCAAGTTTCTATACGGAAGGATAAACTGCACATTCAAGACTATGCCCATTAATACCATACAAAAGAAACTTTCAAGAGATGTTATGTTGGTGTTATCTATTTTGTCCCAAGCAAAGAGAGTTGGGTAGAACTTGATGGTCTTTCAAGATCAGCACCTTACAAGGTCCAACCAGGAAACAAATACCACAGGGATAAGAGTTAACAAGAACCATAAACCAATAAACTGAGCAAACATATACATGTTTCGTGGCATTTTTCCTTCTCCCACTCTCCAGCTTCATCTCTCTTCTGCAACTACTGAACAAGCAACCCTTCCCTCTTTTGTCCCATAATCCTTTTCATCTTCTCGGTTATCGTATTTTAAGTCTTGCTACTCTCAATTTTTGGTTGTTGAAGACTGTCGGTGCTTCTTGGAGTTCTTGTTCGTCTGCTACATGCTCTTTTACCGTCTATGGGGTTGATCGTTCAAAGGTATCGTAAACGTTTAGTTTTTTAAGTGTTAACTACTTTTGAGTACAAAGATTGAGTTTGTATGTGAAAGTTCAAATTTAAATTCCGTAATATACCATATTTAGGCCTTCTACTGCATAAAGTTTCAATTTGTAGCTAAAATTAGAAGTTTTGATTGTAAAGTTGTCTGATTTTGGTGTGAAAAGCTTGTTTGAAAAGATTTCTTTTGCAATCGAAGACAATGTGGTATGTTTGACCCCAATTCTATCATAATTCAGATCATTCATTTTGATAGATGAACCACTTGAAACGGTTTTACCAAAGAGGATACAACAACACAACATGTGGTTGACAAAGTATGGATAACCAATTGATATGGGATATACGTAGTAACACTATTTAGTTGTTTGAAATCTGCTTTGTGAAGTAGGATCCCTGTTTTAGGGCTGATTGAGGAGTATTTTATTTAAAAAAAATTTGTAGCTTACAATTCCCATGTTTACTGGTGAATATGTTTTGTGGAGTGGCAATCCTATTTGTTGATGTTTCGGGGCAATATTTGAATGAAACATGGTGATATATGATTTTTCAATTCTGAATGAAAGAGGCGTTTAACTTTGTGTGGAGGTAACCATTTAATCACATTATAGAAATACATAAATACCCGTTTAATCATATTCTTGAAAAACATATGTACACAATTAATCACATTCTAAGAATGCATGCGTAACCATTTAATCACATTCTAGGAATAGTCTTGAATAGATTAATCAACCACTTAAATTTAGTTCTTGTTCATAGAGTCTGAAGAAACCTTAGTACATCAAGACAAACTTACTTGGGTTAATAAATATGATTTCAACAAGCAATTCAAATACAACTACTTGTTCATTGCATTTATCAAAAAGGCAAAACAAACAACTATCAATGCATCAAATTAGTTCCAATTGATTTGATTTCTAACAACTGCAACAACTCTCACATTGGCCAATTCGAATTTCAACTGTCCCACCATTGCTTGAAACTTCAACATTGTTTTTCGTCTATAAGGGCACATAGGTTGAGCTTCCCAATTGAAAGAACTGCGGCCTAGATTCTGTACTAACTAAGCAAACAAACAAGAGAATGCAGGAACGTACGAAAATTGAGGATATTGTTCAAATTAGGGTTCTAACCAAAATTAGGGTTCTTTCAAAATTAGGGTCATATTTAGACCAAATACTGAAAAATGCAGAAGTTCAAAATTAGAGCAACCATGGAACCTCCTAGCAAACAATTTCCAATGTACCCGCAGATTTGACGGAGCAAATCAAGCCACAGTAGTACCATCTAGGTCTTGACATACGGGGGACGAGTCTTAGCCTGAGCTAGAGCGTGACCGAGAAAAAATAGACTTCCCTCGTTGATTATGTGTGACGAAATCAATAGCTTCCTTATGCATCTTCGTCTTGGAAAATCCCCAACGTTAGACTTTTTGATATTCTGTTGCTTAAATGAATACATCAATTATAATGTTGGTAGATATGTATTAGTCGGTTTTTACAGTTGCTGGTTGAATGAATTCACCTAATTAGTCAGCTAAAGGAAACATAGATTCATGAAAACGAACATGTCTAAGCACATATAGTTTACCATTATAATCAAAACAGTGATATTCATGCTGATGAGAACAATAAGCCCAAAGACATAAGGAATGAATCTAGTTACAACTTGTGTTTATTCAAAGGTTAAATGAAAGGATAACATAACAGTCAAAACTCGTAAGAAGGAATAATTATGACAAGACCCATAAAGTTTCTCATGGTGAGATATACCCTAATGAGTCTTAGAGATTAAAGAAAACATCACTCCAATTATGCATTGGAAGTGAGTCTTGATGAAAAAGTGTGAGGCCCATTTTAACAATTTGTGTAGGTTTTCTTTCAACAATTCCAGTTTTTTCATAAGTGTAAGGACATGTGACATGATGAGTAATACCATGTTGAGACAGGTAAGGAGTTAGAGGCTTAAATTCACACACACACTATCTGTTTGGATATCCTTTAGACTGTGTCCAAGTTTCCATTCAACATTCTTGTGAAATTCAATAAATAGTCTAGTAGTGTCACTCATTTTCTATGAAGATTGATCAAAGTGGCCTAGTACCCACATCAAAGACACTCATCATGTAAACATGTCCATTAGAGGGAACGAGTGCCGACCCTCAGAGATCTACTTCAACAAAATTCAAAAGGTTATTATACATAGTAGTAGATACATGATAAGATAACGTACAAATTTTGCCAACTGAAAAGACACACAGTTACCGACAACAAGGGAAACAAATACTACTACTCATGTATCCCAATTAAGACAATATATATGAAAACTTTGATGTCATGTTATAGAAGGCACTTTGAACTTTACTAGGCATGCCCGAGAGCAAAATATTTAGCTCAATATTATACTTATGAAAGGTACTAGACACGTGCTCCTTTCTAAGTAGTTTAAAGTCGAACTTGTAAAGACCACCACATTTAGATTATTGTGTACGCACCATGCTTATAACTGAGCCACGAACAAGACAACGTGTTTCATGGAATTCAAAATAGACACTATTATCCTTGGTAATTTGCGAATCAGAAACTGAATTCTTAGTGATATGAGGAGTATAGAGTAGATTGTGCAACATTAGAGTTTTTGTTTCAATAGTTTTTGTAACAAAAGTGCCAATCCGTTTTATATCTAGATGATCACTATTATCCACTTTCACCTTACCTGGGTCGATATAAGGTTCAGTTCCATGCATAGGAGGTGTGCAATGAGTAAAGTGATTTGTTTTTGTTTAATCTGGATACCAACCATCATCATGACAAGTTTCCTTTTTTACAGTGGTCATACTATCATGTGGAGAACCAGTACTTCTGACACAGTAATCCATGGTAGATGGAAGATGAGCTGAAGTAAGTACAAGCAGAGAAGGTAAAGTAAGAATTAAGGTGGATTCTGCAGCAGGGGTGATACAACATGAGATAAGGCATCATCATTATATGCAAATATAGTGGATGCATGGCAAAGCATATCTCAATGAATCATAACATATGGAAAATTTGCAGGTATACAATATGATATGAGTATGAATAGTAGTTGATACTGTTTCTATATGAACTTGTGAGGGTACAAGGTCACCATTATCCATCTATAAGTACTTACACACATTGAAACTCATGTACCTGTGGAAAAAAGGAGCAGTAACACCAGAGAAGTTGACATTGAACCTTTGATAGCACCTCTTAACTAGATGACCAAACTATCCACAATGTTTACATCGTGGTTTGTTACCACAATAACCATGACCACTACATCTTCCACAACTACAGTCATTGCTAGAACAGGACTAGGGATTATACTCTAGAGAAGGAGTATCCTCATGTTAGTATTGTGAGGTAAACAATGAAAAAGATTAACCCTTAGTATATGGGAAAGCTATTGACTAAAAGTTTGTGCATCAGAGGTTACAATATGGAAAATGAGTTATGTTGATCTAGAACAAAACTTGCAGGCATTTTAAGATTAAACAGTTGATCACGCAAATGAGCTTTAACGTGAAGAAGTATAAAGCTGATGGATGCTGTTGGATCGTGAAATCCTGAATGCTGATCTGGCAGTGAATTGAATGCCAAGGAGATGGTGATCGCGCGCTTTCGCCTGAACTCCGATGAACCTGCAAGAAGGGGAGCGCAACAGAGGGGGTGCCTCTGGGTCCCTCTCCGATGCTTAAATGAGTATATGTGTGTATATAGCTCAAAACGTATTGAATGTATGTAAAGCAAAGGTATTTATAGAGTAGGAGATACCAAACCGTATAAGGTAACTGTATATCTTCGTGAATATTGTGTTGTTGAAGATTTAGATAGTAGATATTGCGGTTACGGCGAGATATTGCAGTTACCGTATCTAATCTTTAGTGAATATGTGCCCGAGATATGCGGGATATCGTGGCTATATCCTTGTTAACGGTTGGTGGGACCAGAGGAGAGAGGCAAGGCTCTCTTGATGGCGAGCACTCCTATGGCTGCGACCTTGATTGTTGGCGAGCACTTCCTGGGCACTCCCTTGGCGAGCACTCCCATGGCGAGCAGTGGGAGGCTTTGGCCTTGGCCAATGGCGACCTGAAGTGGCACTTTTGGCGTCCACTTTAGTTTGGATCCGATACTGGACCACTTTATGAGGGCCAGAGTAACCTTACTGTGGGTTGGCCTTGTTTAAATGGTATGGGTTGCACCCCCTGCAGATTTATTGGGCCTTCGAGGCCTTTCCCCTATTGGGTCGTCACTATCAATACCCAACATTTGCCCCCGAAGCTTGAGTGAAGTTTCTTCGGTCGAGCTTGATTCTGTGATAGGGTTTAAGATAGTGACTTTTGGACTGGATTTTTTGCTTTCCTTATATGCTATTTGTGCCTTTTGATGCTCTGTATCCTTTGGCGAACGATTTTGGTTGCGTAGAGTTTTTCGGAATGTGTGATACCTTACCCCATTAGGCGAACGCTTTGGGTTTCCAGGGTTTATGGATGCCCATTCTTCACTCTTTGGGCGAACACTATCGTTGCGAGGGTGTTAGGAGAGGTCTGGTATAGCTTTTGGCAATCACCTTTTTTGTGTAAGACTTCGAACATTTTAATGAATAGACAGTTAGCGGAAGTCGAGAGGACTTTTGAGGCATGTCTGTCTCTTTGTCTTTCGTAACCAGTGGGCAGACTCACAGGTTTTTCGTGTCGTTCCAACCTTTTGTCTCCCCGATGTAACCCTTGGAATTCTGACATTACTTCGGTTTTACCCAAAAGGGTGTAATCATTATCTGAGCCGTTTCTCACATGCCCAACTCATAAGAGAACGGACTCCTTGACGGATTGCTCGCCTTTTGCGCTAGGACTTATGTCTGATTTTTATATTTAGGCCTTATTTGCCTAACTTTTTCCTTAGGTCTTTTCGCCTGATTTTGATAACAGGTCTTGTGCCTGACTTTGGCATCAGGTCTTTCGCCTAACTTTGGTGCTAGGTCTTTCACCTGATTCAGTCATCAGGTCTTTCGGATCTTTTGGTTTGCCTAACTTTGGCGTTAGGTCTTTTTGCCTAACTTTGGCGTTAGGTCTTTCGCCCAATTTTGATATCGGGTCTTTTTGTTTCGTAAGCCTTGGTTTTTGTTTGACTTCGAGTATACTTGGTTGTTCTTCCGATGTCTATCTTGCTTTAAAGCTTTAGGAAGTTTTACCATACTTGTTTTCAACTTCGCTTCAGCTTTTGTAGAATAGTCTCGCCTTTTTGTTTTCATTCAAAGGGTCTTGGACCTTTCTTTGGAGGAAACGTTACCCTTTAGAGGTTCTTTTCGCTCCTTTAGGTTTCGGGGGAAGGACCGTGGACTCTTATCGGCTCGTCCGTTCCTTTCGCCATGTTTCTTAAGGAAACTGTTACCCAAGGATTATGCCTTTAAGGAAACTGTCATCCTTTATGGATTCGTTCGCCTTTTAGGATTTTGGCCCTTAGATTCGTTCGCCTAGTCGTAGGAAACTGTTATCTAAGATTTGCTCGCCTTTTAAGAAGCTGTTACCTCGGATTCGTTCTCCCTTTTTGGGGAACTGTTACCCAAGATTCGCTTGCCTTTTTAGGAAGCTGGAAAGCTTTAGGAAGTTTTACCATACTTGTTTTCAACTTCGCTTCAGCTTTTGTAGAATAGTCTCGCCTTTTTGTTTTCATTCAAAGGGTCTTGGACCTTTCTTTGGAGGAAACGTTACCCTTTAGAGGTTCTTTTCGCTCCTTTAGGTTTCGGGGGAAGGACCGTGGCCTCTTATCGGCTCGTCCGTTCCTTTCGCCATGTTTCTTAAGGAAACTGTTACCCAAGGATTATGCCTTTAAGGAAACTGTCATCCTTTATGGATTCGTTCGCCTTTTAGGATTTTGAAGACTGCGCTCTGAAGATGATAAAGTCGGCGATCGCCGATTTTCTCCAAGTCCTGGTGGATGATGTCCGGGCGGTCGATCCCAATTTTCCCCTTGAGGAAGTTGGGTCCTTGAGGAGCTTCCTCCGGAGTCGTAACTCTCAGTCTACCCTTGTTGCTGAAGGGGTTATTCCAGCTATGGCTGAAGAGGTTGTTCCCGAAGGCGGACCAAGCCTTCCTGCCCCCGAAGGCGAGCAAATCGTCCCTGCCCCTGAAGGCGAGCCAGTGCCTCTGCCCCCGAGGATCCCCAAGCCTGAAGTCTCCATCTCTTTTATTAACAATATTTGCCTTTTGGATAGCTGTTTTTCTTTGTAATTTTTTGTTTTCCTTTTATTTGATTTAAGACTTGGCTTCTTTTATTGAATGCCTTTATATTCATAAGCCTTTTATTCGACTTTGAACATGCTTGGCTATTTATCCAACGTCTTAATCATAATTACTCTTCGACTTCCTTTTGACTTGTAATGTCTTCGACTCTTGAAGTCTTAGACCAAGCATAAGTCGATCCTTCTAAGGAAAATACTTCTGATACTTAAAAGCATAAACTTCTAAGTTCAAAGAGATATTACCCTCTTTGAAGTTTAGACCTTCGAGGTCATCCTAAGGCTTTGTCATCCATAGTGATCGCCTAAAATTCTTTGTTAGCAGATCCCTTTGTTTAGTTTTGGCGTCTGCTTCTCATCTTGCCTAACTTTATTGCTAGGTCTTTTGGCCTGACTTTGGCGTCAGGGATTTTTTGTTTTGCCTAGCTTTATTGCTAGGTCTTTTGGCCTGACTTTTGGCGTCAGGGCTTTTTGTGCCTGATTCGGTTATCAGGTTTTTGCCTGACTCTTGGCGTCAGGTCTTTTGAGGTCTAACTTTATTGTTAGGGCTTTTGTGGCCTAGTTTTGTTGCTAGGGCTTTTGGCCTGTCTTTGGCGACAGGGCTTTTGTGGCCTAACTTTGTTGTTAGGGCTTTTGGCCTGACTTTGGCGTCAGGGCTTTTGTGGCCTAACTTTGTTGTTAGGGCTTTTGGCCTGACTTTGGCGTCAGGGCTTTTGTGGCCTAACTTTGTTGTTAGGGCTTTTGTGGCCTATCTTTGGTGATAGGGCTTTTGTGGCCTAACTTTGTTGTTAGGGCTTTTGGCCTGACTTTGGCGTCAGGGCTTTTGTGGCCTAACTTTGTTGTTAGGGCTTTTGGCCTGTCTTTGGCGACAGGGCTTTTTGGCCTAGCTTTGTTGCTAGGGCTTTTGTGGCCTATCTTTGGTGATAGGGCTTTTTTGTGGCCTATCTTTGGTGATAGGGCTTTTGTGGCCTAACTTTGTTGCTAGGGCTTTTGGCCTGTCTTTGGCGACAGGGCTTTTTGGCCTAGCTTTGTTGCTAGGGCTTTTGGCCTGTCTTTGGCGACAGGGCTTTTTGGCCTAGCTTTGTTGCTAGGGCTTTTGTGGCCTATCTTTGGTGATAGGGCTTTTTTGTGGCCTATCTTTGGTGATAGGGCTTTTGTGGCCTAACTTTGTTGTTAGGGCTTTTGGCCTGACTTTGGCGTCAGGGCTTTTGTGGCCTAACTTTGTTGTTAGGGCTTTTGTGGCCTATCTTTGGTGATAGGGCTTTTGGCCTGACTTTGGCGTCAGGGCTTTTTTCTTCGATTTGCTTCGAGTGAACATGTTTATGAAGGAATCACTTGCTTGTATGGTCCTTCCCACTTAGCTGAAAGTTTATTCTGACTGTCCAGCCTTGTGAATTCATTCCTTCAACATTCCTATCTTTATCAGCTTTTCGATGTCGCGCTTGTGCTATCTGCAATAGCTCTCGGTGTCATTCCCCATGGGCTGACCACTCTTGCGGGGTCTCGGTGGCCTTTCCAGAGACCTTTCCATCTCGACTAGTACCGCCGAGATCTGCCTGTTTAAAGGCGTGAAATACTCGGGGACCTCTGGATGTCTTGGTCCTGGGTTTTCCGATCTAGGCTTTTCTCGACCCTTCTTACCCTTCTTGATCCTGCAGAGACACCAAAGAACCAAGACGGCGCCGAACCCAAAAGGGTCGACAGAAATAATAGGGCTAAGTGATTCGGATCAGTCGACTTACCCAACAGAGAGGCTTCATGCTTATTAACATGTATAATGGGGGCGCCTCCACCTCTATACTCGGGGATGGCCCTGACGACGACATCCTTTGGGGTCTTGACGCGTTGTTCTTTGAGTCTCTTAGTGATAAGCTCCTCAACTTGGTCAAGAGTGAATTGGGGTTGCTGTCCTCCAGTCGGTGCAGAACTTGATGGACTGACAGAGCGAGTGACCGCCGGCGTCTCAGTGGAGGCCGGAGGTAAGGATTGGTGTCCAAAAGTCATCTCTTGATCTTCTTGAGGGGCTGTGGTGCCAGGATTTCCAGTTTCTGATTCTGGTGGCCCCGCAGGACGAGGATCCTCATGAGGAGCAGGGGGTTTTCTGCGGGCCTGTCCTATGATGGTTTCCAAGAGGGATATCATCTCTGCGGTTACCTGAATGGTTTCCCAAGCCACTTGGATGGTTTGTCGATCTGGAATCTCTGCGACGTTTGGAACAGGGGTCGTTCTCGAATTGCCAATGTGTTCACGTGCCGGTCTCGGAGGGACGGCATCACAGACTGCTTGGCTAGCAGGTTCTTGGTGGAGTGCGAAGCGGCAGCGGAATTAGAGCTATCCGAGGATTGTTCGTTAGCTTCTTTCCGATGATTGCGGTTAGAGCGAGTATGTATGACTGTTTTGCTCGTTTTCCCACAGACGGCGCCAAATGTTGGATCGTGAAATCCTGAATGCTGATCTGGCAGTGAATTGAATGCCAAGGAGATGGTGATCGCGCGCTTTCGCCTGAACTCCGATGAACCTGCAAGAAGGGGAGCGCAACAGAGGGGGTGCCTCTGGGTCCCTCTCCGATGCTTAAATGAGTATATGTGTGTATATAGCTCAAAACGTATTGAATGTATGTAAAGCAAAGGTATTTATAGAGTAGGAGATACCAAACCGTATAAGGTAACTGTATATCTTCGTGAATATTGTGTTGTTGAAGATTTAGATAGTAGATATTGCGGTTACGGCGAGATATTGCAGTTACCGTATCTAATCTTTAGTGAATATGTGCCCGAGATATGCGGGATATCGTGGCTATATCCTTGTTAACGGTTGGTGGGACCAGAGGAGAGAGGCAAGGCTCTCTTGATGGCGAGCACTCCTATGGCTGCGACCTTGATTGTTGGCGAGCACTTCCTGGGCACTCCCTTGGCGAGCACTCCCATGGCGAGCAGTGGGAGGCTTTGGCCTTGGCCAATGGCGACCTGAAGTGGCACTTTTGGCGTCCACTTTAGTTTGGATCCGATACTGGACCACTTTATGAGGGCCAGAGTAACCTTACTGTGGGTTGGCCTTGTTTAAATGGTATGGGTTGCACCCCCTGCAGATTTATTGGGCCTTCGAGGCCTTTCCCCTATTGGGTCGTCACTATCAATACCCAACAGATGCAATATCATAAGAATTACGACAATTATGTTTTTTTGTTGTTGCATGTTTTGGATTTACAGTATTATGAACAAGATCATTTGCTAGAAAACGAGGCACATCCAATGGTCCAAATAAATGGGCTTTAAGAATCCGCGAAGTGTAAGCAACACATATTGCTTTCCTAACTTGAAATTGTCATCTCCTATAAACTGATAGATACTCTTAATTGAGAATGCAGGTAGTCGATCGTCCATTTTCAGTTCATGACTCACTGAAGGCTTGAATTCTAAAATCGGTAAGGAAACACATTGAATGAATGATCAACAGCATGAAAACAGATTTGTCTACCTCTCGTATCATGTGAACAATCTCAGATCAAACATGAGTGAAAACAAAGAAATTAAAGAACAACTGAGTAAAATTATGAAGATGAAGACTAAGTTTGGAAACCTACACATTACACTTAATAGAAATTCTCCATCGAAAACTACAACTAAAATCCATAAATTTTTCTTACGTGCGAATTCATTCATTCGTATCCTTTTATTGCCGAACTAGCCTTAGATATATTATAGACTAGACCTTAGACGTTTCAGCACATGAACATAACTGCTAACAGGTTGGAGAAGTAATAACTGACCAAGTCCGTGATCCCAATAAAGAACAATGCACCCACAGGATACGATGTAAATAACTTTTTCCAATATCACAAGGCAAAAGGCCAGAAGGCTGCAAGATCTTGAAGAGATAAATAAAACTCGCGATCCAAAGTGGTCTCCTAGAGAATGTGGTTGCTAGAAAACAATGCAAGTGCCCAACACCTCTGGAAAACAAATCCACAAGCATATTAGGCACGACCAAGTTCCTCGCAGCAGAAGAGAGAAACCATCAATGTAATATCGCGTGGATACATGAGTGAAACCTGGGAGGTATACCACCCAAATCTCCACGACGGTAAAACTAGGGAAAAGGCGAAGGCACACTAAGTAAATGTTACTATCCTCATCTAAAAAAGATATGACCCATGTGATGACCTCTGCTGATGAAGCCATAGACGTCGTTACTGCCGACATCTACAAATTTGATAAGAAAAGTGTATTGGCGAACTGAGGATGCTCGGTGGACATCTTTTCCTAAATACTTTTGAGAGCATGTGTCACAACAAGAAAGAAATCAATAAAGTGTAGATCTCTCTAATCAGATTTGCAAAAAGTGAAATCTACCCGCAGCAGCCATCCACGTCCCGGCGGTCATGCGTGAAGCGTCAAGAGCTTGAGAATCAATGTTAATTCATAGTTGTAGACACCCCAACCTCCTACAACACCATTCTCTGTTGAACCACCAATAACGCCAAAAAGATAATCCCGTCTACATCGCATGAAAAGATAAAGTTCGTGCTCCTCATGGAATTGGGGAGGCCCTAGGTGACCAACATTCTTAAAGAAGATGCTACGTTAACTGTCTCAGGATAATTATTAATCGGAAAACGCTCACCACAGAGACTAAAGTTGAACTGAAGGAGAAAAAGCCCCGACCATCGTCAGTCAATGACTTGATCGTGGTAGAGGTGAATGATCCTAACCAGAAGGCGAGGAGTGGAGCTAATATCACCTCCTTGACAACACTTCTTAAGAAGTCCAAGGAGCGTTTTGTTCAGAAGCCCAATGGCATGGTAAGATTCAGCACAAACATCTTATCCCACGACCTAATGATCGACCCCACCATAAAACTGATCACTCAGAAGAGGATTGACTCTATGCGAGGACAACAGGCCGACGATGGGGAAAAAGTGGAAAATTTACTGGAGGCGAACTTTGTCAAAGAGTATCTGGGTGGCTAACCCAGTCCAAGCAAAGAAATCCATTGATAAGTGGCAAATTCTAACACCTCAGCAAGGCATGACCGAAGCACGTCTACCCATTGCCCTTAATAGACTAACTGGTACACACGTCAAGACACGATATGTTGATCTTCATGGAAAACTACTTGAGTTACAACCGATCATGATGCAAATAATAGGCGAAGCTCATACTACCTTGTATTCCGATAGTAACATACTTTGCTACAAATTCATGCCTTTTGATATACTTATCAGAACGCTCTTCAAGTACATGTGGGGATAAACTTGGAGGCGTATGTGGACGACGTGCTGGTCAAATCCGTCAAAAGGGGAGCTACACATATTTGACCTACGAGAAACGTTCGAAGGCATGTGCCTTCATAGTCCGTCTTAGACCCTCAAAATGCACATTCAAATTGAAATCGGGAAACATCTAGGGATTCATGGTGAGAGAATGTGGAATCGAGGACAACCAAAGAAAATATACAGGCAATCGAAGAATTTGATTGCCTTAATGGTCGATTAGATGCATTGAGTTGGTCCCTATCCTAGGTAAGTGATTGAGTACACTCATTCTTTCAAATTCTGTAAGCAAATAAGATGTTTGAATGGAAAAATGAATATAAGGAGGTCTTTCTAGTACGAAAGAAGCACATGCACTACATGTTTGCCCTCACAGTAGTTCCATTAGGCGATCCTCTATTTTTGTACTTTAGCATTATTATTGTAGCTCTTAACGCGACTCTTGTGAAAGAGGAGGTGAACGCCTAAATCTCTATTTACTACCGAGATTGAGAAATATCTATATGTCTTTATTATTGTTGCTTAAAAGTATCACCCATATTTCCACGACCACGAAATAGCAATCCTGTGCGATAGACAGCTCAAACACTTCTCACAAACGTCAGCACTGTAGCTACTCATAATAATAATGGTCCATGCTTGCATTCCAATGATAGTTCTGCTGTGTTTTCCCCTACTATTGTTAATTGCTTACCTGGTGACTTAGTATGGAATAATATTATTTGCTCTCTTGTTGATAATAAGGTCTTATCATCTATTTGGTATATGTGACTAGGTCATCCCTATTCTTATCTAGCAACAATCTTTCTAAAGCTTAATAATATGCCAGCTTATCAGGTTTCTGACCTTTGTTCTGTCTGTGCTATTGTTAAGAGTAAGCACTTGCCTTCATCTTCATCACCACCACTTACTCATGTCTACTTGAGCTAGTTGAGCTTGATTTATTAGGTCTTGTTCCATTTTCCTCAAATGATAATAAGTATTATCATAGCATTATTAATGTTTATAGTATATATACATGGATCTATTTTCTACCAAAAAAGAGTGATACTGCCCAACGCTTTGTTGATTTAAACAAACTTCTAAATCTCAGTTAGGCCTAACTCTAAAAATTGTTCAGAATGATGGTGGGGGTGAGTTCAAGTCTTATTCCCCATACTTTACACAATTTAGTATAACTCATTGTGTACCTGCCCATACACTTCCTCAAAGAATGGCATTGTCGATTAGAAAAAATACATATTATGAAGATGGGTCTCACTCTTCTCTCTCAAGCTTTTATCCATCTTTACTACTAAGTGATCGACTCTTCATTACAGTTTTTCTTAATACTATGTTTCCATGAAAAATAAATAATGTGTTATCCCATGAAAAATCTTTCACAAACCTCCTGATTATATATTTCTTTGTGTGTTTGGTTGCCTATGTTTTCGTCATCTTTGTCCCTTCCTTAATTTAAATTGGATTTTCACTTTCAAACCTTGTGTCATCTTAGCATACTATTCATCTTATCATAGATATAAATCCATTACTTTCTCTGGTCCTATATATATCTCTAAACTTGTTACCTTACAAGAGTCTGTCTTCCCATTTTGTTTTGGTCAACAACTTCAATACTTCTTATTCAAAAGACGAAAACGCAATGGAAGCAATCAGATAGGGTCATTATTACAATCAACCAATAACAAGCTACGAAGTTGGGGTAGGTGTACAAGGAACCAATTATCGAAAATCACACCCCATCTGTCTTACCATTCATTAACACGTTTTGCCAATTTTTATCACTCCAATGTTATGAAGCATATCGTTGGGCCTAGGCACCGACTTTACCTCAAAACACGAGAGGACCCGCAAACGGAACGAAGCAGAATACCCTTAGAGTAAGATAAGTCACATGATCGCACGTGATAAGATTGAATTATCTCCTTCCTACAAGGTGAACGTCTCGAGCTCGCCCGAAACAGGCATAGAAAGGTAAAGCCTGCGAAATTTAGGACCTCTCTCTTACCGAATATTTTATCCTTGCCCTGGACAAGTAAACAAGTGTGCCCAACTAATGAGGGTCGACCTAACCACCTAATGACAAGGCGAGCAGCTCATGCTCGACCTCGCCAAGCAAAATCTTGGGAAAACCCTAGGTCTCTACGACCCTGCTCCACAACAGCGATGCTCGCCTCTAATTAATCCCGAAGCCAAATTTTGCAGTTACACTAAATAGGCGCACACCAATAGTTAAAGATATCATCAAATCTAGATATGATCCTTGCCAAGATCTCACGAACCACACCTTAACCATTAGGTAATTAAACAATTCATGACCCAAAGAGAATTCGATCAAATTTCAGAAAGGAAATGGAGAGAAATGAAAGGAAATGTCTCTTCATTCTTAGTTGAAAATGTTTGTACGGAACACATTTATAGTAAGACTAAGTCATTATAACTATTGACTATATACAACATAGTCCTTAGACTTAAAGGGAACAACATATTAATCCCTAATTTCTAAAACTGAAATATATCCTCTAACATTTGTTGGGTATCGATAGTGACAGCCCAGTAAGAAAAGGCCTCGAAGGCCCAATAACTATGGAGGGGGTAAACCCATGACATCCGAACCGGATCGGCCCGAGTACAAGCCAAACTTGGCCCACCATCGAGTAATCCAGAATCGAGCCCAAAGTCTATAGGGACGCCAAAGGCTCTCGGACTGCTCGCCATTCTCTACCAGGTCGCGACCTTCCACTGCTCGACATGGGAGTGCTCGCCCCGAAGAGAGCCTTGCCTCTCTCCTCTGGTCCCACAAAACCGTTAATAAGGAAGTGGCCACGATATCCCGCATATCTCGGTCGCATATTCACTAAGGATTAGATTTGGTAACTGCAATATCTCGCAGTAACTGACGATCTCAATCTTCGGCAATACAATATACACTAAGATATTCAGCTGCCATATACGGTTCTATCTCTCTTACCCTATAAATACCCTTGCTTTACATACGTTCTTTACGTTTTGAGTTTTATACACACATATACTCATTTAAGCATCGGAGAGGGACCCAGAGACACCCCCTCTGTTGCGCTCCCCTACTTGCAGGTTCACCGGAGTTGGAGCTGAAGCGTCATCCCAACCTTGTCTGGCATTCAATTCACTGCCAGATCAGCATCCAGGATTTCACGATCCAACATTTGGCGCCGTCTGTGGGAAGCGAGCAATTCAGCCATGAGAACTCGATCCCAAAGCAACCGTCGGAACCAGACCAGGGAGCGATCCTCAGATAGCTCTGATTCCGCCGCCACTTCACCGCTTCAACAGGAACCTGCCAGCCGAGCAGGAGTTAACGCTGTTCCTCTGCGGACAGCTCGAGAACATGTCGGTGATTCAAGACCGACCCCAGCTGCTGATCAAAACGGAGCCCCTGCACCGCAGATAGTCCACATCGCGGGGCAGGATATTAATTTAACCCCCGAGATGGTCTCCTTGCTGGAAGCCATCCTAGGACAGGCGCGCCGCCAAGCCCCTGCTCCTCAGGAAAAGAATCCCTCTGCTCCTAAGGAAAACCACCGCCCTGCTGCCACAGGGCCTTCACCTTCAGAAGCGGCCAATCCTGGTCCTGCTGCGCCTCAGGAGGATCAGGAGATGACGTCAGGTCAGCAGTCCCTACCTCCAGCACACACCAAGGAGCCAGCACCCGCATACACTGCCAATCCTTCCGGTCCGCCTCCACCCGGAGCCTCTCCCATGTACTGCACTGTGAATCAGATGGATGACCTCCTCAACAAAAGGCTCCAGGAAAGACAGTTGACAGTCATAGCTCCCTTCAAGGAGCAGTCCTCTCATCCTTTCACCGACGCGCTCGTCGCTATCAAAATCCCGAAGGATGTGGTTGCTCGGGCCATACCTGAGTATAGCGGTGGAGGAGATCCCACCGTACATGTCAACAAGAATGAGGCCTCCCTTCTGGGTAGGTCAAACGATCCCAATCATTTGGCTTTGCTATTTCCATCTACTCTTTCGAGTTCGGCTTCGTCCTGGTTCTTCGGCCTTCCTGCAGGATCAATCGGAACTCGGGCAGAATTGAGAAGCAAGTTCCTGGAGAGATATATGGGCGAGCGCCAGTTGCTGAAGAGCGTGGTCGCCCTTGACTCGGTCAAACAGCAGCCTGGAGAGTCGCTGTCCAACTTCTACGGGCGTTTTCATCAAAATGTCACAGAATTAGATCGCCGAATCTCGGATGGGGAGATCATTCGGGCATTCTACAGAGGTCTGGATGTGGCCAACAAGGCCTCGCGAAAGCTGCGAAACAGCTACCATGTGAAGGAGATAGAGACATTGGAGGAGTTGGCGTCCAGGGCAAAAGGTTTCATAGACCTCGAACGCGCAAACATCGAGGCTAACCTCCTGACGACCTCGCTGAGGATAACCCATGAACCCCGACGCGATGGTAAGAAGGAGGTAAAGAAGGATAAGAAGGGAAAACAAAGTAAGCCCCGAGTCGAGTCTCTTCCAGCGCCTCGCCATCCAAAGGTCCCTGAGTACTTCACGCCTTTAAATAGGCAGATCTCAGCGGTACTAGTCGAGATGGAGAGGAGATCCTCGGCGAGGCCACCGATGCCTCGTCGAGGTGGGCTACCCATGGGCAAGGATGACGAGAGCTATTGCAGATACCATAAGTGCAAGGGCCATAGGACAGACGATTGCAAGATTCTGAAGCGAGATATAGAAAAGCTGATTCAGGGGGGAATGTTGAAGGAATTTGTGGCAGGGCGAGACCGAAGTGGAACGCCCCCCAGGAGACACCGTTCACCAGCCCCTGCAGATCAAGTTGAGCCTTCTGGAAGCAAGAGGAGAGTGAATCTGATTGCGGGAGGATTCGGCGCAAGCGGCGAGAGGTCAAACGCCAGAGAGGTCTACGCCACTCAGATCTCTACGGCAGTTCAGTTGGGGAAGCGGCCCCAGCCTGAAGAAAACATTGTCATCTCATTCTCTGAAGATGATTTGGCACATGTCACCACGCCCCACAACGATGCTCTGGTCATTACGGCAGATATTGACGGCTGTGATGTTGCAAGGATTCTGGTCGACGGAGGCAGCTCGACAGACATCTTGTTTCTGGACGCCTTTGAAAAGATGGGCAAATCCAAACGTGACCTGAAGAGGGTCGACTTTCCGCTGATCGGATTTGCGGGAAGAACAACTTACCCACTAGGGGCTATAACCATGCCAGTTATTTTTGGCGAGGGGTGGAAAAGCATCAGGGTGTCGGTCACTTTCCTGGTGGTCGATTCACCTACATCCTACAACGCCATCATAGGGAGGACCACGATCAACCCAAATAAGATTGTGGCCTCCACTGTCCACCAGAAGATGAAGTTCCCCACTCCGAACGGGATTGGAGAAGTGCTAGGAGATCAACCTTCCTCGCGGCAATGCTATGTGAACTGTTTACGCAGGAAGAACCAAAGGGAGGCGCTCGCCATCGAGACAGAGGCCGATCCCCGTGAGGACTTGGCTCAGCCAGCACCCATGGAGGAATTGGAGGAGGTCGAGATCGATGGTCCAGACGAAAAGGTGCGCATTGGGACCACCTTGAAAGAGGATCAGAAGGAGGCCATGACCGCCCTCCTCAAGGAATTCAAAGAGCTCTTCGCCTGGCAGCCGAGCGACATGCCAGGAATCAGCACAGATATTATCTCTCATGAGCTCAGGATAGACCCCTCCATCAAGCCGATCGCCCAAAAGAGAAGATCATTTGGGACTGATAAGCGTTTGGCGATCAGGCAGGAAGTCGGCAGGTTGATTGAAGCTGACTTCGTCAGAGAAGTAAGATTCCAGAGCTGGGTCGCCAACCCAGTTTTGGTCAGGAAATCTAACGGCAAGTGGAGGATGTGCGTCGACTTCCGCGACTTAAACAAGGCTTGCCCCAAAGATTCATATCCCCTTCCGAGAATTGATCAGCTGGTCGATGCTACCTCGGGTCACGAGATGCTGAGCTTCATGGACGCCTATTCAGGCTACAACCAGATCAGAATGCATCCAGATGACGAGGCCCACACTGCTTTCTATGCTGACGGCGACATTCTATGCTACAAGGTGATGCCCTTTGGCCTCATCAATGCCGGGGCAACTTATCAGCGGATGGTGAACCGACTTTTCCAGGACATGCTGGGAAGGAACATGGAGGCCTACGTAGATGATATGCTCGTCAAATCCATAAAAGGCAATCCTCATACCACCGACCTCCGTGAAGCTTTTGAATGCATGATGAGACACAACGTTCGCCTGAACCCAGCAAAGTACGCCTTTGGAGTCAAGTCCGGGAAGTTCCTGGGTTTTATGGTCAGCGAAAGGGGCATTGAAGCAAACCCGGAAAAGCTAAAGGCCATAGAAGAAATGAAGTCGCCAACCTACCATAAGGAAGTCCAGTGCCTGAACGGCCGACTAGCTGCACTTAACCGCTTCCTTTCCAAAGCAAGCGACAGGTCCCTCCCGTTCTTCAAAACCTTGAGGGCCAACCGCAAGTTCGAGTGGACGCCAGACTGCGAGGAAGCATTCCAGTCCTTGAAAAGGCATATTCAAACACTCCTAGCTCTGGCAAAACCCGTTCCAGGCGAGCAGCTTTTCCTCTATTTAGGCATTAGCGATGTGGCAGCCAGTGCTGTCTTAATAAGGGAGGAGAATAATGTTCAGAGTCCAGTGTAGTTTATTAGCAAAATGTTCAACTCAGCAGAAATAAAATATGTCCAGATTGAGAAGTATCTCTATGCCTTAGTTATTGCTGCTCGGAAGCTGAGACCTTACTTTCATGCGCACGACATCACGGTCCTCACCAATCAACCTCTCAAAAACTTCCTGATGAAGCCAGATTCTTCAGGAAGAATGGTCAAGTGGGCGATCGAGCTCAGCGAGTTCAGGATCAAATTTGCGCCAAAAACGGCCATCAAAGGTCAAGCACTAGCTGATTTCATAGTGGAAAGCACGAGTAACGGTCAAGCGGAGGCAGAAAACAGGCCAAGTCAGTCAGCAAACGACAATCAAATCTGGGAACTCTATACGGATGGGTCTTCATCAAAAGAAGTCTCGGGGGCAAGTTTAATTCTTATTCCTCCTGAGGGCGAGCCTCTGAAATACGCGATCGCCTTGACATTCCCGGCGACCAATAACGAAGCAGAATACGAGGCTCTTATCACTGGACTCAGACTAGCAAAAGGAATGGGTATAGCTGCGCTTAAAGTAAAAAGTGACTCAGAGCTCATTGTCAATCAGGTTAATGGCGCATACGAGGCAAAGGGAGAAAAGATGAAGAAATATCTCGGCATTGCCAAAAAGCTGGTCGCAGAAATCCCAAATTTTGCGATTGAATTCATTCCTCGCCAAGAAAACCAGATGGCAGATTCTTTAAGTAAGCTAGCCTTCGTAGGGGCGACAATCCAGGATGTGCAATTTCTGGAAAAGGCCCTATGTTCAGTCCTTGAAAACAGAGCGGAGGTCTTCAACATTCAAGAACAGGTCACCTGGATGACCCCGTTCCAGAATTATTTGAAAGAAGGCATCCTCCCAGAGGACGAAGGCGAATCCACTAGGATTAGAAGACTCGCAGCCAGTTATCTAATCATCGATGGAGAACTCTACAGAAGAGGTTATTCGACGCCTTACTTGAGATGTGTTGCTCTGCCCGAAACAGAAAAAGTTCTTCGAGAAGCTCATGAAGGGGCAGCAGCATGTCATGAAGGCGCTCGATCGCTAAGCAGGAAAATATTCAGATTGGGATATTACTGGCCGACCTTGGGAAAATACGCAGCCGAATTAACACAGAAGTGTAAAATTTGCCAGCAGTTTGCACCACGATCGGGTCGACCATCGACATTATTATCCCCAATGGCAGGTGCCTGGCCCTTCGCTCAATGGGGAATCGATATATTGGGTCCTTTTCCCATTAGCACTGGTCAGCGTACTCACATTATAGTGGCAATCGACTATTTCACTAAGTGGGTAGAGGCGAAAGCTCTAGCTTCAACAACGGAATTCCAAGTTATCAAGTTCCTGCAGGTCAACATATTCTCCAGATTTGGTATTCCCAAAATACTCATCAGCGATAACGGTCCGCAATTCGTTGGAAAGGAGTTGAAATGGCTCTGTGAAGAGTATCATATCGATCATCGTTTCAGTTCAGTACATCACCCTCAAACGAATGGGCAAGCTGAAGCAGCCAACAAGGTTGTCTTAGCAGGACTCAAGAAAAGGGTTCGAGCATTCAAGGGGAATTGGGCAGACGAACTGGAAAACGTATTATGGGCAATCAGAACAACGCCTAAGGCGGCCACAGGAGAAACACCTTTCAGTTTAGTATACGGATCAGAAGCAGTAGCACCAGCTGAATTAGCAGTGCCTACCCACAGAGTCCTACACTTTAACGCGGAGGCAAATGAGATCGAGCGCAGAACTGACCTCGACTTAGCAGAGGAAAAGAGATGGCTCTCGGAAAAAACACAGGCAAAGATGCGCTTGGCGACCGCTCGGTATTTCAACAGAAAAGTTAGCGCTCGCCAATTTTTCGTGGGGGAGATGGTTATGAGAAGAAATGAATTCACAAGTCTGGACAGAAAAAACAAACTTTCAGCCAAATGGGAAGGACCATACAAAGTAGTAGAGATCGCCGCACCAGGATCCTACTATTTGGAAACCGGCGAGAGGTTACCCCGTCCATTTAATTATGAGCATTTAAGAAGATTTTATGCATAACTTGTAATCAAACTGATTATGTCAATAAAAGAAAGCCATTCCTTCATAAAGCGTGTCCACTCGAAGCAAGCTGAAGCCAAAAAGCCCTGACGCCAAAGTCAGGTCTCAAAAAGCCATAGCAACAAAGCTAGGCCAAAAAGCCCTAAGTTAGGCCAAAAAAGCCCTAGTAACAAAACTAGGCCACAAAAGCCCTAACAACAAAGTTAGGCCTCAAAAGACCTGACGCCAAGAGTCAGGCAAAGCCCTGACGTCAAAGTCAGGCCAAAAGCCCTAGCAACAAAGCTAGGCCAAAAAGCCCTGTCGCCAAAGACAGGCCAAAAGCCCTAACAACAAAGTTAGGCCAAAAAAGCCCTAGTAACAAAACTAGGCCACAAAAGCCCTAACAACAAAGTTAGGCCTCAAAAGACCTGACGCCAAGAGTCAGGCAAAGCCCTGACGCCAAAGTCAGGCCAAAAGCCCTAGGAACAAGGCTAGGCCAAAAGCCCTGGCGACAAAGTCAGGCCGAAAGACCTAGCAAAATGTTAGACAAAATAAAAGCTCTGACACCAAAGTCAGGCCAAAGAAAGTTTAGGCGATCACTATCGATGATAAAGCCTGACAAATTACAAGTCCCCTGTTATTATGCCAACACCTCAAAGGTTTAAACTTCAAAGAAGGTAATATCTCTTTGAACTTAGAAGTTTACGCTTTTAAGTGTCAAAAGTATTATCCTTAGAAAGTTTAACTTATGATTGGTCTAAGGCTTTAAGGGTCGACGACATTACAAAGCAAAAAAAAGCGGAAAGTAATTATGATGAATATATTGGATAGCTAAATGTGTTCGAAGTCGATTAAAGGCTCAAGAATATAAAGGCATTCAACAGAAAAACCCAAGTCTTCGAAAAATAATTACAGACCAAAAACAGAAAATACAAAAATAGCTATCTAAAAAAGATAAATACGGCCGCCAAGGAGTTGGGGACTTCAAGCTTTGGGGTTCTCGGGGGCAAGGGTGCTCTGCTCGCCTTCGGGGGCAGAAGTACTGGGCTCGCCTTCAGGAGCAGCCTCTCTAGCAACAGAGGGATGCGAAGGACGACTCCGCAGGAAGGTCTTCAAGGAGGCAACTTCCCCAAGAGGAAAGTTGGGATCGACCGCCTGGACCTCCTCCACCAGCTCTTGGAGAAACTCGGCGATGGTCGACTTCATCACCTTCAAGGCCTGGTCTTCAAATTCCTCGGAGGCCTTGAACTCATCAACCACGGCTTGGGGTGAAGGAACCGCCTTCAGCTGATCAGCCAGCCGGTTCTTCTCCTCCTCTAGGGTGACCCCCCTAGCTTCGGCAGCATCCCTCTGGGCCTCTGCGGCGACCCTAAGAGCGTCCGACTCGACCACCTGGGCACGAGCTTCCTTCAACTCGGCCTCCAGGCGAGTACGGACCGCCTCCCCTTCATCAAGGCACCGATGAAGGGCCTCAGCTTCATGAAGGAAGGCTGCAGCATCAGCCTCCCTCTTCTTGACATCAGCAAGGAGGCGCTGCTCCTTCCTGAAGTACTTCTCCCGGGCGCCGTCCACCAAGGTGATCGCCATGTCAGCGGTCTTCTTGATGGCCTCCAACTGCCCGGGGGTGACCCCTGTGATTCGGTATCGCTCCAGCTCGACAAGCAGATCAAAGTGCTTGTCGGCAAGCTCGCCGAAAACGCGACCGAGGATCACCTCTTCCCGAACGAGCTGACAACAAAAGCACAAGGAAAAATGTCAAGTCATCAAAATAAAAAGGAACGACAAAGAGAGGACTCTACGAAATATGAGATCTTACCAAAGCCACTCGTTCAAAGTGGGACCGAAGGAACCCCTCGATCTGATGAAGTTTCGTGGGAACAATCGAGCGGTCCGTGGGGGGAATTATCCCGTCCAGAAGCCGCATACACATATCCGGGCTACCCCGGAGGCTCTTCTGGGGAGGGTACCCCTTCTTCATAAGGTCCCCACAAGGGACCCAAGTCTCCCGAGAATTCGCTGATTCAAGCGGCTGAAACAAGCTGGCAAGGGAACAATGCTCCTCCACAGGAGCCCTCGATGAGCTGGAAGCAGCATGCCCCTTCTTCTTGGTCCCAGACTCCTTAGGAGGAACCGTGGGCACAGTAGGAACAGGAGGTGCTAAGGTCAAAACCTTCCCCTTGGCGGCAGAAGGGCCCTGGGGAAAGGGAGAAGGGGGCACCACGTCCAGACCCTTCCCTTTATTAGTGGAAGGGCCCCCAGGAGGGGTAGGAGGAGGATGCTGGTCGACTTCCGGACATTCCTCACTCCTGACCTTCTGGGAGGGAGGAGGATGATGATCCCGGGCCATGTCGGTCGAGGACTCCTCTGCAAAACGACAAGACAAAATGTCAAAAACGAAAAAAAAAAAAAAAAACCCGCAAAGTATGAAGACGTTAAATCTACGAATAACAAAGCAACATACCTGGTTGGCGAGGGTCAGCAGTGGCCGAGGGAAGCACCTCCTCAGACTTCCTCTTGGACGAACGCCTAGAGGGGGAGGAGGAGAGTTCAGCAATGCCTGGTCAGAGGACAGTCCCGTCGATTCCTGGTCATCAAAGAGACCTATCAGTTTTTGGCTCTTCCTTACGACCTTGCCTACAAGTAATAAAACAAGATAAGAGTTAGAAAATTACCCAATCATCAAAGATTGGCGTGGCTTGATGAATGCCTGCCATCTCAAGCATGTTTTCAGTAGTTTCAACCACTGAGCGAATGGACTTGAATTGGGACGACCGATGCGACCGGTATAGGTCATCGATGGCGTTCCGATCACTCTCTGATAGCTCCTCGGAAGAAGGAGGGAAATCCTTGTCCGGGATCAACAATTTCCAGGGCACACCCCCCTTATAAAAGAAGTAACACTTCTTATAATTGGAATTGGTGGTCCGAAAATCGTCGACCAGGCGGACATGGACGTTCCACACCCATCCCTGAGGGCCTCCCCACTCTGAAAACTTCGGCCAGCGGGATTGGAAGTGGTGAAGGTGGTTTTCCCCTGCTGCCAGTCGGAAGAAGCACCGGAACAGGGGAATACACCCATTCCTGGCGTAAGCACAGGAACTTGAAACCGACCCACATCCTGAGGGCATTCGGGACAAGCTGTGTGGGGTGAATCCCGTAAAACTGACACAAGGTATGTAAATCCTCACAGAAATGAAAACGCAACCCAGCATCGATCTGGGCCGCGTAGGGCGAAGCAGTGCAGTAAAAGGGCGAAGGTTTACCTTTCGGAGAAAAGATGGGCGTGTTCAGCTCGGGCCCGTCCACCACCACAGGAGTGGTTGCAGTCCCGCCCAAATCGGTCTGCTCCTCCACTGAGGGGGGCACGACCTCATCCCTGATGGTCAAAGGGACATCAGCATTTCTGGGAGTGTCGGCTTTGTTGGCGCCCTTGGGAGCCATGTGCTTGACTCTCTGACTGCGGGGAGCCATGGAAATATTGGAAGAAGGCTGAAGAAGGTTGAGAAAAGAAATGGAAAGGATCGCAATGAAGCTCTGAAAATCCAAGAGAGTGGATAAGCGTAAAGGACGGAATACAGAAACTGACGTTTCCTATATAGACCAAAAGGGGAGTAACCGCCACGAGCAAATCGAAGCGACGCAGAGGAATAATTGCACCCTTTTGGAGAAAACCGAAGCAATGTCAGAATTCCAAGAGACAAACGGTCGGCTGGTACAGATAGCTGTCAAACTACCCTGAGTTTACGGAAAAGTAAATGTCAGGCGTGCCTCAAGTGACCGTTCGATTTCTGGACAACTGTGCAGTTATTAAATTCTAAAAGTCCACTAAGGAGACAAGGTGGTCGCCAACGCACTAATAAGGCTTTAACAGAAATACCTCGGGTAGGTAATGATCGCCTAACTAAGAAAGATAAACTTCCATAAGCCTAGGTCACCTCGAGTGATCGCTAAAAGGGAATAAAGGGAAGGATATTCTTTCAGCTTTGAACAGAGAAGAAACTGCTCGCCAAATGAGCTCGAAGTGTCTCAATGGTACTGAACCATTACCAGAGACGCCACTATCTAAAACCCTACCAGGAAATCAAGCTCGACTGAAGGAACTTCAATCAAGCTTCGGGGGCAAATGTTGGGTATCGATAGTGACAGCCCAGTAAGAAAAGGCCTCGAAGGCCCAATAACTATGGAGGGGGTAAACCCATGACATCCGAACCGGATCGGCCCGAGTACAAGCCAAACTTGGCCCACCATCGAGTAATCCAGAATCGAGCCCAAAGTCTATAGGGACGCCAAAGGCTCTCGGACTGCTCGCCATTCTCTACCAGGTCGCGACCTTCCACTGCTCGACATGGGAGTGCTCGCCCCGAAGAGAGCCTTGCCTCTCTCCTCTGGTCCCACAAAACCGTTAATAAGGAAGTGGCCACGATATCCCGCATATCTCGGTCGCATATTCACTAAGGATTAGATTTGGTAACTGCAATATCTCGCAGTAACTGACGATCCGAATCTTCGGCAATACAATATACACTAAGATATTCAGCTGCCATATACGGTTCTATCTCTCTTACCCTATAAATACCCTTGCTTTACATACGTTCTTTACGTTTTGAGTTTTATACACACATATACTCATTTAAGCATCGGAGAGGGACCCAGAGACACTTCCTCTGTTGCGCTCCCCTACTTGCAGGTTCACCGGAGTTGGAGCTGAAGCATCATCCCAACCTTGTCTGGCATTCAATTCACTGCCAGATCAGCATCCAGGATTTCACGATCCAACAACATTCACCAATGTTCTTCACTTTCTTTTGGTTTCCATTATTCATTTTGAACGAATTTGTTTTTTTCTTTTCTTGTTGAAACACCACTAGACTAAGCCCCAGATTTCCCGTTATCAAAATTAAAAGAGAACGGAAACAACACAACATATACCACACATAGTTTACTTGAGAGAAATCAAGTCAAAATACTTCAGAACTTCAACCACATCTCATCAAACAAACACAACTCTTTTCATATCCAGTGAACAAATTATGCTTGTTCATACAGAAAATCTTTAGGTTATTCAAATATGTGCCAATATGATTATAAACTACACAAACCACACTGAGTTTGTGCCCAATTTCTTGTTTTGGCTTTTATTGTCCAATGCAATTGTATGTACCATTGTGCTGACTGAGTTACCATTCAATTCTTTTTCTTCTCCTAGATGACTTACTGGATTCGTGCCCAACATCTTCTTTTGGCTTTTGAGACAAACACGGGACAATCAATACATCACTTGCTTTAACCACATGTTACCTAAATCTCCTCCTTCTTGTTTGGATTTTTCGTCCTTAATCCAATGTAGCATGTGATTGGTTGGGTTTCTGTCTAATATCTTCTTTTAGCTTTTTATAAAAAAAAAAATGAATCCCTAGACTTTGTGTTCAACCAATTGACACATAATGAATCAAAATCTAATCTCATTGTATCATCTAATCACAACAAATCATAAATATGCAACAAAAGTGCTTGTAAAACAAGATATAGAAGCTTTGCCACTTTAACAATATTCAGACTACACAAACATATGATGATATAGCATTGCATGAATCTTAAATCTAATAATTCAACAACATTCAATTAGCAAGCTCAGAAGAGTCATCAGAATCAAATTAATCATCAGAATCATCATTCAGAAACAGATAATGAGAACCATCAGAAAGTGAAATCAATTGAGAAAGGGTAGAGGATACTTGCAAACCAACATCAGGCGAAGAAAATTGATGTAATGAATCCAGACATGAGAGAGGAACAACTCCACATGAACCCTCAAACAAAGCCTTTAATAATGAACATACTTTCAACTTGCGACGAATCAGAATGAACAACTTCCTAGTCAATGGTCTAATAAGTGCATCCACTACCTGATCTAATCCAGGAACATGATTCACTTAGACAAGCTCCTGTGACACTTTCACATGCACAAAAAATAAGTCTAACTCTACATGTTTCATCTTTGCATGCTGAAGTGGCTTAGCTGCTATAGAGATTGTGCTGGTGTTATCACACCAGAGCGCATGAACAGAGGATAAGCTCAAACCAAGTTCAGTAAGTAATGATCTCATCCATATGAAAACGTCCAGAACTAAAGTAGCAAATGAAACAGTTCAGAACTTGAAGGGAACAGAGGCATACACAAGTAAGGTAAGGCGAAGCTCCACTATATGTCGATGTTTCTTCTCAACAATTCCATTTTTTTGAGAGGTCTAGGGACAAGTGAACGTATGGTGGATACCACATGAAGTTAGATGCTCATGAAAAGATCTTAGGAACTCACCACCATTATCATTTTGAACTGATTTAATGTTACAGTTCAACTGTTTTTCTGCAAAGAATTGAAACGATTTGAAGACGGAGGTGGTTTCACTCTTATGAGCTAAGCAATATAGCCAAGTAAACCTGGAGTAAGCATCTACAAAGCTTAGATAATACCTTGATCCATTTGATAATACCAAAGTTGGTCCCCAAATGTCAACTTGAAGTAATTGTAGAGGAGACGTATATACACCTTCAGCTGGGCTAAAAAGGATTTTATGACTCTTCCTTACCTTACAAGCCAAACATAAATGAGATTTGTCAACTTTGTCACTGCAAGGTAAACCAGTTTGGAGTATCAATTGTAGTATTTATGAAGTGGCATGACCCAACCTTTACTGCCAAATAACCGATGAAACAGATAGATAAGAAGTTAAGGCATTTCCATGATCAACATTGGGTATTGAATCAACAAAATCAGCATGAGGAAAACTAGTAATAACACAACCAACAACATCAACAACATTAGGTCTTGACCAAATGGAATGAGCATTGATAGCATGCCGAACAGAAACAGCAGAAACAAAGCCATGTCAAGCAGAAATACCAACACCAGAACCAGCACCAAGACATAAACCAGTGTTTACAATAGAATCAGAGTCATGTCGAACAACACCGGAACCAACACCAAGACAAGAACGAGTGTTTACAGCTGAAACAGAGACATGTCGAACATAAACATCAATACTAGAACCAGTATTTACAGCATGACCAACACCATAACCAGTATTAACAGCATGCTGAACATATACATCAGAATGTTTCTACCTGAATCAACACACAATTCAGATGTTACTTGAGTTTTAGAATGAAGATTGACATTATGTTCTCATTACACGACTTGTTGATGCCACAAAGAAAAATTGATGAAGATATTGCCATATTTCATAAGTCGTCCTACATTCCACTAGATTCAGGAGTAACGAGACTGGGATTGAAGTCAATAGCCAAGATGCAAGGGCACTATATTATTCCTTATATGTCCTATATGCAGGATTTATAGACTTGGTTCCAGTGACATTGAGAATGTACTCATCTACCCTAGCTGAACCATCAAGATAACCTTCAAGCTTATGACTAGCAATTGTAAGGCAAATTTGCTGTTTCCATTGGAGATATTTCATTTCATCTAACTTGATGTTAATAACCTTGTTCGAAAACTGTTTTGGAGTTAAATCCATTGTAGAAACCTCAGAAAATCTGATTCAAGCAGAACTATAACCATGGTTGAATAACAGAGCAACCAACAAAACAACAGGACAACCAGCACAGTGATGAAGAACTGATCAATTCTCACCAAAATTTTCAAAAATAGGGCCTAGATTTGCACAAAAATGGAATTATGATTGTAAACCTTACATATTAAGAGTTGAATCGCAGATTCTCAAACGCGAGAACCTGAATTCAGTGAAGAACATACTGACAACGATGAACTGATTTGCGTCTTGAAATCCTTGTTGAAACCTTATGACATAAGGTTAAGTTAAAAAAAAAGAGTTCTTTAAAAGACACAACATAAAATCCACTTTTGATTTACTTTAGAGGATAAAAATATGAAGGCATAACCCTTACAGTTTGGTGGTAAGATAGAGACCCAAACTTCTCTGTCCTAACAAATAAAAAAATTAAAAAAAGAACAACCAAGTGAAATCACTTGAGAAAAAAATATATGGAAAAAAAGAAGAAAAAAAAGTATGAGAAGTGCAAGGGGTGTCGGTTCACCATAGCTCAAGCCTTTTGATTGTCTAACACATGATGATATGTTTACTTTATGAAGTATAAGTAATTTTCACTCTCCTTCGAATAGATGTTTTTGATAAACGTGTTGCTTACTTGCTTTAATTCAAAATATTAATCATGGTAGTCAAAGAATATGTAATGTTGGGTTCTCTGTTCTTTGGTTGACCAGGAGTTCTTATGCTACGTGTAGGCTTTTGTTTTCTTTCAAAATTCGAGTCACTACTTTATGATTACAAGACACCACAATAGACAAATGATCTTCTGACACAATCAGAATGAGCAAACGAAACCATATTCTACAAGGGCAATGATAGAGTATATAAGTTCAGGATAACCTTGGTCACATTAAACACTTCAAGGAATAATTTTTAAATATTCTATTTTTACACTACCTACGTACTTCTATATATATATGGCATTTACTACTATAATAACATCTTGAATTTGAAGTAAAATCTGTTAGATTGTTCCGATTTCTCTATAATATATATATTTTTTTTATCTTCAATCCCGTTTTGTACATGCTAAGTTTACTTGCAACAAGCATTCATGCAAAGGTGAGTATCGAGGCAAAGTCGCGCACCCACGAGGCCTCGCCCTAGCTTGAGCCTTAAGCCAAAAGGATTTGAGTCCTTCCTTTCAATAAGATTCACAAATCTTTCCTGTAAAGTAATGGCTCCTCGCGTCTCTTGATATAGAAAAAATTATGTCTTAGAAAAAAATCCCCTAATTTGTCTTAGAAAACATTTCCAACGATGTACTAGCGAGAGCGAGCCCTGGGTATAACCGTATATGTGACCCTGATATTCACATCAACAGGAATGAGACCTTCCTCCTGGGAAAGACCTACGACGATGACCCTGTCACATAATTTATCGGGCACAACGTACTCCTAGCTCTTCAGATTGCCACCGATTTCAATCACATCCTAGGAAAACCTCCAGGTGAAATTCATTGAGAGTTAAATGTGTGAGTGTCAATTGCTGAGGAGTATTGTTGCCCTAGGTGATGTAACACAGAAATCCGGTGAGGCCGTCACCAACATCTATGAGTTTTATCATAAAAACATCGATGAGATCAACCAACGAATTTCTTAATTCAAAATTTCGTACCTATTACAAAAGTGATAACCTTGAGAACATGAATTCAAAAAAGTTGAGGAACTTCCACGTTAAAGGTATGAACACCTTGGAAGAATTCTCCATAAGAACTATAGTTACATACACCATAAGAGGGCTGACATGATCGCGGACGCCCCTGCAACAGAACGATTGCCTAAGATGGAGGAAATAAGGGAGAAACAAGAGGGTTAGGAACCTAAGACCTTATGGTACTTGTCGAGATGAAAAGGTAGTCCTTGGTGAAGGGCCCAAGCTTCAAGAAAGCATGATGCACGAATGGGTTGCGACCTGTACAAATTTTACTGATGTCTAGTGAAAATCAACAATATCTTGAAAAGAGACATTGAAACTCTCATCTAGAGGGTTCTCTTTAAGAATGTAGTGACTAAGAAGGAAAGTTGTTGCTCGGCTCCATGACATTGACCTCAGACAGATTTAATATTACAATGGTTCACTACATGAGGAGAATGCAACGTAGCCCGAGAAATATACGTAACCTAACTATCCACGATAGTAAACTTCGAAAAAAGACCAGGACCTTAAGAGGACACAATAATATATTTCTTGAAGAAAGACATGACTTATGTGACGAAACTTCACAAAAACGCTCTGATCATCTCTACTGAGATCACTAGGTTCGACACTAAGAGGATCTTGGTCGACGGAAGAAGCTCGACAAACATTTTGAAAGTATGGGTCAGAGCACGAATAAGATTTAAACGGTCATCCTCCTATTAATTGGATCAGGGAAAAGCGTAATATAACCCCTAGGAGCCATCACCTTCTCAAACTAAATGTTATTTTCATAGTTGTGGACACCATTACCTTTTACAATGCAATCTTGGACAAACCACCATCAACCCCAATAAGATAATACTATCCACGGTGCATCAGAAGATAAAGTTTGTCACTCCTTACAAAATTGGAGAGATCTTAGGTGACTGACCCACTTCAAGAAGATGATACTTCAATTGTTTGGGGAGGAAGAATTAGAGGGAAATCATCACTATTGTGAGTGATGTCGATCAAAGGGGGGATAACCGTAGGTCATCACTGGTTGAGAGAGAGGTGAACGTCTGTGATAGAAAGGTGAGGATTGTATTTGCGCTTAACATCAAACAAATTTTACCATGACAACACTCTCCAAAGAGCTTTTTACTTGGCAGATTAAATAAATTTTAGGAATCCACATGGACATCATCTCTCAAGAATTAAGGATTGATTGAAAAATTAAACCAATCACTTGGAATAGAACTACTTTAGGCAATGATAAAAGGTTGGCGGTCAGAAAGGAAGTAGAGAAGCTACTAAAAGCATGTTTTGTTAAGGAGTTCAAATAAAATAATCTAATGGGAAGTTGTGTTAAGGCATGCCAGACGGATGGTTATCCTCTAACCCAAGTAGATCAAATGGTATATGCAAAATCGAGAATAAAATGTTAAGTTTCGTGGATGCATACTAAGTTATAATCAGATCAAGATGCACTCAACTGGTGAAACCCACATCGCCTTAGATACCGATAATGACATAATTTGCGACAAGGTCATTCCCTTCATACCGATTAATAAGGGGGCTACATATTAAGGAACGGTAAAGATAATTCTTCAAGAGGGTGATGGGTAGAATAATGGAGGCCTACATATTTCATATGTTCATCAAGTCCACCAAAGGAAACCTACGTATATCAAACCTTCGGGAAGCATTCTAACGCATGCGCCAACATAGTGTCTGGGAATTTGGGGTAAATTCTATAACGTTATTAGGATTCAATGATGAGTGAATGCGATATCGAGGCCAAATCAAAAAGAAAAAAAAGTAGATGATATCCTGAACGTGCTACAAGAAAGTGTAGTGTCGATACAGTCGACTCAAATGCAAGTGAAATCACTTCCCTTTGGAACTCATATGCAAGTGACCGAGCACTTCCCTTCTTTTGAATTCTATGAACAAATAAGAAGTTTGATTGGACATTTGATTGTGAGGAACTTTTCAAGCACTCAAGATTCACCTACACCTTCACTCATTGCGTTTTCTCGCAAAACTATTTCTAGGAGAGCCATTAGTTTTGTAAGTAAGTATTAACATTGTGGTAATTAGCACGTTTCGTATGAAATCAAAGGAAAGTGCCCAACTACACATTTATATGCAAGGAAATTATTTACTCCGGTCAAAAACTCATATATTGAGTTTGAAAAGTACCTCTATGCATTGATTATTATTATTATTCGAAAGCTACGTTCTTATTTACTCTAGAAATTGATAAACAAAAGTCGTACCCGAGCAACACTAAATAAATTAGAAATGTGGGAATTTTACACATAAAAAACTCTTATAAGGATGGATTAGGGGTTGAATTAGACTTGAATCCACCAAAAGGTGAGCACTAGAAGTATACGATCACCCTCACAACCAAAGCGACCAACAATAAACCAGAGTACTAAGCTCTCATAACCAGTCTACGTCAAGCAAACAAGCAGTAACATCTCTCAGCGTGAGATGTAACTAAAAAATGGTGAATGATCAGGTCAAAGATGAATATAGAACAAAGGGAGAAATAATGAAGAAGTATATGTGTATCGCCTAAGGACTAATTAAAGGACTCAAAAACTTCTACGTGGAGGACATACCAAAGGAGGTCAATCAATTAGCATACCGTCTAAGAAAGCTTTCCTTTGGAGGAGCTCACCCATAAGAAATGTTGTTTGTAGAGATATCTCTTTGTCGATAGATCAGTAAAGAGACAATCACTATAGCAACATGACAAATGGATGATAGTGATCTATCACTATCTAGCACCAAAAGCTCCACTGAGTCACAAGTGGAAGCAACTAATAGCTCCACTGAGTCACAAGTGGAAGCAACTAATCTCATATATGGCATCGAGCTATCTGATATTAGACAAGTAACTATACAAACGAGTATACTTGATGCCCTATCTTCGATGCATTACCCATCCAAAATCATTAAGGGTGTTTATAGAAGCACACAAAGGGATAATTGCATATCACGAAGGCGCCTAATTCATAGTACGAAAACCACTGAGGCTAGGATACTAAAATCCCACAATGAACAAGGAGACCACTACACACTAGTACAGAAATGTGAGGCCTCTCAAAAACACTCACACAGAATTTCGCGAGCGCTAACAAAATTGATCGCAATGGTGAACACTTGACTATTTTCCTAATGGGGCATAGACTTGTTGAGACCTCCTTCCCAATTAGTAGGGTACCAATGACTCCAATTATAGTAGTGATTGATTACTTCTCTTAGTGGACCGCATTTCAAGCCATTTCCTTGAACATCAAATTCTAAGCGATCAAATTTTGGACGATGTTGGACATACGATCTTGATAACAACCTATGGACAATTGGAACTACCCCAGAACAAACTACAAGGAAGTCATTCTTCATACTTGTACACAGTAGGAAACGGTCACCCTTGTGCAAATCATCGTCGCTTATTGATAAAATCAAACACGTTGATTAAGCTAAAACAACGTGGAACAAAGATAATTTTTGGATCCCAATGATGGAAAACGATGGAATTTGAAATAACTGCAAGAAATACGATTAGCCACCGCACGATACTTCAATAGTCAGGTTAATGTTCGCAGTTTGGTCTAGGAGAAATGTTATTAAGACGATACAAATCCACGAACTTAGAAGCCAGGAATAAATTGCAAACGTTTGGAAAGGACCATAGAAAATTGTCAAAATTGTTGCCATAGGATTTTATTATTTGGGAATTCAGCAAGTGTGAGATTGTATCATCCTTCTAATGTAGAACACTTGACGAACGTTTACGCGTAAATAAAAAGTGAAGTTCATATGGTGATTAAAATTGCCACTACAAAAATCTGCTGCAACAATCACAAAAATATCGTGTTGTCGCTAAGGTTTTCACAGTAAAAAGGTTATTTAGTTGTGGAACTATATTTTGTACATGTATACTGTATTTAGTTACGAAACATTTACCAATGCTAAACATTTACAGCAGTCTTGTAAACTTGAAGAAATTTGAGTGTGAAATATTTTTTCGATAATAATATATACAATGAGTTATAAAATACAACGCCATTGCAAAAATGCTTGTTTAGTGCCTCAATATGTTGATACAATATCATGATTAATAGTATTAAGCTTATGGTGTAGTTGTTACTGTATTTGTCGTCGCTATTCAATACTACTAATCAATAATTAAAGTTAGATTGCAAAAACAACTGTTTAGTGTTATAATCATGCAATATCATGCTTAACAGTGTCAGCGTTACACCGTAGTTATTACGGTTGATGTCATCACTGTCCAATATTATTGTTACGTTATTAAAGTTGGAATGGTTTTCTATCTAGCGCTTGAACACGTTGGTGCTCCCACCGAAGCTGCCAACCACGGTGCTCCCACCGAAGATGCCCCTTCGTCTTCAGATCCTGACCCGAACCCAGGACCCTCGAATAAGATAAGGAAGTGCGATCCTCGCCTAGTTTACTCCAATTTCATATCAAGGAACGTCCCCTTTGCTTGCCCTAAGATCGACACGAATCTTGAAGAAGGAGGTCTACCTGGGATGAAACAAAAGCGGCTCGTTCAACATAGTCGGGTGTCTATCTATTCCATGACATGAAGCTTGAGGAGAGGACATCACGAAGCTCAAACGGTATCACCAGAGGCACCGGGTTTGCATCCAGTGTGCGAAGGTCTCTCGCAGACTGACTGGGTCGGAGATGGCCCAATTACATTACTCGAAGGTACCGTCACTCCTTTTATTTGCTGTAATGGTGGACCAAAAATCCTTAGTGGCACATGAATAGAGGATGCCATCATTCAAATATCTCCCAATGCTATAAATGCTTAATTTTTCAATTTGAAAACATTACGCACTATCTTGTAAATTGATTAATTAAGTTGTGAAATTTGGCCAAGTTAAAATATGGTTTGGACACCATCTTGACAGTGTCTGACCAACTCAACGGGGAAACGTATGGCAATGCTATTTCTGATGTAAGTTGTTATATTTTGGGGTAAGGATGTCTTTGATGTGATCAATACTTTATTGATGATTGTTGAGCTTTGAAATGCCATTTTGATGAGTGTATTTGTTTTCTTCATTTCCAAAGATGATTTAACATGAATTTGTTTTTGCAGATCTTGATGATGAAATGGCATGTACAACTGCATATCTCCATACATGTACTTATAGCTCATATGACTGAGATTGCTTCCATATCAAATGAAAATAAATTGTATCCAGACTAAGCAATTCTTGAAGTGTACTATTGAAGAATGACGTTCTTCATTTGTTCTGCGATGTGTCTTCCAAAAAATATAATCTTTTATCATAACATATGTACAAGTAGAAACTGTTGATGTCTATAATGAGTACTACCACTATGTGGCGGGGCTTGTGGGGTTGGGTTTGTATAAGCGTTTCCACGCTTCTGGCTCAGAATATCTTACTTCATATTCTATCACCAATTCAATGCGTATGTTTCTTCAGGTAATTCAATGATATATCCGAATAAATTGTTTCGCAAATTTAGGACTTTTCAGATGATTTTTTTGTAGCTAGACTATTCAACATTTGGCTACAACTATGTTGAAAATCTTTATTTGACTTCAGAGTGATAGGATATAAGTGTGTCATACACTTAAGTATTAGAGACTAATTTGTAATAAGTTACTTTATTACGCACGGCTACTTCTATAAGTAAGGAGTCCTGTTCATAAACAACTCAACTTCATTAATATATCTACATTTCTGTTATCAATTTTGTTTCCCTTTTCCTTCTCGGATCTTCATTGTCAATGCTTGTTGGTAATGGATATTTTCTACATATTTCGGCTATTGGTTCATCTGTCATTCCTTCTCCATACAAATATTTAATACTGAATAATATGTTATACACTCCATCTGTTACTAAAAATGTACTCTCTGTGTCTCAGTTTTCGAAGGATAATCAGGTCTATTTTGAATTTCATGCGACACACTGCTTGGTTAAGGACTCCATCTCAATTCGTGTGTTTCTCGGTGGGTTTGAATCTGGGGGTCTATACCGTCTTGATTTGTCTAGTTTTCCTTTTGCTAGTAGTAATATAGCTCTCTCTGCTGATGTCAGTCCTGATCAGTGTCTAAGCTTTGATAATAACTAAGTGTCTTCTTGTAATAATGATGTTATGCCTGCTGAGATTCCAAGTTTGCAATTGAATGATAATACGATTCTGCAATCGGATGATAATGCTACTGGTATGGATCCTGTTTCTACTAATGTTGCTGGTACTCAGTCAGGCCGTGTTCTGCCTGATTTCGAGTTCAACTATTTTCTATCTAATTTATTGTCTACTAAAAAATCTCAGTTGTGGCATATGCGTTTAGGCCATCTATTCAAAAAATTTGCTTGTTAATTTTCTCAAACTTCAAAATCTTCCAACTAAACATATATCTACTGAATGTGCTGCTTGTGTAGTGTGGAAAAGCACGACTCAACCATATGCGTCTTTGAATTCAGTCTACTCACAACCATTGGAGCTGGTTCAAGTAGATCTGTGGGGTCCTGCTCCATTCACATCAAGTAACAAGTACTACTATTTGAGTATTATTGATGCATTTAGTCGATATACGTGGATATATTTCTTACCTTGTAAATCTGATGTTGCTAAATGGAAAACAGCTTGGGGTCAAACTGAAGGCGGTTCAATCTAATGGAGGAGGTGAGTTCTTCTTTCTAACTAAGTATCTTACTCAGTTTGTTGTAATACATTGTGTTACCTGCCTGTATTCCAGTCAGCAAAATGGAATGGTTGAGCGCAAGCATCGCCATATTGTTGAGCTTCGTCTGGCTCTCCTTGCTCAATCCTATGCTCCTATACACTATTGGATAGACGTCTTCTTCACTGATGTTTTTTTTATCAATAGACTCCCTTCCTCTTCTTTTAATAATTGTTCCCCTCATGAACTTCTCTTTCATTCTAAGCCTGACTATTCTTTTTTGCGTGTTTTTGGCTTCCTTTGCTTCCCTCATATTCTCCCTTATCGATCTCACAAACTTTCATTTTGATCCAAACCATGTGTCTTTATAGGCTTCTGTTATGATCATCATGGTTATCGCTGCCTATCCTCCTTCGGTAGAGTCTATGTTTCCCGCAATGTTGTCTTTCAGGAGACAACCTTTTCGCTTGCTGACTCCCTGGTTCGTTCTTTGTCTCTCAAACTCCTAAGTGTTATGCTCCTTCAAAACCATTTTTTATTCTGTGTGATCCTTTCTTTCAGCTGCCCACCTCTGTTCCCACTTCGTTTCTCACTCCTCTAGTCATTCTCCTTCTCTTCGTACCTCATCCGAGTCTGTCTTACCTTCTCCATATTCTGTTCCATCTCCATAGGTACCTTACAACAATGCATGTGCAGACTCTTCTTTACCTTCTTCTGATCAAGGAGTATCTTCTCCAACTGGTGTTTGTAGATATGTTCCGTCTGGTTCTGCTCTTATTCCTGTTGTTTCATATAGTCTTCCTGACTTATCTCATCCTTCATCTCCTTCTGATCTACCATTGTCTGCTCGTCAACAGAATAAATATCATTCATCCTCTGCACCATCTTCATCTAAATCCACTATCAATGTGCACTCGATGCAAACTCGGTCCAAAACCTCTCTTCAAGGTTTGACAATGTCCATGGTTAAACCTGAAGACTTGAACAATATTGAGCCACACAACATTCATGAGGCTCTTCTTTATCCACACTGGTCCAAGGTTATTGAGGAAGAACTTACTGCGCTGTCATTGAACAACACTTGGAGCATTGTCTCCCTACCTACAGGGCGGATCCCAATTGGATGCAAATGGTTATTTCACATAAAAATGAATGATGATGGAGACATTGTCAGGTATAAGGCTCGCCTTGTGGCCAAAGTTTTTTCACAAAAAACAGGCTTAGACTTTCAGGATACGTTTAGTCCGATTATCAAATCAGCCATTGTTCGTATAGTTTTATCATTAGCTCTAACTCATAAATGGTGCATAAGACAGATGGATATTAATAATTTCTTTTTTCACGGGGATCTTCATGAAGAAGTCTACATGGTGCAGCCCACTAGTTTTGAGCAAACTTCAGCAGATTCCTCCTTACTGGTTTGCAAACTTCAGAAAGCCCTCTATGGTTTGAAGCAGGCACACCTTGGGCATGGTTTGAAATATTGAAATCATTTCTGCTCAACTCTCTTGGTTTTAAAGTTTCGATGTTTGATAGTTGTTTGTTTATAAAATCTGATTATGAGTGTTTTGTGATATTGTCATTACTGGTGCTTCCTCTCAACTTGTAGCAGATATTGTTGATTCTATTAACTTGCAATTCAAACTCAAGGACCTTGGTAGTCTCAACTACTTTCTTGGTATGAAAGATGTTTCCGGCGATGAGTTTCTTCCGTTAAATCAGAAAAAATACATTTTGGAACGGCTTGCTAAGGTTGGAGTAGCTGATAAACCTAGCTTTCTTACACCCATGACAGAAACCTATTTGTCATGATCAGGTATGGGTATGTGTGATGAACCTTTTCATGACGAAACATTATACATAAGCACAATTGGTGCGCTTCAACATGTCTGTGTCACTAGGCTAGACTTTCATTTTGCCGTGAACAAATTAAGTCAGTATATGCAAACCCCTAACACCAGTAACTGGAAAGCTGCTCTTCATGTCTTAAGATACCTATAGGGTACTCTGAACCATGGTCTTCTATTTCAGACCAATCCTTCTCCTACTACTGATATATCTCTAGTTTCTTTTTCGGATGCAGATTGGGGGTGATTTTGTTGACCTCCGATCTATTTCAAAACATTATCTATTGCTTAATGGTAATCCTATCGTATGGAGCTCCAAGAAACAATCTGTTGTCTCCCAATCCAGTGCAGAGGCTGAATTTCGTGCAGTTGTAAATGTTGTGTGTGAGATAGTTTGGGTTCAGTACTTACTCAAGGAAATTGGTCTGCATTTGGACTGACAACACCAGTGTGGTAGCACTATCAGAAAATCCCATTTAGCACTTCAAGATGAAACACGTTGAGATAGATCTCTTATTTGTTCGTGAAAAAATTCATTCAGGAGACATTGTAGTTAATTTTATTCCTGTTTCTGAACAAATTGCAGATATTCTTACAAAACCTCTAACTGAAAAACACTTTGTCCCTTGCATAAAGAAGTTAGGTGTGTTCTCTATTGAGGAAGTGGATGATCTCATGGCATCTTCCACCTTCTCGTTTGCTTCTGGTTATGCCCAGTGCTGTTTTTTATCTGTAAGTCGTCTACTGTGTTCAAAAGTCTGAGTTCATCCTCTATCTATCCCATCATTATTTAAGTTCTTCGGGAATTAGCTGGTTTCTTTGTTGTCACTAGGAGCACATCTGTATTTTCGTACCTCTCTCACTGGGCACATCTTTCTCATGATGCTATTCTGCTTATGTTTCAGCTTAATATGCACTTTCTTTAACTGTGATTGGTCTTGATGATTTGATGACTTACGATGCATCTGTGCATCTTTTTTCACTGTGATTCTTCGTGTTTGCTCTGTGTCTGTTCTCAGCCTCATCTCCTCTAAATCCTCTTCATATTTAGTCTCTTCTGGCATAAGGCATTATTTGATTACAAAAATAGGGTGATTCCTTAAGAAAAGGACAAGATATTTCTGGACATCACCCTTGAGGAAGAAAAGATCAAGGCTCAAACCTTGCAATCATGTTGGTAAGATAGGAGCAAAAACTCCTCTGTTAGAAAACAAATCAATACATATGAAAAGCACAAGTCTAAATTAAGACTGCGCAAGAGAAAAAAAAATTAATAGAAAAGAAAAGGAAGTGACTGAAGATAAGATTTAATGAGAAAATACATGTGCTTTGAAATGCAACAGATGTTATATAAATGGGGTTGTGTATAAGGCAATGGGTAAAAGTGAAGGATCAACTATGGTGTCATTTATCAAAATGATATGTTGCCATCTGTTGTGTTGACTGAAGTATGGTTAATCTTGTGCATCCTCAAGCTTTCATGATGTAGAATAAAAGTATGTTTAAGGTTGTGCATCTCTGTTATAATTTAAGTTGTTCGTAGTGCAAATGTCCTAGTGAAACAAAGGAGAAACTTCTGATATATTCCTGAATTGATTAGTGTGTGAGGTGAAGATAAGGTTTTGTTCAGATCTTTGGGCAGTTGAAGGCTTATGGATTGCTTAGGTGTTTGCCAATGAAGTGGAGAAAAATGAGAAGTCTGGATGGAGCGAAGGAAGTCACTCTCATCGCCCAAGAACAAGATCAAGCATGGGGAATGATAGGATATAAGTTTGTCATACACTTAAATATTAGGGACGAATTTGTAATAAGTTAGTTTATTACGCACGGCTACTTCTATAAATAAGGAGTCATGTTGACAAACAGCTCAGCTTCATTAATATATCTACATTTTTGTTCTTCATTTTGTTCTACTTTTTCCTTTTTGGTTCTTCATTAATCTGAAAATCTTAACAAACAGTTGGATGTATCATATTTTGATGATGTTCTATTTGCTTATCTTTTGGTATTCGCAAATCCAAATGCATGAGAACTATTGCTCGGTGGTATATATTTTTCAAATATATTGATGTCCAGTGGTATATAAACAAGTTATGTCGGAACAAGGGTAGATCCATTTTGTGGAACACCTAAAACATGTTTTGTCAATGTCTTTGTGCTGTGTTTAGAAACTACTGTATGATTGCCTAATATGTGGTCTTAGATGTATGGACATACATTTTGTTGTTTTGATATGAGACTTTGTAGTAACCAGTGTTATACATATCAATGTTTGGGCATATGTTATATATACCAATTTTGAGAACGACATTTGTTGTGGCTAAAGAAACACAATAACATCTATGACGAACAAACAATGCATTTTCTGTCGCACGTGTGACATGCATCGAACATTACCTTTGGCTGGTATTACAATCTTCTAGAATTAAAAGAGGTTGGCGGTAATTACACATAAACACCATTGGCAATATGTTGATGCTAAAGGTAAGGGAAACTGCTCATTCCACAACGACATACCTTTAGTGGTGGCATATTTTCATTGCTTAATTCTTTAGCATCAGAACCTATGGGCACAAGTCCTATCATCGACTTGGGGAATTAGCAGCAGCAAAAGGCAACTGAGCAAGATTTTACTCCGTTACTATAGACCTACTTTCTTGTAGTGTGCACTAGGTCTGCAGAAAAATAATATATGGGTGCAAAAAAGAGTCGATGAAGATCGTTACTTATAAACCTAAATCCAAGACTTGGGGAAAGGGTTGAAAAATGGATTGGTCAGCTTCAAGTCATCGCCCACCAGTCAACAATGAAAAAAAAACTCCTATGTTAAGTCGTCACCTACCTATGGGGTAAATCAGACTTGGGAAAAGGGTTGAAAAAGGATCGACGAGGACTTGTGACAAATATTGAAAAGGGATCAGTCGATTTAAAGTCATTGTTCCTCTAGTCAAGCACAAAAAATGAATTTTAAACCATCATTTCAATTGAAAAGGTGCATAAAAGAAGAAGGATGTTCGATAGAATCGTTTCTGCAACACACCACCCTCAAACTTCCTACCTAAATCAAAATCGTGAAAAAAGATAGTAATCCTTAAACGAATATGGCAGAAATAAGAGAGAAGATCAACAATAAATATATATTAATTCATGAAATCGAAGAGTTTAACCAAAAAGACTTTACAAAATGAATAAAAACTACTATGAAATCTATTACAATCTATTAAATGAAAGCTCGGTCGCGGAGACGTCAGAGTCCATGCTTAGGCTTGCAGGCATTCAACAGTCCGTACCAATCTCTATTAACTGGGTAATTTCCTGACCTTTTCCTTTTCTGCTTTTTGTGTTGTAGGCACTTAGGGACCTAAACTTCTCAGTCCCTTTGCAAAGTAGGCTAAGACCAGCTTTTATGTTGCCCAGGCGACCTTGCGTCCACCTCCCTCCTTCCAGACGCGCAACCAAGTGTAGGCCTGAGGAGGAACATCCTAGAGCTACCTTTGGCGATCGCCCAAGAGGTACTTTGTTAGGACATAATCTTTGCTTCCCTTATCTATTTTTTACTTGACTTTAGGGTTTACACCTTTATTTGCTTATTTTCAAAGAATATCACAATCGAGGTGGCTCATGCTTCTGCTCCAGCCAAGAAGGCGAGGAGTTCGGGCGAGGACCATCCTACTGCTGTCGGGGGATCCTCTGCTCCCCGCAACGAGGCTCCTACTCCCTGGCAGGTTAATGCCCCCACAATAAATCATGCTGCTCCCAAACCCTCCAGGGGAGCTGGGGCTCGGAAGAGGGTCCTAACCCGGGGCTCCGCCATGGGCACTTCTTCGAAAACTTCCTTTTTTAGGGAGTACTGTCCTTTGGTGTCTCTTTATTAGTTGCCAAATGTGGCGGATCCGAGTGGTCTTTGGCCCCTTACTTTACTCTCAGGAAAGTGGAGATTTCTGACAAGACGATGTTGCGGGGTAACTCAGACCTCTTCATGCATCTGCTGAATGAGATCCTTCCTCCTCAGGAACGGGGTGAGGTCCCTTCTGACTTGATTGACATTGAGTTTGTACCGAGGACGCATTTTGAGTGTTTTCCTCTAATAAATTCTTTCTCATCCTTGCTTCTTTATAGACTTCCCTTTTTGCTTTTTATAGCTTGCTCTTTTTGAACTCCGTAGTCTCTTTTAACTTAGCCCTTTTTTCATGTTGTCAGCTCGTCCTCGAAGAGCTGGCATTCAGACGGATTGTAGGGGAGCTCGTCGATAAGAAGGTTGATCTTCTTATCAAGCTGGAGTAGTTCCGGAGTTTGGGGTATACTCCTAAGAACATGGAGGAGCTGAAGCGGAGGGTTAGGTGTCCACTGAGATGGTGGAGCAGGCTCGGCTGGAGTCTTCGTAGAGGTAAAAGGAATTGCTCGCCTTGATCAAGATAGGGAGGATCAGGTGGCGCTCGCCGAGGATGGCAGGCTTTGGGATGAGAATCGGACCAGCGAAGTTGACAAGTACTCCACTATGCTGGAGGCGGAGGTCACTCGCCTTCAGGGAAAGCTGAGGGAGGCTCGAGATCAGAGGGATGCTTTCATGGATGAGAAGGAGCTGCTCGAGCTAAGGATTAAGGTTGTCCCATCGCCCCAGAATGTGGCCGAGGAGTTTGCCTTCTGCGTTTTGGAGGTGATGTAGGCATAGGTGTCTGCCAATCTCCAAGTCTTGATCGGCGAGATCCAGGGGATAGATCCCAAGTTTTCTTTCCGGGAGGCGAAGCCTCTTCGGGACTTCATTGAGAGTGGATACACCAAGGAAGCTGCCCGTGCTGATGTTGGCGAGGAGGAGGCTGCCCCGGGGGCCGAGAAGGAGACTGCAGCCCCTGATGAGCCCATGCCTTGATGCTTGAGGCCCCCAGGTCACCGAGTTAATGCAGAGCTTCAAGTCGAAGGGGCCTGTTGTGCTAAGCAGAATTACAACCTCGCAAAGTCACGTGGCCTCTTTATGTTTTTGCTTTTCCTCCTTCTGTATTTTGTCTCCAATTTATGAATGAGAGTTTGTTCATTTTCCTTTTCTTTCAGGAATCTTGTAATTATTTTTTCTTTTGAACGTTGACTCGAATATTATTCTTGAAGATAATGGATGTATTTCGAATTTTGTAAGCCTTCACTCTTGTTTGAAAGATTTAGGAAGTTTTACCATTTTTGTTTTCAACTTCACTTTAGCCTTTGTCGAATAGTCTCGCCTTTTTATTTAAAGGGACTTGGACTTTTAGGAGGAAGTGTTACCTTTTAGAGGTTCTTTTAGCTCCTCTAGGCTTCTAAGGAAGGACTGTTGCCTTTTGTTAGCTCGTTCGTTCCCTTTGCCAATTATTTTTAGGGAACTGTTACCCAAGGATTAATCCTTTAAGGAATCTGTTATTCTTGATGGATTTTTTCGCCTTTTAGGATTTTGGTCCTTTGATTTGTTCGTCTGTTTGTGGGGATCTACTACCTAAGATTCGCTTCCCTTTTAGGCAGTTGTTACCTTATATTTGTTCACCCATTTGTAGGGAACTGTTACCTAATATTCCCTCACCTTTTAGGAAGTTGTTACCTTAGATTCGTTCGCCCATTTGTAGGGAACTGTTACCTAAGATTCGCTCGCCTTTTAGGAAGTTATTACCTTATATTTGTTTGTCCACTTTGATTTTTATAGAAACTTTTACCTTAGACTTGATCGCCTTTGTAGGAGGTGTTACCTATGATTCGTTCGCTTGATATGGGTCCGTTCGCCCTTCGCGTCAGGTTTTTCGCCTAAATTTTAGGGAAATGTTACCTTGATGGTTCGTTTGCCTTTTAGTTTAGGTCTTTGCTTTCCCCAACTTTAAGGGAACTGTTACCCTGATGGTTTGTTAGCCTTTTAGCTTAGGTCTTTGTTTCGCCTAGTTTGCTGGGAACTGTTAACTTGGTGGTTCGTTCGCCCATCGTTTTAGGTATTTGGGGGAGAAGAACTGTTACCTTTTGAGGTTCGTTCGCAATCCTCTTTTTGCCTAACTGAAGAGACTATTACCTTGGTTGGTTCGTCTGCCTGTATGCATTAGGTCTTATCTTCGGAGGGACTGTTACCTTGATGATTCGTACGCTCTTGGTAGCTTGTTTCGTTTTGGTTTGAGTGGTTATGCTTTATACGAAGGAATGGTTTGTTTTATTTACATAAAATATTGAGTACAATCTATGCTTAAAACCTCTGTAAATGTTCAGAATTGAAAGGACGAGGTAACCTTACACTCTCTATGTTTTCCAAGTAATATGACACTGGTGGTGCGATCTCTACTACTTTGTTTGGTTCTTCCCATCTCATTGAGTGTTTGTTGTGGATTTCCAAATTTGTGAACTCATTCCTTCGTATAACCATATCCCACACCAAGAATTGGTGACCGCTGACTTTTCTGTTGAACTACCGAGCGGTCGCTAGTTGCATTTTAGCTTGTTCTTTATCTGATTGCCTTCGCTTTTCTTTATGGAGATCGAACTCTGTAAGTCGCTCAATGTCATTAGCCTTGGCATAAAAGTGTAGGATGTTATGGGTAGGTACCACTATTTCGGCGGGTGCCACTATTTCGGCGGGTGCCACTATTTCGGCGGGTGACTAAATGGTGTTTCCACTGTTGTTTTGGGTGTCGTTCTGATAGCCCTTATCACGTTGTCCAACTCATCTACCCTGTTTCATTTTATGGCTTGAACTATTTTCTTGAGTCCTTCCAAGACAACTTTGTTGGCTACTTCGTCCTATCTGTTGGTTTAGGGATGATGCACCGAGTTGAATCTGTGATTAATATGGTACTCTTCACAGATCCATTTGAGTTTCTTTCCCCCACGAATTGTGGACAATTATCACTTATGAGTATCTTGGGGATGTCAAATCATTAAATTATGTTGATCTTTAAATATTTGATCACTTGGAATTTGGTTGTAGAGACCAACGCTTTCGCCTCTGTCCATTTCGAGATATAGTCTATTGCCACGATGATGTGGATTCTTTGCCTAGTACTAATGGTAAAAGGTTTGAAGATGTTTATTCCCCATTGGGCGAGAGGCCAGGCGCCCGCCATTGGAGATAGCAATGTTGGTGGTCGATTTGATCTTGGTGCGAACTGTTGACAAGTTGCACACTTCTTTGTTAATTCCGTTGCGTATTTTCTTGAGGTTGGCAAGTAATAGCCTAGTCTGAAGATTTTGCGCGTTAATGATCGTGCACCTTCATGGCATGCGACAACTCCTCATGAGCTTCAGATAAGAGTTGAGTATACTCACCTATAAAGTTATCCATCTATGAGAAGATAACTTGCGATTAGGAGACTTATCTTTGAAGCCTCGCCTTCGTCTTCTGGCAGGCTTCCTTCTTTCATAAAGTTCGAGAATTGAGTCATCCAGTTATCCTGCTCTTGAATATTAAAGACTTCGACTCAGTTTTTTAGGACTGAGCATAGTGTTTGTTCAAGGAAGTGTATTTCATGCATTCTTGTTCCTTCATGTGCTAGATTTCTAACGGAGACTGTTAGCTGGTTGTCATGGCGATGAATCGACTCGATGGCGAAACTTGGAATTTCATCGATGAGTTTTTTGGCACTGTTGAGGTACTTTTTGATTTATTCCACCTTGGCTTCATAATTTCCATTGATCTGGTAGACAATTAGCTCTGAATCGGTTTTTCCTATAGTGACGTTATACCCATTCCATTAGCGAGTCGCAGTCCAGTTATAAGCGTTTCATATTCGGCTTCATTGTTGGTCGCCTTGAATGTGTGCGAGATCACACACTTTAGGGCCTCTCCCTGAGAAGGGATGAGGACTAATCCTACCCATAAACCTTCCTTTGAAGAAGAACCATTGGTATAGACTTCCCAGCTTTTTTCTTTAACCTTTGGTTGCTCTTGTTCTTTTTCCGCTTCACTAAGACCGTTATTGGTACTTTCCACTATAAAGGATGCCAGGGCTTGACCTATACCAGACGTTTTTGGCGCAAATTTGATTCTGAATTCACTTAACTCAAGGTGTGTAAGTACGGTCTTAGCTTACGGGCAGCAATAACCAAGGTGTAATTGAATAACTCGCTTACAAAATAGTATGAACTCTGTTTACCCTCTTCTTCTTTAACTAAGACTGCACACTGACTGCGACTTCGCTAACACTTATATAAAGATAAAGTGGCTCATTGGAAATGGGTTTCCTCTAGGTCGATAGTGTCTGCATGTGCTGCTTGAGTGATTGAAAAATGGCCTTACACTCTGGCGTCCACTCGAACTTGCGGTTTGCCCTGAGAGTTTCGAAGAATGGGAGGGACCTGTCCCTCACCCTTGAGAGAAAGCAATTAAGTGTGGCCAGGCGACCGTTCAGGCTCTGGATTTCCTTGTGGCAAGTCGGGGACTTCATTTCTTCTATAGCCTTCAGTTTCTCGCGTTTATTAAGCCAAAGGGAATCACCTTATAGAAAAGGATATCGTTGTCAGCGTAGAATGTTGTGTGGGATTCATCGTTTGGGTGCATTCAGATCTGGTTGTAGCCTAAATAGGCGTCCATGAAGCTCAGCATCTCGTGACCAGAGGTTGCATTCACCAGCTGGTCAATTTGTGACAGGGGGTACGATTCTTTTGGACAGGCCTTATTTAAGTTGTAGAAATTGAGGCACATTCCCAACTTTTGAAGCGTACCTCTCTAACAAATTTCGCTTCAAGCAATCTTCCTACTTCTTGCCTGATCACCAATCGCTTGTCCGATCCAAATGACCTTCTTTTCTAAGCAATGGGTTTGACCGAAGGGTCTAACATAGCTCGTGAAAGATTATGTCACTTCTTATGCCTGGCATGTCACTGGGCTTCCAAGCTAATAATTCTTTGTATTCGTTTTATAAGGAGGTCAAGACGTCCTTTTGGTTTTCGTTCAAGGTGGCTCCAACACACACATTCTTTTATGGACCATCTATCTCAACTTCGGCCAGTTCTTCCATTGGGCTCGGTTGAGCTGTATCCTCAATAGGGTCAGCCTCTGTCTCGATGGAGAAGGAGTCCTTTTGGTTCTTCCTACACAGGCAGTTCAAACAACATTGGCGTGAGGACGGATGATCGTCGAGAACTTCCCCGATTCCATTTAGTGTGGGGTACTTCATATTCTGGTGGATTGTGGAAGCCACGATCTTGTTTGGATTGATGATGGTCCTCCCCACGATGGCGTCGACCACAATGAAGGCGAACGACACTTCTATGCTCTTTCATCTTTCCCCCAAGATTACCAGCAGGGTTAGGGATCTCAGCGGGTATGTTCCTCCCCTAGAAAAGTTGATTAGTGGAGAGTCGACTCGCTTGAGGTCTCTTTTGAATTTGCCATATTTTCAAAAGCGTTTAGAAATACTATGTATGTAGAACTTCCACCATCGGTACGACTTGTTTTCATATCGCACGCAGCGACGTCAGTCGTGATGACTAATGTGTTATTATACAGAGTTTTGACATGTGTCAGGTCTTCTTCAGTAAATGAGATGACGATGTCCTCATCGGAACGAGGTCTCTTTCCCAGATGCGCAGCTATGGAGATTTGTGTTGCATATACATCTCTTGCATGGAACCCCTCGTCTCTGACTCCAAAACCTCCTGCAATCAGGTTTATTATCCTCTTACCCTGGGATGGGCGAGATTGTTCTTGATGAACCGGCGAACGGGTTCTATGTGGAGGAGTTTGAATTTGCAGGGGCCTTTGTTCCATCTCGACTAGTATCGCTGAGATCTACCTATTTAAAGGCGTAAAATACTCGGAAATCTCTCGATGGTTGGCATAGGGCTTCGGATCTAGGATTTTCCCGGTCTTGCATGTACTTCTTTTACTTTTCCCATAGTGTCGGGGCTCTGGAATAGACCTTCACGAGGTTGATACCAGGAAATTAGCTTTAGTGTTTACTTTCTCTAGGTCTATGAAACCTTTGGCCCTTAGTGCCAGCTCTTCCAGTGTCTCTATTTCTTGAACATGGTAGTTGTTGCGCAGTTTTCTCAAGGCTTTGTTCGCCACATCCAGACCTCTATAAAAAGGTCGAACGATCTCTCCATCTGTGACTCGGCGATCAATCTCTGTGATGTTTTTATGGAAACGCCTATACAAGTCAGTCAAGATTTCTCATGGTTGTTGCTTTACAGCATCTAAGGCGACTACGCTCTTCAACAGTTGGTGTTCGCCCATATATCGCTCCAGGAACTTGTTCTTTAATTTGGACCATGTCCCTATTGATCCTGCAGGGTGTATGAAGAACCAAGACGACACCAAACCGGAGAGGGTTGACGAAAATAATACGGCTAAGTGGTTATCATCGTCCGACTTACCCAAAAGAAGGGCTTCATGACTATTGACGTGGATCACAGGATCTCCTCTGCCACTGTATTCAGGGATGGGTCTTGCCACCACATCCTTTGGAATTTTGACTGTTATGATGGTGACAGTGAATGTATGGGAGGATCGTTTTCTGAAGGGGGTCATGACGGCTCCGCACTCTTCCTTTATATTTTTGTTTATAAGCTCTTCAACTTGGGCAAGAGTAAATTGAGGTTGTTGTTCTATGGTCGGTGAAGTACTCGAGATATTGACAAAGTGAGTGACTCTCGACGCTGATGTGGAGGCCAGAGGAATGGACGGATGTCAAGAGGTTATCCCTTGGTCTTCTTGAGTAGTAGCGGCACGCCGATTTCCCTGCGGGGCAAGGATCTTCATGAGGGCTTGTTTTCAGGCTTGCCCTATGAGAGTTTCCAAGAGGGATATCATCTCTGGTTGTTTCCCCCTGCTACTTGGACAGTTTGTCGAACTGGGACCTCGATGGGAGGAGGAACTGGAGTCGGTCTCGAATTGTCGACGTGTTCCTATGCCGGTCTCAGAGGTATGACATTGGGAATCGCCTAGCGATCAGGTTCTTGCTGATGGAGTGGCGAAGCGATAGTGGATTCAGAGCTATCCTGGGATTGCTCATTCATGGTCTGTGTATGACGATTACGGTTAGATCGAGTTTGCATGACTGTTTGCTCGTTCCCAAATACGACGCAAAATGTTGGGACTTGCTTTCCTAGATGCTGACTGGATGCTGATTCGGCAGTTATTTGGATGTCGATTGGTTGATGACCGCAAGCCTTCGTTTCGGCTCCAATGAACCTGCAAGAAGGGGAGCGCAACAGATAGGTCCCACTCTGATGCTTAAATGAGTATACTGTTTGTATCAACTCAGAATGTCAAGTAACATATGTAAAGCATAAGTATTTATAAGGATGGAAGACCAAACCGTTTTTGGTAACCTAATATATCTGTAAATATTGTGTCATTGCAGATAAGGATAATAGATATTACGGTTATCACGTAATATTGCAGTTGCCTCATATGATCTTTGTAGAATATTTGCTTGAGATATGTGGGAATTCGTGGTTGTATATTCGGTGTAGGTTGTGGGACAAGAGTTGAGAGGTTTGACTCTCTTGGCGAACGCTCCCATGGCAAGTAGTAGGAGTCTTTGACCCAGGTCTTTGGCGACCAGTAGGGACTTTCGCGACCACTTTGTTTCTGTGTTGGACACTGGACCGCTTTATGGGTTCCAGCTTACCCTTAGTGTGGGCCGGCTTAGTCTTGAATAATTTGGGTTTTACCCCTCCGAAATGCTATTGGGCCTCGGAAGCCTGATGGTCTTTGTTCCGTATTGAGCTGTCACTGTCGATACCCAATAGCACGCACTAGTGATAATGCAAAATAACGTGGAAAAACACAATCATCATTAAAGCAATAACCCCTAATGATGAAAATTTTGGGATATCAACCGAAAACAAATGGGCATATCTCTCTGAAGAAGCATGACAATCATTAATGACGACTGAAGGGTCAAACGACTCCAGGGCATACAATCAACATAAAGACAAATTCTTAATGCCACATGTTCGTCTAGCAATAGTCATATCTATGATGAGAGTTTAACTAACAAAAAAGATATGAACATGAGTAATTATATGAGACATGTTACATAAATAGTCTAAATGAGCATGAATGGTCTTAACCAATAACGTCGTCTTCACCTTCCAATATATAAGGCGGTCTGTATAGGAAGTATCCTCAGAAACCCTTTTATTATCCTCCACAAGTATCAACATAAATGGGGCTTAACGGTTTCATGTAGTGCTGCCTAGACTACAAACCCTCCTAGCCCTCGCTGCGGCTAGGTTTGATTTGGCGAACGATCATGGACCAAGCTTCATTTCAGGAAATAAGTAGCACCCTGTGTACGCCAGGCCTAAAACAAAACTCAACCAAGAGGTACCCATAAATCAGCCTAACATAAAATGTACGCCTTCTAAGAAGCTCACCGAATTAGGATTCGTAGAAATCAAAGGTCGCCTAAAAACAGGTGAAGGTAAAACTCAAAAATGAATTTTCACTCAATCTTCAATGACAAGTGTTGGATATTAGGCAACTCCCTAGTACTCTGACACTTGTCACGAGATTCTAATCACCATACTCAATAACTCTCAACTAGGAATCGTAGCCTTAATGACAACCATCTAACAACGCAGGCGAAGGCGAGACATAAAAGTGTCACCTCCACTCGGGACTTGATTATAAAAGTCCATGAAGGTCATTCCCTTTCTCACTAGACACTAATCTCATTTTTTGGGTAATGACTCACCATGTAATCCGTATCAGAATCCACGTGCCCTCACACATTGTGACACTCATGGACTCATTGGAGAATTGAGCAATCACACCAAAGAAGATGACATTGAGCCTCTAATAGTGCTTGTTCATTACTGAAAATTTGGTCTTTGCCGACGAAATCATTATGTCGGTAAGAGGTGAACATTTCGTTGGTAAAAATAAATTACGTCGGTAAAATGATATTTTCATCGGTAAAGGTGTCGTCGGCGAATACCTGTCGGCAAAAGTTGGCGAAAATTTGTGTCGGCAAAAAATGATATTATCATCAGTAAAAACATTTTATTTACTGACAGAATTTGTGTCGGCAAAAATGATTTTTTCGTAATAAAATGTGTTTGCCGGCGAAATTGATTTGGCCGGCAAAGTCAAATTCGTCGGCAAATAGGTATTTACCAACGAAAACATTTCGTCGGTAAATACCTATTTGCCGAAGGAAAATTCCGTCGGTAAAACAAGAACTCATTTTTAAAAAAAATAAACAAATAAATAAATTTACAAATAGAAGGATAATCAAATATTACGTATACAAGATATATTTAGAAGAACAAGAAATTTAGTTCTACAAATAGCGTGACTAATTTAAAGGTTTCTTCCATCTCAAAATTAAATTAACCAATAGAAACATATATACATATCACAAAAGGAAGAATACCTTTACACAATCACCAACTACATGAGCATCCTCTCATAACCAAACTTAGTATTTCCTCCGTAGTTTGGAAAACAAAAAATTTGAATCATTTCATCGGGAGGTCCATACTAGTTTGGAACATAATGATGACTGATTGCAATAGGAACAAAACATATCACCAGAAAAGGACAATTCAATATCAAGTGGTAACTAAAGGAAGCAATTGGTTGACCTCAAATATTATAACAACACATCTCATTCAACGTTGAACAAATGAACAAACTTTTCATAGAGTTGACATTGTGATTTATTGCCACCATAACAACGACTTTTACCTCTTCCTTGAACATAACCATTGCCTGAAGGGTGATTGAGGATGATACTCAAAAGGAAGTATAGACGATGATGTTGTGAGGCGGGAGGGGAAGAAAATGAAGACTGAGTCATGTGACGAATATGTTATTGAGCAGTAGGTTGAGCAACAAATGCTTCAATAGGTGGAAATGAATAATGTTGGTATAAAGCATCACTTGAAGACAATTACTATCGAAAAATTGATCACACAACGAGCTTCAAAATCAAGAAAAACAGAACGGATGAAAGTAATATCATAAAGATTGCTTCTATCATGAATGGTAACAACATTACCATATTGACCTTTAAAACCATTCAGAATAAGGGAGAGTTATTGTGTTTCCTCAATTGGGTTGTCGCAACTAGGTAAACTGTCACAAGTGGATTGGATTAAGCTAGACAATCTCACGTAAATTAACACAGCAACATGCGAACCTCTAATCGATCGTAGGGACTCATTATAACAGTAGTAGGGGATGAGGAAACACTTGATGCACTTCACTACAAATAGAGCAGGCAGTCACACATCCTAACAGACATTTGTTGATTAGAGGACTAACAAACATCTTTTGATTAGAGGACATATGGATGCAACTTGCAAGCAAATAGGAGGCCAGAGAGCTATCGCATTGTTGAAATTTTGCATATTCTGAATTCTAAATATTCTCACTAGCATTATTCATCAGAAACAGAGGAACATTGAAGGTATCAAACAAATGAGCTTCTACATTAGTTTCAGTAACAACATATATAATAATAATAACAATACTAATAATAATATAACGAAAGTTTGATGTTCATTAGAAAGGACATGTTGCAGTGGTCTAGAGCCTTTTGATATGGAGTAGTCGGCATCACTAATAACAATCCATATCCCCCACTCCCTAAATCAATATATGGATACAATCAATCCATTATGGATGTATTATTATTGTATGGTAAATAGTTGTCTAAGATTGTAAGGTCCCGTGATTTTAGAATTTCCTTTCCAAATGAGTTTGGCGAGCTGATAGTTTGTTCCCTCAGTGGTGTGCCCTCCATCGAACCAGACATACTTGCTTGGGTTAGGGCACAACTCATACTGCTCTGTTTTGGATCCGCAGTTCATGTGTCGGAACGGTCCACTTCCGCAGCATGCTTCTTGCCCTTCCATGAGACCATATTTGGAAGGGTTTTTGATTCTGTCCAGAAGAGCGTTGTAATAATCGAAGATGGAATACTTCAATCCAGGCAACTCAATCGAAAGCTTATTCAAAACAAGGGAGAGTTCACGATTGTGAAGACGTGCATGCGACAACAGGGATTCCGTGCACCAATTGGTTTGATTAGCATGGCTAGCTTTCTCACCCGGCAGGCAGCCGATGGGTCCAACGTTTTGAAAACAAATCTTACGGCCTCCTAATCCATGTATTTCCTACACACACACACACAGATATATATATATATATATTAAGGAATACAAGTAAGTGGGCAATGGGAAGGGAAAAAGAAAGTATAAATGAATGGTAGATACAAATTCTGATCTCCAAATTGAATGATTTGTTATAAACTATCTGCAGCTCCGTCGTACCTTGAGGACAGCGGTGGTGTTGCCGATAATTGTTGCCGCAAACTGCAAGCGTTGTAGCTGTGTAGGGTTGGGAGTCCGTAGGTAAAAGTTGTGATAGTCATTTCCTCCAATGCTAAACAAATAAACAGCCCTACCCAGAACCTCTCTCGTTTGCTCAGCTCCCACTTGTTTCCTCAGAGATGACACCACTTTCTTGAAGCAGCTCAGCTGCTCCCATAAATCCATCTGAAAGTATCATCATTTTCAACTTATACCTTCACTATATATTATAGTGGATGGAATCATAATAATTAACATCTATCAATTAGGGATTGTAATCTCACTTTGCTTCCCAACGAATTGAACTTTGTCTCGGTGAGAACGGCGGCTCCTGCAGACGCGAAGTTCGTCCCGTCGGTCCATTGGTGGGTCCCAGGATACAAGTATGCAGAGAGTATGGGTAACCTAGCGAACTCAGCTGCAGGTCAGAAAAGACAACAATATAAAATGTTAACTTGTTAGTTTTGTTTTGGTAAATATGTTAACTTGTTAGTTAAAACAGAAATTTAACATGTGATCTAACAACAGTTGTTTTACTTTGGGGTTGGTTTATGAACTGAATAGCAGGAATAGTGTGGGTGTGGGGGGTGGGGGGGTATATTACCAATGAAATCAGGGACAATGCGTCCGTCGGAGACTCGACCGGTGGCATGCCTGAAGAAGGTCTCTCCGTAAGGCCAATAAGAGGTGACCGGAGGATGGGCCGATTTGTTAATGTACTGATTATTGCCGGCGTCGAAGAGAGAGTCTCCGAACACGAACAATGTACGATGCTTTCCTCTTTGTGAAGTACTGATGGAATCGCAGATCTGTGAGTGGAAAAGGGTTGACACAGACAAAGACATGATTGTGAGGTGGAGGAAGAAGATAAGTCTCGACATGGTCGGTGGGAAATGGGGATGGCAAGGGAGTAGCCGTTTCAGAGAAAGGTTGTGAAATGTTGGTTATTAGGAACAGTTATTTATAGAAGCAAATAAATGGGGAGAGAGGGAGGGGGGCTGCAGATACAAAATTTGAATTTGAAAAAAAAAAATTTGGCCAACAATTTGAAAAATGAATATCCACATCATCACGTCTCTATTTTTTATTTACTCCTCTTCTATCCACCACTGACCAATCTGCACCATGTCGGTGGAAATTAATATTAAGGGAGATAAAAAAAGTCTTTTTTATTTTTGGGTAAACTATTTAACATTCACTAAAATCTAACAAATTTATTTAGGATTTACAAGTCTAGCCTTGGTAATCAAGTAATGTTCGATCTCATGATAGGCAACACGTCTAAGGGTGGACTTAAAAGTAATACAAAAAAAATTTAAAGTCTAACTACATTGTTCGTTTTCCAAATATGTGTAAGTTTGAATCTTTTAAAATTCAAGGGTAGCTTCCTACAATCAGAAATTAAGTGCATTAAAGTTGTATTATAACTTAGTTTTTCCGCAATCAAACCTACTGTTGCTTTGTCGTCTGAATCCATATATATATATATATTGTTGCTTCCCATGTTTTTGTCAATGTTAAATCATCTCTTATCCTCCAAAGTTTTGCAACCAAGTTGATCGTAGTTCTTAATTTTCTTTGGAAACCCTTTGGCCAGTCTCCCGTGTGGTTCTAAAGGATTCTTGCGCAACCCGCTTTTTGGGATTCCCATTAGCCGATCCATCTGAGTTTAGTTTGGTCCATCCAAACTCAGTAGGGGTCGACTGGACGTCAATCGATCTTCGACTCACCGTTTTTTTAAGAATTGTCGCAACATCTTTAGCTTGCGAGAAAATTAGTCCAATAATATTTGCATCCAATGGTTTAATTGTTAAAAATAAGTGAGTTTCGATTTTTCAAGTTGGATGGAATTTTCTTAGATGGAACTACGTCGAGCGAGTTTCAATGAGTTGATTAATTTAGGGACATAGAATTTGTTGTGAAACTATTTGAAATTATAATGGCAGTTTTTTTAAGACTAATAAATAATAGAACAAGAAAGTAGGTGTAACAAAATGTACTCATAAAATGTGATAGCCTAAGTCACAAAAATAAAATGGGGACTGAAGTATCGAGTTACGATACGTTATAATTATACCATGTCTATAAATAAACACATTAGTTTTGCCTATTGTATATGTCATATATGCACCTGCACATCAATATTCTCTGCCATAGTGCTCTCTAGTCTTAGGGTCTTCCTCTATGGAAATCGAGGGTTGTCGTGTTCTCATGACCAACCTCCTGACGGGAACCGTCATCGTGACTCTGAACTGTCAACGATCTCACACACTTCTTCCATTGTATGTCATTAGACTGAACAAGTAAGTGCAGTTCATGTATTACAATGTTTGTCGTACTAACTGTGTATTTCTAGCGTACGTATTGCAACATCTATAAATGTTAGGAGGAAACTGAAACGCCAAGGTGATAAAATGAACATGTGCGAAAAATATGGAGAGAAACTGATGAACGAGAGAGGAAGTAAACTGAAGAAATATTTCGGAAGTAAACTGACGGACGAGAGAAGAAGTAAACTGACGGGCGAAATATTTAGGGTTACAGAGGGTTGTATATACCAAACCATTATCCAAAGTTTTAAAAAAAGGACAAAAAATATGATAACTATCTATTTACACCTAAAGAGTTAATTAGTCAGTCCTAAAATGGGAGTAATTTACAGACAAGTCCTAAATATTTGAGGTTACAACTTGAGTCTTAACACTTCCCTTCAAGTTGGAAGCCCTGAAAGATGTCCAACATTCCAATCTTGGCTTGAAGATAACAATGTTGAGCTTTACCAAATGCCTTGGTGAAAATGTCCGCTAGCTGCTCCGCTGATTTTACATAACCTGTTTTTATAATACCAGTATTTATCTGTGTGTTTATAATACCTATTTTTACAATACCGCTAGTCAATTTCAATGTGTTTAGTACATAGAATTTGGTGCAATTTGTATTCCATCCTTGTTATCAGAAAATAAATAAGCACGTGTAGAATGAAGTATTCCTAATTATTCTAGCAAACCTTTGAGCCAAATGATTTCCGATACCGTCGATTCCATGCTGCAGCATTCTGATTCGGCCGAAGACCTTAAAACAATTGATTGTTTCTTAACCTTCCATAAAATAAGTGATTTTTCTAACTTAAGACAGAAACCTAAATGGATCTTCTGCTTTATAAGCATCTTCCCCAATCTGAGTCAGAAAAAGCTATTAGCTTAGTATCTGGATCTGAACTTAATAAAATACCCAAACCAGGTTGGTTTTTTATGTACCGAATCATTCTAAATACACAATCCAGATGGGACTTTTTTGGACTTTGCATGAATTAACTCAGGTGTTAAACCGAAAAACTGATATCGGGTCTTGTAATGTTTAAATTAAGCAATTTACCTATCAATTTTCCGTCTAAGGTGGGATAAAAAATTAGGTCATCATTTTGATTCAGACCAAAGTGTTCATCATATCCCTTACTCATAAGCTTCACATTTTGTTCCATAGGCGTCTTACTGGTTTTACATCATAACAAACCAACTTCAGAAAGAAGTTCAAGTGAATATTTCCTTTAGTATAGAAAGAGACCTCTTTTAGATCTTGCAATCTCTATACCAAGAAAATACTTTAACTCACACAATTCTTTTATTCTAAAATTGTTTTGTAAGGTTCCTTTTAACTCGGTAAATAAGCACTCATTGTTTCTGGTTATAACTAGATCATTGACATAAATCAATAAAGCAACAATATGAGAACTCTAATTTTTTTCACGTAAAAAGCGTATAATCATAGAGGCTTTGTTTGTATTGGTTCGTAATCAGGCCCTCAGTCAGTTTGGCATTCCATTATATGCATGCCTGTTTTAAACCATACATGGACTTGCGTAAACGACAGATGAGATTACTCTCCCCTATTTGCGAAAGCCATGAGGGATCTACATAAAAAAAACTCTTCGTTAAGATCACCCTGTAAAAATGCATTAGATACGACCATTTGGTATAAGGGCCAATTGGATTTTGATGCTACATCAAGTAATGTTGAGACCGTAACCATTTTTGCGATTGAAGAGAAAGTATCAATATAATATATTTTTTTTTATTAAAACCTTTTACTACTAATCGGGACTTGTACCTTTCTATCGAGCCATTAGAACTGTGTTTAATCTTATACACCCATTTACAACCTATCGCATGTTTTCCAGGAGGAAGTAGAACCAAGGTCCAAGTTCCATTTTCCTCAAGAAGTTCCATTTTCCTCAAGGGCCTTCATTTCATTCTTCATAGCTTCTATCCATTTTCCTCAAGGGTCTTTTGGGTCAGGGAGTAACACATAATCACATAAGGAGCAGATCGTGACGAAAATTTATCAGAGTTAGGTATTACCTTGGCATAACACAATGATCCAAATACACGAAGATGATTTAATTTGGGTTCTTTCCAAATAATTTGACAAATGGCGACGCACCTTTAAGTATGGTGGTAGGCATTAGATTAATCAAATAACATGCAGTTAATATACAATCACCCCAAAATCTAGATGGATTATTTGGGTCAATTTTAACGGCCCTAGCGACCTCAAGGAGGTGTTTATGTTTTCGCTCTACCAATCCATTTTATTGTGAAGTGTACGACAGCTACTCTCGTGAACAATTCCTTTATTTTTAAACAATAATGGAAATTGATCATTAAAGAACTCTCAACCTTTATCAATTCAAATTCTTTTAATAGTTATGTTAAACTGAGTTTTAATCAATATAAAAAAATGCATAATAACAACAATCACATCAGATTTAAAAATGACCAAATTAGTCCATGTTGTTCTAGTGAAATCATCTACTATGAAATACCTCTCATTATCATAGGTAGGTCTGTGGTATGGTCCTCAAACATCTAGATGTAAAAGTTCAAAAGGAAAAGATGTTTGTGACCTACTACTAGGGAATGGAAGTCCATGTTGTTTTGCAAGTGGGCAGATCTTACACTCAACTAGATATTTATTTTGAAAACAAACAGTTTTAAGGGAGTCAATCTTGCTTAAGGTCTGAACAGATGCGTGTCCTAAATGCGTATGCCATAATATAAACTGGGGATTATCGGTAGAGTGTGCTTGTAAGGCTGTAGATGAACCAAAAGGTTTGAAAATGTAAAAAAAAAAAAAAAAACTTCTCTATCAATCCCCAAGACCATTCCACTATAAAGATCATGCCTTGTTGATAACTTAGGAAAAAAATGTAATCGAACAATATAATTCTTTAGTCAACTTAGCAATTGAGATCAAATTATGTTTAAACTCGAGTACATATAAAACATTAGTCAATTTGTTTTTAGTTTACAAAAGCAAGATCTCCAGATTTAGGCACTTTTGAAAAAGAACCATTGGATAATTGGACACTGGAACCATTATTGTTTAAAGAGTATAACCAATATGACATACATGTCATATGGTTGATGGATAAAATAGGATTGAGACACCAAGTGAAGTGTCGCCACAAATAAGATGGCTCAAATGCTAGAGATTTGCGAAAATTAAATCAATAACGACACTTATTTGGAGCTGCCAAAAATGCAAAACATTAAATCTTTAATATTTTCTGCAAATCATTTATTGAGCCGTGGAGATTCAATTAATCACAACTTTTCCTGACTCTTTTTTTTTAGTCGTGAAAATTACATTAATAACAATTTCTCGTGGCTCATTTTGCTGAGCCGCCAAAATTATGCAATATTTTAAAAACACTGAATAAAATAACAAAATGGGAAAAAATGCAGATTACATTAACAACTCAAACTAACCAGAATTTGTGTTTCCAATAAAATGAAACACAACTGGCCCAAAAAACAAATCACACAACAAATTTAGCTGTAATAAAAAAAAACATATGTTAAACATAATTATACATAAAGATCCAAATTTTCAGTCCACTGATTAGTAAGAATGCAATACTCGAAACTTAACTTAAACATAATCAACACCCAACTCCACTACTAATCGAAGACCATTGAATCATTTGCTTTCAGCACCACCATACCTTCCTTCTGTCCGTTTCAACCTATCAGGAAAAAAATCATTTTTACTACCAAAGACTGATAAGTTTGTGATACAAAGAACAACAAGTATAGTTTATCTCGCAACATGTCAAAATAGTTAAGATCCATTATTTTTCAAAGCGAGCATATTATTACTCAAACGGAAACATTACAGTCTCTAGATAACAATTGTAGAAGAGGAAGTGGGGATCGTGAAACCCAAACATTTAGACACACACCCAACCTAGCTTGTTTGATCACCCAATTAGCACAATCATTAGCCGTACACGGGATTGCCTTCCATGATATTATGTCGATCCGGTTTGCACATATAGATATGTTCACAAGGTAAACTCTTAATCTCCAATATGGATTATCCCCCTTCACTTGATCGATCACCGCCTTTGAATCTGATTCGATCTCCACATGTGTCCATCCTTTTTTTGTCGGTAGCCGAACCCCTGCAAGGATTATCACAACCTCCATGCTTTCCACGCCATATCCGCATTGTTTTCTATTGAGTCCACTTACTACTTAATTACTGTCCCGGGTTATCACGCCAATTCCACCCATGCCCGATTGATTACACCATGATCCAGTTTAAAGTATCCATTTTTAAACATGTGGCGGATAAAATGCCTCTCAATCTACCCAATTCCTCAAAATGTTCGGAAAGGCAACATGTTTAATCATAGACAACATGTGTTATCTATCTATGTTAAATAGTACTCTAAAAATCAAATTAAAAGTGTAGAAGAATCAGTACTAGGAGAAGTGATTTCAGTCGAGAGAGCTTGGTGAGGATGGTGAAGAAGGCAATGGGGAAGGAACGGGAGAGAGACACATTGATGAAAGAAGAAGAGACGCCGAGAGAAGAATCAGGAAGGGAAAATAAAAGTTATTTTTTTAATATCAAATAATGGCTCAATATATGAGTTGTGAATATTAAAAGTACATTGTTTACATGACGATTGAAATAATGAGTTGTCGAAAATATTGTTTTATTTATTTTAAATCGCGAGTGGAATAAATGAGACACGAAAAATAGGATATAGTTTTTTTAAAAAAACTAAGTGGAGGTCCACCCTACATATCGTCGCAAAAAATGTAAAATAAAAACAATAATTATCGTGTAAAATAAAATTTAAATTGAATTTACGACCCAGTGACTATTGAGCCATGAAAATGGGTATAGAATTATTGTAATATAGATGACACTTTACATTGAGTTGGGGAAAATTTGTAGTATTTGTGACACTATAAAATGAGCTGCAAAAATAATTAAAGGACGACTTATATAAAGAACTTTTGTCTCATTGAGCCCCTAACACATCCTTCTCCTGTAGGGAGCTTCTTCTTGAGCTAGTGAGCTTCTTCTTGAGCTAGTCTGGTAACCCACGTCTTCTCTGATCTCGTGAGGACTTGAGAATTTCATTATATGATTAATTATAAAGGAGATTATCTTGTTAAGATTGGTAGTTCTTTGAACAAGTATGATGTTGTAGGAGGTTTGTGCATCCACATTAAGAAAAGGACGTTTATTTTTAGTATCTTTCACTCCTCGCCTAGGGCCACTAGGAGGTTGATGGCCCCTAGTGGGTAAGTCGTGCTTCATGTGAATCTGCTCAGGCCTAATTCTACCTTCTTGAGCTCTTTTTTGATGTGACCCATGATCTCTAATACGTCTAGAAAGCCGATGTCTCTTTAGCTTCCTCCGTCCACAAAGTTTCTATTCGTATTGTCTTTGTCAATATGGGAGGTGACTGGATGGATCTGCTCGTGTTGATGGGTGGATATGTGGTCCAGATAATACCAAGTCTGTCAATCATAATTTTGCAGCCTTCAAACAGCAAGATAGTGCACGTGCTTCGTGATTACTTTCCTCAGTTTCGCTGAGTCTTCTTCTTAGTTTCATAAGATTTAGCTCTGGGAGCGACATTTGGTTCAGTCTCATATCCCCGAATACGTGAATAATGTGCTTTCTCTGTTCATTACTATGTTATATATTTTAGTGTAATTGGATTGACTAGTTGACCAATGGGATCATAGTATCTCATTAAACAAGTTAGGAGGGTGCGGAGTGCACACTTGTTTAAGTATATTATGATTCATTGTATTGGAGATTCATCGGTTGATTAGAGATGAGGCAATGGGGGTCAAAGGGGCAGCGCCCCTGGCTGGGGTCGAGCTTTAGAGCCAAATGATAATGACTTAACATTTTAACTTCAAAATTCCCGGTTTTTGGACACTGGCTTTAGAGCCAAATATTGGACCAAACCAATTCTTGGCCAAACCATTATTGAACCAAACCATGTGTTGGCCGAACCATTGCTTATATGTCATCCTAAGGTGTCCCTTTGATTTTGGAGCCAAAATTTGAACCAAATGGGGTATTATGGCCGAAATGACACTTTGCCTCTTCCAAAGGATATGGTGTCTTCTCCTAAGGGTGTATCTAACACTATAAATTGGTCATAGGGGGGTCCTAAATCTTATCTCAAACATTCACAATCCTTCTCTCAAGTTCTAGTTCAGTATTCTGATTTTATCCGATTGAAAGTTTGGGTGCCTCCAAATAGTTTCAATCTGAAAGTGTCGTCACGACTTCAGAATAATCCAAGCATACAAATTCGAGTTCATCCACCACATCCATTCGAAATTTCCTACATACTATCAGTGAGGAAGTGAGATATGATAATACAAGAATACCTATGGAGAATTCAACTCATCTATGACAACTTGGGAAGCTCAGATCTTCCGAATTCTGACACAATGCAGAGAAGCACTATACGAGTTGGTTTACTTTCATATTATGAACATGTCGCTATGATTACTGCGAGTAAACAGCCATATGATCTAGCTGGTATTACTACTGTTTTACTTGATGCTAAGTATAGGAAACATGATGTTATGCTAGAATTGACTACAACTGCAGCTACGTTTATTATTGGTCTTCAACCTATGAATTCTTGAAATCAATATGCTTCAACCTCAACTTTCTATGATAACCGAATCAGCTTATTCTCTTCAGACATCCTCCACACAACCTTAACAATATACATAGAACCAGCAATCACGCTTTAACTATGGTCGTGGTTACTCTTGCTCAAACTGACGTCAACGTCAATTGTGTGGTAAACTTGGTCAATTGGCTGCTTGATCCTGGTATTGACCATTTCTTTAATGGTGTTACTTCCACACCTTTACATTCACAAATTGGCTCATCACAAGTTGTTGCTCACAATGTTGACTTTCATTCTTCTGGTGATTCAGGTATGATGTATTCTGAATTTCATGACTCAAATAAATTCTTTCCTCTGTAATCCCATGCTATGGTGTCGACCACCAATCAATGTAGCATCTCCGCAGAATCAAGTGTCACATGCTGCTTTCAACTCCCCAACCACCATCTAAGGATCATGTGCTATGATTGTTAATACAATGTCCAATTTATACAACAATGTCACAAAGTCCATTCCATACACAGAATCAGATAGAGTTCTTGTTGGTAATGGTAATTCAATGTCCATCTCTTATTGGTTCCACTACTGTTGGTTCATCAAAAGGCTTGTTAGCTTTAAATAATGTTTTGATAACACCTCACATTACTAAAACTTTACTTGTAGTATCTCAATTTACAAGGATAATCAAGTTTATTATGTTTTTTATCCATCTGGTTGTGTGGTTAAGGATCTAGTCACCAACCGCGAACACTCCTGGAGGGCATTGAATTGAATCGATTGCACCTACTGCACTTTACGACAGTTGGAATTGCTTCGATTGGTTCACCACCTCTGAAGTCTTTTTTTTTGGGCCAATGAAGTCTTTCATTATGATCTCCACGATGGTTAATAATAAGTTGACTGATAGTTATTTGTTTGAGTCTTTTGTCAATATTGATTGTGTTATCAAGTCCAGTATTCGATTTCATGGAAATGGTTGTGTTTCTGACATACTAAACTATGTTAACAATACTGATGTTTCTCTCAATAAAAGGTGTGTTAGTGCTGTTAATTCTTCTACTCATTTAATTGGATCTACTGTTGACAATGAGTTTTTCTCTTCCCGTGCTTCGTACAGCACCAATGTACCCACGTCATCTTTAACGTGGCATACAAGACTATGCCACCCATACAATTTTATGTTCCAAAAATACTATATGCTGGAAATATTAAATCTGATAATACAGTTGTACTTGTGTGTGTGTTTCCTATCACATCGACAGAAGCCACAAACTTCCTCTTTCTCCCACATCTACTGATTCCACTGCAACTACTACAAGTGGATATCTGGGACTTTCTCCTATTGTGTCTATTGGAATTGAATTTTACACAAGTTTTATTGATATGTATTCTATATTTACATGGGTCTACCTTATTGCTCATACATCATCTGACGTTGTAGAAGTACTTATCCCCTTTCATAAATTTATTGAAAATTAGCTTGATACTGGTGAAGAATTTTGTGTCTCATTCACCTAATTCATCATAGGTTACAATGTCCATAGTATTCTCAACAAAGTGGAATAGTAGAGTCTAAACATAGACACAGTGTTGAATTAGGCCTGACTTTTCTTGCTCAAGCATATATGCCACTTCGGCACTAGAGTGATGCCTTTGTATATGCACTTTACTTGATAAACATACTTCCAACTGCTATTTTGATCTTCAAGTCTCCATTTGAAGAACTCTTTCACCAATACCCTAATTACCAGTTTCTTAGGGTATTTGATTGCCTCTATTTTCCGCATATCAAGGACTTTAACAAACATAAACTTGAATTTCGATCGAGATCGCGTGTTTTTATCTGGTATTCCTCATCTCACTTAGGCTATTGGATAAACATGGGATATTTTTTTCCCAAACATGTTAATGTTCAAGAATCTGTTTTTCCATACAGTTCGTCACATTCGTATGATTCTCTACCATTATTATTTCGTTTTCCTATTTCAACATCTCCATTGCCAATTCCTACAGGTCATCCTACGAGAACTAGGAGTAGTATCATTATAACGTATTCCTTGTTTAACCTCTGACATCATTCATATATATTACTCTTGGTCCTTCAACAAATCCTACTCTATATAGAGTGTCGTCTCCCGCACCTTATACTCATACGTTGCTCCTTCCTTTCCTCCATCATAATTCATCACTAGATACTTCATCTCCATTTCTTGTTGGTTATCATCAACATCAGGAGGTGAGCGATCTCATTTCTTTCTCACCATCTCACTCTGCAAATGCCAATAGTTAAACTCTAATTACTAATGATGCTCAACCACCAATGGTACCTTGTTCTTCATTACCAAGGCCTTTACTTCTGCTTAACCGTTTACTATGTCCAGTTCGACGCACTCCATGTTGACTTGCTCCAAGGTTAAAACATATGTTGCAAGTCTTTCCATTGAAGTTACTGAAAGGAACTAACTCACATTCAGGATGCTCTTGTTCATCCATTTTGGTAAGAGGTTGTTAAGAAAGAACTAGATGTGCTACATAACAAATTTACATAGGATCTCTCTTTTTACCTCTTGGTAGAATTCCCATTGGGTGCAAGTGGATCAAGAAAAGAAAATCTGATGGTTCTATTGAGTAATACAATTGGCACTTCTAGTGGTTAAAGGTTTGTCACATCAAATGGGATTTGACTACAAAGAGAATTACAATCTTGCATCGAAGTCTGCCATTGTAATAATTATTTGTCTCTTGCTTTAATGTTTAAATGGTCTCTTAGACAGGTGGAATATAAGAAATGCTTTTTCTCAATGGTGATATCCAAGAAGAGCTATACATGGTCAATGGTTTATGTTATAAATAGAAACAATGTTAGAGATAGAAACAAATTAACATTACGAAAGTTCCGTTTAAGGAACAAATCACTCATAAATATGTTTCCTTTTTACAGTATTTCCCTTCTTACACATGTTGTATGCTATAAGTGTAACAAGCATAATGGAAATAGAAACATAGAAATTCTTCCCTTTGGTTGTGCTCTGCCTTTCGGCTAAGACTACCCTATTTTGCTGTTTTATCATGGTATCACGGACTCATTGGAGAATTGAGCAGTCACACCAAAGAAGATGACATTGAGCCTCTAATAGTGCTTGTTCATTACTGAAAATTTGGTCTTTGCCGACGAAATTATTATGTCGGTAATAGGTGAACATTCCGTCGGTAAAAATAAATTACGTCGGTAAAGGTGTCGTCGGGGAATACCTGTCGGCAAAAGTTTATCGGCGAAATGTTGTCACAAATTTATCATCGGTAAAAACATTTTATTTACTGACAGAATTTGTGTAGGCAAAAATGATTTTTTCGTAACAAAATGTTTTTGCCGACGAAATTGATTTGGCCGACAAAGTCAAATTCGTCGGCAAATAAGTATTTACCAACGAAAACATTTCGTCGGTAAATACCTATTTGCAGACGGAAAATTCCGTCGTTAAAATAAGAACTCATTTTAAAAAAATAAACAAATAAATAAATTTACAAATAGAAGGATAATCAAATATTACGTATACAAGATATATTTAGAAGAACAAGAAATTTAGTTCTACAAATAGCGTGACTAATTTAAAGGTTTATTCCATCTCAAAATTAAATTAACCAATAGAAACATATATACATATCACAAAAGGAAGAATACCTTTATACAATCAGTCAATCACCAACTACATGAGCATCCTCTCAGAACCAAACGCAGTATTTCCTCTATAGTTTGGTAAAAAGAAAATTTGAATCATTTCATCGGGAGGGTCCATAGTAAAGAAAAAGATGGCGTTCAATGTTCGATGTAGTTAGTCGAGCAAACAACATAAAACAGGGGTCAGATTCTCTTGAGACTTTAAACAGGAGTTCCCGCTCAGACGAAGACTTTTCCATGAGACACGCCACCAAGCCCCAATCAGCCGTCGGAAGTGAAAGGACATCATCTTGCAGCGGCGATGATCAAAAGAACGTTCGGTGCAGTCATTGTGGGAAGTTCCGACACAACCGAGTTGAGTACTTTCATCTCATCGATTTCTTAGAGGGGTGGAGAAGCAAACGGAATGACGAGAACGATACAGTTAATATGGATGCAACCATCATCGAGGGAGAAGGAGGCTCGGCCGAAAGCATGGAAGAGGAGCTAGGGTTTGATGGTGCAGCCGCAACAAGGAAAGGAATGACACAGCAAGGAACCACAGAAAAGGAAAAAGGAGCGACACAAAAGGAAGCTACAGAGGAAGCTTCCCGTGGTATAGGGTTAAGGGTGGTAAAATTACCTTTTTACCCTCAACATTTTATGTCTACTCAGTTGCACCCACAAGTTTTAAAATATCAGATTCATACGTTGAACTTGTTAATAATCAGCAGTCTAAGAAAAGCAGTAGATGGTTATTTGATTCTGGTGCTACTGACACTATGACTTATGATAAAAATGACTTTATTAGTCAATCAGTGCCTGGTAGGAGTATGATTCAAAGTGGAGATAGAGACTTATCAAAGGTTCATGGAGCGGGAAGTATTAAATTGTCCCTGACACTACAATTACAGAGCTGTCTCTACGTGTCGAACTTGTAATGCAAACTTTTACCTATCAATCATGTGACCAGAGAATTAAACTGTATGGTGCTAATGTATTCAAGTTTATGTATTCTACATGATATTCACCCGGGGAAAGTCGTTGGGCGTGGTGCTGAGTATCAGGGATTGTATATGTGAACGAAGTGACTCAACTCAGAACTGCAGCGCTTGCTCGCGGTTTAGTTGACAAGCAACAATGGTTGTGGTACTAGGGATTGGGACATCCGTCTGCAGGGTACTTTCATAAGTTATTTAGTGAGTTATTTCCGTCGAATAAAAAAAATTATGTGATATTTGTATTCTAGCTAAGAGTTAAAAAGAACCTTACTTTCAATCTAATTCTAGAGCTAAGACTGCTTTTTCTGTTATTCATTCAGATAGATAGTATGAGTATCTTTATAGATAGTATCGATATATAGTTAGTTCTCTCTATACTATATATACGTAGTTATCTATGTACAAAATAATAAGTTTCTCAATATAATGGAGTCAGATGTTTTTATTTTTCATCTCGTTCATGTATTCATGTCTTCATGTTCTATTAATCCTAACAAACCTACACAAGAGAAGTATGTGTACTAGCTAGGAGAAACAGAGGAACTCCACGTATACGATATGAACCGGAGTATAGTCCTAAAAGAAGCCAGTATGTAATGGCGAATTTAGGTAGGGGGAGTTTATCACCGGTAGCACGTGATTTCATGACTACTGTTTACACTCAGGAGATACTAAGAACAGTAGAGACAACACTAGCTAGTCCTCAGTAGTCTCAAGGTATGAAGATAGAAATAGAAGCGTAAGAAAAGAACAAGACTTGGGAGAAGTGTGTTTTACCACACGGAAAGAATACAGTAGGGTGCCGATGGTTGTTTACCAGAAAGCATCGTGTAGACGAGTCAATTGAACGATATAAAGCGTGATTGGTAGCCAAAGATTACACTCAGACATACAAAATCGATTACCTAGAGACTTTTTCTCCGATGACAAAAATGAATACTATCAGGGTCTTATTTTCCATAGCCAGTAACAAAAATTGGCCACTTCACCAGTTTGATAAAAAGGATGTATTCCTGCACGGTGATTTGAAAGAAGATGTATATATGAAACCACCCCTGGGATTCAAGTCAGGATTCCATATATAGGAAGTATGCAAACTAAAGAAGGCTCTGTACGGTTTAAAACAATCACCAGAGCGTGGTTTGGGAGATTCACTATTGCTATGAAGAAATATGGATACAAACAGAGCTATTCAGACCATACCTTGTTCTTCAAGAGAAAAGTAAACCAGGTGACATGCTTAATTATTTATGTCGATGATATGATTAGTACAGGAGATGACACCGAGGAAATATCTCAACTTAGACAAAATTTATTTCAAGAGTTTCAGGTGAAAGACCTGGGAGAGCTCAAGTATTTTCTGGGGATTGAGGTAGTAAGGTCTAAGACATGTATTTTCATTTCACAAAGAAAATACATCTTAGATATGCTAGTAGAGACATGCTTGATGGATTGTAAAGCAACAGACACGCCTATCATGTTAAATCATGGGCTGAAGATAGTGGAGGGAGCAAAACTGGTAGATCAAACTCGTTACCAACACTTGGTAGGGAAGCTGATCTACCTCTCTCACACACGACCTGGCGTCACATATGCAGTAGGTGTCCTGAGCCAGTTCATACATAAACCTTAGAAAGATCACATGGAAGTAACTATAAGAGTTCTCTGATATCTCAAGTGGTATATAGGCAGCAGAGTCGTGTTCAAGAAGAACGATCACCTAGATATAGAAGCATATACATATGATGACTGGGCAGGCAATCCAGTAGACAGAAGGTCAACCTAAGATTACTTCACCCTAGCTGGAGGGATTCTAGTTACCTGGAAATGTGAAAGGCAGAAAGTTGTGTCTCTCTCAAGTGCTGAAGCAGAATACAGAGGGATAGCTCGGGGAATAGCATAAGTGTTGTGGCTATGGATGCTATTAGACGAGATTGGCTTTCCTATAATAGGAGAATGCAAGTTGATGTGTGATAATCGTGCAACAATTCATATTTATGAGAATCCAATGCAACAGGACCGCACAAAGCATGTTGAAGTTGAGTTACACTTCATCAAATAAGTCGGGGAGCAAGATCATACCCTGCCTTTTGTACGATCTGAAGATCAGTTGGTGGATATTCTCACCAAGAAAGTGAATGAAAGTTTTTTCATAGATGTTATGTAAAAATTGAATATTAGTGACCCCACTATCCCACTTGTGTTAGAAATAGAAACAATGTTAGAGATACAAACAAATTAACATTAGGAATGTTCCGTTTAAGGAAAAAATCAGTGATAGATATGTTTCCTTTTTACAGTAATTCCTTTCTTCCACATGTTGTATGATATAAGTGTAACAAGTATAATATAAATAAATAGATAAAACTTCTTCCCTTTGGTTATGCTATGGCTTTCGGCTCAGGCTGCCCTGTTTTGCTGTTTTATCAGTTTAAACAAAAGGGATATATGACTTAAAGAAAACACCTCATGCCTGGTTTGATAATTTGAGGTCTTTTATCACTACTCAATTGTATTTTCTGAGTTCATAAACATATAAATGTCAGATTATAAAATGATTGATCAATCTAAGGTCTACCCACTTGTATATGTGGATGATATTATCCTCATTGTTTCAAATGTGTCTTTAATTGACGATACTATCACATAATTAGTAAAAAATAATTCTTGAATGATCTAGGTAAACTCAACTATTTCCTTGTTATGGAAATTTCGTGAGGACTTAATTTTCAAATCCTTAATAAGAGGAAATATATTTTCGACCTCTTTACGAAAGTTTGTATGCAAGATTGAACTTCTTGTCCAACACCTCGACTTGCTTTTGGTCCTTTAAATGGGTTTGACAATGACCATTTACAAGATGTTTCCACACATAATTATTGTTAGAGCTCTGCAGCATGTGTGCTGGACACAACCTGAAATCAGCCTTGTTCTAAATTAGCTTAGTCAATATATGCACAATCCAAGATATAAGCACTAGGAAGCATTCCTTGAGGAATTGTTTCGATACGTTTAACTATGGTCTAGTACTTAAGTCATGTGTTAGTCATAGTTTAACAGGGCTCACAAATTCTAACCATGGGAGCAATGTGGATGAGAGAAGATCCACAAGTGGTCACTTCTTAGTTCATGGCGGTAGTCAAATAGTATGAAGTTCTAAGAAACAATTAGTTGTGGCTCATACTGTTGAAGAACAATTTTATGGGTTGGCTAATTCATTTAATGATATTTTGTGTCTGAAATCATTTCTCACTGAAATTTGCGTTATTTTACCGTCACCTCAAGTTATCTAATGTGATAGCACAAGTGCACTATCTGTTGTATCGAATCTTGTTCAACACGGTAATATGAAGCAAGTTTAACTTGATATTTTCTTTGTAAGGAAAAAGTCTCACAAGAAGTTGTGGTTGTGAATTACATTCCTTCTCATGACCACCTAGCATATATTTTTACCAAACCTATTACAAAAAAAAGGTATTTGTTTCTTTTAGACAAAAACTAGGTGAATTCTATATTTGAAATGTTGCCCGTGGTTCGTCCAATTCATTAAGGAAAAATCAGCATCCTCAAAATTCTCACCAGACTTATTTGTCTATCTTTGTCTTAGTAATGTACTTCATCTGTGTGATTCTTGAACTCTTTGAATTATATTGCTTCATTCACTTTCAATTTGTTTATCTCTTACTTCAGCACCATTCGTGGATCAACTCTCATTTAGCATGGCCTCACTATACTCAGTATTATCTTACTCTTATCACTTTTTATTTTCACATTGTTTTTTTACTGGTCTAAAACCTGTACATTGGTGCACTTGAGGGTTGACAAAGTGATTCAGGCATTTCATGAAGAAAAAAATAGAAAAAGACAAAAGAAAATGGTAGACACAAACTCATCCAACCTCTGAGATTCATTAATATTTACTATATACGTGAATTATGCATATTTTGCTCTTAACTTTGTGTCACAAAATGTCAAACACCATAGGGAAAAAGAAGATAATGGGAACAAACCCTTTTAGTTCTACATTTAACAAATCTTGTAACAACTTTATCTGCTGCGTATACTTGTCATGGCTATGCAACAACTTACATCGACTTTATCAATTCTTCTAAATTGTTTAAAGATACACTTGTTTGAGAGGATTAATTTTTAATATTGTCTATTTTGTTACCAATTTGTTAGTTTGCTAATTCATGTTTGGTGTAACAATGTTTTTAACAGATAGTTATCGATGATGAACATGTGTTCAAAAAGAAGAAAAGTTCGTAATCTGGAAAACCACATAACATGAGGGAGTGCTAGAAGTATGTTAGAACTAAGTATAAAGTTCCAGGTGTATTCATCAATTTGGTAGAACTCAAGGATGTTTGTGTAAATGAGAAAATCTTCAACTACTGCTATAAATAACCTATGTACTAAACTTTTAAATTCAATTCATTATTTGTTTTGCCTTCATTGCTGAAATCTACTTGATTTGATATTTCTTACACTCAAGCTTTGCTTCATTTGTCTCACGTCGCGAATTTGAATGGTATCACATTAATCATTTCTCTCTTTTGTTAGGATAACTAGCTTGTGCCTCATTTACTTGACGTGGCTTCAGTAGCATAGGCGGTGAGCGTCTGCGTTATTTTTCTGAACACCACGTGCTAGAGTAGGCTCCTTTGGATCAAGTTATCGATCTCTGTTCAATAGTCTGCAAACATTGGTTATGTGGTATTTCAACTTTTGGTATTAGCAAAATGTGTTTGGGTCATGACTCATATGCACATCGTTCTTCGTTAGAGTCGGGGGGCCTTGTCAACAACTACTTCTGCATATCAGATAAAACTATCAATAATTTTTAATCATGGGAGTGAAATAGTCAAGTATCTCTCATCGAGGTTTGTTTTCTTGTCTTACGTTCCTTTACCTTTTTCTTTCTTTCTTTCTTCCTGCTTTTGCTCTCGCGCTGGTATAGGAGGGTTTGCTACCATGTTTCCCAATTCTAGATCCATATACCCTTGTCTTTAATGGCAAGCTCTTCTAGGTTGTTGATGTATTTGACATGATAGATGTTCCTCATCTTCTTGAAGGGCTTGCTTACGAGGTCGAGAATATTTTAAAATGCGGTAAATCTTGCCTTCACTGATCTCTTTGGTTATCTTGCTGATGCTTTTGTGGAACCGATAGTAGGAGGTTGTTAGAGTCTTCTCGATTAAGTTTTGCCTTCTGTCGTTCAGGGCAAACACTTCTCAATAATTTGCATTCAACCATGTGCCTCTGTATGAACTTCAACTCGAGGTATTCCTAGGAGCTAACAGATGTTTTCTATTACCCGAAGATCGATGAGGAAATTGTGCCTAAACATGTTGAAGGGAATAATCACACAATGTAGTTGTCATCATATGTTATTCATAGGAGGCAGGCTTCATGCTTTTTGATGTGCCAGACGAAATCGCCTACTTCTTTTTACTATGGAATCACTCTTGCCACCATATCCTTGGGGATTTTGATAACATACAAGTAGAGGATGAACAAACAAGATGCCTCATCTCTTAGGGTGGCCATTAATGCTCCCTTGCTTTTTCAGTTTATTGTTGATTAATTCTTCAACTAGGCTAATCGGGCGACTTTGAGTAATAAATTAAGTTCGACACTTGGTGAATGTAGTGATGTGCTTGGTTCTTGTTGTGCTGGCATGTTAGGGATAGGGCATTGGGTCAGTGCACTCGTTCAAGTTTTAGAGGTTGCCTTCTATCCGGGTCAAGGCATCAAATTTTGCTTCCACTTGAAGGTGCTCTGAGGCTTCATCGAGGTATCTTGGTAGGTAGATGCCTGATAAAGAGAACAATACATTCTCTGTGGCGGTTGGATTTACATGTTAGAAGCTATAGATCATCAATAGAAAGGTTAGGGACGAGATTTTATTAGGGATAAGATCAGATTATCTATAAAAGGAGGAGTGTGTACTATTTTTACACTTAAGAAAACATTTAAGGAATAGTTGTTGTATAATTTTGTGGAGAAATATGTTCCTGTATACTGTACATCTTAAAGATTTTATGTTCATCTTCGTCCTTGTTTTGATTACTCTTCAATTTCCTATAATTGTTATTCAATTTAAATTGACACAAATCATATAGTATCAAAGCTAACCAAATATGTCTTTTCTAGTCCTTGATCATGCATTGACTGAGTAATGTTGTTTATTTGAAGAATTCTACTATTTAGTGTAGTCAGATTAAAAAATGGATGATTTACTATCTGCTGCTTTCTTCCATAAGAAGACGTTTCAACATACAAGGAGATGAAAATTTCCAATCGTAGAAGCAGCGGGTGCTTCTTAAAATTAGTGGCTACAATTAAGATTCTCATATGTTTGGTACCTTTGATGTTCCTTGGTTTATGATGAAGGATGTTGGAGAGAATACCATGATTTGATATTATGCAAAGTTTCAACAATGTGATAGCTCAATGACCTCCAAGTTTCTTACTTCAACATGTCCTCGGATTAGCAAATGCTTTCTCTAGGATGTTTGGCGCCTTTATTTATTTGGAGTAAACTACATCAAGTGTTCTCTTCATCCTCTACTACTTGTAATATGAGTCTCTATGATCAATTGAAGATTCGCAAGCTAAGGCATCAATCTATGAAAAATTATCAAATTGGGATTCAATCTACTCGTGACAATTTAGCTAGCTATGGCCATCCACTTAAGGAGATGCAACATATCTCCCTTATTTTTGGTGCCAAAGTTCAATATGACAATGTTGTGTTATCATTCATGCTATTTGCAATCCTTATGATCTTGCATCCAATAGTTCGGTTCTACTAGATACCAAAGCACGTTTGCATGATCAATTATTTGATCCTACTATGTATGCAAGTGTTGTTGTGCATTAGCATCCCACACATTAATCTTATAAAATCTCTATTACACAACCACCTGGTCAACCACGTCCCTCACAAACTCAACCTCCACTATTTTGCTCGTGTACCTCACAATAACATCAACAGTCTATTCTTATTCTTGCTCATGAATATCAACCTCTCTCTTCATCATGCAATGTCTATGGTCGAGATAGAGGTCATGCTTTTAGAGGAAACAAACCGCAGTGTCAGTTCTGTGGAATGTTTGGACATCTAGTTAACAGGTGTTATCTTCGATTCAATGTCAATTTCTCCGATATTACTACTCATTCGTTTATTGAGTCCATGAGGATAAATGTATATGAGAATACATGGACTGATTCTACCGAGGTCAGTCCTTCCCTTGAAGTTCAATTTATATATTATTTTTCACTCTACATAATCAGATTATGATATGTCAAGTTCAATCTGTAAGATACTTGAACTCCACTTACCCATACCTCCATAACATTCTCCATTTTACACCCCCTTAACTACCTATCCTATATTTGTATTTATAACTTTTGTTATAATTGTTCATGTCTTACTTTATCATACTTCTCATGTAGTTTCGTATGGTAATACTGTGGTTATCCATACTTATTCTCCACTTTAGAATCCATCCTCTTTCCTGCAATATGTCCTTTCAATATCTTCATTGTCCCTTCACCAATTACCTTGAGTTGCTCCAAAAAGAGTAATAACTCGTCTCTTTTGGTCTTGTTATTAAGACACCTATAGTTTTATTGTTTAGTCTCTTACTGTAAGGATCATCCTTAAATTCACACTAACACACAATTGGTCCCTCAAGCAAATTGATGTAAACAATCCATTTTACAGGGATAACTGAATGAGGAAATATATATGATTCAACCTTCTATTTCTGGTGAACTTTTGTATTGTAGTACTATTGATGTTCTGCAACATTTGTGTTTTACTAGACCATACACTAATTTTGTTGTGGATACGTTTAGTCAGTATATGCAAGTTCCCATCCTATGTCCTTGGGAAGTTGGTAATCATGAACTTCAATATCTCAAGGGTACACTTGATCATGTCATGGTGTTCAAATCAAACCCTATTCCTTCGAATGAGGTAAGCTTTGTGCCATATGATGATCCTGATTTGGGTGGTGACCTGGTTGATAGAAATTCAGTCTCTATTCATTTTGTTCTTCAAAATGGAAATCCCATTGTCTTGAATGAAAAAAAATCAATCAATGGTTTCTAGATCCAGAGAAGAGTCTAAGTATAAAGCATTTGGTCCTTCAGGGAAATTGATGCCAACAATGCAGTTTACAGGGAGAGCTGAATGAGGAAGTCTATGTGATTAAACCTTATAGGTAGCAGCATGTTGAGTCTGGAAATGTTCTGGCGTAATTTTCTTTCAAAATTTGATTCAACACAGGATGATTTTTCTCTTACTTATGAACCTTTTGTATTGGAGTATTATTATTGCTCTGCAACCTGGCATTAATTTTGTCGTGAATTAGCTTATTAAGCGTACACAAGCTCCCACCTTATGTCCTTGGGAAGTTGTTAATTGTGTACTTCGATACCTCAAGCTACACTTGATCATGGCATGAAGTTGAAATCAAACCCTATTGCTTCCAATGAGGCAAGTCTTGTTTCATATGATGATACTAATTGGGGTGGGGGGTGGGGGTGACCGGGTTTAAAGAAAATGAGTCTCTAATCCTTATATTCTACTACATGGTAATCTTTCTGTCTTGAATTCAAAAACAATCAATGGTTTCTAGACCCACAGAAGAGTTTGAGTATAGACCATTAATCAATGTTATTTTTTAAAACATATTTGTTGTGTCCTTGTTGTCTGAGTTGGGTATTAGACTATCATTCATTCATGTTGTCTGGAGTGATAACATCAGTGATGATGAAGCATGTGAGAATAGATTTATGCTTTGTTCGTGAAAAGGTTAAACATGGATAGGTATTTGTAAACTTTGTTCCAACCTCTAAACAATTAACTGACATTCTAACTAAACCACTAACAAGGAAATCTTTTCTTCAATTCAGAAAGAAGCGTGAAGTGTTCTCAATTTTGAAACTCAATGCATTTGATGAAATCTTACACTTGAACAACGGTGAATCAAATCTTGAGTTGACTGATGATGAATCAAGCTTGTCTTTCCCTAAATCCTATAACTTGTGATCATAACCTCTTTAGCATTTATTTTATTTTCGTATAATACCTACGTGTGCTTATAGTGCATATACATTTACACCATTCAATTACAGTTCGCCCTGTAATTATATATTCGTGAAACCTAAAAGTGAAAATCTTACTTATTTTATTACTATTTATTACTATTAAATTATATTTATATGTATATAATAACCATGTTTATATCCATGGGTATGACTACAATACCATAATCATAACCATTACGGGTAGAAAATTCATCACCATAACTGCACCTCATCATAATTGTACGATTAACCATATACAAAATAATGGTTATTAACCATAATAATAGTTATTTTTCACCGCACCATTGCCTTATCTCTATTTTCACCCCAAGTCCTGAGCCAACCCTCCAGATAACATGCATTAGATCTATTTTGACCAGGATGTCTCTGAAAAGGAGGCTCGGGGAGGAAGAGGCAGATGGTCGAAACATGAGGAAGAAACCAAGGTCTGGCATGACACAAGAAGGGATAGAATCGGAGAGAGGTCAAGTGAAGTCAGGCAGGCCGAGATGAAGGCCTCAAAAGAAGGGAAGTAGATCAAAGTTGATGAGGTATAAAAGAAACAATGAGAAGGAGGATAAGGAGAGTGATGAAAGAGAATCATAGATTGTTGAATCGGGTTGTGGTGGTTGTCCCGAAACAACGACACGGTGGCCATGAATACAATTTGTTGGAATTGTCACGGTCTGGGGCCTGACAATTCGAAATATGAAAGGCCTTAATAGGGTGCATCAGGTGGAGATCATATCCTGATGGAAACAAAGAACATGGATGCATTTTGCGAAAGGGTTCGAGAGCAAGTGGGAATGTATTTTTCTTACTACGTAAATTTGCGAGGCATGTTGGGAGAAATGGTGCTATGGTGGTGGAATGATGTTCAAGTTTCTATTAAGTTGGCTTCTCATAATATTATTGATAGTGAGGTGAAGATGAACAACCAGCCGAACCCTTGTCATATTACATGGGTATATGCGGATGCAGATCCACAGAGGAATAAACAAAACTCAGATTAATTGCGCGACATAGGGAAATGGCGCAGGTCGACTTGGATGTGCGTGGGTGATTTTAATGTGATTTGTCATCATCATGAAAAACATGGTGGAAGATGTAAATCTTAAAGACAAGGAGCACTACTTCCGGTTGCAAGGCCAGCAAAGGAAGGAGCACTACTTCCGGTTTGAGGAGATGTGGCTAGAAAATGTTGAGTGAAAAGATGTAATTAAAGAAGCATGGACAGAATGGGATGGTATGGATAGGCAAGTGGAGATAGATTTGAGATTGGAGAGATTCCAGAGGAGATTAAATCAGTGAAGAAAAGAAAAATTCGGGAATAATCAAGTTGAATTGAAAAAAAGTAGTCAATGGCCTTCGACGTGTAACTAGTGGTCGACCGAACCAGAATAGGCAGGAGGAGGAGGCATACCTCAAAAGTCGAATTAAGGAACTCCGCCATAGAGAAGAGGTTTATTGGAGACAGTGGTCAAGGGTTAAGTGGCTTACAAAAGGGGACCGAAATTCAAGCAAAAGGGGTGGACTTAGATGAAGGGGATGTTCTGGGGGTCATTCCGACTCAGACTACATATGAAATGAGCACTGATTTGGAAACGGATGTGCCCGATAGAGAAATCAGGGTTGCGGTCCTTCAGGTGGGAGGGGCAAGAGCTCCAGGTCTAGATGGTTTTCTAGGTCTATTTTACCAAAGAAATTGGTACACTGTTGGTCCAGATGTAATCACGGCAGTCACATCCTTTCTCAGGTCAGGTGGTTTACCCTCCACTTTACATTCTACAAATATAACCATCATCCCAAAAATTCCAAGCCCAGCGAGAACGAGTGATTTATCAGATTTTGTCACCCCTACTATTAGAGCGCTTTTGTGTCTTGTCATGCAATAAAGGAGAATATTATAATTGCTCACGAGGTGTTCCATCATCTGGAGAATAGAAGGGGCAGCGGTACAATTGAATGTGCCTTGAAGATGGACATGTAAGAGGTGTGTGATCGGGTCGAGTGGAGCTTTCTACTGAACAACATTGACAAGAAAGGCTTTGGTGCGACATGGGTCGAATGGATGAGACAGTGCGTAATGAAGACATTGTACTGTGTCTTGATCAGTGGAAAGATGACAAGTACCATTCACCTAACTAGGGAGCTGCGACAAGGTGACCCCTTATTTCCGTATCTTTTCATCCTCTTGGCGGACGTGCTTTCTAGACAAATTGAGAAGGTCATTCAGATGGAGAAGCTACATGGTCTCACGCTGAAAAAGGGGTGTCCAGAACGGTACCGCCGGTTCTTTGCAAACAATTCACTATTTTTGTTGAAAGGTACGGGGGAGAATGCCCAGGTTTTGAAGAATATATTGACCATGTACTGTAGAGCCTCTGGACAACGCATAAACATAGTGAAATCGAACTTGATTTTCCTCATGGGGCAAATGATGACAGGTGTAAGGAGATCGAAAAGGTTCTGCAAATGCAAGTCACTTCGGACCCTGGTAAATACCTTGTACTCCCATTCATTTGGGGTCGATCGAAGAAGGAAGCTCTAGGTTATATCAAGAGCAGAATCTGCGACAAGATACAATGGTGAAGGTCAAAAACTGTCAACCAGGCAGGAAAGAAAGTTCTTATAAAAGCAGTCATCACAGTCATTCCCCCATACATGATGAATGTCTTTAAACCTCCTAGGACGTGGTGCTCGGAATTTTTGCAAACTTATGGTGGAGTAAGTCGAATGAAGGGAAGAAAATTTACTAGAATAAATGACAGTTGCTTGCTAGACCCAAACTGATGGGGGGTCTCGGCTTCCGTGAGTTGGAAACTTTCAATGAGTCATTCTCACAAAGATGGTTGCGAGAATACTGAATAATTAGAGGCACTATGGGTCCGAACCCTCAAGGGACTTTGCTTCCCCAACACTGAGTTCAGACCGGCTAGGAATGGTGGCCAAGTTTCTTAGGGTGGACGAGTCTAGTCCAAGGAAGAGATATATTGTTTGCGGAGGGAGGAGATGTGGAAAATTGCAGAAGGCTTGGATGAGAAAATATTTGAGTACTTATGGGTGGTGACGAAGCCAGGTTTCAGAGTATAATGGCCAAGTGAAGGAGGAAATCACGCTGCATGATCTGTTTGGGCTGAATAGTGTCTGGGATGAAGAATTCATAAAGGGAAACTTTATTGACATAGATTCACACTGCATTCTTGACATCCCACTGAGATCTGAATCATGCCCTGACTGAATGATATGACCCTACACAAATGATGGGTGTGTTTTGGTGAAATCAGCGTATCATTGGTTCAAAGAGAAGGACAGATCCACATCGCAAGTGTCATGTCGTGATGATGATGTTTGGAAGATGATACGGAAGGTAAACACTTTTCCTAAGGTTAAGAGTTTTATGTGGCATTTACTATCAAATAAAATGCGGTTAGACGGAATCTCAGGCAAAGAGGGATGATAGTGGATAAGGATTGTCCTATCTGTGGACTAAGGCAGTGTAGTTCGGTATTTTGGGTATTCAACAGACTCAGAGTCAAACTTCGTCCGTTAATGAGTGAATCAAGGAACGAATGGCAGAAGGGGAAGTCACGAGTATAACAAGAGCAGAGCGACAAAGTCTATGTATGTGGACTTGTTGGCCTATATGGAAAGTCCGATGCAAACAGCCTTTCAGGGGATAAGACCGAACTCAATTGAGAAGGTTATTGCCATCAAAGAGGCACACTCGGAGCTGTATGGGACGAGCTTGAATGCAACGCCAGAACCAGGGAGAGACGACAAGAAAGATAGACTAAATAGGAAGAGGGATCAATCTGAATCAATTGCAACGCGTCATGGTGCAACCAAACAAAACGTGGGCGCATTGACGTGGTGGCAAAGGAGTAGAATGGCCAGTTAATGGGAGGACTGAACCGAAGATCTTGGAGTGATAAAGTGGAAGTTTTAGAGGCTCAAGTGGTATTGGAAGGCATAAGGCTAGCAGTTGATACATGTTGGGATTCCTTGAGGGTGGTGGAGCAAATTCAAGGGAAAACGAGGTACTGGAGACTGGACACTACATGCGAGAACATCAAGGTGATGGTGCAACAAAATCCATATGTCAATTGGAAGGCAATCACGCGTTCAACTAATGTAAGCGGAAATTGGATAACTAAGCAAGCCATATTGGGTGTGCGATTAGATAATTGGGTCCTTCTACCCCCACCCCAACTTAGTAGTTTATTATTCGTTGATTGTAGTAATGACACTCCGTGATCGCTCTGATTGCGTTTTTCCCTCTTTGGATAACAAGTATTGAAGTTGTTGACCAAAACAAATAAAACAAATTGGAGATGAATTAAAAAAAATACCATTCAACTTTAGTTTAAACTCTCTAATTTAGAAATAGGATTTTTTGTTTATCTCTGAAAAGATTATAGTGATAAATTGTTGTAGTGATTGTCTTTGGCTAAGTTGTGCAACATTCTTGTAGTGAATTGTGATTGCCAATTGTCTATAGTTCATCTTCTCACAACACAATTACGGAGGTCATGCCCATGTCTTGAAGAGGATGTTGTCATAATTCCTGCAGAAGATTAGTGGATGTCGTACATTGAGGCAATTACAGTGTACAGTTGTAGAACAATTTGTTTGTGATGGATGAGTCTGGCCCCCAGTTTGATTTAGTTATTATAACATGTTATTCCCACTCTTGTTTGTGAATACGTTGTGATTAAAGAATTTTATACTGATGAGCTATATGTTCACAAGTGATTCAATCATATCGGTTAGTTAGCGTTTGTTATGTCAAATTTCTGTTTCCTTAAATAGCGGATAGTGGTTAATAATTTAAATTTTATGGTAAATTATATGCTTGGGAGAAGAACAATACAAACTGCTTTTAGGGCTTCTACGAAGTATGCGTTAGTGACCCAATTGTGGGAAACATTTGTTCATACTTTCGCATTTACATTGATATGTTCTGCTGAGAATTACAGGTGGCTTGTGTCAGCCTCATTTTGGGAGCATTTATAAGCAGATTGGATATTCAACATGGATAAGAGTTTGATGACCAAGGCACAACAAAGTTGGGAATATAAGGTCGGCGTCATTTCGTTCCTTGACTTTGCCTACAGTCATTCAGTCTGGGATGGGAGAATTTATTTCCCTTGCACAAGTTTTGTAGGGTGTCTATTACTTAGAAGAAGTACTGTGAAGTTGCATCTTGAAACGTTTAGAGTACTACCCAGTTACACTACATGGGTAGACCATGGGGATGAGTACGCAAATGTCATGTCCAGAGACAAGAGTAATACAACAACAATGGATGACATTGAGAATATGGTGAATGATGGGTTCGGTAGTATGAGTTAGGATGATGGTGAGGAACCCAATGCAGAGGCTAGGAAACTTTATAAGTTGTTAGAAGATTGTTAAAGTGCTTATAACTAGGGTGTGTTTCCTATAGAAATGTGTCTTTTATAGTGGAACTGCTACATCTAAATGCCCTATTATAAGGTTTCTAACAAGTTCGACGTTGAGTTGATTCACATGCTTAGTAAAGTACTACCACCCGAGCATACAGTACCTAAGTCGTACTATGAGGCCAAGAAATTTACATCTGAGTTTGGGTTGGACTATCAGAAGATACATGCTTATGTAAATGATTGTATTCTATTCAAAAATAAATACGTCAATTTAGATGTTTGTCCAACGTATGGTGAATCGATATGGATCCAACCTCAACACCATGAAGGAGGAATGGACATTCCAGAGATATCAAAACGAAAGGGCCAAAAACTACCAGTCAAAGTACTTCGATATTTTCAACTCAGTGCAAGGTTGCAAAGTTACTTCATGTCCCCCCCTAAACCGCATTATCTATGACCTATTACTATACACACATAATAAAAGATTGTAGACTAAGGCATCTTGCTAATACATAAGCTTAGAAGAAACTTGACAGCGTCCTCCCTGCCTTTGGGGAGAAACCTCAGAATGTTCGGCTAAGATTTGCTACATATGGTTTTGATCCACACAGTGATAGAAATCACATATATAACATGTGGTCAGTGGTTCTTATTCCCTACAATGTGGCACTCGATTTGTGCTTGAAAGATACAAACTACTTGTTGTCAATGTTGATACCGGGTCCTAAGGCCCCAACCAATGATATATATGTGTATATGCATTCATTAATGGATGAACTCAATGAGTTATGGTTGAATGGTGCGTTGACGTATGATGTCGTCCAAAAGGAAAACTTCCAAATGTGTGTTGTCGTACTGTGGACAATTAATGAGCTTATATGAACTTGTATGGTTAAACTACTTATGGTAATTTCACTTGTCCAATTTGGTAAATAGACATACATTATTTTCGATTTAAGAATGGGAGTAAATGTGCGTTCATGAGCCATAAACGATTCCTCCTGATCCAACATCCATGGAGGAGAAACAAAAGCTCATTCAATGAAACACATGAGTTACGTATAGCCCCACAAACGCTATCAGGGGATGATGTGTTACAATAGTTGGAGTATCTAGATCCCCTAATGTTTGGGAAATCACCTGTACAGGTTGGAATAGACTCCCCCATTGAAAATTGGAAAAAAAGCATATTCTTCCAGTTGCTTTAATGGAAGCAACTTCTGATTCGTCATAACTTGGACGTTATGCACATTGAGAAAAATATTTATGATAAACTCCTTGGGATGTTATTAGGTGTTAAATAGGGAAAAACAATGACAATATTAACGCCAGACTTGACTTGCAAGCTTTAGGCATCCGAGCATCGTTGCACCCAGTTAGGAGAGGAACAAAACTGGTGTTACTCCCACTTGTTTTTCCCTTTCTAAACAGCAAAAGAAGAAGTTCTTGCAATCCCTTAAGAATTTGAGATTTCCGAGTGGTTACTGATCAACATTTCTTGGTGTGTGAAGTTGAAGGACAAAACGTTCATGGTCTGAAAAGTTATCACTACCATGTTCTTATGTAATGCCTGTTACCTGTGACAATCAAGGGATTATTGTCAATGCGTGTATGCAAAATGGTGATAGAAATGACCAACACATGTAGAGTTCTTTGCTCTAAAGAGTTGCATATGTCTGATCTTCTGAAAATGGAGTCGGAAATAACAATGACAATGCAATTTAGAAAGAATCTTTTCAACGTCGTTCTTCAATATTACTATGCATCTAATCACTCACCTAGCAGAGGAGCCTAGAGTAGCAAAACCATTGCAATATCGGTGGATGTACTCCATTAAAAGGTGAGGCCTTTGCTACCAAGTTTGATTCCTGTTAATGTATGCTTAAAATGTAATGACATGTTCGTGGTTTAGGATAATGGAGATCATGAAGTCATTTGTGTGGAATAGAAGCATACCTGAAAGGTCAATAGCGAAGGGTTATACTGCGCTAGAGTGTCTTATATTTTGTTATTGATATCTCTGTGACATCGAAACAAAATTTGCACGGAAAGTGGTCATACAACAGACAACAATTTGGCTACTATTTTTTTGAAACGCCGGAACTCCTATAGGTCGAGCAATTGTTCGGGAGTTAACCAACACATATTGGAAACCGTGTCACTGATATGTGCTCAATCAATTTGAAGAGGTCAAGTCCTTCATAGAGTCAGTGTTTTAGTATTTTTTTTTGTTTTTATTCTAAAAATGATGCACATTATGATGATCTTACTATAACATTTGATGCCTTTTGTTATCAACTAGTGAACACAAGAGGCAACTAATAAGATCAAGGGTAAATAGGTGAAACGTCGACGTTATGTACAATCGTACAATTATACAGTGGTTAGAAGGACGGGTATGAAATCCTAGCACCTTTAATTAATATATGTGTAGTCGATAATGTAAAATTGAAATGTTTGTTGTTAAAGGTGGATCGTATACCTGGATTTCCTAAGAATGAGAGTTGTCCTCAACTTAAAGCTTTGTCACAAGGTCCATTATATGGGGTTAAGCCATATAATGGCTACATAGCTGATGGTCTCATTTCCACCCTAAGGAGTGTTCTCATATGAGGAATTTTGAGTGTAGCGGTGTCTGATGTAAAGCTGATACAAAGTGCTATGCTAGTACATCTGACAACAACCCCGTAGAAGGTGCAATTGATTATTACAGAGTGCTAAGGGAAGTGATTGAGCTTCAATATCTCGGTGACTTAACTGTTGTGTTATTTAAATGTGACTGGTACAACGTTTTGTCATCCCTCAATGGGATAAAAGTGGATGGCTATGAATTTGTGTCTGTCAGCATCTGAACTAGCCCTACATTCCGTCATTAACAATAACTTACCAAATGATCAAGAACTTCTTGAAGAAGAATACGTGGATGATGTGGATGAGGAGGAGGCTGACGAATCGATGTTAACTGATGATGAAAACTCTGACATGAAGGATGATTTGTTCGCAGAAGAGATAGATGGTAGGAGTCATATGATGAGGAAGAAGACGATTGGTTATCTTCATTTAATAATGACAATAAAGTACAACTGAAACTTGTGAGACCTGCATAACTTGTGCAGTTGAGTGTGACATTATTGCCATCTTATTGTTGTACATGTTGTGTATCTTATTGAGCTTGCAATAGTAGTCACTTTGTCTAGGTAATTTTTACTTGCTCTTCGTACTGTGTGTTCAATGTAAAACATTTTTCAAATACTTTGGAGAGCTGCAGCTTTGTTCAGTTTTTCATCCTACGATTCACTTGTCTGAATTATCTGATATAGAAGCTGGTCTGATGTGTGCTGTTTGAATAGGTAATGATCTGTCATAATTCGCTCTTCCATATGTGGTTATTATTGATGTCCTTTTGATGAGTTTGGTATTAATGATGTCAGTGTTGTGGGTTCCTAATAACTCGTATCGTGCCGTTGTCTACAACAACAGGGCTGCTTCTATTGGTAAACACAGGGGTGGGTCTTTGGCAAGGTTTGACGGACTCGAAAGTGTCTTGAGCCTTGAACTGTACCAAATGAGCCTGAAAAGGCCCCAGTGATCATCCGGGCATATGCTTAATTAGATCATAGGGAATAGGTATTTAGAAATGGTATTGACTGTCGTGAAGCTTGGTGTGCAGGTTTGCTATTCACGATGTAAGAGTTCTGTGTCACGAAGATGGAGATCTTCGAGGTCTATGCTGTGAATAAAGGTTGGTTTCCAGGTGAGTTCTGTAGGAGATGGAGCTCTTCGTTCACACCCTCATTCTGGTGAGTGTTGGTGCTAATTGTTCATGGTATTGGATTCATTTTGTTTGATGTAAAAAAACACCTGAAATAACAGTCATAGGGACATTGAGGGTGTGATAGACCAGGATTTGTGTGGAAAACAATGCAAACATGTTTTTGATTTGTTTTTCATGAACTGTTTAAGGTTTGTATCTGCAATGAAATATCATTTCCACTCTTTTTAGTTTTCACATTTTTGCTTGTGTTTGGATGAGTGTGTTTTTCATGAATTGTTTTTGATTTAATAGTAATTTAATAATTAATTGGAACCTGAAGTAACTAATAAAATGTCAAATGTTTTTTAAGTTATTTATAATTGTGGGTGTATAAAAATTCTACTTTTCACTCGTAGATAGGTAACGTGTAATTGTTGCTAAAGAGTAAAAAGTGTCTTTGTGTCTTTATTCATTTTATCTTTGCCATTTCTCTTATACACCATTGATGGCGAGTGTCACTTCCACTGACTGCTTCCTAGAGAGCAATAATGAGATCTGCAGATTCAACAACACTAGTAATGAAACCGATCAGAATGAACGATAATGGGTACAATTGCTAAACGGTTGGTCATTGGGCCTCAAACATTCCAGTCAAGAAAGTCAACAACTTCTCGATTTCAACGCCGTCGTCACAAAGGTCTGATCTTCAACTAATCTGTTGCAATTGCATCAGCGCTTGCAACGTGCTTACTTTTTAGATCAACGATAACACCAGTCGCCAATCTAACACATGTATAGTCGGTTGGTTAGGGTAATTAACAATTCAACTAGTGAGAGGCTTGCAAACAATTTAACTTAATTTTTGTGTAAGCCATTATACGTACATGTGTTACAGTTGATCTTCACATTGTATGGGTCTCCTTTTTTGTGGGCTATGTGGCCTGAATTGTGGAATTCGGCCCGACCGGTTTCATCTCATGCTTTCTTATTTTTGTTGTATTGTATTGTATTGGTTTGAATATTGATATTGGGTTGTATTGAGAGATTAGATTGAATTGAGAATTGTCTATTGCCAATCTGTCTTTTCTTTACATATGATGTGCCTATTTATACTGCTAATTCTAACAGTCATATTTGTCTAACAACTATATTTCTAACAGCTATATTTCTAACGGCTCTATTTCTAACAACTATATTTTCATTTTTTAACACTCCCCCTCAAGTTAAACAGTGGGATCTCAAATGTTTAACTTGCCAAGGATATTGTTGAAAATTCTTCTGTTGACTGACCTGTGAAAATATCTCCTTCCTGGAAATACTCTTTTGGATTGATTGGTTTGGGACTCTATCGGAGTAAGAGCAACTTTGTTGTTGTTGTACCGTATTAGAGCTAGGGCGACTCTGCTTTTGTTTGACCCTATCAGAGCTAGGGTGACGCAGCTTCTGTTTGTCCCTATCGGAGCTACGGCGACTCTGCTTCTGTTTGTCCCTATCGGAGCTAGGGCGACTCTGCTTTTGTTTGTCCCTATCGCTCTGCTTCTGTTTGTCCCTATCGGAGCTAGGGAGGCTCTGCTTCTGTTTGTCCCTTTCGGAGCTATGGCGACTCTGCTTCTGTTTGTCCCTATCGGAGCTAGGGCGGCTCTGCTTCTGTTTGTCCCTATCGGAGTTAGGGCGGCTCTGCTTCTATTTGTCCCTATCGGAGCTAGGGCGGCTCTGCGTCTGTTTGTCCCTATCAAAGCTAGGCGGCTCTGCTTCTGTTTGTCCCTATCGGAGCTAGGGCGACTCTGTTCCTGTTGTTGACACTCCCCCTCAAATTCAGCAGTGAGATTCTTCAATGTTCAACTTGCATATCATTCGGTGTTGACGGAGTGATTTTTTTCAATTTGTTTTCTATTTTTTTCGAATTTGTTTTTTCGATTTTTTTAAAATTATTTCTTCCATCCATCTAGTGCCCCACTATCATCATTTTTTTATATCATCATTTCACCACTTCCACTATCATCATTTTTTTAATATTTTTTTTTTACGTTTTTGTTTTTTATTCTTTCTTTTACATATGATTTTTCTTTTTCATATTTTATTATTTCGTTTCCCTTTTGCTTTTTCCTTTTTTTTTTATATTACTTTTGCTTTTTACTTTTTTTTTTCTTCTATTCTTCGACTGCAACTCCTTGTCTTCGGCTGCTGCATGCTCCTCTTTTCTATCCATGCGTCCTTGTTCTTTTGAAACCGAGCTCCTTGAATCACTCGATCTGCTGGTCGCTGGTCTATGCTGGTGGCTCCTTGCTTCGACCGAGCTCCTTGAATCGATCGCGACCGCTCTTCCGAAGGTATCTATTTTAGTTTCCTTTTGGATTTCTCCACCAGTGTCGGCGACCTCTCAGTTGCCCACGGTTGAGGCTTCCCTTCATCTTCCTCCTCGCTTGTGGCCTTCGTTCTACCATTTGGTTCTATCGAAGGGTGTTCCTTCGTTCGGCTCCTTCATTCGATCTTCTTCCGATAGTTTGAAGCTTTCGGCTAGGGTTTGCGAGGGCTGCTGGCGGCCTCCCTTGTGGCCATTGTCGGATTTCCGATTGATTGGTTACGGTGGAGCTTGCTGTCATGAGTAGTTTGAATTTCGATTTTGGTTGATCTTGGTTTCGGGTTGATTTGGTCGAGAGGTATGGAACGATGCTGATCTTATTCTGAGTTCCAGAATCAAGAACACTGCTTTGATACCATGTTGGATTGTATTGGATTGGATTGAATATTGATATTGGGTTGTATCGAGAGATTGGATTGAATTGAGAATTGTATATTGCCAATCCGTCTTTTCTTTACATATGATGTGTCTATTTATATTGCTAATTCTAACAGTCATATTTGTCTAATAGCTCTATTTCTAACAGCTCTATTTCTAACAGCTATATTTTCATTTTCTAACAATTTTGTGGACCGAAGCTCGGTTATTTACATACAAAATCAACAACCCTTCATATCTGGATGATTCAGCGAGAGGGGAAAGCTCTGCGCAACCACGAACGATTCATTTTACCGAACCAGTTGACGTGATGGGATCGTGGTTAGACCATTCTTCAAAAGTTTTCTTCCCCCATGTTTGGTATTTCTTCATCTCTTTCACTAGCCTTGAAAAATTTTCGTTTTCCCTACTTCTCCTAAAGCTCTGAAGCACATTCATAGTAGGTGTGGTTCCGATTTCAAGAATCAACCTTTCGCAGGTACGCATCGTCTATTCTCGAACCTTGTTTATGTTTGTTAAACTGAACGTTTTCTAGAGTTGTGGCAAACATTTCCACTTGTGGGTTAGTTTTTCCACACTGTTTGGCACATAATGAACAAATTTGGTGGTTGTGTTCTAGTGTAGGTATACTGGTTTGGGCGGATTACCTGTTGTCTTAACGAAAGTGTGGGAAAGAACTGGAATATTTGCATGACAAGTACTGTCTTGGTTTTGCTCGTTTCATCATGCATGCCCGTCCTTGGAACTTCACTATGCATGACCCGTCCATCGCATTTCTCAACGAATCGTTTCATTTTGTGGCTCCAAGTTGTAATTTTTGGTATTAGAAACACATTTATTGTGTAAAAGATTGAACGTTTAGTCGACTTCTATGGTCCATGACTTTTGATCTGCATAAATATTTTGGGTTTAACCACACAGTGCTTTGAAGTTTTCAGTCGATATGGTGAGAACTATGAGAATCTAGAGTCGTAGGACAAACACTAAACAACTGCCTACTTGTAGTTCCTCGTGGAAGCTTTATCGGGCCGCAAAAAGTATGTTTTTTTTTCTTCACCTACCATTCACATGATATTTATGGGTTATTAGGGTTTTGTGCGACTAACACCCATTTTGCAAGAATGTATATTACGGCCTACTGCACACCATACCCTAAGTTTATTACTTTGTTTCCCTATGTACTGACAGGCACGTCCTCTTCATCAGAGGGTGAGACGCTTGTGGAAAATACTCAACCCCCGAGAAGTGTTGACACTCTTTTGGAAGACACTACAATAGATGATATACTCATGGAGGAACCTTTTGCAGAGGAACAACAAACACAATAATGTAAGGGTTATTATGAATTACAAAACCTGTGCTACCAGTGTGTTATGTAATATGTGTATTTGGGTGTCGAATAATGGGACAGAAGAAGACTTGAGGCAACAAAGCGAGAGGTTACGTAGAGGTCGTACCAGGTGTATCAGGTTTTCTAGGAATAGTATCAATGAAAGGGAAAACCTCTAGTTCAACTCACAAAGTAAGGTATACAACAAAAATTCATCGGTTTTTCCTTCGTGGTGTGGGTGCATTGTCCAGAAACGAAGAAAGATTGAAAAGAGATCCCCAAAGTCTTGCATTGACTACGAGGCGAAGATGTTCATGGTTGTTGTTGTAATTTTCCAGATTAAAGTTATTCAAATTGTTCTCCTTTCCGCGGCTGAATGAGCCATGACCCGGTGATATACTTACTCGTTTGCTGGAAAGGTTTGTGGTGTCAAACGATGATAACTTGAAGAAGCTCATAGAGAACTACATAAATTATCGAGAAATCTCATGAGAATGTATTTTGACAAGTACCTTACTAATGAAGAAAGACTTCAAAACATCCCTTCAGAGGCCGTGAAGGAAGACTTGGTGTGGCTTGTGAATTGGGTTAGTTCGAAAGAGTTTAAGGCCGGTCTCCTGAAACCAATTTGATTTTTGTTAATATTTGCGATTACTATCCTTGTTACAAATGGCCTCCTATCCGTTGTTGTACTGTCATGTTTGTAGGTAAATAGCGAGCGAAACAAAGCCAACAAAGCTCACCAAGTTATTAGGCACACCATGTGTAATCAACACAAGACGCATATTAACTTTATGTAATAGCTGTTAAGAACCCTAACATCAGTTATGCTTTTCAAATTGTTAAGAATAATAGGGTACAACAAGGGGAGTATCATATGTTCCAAAAAATCCATATGGATAAGAAAGGTATGCCTCTAGATCCAGACACAATATGTATTATGGTAAGTAGTTTGTCGTTAGTGATATTCATCTTCTCCCCCATGTTGAAACACTTCAATACAACTGTCTGATGACTGTACTGTGATTTAGGAACAAGTACAACAGAGGTCAGCTAGATTGGAGGCTGAGGAGGATGGTTCCGTTGACAAGGATGCAGTCTATGTTGAAGTTCGTAAGTCGAACCGCCATAGAACACGTGTGACAAAAATTTCACGGATGATGTAGAGTGAGCAATTGAAGTAAGCTAGGGAAGAAGTGGTGTTGGCTAGAGCAGAAACGGCCAAAATCCAAAAATTGGGGGAGGAAAGTTCAAAGAAAGTGGAGGAAGCAAGAGCCACGCTCATGGAGTTCCAAGAAAACATGATGTAATTTCAAATAGAGATGACATTCAGGAGACGAGCCATGCGGGCCAATGGTGCATTTCCTAACGATTCGAAAACTCAATGTAACATTAGAAAGTAGTGGATGTGACTTGTTGTCATCATTGTATTATTGTTCATCCCATTCAGAGTTGGATGTATGCTATTGTGAGCAATGTCGATGTAAGTGTTGTTATGTAGGATTTGAAGATCCAAATGCATGACAACTACTCCAAATGCATGTAAAACACAGCTTTGTAGAAGGTAAGGCTGAACAATTGATGTCAAATAGATTAAGGTTGTAGATAGTCTGTCTGAACAATGGCTCATTCATTTTGTGGAAGGTCCTAACCCATGCTTTGTTAATGTAATTTGGGTGTGTTTTGGAGTTATTGCTCGCTGTGTTTCTGTATGTGGTTTTAGATGTATATACTTACCTTTAGATGTTTGGAACTTAACATTTGTAGAAGTGGTTTTAATATATTCCATTTCTGGGTATTCGTTGTCTGCAAAGAAGAGAATGTTCAATAGGCACAGCTCAGACGATTTAGCATGGTAATATCACTGATGCAGTCCCAGTGCAGATTTGCATGAAAACAACCGTGCAATAGAATTAGTAAACGTCGCCGCATATAAACATTATCTACAACAACTTATGAAGAAACATATGACAAGTTTTGACAGCAATATTTGTTGTTGCTAAACAACAAATTTAACAACTATGCTGCAGTAACAGTGTGGTTTTTCAGAATACGTGGCAGTGCATGGCCGAGTACGTTTTGATGAGGTAAAGAAGGTTTAACATTACAAAAAAGCCGACACAAATTTAACCTAAGCAGTGTCGGTCAAAGTTGGTAGTTGATCAAGGTTTATTCCATCAAAATTAGACAATGTAATAAACAATGAAACAGTGTCAGAAAAATGCGAACACTGATACATCCAATTTATCAACAACTTATTTTGAAACAAAAGATGATGTTTAACAGCTAAAACGTGCCAATGATATTTACGCATATATGACAACACAAATATGTCTATGCTACAGCTATGACCAACTATTCATTCCAGCAACGGTACACCTTCAATATCGGCATATTTTCATCGCGGAAACCTTTATTCACCGGGCCTATCGGTACAAAGATTTCGTTGATGCTGAGCATCCGCAATGGCAAATGACCTCCTAGCAATGACTTTAGACCGTCACATTAAAGCAACATTCTGGTAGTGAATTTTCTAAAAATCCGATGAAAGTTGGTCAAACAATTCCTAGCTTTAAACTATCAACTTATGACAGGATGTTCAAATCGTTATGTTTTTCGAAACTTAGTCGTTTATTTGGTTAAACTTCAATTTGATTATTTACCAAATATAATTTTGTTAATTTATTTGGACATTAGTTCAAACAATGAATCCTTTTAAGAATGCTATTCGACTTATTGAACCCATTTTAATTTAAAAATAACATTTTTAGACAACTTCAAAATAAATTAGAAAAACTATATAAGGTAGATAAAATAAAATTAAAATCTAACCCAAAAAACGACGTTGAGTTTTAACTTATACACGGTTTCACAAATGAGGTTTAAAAAAAACATTAATACAGTTGGACCTACAAATGATGTTCGTGAAAAATGCTAAATTTTTACGTTAAAAGTTTTATTAGCCTTTATTAGCCTACGTTTTTTCTTCAAAATTAGCACTGTTTATGGGAGACATATTACATAACATGCGTGTTTATATGTTCTATGTAGAAATCTAGGTTACAACTATATTAAACATTTGTCAGGTTTGATCGTTTATGGTTAGATCTAAATTTATACTTACGACAAGAATTTTACTATGCATTTTTGTGATTCTTTTTTTTGTTAGATATCCTCCTACTTATAATGACGCCCATGCATTATTATGCAACTAAGAGAATGATTCTTACCTTTACGATTGATTTTAGAAGAAGACCAGGTTAAAAGGTTAGTGATGACCTCCTATTTAGTTCGGGGTTAAGAGCTCAATGATGAGTTAAGAGCCTCCATATCCTTCTTAAACCCTCAAGAATGCCCCTTTGAAATTTTGCAAAATGCTCTTGATTTATAGGAAAGTGGAATATATATACTTGCTTAAGAATAAATGAATAATTGCGGTATATTTATTGTAAAAGGGGAATTTGACCAAAATAAGCAGAGAGACACGACAGTGAGGTATATGTTGTCACCTGAAAGTTGAAAAACAAATGTATGTATACTGACCATAAATATGTTTTCATTCTCTGGTCTTGAATAGGGCAGGCAATGGTGTGGTTGAAATCCAAACAATATGGTTCTAAGCGTCATTTTTTTATAGGGAAAAATATGAAAAAAATGTAAGACGTTTGACAAAATTGGTAACCGATGTAACTTGTTTAGGGCGCGGTTTTTTTATGTACGATATTTCATTTTGTTGGTGTTTGAAGAAACGTTAGTTTTTTCGTCAATTTATCCGTTTAAATTGGACACGTGCAGCTCACGTGCTAGATCATTTGAACGTTAAAATAACAAAAAATGAAAATACCAAAACTACCCTTTAGTTGTTTTCCCTCCAATATACTCCAACATCCGAACCGGATCCCTCAAATAACTGAATCGCTCCTATTCTCCAAAAACCCATCAACTGCCCTTTGACTTGCGACGCATCACTTCAGTAGCACTCCTTTCTGAAAGTAAAGAGTGGAGAACCCTAATCGGAAACAAACCTGGGGAACCGAAGACCTTAATCGGAGTCCTTGCTGCAGAACCGAATACCTTGCTGGTGCTATTTATGCAATATCCAGCTGAAACCGAATTGGCACGGCATTCCCCTTCGACCCGACGCGACTGTTGGATTTTCTTTCGATCCCTTTCGAAGTTTGAGGCGAATCGGTGCTACTCTTCATAGGTAACTTCCCCAGGTTCAAACATGTTGTATAAATGCTGAAAATCACTGAAACATTGTGCATGAAATTTTCGAAAATTTCCAAAGTTGACGGATACGAATGTTGTTGAAAGATTAATTAGTTACGTCTGGATTGTATATAGAGATGATATGTTTAATTACAGAGATGTTTATGTGTGTCTTGTTTGTATCATTACCGAATTGCAGAATGTCAAGGTCAAGTTCAAGTGAGAAGAAGTGGTTTATGCAAATCCACTACGATGGTAATTGGGTGGACGGCGTTTACAAGGGCAAGGTATGTTTGACGGACCTGACTGACCATTTGTTTTGGTACTTCAATGTCGCTATTCACGTGGAGTATTAGGGTTTGAAGAGGGATGGTGTAATCACCTACGTGCCACAAAATGGAGATCCGAAAACTGACATCGAAGTGGTATTTAGCGATGAAGATGTTGCACTAATTAAGGATAAAGAACACGGTGTACGGTCGGTCAATTTGTATGTGTATCCACCATTTGATGAGGAAGCATGTCTTAATGATTCGTGGTTCGAACAACCGTGGAACAACACATTGTTGAAGCAAATTGCAAATAGAAGAAGGATGGCATCTACAAGGATAGCCGAACTGAACAAACAACGACTGACTGAGAAAGCAAAAGGAAAAGCACCCATGGTTGAGACTAGTGCTTCCTCACGATCTGAAGCGATGTTTTCCGACTCCGAGCGCATTTCCGACCCAAATTGGAAAGCCAAAAAGGGTGAAGAGGATTCTAACAGCGATGATGATGAAGTGCCACAAAAGAGAGGGAAAATGCATGGGCAGCGAAACAAAACACTTGAAACTGAAGGTGTTAGTGATATACCCGACTTAGTTAGTGCGATGGAAGGTCAGTGGGGCGATACGGCGACCGCTATTGGGGTGAACATCGATGTTGACATGTTGAACCTTGAGCATCACTGTCCTAGCGACACCTTGAGGACTCCCCGTGATTCATACGTAGAAGACAACCTGACAAGCACACATATGACAACAATTATTGATGAAGAGATGAATGTTGAGTTCGGTCAAGCCAACAAAAACGACGAGCTGAAACTTGGTATGAAGTTCGTAGATGCGAAGGCGTTTAGGAGTTACATGATTGAACATAACATTCAAGAGGGTTATGAGATGGAGTCCAAGGGATCGAATAGTCCAAAACGAATAGAATTCCGTTGCAAACAATCGATATGTAGATTCAAGTTGTGTGTTGTTCGGGTTCCGCAGCAAGCAACTTTTCAGTTACGAAAGGTGGTGGAGGAGCATACATGTGGTCGAGCATTCCATACCAAGAAGATTGGTGGGAAGTGGATATGCGAAAACTTCATGGAATTGATTCAGAACGAACCAAAGGTTTGAAGTGCGACAAAAGCGGACGAAATTTAAAAAACACTTTAACTTCGAGGAGGATCGTTATGAATATTTTCACTACAAGGACGGAAGAGGCTAGCAAACACGAAGGGTTGCTGTTTAGGAGTGTGCTAGAATTTTTTTTAAAAAAAAAAGATGCTTTAAGAGGGATGGGTGTACTATGCGCGGGTGAGGCGAGTACGATGTGCTTGTGGGGAAACAATACTAGTACACCATAGATATCAACACCAGAACAAGCAGCTGTATGGAATGGAGTCTTACCGGAATCCCTTGTGCACATTCTACGACCTGTTTGTTGAAATATAGATTGGACGTACAGAATTACCTGGACACAGTGTACCATAAAGAGACTATGCAACGAATCTTCGGTCCAGTCATACATCCAATTCTGGGGGCTGGCGATTGGATAAGGCTAGATTCGTTACCCATTGATCCTCCTGAAGTCTGTAAACAAGGAGGCAGGGCTAAGAAAAAAAGAACGAGAGCTCCAACCAAGATTGTGAATAAAACAGGAACTAAATTGACCAAGCATGGACTCTCACAATTCTTCTCCCTATGTCGACTAAGTGGTCATAAAAAGAGGGCTTGGAACAAAAGAGGTCAGACACCCGCACAATCTCAGAGCAGTGCACCATCCCAGCCGACCCAGCTGACCCAGACGACACAAACATCGGCAAATCCGTCTTAAAAAACACGAGGAGGACAGTCTTCACAACGAGTTAGAAGGAAACTCAACACCCCTCAGCCTGACGTTGACGCGCCACAAAAACCCACCAAAAGAGTCAGACGAGCAAGTGTCTCACAAGAAGAACTGAGTAGATCTCCAAAAGGTAAATCAAAGAGCAAGACACATCCGGTTGAGGAAGAGAGAACTGATTTGGGTGAAGAGTCGGACACCTTTGTTCCCGTGTCTGTTCCAAATTCACAACCTCGGATGGTAAAAATTCTTTCCCGAGTCTGTTTTGTTTGAGGTTTCACAACCGGACTAAACGTATCTTGAAAATCAAATCCAGGTTGTTGAGAAAAACCCTTGGCAACAAGCCGAGCTTTGTACCTATCAACTGACCCATTAGCAGAAAGTTTTACCTTAAAGATCCATTTACACCCAATCGGTGTTCTTCCTGCAGGAAGCTTAACCAAGGACCAGGTACAATTATCAGCTAGGGCTTGAAGTTCAGCATGAACATCAGCTTTCCAACTAGGATATTGCATTGCTTGATGAATGGAAGACAGTTCAGCATTAGGAGCCAACTCAGAAACCGAACTGAATAAGGCCTGAAACGAAGAACCATTAACAGCTTGTTTTGAACGAGTAATCATGGGATGGACATTAGAAGAAACAGAACCAGATTTTGTAGGAACCAAAATAGACCCAGTTCCACTCGGGACATAAGTACAAGATGAAAGTGGAACCGAATCTGATAGACCAGAATCTTGAACATGCAATTCAGAAACAGAAGAAGGCATAACAGTAGTAGAAATAGGAACAAGTTGAGTTGAACCAGAGTCCACAACATAACGAAAACAGTTTGACAATCTTGAACATTATTAGACCTATCATTATTGTCAGATCTATCAAGCTCAGAACCAGGAAGATTTACAGTAGGAGATGAAGTAACATCAGTAGATTCAGGTATATTAGCATCAGAAGGTAACAAGGAATCAGAAATAGGAAGATCAGAAGATGTATGTGAAGAATCAGAAGGACCAGAAATAATTGCTGGATCAAACCCAAGTTCCGGACCACAACTATGATCATCAGTAGGCACACAAATAGACGAATTAAAAGGCATGAAAAATGGAGCAGAAGTAAACGTGTTCTTAGGAGCAGCAGAAAGAAGAAACTAACCAGATTTATCAGAAAAAGGAAATACATTTTCATGAAATCGAACATGGCGAGAAACGTAAATCCTGCCATTGGAATCCAAACACCTATACCCATGCTGATTAGAACAGTATCCGAGAAAGACACACGGTACTGACCTAAAATCCATTTTATGCTTATTAAAGGGTCGAATGAACGGAAAACATAAACAGCCAAAGACCCTAAGAAACGAATACTCAGGAACCGTATCAAATAACTTTTGATGCGAAGACATACCTAACAAGACCTTGGATGGTAACCTGTTGATAAGAAAGACAGACGTAAAAAACGCGTCTGACCAGTATTGCATAGGCAAATTACCTTGATGAAGAAGCGTCAGACCCATTTCCACAACATGCCTGTGCTTCCGTTCAACGATCCCATTCTGCTCAGACGTATACGGGCAAGTGACACGATGAGTAATCCCTTTCTGAACTAGATACGGATACAATGCCTTAAATTCTCCCCCACCATCTGTTTGGACAGCTTTAAGAAGATATCCCAATTGTCTCTCGGCATTAGTATGAAATTCAACAAATATTCTAGCCACATCACTCTTCTTTTGCAAAAAATATATCCACGTGTACCTAGTTGCGACATCTACAATGCTCATATAATAAAAATTGTCATTCGGCGACACAGGAGCTGGACCCCAAAGATCAATTTCAATTAACTCCAAAGGATCAAAATAAACTGTCACAGATTGAGTAAAAGGAAGTTTACAACTTTTTCCAACCGAACATGACACACATTTATTAACAGCAGGTGTGGCAACAATACCACTTATTCTATTTAAAGCAGACAAGACACCATGCGAAGGGTGACCTAAACGTTGATGCCACACAGTAGACAAAACTTTTAAACTACTAACACAACAAGAAACAGACTCAGACTTACTAGTAATAGAAACCGGTAAACCATACCTATTAACAGAATCTAACTTTAGCAGACTAAAATCCAGCTTGTATAATCCGCCACACTCAGAACCTTGAAGCAGAATTCTCCTAGTCAATGAATCTCGAACATAGCAGTGAGTACCATGAAATTCAAAAAACACACGATTATCTTTTGTGAACTGCGAGACAGAGACAAGATTTTTAGTAATATGAGGTGTGTAAAGAAGATATGTAATAAAATAGGCTTAGAATTAGGAATATTAACAACCGAAGTACCAATTCTAGAAATGTCTAAATGTTCACCATTACCTACTTGAACCTTACCTGTTCCCGTGTAGGGCACTGTTCCAGTGGAGGGTGGATGCTGGTTTGTCAGGTGATGAGTTTCCCCGGAATCAGGGTACCAGGCAGCATCCGAAAAACCAGGAGTTGAAGCCATGACAACATTGGCTTGAGGTTGAACAAATCTCGAAGCTGCTGGAACAGATGGAGCTGCAGGAACCGAAGGATATGATTGTGACACATATGGGAAAAAACCAGGAGCAGTTGGCGAGGGCATGTAATTGGGTATCATCGAAAAAGGATATGGAAACTGCTGGTTTGGATACGCAGAATACATCATTGGATGTGTGGCACCAATTGGAGACTGAGGAGCTGCTGAAGTATGGGCAACCGTAGACAATCCAGAGGATCCAGTGACCATATTATGTGAGTCCATATCATTCCATTGTGACTCACATATATTGGCACTGGCATTGATTTCACTTGCAGTTTGGCTATTGATACCTGCAAAATTGGTATTAAACCGCTGATAGCAGCGATTCACCAGATGTCCAAGCTTTCCACAAAGCTGACACTGGTATCTGTTACCTCTGCCACCCCCACGTTCTCTTCCACGACCTTAATTAACAGGATGATATTCAGGAATAGCTGAACTACCAGGTTGTGAAGATGATGATTGGTCATTATGACCAAATGAGGAGGCTGGCAGATTTGAACCCGCACTCAATCCTTGAGGTGCTGAAGACAGTTTGTTGTTCGGAAAACCATTGTTTTGTGGAACCACCGCAACACTAGCTGACATTGTGGGATCAAACAATTGATCTCGCAATCTGGATTCAGCATCTAACAACACTGAACTTACTGATGCCAGGTCATACGGATTTCTGCTTGCATGGATAACAGACACTACGTTATCTTACTGGCCTTTAACTCCGTTCAAAATTATTGAAATGTGCTGAATCTCTTCAATCGGATGTCCACAGCTTGCCAAGCTGTCACATGTGGACTGAATCTCAGCTAAATAGTCTCGCATCGACTGATGAGGAAGCTTACATACCTTTAATCGGTCATAAAGGCTCATGATTTTAGTTGTTGATGAAGATGAAAAAACCTGATGCAGTTTACTCCAAATAGAAAAAGCTGTCATGCAACCAATCAAACCTTTGTTTACTTGTGAGCATATCGATGCCAATAGCCATGATGCAAGAGCACTATCCCGTTGCTTGAACTTTGTAAACTCAGGATTAACTATTTTCATACCATTCTCAGTCAACAGCATATGCGGAAGCGTACACGGAGAAACCAAATGTGACTCTAAATCAAATCCACACGAACTGTTAGCAACACTTGTTGCTTCCAGGACTGGAAATTCTCATCTCCTACTAGCTAACAAATCTTTTTATTTGAGAATGCAGGAAATGAATCATCCATTTTTAATTTTCACAAACTGAAACTACACACAGAATCGCCGACTGCACACAGAATCGCCGATGACCGTAGAAACACAGAATCAGAACCACACTTATCGCAATACCACCAAACTTCAGAAACGCAATCAATTGCAGAACTCAAACAGGACTTAATAGCTAACTCAGAAGAATCATAGCATAAGACGAATCGCAAGCATCTCGCACATCACAAGTGAACAGAAGTAAAAAATCAAATCAGAACTCACAGAAAACTTGATCGGCCGGCTAGAACTCTTGATAGGCAGGCTCTCTTGATCGGTAGGCTCTGATGCCATGTTGAGAATCTCGGATTAAAGCCATGATCTTCATAGATTGAAAGAAATGCTAACCCTAGATTTTAGGCGTATCTGGAATTTTGAGAGGAAAGTCGAGAGAGAATGACAAACAAATAAACTTCACAGAACTGAAAAACTTTCATCAAACCAAAACTCAAACTTACTTACAAATCAGTCCCTGGACGTATTTATAGAACCGGCATGATCTTTCACTAATTGCAATTATACCCACACATATTGAAACTAATTCTATATATATCCTAAAGTATGCTGACAATACTATATATTTGAAACTAATTCTAAATATTAAAGCATACTTTAGGATATATTTAGAATTAGTTTCAATATGTGTGGGTGTAATTGCAATTAGTGAAAGATCATGCCGGTTCTATAAATACGTCCAGGGACTGATTTGTAAGTAAGTTTGAGTTTTGGTTTAATGAAAGTTTTTCAGTTCTGTGAAGTTTATCTGTTTGTCATTCTCTCTCGACTTTCCTCTCAAAATTCCAGATACGCCTAAAATCTAGGGTTAGCCTTTCTTTCAATTTATGAAGATCATGGCTTTAATCCGAGATTCTCAACATGTTTTACCTTTGTTTAACTTTTCAATAATATTAAACTTGTTTGTAGGAAGACGTACGTGAAGAAGTACCCAACATACCTCAAGAAGTACCCAATGAAGCCGAAAAAGGACCCAAGATACCTCAACAAGTACCCAAGAGGATTCCTAAAACAAGAAGGGAAAAATTGCAGACTAGAAGAAAAAAACAGGTTTAACTCTTAACGACTTATCACATTTACAGCAATTAGGAGTTGTAATTCTAACTTGTGTACTGTCATACGGTCAAAATGTCCCTGAAAAGGTTGTAAACCTGGAAAGTTCACCTAAACGCGTTCGAGTTACTTCAAGTGCACCACAACTTTCTGATTGTCGAGCTATCGTGCCAGTTGATATGCCGTTGCAGACCATCACACCAAAGAATAAGACTATTCCTAAGAAGTCGACAATGTGGAAGAGGAGTTCCCCTCGTTTCAAGTCAAGCAAATAAGCCAAATATCCGACTCAATGAAGATATTTCGTCTGCAGGACCTAAAGTACTATAGCTTATTTTGGATGCCATTTTGGAAGGACGCATACTATTGGTTATGATGCCAATTTGAGGCGTTAAGTTTCGTTTTGTGTTTATGCGTTAGGTTTCGTTTTATGTTTAGGGTGAACTTGGTATTGTAAGCTGGTAATTTCTAAAACTGAATGACAGTTAACTATGGAAATAGTTTGGTTCTGTGTAAGTGGCCTGGATTGTGTGTGTGTTGTGGGATAGGTGTTTAATTACAGGTGGAATGTCATTGGGTTTTATTCGATGACTTTTTTGTCCAGTAAGTCAAAACATAGTACATCTATTCTCAACTTGTGGACAAACGTTTTTCATCAAATACCAACAATTACAAAACATATGTCCTCTGGGACCAACACAACATAAACATACTTAACTAAAAACACTCTGCCCCGCAAACATATGTACTTAAAATACAAATCCTAAAACACGTTCAACCAATCACCAATTTTAGGATTTCAGCAAACAGCAGTACCACTAGCACTCCAACAGCAGTAATCAACATATTTTCCCTCCTTCGTACAAGAACCACTTCGCTTTCAATCTTGCTATGCATATCTCAAAATTTGTTTACGACCCTCCTTCCGTATGTGCACATTGGCGGGTCACACCATTCAAAATAATTACAACCGTGGTTCTGCAACCCAAACACACAAAATTAGTGCTTCGAAGATTGGACAGTGATTTTCAAGACTAGGGCTTCAAAATAAAGCTTCAAAACCAAACAAATTGGCAAACATACCTTATAATTGGGACACCCATAAAACATTCGACTGAAATTCTTCCATGTTGAAGCGGGTTTCGCATGTGTGGTGAACCCACAGTATCAACTCGACGGTTGTTACTCTACGTCTGACTTCGAGCTGGATGAAGTGCTGCTTGAGTACTGTGGTACCATTCTTCTTCGACGACCAGGAGATCCAACAACGACGGGCCGAACACTTCGAGATTCACCGAACACTTCTTGGAGAAGAAGACTGTATACTTCAATGGAGGAAAGACTATATTTAATAGTTGAAGAAGTGAGGGAGAATTTTGGAATTTCACACTGACAAAAAGTCACGTGCAAGGCATTTCAGACACAAACGGAATTTATCAAAAACCTACACCACCAAACATACTACATAAAAAAAACATTGGTCCGCTTTTACCACTGGGGGCAAACATCTTACAACTTTTTCATACTTTTCCCTTTTTTATATGTTTAACCATACCATTATGGTGTGGTGCGGTTATGCTGATGATATTTCTACCCGTAATGTTTATGGTTATGGTATCTTAGTCATACCCATTGTAATAACTATGATTATTCTATATAATAATGATTTAATATTAACACATCCGTTAATACCACAGCAGAGGTAAGATTTTCTCTTTTAGATTTCACGAATCCATAATTTCATAGTAAAATATAATTCAACTATGTTTATGTTAAATGGTAGTAGTGTTAATTTTGAATGGTGTTAATGTTGAAGGATATTAGTGTTGAATATTTTTATTGTTTGTGTCAATTAACATTCATGATATTCTATTACATTTCACTTGTGGTAATAAATATGGTTATACGGTTAAATCCCTAGTTAATAACTACAGTTATGAATACGGTTATGGTATTGAAAATTGTACCTGTAATTCTTATGATTATGGTTATGGTATGCAACTTAAAAATATGGCCCAAGTTAGTAATTAATCGATCCTCAATTTTATGAAGGACTCATATTAGAGCTTGTATCATGAACGCATGATGTATGGATGTAAGCATGATGTATGCTTTATATTTATGAGTGGTAATTGATATGCTAATGATAAGGCTAAATACTCACATCATCTAATCGTGTTTGCACAAATCTATATTTATATTTATGTGATATTGACAATTGTGATTCAAAATGTTCTATACAAATGAGGTATAGAACCTTCATATGATCATTGATCTTTGTCAAACATGTTATGTAATAAATGGTATGTCTCTTGCATATTAAAATCAATGGGATCGTATCCTACATATTCATTATCTTGGATTTATACCCAATCCTTTTTATTTGCTTCCTAGATTTGATTATATATGTTTAGTTTTCATTCTATGGTTGCATGCTTGATTGAATTTTTAGAATTTATGATATCAATGATGTTAGGTATGGGACTTAGGCACAAACTTGCGAGCAATGTATAACTTGTTTTTAATAAGTCAACTATGCATTATCCAATACATGACATTAACCGAAGACATGACTTATGTTAGATGGGACACTGAGCCAACCATCAATTAAAGTAGGGCTAAAAGTCTTTCAGGTATCTCAGAAGTCACGTTTTTACAAAAAGGTACCTCATTTTTTTACTCTAAGGTACCTCAAAATTCAATAGGTGTGGCTTTGTTAATCCGATCGTTGTTTTTTATATTATTTTTTACCACGTGTCAGGCACGTTAGAAATATTGATAAAAAAATATGTGATGACCCAAATACACATAACGTAACATCTCATGAAAGTTTCTTTTGTATAATATTAATGGAGATAGTCTTGAATGTGCAATCTATCCTTCCTTATAGCAACTTGATAAAACAAGGTAATCGAGATAACTAATATTGACTACAGTTAAACTCTCTTGTGTTCATGTTGACAGTAAAAATTTGACCTAAGCATCCAATTTCAATCTGACCTTCTCCAGTATAAATTTTACGACAAAACTACATCTTCCTACAAGATGGAGTGAGTTTCTTCTTAATTTATGGACAAATCATATCGTGTTGCCTTTTTAAAGCTTCTCTCTTCAATTGCATATCAGGACCACTTCTTAAAGGCTGTAACTATTGGCTTGGAATAAGCTTCCGGTATAATGGAATTGAAGCTCCCACTTAGCTTGTTGATAACAACTTGATCTTCAAGTAAACTTGAAAATAACTTCCAGACCATGTGGTCTTGTTGAACTAGTTGAGGTAATTGAGTCTTCTAACTTGATTTTCTTTAGTTCTTCCATGTGCCCCAAATGTTTGGACATGTTATACACTGCTGTAGCAACGTAGATCCTATCTCTAATAGCTTTTCTTGTCTAACCTTTCACCATCATATTAGCATGAATGTGTCGACCACACGCTCGTGTTCAACACCAGTTCTTAACTCCTCAATTGCAACAATGAGTACCTAAAAGTACAACAAAAAATTATAGACTTTAAAGAAGATTTTGCTACACTTAAAATATTTGGGATACTCAAAAGGAACATTATAAATAAATGATATACTCAATGGTTACTTATCTTTCCTCATGTGACTAATTGGTTATAACTTATGCAGAATGATCACATATGTTTGGTCATGTGACTATTTTTTCATCTTTAATGCTCAACATTAGATTTATCTGTTAATTTTACCATGTGCTTTGCACGAGATAATAATAGCACCTGAATTTCCCAAAATTCCCTTGTACTCTTTATTATAACTGATGTCTTCATTTAAGCAACAGAAAGTAAACAAAACTCTAACGTTGGAGATTTTACTAGATGAATATGCATAAGGAGACTATTGATTTCGTCACACATAATCAACGATGGCAAACTATTTTTCTCGGTCATGCTCTAGCTCCAGCCAAGACCTGGCTGGTTGGTGGGTCGCCTCCTGACTTGCCCGTGGATAAACAGACAAAAGTTGTCGAACTCCCAAACCTGTTGTGATGAATGACAGTATTCACCAATTGCAGTCTTCACCAAAGAAGGCCACGAAATTCACGTCTTCACCACCAATGCATCCCCCAAATCCCCGTCACCACGACCGATTGAAGAATCCCGACACCATTGAAGAAGCCAAGGCGAGGAGAACCACCGCAGTTAAAGAATCTCGACCGATTGAAGAATCCCGATGCCATTAAAGAATCCAACACGATGAGAACCACCGCGATTGAAGAATCATGATCGATTCCACCGCGATTGAAGAATACTGATTGATTCCGCCATTGGAGAAGCCAATGCGAGGAGAACCACCGTGATTGATTAGAGAAGTAGAAGTGAAGTACAACTGAGAGTGAGAAAAGCAAGATAACGACACCGATAACTGAGTAGTAGACTATTTAGGTTTAGTGGTTTTTTTACAACAGGTAGGGTTTTTTTAAAACAGGTCAACCTGAACCCGACCCGTCTCTTGCGGCGGGTCAGGCGTGTTAACCCGAAAATGACCTGCAACGCCTTTTTTGTGACCCGAACCTGGGTCGATTCTGGATCATTTTCGGGTTGGTCATATTTTGACAGGTCTTGTCAAGACCCGGATGATACTATCGTGTTTTGATTTACTCTATTAAATTTGCGGGTACTTTGGAATCAATTCGCTAGGAGGTTCCATGGTTGCTCCAATTTTGAAGTAACTATCTGTATTTTTCATTATTTGGTCTAAATTTGACCTTAATTTTGAAAGAACCCTAATTTTGGTTGGAACCCTAATTTGAACAATATCTTTGATTTTCGTATTTTCCTTCATTCTACTAGTTTATGCTTTTTTAATTGCTCAGTCCGTATAGAATCCAAGCAGTGTTTTTTTTAATTGGGAAGATCCATCTATGTGCTTTTATGGAAGAAACGCAGTGTTGAAGTTTTAAGAAACAGAGGGACAGTTGAAATCCGAATTGGCAGATGTGTGAGTTGTTATTGTTGCTGGAAATCGAATCAATTGGAATTAATATGTTTGATCGACAGTTGCTTGTTTTGCCTTTTTCATAAATGTAATGACAAGTAGTTGTCTTTGAATTTCTTGTTGAAATCGTATTTGTTGAACTAAGTGAGTTGGTCTTAATGTACTAATGTTTCTTCAGACTCTATGATGAGGTTGTAATGAACAAGAATTGAATTTAAATGGTTTATTAATTTATTCGAGAAAATTTCTAGAATGTGAGTAAATGGTTTCGTATGTTTTCTTAGAATGTGATTAGTTATATACATATATTTTTCAATAATGTGATTAAACGGTGTTTATGTATTTCTATAATGTGATTAAATGGTTACCTCCATACAAAACTAAACGCCTCTTTCACTCAAAATTCAAAAACCATATATCACCATGTTTCATTCAAATATTGCCCCAAAACATTAACAATTAGGAATGCCAATCACAAAACATGTTCAGAAGTACACACTGGAATCGTAAACCACAAAACAGGTTCAGATTAAAAATTCCTCAATCATCCCTGAAACAGGAATCCTACTTCCCAAAGCAGATATCAAACACCTAAATACTATTACTATGTATCTCATATCAACCCGTTATCCATACTTTGTCAACCTCATGTTGTGTTGTTGCATCCTCTTTGGTAAAATCGTTTGAATTGGTTCATTTGTCAGAATCAATGCTTTGGATTCTGACAAAACTTGAGTCGAAGATACCATCTTGAATTCAATTACAATAGACATCATCTTCAAACAAGATTTACACACCAAAATCAGAAAATGTTACAATTAAAACTTCAAATATAGTAGAAGACCTAAATATGGTACATTACTAAATATAAATTTGAACTTTCGCATAAAAATTCAAGCTTTGTACTAAAAAGTAGTTAACATTTAAAAACAAATCTAAACGTTTACGATACCTTTAATTGATCAACCCTACAAACGGTAAAAAGCATGCACCAAACGAACAGGAACTACAACCAGCACTGACGACCTTCAACAGCAAAAATTTGAGAGTAGCAAAAATGAAAATACGACAATCGAGAATACGAAGAATGTTAGGGGAGAAAAAATGGAAGGGTACAAAAGAGGGAAGGCTTGCTTATTCAGGAGCTGCACAAGATATATGAAACTGGAGAGTAAGAGTAGAATAAATGACACGAAAAAGGGGGGAAATCGGGCAAAATTGATGAAAGGTGATGGAAGGGCTGAAAACAAAATCAACATTTCAGAAAATAATAATAAAAAAAGGTGTCACGTGGTTGACACATGACAAAATTTCGGACAATAATAGTGTTGGATGGACGAAGTGATTGAATAGTCACATGTTGAAATATAAGTGACCATTTAGTCACGCAAAAAACATGATTAACCAAATAGTCACATTGGATAAACATGTGTGACTATTGAATATATTAACTCTTAACATAATGAGAACGTTAACAGATTATACAGAATGACAACTTTAAAACAGAATGTGTGGTTAGCTGATTTAATGAAATTGTTGCTTTATTCCTCAAACAAGTCGTATTGTTATGAATCCTTTCTTTACATACCGATCAGTTTCGATATATATGTTTACTTAGTTTATTTGTCGGAGGTTCTTGTTCAACTCTTATCCTCTTGGTATTTTGTTTTCCTGGTTGGTCCTTTTAAGGGTGCTGATATTGGAAGACCACCAACTTCTATCCAACTCTCTTTGCTTGGGATAAAATAGATAACACCAACGTTCTTCAACGTTCTTCAGTTCTTCCATGTGCCCCATATGTTTGGACCTGTTATAAATCGTTGCAGCAACACACGTCCTATTTCTCACCTTCATATTAGCATGAATGTGTTGAACACATGTCGTGCTCAACACCATAACATGTCTCATTAAGTACAACAATGGGTAGCTAGAAGTACAACAAAAATTTCTAGACTTTTGAGAAAATTTTGCAAGATATCAAATATTCGGGCTACTCAAAAGCAACATTATAAGTAGATGATATACTCAAATGCAACAATAAAAACAAATGATGTACTCAGATAAAAAATTTACAAAAGTACATTTACTTTTAAGAGAGAGATATACCTTTTTCAGTCTAACATTATCATCCATCCCCTGACACTAGAATACGGACTAAAACCTATTTCCTTAGTCAGCAACCCCAAGACCACTTATGGGAGTCTTTCGTGTCAGCTTAAACTCATGCTATCACATTGGGGAACATTCCGTTGTTTGCATATCCATCAATATTACAAAGCATTTGACTCCTTTCTAAACCTTTCAAAAGACATTCATCATGACCAAAATGGTATGAAACCAATAATGAATCCTCTCTTTGATGCTAAAAAGCACAAGTACGATCTTTAGAACCAAGGTATGAGGTTGTTAATTGTAGAGCCAACTTGGAAACTATTAAGGTTCCTAGATTGTAATGCAGAATAACAGTCACATAAGACCAAAAACTCTCTACAGTTCCTCATAATGTCAACAAATAATGTTTTTTTATCTTATTTTTTCGGGAAAAGTATGAAATTGCACCCGGATGTTTGCAATTTTTTGTCATTGGACCTATATGTTTTTTGCCGCAATTATTTACACCCGTATGTTACGTTTTGTTGGTAATTGCACCCAACGTTAAAAAATCCCGTTAAGTGTCACGTGAAGGGCACGTGTCGTCGTTAATTTTGAACCGATGTCATGTTAAATGACCAATTTACCCCTCAGCCTCAGCCTCAGTCTATCCACGTCTTTCTTACAATCGTCACGCTCCCATTTCCAAGATCTCCGTCCTCCTTCACTCTCTTGCTTCTCCCTTTGCTCTGGTAATCTCTCTTTCCCTCTGAAAATTTTCTGCAGTTGCTAAAAGGTGATGGAATTGTCAATGAGATCAGTGAGTATCTTCAAAGTCCGCCAAATTTATTTCTCCTGATTGAATGATAATTTCCATTGTTGCCTCAGCGAGTCAGCGGTTTCAATTCCAGTCAGCAGTATCATCAAAGAAGCAGGCATCATCAGAACTCCTTCCAATCGACCCACCCCCAGAATTGCTATTCCGATGTAAAAACCCTCCAAAGATGCTGGTTATTCTGAACCCACGGTCCGGAAGAGGTCAATCCATTAAAGTTTTCTATGGAATGGTTGAGCCATTATTTAAGGTGCATGTTCTGGTGAAAATTGCTTATTTCCAACAGCTTTGCTTATTACCTCTTTCTTATTGTTTGATGTAGTTAGGAAGTAACTTCTGTTTCTTTCATGATTTTGGGAAAAAGTTTATAATATTTTTGCTCCATAAAATAAAAACTCCTTTTGCTAACGTTGCACATGAATTTGTTTCTTTATTGGTAAGGTGTTCATTACTTATACTGCTTTTAGTTACAATTCTGATTTCCGGATCAAAAGATGGAAAATGGAGATGCCTTCAATTATTTTCCTTATATGGAGCATTGCAAACTGGTGAAGTATTGTACATCGAACATAGAGAACCATGTTGTCAAAAAGTGAAAGATGATTTTGTGTAGATCTTTTGGTGGTATTTATAAACAGAAGTAGCAAAGATATATAGCCTGATCCAATAGCTTCGTTAATCGTTATTCTTTCACCTTGATCGGCTTTAGGTCAATTGGATAAGCTCCAACATGCTTTACTTCTGCATTAAAATCAATGAGTAACTTCTTCTTGCACCAAAAATCTGAGTGTTTTGACCCATGTCAATCTTTTTGAGCAAATAATATGATTGTCACTATTTCCCTCAATTTCTCTTCACTGTATTGGTCTCTGACCATTCACTTATGCATGCCAAACCAGAGTTACCATTAATGAGGTTTTCACCCTTGTAAAAAAAACTGCTACTCAATTTGACAGCTTGCTGGGTTTCAATTAGAAGTTGTGAGGACAACATCTGCTGGTCATGCCAAAAAACTAGCATCTAGTGTAGACATCAGCACATGCCCAGATGGTATTGTTCCAAAACATTTGATCAACAGTACAATTTTTCCTTCATTTTGGCTTTGTTTGTAAAATCCCTGGTTTTAATATACTTTCAGGAATCATATGTGTTGGAGGTGATGGAATTGTCAATGAGGTCAGTGAGTATCTTCAAAGTCCGCCCTTATATATTTCGAAGTTCCAAATATTATGGATTGGATCTCACATAGTGCAGTGTGGCACAGTCTCTTGTTTTTTAACTTGATCTTCACAGTGATATGTAAACATAGTACTGTAGGTTTCTAGTTGATTAGTCCAATTACTTCTGTGCAAATCCTTGCTCGTCGCTCTTCAAGATATTGAAGCAAGAAATCTTTTCCAATTTGGTGTAATTTGTAGCTTAGTATGTCTTTGCTTAAGCTGGAGCATATGCTGTACTTCATTTTTTCCCTGTCCTTCTCACACATTCTCTGTAATTCATGATATCATTTTGCAGAGATGGCCGGAAGTTCATGTCCAAGTTTGTACCCGTTACACCGTTGCAAAATTGTTCACCTGGTTGGGGTCAATATTTTCTGTATTATCGCTTTCTGTTGAATCGATTTCGTTCTGTTGAATCGCTTTCAGTGTATGAAAGAATCGCCAGTGATCAGGTCAGATATATAAAAAGGCTGGGGGTATTTTCGGTATAACAGGTCAGATATATGGCACATGGACAGCACATGCCTGATATTTAACGGTTACTGTCTGAATTGGATGGAAAGGCTCAATTACAAACAAGTGTAAACATATGGGTGTAAGAACAAACATCATGGGTGCAGTTACCAATTCTGGCAAACATCCGGGTGCAATTTCATACTTTTCCCTATTTTTTCTCTAATGATGCTATACTTTCTAAATTCGAAACCAACATTAAATTTTATTTACATTTGAATGTAGTTTGTGTCCAATAGTTGCTACTTCATTTTGTCATTGTAATGCTTGGCGACAAGCCACTTTGTATTGATCCTCTTGGACTTGGAGAAACAAACCACTTGTGAGTTCTATAGTACTACTTAATATGCAGTGTGAGGATGCGCTCAATATACAAAGCACGTGTGACCCGGTGAAGTACCTGGGGCTGCCTTCGATATGGGGTCGATCAAAAAAGGAAGCACTAGGTTCACTCAAAACAAAGATCAAGAAGAAATTACAGGGGTGGAGGTCGAAGACTCTAAATCAGGCGGGGAAAGAAGTTCTAATCAAGGCGATCATAACGGCGATCCCCACGGATATGATGAGTGTGTTCCACCTACCAAAAACATGGTGTGCGGAGGTAAACACACTCATTGCCGACTTTTGCTGGGGACAAACAGATAAGGGGAAACGAACTCACTGGAGAAGATGGGTTGTCCTCACGAGAGTAAAACAAGCGGGGGGGGGGGGGGCTCGGATTCCGTGAACTAGCGAGTTTCAACTCTGCATTGATCATGAAGATGGTTGCCCGCATTTGGGAGGAACCACACTCATTGTGTGCCCAAGTACTCAAGGGCATGTACTGCCCCAGAAATTCTTTTATGGAAGCAAAACGGGGAGGATGGGCCTCTTGGGGGTGGAGTACACACGGACTAGACATCATGAAAAAGGAAGGGCTATGGTTGATTGGGTCGAGAAAGGAGATACGCATATTTGATGACCTGTGGATACACACAAAGGAAGGGTGGCAGGTCGGAACCGAACTGAATGTCGAACACGGAGGTGACATACGGGTTAGCCAACTGATTTCATCCGCGGGAAGGTGGAATGAACCGATGGTGAGGAGCATAGTCACACATGAAGATGCCGAGCACATATTAAACATGCCCCTACCGACGGAAGGGGGAAGAGACCGATTCATTTGGCCACACACAAAGGACGTCTCAACTCAAGTGCGATCGGTCTATCACAAGCTCCGAGAGGAACCGAATCAAACAGGGGTGACACACGAGAGGACCGACCTATGGAAGAACGTATGGGCATCGAAAGTCCTCCCCAAGGTAAGAAATTTCATATAGAGGCTAGCCACAAACTCCTTAGCCGTGATGTCCAACATGGTGCGGAGAGGGATGAACGTCAGCCCGGCATGCCCAATTTGCGGGGAAGAGGAGACTAGGGAACACATGATCCTAGGATGCACATGGACGGAACTGGTGTGGTTCGGTCTACTAGGGCTCCAAACCGACCGAACAAACATCCCAGATATGGCGACATGGCTTGAGACGAGGTGCCACGAGCAAGGAAACCAAGGACTGAACCGAGAACACATATGGGGGAAAACACTCCTCACATGTTGGTATATATGGAAAACACGATGTAAAGCCGCTTTCGAGAACAAAATGTCAAACCCAATTGAGGGTATCTTCGAGATCAAGCAAGCCTTCGTCGAGCAAAGGGCTACGGAACACATAGCACCCGTAAGCCAAGAGAGAGGCCGGACTGAACCATGGAGAACACCGACCAGAAATATCATCAAGATTAATTGCGATGCGTCATGGTGTAAGAATACGAAAAGAGCCGGTATAGGAGTCATAGAGCCAAGGCAAAGTGATCAGAGGTATGAACCGGAGGGAGTGGAGCAATGACATCGACATCATGGAAGCAAGGGCGGTTCATGAAGGGATAAGGCTCGCAACCGAACAGGGATGGCATAACATCACCATGGAAATGGATTCGCAAACGGTCTACAAAAAAATTAGTGGAACGACACTGATGCACTGGAGATTAGCAACCACCTTACGGAACATTGGAGCCATGGCGAGCCGAATTGACAATGTACAACGGAGATATATACGGAGATATATACAACGGAGGTAAACCAATAACGAATGTGCGAATTTGATAGCTAAACAAGCAAGAATGGGAGTGAGTTTACATGATTGGGTCAAAAGACCACCACTACCATTATTTCGATTACTAGTGAATGATTGTAATACCGAACATCCGTGATTTCGTGTCACGCCGTTTTATTTATTCAAGGTAAAATTCGACCCAAAAAAATTCGTGCTAATTTAGAAGAAAAAATTATATTAACAAAGTACAAGTACATGTCAACTTATGTATGAAAAGCCAACTTATGTCTGCAAAATAGCAAACAAGCACAAGTTAATTATGATTACCCAAGCCAGCACAAAGCAGCAGCAACTTATGAACAAGTATCAGCAAATCTCCTCACTCACAATCATTATTAATAAGTAGATAGATACAAGATATTAGTTAGGTTCACAAATCTTGTTCAAGTCTCAACAGATCAGAGGAACACTAGTACAGAGTAGTAATTGGTTGAAATAAGAAAGACTCCATCCATAGCTTAAGCAAGCATGTTCAATCCTTTGAACTCCCTCCAGGAAAGATTTCAAATCATTCCTGAAAACACTTCATTATTAGCAACCGCAGATTCATTTGTACCACTTTAAAGAGAGAGAGAGAGAGAGAGAGAGAGAGAGAGAGAGAGAGAGCAAACAGACAGAACAACTTACTAACATGTAGCCTTATTTACATAATAATAAACCAGATAGCTCAGAAGACACCACCGACACCACCCATCATCATCGGGAGGTCGTCAAAGGCCCAAAGATCCACAGTGTTGACACCATCGTTAGTTGCATCCATATTAAACAGAGTCTCAATGGGAGCATCCCAACCACCATCCAGATACGGGATCTGAAAGTACTTCATCTGAGAATCAAAAGAAGATGACAGATCCTCCCCACACAATGTGTTGTTTTCAGCAGTAGGAGCTACTAGTTCCTCAGCAGGACCAGACTTAAGTTTCTTCCTTGGATTAGCATCCTCATACTGAGATTCATCAACCTCTAGAGCCGCAGCCAACACTGATGAAACGTCAGGTGTCTTGGGTCCATTGTCTCCCCAGCCAAAGTCAGAACCCTCAAAGGTGTTGCTTCCTTGGTCTGAATTGAAGAACAAGGGCGTATTCTCACTTGGGGCAAATGCCTTGTTAATTCCATCACCATTCAATGAGTTGTTCAAGTATCCAAACTGACTGGTTGGCGGTTTTTCCTCCAATAAACTGCCACCGCTATAGTGGTCATCATCAGAGTTGTCCATGAAATTGTTACCCAGATCAAGCTCAACAAAATTGCTCACTTTTGATTTTGCAGCATTGGTTGCTGGGTTTGACTTAGCTGCAGCTTGCTTATTCAATGATAAGTTTAGAACTTCATCAGGGAAATTTACTTTTGCCTTGTCCCCTCGAATTCTACGCGCTTCAGCATCATAAGCCCTTGCTGCTTCCTCTGCAGTATTAAATGTGCCCAACCAAACCCGTACACCCTTCCTTGGGTCACGGATTTCAGCAGCCCATTTCCCCCATGGACGTTGCCTAATCCCTCGATACTGATTCTTCCTCTTTCTTATAGCAGACTTCTCAGCTTGGCTGCTGAACTCAACAGATTTCTTTTTTGGAGAGACTTAAATGCAGAAAGTAAAACAATAATGAATGAGTTGTTAGAATTATTACATCTGAAAGAAATAACCATCAAGATTATACACGGATTTCAAGTAATTGTTCACATCAAAGACGAAATTCATGGAAGCAACGCAACATACAGACAGACGGTTTTGTAGGTTCTACAGCAGCTCAATCCAAAACCACAATTTTCAATTATGCAAACTTCTCCAAGAACTCTAGCGGAAATGGATTATTATACATCAAATTATTCCATACATATAAACAGATATCTGAATGAAAGGGAATAAGCAATCTACGTTACATATAATTAATTTATAAGAAAGGGATCATTTTATACAGTTATAACTTATAAACATAGAAAAGAAGAAAATTAAAAACCCTAAGCCGTCCTGATAAGAAAATCAAGCCACGGAAGAGACTACTTAAGAGACACACAGCAAGAAAATTTCCAAATCACTAATTTTCCACAAACTAAAGATCAAACAAAAAATTCATCCGACAAAACATGCGAAATCTGGGAAATTATTGGTGATAATATGACTACAAGACTAGAAGCACAATAGACACCATCAAGTTGTCTAGTTAGCTCACACATAACTAATTGGAGCGAACCCACGAGCCCACGCGATCAGGATGAACATGCTGACAATACGCATGCTTATACGAACAACATAATCACACGCAACTGCTGAATAGGGAATAATTTTAGAGATAAAAGAAAAGAAATTTACCGCTAGTTAAACTAGGCTTCGAGGCAGGAAAAGGCTTGATATCAACAGTAGCATCCTCATCAAAATCATCTTCAGCATCGGATTCATCCTTGAAGTCCTGGAAATCAGCCTCGAAATCATCATCTACATCGATGACGTCAGACCTCAGGGATTTGGAGGATCTCTTCCCAGATCTGCGACTCTTGAGATCAGGCCAAAGAAAGTCCGCCGTAAGACGACGGGACTTGGTCGTGGGAATGAAATCGGAGATGATAGCTCCTCCACACATTGCTGCTCGAACACAGGGTACAAATCGCCGGCGATTGTGGAGAGAAAGGTGAGATCTTCAGGGATTTGATTAATTGATTGAATGGAGAGAGAGAGACTCTTCTTTGCTATGTAGTTGAGAATTGCAGAGAGAAAATGGTGTCTGATTGAGTATAGTACTGGCCAAAAACAAATAAAAATGAGTATAGTAGGTTTTATTATTTTCAATGCCATAGTTAGGTCACCTAACCGGCCAAAGAAAGGTCACCTAACCGGCGAAGGGGCCGGTTCACGGTTCGTCCGGTCCAACCCGGTCCAACCTGGTTTAGTGTGCGGTTTACTGTTCAAAATAGAAAATTTTAAAAACTTAAAATACATACATAATCTCAAACACAAACATAATTACCTCAAACTACATAATCTCACACACATACAAACTACGTAGTTTCAATATCAAACACACATTACTCTCAATTCTCAAACACAATACACAATAGTAGTGAACCGGTTTAATCAATTGGGTTACACCGATTGGTTTGTGCAGAACCAAAAACCGGACACCCAAAAAACAAAACCAGCCTAAAACAAACAAAAAAAATATCAACTAAAAAGTTAACCGGAAACCGGCCGATTTTCTAAAAGCCGCCTAATTCAACCCGGTTCAAATACTGTTCATTTGAAAAACGATCTTTTAATTGAATCAAACCGGGCAGGGATCCGGTTCCCGGTCGGACCGCCGGTCCGGTCCGATTTTGATAACTATGGTCAGGTGGAAGTATATATATTCTCAAGTGCCAATTGAAGAATTTTAATTTATAATAAAAATGAAATATTACTGTGTCCCATTATTTTACAAATATTTTTTTTCATGTTTAGTAATCAATCAAGTTTAATCGTTTTGTCGATTTTTTTATCCAAACATAACTCAATAAAAGAATTGAAATTATAAAAATGTCACAATAAATTTTCTATATATTATGATTGAGTTTTAATTCAATCAATACCTTATTAAGACTCAATCGAAAGAGTTTGACTCTAAATCCCTATCACTTTGCTCATGTATAAGGAGTTGGTCTAAAACAAGACTAAGACGCTAGCCACTTTGATTTAGACTCAATTAAGTCATGATCAAGTTGTAACTAAATTGTAACATATACAAAAATTTTGAAGAATTTTGTTTTGATATTTTTAAAAAAATTATGTTACTTTTATAATTTCGATACATATTTTCTATAAATGTTTTTTGATGAAAGTAATAAATTCAATTGACAAAATATGAAAAACAAATTTTTCAAAAAAATTAAATTTAAATAAAAATTTCTTTTTTGGTTCAAATATTATGGGTATAGTCATAAAGAGCTTATAATAAAATTATATTGTTGGTGCAAGTTGAAGTGTCTTATATTTATTTGGTTAAATTTCATTACGCTAATAAGTGTAAATCAAAAAGAGTTAATAATATTAACCTTGACTTTTGGAAAGAGACTATGGAGGAACTTTTTATTCATGAAAATGATTTAGAAATATCTGTTATAACAGATAAAAATCTCTCTGATAGTTCTGAATCAATTGATTCTTCTGATTCTAATCAAGAATCAGATTGTGATGGCAATTGTGATTATTACAAATCACTCTGTAAATCTAATGGTTTATGTGTCCTCACCCGTGAACAAAATTTTGTTCTTGAAACTATTGATAAGATTTCTGATCCTTCTGAAAGGAAAGAAATTCTTAAATCTTACCTTGAACAATACGGTCAAAAGGATTTTATTGAAAAACCTTTAGATAAATCTTCTGCTACCCTCTCTCTAGAAATCTCTCTCTCTCTCTCTCTATGTTTAGAATTCTGCTGTAATACATACCTCTTAGTGTTTGCGATCTAAGTTTGGTATCAGAGCCAAGTAGGCTCAGGTATGTAGTTTGTTTATGTATTTATATTTTGAAACTTATGTTTTAGTTTCACTTATGTTATTATGTTTATTATGTAATTTAAGTTTGTGTAAATTAATGTTTGTAAACATAATGTTAGTTATTATAATAATATTGTGTGAAGTTTGTTAGATCTTCCTTTGGTTTATCTTATTATTGTTCTTAGTTTTCTGTTTTGTGCTTTAGTAAAATTCTACTTTTTAAAGAACTTCTTTATTATTATTATTACTTGCATATTTGAATTAAAAGATAGTGAGTATCTGTTCAAACAAAAATTGTATTGTGAAACCCCAAGTCGCGTACCGTAAGGCCATAAATCCCTTGGATGTGGTAGGCAGGAGAAATCGTTGACAGTGATCAATACAACTATGTTTGGATTTGGTAAATCCTTATCTTTTAGGACAAATACTGCTAGTAGTAGCAGTAACAAAGAAATTCTTATTAATGAGAATTTTGACAAAGAAATACAAAACTGGAAAATGCCAGAACAATCGTCTGTTTATAAACAGAAAGGAACTTTTGACTTCTCTTCCGATTATATTATTAAAACTGTAGAAGAAGCTATCCCCTTAAATGAAGGAGATAATACATTTCAATTGCTAAGTCAATCCTTAATTGAAAAACATAAGGAAAAATATAAATTTTTGCATCTTGGAAAAGTGCAAATTGGATTAAAACCAACTTTCAGACTAGGGTTAAATACCTCTGCTCTTTTGTGTGTTCGTGATAAACGACACCTTGGTTTTACCGACTCCTTATTAGGAATTGTTGAAAGTAGTTTGTGTGATGGCCCGATTTACTTTTCGTGCTTTCCCAATTTTACTTTGTCATTAAATGACCCAACTATATTACATGCTCTTTGCCTTGATATTAAAACTGAAGGTTTTCGTATGATGCAAGGTGCTGAAAATATTGTCCTTATTTATAGGATTCAATACAAAGTTATGAATACTGTTGTTCCACGCCTAAAATGGTTAGGACCTGATCTTAAAGGATCTACAACTTTGTTTATGACAAATCTTGCTAAAAGCAACGTTCAAGTCCCTAAAACTATAACTTGGGATGAAGTTAAATTACCTGTTAATTGGATGCTAGAAAATGCTAGTGAACCTGCTAAATCTGAAAATCGTGAATTAGAAGGTTTAATTGAACATCCTGATGGTAATGTAGAAATTCGATTCTCTAATCAGAGAAGCGCTAGGCTAAGCTTTGGTCATACAAGAAGTTTAAACAATTATATTGAAAATACTTTAGAAACTTCTTTCAATCGATCTGTGGCTTCTGCCCCCTCTCAGTTTGATAGAGAATCTATATCTGGTACTAGATTTACCACTGATGGGGTTAATCAACCAGAGTATAGAGTTAATACTCTACCTTCTGAGGCTTCAGGAACTAGGATAAAATCTCCTACTCCTTCTGACATGGGTTATGATATCCATACTCTTATTCTGTCTGATGAGAAAGATGAATTTCTCTATTGTCCCCTTAAAGGACAAGCTAGAGAAGAGTTTTTCTCTAATGATAATGATTTAAAAAGAAAGTGGTTTTTCTTAAAAGGGAAATCTGAACAGAATAGGTATTTCTCTCTTTTTAAAAGAGTAATTAAAAGATGTTTAGATCTTAATGAAAACCCTATGGAATTCTTTACTTTTATGAAGTTTAAAAGTAAAAATAATTTTCCAAATTTCGAAGATGAAAATGTCATTCTTCCTTTAGAAAGTTCTTATAGGAATTTTCTTATTAGAAACGGTAAAACTATCACTAGTATTCATCCTCCTGAGAAAAGTATTATTTTAAAAATCCAGGATGAAGAAATACTTGCTACTCCTTATAGGAAGAGCAATAATGTTGAAGCTGTTGTTGAACAAAGTAATTTTACTAATTTAACACTTCAAACATTAGGTGATCAGTTAACTAGAATAGAAAAAAATGTTTCTATCAATAGAAATTTTGGTGAAGGATCGTCTAAAGTTAAAACCATTGACGTCCCAAAATATGATAACAAGGTTTTATTCAAACCCATGACTTCTGAGAAACTTGAATTTAATTTTAAAAAGCCTCTTGGTACCAATCAAGAGACTGAAATGGTTTCTGAGATTGTCAAGCGTTTAAAAAATCTTGGCATCAATGAAAAGGATTGTGTTCCTTTAGAACAAGGTCAAATTGATCTTGATAACTCTTCTATTATAAGTAGTGATAGCGAAATTGAACAAATTGAAAATAATTTTAAAAATAATGATTCTTTTCAAGTCAATAAGTTATCCCCTTCTTATAAGAAGAGAGTGTCTTATAGCATTCCAGCTAAACCCTATTATCATAGGCCAACTCCTGTTGATTTGCAATTAGAACAACATGGAGAATATAAGGGTGTTCAATTCGACGGTAAATGTATCGAAGAATGGAATATTGATGGAATGGCTGATTATCAGGTTCAAACCGTATTACAATACATAACCATGTATGCTACTGCTTGTAGATCCAATGGTAACCTTGATAATAACATCACTAAAGCTATAATTCATGGCTTTACTGGCCAACTTAAAGGTTGGTGGGATTTTCTTCTAACAGAAGAAGCCAAACAGCATATCTTGTGTGCTGTTAAAAAAGAAATTGTTAATACCAACAATATCCCTACTGAAACTGATGTTTCTGATAGTGTTAATACACTTATTTATTCAATTGCAAAACATTTCATTGGCTCATCTAGTTTGCAAATTGATAAAACTCAAGAGCAGTTAATGAACTTGCGTTGCCAAAACTTATCCCAGTTTAAATGGTATAAAGATGTTTTTATTTCTAAAGTCTTGACTAGACAAGATTGTGGAAATGAATTTTGGAAGGAAAAATTCCTTTCTGGCTTACCCTCATTTTTTGCTGATAGGGTTAGAAATAGAATTCGCCAAAGAGAAGGGGGGATAATTCCCTATTCTCTTTATACTTTTGGTGATTTATCTTCAGAAATTATGGCTGAAGGTATTATCTTATGTAATGAAATGAAATTACATAAGAAAATCCAAAAGGAAAAAATCTTAGGAACCAAATACCTAGGAGACTTCTGTGACCAGATGGGATTAAATTCCCCTGAACCTAAAGAAAAGAATTATAAGAAAAAATCTTATAAAAACTCTTATAGAGAACATGACCATAGGAAGAATCATTTTAAACCTAGGAAAAAGAAGAGGTTTGAAAAAAGAAATTTTTCTAATGAGAAAAAATCTATTCCTATTTGCTATAACTGTAAGCAACCTGGTCATTACGCTAATAAGTGTAAATCAAAAAGAGTTAATAATATTAACCTTGACTTTTGGAAAGAGACTATGGAGGAACTTTTTATTCATGAAAATGATTTAGAAATATCTGTTATAACAGATAAAAATCTCTCTGATAGTTCTGAATCAATTGATTCTTCTGATTCTAATCAAGAATCAGATTGTGATGGCAATTGTGATTATTACAAATCACTCTGTAAATCTAATGGTTTATGTGTCCTCACCCGTGAACAAAATTTTGTTCTTGAAACTATTGATAAGATTTCTGATCCTTCTAAAAGGAAAGAAATTCTTAAATCTTACCTTGAACAATACGGTCAAAAGGATTTTATTGAAAAACCTTTAGATAAATCTTCTGCTACCCTCTCTCTAGAAATCTCTCTCTCTCTCTCTCTATGTTTAGAATTCTGCTGTAATACATACCTCTTAGTGTTTGCGATCTAAGTTTGTGATAGTCATAAAGAGCTTATAATAAAATTATATTGTTGGTGCAAGTTGAAGTGTCTTATATTTATTTGGTTAAATTTCCCTTTTGCTATTATTTTTGCAGCAAGTTGGAGTATTTTAATTTAAATAAATCTATAATATCTTTGGCTCAAATTGAAGTGTTTTAAATATATATAACTATATATTACAAATATATATATATATAATTACAAGTTGGAGCTAGCGATGACAACTATGTTTTTTGCTGTTAATTTAATTTTCATGCCTTCGTGGTACCAAAGGCAAAATGACCTCTTGCACTCTCTGCATATACATATACGTGAGTCGGTATGTCAGTACACAGGTAGATGCATTGCATGCACGTGTGGGGTCGGCTGATCTATGATGTCACCATTTAACGTAAATTAAAGTTACCAAAGATTTTTGTCTCTTTTCTATTTTCCGATTTCTAAAAAACACGTCGCAACTCGTTTTTCTGGGGGAAAGGTACAATTTATTCCTCTGACCCTACATGAAAACAAAATTTATCTTAAAAGTAGTGTTATCGGAACCGGACCGGAATCCAGTCCGGTTTGGTTCAGTTAAAAGATCGAAATGTATATGAATAGTGTTTGAATTGGGTTGGACTGACCGGTTTTTCAAAAACCGGACGGTTTTCGGTTCTAATTTTTTGGGGTGGTTTAAATTTTTTTAGTGGTTCTCTTGGGTTTAAACCGATTTCTTTGGTTCGATCGAGCAATTTTTTCGGTTTAGAAGTTATGTTTAAAATTTCAACATATTGTGTTTGATTTTGAAACTATTGTGTTATGTATGTTCAAATATTGAGATAATTATATTGTGTTTGAGAGTAATGTGTTTGTTTTAGACTATGTGGTTTGTGTGTGTTTGAGGTAATTATGTGTGTGTTTGAGACTATGTAGTTTATAATTGTATTTAAAAAAAAAAATAGCTTGTGAACAGTGAACCGCACGTCGAACCGGGGTGGATCGGTCGAACCGGGAACCGGCCCCCTCGCCGGTTCGAGGGTCGGTTCGGTTCTGATAACAATGCTTAAAAGTATCTAAGTAATTAAGTCATTTTAGCAATTTGAATTTATTTGATTATAATTAGGGTCATGAACCGGTTTAGGGTCGATCGGTTCAAGAACCGTACCTTACCTAAAATGTTATAATATACCTTTTGACTCATTAGTTTGAACTGCTCTACTGTTTTGGCAATTTATCATACCGCTTTGAACTAGTTCGAAAACGGAGTCTGAATCAGTTCAGTCGTTCCTTTTATTTAAATAAAAATCCTAATGTAAAATATTTCAAATTTATAAATTTTAACACATAATTCGATAATATATAAGAAGATCCACAAAAATATTAAGAACTAAAATATCTTAAAATAGAGAGAGCACTTATGAAGAAAATGACTCACTTAAAATGACCAAAATATTAGAATATATATAACAAATTAGTAAAAATAATATATATATAAGTGGCTCTTAAAATGGTACGGTTACCACTTATGAATATGTTTTTTATGGTTCAAACGAACCACTCTATATTTCATCGAAAATACTGTACCCCTTCAGAATCGATTCAAAAGAGATACGATTCACATGTGGTATAGTTTGGTTCGACCGAACCAGTTTTTTGGCCAACCCTAATTACACTGAACGCTTTTTCGAACATATGTTTGTAAAACATACACACACATATTATTTTACACATGTTTTGAAGCGCATAGTAACAATCATAAAGAGTCAATTTACCTTGTGAAAATAATATGTGTGTGTGTGCGAAAATAATCACAATTGCCACACACACACATATTATTTTCACAAGGTAAATTGACTCTTTATGATTGTTACTATGCGCTTCAAAACTTGAAGTTGATTATCGTCCCTAGAAATAAATTTAGGATACACTTGTGCATGAAAACTTTCTTTTCGCATTTGCACCTAAACCCAGAGTACATATGTGTTGGGTATCGATAGTGATGGTCCAATACGGAATACAGAAGAAAGCTCATCATGCTTCCAAGGCCCAATAACACCTGAGAGGGATGAAACACAAATCATTCAAGACTGGGTCGACCCACACTAAGGGTAAACTGGAACCCATAAAGTGGTCCAGTGCCAAACCCGAAATTCAAGTGGCCGCCAAAATTTGTCAGAATCCTCAGATTAAACAGAAAAGAAAAACGAAAGAGAACTCATTTGAGAGAGAAGAAATCAATTTGTTCTTCATTCAAAAGTTAGTTGAATCTGTTTACAACGGGTTCTATTTATAACTAATGAATTTACTCTAATTGCAATACAGTCCCTCTCGGTAATTGCAAACTAATCCTTGACACATATGTAATTAGAGATATGACCTAACATTCTCTATCCAAGATTTGATGCTCAAATTTGATTGAACTCTTCATCGAACTCTTTGATTTCCTCGAACTCTTTGATTTCCTGAACTTCTTCACAAAAGAAAATTTGACACTGCTCTAATTTGCACTTGCTGATCAGATACACTCCAACATCTGTCTTCTGTACTGAGAGCAGCCATATTCTCTGCTGCTTAACCTTATCTCAATGACTGATTATATTTATTTTTCACATCAAAACAGACATCCTCTAATTTATCTTTTTGAACAATTGTCGTGCACAATTTCTCAATCTCACTAACCATACTTGACTTAGTATACCATCATAGAACTATCCAATTCATATGTATGTAAATCATTCACAGCACATATAATCCAACGATCTGAACCTAATTAACCATACTGATCCTATATTCAAGATACACATATGCACTCTTTATTCTAACAAATGGACATTATAACTAGAATTGTCATCAAGAAAAGATCAATACCAATGCTATTTCATTCAAGATACTGAAGTGACAATGTAGTTCAGACTGATTGATCGATTTCTTTTATTCATCTTTATTTGTCAACTTTTTTTCAGATCAGATTGCATCTGAATATCACTCCTTGACAGAAGGGGTTGAGCCTTTTTCTTACCAACAATGGTTGAAGGGTTTGAGCCATTTTCTTTACTTCCTAAAGAAATAATATGAAGTATCTTAACGTTTTCTTCAGACTGATTTCTATTTTTGGAATCAAACCATGTTTTATGCCAAGGAGATCACCCAATTTTTGTTCTTCTTTTTTTCTCTGAATCAGAAACAATATTTTGCTGAACCACAACAGACATATCAGACCTTATAAATGATCTAGACCAGGTATGAAACAATTCCAAATGACAACCACTAGTCACTGTACCACATACGCAGAACAAAAAACAGATATGAACCTATCATATAGAGATCAGATTAGAAAATCAAATCCAAACACTGAACCTATACATGCCAGAAAATGATTAACAAAACATGAAAAAGACATTACTACAACAGCACACATCATCAACTATGAATAACAAAGAAAGAGAAAATCAAGCCATGAACAGAATAGATCATCAGACGATACTATCTTAAAAATGATCAATATAACCAGTCATTAGACAACACACACAACAGAAAATACATGCTATCAAAATACAGAAAAGCAGAAACTAGAATTTACTCAGAAATTGCATCAGCATCAGGAACTCCTATAGAACTGCTCCTGCCCCCTGCACATAACCGATGATGCAGCAACTCTTCCACAAAGAAAATGCCCAACTTTTTCCTACACGACACAAACATTTTCTCAGTCAACGGTTTTGTGAGAATATTTGCAACTTGTTCACTAGAGGGAACAAAATTAACCATAACCTGTCCCGAGTTAACTTTCTCACGAATAAAAAACAGATCAATTTCAACATGCTTCATTTTTTAATGTTGAATTGGATTTTCAGATAAAGCAGCAACACTAGTACTATCTGCCCATACTACCGAAACATATGACAGCATAAGACCCATCTCTGTGAGCAAAGATTTAACCCATATGATTACACACACTGCATTGGCAACAACACGAAACTCCGCATCAACACTAGAACGAGCAACAACAGACTGCTTTTTAGAGCTCCAAATGATAGGATTGCCATTCAATAGTACATAGTGACCTGAAATAGACTTACGATCGGAGATATCCCCCCCCCAATCAGCATCAAAGTATGAAGTTAAAGAAACTTCTGCCACAGGAAACAGATTTGTCCTAAACATAAGGCCATGATCAATTGTACCTTTCAAGTACCGAACAATATGTAAAACAGCCTTCCAATGACTGACACTAGAAAATTGCATGAATTGACTTAATTTGTTAATAGAAAAATTGATATCAGGACGAGTAACAGATATATGTTGCAAGGCTCCAATCGTACTACGGTATAACGTAACATCATCAAAGTTTTCAGAACAAGTAACCATACCTGTTTTTGATAAACATGTACCTGTCATCGGGGTTGGACAAGATGACACACCAGTAAGTCCAAGTTTCTCAACAAGATCATAAACATACTTCTTTGGGTTCAAAAGAAGATAATCATCCGTAGCTAAAACCTCCATTCCCAAAAAATAACTAAGATTGCCCAAATACTTAAGCTGAAATTCTGTATTAATGGCCTGAATGACTTTTGAAATTGTCAAAGCAGAAGGTCCAGTAACAACAATATCATGAACATAAACTAACAAATACACATAACCAACCTCACATTGTTTGATGAACAAGCAACTATCTGCAACCGATGCCTTAAACTCCAATCGATTGAGTAGAAAAAACTTGAGCTTCTCAAACCAAGCCCTTGGTGCCTGTTTTAAACCATAAAGAGCTTTCTGCAGCTTACAAACTAGAGGAACATCGGTAGTGGGTTTTATTTCAAAACCAGGTGGTTGAATCATAAAGACTTCCTCCGACATTTCCCCATGAAGAAAAGCATTATTTATATCAATTTGTCTCAATATCCACTTGTGAGACAAGGCCAGTGAAAGAACAATCCTTACCGTGGCAGATTTGACAACAGGACTAAAGGTGTCCTGAAAATCGAATCCAGGCCTTTGTGAGAAGCCCTTTACAACAAGTCTGGCTTTATAACGAGCAATTGAGACATCTGAATTTTTCTTAATCTTGAAAATCCACTTGAACCCAATTGGAATCCTACCTGATGGCAGCTGAACAACATACCAAGTTTTATTTGTTTGAAGAGCTGAAAATTCATCTTTAACTGCTGCCCTCCAATGAGGACTGTAAAGAGCTTGATGAATGGATTTTGGTTTTGTAGTAAGCAATGCATCAGAAGACTCAACATTTAAAATCAGCGCCTGAAGAGATGGAATCTATTGAGCCTGAGACTTAGATCTAGTGAGCATTGGATGAATATTAGAAGATCGACCAGCTAAAATGTCAGAAGAGGATGCATTAGTAGAAGAACCATGAATCTCATTAACAGAGGAAGTAGATGACGAAACAGAAATTAATTGAGAACCACACAGTCTATAAGACACAGACGGTAAAGAAGAAACAGATATAGGATTCAATGCAACATTAGGATGAACAATATTAGGATTCAATGCAACATTAGGATGAACAATATTATCACCATTAGCAGTATTATTAGCAATAGTAGTAGTATTAGAAGGAAGAAAATCAAAAGATGGAGAAGACTGACCTTCTAGAGGAGAAGGAGTAAAAGAAGGAATAGAAACATAGTCATTAGAATCAAAACCATCAGAAGAAACTGAAGAAGAAAACTGCTTATCACAAGGAATAAAAAACGGAGGGGATCAGTAATTCTTAGTAGGAGCAATAGAGGTAAAGAAATTACCCTTAACATCAGCAAATGGAAAAACCGATTCATGAAATACCACATTCTTGGAAGTATAGATGCGACCTGACACAGACAAGCACTTATAACCATGATACTTTACACAATAACCCAAGAACACACACGGTTCAGAACGAGGAGCAAGTTTAGTTTTATGAAATGGACGTAAATGCGGAAAACATAAACACCCAACACACACGCAAGAAAGAGTAATCAGGAGCAGATCGAAAAAGTCTTTCATGAGGAGACATGTTCTTAAACTTGAAGATGGCAATCTGTTAATAAGGAAAGTAGCTGTAAAAAATGCATCAAACTAGTAATGCAGAGGAACCAAAGCTTGAGCAAGCAATGTTAAGCCCAATTCCACAATGTGTCTGTGTTTACGCTCCACAATCCCATTTTGCTCCGACGAGTAAGGACAAGTGATGCGATGAGTTATGCCAAACTGAGGTAAATATGTAGATAAGAACTGAAATTCACCCCCACCATCAGACTGAACTGCTTTCACTGAACATCCAAGCTGTTTTTCTGCAAGCTTATGAAATTCAACAAAACAATGAACAATATCACTTTTCTTCTTAAGGAAGTAAATCCAGGTATATCTACTGAATGCATCAACAATGCTAAGATAATAGAGATGCCTATTGGATGGACAAGAGGCAGGTCCCCACAAATCAACTTGCACAAGTTCTAAAGAAGAAGAATAGACAGATCGAGAAGTGGGATAAGGAAGTTTCTTACTCTTACCAACATCACAAGCTATGCATTGATCCACTGAATGATAAATAGGCTGATTATGCAGGCGCAAAAAATTAACAAGAATTTTATTGGATGGATGTCCTAACCGCATGTGGCATAGAGAAGAAGATGCATGAGTATTTAAAGAAGAAATAAGGCATTCAAAAGCAGAAGCGTCAGAAATCTCAGGAGTAATAAACGAAGAGGAAGATGAGGAAGATGTATTGGAATCTATACGTATGGAAATAGAATTGATATCATCCTCAGTGTTCATTGAATAATCAGAAACCACAACACCTTTATTTTCATTCATAGAAGAACCAGTAGCAACAGAAGCATTAGAACAACTTGCAGAGTTTTCATTAGCACTCTTATTTAAACTATCAGAATGACTAAACAAACACTGATTATCAGACGACAACTGGCAGAACTTTGACAAATCAAGTTGATATAATTTAGCATGTTCAAAACCAAAGCAGCACTTGATGAGATTGAGCATCTTTAACCAGACAGTGAGCAGGATGAAATTCAAAATAAATTCGATTATCCTTTGCGAACTGAGAAACAGAAAGTAAATTCTTAGTCACGTAAGGAGTATAAAGCATATTATGAAGAATGAGAGAACGAGAACTAGAAGGGATGGTCGCTGACCCTATAGCAGAAATATTAAGAGATGATCCATTAACTACAACCACCTTACCTTGTCCAGAATAGGGAACACATGCAACATTCTGATTTGGAGGTGCGTTGTAAGATGATTAGTTGCGCCAGAATCCGGAAACCAACTTGCATCATGATGAACTACTGGTGCAACAGAAGCAAGATGCGCTTGAGGATGACTGACCACAGATTGAGCATCCATATTGAAGCATGTAAAACCCGAGACAGATCCAGCAACAGATGGTGCACTTGGAGTACTGGGTATAGAAGGAGGCATGGATGTATGGAAGGTATACATGACAAGATGAGGCATATAAGCAGCTTGAACATTGACATGTGAATATGCAAGAGGATAAAAACCTGATGGATTAAAGGTCGAAGGATAAACACTTGGATAAGGTTGAGGAAATGAAGACAGTGGAACACCTAATGGACCAGATGAGGTATTGAAAGAGGGCTGAGTAAAATTGGAGTGTTGCTGAGCATAAGAGGAGTGCACCATAGGAGAAGAATTAACAGATTGTTGTTGAGTAACAGGAGAAATATCACAAGCATCCTCCCACTGAGAAGAGCAGAGGTTCACACTTGGAGTAGAGGATCCTCTTGGATCTGTTATACCAGTAAAATTGACGTTAAATCTATGGTAGCAACGATGAACTAAATGACCAAATTTCCCGCAAAGCTGACATTGAGGTCGATTTGAACCATATCCTCTACCTCGACCCCTGCCTCTTCCTAATTTATACTGCTGAGAGTTGTAGTTTGAATTGGACATATATTGCTGAGGCTGATCTGAAGTATTCTCTGAAGATTGCGTAACAACAGAATTTGAAGGAGATGAACCAGAATTTGTACCAGTTGCACCAGAATTTATACCAGTTGCTGATACATCATTCTTCATGGTGGACAATTGATTAATTACAACATTAGCAGCTAAACTGCTATCAAACAGAAGGTCAGCTTGTCTCGTTTCTGCGTCTAAAATAACAGAATTAACCGATGCCATGTCATAAGGATTCCTGCTGGCATGAATTACCGAGATTACGTTGTCAAATTGTCCTATAACACCATTGAGAACAATGGATATCTGCTGCATTTTCTCGATCGGGTGACCACAACTCGCCAAACTATCACAAGCAGATTGAACAACTGGTAAATAATCTCGCATAGATTGGTGAGGAAGTTTCCTAACCTTGAGTCGATCATAAAGATGCATCATCCGAGTTCTTGATGAAGAAGTGAAATCTCTATGCAACTTCTGCCATATGGATGTAGCATTCATGCATCCAATTAATCCACGTCTAACTTGCGAAGATACAGACGCCAGCATCCACGAAGCGAGAGAGCTGTCTTTCTGAACATAATTCGAATATTATGGATTCGTCTCTTCTTCTCCGTCAAGTCCAGGCATGGAAGTTGGAATCCTGACATTTCCGTATAGATGTGCTTCAAGATTAAGACCGCAGACAGCTAACAAAACCTGTTGACGCCAGGATTGAAAATTGTCTTCACCTTCTAACTGAGCGACCTTCTTGTTTACGAATGATGCCGTGATTTCTTCCATTATTCCAACATAAATAAAACTCAACAGATCACAAACACCGATATGCAGAATTGCAAATATACGCACGAAAATAGATTCGCAGAAACACGAACGAAAAAAACAGAGTTGCAACAAGCAGATCAACTATGAACAGATTCGCAGGATTGAAGAAGCTATGATACCATGTCAGAATCCTCAGATTAAACAGAAAAGAAAAACGAAAGAGAACTTACTTGAGAGAGAAGAAATCAATTTGTTCTTCATTCAAAAGTTAGTTGAATCTGTTTACAACGGGTTCTATTTATAACTAACCAATCTACTCTAATTGCAATACAGTCCCTCATAGTAATTGCAAACTAATCCTTGACACATATGTAATTATACATATGACCTAACAAAGTTCCTACTAGTCGACATAGACCAAGGCCAAAAGTCTCCCACTTTTCGCCAAGAGAGTCATACGTCTCAACTCTGGTCCCACGACCGACATCGAATATACAACAACGATGTCTCGCATATCTTGAGCACATATTCTACAAATATCACATAAGGCAACGACAATATTACGTGATAACCATAATATCTTCTATCATTATATGTAACGACACAATATTTACAAGTATATTCGGTTACTAAAATAGTTTGGTCATCTATCCTTATAAATACTCCATATTTACATATGTTATATTACATTCTGAGTTCATACACACAGTATACTCATTTAAGCATCGGAGTGGGACCCAGATGAACTCTCTCTGTTACGCTCCCCTTCTTGCAGGTTCATGGGAGCTCTAGCAAAAGCTTTCGACCATCAACCAACTCGCACCCAAATCAACATCCATACCCAACATTTGTTGTCGTCTATGGGAAATGAGCGAACCGTCATGCAGACTCGCTCTAACCGTAATCGTCGTAAATAAACCACGAACGAGCAGTCCAAGGATAACTCTGAATCCACAGCCACTTCGCCGCTCCATCAGCAAAAACCTATTAGCCATGGAATTTCCAATGTCGTCCCTCTGAGGTCGGCACAGGAACACATCGATAAATCGAGACCGGCTCCGGTTCCTCCTCCCACCGAGCTTCCAGTTCGGCAAACTTTTCAAGTGGTTGAGGAAACTATCCAGGTCAGCACAAAGAGGCCATCCCTCTTGGAAACCATCATAGGACAGACCCGTAGACAAGACCCTGGTCCTCATGAAGATCCTCGTCCCCAGGGCCACCAAAAGCAGAAACTGAAAATATGCACGTCGTCGTTCCTCAAGAAGACCAACAGATGACCTATGTACATCAGTCCATGCCTCCGACCTCCACCGAAGCGCTAACAGTTACTCACTCTATCAATCCGTCGAGTGCTTCACCGACCAGAGAACATCAACCTCAGTTCATTCTTGGCTAAGTTGAGGAGCTCATAAACAAAAATATAAAAGAACACTGTGGAACCGCCATGACATTCTTCAGAGAACGATCATCCCATGCATTCAACGTTACACTTATAGCGGTCAGAATACCGAAGGATGTAGTGGCAAGACCCTTCCCTGAATACAGTGGCGGAGGAGATCCCGTGATCCATGTTAACAAGCACAAGGCCTCAAGAAAACTATGCAGCAACTAACATGTTCAAGAAATAAAGACACTGGAAGATATGACAGTAAGTTCTAAAGGTTTCATAGACCTAGAGAGGGCAAACTGTGAAGCCGATTTTCTGGTATCAACCTCACCAAGGGATATTCCAGAGCCATAACGTGATGGAAAAAAGAAAAAGAATTACAGGCGAGCTCGGGAGAAGCCAAGATCCGAAGCCCCATGCAAATCCATAGAGAGGTTCTCGAGTATTTTACGTCTTTAAATGGGAAGATCTCGACGATACTAGTCGAGATGGAAAGAAGGTCCCTAGCACGATCACCAATGCCTCAGAAGAATTATCAATCAACAATGAGCAAATATGCGGAGAGCTACTGTGGATTCCATAAAGCGAAGGGCCACAAGGCCGATGATTGTCGCATTGTCAAGTACGAGATTGAGAAATTAATCCAGAGAGACGTGCTAATGGAGTTTGTGGCAGGAAGAGAGCGAAGTCGAACGCCTCCGCGTAGAACCCGCTCGTCAGTTCCTCAATAACAATCTAGCTCATCCCAGAGCAAGAGTGTAATAAACCTAATTGGAGTAGGGTTTGGAGCCGGAGGCGAGGGTCCCATACAAGAGATGTGTATGTCACACAACTCTCATAAGCGATTTGGCTATTCATAAGATACTCATATGATGATGGACCATAATTCGTGGGAAAAGAACTCAAATGACTGTATGAAGAGTATCACATTAATCAAAGATTCAGCTTGGTACATCACCCCCAAACCAACGGACAAACTGAGGCATCCAGCAAATTCGTCCTGATAGGACTCAAAAATGAGTTCCAGTCTTAAAAGAAAATTAGGTAGATGAGCTGGCCAACGTGCTTTGGGCTATTAGAGCGGCACCCAAAACAGCAATAGGGGAAACACCATTTAGTCTAGTGTACGAATCTAAAGCAGTGACACCTGCCGAAATAGCGGTGCCTACTCAAAGGATCCTACACTTTGAAACTAATGACATCGAGTGACTTAAAAACCTTGATCTTGCTGAAGAAAAGCGAAGGCTATCAAACAAAGCACAAGCTAAAATGCGACAGGCGACCGTTCGGTACTTCAACAGAAAAGTCACCAATTTTTCGTGGGGGTGATGGTTCTGTGAAGAAATGAGGTCACAAATTTGGACAGACACAACAAACTCTCAACTAAGTGGGAAGACCCATACAAAGTCGTAGAGATCGCTGCACCAGGGTCCTACTTCTTGAACAACTTAAAGGGTGTAAGGTTACCTCGTTCTTTCAATTATTACCATTTACGAAGGTTTTATGCATATCTTGTAATCAAAACGTTATGTCAATAAAACAAACCATTCTTTCGTATAAAGCATAGTCACTCAAACTGAAACGAAACAAGTTCCAGAGAACGGACGAATCATCATGATAATAGTCCCTTCGAAGATAAGACCTAACGCATACAGGCAGACGAACCAGTCAAGGTTATAGTGTCCTCAGTTAGGCGAAAAGAGGATTGTGAAATGTGTTCTGAAGGGTAAAAGTTCCCTAAATTTAGTCAAAATAAAGACCTGACACAAAAGGCGAACGAACCCATCTCAAGGGTAACAAATCCCTTTAAAGTTCGGCACAATTGGGTGAACGAATCTTAGGTAACAACTCCCACAAAGGCGAGCGAATCTAAGGTAATAGTTCCTCTGAAAAGCGAAGTGGGAGAACGAATCTAAGATAACAGCTTCCTAAAAGACGAGCGAATCTTGGGTAAGAGTTTCCTATAAAAGGGCGAACGAATATAAGGTAACAACTTCCTAAAAGGAAAGTGAATATTGGGTAACTGTTCCCCACAAATGGGTGAACGAATATAAGGTAACAACTTCTTAAAAGGCGTACGAATCTTGTGTAACAGTTCCCACAAATGGGTGAACGAATCTAAGGTAACAACTTCCGAAAAGGCGAGCAAATCTTGGGTAACAGTTCCCCACAAACGGGCGAACGAATCTAAGGTAAAAACTTCCTAACAGGCAAGCGAATCTTAGGTAGAATATCCCCATGATCAGGCGAACGAATCAAAGGACCAAAATTCTAAAAGGCGAACGAATCCATCAAGGATAAATGTTTCCTTAAAGGTATAATCATTGGGTAACAATTTTCTTAAGAAACTTGGTGAAAGGAACAGACAAGCTAAGAAAAGGCAACAGTCCTTCCTCAGAAGCCTAAATGAGCGAAAAAACCCTCTGAAAGGTAACGTGTCCCCCTAAAAAGTCCAAGAGCCTTTGAATAAAAAGGTGAGATTATTCAACAAAGGTTAAAGCGAAGTTGAAAACAAGTACGGTAAAATTTCCAAAAGCCTCTGAGTAAGATCGACATCGGAAGAACAACCAAACATGTTTGAAGTCAAACAAAAGCAAAGGCTTATGAAATGAAAAAGGCGTCCATTATGCTCGGGGAAAGTATCTGAGTCAACAATCCAAAAATAATTACAAGGTTCCTGAAATAAAAGGAAAATAAACAAACTCTCATTCATAAATGGGGGAGAACATACAAAAGGAGGAGGAGCAAAAATAGAAGGAGGTCAGGTGACTTTGTGAGGTTGTAATCCTTCTAAGTACAACAAACGCCTTCGACTTGAAGCTCTGAATTAACTTGTCCACCTAAGAACTGGAGTATCAAGACCCCAGCTCATCAGGGAATGCAGTATCTTTCTCGACCGCGAGGGCAGCCTCCTCACCAATAGCAGCATGATGAGCTTCCTTGGAGCAGCCACTCTCAATGAAGTATTGAAGAAACTTCACCTGCCAGATAGGAAACTTGGGATTTATCCCTCGGATCTCGTCGACCAAGACCTGGAGATAGACAATCACCTCAGCCTTCATCACTTATGAGGCGCAGTCAACAAACTCCTCGGAATTGTTAAAGTCCCCGACCATGCTCTATGGGGATGGGCCAACCTTAAGCCTTAGCTCGAGCTGCTCCTTCTGAGCCTTAAAGGCATCCCTCTGAGCTCGAGCCTCCCTCAGCTCACCCTGATGGTGAGTGAACTCCGCCTCCAGCTGAGCGGAGTACTTGTCAACTTCCTTGGCCCGCATCTCAACTCAAACCCGTCCGTCCTCAGCGAGCACCACTCGATGCTCTCTCATCTTGATCGAGGCGAGCAACTCCTTCCCCCTCTCCGCAGACTCCTGTCAACCATGCTCCACCAACTCAGTGGACGCCTCAACCCTCCTCTTCACCTCTTCCATATCCTTAGGAGTATACTCTAAACTCCAAAACTGCTCCAGCTCGATAAGCAAATCAACCTGCTTATCGACGAGCTCCCCTACAATCCGCCCGATCGTCGTTTCCTCGCATACGAGCTAACAACAAGAAAACAAGAGTCAAGTTAAAAGAGATCAATGAGTTAAAAAAGAGCGAACAATAAAAAAAAGGGAAGTCTATAAAGGAGCAGGGATGAGAAAGAATATACCAGGGCAAGACCTCGATGTCGTTCAGGTCAGAAGGAACCACCCCCGTTCCTGAGGAGAAAGGATCCCATTCAGCAGATGCATGTAGAGGTATGGATAACCCCGTAACATCGTCTTGTCAGAAATCTCTACCTTCTGAAGATTAAGGCTAGGGGAACGTAGACCCCTCGGATTCGCCACCTTTGGGGGTTGGTAAAGGGCCACCAAAGGGCAGTATTCCCCAGAGAAGGGAGTCTTCGAAGAAGTACCCATAGCGGAGCCCCGGATCATGACCCTTTTCCGAGCCCTAGCTCCCCTGGAGGGGTGGGGAGCAACATGATCAGTTGCATGGTCATTAACCTGCCGAAGGGCAGGAGCCTCGCTTTGGATAGCAGAAGATCCCTCGGCAGCAGTAGGACGATCCTCGCGCCTCTTGGCTGGAGCAGAAGCCACCTCGACTGTGACATTCTCTGAAAACAAGCAAAGAAATGTGTAAAATCTAAAGGCAAGCCAAAAGATACAAGGGAAGCAAAGGTTATATCCTAAAAAGTACATTTTGGGCGATCACCGGAAGTAGCCCCCGGATGTTCCTCCTCAGGCCTACGCTTGGTAGCGCGTCTAGAAGGAGGATGAAGTGGATTCAAGGTCGCCTCGACAGCAGACAACCCTATCTTAGCCTGCTTTTAAAAGAGATTGCGAAGTTTAGGTCCCTAAGTGCCTACAACACAAAAATAGAAAAAGAAAAGGGTCAGAAAATTACTCAGTCAATAGAGACTAGAGCGAACTGCTGAATGCTTGCCAACCTAAGCATGGACTCTGAAGTCCGACTGAACAGAAGTCCGACTGTTTGTGACGTTGGAACAAGTCATCAATGGCGTTACTCTCACTCCCCAATAAATCGCCAAAGGTCGGGGGAATATCCCGCTCCAGCTGATAAATGTCCCAAGGCACATAACCCTTATAGAAGAAATAATATTTGTTGGTGGCCCAAAAGTCGTACACCAGTCGAAAGTTAACATTCCAGTTCCATGTCTGTCTCCTCCAGTTCCATGTGGCCTCGACATCCAACCGGTATAAACACTGGAAGAGAGAAACTTTATACGTCCATCTGTGACGTAAACACATAAACTTAAACCGAACCCACATCCGGATGGCGTTGGGTACTAGTTGTGTGAGACCTATCCCGTAATAGCAGCAAAAAAACTTCAAGTCTTCGCAAAAATGAAAACACCACCCAACATCAATCCGGGTCACATAAACATAAACCTCTCCTTCATGCGGGTAATGCAGCCCTATGCCCGGATACCTAGGTGCATCTGCATCTCTTAAACTCCTCAAGGCGACCACAACCTTGAACTGAGCCAACCTCAACTCAACGGGCTTAATATCTAAGAAAACATCATGACAAGGCAAGAACAAGACTAAAATAACAAAAAAGAGGAAACTTTGTCGCTTAAAGGGAAAAGGGAAAGAAAAACAACTACATGTTGGATAAAAGGTCGGGACATTAGTACCAGGCAGGTCCACCACGATCGGTGAGACGGACTAGCTCCCACAGGTTGGTTTCGACACAGAGGCCCTTTGGTCCTGCACCCGGGTAGAAGAATCCCTGATGGAAAGAGGGTCATTGGAAGCCCTAGAAGCAGCCTTCTGTTCAGATGTAGATTGGGTTGGAGAAGGTTTGTAGAATGAACCTTTGTTGGAAGTGTGATTTTTGTTGCCAGCCATGATCGTAAAATAAATATTTTTACTGTGAATGAAAAAGCTTAAGAGAAAAGCTTGAACATAGGATTAAGGCACGAAAAAGGGGGAAAACACTTGAACTCTGAGAATGAGAAAACTTGGACGCATAAAGTGCTAAGTGGCAAAGGTTGTTTTTTTTATAGCCAAATCTGAGGAAACCGAACAGTTGTCTTCAAAAATATCAGACAATGATTACACTTCTTTTGGGGTAAAATCAAAGGAATGCCAGACCCTAAAAGGTTACATCAGGGTGACAAAGGGTCGAAAAGGTAAGAAAAGCTGACAGCCTACCCCCTATTACAATAGTCAAAGAGACGTGCATGCATTAGACGTCCTTTCGACTTCTCGCCTACAAACTGTGCATTCATTAAATGCTCAAAACACTATGATCAAAAGTGCTCGACAAAGATCCTAAGAAAGCCTCTCCTAGGACCCTAGCAACGGTAGAGTTCTCCAAAAGAGTAGCGAATGGACATCCATAAACCCTGGCAACCAAAGCGTTCGCCCAAGAGGGTAAACGATCAACATTACAAAACTCTAGAAACAAAAACTGTTCCCCAAAGGATACGGAGCATGAAAAGGCACAAAGATTAAGCAAGACATCAAATGTACAATCAAGAAGTCACTATCTAAAACCCTTCCTCACAAGATCAAACTCGATCGAAGAAACTTCACTCAAGCTTTAGGGGAAAATGTTGGGTATCGATAGTGACGACCCAATACGGAAGAAAGCCCATCAAGCTTCCATGGCCTAATAACATCTCAGAGGGGTGAAACTCAAATCAGTCAAGACTGGGCCGACCCACACTAAGGGTAAGATGGAACCCATAAAGCGGTCCACTGCCAAACCCGAAATTCAAGTGGTTAGATCAAGGCCAAAGTCTCTCACTGCTCGCTAAGAGAGTTAAACCTCTCAACTCCGGTCCTACAACTGACACTGAATGTGCAGTCACGATGTCCCTCATATCTCGGACACATATTCTGCAAAGATCACATAAGGCAACTGCAATATTACGTGATAACCGTAATATATGTTATCTTTATCTACAACGACACAATATTTACAGATATATTCGGTTACCAAAACGGTTTGGTCTTCCATCCTTATAAATATTCCTACTTTACATGTGTTATATTACATTCTAAGTTCATACACACAATATACTCATTTAAGCATCAAGGTGGGACCTAGAAGAACCCCCTCTTTTGCGCTCCCCTTTTTGCAGGTTCATTGGAGTTCCGACGAAAGTTTGCCATCATCAACCAATTGTCACCCAAATCACTGTCAAATCAGCATCCGGAAATTTCAGACCTAACAAGCAAAGACTATTGTGTTATATCACGTTTTCTCTTACCTCACACATTGTTCCATTCTTCGCTCTATGCAAAACTCATCCTTCCTTTTCCACCTAAATTTACATGCTTCTTCATTTTTTTTTCTGAAGTACTTATTTTTAAAAACGTGATTTTCGAGGTACCTATATATTATTAAAGGCATATCCAATTAAATATGGTGAAAAAATAATACTATAATAAACAACATGATTATAAGTCAACTCTAAATGTGGTAGGCACTCTTTTCACATTTTGATGTTTTTTCTTATGATATAAGAATCAATAAAGACAAAGTCTTATGTACTACTTCAGTTTGTAGGTGACACATAGATGAAAAGATTAACTTAGTTTCTCATTTACACCACAAAGTTTTCAAAAAGTAACTCGATAGCTTTGCATATATATACAAAATAATGGTTATGTAGTACCACAACCTCTCTAAAGAACAAACCAACATCATATGAAACACAATTGTTTTGTGATGTGGAAGATATATGACTTCTTCAAAAATCAGTCCAAAACAATAAAAATTAAATCGCTATCCTATTGTATTCTAGGCGAATTTAAGATAAGTCCATCCAAATATTAACCCAATACACACTAGATATTGGAAGGGGTATGTATATGTCACGAGATTTAACTTGGGAGTTCACTTTTCTAATGTGATATATCTATCTCAAATTCTTTCAAAATCACGCTTCAGGCGTGTGCCCAACAAAAGTATTCTTTTAAAACAACTAAAGTCTTAGTTACCCCGAAGTTTTTTATCAATCTTCCCCGTATTAATATCTACTTAATAAATCCCTCATAGAACAATTAAGGATGTAATTTTTAATTTACCTAAATAAGCATAATCACATAATTCAATGGTAGTTAGTCCTTCCATATTATCTCATAGAAATTTAGGAATCAAATACTAACTTCACCTTCTTATACTATTCATGGTATACTTTTGGGTTGTTTTTCCCTTACCATATGGTAGTTTTAACTTAGTATTACCCATATTGATATCATTCCCATTCCTAGTTTCTCTAAAGCTTCCTTCATAACCTCAATTATTTCTTAATGATTTTGTATAATCATTATATTCACCTCCCCATTGTTCGTTAGTCGCAACATGTGTCTCTTGATTTCTCCTTCACTCATTTGTAATGTTTTATGGATGCTCCGCACAAGCATTCTCTAGTATATCAATAGTTCATAAACGTCCTTCATTTGAGCTTTCAGAACACTACAAGAAACTTGTGCAACAGCGAAGGGGATTTCGTGTTAACGTTAAGAATTGATGTTTAATGTGTGTATATTGTGTCGACAGTTTTTGTTGTCGTTATTATTACTTATTAGACACAATATGCTTTCCACTGTTATAAGATACATTTAGTGTTAATTTTTGCCGTCACTTTTTTTTTTACATGGATGAATGTGTAATGTCGACCAACACTTGATGTTAAAGGACTCCATCAGTAGCAGATGGCTTTTTCGTTGTAAATGTACATATTCAAATGCGAAACATTTTGTCGTAAATATAGCGATAACAACAATGGTTACTTGGTGTAGCTACTCAATTTTGTCGTCGTTAAAACATAAGTAGCAGAGAAAATGTAAGAATATGTTTGCGCGTCAATATATTGTCGGCATTAGTATAGTCATTCAGTAACAGATTCAATTATTTTGGTAAAATAGTTAATTTAGGGGCGACTATTGTTGATGCCAATATTGCAGAAACAACTATGACATATTGTCGACTAACATTAGTCGTTGTCGTCACTAAAATTTAACAACCCATACTAAACCGATAGAACCGCCACTAAACCGAATTGAACCACCATTTAATTTTCAAAATAAACTAAGACGCATGGCGATTCTGTGGTTCTCCGAATCCGACGTCGTGCAACAGATGCGTCAGGTAGACAAACTTTGACTCCGACCAAGAATGCACGACTCTCGAAAGTCAACCAAGAATGCACGACTCTGGAAAGTTGTCTCGGCTCTGGAAAGTCGACCAAGAATGCATCATCTACAATGCATAGAGCTTTGAACCGAACCGGATCAAAGTATCAAAACCGGACCAGATTAAAACAGCAAATTTAAACCAAATTGATCTCAAATTTTTTGAGATAATTGATCTCAATTTTTTTTCAAAATACAATTTTTGACCCTGTATTTATCATGTCTCGGTAATACAGTTGAATTTATATTTGTGTTGTCATGTTCCCCCATAAGTGTTATTTAATTATTAAATTTGGATGGTTAAAGGCTTAAAGCCTTCCTTATACATATATATTTATCATCCTATAAAGAAGGATAAGGGATGTTGATTTGATTATGTTCTCTTTGGAAGCTTAATAAAGGTAGGATGTATAAATTAGACAACCTCATAAACCAAACCTAAAAACATTCAGTGCTCCTCGCAATCTCGCATACCCAGATCCGATTTTGATCCGACAACTGAATTGAGCCTCGACGTGGTTCCGGAGACCATGACGAGGCGATGCTTTCACTGCAGACACAACAGACACAATTCCCGCACTTACCCCAATAGAGGCGTCAAGCTGTTTGGGGTACGATTGATGGATGGCCCGATACGTAAAAGTGCCAGTATGGGCAACCTTAGTAACTACGCTGTTCTCCAGGTTAACAGCTCGACTTCTCTTAGAGAGACGGCGCTGGAACACGTCGCCGCCGCCGAGGGGTATGCTTCTGAGGACTGCGTGCCAGGGTCGTCGTCTAGTTCTCGCGAAAGGAAGAAAGGTAGTAAGTCTGTATTTGATTATGCTAGATTTGGGCCGAAGGTGTAATTTTTAACTATCTCTTGCACAATTGGAGGTTGCTTGCTGTTTGTTGCTTAGTTTTGTCTCTTGCACAAAAGGTAGGTGGTTTGTATTTGCTGTTTGTCTCCAGGTTGATCTTGCACAATTTTGAAAAAAATTAACTACTTGTCAAATTTGAATTTTGATAAAAAAAAAATCATGATTGTATCTGCTTAGATAGATTCATTCACGATAGATCCGAGTTCAAAACATACTGATCAGGATGATTGAAGACAAGTTGCAGTTTTATAAGTTTATAGTTATACTTAGCTTAAACATACTTCGAATTTGTGTGAGTTAACTGCTACTTTCAATTGAATTCTGTTTAACCTTTTGTAGGGGCACCCAAACACCGAGGAATATCACTTCAGAATGCTCTTTATATGTGCAGCAGATGGGGAAGTGAAAGAACTCATGGTATAGACATTTTGTTCGGTCATGACTGGCATTACTTTTTTTATTATTAATTTTTTTAAGAACTCATGATTATTGTTGTTTCTCACGTAGTAATATTGTATGCATAATTTGGTAGCTATATATTGTAGTTGTTTGAAACTTGTTTGGATTTACTGCTGTTGACTTATACAATTAGCAGCATCGATAAATTATTATGGTCACAAATTATAACAATTTGCAACGACTTTATGTTGACACAGAAACATACATGTAACAAAGACAACTTGTAGACAACAATACCAACATTTGGATACATTAATTGACAATACCAATGTGTATGAAAATAAATAAGCTTGATTCATTACAGATGTAGTTGACGTTAATAACATAGGTATCGTCACAAATGTAAACCTATCACGGATTTACATTTTTAACGACAAAGTTAATATAAATTGTTTCTTATCAATTGCAGCAACTATAAATCGTGTCTAAAACACTACTTTTATGACAGACAATTACCATTGAGTAAGAGCAATTTTAACATCGGCAAGGTGTTGTCGCATTTCATCTATGTTTAACAACAAACGGATGCCGCTGTAAACACGAAGTGGGGAGTGTCAAGTTAACTGTTGCAAGACTTTGACAACGGCAAATTGTCGACCTATAAATCTTTAACGATGGGGGTTACCGTCACAAAGATCTCGTCGTTGTTAAAAGTTAACAAAGATATTTATGCCTTTAGCAACGATTTTTTACCGACGTCGATGCTCGAGTTTCTTGTAGTGCAAACTTGCTCATATTAGTGAAACTTGCTCATCTTAGTGAAAAACACATCGGTTTGAAACTTAATTTCAAACGTTCTCATTTCTTCCTCAACTATTTCTTTATCGTTAGACATATTTCCTGCTAAAAACTTCACAACTCTCGCTCACATGTTTTCAATAATAAACGGTCACTCAAATACTTGTGTTTCACACGAAATTCAGTTAGCTCTCAATCTATTTTAAACTCACCTCTCTTAACATTTTCCACTTGTATTTTCTTCTCTGGAAGTTTTAATTGAATTTATCGCGCGAATCACAATCAAATTTGCTAACAGTGAACACACAGATAAATCAATCAATGAAGGTAAGATCCTGAATGAAATTGAATCGCCTTGACAAAGTTATCAAAATCTGTGGACATTCCATAGAGTTTCTCTAATAGAACCTTAAAACAAAAGAGTGTGCGGTTTTAGGATGCAACGACCGTGTTTCTAGTTGGACACCCCACCTTCATTCCTCGGAAAACTATTTAGAAAATAGTCGGCCTCTTGTTGACACTGTTATGGCCACTAGAAGTTGGACAGTAAATGAGCACCTCTTCCTATCATTTTTTACCTTGTGAAACATGCAATAATTTTTGCTTCTCATGCTTTTTTTTTTATCAAGTAGAATCACCAAATGATAGGAGGAATTAGTAGAAAATACTGATTGAATAATTTTAAGCTAGAATATTCATACAAACTAATGTGATTCTTCTTGTTGGTGTGGGAAAGATACCCTACAAAGTTGGGTGTTCTTGGACCGTTTCTACTTTAGGTAAAGATGGATAAACCTTAACTCATTGCTTAGGATTTAGTCAGACAGTAGGTTCACCATAAGCATTCTTGTCGCCTTCCATAGGCTACGATTTGCTCCTCCCTATAATAGATCCTCAGATAGACATCTTTGCCCGCCTTACTAACCACTGATGTTTTTTGCACAACCTCAACATCCAATTTATGCTATCTTTACTCAAATGTAAGTCTCAGAAATAGCCTTCTCAACATAATATGTTAACAACCTTGGAAAATCCTATTGAGAAGGTCAAGTGTCAAGTGTTTACCTATTATAGGACCTACCTTAGGATTCCTAGTACAATCCAGGGTGACTTCGTCCTCAAAGCGGACCAAGAGACCACCTCTAATATTACAACAACAATCACAAATCCAAACTTTCTAGGGGTCGTCGTGCTCTGGAAGGCTCAGTGTTTGGTCGTCGCCTTTCTTCTACCTTCTGAAATCTATTATTCTTAGAATTCTACCCAGTGTCAACCTCTTTTCATTTGCCACAAGGTTGAGTAGTTAATAAACTCAAATCTAACGGATAAGAGTGGTGTCGTCAGGCTTACTATGAGGGACAAAATGTCACACAAGGATATTAAGAGATTTTTGCTCTACGTCAATCAATAAGTATGATGGAACAGGTGACCCCACTAGGCACATCAATAAGCATGATGCTTCTTTTCTAGGATTGAATAGGAGATGAAAATCATTTTTCTCTATTGTTCCCTTCAACCCTGCACTGCATCTACTTGGTTCTTTAGACTCCCCCCGCGTCCATTGTATCCTAAAGTGAGACTTGAAAGACATCCTTTAGAGGCATATGGACGATCGTAAATTCTTGAAAAATATGGTTTCTCTTTCTGATGTTTGTTAGAATCCGGGAAAAATATTTGGCAATCTTATACTATCACTACAACGAGATCGTACGAGGGATCGACCAGGTGATAACGAATGGAAAAATCATTAGGACGTTCTATTGTGGCCTCATCTACAAGAAAAATAATGATGGGAAAAAACCATCATGTAAAGGCTATCAATACTCTAGTGAAGTTAGGTAAAAGGGTTAAGTTATATATTTACCTAGAAAGGGTCAACATTGAAATGGGTAGGTGACCATAACTATATATGTTGATCAACTCGTATGACAAAGGAAGATTAGAATAAAAATAAAGAGACGAGTTTCAAACGCGAGAGGTAACACAAATCCTGAAATACGTTTATGGTTTTTTACTAGTGTTGGTACACGGTACCTCGATTTACAAGTTGGCTCGTGATCTATCGATTCTAATTGTTCCTTGTCGTCGTGGCTGGTTTGACCATTTGCAAAAAAATATGTGGTGATTTGGGTCCCTCTCTGATGCTTAAATAAGTACGGGTATGTGATGTCAATAATGAATATGTATTTAAATATACTTTTTGTAGGAGAAAGAGGTAGAAAGTATTTATACTAGTTGAACCCTAGTATCCTTATGGATATAGGGTTGTTTAACCTCATGAGATATGCAACTTCCTATATCGGGTTGACAGATAGACCAGGATCCGTGGGGATATATCTTATCATTAACGAATGTTGCTCGTGTCCTCATTGTAAGGATCATGTATGTGTTGCTTCCTAAGGGTGGCTTTGGAGCATCGCAACGGTGGAAAACCCTTATGGCTTTAGACAAAGAGGCCTAGGCAAGGCGAGTGTTGGAGATAATTCCCTTCTTAAGCTTGGCTTATAATTGAGTGCTCGCTCGATATCAGGATAGTCACTGTATATCTTTCAGGAGTCGTGTTGTGTTGTCAGGTTGTTGTTTGGTGCCCAAAATTTGCCTTGGATGACCATAACCGGTCGTTCCCCTGTGCTTGGCGAGTTTAGCTACACTGTTTGATGACTTATATCATAGTGGAGTTTGTCGGGTGAGTCTTTGGGAGACGTATTTGTTTTTGCATTTGTGTGTCCTGTTTGTTGCAAGCTTCCTGCTGATTCTTAGTTTCCTCTTGGCCAGTGCTTTTGGTCAATTTTAGGTTGATTCCACCCCTTGAGTGTGATCAAAATTTTCCCGCCACTTATGGTTTTGCATTTTGGGAGAGCTTTTCCATTGAAAGTTTTTTAGGCTGTAGTGTCGCGGGATATTTTAAGCTGCCTTTGGAGTACCCTTTGTACCTGAAGAAAGTTTTCAAATTTGTAATTGGGACCATTCGTTAATTGTTTCACGTTTGGGACCTCGAGTATTATGTTTGTTCCTCTAGGACAGGGATGTATCCGTTACTGCTTTCCCAAGTGGTGATTGTTGTCTATTTGAAGTACTCTAACGTGCCCCCGAGCCCTTTATCTTATATTTCATTTAATGAATATTATTTGCGTCTTACTTTTTGTTTCATCTCCTAGAACAGTTTCATCATAGGGGGATTGTCGTCCTTATGATGGTTTTCTTTCTTTTGTAATTAGCCATCATCGTTTGGTGGGTGTCTCCACATCTTCCGATTTTCTGATAATTTCTTTTTAAAAAAAATTATTCCTCATCTTTCTCAGTATAAAAGCCTTTTATTCTAGGATTTGAACCTTTCTTCTCGCCTGATTTTCCAGATTTCTTGAGCTCTATTTGCCTTTATGATTTCTTAGAGCCTTTCCCTTTTTTAAATAGTCTTTCCTGCTTACAAATGCTTTCTCAAACTAGAGATTTCTCCTCTGTTTATGCTCCTAACTCTTTCCCTCCTGCGGCCCTTCTAGGTGATTCATCTGCAATATGCCCTTGTAAACTTACTCAAGTATTTTTTTCATTGGAAAAAGTAGGAAATTGCACCCGGATGTTTGTACCTGTTAGTGATTGGACCCATAATGTTTGTTATCACACCCGGATGTTTCAGCTTGTTGGTAATTGGACATTTCCGCCCATTGTCGTTTTTTGTCCGTTAAATTAACCTCATGCATTGTTCATGTGCTTGACTCATAAATGTATATACCGAAAATACCCTAGCCACTTTCTGTTGATAAAGTTTTCATGTCCTCAATTTTTTCATTTTGTCTTCTCCCTTCGGTTGTGCCTCCTTATTTCAGTCCATCTCTTCATCTTTGTGTTTTCTCCCTGCATAATATCATGGTTGGTAAGTACTCTGAATGTTATTCTCATTCTTATACGCCTTTGGCATCAAACCCGAACATGACCTATGAGGAACCACTGTGCTACTGCGGTCTACAAACCCGTGCGAGAACATCTTGGACCATGAAAAATTCGGGTTGTCTGTTCTTTGCATGTCTGATTTCTTGAGTTAATTTCGAAGCCAATTTCTTGAAGTAATGAAGCCAATTTCTTGGGTTAATTTCGAAGATATGGTCGATTAGTCTATGTACAAAAAATTAGGATTTTTTAAACCCTTATTTCTTCTTACTACTATGCAGCCATCAAATTCTTTGATGAGGGGTTGTGATTTCTTCGCTTGAGCAGATCCACCGATGTGTGTGTATGGAAGGAGAGTGATGACCAAGTTTGTGTCAAAGGAATCTGAACTGAACAATGAAATTGCTGTGTTGCGTAGTAGAAATCAACACCAGCTGTGTCTAATAATGCTCTTACTTCTTTTGTTGTTGGGCTTATGTTGAAGATGTAGCCATGTGATAAACGTTTGTTTTAGAGTGTCTAAGTTGTGTACTTTGTCATTCAGTTGTACTATATGTTTGTTTAATGACTACTTTCTAAACCCACTAGTTTATTTAATACTCAGTAGAGTTGAGTTTAAGTTTACATATGTATCAATATTTCCACCATTATGTTTGGGCGAAAATGGTTACGACACCAACATGTTTCCTTAACGGAAAATTCAACTAAAAACACATTATCCAATAGAACATTCAACACAAACCAACCTGTTTATATAAGTGTTCTAGTCCTTTACAAAGGTTTACCAAGGTGATGACCCCCAGATTGTCCAACCCCCAGATTGTCCAAACCTAACCCCAGATTGTCCAACTACCAGATGATCCCCACCACATGCAAAGATAAAGCGATGAAGGAGAAAACCCCGTCATACCAAGTAGAAACTCCTCCAGAGTCACTCACATCGGATCCGAGTATGAGAAACAAAGGGAAAGAGACAGAACTAAGCCCCTACCTAGACAAGATGTCACTTAAAAAATAGAGGGGGAAAATGATGAAGAGATGAACCGAAAAAAAGGACAAGATGAGGGAGACAGAATCTCCAAATGGTGAAAACGAAATGGGAGTAAGAATGGGAAGAGGAAAGAAGAAAGTGAAAACGAAATGTCATAAGGAAAAGAAAGAATCGACCAGGCAAAAAAGAGAATAGAATATGGGTTTAGGGAGGAACAACTGAGTGCCGAAAAAATGGAGGAAGAAACGGGTTTTGGTGTCTGACCGAAAATAGCCACACGGGCCCAATGAGCACAATCTGTTAGAATTGTCAGGGTTTGGGGTTTTCCCTAACAATTCGACACTTAAAAGACCTGAAGGGGAGGTACCATTCAGAGATAATATGTTTGATGGAAACAAAAATGGAAGGGTCAAAGAGATAGGTATGGAAGACACGGGATCAAAAGGTCAAAGATTCACGTGGTGTAATAACCGAAGGGTGCGGATCGGGTGTACAAAAGGCTCGATAGGGTACTGGGAAATGCAAGATGGGCGACTCAATTCCTAAACGCTCAATGACAAAAGGAAGTTGTAGTGGCCTCAGATCACTCACCGCTAATTCTAACGATGAAAAAGGGAATGAAAAGGAGGAGAAGAGTTTTCTGTTTTAACGAGATGTGGCTCAAAAACCTAGATTGTAAGGAGGTAATCAGTCACGCGTGGTCGAGAAACTGACATTGGGAACCAGGGCACAGGCTGTGGCCGAAACTGAGAGATTGTAGGAGAAGGTTGATAACATGAAGTAAGGTGAATTGATGTGAAGAGGTTAGCCCTTTCATAGAGTAAGTCTTACACCCTCTATTAGAATAATCAGGTAATGGTTTGTTCACTAAAAATGGTGTTATTAATATCGTAGGGGGCACAAGTGACTATTATTAGGAGATAGAGTCAATCGTCGTGGTTTCGATTTAATGCACAAGAATACCTTCACAACATTGGTTGAAGAAAAGGTATGAAAGTTGTTGCATTATGATGTTGTATTCTGTTATATATAAGCGTTCGGTCAAGTAGGTAGGTCGAATGGAAGAATTAGTAGACACATGCAAAATCTGACAATTGAAACTTCTGTCCAAAGGTTCATTCTATAATTTGAAGAGGTACTCTGGTGTTATGATGGATGGTATCATCTTCCACTGCGAAGATAGATCTGTGATGATAAGCTTTGAGAATAGTGGTGTTTTATGCAAAGCCGACACAATGTGTCATAATAGTAAGCGAGATAACAATTTGATTTCTAGAGAAATAGACTATCACAGTATTCTTATGGATGCTATAAAGATGGAGTATTTTGATAATCTTCAAGTGGTCTTATTTAATTGCGTATAGTATAACATCCTTTTTTAAGGAAGCAAGGTGACAGTAGATGAGTATGGATTCACAAGTGTTAAGAACAAAAATTTCCTCAATACAAACGAGTCATTCATTCTTTTCTCTCAGGCCAGACACGTTTTTCACCTGAAAGACAACATTGACCCAACTCGGAGCATTGTTTTGTCCGTTGAGTTTCACAAACGATTCATCGTTGGTGGTCAAATGTCTGGTCCATCAGTCGATCCATACCAAGAGGGTGGAATGTGTTGTGAACAACTCACGTTTGATTTGGTGTCAATGAAGACAATGAGGCAGAACTTGTTAATGTAGTAGATTCGAGTAACACGAGGAATTATGCAAACCATACCTCCTAAGAAGAGAATAAAATGGATGAGGATGTTGTAGATAATGTTACAGATGAAGAAGATGAAGATTTCACAGATGGGTATGCTTAATCTGAAGATGAACATGTTGTAGATGAAGGTGCAAATGACTTTGTAGATAAAGAATTGGGTGATAACTGATTTGTATAGCTGACATATGTTTAATGATGATACAAAACATTGATGCTGTCATATTTTCTTGTTCTGGTTGTGCTAATACTTAAACAAAACATATTGAATTATGTTTGAGTGTGTTATATCTGTTTGGAATATATGCGTATATTAAGTGTTAGAACTAACTGAAACATGTTTACTGTTGGAAAACTGGATATTGAAGCTGGAAAGTTAGCATTCAATATTTTTTTTACAATCATACATTACACCTATATATATTACATCTATTGCTAATGACAGTCTATTTAACTACTACTAATCCCATACTATGTACAGTGGGTATAGCATGGATTGTCTGCAGTATTATGGGAAGATATTGTTTATGTTGCTCCACATGCTGAAGTTGGTTGTAAAGATGATTCCTTGAATTGTATAGCACATCTTCAACACTCCCCCTTAAGTTGAATAGTGGTTTCTCCAATATTTAACTTGCACAAAACTTATCTGAAATTTTTTCCGTTCACTCCCTTGTTACGTATATCTACAAGTTGATCTTCTGAGCGTTCAAATGGAATAGTGATGGTCCCATCTTCTAGCATTTCTTTTATAAAATGTTGATTGACTTCAACATGTTTGGTACAATCATGTTGGACTGGTTCTCGGAAATACTTATAGCTGCACGATTATCACACATTATCTTACATGGTTCCTGGATAGGTCATCAAATCTCAGTTAACAGTTTGTACAACCATAATACTTATGTGAGACCTTGAGCAATTCCTCTAAATTCAGCCTCAGCACTCGAAAGTGCCACCACCTTCTGCTTTATACTCTTCCAGGTTACCAAATTTCCTCTAACCATGGCAAAGTAACCTGACATAATGAGGTAGCAAAAAAGAAGAACAAACAATATTTGTGCAATTTGAGAACATAATGAAATATTGGATGTTTTGATTAATAGATTTAGAAAAATAACGGAGTCAATCCCAGTGAATATCATATGTTTCTTAAAAGACATATGGACAAGAATGAGCATCCCATTGATGAGAAGTCAAAGTATATCATGGTAAGCACATTTTGTATTAACTCTTACAATTAAATCATTCATCACATAAAATTTGATATGCTCGTTGTTAAGATTAAGTTGAAGAGGTTTGCTCAAGGTGAAAGTGATGAGGATCGACCAGTTAACATAAATGCTTTGTATGAGGAAGTTAGAATGCGAGAGGCGTAGAATCTATGCATCCAAGGTAGCAAGAATAATGGAGAGTGTGTAGCTGAAAAAATTAAGAACTGAAACATTGGAGGTTTGTTTGATCATTGAGGAAAGTGCATGAAAAGTGGACAAAGCAACTAGATAATGATTGAATTTCTAGTGAGTATGTTGTCATTTCATAGGGATATGGCTATCATGCGTAGAGTTATCCAAGCAAATGGTCATTTACAGGAGCATTCTAAAACACAAGGTAAACTACCTGATATGATAAACCCTACATTGCTTTTATTCACATAGTGACATCTGCTATACTTCAATTTTGATAATGTATATTATGCATTGTAGATCTGAATGCTTGAAGAGTGGATGGAGAAGGTATTGCAGTGACTTCTTTTGTTGGTTTTTGGTTTTTGTAAGCATGACTACTTTGTAAATATTAAGTATTAGATTGGACATGCTTGAGGATGTATGCGTGTATGTGGTGAACTGGTAGCTATGTAGGCTTTGTGGATATATCTGGTGATGGTAATTGCAGATCTAATTGTTGAACTTGGATTTGGTAGATGAACTAATTTTTGCTTTTCATTCAGTTATGTGTGAACGGATGCATAATATGGTGTTGTATTATTTGCTGCAAAATATGGGTGTAAATAAAGCTCCAAATGAAAATTGTATTAGGTATGATGTTTTTGCAACAGAAAATAGGTGAATACTATTCGGCATATCGTTATAAGAAATGTGTATCTTGTAGCGACATCTGGTTGAAAAAATATAGCACACGACGTCCACAGGAACTGCTATCATAGAACCCCATTGACAAAATGCTAAAAATAATATTGCCACAGTTGTTCAGAAATTTCATCACAGTGTGTTACCACAATAATAGACTTGTAACTAAGGATATATTATGTTACAGAGATACATTGCGTTAAACGAATTGACAACGTTAATGCATAATTTGAACCCAAAATAAGCTATGGTGACCAACAGATGTTGAGGTAAATAATATAGGAATTGTGACAAAGGAAACACAAAGATGAAACACCTTTTCCTTATAGCACCACAATAAGGGTTGAGTCGTTGTAAATCCGGCAAGGTGTATCCGTCACAGAAAAACTCATGTAGTTGGAGTAAAGTTTCATCAAAGTTTATGTCGTATAATGACAAAAACATTTTTGACGCCAGTTAACTATAAACGACATTGAGATATTCTCGTTGTCAAAAAGTGTGGGGTTAGTAATTTTAGCGGTGACAAGCATTTGACAACGACAAATTACCATAGGTATAACCTTTGGTCACAAGGGCTATCGGAAAACCATTTCCTCGTCACTAAAAATTAGTTGCGATATATATGCATTGTGTGACAATTTTTGAATAACACTAAAGAAACTATTTTTTGTAGTGTGCTTGGTAATAAGGTGATCCTAAGCCGACCCCTATAATAAGCCTTTTTTTATCTTGGTTATACATTGATCTTAAGTTAATCGCTATAAAAAAAAAATTGGCTGCTCGCCCCTTATATGACTTTAGTCAATAATTATAACGAATTTAATTTATTAATACGCGCGGCTATAAGATTACCTTTGTTTGACCGTTAGGGCGAGGTTATGACATTTTGGTAGCAGATTGATGGTGAAATGTTGTTTTAGGGAGCAAACAGTAGTCCTATAATTTAACAAATTGTATTAATCTTATTGAAAAAAAAAAGAACAAAGAGGAATTTACTCTAAAGAAACTATTTAAACTGTCTAAAATTAGGATTAAATAAAACTAAAGAGATAGTCTTTCATATGGTCATCATCGATTGTGAGACGAGAACACTAGAAAGATGATGCGTGCCACAGCTGTTTCATGGAGGGATGGATGATATGAAGACGCCAAAACGATGGATGGAAAACTAGATTAATAAGTAGTAGTTAAACGCGAGAGATAAATCTGATAAGTTCGATTGTTCTCAAAGAAACAAGAGACAAAATCCATCACGAAGTATTTTTGCAAATTTGATATGTTAAATTCGGTCATTCTCTTAGGTGGTTATTAAAGGACTCCAAACTAACCCTAATGACACCAATAACTAATTAAAATAAACCCTAATTGACTGATATAAATATATTGGGTATTTTTCAGTCCTTGAAACTCTTAAAATACCAAAACAAGCTAGTTTAAATAAAAGATCTAAACCCTAAATGCCCAAATATAATTCAACTCATTAATTGTTGAAAACAAACTTTAATAAACTAAGAACAAAAAATAAAAATAAATAAGGCTTGAAAATTTCATCTTCGTGGCTCGAGTCTCTTGACATAAGGCTCCTCAGATAATTCTTAGCCTTCGATAACATTATTGTTGGCGTGTTATGACATTTTGGTAGCAGATTGATGGTGAAATGTTGTTTTAGGGAGCAAACAGTAGTCCTATAATTTAACAAATTGTATTAATCTTATTGAAAAAAAAAAGAACAAAGAGGAATTTACTCTAAAGAAACTATTTAAACTGTCTAAAATTAGGATTAAATAAAACTAAAGAGATAGTCTTTCATATGGTCATCATCGATTGTGAGACGAGAACACTAGAAAGATGATGCGTGCCACAGCTGTTTCATGGAGGGATGGATGATATGAAGACGCCAAAACGATGGATGGAAAACTAGATTTATAAGTAGTAGTTAAACGCGAGAGATAAATCTGATAAGTTCGATTGTTCTCAAAGAAACAAGAGAACAAATCCATCACAAAGTATTTTTGCAAATTTGATATGTTAAATTCGGTCATTCTCTTAGGTGGTTATTAAAGGACTCCAAACTAACCCTAATGACACCAATAACTAATTAAAATAAACCCTAATTGACTGATATAAATATATTGGGTATTTTTCAGTCCTTGAAACTCTTAAAATACCAAAACAAGCTAGTTTAAATAAAAGATCTAAACCCTAAATGCCCAAATATAATTCAACTCATTAATTGTTGAAAACAAACTTTAATAAACTAAGAACAAAAAATAAAAATAAATAAGGCTTGAAAATTTCATCTTCGTGGCTCGAGTCTCTTGACATAAGGCTCCTCAGATAATTCTTAGCCTTCGATAACATTATTGTTGGCGTGTTATGACATTTTGGTAGCAGATTGATGGTGAAATGTTGTTTTAGGGAGCAAACAGTAGTCCTATAATTTAACAAATTGTATTAATCTTATTGAAAAAAAAAAGAACAAAGAGGAATTTACTCTAAAGAAACTATTTAAACTGTCTAAAATTAGGATTAAATAAAACTAAAGAGATAGTCTTTCATATGGTCATCATCGATTGTGAGACGAGAACACTAGAAAGATGATGCGTGCCACAGCTGTTTCATGGAGGGATGGATGATATGAAGACGCCAAAACGATGGATGGAAAACTAGATTTATAAGTAGTAGTTAAACGCGAGAGATAAATCTGATAAGTTCGATTGTTCTCAAAGAAACAAGAGACAAAATCCATCACAAAGTATTTTTGCAAATTTGATATGTTAAATTCGGTCATTCTCTTAGGTGGTTATTAAAGGACTCCAAACTAACCCTAATGACACCAATAACTAATTAAAATAAACCCTAATTGACTGATATAAATATATTGGGTATTTTTCAGTCCTTAAAACTCTTAAAATACCAAAACAAGCTAGTTTAAATAAAAGATCTAAACCCTAAATGCCCAAATATAATTCAACTCATTAATTGTTGAAAACAAACTTTAATAAACTAAGAACAAAAAATAAAAATAAATAAGGCTTGAAAATTTCATCTTCGTGGCTCGAGTCTCTTGACATAAGGCTCCTCAGATCATTCTTAGCCTTCGATAACATTATTGTTGGCGTGTTATGACATTTTGGTAGCAGATTGATGGTGAAATGTTGTTTTAGGGAGCAAACAGTAGTCCTATAATTTAACAAATTGTATTAATCTTATTGAAAAAAAAAGAACAAAGAGGAATTTACTCTATAGAAACTATTTAAACTGTCTAAAATTAGGATTAAATAAAACTAAAGAGATAGTCTTTCATATGGTCATCATCGATTGTGAGACGAGAACACTAGAAAGATGATGCGTGCCACAGCTGTTTCATGGAGGGATGGATGATATGAAGACGCCAAAACGATGGATGGAAAACTAGATTTATAAGTAGTAGTTAAACGCGAGAGATAAATCTGATAAGTTCGATTGTTCTCAAAGAAACAAGAGACAAAATCCATCACAAAGTATTTTTGCAAATTTGATATGTTAAATTCAGTCATTCTCTTAGGTGGTTATTAAAGGACTCCAAACTAACCCTAATGACACCAATAACTAATTAAAATAAACCCTAATTGACTGATATAAATATATAGGGTATTTTTCAGTCCTTAAAACTCTTAAAATACCAAAACAAGCTAGTTTAAATAAAAGATCTAAACCCTAAATGCCCAAATATAATTCAGCTCATTAATTGTTGAAAACAAACTTTATTAAACTATGAACAATGAATAAAAATAAATAAGGCTTGAAAATTTCATCTTCGTGGCTCGAGTCTCTTGACATAAGGCTCCTCAAATAATTCTTAGCCTTCGATAACATTATTGTTGGCGTGTTATGACATTTTGGTAGCAGATTGATGGTGAAATGTTGTTTTAGGGAGCAAACAGTAGTCCTATAATTTAACAAATTGTATTAATCTTATTGAAAAAAAAAAGAACAAAGAGGAATTTACTCTATACAAACTATTTAAACTGTCTAAAATTAGGATTAGATAAAACTAAAGAGATAGTCTTTCATATGGTCATCATCGATTGTGAGACGAGAACACTAGAAAGATGATGCGTGCCACAGCTGTTTCATGGAGGGATGGATGATATGAAGACGCCAAAACGATGGATGGAATACTAGATTAATAAGTAGTAGTTAAACGCGAGAGATAAATCTGATAAGTTCGGTTGTTCTCAAAGAAACAAGAGAACAAATCCATCACAAAGTATTTTTGCAAATTTGATATGTTAAATTCGGTCATTCTCTTAGGTGGTTATTAAAGGACTCCAAACTAACCCTAATGACACCAATAACTAATTAAAATAAACCCTAATTGACTGATATAAATATATAGGGTATTTTTCAGTCCTTAAAACTCTTAAAATACCAAAACAAGCTAGTTTAAATAAAAGATCTAAACCCTAAATGCCCAAATATAATTCAACTCATTAATTGTTGAAAACAAACTTTAATAAACTAAGAACAATGAATTAAAATAAATAAGACTTGAAAATTTCATCTTCGTGGCTCGAGTCTCTTGACATAAGGCTCCTCAGATCATTCTTAGCCTTCGATAACATTATTGTTGCCGTGTATTTGATGTGGCCCATTCCTAGGTAGGTCTTTGTCTGGTCGGTTGACTGTATAGGTCCCTCCCTTGATACTTTGGCGAGCACCTTATTCCCTCCCAGTAGGATTGTTTATCCCTTCACTTAGTTTTCTTGTGGTTTTTCTTTTGTGAGTAGTTAAGGTAACATTTCCTCGAGGTGATTGGGTTGCCCTGGACTTTGTGTACCCCGTGAATGATGGAAGCTCCAATCTTGTTAGGGTTGATAGTAGTCTGACAGAGTATAGTATTGTAGGTCAAAGGGGCATCGACTACTATGAAGAGAATGTCTATCTTAATAGTCCTTTGCCACTTACCTAGGATTCTATAAGGTTGACTACCCTTAAATGGAATGTTGTGAGTCTTGTAAATCTGACGAGAAGGTAATCAACCAACTTCAGATCCTTTTTTCTTGTTCCTAACTTCTCAAATCTTAAGGAATATGATGTCTGCTGAGGTGTCTCCGTTCACTACTATCATTTTCATGTCGAACCCTTTGACTTCAGTCATCACCACTAGAGCATCATCGTGGGGGTTTGTTACGCGAGTCATGTCTTCGTCGGAAAATAAGATTATGGTCTCCTCCTGTAATGTGGTCTATTTCCTAAGTGTACGACGATATATATTCGGGTAGCGTATACTTCCTAGGCATTGTCCGTGTCTCTGTGTATTGGAAACCCCATGCAATGATGTTGATGGTTCCTCTTTCGCTATTAGAAGGACTAAGATTTTTTTAACTTGAGAGAAGCCTTTCATCGAGGAGAAGTGCAAGTTCTCTCTTGGTGTGCTACAAATTTCTGCAGCATGCCCGTGTCATCGAGGAGAACCCCATGCAATTTCATGATGGATGGTGGCCAAAGAACCATGAGGATTGTTAGGGATTATGGTTTAGAGTATGCGAGTGTTAGTCCCAATGTTTTGGACATTTACATGTTAGCCCCTAGTTACTACTACGTATAGACCACTACCCTACATGTAAACTTTAAGCTTTAGTGAATACAAAGATGTTCTCTTCGATTATTGCACTAAGATCACAATTCTTTCTGTATCACCCTCTATTATAATAAAATGGTATAAAAGCCTCTCTTTTCTGCGACTATGCGTCTCTTATGTTTGTGTTTATATTTTTTTGTTCCTATGTTTTATAGTTGCTCTTTTTACTGCTCTCGTGCCTTATTCGTTGCATAAGCCTCTCCTTGTTTAGTTTCGTTATGATTGGTTTGAACATTAGCTTCCCTATGCTGATATGATTCAATCTGCTATGTTTCCTGTTATTTTCGTTTATGTATTTGTTTTTCTTTGTTCTTTATTTTTTCTCGTTCCTGCTTTCTGGGTTTTTTCAGCTGGTCTTTCATTCGGGCTTTTCCTATTTTATTTCTCACTTCTTTCATTCGTTGGTGATTTCTCCCTTCAGTGGTTCATCTGTATTATATTCGCTCTAGTCTCTTACTGTTGGTTTATGGTTTCTTCATTCCAAAGCTTGACACAGTCACGAAATTGTTCATTTGCATTTCTAGTTTTTCTTCTCAGCTTTGGTTTCCATAGTCACAAAGTAGTGATTCGCTTCTTTACTGTTGTTATCGTATCTGGTTGCTTATGTTACTAATTGCTATTATTGTATATGGTTCTCAGTTCTATCTGTTCCTTTGCTCATTTGCTACACGTTATGTTTTATGTTTTGCTCGTTCGATTCACTCTATTACCTGCTGGTGTTCAAGTGTTTCATGGCTTCTGCTTATTTGGTTTTTGTGTTTCAGCAGCTCTGGTTTCTACGCTTACCCAATCCCACTAGCTTTATGGACAAAGGCTCCTATCCATATTTTGTTTTACTATTGCTGAGTTTCTATCCTGCTGTTGTATACGTTCCATTCAGTTGATAACATGCTTTCCATGCTATTGTTGTTCTTTTTCTGCTGCTACATTGCATTCTGAGCTGTGAGCTGTTGTGTCTCTGCATTTCTTCTTCATTCCAAAACCAGCCAAAGAGCTTAGCTTCCTTACCTACATGGCTAACCAAAAAGGTTGTTTTCTTACTTTTCTTTATGTCTTCTCTTCCTTTCCAGAACATATAGCAACTGTCAATTAGATACTCAGCATGTAATGTGCCCAATGTGTTTCCAAGTAGAAGCAGACTTGTGCTTCGTATTTTAGTTGTTTTTCTGATCTGGTGGGACTAAATCTTGATCAAAATATGTTATCATGTAATTCTAATTGTTGTATGATAGGTCATGAGAGGCTCATGTGATTCAATGAGCTTTCTGTTGAATAATAAACTATAAATGTTGCTTTTAGTGAGTATTGAAGTTAGAAGTTAATGGAGGAAAATAAAATGTCAAGAGTTTATGCGTAGATGAAAGGTCAAGAGTCATAATTAGTAGATGAAAGGTTAAGAGTCTCCATTAATAGGTTTTATTGTTCTTGTTTGTATAATGCCTATATAGAGGCATTCTTGTTTTTGGTTTAGAGTATGACTCAAAGTAAGAAAAGTTAAACATTCTTGTGAGTTCAATTTGAGTTATCAAATTGGTATCAGAGCGAATGGAGAGTGTGACGGGTCATATGTCGTTACCACGACTATCGAAAGGAAATTATGATAATTGGAGCATTCAAATGAAAGCTCTTCTCGAATCTCAAGATTCGTGGGAGGTGGTCAAAGAAGGTTTCAAAGAACCAGAAAATACCACGGGATATTCGGCGGCTCACACTTAGGCGTTGAAAGAGACGCGATCGAAGGATAAGGCGACACTATACATGTTGTTCTGTGCCGTTGACGAGTCAGGCTTTGAGAAGATTGCTGGTGCAACTACTTCAAAAGAAGTGTGGGACATTAGAAAATGTGTTCAAAGGAGCCGACCGAGTTAAGCAAGTGCGTCTCCAAACTATTCGTGGTGAATTTGAGAGCATGAAGATGAAGGAGTCGGAAGTTGTATCCGACTATATCACGCGTGTACAAGTCGTGGTAAATCAACTTATTCATAACGGTGAAGCGATAACCGATGCACGAGTTGTGGAGAAGATTTTGAGATCTGTAACCGACAATTTTGAGAATGTTGTGTGTGCGATAGAAGAGTCAAAAGGTCTTGCATCGCTTACTATCGACGAGCTTGCCGGTTCTCTCGAGGCACATGAACAACGTAAGAAAAAAAAGTAGGACGAGACACTAAATCAAGCACTCCAAACGAAGGCGACAATTAAAGACGAAAAGGTACTCTATTCTCAAAATTTCCGAGTTAGAGGGTGTGGTCATGGAAGTCGTGGAAGAGGTCGCGGAAGTCATGAAGGATACTATAAGGAGGATGAACAGTAGAGTTGGCCAAACTGGCGTGGAAGAGAACGCGGTCGAGGAAGAGGCGGTCGGTCGAACTATTCCAATATCGAGTTCTACAAGTGTCATAAGTATGGTCACTACGCGAAGGATTGCTACTCCAACAAATGTTATAGTTGCAGTAATATAGGGCATCTTTCAAAAGATTGTCGAGCCGATAAAAAGGTGGAAGAAACAACTAACTTGGGCTTGGAAGATGAAGAGAATGACGGTTTTCTCTTAATGCCTCAAAATGAAGACAACATCAACAATGGCACGTTGTGGTATCTCGACTCGGGGGCAAGCAACCATATGTGCGGTCACGAGTACTTATTCAAAAAGATGCAAAAGATTGAAGATGGTCATGTGTCGTTTGGAGATGCTTCAAAGGTGGAGGTCAAAGGTCAAGGTACGGTTTGTTACTTACGAAAGGATGGGTTGATAGGGTCAATCCAAGATGTCTATTATGTACCAGATCTCAAGACCAACATTTTGAGTTTGGGGCAACTCACGGAGAAAGGTTACTCGATACTCATAAAAGATCGGGTACTACATTTGAAGGATAAGCACGGGCGTACAGTTGCTATAGTTGAGATGGAAAGAAATCGGATGTACAAACTAAATTTGAGATGCGTGCGAGACAAGAAGTGACAAAATGCCATGAACGAGGAAATTAAGGCGATTGACCACAACAACACATGGGAGATTGTAGAATTGCCAGAAGGAAGGCATCCTATTGGTGTGAAGTGGGTGTTCAAGAAAAAAATGAATGCTCAAGGCGAGATAGAGCGGTACAAGGTGCGGCTTGTTGCGAACGGATAAAAGCAAAAGGTAGGAATCGACTATGACGAGGTATTTGCTCTTGTTGCAAGGATGGAGACAATTTGATTACTCATTTTACAAGCTGCTCAATTCAAATGGACAATATTTCAAATGGATGTCAAATCGGCATTCTTGAATGGTGTGCTCAAAGAAGATGTCTACATCGAACAACCGTTCGGGTACATAAAAGTCGGAGAAGAGAAAAATGTTCTAAAATTGAAAAAGGCACTTTACGGGTTGAAGCAAGCACCACGGGCATGGAATACACGTATCGATTCATATTTCAAGGAGAATGGGTTCAAGCAATGTCCCTATGAGTATGCTCTTTACGTAAAGAAGAATGGTGGTAACGTGCTATTTGTTGCTCTTTATGTTGATGACCTTAATTTTATGGGCAATAATAGTAAGATGGTGGAAGAGTTTAAAGGCACAATGACACGGGAATTTGAGATGACAGATTTGGGCTATATGAAGTTTTTTCTTAGTTTGGAGTTTAGACAAGTAGAGACAGGTATTTTTGTATCACAATAGACATATGCAAAAGAGATTTTGAAGAAGTACAAGATGGGGAATTGTAATTCTGTTTCAACACCAATGGAACCTGGAGCAAAACTCTTGAAATTCGATGGAGGAGAACATGTCGATGCGAGTAAATATCGGAGTTTGATAGGAAGCATTCGCTATCTCACATGCACAAGGCCGGATCTTTCATTAAGTTTTGGCATTTTAAGTCGGTTCATGGATGAGCCGGTTTATTCACATTGGAAAGCGTTGAAGCGGATTTCGCGGTACATCCAAGGAATGGTGTCACTCGGTTTGTTCTACTCAAAAGCAGAAGATTACAAGTTGGTTGGTTATTCCGACAGCGATTGGTGTGGAGATATAGACAATCGGAAAAGTACCGCGGGATATAGACGATCGGAAAAGTACCGCAGGATATGTGTTCTTTATGGGAGATACTACGTTTACTTGGCTTTCAAAGAAGCAACCGATCGTGACACTCTCGACATGTGAAGCTGAATATGTTGCAGCATCTTGGTGTGTATGTCATGCTATATGACTTAGAAAATTGTTGAGCAAGATGGAGCTAAAGCAGCAAGGTGCAACTATGATTCAAGTTGACAATAAATCAGCAATTGAGTTAGAAAAGAACCCAGTGAACCATGAAAGAAGCAAACACATCAATGTTCGTTTTCACTTTATCCGGGATCATGTTAAGGAAGGAAGTGTGGAATTGGTGCATGTGGCAAGTCAGGATCAAGTTGCAGATATCTTTACAAAACCACTACCGAAGGTACATTTCAGAAAATTCAAGAAGTTGATCGGCATGAAGGATGGTAGAAGCATTTAAGTTTATGGGGGATGAAGGATGGTAGAAGCATTTAAGCATTTAAGATTTAAGGATGAAGGATGGTACATTTAAGTTTGTTGAATAATAAACTATAAATGTTACTTTTAGTGAGTATTGAAGTTAGAAGTTAATGGAGGAAAATAAAAGGTCAAGAGTTTTTGTGTAGATGAAGGTCAAGAGTCATAGTTACTAGATGAAAGGTTAAGAGTCTCCATTAATAGTTTTTATTGTTCTTGTTTGTATAATGCCTATATAAAGTCATTGTTGTTTTTGGTTTAGAGTATGACTCAAAGTTAGAAAAGTTAAACATTCTTGTGAGTTCAATTTGAGTTATCACTTTCTACTCGTTATTGCAAGTTCCTTAACGTTTTCCACGACAACAAGAAGTTGTCGTCCTTTAAACCTTTTCACTCGGTGAACGAGACCTCCGAGTTGACACTCTAGCTATCATGGATCCAGCCTCCAGCCTCTTGATTCATATCTCCTTCACTTTTTATTTTGTAGGTGTTGGTAATTCCATAATCAGTTCGATGTTTCGATCGCAGACCCGAGCAAGTCTATCTGTTTTAAAGGTTTTTCTTCGCCTTCCCCCTCTGACCAGGTGACCGAAGAGGAAACGGGTCGTCCTAGGAGCTCCCTCTTGCTTGGTTTCTATCGGCTCCAAAGGTAATGGGTTCCTTTTCTTTCATTATATCTTTTGAGGATGGATGTATGGTCTTTGGTTTTGTTGTATGTGGTGGCAGACGAGGGGGTATCTCCTCCTAGGAGGTGGCCTGGTAGAAAATATAAGAAGACCCTTGCATACATCGACAAGGGTAAAGCTTTTGTTTCCGTGATTGCTTATACAAACTCATCATCTAATGCTCAACCTCCTCAGTAGGGCCCAAGGATATGGCTCTGGCTCCTTATGAAGTGCAAATACATACTAGGGTTTCTTCTTATTGTAGAACCCTTGCATGATTTTGTGGGAGTACCTTCCATGTGAAGGAGGATATTTCGTCGAGCGTTGACCCTTGAGAGTGTCCTCCTGGAAGAGGTTGACCGAATCCGGTGTCAGATGCCTTGTATGGAGGAGGCCAAGGCTGGACGACGTGGGTAATGGTGGAAGTGTATCGACTCCTCCAAGAGGATTTCGATACCCTTCAGGGTGAGAAGGACATATTCGAGGAGAAACAGGCATAGAAGTCGGGGAAGATGAACACGCTGATGGAGGCTAAAGCCCAAAATGACTTTGAGATTGAGCGTATCTGAGATGGGTTGGCCGCCTCAATGGTTACGATGAAGTAGCAGAAGACTAGCATAGCCGTGTTTATGGATTTTTTGAAATCCATTGAGTCTTGATTCAATTATGTTGGAGAAAAACAACAGAAAAGTGGAGAAGATGAATTGGAGAGCACAGGAGATGGAATGCTATGAATCTGGATGTGTTTATTTAGAATAGAAGTGCCTCTATTTATAGGCTTACACTACAAGAATGTTGGTCTACAGTTGCAAACTAAATTTCTTGTCACTAAATACTATCGTTAGATAAAGTATTCTGTGTCGACATTTAGTATCGTAGTTATACAACTAATTTAGTGTCAAATAATTTGTCGCAACTAAATATCATGTTTTGTTGGGACTTTTTCCATTGTAGAATAGTTTAACTTGAAAAACATTCAATGTCAATACAACATCGACATTAATACTGGCAATCACTAACAGATGAAAGTTTGACTGTAAAAACGTCTGTTTAGTGTCTAATGTAGTTGTTGTAAATTATGTATAATCAACTTCGGGTTCAATCTGTCACCGTTATCAATTTGTTGCCACTAACGTAAATTTGAAAGTTACATTGTCGTCACTAATCACTTAGAATTTAGAACTATTTATAAGAGTTTTCTTAGGGTTAAGTGAGGACAAAAAATCATAGAAAAAATTATTACAATGCTTAATTCCTTGAGTACAATAATAAGAAATAGATTTGCAAAAACAATATTTGAAAGGATAAAGATATTTTGTGATGGATTTCCCTTGTAAGGAATTTGTAAGGGATTTGTATCTTGCATATTTTATAACGGATTTGTATTTTGTTAACAAACATTATTTTATTTTTTGAAGGATAACTCTTAAAAAATAATAAGTGATATAATATTAGCTTTTAGGTTTTGTCATTTATATACTAAAATTGAAAAGCTTCGATTGAAATTGAAAAGCTATCCTCTGAAATCGAAAAGCTCCAATTGAAGAAAGCTCTCTTCTCTCTGCCTCGTCCTCGCGTCAGCTCTCTGCTCTTCGCGTCGTCCTCGTCCTCTCTTTTGCTTTTAGGTCATCCCTTGCGTAATCTCTCTGCCTTGTCCTCGTCGTGGTACTCGTAGTCGTGTCGTACCTCACGTCATCTCTCTGCCTTGTCCTCGACGTGGTCCTCTTTGTCGGGTCGTCCGTCGCGTAAGCTCTCTGCCTCATCCTCGCCGTGCTACTCCTAGTCGTGTCGTCCCTCGCGTCAGCTCGCCGCATCGTCCCTCACCTCGGTAAGATTTATGTATGCTTCTGTATATTCATTTCCTGTATGATTCGCTGTTTGATCTTCTTGGTAGAATAGATTTGGGCGAAATCACTAAACTGGACTGATGGCTGAAAATTTTGAGTAGGGGTGTTTACACTTCATTCTGCTGAAAATTCAATTGGGTAGGTGATGTTCTACTCTTCTATTGTCGATGTATTGTATAAAAAGTGTTTGTATATGTTTAGATGAACATAAAATTTGATATCGAGACAATTTTTGATGTTTTTTTTTCTGTTATCATCTGGAAGTAGAACTGAGTATGTTTGAAATACTTTATACTTGAATCGAGTATGTTTGAACTCAGTATGTATTTTCAGAAATTGATACTTTAATATATATGAAATAGAATCTTGTATTTTCTGCAAATTACAAGATTAAAAGTGCTCCTAAATAACGTAATTTTGTTCTATTCGAAAGGGGAGAGATAATTCTTTTTTTTTTTAATATGATCGCAGTTTGATATATATTGTAGTTGATTGAAACTTGTCTGTGTAAATAGTAATCAGTATCAATTAGTGTTATGAAGTGTGTTTCACTATTGTGTTTCAAAGGGTAAATTCTATGTCGCCTTTCCAATCTGAAGAGTTCTGGGAATGTTTTTGTTGTTACGAAAAGATTATTTCAATACAACTGTGTTTTAACCTCTTGCTACTCCTCCATGCATGTCATTTCAGAACTCAGAATGTGAGTTTCTCATTCGGATTTCTAACATGGAGATATACAATGAAGAAATCAATGACCGTTTTGATATAGAGAACCACAAATTGCAAATACATGAAAGCTTAGAGGTTAGAAATGACACAAGACAGTTTATGTTCTCCTAACTTGGGTGAATACTAATGACATTCCTTTCATTATTCAACGAGCCATATTTGTTTCTGGGCTTAGATAGGAAATTGTTAATGATACTGATGAAGTACTTAAGCTTATAGAATCGAAAGAAGGCTAGAGACAACTCACAGGCTTTTTCTCTTTTCTTTTGATAAAAAATGATGGTGAATAGGTTGACGCTGATGATAATTCTGCATTTCTTACAGTTAATAGGCACTTTGGTGAAACAAACATGAATGCCCGGAGACGGACATGAAGTTCGTAGAGACGAATATGAACTATATGTAGGGGATCGTGAACTAGAGACGAAGACGAGGTTCGTAGTTTCAATATTCTGAATTCACAACCATCTCAAGTATAAAAGCATATTAGTTTTAGGTTTTAATATGATTTAGAAAACTATGTATTTACAATCAAATTTATTGTAATTTTGTAGTTTGGATGTTTATTAAGATGTATATATATATACTTTGATAAATAATATATTATGTTTTTTAAAATGTATTGTGTAGTTCATATCATATAGCAATAACTAGATAATTAATAAAAAAATACCACAAAAGTTTGTTTTTAACAATGATTAACCGTTGTTGATGCAAAAAACTTGTGTTTAGCAGCGACATAAACTGATATGTTCAAGTGTTGACTTTTATCACTAAAGACATGTGTTTAGCATCAACATTACCTGACAATATAAATTGCTTTTAATGGTGGATCTGTAGTCACTAAATACACGTATTTAGTAATAAAATATTATGATGTTAATAACACTATATAGTGACAAATATACCGTTGTTAATGAAGTGTATATATTGGCAACAATTATTGTCACTGAATGTGGTCGACCTATTAGTGGCGGCAAGGCTTTAGTGGCGGCATACCTTTTAGTGACGGAATTTTACCGTCGGTGTGACCTTTAGCCACGGGGCCTATCCTGACGAGACTTAGCCCGCTGCTACAGGTTAGTGATGACAAATACCCCTTTAGCAGCTATTTAATGCTGATGTTATAGAGCAAAATTCTCCTAGTTTTACAAGGGAGCTGAACTAATCTAAAATTACTCAACTAATTGACTATTATTAGTGCTACTCCTAACAGCTAGAAACAAAAGCAACAAACGAAACAGAAAATATCAAACGAAACAGAAAATATCTTTGACTTTGAATCATTCTTTAACACTCCCCCTTGATTTAAAATTGCACACTCCAAGGAGTGATATGAAGGAAGCATGTTTCTTGTATGGGAGAACCTTTGTAAATATATCTGCAACTTGATCCTTAGTGCTGCAAAATTTCAGCATGATTTCATTCTTGGCAACTAACTCCCTTATGAAGTGAAATCGAATGTCAATGTGTTTCTTCTTCCATGAAATGTTGGATTATTGGTCATTGCAATAGTAGACTTGTTGTCGCATAAAATCTTAGTTGCTTCTCCTTGCTTGTGATGCAGATCAATCAGCACCCTTCGCAGCCAGACACATTGACAAGAAGCTGCAGTTGCCGCCACATATTCTGTCTCTCACGATGACAATGTCATGCTTGTTTGTTTCTTTGAGCTCCATGTAATTGCACCCGATCCAAGATTGAAAGTGTGACCTGAAGTGCTCTTCCTATCATCCAAGGAGCCTGCCCAATCACTATCTGTAAAGCGAGACAGTATAAAATCTGAAACATGTGAATACTAAATGCCATAATCCACTGTTCCAGCAATATAACGTAAAATTCGTTTTGTAGCTCCATAATGATTCTTTCAAGGCTTACTCATAAATCTCGAAACAACTCCAACTGAAAATGAATATCAGGTCGAGTCTGAGCTAAGTACATCAAGCCTCCGACTAAACTTCTGAAACTAGATGCATTAGCTTGCTCCGCACCATCTTCAAGTTGCAACTTTTCATTCATATTCATGGGTGTAGTTGTACACTTGCAGTTTATCATCCCAAACCTCTGAAGTAGGTCTGAGGCATACTTCTTCTATGACACAAATATTCCATTTTCCCCTTGCTTCACCTCAAGACCAAGAAAGTAGTGTAACAATCCCAAATCTGCTCATCATACTGGATTTAAATTTAGCTACAACTGACTCAGATGAACCCATATAAATTATATCATCAACATAGAGGCAAACAACGAGAAGATTACCATTACCTCACCTTCTCAAGTAAAGATTATGTTCGTTTTCACTCCTTTCAAATCCATTATGCAAAATGTAAGATTAATCTTACTATACCATGCTCGTGGTGTTGTTTCAGCCCGTATAATGCCTTTTTCAGCTTGTAAATTAATTTTTGTTTCATCACCATTTATCACAAACCCATCATGTTGATCAACATATACTTCTTTTAGAAACGCAGATTTGGCGTATGCTGTTGGAAAAGGTCACATCGATCACTGTATCATCTTTATTCATTGTTGGTCAATAGTAACCTAACTTTATTATTTTTTAGTATTAATGTTCAGGGTCCTTGACAATATGCGACTATTCTTTCGTGAGGTTTTTTCAGTTCGTTCTCCGTCTTTAGCTGGGTTGGGTATTTGAGGTAGGAAGTAGAGTAGCCTCACTTGTATTACCATTGAGAACGAGATAAGTCAGAGTGAATCGCCGAATTTGGATCATATCTCCTGTACTCGCCAATGTGACCGTTTGAAAGTGACTTTGCGTAGAAAAGTCATCTATGTTGGCAATCAACTTTTGTGCAGTGTTTAAATACTTTTTCATAGTCTCTTCTTTTGCAGTGTATTCTCGCTTTATTTGGTTGACCACAAGTTGTGAATTGCAGTTTCCTTTAAGTGAAATTATTCCCAGCCCTTTTGATATTCAGAGACCGATAATTAAAATTTTGTATAAAGCCTCATTAATAGTCACTTTTAACGTGATGAAAATTTTGTATTGTAATGGTTGTTTGACTGTGGGAGTCACTACGAGGCCGATTCAAGATCGAGTAGGACCAATTTGTCTGTAATCCCATAATTCGTCATTCTCTTTGAGTGCTTTGGGAATTATTTTGGTTAGTTCGTTTATTGAGTTGTTCACTATGAAGTTTGCGAGGGTTTGTCCTTTGATGGTTCTCTTTGGCACTAAGTTGATCCTGAACTCATTGAATTATATTGCCCATTTCACTATTCTTCCTAAAGGATAGGTTTTAGTTGGAATTGTCGGAAAATAAACTTGCAGCAGTAATTATTAGTGTGCAGATATGTTTTTTTACTTCGAGAAAGTTAGGGCACAACTTTCTGGTACGACCTTTTTGAGTTTTACGGTCCAGAAGAACTGCTTATTTGATTGTAATATCTTGAAGAACGGTTGCTGGCTTGCTCTAGATAAGTATTATTTTAGTTTCGTTGGACCATCCATTCCGACATGGGACTTCATTGTGACACGTTGTGATTTTATACCCTTGTTGGCTTTTTGCTTTCCCGGGTTTAGCTTCATCCAACATTCACTTACCATAAATTCCAGCAATTTTCCTGATCTTTCCCTAAACGTAGGGTGAGCAAAAAAGATTGGTGGACCAAAAATCTGTCCCAAGGTTAATATCAAATCAAAATGGGCGGGTTTTTTAGTCCAAACTGGGCTTGGGGTTGGATTGTTTACCCAAAAAACCGAATAAAGTGGCCAAGACCGAGTACATGTTGGAATCAACATTTATTGTCTTTTTTTAATTAGTTTATTGTGTGTTTATGGTTGGGTACTGGATATTTGGCATGATATTTGTATTTTGTTTTGCATAGGATGCTTGGTATAATATTTGCATTGTGTTTTGTATTTAAAATTTTTGAATTTGAATTATTTTTTTTGGAGAAAATTTTTGATTGAGACTGGACCGAATCAATAAAGACCGCCTGAGGTGGGGTTTTTGAGATGAACTCGGTCTCGGTCCTCTAGGCATGAATCCCGAACTTTCGGGCTCAGGATTCTTTGGGAGAAAAGCCTGTCGCACTCGTCCGGTGGTCAACCGTATCTAAACGCACAGTTGGAGGGGTTAAGTCGTACGTTGTGTCGGTGCATGCGGTCAAATTCCTCTCTGAGGACGCTTGTGTGCATCTCAGCTTTTATAGATTTCACCACCATATCATCCACATAGACCTTCCTGTTTCGAACGAGGATGTTTCTAACAGTTTATTGACCAATCTCTAGTAAGTTGGCCCAACATTTACCAACCCGAAGGGTATGGCCTTGTAAAATAATATACCGCTGTCAGCATAGAAAGTCGTGTGGGAATCATCATTTAGATGAATCATGATCTAATAGCCTGAGTAAGTATCTATGAAGTACATGATCTCATATTCGATGTGGCATCCCGAGTGCGAGGCTCTCCCTTAGTTCTACCTCCTCGCGATTCCATGGTTGTCTAGCTATCTCTTACGGGGCTGGAATCTTCATCTTTTGATGTATCGTTGATGCAACAATTCTATGGGGGTCAATTGTGGGGCGTCCCATAATGACATTGTAGGATGCTGGAGCATGTATAACTATGAAGAGAACGTCTATTGTGAAGATTTTCCATTCTTGACTGATGAACATAGGAAGGTTAATCGTCCCTAACAGACGGATCCTCTCTCCAACGAATTCAACCAGAGGGAAGTTGACCTTCTCCAACTCTTTCTCCTGTCGTCCCATACCTTCACCTTCGAGGGCGTTGTAGAAGAAGATTTCAACGCATTAGAGAACTATATTTGAATAGTTTAGATGTTGAAGTACTTACATATTAGTCCCTACGTTTAGGACTCTGCTACTTAGTCCCAAATACTTTCTATATAAGGATTCCTTTGTATTTCATCATCTCGAGCTAATACAATGTTCATCATTAGTAAAGGCTTGATCTCAAGTATCTCTCCACATTTCCTCTCAAATCGTTTCATGGTATCAGAGTACCGTAGATTAGGGTCTCAATCTAGAAGTTCATTGCTAATCCGTTGCTGATTTCATTACAAATCTATTCCTAGTCCGTTGGAAATCCTTTTGCACCCCAACATTCGAAATCCTCCCACGCTACATCAGTTTAAATTTGAAGATCATCATCTTCAAATCAGCAAGTCTATATCAACAATCGAGCAGCTCCAATTCAATTCAGATAAGCTGCTCAGGTCAACAATTCAGGTGCAGCAATTCTGGCTCAACATCCCCAACTCATTCAACTCCAGATCAGCATCACTTCTTGAAATCTAAGATGTTTCAGTGTTATTCCGTCCAGCAGCTCCAGATGTTCGTGATCTGTTATTTCAACTCTATTTTGTGTGGATTCAACTTCATTGAAATTTAGCTGAATCTGAAGTAGTTGGTCTGTATAACAACTCAGCGTCCACTGCAAGTCCATTGCACATCAGTTCTGCTCAAAGCTTTTGATACATGTCTGCATCAGTTTTGCAGCAGATTCCAATCCAAGCAGCAGTTCTCCTCTAGATTTATGATCTACCTGCCAGTTCAGATTCATAATTTCCGATCTGATTGGTTGTGACTTCAGTTCTGTCATGAACAGAGCAACTGAATTGAAAATATAGTCTGTCTTCTTATTCATTCTTCCTTTAGTTCCCGATCTGAATCGTTCGAATTTGATTCGCTATAATGTAGATTTGGGATGCAGCTATAATGTTGATTCGTTCTATGGCTGCTGCCGCTCTATTCTTTATAACCAATTCATCATCACTATTCATATGCAAGTAATATCGTTCACCTCTGCTTTTCTACCGCGCCTCTGTTTTGTAATCAATGTTTTGTTGGGTATTCAAAATCATTGCTCGAATTCTGTTTGATGTTTTGGTAAGTTAATACACATGGTAATGTTGCTTTACTCTGTAATTGCTATAGATCTGAACTTGATTTATCAAAATTATTTCATCGTTGATTGGAGCTTTGTTGATGACAAAAGTTGTTTTGATTGATCAGTACTTCAACACCGAAATTGTAGATGAGACAAAATGAGATTGCTGCATAAGTTTGAAATGCTAGTTTTGTTTTTCTGTTTTCTTTCCAGCAAAAAGAGCTGATTACATTTCCTTCCAGCCAAAAGAGCTGAGAAATTTATTTTATGTTAAGAAATTCAACAAGTACATTTGATTTAGTCAAGGTCATGTTCGAACCGGCAATGGAAGCTTGTTTGAGTAATTGATTAGTTAAGGTAGTTCGAAGCAAGACAAATGCAAAGATCTACTTGTGTTCATGAGAAGTTGAGATTCAGTTCAAGGCAAGTACAAAGTGCATCTCAAGTACACATTCAGCTCAACCACGATGCATTTGTAGTGCACAACAAGTGTCAACCATAGTGTAGATTTAGTGCCTACCACAATTGCATACGAAGTGCATCTATAGTGCAGAAGATTGGTCATCCATGGTGCACAACAAGTCCCAACTCAAGTGGAACACCAGTGCACTCACAGTGTTTGGAGTTATGTCGACACCAATATTGGTGTAACAGATAGACCGAGATCCTTAGTTATAGACCTTATCATTCGAGAAGCAGACTCATACTGTCGTTGTGCCTATCATGTAGTGACGAAGGGTGGGATCCTTATAGGCTTAGTTGAGAGGTCCCTAGTTAGGAGACCATCCTTGGTGGTTCCTTTAGGCGCTTATTAGGGACTTCAATGCTCGCTCCATGTTTTAGTGCTCGCCTGATGTCTGAGTGCTTAGGAATTGTATCTTGATGTTAGATTATTCCTTAGTGTCAAATAGTATCGAACCAGTCTATTATGTCGGTGTTATTAAGGGCATCGTCGTGAGGGGTTGTGATGTTAATTATCAATGTTATCTTCCTCTGAGAAGGATATTACCTCATTATTGGTTCCTCTAGGCATCTTCCCTAGATGTGCTTTTGTGGACTACTAAGTGACATACATTCCTTGATATCCCTCTTTCAGACCTTACAGTCATCGGTTTTATGGCTCTTCACTCAGTGGTATATCAGCAAAAACTGTTGAGAGCGCCATTCTTGCGCGGGGGCGGAAACTATGCAAGGGATTGTGTCTCCATATCTGTAGAACCGTCGATACCTCTCGGTAGTAACGAATCTCTCTCTGTGGTTGCGATCGGGATTTAGGCTTTTGGAGATGCTCCTCTCTTTCCTCTTCTCCTTCTATTGTGGCTCTAGATTCGAGATGGGAGATTTTGTATGCGCATTTGCTCTTTCCATTTCAATGTACGCTTTTGTTCGGATATTGAGCTATGCAAGATTATCGACGAACTTAACGTGATAATTATTTTAACTTCCCTTGAGGCTTTATATAAGGGGTCGAGACCGTCATGAAACACACAACAATATTTTGCCTTGTGAAATATGTTGGTCCAGTTCATTGATGTCCTTAGAAAACCACCATTAGAAGTTGACCAGAGTCTCGTCGGTGTTTTGATTTATGTTTTTTTGGGCTACTAGTCTCTTCAGAAGTTGGCGCTCGCCCATATGTTGTTGTATGAATTTTATTTTGAGTTCTTCTAGGAGGAAACATATGTTAGGGTAGTCTAAAGAACCACGAGGATATTGTGTCATGTAATGTGATGTGATTGTCATTGCTAGTTGTTCCGAGGATTAAGGTTTCATGCTTGCTAATGTGTCGATCGGGTCCCCTACTCAGCTATATTTGGGAATATCTCTGGATTGTGTGTCATTTGGGATCTTCACGCTAACCAAGGAGTCAGTAAAGGGATGAGATGCTTTATCTCTCAAAGTAGACATCACTACGCCCTTTTTTCTCTGCCAACCTCTTGTGGATCAATTATTCAACTTGTCTATAGGTTCAGGAGAGGTGGGTCAACAAGGTTAGTCGAACATGGCTGAGTGCTAATCAAATACAAGGAAAACAACACCTTTAACTTCATTCAAAATAATCAAAATGTGTTGTATCTCCTCAATTGGATGGTCATTAGCTGGATAGTCTATCACAGGTTGACTGAATCAAAACTAGATAGTCTCACATAGATTGATGAGTAGGTTTACACACCCTTAAGAGATCATATAAACTCATGATGCGAGTGGTGGAGGAAGAAAAAATGTTTGATGAAGCTTGCTTTAGATGGGATAGACTGTCATGCAACCAATCATGCCTTTGTTGACTTGAGAACAAATGGATGTCATCAACTAGGATATCAATGCAATATCATGCTACTGCAATCTAGTAAACACAAGATTAAGAATGTTCTCACCTGTCTTAAAAAGCAAAAAAATGTGAAATCGTGTAAGGAAAACCAGCTAAATGCGACTCTAAATCAAATCCTCAAACTGTTAACATAACTTATTGTTTCTAGTATTGAAAGTTCTCATCTCCAACATGTTGACAGATCTTCTAGATAGAAATGCAGGTAACGAATATCCATGACTAAGTACACAACTGCAATCAAAAGATTGACGAAATCGATAACACAAATAATTGAAAATCCAATAATCTCGCAGCAGAAACTGTAATTAGCAGATACAAAACTCCTGATTGGCTTGCTTTGATACGATGTTGAATATTTCAAATCAAGCAAGAATCAAATCATAGAATCAAAGCACAAGATCAGTGAAGAAGTTGATGAATAGTAAAATATGATGAATAACAATAACCTCAACTAAGTTTTAACAGAAAAACATAAATGAACCTTGTGCTCAATCTGGAAACTAAACTTCTAGAATATACGAATACATCCTCAATCTTTCTAGAAAATACAAATTCATCACTAAACTTTGTTTGTGTATACCGTAGCCTTTAACACTAAGCCACAGTTGATCCGACCACGTACAAAAAGGGACAGGTGAAGATGGTCTTCTGGGTCCCTCTCTAATGTCTAGTTGAGACTATGCTGGTCGAAGTAATAATGAATGTATATTCAAAAAGAATTTCCATAGGTGGTAAACTTTAAGATTCTTTATCTACCACCCCTAGTATCCTGATAGAGATAGGGTCGTGTTGCCTTATAGAGCATCGATATATACCACATCGTATATCGGGATAAAAGATAAACCTAGATCCTTAGTGATAGACAGTATCTTTAGTACATTTTAATCGTACTTTCATCGTTACGATCATGTAGGTGTGATTTCCCTAAGAATAACCTTTATGCATCGTGCTAGAGGGAGGGACACATACAGTTTTAGGCAAGAGATCATGAGTTAGGTAGCATGAAGGATGATTTTCTTATGCGCTCGCACGGTGTCTGAGTAATCACCTGGTGTCTGAATACTCCCCTGGTTCCTGGATATGATATATATACACTTAAGGAGTTGTATCGTACTGCTAGTTCGTTGATTAATGCCCAACAAACGGCTCTTAAACTTCTGACAAAAACCTAACTCATCGAGAATAATGGTTAAGTGGACAATTGAGCAAAGTGAATTCATAATCCAAATCACCACAAAAAACCCATCAAATGTCAAGCACTTGATTATTTCATTGTAGATAGCACGTGAAACGGCCTTACCGAGACAACGGAAGTGCTTGTATCAGTCGTACCAAATATACACCGCCAGTTCGAGACTTTTACACCGACGGTCCTCATTTATTAAAGGTTCGGGGCAGGCCCGGTCCTAGTTCCTTTGAAGATGAGCCTTTCTAATATTCCATCGTGCGCACATTTTGGGAAACCAATAATGAGGACGACTAAGAGGATTTAGTCACATAATTACGTTTGGCGAGAGGTATGAACATAAACTCCCATGTGAAGTGCGACTTCGAATTTTTGTTAACCAAATGAAGGGTAAATACAAGGTCAAGGTGAGAAAATGAGTAAATAATTAGCTATCTTAAAATAGCTCATTAGAGATACTGAGCATTTCTACATAGAAGCAAGCACGATAGAAGGAAATCAGTTGGCAGATTCTATGAGTGGGCTCTCCTTTTGTAATGAAAGAATCAAGGATGTACACTTCATGGAAAAATGCTTATAATCGTTTACTGAGAACATAGGAATGATATTCAATGCAGACGTCCAACTGATATTCCCTTACACACACATCTGACTACGGGAAACCTGTTGTAGGAGGAGTCCAAAGAAGTCAAGATCATTCACCTTACTCTCAACTATTGAATCATAAATAAAGAGATCTATCAACGAGGATTCTTAACATCATACCTGATTTGCATTACGATGCTGAATAAATAGAGGATACTCAAAGAGGTCTATGAAAGTGTAATAGCTTGTCACGAAGGAGAGCGGTCCCTACACTGAAAAATATTTGTGTTAGGATATTACTATCCTAGTAAGAGCAAAAAAACAGGAGAGTAAGTCCATAAATGATAAACATGCCATAAATTATCCCCACGGACAGAACACTGAATGTTATTGTGTTCCTTGACTATAGCATGGTTGTTTGCCAAATGGGGAATCAATTTCGCGAGACCCTTCCCAATGGACACCTCACATATAAATTCATAATCTTTGCAGTAGACTACTTCTCTTAGTGGATTGCAGCAAAATAGAGTGTTGTCCCCGACTACCGAATTCCAAGCGATCAAATTTCTAATGATCAACATCGTTTCTCGATATGGCATGCTTCTGACAATTGTTAGCAAATAAGTACCCCAATTCGTAAAGAACTCAAATGTCTATGCTAGTAATTAAACATTGACCACTAATGTAGTTTTGTGCACTACACACACACTAACAGGCAAGTGGAGGTCCCTGAAAAACTCAGTCTCTCATGTTTGAAGAGGAGAATCAATACTTTAAAGAGAAACCAGATGCAGGAACTTGATAATGTACTTTGGGCAGCGAGAACAACACCCAAAATCAACACAGGTGAAAGACCTTATAGGTTGTTCTATGGAAGCAAAGCGCTCTACTGGAAAAAATATGTAATCCTTTCATAGAGAGTGCAAGATTTCGATCGGGAGCCAATGAAATAGAGAAACGAACATACCTTTGCTTGGCAGGTGAAAAACAATGGAGGTCAAAAGAAACCTTTTCAAGAATGAGGCTCACCATAACTTGATACTACAACAGAAATGTAAAGGCTCAACAATTTTGTGTGAAGCAGATGGTTATAAGACGTGACGAATTCACCAACTTAGATCGCTGAAATAAACATTTTGAAAAATGGGAAGGATCTACAATGTTATCAAATTTCAGCGCCAGACACATATTACCTAGAATATATTGAAGGCATTAGGCTTTTAATGTCGAGTAATAAAAAACAATTCCTCGCAAGATTTGTACTTTTTACAACTTCAAGAGAGAAACATCATTCTATCACATCTCTATGAGATACACGAGTCGTAAAATTCCTTTATGGTGATCGACTTCTAAAGATCCCATAACATTGTTTTGGGGGTCACATAATGAGACTTATAAAGATCCCATAGTTCTCGTTATAGTGGTCAATTAAGATCACCCTATAACTGAGTAAGTTCTAAGGTCTCGTTATAACAATTGACTTAATATTATATCATATCCGAGTTAAGGTCTCTTTAAAGCAGTTGACTTAGATCACGATGTAACAAAGCAACCCCATACGTTTTGTTGCAGCGGTTGACTTAGATTACTCTATAACCGAGCAAAACTATAAGTTTAGTTATAGTGGTCAACTTATGTCACCTTGTATCCGAGCAAAACCATAAGTATTGTTACAATAATTGACTTAGATTACCTTGTAATTGAGCATGATTTCTAAGCGCTACTATAATGGTTGATATAGATCATTGTATGGCCAAATACTAGTATAGTAGTCAACACAAATCATCATATAGTTACACAAAACCCAAACCCTAAATTAGTCGTTCAAATGACCATTCTCAGATTCAAAGTGAGAAACGGGAAGATGGACGCTTCAATAAAATGAAATTCCATTCATATATAACTGGGATTACAATAATATCGAAGGAAAAAGTGAGACTACTAGGTACTAAAATATAGAGAATTAAGCCTCGAGAGCAAGTGGTGTAAGATCGTCGTTCGAGGTATCACCCTCCCTAGTCGCAGTCTTGCCCAAAGCGACCTCGGTTGTCTTACATGAAGAAGTAAGTTCAACGTCGGCATTCTCCATGAATTCAAAGAGGGATCTTATCTCACTCATAGAAAACTTGGGGTCAACCGTCTTGATGTCGTCAACCATCACTAGAAGATAGACAACAATTTTCATTTTCATCACGTCCACAACGAAGTAAATGAAGTGTTAAGACTTCTTATAATTCTTGCCCACCATCTTCGAACTTTAGATTTCCATCATTCGGGACTCGAGTTGAGCCTTTTCACAGAACCAAGAAACAATCCCATTGAGTACATGCCTTCTCCCGCTCAATGGTCGCCCCTCTTTCAAAAGTCATATGACGAGCGATCTCTGCCTAAGACCGAGTGAGATCGTAGATGATCTTTCCTCACCATCTCGTTCATAGCCCCGCCCTTCTGAGATGCCATCCTTTCCTCTTCTTGAGAAGAAACCTCCTGCAAGAGATGTTTCTCTCACTATTGTAGCCCCGCCACCTTATCTTTTAAATATCCAACCTCGGAAGGCATTAGTCCGCAACTCTTATACAATCATCGATCAATTTTTTGATTTCGTCAAAATTCGAATTGGTTACTTTTAATTAAGTAAATCAACAGTTCAAAGTGTACTTAAAGATAGGACATTTACCATTTTATAGGAATGTATGTACGATAAATAATGGTATCTCATTAGTTTAAGAAAATATAAATGAATATATTAAAATATTGTGACCCATCTAGGATGTAAAATATATATTTTCTCACCATTGCCCTAGTGTAAGAGACAAATGCATGCATTTCGATTAAGGTCGTATTCTATGCTTACGACTCTACAATATATATCCTTTTCATTACGTCATATAGACTCTCTGACCACACCTTTTATTCTATGTGGTAATTATTTCTCTAGCCTTACTATCTTTACTACAACGATGTAGTCCCTAATTTTTTTTTCATGCATTAGATTTCACTTTAGCCTCTGTGAATCCAATGCAAGCGCTTGGAGTAGAAATTCTGTATAAATGTATCACCATGCTATACAATATTTTAATTTATTTTATTTTCTTTCTAATAGGTGGAATAGAATCACTCGGTTGAAGAGTAAGGATCAAACGTCTATAGTGCATTGTATGTTCCATAATAAGTTTGATTACCTTCTACCCTTTATTGGGAGTCGATAACTATTCATCATTTTACCTTGACACCAAAGAAAATTCATCCCAATATTTTATTTATGTCCTAGATGATCCTAATTTGACATTAGAAGTATATTAAAGTTTGTCCAATAATTAAATACTTTTGTATGTAAATACTGCATATTTTATTTCATTCATAAATCATTTTTCCTCCCTATAAGTTTGAGTCAATATAAGAATGTTAGTTATGACTGTTCATATGTTATGATATATAGTATATTAAGATATGAGTATGCCACATAAATTCATTATGAATGGAGGATGATATTCCATTTGATGCATAGTCAATTCCTCTAAACTTATTGTAGGGTCCCATTGGTCTCCATCTCGTAAAAATTGAACCCATAAATTCACCAATTATGAGTTGGGAGTTTTAGCCATTTAACCATGGATGCTTAGTGGTGATCCTCGTATATGATGAATAACCCAATTACAACTAAACTAAAATTTGTAAGATTAATCAACAACAATCCAATTCATTTAGTTACAATTCATATAAAAACAACAACACAATTTCATTTAGTTTGTTACATAATAACACTGCAATCACATTGATTTTCATATAAGAACATCATATACAACAAATTAATACATTTCCCCCTATTATTATGGAGGTATTCGACATAGTAAATTATCACAACTCTCCATTTACTGTACTAAATTCTTACGATATTATTGGGAAAAAATATCAATAGTCATTAAAATAATATCATAGTACAATAAATGAAATGTAAAATATATCATATTTATTAGAACCAGACTGTCGGTCAGACGTGATCCGACCGTGAACCGATTGGACAGACGATCTGGCTCGTACAAAAGACTGAAATACATAGTAAATCTGGTTCAACCAGTGTAAATCGGTCGGTTTCCGGTTCTTTATTTTTTAAAAAAAATTATGGTTTCTATTCTTCTCTTTTGAAAAAAAACTAAGCAGTTCCACGCCTCTCTCTCTCTTAAGATTTCTAGTTTCACTTTGTCGAAGTCAAGGAGGAGGAAGTAAGTGTCAACTGTTTTGTTGAAGTTGAGGAGGAGGCATCGAAGTTAAGAAGGTGGTGTCGAAGTCAAGTAGGTGGCGTCATTGTTAGAGCGGAGTTGCAGTCGCGAATTCGAGTTACCTTCACTTGTGGAGATAACTTCAGTTCAATGACCCTTGACTTCAATCCCATAATTCAATGACATAATTAGCAAAACAAGCAGCAAGAATTACACGATTTTGAAGATAACTTGGAGGATCTCTTGGTGAGTATCACTCACAAGTTCCCTGAGGAGTCGTCTTTGAAGAGGCAAATCAGAACAGTGGTGGATCCCTTTAGCCGTAGAGCAACTCGTATTTGTAGGTAAATGCACCCATAAGGGGGGCTCGTGTAAATTACGTAAACTTCGAGGACCAATGTGATCAGTTATGAAATGTTGTAACTGCCCCCAGGTCTATAAATATACCCCTAGGGGGCTGCCCAAAGGGATACTCTTATATACAATCTACATACTCCAATACAATTCATATACAATATGCTCTGTAGTTTGTCTTAGTGAATCCACTGTAAAAACCCGAGAGACGCTCCATTCATGTGACGTCCGTCTTGACCGGTATCGTCACCGTGACTCTAAACCGCTGGGGATGTCGCATGCTTCCACTACCACGTCTTGATATACCGATCGATGTAAGTATAGTTATGGTATTACGTTGTTTGTCTTACTAACGTGCTATTTCTCATGCATGTGCATCTCAAATTCAAACATTGGTATCAGAATAAGTTGCTTTCCCCACATCTTATGACAGTTGCTTTCCCCTCCGATAAGCATTTGTCGCTCGATGAGCATTCGTCCATTTGGGGTTGGTCGATACTTTGCATGGCTGTGGTCTACATTATTAAGCTGTGTGTGTGCAGACCCATTGCAAGACGTGGCAATGGCCAGTAACCATCATACATATGAATTTCTTCTATGTTATCATTTGGTGGTCTTCGACCAAGCAGTGGCCATTCGGGGCCAAAGCCGTGAGATTTTATTCATGCGAGAAGGATCTGTGATCTTCACATTCTATTTCAACCACGTCCTCCCCATCACCCGCCAAGTGAAACGTTAATGGTCTTTGTGGCAAATGTCATGACCTTCGAGGTCTTTGGCTCTTCGCGTTGTCTTAATCGGCGCGTGAGTGGCTTGGCACTAACTTCCTTCAACATAGTCGTTGAAGGCAAAAGGTCTTCTCGGTAGACAAAGAAAGTGGTTGAAACGTCCATCATGGATGCATGCAATCATACAGAATAAAGTCTCCTTTTCCATTATGGTTGTGTGTAGAGAAAGTAAGTCAGTTCCACCAACTGTTTCTCATTTCATTTTTGGTTGAACGTCCATGCTGCCCTTGATGCGTCCAGGAGTCTACCATTATGTTCTCCACACTTACCTCACCAAACCATTAACTAGGGCATCCCTCTCTTCGAGCACGAAGGACATGGTAGTGGCCACTAATCCACCAGTGGTGTACTACCGATGGTGGTTACTCGATCGAGAGAGAATTGATTTTCGAAAATGTGTTTCCGTTAACAACATCGGTTTCCATCGAAGTCACTAGTGATATGTTCTAAGGTGGTTACTTGGGAAGTTGAAGACGGCTATCGAGTAGTGGAATAATGGTTCCACAAAACGAGAAGCTTTAGGGAAGTTGGCCATGGAGGTTGAAGAAGAAGTATGCAATGAAGAGAGAAAAAATATTTTTTTATTCATTTCAAAATTTATTATTAAAAAAAATCCTCAATACAATTTGGCCACTGGCCCGACCGGTTTGAGCGTTGGACCATCCGAACTAGGAAGTAGACCAAACAGACCGGTCTGAGGCTAAATCGATTTGGGCACCAATCCAAACTGGTCTGGATCTGCAGCCCAAACCGGTTTAGGTAGAGGCCCATCAACTGGGCCCTGCCCAGGCAACAACTGAGTTTTAACCTAACTGCATCTAGGCCTCTGCTCGATTTGCAGCTTAGTTGTCCCAACCGACTAGGCCCTAGCCCAGTCATCCTCTGAGCTGCAGTCCAATAGTGGGTTGTGGACCATATGGATCAGGTCGTAACCTGGTTCGTGAATAAAATATTTATTTTGGACCCTTAATTTTTAAAAATGTTTATTTAGGGATAAAGTAATTTTATTTTATCTTAGATAGGTCCCTAATCTTTTCAAAACAACGAGTTGCAATTTATATTTATTAGTATCACACTTAGGACACTATAATGTATACTAATTTATTTTTTATCAATTGCATGATGACCCTAATAGTTTAGTTTGGTTGAACTATGTGTGAATTTTTCTCGCTAATTCTTAAGGAATCCAAATGTAATATTCTTGAGTTTAAATTGAGTAAACATTCTTTCTCGAAAGACCGAGCTAGAAGTGGAAATTTGACACTGTGCCCTTTCCTCCCTGGCCTGGGAACCTACGAGGTTTAACTAAGAAAGTGGAGAGTTTGGGCATGTTAAGCAAACCCTTCGGTCCACCTAGGAATTTTTGCTCTAGATATAAATTTTGAGAATATTACATTTTGGTCCCTATAATCTTCGAAAGTAGAATTTTGTGCAAGTTAGTCTTGTCGAATTTGAAAAGGGCACTTGATGTTTGTTGAGTACATATTATGTTACATGATGTGTTGATATTTATCAAGCACGATACATGTTAATGTACGTTATTTTCATGTATAGAAACATCATATGTTCTTGCTCAATTTTTATTACACGTTATACATATTTATTTGATTTAGTATAGGGACTTATGATAAATTAAGCAAGTATGATGATATGTCATTCTTGAACAAGTTATTCATGCATACATATTTTAGCATTTCGTGTTTGTTGTGTGTCCTAACATGAAAAATTATTGATTATTTGTTTCAACTCCATGTTCTGGAAAATAAAGAGGATAATTACTTCAAAATATTTTATAAGAGGGAGGTACTGGGATCCTTAAAAATCAAGATCAAGGAGAAGTTGGCAGGGTGCAGGCCGAAAACATTAAACCAATCAGAGAATGAAGTACTAATAAATGCGATCATCACCGCGATTCCCATATATGTCATGAGTGTGTTCCGCCTCCCAAAAACATGGTGCTCATAAGTAGACGCTCTCTTAGCGGACTTTTGGTGGGGGTAAACAACGGAGGGAAAGAAAACTTATTGGCGAAGATTGGAGGTACTAACCAAATCAAAAGAGGCTGGGGGGCTAGGGTTCCGGGAACTACAAAGCTTCAACACGACTCTCCTCATGAAGATGGTAGGTCGAGTAGTGTCTGAAACCGACACACTATGTGTGCATGTCCTAAAGGGGCTATATTTTCCACGTTGTTCTTTCCTTGAGGCGAAAAAAGGAGGTCGATCATCGTGGGGTTGGAGTAGCATTATTCACGGCCGTGATGTTATGAACCAAGAAGGGATGTGGATGATTGGTACGAGAGAGAACATCCGAGTTTTTGAGGACCTAGGGATATACACCAAGGAGATCAAACGAGTGGATGTCGAAATAAGAGTGGAGCACGGACGGGATCTAACGGTAAGTGAGCTCATACAACCAGAGTTTGATGTTGATACACACATGTTCGTTAAGATTGCTCATTGCATTCTTGATTTGTGTTTTAATGTATGTCGAGTAAACTTAAAGTTAACTCACTCACACGAGTAGCCACCTCCGCGTCTTAGTGGCGTCACATCTATGTGTCTCCTTACACCCTGAGCACCCACATATGTGTAAGTGAGCGATGTATGAAAATCCACCCATAAGGGGTGCTCATGTAAATTACATCCATTCTGGACCAAAGTAGACAGTTACGAAACGTCGTAACTTCCCCCCGGGTTAATAAATAGATTCATAGGGAGAGGCCCAAAGGGAGACTCTCATATTCAATGTACATACTCCAATACACTCTATATACAATATTCTCTCTAGTTTGTCTTAGGGAATCCACTGTGGAAACCTGAGGGAGGCTCCGTTCATGTGACGTCTCTCTCGACCGGTATCATCGTCGTGACTCCGAACCGCTTGCGATCTCGCACGCTTCCGCTATACCAACCAATGTAAGTATAGTTCCTGTATTAAGTTATTTGTCTTACTAACTTGCTATTTCCCGTGTATGTGAATTTCGAATTACAACATAATGACCAAAAGGAATACCAATTAAGCATAATGTTCAATAAATTAGCGAATTTTCTGTATACATAAAGTCATTGAAACCAAAGGAGAAATGTTTGGTCAAGGAACTAAAAGGAGATTAATTGTCAAGGTTTACTGTACACTAGGATACGATCAATCAAGAGCTTTGTGCAATGCATTAGCTGACCTATGCTTGAGTTGATTATTGTTCAACAATTGTTGATGCCGTCGTTGCTGTCGCTCGTTAGTTTTTCTCTCCAACTCCCGCCACCTCACCGTGCAAATTACTGCAATAATACATCCAGAGAAGATTAATAGTGATCGCAAATGCTCCCAAACGCAGGAAATCCATTTCCGTAGAGGCACCTTAATGTAATTACAAACTCGGTAATCAGTGATCGCAAATGCTGGATCACGCAAATTGGAATTTACTCTCTTGTCCCTCCTAGTTGCTCTGTTGACCTGCATAGAAGGAAAGCCCGGGGAATTCCCCTTATTTCCCATCCGATCATAAAATAATTTGAGGTTTATTTTGGCGATCGGAATAAATGTGGAACAACAGATAGTAAGGGAAGGTCCAATATTAGTCCCCCTCAATAAGGTTTGTTGAGGGATATTTATAACAAATGTGTACTTAATCCATGGTAGGGTCAGATCCTACCATGGTAATCTTAGCTGTGATTGAGGCGAGCGAACCACAATTACTAGGATTAATGATTGTTTGTCGGACAGCTACTCCATTATAGACTATCCTTTTAGTTAGTTTAATCATAGGTCATCTAAAAGCGGCTGAGCTAAACTATAGGAGTCACTACAAGAAACTCGAGATTTAACGTCGGTAATAAATCGTTGTTAAAGGCATAAATACCGTTGTTAACTTTTAGCGTCAACAAAAGTTTCGTGCCGGTAGCCCCCGTCGTTAAAGGTTATACCTACGGCAATTTGCCGTTGTAAAAGGTTTGCCGTTGTTAGAATGACACTCCCCATTTATCTTTTACAACGACATTCGCTGTTGTTAAACACAGTTCAAAAGCGACAGCATATTGTTGATGTTAAAGATGAGTTTTACTGATGAAAATACTTCATCGTTGAATTACATTTTTAGCAGTGACTTTGAAGAGCTGTTTTTTATTCGAAACAACATCCATTAACATGTTGTTAATACGTGTATTTAGTGACTAGTGACTACAAATCCACCACTAAAAGCACTTGATACTATCAGGTAATGTTGTTGCTAAATACATGTTTTAGTGATAACAACCACTAATATCAGTTTATGTCGATGCTAAACACAAACTTTTTGTGTCAACAACCACTAATCATTGTTAAAGACAAACTTTTGTGATGTGTTTTTATTATCTAGTTATTGCTATATGAGATGAACTACACAATACATTTTAAAAAATATAATATATTATTTATCCAATTATATATATACATCTTAATAAACATCCAAAGAACTTACAATAATTTTACTTGTAAATACATCATTTTCTTCTCAATTAGATGAAGACCTACAACTAATATGCTTTTATACGTGAGATGGTTGTGAATTTGGAATGTCGGAACTACGAACTTCATCTCCGTCTCTAATTCACGATCCCCTACAATAATTCAACAATATCACGTGATCATATAGAAAGGAAACACAATAAAGAGGACGGTTTAACCGATAATAAATCTGAACTGTCATGAATGTTGATTAGTTATATGTAGTGATCACCACCAGCGGACTATATCAGAATTGACACTGCCTATGTACAAAAGCGATTGAAACATGCAGTAGTACCTTGTAGGGGCGATTTTTGATGACTATGTAGCCGTTCTTACGGATGGCACCAGCCTGCATAGGGTAGGTCTTGGACAAAACATTAGACACAATAGTTCAAACACTTATGAACTTTAGGAAATATTTAGAAGGACAAACCATTAGACAACATCCAGAAATTTATGTGCAAACAATTAATAAATTACCTGAAATTGCGCTCTTCCACTTCTGTTACTTTCACACCAAAATAAACTATCATTGAATACATGACAATTCAGATCCATTAACATTCTCTATATTCTACTGCTTTGCAATTTGCAGCAAACATTATAAATTTATACGAATGCCTTGTCTTAAGGTTCCAATATATTGTACTTTTATGTCATATTATAGAAAGGAAAAAAAAACATATGAAACGTGAATGAATTGTTGAAGATCTGTGCATTCTCTTACTTTTAACTTCTATTAGCATTAGTTAGAGACACAGCATTAGCTGCACTTATAACATAGTAAGATAAATATCACTGAATGAATAAAACAAATGCAGTGTTGTAACATAAGAGATGAGAAGAAACTGGCAAAGTACAGAACTATCCTCAAGTGCTTTCCCATAATGAATGTCATTCCAGATCTAGCAATAACAATAAACTTTATAAGATTCATGCTTTCATACAATCATTTTTCTTATGTTATACTTGGAAGGGTGCCAGATTACTTGTACGGAGTTATCATTGGGCTAAAAAACATAGATTAGTCAACAAAGAGAAATATAAGCTTAGCAGAGTACAAAATATAAATCAATACAGAGAAATAACATGCTCCAGTACACTTAAGAGTTAGCTCTAATAGTTTCATTCAACACACTTAATGAAAATATAAAAATGGCATAAAACATAGTTAAGGAATAAGATTTTCGTGAGAATTTGATAAAACATAAAACATCAACTATGGAGTTTCATAGCAAAGATTCCCTAAAACTAATAGGTGAGTAACTGCAGCAGGATTGCCATGGAGCATTTCATATGCCACTTAATACGCAATGATTCCATACTCTAGTATGAACACCTGCTTGAAACTTCAGTGCACATACCACCTCGAACAGATGTCTATGCTTCCTTTCTACTGAGGAATCCCATCACAGCTCGTATGACATATAGTTTCCAATTTACCTGACAATTCTTAACTGAACATATTACAGAACTCAGTTCCAATGTTGCTTCGAAAACTTTCAAAAATCTGTTAAACTGATTCATAACCATCCATAGAAAATTGGTATGTTTAATATTGTCATCCTTGTTTCGTAACAAATAAATCCTATTTGATTAACTATGAAGCAATAAAAGTTTGGACCAGAAGCTAATTTACCCTTACAAGCTCACTGTGCTAGAGGAGGAGTTGTCGAGGGCCGAGGAAGATCTGTCGAGGCAGAGAAGCGACCGTGCGACGACATCGTCTTCGAAGGAATTGCCCTAAACCTTTCTGAAGGAAGAGTTGCACAAATATTTGAATGAATTGCCCTAAACCTTGCAAAATTAGGTCAAAATCACAAAAAAACTTACGCCTGAGAGAGGACTGAATCGAAGGATCTTACTCAAGGGACCGAATCGAAGAAGTGAGAAGACATTGACCCTCGAAACTTCTCTCTATCGTCGGTGCAGAACTCAAATTGCACAAAGAAATGCTGAAGAGAGGCGTGGGACTGAGGCGTGGAAGGTTAGAGGGGGTGAATAGGTGCAAAGGCGTGAAGGAGAAGAAGAGTTAGGTTAGAGAGGAGAAAGGGTGAGTGACAGTCTGGAGAAGGCGTGAAAGGTTTATAGAAATATGTCTATTTTATTTTTTACTTTTAAATAATGGTTCAATTTGGTTTAGTGGCGGTTTTATTGGTTTAGTTGGGGTTCTTAAATTTTAGTGACGACACTTTGCCATAGTTGTTTGTGCATTATTGACATCAACAATAGTCGCCACTAAATAAACTATTTTACGAAAATAGATGAATCTGTTACTGAATGACTATACTAATGTCAATAATATATTGACACGCAAACATATTCTTACATTTTCTCAGCTACTTATGTTTTAACGACGACAAAAATTGAGTAGTTACGGCAAACAACCGTTGCTGATATCGCTATATTTACGACATAACTTTTCGCATTTGAATATGTACATTTACAACGGAAATTTAATCTGCTATTAATGGAGTTATTTAACATCAAGTGTTGGTCGACATTACAAATTCATCCATGTAAAATATAAAACGACGACAAAAATTAACACTAAATGTATCTTATAACAGTGGAAAACATATTGTGCCTAATAAGTAATAATAACGACAACAAAAACTGTCGACACAATATAGATATATTTAACTACAACTGTTAGCGTCAACACGAAAGTTTCGTCGCTGTTGCAACAGATTCTTGTAGTGAGTGTAGGCTTTTAGATTAGGGTAGACAGTAGGTGTTCTCGCATGCATTTAACCTTAGTACTTTTATGTTCTGGCGCATCCTTCCGAAGCGGCGCCCTTATCGGGGTTGTATATGAGCGAGCTCATAAATATCATATGAGCGATGCCATAATACCATTGGGCCTATAAGTCGAGCTTTAAATGGTCTTGGGCCAATGCGAAAATGACTAGGCCTAAAGCTCATAACCCATCAACCAAGGTATTTGTATCTCTTGCCCAGGAGTGAGAATGAGAGAGATGAACTTACGTCTAGCGCCAGCGAAATAGAGCAGATGAAGAACATTGGAGGTGGCGCGTCGAGAAGCCTTTTTGCCGACCATCTCTCTCGACTGTGTTATGCATTCAATCTGTTCCTTTTTATGATGTTCGCAGAGATTGGGTCAAGTAAAATTGGTTTTACTGTTTGTGTATTATCAATTAATTCAAATCTGAATCAAAAAGTAGAAAATGTAGCAGAGGTTCTTGTTAGGATTGAATTGGATTTGGCCTGTACGTTTGTTGAAAAAAGTTGGAGTTTGAGTTTTTGTCTTCAAGTACTATGAATCGGTTTGTCCGGCCGGCGGATGATCATTCCGGTTCAGAGACCAAGATTAAGTTCCGCATCTACGAACTTCATACCAAATTTTAGTTTGTGTTTTTTGGTTGCTTGACTGAACTCAGCATCCACCTCTTCATCAATATCTGCAGTCATATGTCTGCTTGTAAGGTCATCTTCAACGTCCGAGTTAGGCGGAGTCCTCAAGGTTTCACTCAAACAGTCATGCTCAAGCTTCAACATGTCGACAACTATGTTTTCCCCAATACTAGCAGTCGTATCGACCCACTCACCGTCCATCGCACCCACTAAGTAAGGTATATCACTAACACCTTCAGTTTAAGGGGTTTTGTTTCGCTATCCATGTATTTTCGATCTCTTTGTTTGCACTTCATCATCCTCACCGTCATACTCCTCTTCACCTTTTTGAATTTTCAATTTGGTTCGAAAAGGCCATCAGAGTCAGAAGACATGTGTTCAGATTGTGAGGAAGCACTAGTCTCGGCCATGAGTGTTTATCCTTTCAGTTTCTCACTCATTTGTTGTGCGGACAGTTCGTCTATCCTTGCGGATGCCAACATTCTTCTATTTGCAATTGGCTTCAACAGTGTGTTGTTGTGCAACTCTTCCAACCATGGATCTTTACCACATTCTTCGTCATCAAATGGTGGAAGCACATACAGACTAATTTCGAGTACACCATGTTGTTTATCCTTAATTATATTCACATCTCTATCGCTACATATAACTTCGATGTCTATTTTCGGATCTCCATTTGGTGGAACGTAGGTGATAACACCATTCCTCTTCAGACGGTTATACTCCAGGAGGACAACGACATTGAAGTACACAAAGGCTTGGTCAGACAAGCCCGTGAAACAGAATTTGCCGTTGTAAACACCGTATACCCAATTACCATCGTAGTGTATGTGTAGAAACCACATCTCCTCACCTGAAATTAACATTTTGCAAAAACATAGAAACATACAAGCCCTACATACACATCTCTGTAAACGTATCATCTCTTTATACAACTAGGACACATCTACTTATCATTCAATTAAAACAACCAGTAAACATATTAACCTTTCAAGAGACTTTTTATTCCGTCACCTTTGGAAAGTTTTGAACAGCATAAGGAGATATTTTGAGATGCAAAACATTTATACTAGAGGAAGACCCATTCGGAAGTTACCTTTGAAGACGTTTCGTCCTGACTTAAAAGAGACGAACCAATTCACCAAGAAGACTCGTCGGAGCCAGGAGAAGGATGTGAAATTGTAGGGGAAGCTCGCTTCGTCGGGACACCTAGTCTGCACCAGGGGAAGGACGCTTCGCTTCGCGTCTGCACCACGAAGGACTTCGCTTTGCTTCAGTCCTCGCTGGTGCGAGGAGGTTAGGGTTTCGAAAGAAGAAATGAATGGGGAGGAGAAACCGATTCAAAAGGTTTTGGTAAGGAGAATTCGGTTCGTTAATGAGGAGGAAAAAAGGATGAAGGGCTAGAGGGACTTCAAAAAACAAGTCACGTGAGTTGCACGTGTACAATTTAAACGGAAAAAACAACCGAAAACCAAACGTTTCTTAAAAAACAAACAAAATTAAACATAATACATCAACAAAATCGAGGCCTGAAACAAGTTGGATCAGTTACCGATTGGTCCGACTTTTGGTTCGACACTGAATAGTGCCCTCCAATTGTTTGTTGGAACACCATCATCCTCCCCGTTCCAAGCTAAATGTGCCAGCTGTTGGTACACAGTCTGCGTCGGATGAAGACAATCGAAAAAGGCATACTTGGTTGGATCCCTACACAACATGTACTCTTTGTGTCCATCGGATGTTTCAGATCCACACGTGAAGTCACCATTGTATTCACCCCAACCGCAGCATGCTCTCTTCACTTCCTCAAAACCTATACACGTCAAGTCAATAAGTATAATAAGTATAGGAGGAGGAGGAAGAAGGAGATCAGTCTCAGATTCATCCCAAAATCAGATTCACATGACAAAAAAAGATTCAAACTTCAATTCAATAAAACCTAGTAAAATGTAACCCACTAACCATATGCAGCAGGTTTGTTTATCCTTTGTAGTAATTTGTCGTAGAAGTCGAAAATGGAATATTTGAATCCATGGAGTTGTGTCTGTAGCTGCTCAAGAGTTTTCGGAAAATTGACATTGTAAATTCTTGCCATCTTGTTGAGTCCATCTACACAAGTACCATTACTTGTAGTAGCTCTTTGGTTTGGTATGCAACCGACAGGCATTATGTTTAGGAAACCAAATTTCCTTCCTCCTGTTCTGTAAATACTCTGTCACAAATGAATGAACTATTTCATTGTCTAGTGAAGGGTAAGGAAAACTTAAACATACCTACCTCGATCACGCCAGTGACATTGCCAATCACCATGTCTACACTGCTCTCATAAGATAAATCAGTTGAGGTGTTGTACTGGGACATAAGGTCGTTGCCCCCGACACTAAATAAGTAAACTGCATTTGATATTGTTTCATGGGCCTGTTGTAATCCTAATTCCTTCTTCAACAGAACACCCAACTCCTTAAATTGCTCTAATTGTGTCTCCAGATCCACCACCTAATGGAATGATTTCTATTATCATGATAATGAGTAAAGAGCATAGAAATAATAAATTATGATTAATAAATGGTTACTCCTGACCCAAAAAGAAACTTACATTTTCTGTGCTGGTTCCGACCAATGCACCTGCTCCTGCAGATGCAAAGTTTGCCCCTCCATCCAACGTGAACTTAGGCTGCAGATACGGTGGAATTAATGGCAAACCTGCATATTCGGCTGCATGGAAAATGTGAAACAATAATATAGTAGAGATCAATCAAAAGCAAATAGACAAGTTGTTCGTTTAATATATATGCATATATACAGTAGCTAGCTAGGTAGGTAGTTTTACCAATAAAATCTGGAATAAGACGACCATTAGAAAACCTTCCTGTGGGATAACTAAAGAAACTCTCTCCGTAGGGAATAACATTTCCTTGAATGGACGTGTTGATGTAATCATTGGTTCCTGCATCGAAAATGGAGTCTCCAAAGATGAACAGAACGACTTCATGATTTCTCCACCATTGAAGCTCTGGACTCCGGCTAAAGAAAAGGACAAAAAGACTTGTACACAGAGTTCTCAGGTAACCAGTAAGGGGTAGGAAAGATGAAGACATTTTTATTCTTCTTATGATATTTAGAAACATACGCAGTATAACTTTGAGTTTCAACCCAGAGAAATCGACTCAAGAATATATCAGAACAAGTAATCTTTTCAGACAAAAAATGTACCAAACTTTCTCTTACTTCGAACAGAAACGTGGTCACCTAACAATTTCCCTGTGTCAAACAAAGCAAAGCAGAGCTTCATCTTTGACTTCGTTTGGCCAAAAAAAAAAAAACTTTGACTTCTAGGTATACTTTTTCAGATATTAGATGCAAGCATTTATGTAATATGTATTAATCTTTTCAAGAGATGTAGACAGACCTGCTGATGGTAGAAGACTTCGCAACAATCTGTAAATTGACAGCTTTAGCCTACCGTTCACTTCCACCAACCATTCAGCGGTTATCCAAGCAGCTACGTGCGTCGAAATAGCCTTTTTTTCTAGACTGTTTGATTAATCGTCCCAATGCACCAGCTCTCTTACTAAACGACAACATATAAGATATTTCAAATGGACTGGTCGAGTATGGAATTGAGCTCCAGAACATTTTTTTTTTTTTATATTATGGATTAAAATTCGTTATAGGCTACAAACGTTTTCACCCAAGTTCAAAACTACACAAACCAAAACTAACAAACTTTAACAATTTTCGAAAAAGAAAAATTCACAGCGTCTTTTCAGAGTGCTTTAGTAGTGTCTTTTGGAGGTGAGGTATGGAGTCCAAAACATGTCGCTGGTTGATCGCCATACCCGCCATGATATCCGCTAACGCATTTGCTTTTTGAAAAATATGTCTGAGCTTCACTCTTTCGAATTGCATCAAGAGTTTCCTGCAATTCGCAATGATGGGCATTAGTTTTAGATTTGACATATGATGATTACCTTATGAGTTGAGAGGGCGTCCGTTTCGAGGTGAATATCTTTTAATCCGAGTGTCTTTACCAGTACTATCCCGCCTCGGATGGACCAACATTCCCCAGTGAGATTGTTTGAGCAGCTCAAATTCCTTGAGAATCCTGAAAACCCCCTCCCGCTCTTGCAAAACCTTGATTTTCCTTAGCAGCTCCATCTGTATTGATTTTAACCCAATTATTTTTTGGAGGAACCCAACTAATATCAATGGAGATAAACTCGTCTCAGTCTCAATATAAACATTTTGATGAAACTTTGCCTGAGATAGAGATAAATTATAAACATGTGAATAGGTAGGTTTATCATTAAAAACAACTGAGTTCCTATTTTTCCAAATGTTCCATAATACATAAGGGAAGAAATAAAATTCACTAAACTCCTTGAATAGTGACTTCCGGTTAGAGGTGTCAATTCGGGTCAACCTGCCGGGCTCGACCCGACCTAACATACTTCACTGGTCGACACGAACCCGACCCGATGCTCACTAAGGATCAGGTTTTTTGACCCGAACCCGACTGGGCGGGTTCACGGGTAGACCCGCCTGACCCGCCTAGAAGAGAATAGTAGAACTATATAACTACTACTAAATGATCAATATATGGACCAATAATCAAATAATTTCATAAGTTTCAAAATATGGTAGAAAGTAATGTTTGCTCTTAGTCATTTCACATGAAATACTGAAATACTCAATCACAATTCACATAAGACATCACTTATCACACACAATGAGTGACACAAACTGTTCTATACTTCCAAGTACCATCACATAAACTTCTTTAAAATAAACACACTAAGAAGAATCCAAATTCCAACAAAAAACATCTAAATTCAAACTACACATAATTCCAAATTGCATGCTAGTGACTCTTCCTCATTTGGGATAAAATCATCAATCTCTTGCTCCAAATTTGTTTATTCATCTTCTTCTATGAAAACATATATTTGTCATATATATAATCATAAAACAGTAAAAAGCTAAAATTTAAAAAGATTATAGATATTACTTGTCTCATCTTCAATCCAATCTCTAGTGTACATAATAGCTCCCACACAGTTTCCGGCTTGAGCGAGCTCCTGTATTGATCGAGAACATGTCCACAAATACTAAATGTTAATTTAGAAGCAACTGTTGTAATAGGGATGCTGAAAATATCACATGCCAAAGCAGAAAGAATTGAAATCTAGTTGATTCCCCATGCCAATAATAAAAAACATCTAGAGTCTTCGTCCTATCAAGTAGTTGTTCTTCCAAATATCGATCAAGTTGCCATTTTTGAGTTGATTGATTACTGGATCTTAAATCATCAAATTCCTAAAACACATATTAAAAAACATATAAAATAGTTGAAAGATTAGAAAAAAATAGAATTAAAGAAGACTTACATTGAACACATTACCTCCAACGGTCGAATGATGCAACACTTGATCAGTGCAAGAAAAGGTTGAACGACCCTTTTCCACTAATCTCTTCAACACTTTCTTCTTGTTTGCTCTTCCCTTTGGCTTTTTTAGTTGTTGATCCGGTCTCAAGTACCTCAACTTCGTCAACATCAACTTCATTAAATCTATCATCGTCAAAATCAAGTCTCCAAAGTTCTTCATCATCCATGTTCAGTGCATATACAATTACAGTATACCTTTTAGTTACTCGTAAACAATAGCAATACATACATGTTAATTGTCAAACAACATAATCAATGTTCCTTTTTCTATGTACGAAGCATCACTATCACAGATTCACACTAGAAGCACAAGCACAATAGCAACACTTTTAGATCCTACACTACAAGAATCTGCCTCAACAGCGACGAAAATATGGTGTTGTCGCTAGGTAGTCGTTGTTAATAAGCATGTTTTGTGTTAACACTATTTTTCGAGGGAATAAAGTTGTTTTAGAGTCGGACATTTTATCGTAGCTTAAACAATGCTTTAGTGTGTACTTTTGCCATGACTATTTGTGTCAGTTCCAAAAGAATTCTTGGCAAATACGTTTCCGAGGGTAATACACATCAACAAAATCATGTATTAATGTTTTGTGTAATGCATTGTTTTACTCTCAATATTTGTTGATGTAATTGTTTGCGTTTATAGATTGAAGATCAAACGAAACATGCGATGAATCAGAAAACCTAGGTTACGAGAAGGAGAAGAAGAGGAACGGGAGAAACTCATTTCATCATGAAACCACAGTGCTTTACACTGTTTGAGATACATAGAATATAAAGAGAAAGCATGATATCCGAAATAGCTATTTAGTCCCTAAACATAAATTGCAACCGAGTCCTTGATCTAACACAATGACCGAATGTAATCCATCAGTTTTGCCTTGGTGAACAAGATACACTAATATTCCCCCATGAAGTTTGAATTTGACAAGCCTTGATCTGTAGTATTGAGGAGATGGCCAACCTGCAAATGTGGCGACTTATTTCCAACCAAACCGAAGCAGCTATACCTGTCACAGAAAGTGATATCTGTCTACCAGTTTATAACTGCCCCAACATGAAGCTAGATCCGAAGAACAGCTGGGGTTTGAAAGAGAGAAACCGAGCACACAAGATCAAAGGTGACAGAGAGGTTTGAGCCTCTGTCTTACCAGTGTGATTGGAAGGTTTTGGCCTTCATTTTTTTATTCTCAAAAGTGCACACAGGGAGTTACTTGAATGTTGTCTCCAAAGCTGTGCAACACTTTATTATTGAAATTAAACCACACCCTATGTCACCTACTGTGATTGGAAGGTTTTAGCCTACATCTTAAAGTCCTCAAGAGTGAACCAAAGAAGGTACTCTGTTTTTGGACACAAATCACAGGTAACCCCAATTTTATGTTATAATTGGGAAAAACATGATCAGACACACACAAAGCAACCAGCTGAGCTACTTACGTCATATAAAGAGAGTCTAGGGCAGATATAACCAGCTAGAACAGACATACACATTAATGGAGAGGATAACTGACCATCGGAATGAGAAAGAAATCAGTCGCTGCATAAGAGGCTGGCGGGTCACTCAATGCTAAGTCCAAGGCCTGCAATAAAAATATAGAGGAATATAAGCGATAAGGAAATGGGAATCAGATATGACAGCTTAGCTATGAATCAGGCGTAGTGGTAAGAGACTCAGATTTTGAGTTGTCTTGAAGGTACGAGTCAACATTAGAGAGTTCCTGAATGGTTGTGACACCCAATTTTTTCCTGAATGGGACGAATTGCTTCTCCGTAACTGGTTTAGTTAGGATGTCCGCAAGTTGTTCAGCTGCTGGAACAAAGTTAATCAACACTTGCCCAGCAGCAACTTTCTCACGAATGAAGCACATGTCGATTTCGACATGCTTCATTTTTGAGTGTTGTACTGGGTTTTTAGTGAGAGTAACTGCACTGCTGTTGTCAGTCCAGATTATAGGGGTAGTAGCAATATTAATCTTAAGCTCAGAAAGTAGGGAAGTGACCCACAGTACCTCACAGATGGCATTTGCAATGGCACGATATTCTGCTTCAGCCGACGACCTGGCCACCACAGGTTGTTTCTTCGAGCTCCAGACCACGGGGTTCCCATTGAGGAGTAGATAATGTCCAGAGATGGACCTACGATCGGATGCATCACCACCCCAGTCTGCATCCGAATAAGACATTAAGACAGCATCTTTACATGAAACATCATTGTTAACTTTAAACATTAAGCCATGATTAAGAGAACCCTTCAGGTATCGAAGGATCCGAATTACAGCTTTCCAATGAGATAAGTGCGGGTTTTGCATAAACTGACTAAGTCTATTTACAGCAAAGTGAATATCGGGGCGAGTAATGCAGATGTGCTGCAGTGCCCCAATAGTGCTTCTATAAAGAAGACCATCAGAAAAGAGTTCTTGGTCGAGAATCATACCTGTTTTGGTCATGCACTTACCTGTCATCGGAGTTGGAAGAGGGTCAGTATTGATTAAACCAGTTTTGCCGAGAAGATCTGTGATGTATTTTTTTTGACTAAGGAGAAGGGAGTCTTTGGTCCGTTGCACCTCCATTCCAAGAAAGTGGTTTAAGACGCCTAAGTCCTTGAGCTGAAACTCATTATTGAGTTGCTCTATTACCTCAGAAATTATTGCATCTGAACTACCTGTGATTACTATGTCATCTACATATACAAGAAGGAGAACAGAGCCAGCATTAGTGAATTTAATGAAAAGGCAATTGTCAGAATTTGAAACTGAAAAAGACAGAGAATGAATTAAGAAGAACTTTAAACGCTCAAACCAGGCCCTTGGTGCCTGTTTGAGGCCGTAGATGGCCTTATGAAGTTGACACACAAGAGCCATACCATTAGTACCTGTGATTTGAAAACCCGGAGGTTGGGTCATGTAGACATCCTCAAGCAATTCCCCATGAAGGAATGCATTGTTGATGTCTATTTGCCTAAGGGTCCAGTGATGTGTTAAGGCAATGGTGAGGACAATGCGCATGGTTTGTGGTTTGACAACCGGGCTAAATGTATCTTGGAAGTCGAAGCCCGGTTTTAGAGAAAAACCACGAGCCACAAGTCTGGCTTTAAGACGGTCAACCGAGACGTCAGCCTTCTTTTTGATTTTAAAGAGCCACTTACAACTGATTGGGTGTCTACCAGGGGGTAAGGGAACTAGGGACCAGGTATTGTTGGAGGTAAGGGCATCTAGTTCAGACCTTACCGCAGTTGCCCAGCTGGAGTGGGCCATGGCCTCGTGAATGTTTAAGGGTTCGAAGGTGGGGTCAGGAGGGGTTGAGGAGGAGCAGACTGTAAGGGCTTGGGTGTTCTTGGCTTTGGACCGAGTCTTCATGGGGTGGGTTGAGGCGGATGGGGCCACTGGATTATGTAGGGGAATAAGAGTAGAGTTAGTGGAACTGGATGGAATGTACCTAACAGTGGAGGGAGGATTGGCACAGGGTAAAACAGGCTGACTTAACTGAGATAGAGGAGAGGGAGGAAGAGATGATACCTGATCAGTGTCAACTCGGAGGGGGACCAAGACAGTTGCTTGATCCGATTCCGAGCAGGAACCTGGGACATATCTGATAACAGGAGCTGAAGGAGACATACCTGGTCTAGATGATGTTGGCTGAACCAGAGGTACACCAGATGATCCTGATCTGGGAGCCATAGGAGACGAGCCAGCAGCCCTGGTGTTAGGGGCTACTTGTACAGAGGGAAAGCCCCCAGCAGATGCTGAACCAGGCGAGGTGGTTGAGGGGATGTGACCATCAGGTGGTAAGGACAGGGACAGGGAATTCTGAGCTGGACCCGACTCATGTTGGGAAACCTGAGATGCTGGTGCTGCATTTTCTGGATCATGCAAAAGAGAGGAGTCAAACGGAAGGAAAAAAGGTGTAGATGTTACCGTGTTTTTGACCGCAGCTGAGTTGAGGAAAGAACCAGCCTTATCTGCAAACGGGAAAACAGATTCATGAAAGGTGACATGCCTAGAAATATAAACACGTCCTGTCGCATCTAAACACCTATACCCGTGATAGGACGAGCAGTATCCAAGAAACACACAAGGAACTGATCTAAAATCAAGCTTATGCGAGTTATAGGCACGAAGATGAGGAAAGCAGAGGCAACCAAACACACGCAGAAACCAATAATCAGGTGACGATTTAAAAAGACATTCATGAGGTGAGATATTATCTAACACACGAGTAGGCAATCTTTTTAACAGAAAAACAGCAGTAAAGAAAGCATCACTCCAATAGTGGAGGGGCATGGAGGCTTGAGACATTAGGGTGAGTCCATGTTCCACTATATGTCGGTGTTTTCTTTCGACAATTCCGTTTTGCTCGGAGGTATGAGGGCAAGTAATCCTGTGGAGGATACCGAGCTGCTGAAGGTATGATGAGAGGGGCTTAAATTCAGCCCCTCCATCCGTTTGAACAGCTTTGAGGGTGCAGCCGAGCTGTTTTTCCGCAGCTCTATGAAACTGAATAAACGAGTGAGTGGCCTCACTCTTGGTTTTAAGGAAGTAGATCCATGTGTAACGACTATGAACATCAACAATGCTCATGTAATAGCGATTACCATTGGATATGTAGGGAGCTGGACCCCAAAGGTCCACCTCCACTAGCTCAAGAGGCAAGGCATAAACAGAATTCGAGGAATGAAAAAGCAATTTTTTACTTTTTCCTATTGCACATGCAACACAATCATGATTGGAATTAGAAACTGCAATTTTATTGATTCGTAAAATATGCGACAAAAGTTGTGAGGACGGGTGACCCAACCTCATATGCCACACACTGGAATCTAACTTACGTTGAGAAGTAAGACAATGACTCTCAGAACCTATTCTAGGACAATTATTGACACTAGATACTGAAGGAAGAAGTCTTTCTAACTTGGCTAAGTCAATGCTGTAGAGGCCATCACGTTCATCTCCATATAGAAGCACCTGATGAGTCGTGGCATCCCGAATAACACACCGAGATGGGTGAAATTCGAAGTATACCTGATTATCTTTGGTGAACTGCGAGACGGAAACCAGATTTTTAGTAACCTTAGGCGCATATAAGACATTGTTAAGCAGCAAGGATCTATTGGAAGTATGAATAGCTGAATTTGTAATACCAGAAATAGAAAGGGAAGAACCATTACCAACAGTTATCATACCTGGACCGTGGTACGGGATAGTGTCCGATGTGGAGGCTGTGTGAGTAAGGTGGTTTGTAGCACCCGAGTCCGGGTACCAGGTCATTGGCTGGACAGCCGCCTGTGGGGGTAATGGCTGAACAGATGGATTCATGGTCTGAATCGGAGGAGGGGTTGGGCCAGCTGCAGAGAAACTCGGGTGACCAACTGGTGTGGGCACAGCACCAAGGGGTAAGTGGTGGTACGGCTGCACGGGCGTGTTGGAATAGGCAGTGAGGGCAGCCATAGGAGGTGCAGCACCGAGGGTAAGTGGTGATACACTAATAGTAATATATATGTTAACAGCATCGCAGTAATTGCGTAGTTAAAACTTAGTTAGCCGTTACTAATTCGGATAGTAACCTGTCCAATTAACAGAACAGTTCGTCTTGGACCAACAGCTGAAGCAGCTGACCTACGTAGCCGTTTCCTCAGCCCAGACTTCTGAATCAACCCGACACCTTCACTTCAAAGCGATTCCATAAACAATCTCACCGTAATTACACCAGGACAAATCGATCGAAGCTGCTTTGCATACCTTATTTACGACACCATTCACTTCACTTCACAACCGAACTACACAACCTTCATCAACTCGAGACAACTTTCACTTAACTTCCCTGCATCGTCATCCTTTCTCCTGCAGCATTACGAAAAGGTACTGTTTCCTCCTCAAATTATGAATTGACGTCTAATTGTTTGATCTAAGACAATGAAATTCACCCAGCTGCTCTCATGAATGTATTTCATTCTGTGTATATCAAGTAAAGAGCAGCTTATCTAATCGGTTAACGAATTGAGTGACTGTATGTAGACATTAAAAAATGTCTCCGTTTCTCCCAATTTTTGTTGTGTTTAATTTCACTACAAATCGTGTGTTTGATTTTTTGGTTAAGTGTATACACACTGTACGATTGCTGCTCTGTTACAGTAACTGAATTAACTGAATTTGTCGTTGAATAAAGTTGGTTAATTATCATGGGTTCGGGTAAAGCTTCTATCAACATAATTATACAGCAGTTAACAACTGCTTGGATTAGAAAGACTCTGAATAGCAGGATCTCAGTTTTGTAACAGCATTGAGAATTCCCGTTTCTAGACAAAACAGTTGTAAAACACTTGGTGGGTGGAAATCAGTAGTGTCTACTTACATGATACGTTGTGATTTTGGTTTTAATATTTTCTCATTTCTAAACAACGGATCATTAAGGATAGATAAAAGTTGGATGACCAAACATCGACAAAGTCCGGAATATAAGGCCGGTGTTACCTCTTTCTTGGACTTTGCCTATTCGCGTGCGTCATGGGATGGGAGAATCTACTGTCCATGCCATAATTGTGTTGGTATGTCTCTGTTGGACAGAAGTACAGTGAAGTGGCATCTAGAAAGATATGGAATACTTCAAAATTACACTACTTGGGTGGACCATGGAGAAGAATTCGAAGAAAGCATTACTAACAAGAGGACTGCCACGTCTCGTGAAGAAATGAAAGATATGATAACTGATGGATTGGGTGGTATTAGTCGTGATGAAGGTGAGGAACCCAATACAGAGGCTAGGACATTTTATAAGCTTTTAGAAGATTGTGAGAAAGGCTTATGCCCAGGGTGTGTATCCTATAGCAAGATGTCATTCTTAGTGGAACTGCTGCATCTAAAGGCTCTGTACAAGGTTTCTAACAAGTTTGCAGATGAGTTGCTTCGCATGCTGAGTAAAGTACTTACACCTGAGAATACAGTACCTAAGTCGTACTATGAGGCAAAGAAATTTATATCCGGATTAGGTTTGGACTATCAGAAGATACATGCTTGTGTAAATGACTGTATTCCATTTAGAAATGAATACGTCAATCTTGATGCGTGTCCAATATGTGGTGAGTCACGATGGTTTCAAGGTCATGAAAGTGCAGGAGGAATGAACAGTCCAGAAAAATCTAAGCAAAAGGGTGGAAAACTTCCCGTTAAAGTACTTTGATACTTTCCACTAACGTCTAGGCTGCAAAGACTATTCATGTCTCCTAAAACAGTAGGATCTATGACCTGGCACTCTACAGACCGAATAAAAGATGGAGTACTACGACATCCTGCGGATACAGAGGCATGGAGAAAACTTGACAACGTTCGTATTGGATTAGCTACAGATGGGTTTGATCCTTACAGTGACAAGAGTCACAAATATAGCATGTGTCCGGTTGTGTTGATTCCATACAACGTGCCACCGGAGACCTTCCTGCAAGATACCAATTACATATTGTCCATGTTGATTCCTGGTCCAAAAGCCCCAACAAATGATATTGACGTGTATCTGCAGCCATTTATAGATGAGATCAACGAGTTATGGTTGAATGGTGCATTAACATATGATGCACACCATAAAGAGAACTTCCAAATGCACGTTGTTGTACTTTGGACAATAAATGATCTCCCCGCTTATGCAAACTTGTCTGGTTGGACTACTTATGGTAACCTGGCATGTCCAGTATGTCAAATGGACACACATTACTGCAGATTAAAGCATGGGAGGAAAAGTTCCTTTATGGGCCATAGACGATTTCCTACCAGCCGATCACCCATGGAGAAGAAACAAAATCACGTTTGATGAAACTGTGGAGTTAAGGAGTGCCCCACAAAGACGTTCCGGGGATGAGGTGTTGAAACAGTTAGAGTGGCTTGAACCAATTACCTTTGGTAAAACGCAGCCCCCACAAAACTAGGAGTAGACTCAGTCACTGGAAATTGGAAAAAGAAGAGCATATTCTTCCACTTACCTTACAGGGCCGAACTTTTGGTGCCTCATAACTTGGATGTTATGCACATTGAAAAAAAAGGTGTTTGATAACCTGATTGGAATGTTACTAGGTGTTTTTGGAAAAACAAATGACATTGTCAATGCCAGACTGGACTTGCAGTTGTTAGGCATAAGAACATCGTTGCATCCCGTCCGAAGGGGACCGAAGTTGGTGTTAGCGCCTGCCTGCTACACCCTATCGAAACAACAGAAGATGAAGCTATGTGAGTTCCTAAAAAATTTGTGATTGCCAAGTGGTTATTCATCAAACATATCTCGTTGTGTAAAGTTGAAAGACAGGAAATTGATCGGTCTAAAAAGTCATGACTACCGTGTTCTAATGCAACGCATACTGAGTGTTGCAATTAAGGGATTACTGCCCAAGAATGTAAGCAAGGCAATTATAAACATGAGCAACACCTTCAGAGTGCTATTCTCAAAGGAGTTGCACATGGCAGATATAATGAAAATGGAGACGAATTTACCAACCACAATGTGCAACCTAGAGAGAATCTTTCCACCATCATTCTTCAACATCACCGTACATTTGATAACTCACCTTGCAGAGGAGGCAAGAGTAGCAGGGCCAGTTTAATATCGATGGATGTATTCAATTGAAAGGTCAGTACTACTGTACCAAGTTCTTAAATGAGTTTTAATGAGTTTAGTAGCTGATGACATGCTACTGTGATAGCATAATGGGGATAATGAAGTCATTCGTTCGCAACAGAAGTCGGCCGGAGGGCTCAATAGCTGAGGGTTATATTGCGCTAGAGTGTTTGACATTTTGTTCCAGGTATTTACATGACATTGAGACTAAATTTAGCAGACACAATCCAGCTTTTCCTCAATATCAGCTTCTTAGGTTGACGATAAGTGGGTTATGCATCTTTCATCCGGCTGGAGCACCCATTGGTCGTGCAGTAGTTCGCGAACTGACCAACAAAGAATGGGGACAGTGTCAGCGCTACGTCATCAATCAATGTGAAGAGGTCAAGCCCTTCATTGAGTAAGTGTTTCAATGTATTATTTCATTCATAACTCGTTCCAATTGAACTCATTTATGTCTAACTCGTTCCATTTGGACGTATTTTAAAAAAGGGAACACAAGCGGCAGCTCATTGGAGCTAGGGTTAATAGACGGGACATCGATGTGTTGCACAATAGAATATTCATCCAGTGGTTAGAAGGAAGGGTATGAAATCCTTAACCCTGTGTTATGACTCATGAAAACGGTATTGATGTGTACATTTAATTGCTTATTGCATCAGGTTAATCGAATGTCTGGTCCTCGTGAGGATCAAAATTTTCGTCAACTTAAGGCATTGTGTCGGGCCTTTATATGGTCTGAAGACATATACTGGATATAACGGTAATGGGTTCATTTTCCACACCAAGGAGCGGTCAAAGATGAGGAACTTTGACAACAGTGGTGTCTTATGCAAAGCTGATACAACGTGCTATGCTAGCTCCTCCGACAACAACCCCCTTGAAGGGGCGATTGATTTTCACGGAGTGTTAAGGGAAGTAGTGGAGCTTCAATATCTTGGAGATCTCATCATTGTTCTGTTCAAATGTGACTGGTACAATGTACTATCATCATCCAATGGCGTGAAAGTGGATGAGTACGGGTTTGTTTGTGTTAACACAATAAACTATTTAGCAACGGATGAACCATATGTACTAGCATCCCAAGCAACACAGGTTTTCTACTTGACTGACAATAATAATAAAGATTGGAGCACTGTGTTGACTGTAGAGGCCAAAAGGCGGTTCGTCCTTGACGGACAAATGTCTGGACAATCTGTTGAGCCGTACCAGGAAACCTCTGCTGCAGTGGTTGCTAATGTCCCGCATGCCGATCAGGTCGACGAGGAGATCGATTGGTGTAGGAATAAAATTTATGCAGTACAGGTAGAAACTGATGTCGTTACTGATGTCATGTGAAACAATGAAAGTCACGAAGGACCAGACGTTCTTGAAGAAGAGGACACAACATCTGTTGGCGTGGAAGATAGTGTTTATTCTTCATCTGGTGGGACCGACTCAGAATTAGAGGAACACTTGTACGACTCCGAGCAAGACTCAGGGTCTTCATCCAATGATGACCCGGGAGATGACTGACAAAAGACTTTAGGTTAAACACCTAGAAATGTTGATATTGTATGTTCGGCCTGTACTGTAGGCTGAGGGTTACATTGTGTCTGTATTATAATGCAATTCTATTATACATTTGTTATGTTTGTTGACATTTGTTCTGTAATGTAATGCAATTCTGTTTGTTATGTATTTGTCCGTGTCTGTACTGTTGACATTTGTTCTGTTTGTTAAATAATAGTGTTGTGCTGTTTGTTAATTTGTTTTGTGCTGTTAAATAATAATTTTGTTACATTGTCATACTGCTGTCATGTTTTCAATTCTGTTTGTTGTACTGCTGTTTGTAGAACATTACTTATTGATCTGCTGAGAAATACTACTGTGCAGTTCGTACATTAAGAGGATGTCTGTTTGTTCTGTATATTAATACTGCTGTGCTGTTTGTATATTAAGAAAATTTGTTTGTACTGAAATACTAAAATTTTGTTTGTTCTGTGTATTAATCTGTTTGTACTGAAATACTGAAATTCTGTTTGTACTTGATAAGAAAATCTGTTTAGTAAATGCTGTAACTGTATATAGTTGTACATTGCTGTAAATTGATGTTTCAATGTATATACAATATAATTTCGACATATGCATGTGTTGTAAATAAAACTGCTGCTCATCGACTGCAAAAGTGCTATGAAATTGTTGTTGTACTGCTGCTCATTCCTGCTGCCTCATCGACTGCAAAACAGAAAGAATCCAGTAATGTTTCAGAAAGCAGTCATGTTCATAGGCACATAACTATAAAAAACAGAATTAAGTTCAGTTTGGTAAGCATCAATGCTGCAATATGACAAATATGAGACTAAATCTGTTTGCAACATGATGCAACCAAGTATAGAAGTTTCATTTCAGCTTCCACTATCTTCATTTTCATTTCATTTAACATTGTATATATAATGGGAATGGACATACCTCCTTAATATGCTTGTTCTCTTCTTTGAGTATCCATTCCTGTTTTCAAGAAAAATTGGACCACTTTGTTCATATGCATAACAGAACAATTGATTTTAAACAGGACAGGGACAGGGAACTATGTTCATAAATCAGAATTCTACCTTTCATTCGATAAATCAGGACAGGGAATAATATTTTAAACATCATATGAGCCAACTATGTTATGTTGTTTGCTGCAATTCTGTGTAAATGTTAGAGTATATACAATTTTGTAAAGTGGCGGACAAAAGGACACAACATTGCTGACTAAATCAGACAGCATTGGTGTACATTGAAGGAAATTGTTGTTTTCATATGCATATACATCTGCAGCTTCCTTACGCAGCTGTACAGAATTACATCCAACAAAAGACTTATCAATGGCAAAACCATATTTCAGCTTGCTCAGAAATCGAACAAATGACTTCTTACATAACATATCAATGCAACCGAACACATATCAATTAGTTAGACAACATAAATCGAACCATCTGCTTACCAGAAATCGAACACGGAACCCAGTCCCTTGCTCAGTCTCGCTAAGACCTCCTGCACAATGAACCCAGACCGCAAACCGAAAATTCCTCATTGCGGAAAGCGGGAAATCACAGGAATTTCAAAATCCGCGGGGGAGACAAACGACATAAAGGGCAGAAAGAAGACTTATGGGTTACGGTTTGTCATTACATTATGCCCTATATTGTTTTCATAAAATTAATACAATGCATTATATACACTTAATAGAATGACTATGTATTATTTCCCTAAAATTAGTTATATGCATTTTACACACTTAATAGAATGAGTATATAAAGAAATAACATAACTACATATAATACAGTAATATATGTACAAGTTTGTATCTTATTTTTGTATATACAATATATACAAGTTTGTCTTATAAGTTTGCATGTACATATAATACAAGTTTGTATATACACACCATATCCAAGGTTGTATAAACAATAAATACACTTACATGCAAGTTTGTATATACAACATTACTAGCTAGTTTGTATATTTTGTATATACATGTTTGTATTATATGTACAAGTTTGTATTATATACAGTATATACAAATTCCGTACCATTACAACTATAAACCATTACATCAACTTAGTCCGTTCGGTGATGATTTACAATATACACTAATATAATGGATTATGTATTATGGACGTATGACATATGGATTATGGTTATGGGTTTGCGTTCATATGATTTATGTTTAGGTTCCTCCTACAAAATTCCTAGGATTCTCAGCATAAGACTTGACTAAATGTTTGGAAAACTAATTAAATGCTACTTACTCATTATTAGTGAAGTGCTTTGACAGTCTCATATACATGACGAATATAAAGAAATGAAAAAACATACATACTCACCGAAGTATACTGAACTAGGTTCATCAGTTGGTCTATTAAACTCTCGAATTATTCTTTTAATTGTATATGTGGTATAAATTAAGAGCCCAACTTACGACCCAAATAATCCAAACGACAAAAACTCTAACTAAAACACGACCCATACTTGATTCTTAAATAATTTGAAAAATTAAATTATTGACAAATTATTCGATGAGGGCTGAACTTGTTCATTCATCTGTTTAATATTCAAGCCTGCAACAATTGGACCGAAGCCCTGCAGGAATTCAGACCGAAGCCCAAGCTTGCAAATCCGTTGAAGCCCACCCGGTTGTGTTGCCTTCTGCATTGGCACATTAGCCCTCTTCGAAGCAAATGCCATTCGTAATGTGTGCTGACATGACCCTTGGTCCCACCAATTATGCAGCTTTTCATTTTCTTCTCTAATTTACCGCGCCTTCATTCGCTTTCCCTCGGTTTTCTTCTGTTTCTCCATCTCCATCCGAAGAAACCTCCTCTCTTCATCTCCTCCAACTTGTCTCAAAGCCACGGTTGATCTTGACTGATTCTGCAGATCTAGCAAACAAGGTACGGTTTATGTTCTTGCACTTCCATCTTCTTACTTGCTGTTGAAGATAACCTCTGGATTCAGTCGTTTGTTCTTGTTTTTTGTCCGTGTGCTGTTCTTCAGTCTTTCCCTCGGAATCGCTCACTCGTTTGTTCTTTCTTGAGTCACGGGTGCTGTTCTTCAGTCTTTCCAGTAGTTTCGCTCACTCGTTTGACATTCTCTCAGTCGTTTGTTCTGTAATAAAACCTCTGTGCTGTTCTTCAGTCTTTCCTGTATTATTTCGCTCACTCGTTTCTTATGTTTTTTTAACCGTGTGTTGTTCTCCTGTGTAAATATGTTCTTCTGTGAAAATCTGCTGTTTTTTACTAACATTTGACTCCACGATACACACATAAAAATTGCTACTTTACAATGTCAAACCATTTGGAAAACTTGATTAGCCGGTTGTGTTGGATGATGCATGTCTTGTTAGGATTTTTTGGATCGGTTCTCAAAATAATATGTTTGGTTAATTGTGTTGAACACATTCGTCAGGATGGTGGGAACTAGAAGAATGAGGCTCAATAGTACAAACGTAGAACCCCCAATTAAGCCAAAAACAACTCGGAAGTCACCCTGGAAACTGTCCCGCGTAGGAGCAAGTAGGTTTACTTCCTCCAAACGTTTGTGGGTCATCAGTTGTTGACTGTACCAACACAGGTTTAACGAACTTGTTTAACTTTACACTTTCAGGTTCATCAGTTGTGGACTGCACGGTGCAGAAGATCACTTTGGACCCCCCCAGTTGATGTATTTCAATTACAGGAAACACAGCATGTTACTCCAGTGGTTACTAAGCCTGCGACCGAACAGGGTAAGTCTTTGTGTAAACCAAAACAGCCAACACCTATTGGAAGTTATTTAATCCTCTAGTTAATATGGTCGTGTATTTGATATTAAGTACAGATGGTTTAGAAGTGCAAGATGTAGGTGTAAGGCTAGAAGATGAAGATGTAAGGCTGGAAGATGAAGATGTACGTGTGCAGGAGGAATGTGTAAGGCTACCAACTGAGAAGTTATGGAGGAGGCGGACCAGGTGTATTAAGCTATCCAGAAATGGAATAAAGGAAAAAGAAGAGTTACAGTTTAATGCTATGGGCAAGGTCTGCTCAAAGAATGCATCTGTGTTTGCCTCATGGTGTGGGTGCATCGTACGGAAACGAATGAATGCACCATTGATGGTGAAAGACTGGAAGGACATCCCAAAGGAACCCATTGACTACGAGGGCCAAAATGCTAATGCTCGTTGGAGTAAGTACACTTAAGTACACGAACGAATGCGTCATGTGTATGTTTGCCAAAATGCTAATGCTTCTATGTTTGCTTCGCAGGAAAAGTTTGTTATCCCTGAAGATGATAACTTGACGCAACTGATTGTATGATGGCTGAGAGAGAAGTATAGGAATTACAGGGCCAACCTGAAAAGAAGGTATTATGACAAATACCTTACCGATGAAGATATGATACAGAACATACCCCCGGACGTGGTGAAGGAAGATTGGGCGTGGCTAGTGAACTGGTTCAGTTCAGAGGAGTTTAAGGTGGTTAAACTGTGGAAATCTTGTTCTTTTATGCTTTACTGCAGTTTATAGCAAGTTTGTATATATTATTAACCATATGACTGTTTGTGTCCTCATACTTGAATTGAAGGTAAGGAGTGAGCGTAACAAAGCAAACAAAGCTCATTAAGTCATCATGCACACTGCGGGGACATGCAGCTTTGCCAAGATGGAACAAGAAGAGGTAATGAACCCCTACACCCGCACTTTGCAGAATCTAGTAACCACTCAGTTACAGTGCATATTTTTAAAAATGCAGATTATGAAAAATAATGGGGTGCATCCGGGTGAATACCACATGTTTCGGAAGAACCATGTGGACAAGAAAAGTCAAGCAATCCTGGTAAGCGATAAGACTTCCTCTTCCTTCTTAATTTTTATAATGTTTCACACCTAACACATGAGATTGGATTGTACTGGTTTGTAGGATGCAGTTGAACAAAGGGCTATTGAACTGCAAGCTGAAGAGGATGTTCCCGTTGACAAGGATGCACTTTATGATGAAATTCGTAAGCCTGAACGTCGCCGATCTCGTGTATCCAAAATAGCACGGATGATGGGGAGTGAGCAGTTGAAGAAAGCGAGGGAAGAAGTGGCTCTAGCTAGAGCTGAAACTGCAGAACTGAAGAGGTTAGCGGAGGAGAGCTCAAGGAAGGCGGACGAGAGTTCAAGGAAGGCAGAGGAAGCGGCATTAACTCTACTGAAGTTCCAAGAAAACATGAACGCCGTCCAAAGAGATATGACCTTCATGCGAAGGGCACTGCAAGCCAATGGTGCATTGCTCGATGATCCAGATGGATAAGGTACAGTCAACAAGTCTCTGTTTGAGTGATGGTACTCTTTTCTTTTGGCATGTTAATGTGATGTTGTTCTAATTCAACCTATTGGTGTGCTTGCAGATTGAAATGTTTGACACATAACGCAACACTTGCTTTAGGTAATCATTTTGCGCTTGCTTGCTTCGATGTCTAGTTGGGTTAGGCCTAGTATAGTATCTGTCTTGCTGGAACATATTTTGTAGTAGTTTGTAATGCTGGAACATATTTGCAGTAGTTTGTCTTTGTTTGTTCTGTGATTTGGTCCTTTTGGACAACATGTACATGCAGAAACTTATTGTCTGCAACCTATGTGCACTGTTTATGCTAAGGTTGGACACTTTGTATATGGAAATGTATGAATGGTTGGTTCTGGATGGTATGCAGTATATGTAATGTCTAGCTGGTAAAAATCCGAAACTTTTATTCTAAAACTGGTCTAGTTGTATTAGCATTGAAAATTTGATTACCAATACATACGCCAAATACAGTCAGAAACAAACCGATGCAATTACCTTTTAACTGCAACAAAAGTAGTCAAGTAGGCAACGAAAATTACTGCGGCTACACGAAGACAATAACCTCAACACCAACCAAACATCGCAATTTATGTCGCCCTTGTGAACCAAACATCGCAATTGCTACAGGCAGCAATGGTGCAGCCGAACAGGAAGGCGAGAACAAGAAGCAGCCTGCTGCAGGTAGTGACCATTGAGGCTTGATGTAGGCGTAGGCGGCAGGTTCAGGTTCAGGCTTAGTTCTTTTTGGACGAAGGCTGAAGGAAACACAACCGCAGGCAAGCAACGAAGAAAAATTGAAATGCCACTAAATCAGTAATGCAGTATTCTGTATTTAGGTTTAAGACTGTAGGTTTATTTTTTGGACGGGTCAGCTTCGGGTCATACAGGTCAACCCGGGTCGATTCCGGGTCATTTTTGGGTCGGGTTATTTTTGGACAGGTCTGCTCCCGATACATGACAGGCAAACTTGATCCACTCATTCAAAGGATAGTGGAACGATTTCCCCACTGAGGGCACCCAAGTAACTGAACTCCACATCATTTTTGCATGCTCACACTCACGCAATATGTGCTCTATGTCCTCCACCCCAGAGTTACAAATTTGGTAGAGAGGTCTCAAATCACATCCCTTATGGTTCAATAGTATGCAAGTAGCTATCCTATTTTTAAGGCACAACCAAATAAAATACTGAATTTTTGGGGTAGTCTAAATTTTCCAAACCCAATCCCATTGATTCAATACCTGACTATTTGAGTCATAACCTACTAAGAGAGAATAAGCAGAGGCTATAGTGTAACTCCCAGAGTTTGTGATATTTCATATTTGTGTGTCGAAGGAGACATTGGTCTTGTTCCCTAGGATACTTCGAAACATGTCCAAAAGTGTTTTGGGGAAATCAAAAGAAATTCTATCTAGGTTTCACTTGTCATTTTGGAAGACATCTCCTACCATCAATTTGTCCTCCTCGTACTTTAGTGGGTCGTCTATAGAAGATAGAAGGATTGATTATCCACCCAGTTATCATGCCAGAATTTAATATCCCTACCATTTTCCACGACCTACCTCGACTCCAGGTTAAGGGTGTTCATACCTTCATTGATTGCTTTCCAATTACATGGCGTTTTGTTCGAAGTAATGATAGAAGTTCCATCCTGATTAAACGTTATGTTTCTAATCATCACTGCTCAAGGAGTCGTTTCCTTTTTCAATATCCATGCCAAAATCTCTAGGATTCCTATGTTTTGATACATCGCTGATTGAATGCCAAACCCCCTAGTTTTTTCGGCTTTGTTATTTCCTCCCAATTAATCATGTGAATATTCCCTTTCTAGTGTGTGTATCCCCAAACAAAGTTTATGTTAATCCTGTCCAGTTCTTTACACACTAAATTAGGAAACATAGTTCATTGCATATAGTAGAAAGGAATAGTGGACAAGATCGATTTGACCAACGTAACCCTACCAGCCATCAATAGCGGATTTTCCCTCCATTCCGAAAGTTTATTTTTAACTTTATTGAGAACAAATTTAAAGGAGTTAACTTTCTAGTTTGACAAATCAAGAGGAAACCCAAGATAAGACTCAAAGTTCTTAACTGGTTTAAACTTTAAAATCGTTGAGATCTCTATTCTTTTTGTAGTGGGTACATTTTTTGAGAAAACCATGATCGACTTTCCCTGATTTACCTTTTTTCCTGAAATGGTGCAAAAATATTCTAAAACCGAGTTGATACAGTTACAATTTTCACGTGTCGCTTCTCCCATTAGAATGAGGTCATCAACAAAGAAAAGATGGGATAAAGTCATGTTACCTCTTCCTACTTTTATTCCTTTCCATTGTCCCTGCATAACTTTTTCATCGATAAGAAATGCCAGATATTCCATGCATATAATAATGTTTTACGGAGATAGAGGATCTCCTTGTCTAATGCCTCTAGACAGGTAGATTTTTTCTAGTTTCCCCCCATTAAATAAAATTTCAATTCAAGACGTGGAAATACAACTCATAATCAACTTAATGATTTTATCAGGGAATTTAAACATACTGAGGGTCCTTTTGATGAACTCCCACTCAATTCTATCATAGGCTTTTTCAAAGTCAATTTTTATGATCATGCACCCTGTTTTTCCAACAGTGAACTGGCAGGATGGACGGTCCAATTCTTACAAAAGACTGAAATGCATACTGGATCTGTTTTTTTTGTGCGAATAACTGAATCCAGTTCAGTAGGTTAAAATCAGTCTGTTTTTAAAGAATCAACCAGGTTTTTAGATAATCGAACGGTTTCGGTTCTTCGATTAATGTCCATTTTGTTTTATTGTCATCCTCATATGTGACGTATCACTTAAGTGTAAACATAATTGTAGAAATTTGGTAATAAGCCAAGTGAAGCGGTCGATCCGACCAATAAACCTACAATAATAGATTAAATGTGAAATTGCCTCTAAAAATTTATTTTGTTTAAATGAGTCTCATGAGCTACAAGGTCTTTTTAAGGAAATTTTAACACCCTCACTATAATACGTTCGTTTTAAAGATAAATAAAATGACCACCTCTTAGGATGTAACAGTGTTGTTTGGACAAAAAACATACAAATATTCTATTGAACAATACTTGAACATATATGGATGACTGGATCTAGGACAATAGCCAAAGTTTTGACATAAAATCAAAATCACAAAAGCTTGAGGAAATTCTAACAGCAACTTATGAGAGTACTTCTGATGAACTCCTACTCAATTCTATCATAGGATTTTTCAAGGTCAATTTTTATGATCATGCACCCTGTTTTGACAACAGTGAACTAGCAGGATGGACGGTCCAATTCTTACAAGTATCTCTCTAGTACTGTTTCGTTGTCGCGTTCATGCATGTTTTGGCCAAAGACATGTGGTTCTCCAAGCGTTTCTATGAATTAGTCTCTCGACAACTCCTTTCGAAGTGACATCTTTTCTCACTTTCATAGGTGATTTAGTATCTCAAAAGTTACTCCATCAATGTAGTAGGATTTCTTAATTTCTAAGTCATTAAAATCATTAGCTTAACCTTATTAACTAGCATAACTATATCTCAACATAGGAATTGACTATGGGTTAATATCTTAAACAGTTATATATATCACCTTTGTGATGAGATTGTCTCTTTTGAACTGAAATATTAGGGTCTCCAGACAACTAAGTTGGGTTTTCCTTATCAACAGTGTATATAGAACATACTTGAATCTCATTTCCCTCGATATTTAGCCAACTTGCTCTTTTTTTAACGAATTCATAATATTATCTATAGATCCAAGAATTTTGAATCACGGACAAGAAACTGATAAGGATCGTTATTTTGACCATATCCAATTAAAATGCAATCATTAGTTTTTGGTTTAATCCTAACCTTTTTAGGACGACACACCATTACTTTAGCAGGACACCCCTATACTCGAAGATGATTATAAGAAGATTTTCTTTCTTTCCACAATTCAGAAGGTGTAAGCAACCATTTTCACTCAAGCTCTGCTCATGCTCCACCACATTAGCTTTGGCGGAAGTCACTATAGTCAATGGGCCAATGGGAACTCCTCGTGCAAGATTCATCTATTTCTCTTGCACATTGATCCTCTCAAGAAGCTCGACAGTATCATATCATCTTTCATGTGCTTCAAGTAACCCATGATGTTACACCACATTGGAGGTAATTTGTCAATGCTACAAGCCACTTGAAACGTTAAGTGATTTTCGTTCTTTTAGTACGGATACTTTGAAAGAGGAACTGAACATATGTCACTTATATCATACGTGGTTTATTATCTACCATTTTAAACTCAAACAAGTGATTAACCAGTAATTTATTCCTTTTATATCCTCAAACTCTTATATTCGCTCTAAGGCATCCCACAACGCGTTAGCAGTTATCTTACATTATACATCATGTAATGAATTTGAAAGACAATTCAATACATAAGTACTATATAAATAGTAAAGATAATTTCATACTTCTAAAGATAGAACGAACCCTGGAGCATCTCCTTTTGAGTAGGAGTTTCCTCCGTCAAGAATATTTGAAAGCCCAAAATAGTCCAGTAGAAAATTCTACAACGACCTCTTGAAATTGGTCCCATCAAACTTCTCAGCCTCCTCATCATGCAGAAATCTAGTTGGACGAGTAATGGTTATCCCCTAAACTGAAAATTAATTCATGAAACCGAAATTCCGACAGAAAAGTTTTCAAATCCGTCTCGTTAAAGATATTGTTAAATACATCCACCGTTATCTATTCGATCCGTCTCGTTTTCCATTAAAACACCCATATTAGTCATGTGTTAAATTACTTCTAAATATTGAAAATCGAAAAGTCTAAACTTCCCTCATCAATACCTGTGCAGAAATTGTTCATCTATTCCATTTTGTCTTCTCAAACTTGTCACATATCTTGTCCTCTCCTAAACCCTCAACCAGGCAATCCACCATAGTCTTGTCGACTACTTTGTAGCTACTGGTCTCCATACTCGAGTCTGGCGCTAATCGCTATGTCAAAGTTTTGGAATTACTCTGAAGACGACAAACTGAAAGTGTTACTTCTGAATCGTTTGAAAAAGGGTGAAGAAATTTTGTTCCTAAAGAACATTGACTCTCATAAGCATAATCTCACAGAAAGACATCGCTTTTGCTGTACTCATCTATATCAATGTGGAATCGTTGGTGCACTTTTCATTTAATTAGGTTGTTGACTGCTTGAGTTTTTATTAATTTATTGTTTTAGGAATGGAAAAAGGATCAAGCAGATATTTTTCAACTATCGATCAAGTATAATGGTAAGTGGGTTGAATGACCTAATCGGCGAATAGAGTACCAAGGGAAGATTAAAGTACTAAAGATGAAAGATACGAGCATAGATTAAGAATCAGTTCATAGTCTATGTTTTGGTTATTGTGGAATAAGAAGGGACACCTCAATTTTTAACTAAAATCTAGAGGGAGAACCCATATTAGACCTTGTAACATTTAGATGCGAAGCTGATGCGCAAACAATTTTAGCGAAACTGAAAAGTCGTCGTCCAAGAATCCTCGACTAATTTGTCATATATGTGGTTGACAATGGTTAAGGTATGGTATAGGTAAGTAAAATACCATAACAATACCATACTTTTAAACTACGTACAATAAAAATAACCATTATGGGTACAACTTTCAATACCAAAATATTATCCATTGTAGTGGTTATTAACTAAGGTGTTACCTATATACCCATACTTAATACCACATGTGAAAGTAATGGAACATCATGAATATCATCCTAATAAATACATAAATTTATGTAACAAAAATATATTCAACAATAACCCTATTTAATATGAACTCTAACATCATTCAAAATTAACATAACACCATTCAATTAGTGTTTGTTCTGAAATCCTAATCCGTGAAATCTAAACCATAACCATAACCATAACCATAACCATAATTATCATGGGTAGAAAATTCATCACAACGACCACACCATAATGGTATAGTTAACCATATTAAAAATGACGGTTATAACCATGATTTTTGGCACCATTGTCTGCCCTAGTTGGAAACACCTGATTTTGGCTCGGGGTCAAAATATCGTACGCGAGGAATGAGCCGCGAAAAATTGAGATAGAAAAATTACATATATATATATATATATAATATATCGGTGCCACTTGGCCACCATTTGACAACATACTCATCTCATCCACTTTCAACCAACTTACTCATCTCAATCCACCTAACATTGTTTTATTTACTTATAAAAACAATATAGAGTTCTCTATAAATAGGAAGGCTTCGTTTGAAGAAAGGAGGGGAGAGTGCAAAGGATGACTGAAGGCTTCATTGAGATGGTGAACAGAAGTCGTAGGCTTTGGTGAAAAAAATGAGAGAAAGAAGAGGAACAAAATAGAGTTAGATTAGGTGAAAAATATCGTGATTATCGGTGTCGGTTTCCCGTAAAACTCTAAATGATTTAGGCATATCTCCCTCATATTCAATATTGTATTTGTATTTTTTGATGTGAATGAAATTGAGGTTTTATATACATATATTATGTATCTATGTAGTACTATATATATATATATATATATATTATAAATGTGATACTATATATATGTATATGTATATGTATATGTATATGTATATGTATATGTATATGTATATGTATATGTATAATATAAATATATTATGTATACGTGATACTATATTATGTACATGTATAATATATATATATATATATATATATATATTATGTATATGTGATACAATATATATATATACGTATAATATATATGTGATACTATATGTATATGTATAATGTCTATATATATATTGTGTATATGTGATAAAAAAATATTTTCAAAACTAACTTAGGTTTTGATGAAGGTTAGAACTCGGCCCTTGGACTCTCAGGTCATTGTGGTCTTTATCGAGTGTTATAAACCAAACTAAAAATGTTTTGGGGCATTTTTGCAACTTTTAAAAAATATTAAAAATGCATCTCATCTCTTTGGCCAAGCATGATCAAAATTGGTAAATCAGATGATTCAGGTAAATTGGTAAATCAGATGATTCAGGTAAATCGGTAAAAAAAATCATTTCAAAAGCAAACTAAAGTACCGAAAAGGCGGATTATAGGCTCGCGAGCTGTTAAGACGAAATCAAACCCCCGAACTCAATTCTCTGAGCGTAGACCTTTCCAAGCCCTGGGATGTTAACTCCATGTACCCTATGCATATTTTAGGATTTCGATTAGACTTTAATTAATCGTTGGCGACTCTTTCATATTTTCTGTCCGGTTAATGACCCCGCTCGATCGGACCCGTCGCTCGCGAGAACCGACATTTTCGATCGAACAAAATAAAAATATTTTTCAAAAACGTGTCGGGGAAAGTCTGATCCGACGTTCTACAATATGGCGAGTCTGCTAGGGACTTATCTATTTAGAGAGTTTAGGCTTTATCATTTTTGCTTTGCCATATTATATTTTGCTCTAACCGTTTTAACAGTTTGGTCATGCTTGCACTTTTAAACTTTGTCCAAAAGGTGATGTAATTGCAATAATTTAACAAATATTTAAATTCTCGTTTTGCACACACCATGCTGGTTACCATTACCCGCTCGGACCTCGAGCACATTAAGAGTTTAGGGAGTTTAGTAGGGGAATACGCCCGGATCGGTTTGGACCACCGGCTCGCACCTAAACAACTCAACTCAATGATTGGAATGGGCCCAGGATACTCTATAAAGGGTGAGGTTCCGCTAGTTCAGAGGACCTATAAATTCCATCTATTTATAACAAAAGATCCATACATCATTTAGCTCCTACTAGTGTTGTGTTTGTTCCATTGCTGGTCCCAACTGATGTAAATGGAAGTTCGGTCTAACTATTTGAATGTGATTTTGGCCCAAAATTCACGGTGAAAATTCAGCCCAATTGTTGTGAATTAGAAGTGAGCCTAACATTTGTAGATGGGAGTTTGGCCCACTATGTAAATGAGTTTTGTTTTGGCCCTAGATCACGACATGTATAGGATTGAGACTTTTCTATTATATATTTCAAACTGTTGTATATGTAATACGAGTGTTACTAATGAAATTTACCTTTTCGCGCTTGCATTGCATATTTCTACAAAAACAGTACGTTCCGTTCATTCTATCTTGCATCCTTATGACATTTCACGCACCATCTTTGGTAAGGATGAAACAAACTACTCATTGCCCTCATATTAAGGCCATACAGCCCATACGGTCAAAAAATGCCAGAATAGGGAAAGTCATGACAAAAAGGAATAAAAAATATGTGAACGAGAAGATTGACGAGGTTCACAAGCTCGCAAGTTACAAAGTCAACTGCATTCTCCCTCATGTCTTGTCTGACTTCTAGAATATGGATAACGCATCCGCGTGATTAACAATAACGGAATACATTCACAAATTCCATTTGGTACCTGCAAGTCCGTCTTTCAACGCGTAGGAGATAAACGGGGATAGATCCGAACAGACACCGTCATTCTAGCAATGTTGGGGCACCTTGGAGAAATGTTGAGGCAACGTAGCTAAGTTGAATGGAACCCAAGAATAATTAAGATGAAGGACGAGGCGAATAAAAATATTTTCCAAATGCATGTCCTTGACCTTCCTTTTAACCAAGGACCAAACAACAAGAACTAGACTTCGATTGGCCAAATCCCTTTAAATATTTTACAAAAAACTTTTTCCGTACATGCAATCAAAATCTACGAATGGAATGAATGGAACATGCAGAATTTTCAAAATCAATCATGCATGATCAATTGTGTATTCCTTATTCTTACTATGGTATTTTGAACTTAGGTTTCGAGGAACCCATGCGACATTCGACAACTCTAGCACCTCAAGAACACAAAGGGATCCTTGATTCAAATTTATTGCATAGTCTACTCAACATGGTATTAGAGACATAAAGTAACAGATCAATCAACTATTCCTATTGATCATCATCATCTACTGGTTGGCCCATACAGCATTGCAATTTCGAACAAAAAATGAAGCAGAGATCAAATTGTATCAATTCCTGAATGCAGTGAGTGACAAGTATAATCAAGAAAAAAATATTTTCTACGAGGAAACATGTTACCTGAGGTAGAATCGTCTTATGCAACTATCCGATCAAAAAAGGGACCGAATACAAGAAATAGGTACCGCAGCAAGGTAGCACGTCGAGGTTCCCAGCACCGGAATTTAGTTTGTCATCTATGTTACACCTCGCTCAGAAGAAGTGGCAATCAGAGTCAAACCGGCCCACGTCACACTAGACCACAATCAACAATGGAAGAGGGAAGGTTGTTTTACAAAGTAAAGAAGATGAGAAAAATAACTCTCAATCGTTCGATCGAGTTGAAGTAGAGACAAATTAAACAGAGTTGAAGAGAGGTTGTTGTTGACGCGGGGAGATACCATCGAGACACCATTGTTCACGCAGGGGATACGCCATTGTTTACATGAGGAAGACGTGGTTGTTAACTTCTGCAGTGGAGATGCCATCGTTGACACGTGGAAGACACCGTTGTTGACTGCAGAGGATACGCCGTTGTTGATTCAGGGAGACACCATTGTTGACAAAAGCGTCTTGCGGTAGTGGCATCAATCATAAAGGCAGGAGATGTAGCCACTACGGGAAGCTTCGTCACAGCAAGGAAGAGTACTTCCAACTGATTCAATTATCTGAAGGGTGGAGAAACCCATGGAGGGACAACCACATTGGCTCCAGCAACATCGTCGCCACGACGAAGAAATATCCAAAGAAGATAAGCAGGGTAGTGATCACCTCATGTTCTTATTTGCTTCCTTTCATACCAAACAATTGGCAACGCTCGCACTCGGAAGTAAAATCTCTTCGGAAACCAAACAAAATGTCAGTGGAGATCACAATCAAATATGTTTTACAATCAAAGAATCATATGACCAGCTGTGGTTCACTGATATAACAGATGTATGAAGTACAGAGAGTTCCCAGAGAATGCCACAAGAAAATGACTGAAACGTCATGCGAGGGATGACTTGCAATTATTTGCCCAGCGACGGGATTTTATACAAATGATGATTCGATGATACCCATTGGAGTTGCGTGGATGCTGAAGAAGTTTAGCGTCTAATGGAAAAATGCGTAAAGGTTGTTACGTTCCACACATGAGCATTGGAGACTTGGATCTTTTTGGTCCACCAAGACGACTGATTCTGTAAAACACGTCCAACATTATCACCTTTGTCAAGTGTACGTGAATCAAATCTACGCGCCACTGCACGATCTCTATCCCATGACTTCCCCGTGACCTTTGTCAAGGTGGGTCATCGATATAATCAACATGATTTCTCCAAAGGCGCCCAAGGGCCGTCGATTCATATTGGTAGCGATCGATTACTCCACCAATGGGGTAGAGGTTAGTACCTTCACGTCAATAACAACAAAGGCCATTGATTTTTTCATTACGGAGGACATCATCGTGTGTCATGGGATGCCAAAGTCAATCATCACCGGTAATGCCAGAACTCTAAATTTGCGTATGGGTTGTGATGAAGCATAAAATTTCATCTCCATATTATTGATAAATGCATTGTACAACAAAATAAACAAATAAAGGATTTTTACGGCAAACTACCTTAGGCACCCAGGGCAGACATAACCTCAATACGGACTTCAACGGGGGTAACCTCATTTTCTCTTGTTTATGGTACAGAAGCCGTGTTGCCAATTGAAGTAGATATCCCATCAACTCAGATTCTCATTGAAGCAGAAGTGTCACATGCAATTGTACCTGCAACGCATGACTCATGCATTTAACAAGAAGATCCGTCCAAGAGAATTGCAAGCACGTAATCAAATTCACAGAAGTACTCCTTCGAGTTAATCCAGACTCTTGGGGCAAGTCTGTGCCAAAAATATGAATGGCCTTATGTCGCTAAAAAGAATTTCGGTAGAGGAGACATGATCGTCACCGACATGGACGACCAAGAACTAAATAGTCCCATCATTATGGACACAGTCAAAAAAATCCATAAATAACTCATCACCAGAAAGTTAGCATTCAAAAGTGTTAGAAAATACCCAAAATTGGAAACCTGAAAGGGCGGTTTAGGCAAATTTAGAGAAGAGGGACATGATTAACAATCTCTAAAAAAGGTGATCACGGCAAAACAAAAGAAATCAAATACCTGCTTGGTTGAAAACCCGAAAGGGTGACCTAGACAAATACATTAAAGGAACTAAAAGGTGGTGTAAAAAAAATATTGTAGCAAACGGATACAAAATCAAGATATAAAAAAAATCCTTTCAGTCAATCCAGACTCTCAGGGAAAGTTTGTGCGTAAATATGAAGGGCCTTATGTTGTCAAAGAGATTTTCAGCGGAGGAACCATGATCATCACTAACATGGACAACAAGGAACTCCCCAGTCCAATCAATATGAACACAGTAAAAAGAAAATAACGAACTCGTAACCACACACGAGCATGCGAGACTTGGATACCTTTGGGCCACCAAGACGCTTGATTGTGTAAAACACGTCCAAAACTATCACATCTGTAAAGTTTACGCGAATCAAATCTACGCGCCACTGCACCATCTCTATCCCATGACTTCCCCATGACCTTTCTCAAAGTGGGGCATCGATGTAATCAACATGATTTCCCGAAAGGTGTCTCAAGCGCCATCAATTCATATTGGTAGCGATCGATTACTCCACCAATGGGGTAGAGGTTAGAACCTTCGCGTTAATAACGGCAAAGGCCATTGAATTTTTCATTAGGGAGGACACCATCGTGTGTCAAGGGATGCCGAAGTGAATCATCACCGGCAATGCCAGAAATCTAAATTTGCGTTTGGGTTGTGATGAAGCATAAAATTTCATCTCCATATCACTGACAAATGAATTGTACAGCATAAGAAACAATTAAAGGATTGGTTCGACAAACTACCTAAGGCACTCACGGTAGACAGAACCTCAATGCGGACTTCAAACGGGGGTAACCTCACTTTCCTTTGTTTACTGTACTGAAGTCGTGTTGCCAATTGAAGTAGAAAATCCATCAGCTGGGATTCTCATTGAAGCAGAAGTGTCACATGCAATTGTACCTGCAACGCATGACTCGCGCATTTAACAGGAAGATCCGTCTGAGAGAATTGCAAGCAGGTAATCAAATTCTCATAAAAAATCCTTCGAGTAAATCCAGACTCTTTGGGCAAGTTTTTGCCAAAAATATGAAGGGCCTTATGCCGCCAAAGAGACTTTAGGTAGAGGAGACATGATCGTCACAGACATTGACGACCAAGAACTCGATAGTCCAATCAATATGAACGCAGTTAAAAAAATTCTTAAATAACTAATAACTAGAAAGTGAGCCTTCAAAAGTGTGAGAAAATTCCCAAAATCTAAAACCTGAAAGGGCGGTTTAGGAAAAATTTAGGGAAGACGGGCACGATTAAAAATCTCTAAAAAGCGTGATTATGCCAAAACGAAAGTAATCAAATCCCTGCTAGGTTGAAAACCCGAAAGGGTGATATAGAAAAAAACATTAAGGGAACCGAAAAGTGCGGTAAAAAAAATATTGTAGCAAACAAATAGAAATCAAGAGAAGGGCCTTATGTTGTCAAAGAGATTTTCAGTTGAGCAGCCATGATCATCACTGACATGGATAACAAAGAACTCGCCAGTCCAATCAATATGAACATAGTAAAAAAATAACAAACTCGTAACCATGCACGAGCATGCGAGACTTGGATACCTTTGATCCACCAAGACGGATGATTGTGTAAAACAGGACCAACAATATCACCTCTGTAAAATATACGCGAATCAAATCTATGCGCCACTGCACGATCTCTATCCCATGACTTCCCCATGACCTTTCTCTAGGTGAGGCATTGATGTAATCAACATGATTTCCCCAAAGGTTGCCCAAGCGCCATCGATTCATATTGGTAGGGATCGATTACTCCACACATGGGGTAGAGGTTAGTACCTTCGCGTCAATAACGACAAAGGCCATTGAATTTTTCATTAGGGAGGACACCATCGTGTGTCACACGATGCCGAAGTGAATCATCACCAGCAATGCCAGAAATCTAAATTTGCGTTTGGGTTGTGATGAAGCATAAAATTTCATCTCCATATGACTGACAAATCAATTGTACAGCATAAGAAACAAATAAAGGATTGGTACGACAAACTACCTTAGGCACTCAGGGCAGACAGAACCTCAATAAGGACTTTAACGGGGATAAGCTCTTTCTCCTTTGTTGACGGTACAGAAGCCATGGTGCCAATTGAAGTATATATCCCATCAATTGGGATTCTCATTGAAGCAGAAGTGTCACATGCAATTATACCTACAACGCATGACTCGGGCATTTAATAGGAAGATCTATCCGAGAAAATTGCAAGCAGGTAATCAAATTCTCAGAAGTACTCCTTCACGTTAATCCAGACTCTCGGGGCAAGTATGTGCCAAAAATATGAATGGCCTTATGTTGCTAAAAAGAGTTTCGGTAGAGGAGACATGATCGTCAACGACATGGACGACCAAGAACTTAATAGTCCAATCAATATGGACGCAGTAAAAAAAAATCCTTAAATAACTCATAACCAGAAAGTGAGCATTTAAAATTATGAGAAAATCCCCAAAATCGGAAACCTGAAAGGGCGGTTTAGGCAAATTTAGAGAAGAGGGACATGATTAAAAATCTCTAAAAAGAGCGATCATGGCAAAACAAAATTAATCAAATCACTGCTACTGCTAGGTTGAAAAGCCGAAAGAGTGACCTAGACAAATACATTAAGGGAACTAAAAGGTGCAGTAAAAAACATATTGTAGCAAACGGATAGAAAATCAAGAGATAAAAAAAATCCATCCAGTCAATCCAGACTCTCAGGGCAAGTTTGTGCGTAAATATGAAGGACCTTATGCTGTCAAAGCGATTTTCAGCGGAGGTGCCATGATCATCACTGACATGGACAACAAGGAACTCCCCAGTCCAATCAATATGAACACAGTAAAAAGAAAATAACGAACTCGTAACCACACACGAGCATGCGAGACTTGGATACCTTTGGGCCACCAAGACGCTTGATTGTGTAAAACACGTCCAAAACTATCACATCTGTAAAGTTTACGCGAATCAAATGTACGCGCCACTGGATCTCTATCCCATGACCTCCCCATGACCTTTCTCAAAGTGGGGCATCAATGTAATCAACATGATTTCCCGAAAGGTGTCCCAAGCACCATCGATTCATATTGGTAGCGATCGATTACTCCACCAATGGGGTAGAGGTTAGTACCTTCGCGTCAATAACGCCAAAGGCCATTGAATTTTTCATTAGGGAGGACACCATCGTGTTTCATAGGATGCCGAAGTGAATCATCACCGGCAATGCCAGAAATCTAAATTTGCGTTTGGGTTGTGATGAAGCATAAAATTTTCATCTCCATATGACTGACAAATCAATTTTACAGCTTAAGAAACAAATAAAGGATTGGTATGACAAACTACCTTAGGCACTCAGGCCAGACAGAACCTCAATACGGACTTCAACGGGGATAAGCTCTTTCTCCTTTGTTGACGGTACAGAAGCCATGTTGCCAATTGAAGTATATATCCCATCAATTGGGATTCTCATTGGAGCAGAAGTGTCACATGCAATTATACCTGCAACGCATGACTCGGGCATTTAACAGGAAGATCTGTCTGAGAGAATTGCAAGCACGTAATCAAATTCTCAGAAGTACTCGTTCGCGTTAATCCAGACTCTCGGGGCAAGTATGTGCCAAAATATGAATGGCCTTATGTTGCTAAAAAGTCTTTCGGTAGACGAGACATGATCGTCAACGACATGGACGACCAAGAACTTAATAGTCCAATCAATATGGACGCAGTAAAAAAAAATCCTTAAATAACTCATAACCAGAAAGTGAGCATTCAAAATTATGAGAAAATCCCCAAAATCGGAAACCTGAAAGGGCGGTTTAGGCAAATTTAGAGAAGAGGGACATGATTAAAAATCTCTAAAAAGAGCGATCATGGCAAAACAAAATTAATCAAATCACTGCTACTGCTAGGTTGAAAAGCCGAAAGAGTGACCTAGACAAATACATTAAGGGAACTAAAAGGTGCAGTAAAAAACATATTGTAGCAAACGGATAGAAAATCAAGAGATAAAAAAAATCCATCCAGTCAATCCAGACTCTCAGGGCAAGTTTGTGCGTAAATATGAAGGACCTTATGCTGTCAAAGCGATTTTCAGCGGAGGTGCCATGATCATCACTGACATGGACAACAAGGAACTCCCCAGTCCAATCAATATGAACACAGTAAAAAGAAAATAACGAACTCGTAACCACACACGAGCATGCGAGACTTGGATACCTTTGGGCCACCAAGACGCTTGATTGTGTAAAACACGTCCAAAACTATCACATCTGTAAAGTTTACGCGAATCAAATGTACGCGCCACTGGATCTCTATCCCATGACCTCCCCATGACCTTTCTCAAAGTGGGGCATCAATGTAATCAACATGATTTCCCGAAAAGTGTCCCAAGCACCATCGATTCATATTGGTAGCGATCGATTACTCCACCAATGGGGTAGAGGTTAGTACCTTCGCGTCAATAACGCCAAAGGCCATTGAATTTTTCATTAGGGAGGACACCATCGTGTTTCATAGGATGCCGAAGTGAATCATCATCGGCAATGCCAGAAATCTAAATTTGCGTTTGGGTTGTGATGAAGCATAAAATTTTCATCTCCATATGACTGACAAATCAATTTTACAGCATAAGAAACAAATAAAGGATTGGTACGACAAACTACCTTAGGCACTCATGCCAGACAGAACCTCAATACGGACTTCAACGGGGATAAGCTCTTTCTCCTTTGTAGACGGTACAGAAGCCATGTTGCCAATTGAAGTATATACCCCATCAATTGGGATTCTCATTGGAGCAGAAGTGTCACATGCAATTATACCTGCAACGCATGACTCAGGCATTTAACAGGAAGATCTGTCTGAGAGAATTGCAAGCAGGTAATCAAATTCTCAGAAGTACTCGTTCGCGTTAATCCAGACTCTCGGGGCAAGTATGTGCCAAAATATGAATGGCCTTATGTTGCTAAAAAGTCTTTCGGTAGACGAGACATGATCGTCAACGACATGGACGACCAAGAACTTAATAGTCAAATCAATATGGACGCAGTAAAAAAAAATCCTTAAATAACTCATAACCAGAAAGTGAGAATTCAAAATTATGAGAAAATCCCCAAAATCGGAAACCTGAAAGGGCGGTTTAGGCAAATTTAGAGAAGAATGACATGATTAAAAATCTCTAAAAAGAGCGATCATGGCAAAACAAAATTAATCAAATCACTGCTACTGCTAGGTTGAAAAGCCGAAAGAGTGACCTAGACAAATACATTAAGGGAACTAAAAGGTGCAGTAAAAAACATATTGTAGCAAACGGATAGAAAATCAAGAGATAAAAAAAATCCATCCAGTCAATCCAGACTCTCAGGGCAAGTTTGTGCGTAAATATGAAGGACCTTATGCTGTCAAAGCGATTTTCAGCGGAGGTGCCATGATCATCACTGACATGGACAACAAGGAACTCCCCAGTCCAATCAATATGAACACAGTAAAAAGAAAATAACGAACTCGTAACCACACACGAGCATGCGAGACTTGGATACCTTTGGGCCACCAAGACGCTTGATTGTGTAAAACACGTCCAAAACTATCACATCTGTAAAGTTTACGCGAATCAAATGTACGCGCCACTGGATCTCTATCCCATGACCTCCCCATGACCTTTCTCAAAGTGGGGCATCAATGTAATCAACATGATTTCCCGAAAAGTGTCCCAAGCACCATCGATTCATATTGGTAGCGATCGATTACTCCACCAATGGGGTAGAGGTTAGTACCTTCGCGTCAATAACGCCAAAGGCCATTGAATTTTTCATTAGGGAGGACACCATCGTGTTTCATAGGATGCCGAAGTGAATCATCATCGGCAATGCCAGAAATCTAAATTTGCGTTTGGGTTGTGATGAAGCATAAAATTTTCATCTCCATATGACTGACAAATCAATTTTACAGCATAAGAAACAAATAAAGGATTGGTACGACAAACTACCTTAGGCACTCATGCCAGACAGAACCTCAATACGGACTTCAACGGGGATAAGCTCTTTCTCCTTTGTAGACGGTACAGAAGCCATGTTGCCAATTGAAGTATATACCCCATCAATTGGGATTCTCATTGGAGCAGAAGTGTCACATGCAATTATACCTGCAACGCATGACTCAGGCATTTAACAGGAAGATCTGTCTGAGAGAATTGCAAGCAGGTAATCAAATTCTCAGAAGTACTCGTTCGCGTTAATCCAGACTCTCGGGGCAAGTATGTGCCAAAAATATGAATGGCCTTATGTTGCTAAAAAGTCTTTCGGTAGACGAGACATGATCGTCAACGACATGGACGACCAAGAACTTAATAGTCCAATCAATATGGACGCAGTAAAAAAAAATCCTTAAATAACTCATAACCAGAAAGTGAGCATTCAAAATTATGAGAAAATCCCCAAAATCGGAAACCTGAAAGGGCGGTTTAGGCAAATTTAGAGAAGAGGGACATGATTAAAAATCTCTAAAAAGAGCGATCATGGCAAAACAAAATTAATCAAATCACTGCTAGGTTGAAAAGCCGAAAGAATGACATAGACAAATACATTAAGGGAACTAAAAGGTGCAGTAAAAAACATATTGTAGCAAACGGATAGAAAATCAAGAGATAAAAAAAATCCATCCAGTCAATCCAGACTCTCAGGGCAAGTTTGTGCGTAAATATGAAGGACCTTATGCTGTCAAAGCGATTTTCAGCGGAGGTGCCATGATCATCACTGACATGGACAACAAGGAACTCCCCAGTCCAATCAATATGAACACAGTAAAAAGAAAATAACGAACTCGTAACCACACACGAGCATGCGAGACTTGGATACCTTTGGGCCACCAAGATGCTTGATTGTGTAAAACACGTCCAAAACTATCACATCTATAAAGTTTACGCGAATCAAATGTACGCGCCACTGGATCTCTATCCCATGACCTCCCCATGACCTTTCTCAAAGTGGGGCATCAATGTAATCAACATGATTTCCCGAAAGGTGTCCCAAGCACCATCGATTCATATTGGTAGCGATCGATTACTCCACCAATGGGGTAGAGGTTAGTACCTTCGCGTCAATAACGCCAAAGGCCATTGAATTTTTCATTAGGGAGGACACCATCGTGTTTCATAGGATGCTGAAGTGAATCATCACCGGCAATGCCAGAAATCTAAATTTGCGTTTGGGTTGTGATGAAGCACAAAATTTTCATCTCCATATGACTGACAAATCAATTTTACAGCATATGAAACAAATAAAGGATTGGTACGACAAACTACCTTAGGCACTCAGGCCAGACAGAACCTCAATACGGACTTCAACGGGGATAAGCTCTTTCTCCTTTGTTGACGGTACAGAAGCCATGTTGCCAATTGAAGTATATATCCCATCAATTGGGATTCTCATTGGAGCAAAAGTGTCACATGCAATTATACCTGCAACGCATGACTCGGGCATTTAACAGGAAGATCTGTCTGAGAGAATTGCAAGCAGGTAATCAAATTCTCAGAAGTACTCGTTCGCGTTAATCCAGACTCTCGGGGCAAGTATGTGCCAAAAATATGAATGGACTTATGTTGCTAAAAAGTCTTTCGGTAGAAGAGACATGATCGTCAACGACATGGACGACCAAGAACTTAATAGTCCAATCAATATGGACGCAGTAAAAAAAAATCCTTAAATAACTCATAACCAGAAAGTGAGCATTCAAAATTATGAGAAAATCCCCAAAATCGGAAACCTGAAAGGGCGGTTTAGGCAAACTTAGAGAAGAGGGACATGATTAAAAATCTCTAAAAAGAGCGATCATGGCAAAACAAAATTAATCAAATCACTGCTAGGTTGAAAAGCCGAAAGAGTGACCTAGACAAATACATTAAGGGAACTAAAAGGTGCAGTAAAAAACATATTGTAGCAAACGGATAGAAAATCAAGAGATAAGAAAAATCCATCCAGTCAATTCAGACTCTTAGGGCAAGTTTGTGCGTAAATATGAAAGACCTTATGCTGTCAAAGCGATTTTCAGCGGAGGTGCCATGATCATCACTGACATGGACAACAAGGAACTCCCCAGTCCAATCAATATGAACACAGTAAAAGGAAAATAACGAACTCGTAACCACACACGAGCATGCGAGACTTGGATAGCTTTGGGCCACCAAGACGCTTGATTGTGTAAAACACGTCCAAACCTATCACATCTGTAAAGTTTACGCGAATCAAATGTACGCGCCACTGCACGATCTCTATCCCATGACTTCCCCATGACCTTTCTCAAAGTGGGGCATCAATGTAATCAACATGATTTCCCGAAAGGTGTCCCAAGCACCATCGATTCATATTGGTAGCGATCGATTACTCCACCAATGGGGTAGAGGTTAGTACCTTCGCGTCAATAACGCCAAAGGCCATTGAATTTTTCATTAGGGAGGACACCATCGTGTTTCATAGGATGCTGAAGTGAATCATCACCGGCAATGCCAGAAATCTAAATTTGCGTTTGGGTTGTGATGAAGCACAAAATTTTCATCTCCATATGACTGACAAATCAATTTTACAGCATATGAAACAAATAAAGGATTGGTACGACAAACTACCTTAGGCACTCAGGCCAGACAGAACCTCAATACGGACTTCAACGGGGATAAGCTCTTTCTCCTTTGTTGACGGTACAGAAGCCATGTTGCCAATTGAAGTATATATCCCATCAATTGGGATTCTCATTGGAGCAGAAGTGTCACATGCAATTATACCTGCAACGCATGACTCGGGCATTTAACAGGAAGATCTGTCTGAGAGAATTGCAAGCAGGTAATCAAATTCTCAGAAGTACTCGTTCGCGTTAATCCAGACTCTCGGGGCAAGTATGTGCCAAAAATATGAATGGACTTATGTTGCTAAAAAGTCTTTCGGTAGACGAGACATGATCGTCAACGACATGGACGACCAAGAACTTAATAGTCCAATCAATATGGACGCAGTAAAAAAAAATCCTTAAATAACTCATAACCAGAAAGTGAGCATTCAAAATTATGAGAAAATCCCCAAAATCGGAAACCTGAAAGGGCGGTTTAGGCAAATTTAGAGAAGAGGGACATGATTAAAAATCTCTAAAAAGAGCGATCATGGCAAAACAAAATTAATCAAATCACTGCTAGGTTGAAAAGCCGAAAGAGTGACCTAGACAAATACATTAAGGGAACTAAAAGGTGCAGTAAAAAACATATTGTAGCAAACGGATAGAAAATCAAGAGATAAGAAAAATCCATCCAGTCAATTCAGACTCTCAGGGCAAGTTTGTGCGTAAATATGAAAGACCTTATGCTGTCAAAGCGATTTTCAGCGGAGGTGCCATGATCATCACTGACATGGACAACAAGGAACTCCCCAGTCCAATCAATATGAACACAGTAAAAAGAAAATAACGAACTCGTAACCACACACGAGCATGCGAGACTTGGATACCTTTGGGCCACCAAGACGCTTGATTGTGTAAAACACGTCCAAAACTATCACATCTATAAAGTTTACGCGAATCAAATGTACGAGCCACTGCACGATCTCTATCCCATGACTTCCCCATGACCTTTCTCAAAGTGGGGCATCAATGTAATCAACATGATTTCCCGAAAGGTGTCCCAAGCACCATCGATTCATATTGGTAGCGATCGATTACTCCACCAATGGGGTAGAGGTTAGTACCTTCGCGTCAATAACGCCAAAGGCCATTGAATTTTTCATTAGGGAGGACACCATCGTTTTTCATAGGATGCTGAAGTTAATCATCACCGGCAATGCCAGAAATCTAAATTTGCGTTTGGGTTGTGATGAAGCATAAAATTTTCATCTCCATATGACTGACAAATCAATTTTACAGCATAAGAAACAAATAAAGGATTGGTACGACAAACTACCTTAGGCACTCAGGCCAGACAGAACCTCAATACGGACTTCAACGGGATAAGCTCTTTCTCTTTTGTTGACGGTACAGAAGCCATGTTGCCAATTGAAGTATATATCCCATCAATTGGGATTCTCATTGGAGCAAAAGTGTCACATGCAATTATACCTGCAACGCATGACTCTGGCATTTAACAGGAAGATCTGTCTGAGAGAATTGCAAGCAGGTAATCAAATTCTCAGAAGTACTCGTTCGCGTTAATCCAGACTCTCGGGGCAAGTATGTGCCAAAAATATGAATGGCCTTATGTTGCTAAAAAGTCTTTCGGTAGACGAGACATGATCGTCAACGACATGGACGACCAAGAACTTAATAGTCCAATCAATATGGACGCAGTAAAAAAAAATCCTTAAATAACTCATAACCAGAAAGTGAGCATTCAAAATTATGAGAAAATCCCCAAAATCGGAAACCTGAAAGGGCGGTTTAGGCAAATTTAGAGAAGAGGGACATGATTAAAAATCTCTAAAAAGAGCGATCATGGCAAAACAATATTAATCAAATCACTGCTAGGTTGAAAAGCCGAAAGAGTGACCTAGACAAATACATTAAGGGAACTAAAAGGTGCAGTAAAAAACATATTGTAGCAAACGGATAGAAAATCAAGAGATAAGAAAAATCCATCCAGTCTATCCAGACTCTCAGGGCAAGTTTGTGCGTAAATATGAAAGACCTTATGCTGTCAAAGCGATTTTCAGCGGAGGTGCCATGATCATCACTGACATGGACAACAAGGAACTCCCCAGTCCAATCAATATGAACACAGTAAAAAGAAAATAACGAACTCGTAACCACACACGAGCATGCGAGACTTGGATACCTTTGGGCCACCAAGACGCTTGATTGTGTAAAACACGTCCAAAACTATCACATCTATAAAGTTTACGCGAATCAAATGTACGCGCCACTGCACGATCTCTATCCCATGACTTCCCCATGACCTTTCTCAAAGTGGGGCATCAATGTAATCAACATGCTTTCCCGAAAGGTGTCCCAAGCACCATCGATTCATATTGGTAGCGATCGATTACTCCACCAATGGGGTAGAGGTTAGTACCTTGGCGTCAATAACGCCAAAGGCCATTGAATTTTTCATTAGGGAGGACACCATCGTGTTTCATAGGATGCTGAAGTGAATCATCACCGGCAATGCCAGAAATCTAAATTTGCGTTTGGGTTGTGATGAAGCATAAAATTTTCATCTCCATATGACTGACAAATCAATTTTACAGCATATGAAACAAATAAAGGATTGGTACGACAAACTACCTTAGGCACTCAGGCCAGACAGAACCTCAATACGGACTTTAACGGGGATAAGCTCTTTCTCCTTTGTTGACGGTACAGAAGCCATGTTGCCAATTGAAGTATATATCCCATCAATTGGGATTCTCATTGGAGCAGAAGTGTGACATGCAATTATACCTGCAACGCATGACTCGGGCATTTAACAGGAAGATCTGTCTGAGAGAATTGCAAGCAGGTAATCAAATTCTCAGAAGTACTCGTTCGCGTTAATCCAGACTCTCGGGGCAAGTATGTGCCAAAAATATGAATGGCCTTATGTTGCTAAAAAGTCTTTCGGTAGACGAGACATGATCGTCAACGACATGGACGACCAAGAACTTAATAGTCCAATCAATATGGACGCAGTAAAAAAAAATCCTTAAATAACTCATAACCAGAAAGTGAGCATTCAAAATTATGAGAAAATCCCCAAAATCGGAAACCTGAAAGGGCGGTTTAGGCAAATTTAGAGAAGAGGGACATGATTAAAAATCTCTAAAATGAGCGATCATGGCAAAACAAAATTAATCAAATCACTGCTAGGTTGAAAAGCCGAAAGAGTGACCTAGACAAATACATTAAGGGAACTAAAAGGTGCAGTAAAAAACATATTGTAGCAAACTGATAGAAAATCAAGAGATAAGAAAAATCCATCCAGTCAATCCAGACTCTCAGGGCAAGTTTGTGCGTAAATATGAAAGACCTTATGCTGTCAAAGCGATTTTCAGCGGAGGTGCCATGATCATCACTGACATGGACAACAAGGAACTCCCCAGTCCAATCAATATGAACACAGTAAAAAGAAAATAACGAACTCGTAACCACACACGAGCATGCGAGACTTGGATACCTTTGGGCCACCAAGACGCTTGATTGTGTAAAACACGTCCAAAACAATCACATCTGTAAAGTTTACGCGAATCAAATGTACGCGCCACTGCACGATCTCTATCCCATGACTTCCCCATGACCTTTCTCAAAGTGGGGCATCAATGTAATCAACATGATTTCCCGAAAGGTGTCCCAAGCACCATCGATTCATATTGGTAGCGATCGATTACTCCACCAATGGGGTAGAGGTTAGTACCTTCGCGTCAATAACGCCAAAGGCCATTGAATTTTTCATTAGGGAGGACACCATCGTGTTTCATAGGATGCTGAAGTGAATCATCACCGGCAATGCCAGAAATCTAAATTTGCGTTTGGGTTGTGATGAAGCACAAAATTTTCATCTCCATATGACTGACAAATCAATTTTACAGCATATGAAACAAATAAAGGATTGGTACGACAAACTACCTTAGGCACTCAGGCCAGACAGAACCTCAATACGGACTTTAACGGGGATAAGCTCTTTCTCCTTTGTTGACGGTACAGAAGCCATGTTGCCAATTGAAGTATATATCCCATCAATTGGGATTCTCATTGGAGCAGAAGTGTGACATGCAATTATACCTGCAACGCATGACTCGGGCATTTAACAGGAAGATCTGTCTGAGAGAATTGCAAGCAGGTAATCAAATTCTCAGAAGTACTCGTTCGCGTTAATCCAGACTCTCGGGGCAAGTATGTGCCAAAAATATGAATGGCCTTATGTTGCTAAAAAGTCTTTCGGTAGACGAGACATGATCGTCAACGACATGGACGACCAAGAACTTAATAGTCCAATCAATATGGACGCAGTAAAAAAAAATCCTTAAATAACTCATAACCAGAAAGTGAGCATTCAAAATTATGAGAAAATCCCCAAAATCGGAAACCTGAAAGGGCGGTTTAGGCAAATTTAGAGAAGAGGGACATGATTAAAAATCTCTACAAAGAGCGATCATGGAAAAACAAAATTAATCAAATCACTGCTAGGTTGAAAAGCCGAAAGAGTGACCTAGACAAATACATTAAGGGAACTAAAAGGTGCAGTAAAAAACATATTGTAGCAAACGGATAGAAAATCAAGAGATAAGAAAAATCCATCCAGTCAATCCAGACTCTCAGGGCAAGTTTGTGCATAAATATGAAAGACCTTATGCTGTCAAAGCGATTTTCAGCGGAGGTGCCATGATCATCACTGACATGGACAACAAGGAACTCCCCAGTCCAATCAATATGAACACAGTAAAAAGAAAATAACGAACTCGTAACCACACACGAGCATGCGAGACTTGGATACCTTTGGGCCACCAAGACGCTTGATTGTGTAAAACACGTCCAAAACTATCACATCTGTAAAGTTTACGCGAATCAAATGTACGCGCCACTGCACGATCTCTATCCCATGACTTCCCCATGACCTTTCTCAAAGTGGGGCATCAATGTAATCAACATGATTTCCCGAAAGGTGTCCCAAGCACCATCGATTCATATTGGTAGCGATCGATTACTCCACCAATGGGGTAGAGGTTAGTACCTTCACGTCAATAACGCCAAAGGCCATTGAATTTTTCATTAGGGAGGACACCATCGTGTTTCATAGGATGCTGAAGTGAATCATCACCGGCAATGCCAGAAATCTAAATTTGCGTTTGGGTTGTGATGAAGCATAAAATTTTCATCTCCATATGACTGACAAATCAATTTTACAGCATAAGAAACAAATAAAGGATTGGTACGACAAACTACCTTAGGCACTCAGGCCAGACAGAACCTCAATACGGACTTCAACGGGGATAAGCTCTTTCTCTTTTGTAGACGGTACAGAAGCCATGTTGCCAATTGAAGTATATACCCCATCAATTGGGATTCTCATTGGAGCAGAAGTGTCACATGCAATTATACCTGCAACGCATGACTCAGGCATTTAACAGGAAGATCTGTCTGAGAGAATTGCAAGCAGGTAATCAAATTCTCAGAAGTACTCGTTCGCGTTAATCCAGACTCTCGGGGCAAGTATGTGCCAAAAATATGAATGGCCTTATGTTGCTAAAAAGTCTTTCGGTAGACGAGACATGATCGTCAACGACATGGACGACCAAGAACTTAATAGTCCAATCAATATGGACGCAGTAAAAAAAAATCCTTAAATAACTCATAACCAGAAAGTGAGCATTCAAAATTATGAGAAAATCCCCAAAATCAGAAACCTGAAAGGGCGGTTTAGGCAAATTTAGAGAAGAGGGACATGATTAAAAATCTCTAAAAAGAGCGATCATGGCAAAACAAAATTAATCAAATCACTGCTAGGTTGAAAAGCCGAAAGAGTGACCTAGACAAATACATTAAGGGAACTAAAAGGTGCAGTAAAAAACATATTGTAGCAAACGGATAGAAAATCAAGAGATAAGAAAAAGCCATCCAGTCAATCCAGACTCTCAGGGCAAGTTTGTGCGTAAATATGAAAGACCTTATGCTGTCAAAGCGATTTTCAGCGGAGGTGCCATGATCATCACTGACATGGACAACAAGGAACTCCCCAGTCCAATCAATATGAACACAGTAAAAAGAAAATAACGAACGCGTAACCACACACGAGCATGCGAGACTTGGATACCTTTGGGCCACCAAGACGCTTGATTGTGTAAAACACGTCCAAAACTATCACATCTGTAAAGTTTACGCGAATCAAATGTACGCGCCACTGCACGATCTCTATCCCATGACTTCCCCATGACCTTTCTCAAAGTGGGGCATCAATGTAATCAACATGATTTCCCGAAAGGTGTCCCAAGCACCATCGATTCATATTGGTAGCGATCGATTACTCCACCAATGGGGTAGAGGTTAGTACCTTCGCGTCAATAACGCCAAAGGCCATTGAATTTTTCATTAGGGAGGACACCATCGTGTTTCATAGGATGCTGAAGTGAATCATCACCGGCAATGCCAGAAATCTAAATTTGCGTTTGGGTTGTGATGAAGCATAAAATTTTCATCTCCATATGACTGACAAATCAATTTTACAGCATAAGAAACAAATAAAGGATTGGTACGACAAACTACCTTAGGCACTCAGGCCAGACAGAACCTCAATACGGACTTCAACGGGGATAAGCTCTTTCTCTTTTGTTGACGGTACAGAAGCCATGTTGCCAATTGAAGTATATACCCCATCAATTGGGATTCTCATTGGAGCAGAAGTGTCACATGCAATTATACCTGCAACGCATGACTCGGGCATTTAACAGGAAGATCTGTCTGAGAGAATTGCAAGCAGGTAATCAAATTCTCAGAAGTACTCGTTCGCGTTAATCCAGACTCTCGGGGAAAGTATGTGCCAAAAATATGAATGGCCTTATGTTGCTAAAAAGTCTTTCGGTAGACGAGACATGATCGTCAACGACATGGACGACCAAGAACTTAATAGTCCAATCAATATGGACGCAGTAAAAAAAAAATCCTTAAATAACTCATAACCAGAAAGTGAGCATTCAAAATTATGAGAAAATCCCCAAAAATCGGAAACCTGAAAGGGCGGTTTAGGCAAATTTAGAGAAGAGGGACATGATTAAAAATCTCTAAAAAGAGCGATCATGGCAAAACAAAATTAATCAAATCACTGCTAGGTTGAAAAGCCGAAAGAGTGACCTAGACAAATACATTAAGGGAACTAAAAGGTGCAGTAAAAAACATATTGTAGCAAACTGATAGAAAATCAAGAGATAAGAAAAATCCATCCAGTCAATCCAGACTCTCAGGGCAAGTTTGTGCGTAAATATGAAAGACCTTATGCTGTCAAAGCGATTTTCAGCGGAGGTGCCATGATCATCACTGACATGGACAACAAGGAACTCCCCAGTCCAATCAATATGAACACAGTAAAAAGAAAATAACGAACTCGTAACCACACACGAGCATGCGAGACTTGGATACCTTTGGGCCACCAAGACGCTTGATTGTGTAAAACACGTCCAAAACAATCACATCTGTAAAGTTTACGCGAATCAAATGTACGCGCCACTGCACGATCTCTATCCCATGACTTCCCCATGACCTTTCTCAAAGTGGGGCATCAATGTAATCAACATGATTTCCCGAAAGGTGTCCCAAGCACCATCGATTCATATTGGTAGCGATCGATTACTCCACCAATGGGGTAGAGGTTAGTACCTTCGCGTCAATAACGCCAAAGGCCATTGAATTTTTCATTAGGGAGGACACCATCGTGTTTCATAGGATGCTGAAGTGAATCATCACCGGCAATGCCAGAAATCTAAATTTGCGTTTGGGTTGTGATGAAGCACAAAATTTTCATCTCCATATGACTGACAAATCAATTTTACAGCATATGAAACAAATAAAGGATTGGTACGACAAACTACCTTAGGCACTCAGGCCAGACAGAACCTCAATACGGACTTTAACGGGGATAAGCTCTTTCTCCTTTGTTGACGGTACAGAAGCCATGTTGCCAATTGAAGTATATATCCCATCAATTGGGATTCTCATTGGAGCAGAAGTGTGACATGCAATTATACCTGCAACGCATGACTCGGGCATTTAACAGGAAGATCTGTCTGAGAGAATTGCAAGCAGGTAATCAAATTCTCAGAAGTACTCGTTCGCGTTAATCCAGACTCTCGGGGCAAGTATGTGCCAAAAATATGAATGGCCTTATGTTGCTAAAAAGTCTTTCGGTAGACGAGACATGATCGTCAACGACATGGACGACCAAGAACTTAATAGTCCAATCAATATGGACGCAGTAAAAAAAAATCCTTAAATAACTCATAACCAGAAAGTGAGCATTCAAAATTATGAGAAAATCCCCAAAATCGGAAACCTGAAAGGGCGGTTTAGGCAAATTTAGAGAAGAGGGACATGATTAAAAATCTCTACAAAGAGCGATCATGGAAAAACAAAATTAATCAAATCACTGCTAGGTTGAAAAGCCGAAAGAGTGACCTAGACAAATACATTAAGGGAACTAAAAGGTGCAGTAAAAAACATATTGTAGCAAACGGATAGAAAATCAAGAGATAAGAAAAATCCATCCAGTCAATCCAGACTCTCAGGGCAAGTTTGTGCATAAATATGAAAGACCTTATGCTGTCAAAGCGATTTTCAGCGGAGGTGCCATGATCATCACTGACATGGACAACAAGGAACTCCCCAGTCCAATCAATATGAACACAGTAAAAAGAAAATAACGAACTCGTAACCACACACGAGCATGCGAGACTTGGATACCTTTGGGCCACCAAGACGCTTGATTGTGTAAAACACGTCCAAAACTATCACATCTGTAAAGTTTACGCGAATCAAATGTACGCGCCACTGCACGATCTCTATCCCATGACTTCCCCATGACCTTTCTCAAAGTGGGGCATCAATGTAATCAACATGATTTCCCGAAAGGTGTCCCAAGCACCATCGATTCATATTGGTAGCGATCGATTACTCCACCAATGGGGTAGAGGTTAGTACCTTCACGTCAATAACGCCAAAGGCCATTGAATTTTTCATTAGGGAGGACACCATCGTGTTTCATAGGATGCTGAAGTGAATCATCACCGGCAATGCCAGAAATCTAAATTTGCGTTTGGGTTGTGATGAAGCATAAAATTTTCATCTCCATATGACTGACAAATCAATTTTACAGCATAAGAAACAAATAAAGGATTGGTACGACAAACTACCTTAGGCACTCAGGCCAGACAGAACCTCAATACGGACTTCAACGGGGATAAGCTCTTTCTCTTTTGTAGACGGTACAGAAGCCATGTTGCCAATTGAAGTATATACCCCATCAATTGGGATTCTCATTGGAGCAGAAGTGTCACATGCAATTATACCTGCAACGCATGACTCAGGCATTTAACAGGAAGATCTGTCTGAGAGAATTGCAAGCAGGTAATCAAATTCTCAGAAGTACTCGTTCGCGTTAATCCAGACTCTCGGGGCAAGTATGTGCCAAAAATATGAATGGCCTTATGTTGCTAAAAAGTCTTTCGGTAGACGAGACATGATCGTCAACGACATGGACGACCAAGAACTTAATAGTCCAATCAATATGGACGCAGTAAAAAAAAATCCTTAAATAACTCATAACCAGAAAGTGAGCATTCAAAATTATGAGAAAATCCCCAAAATCAGAAACCTGAAAGGGCGGTTTAGGCAAATTTAGAGAAGAGGGACATGATTAAAAATCTCTAAAAAGAGCGATCATGGCAAAACAAAATTAATCAAATCACTGCTAGGTTGAAAAGCCGAAAGAGTGACCTAGACAAATACATTAAGGGAACTAAAAGGTGCAGTAAAAAACATATTGTAGCAAACGGATAGAAAATCAAGAGATAAGAAAAAGCCATCCAGTCAATCCAGACTCTCAGGGCAAGTTTGTGCGTAAATATGAAAGACCTTATGCTGTCAAAGCGATTTTCAGCGGAGGTGCCATGATCATCACTGACATGGACAACAAGGAACTCCCCAGTCCAATCAATATGAACACAGTAAAAAGAAAATAACGAACGCGTAACCACACACGAGCATGCGAGACTTGGATACCTTTGGGCCACCAAGACGCTTGATTGTGTAAAACACGTCCAAAACTATCACATCTGTAAAGTTTACGCGAATCAAATGTACGCGCCACTGCACGATCTCTATCCCATGACTTCCCCATGACCTTTCTCAAAGTGGGGCATCAATGTAATCAACATGATTTCCCGAAAGGTGTCCCAAGCACCATCGATTCATATTGGTAGCGATCGATTACTCCACCAATGGGGTAGAGGTTAGTACCTTCGCGTCAATAACGCCAAAGGCCATTGAATTTTTCATTAGGGAGGACACCATCGTGTTTCATAGGATGCTGAAGTGAATCATCACCGGCAATGCCAGAAATCTAAATTTGCGTTTGGGTTGTGATGAAGCATAAAATTTTCATCTCCATATGACTGACAAATCAATTTTACAGCATAAGAAACAAATAAAGGATTGGTACGACAAACTACCTTAGGCACTCAGGCCAGACAGAACCTCAATACGGACTTCAACGGGGATAAGCTCTTTCTCTTTTGTTGACGGTACAGAAGCCATGTTGCCAATTGAAGTATATACCCCATCAATTGGGATTCTCATTGGAGCAGAAGTGTCACATGCAATTATACCTGCAACGCATGACTCGGGCATTTAACAGGAAGATCTGTCTGAGAGAATTGCAAGCAGGTAATCAAATTCTCAGAAGTACTCGTTCGCGTTAATCCAGACTCTCGGGGCAAGTATGTGCCAAAAATATGAATGGCCTTATGTTGCTAAAAAGTCTTTCGGTAGACGAGACATGATCGTCAACGACATGGACGACCAAGAACTTAATAGTCCAATCAATATGGACGCAGTAAAAAAAAATCCTTAAATAACTCATAACCAGAAAGTGAGCATTCAAAATTATGAGAAAATCCCCAAAAATCGGAAACCTGAAAGGGCGGTTTAGGCAAATTTAGAGAAGAGGGACATGATTAAAAATCTCTAAAAAGAGCGATCATGGCAAAACAAAATTAATCAAATCACTGCTAGGTTGAAAAGCCGAAAGAGTGACCTAGACAAATACATTAAGGGAACTAAAAGGTGCAGTAAAAAACATATTGTAGCAAACGGATAGAAAATCAAGAGATAAGAAAAAGCCATCCAGTCAATCCAGACTCTCAGGGCAAGTTTGTGCGTAAATATGAAAGACCTTATGCTGTCAAAGCGATTTTCAGCGGAGGTGCCATGATCATCACTGACATGGACAACAAGGAACTCCCCAGTCCAATCAATATGAACACAGTAAAAAGAAAATAACGAACGCGTAACCACACACGAGCATGCGAGACTTGGATACCTTTGGGCCACCAAGACGCTTGATTGTGTAAAACACGTCCAAAACTATCACATCTGTAAAGTTTACGCGAATCAAATGTACGCGCCACTGCACGATCTCTATCCCATGACTTCCCCATGACCTTTCTCAAAGTGGGGCATCAATGTAATCAACATGATTTCCCGAAAGGTGTCCCAAGCACCATCGATTCATATTGGTAGCGATCGATTACTCCACCAATGGGGTAGAGGTTAGTACCTTCGCGTCAATAACGCCAAAGGCCATTGAATTTTTCATTAGGGAGGACACCATCGTGTTTCATAGGATGCTGAAGTGAATCATCACCGGCAATGCCAGAAATCTAAATTTGCGTTTGGGTTGTGATGAAGCATAAAATTTTCATCTCCATATGACTGACAAATCAATTTTACAGCATAAGAAACAAATAAAGGATTGGTACGACAAACTACCTTAGGCACTCAGGCCAGACAGAACCTCAATACGGACTTCAACGGGGATAAGCTCTTTCTCTTTTGTTGACGGTACAGAAGCCATGTTGCCAATTGAAGTATATACCCCATCAATTGGGATTCTCATTGGAGCAGAAGTGTCACATGCAATTATACCTGCAACGCATGACTCGGGCATTTAACAGGAAGATCTGTCTGAGAGAATTGCAAGCAGGTAATCAAATTCTCAGAAGTACTCGTTCGCGTTAATCCAGACTCTCGGGGCAAGTATGTGCCAAAAATATGAATGGCCTTATGTTGCTAAAAAGTCTTTCGGTAGACGAGACATGATCGTCAACGACATGGACGACCAAGAACTTAATAGTCCAATCAATATGGACGCAGTAAAAAAAAATCCTTAAATAACTCATAACCAGAAAGTGAGCATTCAAAATTATGAGAAAATCCCCAAAAATCGGAAACCTGAAAGGGCGGTTTAGGCAAATTTAGAGAAGAGGGACATGATTAAAAATCTCTAAAAAGAGCGATCATGGCAAAACAAAATTAATCAAATCACTGCTAGGTTGAAAAGCCGAAAGAGTGACCTAGACAAATACATTAAGGGAACTAAAAGGTGCAGTAAAAAACATATTGTAGCAAACGGATAGAAAATCAAGAGATAAGAAAAAGCCATCCAGTCAATCCAGACTCTCAGGGCAAGTTTGTGCGTAAATATGAAAGACCTTATGCTGTCAAAGCGATTTTCAGCGGAGGTGCCATGATCATCACTGACATGGACAACAAGGAACTCCCCAGTCCAATCAATATGAACACAGTAAAAAGAAAATAACGAACGCGTAACCACACACGAGCATGCGAGACTTGGATACCTTTGGGCCACCAAGACGCTTGATTGTGTAAAACACGTCCAAAACTATCACATCTGTAAAGTTTACGCGAATCAAATGTACGCGCCACTGCACGATCTCTATCCCATGACTTCCCCATGACCTTTCTCAAAGTGGGGCATCAATGTAATCAACATGATTTCCCGAAAGGTGTCCCAAGCACCATCGATTCATATTGGTAGCGATCGATTACTCCACCAATGGGGTAGAGGTTAGTACCTTCGCGTCAATAACGCCAAAGGCCATTGAATTTTTCATTAGGGAGGACACCATCGTGTTTCATAGGATGCTGAAGTGAATCATCACCGGCAATGCCAGAAATCTAAATTTGCGTTTGGGTTGTGATGAAGCATAAAATTTTCATCTCCATATGACTGACAAATCAATTTTACAGCATAAGAAACAAATAAAGGATTGGTACGACAAACTACCTTAGGCACTCAGGCCAGACAGAACCTCAATACGGACTTCAACGGGGATAAGCTCTTTCTCTTTTGTTGACGGTACAGAAGCCATGTTGCCAATTGAAGTATATACCCCATCAATTGGGATTCTCATTGGAGCAGAAGTGTCACATGCAATTATACCTGCAACGCATGACTCGGGCATTTAACAGGAAGATCTGTCTGAGAGAATTGCAAGCAGGTAATCAAATTCTCAGAAGTACTCGTTCGCGTTAATCCAGACTCTCGGGGAAAGTATGTGCCAAAAATATGAATGGCCTTATGTTGCTAAAAAGTCTTTCGGTAGACGAGACATGATCGTCAACGACATGGACGACCAAGAACTTAATAGTCCAATCAATATGGACGCAGTAAAAAAAAATCCTTAAATAACTCATAACCAGAAAGTGAGCATTCAAAATTATGAGAAAATCCCCAAAAATCGGAAACCTGAAAGGGCGGTTTAGGCAAATTTAGAGAAGAGGGACATGATTAAAAATCTCTAAAAAGAGCGATCATGGCAAAACAAAATTAATCAAATCACTGCTAGGTTGAAAAGCCGAAAGAGTGACCTAGACAAATACATTAAGGGAACTAAAAGGTGCAGTAAAAAACATATTGTAGCAAATGGATAGAAAATCAAGAGATAAGAAAAATCCATCCAGTCAATCCAGACTCTCAGGGCAAGTTTGTGCGTAAATATGAAAGACCTTATGCTGTCAAAGCGATTTTCAGCGGAGGTGCCATGATCATCACTGACATGGACAACAAGGAACTCCCCAGTCCAATCAATATGAACACAGTAAAAAGAAAATAACGAACGCGTAACCACACACGAGCATGCGAGACTTGGATACCTTTGGGCCACCAAGACGCTTGATTGTGTAAAACACGTCCAAAACTATCACATCTGTAAAGTTTACGCGAATCAAATGTACGCGCCACTGCACGATCTCTATCCCATGACTTCCCCATGACCTTTCTCAAAGTGGGGCATCAATGTAATCAACATGATTTCCCGAAAGGTGTCCCAAGCACCATCGATTCATATTGGTAGCGATCGATTACTCCACCAAGGGGGTAGAGGTTAGTACCTTCGCGTCAATAACGCCAAAGGCCATTGAATTTTTCATTAGGGAGGACACCATCGTGTTTCATAGGATGCTGAAGTGAATCATCACCGGCAATGCCAGAAATCTAAATTAGCGTTTGGGTTGTGATGAAGCATAAAATTTTCATCTCCATATGACTGACAAATCAATTTTACAGCATAAGAAACAAATAAAGGATTGGTACGACAAACTACCTTAGGCACTCAGGCCAGACAGAACCTCAATACGGACTTCAACGGGGATAAGCTCTTTCTCTTTTGTTGACGGTACAGAAGCCATGTTGCCAATTGAAGTATATACCCCATCAATTGGGATTCTCATTGGAGTAGAAGTGTCACATGCAATTATACCTGCAACGCATGACTCGGGCATTTAACAGGAAGATCTGTCTAAGAGAATTGCAAGCAGGTAATCAAATTCTCAGAAGTACTCGTTCGCGTTAATCCAGACTCTCGGGGCAAGTATGTGCCAAAAATATGAATGGCCTTATGTTGCTAAAAAGTCTTTCGGTAGACGAGACATGATCGTCAACGACATGGACGACCAAGAACTTAATAGTCCAATCAATATGGACGCAGTAAAAAAAAATCCTTAAATAACTCATAACCAGAAAGTGAGCATTCAAAATTATGAGAAAATCCCCAAAATCGGAAACCTGAAAGGGCGGTTTAGGCAAATTTAGAGAAGAGGGACATGATTAAAAATCTCTAAAAAGAGCGATCATGGCAAAACAAAATTAATCAAATCACTGCTAGGTTGAAAAGCCGAAAGAGTGACCTAGACAAATACATTAAGGGAACTAAAAGGTGCAGTAAAAAACATATTGTAGCAAACGGATAGAAAATCAAGAGATAAGAAAAATCCATCCAGTCAATCCAGACTCTCAGGGCAAGTTTGTGCGTAAATATGAAAGACCTTATGCTGTCAAAGCGATTTTCAGCGGAGGTGCCATGATCATCACTGACATGGACAACAAGGAACTCCCCAGTCCAATCAATATGAACACAGTAAAAAGAAAATAACGAACTCGTAACCACACACGAGCATGCGAGACTTGGATACCTTTGGGCCACCAAGACGCTTGATTGTGTAAAACACGTCCAAAACTATCACATCTGTAAAGTTTACGCGAATCAAATGTACGCGCCACTGCACGATCTCTATCCCATGACTTCCCCATGACCTTTCTCAAAGTGGGGCATCAATGTAATCAACATGATTTCCCGAAAGGTGTCCCAAGCACCATCGATTCATATTGGTAGCGATCGATTACTCCACCAATGGGGTAGAGGTTAGTACCTTCACGTCAATAACGCCAAAGGCCATTGAATTTTTCATTAGGGAGGACACCATCGTGTTTCATAGGATGCTGAAGTGAATCATTACCGGCAATGCCAGAAATCTAAATTTGCGTTTGGGTTGTGATGAAGCATAAAATTTTCATCTCCATATGACTGACAAATCAATTTTACAGCATAAGAAACAAATAAAGGATTGGTACGACAAACTACCTTAGGCACTCAGGCCAGACAGAACCTCAATACGGACTTCAACGGGGATAAGCTCTTTCTCTTTTGTTGACGGTACAGAAGCCATGTTTCCAATTGAAGTATATACCCCATCAATTGGGATTCTCATTGGAGCAGAAGTGTCACATGCAATTATACCTGCAACGCATGACTCAGGCATTTAACAGGAAGATCTGTCTGAGAGAATTGCAAGCAGGTAATCAAATTCTCAGAAGTACTCGTTCGCGTTAATCCAGACTCTCGGGGCAAGTATGTGCCAAAAATATGAATGGCCTTATGTTGCTAAAAAGTCTTTCGGTAGACGAGACATGATCGTCAACGACATGGACGACCAAGAACTTAATAGTCCAATCAATATGGACGCAGTAAAAAAAAATCCTTAAATAACTCATAACCAGAAAGTGAGCATTCAAAATTATGAGAAAATCCCCAAAATCAGAAACCTGAAAGGGCGGTTTAGGCAAATTTAGAGAAGAGGGACATGATTAAAAATCTCTAAAAAGAGCGATCATGGCAAAACAAAATTAATCAAATCACTGCTAGGTTGAAAAGCCGAAAGAGTGACCTAGACAAATACATTAAGGGAACTAAAAGGTGCAGTAAAAAACATATTGTAGCAAACGGATAGAAAATCAAGAGATAAGAAAAAGCCATCCAGTCAATCCAGACTCTCAGGGCAAGTTTGTGCGTAAATATGAAAGACCTTATGCTGTCAAAGCGATTTTCAGCGGAGGTGCCATGATCATCACTGACATGGACAACAAGGAACTCCCCAGTCCAATCAATATGAACACAGTAAAAAGAAAATAACGAACGCGTAACCACACACGAGCATGCGAGACTTGGATACCTTTGGGCCACCAAGACGCTTGATTGTGTAAAACACGTCCAAAACTATCACATCTGTAAAGTTTACGCGAATCAAATGTACGCGCCACTGCACGATCTCTATCCCATGACTTCCCCATGACCTTTCTCAAAGTGGGGCATCAATGTAATCAACATGATTTCCCGAAAGGTGTCCCAAGCACCATCGATTCATATTGGTAGCGATCGATTACTCCACCAATGGGGTAGAGGTTAGTACCTTCGCGTCAATAACGCCAAAGGCCATTGAATTTTTCATTAGGGAGGACACCATCGTGTTTCATAGGATGCTGAAGTGAATCATCACCGGCAATGCCAGAAATCTAAATTTGCGTTTGGGTTGTGATGAAGCATAAAATTTTCATCTCCATATGACTGACAAATCAATTTTACAGCATAAGAAACAAATAAAGGATTGGTACGACAAACTACCTTAGGCACTCAGGCCAGACAGAACCTCAATACGGACTTCAACGGGGATAAGCTCTTTCTCTTTTGTTGACGGTACAGAAGCCATGTTGCCAATTGAAGTATATACCCCATCAATTGAGATTCTCATTGGAGCAGAAGTGTCACATGCAATTATACCTGCAACGCATGACTCGGGCATTTAACAGGAAGATCTGTCTGAGAGAATTGCAAGCAGGTAATCAAATTCTCAGAAGTACTCGTTCGCGTTAATCCAGACTCTCGGGGCAAGTATGTGCCAAAAATATGAATGGCCTTATGTTGCTAAAAAGTCTTTCGGTAGACGAGACATGATCGTCAACGACATGGACGACCAAGAACTTAATAGTCCAATCAATATGGACACAGTAAAAAAAAATCCTTAAATAACTCATAACCAGAAAGTGAGCATTCAAAATTATGAGAAAATCCCCAAAAATCGGAAACCTGAAAGGGCGGTTTAGGCAAATTTAGAGAAGAGGGACATGATTAAAAATCTCTAAAAAGAGCGATCATGGCAAAACAAAATTAATCAAATCACTGCTAGGTTGAAAAGCCGAAAGAGTGACCTAGACAAATACATTAAGGGAACTAAAAGGTGCAGTAAAAAACATATTGTAGCAAACGGATAGAAAATCAAGAGATAAGAAAAATCCATCCAGTCAATCCAGACTCTCAGGGCAAGTTTGTGCGTAAATATGAAAGACCTTATGCTGTCAAAGCGATTTTCAGCGGAGGTGCCATGATCATCACTGACATGGACAACAAGGAACTCCCCAGTCCAATCAATATGAACACAGTAAAAAGAAAATAACGAACGCGTAACCACACACGAGCATGCGAGACTTGGATACCTTTGGGCCACCAAGACGCTTGATTGTGTAAAACACGTCCAAAACTATCACATCTGTAAAGTTTACGCGAATCAAATGTACGCGCCACTGCACGATCTCTATCCCATGACTTCCCCATGACCTTTCTCAAAGTGGGGCATCAATGTAATCAACATGATTTCCCGAAAGGTGTCCCAAGCACCATCGATTCATATTGGTAGCGATCGATTACTCCACCAAGGGGGTAGAGGTTAGTACCTTCGCGTCAATAACGCCAAAGGCCATTGAATTTTTCATTAGGGAGGACACCATCGTGTTTCATAGGATGCTGAAGTGAATCATCACCGGCAATGCCAGAAATCTAAATTAGCGTTTGGGTTGTGATGAAGCATAAAATTTTCATCTCCATATGACTGACAAATCAATTTTACAGTATAAGAAACAAATAAAGGATTGGTACGACAAACTACCTTAGGCACTCAGGCCAGACAGAACCTCAATACGGACTTCAACGGGGATAAGCTCTTTCTCTTTTGTTGACGGTACAGAAGCCATGTTGCCAATTGAAGTATATACCCCATCAATTGGGATTCTCATTGGAGCAGAAGTGTCACATGCAATTATACCTGCAACGCATGACTCGGGCATTTAACAGGAAGATCTGTCTGAGAGAATTGCAAGCAGGTAATCAAATTCTCAGAAGTACTCGTTCGCGTTAATCCAGACTCTCGGGGCAAGTATGTGCCAAAAATATGAATGGCCTTATGTTGCTAAAAAGTCTTTCGGTAGACGAGACATGATCGTCAACGACATGGACGACCAAGAACTTAATAGTCCAATCAATATGGACGCAGTAAAAAAAAATCCTTAAATAACTCATAACCAGAAAGTGAGCATTCAAAATTATGAGAAAATCCCCAAAATCGGAAACCTGAAAGGGCGGTTTAGGCAAATTTAGAGAAGAGGGACATGATTAAAAATCTCTAAAAAGAGCGATCATGGCAAAACAAAATTAATCAAATCACTGCTAGGTTGAAAAGCCGAAAGAGTGACCTAGACAAATACATTAAGGGAACTAAAAGGTGCAGTAAAAAACATATTGTAGCAAACGGATAGAAAATCAAGAGATAAGAAAAATCCATCCAGTCAATCCAGACTCTCAGGGCAAGTTTGTGCGTAAATATGAAAGACATTATGCTGTCAAAGCGATTTTCAGCGGAGGTGCCATGATCATCACTGACATGGACAACAAGGAACTCCCCAGTCCAATCAATATGAACACAGTAAAAAGAAAATAACGAACGCGTAACCACACACGAGCATGCGAGACTTGGATACCTTTGGGCCACCAAGACGCTTGATTGTGTAAAACACGTCCAAAACTATCACATCTGTAAAGTTTACGCGAATCAAATGTACGCGCCACTGCACGATCTCTATCCCATGACTTCCCCATGACCTTTCTCAAAGTGGGGCATCAATGTAATCAACATGATTTCCCGAAAGGTGTCCCAAGCACCATCGATTCATATTGGTAGCGATCGATTACTCCACCAAGGGGGTAGAGGTTAGTACCTTCACGTCAATAACGCCAAAGGCCATTGAATTTTTCATTAGGGAGGACACCATCGTGTTTCATAGGATGCTGAAGTGAATCATCACCGGCAATGCCAGAAATCTAAATTAGCGTTTGGGTTGTGATGAAGCATAAAATTTTCATCTCCATATGACTGACAAATCAATTTTACAGCATAAGAAACAAATAAAGGATTGGTACGACAAACTACCTTAGGCACTCAGGCCAGACAGAACCTCAATACGGACTTCAACGGGGATAAGCTCTTTCTCTTTTGTTGACGGTACAGAAGCCATGTTGCCAATTGAAGTATATACCCCATCAATTGGGATTCTCATTGGAGCAGAAGTGTCACATGCAATTATACCTGCAACGCATGACTCGGGCATTTAACAGGAAGATCTGTCTGAGAGAATTGCAAGCAGGTAATCAAATTCTCAGAAGTACTCGTTCGCGTTAATCCAGACTCTCGGGGCAAGTATGTGCCAAAAATATGAATGGCCTTATGTTGCTAAAAAGTCTTTCGGTAGACGAGACATGATCGTCAACGACATGGACGACCAAGAACTTAATAGTCCAATCAATATGGACGCAGTAAAAAAAAATCCTTAAATAACTCATAACCAGAAAGTGAGCATTCAAAATTATGAGAAAATCCCCAAAATCGGAAACCTGAAAGGGCGGTTTAGGCAAATTTAGAGAAGAGGGACATGATTAAAAATCTCTAAAAAGAGCGATCATGGCAAAACAAAATTAATCAAATCACTGCTAGGTTGAAAAGCCGAAAGAGTGACCTAGACAAATACATTAAGGGAACTAAAAGGTGCAGTAAAAAACATATTGTAGCAAACGGATAGAAAATCAAGAGATAAGAAAAATCCATCCAGTCAATCCAGACTCTCAGGGCAAGTTTGTGCGTAAATATGAAAGACATTATGCTGTCAAAGCGATTTTCAGCGGAGGTGCCATGATCATCACTGACATGGACAACAAGGAACTCCCCAGTCCAATCAATATGAACACAGTAAAAAGAAAATAACGAACGCGTAACCACACACGAGCATGCGAGACTTGGATACCTTTGGGCCACCAAGACGCTTGATTGTGTAAAACACGTCCAAAACTATCACATCTGTAAAGTTTACGCGAATCAAATGTACGCGCCACTGCACGATCTCTATCCCATGACTTCCCCATGACCTTTCTCAAAGTGGGGCATCAATGTAATCAACATGATTTCCCGAAAGGTGTCCCAAGCACCATCGATTCATATTGGTAGCGATCGATTACTCCACCAAGGGGGTAGAGGTTAGTACCTTCACGTCAATAACGCCAAAGGCCATTGAATTTTTCATTAGGGAGGACACCATCGTGTTTCATAGGATGCTGAAGTGAATCATCACCGGCAATGCCAGAAATCTAAATTAGCGTTTGGGTTGTGATGAAGCATAAAATTTTCATCTCCATATGACTGACAAATCAATTTTACAGCATAAGAAACAAATAAAGGATTGGTACGACAAACTACCTTAGGCACTCAGGCCAGACAGAACCTCAATACGGACTTCAACGGGGATAAGCTCTTTCTCTTTTGTTGACGGTACAGAAGCCATGTTGCCAATTGAAGTATATACCCCATCAATTGGGATTCTCATTGGAGCAGAAGTGTCACATGCAATTATACCTGCAACGCATGACTCGGGCATTTAACAGGAAGATCTGTCTGAGAGAATTGCAAGCAGGTAATCAAATTCTCAGAAGTACTCGTTCGCGTTAATCCAGACTCTCGGGGCAAGTATGTGCCAAAAATATGAATGGCCTTATGTTGCTAAAAAGTCTTTCGGTAGACGAGACATGATCGTCAACGACATGGACGACCAAGAACTTAATAGTCCAATCAATATGGACGCAGTAAAAAAAAATCCTTAAATAACTCATAACCAGAAAGTGAGCATTCAAAATTATGAGAAAATCCCCAAAATCGGAAACCTGAAAGGGCGGTTTAGGCAAATTTAGAGAAGAGGGACATGATTAAAAATCTCTAAAAAGAGCGATCATGGCAAAACAAAATTAATCAAATCACTGCTAGGTTGAAAAGCCGAAAGAGTGACCTAGACAAATACATTAAGGGAACTAAAAGGTGCAGTAAAAAACATATTGTAGCAAACGGATAGAAAATCAAGAGATAAGAAAAATCCATCCAGTCAATCCAGACTCTCAGGGCAAGTTTGTGCGTAAATATGAAAGACCTTATGCTGTCAAAGCGATTTTCAGCGGAGGTGCCATGATCATCACTGACATGGACAACAAGGAACTCCCTAGTCCAATCAATATGAACACAGTAAAAAGAAAATAACAAACGCGTAACCACACACGAGCATGCGAGACTTGGATACCTTTGGGCCACCAAGACGCTTGATTGTGTAAAACACGTCCAAAACTATCACATCTGTAAAGTTTACGCGAATCAAATGTACGCGCCACTGCACGATCTCTATCCCATGACTTCCCCATGACCTTTCTCAAAGTGGGGCATCAATGTAATCAACATGATTTCCCGAAAGGTGTCCCAAGCACCATCGATTCATATTGGTAGCGATCGATTACTCCACCAATGGGGTAGAGGTTAGTACCTTCGCGTCAATAACGCCAAAGGCCATTGCATTTTTCATTAGGGAGGACACCATCGTGTTTCATAGGATGCTGAAGTGAATCATCACCGGCAATGCCAGAAATCTAAATTTGCGTTTGGGTTGTGATGAAGCATAAAATTTTCATCTCCATATGACTGACAAATCAATTTTACAGCATAAGAAACAAATAAAGGATTGGTACGACAATCTACCTTAGGCACTCAGGCCAGACAGAACCTCAATACGGACTTCAACGGGGATAAGCTCTTTCTCTTTTGTTGACGGTACAGAAGCCATGTTGCCAATTGAAGTATATATCCCATCAATTGGGATTCTCATTGGAGCAAAAGTGTCACATGCAATTATACCTGCAACGCATGACTCGGGCATTTAACAGGAAGATCTGTCTGAGAGAATTGCAAGCAGGTAATCAAATTCTCAGAAGTACTCGTTCGCGTTAATCCAGACTCTCGGGGCAAGTATGTGCCAAAAATATGAATGGCCTTATGTTGCTAAAAAGTCTTTCGGTAGACGAGACATGATCGTCAACGACATGGACGACCAAGAACCTAATAGTCCAATCAATATGGACGCAGTAAAAAAAAATCCTTAAATAACTCATAACCAGAAAGTGAGCATTCAAAATTATGAGAAAATCCCCAAAATCGGAAACCTGAAAGGGCAGTTTAGGCAAATTTAGAGAAGAGGGACATGATTAAAAATCTCTAAAAAGAGCGATCATGGCAAAACAAAATTAATCAAATCACTGCTAGGTTGAAAAGCCGAAAGAGTGACCTAGACAAATACATTAAGGGAACTAAAAGGTGCAGTAAAAAACATATTGTAGCAAACGGATAGAAAATCAAGAGATAAGAAAAATCCATCCAGTCAATCCAGACTCTCAGGGCAAGTTTGTGCGTAAATATGAAAGACCTTATGCTGTCAAAGCGATTTTCAGCGGAGGTGCCATGATCATCACTGACATGGACAACAAGGAACTCCCCAGTCCAATCAATATGAACACAGTAAAAAGAAAATAACGAACGCGTAACCACACACGAGCATGCGAGACTTGGATACCTTTGGGCCACCAAGACGCTTGATTGTGTAAAACACGTCCAAAACTATCACATCTGTAAAGTTTACGCGAATCAAATGTACGCGCCACTGCACGATCTCTATCCCATGACTTCCCCATGACCTTTCTCAAAGTGGGGCATCAATGTAATCAACATGATTTCCCGAAAGGTGTCCCAAGCACCATCGATTCATATTGGTAGCGATCGATTACTCCACCAATGGGGTAGAGGTTAGTACCTTCGCGTCAATAACGCCAAAGGCCATTGAATTTTTCATTAGGGAGGACACCATCGTGTTTCATAGGATGCTGAAGTGAATCATCACCGGCAATGCCAGAAATCTAAATTTGCGTTTGGGTTGTGATGAAGCATAAAATTTTCATCTCCATATGACTGACAAATCAATTTTACAGCATAAGAAACAAATAAAGGATTGGTACGACAAACTACCTTAGGCACTCAGGCCAGACAGAACCTCAATACGGACTTCAACGGGGATAAGCTCTTTCTCTTTTGTTGACGGTACAGAAGCCATGTTGCCAATTGAAGTATATATCCCATCAATTGGGATTCTCATTGGAGCAAAAGTGTCACATGCAATTATACCTGCAACGCATGACTCGGGCATTTAACAGGAAGATCTGTCTGAGAGAATTGCAAGCAGGTAATCAAATTCTCAGAAGTACTCGTTCGCGTTAATCCAGACTCTCGGGGCAAGTATGTGCCAAAAATATGAATGGCCTTATGTTGCTAAAAAGTCTTTCGGTAGACGAGACATGATCGTCAACGACATGGACGACCAAGAACCTAATAGTCCAATCAATATGGACGCAGTAAAAAAAAATCCTTAAATAACTCATAACCAGAAAGTGAGCATTCAAAATTATGAGAAAATCCCCAAAATCGGAAACCTGAAAGGGCAGTTTAGGCAAATTTAGAGAAGAGGGACATGATTAAAAATCTCTAAAAAAAGCGATCATGGCAAAACAAAATTAATCAAATCACTGCTAGGTTGAAAAGCCGAAAGAGTGACCTAGACAAATACATTAAGGGAACTAAAAGGTGCAGTAAAAAACATAATGTAGCAAACGGATAGAAAATCAAGAGATAAGAAAAATCCATCCAGTCAATCCAGACTCTCAGGGCAAGTTTGTGCGTAAATATGAAAGACCTTATGCTGTCAAAGCGATTTTCAGCGGAGGTGCCATGATCATCACTGACATGGACAACAAGGAACTCCCCAGTCCAATCAATATGAACACAGTAAAAAGAAAATAACGAACGCGTAACCACACACGAGCATGCGAGACTTGGATACCTTTGGGCCACCAAGACGCTTGATTGTGTAAAACACGTCCAAAACTATCACATCTGTAAAGTTTACGCGAATCAAATGTACGCGCCACTGCACGATCTCTATCCCATGACTTCCCCATGACCTTTCTCAAAGTGGGGCATCAATGTAATCAACATGATTTCCCGAAAGGTGTCCCAAGCACCATCGATTCATATTGGTAGCGATCGATTACTCCACCAATGGGGTAGAGGTTAGTACCTTCGCGTCAATAACGCCAAAGGCCATTGCATTTTTCATTAGGGAGGACACCATCGTGTTTCATAGGATGCTGAAGTGAATCATCACCGGCAATGCCAGAAATCTAAATTTGCGTTTGGGTTGTGATGAAGCATAAAATTTTCATCTCCATATGACTGACAAATCAATTTTACAGCATAAGAAACAAATAAAGGATTGGTACGACAAACTACCTTAGGCACTCAGGCCAGACAGAACCTCAATACGGACTTCAACGGGGATAAGCTCTTTCTCTTTTGTTGACGGTACAGAAGCCATGTTGCCAATTGAAGTATATATCCCATCAATTGGGATTCTCATTGGAGCAAAAGTGTCACATGCAATTATACCTGCAACGCATGACTCGGGCATTTAACAGGAAGATCTGTCTGAGAGAATTGCAAGCAGGTAATCAAATTCTCAGAAGTACTCGTTCGCGTTAATCCAGACTCTCGGGGCAAGTATGTGCCAAAAATATGAATGGCCTTATGTTGCTAAAAAGTCTTTCGGTAGACGAGACATGATCGTCAACGACATGGACGACCAAGAACCTAATAGTCCAATCAATATGGACGCAGTAAAAAAAAATCCTTAAATAACTCATAACCAGAAAGTGAGCATTCAAAATTATGAGAAAATCCCCAAAATCGGAAACCTGAAAGGGCAGTTTAGGCAAATTTAGAGAAGAGGGACATGATTAAAAATCTCTAAAAAGAGCGATCATGGCAAAACAAAATTAATCAAATCACTGCTAGGTTGAAAAGCCGAAAGAGTGACCTAGACAAATACATTAAGGGAACTAAAAGGTGCAGTAAAAAACATATTGTAGCAAACGGATAGAAAATCAAGAGATAAGAAAAATCCATCCAGTCAATCCAGACTCTCAGGGCAAGTTTGTGCGTAAATATGAAAGACCTTATGCTGTCAAAGCGATTTTCAGCGGAGGTGCCATGATCATCACTGACATGGACAACAAGGAACTCCCCAGTCCAATCAATATGAACACAGTAAAAAGAAAATAACGAACGCGTAACCACACACGAGCATGCGAGACTTGGATACCTTTGGGCCACCAAGACGCTTGATTGTGTAAAACACGTCCAAAACTATCACATCTGTAAAGTTTACGCGAATCAAATGTACGCGCCACTGCACGATCTCTATCCCATGACTTCCCCATGACCTTTCTCAAAGTGGGGCATCAATGTAATCAACATGATTTCCCGAAAGGTGTCCCAAGCACCATCGATTCATATTGGTAGCGATCGATTACTCCACCAATGGGGTAGAGGTTAGTACCTTCGCGTCAATAACGCCAAAGGCCATTGCATTTTTCATTAGGGAGGACACCATCGTGTTTCATAGGATGCTGAAGTGAATCATCACCGGCAATGCCAGAAATCTAAATTTGCGTTTGGGTTGTGATGAAGCATAAAATTTTCATCTCCATATGACTGACAAATCAATTTTACAGCATAAGAAACAAATAAAGGATTGGTACGACAAACTACCTTAGGCACTCAGGCCAGACAGAACCTCAATACGGACTTCAACGGGGATAAGCTCTTTCTCTTTTGTTGACGGTACAGAAGCCATGTTGCCAATTGAAGTATATATCCCATCAATTGGGATTCTCATTGGAGCAAAAGTGTCACATGCAATTATACCTGCAACGCATGACTCGGGCATTTAACAGGAAGATCTGTCTGAGAGAATTGCAAGCAGGTAATCAAATTCTCAGAAGTACTCGTTCGCGTTAATCCAGACTCTCGGGGCAAGTATGTGCCAAAAATATGAATGGCCTTATGTTGCTAAAAAGTCTTTCGGTAGACGAGACATGATCGTCAACGACATGGACGACCAAGAACCTAATAGTCCAATCAATATGGACGCAGTAAAAAAAAATCCTTAAATAACTCATAACCAGAAAGTGAGCATTCAAAATTATGAGAAAATCCCCAAAATCGGAAACCTGAAAGGGCAGTTTAGGCAAATTTAGAGAAGAGGGACATGATTAAAAATCTCTAAAAAGAGCGATCATGGCAAAACAAAATTAATCAAATCACTGCTAGGTTGAAAAGCCGAAAGAGTGACCTAGACAAATACATTAAGGGAACTAAAAGGTGCAGTAAAAAACATATTGTAGCAAACGGATAGAAAATCAAGAGATAAGAAAAATCCATCCAGTCAATCCAGACTCTCAGGGCAAGTTTGTGCGTAAATATGAAAGACCTTATGCTGTCAAAGCGATTTTCAGCGGAGGTGCCATGATCATCACTGACATGGACAACAAGGAACTCCCCAGTCCAATCAATATGAACACAGTAAAAAGAAAATAACGAACGCGTAACCACACACGAGCATGCGAGACTTGGATACCTTTGGGCCACCAAGACGCTTGATTGTGTAAAACACGTCCAAAACTATCACATCTGTAAAGTTTACGCGAATCAAATGTACGCGCCACTGCACGATCTCTATCCCATGACTTCCCCATGACCTTTCTCAAAGTGGGGCATCAATGTAATCAACATGATTTCCCGAAAGGTGTCCCAAGCACCATCGATTCATATTGGTAGCGATCGATTACTCCACCAATGGGGTAGAGGTTAGTACCTTCGCGTCAATAACGCCAAAGGCCATTGCATTTTTCATTAGGGAGGACACCATCGTGTTTCATAGGATGCTGAAGTGAATCATCACCGGCAATGCCAGAAATCTAAATTTGCGTTTGGGTTGTGATGAAGCATAAAATTTTCATCTCCATATGACTGACAAATCAATTTTACAGCATAAGAAACAAATAAAGGATTGGTACGACAAACTACCTTAGGCACTCAGGCCAGACAGAACCTCAATACGGACTTCAACGGGGATAAGCTCTTTCTCTTTTGTTGACGGTACAGAAGCCATGTTGCCAATTGAAGTATATATCCCATCAATTGGGATTCTCATTGGAGCAAAAGTGTCACATGCAATTATACCTGCAACGCATGACTCGGGCATTTAACAGGAAGATCTGTCTGAGAGAATTGCAAGCAGGTAATCAAATTCTCAGAAGTACTCGTTCGCGTTAATCCAGACTCTCGGGGCAAGTATGTGCCAAAAATATGAATGGCCTTATGTTGCTAAAAAGTCTTTCGGTAGACGAGACATGATCGTCAACGACATGGACGACCAAGAACCTAATAGTCCAATCAATATGGACGCAGTAAAAAAAAATCCTTAAATAACTCATAACCAGAAAGTGAGCATTCAAAATTATGAGAAAATCCCCAAAATCGGAAACCTGAAAGGGCAGTTTAGGCAAATTTAGAGAAGAGGGACATGATTAAAAATCTCTAAAAAGAGCGATCATGGCAAAACAAAATTAATCAAATCACTGCTAGGTTGAAAAGCCGAAAGAGTGACCTAGACAAATACATTAAGGGAACTAAAAGGTGCAGTAAAAAACATATTGTAGCAAACGGATAGAAAATCAAGAGATAAGAAAAATCCATCCAGTCAATCCAGACTCTCAGGGCAAGTTTGTGCGTAAATATGAAAGACCTTATGCTGTCAAAGCGATTTTCAGCGGAGGTGCCATGATCATCACTGACATGGACAACAAGGAACTCCCCAGTCCAATCAATATGAACACAGTAAAAAGAAAATAACGAACGCGTAACCACACACGAGCATGCGAGACTTGGATACCTTTGGGCCACCAAGACGCTTGATTGTGTAAAACACGTCCAAAACTATCACATCTGTAAAGTTTACGCGAATCAAATGTACGCGCCACTGCACGATCTCTATCCCATGACTTCCCCATGACCTTTCTCAAAGTGGGGCATCAATGTAATCAACATGATTTCCCGAAAGGTGTCCCAAGCACCATCGATTCATATTGGTAGCGATCGATTACTCCACCAATGGGGTAGAGGTTAGTACCTTCGCGTCAATAACGCCAAAGGCCATTGAATTTTTCATTAGGGAGGACACCATCGTGTTTCATAGGATGCTGAAGTGAATCATCACCGGCAATGCCAGAAATCTAAATTTGCGTTTGGGTTGTGATGAAGCATAAAATTTTCATCTCCATATGACTGACAAATCAATTTTACAGCATAAGAAACAAATAAAGGATTGGTACGACAAACTACCTTAGGCACTCAGGCCAGACAGAACCTCAATACGGACTTCAACGGGGATAAGCTCTTTCTCTTTTGTTGACGGTACAGAAGTCATGTTGCCAATTGAAGTATATATCCCATCAATTGGGATTCTCATTGGAGCAAAAGTGTCACATGCAATTATACCTGCAACGCATGACTCGGGCATTTAACAGGAAGATCTGTCTGAGAGAATTGCAAGCAGGTAATCAAATTCTCAGAAGTACTCGTTCGCGTTAATCCAGACTCTCGGGGCAAGTATGTGCCAAAAATATGAATGGCCTTATGTTGCTAAAAAGTCTTTCGGTAGACGAGACATGATCGTCAACGACATGGACGACCAAGAACTTAATAGTCCAATCAATATGGACGCAGTAAAAAAAAATCCTTAAATAACTCATAACCAGAAAGTGAGCATTCAAAATTATGAGAAAATCCCCAAAATCGGAAACCTGAAAGGGCAGTTTAGGCAAATTTAGAGAAGAGGGACATGATTAAAAATCTCTAAAAAGAGCGATCATGGCAAAACAAAATTAATCAAATCACTGCTAGGTTAAAAAGCCGAAAGAGTGACCTAGACAAATACATTAAGGGAACTAAAAGGTGCAGTAAAAAACATATTGTAGCAAACGGATAGAAAATCAAGAGATAAGAAAAATCCATCCAGTCAATCCAGACTCTCAGGGCAAGTTTGTGCGTAAATATGAAAGACCTTATGCTGTCAAAGCGATTTTCAGCGGAGGTGCCATGATCATCACTGACATGGACAACAAGGAACTCCCCAGTCCAATCAATATGAACACAGTAAAAAGAAAATAACGAACGCGTAACCACACACGAGCATGCGAGACTTGGATACCTTTGGGCCACCAAGACGCTTGATTGTGTAAAACACGTCCAAAACTATCACATCTGTAAAGTTTACGCGAATCAAATGTACGCGCCACTGCACGATCTGTATCCCATGACTTCCCCATGACCTTTCTCAAAGTGGGGCATCAATGTAATCAACATGATTTCCCGAAAGGTGTCCCAAGCACCATCGATTCATATTGGTAGCGATCGATTACTCCACCAATGGGGTAGAGGTTAGTACCTTCGCGTCAATAACGCCAAAGGCCATTGAATTTTTCATTAGGGAGGACACCATCGTGTTTCATAGGATGCTGAAGTGAATCATCACCGGCAATGCCAGAAATCTAAATTTGCGTTTGGGTTGTGATGAAGCATAAAATTTTCATCTCCATATGACTGACAAATCAATTTTACAGCATAAAAAACAAATAAAGGATTGGTACGACAAACTACCTTAGGCACTCAGGCCAGACAGAACCTCAATACGGACTTCAACGGGGATAAGCTCTTTCTCTTTTGTTGACGGTACAGAAGCCATGTTGCCAATTGAAGTATATATCCCATCAATTGGGATTCTCATTGGAGCAAAAGTGTCACATGCAATTATACCTGCAACGCATGACTCGGGCATTTAACAGGAAGATCTGTCTGAGAGAATTGCAAGCAGGTAATCAAATTCTCAGAAGTACTCGTTCGCGTTAATCCAGACTCTCGGGGCAAGTATGTGCCAAAAATATGAATGGCCTTATGTTGCTAAAAAGTCTTTCGGTAGACGAGACATGATCGTCAACGACATGGACTACCAAGAACTTAATAATCCAATCAATATGGACGCAGTAAAAAAAAATCCTTAAATAACTCATAACCAGAAAGTGAGCATTCAAAATTATGAGAAAATCCCCAAAAATCGGAAACCTGAAAGGGCGGTTTAGGCAAATTTAGAGAAGAGGGACATGATTAAAAATCTCTAAAAAGAGCGATCATGGCAAAACAAAATTAATCAAATCACTGCTAGGTTGAAAAGCCGAAAGAGTGACCTAGACAAATACATTAAGGGAACTAAAAGGTGCAGTACAAAACATATTGTAGCAAACGGATAGAAAATCAAGAGATAAGAAAAATCCATCCAGTCAATCCAGACTCTCAGGGCAAGTTTGTGCGTAAATATGAAAGACCTTATGCTGTCAAAGCGATTTTCAGCGGAGGTGCCATGATCATCACTGACATGGACAACAAGGAACTCCCCAGTCCAATCAATATGAACACAGTAAAAAGAAAATAACGAACGCGTAACCACACACGAGCATGCGAGACTTGGATACCTTTGGGCCACCAAGACGCTTGATTGTGTAAAACACGTCCAAAACTATCACATCTGTAAAGTTTACGCGAATCAAATGTACGCGCCACTGCACGATCTCTATCCCATGACTTCCCCATGACCTTTCTCAAAGTGGGGCATCAATGTAATCAACATGATTTCCCGAAAGGTGTCCCAAGCACCATCGATTCATATTGGTAGCGATCGATTACTCCACCAATGGGGTAGAGGTTAGTACCTTCGCAACAATAACGCCAAAGGCCATTGAATTTTTCATTAGGGAGGACACCATCGTGTTTCATAGGATGCTGAAGTGAATCATCACCGGCAATGCCAGAAATCTAAATTTGCGTTTGGGTTGTGATGAAGCATAAAATTTTCATCTCCATATGACTGACAAATCAATTTTACAGCATAAGACACAAATAAAGGATTGGTACGACAAACTACCTTAGGCACTCAGGCCAGACAGAACCTCAATACGGACTTCAACAGGGATAAGCTCTTTCTCTTTTGTTGACGGTACAGAAGCCATGTTGCCAATTGAAGTATATACCCCATCAATTGGGATTCTCATTGGAGCAGAAGTGTCACATGCAATTATACCTGCAACGCATGACTCAGGCATTTAACAGGAAGATCTGTCTGAGAGAATTGCAAGCAGGTAATCAAATTCTCAGAAGTACTCGTTCGCGTTAATCCAGACTCTCGGGGCAAGTATGTGCCAAAAATATGAATGGCCTTATGTTGCTAAAAAGTATTTCGGTAGACGAGACATGATCGTCAACGACATGGACGACCAAGAACTTAATAGTCCAATCAATATGGACGCAGTAAAAAAATATCCTTAAATAACTCATAACCAGAAAGTGAGCATTCAAAATTATGAGAAAATCCCCAAAATCGGAAACCTGAAAGGGCGGTTTAGGCAAATTTAGAGAAGAGGGACATGATTAAAAATCTCTAAAAAGAGCGATCATGGCAAAACAAAATTAATCAAATCACTGCTAGGTTGAAAAGCCGAAAGAGTGACCTAGACAAATACATTAAGGGAACTAAAAGGTGCAGTAAAAAACATATTGTAGCAAACGGATAGAAAATCAAGAGATAAGAAAAATCCATCCAGTCAATCCAGACTCTCAGGGCAAGTTTGTGCGTAAATATGAAAGACCTTATGCTGTCAAAGCGATTTTCAGCGGAGGTGCCATGATCATCACTGACATGGACAACAAGGAACTCCCCAGTCCAATAAATATGAACACAGTAAAAAGAAAATAACGAACGCGTAACCACACACGAGCATGCGAGACTTGGATACCTTTGGGCCACCAAGACGCTTGATTGTGTAAAACACGTCCAAAACTATCACATCTGTAAAGTTTACGCGAATCAAATGTACGCGCCACTGCACGATCTCTATCCCATGACTTCCCCATGACCTTTCTCAAAGTGGGGCATCAATGTAATCAACATGATTTCCCGAAAGGTGTCCCAAGCACCATCGATTCATATTGGTAGCGATCGATTACTCCACCAATGGGGTAGAGGTTAGTACCTTCGCAACAATAACGCCAAAGGCCATTGAATTTTTCATTAGGGAGGACACCATCGTGTTTCATAGGATGCTGAAGTGAATCATCACCGGCAATGCCAGAAATCTAAATTTGCGTTTGGGTTGTGATGAAGCATAAAATTTTCATCTCCATATGACTGACAAATCAATTTTACAGCATAAGAAACAAATAAAGGATTGGTACGACAAACTACCTTAGGCACTCAGGCCAGACAGAACCTCAATACGGACTTCAACGGGGATAAGCTCTTTCTCTTTTGTTGACGGTACAGAAGCCATGTTGCCAATTGAAGTATATACCCCATCAATTGGGATTCTCATTGGAGCAGAAGTGTCACATGCAATTATACCTGCAACGCATGACTCAGGCATTTAACAGGAAGATCTGTCTGAGAGAATTGCAAGCAGGTAATCAAATTCTCAGAAGTACTCGTTCGCGTTAATCCAGACTCTCGGGGCAAGTATGTGCCAAAAATATGAATGGCCTTATGTTGCTAAAAAGTATTTCGGTAGACGAGACATGATCGTCAACGACATGGACGACCAAGAACTTAATAGTCCAATCAATATGGACGCAGTAAAAAAATATCCTTAAATAACTCATAACCAGAAAGTGAGCATTCAAAATTATGAGAAAATCCCCAAAATCGGAAACCTGAAAGGGCGGTTTAGGCAAATTTAGAGAAGAGGGACATGATTAAAAATCTCTAAAAAGAGCGATCATGGCAAAACAAAATTAATCAAATCACTGCTAGGTTGAAAAGCCGAAAGAGTGACCTAGACAAATACATTAAGGGAACTAAAAGGTGCAGTAAAAAACATATTGTAGCAAACGGATAGAAAATCAAGAGATAAGAAAAATCCATCCAGTCAATCCAGACTCTCAGGGCAAGTTTGTGCGTAAATATGAAAGACCTTATGCTGTCAAAGCGATTTTCAGCGGAGGTGCCATGATCATCACTGACATGGACAACAAGGAACTCCCCAGTCCAATCAATATGAACACAGTAAAAAGAAAATAACGAACTCGTAACCACACACGAGCATGCGAGACTTGGATACCTTTGGGCCACCAAGACGCTTGATTGTGTAAAACACGTCCAAAACTATCACATCTGTAAAGTTTACGCGTATCAAATGTACGCGCCACTGCACGATCTCTATCCCATGACTTCCCCATGACCTTTCTCAAAGTGGGGCATCAATGTAATCAACATGATTTCCCGAAAGGTGTCCCAAGCACCATCGATTCATATTGGTAGCGATCGATTACTCCACCAATGGGGTAGAGGTTAGTACCTTCGCGTCAATAACGCCAAAGGCCATTGAATTTTTCATTAGGGAGGACACCATCGTGTTTCATAGGATGCTGAAGTGAATCATCACCGGCAATGCCAGAAATCTAAATTTGCGTTTGGGTTGTGATGAAGCATAAAATTTTCATCTCCATATGACTGACAAATCAATTTTACAGCATAAGAAACAAATAAAGGATTGGTACGACAAACTACCTTAGGCACTCAGGCCAGACAGAACCTCAATACGGACTTCAACGGGGATAAGCTCTTTCTCTTTTGTTGACGGTACAGAAGCCATGTTGCCAATTGAAGTATATATCCCATCAATTGGGATTCTCATTGGAGCAAAAGTGTCACATGCAATTATACCTGCAACGCATGACTCGGGCATTTAACAGGAAGATCTGTCTGAGAGAATTGCAAGCAGGTAATCAAATTCTCAGAAGTACTCGTTCGCGTTAATCCAGACTCTCGGGGCAAGTATGTGCCAAAAATATGAATGGCCTTATGTTGCTAAAAAGTATTTCGGTAGACGAGACATGATCGTCAACGACATGGACGACCAAGAACTTAATAGTCCAATCAATATGGACGCAGTAAAAAAATATCCTTAAATAACTCATAACCAGAAAGTGAGCATTCAAAATTATGAGAAAATCCCCAAAATCGGAAACCTGAAAGGGCGGTTTAGGCAAATTTAGAGAAGAGGGACATGATTAAAAATCTCTAAAAAGAGCGATCATGGCAAAACAAAATTAATCAAATCACTGCTAGGTTGAAAAGCCGAAAGAGTGACCTAGACAAATACATTAAGGGAACTAAAAGGTGCAGTAAAAAACATATTGTAGCAAACGGATAGAAAATCAAGAGATAAGAAAAATCCATCCAGTCAATCCAGACTCTCAGGGCAAGTTTGTGCGTAAATATGAAAGACCTTATGCTGTCAAAGCGATTTTCAGCGGAGGTGCCATGATCATCACTGACATGGACAACAAGGAACTCCCCAGTCCAATCAATATGAACACAGTAAAAAGAAAATAACGAACTCGTAACCACACACGAGCATGCGAGACTTGGATACCTTTGGGCCACCAAGACGCTTGATTGTGTAAAACACGTCCAAAACTATCACATCTGTAAAGTTTACGCGAATCAAATGTACGCGCCACTGCACGATCTCTATCCCATGACTTACCCATGACCTTTCTCAAAGTGGGCCATCAATGTAATCAACATGATTTCCCGATAGGTGTCCCAAGCACCATCGATTCATATTGGTAGCGATCGATTACTCCACCAATGGGGTAGAGGTTAGTACCTTCGCGTCAATAACGCCAAAGGCCATTGAATTTTTCATTAGGGAGGACACCATCGTGTTTCATAGGATGCTGAAGTGAATCATCACCGGCAATGCCAGAAATCTAAATTTGCGTTTGGGTTGTGATGAAGCATAAAATTTTCATCTCCATATGACTGACAAATCAATTTTACAGCATAAGAAACAAATAAAGGATTGGTACGACAAACTACCTTAGGCACTCAGGCCAGACAGAACCTCAATACGGACTTCAACGGGGATAAGCTCTTTCTCTTTTGTTGACGGTACAGATGCCATGTTGCCAATTGAAGTATATACCCCATCAATTGGGATTCTCATTGGAGCAAAAGTGTCACATGCAATTATACCTGCAACGCATGACTCGGGCATTTAACAGGAAGATCTGTCTGAGAGAATTGCAAGCAGGTAATCAAATTCTCAGAAGTACTCGTTCGCGTTAATCCAGACTCTCGGGGCAAGTATGTGCCAAAAATATGAATGGCCTTATGTTGCTAAAAAGTATTTCGGTAGACGAGACATGATCGTCAACGACATGGACGACCAAGAACTTAATAGTCCAATCAATATGGACGCAGTAAAAAAATATCCTTAAATAACTCATAACCAGAAAGTGAGCATTCAAAATTATGAGAAAATCCCCAAAATCGGAAACCTGAAAGGGCGGTTTAGGCAAATTTAGAGAAGAGGGACATGATTAAAAATCTCTAAAAAGAGCGATCATGGCAAAACAAAATTAATCAAATCACTGCTAGGTTGAAAAGCCGAAAGAGTGACCTAGACAAATACATTAAGGGAACTAAAAGGTGCAGTAAAAAACATATTGTAGCAAACGGATAGAAAATCAAGAGATAAGAAAAATCCATCCAGTCAATCCAGACTCTCAGGGCATGTTTGTGCGTAAATATGAAAGACCTTATGCTGTCAAAGCGATTTTCAGCGGAGGTGCCATGATCATCACTGACATGGACAACAAGGAACTCCCCAGTCCAATCAATATGAACACAGTAAAAAGAAAATAACGAACTCGTAACCACACACGAGCATGCGAGACTTGGATACCTTTGGGCCACCAAGACGCTTGATTGTGTAAAACACGTCCAAAACTATCACATCTGTAAAGTTTACGCGAATCAAATGTACGCGCCACTGCACGATCTCTATCCCATGACTTACCCATGACCTTTCTCAAAGTGGGCCATCAATGTAATCAACATGATTTCCCGATAGGTGTCCCAAGCACCATCGATTCATATTGGTAGCGATCGATTACTCCACCAATGGGGTAGAGGTTAGTACCTTTGCGTCAATAACGCCAAAGGCCATTGAATTTTTCATTAGGGAGGACACCATCGTGTTTCATAGGATGCTGAAGTGAATCATCACCGGCAATGCCAGAAATCTAAATTTGCGTTTGGGTTGTGATGAAGCATAAAATTTTCATCTCCATATGACTGACAAATCAATTTTACAGCATAAGAAACAAATAAAGGATTGGTACGACAAACTACCTTAGGCACTCAGGCCAGACAGAACCTCAATACGGACTTCAACGGGGATAAGCTCTTTCTCTTTTGTTGACGGTACAGATGCCATGTTGCCAATTGAAGTATATACCCCATCAATTGGGATTCTCATTGGAGCAAAAGTGTCACATGCAATTATACCTGCAACGCATGACTCGGGCATTTAACAGGAAGATCTGTCTGAGAGAATTGCAAGCAGGTAATCAAATTCTCAGAAGTACTCGTTCGCGTTAATCCAGACTCTCGGGGCAAGTATGTGCCAAAAATATGAATGGCCTTATGTTGCTAAAAAGTATTTCGGTAGACGAGACATGATCGTCAACGACATGGACGACCAAGAACTTAATAGTCCAATCAATATGGACGCAGTAAAAAAAAATCCTTAAATAACTCATAACCAGAAAGTGAGGATTCAAAATTATGAGAAAATCCCCAAAATCGGAAACCTGAAAGGGCGGTTTAGGCAAATTTAGAGAAGAGGGACATGATTAAAAATCTCTAAAAAGAGCGATCATGGCAAAACAAAATTAATCAAATCACTGCTAGGTTGAAAAGCCGAAAGAGTGACCTAGACAAATACATTAAGGGAACTAAAAGGTGCAGTAAAAAACATATTGTAGCAAACGGATAGAAAATCAAGAGATAAGAAAAATCCATCCAGTCAATCCAGACTCTCAGGGCATGTTTGTGCGTAAATATGAAAGACCTTATGCTGTCAAAGCGATTTTCAGCGGAGGTGCCATGATCATCACTGACATGGACAACAAGGAACTCCCCAGTCCAATCAATATGAACACAGTAAAAAGAAAATAACGAACTCGTAACCACACACGAGCATGCGAGACTTGGATACCTTTGGGCCACCAAGACGCTTGATTGTGTAAAACACGTCCAAAACTATCACATCTGTAAAGTTTACGCGAATCAAATGTACGCGCCACTGCACGATCTCTATCCCATGACTTACCCATGACCTTTCTCAAAGTGGGCCATCAATGTAATCAACATGATTTCCCGATAGGTGTCCCAAGCACCATCGATTCATATTGGTAGCGATCGATTACTCCACCAATGGGGTAGAGGTTAGTACCTTTGCGTCAATAACGCCAAAGGCCATTGAATTTTTCATTAGGGAGGACACCATCGTGTTTCATAGGATGCTGAAGTGAATCATCACCGGCAATGCCAGAAATCTAAATTTGCGTTTGGGTTGTGATGAAGCATAAAATTTTCATCTCCATATGACTGACAAATCAATTTTACAGCATAAGAAACAAATAAAGGATTGGTACGACAAACTACCTTAGGCACTCAGGCCAGACAGAACCTCAATACGGACTTCAACGGGGATAAGCTCTTTCTCTTTTGTTGACGGTACAGATGCCATGTTGCCAATTGAAGTATATACCCCATCAATTGGGATTCTCATTGGAGCAAAAGTGTCACATGCAATTATACCTGCAACGCATGACTCGGGCATTTAACAGGAAGATCTGTCTGAGAGAATTGCAAGCAGGTAATCAAATTCTCAGAAGTACTCGTTCGCGTTAATCCAGACTCTCGGGGCAAGTATGTGCCAAAAATATGAATGGCCTTATGTTGCTAAAAAGTATTTCGGTAGACGAGACATGATCGTCAACGACATGGACGACCAAGAACTTAATAGTCCAATCAATATGGACGCAGTAAAAAAAAATCCTTAAATAACTCATAACCAGAAAGTGAGGATTCAAAATTATGAGAAAATCCCCAAAATCGGAAACCTGAAAGGGCGGTTTAGGCAAATTTAGAGAAGAGGGACATGATTAAAAATCTCTAAAAAGAGCGATCATGGCAAAACAAAATTAATCAAATCACTGCTAGGTTGAAAAGCCGAAAGAGTGACCTAGACAAATACATTAAGGGAACTAAAAGGTGCAGTAAAAAACATATTGTAGCAAATGGATAGAAAATCAAGAGATAAGAAAAATCCATCCAGTCAATCCAGACTCTCAGGGCAAGTTTGTGCGTAAATATGAAAGACCTTATGCTGTCAAAGCGATTTTCAGCGGAGGTGCCATGATCATCACTGACATGGACAACAAGGAACTCCCTAGTCCAATCAATATGAACACAGTAAAAAGAAAATAACGAACTCGTAACCACACACGAGCATGCGAGATTTGGATACCTTTGGGCCACCAAGACGCTTGATTGTGTAAAACACGTCCAAAACTATCACATCTGTAAAGTTTACGCGAATCAAATGTACGCGCCACTGCACGATCTCTATCCCATGACTTCCCCATGACCTTTCTCAAAGTGGGGCATCAATGTAATCAACATGATTTCCCGAAAGGTGTCCCAAGCACCATCGATTCATATTGGTAGCGATCGATTACTCCACCAATGGGGTAGAGGTTAGTACCTTCGCGTCAATAACGCCAAAGGCCATTGAATTTTTCATTAGGGAGGACACCATCGTGTTTCATAGGATGCTGAAGTGAATCATCACCGGCAATGCCAGAAATCTAAATTTGCGTTTGGGTTGTGATGAAGCATAAAATTTTCATCTCCATATGACTGACAAATCAATTTTACAGCATAAGAAACAAATAAAGGATTGGTACGACAAACTACCTTAGGCACTCAGGCCAGACAGAACCTCAATACGGACTTCAACGGGGATAAGCTCTTTCTCTTTTGTTGACGGTACAGATGCCATGTTGCCAATTGAAGTATATATCCCATCAATTGGGATTCTCATTGGAGCAAAAGTGTCACATGCAATTATACCTGCAACGCATGACTCGGGCATTTAACAGGAAGATCTGTCTGAGAGAATTGCAAGCAGGTAATCAAATTCTCAGAAGTACTCGTTCGCGTTAATCCAGACTCTCGGGGCAAGTATGTGCCAAAAATATGAATGGCCTTATGTTGCTAAAAAGTCTTTCGGTAGACGAGACATGATCGTCAACGACATGGACGACCAAGAACTTAATAGTCCAATCAATATGGACACAGTAAAAAAAAATCCTTAAATAACTCATAACCAGAAAGTGAGCATTCAAAATTATGAGAAAATCCCCAAAATCGGAAACCTGAAAGGGCGGTTTAGGCAAATTTAGAGAAGAGGGACATGATTAAAAATCTCTAAAAAGAGCGATCATGGCAAAACAAAATTAATCAAATCACTGCTAGGTTGAAAAGCCGAAAGAGTGACCTAGACAAATACATTAAGGGAACTAAAAGGTGCAGTAAAAAACATATTGTAGCAAACGGATAGAAAATCAAGAGATAAGAAAAATCCATCCAGTCAATCCAGACTCTCAGGGCAAGTTTGTGCGTAAATATGAAAGACCTTATGCTGTCAAAGCGATTTTCAGCGGAGGTGCCATGATCATCACTGACATGGACAACAAGGAACTCCCCAGTCCAATCAATATGAACACAGTAAAAAGAAAATAGCGAACTCGTAACCACACACGAGCATGCGAGACTTGGATACCTTTGGGCCACCAAGACGCTTGATTGTGTAAAACACGTCCAAAACTATCACATCTATAAAGTTTACGCGAATCAAATGTACGCGCCACTGCACGATCTCTATCCCATGACTTCCCCATGACCTTTCTCAAAGTGGGGCATCAATGTAATCAACATGATTTCCCGAAAGGTGTCCCAAGCACCATCGATTCATATTGGTAGCGATCGATTACTCCACCAATGGGGTAGAGGTTAGTACCTTCGCGTCAATAACGCCAAAGGCCATTGAATTTTTCATTAGGGAGGACACCATCGTGTTTCATAGGATGCTGAAGTGAATCATCACCGGCAATGCCAGAAATCTAAATTTGCGTTTGGGTTGTGATGAAGCATAAAATTTTCATCTCCATATGACTGACAAATCAATTTTACAGCATAAGAAACAAATAAAGGATTGGTACGACAAACTACCTTAGGCACTCAGGCCAGACAGAACCTCAATACGGACTTCAACGGGGATAAGCTCTTTCTCTTTTGTTGACGGTACGGAGGCCATGTTGCCAATTGAAGTATATACCCCATCAATTGGGATTCTCATTGGAGCAGAAGTGTCACATGCAATTATACCTGCAACGCATGACTCGGGCATTTAACAGGAAGATCTGTCTGAGAGAATTGCAAGCAGGTAATCAAATTCTCAGAAGTACTCGTTCGCGTTAATCCAGACTCTCGGGGCAAGTATGTGCCAAAAATATGAATGGCCTTATGTTGCTAAAAAGTATTTCGGTAGACGAGACATGATCGTCAACGACATGGACGACCAAGAACTTAATAGTCCAATCAATATGGACGCAGTAAAAACAAATCCTTAAATAACTCATAACCAGAAAGTGAGCATTCAAAATTATGAGAAAATCCCCAAAATCGGAAACCTGAAAGGGCGGTTTAGGCAAATTTAGAGAAGAGGGACATGATTAAAAATCTCTAAAAAGAGCGATCATGGCAAAACAAAATTAATCAAATCACTGCTAGGTTGAAAAGCCGAAAGAGTGACCTAGACAAATACATTAAGGGAACTAAAAGGTGCAGTAAAAAACATATTGTAGCAAACGGATAGAAAATCAAGAGATAAGAAAAATCCATCCAGTCAATCCAGACTCTCAGGGCAAGTTTGTGCGTAAATATGAAAGACCTTATGCTGTCAAAGCGATTTTCAGCGGAGGTGCCATGATCATCACTGACATGGACAACAAGGAACTCCCCAGTCCAATCAATATGAACACAGTAAAAAGAAAATAGCGAACTCGTAACCACACACGAGCATGCGAGACTTGGATACCTTTGGGCCACCAAGACGCTTGATTGTGTAAAACACGTCCAAAACTATCACATCTGTAAAGTTTACGCGAATCAAATGTACGCGCCACTGCACGATCTCTATCCCATGACTTCCCCATGACCTTTCTCAAAGTGGGGCATCAATGTAATCAACATGATTTCCCGATAGGTGTCCCAAGCACCATCGATTCATATTGGTAGCGATCGATTACTCCACCAATGGGGTAGAGGTTAGTACCTTCGCGTCAATAACGCCAAAGGCCATTGAATTTTTCATTAGGGAGGACACCATCGTGTTTCATAGGATGCTGAAGTGAATCATCACCGGCAATGCCAGAAATCTAAATTTGCGTTTGGGTTGTGATGAAGCATAAAATTTTCATCTCCATATGACTGACAAATCAATTTTACAGCATAAGAAACAAATAAAGGATTGGTACGACAAACTACCTTAGGCACTCAGGCCAGACAGAACCTCAATACGGACTTCAACGGGGATAAGCTCTTTCTCTTTTGTTGACGGTACAGATGCCATGTTGCCAATTGAAGTATATACCCCATCAATTGGGATTCTCATTGGAGCAAAAGTGTCACATGCAATTATACCTGCAACGCATGACTCGGGCATTTAACAGGAAGATCTGTCTGAGAGAATTGCAAGCAGGTAATCAAATTCTCAGAAGTACTCGTTCGCGTTAATCCAGACTCTCTGGGCAAGTATGTGCCAAAAATATGAATGGCCTTATGTTGCTAAAAAGTATTTCGGTAGACGAGACATGATCGTCAACGACATGGACGACCAAGAACTTAATAGTCCAATCAATATGGACGCAGTAAAAAAAAATCCTTAAATAACTCATAACCAGAAAGTGAGCATTCAAAATTATGAGAAAATCCCCAAAATCGGAAACCTGAAAGGGCGGTTTAGGCAAATTTAGAGAAGAGGCACATGATTAAAAATCTCTAAAAAGAGCGATCATGGCAAAACAAAATTAATAAAATCACTGCTAGGTTGAAAAGCCGAAAGAGTGACCTAGACAAATACATTAAGGGAACTAAAAGGTGCAGTAAAAAACATATTGTAGCAAACGGATAGAAAATCAAGAGATAAGAAAAATCCATCCAGTCAATCCAGACTCTCAGGGCAAGTTTGTGCGTAAATATGAAAGACCTTATGCTGTCAAAGCGATTTTCAGCGGAGGTGCCATGATCATCACTGACATGGACAACAAGGAACTCCCCAGTCCAATCAATATGAACACAGTAAAAAGAAAATAGCGAACTCGTAACCACACACGAGCATGCGAGACTTGGATACCTTTGGGCCACCAAGACGCTTGATTGTGTAAAACACGTCCAAAACTATCACATCTGTAAAGTTTACGCGAATCAAATGTACGCGCCACTGCACGATCTCTATCCCATGACTTCCCCATGACCTTTCTCAAAGTGGGGCATCAATGTAATCAACATGATTTCCCGATAGGTGTCCCAAGCACCATCGATTCATATTGGTAGCGATCGATTACTCCACCAATGGGGTAGAGGTTAGTACCTTCGCGTCAATAACGCCAAAGGCCATTGAATTTTTCATTAGGGAGGACACCATCGTGTTTCATAGGATGCTGAAGTGAATCATCACCGGCAATGCCAGAAATCTAAATTTGCGTTTGGGTTGTGATGAAGCATAAAATTTTCATCTCCATATGACTGACAAATCAATTTTACAGCATAAGAAACAAATAAAGGATTGGTACGACAAACTACCTTAGGCACTCAGGCCAGACAGAACCTCAATACGGACTTCAACGGGGATAAGCTCTTTCTCTTTTGTTGACGGTACAGATGCCATGTTGCCAATTGAAGTATATACCCCATCAATTGGGATTCTCATTGGAGCAAAAGTGTCACATGCAATTATACCTGCAACGCATGACTCGGGCATTTAACAGGAAGATCTGTCTGAGAGAATTGCAAGCAGGTAATCAAATTCTCAGAAGTACTCGTTCGCGTTAATCCAGACTCTCTGGGCAAGTATGTGCCAAAAATATGAATGGCCTTATGTTGCTAAAAAGTATTTCGGTAGACGAGACATGATCGTCAACGACATGGACGACCAAGAACTTAATAGTCCAATCAATATGGACGCAGTAAAAAAAAATCCTTAAATAACTCATAACCAGAAAGTGAGCATTCAAAATTATGAGAAAATCCCCAAAATCGGAAACCTGAAAGGGCGGTTTAGGCAAATTTAGAGAAGAGGGACATGATTAAAAATCTCTAAAAAGAGCGATCATGGCAAAACAAAATTAATCAAATCACTGCTAGGTTGAAAAGCCGAAAGAGTGACCTAGACAAATACATTAAGGGAACTAAAAGGTGCAGTAAAAAACATATTGTAGCAAACGGATAGAAAATCAAGAGATAAGAAAAATCCATCCAGTCAATCCAGACTCTCAGGGCAAGTTTGTGCGTAAATATGAAAGACCTTATGCTGTCAAAGCGATTTTCAGCGGAGGTGCCATGATCATCACTGACATGGACAACAAGGAACTCCCCAGTCCAATCAATATGAACACAGTAAAAAGAAAATAACGAACTCGTAACCACACACGAGCATGCGAGACTTGGATACCTTTGGGCCACCAAGACGCTTGATTGTGTAAAACACGTCCAAAACTATCACATCTGTAAAGTTTACGCGAATCAAATGTACGCGCCACTGCACGATCTCTATCCCATGACTTCCCCATGACCTTTCTCAAAGTGGGGCATCAATGTAATCAACATGATTTCCCGATAGGTGTCCCAAGCACCATCGATTCATATTGGTAGCGATCGATTACTCCACCAATGGGGTAGAGGTTAGTACCTTCGCGTCAATAACGCCAAAGGCCATTGAATTTTTCATTAGGGAGGACACCATCGTGTTTCATAGGATGCTGAAGTGAATCATCACCGGCAATGCCAGAAATCTAAATTTGCGTTTGGGTTGTGATGAAGCATAAAATTTTCATCTCCATATGACTGACAAATCAATTTTACAGCATAAGAAACAAATAAAGGATTGGTACGACAAACTACCTTAGGCACTCAGGCCAGACAGAACCTCAATACGGACTTCAACGGGGATAAGCTCTTTCTCTTTTGTTGACGGTACAGATGCCATGTTGCCAATTGAAGTATATACCCCATCAATTGGGATTCTCATTGGAGCAAAAGTGTCACATGCAATTATACCTGCAACGCATGACTCGGGCATTTAACAGGAAGATCTGTCTGAGAGAATTGCAAGCAGGTAATCAAATTCTCAGAAGTACTCGTTCGCGTTAATCCAGACTCTCTGGGCAAGTATGTGCCAAAAATATGAATGGCCTTATGTTGCTAAAAAGTATTTCGGTAGACGAGACATGATCGTCAACGACATGGACGACCAAGAACTTAATAGTCCAATCAATATGGACGCAGTAAAAAAAAATCCTTAAATAACTCATAACCAGAAAGTGAGCATTCAAAATTATGAGAAAATCCCCAAAATCGGAAACCTGAAAGGGCGGTTTAGGCAAATTTAGAGAAGAGGGACATGATTAAAAATCTCTAAAAAGAGCGATCATGGCAAAACAAAATTAATCAAATCACTGCTAGGTTGAAAAGCCGAAAGAGTGACCTAGACAAATACATTAAGGGAACTAAAAGGTGCAGTAAAAAACATATTGTAGCAAACGGATAGAAAATCAAGAGATAAGAAAAATCCATCCAGTCAATCCAGACTCTCAGGGCAAGTTTGTGCGTAAATATGAAAGACCTTATGCTGTCAAAGCGATTTTCAGCGGAGGTGCCATGATCATCACTGACATGGACAACAAGGAACTCCCTAGTCCAATCAATATGAACACAGTAAAAAGAAAATAGCGAACTCGTAACCACACACGAGCATGCGAGACTTGGATACCTTTGGGCCACCAAGACGCTTGATTGTGTAAAACACGTCCAAAACTATCACATCTATAAAGTTTACGCGAATCAAATGTACGCGCCACTGCACGATCTCTATCCCATGACTTCCCCATGACCTTTCTCAAAGTGGGGCATCAATGTAATCAACATGATTTCCCGAAAGGTGTCCCAAGCACCATCGATTCATATTGGTAGCGATCGATTACTCCACCAATGGGGTAGAGGTTAGTACCTTCGCGTCAATAACGCCAAAGGCCATTGAATTTTTCATTAGGGAGGACACCATCGTGTTTCATAGGATGCTGAAGTGAATCATCACCGGCAATGCCAGAAATCTAAATTTGCGTTTGGGTTGTGATGAAGCATAAAATTTTCATCTCCATATGACTGACAAATCAATTTTACAGCATAAGAAACAAATAAAGGATTGGTACGACAAACTACCTTAGGCACTCAGGCCAGACAGAACCTCAATACGGACTTCAACGGGGATAAGCTCTTTCTCTTTTGTTGACGGTACGGAGGCCATGTTGCCAATTGAAGTATATACCCCATCAATTGGGATTCTCATTGGAGCAGAAGTGTCACATGCAATTATACCTGCAACGCATGACTCGGGCATTTAACAGGAAGATCTGTCTGAGAGAATTGCAAGCAGGTAATCAAATTCTCAGAAGTACTCGTTCGCGTTAATCCAGACTCTCTGGGCAAGTATGTGCCAAAAATATGAATGGCCTTATGTTGCTAAAAAGTATTTCGGTAGACGAGACATGATCGTCAACGACATGGACGACCAAGAACTTAATAGTCCAATCAATATGGACGCAGTAAAAACAAATCCTTAAATAACTCATAACCAGAAAGTGAGCATTCAATATTATGAGAAAATCCCCAAAATCGGAAACCTGAAAGGGCGGTTTAGGCAAATTTAGAGAAGAGGGACATGATTAAAAATCTCTAAAAAGAGCGATCATGGCAAAACAAAATTAATCAAATCACTGCTAGGTTGAAAAGCCGAAAGAGTGACCTAGACAAATACATTAAGGGAACTAAAAGGTGCAGTAAAAAACATATTGTAGCAAACGGATAGAAAATCAAGAGATAAGAAAAATCCATCCAGTCAATCCAGACTCTCAGGGCAAGTTTGTGCGTAAATATGAAAGACCTTATGCTGTCAAAGCGATTTTCAGCGGAGGTGCCATGATCATCACTGACATGGACAATAAGGAACTCCCCAGTCCAATCAATATGAACACAGTAAAAAGAAAATAACGAACTCGTAACCACACACGAGCATGCGAGACTTGGATACCTTTGGGCCACCAAGACGCTTGATTGTGTAAAACACGTCCAAAACTATCACATCTGTAAAGTTTACGCGAATCAAATGTACGCGCCACTGCACGATCTCTATCCCATGACTTCCCCATGACCTTTCTCAAAGTGGGGCATCAATGTAATCAACATGATTTCCCGATAGGTGTCCCAAGCACCATCGATTCATATTGGTAGCGATCGATTACTCCACCAATGGGGTAGAGGTTAGTACCTTCGCGTCAATAACGCCAAAGGCCATTGAATTTTTCATTAGGGAGGACACCATCGTGTTTCATAGGATGCTTTAGTGAATCATCACCGGCAATGCCAGAAATCTAAATTTGCGTTTGGGTTGTGATGAAGCATAAAATTTTCATCTCCATATGACTGACAAATCAATTTTACAGCATAAGAAACAAATAAAGGATTGGTACGACAAACTACCTTAGGCACTCAGGCCAGACAGAACCTCAATACGGACTTCAACGGGGATAAGCTCTTTCTCTTTTGTTGACGGTACAGATGCCATGTTGCCAATTGAAGTATATATCCCATCAAATGGGATTCTCATTGGAGCAAAAGTGTCACATGCAATTATACCTGCAACGCATGACTCGGGCATTTAACAGGAAGATCTGTCTGAGAGAATTGCAAGCAGGTAATCAAATTCTCAGAAGTACTCGTTCGCGTTAATCCAGACTCTCGGGGCAAGTATGTGCCAAAAATATGAATGGCCTTATGTTGCTAAAAAGTCTTTCGGTAGACGAGACATGATCGTCAACGACATGGACGACCAAGAACTTAATAGTCCAATCAATATGGACGCAGTAAAAAAAAATCCTTAAATAACTCATAACCAGAAAGTGAGCATTCAAAATTATGAGAAAATCCCCAAAATCGGAAACCTGAAAGGGCGGTTTAGGCAAATTTAGAGAAGAGGGACATGATTAAAAATCTCTAAAAAGAGCGATCATGGCAAAACAAAATTAATCAAATCACTGCTAGGTTGAAAAGCCGAAAGAGTGACCTAGACAAATACATTAAGGGAACTAAAAGGTGCAGTAAAAAACATATTGTAGCAAACGGATAGAAAATCAAGAGATAAGAAAAATCCATCCAGTCAATCCAGACTCTCAGGGCAAGTTTGTGCGTAAATATGAAAGACCTTATGCTGTCAAAGCGATTTTCAGCGGAGGTGCCATGATCATCACTGACATGGACAACAAGGAACTCCCCAGTCCAATCAATATGAACACAGTAAAAAGAAAATAACGAACTCGTAACCACACACGAGCATGCGAGACTTGGATACCTTTGGGCCACCAAGACGCTTGATTGTGTAAAACACGTCCAAAACTATCACATCTATAAAGTTTACGCGAATCAAATGTACGCGCCACTGCACGATCTCTATCCCATGACTTCCCCATGACCTTTCTCAAAGTGGGGCATCAATGTAATCAACATGATTTCCCGAAAGGTGTCCCAAGCACCATCGATTCATATTGGTAGCGATCGATTACTCCACCAATGGGGTAGAGGTTAGTACCTTCGCGTCAATAACGCCAAAGGCCATTGAATTTTTCATTAGGGAGGACACCATCGTGTTTCATAGGATGCTGAAGTGAATCATCACCGGCAATGCCAGAAATCTAAATTTGCGTTTGGGTTGTGATGAAGCATAAAATTTTCATCTCCATATGACTGACAAATCAATTTTACAGCATAAGAAACAAATAAAGGATTGGTACGACAAACTACCTTAGGCACTCAGGCCAGACAGAACCTCAATACGGACTTCAACGGGGATAAGCTCTTTCTCTTTTGTTGACGGTACAGATGCCATGTTGCCAATTGAAGTATATATCCCATCAATTGGGATTCTCATTGGAGCAAAAGTGTCACATGCAATTATACCTGCAACGCATGACTCGGGCATTTAACAGGAAGATCTGTCTGAGAGAATTGCAAGCAGGTAATCAAATTCTCAGAAGTACTCGTTCGCGTTAATCCAGACTCTCGGGGCAAGTATGTGCCAAAAATATGAATGGCCTTATGTTGCTAAAAAGTCTTTCGGTAGACGAGACATGATCGTCAACGACATGGACGACCAAGAACTTAATAGTCCAATCAATATGGACGCAGTAAAAAAAAATCCTTAAATAACTCATAACCAGAAAGTGAGCATTCAAAATTATGAGAAAATCCCCAAAATCGGAAACCTGAAAGGGCGGTTTAGGCAAATTTAGAGAAGAGGGACATGATTAAAAATCTCTAAAAAGAGCGATCATGGCAAAACAAAATTAATCAAATCACTGCTAGGTTGAAAAGCCGAAAGAGTGACCTAGACAAATACATTAAGGGAACTAAAAGGTGCAGTAAAAAACATATTGTAGCAAACGGATAGAAAATCAAGAGATAAGAAAAATCCATCCAGTCAATCCAGACTCTCAGGGCAAGTTTGTGCGTAAATATGAAAGACCTTATGCTGTCAAAGCGATTTTCAGCGGAGGTGCCATGATCATCACTGACATGGACAACAAGGAACTCCCCAGTCCAATCAATATGAACACAGTAAAAAGAAAATAACGAACTCGTAACCACACACGAGCATGCGAGACTTGAATACCTTTGGGCCACCAAGACGCTTGATTGTGTAAAACACGTCCAAAACTATCACATCTATAAAGTTTACGCGAATCAAATGTACGCGCCACTGCACGATCTCTATCCCATGACTTCCCCATGACCTTTCTCAAAGTGGGGCATCAATGTAATCAACATGCTTTCCCGAAAGGTGTCCCAAGCACCATCGATTCATATTGGTAGCGATCGATTACTCCACCAATGGGGTAGAGGTTAGTACCTTCGCGTCAATAACGCCAAAGGCCATTGAATTTTTCATTAGGGAGGACACCATCGTGTTTCATAGGATGCTGAAGTGAATCATCACCGGCAATGCCAGAAATCTAAATTTGCGTTTGGGTTGTGATGAAGCATAAAATTTTCATCTCCATATGACTGACAAATCAATTTTACAGCATAAGAAACAAATAAAGGATTGGTACGACAAACTACCTTAGGCACTCAGGCCAGACAGAACCTCAATACGGACTTCAACGGGGATAAGCTCTTTATCTTTTGTTGACGGTACAGAAGCCATGTTGCCAATTGAAGTATATATCCCATCAATTGGGATTCTCATTGGAGCAAAAGTGTCACATGCAATTATACCTGCAACGCATGACTCGGGCATTTAACAGGAAGATCTGTCTGAGAGAATTGCAAGCATGTAATCAAATTCTCAGAAGTACTCGTTCGCGTTAATCCAGACTCTCGGGGCAAGTATGTGCCAAAAATATGAATGGCCTTATGTTGCTAAAAAGTATTTCGGTAGACGAGACATGATCGTCAACGACATGGACGACCAAGAACTTAATAGTCCAATCAATATGGACGCAGTAAAAAAAAATCCTTAAATAACTCATAACCAGAAAGTGAGCATTCAAAATTATGAGAAAATCCCCAAAATCGGAAACCTGAAAGGGCGGTTTAGGTAAATTTAGAGAAGAGGCACATGATTAAAAATCTCTAAAAAGAGCGATCATGGCAAAACAAAATTAATAAAATCACTGCTAGGTTGAAAAGCCGAAAGAGTGACCTAGACAAATACATTAAGGGAACTAAAAGGTGCAGTAAAAAACATATTGTAGCAAACGGATAGAAAATCAAGAGATAAGAAAAATCCATCCAGTCAATCCAGACTCTCAGGGCAAGTTTGTGCGTAAATATGAAAGACCTTATGCTGTCAAAGCGATTTTCAGCGGAGGTGCCATGATCATCACTGACATGGACAACAAGGAACTCCCCAGTCCAATCAATATGAACACAGTAAAAAGAAAATAACGAACTCGTAACCACACACGAGCATGCGAGACTTGGATACCTTTGGGCCACCAAGACGCTTGATTGTGTAAAACACGTCCAAAACTATCACATCTGTAAAGTTTACGCGAATCAAATGTACGCGCCACTGCACGATCTCTATCCCATGACTTCCCCATGACCTTTCTCAAAGTGGGGCATCAATGTAATCAACATGATTTCCCGAAAGGTGTCCCAAGCACCATCGATCACTGACATGGACAACAAATAACTCCCAGTCCAATCAATATGAACATAGTAAAAAAATAACAAACTCGTAACCATGCACGAGCATGCGAGACTTGGATACCTTTGATCCACCAAGACGGATGATAGTGTAAAACAGGACCAACAATATCACCTCTTTAAAATATACGCGAATCAAATCTATGCGCAACTGCACGATCTCTATCCCATGACTTCCTCATGACCTTTCTCTAGGTGGGGCATTGATGTAATCAACATGATTTCCCCAAAGGTGGCCCAAGCGCCATCGATTCATGTTGGTAGCGATCGATTACTCCACCAATGGGGTAGAGGTTAGTACCTTCGCGTCAATAACGGCAAAGGCCATTGAATTTTTCATTAGGGAGGACACCATCGTGTGTCACAGGGCACCATAAGAAACAAATAAAGGATTGGTACGACAAACTACCTTAGGCACTCAGGGCAGACAGAATCTCAATACGGACTTTAACGGGGATAAGCTCTTGCTCCTTTGTTGACGGTACAGAAGCCATGTTTCCAATTGAAGTATATATCCCACCAATTGGGATTCTCATTGAAGCAGAAGATTCACATGCAATTATACTTGCAACGCATGACTCGGGCATTTAACAGGAAGATCAGTACGAGAGAATTGCAAGCAGGTAATCAAATTCTCAGAAGTACTCCTTCGCGTTAAGCCAGACTCTCGGGGCAAGTATGTGCCAAAAATATGAATGGCCTTATGTTGCTAAAAAGACTTTCGGTAGACGAGACATGATCGTCAACGACATGGACGACCAAGAACTTAATAGTCCAATCAATGTGGACGCAGTAAAAAAAATCCTTAAATAACTCATAACCATAAAGTGAGCATTCAAAATTATGAGAAAATCCCCAAAATCGGAAACCTGAAAGGGCGGTTTAGGCAAATTTAGAGAAGAGGGACATGATTAAAAATCTCTAAAAAGAGCGATCATGGCAAAACAAAATTAATCAAATCACTGCTAGGTTGAAAAGCCGAAAGAGTGACCTAGACAAATACATTAAGGGAGCTAAAAGGTGCAGTAAAAAACATATTGTAGCAAACTCATAGAAAATCAGGAGATAAAAAAAATCCATCCAGTCAATCCAGACTCTCAGGGCAAGTTTGTGCGCAAATATGAAGGACCTTATGCTGTCATAGCGATTTTCAGCGGAGGTGCCATGATCATCACTGACATGGACAACAAGGAACTCCCCAGTCCAATCAATATGAACACAGTAAAAAGAAAATAACGAACTCGTAACCACACACGAGCATGCGAGACTTGGATACCTTTGGGCCACCAAGACGCTTGATTGTGTAAAACACGTCCAAAACTATCACATCTGTAAAGTTTACGCGAATCAAATCTACGTGCCACTGCACGATCTCTATCTCATGAATTCCCCATGACCTTTCTCAAAGTGGGGCATCAATGTAATCAACATGATTTCCCGAAAGGTGTCCCATCGATTCATATTGGTAGCGATCGATTACTCCACCAATGGGGTAGAGGTTAGTACCTTCGCGTCAATACCAACAAAGGCCATTGAATTTTTCTTTAGGGAGGACACCATCGTGTGTCATGGGATGCCGAAGTGATTTATCACCGGAAATGACAGAAATCTAAATTTGCGTTTGGGTTGTGATGAAGCATAAAATTTCATCTCCATATCACTAACAAATGAATTTTACAGCATAAGAAACAAATAAGGATTGGTTCGACAAACTACCTAAGGCACTCACGGTAGACAGAACCTCAATACGGACTTCAAACGGGGGTAACCTCACTCTCCCTTGTTTACTGTACTGAAGTCGTGTTGCCAATTGAAGTACAAATCCCATCAGCTGGGATTCTCATTGAAGCAGAAGTCTCACATGCAATTTTACCTGCAACGCATGACTCGCGCATTTAACAGGAAGATCCGTCTGAGAGAATTGCAAGCAGGTAATCAAATTCTCAGAAGTACTCGTTCGCGTTAATCCAGACTCTCGGGGCAAGTATGTGCCAAAAATATGAATGGCCTTATGTTGCTAAAAAGTCTTTCGGTAGACGAGACATGATCGTCAACGACATGGACGACCAAGAACTTAATAGTCCAATCAATATGGACGCAGTAAAAAAAAATCCTTAAATAACTCATAACCAGAAAGTGAGCATTCAAAATTATGAGAAAATCCCCAAAATCGGAAACCTGAAAGGGCGGTTTAGGCAAATTTAGAGAAGAGGGACATGATTAAAAATCTCTAAAAAGAGCGATCATGGCAAAACAAAATTAATCAAATCACTGCTAGGTTGAAAAGCCGAAAGAGTGACCTAGACAAATACATTAAGGGAACTAAAAGGTGCAGTAAAAAACATATTGTAGCAAACGGATAGAAAATCAAGAGATAAAAAAAATCCATCCAGTCAATCCAGACTCTCAGGGCAAGTTTGTGCGCAAATATGAAGGACCTTATGCTGTCAAAGCGATTTTCAGCGGAGGTGCCATGATCATCACTGACATGGACAACAAGGAACTCCCCAGTCCAATCAATATGAACACAGTAAGAAGAAAATAACGAACTCGTAACCACACACGAGCATGCGAGACTTGGATACCTTTGGGCCACCAAGACGCTTGATTGTGTAAAACACGTCCAAAACTATCACATCTGTAAAGTTTACGCGAATCAAATCTACGCGCTACTGCACGATGTCTATCCCATAAATTCCCCATGACCTTTCTCAAAGTGGGGCATCAATGTAATCAACATGATTTCCCGAAAGGTGTCCCATCGATTCATATTGGTAGCGATCGATTACTCCACCAATGGGGTAGAGGTTAGTACCTTCGCGTCAATACCGACAAAGGCCATTGAATTTTTCATTAGGGAGGACACCATCGTGTGTCATGGGATGCCAAAGTGATTCATCACCGGAAATGCCAGAAATCTAAATTTGCGTTTGGGTTGTGATGAAGCATAAAATTTCATCTCCATATCACTAACAAATGAATTGTACAGCATAAGAAACAACTAAAGGATTGGTTCGACAAACTACCTAAGGCACTCACGGTAGACAGAACCTCAATACGGACTTTAAACGGGGGTAACCTCACTCTCCCTTGTTTACTGTACTGAAGTCGTGTTGCCAATTGAAGTACAAATCCCATCAGCTGGGATTCTCATTGAAGCAGAAGTCTCACATGCAATTTTACCTGCAACGCATGACTCGCGCATTTAACAGGAAGATCCGTCTGAGAGAATTGCAAGCAGGTAATCAAATTCTCAGAAGTACTCGTTCGCGTTAATCCAGACTCTCGGGGCAAGTATGTGCCAAAAATATGAATGGCCTTATGTTGCTAAAAAGTCTTTCGGTAGACGAGACATGATCGTCAACGACATGGACGACCAAGAACTTAATAGTCCAATCAATATGGACGCAGTAAAAAAAAATCCTTAAATAACTCATAACCAGAAAGTGAGCATTCAAAATTATGAGAAAATCCCCAAAATCGGAAACCTGAAAGGGCGGTTTAGGCAAATTTAGAGAAGAGGGACATGATTAAAAATCTCTAAAAAGAGCGATCATGGCAAAACAAAATTAATCAAATCACTGCTAGGTTGAAAAGCCGAAAGAGTGACCTAGACAAATACATTAAGGGAACTAAAAGGTGCAGTAAAAAACATATTGTAGCAAGAGGATAGAAAATCAAGAGATAAAAAAAATCCATCCAGTCAATCCAGACTCTCAGGGCAAGTTTGTGCGTAAATATGAAGGACCTTATGCTGTCAAAGCGATTTTCAGCGGAGGTGCCATGATCATCACTGACATGGACAACAAGGAACTTCCCAGTCCAATCAATATGAACACAGTAAGAAGAAAATAACGAAGTCGTAACCACACACGAGCATGCGAGACTTGGATACCTTTGGGCCACCAAGACGCTTGATTGTGTAAAACACGTCCAAAACTATCACATCTGTAAAGTTTACGCGAATCAAATCTACGCGCCACTGCACGATGTCTATCCCATGAATTCCCCACGACCTTTCTCAAAGTGGGGCATCAATGTAATCAACATGATTTCCCGAAAGGTGTCCCATCGATTCATATTGGTAGCGATCGATTACTCCACCAATGGGGTAGAGGTTAGTACCTTCGCGTCAATACCGACAAAGGCCATTGAATTTTTCATTAGGGAGGACACCATCGTGTGTCATGGGATGCCAAAGTGATTCATCACCGGAAATGCCAGAAATCTAAATTTGCGTTTGGGTTGTGATGAAGCATAAAATTTCATCTCCATATCACTAACAAATGAATTGTACAGCATAAGAAACAACTAAAGGATTGGTTCGGCAAACTACCTAAGGCACTCACGGTAGACAGAACCTCAATACGGACTTCAAACGGGGGTAACCTCACTCTCCCTTGTTTACTGTACTGAAGTCGTGTTGCCAATTGAAGTACAAATCCCATCAGCTGGGATTCTCATTGAAGCAGAAGTCTCACATGCAATTTTACCTGCAACGCATGACTCGCGCATTTAACAGGAAGATCCGTCTGAGAGAATTGCAAGCAGGTAATCAAATTCTCAGAAGTACTCGTTCGCGTTAATCCAAACTCTCGGGGCAAGTATGTGCCAAAAATATGAATGGCCTTATGTTGCTAAAAAGTCTTTCGGTAGACGAGACATGATCGTCAACGACATGGACGACCAAGAACTTAATAGTCCAATCAATATGGACGCAGTAAAAAAATATCCTTAAATAACTCATAACCAGAAAGTGAGCATTCAAAATTATGAGAAAATCCCCAAAATCGGAAACCTGAAAGGGCGGTTTAGGCAAATTTAGAGAAGAGGGACATGATTAAAAATCTCTAAAAAGAGCGATCATGGCAAAACAAAATTAATCAAATCACTGCTAGGTTGAAAAGCCGAAAGAGTGACCTAGACAAATACATTAAGGGAACTAAAAGGTGCAGTAAAAAACATATTGTAGCAAACGGATAGAAAATCAAGAGATAAAAAAAATCCATCCAGTCAATCCAGACTCTCAGGGCAAGTTTGTGCGTAAATATGAAGGACCTTATGCTGTCAAAGCGATTTTCAGCGGAGGTGCCATGATCATCACTGACATGGACAACAAGGAACTTCCCAGTCCAATCAATATGAACACAGTAAGAAGAAAATAACGAAGTCGTAACCACACACGAGCATGCGAGACTTGGATACCTTTGGGCCACCAAGACGCTTGATTGTGTAAAACACGTCCAAAACTATCACATCTGTAAAGTTTACGCGAATCAAATCTACGCGCCACTGCACGATGTCTATCCCATGAATTCCCCACGACCTTTCTCAAAGTGGGGCATCAATGTAATCAACATGATTTCCCGAAAGGTGTCCCATCGATTCATATTGGTAGCGATCGATTACTCCACCAATGGGGTAGAGGTTAGTACCTTCGCGTCAATACCGACAAAGGCCATTGAATTTTTCATTAGGGAGGACACCATCGTGTGTCATGGGATGCCAAAGTGATTCATCACCGGAAATGCCAGAAATCTAAATTTGCGTTTGGGTTGTGATGAAGCATAAAATTTCATATCCATATCACTAACAAATGAATTGTACAGCATAAGAAACAACTAAAGGATTGGTTCGGCAAACTACCTAAGGCACTCACGGTAGACAGAACCTCAATACGGACTTCAAACGGGGGTAACCTCACTCTCCCTTGTTTACTGTACTGAAGTCGTGTTGCCAATTGAAGTACAAATCCCATCAGCTGGGATTCTCATTGAAGCAGAAGTCTCACATGCAATTTTACCTGCAACGCATGACTCGCGCATTTAACAGGAAGATCCGTCTGAGAGAATTGCAAGCAGGTAATCAAATTCTCAGAAGTACTCGTTCGCGTTAATCCAGACTCTCGGGGCAAGTATGTGCCAAAAATATGAATGGCCTTATGTTGCTAAAAAGTCTTTCGGTAGACGAGACATGATCGTCAACGACATGGACGACCAAGAACTTAATAGTCCAATCAATATGGACGCAGTAAAAAAATATCCTTAAATAACTCATAACCAGAAAGTGAGCATTCAAAATTATGAGAAAATCCCCAAAATCGGAAACCTGAAAGGGCGGTTTAGGCAAATTTAGAGAAGAGGGACATGATTAAAAATCTCTAAAAAGAGCGATCATGGCAAAACAAAATTAATCAAATCACTGCTAGGTTGAAAAGCCGAAAGAGTGACCTAGACAAATACATTAAGGGAACTAAAAGGTGCAGTAAAAAACATATTGTAGCAAACGGATAGAAAATCAAGAGATAAAAAAAATCCATCCAGTCAATCCAGACTCTCAGGGCAAGTTTGTGCGTAAATATGAAGGACCTTATGCTGTCAAAGCGATTTTCAGCGGAGGTGCCATGATCATCACTGACATGGACAACAAGGAACTCCCCAGTCCAATCAATATGAACACAGTAAGAAGAAAATAACGAACTCGTAACCACACACGAGCATGCGAGACTTGGATACCTTTGGGCCACCAAGACGCTTGATTGTGTAAAACACGTCCAAAACTATCACATCTGTAAAGTTTACGCGAATCAAATCTACGCGCCACTGCACGATGTCTATCCCATGAATTCCCCATGACCTTTCTCAAAGTGGGGCATCAATGTAATCAACATGATTTCCCGAAAGGTGTCCCATCGATTCATATTGGTAGCGATCGATTACTCCACCAATGGGGTAGAGGTTAGTACCTTCGCGTCAATACCGACAAAGGCCATTGAATTTTTCATTAGGGAGGACACCATCGTGTGTCATGGGATGCCAAAGTGATTCATCACCGGAAATGCCAGAAATCTAAATTTGCGTTTGGGTTGTGATGAAGCATAAAATTTCATCTCCATATCACTAACAAATGAATTGTACAGCATAAGAAACAACTAAAGGATTGGTTCGACAAACTACCTAAGGCACTCACGGTAGACAGAACCTCAATACGGACTTCAAACGGGGGTAACCTCACTCTCCCTTGTTTACTGTACTGAAGTCGTGTTGCCAATTGAAGTACAAATCCCATCAGCTGGGATTCTCATTGAAGCAGAAGTCTCACATGCAATTTTACCTGCAACGCATGACTCGCGCATTTAACAGGAAGATCCGTCTGAGAGAATTGCAAGCAGGTAATCAAATTCTCAGAAGTACTCGTTCGCGTTAATCCAGACTCTCGGGGCAAGTATGTGCCAAAAATATGAATGGCCTTATGTTGCTAAAAAGTCTTTCGGTAGACGAGACATGATCGTCAACGACATGGACGACCAAGAACTTAATAGTCCAATCAATATGGACGCAGTAAAAAAATATCCTTAAATAACTCATAACCAGAAAGTGAGCATTCAAAATTATGAGAAAATCCCCAAAATCGGAAACCTGAAAGGGCGGTTTAGGCAAATTTAGAGAAGAGGGACATGATTAAAAATCTCTAAAAAGAGCGATCATGGCAAAACAAAATTAATCAAATCACTGCTAGGTTGAAAAGCCGAAAGAGTGACCTAGACAAATACATTAAGGGAACTAAAAGGTGCAGTAAAAAACATATTGTAGCAAACGGATAGAAAATCAAGAGATAAAAAAAATCCATCCAGTCAATCCAGACTCTCAGGGCAAGTTTGTGCGTAAATATGAAGGACCTTATGCTGTCAAAGAGATTTTCAGCGGAGGTGCCATGATCATCACTGACATGGACAACAAGGAACTCCCCAGTCCAATCAATATGAACACAGTAAGAAGAAAATAACGAACTCGTAACCACACACGAGCATGCGAGACTTGGATACCTTTGGGCCACCAAGACGCTTGATTGTGTAAAACACGTCCAAAACTATCACATCTGTAAAGTTTACGCGAATCAAATCTACGCGCTACTGCACGATGTCTATCCCATGAATTCCCCATGACCTTTCTCAAAGTGGGGCATCAATGTAATCAACATGATTTCCCGAAAGGTGTCCCATCGATTCATATTGGTAGCGATCGATTACTCCACCAATGGGGTAGAGGTTAGTACCTTCGCGTCAATACCGACAAAGGCCATTGAATTTTTCATTAGGGAGGACACCATCGTGTGTCATGGGATGCCAAAGTGATTCATCACCGGAAATGCCAGAAATCTAAATTTGCGTTTGGGTTGTGATGAAGCATAAAATTTCATCTCCATATCACTAACAAATGAATTGTACAGCATAAGAAACAACTAAAGGATTGGTTCGACAAACTACCTAAGGCACTCACGGTAGACAGAACCTCAATACGGACTTCAAACGGGGGTAACCTCACTCTCCCTTGTTTACTGTACTGAAGTCGTGTTGCCAATTGAAGTACAAATCCCATCAGCTGGGATTCTCATTGAAGCAGAAGTCTCACATGCAATTTTACCTGCAACGCATGACTCGCGCATTTAACAGGAAGATCCGTCTGAGAGAATTGCAAGCAGGTAATCAAATTCTCAGAAGTACTCGTTCGCGTTAATCCAGACTCTCGGGGCAAGTATGTGCCAAAAATATGAATGGCCTTATGTTGCTAAAAAGTCTTTCGGTAGACGAGACATGATCGTCAACGACATGGACGACCAAGAACTTAATAGTCCAATCAATATGGACGCAGTAAAAAAATATCCTTAAATAACTCATAACCAGAAAGTGAGCATTCAAAATTATGAGAAAATCCCCAAAATCGGAAACCTGAAAGGGCGGTTTAGGCAAATTTAGAGAAGAGGGACATGATTAAAAATCTCTAAAAAGAGCGATCATGGCAAAACAAAATTAATCAAATCACTGCTAGGTTGAAAAGCCGAAAGAGTGACCTAGACAAATACATTAAGGGAACTAAAAGGTGCAGAAAAAAACATATTGTAGCAAACGGATAGAAAATCAAGAGATAAAAAAAATCCATCCAGTCAATCCAGACTCTCAGGGCAAGTTTGTGCGTAAATATGAAGGACCTTATGCTGTCAAAGCGATTTTCAGCGGAGGTGCCATGATCATCACTGACATGGACAACAAGGAACTCCCCAGTCCAATCAATATGAACACAGTAAGAAGAAAATAACGAAGTCGTAACCACACACGAGCATGCGAGACTTGGATACCTTTGGGCCACCAAGACGCTTGATTGTGTAAAACACGTCCAAAACTATCACATCTGTAAAGTTTACGCGAATCAAATCTACGCGCCACTGCACGATGTCTATCCCATGAATTCCCCATGACCTTTCTCAAAGTGGGGCATCAATGTAATCAACATGATTTCCCGAAAGGTGTACCATCGATTCATATTGGTAGCGATCGATTACTCCACCAATGGGGTAGAGGTTAGTACCTTCGCGTCAATACCGACAAAGGCCATTGAATTTTTCATTAGGGAGGACACCATCGTGTGTCATGGGATGCCAAAGTGATTCATCACCGGAAATGCCAGAAATCTAAATTTGCGTTTGGGTTGTGATGAAGCATAAAATTTCATCTCCATATCACTAACAAATGAATTGTACAGCATAAGAAACAACTAAAGGATTGGTTCGACAAACTACCTAAGGCAGTCACGGTAAACAGAACCTCAGTACGGACTTCAAACGGGGGTAACCTCACTCTCCCTTGTTTACTGTACTGAAGTCGTGTTGCCAATTGAAGTACAAATCCCATCAGCTGGGATTCTCATTGAAGCAGAAGTCTCACATGCAATTTTACCTGCAACGCATGACTCGCGCATTTAACAGGAAGATCCGTCTGAGAGAATTGCAAGCAGGTAATCAAATTCTCAGAAGTACTCGTTCGCGTTAATCCAGACTCTCGGGGCAAGTATGTGCCAAAAATATGAATGGCCTTATGTTGCTAAAAAGTCTTTCGGTAGACGAGACATGATCGTCAACGACATGGACGACCAAGAACTTAATAGTCCAATCAATATGGACGCAGTAAAAAAATATCCTTAAATAACTCATAACCAGAAAGTGAGCATTCAAAATTATGAGAAAATCCCCAAAATCGGAAACCTGAAAGGGCGGTTTAGGCAAATTTAGAGAAGAGGGTCATGATTAAAAATCTCTAAAAAGAGCGATCATAGCAAAACAAAATTAATCAAATCACTGCTAGGTTGAAAAGCCGAAAGAGTGACCTAGACAAATACATTAAGGGAACTAAAAGGTGCAGTAAAAAATATATTGTAGCAAACGGATAGAAAATCAAGAGATAAAAAAAATCCATCCAGTCAATCCAGACTCTCAGGGCAAGTTTGTGCGTAAATATGAAGGACCTTATGCTGTCAAAGCGATTTTCAGCGGAGGTGCCATGATCATCACTGACATGGACAACAAGGAACTCCCCAGTCCAATCAATATGAACACAGTAAGAAGAAAATAACGAAGTCGTAACCACACACGAGCATGCGAGACTTGGATACCTTTGGGCCACCAAGACGCTTGATTGTGTAAAACACGTCCAAAACTATCACATCTGTAAAGTTTACGCGAATCAAATCTACGCGCCACTGCACGATGTCTATCCCATGAATTCCCCATGACCTTTCTCAAAGTGGGGCATCAATGTAATCAACATGATTTCCCGAAAGGTGTACCATCGATTCATATTGGTAGCGATCGATTACTCCACCAATGGGGTAGAGGTTAGTACCTTCGCGTCAATACCGACAAAGGCCATTGAATTTTTCATTAGGGAGGACACCATCGTGTGTCATGGGATGCCAAAGTGATTCATCACCGGAAATGCCAGAAATCTAAATTTGCGTTTGGGTTGTGATGAAGCATAAAATTTCATCTCCATATCACTAACAAATGAATTGTACAGCATAAGAAACAACTAAAGGATTGGTTCGACAAACTACCTAAGGCAGTCACGGTAAACAGAACCTCAGTACGGACTTCAAACGGGGGTAACCTCACTCTCCCTTGTTTACTGTACTGAAGTCGTGTTGCCAATTGAAGTACAAATCCCATCAGCTGGGATTCTCATTGAAGCAGAAGTCTCACATGCAATTTTACCTGCAACGCATGACTCGCGCATTTAACAGGAAGATCCGTCTGAGAGAATTGCAAGCAGGTAATCAAATTCTCAGAAGTACTCGTTCGCGTTAATCCAGACTCTCGGGGCAAGTATGTGCCAAAAATATGAATGGCCTTATGTTGCTAAAAAGTCTTTCGGTAGACGAGACATGATCGTCAACGACATGGACGACCAAGAACTTAATAGTCCAATCAATATGGACGCAGTAAAAAAATATCCTTAAATAACTCATAACCAGAAAGTGAGCATTCAAAATTATGAGAAAATCCCCAAAATCGGAAACCTGAAAGGGCGGTTTAGGCAAATTTAGAGAAGAGGGACATGATTAAAAATCTCTAAAAAGAGCGATCATGGCAAAACAAAATTAATCAAATCACTGCTAGGTTGAAAAGCCGAAAGAGTGACCTAGACAAATACATTAAGGGAACTAAAAGGTGCAGTAAAAAACATATTGTAGCAAACGGATAGAAAATCAAGAGATAAAAAAAATCCATCCAGTCAATCCAGACTCTCAGGGCAAGTTTGTGCGTAAATATGAAGGACCTTATGCTGTCAAAGCGATTTTCAGCGGAGGTGCCATGATCATCACTGACATGGACAACAAGGAACTTCCCAGTCCAATCAATATGAACACAGTAAGAAGAAAATAACGAAGTCGTAACCACACACGAGCATGCGAGACTTGGATACCTTTGGGCCACCAAGACGCTTGATTGTGTAAAACACGTCCAAAACTATCACATCTGTAAAGTTTACGCAAATCAAATCTACGCGCCACTGCACGATGTCTATCCCATGAATTCCCCATGACCTTTCTCAAAGTGGGGCATCAATGTAATCAACATGATTTCCCGAAAGGTGTCCCATCGATTCATATTGGTAGCGATCGATTACTCCACCAATGGGGTAGAGGTTAGTACCTTCGCGTCAATACCGACAAAGGCCATTGAATTTTTCATTAGGGAGGACACCATCGTGTGTCATGGGATGCCAAAGTGATTCATCACCGGAAATGCCAGAAATCTAAATTTGCGTTTGGGTTGTGATGAAGCATAAAATTTCATCTCCATATCACTAACAAATGAATTGTACAGCATAAGAAACAACTAAAGGATTGGTTCGGCAAACTACCTAAGGCACTCATGGTAGACAGAACCTCAATACGGACTTCAAACGGGGGTAACCTCACTCTCCCTTGTTTACTGTACTGAAGTCGTGTTGCCAATTGAAGTACAAATCCCATCAGCTGGGATTCTCATTGAAGCAGAAGTCTCACATGCAATTTTACCTGCAACGCATGACTCGCGCATTTAACAGGAAGATCCGTCTGAGAGAATTGCAAGCAGGTAATCAAATTCTCAGAAGTACTCGTTCGCGTTAATCCAGACTCTCGGGGCAAGTATGTGCCAAAAATATGAATGGCCTTATGTTGCTAAAAAGTCTTTCGGTAGACGAGACATGATCGTCAACGACATGGACGACCAAGAACTTAATAGTCCAATCAATATGGACGCGGTAAAAAAATATCCTTAAATAACTCATAACCAGAAAGTGAGCATTCAAAATTATGAGAAAATCCCCAAAATCGGAAACCTGAAAGGGCGGTTTAGGCAAATTTAGAGAAGAGGGACATGATTAAAAATCTCTAAAAAGAGCGATCATGGCAAAACAAAATTAATCAAATCACTGCTAGGTTGAAAAGCCGAAAGAGTGACCTAGACAAATACATTAAGGGAACTAAAAGGTGCAGTAAAAAACATATTGTAGCAAACGGATAGAAAATCAAGAGATAAAAAAAATCCATCCAGTCAATCCAGACTCTCAGGGCAAGTTTGTGCGTAAATATGAAGGACCTTATGCTGTCAAAGCGATTTTCAGCGGAGGTGCCATGATCATCACTGACATGGACAACAAGGAACTCCCCAGTCCAATCAATATGAACACAGTAAGAAGAAAATAACGAAGTCGTAACCACACACGAGCATGCGAGACTTGGATACCTTTGGGCCACCAAGACGCTTGATTGTGTAAAACACGTCCAAAACTATCACATCTGTAAAGTTTACGCGAATCAAATCTACGCGCCACTGCACGATGTCTATCCCATGAATTCCCCATGACCTTTCTCAAAGTGGGGCATCAATGTAATCAACATGATTTCCCGAAAGGTGTACCATCGATTCATATTGGTAGCGATCGATTACTCCACCAATGGGGTAGAGGTTAGTACCTTCGCGTCAATACCGACAAAGGCCATTGAATTTTTCATTAGGGAGGACACCATCGTGTGTCATGGGATGCCAAAGTGATTCATCACCGGAAATGCCAGAAATCTAAATTTGCGTTTGGGTTGTGATGAAGCATAAAATTTCATCTCCATATCACTAACAAATGAATTGTACAGCATAAGAAACAACTAAAGGATTGGTTCGACAAACTACCTAAGGCAGTCACGGTAAACAGAACCTCAGTACGGACTTCAAACGGGGGTAACCTCACTCTCCCTTGTTTACTGTACTGAAGTCGTGTTGCCAATTGAAGTACAAATCCCATCAGCTGGGATTCTCATTGAAGCAGAAGTCTCACATGCAATTTTACCTGCAACGCATGACTCGCGCATTTAACAGGAAGATCCGTCTGAGAGAATTGCAAGCAGGTAATCAAATTCTCAGAAGTACTCGTTCGCGTTAATCCAGACTCTCGGGGCAAGTATGTGCCAAAAATATGAATGGCCTTATGTTGCTAAAAAGTCTTTCGGTAGATGAGACATGATCGTCAACGACATGGACGACCAAGAACTTAATAGTCCAATCAATATGGACGCAGTAAAAAAAAATCCTTAAATAACTCATAACCAGAAAGTGAGCATTCAAAATTATGAGAAAATCCCCAAAATCGGAAACCTGAAAGGGCGGTTTAGGCAAATTTAGAGAAGAGGGACATGATTAAAAATCTCTAAAAAGAGCGATCATGGCAAAACAAAATTAATCAAATCACTGCTAGGTTGAAAAGCCGAAAGAGTGACCTAGACAAATACATTAAGGGAACTAAAAGGTGCAGTAAAAAACATATTGTAGCAAACGGATAGAAAATCAAGAGATAAAAAAAATCCATCCAGTCAATCCAGACTCTCAGGGCAAGTTTGTGCGTAAATATGAAGGACCTTATGCTGTCAAAGCGATTTTCAGCGGAGGTGCCATGATCATCACTGACATGGACAACAAGGAACTCCCCAGTCCAATCAATATGAACACAGTAAGAAGAAAATAACGAAGTCGTAACCACACACGAGCATGCGAGACTTGGATACCTTTGGGCCACCAAGACGCTTGATTGTGTAAAACACGTCCAAAACTATCACATCTGTAAAGTTTACGCGAATCAAATCTACGCGCCACTGCACGATGTCTATCCCATGAATTCCCCATGACCTTTCTCAAAGTGGGGCATCAATGTAATCAACATGATTTCCCGAAAGGTGTCCCATCGATTCATATTGGTAGCGATCGATTACTCCACCAATGGGGTAGAGGTTAGTACCTTCGCGTCAATACCGACAAAGGCCATTGAATTTTTCATTAGGGAGGACACCATCGTGTGTCATGGGATGCCAAAGTGATTCATCACCGGAAATGCCAGAAATCTAAATTTGCGTTTGGGTTGTGATGAAGCATAAAATTTCATCTCCATATCACTAACAAATGAATTGTACAGCATAAGAAACAACTAAAGGATTGGTTCGGCAAACTACCTAAGGCACTCATGGTAGACAGAACCTCAATACGGACTTCAAACGGGGGTAACCTCACTCTCCCTTGTTTACTGTACTGAAGTCGTGTTGCCAATTGAAGTACAAATCCCATCAGCTGGGATTCTCATTGAAGCAGAAGTCTCACATGCAATTTTACCTGCAACGCATGACTCGCGCATTTAACAGGAAGATCCGTCTGAGAGAATTGCAAGCAGGTAATCAAATTCTCAGAAGTACTCGTTCGCGTTAATCCAGACTCTCGGGGCAAGTATGTGCCAAAAATATGAATGGCCTTATGTTGCTAAAAAGTCTTTCGGTAGACGAGACATGATCGTCAACGACATGGACGACCAAGAACTTAATAGTCCAATCAATATGGACGCGGTAAAAAAATATCCTTAAATAACTCATAACCAGAAAGTGAGCATTCAAAATTATGAGAAAATCCCCAAAATCGGAAACCTGAAAGGGCGGTTTAGGCAAATTTAGAGAAGAGGGACATGATTAAAAATCTCTAAAAAGAGCGATCATGGCAAAACAAAATTAATCAAATCACTGCTAGGTTGAAAAGCCGAAAGAGTGACCTAGACAAATACATTAAGGGAACTAAAAGGTGCAGTAAAAAACATATTGTAGCAAACGGATAGAAAATCAAGAGATAAAAAAAATCCATCCAGTCAATCCAGACTCTCAGGGCAAGTTTGTGCGTAAATATGAAGGACCTTATGCTGTCAAAGCGATTTTCAGCGGAGGTGCCATGATCATCACTGACATGGACAACAAGGAACTCCCCAGTCCAATCAATATGAACACAGTAAGAAGAAAATAACGAAGTCGTAACCACACACGAGCATGCGAGACTTGGATACCTTTGGGCCACCAAGACGCTTGATTGTGTAAAACACGTCCAAAACTATCACATCTGTAAAGTTTACGCGAATCAAATCTACGCGCCACTGCACGATGTCTATCCCATGAATTCCCCATGACCTTTCTCAAAGTGGGGCATCAATGTAATCAACATGATTTCCCGAAAGGTGTACCATCGATTCATATTGGTAGCGATCGATTACTCCACCAATGGGGTAGAGGTTAGTACCTTCGCGTCAATACCGACAAAGGCCATTGAATTTTTCATTAGGGAGAACACCATCGTGTGTCATGGGATGCCAAAGTGATTCATCACCGGAAATGCCAGAAATCTAAATTTGCGTTTGGGTTGTGATGAAGCATAAAATTTCATCTCCATATCACTAACAAATGAATTGTACAGCATAAGAAACAACTAAAGGATTGGTTCGACAAACTACCTAAGGCAGTCACGGTAAACAGAACCTCAGTACGGACTTCAAACGGGGGTAACCTCACTCTCCCTTGTTTACTGTACTGAAGTCGTGTTGCCAATTGAAGTACAAATCCCATCAGCTGGGATTCTCATTGAAGCAGAAGTCTCACATGCAATTTTACCTGCAACGCATGACTCGCGCATTTAACAGGAAGATCCGTCTGAGAGAATTGCAAGCAGGTAATCAAATTCTCAGAAGTACTCGTTCGCGTTAATCCAGACTCTCGGGGCAAGTATGTGCCAAAAATATGAATGGCCTTATGTTGCTAAAAAGTCTTTCGGTAGATGAGACATGATCGTCAACGACATGGACGACCAAGAACTTAATAGTCCAATCAATATGGACGCAGTAAAAAAAAATCCTTAAATAACTCATAACCAGAAAGTGAGCATTCAAAATTATGAGAAAATCCCCAAAATCGGAAACCTGAAAGGGCGGTTTAGGCAAATTTAGAGAAGAGGGACATGATTAAAAATCTCTAAAAAGAGCGATCATGGCAAAACAAAATTAATCAAATCACTGCTAGGTTGAAAAGCCGAAAGAGTGACCTAGACAAATACATTAAGGGAACTAAAAGGTGCAGTAAAAAACATATTGTAGCAAACGGATAGAAAATCAAGAGATAAAAAAAATCCATCCAGTCAATCCAGACTCTCAGGGCAAGTTTGTGCGTAAATATGAAGGACCTTATGCTGTCAAAGCGATTTTCAGCGGAGGTGCCATGATCATCACTGACATGGACAACAAGGAACTCCCCAGTCCAATCAATATGAACACAGTAAGAAGAAAATAACGAAGTCGTAACCACACACGAGCATGCGAGACTTGGATACCTTTGGGCCACCAAGACGCTTGATTGTGTAAAACACGTCCAAAACTATCACATCTGTAAAGTTTACGCGAATCAAATCTACGCGCCACTGCACGATGTCTATCCCATGAATTCCCCATGACCTTTCTCAAAGTGGGGCATCAATGTAATCAACATGATTTCCCGAAAGGTGTCCCATCGATTCATATTGGTAGCGATCGATTACTCCACCAATGGGGTAGAGGTTAGTACCTTCGCGTCAATACCGACAAAGGCCATTGAATTTTTCATTAGGGAGGACACCATCGTGTGTCATGGGATGCCAAAGTGATTCATCACCGGAAATGCCAGAAATCTAAATTTGCGTTTGGGTTGTGATGAAGCATAAAATTTCATCTCCATATCACTAACAAATGAATTGTACAGCATAAGAAACAACTAAAGGATTGGTTCGGCAAACTACCTAAGGCACTCATGGTAGACAGAACCTCAATACGGACTTCAAACGGGGGTAACCTCACTCTCCCTTGTTTACTGTACTGAAGTCGTGTTGCCAATTGAAGTACAAATCCCATCAGCTGGGATTCTCATTGAAGCAGAAGTCTCACATGCAATTTTACCTGCAACGCATGACTCGCGCATTTAACAGGAAGATCCGTCTGAGAGAATTGCAAGCAGGTAATCAAATTCTCAGAAGTACTCGTTCGCGTTAATCCAGACTCTCGGGGCAAGTATGTGCCAAAAATATGAATGGCCTTATGTTGCTAAAAAGTCTTTCGGTAGACGAGACATGATCGTCAACGACATGGACGACCAAGAACTTAATAGTCCAATCAATATGGACGCGGTAAAAAAATATCCTTAAATAACTCATAACCAGAAAGTGAGCATTCAAAATTATGAGAAAATCCCCAAAATCGGAAACCTGAAAGGGCGGTTTAGGCAAATTTAGAGAAGAGGGACATGATTAAAAATCTCTAAAAAGAGCGATCATGGCAAAACAAAATTAATCAAATCACTGCTAGGTTGAAAAGCCGAAAGAGTGACCTAGACAAATACATTAAGGGAACTAAAAGGTGCAGTAAAAAACATATTGTAGCAAACGGATAGAAAATCAAGAGATAAAAAAAATCCATCCAGTCAATCCAGACTCTCAGGGCAAGTTTGTGCGTAAATATGAAGGACCTTATGCTGTCAAAGCGATTTTCAGCGGAGGTGCCATGATCATCACTGACATGGACAACAAGGAACTCCCCAGTCCAATCAATATGAACACAGTAAGAAGAAAATAACGAAGTCGTAACCACACACGAGCATGCGAGACTTGGATACCTTTGGGCCACCAAGACGCTTGATTGTGTAAAACACGTCCAAAACTATCACATCTGTAAAGTTTACGCGAATCAAATCTACGCGCCACTGCACGATGTCTATCCCATGAATTCCCCATGACCTTTCTCAAAGTGGGGCATCAATGTAATCAACATGATTTCCCGAAAGGTGTACCATCGATTCATATTGGTAGCGATCGATTACTCCACCAATGGGGTAGAGGTTAGTACCTTCGCGTCAATACCGACAAAGGCCATTGAATTTTTCATTAGGGAGAACACCATCGTGTGTCATGGGATGCCAAAGTGATTCATCACCGGAAATGCCAGAAATCTAAATTTGCGTTTGGGTTGTGATGAAGCATAAAATTTCATCTCCATATCACTAACAAATGAATTGTACAGCATAAGAAACAACTAAAGGATTGGTTCGACAAACTACCTAAGGCAGTCACGGTAAACAGAACCTCAGTACGGACTTCAAACGGGGGTAACCTCACTCTCCCTTGTTTACTGTACTGAAGTCGTGTTGCCAATTGAAGTACAAATCCCATCAGCTGGGATTCTCATTGAAGCAGAAGTCTCACATGCAATTTTACCTGCAACGCATGACTCGCGCATTTAACAGGAAGATCCGTCTGAGAGAATTGCAAGCAGGTAATCAAATTCTCAGAAGTACTCGTTCGCGTTAATCCAGACTCTCGGGGCAAGTATGTGCCAAAAATATGAATGGCCTTATGTTGCTAAAAAGTCTTTCGGTAGACGAGACATGATCGTCAACGACATGGACGACCAAGAACTTAATAGTCCAATCAATATGGACGCAGTAAAAAAAAATCCTTAAATAACTCATAACCAGAAAGTGAGCATTCAAAATTATGAGAAAATCCCCAAAATCGGAAACCTGAAAGGGCGGTTTAGGCAAATTTAGAGAAGAGGGACATGATTAAAAATCTCTAAAAAGAGCGATCATGGCAAAACAAAATTAATCAAATCACTGCTAGGTTGAAAAGCCGAAAGAGTGACCTAGACAAATACATTAAGGGAACTAAAAGGTGCAGTAAAAAACATATTGTAGCAAACGGATAGAAAATCAAGAGATAAAAAAAATCCATCCAGTCAATCCAGACTCTCAGGGCAAGTTTGTGCGTAAATATGAAGGACCTTATGCTGTCAAAGCGATTTTCAGCGGAGGTGCCATGATCATCACTGACATGGACAACAAGGAACTCCCCAGTCCAATCAATATGAACACAGTAAGAAGAAAATAACGAAGTCGTAACCACACACGAGCATGCGAGACTTGGATACCTTTGGGCCACCAAGACGCTTGATTGTGTAAAACACGTCCAAAACTATCACATCTGTAAAGTTTACGCGAATCAAATCTACGCGCCACTGCACGATGTCTATCCCATGAATTCCCCATGACCTTTCTCAAAGTGGGGCATCAATGTAATCAACATGATTTCCCGAAAGGTGTCCCATCGATTCATATTGGTAGCGATCGATTACTCCACCAATGGGGTAGAGGTTAGTACCTTCGCGTCAATACCGACAAAGGCCATTGAATTTTTCATTAGGGAGGACACCATCGTGTGTCATGGGATGCCAAAGTGATTCATCACCGGAAATGCCAGAAATCTAAATTTGCGTTTGGGTTGTGATGAAGCATAAAATTTCATCTCCATATCACTAACAAATGAATTGTACAGCATAAGAAACAACTAAAGGATTGGTTCGGCAAACTACCTAAGGCACTCATGGTAGACAGAACCTCAATACGGACTTCAAACGGGGGTAACCTCACTCTCCCTTGTTTACTGTACTGAAGTCGTGTTGCCAATTGAAGTACAAATCCCATCAGCTGGGATTCTCATTGAAGCAGAAGTCTCACATGCAATTTTACCTGCAACGCATGACTCGCGCATTTAACAGGAAGATCCGTCTGAGAGAATTGCAAGCAGGTAATCAAATTCTCAGAAGTACTCGTTCGCGTTAATCCAGACTCTCGGGGCAAGTATGTGCCAAAAATATGAATGGCCTTATGTTGCTAAAAAGTCTTTCGGTAGACGAGACATGATCGTCAACGACATGGACGACCAAGAACTTAATAGTCCAATCAATATGGACGCGGTAAAAAAATATCCTTAAATAACTCATAACCAGAAAGTGAGCATTCAAAATTATGAGAAAATCCCCAAAATCGGAAACCTGAAAGGGCGGTTTAGGCAAATTTAGAGAAGAGGGACATGATTAAAAATCTCTAAAAAGAGCGATCATGGCAAAACAAAATTAATCAAATCACTGCTAGGTTGAAAAGCCGAAAGAGTGACCTAGACAAATACATTAAGGGAACTAAAAGGTGCAGTAAAAAACATATTGTAGCAAACGGATAGAAAATCAAGAGATAAAAAAAATCCATCCAGTCAATCCAGACTCTCAGGGCAAGTTTGTGCGTAAATATGAAGGACCTTATGCTGTCAAAGCGATTTTCAGCGGAGGTGCCATGATCATCACTGACATGGACAACAAGGAACTCCCCAGTCCAATCAATATGAACACAGTAAGAAGAAAATAACGAAGTCGTAACCACACACGAGCATGCGAGACTTGGATACCTTTGGGCCACCAAGACGCTTGATTGTGTAAAACACGTCCAAAACTATCACATCTGTAAAGTTTACGCGAATCAAATCTACGCGCCACTGCACGATGTCTATCCCATGAATTCCCCATGACCTTTCTCAAAGTGGGGCATCAATGTAATCAACATGATTTCCCGAAAGGTGTACCATCGATTCATATTGGTAGCGATCGATTACTCCACCAATGGGGTAGAGGTTAGTACCTTCGCGTCAATACCGACAAAGGCCATTGAATTTTTCATTAGGGAGGACACCATCGTGTGTCATGGGATGCCAAAGTGATTCATCACCGGAAATGCCAGAAATCTAAATTTGCGTTTGGGTTGTGATGAAGCATAAAATTTCATCTCCATATCACTAACAAATGAATTGTACAGCATAAGAAACAACTAAAGGATTGGTTCGACAAACTACCTAAGGCAGTCACGGTAAACAGAACCTCAGTACGGACTTCAAACGGGGGTAACCTCACTCTCCCTTGTTTACTGTACTGAAGTCGTGTTGCCAATTGAAGTACAAATCCCATCAGCTGGGATTCTCATTGAAGCAGAAGTCTCACATGCAATTTTACCTGCAACGCATGACTCGCGCATTTAACAGGAAGATCCGTCTGAGAGAATTGCAAGCAGGTAATCAAATTCTCAGAAGTACTCGTTCGCGTTAATCCAGACTCTCGGGGCAAGTATGTGCCAAAAATATGAATGGCCTTATGTTGCTAAAAAGTCTTTCGGTAGACGAGACATGATCGTCAACGACATGGACGACCAAGAACTTAATAGTCCAATCAATATGGACGCAGTAAAAAAAAATCCTTAAATAACTCATAACCAGAAAGTGAGCATTCAAAATTATGAGAAAATCCCCAAAATCGGAAACCTGAAAGGGCGGTTTAGGCAAATTTAGAGAAGAGGGACATGATTAAAAATCTCTAAAAAGAGCGATCATGGCAAAACAAAATTAATCAAATCACTGCTAGGTTGAAAAGCCGAAAGAGTGACCTAGACAAATACATTAAGGGAACTAAAAGGTGCAGTAAAAAACATATTGTAGCAAACGGATAGAAAATCAAGAGATAAAAAAAATCCATCCAGTCAATCCAGACTCTCAGGGCAAGTTTGTGCGTAAATATGAAGGACCTTATGCTGTCAAAGCGATTTTCAGCGGAGGTGCCATGATCATCACTGACATGGACAACAAGGAACTTCCCAGTCCAATCAATATGAACACAGTAAGAAGAAAATAACGAAGTCGTAACCACACACGAGCATGCGAGACTTGGATACCTTTGGGCCACCAAGACGCTTGATTGTGTAAAACACGTCCAAAACTATCACATCTGTAAAGTTTACGCGAATCAAATCTACGCGCCACTGCACGATGTCTATCCCATGAATTCCCCATGACCTTTCTCAAAGTGGGGCATCAATGTAATCAACATGATTTCCCGAAAGGTGTCCCATCGATTCATATTGGTAGCGATCGATTACTCCACCAATGGGGTAGAGGTTAGTACCTTCGCGTCAATACCGACAAAGGCCATTGAATTTTTCATTAGGGAGGACACCATCGTGTGTCATGGGATGCCAAAGTGATTCATCACCGGAAATGCCAGAAATCTAAATTTGCGTTTGGGTTGTGATGAAGCATAAAATTTCATCTCCATATCACTAACAAATGAATTGTACAGCATAAGAAACAACTAAAGGATTGGTTCGGCAAACTACCTAAGGCACTCATGGTAGACAGAACCTCAATACGGACTTCAAACGGGGGTAACCTCACTCTCCCTTGTTTACTGTACTGAAGTCGTGTTGCCAATTGAAGTACAAATCCCATCAGCTGGGATTCTCATTGAAGCAGAAGTCTCACATGCAATTTTACCTGCAACGCATGACTCGCGCATTTAACAGGAAGATCCGTCTGAGAGAATTGCAAGCAGGTAATCAAATTCTCAGAAGTACTCGTTCGCGTTAATCCAGACTCTCGGGGCAAGTATGTGCCAAAAATATGAATGGCCTTATGTTGCTAAAAAGTCTTTCGGTAGACGAGACATGATCGTCAACGACATGGACGACCAAGAACTTAATAGTCCAATCAATATGGACGCAGTAAAAAAATATCCTTAAATAACTCATAACCAGAAAGTGAGCATTCAAAATTATGAGAAAATCCCCAAAATCGGAAACCTGAAAGGGCGGTTTAGGCAAATTTAGAGAAGAGGGACATGATTAAAAATCTCTAAAAAGAGCGATCATGGCAAAACAAAATTAATCAAATCACTGCTAGGTTGAAAAGCCGAAAGAGTGACCTAGACAAATACATTAAGGGAACTAAAAGGTGCAGTAAAAAACATATTGTAGCAAACGGATAGAAAATCAAGAGATAAAAAAAATCCATCCAGTCAATCCAGACTCTCAGGGCAAGTTTGTGCGTAAATATGAAGGACCTTATGCTGTCAAAGAGATTTTCAGCGGAGGTGCCATGATCATCACTGACATGGACAACAAGGAACTCCCCAGTCCAATCAATATGAACACAGTAAGAAGAAAATAACGAACTCGTAACCACACACGAGCATGCGAGACTTGGATACCTTTGGGCCACCAAGACGCTTGATTGTGTAAAACACGTCCAAAACTATCAAATCTGTAAAGTTTACGCGAATCAAATCTACGCGCCACTGCACGATGTCTATCCCATGAATTCCCGATGACCTTTCTCAAAGTGGGGCATCAATGTAATCAACATGATTTCCCGAAAGGTGTCCCATCGATTCATATTGGTAGCGATCGATTACTCCACCAATGGGGTAGAGGTTAGTACCTTCGCGTCAATACCGACAAAGGCCATTGAATTTTTCATTAGGGAGGACACCATCGTGTGTCATGGGATGCCAAAGTGATTCATCACCGGAAATGCCAGAAATCTAAATTTGCGTTTGGGTTGTGATGAAGCATAAAATTTCATCTCCATATCACTAACAAATGAATTGTACAGCATAAGAAACAACTAAAGGATTTGTTCGACAAACTACCTAAGGCAGTCACGGTAAACAGAACCTCAGTACGGACTTCAAACGGGGGTAACCTCACTCTCCCTTGTTTACTGTACTGAAGTCGTGTTGCCAATTGAAGTACAAATCCCATCAGCTGGGATTCTCATTGAAGCAGAAGTCTCACATGCAATTTTACCTGCAACGCATGACTCGCGCATTTAACAGGAAGATCCGTCTGAGAGAATTGCAAGCAGGTAATCAAATTCTCAGAAGTACTCGTTCGCGTTAATCCAGACTCTCGGGGCAAGTATGTGCCAAAAATATGAATGGCCTTATGTTGCTAAAAAGTCTTTCGGTAGACGAGACATGATCGTCAACGACATGGACGACCAAGAACTTAATAGTCCAATCAATATGGACGCAGTAAAAAAATATCTTTAAATAACTCATAACCAGAAAGTGAGCATTCAAAATTATGAGAAAATCCCCAAAATCGGAAACCTGAAAGGGCGGTTTAGGCAAATTTAGAGAAGAGGGACATGATTAAAAATCTCTAAAAAGAGCGATCATGGCAAAACAAAATTAATCAAATCACTGCTAGGTTGAAAAGCCGAAAGAGTGACCTAGACAAATACATTAAGGGAACTAAAAGGTGCAGTAAAAAACATATTGTAGCAAACGGATAGAAAATCAAGAGATAAAAAAAATCCATCCAGTCAATCCAGACTCTCAGGGCAAGTTTGTGCGTAAATATGAAGGACCTTATGCTGTCAAAGCGATTTTCAGCGGAGGTGCCATGATCATCACTGACATGGACAACAAGGAACTTCCCAGTCCAATCAATATGAACACAGTAAGAAGAAAATAACGAAGTCGTAACCACACACGAGCATGCGAGACTTGGATACCTTTGGGCCACCAAGACGCTTGATTGTGTAAAACACGTCCAAAACTATCACATCTGTAAAGTTTACGCGAATCAAATCTACGCGCCACTGCACGATGTCTATCCCATGAATTCCCCATGACCTTTCTCAAAGTGGGGCATCAATGTAATCAACATGATTTCCCGAAAGGTGTCCCATCGATTCATATTGGTAGCGATCGATTACTCCACCAATGGGGTAGAGGTTAGTACCTTCGCGTCAATACCGACAAAGGCCATTGAATTTTTCATTAGGGAGGACACCATCGTGTGTCATGGGATGCCAAAGTGATTCATCACCGGAAATGCCAGAAATCTAAATTTGCGTTTGGGTTGTGATGAAGCATAAAATTTCATCTCCATATCACTAACAAATGAATTGTACAGCATAAGAAACAACTAAAGGATTGGTTCGGCAAACTACCTAAGGCACTCATGGTAGACAGAACCTCAATACGGACTTCAAACGGGGGTAACCTCACTCTCCCTTGTTTACTGTACTGAAGTTGTGTTGCCAATTGAAGTACAAATCCCATCAGCTGGGATTCTCATTGAAGCAGAAGTCTCACATGCAATTTTACCTGCAACGCATGACTCGCGCATTTAACAGGAAGATCCGTCTGAGAGAATTGCAAGCAGGTAATCAAATTCTCAGAAGTACTCGTTCGCGTTAATCCAGACTCTCGGGGCAAGTATGTGCCAAAAATATGAATGGCCTTATGTTGCTAAAAAGTCTTTCGGTAGACGAGACATGATCGTCAACGACATGGACGACCAAGAACTTAATAGTCCAATCAATATGGACGCAGTAAAAAAATATCCTTAAATAACTCATAACCAGAAAGTGAGCATTCAAAATTATGAGAAAATCCCCAAAATCGGAAACCTGAAAGGGCGGTTTAGGCAAATTTAGAGAAGAGGGTCATGATTAAAAATCTCTAAAAAGAGCGATCATAGCAAAACAAAATTAATCAAATCACTGCTAGGTTGAAAAGCCGAAAGAGTGACCTAGACAAATACATTAAGGGAACTAAAAGGTGCAGTAAAAAATATATTGTAGCAAACGGATAGAAAATCAAGAGATAAAAAAAATCCATCCAGTCAATCCAGACTCTCAGGGCAAGTTTGTGCGTAAATATGAAGGACCTTATGCTGTCAAAGCGATTTTCAGCGGAGGTGCCATGATCATCACTGACATGGACAACAAGGAACTCCCCAGTCCAATCAATATGAACACAGTAAGAAGAAAATAACGAAGTCGTAACCACACACGAGCATGCGAGACTTGGATACCTTTGGGCCACCAAGACGCTTGATTGTGTAAAACACGTCCAAAACTATCACATCTGTAAAGTTTACGCGAATCAAATCTACGCGCCACTGCACGATGTCTATCCCATGAATTCCCCATGACCTTTCTCAAAGTGGGGCATCAATGTAATCAACATGATTTCCCGGAAGGTGTCCCATCGATTCATATTGGTAGCGATCGATTACTCCACCAATGGGGTAGAGGTTAGTACCTTCGCGTCAATACCGACAAAGGCCATTGAATTTTTCATTAGGGAGGACACCATCGTGTGTCATGGGATGCCAAAGTGATTCATCACCGGAAATGCCAGAAATCTAAATTTGCGTTTGGGTTGTGATGAAGCATAAAATTTCATCTCCATATCACTAACAAATGAATTGTACAGCATAAGAAACAACTAAAGGATTGGTTCGACAAACTACCTAAGGCAGTCACGGTAAACAGAACCTCAGTACGGACTTCAAACGGGGGTAACCTCACTCTCCCTTGTTTACTGTACTGAAGTCGTGTTGCCAATTGAAGTACAAATCCCATCAACTGGGATTCTCATTGAAGCAGAAGTCTCACATGCAATTTTACCTGCAACGCATGACTCGCGCATTTAACAGGAAGATCCGTCTGAGAGAATTGCAAGCAGGTAATCAAATTCTCAGAAGTACTCGTTCGCGTTAATCCAGACTCTCGGGGCAAGTATGTGCCAAAAATATGAATGGCCTTATGTTGCTAAAAAGTCTTTCGGTAGACGAGACATGATCGTCAACGACATGGACGACCAAGAACTTAATAGTCCAATCAATATGGACGCAGTAAAAAAATATCCTTAAATAACTCATAACCAGAAAGTGAGCATTCAAAATTATGAGAAAATCCCCAAAATCGGAAACCTGAAAGGGCGGTTTAGGCAAATTTAGAGAAGAGGGACATGATTAAAAATCTCTAAAAAGAGCGATCATGGCAAAACAAAATTAATCAAATCACTGCTAGGTTGAAAAGCCGAAAGAGTGACCTAGACAAATACATTAAGGGAACTAAAAGGTGCAGTAAAAAACATATTGTAGCAAACGGATAGAAAATCAAGAGATAAAAAAAATCCATCCAGTCAATCCAGACTCTCAGGGCAAGTTTGTGCGTAAATATGAAGGACCTTATGCTGTCAAAGCGATTTTCAGCGGAGGTGCCATGATCATCACTGACATGGACAACAAAAAACTCCCCAGTCCAATCAATATGAACAGAGTAAAAAGAAAATAATGAACTCGTAACCACACACGAGCATGCGAGACTTGGATACCTTTGGGCCACCAAGACGCTTGAATGTGTAAAACACGTCCAAAACTATCACATCTGTAAAGTTTACGCGAATCAAATCTACGCGCCACTGCACGATCTCTATCCCATGAATTCCCCATGACCTTTCTCAAAGTGGGGCATCAATGTAATCAACATGATTTCCCGAAAGGTGTCCCATCGATTCATATTGGTAGCGATCGATTACTCCACCAATGGGGTAGAGGTTAGTACCTTCGCGTCAATACCGACAAAGGCCATTGAATTTTTCATTAGGTTGGACACCATCGTGTGTCATGGGATGCCGAAGTGATTCATCACCGGAAATCCTAGAAATCTAAATTTGCGTTTGGGTTGTGATGAAGCATAAAATTTCATCTCCATATCACTAACAAATGAATTGTACAGCATAAGAAACAACTAAAGGATTGGTTCGGCAAACTACCTAAGGCACTCACGGTAGACAGAACCTCAATACGGACTTCAAACGGGGGTAACCTCACTCTCCCTTGTTTACTGTACTGAAGTCGTGTTGCCAATTGAAGTACAAATCCCATCAGCTGGGATTCTCATTGAAGCAGAAGTCTCACATGCAATTGTACCTGCAACGCATGACTCGCGCATTTAACAGGAAGATCCGTCTGAGAGAATTGCAAGCAGGTAATCAAATTCTCAGAAGTACTCGTTCGCGTTAATCCAGACTCTCGGGGCAAGTTTTTGCCAAAAATATGAAGGGCCTTAGGCCGCCAAAGAGACTATAGGTAGAGGAGACATGATCGTCACCGACATTGACAACCAAGAAATCGATAGTCCAATCAATATGAACGCAATCAAAAAAATTCTTAAATAACTAATAACTAGAATGTGAGCCTTCAAAAGTGTGAGAAAATTCCCAAAATCGAAAACCTGAAAGGGCGGTTTATAAAATATTTAGGGAAGACGGGCACGATTAAAAATCTCTAAAAAGCGTGATTATGCCAAAACGAAAGTAATCAAATCCCTGTTAGGTTGAAAACCCGAAAGGGTGATATCGAAAAAAACATTAAGGGAACCGAAAAATGCGGTAAAAAAAATATTGTAGCAAACAAATAGAAAATCAAGAGATAAAGAAAATCCTTCCTGTCAATCCATACTCTTAGTGCAAGTTTGTGCGTAAATAAGAAGGGCCTTATGTTGTCAAAGAGATTTTCAGTTGGGAAGCCATGATCATCACTGACATGGACAACAAAGAACTCCCAGTCCAATCAATATTAACATAGTAAAAAAATAACAAACTCGTAACCATGCACGAGCATGCGAGACTTGGATACCTTTGATCCACCAAGACGGATGATTGTGTAAAACAGGACCAACAATATCACCTCTGTAAAATATACGCGAATCAAATCTATGCGCCACTGCACGATCTCTATCCCATGACTTCCTCATGACCTTTCTCTAGGTGGGGCATTGATGTAATCAACATGATTTCCCCAAAGGTGGCCCAAGCGCCATCGATTCATGTTGGTAGCGATTGATTACTCCACCAATGGGGTAGAGGTTAGTACCTTCGCGTCAATAACGGCAAAGGCCATTGAATTTTCATTAGGGAGGACACCATCGTGTGTCACAGGGCAGCATAAGAAACAAATAAAGGATTGGTACGACAAACTACCTTAGACACTCAGGGCAGACAGAATCTCAATACGGACTTTAACGGGGATAAGCTCTTGCTCCTTTGTTGACGGTACAGAAGCCATGTTGCCAATTGAAGTATATATCCCATCAATTGGGATTCTCATTGGAGCAGAAGTGTCACATGCAATTATAGCTGCAACGCATGACTCAGGCATTTAATAGGAAGATCTGTCCGAGAGAATTGCAAGCAGGTAATCAAATTCTCAGAAGTACTTTTTCGCGTTAATCCAGACTCTCGGGGCAAGTATGTGCCAAAAATATGAATGGCCTTCTGTTGCTAAACAGACTTTCGGTAGAGGAGACATGATCGTCAACGACATGGATGACCAAGAACTTAATAGTTTAATCAATATGGACGAAGTAAAAAAAAAAACTTAAATAACTCATAACCAGAAAGTGAGCATTCAAAATTGTGAGAAAATCACCAAAATCGGAAACCTAAAAGGGCGGTTTAGGCAAATTTAGAGAAGAGGGACATGATTAAAAATCTCTAAAAAGAGCGATCATGGCAAAACAAAATTAATCAAATCACTGCTAGGTTGAAAAGCCGAAAGAGTGACCTAGACAAATACTTTAAGGGAACTAAAAGGTGCAGTAAAACACATATTGTAGCAAACGGATAGAAAATCAAGAGATAAAAAAAATCTATCCAGTCAATCCAGACTCTCAGGGCAAGTTTGTGCGTAAATATGAAGGACCTTATGTTGTCAAAGCGATTTTCAGCGGAGGTGCCATGATTATCACTGACATGGACAACAAGGAACTCCCCAGTCCAATCAATATGAACAGAGTAAAAAGAAAATAACGAACTCGTAACCACACACGAGCATGCGAGACTTGGATACCTTTGGGCCACCAAGACGCTTGATTGTGTAAAACACGTCCAAAACTATCACATCTGTAAAGTTTACGCGAATCAAATCTACGCGCCACTGCACGATGTCTATCCCATGATTTCCCCATGACCTTTCTCAAAGTGGGGCATCAATGTAATCAACATGATTTCCCGAAAGGTGTCCCATCGATTCATATTGGTAGCGATCGATTACTCCACCAATGGGGTAGAGGTTAGTACCTTCGCGTCAATACCGACAAAGGCCATTGAATTTTTCATTAGGGAGGACACCATCGTGTGTCATGGGATGCCAAAGTGATTCATCACCGGAAATGCCAGAAATCTAAATTTGCGTTTGGGTTGTGATGAAGCATAAAATTTCATCTCCATATCACTAACAAATGAATTGTACAGCATAAGAAACAACTAAAGGATTGGTTCGACAAACTACCTAAGGCAGTCACGGTAAACAGAACCTCAGTACGGACTTCAAACGGGGGTAACCTCACTCTCCCTTGTTTACTGTACTGAAGTCGTGTTGCCAATTGAAGTACAAATCCCATCAGCTGGGATTCTCATTGAAGCAGAAGTCTCACATGCAATTTTACCTGCAACGCATGACTCGCGCATTTAACAGGAAGATCCGTCTGAGAGAATTGCAAGCAGGTAATCAAATTCTCAGAAGTACTCGTTCGCGTTAATCCAGACTCTCGGGGCAAGTATGTGCCAAAAATATGAATGGCCTTATGTTGCTAAAAAGTCTTTCGGTAGACGAGACATGATCGTCAACGACATGGACGACCAAGAACTTAATAGTCCAATCAATATGGACGCAGTAAAAAAATATCCTTAAATAACTCATAACCAGAAAGTGAGCATTCAAAATTATGAGAAAATCCCCAAAATCGGAAACCTGAAAGGGCGGTTTAGGCAAATTTAGAGAAGAGGGACATGATTAAAAATCTCTAAAAAGAGCGATCATGGCAAAACAAAATTAATCAAATCACTGCTAGGTTGAAAAGCCGAAAGAGTGACCTAGACAAATACATTAAGGGAACTAAAAGGTGCAGTAAAAAACATATTGTAGCAAACGGATAGAAAATCAAGAGATAAAAAAAATCCATCCAGTCAATCCAGACTCTCAGGGCAAGTTTGTGCGTAAATATGAAGGACCTTATGCTGTCAAAGCGATTTTCAGCGGAGGTGCCATGATTATCACTGACATGGACAACAAGGAACTCCCCAGTCCAATCAATATGAACAGAGTAAAAAGAAAATAACGAACTCGTAACCACACACGAGCATGCGAGACTTGGATACCTTTGGGCCACCAAGACGCTTGATTGTGTAAAACACGTCCAAAACTATCACATCTGTAAAGTTTACGCGAATCAAATCTACGCGCCACTGCACGATCTCTATCCCATGAATTCCCCATGACCTTTCTCAAAGTGGGGCATCAATGTAATCAACATGATTTCCCGAAAGGTGTCCCATCGATTCATATTGGTAGCGATCGATTACTCCACCAATGGGGTAGAGGTTAGTACCTTCGCGTCAATACCGACAAAGGCCATTGAATTTTTCATTAGGGAGGACACCATCGTGTGTCATGGGATGCCGAAGTGAATCATCACCGGCAATGCCAGAAATCTAAATTTGCGTTTGGGTTGTGATGAAGCATAAAATTTCATCTCCATATCATTGACAAATGAATTGTACAGCATAAGAAAAAACTAAAGGATTGGTTCGACAAACTACCTAAGGCACTCACGGCAGACAGAACCTCAATACGGACTTCAAACGGGGGTAGCCTCACTCTCCCTCGCTCTAAAAAGGGTGATTATGCCAAAACGAAAGTAATCAAATCCCTGCTAGGTTGAAAACCTGAAAGGGTGATATAGAAAAAAACATTAAGGGAACCGAAAGGTGCGGTAAAAAAAATATTGTAGCAAACAAATAGAAAATCAAGAGATAAAAAAAATCCTTCCTGTCAATCCATACTCTTAGTGCAAGTTTGTGCGTAAATAAGAAGGTCCTTATGTTGTCAAAGAGATTTTCAGTGGAGCAGCCATGATAATCACTGACATGGACAACAAAGAACTCCCTAGTCCAATCAATATGAACATAGTAAAAAAATAACAAACTTGTAACCATGCACGAGCATGCGAGACTTGGATACCTTTGATCCACCAAGACGGATGATTGTGTAAAACAGGACCAACAATATCACCTCTGTAAAATATACGCCAATCAAATCTATGCGCCACTGCACGATCTCTATCCCATGACTTCCTCATGACCTTTCTCTAGGTGGGGCATTGATGTAATCAACATGATTTCCCCAAAGGTGGACCAAGCGCCATCGATTCATATTGGTAGGGATCGATTACTCCACCAATGGGGTAGAGGTTAGTACCTTCGCGTCAATAACGCCAAAGGCCATTGAATTTTTCATTAGGGAGGACATCATCGTGTGTCACGGGGTACCGAAGTCAATCATCACCGGCAATGCCAGAAGTATAAATTTGCGTATGGGTTGTGATGAAGCATAATATTTCATCTCCATATGGCTGACAAATCAATTGTACAGCATAAGAAACAAATAAAGGATTGGTACGACAAACTACCTTAGGCACTCAGGGCAGACAGAACCTCAATACGGACTTAAACGGGGATAAGCTTTTTCTCCCTTGTTGACGGTACAAAAGCCGTGTTGCCAATTGAAGTAGATATCCCATCAATTGGGATTCTCATTGAAGCAGAAGTGTCACATGCAATTATACCTGCAACGCATGACTCAGGCATTTAACACGAAGATCTGTCCGAGAGAATTGCAAGCAGGTAATCAAATTCTCAGAAGTACTCCTTCGTGTTAATCTAGACTCTCGGGGCAAGTATGTGCCAAAAATATGAATGGCCTTATGTTGCTAAAAAGAGTTTCGGTAGAGGAGACATGATCGTCAACTACACGGATGACCAAGAACTTAATAGTCCAATCAATATGAACGCAGTAAAAAAATTCCTTAAATAACTCATAACCAGAAAGTGAGCATTCAAAATTGTGAGAAAATCCCCAGAATCGGAAACCTGAAAGGGCGGTTTAGGCAAATTTAGAGAAGAGGGACATGATTAACAATCTCTAAAAAGAGCGATCATGGCAAAACAAAATTAATCAAATCACTGCTAGGTTGAAAAGCCGAAAGAGTGACCTAGACAAATACATTAAGGGAACTAAAAGGTGCAGTAAACAACATATTGTAGCAAACGGATAGAAAATCAAGAGATAAAAAAAATCCATCCAGTCAATCCAGACTCTCAGGGCAAGTTTGTGCGTAAATATGAAGGACCTTATGCTGTCATAGCGATTTTCAGCGGAGGTGCCATGATCATCACTGACATGGACAACAAGGAACTCCCCAGTCCAATCAATACGAACACAATAAAAAGAAAATAACGAACTTGTAGCCACACACGACCAGATTACCACTGCCAACGAACTTCCGCTTGTTGCGTCCATTCAAGTTGTACCTAATAAAGTTCCCTTCATTCTTCCCATGATTCCACAGCTTCATTGGAGACAATAGTGCATTAGCTTGGATCAAATTCATGTGCTTCTTGGCAGCTACAACAAATTTCGTTGAACAATCAGTCTCTGTTTCACTCTGTAACTCAACGCCCCTGATATGTTTAGGCTTCGCCTGTGAAACCCGAGAATCATGTATAGGCCATTCAGTATCAGGTTTAGGCGATTCAGTCTCGAAAGTAAGAGACGGTCTCTGCATTTTCGAGAAAGAAACTTTAGAGGCATTCCGACCTACAAGCGCTGGCACCGAATCTGGAGCTCCATATCCAATTGATTCAATTTGATCGGAGCAGCGGTGTATTTGAAACGACTCACTGAATATATGAGAGATATTTGGCAGCAGCGGCTTGGGAGAGGGTTGTTTGAGCGTCGATGTAGTGGGATTAGAGAATTTCAGTGAGGCTCTGACTCGACTTTTGGCTTTGGCAGAGGTCAGTGGAGTTGGTCGTCTCGAGATAGTCCGAGGCGATGATGAAGGGCGGCGTTGGGTTCTTGGAGCAGATTCAAGGATACCAACATGATGGAGTTTATGGCGGTATCTCCTAAATATAAGTTGGGCAAAAAGGGAATTACAAGTTATAATTTTTCCAGGGTTGGTCACGTGATAATTTAATGTACAAACGGAACGACACTTAGACGGAGGTACTAAAAACAATCGTTTTCAAACATGTTGTACCTAAAACAATCGTAAGGGTTGAAAAACCATTTTGGGCAAACATGATGGACGTTTTTCAGACTTTTCCCAAACGAAAATAACGAACTCGTAGCCACACACGAGCATGCGAGACTTGGATACGTTTGGTCCTCCAAGACGGTTGATTGTGTAAAACACGTCCAAAAATATCACATTAGTCAAGTGTACGCGAATCAAGTCTACGCGCCACTGCGCGATCTCTATCCCATGACTTCCCCATGAGCTTTCTAGAGGCGGGGGCATCGATGTAATCAACATTATTTCCCCAAAGGCGTCCAAGGGCCATCGATTTATATTGGTAGCCATCGATTACTCCACCAATGGGGTAGAGGTTATTACCTTGGCGTCAATAACGACAAAGGCCACCAATGGAGGACATCGTCGTGTGTCATGGGATGCCGAAGTCAATCATCACCAGCAATGCCAATCTAAATTTGTGTATGGGTTGTGATGAAGCATAAAATTTCATCTCCATATATGACAAATGAATTGTACAGCATAAGAAACAAATAAAGGATTGGTACGACAAACTACCTTAGGCACTCAGGGCAGACAGAACATGAATGTTGGGTTGTGATCAAGCATAAACATTCATCTCCATGTCACCAACAAATGAAATGTGTAACATAACCAACAAATAAAGGATTGGCACGACAAACTGCCTTAGGCACTCAGGCCAGATAAAACCTCAATGCGGACATCAACGGGGGTAACCCCATTCTCCTTTGTTTACGGTACTAATGTCGTGTTGCCAATTGAAGTAGAGATCCCATTAGTTGGGATTCTCATTGAAGTAGAAGTGTCACATGCAATTGTACCTGCAACGCATGAATCACACATTTAACAGGAAGATCCGTCTGAGAGAATTGCACGCAGGTAATCAAATTCTCAGAAAAAATCCTCCGAGTCAATCCAGAGTCTCGGGGAAAGTTTGTGCCAAAAATAAGAAGGGCCTTATGTCGCCAAAGAGACTTTCCGTAGAGGAGACATGATCGTCACAAACATGGACGACCAAGAACTCGAGAGTCCAATCAATATGTACACAGTCAAAAAAATCCTTAACGAACTCATAACCAGAAAGTCAGCCTTCAAAAGTGAAAGAAAATTCCCAAAATTGAAAATCGGAAAGGGCAGTTTAGGCAAAATTTAGGGATGAGGGACATGATAAAAAATCTCTAAAAAGGGTGATCATGGCAAAACGAAAGGAATCAAATCCGTGCTAGGTTGAAAACCCAAAAGGGTAACCTAGGCAAAAACATTAAGGGAACTGAAAGGTGCAGTAAAAGAAACATTGTAACAAACAGATAGGAAATTAAGAGATAAAAAAGATCCTTCAAGGCAATCCAGATTCTCGGGGCAAGTTTGTGCGTAAATATGAAGGGCCTTATGTTGTCAAAGAGATTTTCATCGGAGGAGCCATGATCATCACTAACATGGACAACAAAAACTCCCAAGTCCAATCAATACGAACGTAGTAAAGAGAAACCTTAAAGAACACGTAACCAGAAAGCGAGCCACCATAAGTGATAGAATCTTCCCGCTAAATCAAAAACCCGAAAGGGCGGTTTATGCAAAATTGAGGGAAGAGATGTATGATTAAAATCCCTAAAAGGGGTGATCATGGCAAAAGGTAAGGAATCAAATTCCTGGTAGGTTAAAAACCTGAAAGGGTGACCTAGGTAAAATAATTAAGAGAACTGAGAGGTGCAGTAAAACAAAAGTATAAAAATCGGGAGATTAAAGAAATCCTTCAAGTCAATTCAGACTCTCGGGGACAGTTTTATGCCTAAATATGAAGGGTCTTATGTGGTCAAAATGATCTTTAGCGGAGGAGCCTTAATCATTACTTACACGGACAACAAAGAACTCCCAAGTCTAATCAATATAAACGCACTAAAAAAAACAACTTAAAGAGCTCGTAACTAAAAAGCTAGCCTCCAAAAATGAGAGAACATTCTCGCTAAATCGAAAACCCGAAAGAATGGTTTACGAAAAATTTAGGGAACAAGGGCATGATTAAAAATCCCTAAAAAGGGCTATCATGACAAAAGGAAATGAATCAAATCCCTTCTAGGTTGAAAACCTTAAAGGGCAACCTAGGCAAAAAAACATTAAAGAAACTGAGAGGTGCGGTAAAAAAATACCATAGCAAAGTGAAAGAAAAGCGATAGATAAAAAAAAACAAATAAAAAAAGTGCTCAAAAGTGGACAACAGTGTTTCCCATAGTAGCAATAAAGAGAAGGTGTGATTGACATTAATTTGAGTTACCTAGACAAATTGGATGGATACACCTTGTGAACATAGCATGAATTACTTTAGGAAACTCCATCAAGTAGGACTCCAAACTCGATATCACAAGCAGGTCGACAACTCCGCACAGGAAGTCGGACATCTCGAGAAGGGTTTTTACCTACAAAGTGAATTACAAGTTGATTAGCGGCGTCTTTCGCTGATCAACCTCCACAAGTCATTCTCTACGATCAGGACCTGTAGGTGTCCAACTTCTGGGAGTTACAAGCTGACAGGCGGAGTCTTTAAGTGCTCAACCTACTCAAGTCATCCTCACCAACCAGAACATGTAGATGTCCAGTTTCTAGTAAGTACAAGCCGACGAACAGAGCGTTTATGTGCTCAACCTGTGCAAGTCATCCCCAACGACCAAAATTTGTAGTTGTCCAACTTCTGAAAGATACAAGCCGCCGAGCGAAGTCTTTAGGTGCTCAACCACCCCAAGTGATCTTCAACGTTGCTTCTAGCCAAAAAAATCCTCAACCTCGAACTCGTTGATGGAAAAACTCATTGACGACCAGGACATGTAGTTGTCCAGCTTCTGGAGTCACAAGATGATGAGCATTTAGGCCCCCAACCTCCGTAAACCATCATAAACAATCGGGACTTGCAGATGTGAAACTTCCGAGAGTTATAAGTCGACGAGCGGATCCGTTAGGTGTTCATCCTCCATAGGTCATGCTCGACGATCAGGACATGTAGTTATCCAACTTAGAAGAGTCACAAGCCAACGAGCGGAGACTTTAGGTGTTCAACCTCCACAAGTCATCCCCAACGAGTCCGAAGCTGACGAGCGGACCCTTTAGGTGTTCATCGTCCGCAAGTCATCCATGATGACCAGGACGAGTAGTTATCAAGCTTCTGAGAGTCACAAGGCGAATACCGGAGCCTTTAGGTGTTTAGCCTCCGCAATTCATTCCCAATGAGTTACAATCCGACGAGCGGAGCCATTAAGTGTTTAGCCTCTGCAAGTCATTCTCGCCGACCACAACCTGTAGTTATCCAACGTATGGGAATTACAAGCCGATGAACGAAGTGTTTAGTTTCTCAACCTCCACAAGTCATCCCCAACGAACCAAAAGCTGACAAGCGGAGCTTTTAGGTATTCAGCCTCCGCAAGTCATCCTCAACGACCAAGACTTGTAGTTATTCAGCTTCAGGGAGTCACAAGCAATTTGGACTATTATGGCCTAGACGACATTGCAATTTGGAACACAGAATGAAGAAGATACCAAATTTTATCAATTCCTAAGTTAGAATCGACTTAATCAAGAAAAATAAGATTTACTTCGCGAAAACTTGTTACCTAAGTTAGAATCGACTTATCCAACTATCCGATCAATAAATGGACTACAGAGACAGAAAGAAGGTTGAAAATTACTACGGAGACAGAAATAAGGTGATATCCAACAAGGACAGATTATGTTGAGTTTATCATGCTCACACTCAACTGAATGATTATTCATCTCTCCAACAAATACGAACGACAATTTTATAAAGAAAGCCATCTCTTTATCGAATAAACGTAGTATAAATAATGCTGTTTAGAAAGTTTGGGCGCCCAACTCTCTTAATTTTACACCATGAATAAAACCGTGAACTATCGATCAAGCAGATATTTTTCAAATATCGATCAAGTATAATGATAAGTGGGTTATACAACATGTGAAAGTAATGGAACATCATGAATATCATCCTAATAAATACATAAATTTATGTAAAAAATATACATTCAACAATAACGCTATTTAATACTAACTCTAACATCATTCAAAATTAATACTAACACCATTCAATTAGAGTTTGTTATGAAATCCTTAATCTAATAAATATGAACCATAACCATAATTATTACGGGTAGAAAATTCATACCCATGACCACACCATAATGGTACAGTTAACCTTATTTAAAATGATGGTTATAACAATGATTTCTTGTTTTTTTACTACACCATTGTCTGCCCTCGTCATGGACCCATTTGATCGACAACTTTGCTGTAAGGATCCATTTATGACCAACTTAGGAAGAAGGCGTTAATGTTCAGGTAACAGCGAGCATTGCTTTGGATGATGAGTTGATTGCTAAATTTTGAAATGCACAGGGAGGTACTAAGCGGTCTAAAGGAGTTTTGTTTTGCCAAAGTCTAAAGGAGTTACTATCAAAGAAATGTAAGGCGTAGCTAAAGGAAAACATAAGATGATTGAAAATTCAGTAAAATACAAGGAAAAAGTTAGTCAGTGAGGCTACCAGTGGTTTCATTTTGTGCTGAGTTGGATTTAAGAGACAATGACTAGGAAGGTTTAGATTAAGACAAAGAATGGATGCCCGTGAATTAGGATGTGTCTAGTAGTATAAATGATGATGTTGGTGATACAAACACCAATTCTAAAATCGAAATGAAGAATCCAAGAGTGGGTGTTGAAAAGAAACCATGTGATCCCGTGGATGAAGAAGTGAACGGGAATATTGTTGATGATTTCAAAATGACTGAACAAAGAAAAGACAATAGAGTAAATATTGTTGATGATTGATTCAGTATCAATTAAGGTATTCGTGAAGAAGACAAGGGTGACTTGCACAGTGATACCATGACCATGACCATAGTGATCCAAAAAATTTCCTTGGCTTTGATTTGCTTCTTCTCCATCGTGCTAGTTGTTGACGGGAACTAACGTTGTTTGGTGATCATTTCTTCCTTCATCTGTCATATACAACTGGAGTGTCTTTAATCTTGTTTCAACTACTCGGATCCTATAATTTTCATATTTGGAGTCATGCAATCAAGGAGAAGTTGCTGGTCAAGAACAAGATTTGCTTTATTGATCAATCGTGCCCTCACGATTCAATTCCAGCAGCTTATTGCCTTAAGTGGGATCGTTGTAATGTTATTATCAAAGCATGGGTACGAATGTTGTGGAAAAGGATTTCATGAGTGGTTTAGTTTATAATCCCACTGCACAATCTATATGGGAGAATTTGAGATATATATTCATCAAAGTTGATGTAATTCGAGGGTTTCAGTTGCATCGAGATATTTATATTGATTTGAAGGGTACAATTACAATCATTAGATATTTTGGGAGAATGAGAAACATCTGTGATTAATTAGCTGTCACTCATGATCTTGTGTTGTTTTGTGAGGTTGATATTGCGCATGCTGCAACCAAAGAAAAACATAAACCAATTCATTTTTTACTTGTGTTGAAAGAATATTTTGCTTCGTTCCCAACCAACTTGTTAATGCACCAACCTTTATCAATCTTAAGTATTGCCTATTCAGTGTTATTACATGAAGAGAATCAATGATTTGTTCCAGGTTCCGATTTAGATGGACTTATTGACACTGCTTCAAGGGATAATTTTGTTGCTCTGTTTTGTGGAAAAAAATACCCAAAGGTTAACGCACATTAAGCCAAATCCAAAGTGGATAAATCCTCTTAGTTATGTTTTTTGTGTGGAAGGAAGGCTCATAGAATGAATACTTATTAGTCTAAGAATGGATTGATTGATAACGTAAAGAAGGAATGGGTCGTGAATGTTGTCTTTCCAGTTTTAGTACCTAATTCGGTTGGCTATAATCCTTTGACGACTCGCGTTCGAATTCAATACTTGTTGTTCCTCATCTCAACTTATTCCACCTTCGTGATACATTTCACTACGGAACAGGTGAGACAGATTTTGGATATTCTCCACATTGAGAATCTCTCTTCTCCTGATGTTCAAGTTAACATGTGAGGTAGTATTTCTTCCCGTTCTGCTATAAAGTGGATAGTGGCTTCGGAATCCATTGACCATATTACCTTTCCCAAGGATTAATTTTCTGGTTTAGTTGTAAACACTTGCAAATCTACGTCAGTCAATTTACCCCACTGGACATAGTGCAACTGTGACTCACATTAGTCGATGTCGTATAAATTCGGAACAATGTTTAACAAACGTTCTATTGGTGCCTGATTCCGCTACAACTTGATTTATGTTTCCAAAAAATTAATGGACTTGAGTTGGTTCTCTTTTTTTTTTTTAAGCCCTCTCGTGTGGGAAGATATGGCGGATTCGCAAGGCTATTTGTGGACTTTAAATATCACAAAATAAGTCAATTCCTGTTGCCATTATTGGTCCAATTTTTGTTGTTATTTCTGGTTCTTCACGCCAAATTGATGATAGTATACTTTGGCACAAAGACTTCGTCATGCTCATTTTTGCACAAATATGGCAGCTTCTCACTCTCCAAGAATACTTACTTTTTTTTTATCAGAAATACCGCTTTACTTTAAGAAATAAAACGTCGTGACACGGGGTCACGGGAGTTCATACTTCATATCATTAGCTACTAAACATACAAATTGTAGTGGTGGTCTTTCGACCCAATCATTAAGACACACTCCCATCCTCGCTTGCTTTGCTATCCAATTTGGACATTCGTTGCTCGTCCTTGGAATAGCTTGCCATTGCACTTGCTCAACTTGTCTTGCGAGTTCTCGGATATTCAGTATAATTGTTGCTAGTCTCCATTGTTTCAGCCCCTCCATGATTTGTTGGTGAACCGTTTGTGAGTCCGTTTCTATGATGATGTCTTGCCATCCCACTTCAATTGCTAGACGTACTCCTTCATGTATAGCCAAGGCTTCCATCGTTTCTATGTCATCGCTCCTTTGCCTCCAGTTCATTCCAACCACTAGCTTGCCGGTTTTGTCTCGTGCCACTACTCCTATGTCCGCTCATTGCGTTTCCTTGCACCATGAGGCATCACAGTTGATATTGATCATATCACCCGTCGGGGGTTGTCATTGTTGGGTCAGCCCCTCCTCATGCGTGTGCAATGGTTGTGTTGTTCCATTGGGCCCTATTTGCTCCTCATAGGCTTGCTTGATCTCCATTATCACTACCCTCGGACTTGGTTGTTTTGCTTCGAACGCCCTCAAGCATCTCACTTTCTATATGTGCCAACACGTGATTAGAATTTGGGCCCACCACTTGTCGCTCATTGGTCCTCCCCCATGTAGCTACGCTTTCCTCCTCATTACGCTCATTGGTCCTCCCCCAATGCAGAATCCAAACCTTTGCCTCTATGGTTTGGATTCTGCATTAGCCTTTGTTCGGACCGCTCCTGTATCTTGTGGTAGACCGATCAGACATGAGGGTTTCCATCCTTTGTGTGTGGCCAAATGTACCGGTCCCTTCCCCCGTCTCGTGGTAGGGGTATCTTAAGAATATGGGCTTCATCTTCTTTGTCTACTACGCTCCTCACTAGGTGCTCGTTCCATGTACCATTCGGGTAGATGAGCTCACTTACTCTTAGGTTACCTCCGTGCTCCACCATTACGTTAACGTTCACCATTTTGCTCTCCTTTTCTCCCGTTCCAATTGTTCACATCCATTCCTTCTTGATTATATCTCAGCCATGTAGGATGCTACTCCATCTCCATGAGACTCGGCCCCCTTTTTCGCCTCTAAGAGCAAACACCGTGGGAAATATAATCCTTTTAGGACTTACACACATATGGTGTCTGGGTCGGTTATGATGCGGCTCACCATTTTGGTTAGGAGCGCCGTGTTGAAAATTTGGAGTTCCCGGAATCTAAGTCCCCCAACCTCTTTTGCCTTGTTAGGACTTCCCATCTCCTCCAATGTGTTCTCTTCCCCTCCGATGCTTACCCATACGAAAAGTCCGCAATGAGAGCATCTACTTCCAAGCACCCTATTTTTGGGAGATGGAATACACTCATTACGTACGTGGGGATCGACGTGATGATCGTCTTTATGAACACTTCCTTCCCCGCTTGGGTTAGTGTTTTCGGCCTTCATCCTCCTAGCTTGTCCTTGATTTTTGTTTTCAAAGATCCCAATGCCTCCTTCTTTGAGCATCCTCAGATTGATGGCAAGCTTGAGTTTGCCCGGGTCCCCCGTGTTTCTAATATGTAGCGCATCCTCTATTTTGTTTTTCTCATTTTGACCAGCCCACTTACTAAAGAATAGGGTCGATTTATCTCTGTTGATCCGTTGGCCCGATACGTGACAATAAGATTCTAGGATACTCCAAAGTCCTTTAGCATTCTCGAGAGATCCTCTTATGAAGAACAGTGAGTCATCTGCAAAGAACATATGGTGAAGTTCCGGGCATTTTCTTCTTAGAGTGATCCCCTGTATAGTTTCCTCCCTGGCCGCCCCTTTCATTCTTCGTGACATCATATCCGCAAGTAGAATGAATAGGTAGGGTGATAGAGGGTCACCTAGTCGTATTCCGCGTGTTGGGTGTATGAAGTTCGTTCGTTCCCCATTCACCACCATTAGATATGTGGTCGATGCTATGCAACCATTATCCAGCCCAACCATTGCTCTGCAAAACCCCGTTTCCTGAGAGTGCTGATTAAGAACTCTCACTCCACCCTATCATAATCTTTCTGCATATCAACCTTTAGTGCGCATTCCACCTTGTGTTCGTGTTGTCCCATGTTCAAGTGGTGGAAAACCTCGTGGTCTACCATTATATTGTACTATATGTGGAGATATGATACAAATGCACTCTGTAAATGAGTGATAAGCTCTGATAGATAGCATTTCAATCGATTTACCAACACTTTTGATATGATTTTATACAGAAAGTTGCAATTGATATGTTGCCGCCCTAATTTTGGTATCTGTCACCCCTTGTCATATCGGCATTCATCTCGGGTGTAATCCGGTTTGATACATACCTCAGGAACTCATCTCCAGGTTCGGTTTGTTCCGAGGTGAACATGCCTTCAAAATATCGATGGAGCTCATTGGATACCTCCCTTCCTCATCAATCCACTCCCCGTTCTCACCCCTTAATCTGCAAATTTGGTTCCTTCTCCTCCTTGCTATGGTGCTATGGTGGAAGAATGTAGTGTTACGGTCCCCGTCTTTAAGCTATTTGATCCTCGACCGTTGTTGCCAATATTTCTCCTCCCTCGTCCAAAGCCAATGTATTTTGTCTTTCAACCTTTTCCCTTCTCGTATTGCATTATCGTTCATCCCCCCTTGCACATTTCTTCTTAGTGCCTCCTTCGTTTTATTGATCTCATGCATGTTATGGTTGAACCTCCTCTTGCTCCAATCCTTTAGTTTCATTCGGCACTTATGGAGTTTCTTGTAAAACCGTTGGATTTCATTTCTCGTTGTTGGTCCTTCGCATGCTTGTTTGATTACCTCCTTACACTCCGGGTTTTCAAGCCACATTGCCTCAAATTTGAACCGTTTTCTAGGTCTCTTCCTTGGTTTCCTAAGTTGGATCACCATTGGTGTATGGTCCGACCCAATGGCTATTTCGTTGATGCATCTCGCATTTTGGTACCGGGTTGCCCATTCTGTGTTTATCATTACACGGTCAAGGCATTCACTTATCCTCTCCGCTTCGGTTATTAGACCATGTGAAATAGTTGCCTTTTGCTCCCATATCCTCCATTCCTAATTCCTCGATCACTTGTTTAAAACATGTCCATTCGCCTTTGGGATTTTTTTCCCCCACCTTGTTTCTCATGTGGGTGACATATGGTGTTGAAATCCCCAAGGATCATTCATCCTCCCCTTCGGCCCCTCTCAAATGATGTTAGGAGGTTCTAAAACTGTGTTCGTTCTCACGCCCCCGTACTCGTATATACCCAAGTGATAAATGTAGGTTTGGGTTGGTTATCTACCAATACCTCACAATCAATGCAGTTCGGGTCGGCATACATAACCGAAACACTTGTGTCCTCTTTCCACCACAAAGCTAGCCCTCCTGACGTCCCATTTGGACTAACATAGTGGGTGTTGTCCATCCCCATCCATGTTCGCATCGTCTCGCAGTAGGTATCCCCATTCGTTGTTTCCATCCATGATGTTTGGGTGATACCTCTTGTTGAGGTGTTGTAGTTGTTCAACTCATAATGACACTCATTGGGCACCCGTGGCTGATTCGGGACGGCCACCAGAACCTGTCATGTTCTCCCTTACTTCCTCCATCTCCTTTGTGTCTTTCAATTTCTTCCTGGTTCTATTCTTGCGGTTCGGGTTCGACATGTTAGCTTTCTTCCTTGAGCTTATTCGAACCCTAGCTTCCTTCACGGGCACCCTCCTCCTCTTCAACCCCGGTTGGTCCTCCATTTCTCCTCTGGTCCGTTTGAGAGTCATTTTATCAAGGTATGGGCTTAGGCCAAATGTGGGGTTTTGTATCATGGGGGTAGGGGATGTGGGTAGTGTATCGGGTGGGTTTTCAACAATGTAGGTTTGGATAGGTGTGGTGGTCTCAGTCAAGTATGGTTGGGTTGTATTGTCGGGTAGGTATCTTATCAAGGGTTGTGTCATTTGGAAGCATTGCTCGGTGGGTTGCGGTTTGGTGATTGTGGTGGTAGGGTTCGAGTTCGGTTGGGGCATGGTGTTGGTGGGTATGTATGCGACCATTTGATGTGCTGGTTCGGGATGTGTATCTGCTCGAGGCGAGGGTGGTGTGGTTGGGTTTGGTTTCGCTATTCCCTGTTCGGGCAGAGGCACATGGGTTGGTTTCTAGTGGTTGGGATGCTCGACACTTGTTGGTTTAGATGGCCAGGGTATTCATGATGTGGTGCTTCTTCTTTGTGTGTTCGGTCTGCCCTTGGATAGGGGATAGGATAAGGTCGGTCTCCATCGGGTCAGTGTCATTTGGCTAGGTCTGTCGTGGTTCTTCCCCGGTAGTGGTCCTACCGTCCGGTAGCCCCCGCTGGCCATGTTTTGGGGTCTCCTCTCTAGTCTTTCCCCTCACTTCGGACATGATTTCGAACCACGACCTCCTTCCCCCTTGCTTTTGTTGTGTTCTTTGTCCCTCTTCCCCTCCCACTATTTGCCTCGTCGTGACTTGTTTTGGTCTCACACCAACAAGCCACGGTCCATACATTGTTATGCTCTGATCATGCTCGGCATATTGCACCTACGTTTTGCATGCTTGAGTCGTGTGACCCAGCATGCCACACCCATAACAGTAATCAGATAAACACTCATATTTTTAATAGATGCCCACAAATCCCCACCTTGGGAGTTCTTCCAGGAGAATCCCGCCATAAGGGTTTTATCCCCATCTACCTCAACACGAATTCTCATATAGCTTCTACTAATCCTTCCAACATGCTTTTCTACTTCTCGGAATTTCCCTATCATGTTTCCAATCTTCCTGGCATTCGTATCATTAAATTTTTCCAGGCCTAGATATGTACCTTTTGGAAGTCAACCTGCTTTACTCCCACACTCGGATCCCATCTCTTTATGTTCAATATGTAATCTGTCTAGTATATGTTACGCATCTTCTTGTCATTCATAGTCAAACAACAATATCCCCGCGTACAATTCCGATATCGAGACCTTCCCATATCGGGCCCAAGTCGATCGAAGGACCCCATTTATCGTATTCTTTTTCATCGTTTTTTGAGAAAGAACCTTTCTAACGTACCAAGTCTCATTCTGGACCTGCTGATTCGAGTCGAGATCGACCATGTGTCCCCCGAGTCTATTTGTCCCGCAGGACCCGAAACTGGAGCCGGCGTGGTTAGCCATCGTGTCGTTGTGGGGCAGTGCCTTCACCTTGGGTGGCAGCTTCCTACAAGAACATGAAAATGAAATAGGGTTAACAAGTGATGAAATTGCTTGATTCGGGTTTGGATTAGTGCTGTTTGCAGAATTCTGCAGTTCGGTGCCAGCGGCGGTTGTTTCGAGTCGTGGTTCGGTCCGCTTGAGCTCAAGATATTCTCGTTAGGTTTTGTCGGGGCCATCTATCATGGTGATATTCGAGGCGAGGTGGTGCTGTCGCCGGTGGATTTGTCGCTTGCTCGAATGCGCTCGCTAGCGAAAACCAGAGCCACTGTTCTTCGCTGTTTTTCTTCTACGTTCGACACTTCCTTTGCATGGAAATGTCGAATCAAAAACAGTACAGCAGCTGCCTTGGCGTATTGTGATTGGGAAATTGATTCGGCAATAGATGCCAAGCTTGATCAAGCCAATTGGAAATTAGCTGAAGGAATCTGGCACACTCAAAACCTATAATCGCGGGGGTTAGAGGACCAGGGAGAGAGTCGCGCGTGTCTTTAACCGCGGAGAGTTTCTTCTTGGTCCCACCCATTCCCGAAGGGTACTTACTTGGAGGTTCTGTAATATAATAATGTATTAAATTTTGTAGAATATGTCGTTTAGCTAAACAAGTCCGATTACATTTTTTGACTAGTAGTTCTCATGCTGACGCACCTTTTGATTTGATACATTCGGACATATTGGGACCATATAAGATTCCTATTATAAAGGGCTATCATTTTTTCATAACAATAGTTGATGATTGCACAAGGGTTACTTGGCTTTACTTATTACATCACAGGAGTGAGGTTGTAGGAGGAATTATATAAGCAAGAATGAGGAGAGTATATATTGATCTAAATGTATTGAGAAACGCAGCTATTTACAGAAGCTAAGTAATAGTGAAAGAGTAGTCTAAACACAAGAAAGTAGCAACGGCAAAACAAAAATCTAACAAATGCTGAAATATTCTATAACTAAAGAATAGTGAAGATGTTAGCATGGGCTTTATTCTTTGAATAACAATTAACATGTGTTGAATTTCTTGATCAACAACTAACACTCCTCCTCTGATCTAGCAGCTGTAGACACTTAGCTTTTCACGAAGTAATTTGAATCTTTCAGCGGGGAGAGGTTTGGTGAATATATTAGCTAGTTGATTCTCTGTGTTGCAATAGACTAGTGTTACTTCCACTTTTTGTTGCACTTCTCTTACATATAATAGTTTGATGTTGAAGTGCTTGGTTTTTCCATGAAGCACCAGATTCATTGAGATGTTTTTTCCATGAAACACCGACTTCTCCGTGGTTGGCTATGTTTGTGGTAATGCTACAGCAGTTAGTAATTTCTTCAACCGAATGATTTGGTTTACTGCAGCTGTTGCAGCTACAAGCTCTGCTTCTACGGTTGATTACGTAACAAAATCCTTCTTTTATGAACACCATGAAGAAGAATCCATTTCCAATGGTGAAACATGTACATCTTAGATTATCAGTTGCCCCTCCCCATTGACTATTTGAAAAGCCTTCAAGCTTGAGTAATCAGTTTTTATGAACTTTAAGTCGAAATTGATTGTTCCATTTACGTACCTTAGAACTCTTTTTACTACAGTTAAATGGGTTGTGCGTGCACAATGCATGAACCTGGATAACACACTCATTGAGTATTGAATGTCATGTCGAGTGGTTGATAAGTACATCAAGCATCCAACTAAACTCCTATAGTGTTTTTCATGGACTTTTATGTTCCATCAGTTATTTGCAACTTTCTTTTTGGGAACATTCGTGTATTTGTAGCCTTGCATTCATCCATTCATAACTTCTTTAAAATTTATTTGGCATACTTTGTTTGTCTGGCAATAACTTGATCTCCTTGATATCGAATTTTCATGCCGAGGAAGTAGGTCTTGAGTCCCAAGTCTGTCTTTTCAAATTCGGACTCCATCTCATGCTTGACTTTTATCATTAATTCTTCATTGCTTCCAATCACTAAGAAGCCATCAACATAAAGGGACACGATCAAAAATTATTATTGTCTGTTGTTGATATACAAGGTGACTTCAGATGGACTTATTTTAAAATCCGGAATGCATTAGATATGCATCAATTCTATTGTACTAGGCTCTTAGAGCTTGTTTTAGTTCATATAATGCATTTTTTAATAAATACACTTGACCTTCTTTGTTTTTAAGCTTGAAACCATAAGGTTGTTCAACCAAGATTTCTTCTTGTAGAATTTCATTGAGGAAAGTCGACTGGACATCTAGTCGATGTATTTTTCACATCTTTTGTGCTGAAAAGGCTAGTAGCAAACGAATTATGTCCAATATAGCTACTAGAGAGAATATATCTCAGTAATCAATATCGTAGATTTGTGCATAACCTTTTACTATGAGCCTTGCTTTGAGTTTGTTTAATGAAGAGTCTGCATTGAGTTTTGTTTGAAAGACCCACTTGACTCCAATGATGTGTTTGTTGATTGGTGTGTCCACTAGTGTCCATGTCTGGTTCTTCTCAATCATCTCCATTTCTTATTGCCTTGATTTTCTCAATTTTGGATCGGCAAATCCTTCTTCTAGGCCCCCAGGTTTGCAGATTGCTACATTGCATCGTTAATATATGTCATTGAGAGTTCTTCTTTCTCACAATGGTGTATCATCCACATCTTTAGAGATAGTATGTTCCTTTATTATATGGGGGTTGAATATTGGCACGATTCCAGTTAAGATATTCCAGCTCCACTTCTCGTTTTCAAGGAAATGGACATGTTGGATCGTGAAATCCTGAATGCTGATCTGGCAGTGAATTGAATGCCAGACAAGGTTGGGATGACGCTTCAGCTCCGACTCCGGTGAACCTGCAAGTAGGGGAGCGCAACAGAGGGGGTGCCTCTGGGTCCCTCTCCGATGCTTAAATGAGTATGTGTGTGTATAAAACTCAAAAACGTCCAGAACGTATGTAAAGCCAGGGTATTTATAGGGTAAGAGAGATAGAACCGTATAAAGGCAACTGAATATCTTAATGTATATTGAGTTGCTGAAGATTCGGATCGTGGGATATGGCAGTTACTGCGAGATATTGCAGTTACCAAATCTAATCTTTAGTGAATATGTGACCGAGATATGCGGGATATCTTGGCCACTCTGTTATTAACGGTTTAGTGGGACCAGAGGAGAGATGCAGGGCTCTCTTCGGGGCGAGCACTCTCATGCCGAGAAGTGAGAGGTCACGGCCTGGTAAAGAATGGCGAGCACTCATGGTGTCCTCAGAGGCTTTGGGCTCGGTTCTGGGCCATTCTATGGAGGTCGGTCCGGTTCGAATGTTATGGGTTTACACCCTCTATAGTTATTGGGCCTTCGAAGCCTTTTTCCCTACTGGGCTGTCACTATCGATATCCAACATTTGCCCCCGAAGCTTGATTGAAGTCTCTTCAGTCGAGCTTTATTTCCTGGTAGGATTTTAGATAGTGACGTCTTAGATTCGGTTTTCTTCGTTTCTTGTACTGGTTCATGACCTTTGAGGCATTTTGAGCCTGTTTGGCGAGCAGTTTTTTCTTCGCTCAAAGCTGAAAAAATATCCTTTCTTTTATTCCCCTTTGGCGATCACTCGAGGTAATCTAGGTTTATGAAAGTCTATCTTTCTTGGCTAGGCGATCACTACCTGCCCGAGGTACTTCTAATAGCGCTTATTAGTGCGCTGGCGGCCCTCTTGTCTCTTTAGTGCACTTGTTAGCATTTAATAACTGCACAGTTGTCCAGAAATCGAACGGTCACTTGAGGCACGCCTGACCTTTACTTTTCCGTAAACCTAGGGTAGTCTGACAGCTGTCTGCACCAGCCAACTGTTTGTCTCCCCGAGGTGTCTCTTGGAATTCTGACATTGCTTTGGTTTTTTCCAAAAAGGTGGAATTATTCTCCGTGTCGCTTCGATTCGTCCGTGGCGGTTACTCCTTTTTGGGCTTATATAAGAAACGTCAATTTCTCTGTTTTGTTCTTTACGCTTATTCACTCTTCCAAATTTCCAGAGCCTCTTTGCGAATCCCTCTCCTTTCTCTTTCAATCCTCTTCAGTTCTCCTCTCGACCATTTCCATGGCCCCCAGAAGTCAGAGAGTCAAACACATGGCCATCAAGGGTGCTAACAAAGCCAGCGCCCCTCAGAATATCAGTGTTCCCTTCACCATTAGGGATGAAGCTGCACCCTCCTCAGCGGGGAAACAGACTGACGTGGGAAGGTCTGCGGCCACCCCAGTGGTGGTAGATGGGCCTGTGCTTCAAACGCCCATCTTTTCTCCGAAAGGTAAATCCATGTTCTTTCGACGCTCTGTTTTGGTGATATCCCCTGTTGTTCTTTGCTTTTTATGTTTATCATTTCAATATTTGAATTTGTTCGAGTAGACGTCAAGCCTAATGAATTGAAGCCAGCTTATTTTAAGACCGTGGTGGCGCTCAGTGGCTTCAGCGTGGAGGATGCTCCTAGGTATCCTGGCTTAGGTCTGCATTTTCCTCACGACGGAGAGGTTTACATTTATGCGGCCCAGATCAATGCTGGGTTGCGTTTTCCTCTCTGTGAGGATTTACAGACCTTGTGTCAGTTTTACGGGATTCACCCCACGCAGCTTGTTCCGAATGCCCTCAGGATGTGGGTCGGTTTCAAGTTCCTGTGCTTACGCCAAGAATGGGTGTATTCACTGGCCTTGTTCCGGTGTTTCTTCCGACTGGCAGCAGGGGCAAACCACCTCCACCACTTCCAATCCCGCTGGCCGAAGTTTTCAGAGTGGGGAGACCCTCAGGGATGGGTTTGGAACGTCCATGTTCGCCTGGTCGATGATTTCCGGGCCACTAACTCCAACTACAAGAAGTTTTACTTCTTGTACAAGGGGGGTGTACCCTGGAAATTGTTTGCTCCGGACAAGGATTTTCCTCCCTCCTTTGAAGAATTGTCAGGGAGTGACCGGAATGCCATAGACGACCTGTACCGGCTGCATCGATCATTCCAGTTCAAGTCTATCCGTTCAGTGGCAGAGACTACTGAGAATGCCCTTGAGATGGCGGGCATTCATCAAGCCACGCCAATCTTTGATGATTGGGTAATTCTCTAACTCTTATCTTGTCGTATCACTTGTAGGCAAGATCGTAAGCAAGAGCCGAAAACTGATAGGTCTCTTTGATGACCAGGAATCGGCGGGGTTGTCCCCCGACCAGGTGCTGCTGAGCTCTCCTCCTCCCCCCTCTAGGCGATCGTCCAAGAGGAAACCAGAGGAGGCCCTTCCTTCGGCCCCTGCTGGCCCTTGCCAGTGAGGTATGTTATTTCATATTGCATTATTTCCATATTCCACCTTGTTTCTAAATTCCCTGCGTTTGTTTGTCGCGACTTTCTTCTTTTTGTTTCGCAGAAGAGTCCACGGTTGACGTGGTTCGAGACCCTTCTCCTCCACCTGCCAAGAAGGTCAGGAGTGAGGAGCAACCGGCTGTTGGACAGCATCCTCCTCCTCCTGAGGGTCCTTCCACTGGCAAAGGGAAGGCTCCTGCTTCGGCGGTCATCCCTCCTTCCCCCCAGGGGCCTACGGCTGGCCAGGAGAAGGTTTTATCTTTGGCGCCCCTACCTCCTACGGCGTCCGCGGTCCCCTCGAAGGAGTCTGGGACCCATAAGAAGGGTTCCGATGCCCCCAGCCCCTCAAGGGTTCCAGGGGAGGAGTACTGCTCCATGGCGAGCTTGTTCCAGCCGCTCAAGGCTGCGAACTCTCGGGGTGCTTGGTTCCCTTGTGGGGACCTTTCGTAGAAGGGGTGCCCTGCCCAGAAGAGCCTCTGGGGTAGCCCAGACTTGTGCATGCGGCTCCTTGATGGGATAATTCCTACCAAGGACCGTTCGTCCGTCCCCACGGAGCTTCCTCAGATCGAGGGGTTCCTTCGGTCTCACTACGAACGAGTCGCTCTGGTAAGGCCTCGTTTCTTTTTCCTCTTTCCATAGTCGTTCCCTTTTGTTCGTGTCCTGACAATTCTCATTTTTCTTTTGTTATCAGCTCGTTCGGGAAGAGGTGATGATCGACCGTGTCTTCGACGAGCTCGCCGGCAAGCATTCAGACCTGCTTGTCGAGCTGGAGCAATACCGGAGCACGGGGATCTCGCCTGGGCAGATGGAGGCTATCAAGATGACTGCTGACGCGGCGATCGCCTTGGTAGATAATGCTCGGTCAGAGTATTTCAGCAAGGAGCAGCGCCTCCTTGCTGATATCAAGCGGAGGGAGGCCGATGTGGCGGCTGCCCTTCAGGATTTTGAAGCCCTTCATCGGTGCCTTGATGAAGGAGAAGCGGTCCGGGCTCGCCTAGAGTTTGAGTTGAAGGAGGTTCGCGCTCAGCTGGCCGAGTCGGACGCTCTTCGGGTCGCCGCTGAGGCGCAAAGGGCCGCTGCTGACGCCCAGAGGGATGCTGCTGAAGCCAGGGGGATCGCCCTGGAGGAGGAAAAGAACCGGCTGGCTGATCAGCTGAAGGCGGTTCCTTCACCCCAAGCCGTGATTGAGGAATTCAAGGCCTCCGAAGACTTTGAGGACCAGGCCTTGAAGGTGATGAAGTCGGCGATTGCCGATTTTCTTCAAGACCTGGTGGAGGAGGTCCAGGCGGTCGACCCCAACTTTCCCCTTGGGGAAGTTGCCTCCTTGAAGAGCTTCTTGCGGGGTCGCCCTTCTCGGCGCGCTGTTGCTGAAGAGGCTGCTCCTGGAGGCGAGCCCAGTACTCCTGCCCCCGAAGGTGAGCAGAGCACCCTTGCCCCTGAGGATCCCAAAGCTTGAAGCCTCCAACTCTTTGGCGACCGTATTTATTTTTATCTTTTTTAGATAGATGTCTTTGTAATTTTCGTTTTGGTTTGTAATTACTTTCTTAAGACTTGGGTTTTTGTATTGAATGCCTTTTATATTCATGAGCCTTTTTGAACATGTTTGGCTATTCATCCAATGTCTTAATCATAATTACTTTCCACTTTTTCTTGCTTTGTAATGTCGTCGACCCTTGAAACCTTAGACCAAGCATAAGTCGAACTTTCTAAAGATAATACTTCTGACACTTAAAAGCATAAACTTCTAAGTTCAAAGAGATATTACATTTTTTGAAGTTTTAACCTTTGAGGTGTTTGGCATAATAACAGGGAACTTGTAATTTTTCAGGCTTTATCATCCTTAGTGATCGCCTAAATTTTCTTTGGCCTGACTTTGGCGTCAGGGCTTTTATTTTGCCTAACGTTTTGCTAGGTCTTTTGGCCTGACTTTGGCGTCAGGGCTTTTTGTTTTGCCTAACTTTATTGATAGGTCTTTTGGCCTGACTTTAGCGTCAGGGCTTTTGGCCTAGCCTTGTTACTAGGGCTTTTGGCCTAGCTTTGCTGCTAGGGCTTTTGGCCTGACTTTGGCGTTAGGGCTTTTGGCCTGACTTTGGCGTCAGGGCTTTTTGGCCTAGCTTTGTTGCTAGGGCTTTTTTGGCCTAGCTTTGTTGCTAGGGCTTTTTTGGCCTAGCTTTGTTGCTAGGGCTTTTTGGCCTAGCTTTGTTGCTAGGGCTTTTTTGGCCTGACTTTGGCGTCAGGGCTTTTGGCCTATCCTTGGCGATAGGGCTTTTTGGCCTAGCTTTGTTGCTAGGGCTTTTTTGGCCTGACTTTGGCGTCAGGGCTTTTGGCCTATCCTTGGCGATAGGGCTTTTTGGTCTAGCTTTGTTGCTAGGGCTTTTGGCCTGACTTTGGCGTCAGGGCTTTTGGCTTCGGCTTGCTTCGAGTAGATACGCTTTATGAAGGAATGGCTTTCTTTTATTGACATAACAGTTCGATTACAAGCTATGCATAAAATCTTCTTAAATGCTCAGAATTAAATGGACGGGGTAACCTCTCGCCTTCGATGGTTTCCAAATAGTAGGATCCTGGTGTGGCGATCTCTACTACTTTGTACGGTCCTTCCCATTTGGCTGAAAGTTTGTTTTTACTGTCCAGCCTTGTGAATTCATTCCTTCTCATAACCATCTCCCCCACGAAAAATTGGCGAGCGCTGACTTTTCTGTTGAAATACCGAGCGGTCGCCAAGCGCATCTTTGCCTGTGTCTTTTCCGAGAGCCATCTCTTTTCCTCTGCTAAGTCAAGGTCAGTTCTGCGCTCGATCTCATTTGCCTCTGCGTTAAAGTGTAAGACTCTATGGGTAGGCACTGCTAATTCGGCTGGTGCTACTGCTTCTGATCCGTACACTAAACTGAAAGGCGTTTCTCCTGTGGCCGCCTTAGGCGTTGTTCTAATCCTCGTGGATTCTCCTTCGTCCTCCGGGAGGATTCCTTCTTTTAAATAACTCTGGAACAGGGTCATCCATGTGACTTGTCCTTGGATGTTGAAGACCTCTGCTCTGCTTTCCAGGACTGAACATAGAGCTTTCTCCAGAAATTGTACATCCTGGACTGTCGCCCCTCCGAAGGCTAGTTTACTCAAAGAATCTGCCATCTGGTTTTCTTGGCGAGGAATAAACTCAATCGCGAAATTTGGGATTTCCGCGACCAGCTTTTTGGCAATGCCGAGATATTTCTTCATCTTTCCTCCCTTTGCCTCGTAGGCGCCATTAACCTGATTGACAATAAGCTCTGAGTCACTTTTTACCTTAAGCGCGGTTATACCCATTCCTTTTGCCAGTCTGAGTCCTGTGATAAGAGCCTCATATTCTGCTTCATTATTGGTCGCTGGAAATGTCAAGGCGATCGCGTACTTCAGAGGCTCGCCCTCAGGAGGAATAAGAATTAAACCTGCCCCCGAGCCTTCTTTTGATGAAGACCCATCCGTATAGAGTTCCCATATTTGATTGTCGTCTGCTGACTGACTTGGCATGTTCTCTGCTTCTGTTTGACCGTTACTCGTGCTTTCCACTATGATATCAGCTAGTGCTTGACCTTTGATGGTCGTTTTTGGCGCAAATTTGATCCTGAACTCGCTGAGCTCGATTGCCCACTTGACCATTCTTCATGAAGAATCTGGCTTCATCAGGAAGTTTTTGAGAGGTTGATTGGTGAGGACCGTGATGTCGTGTGCATGAAAGTAAGGTCTCAGCTTCCGAGCAGCAATAACTAAGGCATAGAGATACTTCTCAATCTGGACATATTTTATTTCTGCTGAGTTGAACATTTTGCTAATAAAATACACTGGACTCTGAACATTATTCTCCTCCCTTATTAAGACAGCACTGGCTGCCACATCGCTAATGCCTAAATAGAGGAAAAGCTGCTCGCCTGGAATGGGTTTTGCCAGAGCTGGGAGTGATTGGATATGCCTTTTCAAGGACTGGAATGCTTCCTCGCAGTCTGGCGTCCACTCGAACCTGCGGTTGGCCCCCAAGGTTTTGAAGAACGGGAGGGACCTGTTGCTTGCTTTGGAGAGGAAGCGGTTAAGAGCAGCTAGTCGGCCGTTCAGGCATTGAACTTCCTTATGGCAGGTTGGAGACTTCATTTCTTCTATGGCCTTTAGCTTTTCCGGGTTTGCTTCAATGCCCCTTTCGCTGACCATAAAACCCAGGAACTTCCCGGACTTGACTCCAAAGGCGCATTTTGCCGGGTTCAGGCGAACGCTGTGTCTCCTCATGCATTCAAAAGCTTCACGGAGGTCGGTGGTATGAGGATTTCCTTTGATGGATTTGACGAGCATATCATCTATGTAGGCCTACATGTTCCTTCCCAGCATGTCCTGGAACAGTCGGTTCACCATCCGCTGATAAGTTGCCCCGGAATTGATGAGACCAAAGAGCATCACCTTGTAGCATAGAATGTCCCCGTCAGCATAGAAAGCAGTGTGGGCCTCGTCTTCTGGATGCATTCTGATCTGGTTGTAGCCTGAATAGGCGTCCATGAGGCTCAGTATCTCATGACCCGAGGTAGCATCGACCAGCTGATCAATTCTCGGAAGGGGATATGAATCTTTGGGGCAAGCCTTGTTTAAGTCGCGGAAGTCGACGCACATCCTCCACTTGCCGTTAGATTTCCTGACCAAAACTGGGTTGGCGACCCAGCTCTGGAATCTTACTTCTCTGACGAAGTCAGCTTCAATCAACCTGCCGACTTCCTGCCTGATCGCCAAACGCTTATCAGTCCCGAATGATCTTCTCTTTTGGGCGATCGGCTTGATGGAGGGGTCTATCCTGAGCTCATGAGAGATAATATCTGTGCTGATTCCTGGCATGTCGCTCGGCTGCCAGGCGAAGAGCTCTTTGAATTCCTTGAGGAGGGCGGTCATGGCCTCCTTCTGATCCTCTTTCAAGGTGGTCCCAATGCGCACCTTTTTGTCTGGACCATCGATCTCGACCTCCTTCAATTCCTCCATGGGTGCTGGCCGAGCCAAGTCCTCGCGGGGATCGGCCTCTGTCTCGATGGGGAGCGCCTCCCTTTGGTTCTTCCTGCGTAAACAGTTCACATAGCATTGCCACGAGGAAGGCTGATCTCCCAGCACTTCTCCAATCCCGTTCGGAGTGGGAAACTTCATCTTCTGGTGGACAGTGGAGGCCACAATCTTATTTGGGTTGATCGTGGTCCTCCCTATGATGGCGTTGTAGGATGTAGGTGAATCGACCACCAGGAAAGTGACCGACACCTTGATGCTTTTCCACCCCTCGCCAAAAATCACTGGCATGGTTATAGCCCCCAGTGGGTAAGTTGTTCTTCCCGCAAATCCGATCAGCGGAAAGTCGACCCTCTTCAGGTCGCGTTTGGATTTGCCCATCTTTTCAAAGGCGTCCAGAAACAAGATGTATGTCGAGCTGCCTCCGTCGACCAGAATCCTTGCAATATCACAGCCGTCAATATCTGCCGTAATGACCAGAGCATCGTTGTGGGGCGTGGTGACATGTGCCAAATCATCTTCAGAGAATGAGATGACAATGTTTTCTTCAGGTCGGGGGCGCTTCCCCAACTGAACTGCCGTAGAGATCTGAGTGGCGTAGACCACTCTGGCGTTTGACCTCTCGCCGCCTGCGCCGAATCCTCCCGCAATCAGATTCACTCTCCTCTTGCTTCCAGAAGGCTCAGCTTGATCTGCAGGGGCTGGTGAACGATGTCTCCTGGGGGCGTTCGACTTCGGTCTCGCCCTGCCACAAATTCCTTCAACATTCCCCCCTGAATCAGCCTCTCTATATCTCGCTTCAGAATCTTGCAATCGTCTGTCTTATGGCCCTTGCACTTATGGTATCTTCAATAGCTCTCGACATCCTTGCCCATGGGTAACCCACCTCGGCGAGGCATCGGTGGCCTCGCCAAGGATCTCCTCTCCATATCGACTAGTACCGCTGAGATCTGCCTATTTAAAGGCGTGAAGTACTCAGGGACCTCTGGATGGCGAGGCGCTGGAAGAGACTCGACTCGGGGCTTACTTTCTTTTCTTTTCTTCTCCTTCTTTACCTCCTTCTTACCATCGCGTCGGGTTTCATGGGTTATCCTTAGCGAGGTCGTCAGGAGGTTAGCCTCGATGTTTGCGCGTTCAAGGTCTATGAAACCTTTTGCCCTGGACGCCAACTCCTCCAATGTCTCTATCTCCTTCACATGGTAGCTGTTTCGCAGCTTTCGCGAGGCCTTGTTGCCCACATCCAGACCTCTGTAGAATGCTCGAATGATCTCCCCATCCGAGATTCGGTGATCTAATTCTGTGACGTTTTGATGAAAACGCCCGTAGAAGTTGGACAGCGACTCTCCAGGCTGCTGTTTGACCGAGTCAAGGGCGACCACGCTCTTCAGCAACTGGCGCTCGCCCATATATCTCTCCAGGAACTTGCTTTTCAACTCTGCCCAAGTTCCGATTGATCCTGCAGGGAGGACGAAGAACCAGGACGAAGCCGAACCCGAAAGAGTAGATGGAAATAGCAAAGCCAAATGATTGGGATCGTTTGACTTACCCAAAAGGGAGGCCTCATGCTTGTTGACATGTACGGTGGGATCTCCTCCACCGCTATACTTAGGTATGGCCCGAGCAACCACATCCTTCAGGATTTTGATAGCGACGAGCGCGTCGGTGAAAGGATGAGAGGACTGCTCCTTGAAGGGAGCTATGACTGTCAACTGTCTTTCCTGGAGCCTTTTGTTGAGGAGGTCATCCATCTGATCCACAGTGCAGTACATGGGAGAGGCTCCGGGTGGAGGCGGACCGGAAGGATTGGCAGTATATGCGTCTGCTGGCTCCTTGGTGTGTGCTGGAGGTAGGGACTGCTGACCTGACGTCATCTCCTGATCCTCCTGAGGCGCAGCAGGACCAGGATTGGCCGCTTCTGAAGGTGAAGGCCCTGTGGCAGCAAGGCGGTGGTTTTCCTTAGGAGCAGAGGGATTGTTTTCCTGAGGAGCAGGGGCTTGGCGGCGCGCCTGTCCTAGGATGGCTTCCAGCAAGGAGACCATCTCGGGGGTTAAATTAATATCCTGCCCCGCAATGTGGACTGTCTGCGGTGCAGGGGCTCCGTTTTGATCAGCAGCTGGGGTCGGTCTTGAATTACCGACATATTCTCGAGCTGTCCGCAGAGGAACAGCATTAACTCCTGCTCGGCTGGCAGGTTCTTGTTGAAGCGGTGAAGCGGTGGCGGAATCAGAGCTATCTGAGGATCGCTCGCTAGTCTGATTCCGACGGTTGCTTTGGGATCGAGTTCTCATGGCTAAATGTTGGATCGTGAAATCCTGAATGCTGATCTGGCAGTGAATTGAATGCCAGACAAGGTTGGGATGACGTTTCAGCTCCGACTCCGGTGAACCTGCAAGTAGGGGAGCGCAACATAGGGGGTGCCTCTGGGTCCCTCTCCGATGATTAAATGAGTATGTGTGTGTATAAAACTCAAAAACGTCCAGAACGTATGTAAAGCCAGGGTATTTATAGGGTAAGAGAGATAGAACCGTATAAAGGCAACTAAATATCTTAATGTATATTGAGTTGCTGAAGATTCGGATCGTGGGATATGGCAGTTACTGCGAGATATTGCAGTTACCAAATCTAATCTTTAGTGAATATGTGACCGAGATATGCGGGATATCTTGGCCACTCTGTTATTAACGGTTTAGTGGGACCAGAGGAGAGATGCAGGGCTTTCTTCGGGGCGAGCACTCTCATGGCGAGAAGTGAGAGGTCACGGCCTGGTAAAGAATGGCGAGCACTCATGGTGTCCACAGAGGCTTTGGGCTCGGTTCTGGGCCATTCTATGGAGGTCGGTCCGGTTCGAATGTTATGGGTTTACCTCCTCTATAGTTATTGGGCCTTCGAAGCCTTTTTCCCTACTGGGCTGTCACTATCGATATCCAACAGACATCCCTTGTTAATATAATTTTCTTCGAATGTGAGATATATACTTTGTAGCCTTTTGATAGTGTTTTGTAGCCCATCAGGATTCCTAGTACTGCTTTTGTCTAGCTTATCACGTTTTATTTGAGGCACGTGTACTAGACATAGACAACCACATATTCCAAGAATATTTAGTGAAGGTTTATGTTCATACTAGACTTGGAATGGAGTGGATCCTTTAAAAGAATTTGTGGGTAATCTGTTCTGCAGGAACACGATAGTATTATAAAATTCAACCCAAAACTCTTTTGGAAGCTCCTTTTTGTGAAATATCATACATCTGGCCATCTTTAGTACTGATCTATTCCTTTGTTTGCTTACACCATTTTGTTCTGGAGTGTAAGGCACCGTCAGTTGATGCTTGATGCCTGCACGGTTTCATATAGGTTTGAATTCACCTAATGTATACTCTATTCCATTGTCTGTTCTCAACGTCTGGATTTTGGAGTTGCTTTGATTCTCTGCGATGGTCTTAATTTTGGTGAAGGCATTGAATACTTCAGTTTTTGATCTGAGGAAGTAACTCCCACACATTCTGCAGAATTCATCGATGAATAACACGAAGTAGTAACTTCCTATATAGAGTGAATTCAGTGTGGTCCTGCTAAATCCGAGTGTACAAGTTAGAGTTTCCTCTTTGCTCTACAATTTGATTTTGAGAATGGTTTTTGGGTCAATTTACCAAATTTGCATGTGTTGTAGTTTGCAATTCTTGAGGTGAAGTGAAGTGCTTCCCTTGAGAGTTTTGTGTCTCTTAGCTTGATCATTCGCTGTAGATTGAAATATCCCAGTCTCTTATGCCATGTGTTTGTCATCTCGTCCCATTCGCTCTTCGTAAGGTGCTCCTCCTTTATGGGAGTGATAGTAAAATTCCTTCCGCTTTTCCTTGCATTGAAATATATCGACTGTCTCCATTCCTTACTCGGGCAGTTGTGCATGGATACATTTTTTGCATATTGGTTGGTCGTTGGAGATGTGACCGGTGCATCCGTTATCAATTCACAAGGCTTCGGGCTGACTGCTTGCTTTGTTGCATTGAGTGACAAGAGAATATTCTTCATCTTCCCCTTCTGCAATTTTAGCTTATGTTTCTTTGATTTCGCAGATAATTGATTCATGACCAAGTTGTTCGCACTTGTTGCATTTTGGTTCTGGTATCTTCTAACATTTGTGTGATGCATGAACGTTTTTGCCACATGGAGAGACTTCGCTTTTTGCCCTTGTGTTGTTGATTATTCTCTTAGTTTTCAGAGGCTTAAGGATGTTTTTCAAATCTCCTTCTTGGTTGTTGATGCTTTGCAGTGACTGCTCCTTCCACTGTATTGTTCTGCCTCATCAATATTCATTGTTTATGTGTCTGAAGTGCTTGTATAAGCTCGTACAACGATATTGTTGTGAAACTTTAATGTTCACTAGAGTTGTGGTTGAAGCCTCATATTTTTTTGGTACACGTACAAGAATCGTTTTGGTTGTTGGGAAACGTTGATCCTTGTGGCCTTCATGTTTTGCAATGTTCAAGTTTGTTGGAATATTATTTGATAGTTTTAGATTCCTACATTCTTTGCAATTCTAATTCTCGTATTATATTCATGGTTTGCATCCCACTGACTCGTTCATTTACTGCATACTCCTGTTTAAGGCAGCCTATACTTCCTTTGCAGTATTTAAGGCTATGACTCGTGCAAAGATAGTTGCAGTGCTTTGGCCTTTCCTTTTCTCGTTTTCTTCTCCTTAAAATTTTGATTTGTGCCCCTATTGGATTAGTTGGCAAATATGGAATTTCATATTCTTCTTCAATGGCATCCCAATGGTCTAAGGCTTCGAGGTATGCCTCCATGTGTACGGACCAATGTTGATAATTATCACCATTGAAGATTGAGTAAGATAGATAAGAGAATGCAGCTTCGAAATCCATTGTTGGTTCCTTAAGAACGAAACTCTGATACCAATTATAGGAGAAATTATATAAGCAGGAATGAGGAGGTTATATATTGAATTGAATGTATTGAATTTGATGCTTGTGTTATTTGCAAACTCACCTACTTATAGAAGCCAAGTAACAGAGAGAGAGACTAGTCTAAAAACAAAAAAGTAGGAACAACAAAATAGAAATTTAACAAATGCTGAAATATTCTAAGCCTAAAGAATAGTGATTTTTTGTTTATCACTAAAGATTACTCCCATTTCATTCATCCTCAATGTTTCCATAAAACAAACTACAATCATTTCTTAAAATATCTACTAGTCGAAGTAGGAGTTGTCGAACCCAATCTTGTAATCTCACTCCCAATCTCTACTATTTGGCAATCCAGTCAGCACCTTCATTCGTTGTGTGCCTAACTATTGACCAAATTACTGATTCAAAGCTTCCTATCAATGTTAGGATCTTTGAGCATACCACTGCACTTCGCCAATATTGTGTCCTCCCTTGTAATTGTTCCATAATCCTCATCGAGTCCAACTTAATTATGATTTTGTACCATCCTATTTCGAGTGCCTTTTCACCCCTAGGAGGATTGCCTCAGATTCCAGGACATCAACATTTCTTCCCTGCATTCGTCTATTTGTTCCCCCACCCAATTTTTCCATCACGTTTCTCCAAAGCACACCTATGCCACTTTTTCCAGTTCGGAAGCACCATGATGCATCACAAATTATTTCACGTACCCTTGGTTCAGTTGTTTCCATGCTTTCGGCTCATGCAGTGTTTGGTTCGGTCCCGGTCTCGCTTGGGCGCATCGGAACTCATCGTACCCCTTTCTTGTGTGCTCAATGACCTCCTGTGCATTCACACTCTTGTTCTCGAAAGCCATCTTGCACCTTGCCTTCCAAATGCTCCAGGACGTTGCTAGGCACAACCCCCATCTTGTTTGTTGGGTCTTATGGTTTGTGCCCGGTTCGGCATGTCTTGCCCGGATCCACTCTTGCATCGGCATTTGGTTCTGGTTCGCTGCATTCGGTCCCAATATTTCAGTCCACATCGAGCTCATCTATTCGCATTGGAATACTATATGTTCAACATCCTTGTCTTGTCCACACACCGGACACTTTGGGTCCACATTCATTCCCCGCCTCCTAAGGTTATCCATCACTGGTAGAAAATTGGTAAGTAGCTTCCAAATGAAAGTTTTTCGCTTTCGCATTATGTTTGTCTGCCACACTTCTTGCCATATAGTCATCGGTTTGTGTTCATCCTGTCCCGTTCCCATGGTACTTCCCGTTTCGGTCTGCTTGATACGATGGTAGACTGTCTTGACCAACACTCTTCCATGATCCGTATATGGCCATATGAATTGATCTGGTCTGGGCTGTTATGGAAGGTTGATCTATAGGATATGAGATGCATCCTGTGGTGCTGCTAACTCCTTGATTAGCACCTCGTTCCAACCTCCATGGGTTCGGTCGTCATGTTCGGGTTCTCTCTCCATCTCTCAGTCTGTTCAAGTCTAAATCCCGGTTTGGTTTGTATCCATGGATCTACTCCTCCACGTATAGTAGTCCCCATCCACAAACCTTCACGTATCAGTGTATCCCGCCCTTGCAGCATACTTGTCCATCCACATGAGGCTCTCGTTCCTTTCCCTGCCTCCCTGAAATCTCCTATCGGGAAATAGACCCCTTTGAGTACCCTTACCCATAATGAGTGTGGTTCCCTATTAGTTCGCTATTCCATCTTTGTTAATAGGGCTTTGTTAAATGTCTCTAGTTCACAAAACCCTAATCCACCATCTTCTTTTGTTTTAGCGAGGTCGATCCATTTTCTCCAATGTATCTTCCTTTTCTCATCCGTCCCCACCAGAGTCCCGCTATGATCACGTTAACGTGTTTGCACCAGGTCTTTGGGAGCTTAAATATACTCATCACATATGATCACCTCTTTTCCTTCCTAATTCAGTGTTTTTGTATGCCACCCACTTAGTTTGTCCCATATTTGCGTCTTAAGATACCTCAATGCCTTTCTCTTTGATCTCCCCCATACTGCTGGTAGCCCATAGTACTTTCCCAGATCGGTCTTGCTTGGTATCCCAAGCATGTCTTAGATTTCTTTGCACGTTGCTCCATTAGCACCCTGACAGAATATGAGGCTAGATTTTTCCTCATTTAGGCGAAACAGCGGCAGAATCAGAGTTGACTGAGGATTGCTCATTGGCCTGATTCCGACGATTGCTTTTGGAACGAGTTTGCATGACTGTTTTACTCGATTCCCACAGACGGCGCCAAATGTTGGTTCTGAATCTCCCACGTGATGACTTTGCAGTGAACTGAATGCCAAAGGATAAATGATCAATGCTCTCACCTTAGCTTCGATGAACCTGCAAGAAGGGGATCTCAACAGAGGGGGTGTCTCTGGGTCCCTCTCCGATGTTTAAATGAGTATACTGTGTGCATGAACTCAAAAATGTCATGAATGTATCGAAAAGCAAAGTTATTTATAGAGTGAAGAGATCAAACTGTTATAGCCAACAGGATATCTTGGTGAATATTGTGTCGTAAAGATTAGGATAGCAGATATTACGGTTATGGCGTAATATTGCAGTTATCGTATGTAATATTTAGAGAATATGTGCCCGATATCCCCGGGACATCGTGGCCATATCTTTAGTGACGGCTGATAGGACCAAAGCTGAGAGGCTAGACTCTCTTGGCGAGCACTCCTATTGCGAGCAGTAGGAGGCTGTGACCTTGGTTAATGACGGCCTGTGATGGAGCTTGGCGTCCACTTTGGTTTGGGTTTGATACTGAACTACTTTATGAGGACCATATTAACCTTAATGTGGTCTGTCCCGGTCTGAATTATATGGGTTTTACCCACTGCAAAGTTATTGGGCCTCTAAGGCCTTTCAAATATTGGGTCGTTACTATCAATATTCAACATTTCCCTCGAAGCTTGAGTGAAGTTTCTTTGGTCAATCTTGATTCTCTGATAGGGTTTGAGATAGTGACGCTTGGACTGAATCCTTTCGGTCCTTATCTGCTATTTGTGCCTTTATAAATACTCCGTACCTTTGGGGTTGCTAGGGTGTATGAATGCATATTCAGTACTCTTTGACGAACGCTACCGTAAAAAAGGTTTTTGGAAAGGCTTAGAATGGATTTTGGTGATCACCTATTCTGTATAAGGTCTTGAGCATTTAATGACTATTCTGTTACCGAGAAGTTGAACAGACAATTGAGGAATGTTTGTCTTTTATTCTTCCATAACCCGAGGGTAGGCTGATAATTTTCGTAGTGTTCCAACCGTTTGTCTCACCTAGGTGTCTCTTGGAATTCTGACATTGCTTCGATTTTTACCCAAAATGGTGTAATCATTCTCTGAACCGTTTTGATCGTGCCTGTTCGGTTACCTCCATTTTGGCTATATAAGACACCAATCCTTAGCATTTTGTTCCTTTACGCGTTCCAGTCATTTACATTCCAGAAAGTTCGTTGCTTCTCCGTGCTCTGTTTCCAACTTTCCCCTTTTCCTTCTTCAATTTCGATAAAGTTCTCACTATTTTCATGGCTTCCAAGAACCAACCTTCTAGAAAGGGGTCAGACCACAAGTCTTCTTCTAACCAGCCTTCCGGTCTTAAGGCTTCAAACAGGGCTAACAATGCCCCTCTAATCATCAAGGATGGTTCCTTGTCGGGGCAGGGCCAGAAGAACTCCGCCTCCAAGCCGATTTTTGGGCAATCGGCTGCCACGCCGGTGGTGGTGGACGTGCCTGACACCAATGTCCTTGCCTTCTCCACGATAGGTAACTTTTGATGTCTTCCTTTTGCTTCTTTTTTGGTAAAACTTCCTGCTTTTTATTATTTTGTATTGGTCTTGCCATACCCTTGTGTTCTAAGTATATATCAAGTCCAATGAACTGAAGACGACTCTGTTCAAGGAAGTGGTCACCTTGACTGGCTTGAGGGAAGCGGATGCCCCTAGACACCCAGGCTTAGGATTGCACTATTCTCGCGATGTAGAGGTTTACGTTTTTGCGGCCCAGATCGATGCTGGGTTGCGTTTTTATCTCTACGAGGATTTGCAGGAACTTTGCTGCTATTACGGGATAGGCCCTATGTAGCTAGTACCCAATGCCATCAAGATGTGGGTTGGGTTCAAGTTCATGTGTTCACTGGCCCTGTTCCAGTGCTTCTACCGATTGGCCGCCGGGGTGAACCATCTTCACCACTTGCAGACTCGGTGGACCAAGTTTGAGGAATGGAGGGGACGTGCTTGGAACTGGAATGTTCACTTCCGTCTAGTAGACGACTTTCGTGCTACTAACTCCAACTACAAGAAGTTTTACTTCTTTTACAAGGATAGTGTATCATGGGAGCTATTTCAGCCGGAAAGGGATACTCCTCCTAGCGTTGGAGAGCTGACAGGAATCGATTGGAAAGGCCTTCTTCATTTGTTTACCATTAAATCACTTTTTGACCTCTCCTTGATCTGATTGTACCTTACCCCTTTTTTCCTATTGTCAACTAGTCCGGGAGGAGTTGGCAATCAGTCAGATCGTAGGGGAGCTCGTCGATAAGCAGACTGACCTGCTTATCGAGCTGGAGCAGTACCGGAGCTTGGGGTTCACTCCTGACCAGATGGAGGGGTTGAGGGAGATGGCTGCTCGTTTGGTGGATCATGCTCGAAATGAGTATTTTGAGAAGGAGTAGAGACTCGTCGTCTCCATGAAGTAGGGATGAGGTGGTTCTCGCCAATGTTAGGTAGACGAGAACTGAGCTCTAGCTCAAGGCGAAAGTACTCTGCTGAGGTGGAGGCAGTGAATGCTGCACTCAAGGCTCAGTTGAAAGAGTCTGAGGCCCAGAGGGACGCCTTGGAGGCAAAGAGGCGTCCACTCGCCACAGAGAAGGAGCAGCTCGCCACGGAGAAGGAGCAGCTTGCCTTGCGGCTGAAGTCTGTTCCATCCCCGCAAAGCGTGGTCTAGGACTTTAAAAGGTCCGAAGATGTGTTCCGACTGCGCCTTGGGCGTGATGAGGGCATAGGTATCTACCTCCCTCCAGGTCCTGATCGACAAAATTTAGGGGATCGACCTTAAGTTTCCTCTTCAGGAGGTGAAGTCTCTTTAGGACTTCATCGAGAATGGATACTCCAAGAAGGCCCCTGCTGCTGTTGGCGAAGAGGCTACCCCCGAAGTCGAGAAGGAGGTTGCTGCTCCTGAAGAGCCCAAACCCTGAAGTCCCGAGCTCCCCTGGCGACCATGTCTTTATTTATTCTTTTGAATGATAATCACTCCTGTTTTCCCGTGTTTTTTGGAAAGATTTGTAATTACCTTTTGATATTAGACTTGGTTATTATTATCATTTTAATAATATAGCATGCCTTTATATCCATAAGCCTTTGCACCTGCTTGACTATGAATATCTTTGGCTTTTCTTTCGATGTCTTTATCATACTTATATTCAACTTCTCCTTAATTTTTGATGATCTCGTCATATAGGGTCTTGGACCTTTCCTTAGGCTTTAGAAGGAAGAATGATAAGTCTTGATAGATTCATCTACTCCCCTCGCCAAGTTATCTTTAAAGGAACTGTTACTCGAGGATTATGTGTGTAAGGAAACTATTATCTTTTGTAGATGTGTTCACCTTGTTAAGGTTTAGCCCTTTGGAGTGTTTGTCTAATCATGGGGAACTATTACTCTAAGCTTATTCTTCTTTTAGTAAGTGATTGCCTTAGGTTCGTTCGCCCACTTTCTTGTGTTTGTTTCACAAAAGAACTGTTATCCTTCATATGGATTTGTTCTCCTTGGATGTCCAATCTTAATTTTTTCCAAACTTTTAAGGGTACGGATTCCTTAATGTATAGCTCGCCTTCTACATCAGGACTTCTGCCTGATTTTAATATCAGGTCTTTTTGCCTAACTTTTACCTTAGGTCTTTTTGCCTGATTTTTTTATTAGGTGTTTTGCCTAACTTTGGTGTTATCTCTTTTGCCTGATTTTGTTATCAGGTCTTTTGCCTAACCTTGGCGTTTGGTCTTTCGCCTAAATTTGACTTTAGGTCTTTCGCCTAAGTTTGACTTTAGGTCTTTTGCCCAATTTTAATGTCAGGTCTTGTGCCTAAACTTGACGTTAGATCTTTCGCCTAAATTTGACTTTAGCTCTTTTGCCCAATTTTTATATCAGGTCTTGTGCCTAAATTGGACTTTAGGTCTTGTGCCTAATTTTGATATCATGTCTTTCGCCTAAATTTGACTTTAGGTCTTTTGCCCAATTTTGATATCAGGTCTTGTGCCTAAGCTTGCGTTAGGCTCTCCTAAATTTGACTTTAGGTATTTTGCTCAATTTTGATATCAGGTCTTTTCCTTAACCTTGTTGTTAGGTCATTTGCCCAATTTTGATATCAGGTCTTTTTCCTTCGTTTTGGTTCGAGTGACCATGCTTTATGAAGGAATGACTTGTTTTATTAACATAACATTTTGATTGTAAGCTATGCATAAAACCTCCTTAAATATTTGGAGTTAAATGGTCGAGGCAACCTTACACCTTATGTGGTTTCCAATTAGTAAGATCCTAGGCGGCGATCTCTACTACTTTATATGGACCTTCCAACTTAACTGAAAGCTTGTTTTGACTGTGTAGTCTTGTGAATTCAATCCTTCTCATAACCATTCCCCCCACGAAAAATTGGCGAGCGCTGACTTTTCTGTTGAATTATTGGGCGGTCGCCAATCGCATTTTAGCTTGGGCTTTGTCTGATTGCCATCGTTTTTCTTCTGCAAGATCGAGGTCTGTTCTGCGTTCGATTTCGTTCGCTTCAGTGTTAAAGTGTAGGATTTTGTGGGTAGGCACTACTATATCCGTGGGTGCGACTACTTCTGATCCGTACACTAAACTGAATGGTGTTTCCCCCGTTGTTGATTTGACTGTTGTTCGAATAGCCCATAATACATTATCCATCTCTTCTGCCCAGTTTCCTTTGAAGGCTTGAACTCGCTTTTTGAGTCCTCCTAGGACAACTTTGTTGGCTGCTTCTGCCTGCCCATTCGTTTGAGGATGGTGTACTAAGCTGAACCTCTGATCAATATGGTATTCTTCGCATAGCCACTTAAGTTCCTTCCCTACGAATTGTAGAGCATTATCGTTTATGAGTATCTTGGGGACGCGAAACCGCAAAAATATGTTGACTATCATGAACTTGATCACTTGGAATTTAGTTGTAGAGGCCAAATCTTTCGCTTCTATCCACTTTGTGAAGTAGTCGATCGTCACTATGACGTGGGTTCTTTGCCCAATGCTGATGGGAAAGGGGACCAAGATGTCTATTCCCCATTGGGCAAAAGGCCAGGCGACCGCCATTGGGGATAGCAGTGTTGGTTGGCGGTGCGAACTGTTGACAAGTCACACACTTCTTTATCAATTCTGCCGCTTCTTTGCTCAAGCTTGTCCAATAGTAGCATAATTTGAAGATTTTGTGTGTCAATGAGCGTGCACCTTCCTGGGATGCGACAACTCCTTCGTGAGCTTCACGGAGAACTCTTTATGTCTCAGGATGAGAGATTCACCTTAGACAGAGAGTTGAATATCCTCACTTATAGAGCTCTCCATCTATGAGAAGATAGCTTGCTGAGAGACAACTTATTTTCGTGGACTCGCCTTCATCTTCTAGGAGTATTCCTTCTTTTAAGAAGTTCTGGAATGGAGTCATCCAGGTTACCTGCCCTTGAATGTTGAAGATTTCTGCTCGGTTGTTGAAAACCGAATATAGATCTTGTTCCAGAAATTGCACATCCTGAATTATTGTCCCTCCGAACGCCAGCTTGCTTAAGGAGTCTGCCAGCTGGTTGTTTTGGCGAGGAATAGAGTCAATCGGGAAAGTTGGGATTTCGGCGATGAGTTTTTTAGCCATATTGAGGTACTTCTTCATCTTTTCCCCCTTTGCTTCATAAGTGCTATTAACTTGATTGACTATTAGCCCTGACTCGCTTTTTGCCCTAAGTGATGTTATGCCCATTCCTTTAGCTAGTCATAGTCCAGTGATAAGAGCTTCATATTCAGCCTCATTGTTGGTTGTCTTAAAAGTAAGCGTGATCGCATACTTTAAAGGCTCGCCCTTAGGGGAATGAGAATTAATCCTGCCCCCGAGCCTTCTCTTGAAGAGGATCCATAAGTATAGAGTTGGTCGGTTTTCTACTTCTGTTAGACCATTGTATGTACTTTCCACTATGAAATCAGTCAATGCTTGACCTTTGATGGCCGTTTTCGGCACAAATTTGGTATTGAATTCGCTCAGCTTGATCGCCCATTTAACCATTCTTTCTGAAGAGTCTGGATTTAGCAGGAAGTGTTTGAGAGGCTGATCGGTGAGGACTGAGTGCGCGTGGAAGTATGGTCTTAATTTTCGAGCAGCAATAACTAAGGCATAGAGATACTTCTCAATTTGGACATATTTTATTTCAGTTGAATTAAATATCTTGCTAACAAAATATACTGGACTCTTCACATTTTTCTCTTCTCTTATTAATACGGCACTAGCTGCAACCTCGCTAATGATTAGATAAAGAAAGAGCTGGTCGCTGGGAATGGGCTTCACCAGAGCTGTGAGTGTTTGAATGTGCTGCTTTAAGGATTGGAAGGCAGTCTCGCACTACGACATCTACTCGAACGTGCGGTTGGCCCTAAGAGTCTTGAAGAACGGAACTGACTCGCCGCTTGCCCTGGAAAGAAAGCGATTGAGTGCGGCCATTCAAACAGTGGAACTCCCTGTGGCAAGTTGGTGTCTTCATCTCTTCAATGGCTTTGAGTTTCTCCGGGTTCGCCTCAATTCCGCGCTAGCTTACCATAAATCCCATAAATTTGCCTGACTTGACTCCACACACTTTGCTGGGTTTAGGCGAATATTGTGCCTTCTCATGCACTCGAACGCTTCTCGAAGTACTTCTGTATGAGGACTTCCCTTTATTGTTTTGACGAGCATGTCGTCCACATAAGCCTCCATGTTACGCCCCCAGCATGTCCTGAAACAGTCGGTTTACCATTCACTGATAGGTTGCTCCCGCATTTATTAGACCGAAAGGCATCACTTTGTAGCAAAGTATATCTCCGTCTGCGTAGAAGGCTGTATGGGCTTCATCGGCTGGGTGCATTCGGATCTGATTGTAGTCTGAATAGGCATCCATGAAGCTAAGCATTTCATGACCAGAGGTTGCGTTGACCAGCTGGTCAATTTGAGGAAGGGGATATGAATCTTTTGGGTAAGCTCGGTTTAGGTCGCGAAAGTCGACACACATTCACCACTTGCCATTTGGTTTCTTCACAAGAACTGGGTTGGCGACCCAGCTCTGGAATCGTACCTCTCTTACAAAGTCGGCTTCTATCAGCCTGCTTGATCGTCAAACGCGTGTCGGATCCGAATGACCTTCTTTTCTGAGCAATCGTCTTTATCGAGGGATCTATCCTTAGCACATGAGAAATTATGTCAGTGATGATGCCTGGCATGTCACTGGGCTTCCATGCGAGAAGTTCCTTGAATTCTTTCAAGAGGGAAGTTAGGGTATTTCTCTGGTCTTCATTCAAGGTGGTCCCAGGGCACGCCTTCTTTACTGTACCATCGATCTCAACCTCTGGTAATTCCTCAATTAGCGCTGGCCGATCCTGGTCCTCACGCGGGTCAGACTCTGTCTCGATGGCGAGGGGAGGGCTGGTCGCCTAGAACTTCTCCGATCCCGTTTGGTGTGGGGAACTTCATCTTCTGGTGGACTGTGGATGCCACAATTTTACGAGGATTGATTGTGGTTCTCCCCAGGATGGCGTTGTACGATGTAGGCGAATTGACCACTAAGAAGGTGACCGACACCTTTATTCTCTTCCATCCTTCGCGTAGAATTACCCGCAGGGTTATGGCTCCCAGCGGATATGTTGTTCTCCCAGCAAAACCGATGAGGGGAAGGTCGACTCGCTTATGGTCACTCTTAGATTTGGCCATCTTCTCAAAGGCGTCCAAAAATAGAATGTCCGTCGAGCTGCCTCCGTCGATTAGAATTCTCTTCATGTCGCAACCGTCGACTTCAGCTGTGATTACCACATTATGTGGCGTGGTGACATGTGACAGGTCATCCTTAGAGAATGAGATGACAATTTCTTCTTCAGGCCGAGGTCGCTTTCCTAGCTGGACAGCTGTAGAAATTTGAGTTGCATAGACTTCCCTTGCATTGGACCCCTCGCCTCCAGCACCAAACCCTCTAGTAAACAGGTTTATCACCCTCCTGCTCTGGGATGAGACAGATTGCTCGGGAGGTGCTAGAGAGTGGTTTCTACATGGTGGCGTTCGACTTTTGTCTCCCCAGGCCACGAATTCCTTCAACATGCCTCTCTATATCAGCTTCTCGATAACGCGCTTGAGAATGCGATAGTCATCAGTTTTGTGGCCCTTGGCCTTGTTATATCTGTAGTAGCTTTTGGTATCCTTCCCCATAGGATGAGCACTCTTGCGGGGCATTGATGGCCTTTCCAGAGACCTTCTTTCCATCTCGACTAGTACCGCCGAGATCTGCATGTTCAAAGGCGTGAAATATTCGATGACCTCTGGATGCCTAGGTCCTGGCGTTTCCGTTCTGGGCTTATATCGACCCTTCTTATCCTTCTTTTCCTTCTTAGCATCGCGTCGGGGCTCAGGAACCACCCTTAACGAGGTTGTCAGGAAATTAGCCTCCGAGTTCGCCCTTTCCAGGTCTATAAAACCTTTCGCCCGCACTGCCAACTCTTCCATCGTCCCTATCTCCTGCACGTGGTAGCTGTTGCGCAGTTTCCTCGACGCTTTGTTGGCCACATTGAGTCCTCGGTAAAAGGCTCAGATTATCACCCCATCTGCAACTCGATGATCTATTTCAGTGACGTTCTTATGAAAACACCTCTAGAAGTCGGCCAATGATTCTCCTTGCTGTTGCTTGACTGTGTCCAAGGCGACCACACTTTTCAGAAGTTGGCGCTCACCCATATATTGCTCCAGGAATTTGCTATTGAGCTCAGACCAGGTCCCTATCGATCCTGCAGGGAGGCCAAAGAACCAGGACGACGCTGAACCCGAAAGGGTCGACGAAAATAACAGGGCTAAGTGATTCAGATCGTTCGACTTACCCAACAGCGAGGCTTCATGCTTGTTGACATGTATGATAGGATTGCCTCCACCACTATATTCGGGGATGGCCCTTGCGATGACATCCTTTGGGATCTTGATCATGACCAGGTCAGTGGTGAAGGAATGAGTTGATCGCTCCCGGAAAGGAGGCATGACGGTCCTACCCCGTTCCTTAAGCCTTTTGCTGATAAGATCCTCAACGTGGTTAAGAGTCCACTGATTAGGCTGCCCTCCATTCGGTACGAAGCTCGATAGATTAACAGGATAGGTAGCAGTCGGCGCCTCAGTGGAAGCCGGAGGTATGAACTGGGGTCCAGAAGTCATCTCTTGATCTTCGTGAGAGGTTGTGGTGCCGGGATTTCTAGTTTCTGGTTGTTGTGGCCCTGCGGGGCGAGGATCTTCCTGAGGAGCAGGGGCTTGTTTGCGAGCCTATCCTAAGATAATCTCCAAGAGGGATATCATCTCTGGGGTAAACTGAATGTTTTCCCCAACAGGTTGGATGGCCATTTGAGCTGGAATCTCTGCGGCATTTGGCACAGGGGCCGGTCTAGAACTACCAACTTGTTCGCGTGCCAGCCTCGGAGGGACGGCATTAGTGACTGCTTGACTAGCAGCTTCTTGGTGGAGCGGCGAAGCGGCGGCGGAATCAGAGCTGTGTTAGGATTGCTCATTGGCCTGGTTCCGGCGATTGCTTTTGGAAGGGGTTTGCATGACTGTTTTACGCGATTCCCACAGACGGCGCCAAATGTTGGTTCTGAATCTCCCACGTGCTGACTTTGCAGTGAACTGATTGCCAAAGAATGAATGATCAATGCTCTCGCCTTAGCTCCGATGAACCTGCAAGAAGGGTATCGTAACAGAGGGGGTGTCTCTGGGTCCCTCTCCGATGCTTAAATGAGTATACTGTGTGCATGAACTCAAAAATCTCATGAATGTATTGAAATGCAAAGGTATTTATAGAGTGAAGAGATCAAACTGTTAACATAATATCTTGGTGAATATTGTGTCGGTAAAGATTAGAATAGCAGATATTACGGTTTTTGCGTGATATTGTAGTTACCGTATGTAAGTTTTAGAGAATATATGCTCAATATACGCGAGATATCGTGGCCATATCTTTGGTTGGTGGGACCAGAGTTGAGAGGTTAGACTCTCTTGGCGAGCACTCTTATGGCGAGCAGTAGGAGCTTGTGACCTTGGTTAATGTCGACCTGTGATAGAGCTTTGGTGTATACTTTGGTTTGGGTTTGATATTGGACCACTTTATGAGGGTCAGATTAACCTTAATGTGGGTCGGCCCTGTCTGAATGATATGGGTTTTACCCTTGTAAAGTTATTGGGCCTTTAAGGCCTTTCAAAAATTGGGTCGTCACTATCAATACCCAACACACCTTTCAAATGTTGGTATCCTTTTTATTTATTCTTGAAACTATATCCAAGAATAAAAATGTTTAACATATTTTCAGTCCAATGAAGCTAAATTTAGTTTCAATTTTTAGTCATTTTTATAATTGAAAGTTCAGCAAGGACAGGCTGAATTCAAAAGCTATGTTCGTTTATGAAATTCGTTTATGTTTGGTTGTTGAGTTATAATATATATGTATTGGTTCAACTATGTTATACAAAATATATATGTAGTTCTAATTTTTGAATAGTGCAAATTAAATGTATTTATAGTGCAAAACTGCAGTGCAACCCTAATGTTTTCCAAGTGCATTAACACTGCAACTCTAATGCAACGAATTATGCACTTACAGTCTCAAAACTTCGATAGTCTTTTTGAATGTCGTAGAAATTTTGAGAACTTCACTGACAATTCCAAGAATATTAGAAAGGGAACGAAAAATAGGGGAATGTTTTAGAATTATAGTAACATACAAAAAATAATTTATTTTCAAAAGAAATTGAGATACAAAGAGAAAACAGGGCGGAGACGGAATCTAAGGCGGAGACAAAGTCGAGATCCAGAGACAAGGGATGGTCCTTCTGGACTTCCACTCCTCAGTTTCAGTATTCAATCGTCTCTGGCCTCTATGAATGAAGAATGGAAATGTAAGAAGACGTTAAAATGAAGACGGGACATATCCTTTTTGTTTTTTTAACAAACTGATCTGATTTACTCTAAATGGTCTCCAATGGTTTAAGACCAAAATTTGGACCAGAACTTAGAAAACGTTAAGGTCAGACCGGTGTAAGACCGTTGGTTTTGGTCCAGACCATTTTAAGCCAATTCGGTTCGTTGACGGACTGGACAGGTTCAGACTGGACTGGTTGGCTAATGCTGACCGGACCGGTTCAGACCGGATTGGATGGCTCAATGCTGTTCAAACCGATCTAAAACAAATTCGGAGGCCCCGGGCCACCTGAATTGGTCCGAACCAAATTTGGTGTGAATCTTGGATCCTCTGTGGGTGCTTGTGGTTTATTTTAGTCTGGTTAACATGTCTGGACCCTTTCATAAACAATTTTTGGGCTAATTTAATTAATTGTTATATCAATTTGAATTGCTGGGAGAGCCTTATATTATTTTATATTGCATGACTAGATAGGTAGAACACTGTGTGGGTTCCTTGAGTTCCCTAGATTACTTTGTGTTTTCTGCAGGGTAGATAGTTTTGTCTTACTTTATTTGATTGGCTATTGACTCCATGACTCGTAGAATTGACTAGGTTATGATTGTTGAGACTTTAGTGTGTGGAAATTGGTCTAACATGTTAATTACTTTTGTTTGTTGAGACTTTAGTCGTTGAATTTTTATTTGTTGAGATTTTGGTCTCCAAATTTTTATTCATGGTGATTTTGATTCCCAAACTTTTGGTTAGGGTGACTTTAGTCCTCAAAGTTTTGAAAATTTCAAATTAGTCACAAATTAATTTATTTTTGAAAGGTATCAATATATATATGTGTGTATTGAAATGTATAGTTTGTTTCTTTGCTTGCATGTATTAGATTACATAGATAGGTAGATCTAGTTTTCGCTTAGCATAGATAGCCAACATTTAGGATTGTCCTTAGTAGCCTTTCGGAAGTTTGGATGAGTACGAACTACACTTAGGAAAATTATCTTGAGTGTGAACCAGTCGGTTAGTCTGAGAGGTTCTCCGAATTTCCTTGAATAATGCTAGGACATTTGTTTTTGTGTAAGAGTCGAATAATTTGGTTTAGTGTGATATGTTCGACTCCGGTCCATTACAGACTGTTGGTATAGACTGTGTTTCGATTGATAGTAGTGATTTTAGGGCATGCTTAGAGATTGGGAGTGCTTCTCGACATAGCTAGGGTTGTCCCCCGGGTTTAAGTATCTTCTCAAGTTTGTCTTATCGGTCTGAGATTTGTCTTTTACATGCAATAGAACATTGTTCCTTTAGTTAGAGAAATTAGGCCACCATGTAGAACATCATCGCTTAGTTCGACAAAGGTCTTAGACTTCACGATGACATCTATAAATTCTGGAGAAAGCATATAAAGATGGTTCTAAGTAGAAGTCCATTAACCCCATCAAGAAGATTATGAAAAGACCCGATTCTGGAATAACGAATCAGCATAAGACTTTCCATTTGACTGGGAGGTTAATAATGCTGAGACGTGCGCCATGATGCTGAGTACGGTTGATGAGTTTGAGCTTAACACACGGCTAGAGGGTTGTGGAATACTTTGCAGGCTAGAAATGGTTCTATGTGACTGCTTAGTTGTGCTCACTTAACATTAAGTTTGATTCATACATGATGAATCCTCAGCAGTTCGTGAGATATCATCTGAGGCGTATAGCCAACATGATCGTGAAACTCAAGGACAACGACCAGTTAGTAACCGATGAGCAGCAAATCCAGGTTGTAATCCCCTCTTTGCCTAACTCCTAGAAACATATGAAAATCTAAATAATTCATTCTAAGTCCCTCACTACCTTCGAACACGTTCGAAGGGGCTTTGAGTTGAAGAGGACAGACCCAAGGTCGCTGGACCTAAGGTTGAGGTGCATGTGGCGCCATCCTCTAGACCTAAGAAGAGTCACTGGAGACGAAGGAGTAATGCACAACGTGATGGCACAAATGCATTGAAGGCAAAGTACACAAAGACTGAGGTAAACCCAAGGACTCCTCCGCAAACAACATTGCGGAAATGTTCGCGTAAGGTCGAGAAGCCTAAGTACAGGCAATGCTCCAAGTGTGGCTAGTGGATACACTTTGTGGAGGCATGTCCTGAATTGATCCGACCTAAATGTCTTGTTGGCTACTTAGTGAACTTGGTGTTTCTAGTACAGATATGTTGACTGAGTAATGTTCTTTGTGGATTTAGGATTCAGGATTGATAAATCACATAGCCAGGGATCGTGACGTTTTCGTAGAGTCCCGTGTAAACTTAGGTGGATGTACATTGAAAACAACTTTCGTGTTGAAGTCGAAGGGATTAGAACTTGTGAGATGTGCTTGCGCGGCGGTAGAGTTTTAGTCTAAGTCATTTCCTCTATGCTCCGCAGATTCACGAATATGTTATTTCAGTCTTAGGATTAATGAAACTCGGTTTTAGATTATCTTTTCATAAATCTTCCGTCCAATTGTATTTAGTTTCAACTTCGTTTAGTTTTAGTCTTATTTCTGGTGGATTTATTGTTTCGGATTTGAATTCAGGCAACAATAATAATTTTATGTTTTTTCCTTCTACTCGCGGATATGTTTGCGATGTGAATGAAAGACAAACTAGAATTGACTATAAATGTCAACATAGAATGCAGCGGCTCGCCCAATGTGGTTTGATGTCTAACATTTCACAAGTGGAGCTGCCTACTTGTGTAAGTTGTCTAGCAGAAAAGCCCACCAGAACGCCTTTTTGGTTAGCCACCTATAGCTGAATATCCATTTGCAATTAGTCCATTCCGACGGTTATGACCCTCTTAGTGCTAGGGTTCGGCTCGGAGCGCGAAATTTCAGTACACTTATAGATAATTACTCCTGTTAGACAGGAGAGTAAATGCCCTCCACCCTGATTGTGAAACAACAGTACCTTTCAGCGGAATTTAACGGTTTATGTAATGAAAATGGATCATTCAACAATTGACGATCCACGACACCCCTCAGCAAAATAGGTTTGCACAGAGGCACAATAGAACGCTCCTTGAAATGCTTCGGTCGATATGGCGCAGACTCAATTGCTGATTTCCTTATGGGGAAACGCTTTGAAGATTGCTGCCTACATCGTGAATCTTGTGCCGACAAATAAGGTTAAATCCACTTCACCATATGCGTCCATAGGGGTGTGCCGCTTAGACCCATGATTTATAAAATAAGTTTGGGAAAGATGGGACCTAGAGGAAAGAAGAGTATTTTTGGTTACTCTGATACCTCCAAAGGTTATGTGTTTATAGCCGAGCAGGAGAGTGGGAGTGTTACCGAGATCGAATCACGAGACATAACATTTTTAGAGAACGAATTTCCTAAGAAGGGAGAGATTGATTTGGATCGATCTTTATATGAGACTCAAGATCAATTTGATCATACACCTGTTAATTCGAGTAGGAGAGCTGAAACCGCAGATGATTAATCAATTCATTGTCCGCCGGATTCACCACCTACTGGAGCGAATGGAACATATTCCGCTTCTGATGACCTTGTTGACAGTGGGAGCATTAGGGATCTCATTATTAGTGGGAGTGATCTGGTCATACCCTGGTTGTAGTGAGTTGTTAGGCCGTGGGCTTGAACATAAGTTTTCCTCCCGACGATATACGTTCAAAACTGGATTGATTATGGCTATTGGAGTAAGTCTAGACTTGGAACTGAACTAGATAAACATTAAGACCGTCTAAAACAGTTTTCTAGGTCTGAAAAAATTCTCTAGGCAATGGTACCGCAGAGTTCATGATTTGGTCGTGGAAAATGGATTTCTCTTGATGTATGAGAATCATTGTGTGTACACCAAAAGGGTCTGGACCGAACTTTATGCTTGACTCTATATGTAGATGACATACTCATAACCGTAAATAGTTTGGAGTTCCTCACACAGGCAAAGGCCTGATTGTCTTATCTGTTTGGGATGAAGAACATGGGTGAGGCGGCGCACATCCTCGGGATTTAGATCTCGAGAGATCGCCGTAGGAGACAGTCGTGGCTTTCACAGGAAACCTACATAAACAAAGTGTTGGAAATGTTCAACATGAGTAACTGCGAATCAATTGAAACTCCAGTTTACGTTGGTCAACCTCTCAAAATGGATATATGGACCAGATAAATAAATTACGTAGCTAAGTGCAATCGGAAGCCTGATGTGCGCAATAGTATGCACTCAGACTGATATTTGTCATGAAGTCGACAATGTATGTAGGTACCAAGCTGAACCCGGATTGAAGAAATGACAAGCAGTAAATAGGAACATGTGATTGTTGATGTTTATGGATTTTAGGGATAGAATGAAGAACAAACGAAGAACAGACGAAGAACAAGAGAAGAGAAGAAGGAGACAATACAGTTTCAGAATGGATAATTTCTTGATATTTTCTGATCTACTATACACAGTATATAAAGAAAAAGCAACATACATAAAAGGACAACTAATTCCTACTTAGTCCCTACCCTTAAACATAAGTGTAAGACACACTTATAACCTAACATTCCCTATACTTGATCTTGATTTGGGAGTCCAAACTTCCTTATTGAGCTGAGCTGCTAGTCTGAAAGTGATAGTCCATTTTGAAAACAGAGTACTTACCATACCTTCTTAATGCATCCGGAGCAGTTCTGCGTTGCTTAACTGGTTTTTACTGTGATGCACCTTTGGTTTTTAACTGTAGTACTAGTCTTCACACAATTCTGAACACATCTCTGATCATGGTTTGATCAGTACCTGAAATCTATGGTGATGATCATGACAGACTACCAAATTAGCAATACCATAATATACCACAAGTCATATGTATAAATCTCCCTATACCTGATCCAATTCAATTGCCAGAGTGCATCATGACCAGTCAATCTCTTTCTTGCAAGATTATCACTACATTTATTCATTGATGTTTCTTTTTTTTTGAATTTGAATTTTCATAACAAAATGACAAAGGAGTTTGAGCTCCTATCTTACCAGCATGACTGAAGGTTTGAGCCTAGATCCTTTTATCCTCAAAGGTGAAAACCGAAAGTATCTTGTCGTTTTCTTTACGGTATCACCCTATTTTTGGACTCAAGTCATGCCCTATGCCATTTAGATTTATACGTAGAAATTTAAAGAGAGACGGTAATGATGCACAGGGGCAATAGCATGATCAGGCATGAGAGGATAAACAGATGACATACGAATCTGGAGAAATTGCTAATCATGATAAGACAGACATGATCATACCAAGAATATCAGTACGATCAGACCAATGAGAGAGCTGATCAGATTTGTGAGATGATAGACTGAGTTAAAACCACAAAAGGGCAGACAGTAGAAAAAGGCAGCAAGCTTACACAGGGCTGTTCTAAGGATGTAGAGGATAAGACAAGATACTAGTCAAACAAAGAAAGGAAGAACTTACACACTGTTTTGAGAAGATCAAGTCGAGCTGGATGTAAGCTAGAGAAATGGTGAAATACTATGATCCTCCAGTTCTTCAAGTGAGAAGACCCCTAGCTTTTTCCTGCAAGGAATGAAATGCATTTCAGTTAGAGGCTTAGTTAAAATGTCAGCAGTTTGTTCTGAAGCAGGAATAAAATTAACCAAAACGTCCCCTGAGTGGACTTTCTCCCTGATGAAGAAGAGATCAATTTCGACGTGTTTCATCTTAGAGTGATGAATGGGGTTCTCTGAAAGTGCAACTGCACTTGTGTTATCTGTCCATATTACTGGTGCAGTGGGAGTATGAAGTCCTATTTCCTTGAGAAGAGATTGAACCCACATTATTTCACACATGGCATTAGCAATGACTCTGAACTCAGCCTCTGCACTAGACCTAGACATGACTGACTGCTTCTTAGAACTCCACACTATTGGGTTACCATTTAAGAGTAGGTAATGACCTGAGATAGATCGACGATCAGTGTGATCACTTCCCCAGTCAGCATCAGAAAATGAAATAAGTGTGATATCATTGACAGGGGAGTGTGTTGTTCTGAATAACAGACTGTGATTAAGAGTACCTTTGAGGTATCTTAGAATATGAATACCAGCTTTTCAATTGCTGTTATTGGGAGTTTGCATAAACTGACTGAGCTTATTTACAGCAAAGTGAATGTCTGGTCGTGTGATACAGACATGTTGAAGAGCACCTATTGCGCTTCTGTAAAGTGTCTCATCATGAAAAGGCTCAGAACAAGTGTTCATACCTGATTTGGATAGACATGTACTTGTCATTGGAGTGGGAAAGCTGGTTTGGTCATTGAGACCTACCTTGTCTAAGAGTTCCTGAACATACTTTTTATGGTTCAGAAGGATGAAGTCATCTCCTGAGACTACTTCCATGCTAAGGAAGTACTTTAAGTTTCCTAAATCCTTGAGTTGAAACTGGGCATTAATAGAGTCAACAATGTTAGATACGAGCGAAGGAGATGTACCAGCTATAACTATGTCATCCACATAAACAAGTAAAAGCACAAATGAGTTAGAGGTCGATTTGATAAATAAACAGCAGTCAGATGTAGAAACATGAAATCCAAGAGAGTTTAGAAGAAAGAACTTCAGCTTTTCAAACCAGGCTCTAGGAGCCTGTTTAAGACCGTATAAGGCTTTCTGAAGTTTGCATACCAGATTTGGTGTAGTGGACTGAATTTTAGAACCTGGAGGCTATGTTATGAAGACCTCCTCATGAAGATCACCATGAAGAAAGGCATTGTTTATGTCAACCTGTCTAATACACCATTTATGAGTTAAGGCCAGAGATAACACAATGCGAACAGTGGCTGACTTAATAACAGGACTGAAGGTTTCCTGAAAGTCAAAACCTAGTTTTTGGGAGAAGACTTTGGCAACAAGGCGAGCCTTGTACCTGACAACAGCCCCATCAACATTTCTTTTTATCCGAAAGATCCACTTGCATCCAAGTGGGATGCGTCCTGTAGTTAGTGGAACAAGGCTCCATGTGTTGTTCGTAGAAAGAGCTGTAAGCTCCTCCTGAACAGCCTGGAGCTAATGAGGAGATTGAAGAGCCTCATGAATGTTGCGAGGCTTTGAGTTATTGAGATCAGCAGACAGAGCAAGGGACATAGTGAGCCCTTGAAGAGAAGTTTTTGATCTGGTTTGCATGGGATGCAAATTGGTGGAGGATTTGGGACGAGAAAGATGAGAGGATGAGGATGATTGAGCTGGTGGTGAGGTTGGGAAAGACTGATCAGAGTGAGTAGGTGGTGGGGTTGGTGGTTGGGTTGAAGTGAATGGATCAGAGGAAGTGAAAGGGACAAGAGTAGAACCAGAAGGAACATACCTGCAGACTTTAGTGGGTGAAGATAGATCTGGGGCTAAGACTGGTATTGTAGAGATAGGAATATGAGTAGGGGTTGTGTCTTGAGTGTGTGTTGTTGAGGGAAGAATGGACTCACCAGATGTGTGAGCATGTGCGGGAGGACCCGAGGAATGAGAGACAGTGGAGGGAACATAAGTTGGTTGTTGGAAGAAATGATCACAAGGAATAAAGAAAGGTTTGGAAGGAGTAGAGACTTTGGGTGTATTAGAGGCATAGAACGGACCTGTGGTGTCACCGAAAGGAAATGTTCTTTCATGAAAAACAACATTTCGTGAGACATAGACTCTTCCAGACGAATAGAGACACCTGTATCCATGGTGATCATAACAGAACCCAAGGAAAACACAGGGTTTTAACATGAAGGATAACTTGTGAGACCGATATGGTCTCAAGTGTGGAAAGCACAAACATCCAAATACTCTCAGAAAAGAGTAGTCTGGTTTGGATTGAAAAAATAGTTCATGAGGAGAACAATTATTGAGAACTTTTGAAGGCAATCTGTTAATGAGGAAAACAACAGTAGAAAATGCATTTGTCCAGTAGTGAAGAGGGACAGATGACTGTGCAAGGAGAGTGAGGCCAAGTTCAGCAATATGGCGGTGCTTACGCTCCACCATGCCATTTTGTTGACTTGAGTAAGGACATGTGATCCTATGAACTATGTCAAATTGAGAAAGATATGCAGTAAGAAAATGGAACTTACCTCCACCATCTAATTCGATAGCTTTGAGTTTTGTGCCAAGCTATTTTTCTGCCAATAAATGAAACTCACAGAATACCTTAGCAGCATCAGATTTGCGATTTAAAAAATATATCCATGTGTATCTAGTGAATGCATCAACAATGTTTAGATAGTAGTTGCTATTACTAGAAGAGAAAGGGGCAGGACCCCAGAGATCCACCTGAACGAGTTCTAGAGGATGGGAGTATATTATGTTCGAGGATGGATAAGTCAGTGTCTTGTTTTTATCTACTACACAGGCAGCACACTCAGAGGATATATGATTAGTAGGAAGATTCTGAAGTCTAAGAAAATTAACAAGGATGTTCTTAGAGGGGTGGCCCAATCTCATATGCCACAGATGAGAGGATTCAGTGCTTTTAAGTAAACTATGAAAGCAGCTGAATTCAAACTCAGGTAACACAGTAGTAGATGCATTGTTAAAGCAAATAGCAGAGGAACTGTCATCAGAATTATCAGAACTATATGCAGAAGAAGCAAGATTAAACATAAACTGAGAAACTGCATTATCATTAACTAGAAAGGTTGAGTTTGGAGCAGATAAAACTGCATTATTACAAAATGACTGGAAATCAGTTTGAAGATTCAGACATTGATCCGAGCAGACATCAGCAGACTCGACTAACTTATTTGAACTACACTGAAAGCTATAAAAATCAAGACGATAAATACCTCCTGATTCAAAACCCTTGAGCAGCACCCTGTTGGAGATGGAATCCTTAACCAGGCAGTGTGTCAGATGGAATTTAAAATAAACCTAATTATCCTTTGAAAACTAAGATACAGAAAGAGTGTTTTTAGTAACAGCAGGTGTGTAAAGCATATTATTAAGGACAAGTGGTTTTCCAGTAAAAGGTAAATGTGATGAACCAATAGTAGAAATTTGAAGTGAGGAACCATTACCAACTAGAACCTTACCTGGACCAGAATATGGAGAAGTCATGTGCGGAGCAGGCTGAGCATTGGTCAGGTGGTTCGTGGCTCCAGAGTCAGAGAACCAGCTTCCATCAGATGAAGCTGTGTTGGGAAATGCACATTCAAACGATGGAAGCATCTTTGCACTAAGTGCCCAAACTTCCCACATAACTGAAATTGAATTCTGTTATTGCCAAAGCCTCTACAACGACCTCTACCCCTACGAGACTGCTGATTTCTAAAGGGTGGAGGACCAAACGGGGATGACTGAGGGTTTTGAGTTATAGTCTGAGATGTGGAATGATACTGAGGTGTCGGTAGAAGACCAGAATGAGTGGGGTTAACATATACACAGTCCTTACTTCCTGAGCTACTTTCTTCATAAGGAACGAATGGTTTACTAAGGTTAGGGATCTTAGCAGCAGCAATATTGACACTAGCACTTTCATCAAACAGAAGGTCAGACTGCCTAGAATCAGCATCAAGCAAGACAGAGCTCACAGAGGCAATTGTATACGGGTTCTGACTAGCATGAATGAGAGCTATCACATTATCATACTGACCCTTAACACCATTCAATACAATATAAATTTGTTGCATCTCCTCTATTAGGTGACCACAGCTAACTAGGCTATCATAGGTAGTTTGTATTTCAGTGAGATAATCTCGCATAGACTGATGAACATGCTTAATAGCCTTAAGCCTATCATAGAGATGCATGATCCTAGTTGTAGAAGATGATGAAAAATCACGGTGAAGCTTTTTCCATATGGCAGCAGCTGACATACACCCTATTAATCCTCTACTGACCTGAGTGAAAACAGAGGCTAAAAGCCATGAAGCCAATGAGCTATCCTGTTGAAGGAACTTCGCATAGGCAGGATTGGGGACTACAACTCCTATCTCATCCTCCAGGAACTGAGGAATATTGACCCCGTGAAGATGGTTTTCGAGATTATATCCTCGAACAAAAAGGAGCACCTGCTGCTTCTATTGTTGGAAGTTCTCTTCGCCAAGTAGCTGGGCTACTTTCTTGTTGGCAAAGGCAGGTGATGATTCTTCCATGGAATCAGGATAGAAACAGGTTTGGGTAGTGATTTCAGGCTCGAATAAGCTCTGATACCATGTTGATGTTTATGGATTTTAGGGATAGAAGGAAGAACAAACGAAGAACAGAAGAAGAACAAGAGAAGAGAAGAAGGAGACAATACAGATTCCGAATGGATAATTGCTTGATATTGTATGATCTACTGTAGGCAGTATATAAAGAAAAAGCAACAGACATAAAAGGACAACTAATTGTTACTTAGTCCCTACGGCTATAAGAATTGAAACTTGACCCGCAAGCAACAATAATTACAAATCGTCCCTTAAACATAAGTGTAAGACACACTTATAACCTAATAGTGATATCTTAAGGGCATCGTCATGCTCTATGCTAGAGACTTGCTAGAGATCCAGAAATCTCTAGATGACTGGGTATAAAGATGCAGACTATGGTGGTGACTTTGATGGGAGAAAACCCACCTCGGACTTTATGCTCTCCTCTCCGATGGCGGCATATCGTGGATGAGCAAGAAGCAGTCACGCATTGTGTTGATCGTCATTGGTGCCAAATTTGTAGGTCTTGTGTGGACCACTCAGTAGGTTGTATGGCTTAAGAGACTTCTGGATTGATTGCTGAGTCATTGGAGTCACAATCTCCATGATATAGAAACTCAAGTATTATAACAAGTCATAGCAAGTAGTTATCAAGTGAAACTATGTTAGAGACGTGGTTAGACACAAGGTGATGAGTTTGAAGTACTTGTCTACTGATGAGATGGTTGTGGACCGTGTCTCTAGCCTTGAAGAGGGAGTCTTTAGTGAGGCATGTGTAGTCTCTAGGAGTGTGCAGACTTAGTTGATGTACTTCATGGATTTTATTTCCCATACAGTGATCTTTAACTTGATTTATATTTGAGTATGCATGTTTTCACAGTTTGAGTGTTTTGTCTGTTCATACTGTGATTGTTTATTGATATATGTCAAAGTGGATTAACTCACCCTTTCACACGGGTGATAGATTCTATGCATTTGTGGCTAGGTGAGGCTGGTGATGGTTTCTAGTTCTAAAAGTCTGTTGGGATGGTCGGAAAGGGCTTTGTGTCCGAAACGATCTGATTTCGCACTCAGGGGTTGGATGCGAGTCTTTGTAACTCAGGGGTTTGATGTGAGTCTTTGTAACTTTTGGTTCGGGTACTTTGTGTGCCTGATGGACATCTGTACAGCATTTGGACATATACTTCATGGGAGAGGAGATATACTGTAGCGCGCTATCCATACCGCGGCGCACCTAAATATGACAATGGGTTTGACCAGAGATGTGATCTTAACTCGGAGTCCTGTGAGACCCAAATCTCTTTGCGTAAGAGCCGCGTACGTACCCTCATTAGTCTAAACAAAGACTTGAGGTTCAGTTCAGTGTTTGCTATCTTAGTCCGTGCTCGATGGGCCTTCGACGTATTCCGCCCGAGTCCCGATTCTAGAAAAGTGAGTTGAATTGTGCTGATGGTTTTGTGGGAAGAGGATGATCATGATGGGATATTCTCTATATTGTGCCCAATAGGTGGCCACCAACCGCGACATCGGCTGGGGTTATGGGTGCAATGCATATATAGGTCTGAAAGATCATTGTGTGGTCAGACCTGGAGGAAGATTACATCACCAAGCCTGCAGGGCACATTTCCACTGCTGGTGTGGGATCCGTGGGTCGTTACGTATTCTTAACTGGTGTATAGCACTTTGCTCGTTGTGTCTATCAGTCGCATGGCTACTTCCTCGTATGTGACATTACTGTATAATGAGATTCGTTCTCTTGGTGCTGGCTTGATGAATGAGCGCCCCCCAATTTGTGCGAGTGGGAGATGTTGGTTTTAGGATAATGGGTCGCCCATAAGTGGGAGCCCATTTACATAAGCGCACTTGTGTATCTGGATTTAAAACCTATCCCTCTCTATATCAGTATGTATAGGGGTGCTCAGGGTTAGGAAAAACCTGATGTCGCTGCTAATGATAGTTAGCCGCCCTACAGTTTATACAGAGACCAGTAGCTGTGGCATTATAGGTCATTGTCCGTCAAACCGTGGCGTGTCCTCACGTCTGGTAGACCGTAATCCCAACCGTAGGCAGATCCGCTTCCGCTTCCGTTAAGGCAATCGTTCAAGGAGGTAACTTATTTATGTGTGTATGTTGTACCCTAATCGATTGCGTGTTTTGTACATAAATTCCAACAATAACAAATAGCTTTTACTAATAAACATATGGTGACGGCTTAAATTTAAATGATTACATAGTGGTGTATTTATTTTAAATGAGAAACTAGGGGTTATGTAGAAAAGCAGTAATGTTAGCTAGTAACATGAAACTAACATATGGGACACCACTTTTAAGTTTATTTCAATTAGCCCTGCACAATTCCTTGTGCTTCTTGTTTGATACTAGGCGATCACCTAGTAAATAAACATTTGTCATCATAAATATTGGCAGCATTTATATATTCAGGGAGCACGAGAAGGAACGACATTCGCCCAACTTAAAGCCTTAGCGTTAAAAGAACTCGGATATTTTCCTCCACTACGATGCACGAATCTCACTTTCAGAGTAATTACTTTCCACATAATTCAATTATTAAATGCAATATTAACAACGTGTTTCATTCAGGGAATTGGGACAGAATAGGTAATATTGATTTCGCGAAATTGAACAAATTTGGAATACGGAATTCTAGAGGGGTGGTGATATAAATTCCGTCCAACAAGCTCGGATTGTGTATGAAGGGCACGTTCAGAATAAGGAATACAAGGTAAAAAGACTAAAGTATCCTAATGTACTTTTTATGTTGAGATAACTGCCTTGCTCCTTCATTTCAACCGTTCAGTTGCTCGCGTCTCATTCCACAACTTCTCGTACAACTGCTCCTTACACAGTTTCTCCTTGATCCTTAATCAGGCACGTTCAGTTCCTTCTCCTTCATCCTTGTTCAAAGATTTCAACAGCTACCCGAACCCAGAATTTGCGAATCTGGGTTCTGCAGTATTTGCATTTTATGTAATTGATGAATCGAAGATACATTTGATTAATTTGCAAAAACAAATTTATGCTCGAAGACTACATTTGTTGTTCTTTGATGTTCGAAGACTGCATTTGATGTTCGATGAATGTTTTTGTTCGTGCTATTTGCTGATGATTCATACATACCATAATATGATGATGATGATCCTATTCTTAGTCTACTTGTAGTGAATATACTTGGTGAATGTTAGTCTGATATATCAAAGGGCATATTCTACTGATTTATGATTTTGTATTTTGGCTCTTAAGGTAACTCTGGTGGATAACTACGACTATGTAACTCTGGTGTAATTAATGATATTATGGTTCGAGTTAATATATCGTGGATGAGTATTACTAAAAAGTATGAATTTATATAAAAAATTACATTAATTCAACTATTTTGTCTTCATTAATTAACACAAAATTTCTTTAATGTTAAATAAATAAACTATTTTTAACATTTTTTAAAATTATTAATTAATTATACTATAAGTTTTTATTATTCTTAATTTTTAAATTAATTAATACAAGTTATTTGTATTATATACTATAGAAATGAAACTAAGGGCATATATGTCATTTTAGCATATTCCATTCTATTTCCATTTACTATTTATTCCACCAAACAAACCTGGGAATTCCTTATTCAACTCCATTCCAATCCACCAACCAAACAACTTCATATTATTATCTTCTATTATTTATTGTCTATTCCTATTTCGTAATCCTTATTCTGAATTCCATGAAAGAAACAAGTTGTAAACCTCATAAAGATATATTTTATTATAAAGGCATAAAATACCACCTAATACTCTTCCAGGGCGAGGGATACGAAAAGTATGAGAATGGTACGTGGCTGAAGATGGATCGCGTACTAGGATATCTATTCTATAAATATCTACACATCTACTCTTTTATATTTCAATATTGTCTCCATATTCAAATACACATTTAAGCATCGGATAAGAATCTGAACTTATACATGCACTCGTCCCCTTTGTAGGTGCTGAAACTATTTAATGAAGACTAGGCTCAATCCTCGGTGACCAGATTTAACTCCCGATGAGTTTAGAGGCAATCTATGTACCATGTGCCAACATTTGGCACTATTGGTAGGAAACAAACAAAATGTCATGCAAACTCACACAACAATGAATAAGAATAAGCAGGCGAGGGAGATATATGATCAAGCAACCTCATAAACTCCGCCCTTATGCATCCTACCATCACAAATAACATTCACCTTTCCTTATCCTTAAGCTACCTCAACTGTGGACCAGAAACATTTGCCACCCTAGAGGAACTGTAGGACCAAGCCAAAAGACAAGTGTATGCCTATTTAGAGAAATCAATACAACCCCTTAATGCTCCCCAAACCAGCGCACCTCATTGCCTCGCCCTGAATAAAAAGTTACACCTGATGTCTGATCCTCTCTCTCTGAACACGCCAGTGCAACGGGTCACGACAATATACCTGGATTTAGACTCAACATTATTTCTCCATACTAGTCGACCAGTCACTTTTCAGTATGGGACAGACAAAATAGTTGGTCAACCGAAATTTATAGGAGCAAAGGGGAATAATAATGGCCACCCCAAGAGAAAGAGCATCCTAAAGGTTCAGTCTCTCCTTGTTAGCACAGAAAATCCCCCAAGACGTGGTGACAAGAGTAATCCCCAAATATAATAGGGGAGGTGATCCGATCCTACACATCAATGGGCATAAAGCCTCCCTCTTAGGAAGAACGAACTACAATATCCATATCGCGTAGTTATTCTCCTTCACATATTCTAGCACGACGTCATCATGGTTCTTCGGATTACCCCCAATGTACATAATATCATATAAAGACATATGGACTAGAGACAATTGCTAAGGATCGTTGTCGCTCTAAATAGGATAAGACAAGAGCCAAGCAAGACTTTGGCCATATTCTACAAAACATTTTCAATAATGTCGCCGAAACAAACCACCAAGTAAGAGAAAAAGAGATATGGTACATATTATATTTAAGACTCGATGGCTCGAGCGAGGCCTAAAAAAACTACCACATTAAATAAATCAAATCTTTAGAGGACCTTTCCATCAAGGCGAAGGGGTACATAAACTTAAAGAGAAAAAACTCGACGACAAGCCCAAACGTCCCAGCACGCGAGCCAAAGCGAGCGGATAAAATAAAGAAAAATAAATGGGAAATAAGCTTGATGCTCGAGCATAATGCGTGAAGGGGAGTACGCGACTTATTCACACCCATGAACATATACATTTTGGTATCTTCCCCGAAATAGAATGGGGTGAGTAGCAAACCCCCGTGCATCAAGAAGAACTGACACACTCATGGGTCACAACATAATTTTCTTTAGTCACTCCAATCGGGCGAAGGGACACAAGACCAAAGGCTACATGAATGAGACTTGAACATGTATGAGACTTGAACATATAAATCGATAACAACTGAGCTCCTCCAAGCGGAAGAATGAGGTCGTTAATGTAATATCGAGTGGACTCACACCTAGACGTGAACGTAGTGAAACTCGAGAACTGTACGCCACCCAACTCTCCACGGCAGTACAATTAGGCAAAAGATCCAGATCAATAGACGGCAATGTAGTATCCTTCTCTAAAAAGGGCGTGAGCCACGTCACTATTCCTCACGACAACACCCTCATCATAACGATCGAGATAAATAAATTCAACAAGAAGAGAATTTTGGTAGACAGAGGAGTTCGAAAAACATCATCCTTTTCGATAGATTTGAGAGCATGGGACGCGACAAAAAAAGCCACCAGGTTCATATTATTTAGAAAATCTAGAAGGTGTGAAACTGCCTCACACATTAAATGATGGAGCACTTAAAGAAGTTTTGTACATAATACATTTATAAAGTATGCTTATTAAGTCTTGTATGAGTTCCCTTGAACACTAACGTACAATTATATGCAAAAATTCGACGACAATCATAACTCCTACAACATGACACAAGACTTAAGCAAAGGGGTTGTAAAGGACCTAACAACTTTAAGTCACTGTCCCTCAATCTAAACAAACGTAAGACTTCAACAAAGGGATGCGAGATGCATGGTCGACTCCGAGTCACTATCCCCCACCAATCTAAGTACAATATCCATGACTTAGGCAAAGAGGATGTGAGACGCATGGTCGACTTCGAGTCCCTAACCTCCACCCATCCAAGCACATTATAAGCTTGGGAAAAAATGTATGCGACCCATGGTGAACTTTGACTCAATGTCTCTCGCATCCAAGAACTACCCAAGACTCGAACGATATACATAAATTGATGTTACAAGAGAAATGACAATAACATAAGGTAAATATGAATCTTAATTCATTAAACCTAAAGTCTTTACATAAAGGACGGGATAAATTTTACAGAAACTAAGAAAAAACACCTAATAATGTGTAAGCACTTGGAGGATGGAAACTATATTGGCGAGCATGACAACCAAATTCTTCTGAAGTGACCTCTCTGGCCCCAGGAATAGTACTTCCCCACATGACAGTGATGGTGACCTGTCATTCTTAGACTCCTGGACCAACTCCAACTCGTATTCCACAAAACCTCAGAGCAATTCCACCTGGTCTAAGGGAATCTAAGGGACATCCTCCAAGATCTCCTTAATCTAACGTAGAGGAACGAATAGATTTTCGTATTCATTATCCCACGATCCTCCATCTAAAGTGAATTCCTCCCGGAAACACTCAACCTCAAATTGAGCCCAATCCTGGTCCTCTCTCAAGGCATCCTTGTCGACCTCCGGCATGGCTCAGTCATCCTTAAACGTGGCCATGTCACTCACTATATGCATTTTCTCCCCAATCGAGTCAGGCATTCTTGCGCCTAGGTCGGTCACGCTACTCCCTGAGCTGACGGTTCGTTCCCTCCACTGTGCCCCAAGATCTACCGATATATAATCAAGCGCCACTAGTTAAAGCATTAGTTTTTCAATGTCACTTTGAGAAGCCTTATAAAGTGTGCCCATCCTCTTTAGCGTATGAGCTTCTTCCTTTAACATTGACTGATATGAACACAAGATGCAAAAATGAAAATAAAACTGTTGGGAATTAATCTGCATACCTTTAGTAAAACCGACCCGACTCGAGTAAAAGGCACGCGCCCTATGTAGGTCTAAAATGCGCGCCCTTGAGGTACGCCTGACCTAACTTTCCCTTACCTCTGTAGCCAACACAAAGCTCTATACCAGATAAAAGGTAGTGGGGAATAGTAATGCGGGACAAGGGTCCAGAAACAAGGTCCCTATGTTGAGGGCACCATACACAGTGCACCCGGCGCCCCAGGATTCGAAGGGTGACCAGGATTTCGGCCAAACCATAGTCAGGTTAGAGTGGAGGGCTATACAAAAAACCACCCATCTATACAACAGGTTAAGTCAAATATTACATACTTGAGCTACATACTAATTCTACAAACAAACTCTCTACTGACTTGATCGTCGGAGGGGAAACAACGGAAGCACACGGGCTTTCCTTCTGTGTAGGTTGATAGAGACGCACAGAACCAAGTCGGAAAGCACCAGAAAAGACCCTACCGGTAAACGTGATTTAACATCTGGCGCCGTCTGTGGGAAGCTTTAAGCAAACAAGCCATGGCTCTACCCAACACTAGAGCAAAGAGTAACCAAGTCGAAGCTACGGAAAATGACACCCTCTACCACCTCAAGTAGCACCTACGGTCCTCAGCGTACTTACTGCCCATGTCTCGGCAATCCGAGGGGCAGATTTCTTCGCTACCGACGTACCCCTCACCACCCACACCCCAACCGGCGGCAGTAGCTGAGCTTAAGGTGCACAAACAAGGCGAATCAGTAATGGCCTCAACAGGAAAGGCATCACCCCGGGTAGATGTGGGCTCTTAAGCAATCCTAAAAACTGCCTTCATGGCATAATTGGAAGAAATCATAGCACGTAATATCTGAAAAGCCTTACAAAAAGGCTCCGACCGTACAGAGTAAGCAATGTCTCGACATCATCCTCATAGGGCGCTGCCCCATAGCTCTCAGCCTCCAATAAGTAACGCATCACCTTCTACGGCAACAGCAGTCTCGCTACTTGGCACAATGAGAATGCAGGAAATTAAAGAGTTTGTCATCCAATAAGTTAAAGAACATAAGAGTGGCATCATGCATATGCTTCGAGATAGGGCATCACATCCACTAGCCACAGAAATACTGGTGGTGACTATACCAACACACGTGCAGACCCAACGAATCGACTGCTACAGAGGAGAAGGTGACCCGGTAGAGCACGTTCAAAACCATGAGTCTGCACTCTTGGGGCAGACTAGCGACGACAACCACTTTGCATTACTCTTCCCGCGCAACCTTGGTGTCGCTTCACACTGGTTCTTCGGGCAGCCCAAGGCCTCCATTAAGTATTGGACAGAATTGAAAGAAAAGTTCATTGTACAATATATGGGAGGGGGACAACTTCTAAAGAGCGTAGGAACACTAAACCACATAAGAAAATGAAATGAGGAAAGCCTAGGGGATTTATATACCAGATTCAACAAAGAATTGGCTGGAATCGACCAGGTTATCACAGGAGGTGAGACCATATGAGCATTCGTCAGGGCGTTGGGTCCATGAGGATCGGCCTTATACGACAATCTAAGTGTCATCCCGGTCTACACAGTGGAAGACTTGGCATCGCGTATCAAGTCTTATGTTGACTTGGAAATAGCACAGACAGGAAGGAGGCAAACCAAGGAATCAAAAAAGGGATGTCTAAAGACCATCGTTCGTCGAAGACGCACGAGCCACGCCGCCCTTTCATGGCGCGCCCATTTCCCCCGACACGTATATGAAACATTACGCACTCCTCTAAACAGGGATGTCTCTATTGTGCTGGTATAGATGGAAAGGAAGGATTTGGCGATGCCTTCGTGGACAAAGAATGGCATCACCCTAGGCAACGAGATGAGTAAATACTCTCGCTATCACCGATGTAAATGCCATGAAACGGATGACTGCTATACCCTGAAGTAGGAAATGAGTCGAAGCCCTCGAAGAGACAGAAGAACATCGTCAAAAAGGGAATATGAGTCTAATAAGGGCAGACAGGGAAATGTGAACATCATCAATGGCAAATATTTAGCAGGAGGAGAAACAGGCGCCACTCGGGAGGTATACGCGGCACAACATTCAGGAATGGCAAAAGTAGGAAAGCGTCCTAAGGAAGAAGACGATGTCACCATCTCCTTCTTAGAATCCAAAATGAAACATGTAACATGCCCCCACGAAAATGCTCTGGTCATCACTATAGACATTGACGGCTACACGGTAAAAGAGTGCTAGTGGATTCGAGGAGCTCTACCGATGTTCTCTTCCTAGAAGAATTTAGTTAAGGGCGCCGCAAATACTTAAGGACAAAATCCTAAGTATCGGTCCCGCATCTTAGTAAAGGGCGCCGCCAATACTTAAGGACAAACCCCTAAGTATCAACCCTCCATAATGGTAAAGATTTAATAAAGGGCGCCACATCTCAGTCCCATATGACTAGTAAACGATGCGATTAACTTAAAAACTAAATCATCGAGTAAACGAAAACTGAAACATATATATTAAAAAGAGGTATTGTCTTTAAAATAACGATAAAAAAATTATACTAAGTAAAATAGTAAAACTACTCATGAGGTGGCGCCGCACCTTCTTCAGGAAGGGGGAAGAGATGCCTCAAACTCTTAACTCTCGGAATCAGACGCATGCTCCTGGCGATGCATGTCCAGATAGCTCTTCATGCACTCAAGGCGCGCCACATCAAAGTCAGTGAAGAATGTTTTCATGTCTTCCTCAAGGGAGCCATACACCTCCATAAAAGTAGAGCGACACGCAATGGTGGAGTCAATATCAAAAGAGGCGCTTCCCTTATACTCGGCGATTGACTTCTCAATACGCCCAGGAACCTCATGTTCTGTAGACAGTGCGCGCGTCTCCAGCTTAGCATACTCGACCCTCAAAAGGTCCAGTTTCCTACAAAGATCATCCGCCTGTGACGAAATACGACCCACCTCCGCCTAAGTCCATGACAAGAGGACATTTTTCTCCGAAACTTCAGCACGAATCTCGTCCACCTTCACTTGCTCCCCCACCAGGCGCACCTCGGCATCCGCCAACTGGTGCTCCAAATCCTTGAGGAGACGTTCTTTCTACTCCACAGAGCGCAACCTTTCAGAGGTCGACGCCTTTGCAACAATTAGGCTTATGAGAGCCTCGCTGATCTGAAGCTGCGTGGGGATCATCTCAGAAAAAACAAAGTGATTTAAGTAAAGTGAAAAGCCAAACAGGTTTATAAAATAAAAAACTGTAAAAGACTACCTAGGAAATGAGGGAGAGTCCGTGATGCACTAAGCCCTCAGCAGCGCCACCCTGAGTAGAAATAGGCATCCTATAAACTAGGGGGCATGCGCCGGTCAACAAGTGGGACCCTAAGTTGGTATCCACTATGGAGTTCCACTTCACCAAGGGGACATCTTTAAGACACTTACAGGGCGCCCAGGACTCCATGAGAGTCTCTTCACTCACCTCAACTTTTAGACCACGCCGTAGGTTAAAAGTCGGGTCAAGGTAAGGAAGTATACTTCCCTAATCCTCAGGATCAGGGGTGGCTTCGTGGCGCGGGGACTCACCATCAGAAATGGTAAAGGCGCGTATAGGATAGGTGAACGAAGAGTCATCCTCATCAAACTCCTGGGCGACAATGTCAGCCCAAAGCACTAAAACCTTTTTTCGAGAAGAACCTTCGAAGACGACCCTCCCATCACAGGGGCGTCACTATCTATCTGCTTTGATGTGGAACTAGTAGAAAACTCAGTAACACCACGTGAGCATCGAATCGGTCACTACAGGCGCGCCATATATTTTAGTATATAGGATGTTAAATTCTCGACTAAGTACTGTATCATTAGCATAATGGGAGAAAGGGACCATACCTTCAAAGGTGTGCACAACCTTTAGAGAATCACGGTTGAGGACCTCTAGGGGTGCAGTTAGAGGATCGACGTAATCCTCGTAACGGGGCTTCTTCTTCTCACTCTTGCTTGGCGCACCCTTCCTTTTGGAAGCCTCAGAAGTGTCGCCTCCTTTCTTCTTCTTGCTACGCGACTTTTTCAGGATAATAGCAAAGGCATGAGAAAGGCGTGCTATATCTTTATCTGCAAAATATAAAAGGAAAACGTTATTACCCGGGGTGATGAAGGATGATCAACGGTGGAAGAAATGTTGGCGTACCTTAAATCCTCCTCAATGGTCGCCTTTGGAATGTAAACCGCATCGCTAAACTCATGCTCTACCATGATCTGGGAAAGCGCTTCAGAGTCCGCAGGAGAACACTCTTCCGCAAGAGGAAGAGGGTCACGCGGTGCCCTGGTGTTTAAGCACTAAGAGACGCCTCCCTTAAAAATGAAATACTGCGACTTCCAATTGGAATTGCGGGTCCTAAAACCTTGGACGATGGGACAAGCTATATCCCAAGACCGACTAGCAGGATAGGGACTACGGGAGATGAAAAGAAAGATGCCTAAATTGTTAATTTCAAGACGATAAAAATGCCTAAACAAAGAAACAGAATAGGGATATCCTCGATCCTGACAGAAAGCCTTAAAACCTACCCAAACGCGAACAACATAAGGGGAAAGTTAGGTAGGGGAGACACTATAGTAGGTGCACATTTCTATCAACTCGGGACAGTAAGGAAATCGTAAACCCACATCAATTTGAAACGGAAAAATAGTCTCCTCACCAGACCGAGGCATACAAATTGGGTGGGGATTTTCAGGGTACGCCTCGTCGAGAATATGGTAACGAGGACAAAAACTGTCATCCATTCCCGACTCCTCGACAACCTTTTCATAGAGGGCTTTATAAAGTGTGTTAGGTTATGGATCCAGAAAAAAAGAAGGGAAAAAGACGCAAGCCTCACTTGAAAGTCTAGAGCTCCCGGATTCCTTCAACATGAATTGGTTCAAAGTTTGAAGGCGTCGACGAACACGGTCTGAAGAGACTGGAGCAATCTTGTCTCGGACAAAGAAAGGTTCCGCTAGAACAAAAGTAAATGTCGGGAAAAATCGGAAATTCGAGTGAGAACGAGGAGAGAATTCTACAGAGAAAAAACTTGAAGATGAAGAGTGGGACCTCAAATATGACCAAAAAAAGGAATTTATTGGGGGAAAGAAGGAATTTATTTGGGGAAAGAATGAATTTAGTGGGACCTCGATAAAGACAACGGTTCGACTGACCGGTCCGATAAAAAATAAACGGTTCGGATACCACGGTTGGGTTTTGTAAAACCAAACCAGGCGACGTTTCGGGTAAGTTAACGGTACGTCTATCAACGGTTCGCTTCTTTGAAAGCTAAAAGGTCACCTGAGTTCAAAAATTATGACAAGCCGCCACGTGTCACCCGTAGATTCGATGGTTTCGAAAAACCAAAGTTTAGAAGCACAACGATTAGAAGCGCAAGCATCGAAGTACAACAGTCAGAAAATTCGTAAAAAGGGCACCTAACTATCCTTAAGAATCCCGCATCCTAGGATTGTAAAGGCGCGCCACTGTAATAAAAGGTAGCCGCCTTAAAACCCAAGGGAGCCGCCTTTACACACTAGGGCAAACCTCGCTCGGCTGTCCTTCAGAAACAGGGACGCCCTGAGGCCGAAAGGCGCGCCACTATAATAAAAGGGAACCACCTTCAAACCCAAAGAAACCGCCTTTAAATCCAAGGGCGAGCCCTGCTCACCCTTGGCTTGGGGGACAAGATGTTGGGAATTAATCCGCATACCTTTAGTAAAACTGACCCGACCTGAGTAAAGGATGCGCACCCTAGGTAGGTCAAAAAGGCGCCCCCTTGAGGCATGCCTTACCTAACTTTCCCTTACCTCTGTGGCCAGCACAAAGCTATATACTGGATAAAGGTAGTGGAGAACAGTAATGCGGGACAAGGCTCCGGGAAAAAGGGCCCTATGTTCAGGGCACCCTACACAGTGCACCCGGCGCCCTAGGATTCGAAGGGTGACCAGGGTTAAGGCCACACCATAGTCAGGTTAGTGTGGAGGTCTATAACAAACCCCAGCCATCTGCATAAGAGGTTAAGTCAAATATTACATACTTGAGTTGCATACTAATTCTACAAACAAACTCTCGACTGACTTGATCGTCGAAGGGGAAACAACGGGAACATCCGAGCTTTCCTTCTATGCAGGTTAACGGAGCGGCACAGAACCAAGTCGGAAAGCACCGGAGAAGACCCTACTGGTAAACGTGATTCAACAAAAACTAAAATATTTACGTTAACCAAATGACAGAAGTGACCTCAATCATAGTTCTCGATGTTGTCCACCACCAAGGGGATCTGCTCACGCTCTTAATGCATAACGATGTTGTTCATAAGATGCATGCACATGTCTTCATTTTTTGCGAAACTTAAGGAACAAGGGAGCAAGATGTCACAAAGGGTAAACTAGGACATCCAAAACCCTATAGAATCCACCGCCCCACACGATGTCTTGGTGAACTACGAAAGACTTAAATTCCGCCCGAAAAAGGAAGGTTAGCCTCTAACTCTGGATGAACAGGCTAGGTTCTTCAGTGTGTTCACTGGAATGGTCATTGACCCTCGTTAGAATAGAAGGAGCCTTTGTTCACACCCCTCATGGCGACAAGTGCTTATCCACTACTTTTACGAGGAAGGCCCTGTATGAAAGACAAGTCGATGTGTAAGGAATATGTCTCTTTGCACACATGAGAACCCACATTATGTGTGACTGGGAGATGTAGGAAATTGAAACCCATATGGGGTGCCAAGTGCAAGTCTTAAAAATATCGGAAACTAAAGTGAAAAAAATGCAAAATATTGTAACTTCCTCGGGGGCCTATATATAGACCCCTTTTGATTGCAGAATCCCATATAGAGAGAATCTCAATTCTCACCACAAAATATTTGCTCTCTTGTCTTAGAGCATTCTCCCGTGAAAACCTAAGGAGCGATCCTATCAAGTGACTTATCCTTTCGACCGGCACGCCCCGTCGTGATTCCGAACCATCGGCGATCACTCTGCTTCCACACATTGTCATACGAAAAATGTAAGCATCGTTGTAATATTGCAATTTATTGTCTATCCAACGTGTGTATTTCCCATACATGTGCAACAAATTCCAATAGGTGGGGGTAATAGGATGTTACCTTGCATGCTCGCCTTTTGTCTGTGTGGTCTCCGTATTTCTGGTGGCTCATTAATATTTCTCTAGATAATAGACTGAATACCATGGTGTCGCATAGTTTCCGACAGAAAGCTATCTTTCTAATAACTTATATTTTTCCAAAAGAGACTAAATATATGTTTTAATAGTAATTACACTTATATTTCCATTATACCAGGAATAGTATAAAATATAAAGATTAATTGTATTTGTTCGGTAAAAATAATTTAAAAGTACATAAGTTCAAATTAATAATTGTATTTTGTCATAATTGTATACATTATAGCCACATTAATATATAGATAGATAAATAGATATGTGTTAAAATATATATTGCATGCATAATTATAATTGGCTACACAATGTTAGGCATGCAATTATTAATTTAGAAAAAATATATGTAATACATAAAATTAATTATAATGTAGTCTTAGAAATAAAACTTAATAACAAAAGTTCATATGTGTGTACTTACTTGATTTTTATGAAACGTAACATTATAAAATTTAGTATTTGAATAAAAACAAATGCACATGAAAAAGTGGGAGAAATTTTTGAATTTTTGTAACTTATGTGGAGATTGAATGAGAAAGTTTGGAGGATTTTAAAGTGAGCTACATGGCATGTTACATATGCATGAAAATTATATGTTTGACATGGACCAATAAATAGTTATTAATTTAACATTAGGAATGAGAAAATGTATTCAAAATATTACTTGTCATACTTGTATATATTATAGTCAAATTATTATAGATAGATAGATGGATAGATAGATAGATAGATTAAACAAATAAATGATAATTACTATTTCACTTGGTATGTATAATCCGACAATAAAATGAAAGTAATGTCCATCAATGTCAATTAATATCATGTTTTTAATACAATACATTATATCATTAATGAGTTCTTCTTCCCACATTAATTGAGTTAATCCCAAATAAGGAAATATCCATAATAATTGATGGATTTGATTAATTATAATTGATTAATTTGATGTTAAAAGCTGAAGGAAAAAAAACATTGAAAGTTAGACAATTAATTTTATATCATATTCAAATCAGTATATATATATATATATTCTTATATGCAGTATAATACTTAGTAGACCTGATTGATAAAAATAAACCAAATCATTTATTTAAAAAAAATCGAAAAATAACATTTGACAATAAAGGTAATATTTAAGATAAAAAATAATTTTTTTTATAACGATATACACATTAAATAATGCATCACCAATTATAATATTTATTTTAATTAATGTTCATGTTTAAATAATAGTAATATAAAATTTAGTGTATGGTCTTCTATTAAAATATTACTATTTAAATGTTATGAGGCAATAGTTATTTAACTTAAAAAGCATTGAAATCGTAGACTGATAGATGAGAAGAAAAGAAAACAATTTATCATATATATTAATATAACACAATACACGTTTTAATAAAAAAAATATATTTCAATATGGATCAGTTGGATTAAAGAGTGCATATCGAAGGTGTTGTATTCGGTCCTCGTCAATGGGAAACTCGCTAAACCAATCAGACACACACGACGCTTGCGCCAAGGTGACCCCATCTCACCATATTTACTCATTCTCATGGCTGATGTTCTATGAAGACATATCGAGAAAGCGGTCACGGAGAAAAAGCTTATTGGCGTTCGTATCAAGAGGGAGTGCCTATTCTGCACCACTTGTTCTTCACGGACGACTCACTGTTCTTCGTTAAGGGTACACAACCGAATATGCAGGCCCTCCGATCAATCATTCACGAATATTGTTGTGCATCTGGCCAAGGCGTGAATCTGGGTAAATCATGCCTCTTCCTGCGTCTGAACGTTCAGGAGGAAGAAATGAGGAGATTGGAATAGGAAATGGGCATCCAGAATGTCCAGAACCTGCAAATACATTGGTCTTCCTTCAATGTGGGGGATGTCAAAAAGAGAAACCCTAGGTTTTTTGAAGAAGTACATCCAGGATAAAATGAAAACTTGGAAAACAAAAATTCTCAACAAAGCAGGGAAAGAGGTTCTTATAAAGGCAGCAATACAAGCTATCCTGACATATGCCATGAGCATCCTCAAGTTACCTAACACATGGTGCTCTGAGATTAATTCTCTTGTGGCGGACTTCTAGTGGGGACTCTCTTAAACAGGGAAAAAGATTAATTGGAGAAGATGGGATGTGCTAACAAAGTCGAAAATGGATGCAAGAATAGTATTCAAAGAACTACAAATCTTTAACCTAGCTCTCCTATCTAAGATGGCTGCGAGGATTATAGCAAAACTGAGTGCTTTATGGGTGCGTGTTCTAAGAAGAATCTACTTTAGCAATGGGGGACTTCTTTGGAGTTGCAAAGGGAGAACATGCCTCTTGGACATGGTCAAGCTTGATTGATGGACGGGATATAGTGACGCGCGATGATCTCTCAATAATTGGAGATGGCCAGCCAAATCGATTTTATAAGGATGTCTGGATTCCAACTAGGGAGACCCACTGAATTGGCTCTGTGCTAAATACTGAGGCTGCTCGTGGCGAGAAGACGAAAATATCAGTGTCTAAATATATTTATCTGGGAAGGAGCTCGTGGCGAGAAGACGAAATTCAACATGTTACATTGGAGGATGAGCTACGTGACATAATGAGAGTGTCGATCCTCCTGATAACATGCCCATACAAGTTTGTTTGGCCACATACAAGAGATGTATGTGTATCATCTAGGTCGTCTTATCGACTCATCCGACAAATTCAAAACCATCCCCCACTTGATAGTATGATCTGAATAGGTGGACGTTGTGGAAGGAAGTTTGGAAAACACAGACCTTGCCAATGGTGGCAAGGTAAATAATTTTATGTAGAGACTACTAACGAACTCCATTGCTGTAAAAGCAAACCTTGGTGGTAGATGGATTGACACTCCGCCTACATGTCCAATATGTGGGGGAATAGAAACGAGAGAGCAAATGTTATTCCAATGCGAGTAGGCGAAATGAGTCTGATTCAGCAACCTAGTGGTGAGAGTTGACCTATCTATGACAGAAACGACTATGGCATGGTTCATGGACATCTGGAATGAGGCTGGACCGAATAGAACATCCCTCTAGACCCGGTAGGCTAATTGCGCACTCACGGCATGACACATTTGGACACAACACTGCAAGAAGGCCTTTGAGAACAAAAATCCTAATTCTGTCGAGGTCACCAGACATGTGCTCAAACTCTAGGCCAAATTCTAACTCAACCAGCCGCAAAGTACTAGACTACCGAACCAAACAGGTAGGACTAGGTAGACGAGACCGTTAGAAGGTACAATAAAGATCAACTGTGATGCGTCATGGAGCAGTGAAGCTCGTAGGGGTAGAATTGGATTCATTGGCATGGACAATCGAGGCCAAGTCGTGAGAGATATGAATAGTGTAATATGTGCATCTGATGTGGACTACGTGGAAGCAATAAATGTCTCAGAGGGAATAACGATAACAATTGAACACAACTGGGAATAGCTCGAAATCGAATATGATGCCCTTAATGTAATACGGCAGCTCAAGTAGGATGACTACTATTGGAGAACAACGACTCTAACAACCAATATTCTGCAAATTGATATTTCTTAAAGAAAGGTTGCAATGACTGCGATTCCAAGATCTACAAACGAATGTACAGATTGGATTGCAAAGAATGCAAGATTAGGGGTGCGACTTGATGATTGGGTTTCTCAACCTCCCACCCATTTTTTATCTTTTATTAATGCTGATTGTTTAGCTTTTGTATACTCTTTTTCAATTCCTGATATTAATCAATAAAATAAGTAATCTTTTTCGGCAAAAAAAAAAAGTAATAAAAAGTGATACTTTTAAAATGATGCATTCAAGAACAACGATAGAATTGTGAAGAGAGAGAAAACCAATATCAATAGGAATTATGTTATTATAAATATATTTTTGGTAAAGTGTAAACCTTAAGTATATATTTTATTATCATGCAATTATTTTGTTATTAATAACAAGAACTTAGTAGATATTGGATAGATCGTAACGGCCTTCATTGGAAGTTTGAGGCCTAAGGCCTCTGCAATGAAGGGCATTCCACTAGTTCATCCCCATATACATCCCATATTTGCTAACAGAGAAAAAGAAATCGTATATTGATCTTGAAAGGTCGAATGAACATGAGTCGACAATAAGGCGGTACCCAACTAAAGAGGCACCATCAACCTCAGGGAAGGAAAAAGGCTAAAGCATCACCCTATGAAGAGCTCCACGGACAAAGGTGTTGAATTGCAAGCTGATGATAGTGTTAGGGACTAAGTTAGTTTAGTTAAATAGTTTGAGGTGTAATTTATTTTTTGTATTTAGTCTTATTCTGAAAGCTGAAAAGGACTAGAATTAGTTAGGGTTTATTTCTCTAAGGACTTGCGGTTCAAATACCGCATTCTTGTAGGCTATATACATCACATATCTGATGCGCAGTAAAAAACAACTTTGGTTATTCTCTCAGCTAAGCTTCTCTTCTCGACCCTTCCTCCGAGTACGCTCCTGTTTTTCTCATGGTATCAGAGAACTGAAGTGTTGAATCACTTCTCTTCGAACGGTTCTGGCTCGTTGTTTCGTTTCAATCGAAACCCTAGTCTTGCTTGCACTCTTGCTGTCAAGTGATTATCTTTTTTCGACTGTTAAGATCTATTGTTGTACCTTGACCGATTCTCTGTCTTGTTTTGTTGAAAATCATTTTACTGGTTCAGTTTGACAACAGATAAGAACACATCCTTTGATTTTTTGCTCAAAGGTTTCGGTTCAAAAACATATGTTGTTTTGTCTTTAAGATCTGTTATAGATCCGTCATATTTCATTCAGATATTTTCTCGAATCAGCATTTCCTGTTGCCGAATTCGATAAATTGTTAAGCTTCAATTTCTGTTGCTTATTTTGGAGAATATTTTCACAGATATCATTATACTGTGTATCCTTTTGCCTTTTACTTTTTATCACTTTACACGACCCTTTTACTTACGCATCTTTTGTATTTGAATATAGAGTTATATGTGTTGATATTTTGTCTTTATGTTTTTTGTATGATTCTTGAATGATATTCGTACTTATCTGAGAATTAGACTTACAATCGTAAAGACTTCTTTACTTGTTTATTCTGTTCGTGATATCTACCTGCTTGTGACGTTATTTTCATTGCTTGTTATTTTTGACAAATTTTTGCAATTCGAATTTTTTAAGATTGCAGATCTGCCTTTACCTAATCTCTTTCTGATCTTGCACTCCTCATTAACTCCTTTTTCTATACTAATATTATGGATTCAACTTCATCCTGGTCAAACACATCTTTTAAAAATTACAGTACGTGGATTCTTGATACGGGAGCAACTAATCACATGTGTTTTCAATCAGATTGTTTAGTAAATTTTAAAAAAGTTAGTTTACATGTGCAATTACCGAATGGTACCCAATCAGCAGTTACAGGTGTTGGAGATCTTATTTTTAACAGATCAAACACATTGAAAGATGTATTATATTTGCCGGATTTCAAATGCAATCTGTTATCAGTATCAAAGTTAACAAAAGATCTATCTTGTTCAGTGATATTTTTTTCAAAAACTGTAACACTGCAGGATCATTGCAATAGAATGGTGTTGGGGATTGGTAAGGAGACTAATGGTTTGTATTTTTTTGATATTCCAATAAAACAACCATCTGCTCAACAAGTTTCACTACCATATAATCCTCAGACCGTTCTATGGCACAAACGGTTGGGCCACGCACCCACACAGGTCCTTAGCAAGATAGCTTTCCTCAATTCGATTTCCTTTCAAAATAAAAATGTAACAGGTTGCATGATTTGTCTGATGGCTAGACAGCATAGATTACCATTTACTTCTAGTACTTCAAAAACTTCTTCTATTTTTGAGTTGTTGCATATGGATGTATGGGGGCCATATCATACGGCCACATATGATAACAAACGTTTTTTTCTTACAATTGTTGATGATTACTCTCGTACCACTTGGACATATTTGTTGAGTCTTAAGTCTTAAGTCTGATGTTATTGTTATTATTAAACATTTTTTAAACTTAGTCCAAAATCAGTTTAGTACCAATGTTAAAAGGATTAGGACAGATAATGGAGGAGAGTTTTTTAATGATCAATGTAAATCTCTCTTTTTAAATAAGGGTATTATTCATGAAAGTAGTTGTAGTTATACCCCACAACAAAATGGAATAGTTGAACGTAAGCATAAACATCTGTTAGAAGTGGCTAGAGCCCTGAAACTAGAAGCTAATATTCCTCCTCAGTACTGGGGGGATTGTATTCTTACTGCATGTTACTTGATTAATTTAATGTCATCCACTGTTTTAAGTGACCTTTCTCCTTATGAAAAATTGTATGGAAAAAAATCAAACATTACTCATTTGCGTGTTTTCGGTTCATTATGTTATGCTAAAGTGTTACCTAGTATAGATAAATTTGCTCCACGTTCGATTGCATGTGTAATGATGGGATACTCTTTAACTCAAAAGGGATATCGCCTTTTGAACCTGCAAACCAAGGTATTCTTTGTTAGTAGGGATGTTAAGTTTGTCGAACATATGTTTCCATTCAAAACACCCTCAATAGGTAATGATAGAATATTCAGTCATGAACAAGTTGATTGTATAGATACTATGTTTGATCCTATACAGTCTCTTAAGGATAATGAGAATGATAACAATACTGAGGAACCTTCTAATGACCATGCTGATTATTCAGTCCCTTCCACTGAAATCCCACGAAAGTCGTCTCGACCTACTCGAGCACCTGTATGGCAGAAAGATTATGAAGTTTCTATTAATTGGTCTACTCTTCACCCCATACAGGACCATCTTTGTTATGATTCTGTTAGTTTTGCTCATAAATGTTTTTGTTAGTAATTTAGATAAAATTGCAGAACCAGATAATTTTTTTGTGGCATCTAAGGATGAACACTGGGTATCTGGCATGAAAGAAGAGATCAAGGCTTTAGAGGAAAATAAGACCTGGACTTTAGTTCCCCTTCCAGTAGGGAAACATGCGATAGGGTGTAAGTGGGCCTATAAAACAAAATATAATTCTGATGGTTCTTTAGAAAGATATAAGGCCCGATTAGTTGCTAAAGGTTATTGCCAGAAGGAAGGAATTGATTATAGTGATACCTTCTCCCCGGTAGCAAAAATGGTCACTATTCGTACTCTTTTAGCCATTGCAGCAAAACAGAATTGGCCATTATATCAGATGGATGTATTTAATGCATTTTTGCAGGGTGATCATGAAGAAGAGGTTTACATGCAGGTTCCACTTGGTTTTTGCAAACAGGGGGAGAGTCATTTGGTTTGTCGTTTGCAAAAGTCCTTATATGGACTAAAGCAAGCGTCCAGGCAATGGAACGTCAGGCTCACAGATGCATTGGTAAAAAATGGTTATATCCAGAGTAAGCATGATTATTCTTTATTTACTAAAAGAAAAGGATCTGAGATTGTTGCCTTGTTAATTTATGTTGATGATCTATTGATAACTGGAAATAGTGAAAATCTGATTAAGGAACTAAAAAACACTTTACAGTTCAACTTCAGAATGAAAGATTTGGGTCATTTAAAATATTTTCTTGGTATAGAAATAGCTAGATCTGATAAAGGTCTCGTTTTGTGTCAAAGGAAGTACGCACTTGAACTTCTTTCTGAAGTAGGTATGATAGGTGGAAAAGTAAGCAAAACTCCTATGGAGCAAAATTTAAAATTGACAAGTAGAGAGTATGATGAAACATTTAAGTTAAATGATGATGATACCTTGATTTCTGATCCAAGCATGTATAGAAAATTAATAGGAAAGTTATTGTATTTATCTGTAACTAGGCCAGATATTTCTTTTTATGTTCAATGTTTAAGTCAATATATGCAATCGCCTAAAAAATCTCATTTAGAAGATGTTTATAGAATAATAAAATATGTCAAGAATCAACCTGGTTTAGGCATTTTACTTTCAGCTGATAAGAATAATGATATATTTGCATTTTGTGACTCAGATTGGGGTAGTTGTTTAGAAAGTAGGAGATCCGTTTCTGGTTATTGTATTAAATTAGGAAACTCATTAATTTCATGGAAAGTAAAAAAAACAGGCTACAGTTTCTCGATCTTCCGCTGAGGCAGAATATAGGAGCATGGGTTCTACTGTTTCTGAAATAATTTGGTTAAGAGGATTGTTAAAGGAATTGAATTTCTGCTGTACAAATGCGGTAAATTTATTTTGTGATAATAAGGCTGCTATTCAGATTGCATCTAATCCTATTTATCATGAAAGAATAAAACATATTGAAATTGATTGTCATTTTGTAAGAGAGCAAATTAATGCAGGTGTTATAAAGACGAGGTACTTAAAATCAAATGAGCAGCTTGCAGATGTTTTCGCAAAGGCGCTTGGGAAGCAGCAACACTATTATTTATTAAACCGTTTGGGTTTAAAAGATATTTATCAAGATATCGGCTTGAGGGGGAGTGTTGAATTGCAAGCTGATGATAGTGTTAGGGACTAAGTTAGTTTAGTTAAATAGTTTGAGGTGTAATTTATTTTTTGTATTTAGTCTTATTCTGAAAGCTGAAAAGGACTAGAATTAGTTAGGATTTATTTCTATGAGGACTTGCGGTTCAAATACCGCATTCTTGTAGGCTATATACATCACATATCTGATGCGCAGTAAAGAACAACTTTGGTTATTCTCTCAGCTAAGCTTCTCTTCTCGACCCTTCCTCCGAGTACGCTCCTGTTTTTCTCAAAAGGCGTCAACCCAGAAGGGAGGTTTACAAAACTCTCACATCCTCTAACAAGATAAATATATGTGGTGTTGAAAGAGATGAAGTGTAACCACCTAGTGACGACTTCTATAATAAAGAAGAGGGGCACTAAGGCGCTGATTCAACAGGGTGACTTGCAGAAATTTGTGGCCTTTAAAAGAGTTGAATTTGCAGCCCTGACAGAAGAGAAAGGTGGCCTTTGTTTCCTCCGTCACCGTCGAGAGACACTTGTCATGAAAAAAACAGTACCATAAATGTGATAAGTAGGGGGCTTCGCCTACGGGGGGAGAATCAAGCGACACCAGAGAAATATTTGATACAAACATTTCAACAAAAGCAACGCTCAAGAAGAGGCCACAACCTATACAAAGAATGGCCATATCCTTCGCGTACGAGAATAAATATTGTCACAACCCTCATGATGATGCTTTGGTCATCACGAAAGAGGTCAATGGCTGATGTGAAGAGAATCTTGATGGACTCATGGAGTTTAACGGTGTTGAAGACTGAAGTCGTCGATTCTCTCAACTCAGACAACGCCATTCTGGGTCGCTCTACTTTAAACCCCAAGAAAATAATAACTTCAACCTACCACTAAAAGACGAAGTTCAGGACTCTCTATGAGATTGGAGAATTTAGGGGCAACCATCTCACGTCGAGGCGTTTCTATGTGAACGCCCTTAAGTGCCACAAACATAAGGAAACTCCGATTATATAGAAAGATGAAGTCAGAGGTACATAGGAAATGCTGAAGAAGGACATGTACAAGGATAGTTCTACATAGTTATTAAGGTGATCATCATGACCAAAACATATCATGAACTCAAATACTCTATCATTCCTCTATGAAGTTGGGTTAAATCACTCTGATTAAGAAAAACCACTATATTGCTGGATGGAGAGGTGTAGAGTCGATGTACTCAAAGCATTCAACACGAAGGAGCTTTAAAAAAGAAACTAGTATTTATCACAACAACTCTGGATCAACCAAGCCTTAATACTTAGCAGTTCCAATGCAACAACCCCTGTTGTGGTTAGCATTGTGAAATTGAGTAAGAAAACACCATATGCAACAAAATAGTCTTAGTACACATACAAAGTACCTCCTTTGTATAAATGATAAAAAATTAAGAACACCACTGCATCTGGTTGACACTTCAATGTCAGATAAATAGTAAAGACTAGATTATGTTGAACCAATCCCCCATGGTGCTTCCATTATTTTTTCCTCTGATTATTTTTCTTCGAGTTTGTCACGACAGAGGGGTTTAAGGTTCTATCTTACTAGCGGACAGGAAGAGTTATGCCTTTATCTTTCTATCCTCAAGAATCAAATAAGAGTGTCTTTTACATTATATCTTTGAAAAATTCTTTTTATAGACTTACGCCATCTATTATGTGCCACAATTATCAACATGAGAGAGCAGATATAGGATGGTGAGGGAACAAACACCATTGCACTTCACATAGTAGTTAATAATTTAAAAAAAAACAACTATGTCCGCAATATAACAATAAGAAAATTGAACGAGTGGGACGATCGGTTTGATGCTGAAATAACACAAGATTTAGACATAGCAGGGAAAATGAACTATGAGATGATTTTAGAGTTGAGGAAGATCTTCATCAAATATTTGGAGTTATAGGAACTTGAGAAAACAACAATATATGCTTGGAGTAACCTAACTCCATGAGTCCATAACAACAAAACTAAGTGATAGTACATGTAGGATCTTGATTTCCTGAATGCTGATCTGGCAGTGAATTAAATGCGAATGGATGGATGGAAGGTGCTCTCGCCTTAGCTCCGGTGAACCTGTAGGAAGGGGATCGTAATAGAGGGGGTGTTTTTGGGTCCCTCTCCGATGCTTAAATGAGTATGTCTGTATATAACTCAAAACGTAATGAATGTATTGAAAAGCAAGAAGATTTATAGAATAGGTAGACCAAACCATAGAAGGCAACAGTATATCTTAGTAAATATTGTGCTGGTGAAGATTAGGATAGCTATATTACGGTTATGGCATAATAGTTCAGTTACCATATGTAATCTTTAGAGAATATGTGCCTGAGATATGCGTATATCGTGGCTATATCTTTAAGAACGGTTGGTTGGACCAGAGGAGAGAAGCAGGGCTCTATTCAGGGTGAGCAGTCCTATGGCGAGCAGTAGGAGTTCGCAACTTGGTGATGAATGGCGACCAACGATGGAGGATTTGGCATCCATCTTAGCCTGGGCTCGACTTTGGGCCACTCTATTGAGGGCCAGATCGACTTTATCATGGGCCGATCCAGTTCGAATAACCTGGGTTCACCCCTCCATGGTTATTGGGCCCCTGGGGCCTTTTTCTTATTGGGCTGTCACTATCAATACCCAACATTTGCCCCCGAAGCTTGAGTGAAGTTACTTCGGTCGAGCTTGATTCCTTGATAGGGTTTGAGATAGTGACACTTGAATTTGGTCTTCTTTGTCTTTTTCTACTATTTATACATTTATGAACACTTTATACTTTTTTGGCGATCAGTCGTTCGGTTGCCCAGAATTAAAGGAATATTCAATATTTTATTCCTTCTTGGCGATCACTCGAGGTAGTCTAGGTTTATGGAGGTTTGTCATTCGCAGTTTGGCGATCACTTCCTCTGAAAGGGTTTTCCCCAAAAAGGTCTTGTATTGCGATGGTGATCACTTTATCTGCATAATGGACTTTAGCATTTAATAAGTGCACAGTCATCCAGAAGTCGAACGGTCATTTGAGGCACGCCAGTCGTTTATTCTTTCGTAACCCAAAGGTAGTCTGGCAGTTTCTGTACTTGCCGACCGTTTGTCTCCATCAGGTGTCCCTTAAAATTCTGACATTGCTTCAATTTTTTCCCCAAAGGTGCAATCATCCTCTGTGTCGTTTCGATTCTTGTATGTGGCGGTTACTCCTTTTTTTGTCTATATAAGGGACAGAAGTTCCACTCTTTTGTCTTTTACGCGTCCCATTCCTTCAGATTCTAGAGAATTCCTCTGTTTTCAGCATTCTGTTTCTTCGATTCTCTTCTTCTTCCTCTCAATTTTTTAAAACTCCAAACCCAAACATCCATGGCTACCCGAAGTCAGTCTACAGGCAAGACCAAGGTGACGGCTAATAGGTCTTCTTCCTCAGCCCCGAAGGTGCCTCCGAAGAATGTCAATGCTCCCCTGCTAATCAGGGATGGTTCTACTCCGGCTTTGGGCGAAAGAAATCCTGACGCCGGACAGTCAGCGGACACACCTGTGGTGGTGGATGGGCTAGACACCAATGTGCCCCTCTTTTTCCCAAAAGGTAAACACCAAGGTTTTTCTGTTTGCTGTTTTTCTGATAATATCCCCTGTTTTTTCTTGTTTTCATATTGTTCTCGCCATATCTGATTTTCTAAGTAGATATCAAGCATAATGAACTGAAGTCGGCTCAGTTCAAGATGGTAGTTGTCATATGTGGCTTAAACGGAACGGATGCCCCCAGGTACCCAGGCCTCAGACTGCACTATCCTCGCGACGGAGAGGTTTACCTTTATGTGTCCCAGGTCGATGATGGGTTGCGTTTTCCTCTCTGCGAGGATTTGCAGGAATTGTGACGTTATTATGGGATAGGTCCCACGCAGCTCGTACCCAACACCTGTGGTCATGAATGGACGTATTCTCTGGCCTTGTTCCGGTGCTTCTTCTGATTGGCCGCCGGAGCGAATCACCTCCATCATTTCCAGACCCGTTGGCCGAAGTTTGAAGAATGGAGAGGTCAGGCGTGGAGCTGGAACGTTCATTTCCGGTTGGTCGACGACTTACGTACCACCAACTATAACTATAAGAAGTTCTACTTCTTTTACAAGGGACCTGGGAGTTGTCTCGGCCGGAAAGGGATACTCCCCCATCCTTTGGCGAGCTATCAGGGAGCGACCGGAATGCCATCAACGACTTTTTCCGGTTTCACAAGGAATTGAGTTTTTGCTCCATCCATTCAGTGGCGGAGACCACTGAGAACATGCTAGTGATGGCGTGCATTCATCAGGCCATGCCACTTCTTATTGATTGGGTAACTTTCTAGCCTTATACACTACTGCAGGGTGTATAAACATGTCTGCTGTCGCTGACCGTGCTTCTAGTTCATGTCTATGTCATTTATTTGGAAACATGAGTGTTAAGGGAATGAAGACGCTAGTTGCAAATTGAGCTATAGAGGGTCTGAAGTTTGTTCATATGGGTATTTTAGAGATTTGTGTTATGGGCAAACATAAACGAGTTAAGTACACAAAGACTCCGAGAGAGTCGAAGAAAGTTCAGTTGGAAATGGTCCATACAGATACCTGGGAGTTGTCTCGGCCGGAAAGGGATACTCCCCCATCCTTTGGCGAGCTATCAGGGAGCGACCGGAATGCCATCAACGACTTTTTCCGGTTTCACAAGGAATTGAGTTTTTGCTCCATCCATTCAGTGGCGGAGACCACTGAGAACATGCTAGTGATGGCGTGCATTCATCAGGCCATGCCACTTCTTATTGATTGGGTAACTTTCTAGCCTTATACACTACTGCAGGGTGTATAAACATGTCTGCTGTCGCTGACCGTGCTTCTAGTTCATGTCTATGTCATTTATTTGGAAACATGAGTGTTAAGGGAATGAAGACGCTAGTTGCAAATTGAGCTATAGAGGGTCTGAAGTTTGTTCATATGGGTATTTTAGAGATTTGTGTTATGGGCAAACATAAACGAGTTAAGTACACAAAGACTCCGAGAGAGTCGAAGAAAGTTCAGTTGGAAATGGTCCATACAGATATCTGGGGACCATTTGCGGTTTCATCACTTGGAGGATCCAGGTTCTATGTTACCTTCATTGATGATTTCAGCAGGAAGGTATGGGTTTACTTCTTAAAGCATAAGTCATATGTGTTTGCAACATTCAAGAGGTGGAAAGCTGATGTTGAAAATCAGACAGGATTGAAGATCAAATGTCTAATGTCTGACAATGAAAGAGAGTATGACAAGTCAAAATTCAAAGCGTTCTGTGCTGATGAGGGAATCAGATTGATGAGAACAGTTCCTGGTAAGGCTAGGCAAAATGGAGTTGCTGAAAGGATAAACAGAACATTCAATGAGCGTGCGAGGAGGATGAGGCTGCATTGTGGGTTATCCAAGATGTCCTGGGCAGACGCGGTGAGCACAACTACATACTTGATCAATAGGGGACCATCAACTCCCTTGGGAGTCAAGACTCCAGAGGAGGTGTGGACAAGAAAGGATCTCAAGTACTCACACTTGAGAACCTTTGGCTGCACGACTTATGTTCATGTTGATCCAGAGAAGAGAGATAAACTAGATGCTAAGGCTGTGAAGTGTTACTTCATAGGCTATGGTTCTGACTTGTTTGGTTATAGGTTTTTGGATGACAAGAACAGAGAGATCCTGAGACACTATGATGTGACATTTGATGAATATGTCTTATACAAGGACAGAGAGCAGAAGGTTCTAGAGACTACGAAGCAAGTGGGAGTTGAGTTTGAGTTGCAGAAGACTACACCCATAAAAGATAGTCAAACAACTCCAGAGATTGTTGCTGAAGAACTTGTAGTGGAACAATTAGCAACTGAGCAGGTGTTGAGGAGTTCATCCAGAACCACCAGAGCACCAAATAGGTATTCACCTTCATTACATTATCTATTGCTGACTGATGAAAGGGAAGCATAGTCTTTTGATGAGGCCCTACATGTCGAGGATTTAATCAAGTGAGAGAAAGGCATAGATGATGAGATGAGCTTATTTGAGAAGAATGAGATGTGGTTGTTGACTGAATTTCTTGTAGGGAAGATAGCCTTAACGAATAAGTGGGTGTTTAGGATCAAGGTTGAACCAGGTGGCAAAAGACGATTCAAGGCTCGGTTAGTATTGAAAGTGTATTCACAAAGGAAAGGTATTGATTATGCTAAAAAACAAATCTGTTGTGAAATTAACTACTATCAGGATTCTATTGAGTATCATTGCTTTAGTGAATTTGCATCTTGAGAAAATGGATGTAAAAACAGCATTTGTACATGGAGATCTGGATAAGGAGATGTATATGCAACAACCAGAAGGATTTGTAGTTCTGGGCAAGGAACACATGGTGTACAAGCTTAATAGAAGTTTGTATGGATTATAGCAAGCACCGAGGCAATGTTAAAAAAGGTTCGACTCTTTCATGACCAAGAGTGGTTTTTGTAAGAGTGAAAAGGATCAGTGTTGTTATTTCAAGAAATACAGTGATTCTTATGTATTTCTACTATTGTATGTGAATGATATGTTGATTGCAGGATCCAGTATGAGAAAGATAAACAATGTGAAGGCAAGTTTGTCTTCTGTGTTTGATATAAAAGACTTGGGTGCAGCGAAGCAGATTCTTGAGATTAGAATATCTCGGGATAGATCTGTTGGCACCTTAAGTCTATCCTAGGAGCAGTACATTGAGAAGGTCGTGGCCTGATTCAGGATGACTGATGCTATACCGAGAATTACTCCTTTGGCAAATCACATAAAATTGTCAAACGGGTAGTCACCCAAGACAACTGAAGAACGTGACTAGATGGCACTGGTTCCATATGATTCATCAGTTGGGAGTTTGATGTATGTTATGGTTTATACAAGACCTGACATAGCACATGCAGTAGGTGTGGTTAGTAGGTACATGGCAAATCCTGGGAAAGAGCATTGGGAAGCTGTGAAGTGGCTTCTGAGATATCTGAAAGGTACATGTAGTACTTCACTTTGTTTTGGCAAAGACAAAGTGATTTTACTAGGTTATGTGGATGCGGATCTTGGTGGTGATGTGGACTCTAGCAAGAGCACATCCGGATACATTTACACCATATGAGGTACAGCAGTAAGTTGGATGTCAAGGCTTCAGAAATGTGTTGCTCTTTCATCTACTGAGATTGAGTATGTGGCAATATCTGAAGCTGGGAAATAGATGATATGACTAGCAAATTATCTATAAGAGTTGGGCAAGAAGCAGAGTGAGAAGATTATGTATTCAGATAGCTTGACTGCCATAAGGCGGTGAAGAATCCATTCTATCATTCAAAGACTAAGCATATCATAAGGCAGTATCATTTCACTCGCAGGGCAGTGGAAAAAGGCGACTTGTGCTTAGAGAAGATAGAGGGTGTGAAGAATCTAGCAGACATGTTGACATAATGTGTCGATGTTGGGAAACTGGGGTTGTGGAAAATCTCAGTTAGGATATTGATGATGATGCTGAGAGAATACGATTTGTTGGTAACTCAATCAGTCTCCAAGTGGGAGATTTGTTAGGTATTGGATTTTGATTAATATATAATGTTATTTTATGTATTAATGTACGCGTCTCACGGTTCAACCTAAACCACGTAGGCTGTACTATACTGTATTTATTCATGTATACGTATTATGTAACATCGTATTTTCATCAATATAACAACTAAACCGCATGGAGGTTACCCCTAAGGGGTGTTACCACGGAAACCTAATTTCCTCTATGAATTTCTCTAGTTTTTCTAATGCAAATCCGATTTCAGTGTGTGTGAGATTGAGAATCGATCCTAACAATATTCTGAATAAGCAAGTTGATTCATCACCACTTACGTGAATAAATCTATTTATCTCTCTACTGAACTTTATTTCAGTGTCCAGAAGATATCTAGAACATAATTTTAAACACTCCATCGTAATGTATCCTTCTACTATTGACACTTTAGGATGGCTTCTATTGGGCACGAATGGTTTCATTATACCATTATCCTAAGAAAACGTACACAAATACCAGTTACCGATGGAGGAAAGTTCATCATATAACAGAAATGACAAAAATTATAGACTGCTTGACCTCTCAATGGAGTACATCCAATGGTATTGCACTGGACTACCAATCTTGGCAACCTCTTCAAGGTGCACTATTACATGTACAATTATATTGAAGAAGGCATATGAGAAGATCCTCTCTAGATTACACATTGTGTATGGTTGTTGTTTCTCGATCTTTTCCAAAACATTCAAGTTCAATTCTTTAGAACATAATACAATAAAGTTTCTTGACATGTCTATTAACGATGAACACACATATTTGGGTAATAAACTTATAATCGCAATACACAAGAGATGTTACATAATAATATGGTAATCATGGCTTTTCATCCCCGCAAGGTTTTGATCTTGGACATTCACGAAACGTGAAATATTGGACGAATAACCACTTGGGAGCCTTAGATTTCTTAGAAACTGACAAAACGTAACATTTTGTGCTATAGAGAGTGAGTAGCACCCAAGTTACATGATCATTTTCTTTCCTCTCAACACGGGACAAAGTGAAGTTCTTATGCCCATAACTTTGATATCATGTTGGGCTTTAAGATTGTCATTGTTTTTCCCAGCAACACCTAATAGTATTCCAATGACATTAGCAAACACATTATTTTCAATATGCATAACATCCAAGTTAAAGTGTAGATAACAATTCTTTCTAGTAGGGCAGTTGGAAAAAATACTTTTCTTCTTCCAGTTGCCCGTAACAGATTCATTCCCTATCTACCATACTCGTTGAGTTTTCCTGAATAGTATACCTTCAAGATAATCCAACTATTGAAGGACTTTTGAACCCGATAATCCCTTTGGAGGAGGCCTTAACTCTTATATCCCATCAAACAAGGTTTTATTTTTCCTCCAAACCTGATTAGATGGTAAAAACCTTAGCTGGCCCATAAATGAATACTTTCTCTCATATTTCAGTGTGCAATAGTGAGTATCAATCTTACACACGGGACAAACCAAATTACCGTATGTACACCAAACGGATAAGTTTGAATAAGAAGGTAGATTGTTGTTTTTCCAAAGAACATGTGTATACATTTTGAAGTTCTTGATACGATCTTCCAGGAGTCGGCACTTTCGAGGGTAGGTGGTGATACGATTCTCCCAAGGCTCGTAATATTGCTGTCAGAATTCCGACTCTGTAAAGGGTTCCCTTTTACGCAACCCTCTGTTCCGAATTGATCCGAGTTATGAGTACGAAAGTCGCAGATAATTGAGTCCTCTTTCTGGAATGGGTGGGCTCGTCGAATTCCGATATGTATTCCGTCGGCTAGACCAATTTTGGTAAGGTCGGTCCTCCTGGATACGATTCTGCCGAGACCAGAATATACGGGGATAGATGATGGATGAATGATGGATCGATTGGATCACACAAAGGCAGCGACAAGCCCTTGATACCTCCACAATGGATTCTCCAAGATATGACGCACTCGAAGATTCCAAAGCTTGAACCTTGGATATGACGCACCAAGATTCAATTGCCGGATATGACACACCAACAATTAATTTCTCATTCAATGAACAAGAAGAACAATGTGGCTAGCACACAAGTTTGTAAAAGAAAGGTCTATTCTCTAATTTCGGCCACCCTAGCTACTTATCCTAAAAGAAGTAAAACCCTAATCTAATTTGGGCCTAAGGAAAGCTCTCCTATGGGCCGAATTTTATTCTCCTCCTCTTATTGGGTTTGGTTGTCTTGTGGACCGTTTGCCTCATTAAAACCCCCCTTTCTAAAACCCAGTGGGACAAAACCAAAGGTCGGGAAAAAGAGTACAAACGAGCCCCTCTTGACTTAGTCCATTCGAGCAACCAAGAGGTTCTTAGGCTCCATGTCCCCGGACGGAATGATAGTTGGTCCTATGCGGTCCAGTAGTGTGGTGATTGTATGTCCAAGCTTCCTAGCCCTTGATCGTGTCATTGGTCCACTCGGCACGGTTATCTCACCCCTGTCTTCAAGTGTGGGCCGCATTTCTTCCATGATCACATCATCCCCTCCCTCTTCAAAAGGATTTGTCCTCAAATCCGGATCATCTGCAACAAAAGGAAGCAAATCAGTAATGTTAAAACTTGAACTAACATTATACTTCCCTTCGAGGTCTAGTTGATAAGCATTGTCGTTGATCTTCTTTAGGACTCGGAATGGGCCATCCACTCTAGGCATCAACTTGGATTTCCTCTCGACTGGAAACCTATCCTTCCTCAAGTGCACCCACACGAGGTCTCCTTCCTCAAAGGTCACCTTACGTCGGCCCTTGTTGGCTTGCTTTGCATACGACTTCGTCCTTTCCTCAATGTTGCGCTTGGCCTTTTCATGGATCTGTTTGACAATTTCAGCTTTCTTCTTTCCATCTAAGTTAGTCCTTTCACTCAGAGGCAAAGAGGTTAGATCCAAAGGAGACAAAGGGTTAAATCCATAAACGATTTCAAACGGTGAAAACTTGGTAGCGGAATGTGTAGCTCGGTTATACGCAAATTCAACATGTGGCAAGCATTCTTCCCAAGTTTTCAAATTCTTCTTAATCAAGGTGCGTAGCAAAGTAGACAAGGTCCTATTCACTACTTCGGTTTGTCCATCAGTTTGAGGGTGGCAAGTAGTTGAAAATAGCAGTTTAGTCCCTAGCTTAGAGCACAGTGTTTTCCAAAAGTAGCTCAAGAATTTAGCATCTCTATCACTAACAATGGTCCTAGGCATTCCATGCAAGCGAACAATTTCTTTGAAGAATAAATCATCTATATGAGACGCATCATCAGTTTTATGGCATGCAAGGAAATGAGCCATTTTTGAAAACCTATCCACAATCACAAAGATGGAATCCTTTCCAGTCCTAGTCCTAGGCAATCCAAGCACAAAATCCATAGATATATCGACCCACGGTTGTTCAGGAATCGGTAAGGGCATATACAAACCTTGGGACTGTACCTTTGCTTTGGCTTGTTTGCAAGTGACACATCTTCCACATATCCGCTCGACATCCCTTTTCATTTGCGGCCAATAGAAGTGTTCTTGCATCACCTTCAAGGTCTTAGTGATCCCAAAATGTCCCATCAATCCTCCGCCATGGGCTTCCCTAACTAACAATTCTCGCATCGAACAGTTAGGTACGCATAATCTATTTTCAAACAAAAGAAACCCGTCGTGCCTTACATACTTTCCATGAGCGAATTTAGCACATGCTTTAAAGATATCTTGGAAATCCGAGTCAGTTTCATAGAGCTCCTTTATGTATTCAAAGCCTAAAAGCTTAGCATCCAAAGTAGAGATCAAGGCATACCTTCTTGATAGAGCATCGGCAACAATATTTTCATTACCTTGCTTATACTTGATCACATAAGGGAAGGTTTCGATGAACTCCATCCACCTAGCATGTCGTTTGTGGAGCTTTTGTTGACCCTTCAAATGCTTCAAGGATTCATGGTCGGTGTGAATGACGAACTCCTTGGGCCATAGATAGGGTTGCCATGTTTGCAAGGCTCGAACTAGCGCATACAACTCCTTGTCATAGGTCGGGTAGTTTAGGGCAGCTCCTCCAAGCTTCTCACTAAAGAAGGCTATGGGTCTCTTCTCTTGTGTCAAAACATCTCCAATACCTACACCCGAAGCATCACACTCAATTTCAAAGTTTTAAGAAAGTTCGGTAAAGATAAAAGGGGTGCATTGGTGAGTTTGTCCTTCAAAGCTTGGAATGCTTTTTCTTGTGCGTCCTCCCACTTAAACCCAACACTCTTCTTGATCACTTCGTTGAGAAGTGCGGCTAGGGTACTAAAATCCCTCACGAATCTCCGATAGAAACCCGCAAGTCCATGAAAACTCCGCACTTCGCCTATGGTAGTTGGCGTCGGCCAATCGCGGATGGCCTTAACCTTCTCTTCGTCCACCTTAATACCAGCTGCACTTATAACAAAACCCAAAAACACAAGGTGATCCGTACAAAAAGTGCACTTCTTAAGGTTAGCATAAAGCTTCTCCTTTCGAAGAACCATCAAAACAGATTTTAAGTACCCAACATGCTCTTCTAAGCTTCGACTATAGACTAAAATGTCATCGAAGTAAACAACCACAAAAATTCCAATGTAGTTACGCAGTACATGATTCATCAATCTCATGAAAGTGCTAGGTGCATTAGTTAATCCAAAGGGCATGACTAACCACTCATATAAGCCATGTTTAGTTTTAAAAGCTGTTTTCCATTCATCACCTTCTTTCATCCTAATTTGATGATAACCACTCTTAAGATCTATTTTAGAAAATATCGTGGATCCATGCAGCTCATCTAACATGTCATCTAATCGAGGAATAGGATGGCGATACTTTACAGTGATATTGTTGATGGCTCGGCAATCGACGCACATCCTCCAAGTCCCATCCTTCTTAGGGACGAGTAGGACCGGTACCGCGCATGGGCTCATGCTTTCGCGGATGTATCCTTTGTCCATCAAGTCGTTCACTTGTCGTTGAAGCTCCTTGGTCTCCATAGGATTAGTTTGGTATGCAGGTCGGTTAGGTAGTGAAGCTCCCGGTACAAAATCGATTTGGTGTTCGATACCCCGAAGGGGCGGTAATGCGTGGGGAGTTTCATCCGGCAAGACGTCTTCAAAATCCTGCAAAAGGGAAACGATGTTGCTCGGCAAATCCGGCACGGGATTAGTGATACTCAACAACGTTTCTTTGTACATAAGTAGTATAACGGGTTGCTTAGAGGACAAAGCCCTCTTTACAACGCTAGACCTCACCACAAAATTGGACTGCCTCACGGGTTCACTCACGGGTGTAAACTCACATCTCTCGGCTTTGGCTTTCCTCAAACTCTCACACTCATTTTGGGTAAGGGTACTTGTGTGTTCACTCACATTAGTTCCTTCGTGTTGTCGAAGTCGAAGTTGATCTAGGTGTATCTCATGCGGCGGGATGGGAGCAAGTGTGGTCTTTCGACTTCCTTGAGACAATCGTCTAAGCTTTTGATGTAGTTCCCTATGGTAATGGTTAGCAACAAACCTCTTCCTCAAAATATTTTTCAGTTCATCCCAAGTATCTACGGGTGGATCACGATTACGTCGTCTACTCGTCACGATTTGATCCCACCAATTGATAGCATAATCACAAAATTCAGTGGCGGCTACTTGTACCTTTCTAAGCTCTGAAAGATTTTGACAATCGAACACAAGTTCGATCTTCTTTTCCCACTCCAAATAAGCATCCGGATCATTCTTCCCGTGGAAAGGTGGGATTTTTAACTTGAGACCACCAAGTTGATCTTCAAGTCGACCTCTTTCCCGCCGTGGTCTCCTTTGGTCCCGATTGGAGTGGCGGCTGCCCCTACTATAATAGTTGGACGATTGAACCTCTTCATCGTCTGCTTGAGGTTGATCTCTTCTTGGAAGATTCCCCATAGGTGGCGGCATGGCTCGATTAATGGACTCTTGTATGATAGGTCCTAATTCTTGCTGCATCATTCGCCGAATCTCATTGCGAAGAATTCGCAAATCCGGTGGTTCGTTCCTTGCCCCTTGAGCTTGATTGGTGCTCTCCTCTCCATTACTTGCGTGGTTTGACATTATAATGCGCAAGGACCTGATTATCACACAACACAAATCAGCTAAATTAAGTCTCGAAAGTGAGCTCTGATACCACTTGATACGATCTTCCAGGAGTCGGCACTTTCGAGGGTAGGTGGTGATACGATTCTCCCAAGGCTCGTAATATTGCTGTCAGAATTCCGACTCTGTAAAGGGTTCCCTTTTCCGCAACCCTCTGTTCCGAATTGATCCGAGTGATGAGTACGAAAGTCGCATATAATTGAGTCCTCTTTCTGGAATGGGTGGGCTCGTCGAATTCCGATATGTATTCCGTCGGCTAGACCAATTTTGGTAAGGTCGGTCCTCCTGGATACGATTCTGCCGAGACCAGAATATACGGGGATAGATGATGGATGAATGATGGATCGATTGGATCACACAAAGGCAGCGACAAGCCCTTGATACCTCCACAATGGATTCTCCAAGATATGACGCACTCGAAGATTCCAAAGCTTGAACCTTGGATATGACGCACCAAGATTCAATTGCCGGATATGACACACCAACAATCAATTTCTCATTCAATGAACAAGAAGAACAATGTGGCTAGCACACAAGTTTGTAAAAGAAAGGTATATTCTCTAATTTCGGCCACCTTAGCTACTTATCCTAAAAGAAGTAAAACCCTAATCTAATTTGGGCCTAAGTAAAGCTCTCCTATGGGCCGAATTTTATTCTCCTCCTCTTATTGGGTTTGGTTGTCTTGTGGACCGTTTGCCTCATTAAAACCCCCCTTTGTAAAACCCAGTGGGACAAAACCAAAGGTCGGGAAAAAGAGTACAAACGAGCCCCTCTTGACTTAGTCCATTCGAGCAACCAAGAGGTTCTTAGGCTCCATGTCCCCGGACGGAATGATAGTTGGTCCTATGCGGTCCAGTAGTGTGGTGATTGTATGTCCAAGCTTCCTAGCCCTTGATCGTGTCATTGGTCCACTCGGCACGGTTATCTCACCCCTGTCTTCAAGTGTGGGCCGCATTTCTTCCATGATCACATCAGTTCTCCTTCTTAGATGCATCATATGTAACTACAGAATTGTTCCACAGATCGCTTAGTTCATCTACTAACGGCTGCAAGTATACTTCAATATCATTGGTAGGCACTTTAGGTATAGCAATTAATAAAAATAGCATATAATTTGTATCTTTCAAGCACATATCGTGTTAAACATTACATGGAATAAAAAAATAGGCCACATACTGTATGGGTGAGTTTTATCACAAAAAGGGTCAAAACGATCAGGACTTAAACCAAGTCTGACATTGTGTGGTTCTTGACCAAAGGAAGGTCGACTGTGATCAAGTTGTTTTTCCATGAAAGAGTGTTAGCTGGATGCCTAAGCACACCATCTTTGTTTTGACTTTCGTCATGCCACCTCATAGTAGTGGCAGTGTTTGGGGACATGTTGTATCTTTGTAGCTGTGTAGATAGTAAGAAATAACGTAAAACTTTTACAGAAATTATTTTTTACCTTTTTTTTAGGCTTCATTGATATGGTATCATAATGAACATTGCTATAGGAGTCTTCCATCTTGACTGCCCACATTTAGGGTAGAGATTGACATTATGGTACTCCTTCCTAAATAAGATGCAATCGCTCATACATGCATGTATTTTCTGATAGTCTAAACCCAAGTCATAAATGCTTTTCTTTGCTTCATAATAAGACTTAGGGATTGTATTGTCTAGTGGGAGTACCTTATGAAACATATGAAGCAACGCATCAGCACAATTGCTGAAAACCTTGTAAAGCGTCCTTAAATACAGCAATTCTACGATAAAAGACATATTTGTTTAGGATGCACATCTCGGAAATAACCTCTTCTCTTATAACCTTCTATAAAATGTATTTGCCTGCTCACTCGGTAACTCGGTTCCACTGTAGTTTCCATATTAGCACCACCCAACCCATTATTTACCATGTTATACATATCCTGATTTACTCCTACAATTCTTTCTCTTAGATAATACCTGTTCTTATTCCTCACTGTGATCAACCCATGTAGTGTAGGTTTGAAATATTCCATACATATCTAGAGGCAACTTTACATTGATTCTTGTTATTAACAAACACCCATAACAATTTTGATACGGACAATATATTGTACCTCCCCAAGATGAATTAGAAAATGCAAAGTCAAGAAATGCACTTACACCTTCCTTATACTCAATATATTGCACTTACACCTTCCTTATATTGTCGAGGCTTTTTCATCCAACTCTTATATATTTATAAGTGATAAGATACAACTGAAATACTATTACTATTTAAATGGTAGTATACCACTTTAATTCAGCAATAAAAAATAAGGAAAGATACACGGTACGTACAACATATTAATCGGATGACTTTGGAAAAACAATTCTACAGTAGTGTAAAGGGTATAGAAATTCCAAGCATAGACAAGTACATTCATAAAGATAGGACTGAAGAAGAAAAGTAGTAGGACACCAGAAACAGGAGAGCAAAAATAGGTCAATCATCGTATAATAGTAACACAATTGTAAGGAGAACTGCAAAACAAAAGCACAACAACATTCTTCTAAGCAAAGCAAATCCAATCTTACAGCGGTCCTAAGCATCAAGTAAGCAAATGAAGTATATACACAGTCCTAAATAAGGATTACTAGCACATCAGCAAAACCTAAATTTAAGAAATTCAAGTCAACAATTAAGGATTGAATAGATGCACTAAATCAACGTTCCTTCAGTTCCATATGCACATCAACTCAATAGTTCACATAATGCAATTTACAATGATAGAATCAAACATGTAAATTAAATGTCATTTTTAGAAAATCTTACCTAGAAATCCACAGAAAACGAAAATGGTTGGTTCACCAGACGTATTTATCTTAAACTAATAATTAGAGGATCCAATTCGAAATTTGGGCTCCAAGAGTGCTAGTTCAATAACCAGATTGTCGATAGTTTGCAAAATAGAGGAAGGGGTTCCAGCAAAACAATGCATGGTTCCAAATAAGTGTCACTGTGTAGAGGGAATGATGATAAAGGGCAAACATGTATTCTATCATTTTTAATGTTTCTTAATTTGTGGTAATGACAACAACAATACTTACGACAGAATGCCATAGTTGTTAACGCATCATTGGCATAAACAAATGTCGCCCCTAAATATACTATTTTACCCTAACATAAAAATTTGTTACAGAATGTTATTATTAATGTCAACAATATATTGACACTCGACATTCTTCCATGATAAGCAAACACTGACGATCAAAATTAAAACAAAACGGTACTTATAATGACGGTAAATAAGTGGTGGTTAAATACTATGCATAATGATGAAAACTATCGACACGACTTTGATTCAACTATAGTGTTTAGTATCAGCACATTATGCTTGTGCCTGTTGAGCTATATTCTTGCATCAGATTGGGAGTTGCTATATGTCATGCAGAGGAAAAGAAAAAAAATAGAGGTATCAAAACAACCCTTTTGGCTAGCCATAAAGGTAAAAGGAAACTCAACCCCCTACCTGGTTTTGAAATGATGAAGAATTGTAGAGAAACAACAACTCAGAATGCATAAAATGTAATGTAGCAGCAGAAAACGAACAACAATAGGATGGAAAGCATGATATCAACTGAATGGAACATATACAACAACATGATAGAAGAACAACAACTGTAAAACAGAATAGGGACAGGAGCCTATGTCGAAAAAACTAGTGGGGATGGGTAAACACAAAAATTAAAGACGCTGAAATACATAAACCAAACCAGCAGAAGCCTTCAAAACACTTGAGCACCAGCAATTTGTCCCTAACTTACACTTGGGGTGATAACAGTGGACACAGGCCTAGACAAAGAGAGTAATCAAAAATAGAAGATCTACACACAAAACATGAAATAAGAAGTCCCTAAAAGTAGGGATAACTGGCACGCAACAAATAATACACCCGTCAATATAGAAGAAGATCCCAACAGCAAAACGAGGAGCATGAACAAATCCACATCTCTCTACTCCCTGTCTATTCAAGATATGAACCAGATGATGAAGGTTCCCAAAATATAGTTTGGAACTAGACCACCATCAATTCATGCCTGAAATAGGTCATGCTTAAATGGTGATCCTGTACCAGACTTCGTTCCTCGTTACACTTAGAATTTATAAAAAAAAAATAAAAAAAAATTTGAGGAGGACAAATTTGAGTATGAAAATCCTCCAATCATGAAGGGAACTGCAAAGATTAAAGTAAAAAAAACAAAGAGAATACAAAGAATCTCAGCCATTAAAACTAAAGATTCACAAGGGATAATAGAACGTAAGGGAGTAACTAAATATATATCTTCCCTGAATCCCTGGATTAAAGCAAGGAAATGCAATTTGCCTCGCATTCTCCCCCACGTCAGGAAGAAGTTAAAATTCATAGCACTTTCTCATAGCTCTTTATCAAAAACGTTTTTGCCTCAGGCTTCTTAAAATAAAATTCGATCAAAAGTTCCTTTCACCAAAGCTTTGGGGCACATGTTGGCCTAAGATCCGACTTTACCTCGAAACAAGAGACAACATGTAAAAGTCATTGGAACCAGTCATCCCCGGGTGGGCAACAATTCGCGTGAGTTCCACATGATAATATCAAATTCCTCTTAACCTCCAAGGTGAATGCCTCAAGCTCGCCCTAATTAGGCATAGAAAGGCGAGACCAATAAAAGGTGTGCACAAGGAAAAAAGTGTTCACAACTACAAGGGTTGGCATAACTACCCAAGACGAGGCGAGCACCCCATGCTTTCTCTCACCAAATAACGACTTTGGAAACAACCAAAGTCTTCGAGACCCTCTTACACAATGATGATGATCTCCCGGACTCTATTTTGAGACCAAATGTTGCAGTTGAATCTTAGCGTAGTTAAAAATCTTAGCGTAGTTAATCTATTTTGAGACCAAATCTTAGCGTAGTTAAGAATGTACACCTGGCCACGGTCCTCAACGAGATCTCAGGCACCAAATGTTAACCATCGGGTAATATACAGTATGATATCATCATAGTAATAAATAAATCATGATTATCATCTTTACAGTTAGGCTAAAATCTGTGTTAGATACATTAAAACCCTATAATAACATAAGCATCAGATAGGGATCCAAGAGAACAACCTCCATTATCTCTTTCTTACAGGTTAAGGAGCTTCTAATCTGGTTGTCCTACGTGTCTGCTAAAGCAATATTGGCATGATGCATGATACTTCCAACAAGGTATTTTTTTACCCGAATCAACCTTCTTTCAACTGTATGGTTTAGTCGCCTTGATACATCCTGATTTAATTGTGTTTAGAGATTGTGTTGACTAACATGTCAATTCTGGGAAGTTATGAAGAATCATTGGGATACGATTTGTTCAACTCTCTAATGTGCACAAACATTCTCCACTTGTTTTTTGCCCCTAGGGGTTCCCCAACCTCTTGACAAACTGTCAACTTATTCTACTCACTAAGTGATATTCTTTTTAAGGTGGTTGATTTTACTGTGGAGTCAAACTTTAGCACTTGGGAAATTACATTTGTGCTTATTCATGGCATGTCGCTAGGTTTCCATATGAATAGCTCCTTGTAGTTTATTACCAGGTCTGTCAGGAGCAACAATTGCTCATATGATAGTGTGACCTCTACTCGGATGCTTTCTTTTTGGTGCTTCATTTTCACCCTCGATCATATCGTATATTAGCGAAGGACAAGGTGTATTTTCCCTTGTGTCGTACTCTGTGTCAATGGAAAGGGCTTCCCCGTGGTTCCTTCAGTGAAGGTAACTCACACAACATTTCATGGACATGAGATGAATTCCTACAACTTTGCCTACCCTGTTGGGGTTGATCATTATGCGTCCTAATATGGCATTGTAGAATGACGGCGTAAGAGAGGACATCCACGTTGATGTTATTCCAACATTCTCCTAGGACCACTAGGATGTTGATTTTCCAAATAGGGTGTGTCACTAAATCCATAATGCAAAGAAGAATCGACCAAATTGTACAACTGAATGTAAAGAAATGGAGAGAAACATGTTCTTCATTGTTAAGTTCAAAAGTTGGTACAATGCTTATTTATAGCAAGTTCAAGTTGTTATAACTATTGACTAATTAAAGAAAATTCCTTAGACTTAAAGTAAGCTACATAATGATCCCTAAACTTTAAAACGAGATATATCCTCTAACATTCACCAATGTTCTTCACTTTCCTTTAGTTTTCATTATTTATTTGAAAAAAAAAACATTATGAGTCCTTGCTTGATGAAATGCCACTAGACTGAGCTCCAAATATATTGTTATCAAAATTAAAAGTGAACAGAAACAACACAACATATACAACATATAGTTTGAGTGTGAGAAATCAAGTAAAAATACTTCAAAACATCAACTACATCTCATCAAACAACCATAACTCTTTTCATATTCAATGAACAAAGCTTTAGGTTATTCAAGTTTGTGCCAACATGATCATCAACTACACATAGTTGACTGGGTTTGTGCCCAATTTATTCTTTTGACTTTTAATGTCCATTGTGTCTGTATGCACCATTGTCCTGCCTGAGTCACCATTCAATTATTTTTTCCTAGATGACTGTCTGGATTTTTGCCCAACATCTTCTTATGGGTTTTGATATAAACAAGGGACAATCAGAACATCATTTGCATGAATCACATGTTACCTAACTATTCTCCTTCTTGTTTGGATTTTTCATTTTAATCCAATGTAACCTTTGATTGGTTGGGTTGGTGCTTAACATCTTCTTTTGGCTTTTGTTTCAAAATGAATTCCTGAACTTTGTGTTCAATCAATTGACACTTAATGAATCAACATCCAAGCTCATTGTATCACCTGAGCACTAAAAATCACAAATATGCAAGAAATGGGTTTGTAAAACAAGATATAGGAGCTTTATACTTTAACAAAATTCACACTACACAAATATATGATGATATATATCATTGCATGAATTTGATTCTAATAATTCGACAACATTCAATCACCAAACTCAGAAGAGTCATCAACATCAAACCATTCATTAGAATCATCATTGATAAACAGATAATGACAACCATTAGAAACTGAAATCAATTAAGAAAGATTAAAGGATAATTGCAAACCAACATTAGATGAAGAAAAATGATGTAATCAATCTAGATATGAGAGAGGAATAACTCGACATGAACCCTCATGAAATGCCTCTGATAATGAACATACTCCCAATTTGTGACGAATGAATGAACAATTTCTTAGTCAATGGGTTAGTAAGTGCATTGGTTACCTGATCTGATCCAGGAACATGATTTACTTGAAAAAAAACTGTGTAACTTTCCCACGCACAAAAAATAAGTCTACCTCTACATGTTTCATCTTTGAATGTTGAACTGGATTAGATGCTATAGAGATTGTGTTGGTGTTATCACACCAGAGCACAGGAATAGAGGATAAATTTAAAACAAGTTCAGTAAGTAATGATCTCACCCATATGATATCACATATAGCATTAGCTAAGGCACATAATTATGCTTCAGTCGTTGACCTGGAGACCACTGTATGCTTCTTTGAACACCAAACAATGGAATTTCCACCCAGAAACAAACAATGGCCACTTGTTGACCTTCTATCATCGATGTCATCTCCCTAATCATAGTTAGTAAAACTTGTTAAATCAAGAGAAGACAAAGACTTGAAGATTAATCCATGATCAAGAGAACCACTCAAATATCGTAAAACCTGTTTGATAGCTGCCCAATGAACCTCAGTAGGTTTATGAAAAAATTGACTTAATTTGTTCACATCATATCAAATGTCTGGTCGAGTGTAACAGATATGTTGTAAAGCTCCAACAGTGTTTCTATATAACAAAGGGTCTGATGTGGCATACCTAAACTAGATGAAGAAATGAGATTAGGAAAACCAACCATTGGTGTGGGACAAGGCCTAGAGTTGGTCATATTTGTACAGGCGAGCAAGTCAACAATGTATTTGCGTTGATTGAGATCCTTGAACTCAGGTCCAGAGTGTATCTCCATGCCTAGAAAGAAATTTAGTGTCCCTAAATCCTTCAAAGGAAAATAACCATTCAAATCAGCAATAGTAGACTCAACTAAGTCACAACAAGAACCTGTAACAACTATATCATAAACATAAAAAGCTGATACACAGATTTACAAGAAGTATGTTGGATGAAAATAAAGTTATCTGATTTAGAACTTGTAAGATGATGCTTATCAATTAAACACTGTCGTAGTTTCTAAAACGAAGCTCTGGGAGCCTCTTTAAGGCCATACAATGCTTTGGTAAGCTTGCACATGAGTCTGTTCCCAAAGGAATCAGACACTTGAAAGTTTGGTGGTTGGGTCATGTACACTTCCTTTTGAAGATTGTCATTGAGAAACGCATTGTTGACGTCTATGTTTCTCAAAGTCCAGTTAAACGATAATGCAAGACATAAAACAATTCTAACAGTGGCATGCTTAGCTACTGGACAAAATGTATCAAAGTAATCGAATCCAACATTTTGAGACCTTTGCCACTAAACAGGATTTATACCTTTCCACCGTTCCATCTGCTTTTCTATTGACTTTGAATATCCACTTGCAGCCTATGGGAGTTAGACCAGGAGGTAGAGAATTAAAGGTCCATGTGCCCTTTTAATGTAGAGCCTTCATTTCCTTCTAAATGGCCTCTTTCCACTCCAATTATTGAAGTGCAACATAAACATCTGTTTGCTCACCTACATCAGCAGTTGTGACCAGTAATGCATTGGTATAGGATCAAGCTTTGGAACGTGTCATCATTTTGTGAGTAGATGGTTGTTGAGATCTCGGCACCGCAGGTCTCCAAGAAGGATGAACCACAGACGTGGAGGTGTCACTTGTTGGTGGAGCTTTGGAGCGTGTGATCATTCCGTGACTAGATGGTTGTTGAGATCTAGGAACTGCAGGTGTGGAAAAAGGTTGAACAACAAATGTGGAGGTGTCACCTGTTGGTCAAGATATGTTGGTGTTGGTAATGGAAGACTGACAACAACAATTGTTTTATCTGAACTAGACACTGACAGACTAGAAGGAGATAAAGACATGTCTGAGATAGGAGGAACAAGTTATGGGTGGAGATGTCATGGAAATGTTCTGGAGATATCTTTGTGGTTCTGACATCACACCTATAGGACCTGAAATAGTATCAGAATATTCAACATTAGGATAACCAAATTCAATATTAAGAGAACCACAAATAACATTAGGAGCATTAGGAGAACCACAACCAGCATTAGGATCACCAAAGTCAACTCAATGTTGTTATATAGAGAGAAACATCCCGGGTTGTTCAAGTGGATTCTGACTTGGTGAAACAGGGATGCCACAAAAAGAAGCATTCATTTGAATCTCAGGTGTCATCCACGTCTCTGTCGCAGACACACACACATATGAGAAGACTCATTGGAATCAAATAGACATTAGTAACAGAATTCTTAGTGTTATAAGGAAATACTAGCTCATTGAATTGAATTTGTCGAGAAATTTATATTCTACCTGATCTATCAATACACTTATATCCTAAATGAGTAAGAAAATAACCAAGAAATACGCAAGACCTGGACCTATAATCGAACTTATATCTATTGTAATCATGAACACGAGGGAAGCATAAACAACTAAAGACACGTAATAAAGAGTATAAAGGAGATTTTCGAAAACGATTTTCAAAAGGAGACATAGTATCCAACACAAGAGAAGGTAATCTGTTAATTAAGTACACTGAAGTTGCGAACGAACCAGACCAGAACTTGAAAGGAACATATGCATGTGCAAGTAGAGTAAGACCAAGATCCACAATGTTCCAATGTTTCCTCTCAACAATTCAATTTTCTTGAGAGGTGTGGGGACAAGTGAACCTATGCAAAATACCACAGGAATTCAAATGCTCGTGAAAATATCCTAGGAACTCACCCCCATTATCTGTTTAAACTGATTTTATTTCACAGTTAAATTGTTTTTTTGCAAAGAGTTGAAAATATTTGAAAAATAATGTGGCTTGACTCTTATTAGCTAAGAAGTATGACTAAGTGAACCTAAAATATGCATCAACAAATGTTAGATTATACCTCGATCCATTTAACATTATCGGAGATGTTCCTCAAATGGGAAGTTGAAGTAGTTGGAAAGAAGCTGAATATACACCTTCAGAAGGGCTAAACGGAATCTTGTGACTTTTCCTCATATTACAAGAAGAGTACACGTGAGACTTATCTATTTTGTCACTCTAAGGGAGTCCACACATAATTATTAGTTTGAATCTTTGTGAAGAGGGATGACCTAACCTTAAATGCCAAATATGAGATGAGAATGATATAGATAAGGGTGATAACAAAAAGACCGGTTGGACCAAATTCCCAAGATAATTGGCCTGAGACCGACCCAACTAGGGCCAAGACCGACTAGGACCGAGACCGATAGGACGAGTTTTTTTCTTCAAGGTCGGTCTTGGGCTCAGGCTCAGGCTTTTTTCCCACAAGACCGACTAAGAACGGACTGGCCCGACCTTGAAGAAAACCCTAGAAATTCATGGGGTAACCCTTGAAACACTAATAATTCATGACCTTGAAGCATTCAACAACCCTTGGATCGGTTCCATAATGGAAGTGCGATGGAACACGAGAAGCGAGTGGGTTCAAGACCAAAACTTTGGTGATTTTTTGGGCGAATTCAGTTGATTTTTTTTATACTAAAGATTTCGGTCCAAGACAAAGACCGGCCCGAGTCAAGCAAGACCGACTCGGGCAGGCATATTTGGCCAAAGTCTCGGTCTCGGTCTTGCTTACAAGACTGGACCGGCCCGCCCATGATCAACCCTAGATATAGATGAACTAAGCATATTTTCATTATCAACACAAAGTTCTGATTTTACATGAGCTTTGGAAAGTAGAGTTATCGCATGAACTGAACTGTTAGTAATAGAAACATCACAAACATACCCATTAAGAACAGACTTATTAACACAACCATCACGAGTATACTCATTAACAACACCACTACTTGCAAAAGTATCATGAGCAGAACCAAAACTAATAGCCCCATTACTTGTAGAATTATCACGAACAAGATAGGACTTAACATCACGATTACTTAAAACAAAACCAACACGAACAGAAAAATTAATAACAGCATTACCTGCAGCAAAATCAACATGAATGGAGGATTTAACAGCACCACTACTTGCAGCAAAATCAGCATGAACATAAGAATTAACAGCACCATTACTTGCAACAAAACCAACCTGTTGGGTATTGATAGTGACAACCCAATAAGGAAAAGGCATCGGAGGCCCAATAACCATGGAGGGGGTAAACCCAGGTTATTCGAACTGGACCAGCGTATGCTAAAGTCGATCTGGCCCACAATAGGGTGGCCCAAGATCGAGCCCAAGTTGATATGGACGCCAAAGTCTCCATAGCTGGTCGCCATTCATCACCAAGTTGCGAACTCCTACTGCTCGCCATAAGAGTGCTCCCCTTGAAGAGAGCATTGCCTCTCTCCTCTGGTCCCACCAACCGTTAATAAAGATATGGACACGATATCCTGCATATCTCAGGCACATATTCACTAAGGATTAGATACGGTAACTGCAATATCTCGCTGTAACCGCAATATCTACTATCCAAATCTTCAACAACACAATATTCACGATGATATACAGTTACCTTCTACGGTTTGGTCTCCCCTACTCTATAAACACCTTTGCTTTACATACAGTCATTACGTTTTGAGCTATACACACACATCTATTCATTTAAGCATCGGAGAGGGGACCCCCTCTGTTGCAATCCCCTACCTGCAGGTTTACCGGAGCTAAGGCGAGAAGCATCATTCATTCGTCATCTGGCATTTAATTCATTGCCAGATCAGTAATTAGGAGTTTACGATCCAACATTTGGTGCCGTCTGTGGGAATCGAGTAATACAGCCATGAGAATTCGATCGCAAAACAATCGCCGGAACTAGACCCACGAGCAACCCTCAGACAACTCTGATTCCGACGCCGCTTCGCCGCTCCCAATGTCATCCCCCTATGGACGGCCCGAGAACATGTTGGTAATTCCAGACCGACTCCTGCTCCCAACCATACCGAGACTCCAGCACCACAAACTGTCCACATCGCCGGGGAAAACATCCAGTTAACTACGGAGATGATATCATTGCTGGAGGCCATCTTAGGACATGCTCATCGACAAGGCCCTGCTCCTCAAGGAAACACTCGCCCCGCTGCCATGGGGTCCTTACCGATTGAAACAGAGAATCCTGGCGCCACAGCTCCCCGGGAGGATCAGGAGATGACATCGGGACACTAGTCCCTACACGCGGCATCCACCAAACTGTCGGCGGCTACTTATTCTACCAATCCATCTGGTCGCATGCCGAATGGGACTTCGCCAAAACAATGCACCCTGGAACAGGTGGATGACTTCATCAACAGGAGGCTCCAGGAAAGGCGACTGACAGTCGCAGCTCCCTTCAAAGAGCGATCTGCTCATCCCTTCTCCGACGATCTCGTCACCATCAAAATCCCGAAATACGTCGTCGCCCGGTCTATACCTGAACACAGTGGTGGAGGAAACCCCACTATACATGTCAACAAGCATGAGGCCTCTGTTTTGGGTAAGTCAAATGATCCAAATCACTTGGCTTTATTGTTTCCGTCGACCCTATCGGGTTTGGCGTCGTCCTAGTTCTTTGGCCTCCCTGCAGGATCTATAGGGACTTGGGCAGAATTGAGAAGCAAGTTCCTGGAGAGGTATATTGGCGAGCGTCAACTGATGAAAAGCGTGCTCATCCTGGATGCGGTCAAGCAGCAGCCTGGAGAGTCACTGGCTGATTTTTATGGACGTTTCCATCAAAACGTCACAGAGATAGACCGTCGAGTCTCAGATGAGGAGATCATCCGAGCCTTCTATTGAGGGTTGGACGTGGCCAACAAGGCCTCGAGAAAGCTGTGCAACAGTTATCATGTGCAGGAAATTGAGACGTTGGAGGAACTGGTGGCCAGGGCGAAAGGTTTCATAGACCTTGAGAGGGTGAACGCCCAGGCTAACTTCCTGACGACCTCCCTAAGGGTGGTTCCTGAGCCCCAACGTGATGGTAAGAAGGAGGTTAAGAAGGAGAAGAAGGGACGAGACAACAGGCCCCGAATAGAACCGAACCCAGGGCCCAGAAATCCATAGGTCCCTAAGTATTTTACGCTTCTAAACAGGTAGATCTCGACGGTACTAGTCGATATGGAAAGAAGATCTCTGGCGAGGCCACCGATGCCTTGAAGGGGTGGTCAACCCATGGGGAAGGGAAGGATATAGAGAGCTATTGCAGATACCACAAGTGCATGGGCCACAAGACTGATAATTGCCGCATTTTGAAGCGGGATATCGAGAAACTGATTCAGGGGGGATGCTGAAGGAATTTGTGGCGGGGTGTGATAGGAGTCGAACGCCACCGAGAAGAAATCGTTCCCAGCTCCCGCTGAGCAAACTGGCCCATCCCAGAGCAAGATGAGGGTAAATCTGATTACTGGAGGATTCGGCGCAGGAGGCGAGGGGTCGCATGCAAGGGAGGTCTATGCAACTCAGATTTCTACAGCGGTCCAGCTGGGAAAGCGACCTCGACCTGAAGAGGACATATTCATCTCGTTCTCCGAAGATGATTGGGCACATTTCACCACTCCCCACAATGATGCCCTGGTTATCACGGCTGATATCAACGGTTGTGACGTGATGACGATTCTGATTGACGGAGGGAGCTCGACAGATATTTTGTTTTTGGACGCCTTTGAGAAGATGGGCAAATCCAAGTGTGACCTGAAGAAGGTCGATTTTCCATTGATCGGGTTTGCTGGGAGAACGACTTATCCACTGGGGGGATAACCATGCCGGTGATTTTGGGCGAACGATGGAAGAGCATCAAGGTATCGGTCACCTTCCTGGTGGTCGACTCACCTACGCCGTACAACGCCATCCTGGGGAGAACCAGAATCAACCCCAACAAGATTGTGGCCTCCACAGTCTATCAGAAGATGAAGTTCCCCACACCCAATGGGATTGGAGAGGTACTTGGCGACCAGCCTTCCTCGCGACAATGTTATGTGAACTGCCTGCGCAGCAAGAACCAAAGGGAAGCCCTCACCATCGAGACACAGGCTGACCCTCATGAGGATTTGGCTTGACCAGCACCTATGGAAGAGTTGGAAGAACTCAAGGTCGATGGCCCGGATAAGAAGGTGTGTATTGGGACCACCTTGAATGATGATCAGAAGAAGGCCATGACTACCCTCCTCAGGGAATTGAAGGAGCTCTTTTCTTGGAAGCCGAGCGACATGCCAGGTATCAGTACAGACATCATCTCTCATGATCTCAGGATAGACCCTTCTATCAAGCCGATCGCTCAGAAAAGAAGATCGTTCGGGACAGACAAGCGCCTGGCGATCAGGCTGGAAGTTGGCAGGCTGATTGAAGCTGACTTTGTCAGAGAGGTGAGATTCTAAACCCATTTTTGGTCAAGAAATCAAACAGCAAGTGGAGGATGTGCTTCGACTTCCGCAACCTGAACAGAGATTGCGCTAAGGATTCCTATCCTCTTCCCAGGATTGATCAGTTGGTCGATGAAACCTCTGGTCACGAGATGCTGAGCTTCATGGACGCCTATTCAGGCTACAACCAGATCCGGATGCACCCAGATGATGAGTCTCATACCGCTTTCTATGTAGATGGGGACATTCTTTGTTACAAAGGGATGCCCTTCGGTCTAATCAATGCCGGGGCGACTTATCAGCGGATGGTGAACCGCCTGTTCCAAGACATGCTGGGGAGAAACATGGAGGCTTATGTGGACGACATGCTCGTCAAAACCATCAAGGGAAATCCTCAAACAACATACCTTCGTGAAGCTTTCGAGTGCATGAGGTGGCACAGCGTTCGCCTGAACCCTGCAAAGTGCGCCTTTGGGGTCAAATCTGGTAAATTCCTGGGATACATGGTCAGCGAACGAGGTATTGAGGCGAACCCGGAAAAGCTCAAGGCTATAGAGGAGATGAAATCGCCGACACGCCACAAGGAGGTTCAATGCCTGAATGGTCGCCTAACTGCTCTCAATCACTTCCTCTTAGGGCGAGCGACAGGTCCCTCCCGTTCTTCAAAACCCTGAGGGCCAACCGCAAGTTCGAGTGGACACCAAACTGTGAGGAGGCGTTCCAATCCTTGAAGTAGCACATCCAAACACTCCCAGCTCTGGCAAAACCCATCCCAGGCGAGCAGCTCTTCCTTTACCTGAGCATCAGCGATGTGGCAGCCAGTGCCGTTTAATAAAGGAAGAAAATAATGTCCAGAGTCCAGTGTAATTTGTTAGCAAAATGTTTAATTCTGCAGAAATAAAATATGTCCAGATTGAGAAGTATCTCTATGCCTTAGTTATTGCTGCTCGAAAGCTGAGACCTTATTTTCACGCGCACGACATCACGATCCTCACCAATCAACCTCTCAAAAACTTCCTGATGAAACCAGATTCTTCAGGAAGAATGGTCAAGTGGGCGATCGAGCTTAGCGAGTTCAAGATCAAATTTGCGCCAAAAACGGCCATCAAAGGTCAAGCACTAGCTGATTTCATCGTGGAAAGCACAAGTAATGGTCTAACAGTAGCAGATAACAGGCCAAGTTTATCAGCAGACAACAATCAAATCTGGGAGTTTTATACAGATGGATCTTCATCAAGAGAGGGCTCGGGGGCAAGTTTAATTCTCATTCCTCCTGAGGGCGAGCCTTTGAAGTATGCGATCGCCCTAACGTTTCAGGCAACCAATAACGAAGCAGAATATGAGGCTCTTATTACTGGACTCAGACTGGCAAAAGGAATGGGCATATCAACGCTTAAGGTAAAAAGCGACTCAGAACGTATTGTCAATCCGGTCAATGGCACTTACGAGGCAAGGGGAAAAGATGAAGAAGTACCTCGGCATCGCCAAGAAACTCGTCGCAGAAATTCCAAATTTTGCGATTGAGTCTATTCCTCGCCAAGAGAACCAGATGGCAGACTCTTTAAGTAAGTTAGCGTTTGGAGGAACCACAATTCAAGACGTACAATTCCTGGAAAAAGCCTTATGTTCAGTTCTTGACAACAGAGCAGAAGTCTTCAACATTCAAGAACAGGTCACATGGATGAGTCTGTTCCGAAATTTCTTAAAAGAGGGAATTCTCTCAGAAGACGAAGGCGAATCTACGAGGACAATACGACTTTCAGCCAGTTACTTTATTAAAGATGGGGAACTCAACAGACGAGGCTACTCGACTCGTTACCTAAGGTGTGTTGCTCATCCAGAAACAGAAAGAGTTCTTCGAGAATCTCATGAAGAGGTGGCACCATGCCACGAAGGTGCGCGATCATTGACAAGAAAGATCTTCAGACTGGGACACTACTGGCAAACCTTGGGAAAAGATGCAGCTGAATTAACGCAGAGGTGCGAGACTTGCCAGCAATTTGCACCACGATCAGGTCGACCGCCAACACGGTTGTCCCCAATGACAGGTGCCTGGCCTTTTGCTCAATGGGGGATGGATATATTGGACCCTTTTCCTATTAGTATTGGTCAGCGCACTCACATCATAATGGCGATCGACTACTTCACCAAGTGTATAGAGGCGAAAGATTTGGCCTCTACAACGCAATTTCAAGTCATTAAGTTCCTGAAGATCAACATATTTTCCAGGTTTGGCATTCCTAAAATACTTATCAGTGATAATGGTCCACAATTCATAGGAAAAGAACTCAAATGGCTCTGCGAAGAATACCATGTCGACCATCGTCTCAACTCAGTGCATCATCCTCAAACGAATGGGCAAGCTAAAGCAGCCAACAAGGTTGTTTTAGCAGGACTTAAGAAAAGGGTTCGAGCATTCAAAGGAAATTGGGCAGAGGATCTGGAAAACGTATTATCGGCTATCCGAACAACGCCTAAGACAGACACTGGAGAAACACCCTTCAGTTTAGTGTACGGATCAAAAGCAGTGGCACCCGCCGAAATAGCGGTGCCTACCCACAAAATCCTACATTGTAACACTGAGGCAAACGAAGTCGAGCGTAGGACTGGCCTCGACTTGGCAGAGGAAAAGAGGTGGCAATCAAAAAAACACAAGCCAAGATGCGCCTGGCAACCGCTCGATACTTCAACAGAAAAGTCAGCGCTCGCCAATTTTTCGTGGGGGAGATGGTTATGAGAAGGAATGAATTTACAAGACTGGACATTCAGAATAAACTTTCGGCTAAGTGGGAAGGACCATACAAGGTAGTAGAGATTGCCGCCCCAGGATCTTACTATTTGGAAACCACTGAAGGTGAAAGGTTCCCCCGTCCATTCAATTCTGAACATCTAAGGAGATTTCATACATAGCCTGTAATCAAAATGTTATGGCAATAAAAGCAAGTCATTCCTTCATAAAGCATGACCACTCGAATCAAATAGAAGAAAAAGACCTGACGCCAAGAGTTAGGCGAAAACCTGATGACCGAATCAGGCATTGAACACAACAGACCCGATATCAAAATACAGCGAAAGCCTTGACGCCAAAGTCAGGCCAAAGACCTAACGCCAAAGTTAGGCAACAAAAAAGGCTAGGCAAAATAAAATCTCTGACGCCAAAGTCAGGCCAAAAGACCTAGCAAAAAGGTTAGGCAAAATAAAAGCCCTGACGCCAAAGTCAGGCCAAAAGACCTAGCAAAAAGGTTAGGCAAAATAAAAGCCCTAATGCCAAAGTCAGGCCAAAAGACCTAGCAACAAGGTTAGGCAAAATAAAATCCCTGATGTCAAAGTCAGGCCAAAAGACCTAGCAACAAGGTTAGGCAAAATAAAAGCCTTGACGCCAAAGTCAGGCCAAAAGACCTAGCAACAAGGTTAGGCAAAATAAAAGCCCTGGCGCCAAAGTCAGGCCAAAAGACTTAGCAATAAGGTTAGGCAAAACAAAAGTCCTGACGCCAAAGTCAGGCCAAAAGACCTAGCAACAAGGTTAGGCAAAAAAAAGCCCTGACGCCAAAGTCAGGCTAAAAGACCTACCAACAAGCTTAGGCAAATCAAAGACCTGTTACCAAAATCAGGCAGGAGTCCTAATGACGAAGATAATCAATCCACCAAAGAAGCTATTCTCTCATAAGTTGGACAAATTTTGGGGAAGTTATTTACTAAAGATGACAATTCCGTTATAAAGTGAGTTATAGAAGATGGGTAAGGAATCTTAGGCGATCACTACGGATAACGAGGCCTTAATTAACAGGTTCCTTGCTATTAGGCGAACACTCCCAAAGGTTTAAACTCCGAAGAGGTAATTTATCCTTAAGGTTAGAAGTTCATACTTTTAAGTCTTAAGATGTTTTCCTTAAGAATTTTATACTAGATAAGGGAAATAGATAAGTCTAGAAAGACTTATCCTTTTGAGCCTAAAAGAAAGGTCCAAGACCTTAAGAGTCGAGACCATTATCAAGCAAAGCAGAAGGTAGTTACGATTAAGATAAAGGCATTCAATAAAAAGGTAACCAAGTCTTCAATCGATTAAATAATTACAAACCAACCCAAAGTGCAAAATAAGATAAGGAAACAAAAAACAATATCTAAGAAAATGATAGTCGGAGTGGTGGAAGCTTCAGGCCTTGGAGTCTTCAGGAGCAGGGATACTATGTTCGCCTTCGGGGGCAACCTCCTTGACAGCAGTAGCAGGGTCGCCTTCCTCAACAGCAGCCCGGTCGACCTCTGCAGCAGTGGGGGGTTCCTGAGAAAGGGAGCTCCGGAGGAAAGGCTTAAAGGTCTCAACTTCCCGAAGGGTGAAGTTGGGGTCAATAGCCTGGATATCCTCAACCAGGACTTGGAGATAGTCAGCCATTTCTGATTTCATCACCTCCAAAGCACAATCGACGAACTCATCAGTTTTCTTGAAGTCGTCGACCACGCTTTGGGGGGATGGAACAGACTTTAGTTGTACAGACAGCTGTTAATTCTCCTCCTCTAGGGTGTTCCCCCTGGCTTTAGCAGCAACACTTTGGGATTCAGCCGCAACTCGTTGAGATTCGGCATCCGCCTTTTGAGCCTCTACCTCTGCCTTCTGGGTCTTGGCCTCCTTAAGCTCAGCCTCCAAGCGAGTCGTAGAAGCCTCGACCTCTGCTAAGTGCCGGTGAAAAGCCTCAGACTCTTGAAGGGCGACCGCTGCATCAGCCTCCCTCTTCTTGACGTCGGCGAGGAGCCTCTCCTCCTTCTGGAACTACTCCTCTCGAGCACTTTCCACTAGGAAAACTGCCGTGTCGGCAGTCGACTTCAAGGTCTCCATTTGCCCAGGAGAGAACCCCAGGCTCCGATATTGCTCCAGCTCGACAAGCAGGTCAGTCTGCTTATCGGTAAGCTCCCCAACGACCCGACCAATCGCCACCTCCTCTCGAACGAGCTGGCAACAAAGGGAACAAGGGGTAAAAAGGTTGTTAGTCTATGAAAAGTACAAGTAATGAAAAAGCACAGCAAAGATTTGAAGTCTTACCAGGGCAACTCGTTCGAAGTGTGTTCTCATTATCCTCTCGATGAGATGCAACTCCGAGGGAACCGCGGAACGATCCCTCGTAGGAATTATCCCCTCTAGGAGTCGCATGCATAAATCCGGGTTGCCCCGGAGAATCTTCTTATCTGAGACCCCCGTCTTCGAGTAGTCTTCATTGGAGATCCAGACGCCCCGGGAATTGGCAGCCTTAGGCGTCTGGAACAAGCCCGCCAGGGGGCAGTACTCCCCAGGGGGAATCTTCGAAGACACGGGGGGCATCAGGCCCCTTCTTCTGGGCCTCGGATTCCTTAGGAGGAATAGAGGTTGAAGGCTCAGGAGGAGTAGGGGTCGTTGGGATCACGGTCAAAGCCTTCTCATTTGGAGGAGCAGGACCCTTAGGAGCCAAAGGACTTCTGGGAAGAGCAGGGCGCTCCTCGCCTGAACACCTGACCTTCTTGGCAGGGCGAGTAGGGGGGGTCCCGAGCCGCGTCAGCAGCAGGCTTCTCTGCAAACAGTAGGCGAATACATCAAAATCCCAAAAACATTTGACATGGAAATAAAGAAGATACCAATAAAATAACAACGTACCTTGTTGGCGAGGGCTAACGGTGGCCGAGGGACGGTCCTCCTCAGGCTTCCTCTTGGAGGAACGCCTAGAACGAGGAGGAGGGTTCAGCGACGCCTGGTCTGAGGACAGCTCCGCCTTACCCTGGTCATGAAAGAGACCCATGAGTTTTCGGCCTCGGTTGCCTACAATCAATAAAAAGAAAAAGAGGTTAGAAGAATTACCCAATCAACAAGAAGTGGCGTGCCCTGATGAATGCCTGCCATCTCGAGCATGTTCTCAGTAGTCTCCTTTACTGAGTGGATGGGGTGAAAGTTAGAGGACCTATGCAACCGGAATAGTTCGTCAATGGCGTTCCGGTCACTCCCCGACATCTCGCCAAAGGCAGGGGGAATATCCCTATCCGGATGAGACAACTCTCAGGACATGCCCCCTTGTAGAAGAAGTAGAACTTCTTGTAGTTGGAGTTGGTTGCACGGAAGTCATCGACCAACCGGATATGGACGTTCCAGCTCCACGCCTGGCCTCTCCATTCTTCAAATTTTGGCCAACGGGACTGGAAGTGGTGGAGAAGATTCGCTCCAACGGCTAATCGGAAGAAGCATCGGAACAAGGCCAGTGAATACGTCCATTCTTGACGTATACACAGGAACTGTAATCTGACCCACATCCTGATGGCGTTGGGCACGAGTTGAGTAGGATGTATACCATAATACCGGCACAGCTCCTGCAAATCCTCGCAGAGAGGAAAACGCAACCCAGCATCGACCTGGGCCGCATAAAGGTAAACCACTCCGCTGCGAGGGTAATGCAGGCCCAGGCCCGGGTAACTGGGGGCATCCATTTCACCAAGACCACCGATGGAGACTACCGTCTTAAAATAAGCATGCTTCAGTTCGTTGGGCTTGACATCTACTTACAAATTCAGATATGGCAAGAACAAATATGAAAACAAGAAACACAAGGGATGCTCTCATAACAGAACAATAAAACAGAGTATTTACCTATTGGAGAAAAAATGGGTGTGTGGGTTTCCGACCCATCCACCACCACAGGTGTGGCTGCGGACCTTCCAAGGTCATTGGAGAGCCGTTCTTGATTAACAGGGGGCATTGGTATTTTTCGGCACCTTAGGGGTCGAAGAAGAAGGCCTTTTGGCCGTCATCTTTGTCTTGCCGGTCGATTGGTTACGGGTGGCCATGGATTTTGTTAAGGTGGAAGGTTAAAAGATTGACAAAAGGAAGGGGAAGGTTGCAGAAAGTGAAATCGGAAAATAGAGGATGCTCTAGAATCTGAAGGAATGAAAGCGTAAAAAACAAAATAAGAGAACTGTTGTCCCTTATATAGACAAAAAAGGAGTAACCGCCACAGACAGAATCGAAATGACACAAAGAATGATTGCACCTTTTTGGAAAAAATCGAAGCAATGTCTGAATTCTAAGAGACACCTCAGGGAGACAAACGGTCGGCCAGTGTAAAAAGACTGTCAGACTACCCTTGGGTTACGGAATATTAAATGACAGGCGTGATTGAAGCGACCGTTCGACTCCTAGATGACTATGCCGTTATTAAATGCTAAAGTCATTAAGCAGACAAAGTGATCGCCAACGCACTAAATAGGCCTTTTTGGGAAAATCCTTGTCAAAGGTAATGGTCGCCTAATAGCAAAATGTAAACCCTCATGAACCTAGACTGCCTAGAGTGATCGCCAAGAAGGAATAAAATATTGAATATTCCTTCAGCCCTGAACAATGGAACGACTGATCGCCAAACAAGCATGAAGTATCCATAAAGGTATGAACCACAGAAAAAGACAAGGAAAACCAAATTCAAGTGTCACTACCTCAAACCCTATCAAGGAATCAAGCTCGACTGAAGAAACTTAAATCAAGCTTCGGGGGCAAATGTTGGGTATTGATAGTGACATCCCAATAAGGAAAAGGCCTCAGAGGCCCAATAACCATGGAGGGGGTAAACCCAGGTTATTCGAACTGGACCAGCCTATGCTAAAGTCGATCTGGCCCACAATAGGGTAGCCCAATATCGAGCCCAAGTTGATATGGACGCCAAAGTCTCCACAGTTGGTCGCCATTCATCACCAAGTTGCGAACTCCTACTGCTCGCCATAGGAGTGCTCGCCTTGAAAAGACCCTTGCCTCTCTCCTCTGGTCCCACCAACCGTTAATAAATATATGGGCACTATATACCGCATATCGAGGACACATATTCACTAAGGATTAGATACGGTAACTGCAATATCTCGCCGTAACCGCAATATCTACTTTCCAAATCTTCAACAACACAATATTCACGAAGATATACAGTTACCTTCTACGGTTTGGTCTCCCCTACTCTATAAATACCTTTACTTTACATACATTCATTAAGTTTTGAACTATACACACACATATACTCATATAAGCATCGGAGAGGGACCCAGAGACACCTCCTCTGTTGCGATCCCCTACCTGCTGGTTTACCGGAGCTAAGGCGAGAAGCATCATTCATTCGTCATCTGGCATTTAATTCATTCGTCATCTGGCATTTAATTCATTGCCAGATAAGCAATCAGGAGTTTACGATCCAACACAACCCGAACAGATTCAGAGTTAATACCAGAATTAATAGGACCACTACTTGTAGAAGTGTCACAAACACAATAAACATTAATAGAACTAATATTAACAAAAGCATTTACTTTATTCATATTATAATTTATTGTTGGAGAAACCATTATAAGTAGAATCATAATTATTCGACACATAGGACTGAGGACTAAACATATGACAATCCACATTATCATTATTATGGCCAGTAGTAGAGTAGACCTTCACTTGATGACCAAAATCTTTCTTATCCAAAGAAGCACACATATGTAATACTAATGACAATGGCTTAACTAACGTATCATGAAACTAAATAAACTTGTACAATCCTTCTGATTCACAACCCTGCAGAAGCACTTGGTGTGTTGTTAGGTCCTTTGCAACACAACCAGTAGGAAAAATAACGAAGTAAGCTTTGTTATCCTTAAAAACTTGATAAATAAATAAAAAGGTTTTAGTAATATTAGGTTCTATAAGAACATTACGTAATATAACTGAACGGTTTTGGAAATGGAATCATGAAATACTTGTATGAGATATAGTAGTATTAACATTACCTACATAGATTTTACCTTGTCCAGTGAATGCAGCTGCACTTGAGACATTCATGGATGAGTTTGTGAGATGATGAAAGCTCCAGAATCTTGGAACTTGGCTGCATGAATCCTCCCCCTTCAAACGAGACACTTGACGCACCGTGAACAGTTAGAGTGTTCATGTTAATACCATTGTGATTTGTGTGATCTTAAGTAGTTTTAGGAGGAATGTATATGTGTGGGTGTGTTGTCGGAGATGTGCACTGATAGAAGAACTGTTGTGTAAGTTTCAGTGACTAAAACTGAGGTTGTTGTGGTGTCTGAAGTTGCTGAGGAGAAGAGCTGAAGCTGAGCTGAACAGAGTTGAAGTTGGGCTGCATCTTATGAAGTAAATAAAACTTAGTTGTGTGTGCTTGACCTCTGTTGATGTTTTGAGGCTAACACTCATTGGTAATGCCATTGAAAGAATGATTAAATCTATACCAACACCTTGCCATCAGATGACCAAACGTACCGCACAATTAGCATTGTGGTTTGTTACTATTGAAGTTGTTACCTATTCGTCTTCATTGTCCATATGAGTTTGGTTGATAACTTTGAGGAACGAAGCCTTCTATAGGTTAGTACTTAGGTGGCCGGTGTGAAGAATGCTGGCTTGATTGTTGAGAAGACGAGTTCCTTGAGTTCATCTGACCTGCAACTGAACCATCCATCGTTTAAACATTGAAGGCCACCGAGTTTGGACTAAGTTGCAACAAATTGTCTTGGTGTTGAGCCACAGCATCCAAAAGAACACTTGCGACTCTAGAGTGGTCATACATGTGCCTTCTTGATGTAATGAAAATAACTATATGCTCGTACTCAGCCGTTAAAACTACTAAAATGGTGCTAATCTTCATTGTTTCCGATATTGGATGATCCGAAATCCTCAAGCTGCCACACACCAGCTAGATATGGCCTAGATACTATGTCATACTCATGTCACTTTTCCTGTGGGATTGAAGAGGACATAACAACTTCATTACACGAGTTGTTGATGCCACCGAGAACAATTGATGTAGAGATTGCCAAATTTCAAAAGTTTATCTGCATTGCCCTAGTTTGGAAGTGACGATGCGGAAATTGAAATTAAAAGTCAGGATGCAAGAGCAGTATAATGTTCCTTATATGCTCTATATGCAGGATTGATAGACTTGGTTCCATCGACATTGAGAATGAACTAATCTACTCTAGCTGAACCATCAAGGTAACCTCCAAGTCAATGGCTAGCAATGGTGAAGCAAATTTGTTCTTTCCATTGGAGATAGTTTGTTTCATCTAAGTTTATATTAATAATCTATTTCGAGAACTGTTTTGGACTCAAATCCATCGAAGAATCCTCAGAAAATCTGAATCAAACAGAGCTACAGCAATGACGAACACGACAAGCAAACATAACATCAGACAAACACAGATCGGCGATAAAAGAATTGATCAATTCTCGCATCAATCTTCACAAACAGAAGCTAGATTTGCACGAAAATAGAATTATGGTTGAGAACCTTACAAATTGAGTGATGAATTACAGATTCTTAGACACTTGAATCCAAATTTGGTGAACCACCGACTGGCAGCGACGACACTTCTGGGGCCTGAAATCCTTGCAAGTTTGAGCGAAAATCACAGAATCTTCACAACCTGGAGCTCTTATACCATGAAACAACCCACAATGCAAAGAGGAATCGTCCAAATTGTACAACAGAAATGTAGAGAAATTGAGGGAAACATGTTCTTTATTCTTAATTTGAAACATCGGTATAAGGCTTATTTATAGAAAGTTCAATTAGTTATGACAATTGACTAATTACACAACAATCCTTAGACTTAAAGTAAACTACATATTGAAACATATTCTTTAACAGTCACTCCTCCGACAAATCCAAAGAGGTAGTATTTTGTCTTTTTCACGTTCTCCTTTGTTTTCCTAAAACTCTCTAATGCTTTTAGGAATAAGGTGTGTGGTGGGATGCTTCAATCAAGCAGTATTCGTTTATCGTTTAACATCCTGAACTTGGTTTTTCTTAACAGCGCACCATTGTAGGACGTCACTATGCGATCCATGTTTTACATAGGAGAAGGATATGACACATTCCTCTTGGGGACGTAGTCTCTTCCCCGGCTTTACAAATGCGGTAAAACCGTTGGCATATACTTTGTGGTCCGTAGAAAAGCTAATGTTAGAATGAGCTCAAATTTGATTGGAAACACTAATAAAAGTGTTAGGATGTGTGTCAATTTCTCCTTAGTAGAATGAGAGGATGTTCACGTTAGGACCTCCTTAACCTAAAAAAAGGACAGTGGAAGTGTTCTTCTGGATTCCACTCTAATGTTTCAGTGAGTATATGGGTTTGTTGTATTGAATTCAGGTTAACTGTAAAAGAAAGCATCATAAGGTATTTATAGATAGTGTGGTTATGTATCACATCACATGTTACCTGTCCATTAAGATTTTATGCTAGATATTGCGCATATAAACGTGGACATGTTTATTTGATATAATTAATCTTCTTTCATATGTTATGATTCAGTCTAAATGGTAGACATGGTTATGAAATTGAGTCTAGCTGAGCATCGTCTTTATGGAGAAGTGTCCCGATAACTTAGGCGTGTGCATACGTAATTTCTTGGCGAAGGAGAGCATGGGGTGCTTGCACTACAAGAATGTAGCTCAACAACCATGAGCATAATGAGTTGACACTAAAAACTATAGTTGAGTTAACGTTTTGCTGTTGGTAATTTTGATCATCATTAAACATAGAATTTAACCACCACTTATTTACCATCATATAAGTTATATTTTGGTTTAATTTTGCTCATCACTTTCTATTTATCATGGAAGAGTGTTGAGTGACAATATATTGTTGAAATTAGTATAGTCATTCTATAAAAGATTATATTGTTATGGTAAGACAATATATCTAGTGTTGACAGTTGTTGTTGGCATTAATATATTATCAACTATGGCATACTGCCGTAACTATTTCCTTTTTCGTCCCCAAAAACGAACACACATTAAAAATGACAGAATACAAGTTTCCCTTTTATCATCATTCCTTTCACACTGGAGTTTCTTATTTGGACACGATCTTTGTTTCTGTAGAAACCCTTCCTCCATTTTGCAAACTATCGACAACACGGTAGTTGAATATGCACTGTTGCTTGACAAATTTCGATTTCAAGCCTCTAATTGTTAGTTGAATAAACATATGTTCAGTGAAAAATACCATTTCTGTTCTGTGTGGATTTCAAGGTTAGATTTCTATACTGGATTTAATTATTTTTATGCTATGTTTTCCCACTTGTTTGATTCTATACTTGATTATGTGCGTTATGTGAACAATTAAGTTGATGTGTATACACAGTATTGAATGATCGTTGATCTAGTGCATGTCTTCCATCCTTGATTGTTGACTTGAATCTTTTCAACTTATGTTCTGTTAATGTGTTGCTAAGTGTTATCTAGGACTGTGTATAGACTGCATTTGCTTACTTGTTAATTAGGACTGCTATATGTTTGGATTTGCAATGCTTAAAAGAATGTTGTTTTGCATATGTTCTTCATTCGTACTAATTTAATGTTATTGTTATACAATGATTGACCTAGTTCTGCTGACATGATCTTGATATCCTTCTAATTTTGTTCTTTAGTCTTCCCTTTTTGAATATACATTCGTATACTTGTCATTTTTTCACACATCACACTATTGTAGAATTTTATTCTGAAAGTCATATGACTGATCTGTTACATGTACCATGTAACTTTCCTTCTACCTTATTTCTCAATTAAATGCTTTATTGTTATTTAAATAATAATAGTATTATAGTTGTAGCTTAACACTAAGAAATGTATAAGACTTGGACGAAAAAGCCTCGACAAAGCATTAATAATAAGGAAGGTGTTGTTGGGTATTGATAGTAAAAGCCCAATATGGGAAAGGCCTCGAAGGCCCAATAACTTTGCAGGGGGTAAAACTCATATCATTCAGAACTGGGTCAGCCCTCAGTAAAGGTAAGTTGGCACTCACAAAGAGGTCCAGTACCAAACCCAAACTAAAGTAGACGTCAAAGCTCTATCTCAGGTCTCCATCGAGCAATGTCAAAGTCTCCTACTACTCGCCACGGGAGCACTTACCAAGAGAGTCAAACCTCTCAACTCTAGTCCCACAAATCGACACCAAATATATGGCCACGATATCCCGCATATATCGGGCACATATTCTATAAAGATTACATAAGGTAACTGCAATATTACACCATAATCGTAATATCTGCTAGCCTAATCTTCACTGGCACAATATTTACAAAGCTAAAGCGCGTGATTATCAACCCTTTGGCATTCAATTCACTGCCAAGTTAGGACCTAGGAATCTCAGACCCAACATTTGGCACCGTCTATGGGAACACGAGCAAAATAGTCATGCAGACTCGCTCTAACCGTAATCGTCAGAAACAAGATAATGAGCAATCCTTAGATAGCTCGGAATCCGCCGCCGCTTCGCCGCTCCACAAAGAAGCTGCTAGCCAAGCAGTCCCTAATGCCGTCCCTTCGAGGCCGGCACGCGAGCATGTTGGCAATTCTAGCTCAACCGACCGTTCAAGTGGCTGGGGAAACCATTCAGGTAACCGCAGAGATGATATCCCTCTTGGAAACCATCATTGGACAGGCCCACAGACAAGCCCCTGCTCTTCATGAAGATCCTCGTCCCGCGGGGCCACGGGAATCAGAAGCTGGAAATCCGGGCACCACTGCTCCTCAAGAAAATCGAGAGATGATTTCTGGACATCAGTCCCTACCTCCGGCCTGCACCGAGACGCCGACGGTCACTCACTCTGTCAATCCAGCGAGTATTGCACCGACTCAAGGACAACAACCCCAATCACTCTTGACCAAGTTCAGAAGCTTATCAATAAGAGACTCAAGGAACAGCGCGGAAATGTCATGCTCCCTTTCGGGAGCGATCATCTCATCCCTTCACCAGCGACCTTATGGCGGTGAAAATTCCAAAGTATGTAGTCGCAAGGGCCATTCCTGAATACAGTGGCGGAGGAGATCCCATAATTCACGTCAACAAGCATGAAGCTTCTCTGTTGGGTAAGTCTAATGATGAAAATCATTTAGCCCTATTATTTTTGTCGACCCTTTCGGGTTTTGCGTCGTCCTGATTCTTCGGCCTCTCTGCAGGATCAATAGGGACTTGGTCCGACCTAAATAGCAAATTTTTGGAGCGATATATGGGCGAGCGCAAATTGCTAAAAAGTGTGGTCGCCTTGGACACCGTCAAACAACATCCAGGACAAACATTGGGCGACTTCTACGGGCGTTTTCACAAAAAATGTTAGAGAAATAGATCGTCGAGTCACATATGCGGAAATCATTCGAGCCTTTTATAGAGTACTTGATGTGGCCAACAAAGCCTCAAGAAAATTGCGCAACAGCTACCACGTTCAAGAAATAGAGACGCTAGAGGAGCTGGAAGTAAGGGCGAAAGGTTTCATAGACCTGAAAAAGGGCGAACTCTGAAGCCAATCTCCTGACAACCTCGCCAAGGGTTATTCTAGAGACACGACGCGATGGTAGGAAGGAGAAGAAGGATAATAAGGGTCAAGAAATGGCCAGATCAGAAACCCTAGGACCAAATTATTGAGAGGTCCCCGAATATTTCACGCCTTTAAAAAGGCAGATCTCGGCGGTACTAGTCGAGATGGAAATAAGGTCCCTGGCAAGGCCACTTATACCCCGAAAGAAGGATCAGCCAATGGGAAAAGATACCGAGAGCTATTGTTGATATCATAAGTCCAAGGGCCACAAGATCGATGATTGTCGTGTTCTTAAGCGCGACATCGAGAAGTTGATCCAGAGAGGCATACTAAAAGAATTTGTGGTCGGACGAGATAGAAGTTGAACGCTCACACGTAGAGCCCACTCGCCAGTTCCGCCAGAACAATATGGCCCATCCCAGGGCAGGCGAGTGATAAACCTAATTGCTCGAGGGTTTGGTGCCAGAGGTGAGGGGTCCAATGCGAGATAACTTTGCCGCCCAAATCTCTACAGCTGTCCAACTGGGCAAGAGACCTCAACCTGAAGAAGATTGCATCATCTCATTCTTCGAGGAACACCTAGCACATGTCACGATTCTGCACAATGATGTTTTAGTCATCACTGCTGAAATAGATGGATGTGATATGAAAAGGATTCTGATAGACAGACGAAGCTCGACAGACATCCAGTTCTTGGACGCCTTTGAACAAATGGTCAAATCCAAGCAAGACCTCAAGCAAGTTGACTTTCCCCTCGTTGGTTTCGTTGGGAGAACAACATACCCGCTGGGAGCTATAACCATTCCAGTAATTTTGGGCGACTGATATAAAAGCATAAAGGTATCAGTCACCTTCTTAGTGGTCAACGCCCCAACCTCGTACAACGCTATCCTGGGGAGGACCACCATCAATCCTCATAAATCATGGCCTCCACATTCCACCAGAAAATGAAGTTCTCCACGACAATGGGATCGGAGAGTTCTAGGCGACCAGTCGTCCTCACGATAATGTTATGTGAACTGCCTTCGCATGAAGAACCAAAGGGAAACCCTCGCCATCGAGACAGAGGCTGACACGCGTAAGGACCAAGCTCGACCAGCCCCAATGGAGGAACTAGCAGAGGTCGAAATTGATGGTCTAGAAAAGAAGGTATGCATGAGGACCGCCTTGAACAACGACCAACGAAGCGCCTTGACCTCCCTCTTGAAAGAATATAAGGAACTATTCGCATGGAAGCCTAGTGACATGTTAGGCATCATCACAGACATAATCTCCAACGAGCTAAGGATAGATCCTTCGGTCAAGCCTATCGCTCAAAAGATAAGGTCATTCGGATCAGACAAGCGCTTGGCAATCAGGCAAGAAGCAGGCAGACTGCTTGAAGCCAATTTTGTTAGGGAGGTGCGATTTCAAAGCTGGGTCGCCAATTCAGTGCTCGTAAAGAAATCAAACAGCAAGTGTAGAACGTGCGTCAACTTCCTCTACTTGAACAAAGCTTGCCCAAACGATTCGTACCCCTTCCTCGAATCGATCAGCTGGTAGATGCAACCTCTAGTCATGAAATGCTGAGCTTTACGGACGCCTATTCAAGATACAACCAGATTTGAATGCACCCGACCGATGAAACCCACACAGCCTTCTATGCAAATGGAGATATACTTTGCTATAAGATGATGCCCTTCGGTCTAATAAACGCAGGGGCAACCTATCAGCGAATGGTACATCGTTTGTTCCATGAAATGTCGGTGCATAACATGGACGCCTATGTGGACGACATGCTCATAAAAACAATAAAGGGAAGCCCTCATACAGAAGACCTTCGAGATGCATTCGAATGCATGAGAAGGCACAGCGTTCGTCTAAACCCAGCAAAATGCGCCTTAGGGGTAAGATCAGGCAAATTCCTGGGATTCATGGCAAGTGACCGTAGAACAGAGGATAAGCCTGAACAGCTCAAAGCCATTGAAAAAAGAAGTCCCCAACTTGCCACAAAGAACTCCAAAGTCTGAATGGTCGCCTGGTCGCACTCAATCTCTTTCTCTCAAGGGCGATCGACAGGTCTCTCCCGTTCTTCAAGACTCTCAGGGCAAACTGCAGTTCGAGTGGACGCCGGAGTGCGAGTCTGCCTTTCTATCACTATAGCAGCACCTGCAGACACTCCCAGCTTTGGTGAAGCCCATCCCCGACGAACAGCTCTTTTTTTATATAAGTATTAGCGAGGTTGCAGCTAGTGCCGTTTTAATAAGAGAATAGGAAAATAAGCATAGTCCAGTATACTTTGTAAGAAAGTTGTTTAATTCGGTTGAAATAAAATATATCAAGATTGAAAAATATTTATATGCCTTAGTTATTGCTGCTCGAAAGTTAAGACCGTACTTCCACGCTCACGCCATTACAGTCCTCACCAACCAGCATCTCAAACACTTACTGCTGAAGCCAGACTCTTCAGGAAGGATGGTTAAATGGGCAGTTGAGTTTAGCAAATTCAAGATCAAATTTGCCCCGAAAACGGCCATCATAGGTCAAGCATTCTTCATAGTGGAAAAAACCGGCAATGGTCTAGCAGAAGCAAAAAACTGGCAAAGTCAGTCAGAAGATACAAGCAAAGGCTGGGAACTCTATACTGAGGGATCATCTTCAAGAGAAGGCTCGGGGGAGGATTAATTCTCATCCCCCCTGAGGGAGAGCCCCTAAAATATGTGATCGCCCTTACTTTCAAGGCGACCAACAATGAGGCTGAATATGAAGCTCTTATCACTGGACTGTGACTCGCTAAAGAATAGGGCATTACGTCACTTAAAGCAAAAAACGATTCAGAGCTAATCGCCAACCAAATCAATGGCACGTATGAAGCCAAGGGGGAAAAGATGAATAAGTACCTTGACATGGCTATAAACTCATCGCCGAAATCCCGACTTTCGCGATTGAGTCCATTCCTCGCCAAGACAACCAGCTAGCTGACTCTCTGAGCAAACTGGCGTTCGGAGGAACAAAAATACAGTATGTGCAATTTCTGGAACAAGCCCTATACTCGGGCCTCGACAACGGATCAAAAGTCTTGAATATTCAAGGGCAGGACAATTGGATAACCCCATTCCAGAACTTCCTAAAAGAAGGAATACTGCCAGAAGACGAAGTCGAGGCCACGAAAATAAGTCGTCTAGTCGCAAGTTATCTTCTCATAGATTGAAAGCTCTATAGGCGAGGATATTAAACTCCCTATCTAAGGTGCATCTCTCATTCTGAGACAGAGAGAGTTCTCCGCAAATCTCACGAAGGACTCGCCACATGCCATGAAGGTGCACGCTCATTAACGCGCAAAATCTTCAACTAGGCTATTACTGACCAACCTTGAGGAAGGACGCGGCAGAATTAACAAAATGGTGTGCGACTTGTCAACAGTTCGCAGTGCGATCGGGTCGACCACCGACGTTGCTATCCCCAATGGTGGGCGCTTGGCCTTTCGCCCAATGGGGAATAGACATTTTGGGCCCCTTTCCCATCAGCACTGGTCAAAGAACCCATATTACCGTGGCGATCGACAATTTTTCCAGGTGTATAGAGGCGATAGCATTGGCCTCTACGACTGAATTTCAAGTGATCAACATCTTGAAAATCCACATATTTTCACGGTTCGGCATCCCTGGAATACTCATAAGCGATAATGGTCCAAAATTCGTAGGAAAAGAGCTCAAATTTCTCTGCGAAAAATATCATATCGATCACAGATTGAGCTCGGTACACCATCCTCAAACGAATGGACAAGCTGAAGCAGGCAACAAAGTTGTCCTGATAGTACTCAAAATGCGAGTTTAAGCATTCAAAGGAAACTGGGCAGAAGAGCTGGATAATGTACTATGGGTTGTGCGAACGACACCCAAAACAGCAACGGGGGAAACACCATTCAGTTTGGTGTACGGATCGGAAGCAGTAGCACCCGCCGAAATAGCGGTGCGTACCCACAGGATCACACACTTTAATGCCGAAGCGAATGAAATCAAACGTCGAACAGACCTCGATCTTGCAAAAGAAAAGTAATGGCAAACAGATAATGCCTCAACTAAAATGCGACTGGCGACCGCTCGATACTTCAACAGAAAAGTCAGTGCTCGCCAATTTTTCATGGGGGAGATGGTTATGCGAAGGAATGAGTTCACAAAATTGGACATCCAAAACAAACTAAGCTAAATGGGAGGATCCATATAAATTAGTTGAGATCGCCGCCCCAGGGTCCTACTACTTGGAAACCACAGAAGGTGTAAGGCGACTGTTGGATATCGATAGTGACAGCCTAGTAGGGAAAAAGGCCTCGAAGGCCCAATAACTATAGAGGGGGTAAACCCATAACATTCGAACCGGACCGGTCTCCATAGAATGACCCAGAACCGAGCCCAAGGACTCTGAGAACGCCTTGAGTGCTCACCATTCTTCATTAAGGCCGCGACATCTCACTGCTCGCCATGAGAGTGCTCGCCCCGAAGAGAGCCTTGCCTCTCTCCTCTGGTCCCTTAAACCGTTAATAAGGAGGTGGCCATGATATCCCGCGTATCTCGGTCACATATTCACTAAAGATTAGATTTGGTAACTGCAATATCTCGCAGTAACTGCCGTATCCCACGATCCGAATCTTCAGCAACACAATATACATAAAGATATTCAGCTGCCTTATACGGTTCTATCTCTCTTACCCTATAAATACCCTTGCTTTACATACGTTCTTTACGTTTTGAGTTTTATACACACATATACTCATTTAAGCATCGGAGAGGGACCCAGAGACACCCCCTCTGTTGCGCTCCCCTACTTGCAGGATCACCGGAGTTGGAGCTGAAGCGTCATCCCAACCTTGTCTGGCATTCAATTCACTGCCAGATCAGCATCCAGGATTTCACGATCCAACATTTGGCGTCGTCTGTGGGAAACGAGCAATTCAGCCATGAGAACTCGATCCCAAAGCAACCGTCGGAACCAGACCAGGGAGCGATCCTCAGATAGCTCTGAATCCACCGCCACTTCACCGCTTCAACAGGAACCTGCCAGCCGAGCAGGAGTTAATACTGTTCCTCAGCGGACAGCTCGAGAACATGTCGGTGATTCAAGACCGACCCCCGCTGCTGATCAAAACGGAGCCCCGGCACCGCAGACAGTCCACATTGCGTGGCAGGACATTAATTTAACCCCCGAGATGGTCTCCCTGCTGGAAGCCATCCTAGGACAGGCGCGCCGCCAAGCCCCTGCTCCTCAAGAAGACAATCCCTCTACTCCTAAGGAAAACCACCGCCCTGCTGCCACAGGGCCCTCACCTTCATAAGCGGCAAATCCTGGTCCCGCTGCGCCTCAGGAGGATCAGGAGATGACATCAGGTCAGCAGTCCCTACCTCCGGCACACACCAAGGAGCCAGCAGCCGCATATACTGCCAATCATTCTGGTCCTCCTCCACCTGGAATCTCGCCTATGTACTGCACTGTGGATCAGATGGATGACCTCCTCAACAAAAGGCTCCAGGAAAGACAGTTGACAGTCATAGCTCCCTTCAAGGAGCAGTCCTCTCATCCTTTCACCGACGGGCTCGTCGCTATCAAAATCCCGAAGGATGTGGTTGCTCGGGCCATACCTGAGTATAGCGGTGGAGGAGATCCCACCATACATGTCAACAAGCATGAGGCCTCCTTTCTGGGTAAGTCAAACGATCCCAATCATTTGGCTTTGCTATTTCCATCTACTCTTTCGGGTTCGGCTTCGTCCTGGTTCTTCGGCCTCCCTGCAAGATCAATCGGAACTTGGGCAGAGTTGAGAAGCAAGTTCCTGGAGAGATATATGGGCGAGCGCCAGTTGTTGAAGAGCGTGGTCGCCCTTGACTCAGTCAAACAGCAGCCGGGAGAGTCGCTGTCCAATTTCTACGGGCGTTTTCATCAGAACGTCACGGAATTAGATCGCCGAATCTCGGATGGGGAGATCATTCGAGCCTTCTACAGAGGTCTGGATGTGGCCAACAAGGCCTCGAGAAAGCTGTGAAACAGCTATCACGTGAAGGAGATTGAGACGTTGGAGGAGCTGGCATCCAGAACAAAATGTTTCATAGACCTTGAACGTGCAAACATCGAGGCTAACCTCCTGACGACCTCGCTAAGGGTAACCCATGAACCTCGACGCGATGGTAAGAAGGACGTAAAAGAAGGAGAAGAAGGGAAAGGAAAGCAAGCCCCGAGTCGAGTCTCTTCCAGCGCCTCGCCATCCAGAGGTCCCTGAGTACTTCACGCCTTTAAATAGGCAGATCTCAGCGGTACTAGTCGAGATGGAGAGGAGATCCTTGGCGAGGCCACCAATGCCTCGTCGAGGTGGGATGCCCATGGGCAAGGATGTCGAGAGCTACTGCAGATACCACAAGTGCAAGGGCCACAAGACAGATGACTACAAAATTTTGAAGCGGGACATAGAGAGGCTGATTCAGGGGGGAATGTTGAAAGAATTTGTAGCAGGGCGAGACCGAAATCGAACGCCCCCAGCAGACATCGTTCGCCAGCTCCTGCGGATCAAGCTGAGCCTTCTGGAAGTAAGAGGAGAGTGAATCTGATTGTGGGAGGATTCGGTACAGGCGGCGAGAGGTCAAGTGTCAGAGAGGTCTACGCCACTCAGATCTCTACGGCGGTTCAGTTGGGGAAACGGCCCCGACCGGAAGAGAACATTGTCATCTCATTCTCTGAAGATGATTTGGCACATGTCACCACACCCCACAACGATGCTCTGGTCATTACGGCAGATATTGACAGCTGTGATGTTGCAAGGATTCTGGTCGACAGAGGCAGCTCGGCAGACATCCTATTTCTGGACGCCTTTGAGAAGATGGGCAAGTCCAAGCGCGACCTGAAGAGGGTCGACTTTCCATCGAAACAGAGGCCGACCCCCGCGAGGACTTGGCTCGGCCAGCACCCATGGAGGAATTGGAGGAGGTCGAGATCGATGGTCCAGACAAAAAGGTGCGCATTGGGACCACCTTGAAGGAGGATCAGAAGGAGGCCATGACCGCCCTCCTCAAGGAATTCAAAGAGCTCTTCGCCTGGCAGCCGAGCGACATGCCAGGAATCAGCACATATATTATCTCCCATGAGCTCAGGATAGACCCCTCCATCAAGCCGATCGCCCAAAAGAGAAGATCATTCGGGACGGATAAGCGTTTGGCGATCAGGCAGGAAGTCGGCAGATTGATTGAAGCTGACTTCGTCAGAGAAGTAAGATTCCAGAGCTGGGTCGCCAACCCAATTTTGGTCAGGAAATCAAACGACAAATGGAGGATGTGCGTCGACTTCCGCGACTTGAACAAGGCTTGCCCCAAAGATTCATATCCCCTTCCGAGGATTGATCAGCTGGTCGATGCTACCTCGGGTCATGAGATGCTGAGCTTCATGGACGCCTACTCAGGCTACAACCAGATCAGAATGCATCCCGACGATGAGGCTCACACCGCTTTCTATGTTGATGGGGACATTCTGTGCTACAAGGTGATGCCCTTTGGCCTTATCAATGCTGGGGCAACGTATCAACGGATGGTGAAACGGCTATTCCAGGGACATGCTGGGAAGGAACATGGAGGCCTACGTGGATGATATGCTCGTCAAAACCATTAAGGGCAATCCTCACACGGCAGACCTCAGCGAAGCTTTCGAATGCATGAGAAGACACAGTGTTCGCCTGAATCCTGCCAAATGCGCCTTCGGGGTCAAGTCCGGTAAATTTCTAGGTTTTATGGTCAGTGAAAGAGGAATCGAAGCAAATCCAGAAAAGCTAAAGGCCATAGAGGAAATGAAGTCGCCAACCTGCCACAAGGAAGTCCAGTGCCTGAACGGCCGACTAGCTGCTCTTAACCGCTTCCTCTCCAAAGCAAGCGACAGATCCCTCCCGTTCTTCAAAACCTTGAGGGCCAACCGCAAGTTCGAGTGGACGCCAGACTGCGAGGAAGCAATCCAGTCCTTGAAAGGGCATATTCAAACACTCCCAGCTCTGGCAAAACCCGTTCCAGGCGAGCAGCTTTTCCTTTATCTAGGCATTAGCGATGTGGCAGCCAGTGCTGTCTTAATAAAGGAGGAAAATAATGTTCAGAGTCCAGTGTATTTCATTAGCAAAATGTTCAACTCAGCAGAAATAAAATATGTCCATATTGAGAAGTATCTCTATGCCTTAGTTATTGCTGCTCGGAAGCTGAGACCTTACTTTCATGCGCACGACATCACGGTCCTCACCAATCAACCTCTCAAAAACTTCCTGATGAAGCCAGATTCTTCAGGAAGAATGGTCAAGTGGGCGATCGAGCTCAGCGAGTTCAAGATCAAATTTGCGCCAAAAACGGCCATCAAAGGTCAAGCACTAGCTGATTTCATAGTGGAAAGCACGAGTAACGGTCAAACAGAAGCAGAGAACAGGCCAAGTCAGTCAGCAGACAACAATCAAATCTGGGAACTCTATACGGATGGATCTTCATCAAAAGAAGGCTCGGGGGCAGGTTTAATTCTTATTCCTCCTGAGGGCGAACCTCTGAAGAACGCGATCGCCTTGACATTTCCAGCGACCAATAATGAAGCAGAATATGAGGCTCTTATCACTGGACTCAGACTAGCAAAAGGAATGGGTATAACTGCGCTTAAGGTAAAAAGTGACTCAGAACTTATTGTCAATCAGGTTAATGGCGCCTACGAGGCAAAGGGAGAAAAGATGAAGAAATATCTCGGCATCGCCAAAAAGCTGGTCGCGGAAATCCCAAATTTCGCGATTGAGTTTATTCCTCGCCAAGAAAATCATATGGCAGATTCGTTGAGTAAACTAGCCTTCGGAGGGGCGACAGTCCAGGATGTACAATTTCTGGAGAAAGCTCTATGTTCAGTCCTGGAAAGCAGAGCAGAGGTCTTCAACATCCAAGGACAAGTCACATGGATGACCCTGTTCCAGAGTTATTTAAAATAAGGAATCCTCCCGGAGGACGAAGGAGAATCCACGAGGATTAGAAGACTCGCAGCAAGTTATCTAATCATCGATGGAGAACTCTACAGAAGAGGCTACTCGACACCTTACTTGAGGTGTGTTGCTCATCCTGAAACGGAAAAGGTTCTTCGAGAAGCTCACGAAAGGGCAGCAGCATGCCATGAAGGTGCTCGATCACTAAGCAGGAAAATATTCAGATTGGGATATTACTGGCCGACCTTGGGAAAAGATGCAGCCGAGTTAACATAGAAGTGTGAGATTTGCCAGCAGTTTGCACCACGATCGGGTCGACCATCGACATTATTATCCCCAATGGCAGGTACCTGGCCTTTCGCTCAATGGGGAATCGATATATTAGGTCCTTTTCCCATTAGCACTCGTCAGCGTACTCACATTATAGTGGCAATCGACTACTTCACTAAGTGGGTAGAGGCGAAAGCTCTAGCTTCGACAACAGAATTTCAGGTCATCAAGTTCCTGCAGGTCAACATATTCTCCAGGTTTGGCATTCCTAAGGTACTCATCAGTGATAATGGTCCGCAATTTGTTGGAAAGGATCTGAAATGGCTCTGTGAAGAATATCATGTGGACCATCGTTTCAGCTCAGTACATCATCCTCAAACGAATGGGCAAGCTGAAGCAGCCAATAAGGTTGTCTTAGCAGGACTCAAGAAAAGGGTTCGAGCATTCAAAGGGAACTGGGCAGATGAATTTGAAAACGTATTATGGGCAATCAGAACAACGCCTAGGGCGGCCACAGGAGAAACGCCTTTCAGTTTAGTGTACGGATCAGAAGCAGTAGCACCAGCCGAATTAGCAGTGCCTACCCACAGAGTCTTACACTTTAACGCAGAGGCAAATGAGATCGAGCGCAGAACTGACCTCGACTTAGCAGAGGAAAAGAGATGGCTCTCGGAAAAGACACAGGCAAAGATGCGCTTGGCGACCGCTCGGTATTTCAACAGAAAAGTCAGCGCTCGCCAATTTTTCGTGGGGGAGATGGTTATGAGAAGGAATGAATTCACAAGGCTGGACAGTAAAAACAAACTTTCAGCCAAATGGGAAGGACCGTACAAAATAGTAGAGATCGCTGCACCAGGTTCCTACTATTTGGAAACCACCGAAGGCGAGAAGTTACCCCGTCCATTTAATTCTGAGCATTTAAGAAGATTTTATTCATAGCTTGTAATCAAACTGTTATGTCAATAAAAGAAAGCCATTCCTTCATAAAGCGTGTCCACTTGAAGCAAGCCGAAGCCAAAAGCCCTGACGCCAAAGTCAGGCCAAAAAGCCCTAGCAACAAAGCTAGGCCAAAAGCCCTAACAACAAAGTTAGGCCAAAAGCCCTAGCAACAAAGCTAGGCCAAAAAGCCCTGACGCCAAAGTCAAGCGAAAAGCCCTAGCAACAAAGCTAGGCCAAAAGCCCTAGCAACAAAGCTAGGCCAAAAGCCCTGACGCCAAAGTCAGGCCAAAAGACCTAGCAATAAAGTTAGGCAAAACAAAAAGCCCTAGGAACAAGGCTAGGCCAAAAGCCCTGACGACAAAGTCAGGCCAAAAGACCTAGCAAAATGTTAGGCAAAATAAAAGACCTGACGCCAAAGTCAGGCCAAAGAAAGTTTAGGCGATCACAATCGATGATAAAGCCTGAAAAATTACAAATCCCCTGTTATTATGCCAACACCTCAAAGGTTTAAACTTCAAAGAAGGTAATATCTCTTTGAACTTACAAGTTTACGCTTTTAAGTGTCAAGAGTATTATCCTTAGAAAGTTTGACTTATGATTGGTCTAAGGCTTTAAGGGTCGACGACATTACAAAGCAAGAAAAAGCGGAAAGTAATTATGATTAAGATATTGGATAGCCAAATATGTTCGAAGTCGATTAAAGGCTCAAGAATATAAAGGCATTCAATAGAAAAATCCAAGTCTTAAATAAATAATTACAAACCAAAAACAGAAAATACAAAAATAGCTATCTAAAAAAGATAAATACGGTCGCCAAGGAGTTGGGGACTTCAAGCTTTGGGGTTCTCGGGGGCAAGGGTGCTATGCTCGCCTTCGGGGGCAGAAGTACTGGGCTCGCCTTCAGGAGCAGCCTCTCCAGCAACAGAGGGCTGCGAAGGGCGACTCCGCAGGAAGGTCTTCAAGGATGCAACATCCCCAAGAGGAAAGTTGGGATCGACCGCCTGGACCTCCTCCACCAGTTCTTGGAGAAAATCGGCGATGGTCGACTTCATCACCTTCAAGGCCTGGTCTTCAAAGTCCTCGGAGGCCTTGAACTCCTCAACCACGGCTTGGGTGAAGGAACCGCCTTCAGCTGATCAGCCAACCGGTTCTTCTCCTCCTCTAGGGCGACTCCCCTAGCTTCGGCAGCATCCCTCTGGGCCTCCGCGGCAACCCTAAGAGCATCCGACTCGACCACCTGGGCACGAGCTTCCTTCAACTCGTCCTCCAGGCGAGCACGGACCGCCTCCCCTTCATCAAGGCACCGATGAAGGACCTCAGCTTCTTGAAGGGAGGCTGCAGCATCAGCCTCCCTCTTCTTGACATCAGCAAGGAGGCGCTGCTCCTTCCTGAAGTACTCCTCCCGGGCGCCGTCCACCAAGGTGATCGCCATATCAGCGGTCTTCTTTATGGCTTCCAACTGCCCAGGGGTGACCCCCGTGCTTCGGTATTGCTCCAGCTCGACAAGCAGATCAGAATGCTTGTCGGCGAGCTCGCCAAAAAGGCGGCCGAGGATCACCTCTTCCCGAACGAGCTGACAACAAAAACACAAGGAAAAATGTCAAGTCCTCAAAATAAAAAGGAATGACAAGGAAGAAATAATGGAAAGAAGGCGAGATCATACCAGGGCAACTCGTTCGAAGTGGGTCCGTAAGAACCCCTCGATCTGAGGAAGCTCCGTAGGGACAATTGAACGGTCCTTGGGGGGAATTATCCCATCAAGGAGCCGCATGCACATATTCGGGCTACCCCGTAGGCTCTTCTGGGCGGGGTACCCCTTCTTGGCAAGGTCCCCACAAGGGACCCAAGGCCTCCGAGAGTCCACAGCCTTAAAAGGCTGGAACAAGCTCGCAATGGAGCAGTACTCCTCGGCGGGAGCCCTCGAGGAGCTGGAAGCAGCAGACCCCTTCTTCTGGGCCCCAGACTCCTTAGGAGGAGCCGTGGGCACTGAAGGGGCGGGAGGCGCCAAAGACAAGGCCTTCTTCTTAGTGGCGGAAGGGCCCTGAGGAGAGGGAGAAGGAGGCGCCGTGTCCAAACCCTTACCTTTGCTGGCAGAAGGGCCCTTGGGAGGGGGAGGAGGAGGATGCTGGTCGACCTCAGGGTGCTCCTCACTCCTGACCTTCTTAGAAGGAGGAGGAGGAGGGTCCCGGGTCACGTCAGCCAAGGAATCCTCTGCAAAACAACAAGACAATAAGTCAGAAGTCAAAAAACCGCAGAATGTGAAAACATGAAATTCACAAAAGGCGAGGTAATATACCTGGTTGGCGAGAGCCAGTAGTAGCCGAAGGAAGCATCTCCTCGGGCTTCCTCTTGGACGAACGCCTAGAGGGAGGAGGGGGAGAGCTTAGCAGCGCCTGGTTAGAGGACAATCCCGCCGATCCCTGGTCATCAAAGAGACCTATCAGTTTTCGGCTCTTGCTTACGACCTTGCCTACAATTAATAAAACAAGATAAGAGTTAGAAAATTACCCAATCATCAAAGATTGGCGTGGCTTGATGAATGCCTACCATCTCAAGGGCATTCTCGGTAGTCTCCGACACTGAGCGGATGGACTTGAACTGAGATGACCGATGCAGACGGTACAGATCGTCGAGGGCATTCCGATCACTTCCTGACAATTCTTCAAAGGAGGGAGGAAAATCCTTGTCCGGAGCAAACAATATCCAGGGTACACCCCCCTTGTACAAGAAGTAAAACTTCTTGTAGTTGGAGTTAGTGGCCCGGAAATCATCGACCAGGCGGACATGGACGTTCCAAGCCCATCCTTGAGGGCCTCCCCACTCTGAAAACTTCGGCCAGCGGGATTGGAAGTGGTGGAGGTAGTTGGCCCCTGCTGCCAGTCGGAAGAAACACCGGAACAGGGCCAGTGAATACACCCATTCCTGGCGTATGCACAGGAACTTGAAACCGACCCACATCCTGAGGGCATTCGGAACAAGCTGCGTGGGGTGAATCCCGTAAAACTGACATAAGGTCTGTAAATCCTCACAGAGAGGAAAACGCAACCCAGCATCGATCTGGGCCGCATAAATGTAAACCTCTCCATCGTGAGGAAAATGCAGACCTAAGCCAGGATACCTAGGAGCATCCTCCGCACTGAAGCCACCAAGCGCCACCATGGTCTTAAAGTAAGCTGGCTTCAATTCGTTAGGTTTGACATCTACTCAGAACGGTTCAAGTATGGCATAGCAAGTATGAAAAACAAAGGAAAACAGAGGATATTGCCAAAACAGAGCATTAAAAGGGCGAAAGTTTACCTTTTGGGGAAAAAATAGGCGTGTTCAGCTCAGGACCGTCCACCACTACGGGAGCGGTTGTAGACCTCCCCAGATCAGTCGGTTCCCCCACTGAGGGGGGCACGGCGGCATCCCGGATGATCAAGGGGGCATTGGCATTCCTAGGAGCGTTGGCTTTGCTAGTGCCCTTGGAGGCCATATGCTTGACTCTCTGACTTTGGGGAGCCATGGAAATGGATGAAGAAGGCTGAAGAAGGTTGAAAGAGAAAGAAGAAAGGTTCGCAACGAAGCTCTGGAAATCTGAGGGAGTGGATGAACGTAAAAACAAAATGTAGAAACTAACGTTTCTTATATAGACCAAGAAGGGAGTAACCGCCACGAGCAAATTGAAGCGACACAGAGGAATAATTGCACCTTTTTGGAAAAAAACGAAGCAATGTCAGAATTCCAAGAGACACCTTGGGGAGACAGACGGTTGGCTGACATGGACAGCTGTCAGGCTACCCTAGGTTTACGGAAAACTAAATGTCAGGCGCGCCTCAAGTGACCGTTCGATTTCTGGACAACTGTGCAGTTATTAAATGCTAAAAGTCCACTAAGGAGACATGGTGGTCGCCAGCGCACTAAGAGACTTTACCAAAAATGCCTCAGGAGAGTAGTGATCGCCCAAATCGAGAAAAATAGACTTTCATGAACCTAGATTACCTCGAATGATCGCCAAAGGGGAATAAAAGAAAGGATATTTTTTCAGCTTTGAGCGAAGAAAGAACTGCTTGCCAAACAGGCTCAAAATGCATCAAAGGTCATGAATCAGTATAAGAAACGAAGAAAACCGAATCTAAGACGTCACTATCTAAAATCCTACCAGGAAATAAAGCTCTACTGAAGAGACTTCAATCAAGCTTCGGGGGCAAATGTTGGATATCGATAGTGACAGCCCAGTAGGGAAAAATGCCTCGAAGGCCCAATAACTATAGAGGGGGTAAACCCATAACATTCGAACCGGACCGGTCTCCATAGAATGACCCAGAACCGAGCCCAAGGACTCTGAGAACGCCTTGAGTGCTCGCCATTCTTCATTAAGGTCGCGACATCTCACTGCTCGCCATGAGAGTGCTCGCCCCGAAGAGAGCCTTGCCTCTCTCCTCTGGTCTCACAAAACCGTTAATAAGGAGGTGACCATGATCCCGCGTATCTCGGTCACATATTCACTAAAGATTAGATTTGGTAACTGCAATATCTCGCAGTAACTGCCGTATCCCACGATCTGAATCTTCAGCAACACAATATACATAAAGATATTCAGCTGCCTTATACGGTTCTATCTCTCTTACCCTATAAATACCCTTTCTTTACATACGTTCTTTACGTTTTGAGTTTTATACACCCTGAGACACCCCCTCTGTTGCGCTCCCCTATTTGCAGGATCACCGGAGTTGGAGCTGAAGCGTCATCCCAACCTTGTCTGGCATTCAATTCACTGCCAGATCAGCATCCAGGATTTCACGATCCAACAGCGACCGCGTCCATTCAACTCCGCACATTTACGAAGGTTTTACGCATAGCTTGTAATAAAAATGTTATGTCAATAAAACACATAATTCCTTCATACAAAGCATAGACACTCGAACCAAAATGAAAAGTCTCAAAGAATGGGCAAAGAGGATTGCAAACGAACCTTGTTACGGTAACAGTTCATTTCCCATAAAGACCTAGAACGAGGGAAGAACGAACCATCAAGGTAATAGTTCCACCCAAACTAAGTCTAAAAAATTAAAACCTAATATAAATGGAGAACGAACCGTTAAGGTAATAGTTCCATTACAAGTTGGGCGAAAATTAAGACCTGATATAAAAGGCGAACGAACCGTTAAGGTCACAGTTCCCTTACAAGTTGGGCAAAAATATAAGTCCTAATATAAAAGGCGAACGAACCGTTAAGCTAACAGTTCCCTTACAAGTTGGGAAAAAAACTAAGTCCTAATATAAAAGGCGAACGAACCAAAAATGTAACAGTTCCCTTACAAGTTGGGAAAAAAAATTAAGTCCTGATATAAAAGGCGAACGAATCAAAATGAAACAGTTCCCTTACTAGTTGGGCAAAAAAATAAGTCTTGATATAAAAGGCGAACGAACCAAAAAGTTAACTGTTCTCCTACAAGTTGGGCAAAAAACTAAGTCCTGGTATAAAAGGCGAACGAACCAAAGAGGTAGCAGATCCCTTACAAGTTGGGCAAAAAACTAAGTCCTGATATAAAGGCGACCGAACCAAAACGGTAACAGTTCTCTTACAAATTGGTCAAAAAGCTACGACCTAATATAAAAGGTGAACGAACTAAAAAGGTAACAGTTCCCTTATAAGTTGGGCAAAAACTAAAGTAACAGTTCGTTTACAAGTCAGGCAAAATAAAGTGAGCGAACGAATCTAAGGACAACTTTCTAAAAGGCGAGTGAGTCTTAGGTAATAGTTCCCCATGATTAGGCGAATACTCCAAAGGACTAAGATCCTAAAAGTGAACGAATCCATAATGGATGACAGTTTCCTTAAATGTACAATCCTCGAGTAACATTCCCTTAAGAAATTTTAGCGAAGAGAATGGATGGGTCTATAAAGAGCCACAATCCTTCCTTCAAAACCTAAAAGAAGGTCCAAGACCCTATATGGCGAGACTATCCTACACAAGCTAAAGAGAAGTTGAAAACAAATATGGTAAAACTTCCTAAAGCATTCAAAGGAAAAAGACATCGGGAGAACGACCAAACACATTCGAAGTCAAATAAGAGTACAGGCGTACGAAATTAAAGGCGTTCATTCCCATTAAAATAAATAACTGAGTCTTATATCAAAAGAATAATTACAACTCTCCCAAAAACAAAGGGAAGTAAAAGTGATTATCGCTAAACAGAGGGATGAGCAAAAACTTGGTCGCCTGGCGCTTGAGACCTCAAGGTGTGGGTTCATCAAGGGTTGCGGTTTACTTTTCGGCCTCGGGGGAAGACTCCTCGCCAACAGGAGCAGGAGCCTCCTTGGTGTAGCTGCTCTGAATGAAGTCCTGAAGAGACTTTCCCTCCTAGAGAGGAAACTTGGGATCAATCCCCTAAATCTCATGGACCAGGACCTGGATCTAGGGAGCCACATCGTCCTTCATCACCTCCAAGGCACAGTCAGAGAACTCATCATATTTCTTAAACTCCTCGACCACGCTAAGGGGGGATGGGACAGCCTTCAGCTTCAAGGGGAGCTGCTCCTTCTCAGCCTTTGAGGCATCCCTACGAGCCGAGGACTTCTTTAGTTAAGCTCTAAGGTCAGCATTCTCCGCCTCTAACCGAGCGTAGTACTGGTCGGCATCCTTAATCCGAAGATCAGCCCTTACCCGGTTGTCCTCGACAAGAGCCATCTGATCCTCCCTTACCTTGAAGGTATCGAGCAGCATTCTCTACTTCTCAAAATACTCCCGCTGAGCATGCTCCACCAACTCAGTTGGTGCCTCATCCCTCTTCTTCAGGTCCTCCATCTGCTCAGGAGTAAAACCCAAACTCCGGAACTGCTCTAGTTCGATAAGCAAATCAACTTGCTTATCGGCGAGCTCCTCTACGATCCGCCCGATCGCCATCTCCTCGCGGATGAGCTGACAAGAGGAAAAAGGGTAATAAAGTTCAATAAGATCACGGAAGCTGGGCGCTTCTCGCCAGAATTCCTAGCCCTGTTAGCAGGAGCAGGAACAGGAGTAGGAATCACCCCAGCCGCAACATTCCCTGAAAATAGTTAGCAAAGGTATTAAACCTAACGCTGAAGCAGAAAAAGGAAATATCAAAAGGTAACATCTGATGCATACCTCTTGGGCGATCGCCAAAATCGACTCCATGTTGTTCCTCCTTAGGCTTGCGCTTGATCGCGCGCTTAGAAGGAGGAGGAGGTGGACTCAGAGACGCTTGGGTAGTTGACAGCCCTGCCTTAGCCTGCTTGGAAAATAAATCGAGAAGTTTAGGGTCCCGAGTGCCTACAACACAAAACCAGAAAATAAAAAGGCTCACAAATTTACCCAATCAATAGAGACTGGCGCGGACTGATGAATGCCCGCCAGCCTAAGCATCGACTCTGAAGTTTCCGCCACTAAGAGGATCGAACAGAAGTTCGGTTGCCTATGACGTCGGAAAAAGTCATTGATGGCGTTCTGATCACTCCTTGACAGCTCTCCAAAGCTCGTAGGAGTATCCCATTATGGCCAAGAAAGCTCCCAAGACACACTACCCTTGTAAAAGAAGTAGTACTTCTTGTAGTTGGAGTTGGTAGCCCGGAAGTCATCCAGCAGGCGAAAATGGACATTCCAATTCCACGACTGACCCCTCCACTCCTCGAACTTTGACCAGCAGGTTTGAAAATGATGAAGGTGGTTAGCTCCATCAGCCAACCGGTAAAAATACTGAAACAGGGCCAGTGAATACGTTCATCCTTGACGTAAAAACATGAACTTAAACCAATCCACATCCTAATGGCGTTGGGCACCAGATGCGTAGGGCCTACCCCATAATAGCAAAAAATCTCCTTCAAATCTTCGTAGAGAGGAAAACGCAACCCAGTATCGACCTGGGTCGCATAAATGTAAACGTATCCTTCGCGAGGATAGTGCAGACCTAAACCCAGGTATCTAGAGGAATCTTCTTCTCCTAAACCAGTCAAGGTGACCACTGCCTTGAACTGAGTTGGCTTCAACTCATTGGGCTTGATATCTACTCAAAACACCATATGGCATGGAAAGAACAATACTAAAATAACAAAAGAGGAGGAAGCTTAACCGCCTAAAAAGAAGCAAAAGAAGACATAAAAATTTACCTGTCGGAGAAAAGACGGGGACAATTGTGTTGGGAACGTCTGAAACGGATCAGATAATGATTACACATTTTTGGGTAAAATCGAAGCGATGTCAGAATTCCAAGGGTCGCATCGGGGACGAAAAACTCTCAGCAAACCCTCTGGTTACGGAATACAAAAAGACAGACATGCCTCAAATGTCCTCTCAACTTCTTGATAACGGTGCAATCATTAAATGCTCGAGACCTCACACAAAAAAGGTGATCGCCAAAAGCTATGCCAAGCCTCTCCTAAAACCCTATCGACGGTAGTCCTCGCCTAAAGAGTAATGAATGAGCATCCATAAACCCTGGCACCCCAGATCGTTTGCCTAAGAGGGTAAGAGATCAAACATTCCACAAATTCTAAGCGGCCAAAAAATCGTTCGCTAAAGGATACAGAGCATCAAAAGACAGAAATAGCAGATAAGGACAGCAAAAGATCACTATCTCAAACCCTATCACAGAATCAAGCTCGACCGATGAAACTTCACTCAAGCTTCGGGGGCAAATGTTGGGTATTGATAGTGACGGACCAATATGGGAAAGGCCTCGAAGGCTCAATAATTTTGCAGGGGTAAAACCCATATCATTCATAACAAGGTCGGCCCACAGTAAGGGTAAGTTGACACTCACAAAGCGGTCCGGTACCAAACCCAAACTAAAGTGGACTCCAAAGCTCTATCTCAAGTCGACATCGGCCAAGGCCAAAGCCTCTTACTGCTCACCAAGAGAGTCAAACCTCTCAACTCTGGTCCCACAAACCCACACCAAATATATGGTCACGATATCCCGCGTATATCGGGCACGTATTCTATACAGATTACATAAAGTAACTACAATATTACGCCATAACCGTAATATCTGCTATCCTAATCTTCACCGGCACAATATTTACAAAGATATTCAGCTGCCTATAACGGTTTGATCTCCCAACTCTATAAATACTCTTGCTTTACATACGTTCATTACGTTTTGAGTTCATACACACAGTATACTCATTTAAGCATCGGAGTGGGACCCAGAGGCACCCTCTCTGTTGCGGCCCCTTTCTTGCAGGTTCATCGGATCTCAAGTAAAAGCGTGTGATTATCAACCCTTTGGCATTCAATTCACTGCCAAGTTAGCACCTCGGAATCTCAGACCCAACAGCTGTAAGTGCATTTCTTCATTTTACATTTTCTAATTTATCTTGGGAAGGTAGAATCTACTGCCCGTGCCAAAATTCTAATAGGTGTTTGTTAATGACAAGAAGCAATGTACATAGGTATGAAATACTGCAAACCTATACTACATGGATCGATACGGTGAGGAATACAAAGACATTTTATATAAGGTTAGAATATATCCAGGACGTGCATCCTATAAGAAGATGTCTTTATTGTTTAATTGCTGCATTCGAAGGCGCTTTACAAGATTTCTACTAAGTTTGCTAATGATTTGCTTCATATGTTGCATAAAGTTCTCCTACACGACAATACAGTACCTAAGTCTTATTATGAAGCAAAGAAATTCATTTTTTACTTGGGTTCAGACTATAAGACAATTCATGCATGTATGAACGATTGCATCTTATGTAGGAAGGAGTAGCACACTCTAGATGTCTTCCCTAAATGTGGGTAGTCAAGATGGAAGACTCCTACAGGCAATGTTGATTATGATGACAAAACAATAAATCCTACAAGAAAAGCAAAAAGAATTCCTGTAAAAATTTTACGTTATTTCCCACTAGTTACACGACTTCAAAGATACTTCATGTCCTCGAAAACTGCAGCCACTATGATGTGGCGTGACAAAATCCGAAACAAAAATGGTGTGCTTAGGCATCCCATTGATACTTAAGCATGGAAAAAATTTGATAACAGTCGACCTTCCTTTAAGCAAGAACCATGCAATGTCATACTTGGTTTAGGTACTGATCTTTTTAACACTTTTAGTGATAAAATTCACCCATATAGTATGTGGTATGTTGTTGTTATTCCCTATAATGTCTCACTTGATATGTGCTTGAAATATACATATTATTTGCTATTTATGTTGATTCCTAGAAATAAAGCACCTACTAGTGATATTAACGTATACTTACAACTGTTAGTAGTTGAACTAAATTATTTGTGGAATAATGTAGTTGAACTAAAGCGTCTACCAATGATACATATGATGCATCGATGAAGCAAAACTTCAGTATGCATGCAGCTGTGTTTTGGACAATCAACGATCTACCTGTTTATGCAAACTTATCCAGTTGGGCTATGTACGGTAATTTAGCTTGTACTATGTGTAAGATGGATACTCACTATCGTATATTAAAAATGGGAGAAAGTGTTCGTTTTTGTGGCATCGACGGGTTTTACCCTCTATCCATGTTTGGAGAACAAAAACCTCATTTGATGGGAAACAAGAGTTCAGACCTCCTCCAAAGAGATTATCGGGTGGAGAAATCTAGCAACAGTTGGAATATCTTGAAGAGATACCATTCGCGAAGGCTAAACCAGTATGGAAGATAGGGATTGAATCTGTTACGGGAAACTGGAAGAAAAAAAAATTCAACTACTGTTCCGAAAAGATTTGATACTACCCATAACTTGGATGTTATGCACATTGAAAAAAATGTGTGTGATACACTTTTAGGTGTTGTTGGGAAAAGGAACGACAGTCTTAAAGTTTGACTAGATATGAAATCTATGGGAATAAGAACTTAACTTTATCGTGTGTTGAGAGGAAACAAAATGATCATGTCACCTGCGTGTTACTCACTCTCTAAAGCACAAAAGATTATGTTCTGACAAATTTTAAAAAATCTAAGCCTCCCAAGTGGTTATTCGTCCAATATTTCACGTTGTGTGAAGATCCAACATCGAAAACTTATTGGGATGAAAATCCATGATTACCACATTCTTATGCAACATCTCTTGTCGGCTGCGATTATAGGTTTATTGCCCAAACATATGTGTTCATTGTAAATAAACATGCCAAACACCTTTCGTGTGCTCTGTTCCAAAGAGTTAAACTTCAATGATTTGGAAAAGCTCGAGAGACAATTACCATACATAATGTGTAATCTAGAGAGAATATTTCCACCGGCCTTCTTCAATATAACTGTTCATCTAATATTGCACTTTACCAAAAAAGCCAAGATAGGTAGTTGAGTGCAATATCCTTGGATGTACTCGAGAGGTCAGTGAGTCTATAATTTTTTTTCATTTATGTTATATGATGAACTTTCCTTCAGTAATTACTATAATGGCTTTATTCTATGCATTGTGTTTAGGATAATGGGTATAATGAAATCATTCGTGCGAAATAGAAGTTGTCATGAAGGGTCAATAACTGAACGACATAGAATGTTAGAGTGTTTGACACTCTGTTCTAGATATCTTTAGGATGCTAAAACAGAGTTCAGTACAGGGATAAATAGTTGTAGTCATATCAGGGATGTGGACTCAGTTGGCTTACTCGAAATATTTCCTCTAACGGGAAGACCATTAGGGGCTGCACAAACACGTGATTTAAGTAATTCATAATTGCAACAAGCTCATCGTTATGTCTTGAATCAATGTGAAGAGTTTAAACCCTTCATATAGTAAATTTTACAGGATGTGGGGGGAAATAAGTAATAGTTGGTTGAAAAAAACGGGCACCACTTGTTTTCGCAGGGAGCTCAAGCGGCTATTAGGAGCTAGAGTCAACTGTCGTGGTTTTGATTTAATGCACAACAAGACATTCATAACATGGTTCGAAGGAAGGGTAAGGAACTTGTTGCATTGTGATGTTGTATGTTATCGTAATTTATGGTTATATTTAAGCGGTTGGTCAATCAGGTCGGAAAAGTGGAAGAATCAGTACACACGACGAAGATCCGCCAATTGAAATTTTTGTCCAAAGGTCCACTATATGGTGTGAAGAGGTAGTCGAGTTTTATGATGGATGATATCATCTTCCACTGCAAAAATAGATCTATGATGAGAAGTTTTCAGAATAGTGGTGTTTTATGCAAAGCTAACACGACGTGTTATAGTAGTTGGCGAGACAACAATCCTATTTTGGGCGACATAGTCTATTACAGTGTTTTTATGGATGTTCTGCAACTGCAGTATTTTGAGAATTTTCAAGTGGTCTTATTTAATTGTGTCTAGTATAACGTTTTTTCTAGAGGAAATAGGGTGAAAATCTATGAGTATGGATTAACATGTGTTAAGAACACCAGTTTCCTTGAAACAAACGAGCCATTCATTCTTTCCTCTCAAGGTCGGCAAGATTTTTATTTGAAAGACAACATTGACCCTACCTAGACTACAGTTCTGTCTGTTGAGGTTCGTAAATAATTTATACTTAGTGGTCAAATGTCTGGTGCATTAGTCGATCCATACCAAGAGGGCCAAATGGGTTGTTAACAACTAACGTTTAATATTGATGTCAATGAACTTTGATGTAGTTGATGTAGTTGATCTGAGTAACACGATAAATTATACAAACCATTCCGTCGAAGAGGAGGAAGCAATCAATTAGCAAGTTGAAGATAATGTAACAGAAGAACAAGATGATGAAACAGAAGAAGAAGGTGGTGGTTTCACAAATGGGTTTGTAGACTCTGAAGATGAACATGTTGTAGATGAAGCTACAGTATATTTCGTAGATGAAGAATTGGGTGATGCATTTATACAAGTGATCTATAATGCTGATACATGTTGATGTTGTCACATTTTGTTTTATTGTAGGTCTTATTAATGTGTTTGCTTATTGCGATTCAAACATAAGACATAAAATTCTGTTTGAGTTTGTTATCTTTTGTGTGTCTTATGTGCCTATATAACGTGAAAGAATCAATAAAACATGTTTTTTGTTCTGTGTTTGGAAAATGTTCAATTACTGCAGTTACTAAACGACAAGTATATTAATGAAGTGTTTAGATTGTAGGTTTTTTTTCCCAAACTTTTTGTATTAAATAAAAGGATAATAAAAAAATAATGTGGTATGGAGTAGAGTGATAAACAGTTGTGCTGGTGAAGTCACTGAGACAAAGTTGCAGGAGAAGAGAAGGTGAAGAGTCAGAAAAATTATTACTTCTGTTAGGGGCTAGGGGGCTTTTCGTGTTGATGAATGGACTTCACAGTATTCCAGGACAATATTTACTCAGTCGTTCGAATTTCTTCTGTGTACCCTCTCCCTCGTCCCTACCTATTTTAGACAAACCAAGACAGAAACCTTTCACTACAGAGGTGAGTTCCACTTCCGGGAACAACATTTACTGTCAACACAAGGAAACTTGCCCGCAGCGACAAGTACGAAATTTGGACAAGTCTGTCGCTCCAAGTAAATCTTTGTGTGAAAAATTGAATTTTAATAGTTATATTGTTCATCTAATTCCACCAGTTGTTTAGCAATTTCATCGGATTCAACCGTCCACACTCTTCGATGTTTAAGTTGTTAAGTATTTCCTTGCATGCTTTTTTTTTGGCCAATATTTCCTTGCATGCTTGTTTGGACAGGCTTTCACCCTTGCTGCGTCTCTGTCATTTGTTAATATAACGCTACAGCATGCCTTAGCCTAAATATTTAGGGTTTCAACAGACTACATGTCGACGTCTGCTGGATATTGTGATTGTGTTGTATGTGTCTCACATGATGGCAGGGAGTAAGAGAATCAATACTAGGATAACATTACCTAAACAAGCACCAATACGTCGATCTCCCCGAAAAGTGGCTCGTAATCTGTTTCGTATGTACAAATCATTACCAATTGATTTATACCGATCGAAAATGTAACTTGAGTAAACATTTGAAGCTTAGTCACTTGTACTTTCTTTGGAGAGAGAACATAGAGTTCTCAGATGGCGATACTCTCTGTCCCAACACATTTGAAGAGATTACTGTGAGGAGGCAAACATAAGCGATGGAAGCAGGACAGGAACCACAAAGTACGTATGCTTCACTTTTTTCTCTCTTGTTCACATGAATGCCGACTGGTTTTGTACTCTGTCTTCAAAACCCCTACTTAAGTTGTTACATAAGAAAACGTGGTACCACCGGCACCGAAGTTACGCCGTAGGCAAACAAGATGCGTTAGGTGGTCACGTGATGGAATAAACGAAAAATAAGAACATGATTTTAATGTTCAGGGTCGTGTGTGTGTAGCAAAAATGCATCACTTTTGCATCATAGTGCTACTGTATTGTTCCGAAAATGACAAATGCACTACTGCAAGTGAAAGATTGGAATCACATCCCAAAGGAACGAATGGACTGTGGAAAAAAAATGTTGGAGATTATTTCAGCAAGTGCCTTAGTAGTAGTCTCCTTTATATATTCATTTGATAACAAGTTGTTCACTATGTTCTATTGACTTTTTTTTAAGGGGATACGAAAAGTTTGTTATTTCAGATGATGATAATCTCAAGAAGTTGATCTTTTGTGTCCTCAGAGAAAAGTACAGAAATCATTGTGCAAATTTGAAGCGTCTACATTTCGATAAGTACAGTACCAATGAAGAACTTCTGATGTCGTCAAAGAAGACTGAGTATATCTGGTGAATAGGTTTAGCTCTGATGAGTTTAAGGTAGTACTAATTAAATGCTACCAAACCTAAATTTAACGACTCGTCAGTCTTCATTGTAGACGTTAACTTACTTGTTGACATTCTTCACTGGACAATTAACGAAAGCAACAAAAGAAAGCGCTCTCACCAGGTTATGCGTCATACATCTGGTCATGTCAACATTATCAAGCATGAACACGATGAGGTAAGGAAATAACGGTACAAACGATAATTGTGCAAGTTGTTCACAGTATCAAATATTGGGTGTTTTGATTTCCAGATTGAGAAAAACAACGTAGTTCATCCTAGTGAGTATCATATGTTTCTTAAAAATCATCTGCACAAGAATTGGTAGCCCATTGATGAGAATTCAAAGTACATCATTGTTATCTAAATTCATATTAACTATTACAATTAGTTTATTCATCAGTAACAATTTTATATGTTGTTGTTAGAAGCAAGTTGAAGAGAGGGTTTCTCAAGTTGAAGGAGGGGAGGATCGGTAGGTCAACAGAGATGCTTTGTATGAGGAAGTTAGAATTTCAGAGAAGCGTAGAGTTCTTATATGCAGGGTAGCAAGAACATGGAGAGTCTGCAGTTGAAGCAAGCAAGAGTCGAAACGTTGGAGTTCCATGCAATTGCTAAGGAAAACGCACGAAAGACAGACGAAGTAACTAAACAGTTGGATGAGATTTCAAGTGAGTATGTTGTCATTTCATAGAGATATGTCTATGATGCGCAGAGCTATGCAAGCAAAGGCTCATTTATAGGACGATTCAGAACCACAAGGTAATCTCCATGATATGATAGACCTTAAATTGATTTAATTTTACATACGAACATCTGCTACACTACAATCCTGATAATATGTTATGAATTGTAGATCCGAATGCTTGAAGTGTGGATGGAGAAGGTATTGCAGTGACTTCTTTTGTTGGATTTTGGATTTTGTAACCATGCCTACTTTGTAAACCTTAAGTATTAGATTGGACATGCTTTAGGATATATGCATCCATTCGGTAGATTGCTATCTATGTAGGCTTTTGTGGATATATATGGAAATGGTAACTCTTGTTCTGATATTGTTGAACTTTGATTGGGTTGATGAAGTAATTTATGGTTTTCCTCCGGTTATGTATTAGCAGATGCAGAATATGGTGTTGTATTGTTTGCTACAAAATAAGGGTGCAAGATTTAGCTCCAACTGAAAACTGTGTTAGGACGATGTTTTGGCAACATAAAATTGGTAAATTACTATTCAGCATATTGCAACCACATTTATTATTTGTAAAAATGACATGTGGTATCCCCAAACACTGCGATCCTAGAACACCATTTTGCAGCATAATAGAAATGATACTGCAACAGTTGTTCATCAATTGCAACAAGCTATGTTGCCACAATAAAAGACCTATAACGTAGGTTATATTACGAAACAGAGGATATATTATGTTACATGAATTGACAACGAATATGACTCAATTGAAAAAGTAAATAGTAACGACTCTTTTACACGAACACAGTACGAACCTGAATTGTTGTAAATGCAACGCGGTTTAAGTGTCACAGGAAAAACAATTTTGCTAGAATAAATCTTCATCACAGATTATGTGCTATAATAGCGAAATCTTCAGTGACGTCAATTAACTGTAAACAACATCAACGTATTTTCGCTGCCCAAAAGAGGTGGGGTGGGTCATTCTAGCGTCTGCAAACATTTTTTGTAGGTATAACCTTTGGCCACGGAGGCTATTGGGACAAACATTTCGTCGTCACTAAAATTTAGCAATGGTGTCTGTAATACACCTTTCGTGACAATTTTTTTATTGACACTGAAGAAACTATATTTTGTAGTGTTGCCTTATATTTGGCAATTTGGTCTACCTTGTTTGTTTCACATGCGTATTTCATTATGAGGGTGAGCGTGGACTGCTCGCCTTGATCAAGGATGGCAGGCTAATATCGTGGACATCACCATTGCGTGCCTTGTTAGGGCGAGCATGGAGCACTCACCTTAGCGATTGAAAACGGTTTGAAATTACCATGTTTCTAGCACGTGACTTACCTTATCCTCGAAGGCATTCGACTCTGGTGTAAGAACCGTTTTTCTTATGATTTGAGGTCAAGTCTGTCTCTGAGCCTAGAATAACTTAGTTGAGTTGAAGTGTATGTATATTCTCTTACACATTTGACGCATGAAGCTTCCCATCTAGATGGATTCATGCATGATCACTATATGTAAAGTAGTTTGTAAAAGTGAAAATATATATGCATGCATTACATGGTCACTTGCATAGGTAAATGGACTTTCTATCTATAATTTGGACAAAACAAACAACAGTAAAGTGGAAAAATTGAAGAAGGTGGAAATATTCCCTAAATGTTTTGGATAAGATGGAGTATATGCATTATAGATTATATAATTCAGTTATGCTTATAATACTTAGAAAAACTAAAGTCTCAAAAGATTGTGTTATCAGTTAGACAACTTATAAAACGTAACAATCCATGATCTTGAATATCTTGCGGCGACCTCTCTAAGTCTTAGGATGTTAGCACAATTTAGTTTTGTTTAACGAGTTCGTACATGTATTGCGGTTGATGCACAATAATGATCCATTGTTAGTCTACTCGTAACTATGTTTTAATATCTTCCAAAGAGGACTCTGTTTAATATAGAATATTCAAAAGATCAATATAACTATGCATACGGCAAGAAGGTGAATGTGCATTGATGATCACCAAAAAAGATGGATAAATGGATAAGTCTATGAAGAATTTTGTGTAGAAATGCATTCTTCTGATATTTGTCTTGACAAGCAAATGGTCTCGACCGTTGCATAAACCAATGAGCTTGATCACATCACAATGTTCATTTTCCGATCAATGAGTTTGATTTGAATTCAGACATGCTCATTATGATTGCTTAGTGCATTCAAAATCAAACTTTGAAATGTATGGTGAGTGAACTTAAGTCGAGATCACTTACATGAGTAACTACCTGTAAGTAAGAAGGGTGTTGCGTCTATGTGATGAATGCAAATCAGATAGGATTTGAGAGCTAACTACTCGAACTCATAAGTCTCCCATTGATATGACGTCATCAATAATTCAGTGGAATTTATTTCCAAGTAGTATAATTTTTTAGCGGGGTGGTAGTTAATTGACTCAGGGTTAGATGCATGTTGTATTTGGACAAACATACACACAACACCATGTTTATGACAAATGTCATACACTTCGTAGTAAAATAAGAAGGGTGTTGTAACACACGTTTCGTACTTTCTGTGTTATTTAGGGATCAGGGGGTTGGACAAGCACGATCTCAACTTGTTGTAGTGTGTGACCAAGGATCCTTAACATATTCCAAAATTCTGTTTTGTGACTCCGATCAAAGACTTGACACCTGACAAGATCTTGCTCGGTTAGTGTGTTACCATATGGTGATTTCGAATTTGGTTGTCTGGACATGTCTAGAAAAGTGAGTCAGCTTGGTGTTGAAGAAATCGAGAGAAAAGAAAGATTGTAAAAAGAAACTCTATTAAGAATTGTGTTTACCGATCAGTCATGATTTAGTGTTGTGATTGTGAATACAAGGTATAACTAATTATATATTTAGAGATGTCTAATGAGGTTCGAAAATCTAAGGTACAAGCATACTTTCTTATTGCATATTGTCTTCAATGAAAGAGTTTTTACTCTTAACAGATACACAACATCTAGCTCTCAAAAGTATGCAGGTCGCATGGTGGAGGGCCCTACATGATAGATAGACGAAGTGTTAGGAGTATGTCTCTTTACATAGTAATCACTCACATTATGTTGGAGTGGAAGATGCAGTAAAACACACTTTAGTCTTAGGGTATTCCTTCATGGAAACTAAGGGACGCTCCGTCTCGTGATGTACCTCCCGACCGGCATCGTCGTCATGACTCTGAACTGGTTCCACCGACAATCTCGCATGCTTACGCCACGACATGTCACTATATTGAACAAGTATGTATAGTTCTTATATTACGTTGTTTGTCGTAATAACTTGTATATTTCTTGTGCATGTACTCCGAAACTTAATAGTACTGTATAAAACAACATGGCCAGAGGTGCAAGTCATTGGACTAGCTTTTTTGTAAAGACATCCGATTTCACTCTAGTTTCCATTTCGCATAAGCAAAATGCCAAAATTACAGCCTTGAAACTATCAAATGAAAAGGAATTTGTGTAGGAAATTGATACCCATATAGGGTGCTAAATACAAGCCATAAATATATCGGGGAGTAAAACGTAAATACTTGAAATAAGTAACTACCCAAATGATCTATAAGAAGATCCATATGGCTGTGTTTTAGAAACATTCCATAATATTATTCTTGTCTTAGGCAATCTCCTGTGAAAACATAAGGAGCGATCCGCTTAGTGACGTTTCCTTCCGACCAGTACTCCATACCGTGATTCCGAACCGTCGAAGATCATTCCGCTTCCGCTTCCAGACGTCGTCGAACGAGCAATGTAAGTGTCGTTGTTGTATTGTGATATGTTCTCTATCTAACGTGTGTATTTCCCATGCATGTAAATAGAATTCTAACATTGGTATCAGAGCCAAAGGTTCGGTTTCCGACTCGTCGTCTTCGTGACGATAATGCCGTGACGATTTTCGAATCGTTTCTCGGTCGTTCCAACGATGTTTTCTTTCGATTTCTTCGTGACAAACTCATTCTAACGAAGTGTGTGTCTTCTCTATGTGGCAAACACATACCAACAAAGCATGCATTTGCTGTGGCAAACACATTCCAACAAAGTGTGTTGTCTTCTCTATGTGGCAAACAAGTGGCGTGGCATTTGCATGGCATTTTCTGTGGCAAACACATTCCATCGAAGCTTGCATTTTCTGTGGCATAGGCGAGCGATGGAATCAAGTTTCCATGTGCTGCGATCACTCCTTGGCAAGCGAGAACCATGTGTGGCAAGCACCATGTGCGGCGATCATTCCTTGGTTCGGAAACGAGTTTCCGTTGACTCGTTCGAGAAGAGTTTACGAAGACTCGCCGCATCTCCTTGACAAGCTAGCGTTTCATACATGATGGGTCGTCGGAAACGAGTTTCCGGTGACTCCTTGGAAACGAGTTTCCCAAGACTCGTCGGAAACGGGTTTCCGGCGAGGTGACCACAAATGTCCCCCCACTGAACCGTTGTTCCCTATCATTTGAAGGAAATGAGTTTCCATCTAAGTCACTAGTTTCTGTCGAAGTCGCCGGTGATGATAGGTTATCCAACGGTTACTAGGATGTTGAAGACGGTTACCTTTAGAACTTGAAACGGTTGGTGATGGAGGTTAAGAAGTTTGGTAATGGAGGAATGGCTATCGTGAGAAGAGAGATTGCAGATAAGTGTAATTGGAGAGAGAAAATATATCTTATTTTCGGATTTTTTATTTTAAAAAAATTATGGGAACCGGTCCAAACCGATCTGGGCACTCGTCCAGACCGGCTTGGATCTGATTCCCAGACCAGTACTGGGCGGTGGCCAAATAGATCGGGTCATGACCCGGTCCATGAACAAATTTTATTTTTTGGGCCTTTAATTTTTAAAAATGTTCAATTAGGTCCTCAAATTTTATTTAGGGATAAAGTAATTTAATTTTATTTCAAAATGATCCCTATTTTTAAAATGCAATTATTTGGTACTTATATTTGTTAGTATCATTTTGGATAAGTTTTTTTTTAATTGCATGATGACTCCTATTGTTTAATTTGTTTGAACTATATGCGAATTAGTTTTGCTAAAGTATTAAGGGATTCAATTGTGATATTCTTGAGTTTAAATTGAGTAAAAATTTTGTCTAGAAAGACCGAGCTAGAAGAGGAAACTTGACACCGGGTCTTTTCATCCCTGGCCTGGGAACCTACGGGTTATGTCTAAGAAATGGGAGAGTTTGGGCCCGTCATGCAAACCCTTCGATTTTCTCCTGGGAATTTTTAATCTAAACGTACTTTAAGAGAATATTACAGTTTGGTCCTTATAGTCTTCCAGAATTTGAATTTGGTATGAGTTAGTCTTGTACAATTCTCTAAGGGGTACCTTGAATTTTTTTTTTTGGTTATTAGGTACTAAGCATGTTATAACATACATGTTGATTTCTTTTAATGTTCACATGTATGAATACTCGTCATAATCATGTTAAGGGAGTTTTTTTTACACGTCATACATGTTGATTTATTTTAGTATCCATGTATAAGTAAGTGTAATTATCATAACAAGCATGATATGTTTTTTTGTTATAATCAATCTAAGAATCGTTTGATATTAGTATGTATTACATGATACATTGTTATTTTACATGCTTGTATCTAGTCCCTAGAAACATAATTTTGCCTAATGTGATTGAAATACTTAACTTATTTATCGAATGAATTAATCATCATGTAGCGTGAACTTTAAGACGATGATTAGGAACATAGTGACCTTTTGACTTTGGGTCATGCTTGTGTTGATTAATTTATTCTGTCAATAGGTTGAGTGGGAGCATGTGTGTGTCGAACATTTTATCTTGCATGTTATTATGATGATCCTGATAAGTATGTTATTCTTTTACATGAAGAATGGCAACTTCTAGCAAGAATGTTATAGCCGAGCTCAACAAAGGATTAAAGCTAAATGGTGATAACTATGACGTTTGGAGTCTGAAAATCCAATACGTACTCGAGGTTGAAGAGGCTCTGGAAGCCCTTACTAATGTCATGAACGAACCCAATGCTGGGAATCGGTCGAGCATCGACTTGAACTTGCGACCTATACAAGCTGGAAAAAGAAAGATGGTTTAGCTCGTCTCACTTTGTTGAGCGCTCTAGAGGATGATATTTTAAAGGAATTCAAAAACTATCATAGGTCTAAGGACCTATGAGATGCACTAAGGGAAAGGTTTGGTCCCTACTCTACTACAAGAATAAGATCTTTAACTGTTAAGTTTGATTCCTATAAAAAAAACGTCATGAGCACTATATGAAAACGCATCTCCGGCAAATGGCAAGTATGATTGTTGAGTTATGTGATGTCGGTCATGTGTTGACTGACGAGCAACAAGTCCAAGAAGTGATTCGTTCCCTTCCAAGTTCTTGGGATCTGATGAAGACTACCTTAACCCACAATACTCAAATCTGCACTATGGAAGAAGTCCGGAGGCATCTTGAGTTAGAAGAGGAACGCCTTCAAGCAACTAAGTCTTTGTTTGAGTTGCACATTTCAGCATCTTCCAAACCTAAAAGTAGGTTCAAGATGAAGAGACATGGTCAAGTCCAAGGGAAGGTTGGCCCAAGTAAGAAACCTAAGGCTGCTCGGCAGCCCAAGCAGAAAAAGAAAGTTCGTGTGCAACTGAAAAAGGTCAAATGTTTTAACAGTGGCAACAAAGGACACTTTGCAAACGATTGCACTCAGCCCAAGCGTCAGGTATGTGTTGACACTTATACTAGTGACATTCACGTCTCTAGTTCGCGTTTTTAGCTGAATCTAATCCTTTGTGGATCATTGACTCGAGATCTACCGACCACATAACTCGGGATAGGAAAGCTTATGTAGATTTACATCGACTTTCACATGGAGCACAATGGGTTTATGTCGGAAACAACTCATGAGTTGCGGTCGTAGGAATCGGGACATGCAAGTTAGTCATGCGTGATGGTCAATCTCTACTATTACACGGCGTCCTTTACGCTCCACAAATTCGACGGAATGTTGTGTTTGTTTCTGCTTTGATGTTATTAGGTTACAACTTAAATTTTCATGACAATGTTTTTGCGTTGACCAAGGGGTCGACTCTGTATGGACAAGGCTTTATTTATGGTGATTTTGTTGTATTAGACTTAAATACTTACGAAAATTCCAGTTTTTCGTCACTTACTTATTCTCGCAATTTTTATAGCGATATAAAAGTATGGCATGCTAGGTTAGGCCATATTGGCCAACAAAGAATGCAACGACTAGCAAAAACTGGTATGTTGCAAGGCATTCAAGATGTGGAATTGTCTACTTGTGAATGTTGTCTAGACGTAAATCCGCGCGACAGCCTTTTGGTAAGGCAACCAGAGCTAACTTTCCTCTTCAATTAGTTCATTCTCACATTTGTGGTCCTATGAATATACGAGCTAGGCACGGGGCTTTCTACTTCATTACGTTTATAGATGATTACACTCGTTTTGGTCATGTCTATTTGATTGCACACAAATCCGATGCATTTCAATGCTTCATGAGATATATGAGCTTAGTGTAAAATCAATTAGATCGAAAGATTAAGTGCCTTCAGACCGACCGAGGCCGTGAATATCTTTGAAACCAATTTCAGGTGATATGTAATGAAAAAGGTATCATTCATCAGTTGACGATTCCTTATACTCCGCAACAAAACGGTGTAGCGGAGAGACGTAATATAACGTTACTTGAGATGGTTCGGTCAATGATGGCACATGCTAACTTGCCAATTCAATTTTGGGGGGATACCTTATTGAATGCCACTTATGTTCTCAACCGCGTACCTACGAAAGCAGTGGTGACCACTCCTTATAAGTTGTGGACTGGAAGACGTCCGGATCTACGCAACTTAAAACCATGGGGATGTACGGCCTATACCCACAATATTTCACATAAATATGGCAAGCTAGACCCGAGAGGTAAAAATAGTGTGTTTATTCGCTACTCTGAGACTTCTAAAGGTTACGTATTTATAAGTCAACATGACAGTGAGATTGTTACTGAATTTGAATCCCGAAATGTAACATTTATCGAGGATGAGTTCCCGAGAAAGCGTGAGATAGGTCAAGACTTATCTCTTTATGAATCTGCGGATCTAGACCAACCAAGCTCACATCATTCGAGTGGGAGGAATAAAGGAGATAATGAAATAGTTCATCATCTACAACAATCGTCTTCACCGATTTTTACAAATAGAAGTGAGTCAGGCGCTCCAAGTGGGAGTGAAGAAATGGACTTAATCCGAGTATGAGTATTAATATGAGATTAACGAGCCTCAGTCAGGACGAGGATCTCGTAAAAAGATTCAAGGTCGACGATTTGAGATTGAAGGTGGCGAACTCTTTACAATGCTCTTACAAGAAGAAAATGAGCCACAAACCATAAGAGAGACTCTTTCTAGCCCTTCTCATAATGAATGGACAAAAGCAATGGATGAGGAAATAGAGTCGATGGAGGCCAACAATGTTTGGAAATTAGTTGACCTTCCTAAAGAACGTAAAGCTATAGGGGCCAAATGGGTCCTCAAAATAAAGCACAAAGTCGATGGCACAATCGAGCGATATAAGGCCCGATTAGTAGCTAAAGGTTATACGCAACAACATGGAATAGATTATGTTGAGACGTTTTCTCTTGTTGTGCGTTTATCCCCTATTCGGTTAATACTGGCTATAGTAGCTAACCAAGACCTTGAATTACATCAAATGGATGTTAAAACTGCTTTTCTAAATAGGGATTTAGATGAAGAAATTTACATGGAGCAACCCGAGTGTTCATAGTAAAGGGTCACGAACACAAGGTTTGTAATCTTCAAGGCAGTGGTACAAACGTTTCCATGATGTGGTTGTAAATAATGGTTTTGTCATGATGAATGATGACCATTGCGTTTATACTTTGTCTAAAAGAAAATTTTGTGTTTATGACATTATATGTTGATGACATATTAATAGCTAGGAATGATATGAAGTATGTTAACGAGGTTAAGACCTGGTTATCATTTCAATTTGAGATGAAAGACATGGGCAATGTCACTTACATTCTTGGGATAAAGATCTCGAGAGATCGTTCAAGAAGGCTATTGTACCTTTCACAAGAAAATTACATCAACAAAGTTCTTGAGCGATTTGGTATGCATGCATGTAATCCTAGTATGACTCCTATCAGTAAGGCACATGCCCTAAGTAATAAAATGTGTCCAACGACTCCTGAAGAAAGAGAAAGAATGACTCGAGTACCGTACCGCAATGCAATTGGAAGTCTAATATATGCAATGGTGTGCACTAGACCAGATATTTGCCAAGTTGTGGGATTGGTTTGTCGATACCAATCTGATCCAGGTCCGGCACATTGGCAAGCGGTAAAGAGGATCATGAGATATCTAAAAGGAACTGCTGATTATGCACTTTGTTACCGAGGTGGTGAAAGTCTCCGTTTAGAAGGATATAGTGATGCTGATTATGGAGGAGATCTCGATTAACGCAAATCCACCTCCGGTTATGCGTTCTTGATGTACAACGGTGCTATCTCTTGGAGTAGCAAGAAGTAGTCTTGTGTATTGCTCTCCACCATGGAAGCTGAATATGTGGCCCTCGCAACAGCAACTCAAGAGGCTGTTTGGTTGAAAAGGTTCCTTGAACATCTGATAGATATTGCGGGAAAGGGTGAGCCAATATTGATTCACTGTGACAGTCAGGCAGAAATTTCTTCCACCAAGGATCCTAAATTCCACAACAAAACTAAACACATTGAAGTCAAGTATAACTATGCGAGGGATATGGTTGCATGCAAGATGATAAATGTGAAGTATTTGCCCACAAAGGATATGGTAGCTGACCCATTGTTAGGATTAAAAGAACATGGAGACATGAAAGAGATGAATAAGAAAAACATCTGACTCCATTATTGAGAAACTTGTTATTTAGTACATAGAGAACTAGATATATATAGTATAGACATAACTATCTATATATATTTATTCTATCTATAAAGATACTCATACTGTCTATCTAACTATATATATAATAAACTAAATCTAAAATGCTAAACTAACTAATATAGAAAAACTAAAGATAAAGACTAATCTAGACTACATAATACTCTAACATTCACCCATGTTCTTTTTTTTTCTTGAAATTTGCTGAATTGGTCCCCAAATTTCCAATGCTTCTTTGCTTGTGTCGAATCCCAAATCCAATATCGATTAAATCCCCAATCGAATTGAGGTTGCACATCTGCATCATTGGTGAGATACTACACATTCGAATACAAGTTTTTTTCAAGATAAAATCCAGATGAAAAACGAAAAAAAAAAAAAACTCGATCATGCCCGCGGTGCCATCTCGGTCATCTCGTCGTGGTCATGCCGTAGTAGCTAACAAACTAATCTAAAATTTGAATTCCAGCATTCCAATCTTCTATTGAATCCATTGTAAATCATCAAAAAACTTGGTTGTACAAACTCAATTTGATCACACATCTTCACGATACCAAATCGGGATTTCAGCTAAATTAATTCAGCATTGTTTAAGAGACATTGTATCATCAAATCACAGATCAACAGCAGGAATGATTCGGTCCTTGGAAAGAAGGCTCTGATACCATGTTAGGATTAAAAAGAACATGAAGGCGTGAAAGAGATGAATAAGAAAAATATCTGACTCCATTATTGAGAAACTTGTTTTTTAGTACATAGAGAACTAGATATATATAGTATAGATATAATTATCTATATATATTTATTCTATCTATAAAGATACCCATACTATCTATCTAACTATATATATAATAAACTAAATCTAAAAGGATAAACTAACTAATATAGATAAACTAAAGATAAAGACTAATCTAAATTACATAATACTCTAACATTCACCCATGTTCTTTGTTTTTCTTTAAATTTGCTGAATTGGTCCCCAAATTTTCAATGCTTCTTTGCTTGTGTCGGATCCCAAATTCAATCTCGATCAAATCTCCAATCGAATTGAGCTCGCACATCTGCATCATTGGTGAGATACTACACATTCGAATACAAGTTTTTCAAGCTAAAATCCAGATGAAAACGAAAAGAAAAAAAAAAGAAGAAAAAAAACTCGGTCATGCCATCGCGGTGCCATCTCGGTCATCTCGTCGTGGTCATGCCGTAATATCTAACAAACTAATCTAAAATCTGAATTCCAGCATTCCAATCTTCTATTGAATCTATTGTAAATCATCAAAAAACTTGGTTGTGCAAACTCAATTTGATCACACATCTTCACGATACCAAATCGGGATTTCACCACAATTAATTCAGCATTGTTGAAGAGGTATTGTATCAGCAAATCACAGATCAGCAGCAGGAATGATTCGGTCCTTCGAAAGAGGGCTCTGATACCATGTTAGGATTAAAAGAACATGGAGACATGAAAGAGATGAATAAGAAAAACATCTGACTCCATTATTGAGAAACTTGTTATTTAGTACATAGAGAACTAGATATATATAGTATAGAGATAACTATCTATATATATTTATTCTATTTATAAAGATACTCATACTATTTATCTAACTATATATATAATAAACTAAATCTAAAAGGATAAATAAACTAACTAATATGGATAAACTAAAGATAAAGACTAATCTAGACTACATAATACTCTAACATAGCTGACCCATTGACGAAACCTTTGAATAGGGGTGCCTTTATTAGACATGTAAGGTCTTTAGGGCTACATAAAATTTGAAATACTTCATGTAATAATATTTTTCCCTTGTAATGTTCAATTAAAATCAATAAGTTTGATTAATACACATGTTTGATCCTGATTGCTTCGTGCATTCATAATTTATGTTTTAATGTATGTCAAGTAAACCAAAAGGTTATCTCTCTCAGACGAGTAGCCGCCTCAACGTCTTAGTGGTGTTGCGTCTATGAGACAAGTAGAGATGAAACACGATTTCGAGTCGAAAATCATCAAATGGATGATTTGAGAGCTAACTACTCAAATTCATAAGTCGCCCATTGACATGAGGCCATCAGTATAATTATTTTATTTGGTCGTTGATATGATGTCATCGGAAATTTTAAATTGAATTTATTTCTAAATATGATGGGAGTTAGTGTACTCTGGTTTAGAAGCATTCGATATCTGGATACACATCCGCGCAACACCGTCTTTATGACATAACACATACACTCCATGTGAAAAGGAGAAGGGTGTTGTGACACGCATTTCATACTGCGTATGCTATTAATCGACCACGGGTTTACACAAGCACGATCTCAGCCTGATGTAGTGTGAGACCCAAAGATCCTTAACAGGTTCAAAATTGTATGCCCTCATGACTCCGATCAGATACTTGAGACCTAAAACGATGTTCGCTAGCTTAGTGTGTTACCTGATGGTCATGAACATAGATTCGGCCGGGATGGACATGTCTAGAAAAGCGAGTCGGGTTAGTGTTTGAAGGATCGTGAGAAGATGAAGATTGTCAACGGAACTTTTTTTTAATTGTGTTCACTGGTACACCAGTCATGATTGTGAATACAGAATATATCTAACGAGATCCTTAAAGATACCAAAATGAGGTTCGATGATCTAGGGCACAAGCATACTATTACTATAAGTGTATTTCCCATGTGAATAGAATTCTAAAAATTTGATTGCAGCAACAGATAATGATTAAACGCCTCTGCAGTGGCAGACAAATCAAAGTCTTGACCTCCTAATAACATAAAGCATATATCTTTTGAGGTCAAAATTACTTATTCTTTTACTATTCACAATCTGGGTTGGATAAGTATAAAACAGAAACAGAGTCCATGAGCAATTTATGCAAGGAAACAGCAATCCGCTAAAGGAGGAATTTAATGGAAGGAGTTGATGTCTTCTTCTTTCACGATGAAACCCCATTCCCCTCGATATACTTCATTCCCCTTGGCAATCTGGATCCAGTTTTGCTGCAGAAGATCAATTATCTCCATGTCCCTGATATGAATTCCAAGCAGGCAACGTTATTGAAGATAAACAATAATCTGTACTCTGTAGGCTAGTGTTTACACCAATTAAAGAATAGTGAGATGTGTGTCATCATTTTTACCGATAACCAATAACTGTCACATATTTTTACCTGAGATGGCATGAAGGCCGAGAAGTCTTTTTCTGAAATCGGGGACCCTCATCGTATCCTTCACAGACTACTTCTCCATTCTCGTCTCTGTAACAGATTATGCCTTCGGATTGATCCTCGAAGAACTGTCAAAAAATCATCTTGAAGGGAACTCAGATTTGGATCAAGCTATAATATAGAACATGTAAGATATATATATATATATAAGTTTACCTGGTTGTTTTTGATGGATGATCTTATCAGAAAGCAGGAAGATACTCTCTTCAATGAGAGTTGACTACGTCCAACCAACACAGCTCTAGTATTTGGTTTCACTGCAGAACTAGGTCTCGGAAACAGATAACAAGCTTGAGGTCCTACACACGTCGCCATGGCTGATTCAAGATGAAGAAGAAGAAAAAGAAGAAGATGAAGAATGTGGAGATCAATCACCAGAAGAAACCGATTGTTTCAACAGAATGTTTAATTTGGAAAGGTTTTTCTGTGGTTTCAATGTAAGAAAGCATTATACTAGTAGCAATAATATAATGTCTAATCATATAGCATTATGGTTGTATTATATGAATTGGTGGGGTCGTGTCTTGCTTATCTAGTAGCTGTGTTTTACGTATACATATATTGTTGGTTGATTGCAAGACCTTCTTCCCCATTGATTGGTGGGTGGGCCAACTCCTAACAACAAAAATGTAGTATCTGATTACATACATTATACATATAGATATAGATATACTAAACAACTTTGTCGAGGTTAGGTTTGTATCAACTTGGGACCAAGTAAGAACTCATTACTTTAATTATCTTTAGCGATTAATTATTAAGAAGGAATGGTAGTTGGGACTTGATCAGTTTGGTTCAGAATTAGTCAATTGAAAATACGCAAGGTTTGGTTAATGAAGTTTTTTTTTACATTATTAGATTGGAGGGTATTTTTAGTGGGGTTAAAACATTTTTTTTAATGAAAATTACGATATACATTACAATTAAACCTCCCCCCCCCCCCCCCCCCCCCCCTGTGTTTTGAATAAAACTATATTAAATTTAGGTTACAAATAAAGAAAGGAACAACAATTTATTAATAGCTAGGATGGTTTTGTATTTCAGTATCCGGTAACTATAAGTTAAGATTTTAAGCTTGAGATTACGTTGAGAATTGTGGAAGGATATATTCACTACTAGAGGGATTGTAAATAGTGTCTAAAAAATGTATTTTTAACGTCTCATTACTTGAGCCGTTAAATTATCACGGCTCAACAGAAGTTGAGACATTATATGAAGTATCAGGATAATTATCACGACTCAATTAGTATTTAGCCTTGAAAATTAACGGCTCAAATAAATTAACCGTGAAAAATATTTTTATTATTTTTATTTCTTATTTCTTACGTCTAATTTTATTTGAGCCGCCAAAAATATATATATTAAAAAAATATTCACTCCTTCGTTCGGCCTCTTCCTCCTTCGTTCACCCTCCTCCTCCGTTATGTTCGCCCACCTCCTCCGTTCGACCTCCTCCCTCCTCCTTCCTCCTTCTTCTTCCTTCCTTCTTCTTTTTCATTCTTCGGACGTTCCAGTTCTTCTTTCCTTCTTCTTCTTCATTCCTTCCTTCATTCTTCGGACGTTCCAGTTCTTCTTCCTTCCTTCTTCTTCTTCTTCCTTCCTTCTTCTTCCTTCCTTCTTCTTCTTCTTTCTTCCTTCTTTCTTCATTCTTCTTCTTCACGATGGAGAAGGATTTCGCAGATATGGAGCTTCTTGGTAGTAGTGGATGGACAAAGAAGAAGGACGACGAGCAGGAAGATGGAGAACTGAAAATTTTGAAAAATGAAACATTAGGAAAAGCGAAGAGTGAAAAAAAGGAATATTATTTTTTTTAACGGCTCAATAGTGATTGAGCCGTTAAAAATAACGAAGAAATAATAATTTAGTTTTAATAAAATGATGGCTCAATAGTGATTGAGCCGTGAAAAATAGCGAAAAGGAAAAAATTAATTCATTTAAAAAAAGGACGGCTAAAAAAGGAGCCGTAAAAAATAATGTTATTTTATTTCGCCGCAAAAAATATTTTTTTTTAAATAAAATGACGTGTCAATAGTGATTGAGCCGTGAATAATCAAATAAACAAATTATTCACGACTCAATAGTATTTGAGTCGTTAAGCCGTTATTTCACCATTCTCCCGTAGTGATTCGATATCTTTTCATCCACTTTTATGTGTGAATATTCAGTGTAACTGCCAAATTTGGTGACAGATAGGGTTCTCGATGGTTATGGTATGGTACGGGTATGACAAATATCATAATCATACCATATTTTTAAACCACATACCATAATCATAACCATCACATGTACAATTTTCAACAACATAACCACTGAAATAACTATGGTTATTAACCACAGTTTTACCCGTATAGTCATATCCATTACACATATGTAATATAATAAGAGACCCAAAATCTTATTTTAGACGGGAATAAGTTTTCGCCCAAGTGTGGCTTTGACTTTTCTCTTCAGACTGGGGTTTGCTTCAGCCTAGATTCAAGCTGAGCTTTCTCAACCTAGAGAGACTCCTTCTCAACCTCAAGGCCATCCATAAAAGGATACGCCTTGTCCCTCTTAGTTGTTTCCTCATTTAAGGAAGTTCAAAGCTGAACAATCTCCACCCAACTTGGCCGGGATCCCGGTTGGCCTTTGTGCGCTCTACACTACTAAGCCTTACACTTTCTCTCCTCAAATATCGCCACAACCTCAACTTTCGAGGGCACCTCCTGCAAGTGATGTTTCTCTCGATTATCCAGTTCAGCCACCTTCACCTTCCGCTAACCAACACTCGAGGTAGTCAACCCTGAACCCTTATAAGATTCCAATTTGTAGGTTAAATCACCACATACATGAGTGTAATGACATAACATGCAAGCAAGGACCGTCCCTTAAGAACGTGTTCTGCAAAAGAGAAAATGCTCAACAAAGTCACGATTAAAGATACATTTACAAAAAAAACACTCACTAACGTGAATTGTGTGATGAGCGACCTGATGGCATCATTGATATTATTGATGGGATAACCTCGTTGAACAAATGCATGAAGAAGTCAAGTTTATCCTCCAAACGTATCCTATCTGGAATCCTAAAGCCCATCAAAGAGGGGAAATGTCTCCAAATCCCATGGAGATACACCATCCTAGACTGCTTATTAAAGGCTAACATGCTAAAATACATCCCAGGTAAAAGTACCCTGGTATGGATGGAGTCCACTCACTTGAGTTAGTTGTCTATCCATGCATCAATAGCAACCTCCTACGCTGGAGGCACTATGCCCAGACGAGAAGGGACCGAGGAATTACTAGAAGCGCTAAGGCCTTCCTTCGCCACGGTCATCGGAAAATCTGCTGCTCCACGCATCGACAGTATTCCAACGGGAACAGACAATCTAGGAATCACAAATAGGGAAGAAATCGAGTTTGAAAAAAACGATTATTGCTAGGGAAAAGAGGAAAATGTCAGTAAAAAAGTAGGGCATGCTGAGTGGAGAAGAAAATATAAAGGGGAAATAATTGGGATAGTTGTTGAATCGGTGATAGCTGTCAAATTGGTGCAAGCTATCGAACCGGCTCTTCACGGACCAGACCAAAACTCTTCAACGCAGCGCAGAATGCCGATCCAGTGTTAGGATATAAGTGTAGTTATGCCAAAGGTTAAGGATCATTATGTCATTAGAAGAAGTGTCAAAGTTTAAGGATTAAGTTGTAATTAGAGGAAGTTGCCTACGACTAGTTTTAGTATATATATATAGGCATTCGGTGTAACAGATTTTGGTTGAGTAGAAATATATCTATTTCAGTTTTATCTTATTTTCTCTAAATCTATATCTTTGATTTGAAGATCTTGACATGGTATCAGAGCACAGCCGATGTTGTGCGTTCTACCCTTTGACGTGCCCTCCATTCGTCATTTGCATACAAGAAGGTTGTGCAATTTCTTGGTGAAGATAACTTTCAGTCCTAGAAACAACAGGTTCTGCTTTCGGTGCGAAGATACAATCTTGAAGCATATCTTCTTGGAACTGAGGTTGTTCCACAATTTGTCCGTGACAACAATGGTCATGATCAAGTCAATCTGGCGTATGCAAAATCGGTGCAGTTGGACAGTTCATTAGCGTATTGGCTGCTGGCGTTCGTGTTCTCTGGTTAATGGAGGTTTGATTGGTTGCATGAATGAATCATCTATTTAGAAGACACTGCACAGGGATTTTTCGTCTTCATCAACCACTCAGATTATGCATTTATATGATCGTCTGAAAGCTCAGAAGCTGCTTCATCAGTCCATGTGTGATTACCTAACCGGCATTCAGACCACTTGTGATAGTCTCGCCAGCTGCGGACATCCAATTGAGGAGATGCAGCATATTTCAATCATTCTTAATGGTAGTTTGATAATGTGATTTATGTGATACATGCAAGTAGAAATCCTTATGATAAAGCATATGTGAGCTCGGTTCTATTAGATGCTGAAGCTCCGCAGTTTGATATGCTTTTTGATTCAGTTGTTACGACAAATGTTACGGTAAATCACACTGTTGTTCCAAAATATTTTGATTATGTGTAATGTATTAATGGTTCTTCTTTCACTTGTGAGGGAAATATTTTCGCATCAGGTATGATCGCAGCCTCAAGAACAGCAACACTCTAGTTCCGACACCTATCAATAACATACTTCAAGAGCTTATCAGCAAGTTAATTATGGCAGAGGACGTGGTCGTGGCAGGGATATGGAGGAAATAGAATACAGTGTCAATTGTGTGGGAAATTTGGACATCTAGTGCATAGATGTTATCAAAGATTCAACGTGCACTTTACTGGAGTCACCGATCCTGCTCATTTATCCTCTTCCACACCTTCTGCATGTTAGAGTTAAAAGAACATGAAGACGTGAAGAAGATGAATAAGAAAAACATTTGACTGCATTATTGATAAACTTGTTATTTTGTACATAGAGAACTAGATATATATAGTATAGTGATAACTATCTATATAAATTGATTCTATCTATAAAGATACCCATACTATCTATCTAACTATATATATATAATAAACTAAATCTAAAAGGATAAACTAATTAATACAGATAAACTAATTAATACAGATAAACTAAAGATAAAGACTAATCTTGATTAATCAAGACTAGACTACATAATACTCTAACATCCACCCATGTTCTTTGTTTTTCTTGATTTTGATCTTCAAACTTTGAAATTTTCTGAATTGGTCCCCAAATTTCCAATGCTTCTTTGCTTGTGTCGGATCCCAAATCCAATCTCGATCAAATCCCCAATTGAATTGAGCTCGCACATCTTCATCATTTATGAGATACTCCTCATTCGAATACAAGTTTTTCAAGCTAAAATCCAGATGAAAAGGAAGAAAAACATCTGACTCCATTATTGAGAAACTTGTTATTTTGTACATAGAGAACTAGATATATATATAGTACGGAGATAACTATATATATATATATTTATTTTATCTATAAAGATACTCATACTATCTATTTGACTATATATATAATAAACTAAATCTAAAAGGATAAACTAATTAATATAGATAAACTAAAGATAAACTAATCTTAATTAATCTAGACTAGACTATATACTACTCTAACACTGGAAAATATGTCAACTGCTCAATGGGATGATTTAGTGGATGATGCCTCTCCATATCAAAGTCATGTTCCTGCATATCAACTGTCTCTAGCCTCTGCATATCCGCATCAATTAGTTCCATCGTCTGCTATATCTATAGCCCCATCTTCTGATGTTTCACATCATGCTCCGGCTATTCATCCATACATGCTTCCGGCTGCACCTCCTGTTGTTTATCATTTTCCTTACACTGTGCCTACACCATATGTCTATGGTTATTACCTTCCATCAGGTCCTTATGCTTTTTCTCCTATGGTGTCAACCAACTCATCAAGTGGTCAGACTAACATCTCGCCCTCGCCGCAAGCGAATCTTGCCTGTGTTTCTCTTGTAGTTCATATTGATACGAACTGGTATCCTGACTCTAGAGCAACAAACCATCTCACCAACGCTCATCCTTTTCCAAAGGTGACATCTCCATACACAATTCCAGGTAAAGTGTTGGTAGGGAATGGTTCATCTTTACATATTTAGATGATTGGTTCTTCCATGATTCCTACTCAGTCTAAGCATCTTATGTTAAATATTATGTTATATACTCCCATTGTTACTAAGAATCTCCTCTATGTTTCTCAGTTTACCAAGGACAATTAAGTCTACTTTGAGTTTCATGTGTCGCATTGTCTGGTTAGAGATTCCATTTCGCACATAGTGTTTCTTCGAGGGTTTGAGTGTGATGACCTGTGTAAACTTGATCTGACAGCATGTAGATCTGTCAACTATGTTCAGTTTAGTAGTTCTTCTATTGATAATAATGTTGCGGTGTTTTCTCATTTGAATTCTACTTTAGATGTTGTTCCAAGTGGGGTTACATCCTCACAAACTGAAATTAATAAAAATATTTTGTTTGATAATGATTCTTTATGTGCCGAGCCTACAGTTGATTCTGATTGTTTGAATGCTTATAGTGATATGATGAATGATGATCTCACTTCTTCTTTTAAATGTCTTGTTGCATCTTTAAGTCCCAAAGGTTCATCTCAGTTGTGGCACATGAGACTTGGACATCCTTCGAATTCCATTTTGACAAAAATTTTGTGTCTTCATGATCTTCCTATTAAATATGTTTTCTCTGAATGTTCGGCTTGTGCTATTGGCAAAATTAAACATCAACCTCATTTGTCATCTGAAACTCATTATAATGCTCCTCTTGAGTTAGTTCAGATTGATGTTTGGGGACCCTCTCCCTATACATCCAGCAGTTCTAACTATTACCTTAGTGTGGTTGATGCTTACAGTTGATATACGTGGATTTATTTTTTGACCAAGAAGAGTGATGATGCTCAGGCGTTTCATGAGTTTCATGTATTGGTCGAGAAGCAGCTTGGTTGTTCTCTGAAAGCTGTTCAGTCTGATGGTGGGGGGGAGGGGGAGTTTCAGTTCTTGTCCTCTTATCTTGCTCAACATGGATTTATGCATCCTATCACATGTCCCTATACTAGTCAACATAATAGTATGGTGGAACGCAAGCATCGTCATATTGTAGAGCTTGGCTTGACTCTTCTTGCTCCGTCGTCTATTCCCCTTCATTACTGGACAGATGCTTTCTTCACGAATGTCTTCCTAATTAATCGTCTACCTTCATCTTCCATTGATAATCTTTCTCCTCAGGAGGTTTTGTTTAAAACTAAGCCTTATTACTCTTTTCTTCGTGTCTTTGGTTGCTTATGTTTTCCTCATCTCAGACCGTTTAAGAATCACAAAATTTCTTTTCGTTCTGAGCCTTGAGTTTTGCTAGGATATTTCTCTAAACATCATGGGTATAAATTTCTCTCATCGTCTGGTAGGATCTATGTCTCTAGAAATATTGTTTTTCATGAGATGACATTTCCTTTTGTTGATCCTCATGGTGAGTTCTTTGGTTCTCTTTCTTCTAAATCTGTTCTGACTTCAAAACCTTTTTTTTATTCCTATTGATTCTATATTTCAGTCTACTGGGTCTTCTGCAGTTTCTCCTGAGATTCCAACATCCCACGACTCTGCTCCTTTTCAAACGGTGGTTTCCCCTCTTCATCTGCTTGTTCTCCACCTCAGCCTCATTGTGTGGACACTCCTTCCTCTGATCAGTTATCAAGTCCTTCTCATATTTCATTGCCTTTAGTTTCTCCTACTTTATCACCTGCTCGTGTTGATTCTATCCCTCTAGAACTTGCTTCTGTGCGATATGTTTCTCATCATGACTCATTAGTCCCTCTATCTCAGTTAGAATCGTTACCCTCTTCGATGTCAAATCCTCCCGCATCTAGTTCTTTGTTAAAGTTTCAATCATCTACTCCTGTATCGAGTACTCATCTAATGATGGCACGATCCAAGGCATCTTTACAAGCTCTTACGTCTGCTTGTGTTTCTACTGAGGATTTATCTTCTAGAGAACCTCTGTCCATTCATGAAGCCTTGCTTTCTCCATAGTGAGCCAGTGTTATTCATGATGAGATGAGTGCTTTGCTAGATTATAAAACATGGCATGTGGTTTCTCTGCCTGCTGGAAGGATTCCCAATGTGTGTAAGTGGCTATTCAAAATTAAAAGACATGCAGATGGAAGCATAGCTAGGCAAAAGGCTTGGCTAGTTGCTAAAGGTTTTTCACATAAGGCTATATTTGATTTTCAGGAGACTTTCAGTTTTGTTGTGAAGGCTGCAACTGTTCGGATTGTATTGTCTCTTCCGCTAACTCAAAAGTGGTGCTTATGGCAGGTGGACATTAATAACGTGTTTCTTCATGGAGATCTGACTGAGGAGGTTTACATGGTGCAACTGCCTAGTTTTGAGCAGCCTTCTTCATCTGGTTCAGCCCTTTTGGTATGCAAGTTACAGAAAACCCTGTATGGTTTGAAGCAGGCTCCGCGTGCCTGGTTTGAAAAATTGAAATCTTATCTTTTTCAGTCTCTTTTCTTTCATGTTTATACTGCTGATAGTTGTTTGTTTATTAATAAATTTGATCATGGTTTTGTTTTGTAGCTTGATTTACGTAGATGATATTGTCATCACTGGTTCATCCTCTTCAATGGTTGAACGAGTTATATGTTCTATCAATGATCACTCCAAGCTAAAAGATATGGGGAATCTCAATTATTTTCTAGGAATGGAAGTTTCCACTGGAGAATACTTTTTACTTCTTAATCAAAAGAAGTATATTCAGGAGTTGATATCTAAGGTTGGTTTGTATGATGCAAATGGTTTTCCTACTCCTATGACAGGTACATGTATTACTCGCTCAGGTATGGATCAGTGTACTGAATTGTTTCATGATTAGTCTCTCTATAGAAGAATTGTAGGTACATTGCAACATATATGTATCACCAGGCCTGACATTAACTTTGTTGTCAACAAGTTAAGTCAGTATATGCAGGCACCATGTTCTAGTCACGTCTGTTGTTCTTCATGTCATCCTCTATTTGAAAGGCACACTGGATCATGGTTTGTTATTTCGCTCAGCTCCTTGTTCATCTACTGATGTGTCACTGGTTTTTTGGCAGATGCTGATTGGGGAGGTGATGTTCTTGATAGGAAGTCTATCTCTGCCACTATCTTCTTCTCAGTGGCAACCCCATCATCTAGAGCTCCAAGAAGCAGCCAGCAGTTTCTAAGTCCAATGTTGAAGCCGAATTTCGTGCCATTGCTAATTATGTGTGTGAAATCATGTGGGTGAAGTCTCTTTTTCTGGAAATAGGTATGACTCTGCCATATCCTCCGGTGATATGGAGTGATAATTCTAGTGTTGTAGCATTGTCATAAAATTTGGTTCATCATTCAAAGATGAAGCATGTGGAGATTGATATGTTCCTCATCCGATAAAAAGTTCAATCTGGGGAACTCATAGTCAACTTTGTTCCAGCAAATGAAAATGTGGTTGCTGTGTTAACAAAACCATTAACAGATAACACATTTGTGCCATGGAGAAAGAACCTTGGTGTATTTTCTGCTCAAGAACTTCAAGAGTTGTCTTCACCTCTACATTGAGCACATGAATATGTTCAGGTAATTCTTGTATGTTCCTGATTTGATCTGTCTTCTCAGCATCTGGTATCATTTGTAATCTTAAAGTGCCTTGTTCTATTCCATTGAATGATCTTATTCAATCAAATTTAATGCATCATGATTATTTCATTATGCAGTTAATAGTTCATGATCATTGGTGCTATCTAGATGAGCATTACATTTGTTGTCATTGCTTTGTTTTCTATAAATTCTCATTCTTATGCATCTGTGAGTTCCATTGAATTATCTCTATCATGTACTGGTATGTAACTGCTTTTCTTTGAGTTTTCTCATCATTTGTACTGCCATTTATACATGTTCTTCCTTTTCTCTACACCTCAATAAATATCAGATCACTTAATTGACATAGGGTACAGTTTGATTCCAAAAATAGAGTTATGCACACAAGAGAACGACAAGATACTTGTGTTCATACTCTTGAGGAAGAAAAGATGATGGTTGAAACCATCCAACTGTACTGGTAAGATAAGAGGTAAAACTCTTTTGTCAAGGTAAAATAATTGCAGTGAAAGAAAAAAAAAAAGAGAAAGAAGAAATCAAACTCTCAATAAAAGAATTCGGAAAAATGATAGATAAAGCAAAGAAAGGAAGACTGGTATTATGTTAGTATTATGATGTGATGAATATCAAAGAAATTGTTCAGTTATGTTAAGTACATGTGTGAGATATATTTTATGTGTAATATATGATGCATCTGCATGAGTCTTTATAGTGAAAACGTTGAGTGAATGATTCATGATGTGTGCTTATGATAATATCATCTGTGAAGGTTCTAATATAACTGCATTATGAGTATAACATTGTGTTTTTTAATCTGTTTGATATGGATACATTTGCGTGTGGAGAAAACTGGTGTTTTGGCTTGAATGATAGATAGTTAGAGAGTCTGGTCAGTCACAGAAGCATCAATGGATTATCATAACTGAAATTGATGATTCATGTGTTCAAGCAAGGCAAAGGAATTCAAGGAGGCAAAGGAGTTCAAAGTTTTTTTCAAAATCAAATTAAGTATGGAGAATGTTAGGATATAAGTATAGTTATGTCGAAGGTTAAGGATCATTATGTCATTAGAAGAAGTGTCAAAGTTTAAGGATTAAGTTGTAATTAGAGGAAGTTGCCTACGATTAGTTTTAGTATTTATATATAGGCATTCGGTGTAACATATTTTGGTTAAGTAGAAATATATCTATTTCAGTTTTATTTGATTTTCTCTAAATCTATATCTTTGATATGAAGATCTTGACATCCAGAACTCCAACTGTGCAGTCAATCCGTTATTTGAGCACGGAAAAACTGAAGATCAATCCGCTGGGCCGAAATCTAAGGCTGGGCCAAAATCCAATGCTGGGTCGAAATCAACTACTGGATTGATGGATGACATTCCATTATGGGCTGTCGATCAATGATACGGGGATAATTCCTACAGAATTAATTGATGGGCGTACAGAAGTAATAGGGTCAGTGTCTAATGAAATCGACCACGGTGATATTAAGGACACATGAATTTCTCACCTTGAGAAAGAAGAGTTGAATATGGAAGAAGAATCAGCTTCTCCTTTGGGGGTAATGACTCGATCGCAGAAAGGAAAATGAGTAGATCGATTTCTCGTGAAGTAAGTCGTCCCATCTGAGGAAGAAGGGCAGTAACTTTCTCCTCTCTTTGTTCATATTTTTACCCAACTGTTTCCATGAGTGGTACAACTAACATAAATTCTATGGATGCTAGGAATAGGACGGTTGGTGTTAATTTGCCCTCTGAACCTGCAAAGCTGGATATTTTCATTTGGAACTGTACGGGCTATGTAGCAATCTAGCCATAAAAGGTGTTAACGACTGTATTCGCAGATTCAAGCCGAAGCTAGTTATTCTTACTGAGACAATGCCTAGTGGAGAAAAACTCATTGCGCAAGCAAATAAGCCAATTTAAAGCGGTGGATGCTAGGGGTCTGAGCGGTGGGATTCTTCTCTTGTGAAACTCAAATTATATGGATCTTCAAATTATAGGAACATCGGATCAGGAAATTCATGCTATCATAAAGGTACCTCTGTCAAATTTTTCTTGGGTATTGTGTGCCATTAATGCAAGTGTGAACATTGCGAAAAGATTAGTACTGTGACAGAATTTGGAAAAAGCTGATACTATGAATTTGCCTTGGGTTATTATGGGGGATTTTAATGACGTTTCCAATCATTTAGATAAGAAGGGGAAAAACATTAAACATGAAGAGGATCAATAAGTTCAAAAACATGTTGGACTATTGCTCCCTAGCAGACTTGGGGGTTTCAAGTTCGAGGTTTACTTGGGCTAAGATATGTTAAGGAGGTCATTATGTTCAGCAAAGACTAGATAGGGTTGTGGCCAATCCGGATTGGTTCATTAAATGTCCTGAAGCCAAAGTTGTTCACCTGCTTAGAAAGTCTGATCATTGCCCTATCCTTTTGTCCCTCTCAGGTAAAAATGTAGTGTCTCCGCAGAGACGTTTTAGACTTGAAACTATGAGGCTAGACCATTCTGATTTTGGAAACTTGGTGAATCATACTTGGTCGTATGCTTTGAACAATCATGACTTTGCTAACTCTATTTTCCCTGATAGGGAAAGAGAGTGGAACAAACTCACTTTTGGAAACATTTTCATAAGGAAAAAAAAATAATCCTTGCTCTGCTTGAGGGAATTCAAATTAATATTGGCCAATATCCAAATCTGCTAGTCATTGAGTGGGAGGAGGTTTTAAAAAATGCTTATCTTGATATTTTACAAAAAGAAGAAAAATTTGGGGCTATGAAATCCAGGACGAAATGGATTTCGGATGAGGATAGAAACACCAAAATTTATCATGCCATCACCATCATTAAGAGAAATAAATCTAAAATTGGTAGGATTAAAGGTAAGGAGGGGTCTTGTGTTTCCGATCATAATCTGATTAAATGTGAATTCCACGATTTCTTCTCTAATCTGTTTTCTTCAAAGAAAATCCAGGTTGCTCTTTTGTCTGCCTGGTCGCTCAACAAGGTACTGTTCTCTCGCCCCATATGATAAGATCCCTGGAGCGAGTTGTCTCTATTAGGGAAGTTAAAAAGGCCCTCGACTCTCTTAGCCCAGTTAAAGCTCCGGGTTCAGATGGTTTGTGTCCTATTTTTTACCAAAAACAATGGGAGATTGTGGGCAATTCATTCTATAACAACATATCCAATATTTGTCAGGGGAAACCGATTCTAGACGGTCTAAACGACACTTTTATCTGTTTGATCCCCAAGTTTAACAACCCCTCCTTGGTTAGCCAATTTCGTCCTATCAGTCTTTGCAACATGGTTTATAAAATTATTTCCAAAGTGATAGTCAATAATAGGATGAGACCCCTGATGGAGCATCTTATATCTCCATGGCAGAAGAATGGTTGATAATGTGGTCATCCTTAGAGAATTTCTAGAGTCGCTTAAGAATAAAAAATTAAAATTTTCGTTAATGGTGTTAAAACTATATTTGGAAAAAGCTTACGCCAGGCTTGAATGAATTTCCTGTCTCCTTAACAAAAGTTATTATGAATTGTGTCTCTTCTACCAATGTTTCGATTCTTCTGAATGGGGGTAAATTGGAGAAATTCTCTCCATCCCGGGGTATTCGTAAAGGAAATCCTCTATCTTATTATCTCTTCATCTTGTGCATGGAATACCTTAGCTTCCTCATTGAGGAGGAAACTACAAAGGGTATGTGGATACCGATAAAGTTGGGTAGGGGATCAGTTGCTTTATCTCATCTCCTTTTTGCGGATGATCTGATTTTTCTAGGCAATGCATCAATTTAGAATTGTGAGACTATGAAAAGAAATCTGGATATTTTTTGTTCTATCTCGGGCCAAAAGGTTAATTTTGCAAAAACGCAAGTTGTTTTTTCAAAAAATTTGGATGATGCGTCGACGTTGGATATGTCTAGAATGCTGAGTTTAAAAAGGTGGAAAAGATAGATTCTTACTTGGGTTTCCCAATGAACTTGTCGAACAAAAGAATAAGCTCTTTTAACTTCATTCTCGGCAAAATCAGGAATAAACTTTCAGGATGGGGGTCTAAATTGTTATCTATGGCCGACATAAATTTTCTCATAAATTCAGTTATGAACACAATTCCATCTTATATTATGCAATACACGACTCTCCCGATTGGGATTTGCAAGGGGTTGGACAAGTTAAACAGAGATTTCTTGTAGGAGAATCTAGAGAGGATAAAAGGAAGCTTCACGTTTTAAAGTGGAATTCAGTTACGCTCCCAAAAGACTTCGGAGGTTTAAATATTTCAATTACCAAATAAAGAAATTTAGCTTTACTTGCAAATTTTGCATGGAGATGTCAGAATCATACTAGCCTTTGGGTTAATATTCTGAAGTTCAAATATTTGAATCCAAATCGGCAAATCACCAGAGGAAGATCCTTGAATTGTAAAATATTGGTTCAGGGAAGTCAAACCGTTGACAAAGGTATGCGTTGGGTCATTGAAGATGGAAATAACATTAATGTTTGGTCTGACTTGTGGATATGACAAACTAAGCTTAGATCGATCAATAGTGGCCACCTGAATCACAATGACGAAAAGATTCGTGTAAATAATTTAATGCAGGAATCGGGGGAGTGAGATTTTTCTCAGATCTCTTTTCAACTCCCTGATGGAGTTAAAGAAAAAATTTGGGCAATTCCTAGAGTCTCTTCGGTTGTTATTCAGGATAAGTTAGTTTGGATGGGAGATCCGAAAGGTATTCAATCTGTGTCTTCTGTACATTCTTTCAATAAACAAGATAGAATCAGGAAATTAGATATCGTTCCAGGAAACTGGGAATGGATCTAGAAGTGTGATACCATCCCGCACATTAAAATCTTCATATGGTTGTGTAATCATAATAGGCTTTCCACATCACATACTCTTCACGAAAGGGCAATGAACACTAGCCCTATTTGTAGGGTTTGCAGTATCCATGAGAAAAATACTATCCATATTCTTCGGGATTGTGTGGTTGCGAGGGAAGTTTGGAATGATATTGAATTATTGATATTCCTTATGGTTTAAATGACTTCTATTTGTCTAAACTCTTAGCTTGGCTTGAGTTGAATTGCAGGTTCAATTATCTTCATGAGAAATGCATCGAATGGAGATTTATCTTCCGAGCGACCATTTGGCTACTCTGGAAGAACATAAATTCTTTTGTTTTCAATAATCCTCATGTTTCAGTTGATGTATCTACTTTAAGTATGATTAAGGCAAAAGACATATCAGACAACTCCAAGATGAGAAATATTCAACAGAGAATAAATACCATCCGAGTGGGTTGGACGCCTCCGGAACATGGATGGGGTAAACTTAACACGGGTGGCTCAACAATGGGGAACCCAGGCCTGGGTGGCGGAGCCGAGGGTAATGCGTAATGAATGGGGAGGCTGGCTAAAAGGATTCCAAAGGCGCATCGGAATCACCAATAGTCTGGTAGCAGAACTGTGGGCTATAAGAGACAGTCTAACCATGACATCGAATTTGGGAGTGCAGGATCTGCACGTCGAAGTAGACGCCCTAGAAGCAATTAATTTGATAATTTGGATCCAGATGCAGATAGACTACTAATGTCTCTCATTTTGGATTGCAAGAAGCTTATTTTGGAGTTTAACAAATTCAAAATCAGACATGTGTTTCGGGCAGCAAATGGGGTGTTGGATACTTTGGTTAAGGAAGCTGTCAACCTAGACGAGCCTTTTCATAATCTAACGAATCATCCCTCGGATATTCTGAAGCTCATGATGTTTGATAGTCAAGGGAAGACCACTACTAGAATAGTTAAAAATAATTAGTTTTCTTTTCGTTGTTGTAGTTTATGATTTACCAAAAAAAACTTTTTCAAAAAAATAGTAAAGAACCAAAAATTCCAAAAAAAATATTAAAAACTCAATTTTAACCATATATTTAGGTGTAAAAAATTATTTTACCCAAGATTAAACAAACAAACAAACACGGCGTTATAACCGGGCCACTTGTGAGTTGTGGTGAGTCGGGCTCTACGCTATTCTAGTCTACTCTACTCTACACACTATTACAGCTGCAGTAAGTAAGGAACGATAGAGGATTTGAATTCTCACATTATTATCACCACCAACCTCTCTGTAGCTACTACCTATGACTGACCAGCGCTAATTCAATGGACATCCGAAAAAATCAGCAACAGACACGATCACTCTTCTCTTCCACTGCGGTGAGTAACACCTCTTTGTCACCTTCATGCGGCAGTGATTTGTTGTGGATTCAGGAGCAGACACATTGTCTGGAAAGTCCCTTCCCTGACGATCCACTATGCAAGCTGAACCTCATGGAGACTTCAGACTTCGTCAAATCCCTCCCTCTCCACAACATTTCACCTGCACGGACACACAATATCAGGAGCAACAGCAGAAGCTGCACGGTTGTCGATACTCCTCCCTATACCCCTGGCAGACCCATCTTCGGCTTCACCGCTGCTGCAGCCAATTTCGGAAACTTCCCACCGCGGAAGAGCATTCCGTCCAAGTGGGAAGATGCCGGGAAGTGGATCAGCAGCAGCAGCCCTTCTCACCATAAAATCATAATGAAGCAACCACCCCAACAACAAGAACAATCAATTGTTTTTTCCGACAAATCAAGAGTCACCACCGAGGAGACACTTGAAGGTTCTTCTTTCTCCCTGTTTAGACCCTTGGGTATTGGTGATTCCGCCTCCGCACAAGAACTATTAACAGGTTTCATTCTTGTATAATGAAGTCTCTTATCTACTTTTTCAATATATAATAATGTGCTTTGGGTCGATGAACGATGGCAACTCAAGCTTCTTCACCAGCACATAGTTGGGTTAATAGGTTGATTAAAAGTGATAAGAGTATGCAGGTTTGTGGAGCTCTGTTGGTGTTGATACCCCCAAACTTAATTAAAAGGTTTTGCACGGGATTGTTGAAGTTATAATGTGTTGAGTATTTGGTCTAAATTTGTGAAACTTGCAATTAACTTCAAGTCTTTGTGAGATGAGAATTGTTGAGGTTTCAACAGCGTATATAGTTTAGCTGATGATGATTTTGTTTGTTTTTCAGACAAATTCACGGATGATGCCAGAAGGATGTCGGATCCGTCCAAACAAGGATTCTTGTTCCGAAGCTCAGTCTCTTCTTCCTCGTCCGCCATGAAAGACGCGGCTACTGATGTGATCCAACTTCACAAGGACGTCGGCACCGAAATGACTCCACGTGGCAGTTCCACCCATACTCGATGTCCTCCCACGCCATACAAGATCCTGTCCCCGCCAAGGCACAACACTCCCGACGACAGGTCGGGTCCGCTTTCTGGCGTCTCCGGTCAGCTCCAGCAGTGTTCTTTGGCCAAGCTCAATCATCCATTCCTCCACTCCATTACTTCCACTTGGAGCTCCAGGGAAGAGGAGGAAGAGGATGTCTCCAAGAGCCTCAGGCACTTTGATGCCGATTTTAACCCAAATGATAATGGGTTCTCAAAGATTACTTCTAACTGGTAAGAAGATGAGAAACACAAGTGCTGCCTGAGGTGATTTATTATTATATATATATAAATGTCATTTTTCCGCGCAATTAAACGGCCGATGTTTGTTTTGATTGTGGGTTTCCTTTCAGGTACCAGAGAGAGGACGCAAAGATCCAGGCCTGGATTAACCTGGAAAATGCAAAGGCAGAAGCACAGTCGAGAAAGCTCGAGGTACTACTTCGTTTCCTGTTCTTAATGATGTTTGCTTAACTTGATTAGCGTCCAATATAGATTTTCTGTTCAGGTAACCTAAGATTCTCTTATAAACATAAAAACTAAGAATATTTTGTTCATATGAATTCACCCATAATATTAAAACATACATAACTTCTTACTGAGCATGTCGTTACGAGTTGGCAGCAGAATGACAGCCAGAAGAAAGGAAGGAGATTGATTATTTTGACTGTTGTTTAGATTATGTATTTAATAACTACTGTCATGTCCTGTCCCAAAGTCTTCTGCTTGCTGTTGCAATGCAAGGGAGGACTGTATTTCTTTGACAGACATGTTATTGTTTTCTAGTGAAGACGAACCAGCCTCTCCATCTAGGATACCACATACATCTATATATAAAAAGAAACTGATAAAAGGAAGTTTTGTAAGTGCTGTGTCCCTACAGCTCAAGAAGGAAGGTGTTGTCGGGTTGAGTTCAGTATCGACTTCTGCAACTCCTCGAGCCAAACGCTACTTGCTTCCAGTATAGTATAAAATTATAAATATTAATTAAATAGAATAATACATATTACGTTACAGACAGATCACAGACGGACATTATCGATTATTCAATTCAACCTCACCTCAAACTCTATCCGACTCTTTCCTCGGAAACTGATACCGCACACACACCTATATATCCAGAACTTTTTTAAAAAGTATTTATTTTAGAAAAAAAAATTGAAAAAGTATATATGTAAGAAAAGTATTTAGCAAAATGTGCATTTGCGCAGGTGTGGGTAGCGGTTTTCAAAAACGCTACTGTGAGTAGCGTTTTTTGTTTTTTTTTTGAAAAAAAATCATAAAAAAATTACAGTAAGTAGATATTTGAATTTCGATTCAAATGATGCAAAAAATATTAAATTTGGACTTACGGATTGACTGTAGGCTCTGCCGTAAGTTGAGATATGAGAATTTGACTTAAAAAAATATAACTCATATCCTGTAAGTCCAAACTGACCACGGTGAACGTCATTTATGTCGTAATTAAAATATCTACCTAGATTAATATTTTTGATTTTTTTTGAGTAAGTACATAATTAAATTTCTCACCTAATGCATTTGATTATTTCGGTCAAATTTTAAGACAAGCGATGTTATGTTACAAAATCATTGTATTTCTAATTAAAAAAAATTACTCTAGGTAGATAATTGAATTATGACATAAATGACGTTCACCGTGGTCAATTTGGACATACAGGGTATGAGTTATATTTTTTTAAGTCAAATTTTCATATCTCAACTTACGGCAGAGCCTACAGTCAATCCGTAAGTCCAAATTTAATATTTTTTGCATCATTTGAATCGAAATTCAAATATCTACTTACTGTAATTTTTTTAAAGTTTTTTATGATTTCTTTAAAAAAAAAACGCTACTCACAGTAGCGTTTTTCGAAAAAACGCTACTGTGATTAGCGTTTTTCGTAAAAACGCTACTAACCTACCTGCGTAGATGCACATTTTGCTAAATATTTTTTATTTATATGTATACTTTTTCAAAAAAAAATTCTGACATAGTTACTTTTTAAAAAAACTCGTATATCCATTATCTGTGCTGTGTGTCTTCTTTATCAATTTCAAAATGTTGGAATGGAATTATGTACGAAACATGTCATCGATTAAGGCACAATATAATACCTAATTAAGTTACCTCCTTGAACGATTGCCTTAACGGAAACTGATCTGCTTGAGGTTGCGATAACGGTCTACTGGACGGGAGTACATGCCACGGTTTGACGGACAATGACCTATAATACCTCTGTCTAAACTGTAGGACGACTAACTATTATTAGCAGCGACATCAAGTTTTTCCTAACTCAGCACCCTTATATATATTGATATATAGATGAGTAGGTTTTAAGGTCAGATATACAGCTGAACTTATGTAAATATGCTCCTACTTATGGGCGATCCATTATCCTAAAACCAACATCTCATACTCGCACAAAGTGGTGGGCGCTCATTCATCATACCAGCACCAAGAGAACGAATCTCATTATACAGTAAAGTCACATACGAGGAGGTAGCCGTGCGACCGGCAGGCACAACGAGCAAAGTGTTACGCACCAGTTAAGAATATGTAGTGACCCACGGATCCCACACCAGCAGTGGAAATGTGCCCTGCACCCTTGGTCATGTAATCTTTTGCCAGGTCTGACCACACAATGATCTTTCAGACCTATATATGTATTGCGCCCACAACCGCAGACGATATCGCGGTTGGTGGCCACCTAGTGGACACAATATCGAGAAGATCCCATAATGATCGTCCTCTTTTCACAAAATCATCAACACAATTCAACTCGCTTTTCTAGAACTGGGACCCGCGCGGAATACGTCGAAGGCCCATCGAGCATGAACTAAGATAGCAAACATTGAACTGAACCTCGAGTATTTGTTCAGAGTACTGAGGGTACGTACGCGGCTCTTACGTAAAGAGCTTTGGGTTTCACTCGACTCCGAGTTAAGATAACATCTCGGGTCATACCTATGATCGTATTTGGGTGCGTTGCGGTATGGAACGCTTGCTACAACATATCTCCTCTCCCATGAAATATATGTCCAAATGATGTACAGATGCCCATCAAGCACACAAAATACCCGAACCAAATATCATAAAGACTCTCATCCAACCCCTGAGTGGATTGACACACCAGAATCCGTCGTAGTGTGAAATCAGATAGTTCCGGACACAAAGTCCTTTTCGGTCATCCCAACAGACTTCCAGAACTAGAAACCATCACCAGTCTCACCTAGCCACAATGGCATAGAAATTACCACCCGTGTGAGAGGGTGATTTAATCCACTTTGACATATATCAATAAACAATCACAGTAACAATATACAAAACACTCAAACTGTGAAAACATGCATACTAAAATATAATTCAAGTTAAATAACATTGTATGAGAAATAAAACCAATGAAGTACATCAACTAAGTTTACACAGTCCTAGAGACTACACATGCATCACTAAAGACTCTCTTTAAGATTGGAGAGACGGTCCACAACCATCTCATTTGTAGACAAGCACTTCAAACTTATCACCTTGTGTCTAACCACGTCTCTAACATAGTTTCGCTTGATATCCACTTGTTATGATACTTGAGTTTCTATATCACGGAGATTACGACTCCAATGACTCAGCAATCAATTCGGAAGTCTTTTCACTCATACAACCTACTGAATGGTCTACACAACCTACAAATTGACATCAATGACGATCAACACAATGCGCGACTGCTTCTTGCTCATCCACGATATGACGTCAACAAAGAGCAGAGCATAAAGTTCGAGGTGGGTTTTCTCTCTTCAAAGTCACCACCATAACCCGCATTGTTATACCCAGTTATCCAAAAATTCTCGGATCTCTAGCAAGTCTCTAGCAGAGAGTATGACGATGTCCTTAAGATATCACATGATCCTATTTACTGTCTGCCATTTTTTCAATCCGGGTTCAGCTTGGTACCTACATACCATGTCGACTGCATGAAAAATATCAGGTCGAGTACACACTATTGCGCACATCAGACTTCCGACAGCACTTAGCTGCAGAATTTATTTATCTGGTCCATATATCCATTTTAATAGGTTGATCAATGTAAACTGGAGTTTCAATTGGTTTGCAGTTACTCATGTTGAACATTTTCAACACTTTGTTTATGTAGTTTTCCTGTGAAAGCCACAATTATCTCATACGACGATCTCTCGAGATCTAAATCCCAAGGATGTGCGCCGCCTCACCCATGTTCTTCATCCCAAACAGAGAAGACAATCATGCATTTATCTGTGTGAGGAACTCCAAACTATTTACGGCTTTGAGTATGTCATCTACATATAGAGTCAAACACAAAGTTTGGTCCAGACCATTTCGGTGTACACGTAATGATTCTCATCCATCAAGAAAAATCCATTTTCCACGATCAAATCATGAACTTTGCGGTACCAATATTGAAATTATGTACGAAACATGCAATCGATTATGGCACAACATAATACCTAATTAAGTTACCTCCTCGAACGATTGTCTTAACGGAAGCGGATCTGCCTGAGGTTAGGATCACGGTCTGCCAGGCGGGAGGACACGCCACGGTTTGACGGGTAATGACTTATAATACCATAACTACTAACCTCTATCTAAACTGTAGGGCGACTAACTATTATTAGCAGCGACATCAGTTTTTTCCTAACCTTGAGCACCCCTATATATACTGATATATAAGGGGATATGTTTTAAGGCCAAATACACAACAATGTGTTTATGTAAATGAACTCTCACTTATGAACGACTCGTTATCCTAAAACCAAAAAAAAAAACTCAGTTTGTTTAGGTATGTAAAATACATTCTTGGGAAGTAAATCGTGCTTTATTTTGGGGGTTGAGATACAAGGGGCGTCTCTCCTTTTCGACTCATGGGTTGTATATATAGTTTATTCCATCTTTAAAAGATGTGATGTTCTTGAAAACAATTCGAATAATACTTTAAAACTGGTGGGTGTTCCACATACTCCTATGTTTCGTGTTTATTACGTCATCGTTTGATTTGAATTCCATAAGCAACTAAACGATGTATCTACCTACTGCTAGCCAAACTGTGGAGCTGGGAAGTCCTTATCATTAATCAATGTTAAATTTCACGAGCTATCAGTCCATGACGTTTGACACTCTTTTTCTATTTATACGAAAAAAGGTAAAGATACAAAAGATGAGGTCCAAGCTGGAAGAAAAGTTGATGAAAAGAATGTCGATAGTTCACAAAAAAGCAGAGGAGTGGAGAGCAGAAGCGAGGCAGCAGCAGCACAGTAAGATGGCATCTGCTGAAGACAAGAAGATGACAACCATGCTAGTGAAGCAGCGGCGTAATTCTCACTTTTCCTCTTATGGCTGTACCTGTGGCTGCTTCCCACCTGCACTGCACTAAACCCCTTCTCCTCATTCAACAACAACAAAAAAACAACTAACGCCACACTGCAGGGAGAGGGAGAGGGAGAGGGAGAGGGAGAGAGATATGAATATTTTTTCACCAACCTAGAAAGATTCCAAAATCCAAAGAAAGCTGGGTATCACAGTTGAAGCAAGGGAGAGCGTAGCTGGGTTTCTTGTTGGTTGGGGGAGATTTATTATCAATAAAATATGCCATTGTTTGGTTGTACTTCTATGTTCTATCTACTAAATGGGGTCGTGGACGTAAGGGCTTTCCTATGCGCTCAAGCTCAAGTATATTGCTTTACATTTCCCCACTCAGACTATAGAGAATTTTATTTCCCAAAATATAGTCGTATAAAAATTAAATACTAAAGTATTCGATTTTAAAAATAATGAATCAAATTGTAACTACGCATAAATGAGTAAGAGGTTTACTATTATTTTATTCATGGCGGAATGGGTCACAAATTCGAATTCCATAAGTGTTTTGGGGGAAATGATTCGACTTGGGCATAACGGGTCGACCTCTCGACTATACTAGGTTGCTCGTGAGACTACGTTGACGGGGTCAGTGCATGCACTGGTTGTTCAGATGCACCTAATTTGTACGCAAATGAACAGGAAAATCTGAACATGACGTAGCGGGATGGTCCTAGGGTCGCTAGGGGTGGGCATTAAAAACCGCTTCGACCGAATCGAACCGTACACGTTCACAAACCAAACATTTTTTTTGCAAAAATATGGAGCGGTTCAAAAGAGGTACAAAAGACTAGTTCGTAGATGGTAAACCATACCACTTCTTGTACTAGTTTTAATATAATATTTAATTATTAAAATATCTATTCTAAACTATTAGACCAAAGTTGGTTCGGTGATGATTTAGGGTTTAGGGTTTAGGATTATGGTTTATGTATTATGTATTATTATAGTTTTTTTAAAAAATATATATAAAGTGGTTCAGTTGAACCGGTTCAGAACAGGTACGGTAAATCGATCAAAATCTGCAGCGGTAAACCGTACCTCTTTCAAATGTGGTAAAAGTACAGTTCATGCCCACCCCTAAGGGTCGCCACTACTAGCCCATTCCTATTTTATGGCAAAAAGTAATACATTTTTTATTTTATGTGTTTTGTTTTAATACATTACTTGATTAATTGTAAAACCATAATTGTGAACCCTTAATTTAAATTGTTGTGTTAATTAAAATTCATTTGTGTTTGTTTGGTTATACTTCTAGTTTATTCATGTATTAATCATATTTTTTCCAAAAAAATTGAAATAGTCGAAAAACAAAAAAACTTAAATATTAGTCGAGATATCTTAAAGCTTTCTAATTTAGAAGGGTTAATAATGAAATTGTTACCCCAACTTTGGACATTTTGCAAATCATTAATCGAACTTTAATTTTTCAAAAAGTGTGAATTAAACTTTGATACTTAGGGCAAATTGCTATATCAATTAAGTTTTTCGTTAAATATGGACAAAAATGACGTGACAACACATAATTGGTCCATAATTTAAAAAACTATATTATTTTTTAACAATATTAGAAAAATCAGAAAAAATCTATAAAAACAATTGAAAAATTAATAGGGAAAATACGAGTTTTTAATATATATTTTTTATTAAAAATGTGAAATGAAATTATAATAATCGGTGATTTTTTTTTATTTTGTTTCATCTATTTTAAAAAATATTTATGTTAAAAACTTATTTTTCCTATCAATTTTCAGTTTCTTTTAAAAAAATATATATATATTTTTATATTTGTAAAAAATCATTTAGTTTACTAAATTATGGACCAATCATATATTGTCACGTCATTTCTCATCTATATTTAATGACAAATTTAATTGAGGTAGCAATTTACACTAACTTCGAAGTATAAGTAAAAATATTTGAAAAAATAAAGTTCAAGTAGCAATTTGTAGAATGCCCAAAGTTAGAGTTGTGATTTGATTATTAATCCAATTTAGAAACATTAATTTTGTAGATCATCTCTAAAAAATTAGATTCAATAGATAAACAAATTGCATGCGATCTACTCTACGACATTAATTCATATAGATTTTTAAGTTATTTATTTATTAAACGTTTTTTTTTTTAAATAGAGATGATTCAATAATATTTTTAAATAATAGGAGTTTAAGGTACCTTCAATAACGTTTGTTAAAGTGAAGATTGTTTGACTGGTGGATGACTTTGGGGCTACCAACTCCAACTACAAGAAGTATTATTTATTCTGTAAGGATGGTGTGCCTTGGGAGCTTTCTTAGTCGGAGCGGGATATTTCTCTGAGCTTTGGTGAGTTATTGGGAAGTGACCGGAATGCGATTGATTACTCTTTCCGACGGCATAAACAACCAGACTTCTGTTCGGTACTCGGTGTCGGGGACTTCAAAGTCTCTGCTTAGGCTGGCGGGCATGTAGCAGTCTGTGCCAGACTATATTGATTGGGTAATTTTCTGGCTTTTGTGTTGTAGGCACTCGGGGACCTAAACTTCTTAGCCTTTTTTCCAAGCACGCTAAGGCAGGGTTGTGTGCTGCCCAGACGACTTTGAGTCCACCTCCTTATTCCTTTAGGCGCGCGACCAAGCGTAGGCCTGATGATGAACATTCTGGGTTCCCTCTGGCGATCTCCCAAGAGGTATTATTTAGGATACGACCTCTATGTTTTCATCATCTGATTTGCCTTTAGGTTTAATATCTTCTTTGCTTGCTTTCAGAGAATGTCAGAGCTGATGCGTCTCCAAGAAGGCGGGGAATTCTGGCGAGAAGCGCCCTGCTGCTATTGGGGGATGTTCTGTTCCCCGGAGCGAGGCCCTTGCCCCCGGGCATGTTGATTCTCTTGCTTCCGATCGTGCTACTCCTAACTTGTTAGGATATATGATATGTGTTGTCATATCCCCTAGAAACTCTATATATAGGGTTTCATATCTCTTGTAACAATTAAGTTTAGGCAATGTTAATACTAAGATGATCTTCTCCTTATTAATTGCTCTAAACTCCCAATTCTCTCCTCATTTGTGCCTAAAAGGCTGATATGGTATCAGAGGCACAAGATTAGGGACGGATTTCATGATTCGGTTGCAAAATTTGGATGGAAATTCCGTTGGAAATCAGTTACAATTAGGGAATTGAAGTCTCCAGCTTTCCGATCACAAGTTCTTCCTTTGATTGGCATTGTCGTAGCTCATTTGGATTCGAATAGAGCATATTACGTCCTTAGCAACTTCAGACCTGGAGAAATCGGTCGATTCCAAGCAAAAGGAGATCAAATTTAACGTCACTTCTCTGTGATTCTGCAGAACCGAACATCATGAGACGATTCCTTCTGACTACTCCTTCCAAAGCTTCGATGCAGCGATTCTTTCCAATATGGTTCAATCAACAGATGATCAACACATATAAACTTTCTTACTATTCTATTATCTGTTCTACTTGATATTTCTGTTTGCGATTCTCTGTTTGCTGTTAGCTTTGTTTGCACAATTCTCTGTTCGTGGTCTCTATGGTTAATCTGTTGCCGATCTTCATTCTAATCGTCTGTGCGATGTGTTGCTGATGCATCTTGTTGTTCTGCTCGGCTCAGCTTTACTATGCCCGACTGTCAATACTTTGTGTTCGTTTTAGCTTGTTGTTGTGTCCATTAGATGCGTTTCTGTGCCAAGATAATGTACACATGTGCTTCGTGGATTGATGAAGAAGACATGTGCTTCATGCTGGTCTGATTCTTCATGTTTTTGCTGTTGTTGTTACGTCCTGGTGTTGTTGGTGCTGCTGCTTTAATGCTGTGACAATACTGCTGTGATAATGTTGGTCCTGATTTCGTGCGGATTGATGAAGTAGACATATGGTTCATGCTGGTCTGAATCTTCATGTATTTGATGTTGTTGTTGCGTCCTGGTGTTGTTGCTTCATGCATTTGGATAATCACCTAATCTTGAGGCTCTTGCAAAGGAAACAATTGACAAGCCAAAGATGCTGAGTTAGTTGACATTCTTACTTTCTGAGACTAGATTGAATATCCAAGAAGCTCATGCCTTTTCTATCACAGATGGTTATTCACTAGATGTGTTCGTTGTTAATGGTTGGCCATTTGAGGAAACAGAATGGGTTCAGGAGTGATTGAGTGATCTGAGTTGCTCTATGCTAGGTTGTGAGAACTCCGAGAAATAAGGCTTGAGACCTCGAGAAGAGCAAGTCAATAGAGTCTCCAAGTTCGTAGTTTTAAAACCGACTTCAAATCAACTAGATCACCTTCCGAGCAGACTTGTGCTCGGTGCTTATTGAAGAACGAGCAGATCTGTGCTCGGTTCCCATTGAAGAACAAGCAGACTTGTGCTTATTCTATTTCAGCTCCAGTGCAACTTCAGTGCATCTCCAGTGCTACAGATGTGCCACCGTCGAGCCTCTGCCATGCCAGTGTCTCAGCCATGCCTCAACAGTGCAGATCAAGTGCAGCAACAGTGCCGACCTAGTGCAGATCATCAGCCTTAGTGATTCAGCAACTTTTAGAAGGTTTTATCTAGAAAGGGGAATGTTCGGATATATGATATGTGTTGTCATATCCCCTAGAAACTCTATATATATGGTTTCATTTCTCTTGTAACAATTAAGTTTAGGCAATGTTAATACTAAGTAGATCTTCTCCTTAGTGATTGCTCTAAACTCCCAATTCTCTCCTCATTTCTGCCTAAAATGCTGATATAACTCCTCCAGGGGAGCTGGGGCTCGAAAGAAAGTCCTGACCCGGGGTGCCGCGATGGGAACTTCGAAGACTCCCTTCACTGGGGAGTACTGTCCTTTGGTGACTCTTTACCATCCGCCAAAAGTGGTGGATCCAAGGGGTCTCTGGGCCCCTTGTCACTGTCTTTAGAAGGTGGAAATTTCGAACTAGACGATGCTGTGGGGTAACCTAGACCTTTGCATGTATCTTCTGAATGAGATCCTCTCTCCTCAGGAACAAGGGGAGGTCCCTTCTGATTTGAACAACATTGATGTCATTATGAGGACGCATTTTGAGCGTCTTGCCTTGGTGAGTTTCTTTCTCCTCATTCTTCCTTTATAGACTTCCCTTTATGTCTTTTATTGCTTGCTCCCTTTTAGCTCCTTGATCTATTTTAACTTTTATCCTATTTTTTCTTTTTGTCAGCTCGTCCGCGAGGAGACAACTATCAGACGGATCGTAGGGGAGCTCACTAATAACCAGGTTGACTTGCTTATCAAGCTGGAGCAATTTCGAAGTTTGGGTTATACTACGAAAGAGGTGGAGGACTTGAAGAGGAGGGCAGAGGCGTCCACTGAGCTGGTGGAGCAGGCTCGACGGGAATCTGTGGAGAGAGAGAGAAGGAGCTTCTTTCCTCGATTAAGATGAAGGAGAATCAGGTGGCACTCGCCGAGGACGGCTGGCTCCGGGCTAAGCTGCGAACTAAGGAAGCTGACAAGTACTCCGCTCAGCTGGGGGCGGAGGTCGCTCGCCTTCAGGGTGAGCTGAAGCTGGCTTGGGCTCAGAGGGATGCCTTTAAGGCTGAGAAGGAGCAGCTTGAGCTGAAGCTGAAGGTTATCCCGTCCCCAGAGAGTGGTCGAGGACTTTAAGAAGTCTGAGGAGTTCTTTGACTGCGCCTTGGAAGTGATGAAGGCTGAGGTGGCTGCCTATCTCCAGGTCTTGGTCGCGAGATCAGGGATTGACCCTAAATTTCCTCTCCGAGAGGTGAAGTTTCCTCTCCTGCTGTTGGCGAGAAGGCTGCCCCCGGCGCCGAGAAGGAGTCTGCAGCCCCTGATGAACCCAGACATAGATGTTCCGTGACCCCAGGTGACCAAGTTAACGGAAAGCTTCAAGTCGAAGGAGCCTGTTTGTGGTAAGAAGGACTACAACCTTGCAAAGTCATCTAGCATCCACATGCTTTTCCTCCTCCTTCTTTTGTATGTTGACATGTTGTCCCCCCACCCCCCTTTTATGAATGAGAGTTCACTTTAGTTTCCTTTTGTTTCGGAAACTTTGTAATTATTTCTTGATCATTGACTCATATATTTTCCTTGAACATAATGGATGCTTTTTTTATTTCGTAAGTCTTCGTTTATGATTTCGAATATATTTAGTTATTCTTCTGATGTCGAGGTTTTCCTGAAAGCTTTAGGAAGTCTTACCATACTTGTTTTCAACTTCAGTTTTAGTTTCTGTATAATAGTCTCACCTTTTTGTTAAAAGGGTCTTTGATCTTTTAGGAAGAAATATTATCTTTTAGAGGTTGTTTTCGCTCCTTTAGGCTCCTAAGGAAGGACTGTTGCCTTTTATAGGTCTGTCTGTTCCTTTCGCCAAGCTTTTGTTCGGGAACTGTTACTCAATGATTATACCTTTAAGGAAACTGTTATCCTTGATGGATTCGTTCGCATTTTAGGATGTTAGTCTTTGGATTCGTTCGCCTAAGAGTGGGGAACTGTTACCCTAGATTCGCTCGCCTTTTAGGAAGTTGTTACCTTAGATTTGTTCGCCCACTGTGCTTTTCAGAGGAACTGGTACCTTAGATTTGCTCGACTTTTAGGAAGCTTTTTACCTAAGATTCGTTTGCTCTCTTAAGCTTTTCTATGGAGAGACTGTTACTTTGACAGTCCGCCTGCTCCATTGTGCCCAACTTATAAGGGAATTGTTACCTCGACGGTTCGTTCGCCTTTTAATTCAGATCTTGATTTGCCCGACTTGTAAGGGAACTGTTATCCTTGATGGATTCGTTCGGCTTTTATATAAAGTCTTTATGTTGCCCAACTTGTAAGGGAACTGTTACCTTGATTGTTCGTTCACCTTTTATATCAGTTTTTTGCCTAACTTATAGGGAAATGTCACCTTGATGGTTCGTTCGCCTTTTTAGTGTAGGTCTTTGCTTTGCCTAGTTTGGGGGGAGTTGTTACCTTTAATGGTTCGCTCGCCCCTCGTTTTAGGTCTTGATAGGAGAGGAGCTGTTAATTTTTGAGGTTCGTTCGCAATCCTCGCTTTTCTTAACTTAGTAGAGAGTCACCTTTGTTGGTTCGTTTGTCTGTATGCGTCAGGTCTTCTCTTTCGATAGTCTGCCCATTCTTTGGAACTGTTCGTTTTGGTTCGAGTGACTATGTTTTTTATAAAGGAATGATTCGTTTTATTCTCATAACATTCTGATTACAACATATGCATTAAACATCTATAAATGTTCGAAGTTAAAAGGACGGGGTAGCCTTATGCCTTCTATATTTTCCAAGTAATAGGACCCTGGTGCAGCAATCTCTACTACTTTGTATGGGCCTTTCAAAAATGAAAAAATAACTGAAAAAGGTAAATCAGAGATGTTGTTCAAAAATTTCTAAAAGAGATAACCTAATCTTTGGATACCAAAAACCAAAGGAAAAGAAATACTTCAGGAAAAAAAGGCAAGAAAGCTTGGATTAAAAAGAAAAAAAAAATTAAACCAAGAAAGTATTTTACCCCTAAGAAGACTGACTCAAAAGCCCAGTTATATCCCAAGGGTAAGAAAACCTGCAGGTGTTGGATCTGCAGTGAAGTTTGACACTACGCAAATGAGTGCCCACACAAGAAAAAATATCCTAAAAAAGTACAGCTTATTCAAGAAGCAGAACAAGAAGGCTTCAAGCCAGTAGAAGATATCTACGAAGGAACTCTACGTGTCTACACTATGAAGATGATAAAAAACAATAGCAGTTGTGAGGACGCTACGGAAGAAGACTCATCTTCAGAAGAAGAATGAGCATACCAACTTTTAGTAGGGAGAAGACGATGCAAAAATGTTTTTGCATTAATCTCAAAGAAAATCATAGAGAAACTTATAATATTACTAATCCTAATTCCATCTATATAGATGGAAAAAAAACATTTTAAAGGATATAAACAACTAACTTTACATTGTTATGTTGATACACGTCTAAGTCTCTACTTGTCAAGCAAGGATATGATACCTGAAGAACTCTGGGAAAATGCCTCGAGAGAAATAAATGTCACCATAGCAAACAAGTCTACGGTAAGAATAACAAAAGTATGTAGGAATTTAACTGTATTTCTTGCAAGAAAACCATTCCTCATTCCCACGGTTTATCAGCAAGAATCAGGTATTGATTTATTGCTAGGAAATAACTTCTGTCAATTATATGGATCTTTTACCCAATTGATTGACAGGATAGCATTACATCTTAAAGAAGAAATGTTGCTAATAAAAACGATAACCAAAGCTTTACGCCTAGGTAAACTAGTATTTTTAGAACCAATGAAATAAAGTTCTAAAGAAAAACAAATTCCAGGAACTAATAATAACCCAGGAAGTTATAAAAATGTAAGAAAACATCTTTTTATTATATGCACAAAAATATAAGGTCATTGAAGAAACCTTAGAAATGGTATGTTCAGAAAACCCTATAGACCCTGAAAACTCTAAACAATGGATGAAAGCTTCCATTAAACTAACTGATCCAAAAATTGTAATTATGGTAAAACCTATGAAATACAGTCCACAAGACAGGGAAGAATTTAGCAAACAAATCAAGTAACTTCTTGACATAAAGCTAATTATTCCAAGCAAATCACCGTACATGTCACCGACATTTCTCGTTGAAAATGAGGCAGAAAAGTGGAGAGGAAAAAAGAGAATGGTAGTCAATTATAAGGCTATTAATTCTGTAACCATCGGAGATGGTCATATTTTACCATGCATGCAGGAATTATTAACCTTTCTTCGTGGTAAAAACATTTTTAGCAGTTTCGACTGTAAAAGGGGATTTTGGCAGGTACTGTTAGACGAAGAATCGCAGCATTTAACTGCATTCACATGTCCAGAAGGAAACTTCCAATGGCGTGTTGTACCCTTCGGGCTAAAACAAGCACCAAGCATATACCAACGACACATGCAGAATGCGCTAAGTGGTTTGGAAAAATTATGTATGACATATGTAGATGATATAATTATTTACAGTAATACAGAAAAAGAACATTATATTCATGTTTTAATGGTGTTAAGAACCATAGAAAGATATGGTATAATACTCTCTAAAAAGAAAGCAAATCTGTTTAAAGAAAAGATTAACTTTCTAGGATTATAGATAGACAGAGGAACTCATAGTCCTCAAAATCACATCTTGGAACATTTACATTATTTCACAGATGAGTTAGAAGATAAAAAAACATCTTCAAAGATTTCTCGGCGTAATAACCTATGCAGAGAGTTAAATTGCGAGATTGGCAAAAATGAGAAAACCATTGCAGGTTAAGCTCAAGAAAGATATAATATAGAGTTGGACACAATCTGATACAAATTATATCAAGAAGATTAAAAATACATTGGATAAATTTCCAAAGCTTTACTTCCAACAAATGAAGACAGACTCATCATAGAGACTTATGCTTTTGATTCGTTTTGGGGAGGAGTCCTCAAAGCCAAAACTTTATAAGGAGAAAAAATTTGAAGGTACTCTTCAAGCAGCTTTAAAGCAGCAGAAAAGAAATACCACACCAATGAAAAATAATTACTCGCGGTAAAGCAAGTAATTTCAAAGTTCTCAGTCTACTTAACCCAAGTAAGATTTTTAGCAAGAACTGATAATAAAAACTTTACATATTTCCTTTGCACTAACATTGCAGGAGATAGTAAACAAGGAAGACTTGCCAGGTGGAAAATGTGGTTCTCACTTTACTCTTTATACGTGGAACACCTTCTAGGTGACAAAAATTCATTGGCTGACTGTTTGACCCTTGATTGGATCAAAACGTAAGCAATGACGTTTTTAAGGCCTTTTCACGCTTATAAAAAGGATGAACTGCATCATTCCACAAACCTTCAAATTTTTAGAGAGGGGGAGTTTGAGAGAAAACCCGCAGTGCGGAAAACATAGTCATTTGGCCAATGGAGAGTCTTAAAGAGATTTTGCTCAAAAACAAAATGCTTGAGATTGAGCTAAGCGTTGTTCTAAGAAAGATCAAACTATATGACCAGTGTCAAGAGTTCGCAATGGTTAGCAAGGTACCGAAAGGAAAATGCCTAAAAACCAAGGTGGATACTAAGCAAACGACTTATTATTTTAATTCAACAAATCCGTTGAAGGATGTTGCTTTGCCAAAAAGCAAGACAAAGGTCAAACTTGGTCTTGAACCCGTTATGTGCAAAACAAGTAAAATGGTTATCGATGAGACCAGGTCTTCTGAGAGAAACTCTTCGACTAGTCCGGTTGCAAACGGCTCCAGTAAAGACGACTCAAATTCGTTGATCCCTGTTGCTTTTATGCATCTCATTGGAAAGAAAAAACAAATAAGTTGCCTAAATTGTCTAAAATAAGGATTAAATTAACCCAAAGGGACAATCTTATGCATTGACACTCTTATTATTGGCGTGGATTTGATGCCGACATTTTAGAGGGGGTTCATCGTCTAGTCAGTCGAACCTACAGTTCACTACCTTGATACTTGGGCGAGAACCTAATTTCGTCTCACCAGTATTGTCTTCACTACTTACGCCAGTTTCCTCGTGGTTTTTCCTTCGCAAGTTGCTTGCATAAAAATCATGGAGGTGATCAGATCCCCCCGAATTTGCCTAGCCCGTGGAGTGTTAAGAACATCATTTTTTAATAGATTGTGGAGGTTATAATATTGTAAGTGTTGATACTACTCCAACCAAGGATGGAATTTTAGGTCAAAGGGTCGTCTATTACTATGAAGAGAAGGTTTAGCTTGATACAGTTCTGTCCCTCGCCAAGGATCACTACAAGGTTGATCGTCCACAGGGGTTATGATGTAAGTCCTACAAATTCGACGAGAGGGAAGTCAACTTTTTCCAGGTCCTTGTTTTTTTCTCTACTTCTCAAATGCCTCAAGGTACATGATGTTTGTCAAGCTGCCTTCATCCGCTAGTATTCTATTCATGTCGAGCCCTCTGACTTTAGTTGTAACCGTCATGGCATCATTGTCGAGGGTTATCACGTGATCCATATCTTCATTGAAAAAGAATATGATGGTATCGTCCTGGGATCATGGCCTATTTCCCAATAGTACGGTTGTGGATATTTGAGTAGCGTATTCCCCAAATCCTTGCAAGAAAAATGTATGTTCATGCGGGATAAGGTTGATTCGATGAGATCACCACATGATCCTGAAACCAGGAGATAAACAAATTTGTTAGACACTTTCTTAAGGAACAAGTAGTTATCAGACTGAGAACTTGAAAAAGATAGATGTGTAAGCAAACATTCTCGGAGTTTCTCAAACCAAGCTCTTAGAGCTTGTTTGAGGCAATATAGTGCCTTAGTGAGTTTGCAAACGAGCAGGTTGCCTAGGGCATCTGTGACTTCAAAACCTGGAGGTTGAGACATGTATACTTCTTCAAGCAAACATCCATTTAGAAAAACATTATTCACATCTATTTTTCGCAATGTCCAATTAAAAGATAAAGATAGTGATAGAATGATTCTGACTGTGGCATGTTTTGCAACTGGACTGAAGGTATCTAAATAGTTGAACCCCACCCTGTGGGAGAATCCTTTGGCCACTAGTATGGCCTTGTACCTTTCCACAATGCCATATGCTTTTCTTTTAATCTTGAATATCCATTTGCATCCCACAGGAGTTCTACCAGGGGGTAAGGAAGTGAGAGTTAAAGTGCCTTTCTCATGGAGTGCTTCGATCTCTATCTGTATGGTTTCTCTCCATTTTGGATATTGAAGTGCTATGTAGACAATCAGAGGCTCACTCACATCAGCTTTGGCTGCTACCTAAGCATTTGCATAAGACTTGGATTTACACCTGATGATCATGTCGTGTATAGATGGTTGCAGCACAGGTCTTGATTATGGTGGATCATTGCGCATAGATGATGGTGAAGGAGGAGCTCTAAGTCCTGAAACAACCATGGTATTCTCATTAGTAGACTGAGGTATACTAGATATGAATAAGCTCATATCAAAGACAAGTGAGGGCGCATTAGGTAAAACACTTGGGTTGTCAGTTAAATCAGTGGACATTCTGTTATCATTCGAAATTTGAGTTTGTGGACTATTCACATGAGTTGGTCTCTAAGTCGAGGTGATTATGTTGGGATCTGAATTGATCCTGTGAGAGCATACAGCTGGAGAATCTGAGTTCCTGATTTGAGACTGTGGAGAATGAAATTCTCTTATATCCGTTTGTGCCCATGATAAAGAACTAGCATCATTGCTTGGAGTAATTGAAGTAGGCATGGGAATTCCTATCAATCTTGAGTTGAGCGATGAATCTGTGTAGGATGAATTAATTGGGAAGGAGTCATGAGCATCAAAAGATATAGAAGAAACATATTGTTTAATGCAGTAAGGAAACACAGACTCTTCGAAATGAACATGTCTAGACATGTAAACTCTTCCAATTCGATCAATGCACTTGTAGCCTAAATGAGTTGAAGAATATCCAAGAAACACACATGGTCTAGATTTGTAATCGGACTTATGTTTATTAAAATCACGAACATGATAATAAAAAAAAAGACATCCAAACACACATAGTAGATTATATGCAGGAAGTTTATTGAACAATTTTTCAAAACGTGATTTAGTATTCACCACATGTGTGGGTAACCGATTAATCAGATAAACATCAGATGCAAATGAACATTTCCAGAATCTGAATGGGACTGATCCTTGGGCAAGCAAGGTAAGACCAAGCTCAACTATATGTATGTGATTCCTCTCAACAATCCCATTTTATTGAGAGGTGTAAGGGCATGTAAACCGATGCTGAATACCTGCATAGACTAAATTAGAGAGAAATAACCCTAGAAAATCACCTCCATTATCGGCCTGAACAACTTATATTTGATGATTTAATTGTTTTTCGGTAAACAAATGGAAGGATTTAAAAACATTCACAGCATCACTCTTGTGAGAAATGAAATATACCCAAGTGAATCGAGAAAATGCATCCACAAAACTTATAAAGTATTTAGAACCATTTGACCTGGCTGGAGAAGCCCCCCCTATATCCACTTGAAGTAATTGGAGAGGATCATTGTACATTCCCTCAGCAGGAGAGAAAGGTAACTTGTGACTCTTCCCCATTTTACACGCGACACATAGGTGAGTTTTGTTAGTACAGGGTAATCTGGATTGAATGACATGTTGTAACACTTGATAAGATGGGTGACCAAGTATTTGATGTCAAACATACGATGAAACAGAAGAGACATGAGCACTGATACTATAAACATGCGCATTAGGAATAAATTTTCCACAACTAAGAAATGAATTTTCAGAACTAGGAACAAAATTTCCAGTTATAAAGTAAACATTCACTTTATTGAGATCACTTGTTTTATTCATATATAAAGGCGAAATATTATACTTTTCTAAGGAAGTAAGATACACACCACGAACAACAGTTGGCTTACTACTGCTCAAGGCTGAACCAATACTATTACTAGGTACTGAACTAACATCAAAGGTGTTTCCTAAACTACCAGCAGAATTACAGCAATGACCATCTTTATTGAGGTCTACATTTTTATTACTACTAGCGAGAAATGAAGAGCATACAAGAACATCAAAAGAACCAGACTGAACACATTCATTTGTAGATAAGAGCATCTTGTAGAGTCCATCAGACTTACATCTCTATATCTCTGTAGGAGTACTTGGTGCGTTTTCCGATCCTTTGCAACACAACCATTTGGAAATAAAACAAAGTAAGCTTCATTATATTTAACAAATTTAGACATAGATAAGATATTCTTGGTAATATGAGATGCTACAAGAACGTTACGAAAAATAACAGAGTGATTGTTAACCTGAAGTTGAGATGTACATGTATGAGTAATTTGAATTGTATTACAATTGCTTACACTAATTTTTCCTTGTCATGTATAAGGGTATGCATAAGGAACATTAAAGGAGGAATTAGTAAGGTGATGTGATTCTCCAGAATCAGGAAACCACGCTAGATTCGCCCCTCCAATGTCAGAAGAGGTGTCAAAACTTGCGTTGAGAGTTGTGTGGGCTGCACCATTTTGATTGACTCATATATTTTCCTCTCAGCTGGTGGAAGGTAGATACATATTAGGATGAGTTTCTGTGGAGGTGATTTGACATAACACTTGAGGTGAGGCCTGCGAAGGAGAAGATAAATGCTGAGCTTGTTGATGAAAAGCTGATACTGAACCAGTGTTGTTTTGTAGTATTTCTGGAGGCATAAAGAACTCAGCTGCATGAGCTTGTATTCTGTTTCTAGCAGGAGGTTGATTTTGTGATGGGCTTCCTGAGAATGACTGATCAAATCTGTACCAGCATCGAGCCACAAGGTGCCCAATCCTCCCGCATAATTGATATTGTGGTTGGTTATTGTTGAAGGTATTTCTGCATCGTCTTCCTATTCCATGTGGTCTAGGAGTGTTATACTGATGGTTGTACATGTGGGATGAGTTTGAGGGATGATGTGGAGATCCTTGTCGAGATGGATATGTAGCATGACGCTCGGATGGAGTTGACTGTCCAGAAGTCGGTCCAGAGGTTGATTGAGCATTGAATGCTGCCGAGTGTGGTGAGCTGTATAATGTTGTCCTTTTGGCGTATCTCAACATCAAGAAGCACACTGGACACTCCGGCAAGATCATAAGGTTGACGGCTGGCTGTGATTACGGCAACAACATGCTCAAATTCATGTGTAAGGCCTAATGATTTGCATTCTTTCGGATATGGGATGATCCGAACTTCTGAGAGTGTCATAGAAGAGCTGAATTCTACCAAGGTATTCCCTCATAGATATATCACGTTTTCTTTGTTATTGAAGAGAACACAAAAGTCGCATCACACGAGTAGTAGAAGCAACCTAAAATAACTGATGCAGCACATTCCAAATTTCGAAGGATGATCGACATTGCACAAGATTAGGAAATAAAGATGAGGGTTAATTACTTAATTGGTTACACATGTTTCACCATTGTGCAAAATGGTTACACATGTTTCAAAATGTGATTAATTGGTTTTGCTATGTGACTACTTGGTTACACATGTTTTTCCCAATGTGATTAATTGATTATTCTGTTAGTAAACCGTTAATTTTACCGTTAATTATTTTTTTTAACATATTATTGAATTGTGAAATGACTATTATGCCCTTAGTGGTATTGAAGAACACAGAATCAAATTGAAGAACCCATAATCGAATCTAATTGAATTGAAGAACCTAGAATCGAATCGAATTGAAGAACCCATAATCGATTTCTGGGTTCTGTTTGAACCCAGAAATCGTGTTCTGGGTTCGAACAGAACCCAACCCAGATTCGCATTCGAGAAAAACGGCTTGGTGATGAAGAACACAGCTTGGTTGATGAAAAGGGTAATTACGTCATTTTATGTATCTAAATAGTGACTTAACTGTGATTTCTAACGGTGAACAGTAAAAAAAACAATTAGTCACATATCAAAACCAATTAATCACATTTTGAAACATGGGTAACCATTCTGCACAATGGTGAAACATGTGTAACCAATTAAGTAATTAACCCTAAAGATGATGATACTGATGTTAGGAGTCATGAGGCCAGAGCATTTTCCTGTTAGTAAGCTGGATTAACAATCTTGGTTCCCTCCGCGCTTGTTATGAACTTATCTACACGGGTTGAGCCATCAAGGTATCCTTCTAGCCTATAGTTGGCTATTGTAAAGTCGATTTGTTGTTTCCACTCTAAGTAGTTGGTCTCATCGAGTTTTAGGTGAATTGTCTTGTTAGTGAAGTGCTTAGGATTGGAGTTCATGCTAGGGTTTGCAACCGTGGGGCTGTGTGGTGGTGGTTGAGGTGGTGCGGAGCTAGGGTGGTGCAGCTAGGGTTGGTGCAGCTAGGGTTTGCAGTTGTGGGGCTGCGTGGCGGTGGTTGAGGTGGTCCGGAGCTAGGGTGGTGAGGCTAGGGTTTGTATGGCTAGGGTTTGCAGTTGTAGGGTTGAGCAGCGGATGGTGGTGTCGTGACTTGCCGCGGTGGCGGTGGCTGACTTGTGTGAGTTATACGATAAACCTAATTTTGAAAGCTCTCATACCATGAAAACTTTCTTGAATCTAAGAGAATTTAATAGAGAAACGTTGCTTGTATTCTTATTATATGTTGAAAAATAGGTACAATGATATATATATATATATAGCAAAACCCTACTGTAGAAACCCTACTACAGATATAGATATAAAACCCTACTGTAGATATATTCTACTTATTACAAAACGATCCTTTTACTTAACTTTCAATATAAACTATATCCTCTAACAGTACTCCGGGATACCTCTTGCTATCATGTATTTTGGTATTTTGACGAAGACTAATGAGAGAATAAATAGATGTGAAGTCCAGTCGCGCAGGGTGGTCATGATGACTTTATGGTGCTTCTTTATTTTTTTTTGTTGGTCATATCTGCTAAATGCTCCTGGGTGAATAAAAGAGGTTATCTGCTTCGTGAAGTCTCCTGGGTTGCATTCGTTGAGGGTTTCTCATACAGATTGGATCTGTGGATATCAGTCTTGAGGCTACCAGGAGCGTGAGTGCACGACGGGGGACGAGTGGATCGGACGCCTGATGTGTCCTCTTGATCTTCCCGAACAGGGTCATCTGCTCCCAGTTGTGGTAGACGAGTAATCTAACTGGGAAGCTTGTGTTTCGCCTAGTCCTAGAAGGCTTCCATCAAGCCTCAGCAACCTTCTAAGGCTTGACTTAATGAAAGGATTTGAGTGGAAATGTTGAAAGCAACTTGAGATCAAGCCTTTACTAATGATGAACATTGTATTAGCTTGAGATAATTAGAAATACAAGGGCGGATACTCCTTAATACATAGGGATTAATAATAAGGACTAAGTAGTGTAGTCCTAAACATAAGGTGTACTATGTAAGTACTTCAACTTCTAAACTATTCAAATATGGTGCTCTAACATTCAATCATGTTCTCTTGTTCCCTTCTTCTTTTTCATTCAACTTCATTTAAGTCCTCTTAGTTTGAAAAATGTCAGCCAGGTCCTCAAACTTTTGAATTTAGTTGTGCACTATGCTTGGCACTCCGTGTGCACTTGGCACTACTCCTGCACTATAGGTGCACTCTCAAAGGCGCTAGTGCTGCACTGGACGTGCATTGGTGCTTCACTGGACGTGAACTGGTGCTGCATTGGACGTGCACTGGTGCTGCACTGGACGAGCACTGGTTCTGAATTGTGGTAGTTCTTTTATGCATTCTGGTAAGCACCAAACTGAGAGCCATGCTACTGAGCACTTGAGCTGTACTTGATTTGTTGCATTTGAATTGGTGATGATCTTAATGCGTTTAAAGTTCTGTAACAAGATTCAAAATTTAAACAGACTCCATTGTCGACTAATCAGTGATGAACCCAAAACAAGTTGACATGCCGAATTTTGCAGATGTAACAGAACAGACAATGCCTTTTCAGCTAAAATGTAAATCAATTCTTTTGGCTGCGATTAAAGAAAGTACAAAAGTCTGGAATATAAACCTCGAAAATTAGCAATCAAACTTGCATTCAATCCACGAAATCACAGATGCAAATTCTTTTGTTCAAGTTCAAATCAGTCACAGAACTTCAACCGAGCAAGAAACTCGAGTCATGTGTAGAGTAGAACATAATCAGATTTGCAAGAGCAACTGCAGATAATAGACACCAGCATCTGTACTAAGCAAGATTAAAGCATATGAATCATGAATGAAGGCTCTGAATCAGTGACAGAATCGAATAGATGACAGTATCAACTGCAGCAGAATGACAAACCTGAAAACAGAGCATAACAGAATTGAAATCAGATTTGAGTGAACTTAACAGTTGGACTTGAAACAAATCAGAAAAATAGATGAAAAGTAACATGAACGCAGATTAATTTATGAACATAGTGAGAAACTAGTAGATGTAACGAACAAGACAGATCAGACCAGCAGCAGTTGGAGGAACAGAAGAACAAAGTACTTCATGAGTATGAAAAACATACGTAAGCAGATCTGAATCTGAATGAAGAACATACGTAAGAAGATCTGAATCTGAATGAACAACAGACGCAAGTAGGACACGATCAACACGAAATAGCTGAACAAAACATATGAACAACTGAAATCGAAAGCATGACCTGGAACGTATGAAATGCAAAAAAGCAGATTTTCAAATGGAAGAGAAACGAAATACCGACGAATTTCCAACGAACTTGAGATTCCGTCCCTGATCGAACCTCCTCTAATACCTTTGAGTCTTTGACCCGGAGTTTTTCTTCATATTCGTTGTGTTTCCATTAACATTAGGTGTTATCGTGCATGATTCTCTTCATCATTACATCCAAAAATATTGACAGTCAAATGATGTTTGACTTCTTACCAAAAAAATGATGTTTGACAAGAGGGCTTTTGATCAATTTTACCAAAAAAATACCAAGGATGAATATCTAAACCTATAAATCTCGTTCGTGCTTTACCCGAAATGTATTTTTTTATATAATTATTAATAAGTATAAATATATATATAATAAAAAACATATTAATAAAACTATTAATGATCATATATTAGTTAAAATATTATAAATTCTTCTTATATTATAAAGAATAAAAATAAATTACAATTTAGAAATTGTTAATAAAATAATAAAACAATTATTTTAATAGTAATTATTCTTATATTTCCATTATACCAAGAATTGTATAAAACATTAAGACTAATTGTATTTGTTGGGTAAAAATAATTAAAAAGTATATAAGTAGATGGTAAAATAAATATCAATAATCATTTATGTAATGCTAATTACTATTTTAAATCTAACTTTAATATTTGAATAGCATTTAATAAATATATTATTCTTTTAATAATAATTTTATTTTTATTTTCACTATACGATTAATATTATCAAATATAAGGATTAACTAGGGCTGGGCAAAAATAACCGGTTCGACCGAACCATACCGGTTTTGAACCGGTTCGGCCGAACCGGTTTACAAAATAAACGTTTAAAAAAAAATATAGAGCGGTTCAGAATAGGTACAGAAAACCGGTTCAAAATCGGTTAACCGGACTTATTTTTGTACCGGTTTTAACCTTAAAATACTACTAAATACTAGACCATACCACTTTCAGACCATACAAAATCGGGTTTTCTTCACTTTCAAACCAGACCTAATTCACGCTTCAGACTTCAATTCAGTCTCACTCTCCTCTTTCATTCTCAGACCTAATTGGCAATTTGGCATCCACGCTCGCCGCTCGGACGTTCCCGCCTGTCCACGCCTCGCCTCGCCTCGCCTCCAGTGTCTCCACCTCGGGTAGGACTTAGGAGTTGTATATTGTTGCGGCATATGTCTGATTACTGCATATGCCTCCAACCTCGCCTCTCCTCTGTCAAATGTGTAAGTATATGTACATATGTCTGATTACTGCATCTTCTTCTAATCTGTGATAACTGCTAATGCTGCATTTGTGATTCAGGAGATGGGCAATATTGACTTTGCAATTCTAATGGCATTATATGTAATTTTTTTGCTTGAAAAAAATCCAGCTTAAACTGGTGATATGCTGTCTTAGTAATTAGTGATATGATTACTAATCTTAGTGATATGTTGTCTTAGTAATTAGTGATATGATTACTAATCACTAATATGTTTAGAATATGCTGTCGTAGTGATTAGTGATTAGTGAATTAGCATGTTGTCACAAGTCACAGATTCGTTGAATCATTGTGGGCCTGATGGCCTCCCCAGAGAATCGCTTGTCAATGCCTACACTGAGAAGGTTTCTCTTCAGCACTCGCTGTTCTACCAGCAATTTTATGTTTCATGTGAAATTATGGATAATTTTCTCGTTTGTTCTTATCCGTGACAGATGATCGAGGAAGAGCAGGTTCAATTGAAGAAGTACGTCTTCAATTCATACAGTTTCTTGCCTTGAATTGAGTTTGCACTTGAGGTTCTTATGGTTCGATATGTTTTTTTCATGGGATAATTTGCATTAATTTTGACCAGATTGGACATGTGCTAAGCTACAAGAGTATAATAACCTTCCTATTAAATTTTGCTGTTAGGCGAAAACTTTTACCTTGATGAGTCCAAATTGGACATGTGCTAAGCTACAAAAGTCACAGATTAGTGATTAGTGAATTAGCATGCTGTCACAAGACACAAACTTTGGTATAAACAGTTTTTTTTTGGTATAAACAGGTTCGGCCGAACCGGTTCTGAATCGGTTTTTGAACCGGTTCTGAATCGGTTTTTGAACCGGTTCAGAACATGTATAGTAAATCGGTCAAAATCTAGAGCGGCCAAAAACTGGAGCTGTAAACCGTACCGGTTTTAAAATGTGGTAAAGGTTCGGTTCTGAACCGGTTCAGCCCCGAACCGGTTCATGCCCAACCCTAGGATTAAGTATGGTTTTTATTAAAATAACTAATAGTTTAAATTTTGATAATAAAAATGAAGATGATTAATTATTGTTATGATGCTAATTAATAATTTTAACTTAATTTTAATATATTTTATACAATCTGTTATTTTCGTATAGTTAAAATTATTAGTTTAAAATATATTTATTTTTCTAATAGTAACTTTTATTTTTGTTAAATTATACAAATAATATTTTTTTTAATCCATGAAATAAGTTAAATATAAAAATATTTAAATATAAAGTTCCATAGATATATAAAAGAAAAAGTACTGAGAAAATATATTAATAATTATTTTTTGTTAATGTTTTAAATTTTAGATTGCATACATGATTATCATTAAGTGCATAAACTGGACTTGTATTTCAATTATACAAATCACATTATTAAATATGCAGAATAAGTATACTTCTCATAAAAGTATAATGTTGAAAGTATTTATGTCTACATTATCAATAATAATAGTTGAAAGTATAAAAATTTACATAACTCGATAATAAAAATAAATAATAATAATTTATTAACATGTTGCTAATCAATACCTTTAACTTAAAAAAAACAAAGTTATAATGTTGAAAGTATTTATGTTTACATTATCAATAATAATAGTTAGTTGTGTTCGATATTTATCTAATTTGTTAAATTAGTCGAGTCTAAAAATATAGCTTTACAAAGCTATATAAAAAATATATTGAGAAAATATACTGATAATATGAATATTTGTTCTTCATAAATATAATATGAAGAACCAATATAATAGAGTACATAATATTATACATGAAAGTTTCATGATGAAACTATTAATTTATAAAAAAACATAAATAACACACAAAAATACTTATAATTTGGTCTTAGCAATAAATTTTAATAACGAACTTTAATATGTGCACTTAATTGATTTTTTATAAACTATAATATTATCAATTTTAGTATTTAAATAAAAAAAACTAATAAAAAATTATAAATTCACATATGAAGTAAATAGACATTATTTCTAAAAATGAATCTCTACACAGCTATATAAAAAAATATTAAGAAAGTATACATATAATATTCATATTTTTTTATATGTGTTAAAACATTTATATTGCATGCATAATTATAATTGGGTACATAATGTTAGACATGCAACTATTAATTTAGAAAAACTATATGTAATTAGGGTTGGGCAAAAATAACCAGTCCAGACGAACCGTACCTGAACCGTACATGAACCGTATCGGTTCCGAACCGGTTCACAAAACAAACATTTTTTTTAAAAAAAAAATTATGGAGCGGTTCAGAATAGGTACAGAAAACCGGTTCAAAACCGGTTAACCAAACCTATTTTTGTACCGGTTTTATCTTAAAATACTATTAAATACTAAACCAGACCAGACAAAACCGATTTTTCTGATTCAGACCAGACAAAACCAGATGAACAGACTTGCATTTCTTTCAGGCAGGCACTGTGAGCAAGCATTTTTGAATGCGATGTAGAAGGAAACGATTACATTGTGGAAAACGCTTATTTATTCTTTTTTTTGGTTAATAATCAAGTAAGAATTATGAAGGGATCCAAAATATACAGAGGCAACTGCATCCAAAATCCATCATCATCGAAAGCAAGCAAACCCGAGTAGATCTGACTCACCAAATCCCCGACGCGGATCTCGCTCTCGATTTTCTCATACTTCATATATTCAACCTCCTTCTCCAGTTCCTTCACTCTCCCATCCTTCTCTTGAATCAACTGTTTCAATTCCACAGCTTTCTTCTTCGCCTCATCACCCTCATCCATAGCGGAATTCAAATCATGCTGCAACTTGAAAACCTCAGTCTCCAACTCCACAGACCTCTTTCTTATACTCTCCAACGCCTTCTCCTCATCCTCGGAAAGTTCAATCTCTCTACCCATTGCCTCAACTTTCTCCCTCAGCGCCGCATCTTGTTTCCTCAGCGATTCAATCTCTGCTTCCAAAGACTCGATATTTTCCTTGCTCTCACTATAGTTACGCACCAGATCGCTCTTCTCGATCTCTAAGGACTTCAGTTTCTTCGTCAGTTCGTTCACCCGAGCATAGAGGACATCATGTAAGACTAGGACTTGACCACCGCGCAGACGCAGCTCACAAGTTCCAATCCCTTCGACTTCAACACGAGAGTTGTTGCCGACATATATCCATCTAGTCTCCCGCGTAACTCTCTGGTACCCCACGAAATCGTCTCGATCCCTGGCTATGTGGTCCATTGATCCTGAATCCTAAATCCACACAGGACATGATTCAACCAACATAACAGTACTAGAAACATAAAATTCACTAGAATTGTCAACGAGATTTAGCTGTCGCGCTAGTTCAGGGCATGCACTCACAATGTGTCCCTTATGGCCACAGTTGAAGCATTATGTGGACTCAGGCTTCTTGGCTCTGCGCAGACGTTTCTGCGCCGCGCTTTCGGAGGATGATCAGTCTTTATCTTCTTTGCCACTGGTGCACCTGCGACTGCACGTCGTGCACCACTTCCTCACTTTTTACGATTCTTCTTAGATCCAGAGAACGATGCCATATGAACCTCGGTCTTAGGCCGTGTGGCCTTGAGACGTTCATCTTCCAGATCAATGTGCCTTCGAACGTGTTCAAAGGTGTTGAGCCCTTCAGAATGGGTCATTTGAATCTTCATCTGTTCACAAGAGTCAGGCAAAGAGCAGATCACGTCCTGGATTTGCTGCTCATCGGTCAGGCGCTGACCGGCCTCCTTGAGTTTTGCGATCTTGTTGGCCATGTGCCTCAGATGCTGTCTCATGGAGTGTTGAGGATTCATCTTGTAAGAATCAAACTTGATGTTAAATGAACAAAGCTGTGCAGTCGTATAGACACCAAATCTATCCTGCAAAGCATCCCACAACCCTTTAGTCGTGTCTTCCAGCTCAAATTCACACAGAATATCATCATCCATTGTACTCAGCAATGTAGTGCGCGCCTCAGCGTCCTTGGCCTCCCATTCATCATAGAAGGCCTTCTACTAATTCGTTAATCCAGTGTCGGGTCTTTTCTTGATCTTCTTGATATGGTCAATCGACCTTTGCTCAATCAGAACCATCTGTATACGCTTACTCCAGATTTTGTAGTTATGACCATTAAGTCTAAGACCTTTGTTCAGCTCAGCGATGATGTTCTTCGTGGCGGCCATATTTCACTGACTAAAGGAAATTTGATTAGGATCATGGAGACACAAGGAACAATGTTCTAATGCATGTAAAAAGATAAGTGTCAAATTAATAGGACAGACTTTAAAACATACTTAAATTCGGAGGACAACCCAAGCTAGGCCGAGAAGCACTCCCTGTTTCTAAGCACGTCCTAAAGTCACTACTATCAATCGAAACACAGTCTATACAAACAGTCTTTAAAGGACCGGAGTCGAACATATCGCACTAAGCGTTCAACTCTAACACAAGATAATTGTCCTAGCATTATTCAAGCAAATTCAGAGAACCTCGCAGACTAACCCGTCGGTTCACATCTAGTAACATATCCCCAGGTGTAGTTCGAACTTATCCAAACTTCTGAAGGGCTACTAAGAACAATCCTAAAGGTTTGCTACCTAGACTATGCCAGAACTAGATCTCCCTACCAAGGTAATCTATCCTATGCAAGCAAGGTAACAAACACACAGTACAATACACACACATATATATATTGAGATCTTTCAAAAATAATTAAATTTGGGGCTGATTTTTAATTTTCAAAACTTTGAGGACCAAAGTTACCCAAACAAGTAAAATTAATTAACATGTTAGACCAATTTTTCAACAGTATGTTGGGATCTCAACAAATCATAACCTAGTCAATTCTACCAGTCATAGACTCAAGAGCCACGCATATAATGTAAGGCAAGACTATCTACCCTGCAGAAAACACAAAGTAATCCAGTGAACTCAACGAACCCACACAGCATTCTATACATATCCAGTCATGCAATATAAAACAACAAAAGACTCTCCCAGCAATTTAAATTAGTCCAACATATAATTTAATTAGCCCAAAAATTATAAATGAAAGGGGTCCAGCACATTTACCGGACTAAATCAGGTTATCTGAACCCACAAAAGGTCCAAGATCGTTTCCAAGTTCGTTTCGAACCAATTCTGGCGGTTCAAAACCTCCGAATTAGCTCAGACCGGTTTGAACAGCACTGAGCCATCCAATTCGATCTGAACCGGTCCGGACAGCCTCAGTCAACCAGTTTGGTCCGAACCGGTCTGCTCAGCCTCACCAAACCGGTCTGACCCGGTCCGTCAGCGAATCGAATCGGCTTAAACCGTACTGGTCCAACTTATCATACCAGACCGGTCCAAACAGTGCCATCTCCTTCGTTGAAGGAGATGACAAGCTGCTAGGGTTTTGAACCCTAGCAGCCGCAACCACCAAGGGTGGCCACAGGGGTGGGTCGGCCACCACTGGTCGACCCTTCCCCAGCGTCTCCAGCGACTAGCCGTAGCCACAAAGGTTGCGACCCGTCGCGGTCACGATGACGCCGTGGGGATTTTACTCTTTGAATTCAACAATTTAGAAACCAACCTACTATGGCTCTGATACAATGTTGGAAATTGACATATTAACAACATCATGCAATTGACTAAATACACATATTTAAGTTACCTATTTAGAGTGATTGCACTTTGCGGAAGCGGAAGCGGATCTGCCTGAGGTTGAGATCACGGTCTGCCGGACGGGAGGACACGCCGCGGTTTGACGAGCTATGACTTATAACACCACAGCTACTAACCTATGTCTATATTGTAGGGTGACTATCTTATCAGCAATTACTGTCAAGTTCAGGTTTCTCCAAACCCTGAGCACCCCTATATATACTAATATATAGAGGGATAGGTTTTAAGGCCAGATACATAACTGGGTTTAATTATGTGAATGGGCTCCCAGTTAGGGCGGCCCATTATCCTAAAACCAACAATTTACATATATCACACTCCTGCCCCCGCTTGATAAATCGAAAAATGAACATTAAAGGTCGCAATTCCTCGTATTTTATTTTCATTTTGCTTTGTAGTGGTGTCAATCAATCTCTTTTGTTTGTTTGAAGGTTCCTTGTGATGGAATCTGAGTGATTTCATAGAAGAATCACAAGAACATATGAAGAACGAATCGAAAACGAAGCAAACCCTAGCAGACGAGAAGAGCCAGACGTGGGAATCATTAGGATCGGTTCCTTCATTTGGCGATCCTTCATCCTATTAAATAAAACCCTAACAGCTATTTACAGAAGGAACCAATATTATCCGGAAATAACAGAAAGACCCGTAAACTATTTGTCCGAAATATAACAACAATTACAAAAGAGAAATAATTGCAAAGAAGGACCAAACAACTAAAGAATGACAAATAACCACTAAAGAATGAATGATCAGCTTGATATTCCAATACTCCCCCTCAAGCTGGAAGGACATTTTCTTTGAATCTTCATGAGTTAGGCTCCCCCTGTCCTGCATATATGTTTCTCATTCCTAACTTACTGCACAACAAATGATGATGATGTGTCCCCAAGGCCTTGGTGAATATGTCTGCTAATTGTTCACCTGTTCTAATATGATGAAGCTGCAAAATTTTGTCAAGAAGTTTCTCTCTAATATAGTGACAGTCAATCTCAATATGCTTAGTCCTTTCATGAAAGACGGGATTGTTTGCAATCTGAATTGCTGCCTTATTATCACAGAATAAGGTAACAGGTTCAGATTGTTCACAATCTAGCTCTTTCAACAAATTCCTAAGCCATATTATTTCAGAGAGAGCTGATCCCATACTTCTATACTCAGACTCAGCAGATGACCTAGAAACAGTAGTCTGTTTCTTGACTTTCCATGAAATTAATGACTTACCCAGCATAATACCAAAGCCAGTAACAGACTTCCTAGTTTCTATACACCCTGCCCAGTCCGAATCACAATAACCAACCAACTTAGGATCATATCCACTAGACAATAAAATACCTTTACCAGGTTCTTTCTTAACATATCTCACAATTCTCATTGCAGCTTCATAGTGAGACTCCTTGGGATCCTGCATAAATTGGCTCAAGTGTTGCACAGCAAAAGATATATCTGGTCTGGTTATAGTCAAGTAAAGCAACTTCCCTATCAGTCTCCTATAAAGGCTGACATCATATAGGGCTTTATCATCTCTATTAACGTTCAAATGCTCATCATATTTTCTGCTAGTTAACTTCAGATTCATTTCCATGGGAGTCTTATCAATCTTACTACCAGATAAACCAACAGAGGAAATCAATTCCAAAGCATACTTTCTTTGACTGGGAATAAGGCCCAATTTTGATCTAGCAATTTCAATACCAAGAAAATATCTCAATTCACCCAAGTCTTTCATTTTGAAGCTAGATTTCAGCACGCATTTCAATTCATCAACAAGCTTGCTACTATTGCCAGAAATCAGTAAATCGTCAACATAAACTAACAGAACAACCAACTGATTTCCATCATGCTTCGTAAAAAGAGAATAGTCTAATCTAGATTGGTTGTACCCAGCTTTTATCAATGCATCAGTCAATTTCACATTCCACTGTCTACTTGTCTGTTTCAAACCATACAAGGATTTCTTTAATTTGCAAACCAAGGTTTTATCCTTTTCATCATAAAACCCTTCCGAGACAGACATGTAAACCTCTTCATCTAAATCCCCTTGTAAAAAGGCATTATGCACGTCCATTTGATATAAAGGCCAGTCATAAACAGATGCTAAAGCAAGGACAGTACGAACAGTATTCATTTTTGCAACAGGGGAGAACGTCTCAAAATAATCAACACCATGTTTCTGCTTATAGCCTTTTGCAACTAACCTTGCCTTATATCGGCTTAAGCTACCATCAGATTTAAATTTAAGTTTATAAACCCATTTGCATCCAATAACAGACTTACCTCGTGGAAGAGGAACCAGATCCCAGGTTTTATTTTCCTCCAGTGCTTCTATTTCTTCTTGCATGGCCTGAACCCAAGAATTATTCTGGACAGCATCTGAGAACCTCTCTGGTTCAACCAGTTCAGAGATAGAAGCAATACAACTTCGATAATGGTCAGACAGATTATCATATGAAATATATTTCCCAATAGAATGGACATGTGAAGAATTAGACATATCATAATCACTTGTCCAAATCGGAGGTCTAATAGATCTACCCGACCTGCTCGTGTTTGGTCTAGCAGAATCGACAGCAGGAACATTTTGAATAAGGGATCCATCAGAGTCTATATTAGACTCATCATTTGGTACTGTTCCATCAGAGTTTTCATGAAACTCATCACTTGGAACATCCACAATATCGAAGGTGTCATCCTCCTCAGTCAAGTCAATCTGTTTATTGACATCACAGGAGTCAACCTCAGTATAGTGCTCAAAAAATATGGGCATCTGATCAAGTTCGCCATTCTCAAAGGGAAAGACATTCTCATAAAACTGAACATCTCTACTTACAAAATATCTTTTTTCAGCAATATCATAGAGTCTATAACCCTTTTGAGTCTCAGAGTATCCCATCATTACTGATGGGATGGCTCTGGAGGCAAACTTATCAGTCACAACCAGATTTTTTGCATAGCACAAGCATCCAAAAACCCTTAAGTGGTTAACTTTGGGTTTTCTTTTACTCAATATTTCTAAGGGACTCTTACCATTCAGCAATTTGGAGGGCATCAGATTAATCAGATAACATGCAGTAAGAATACAATTTCCCCAGAAAATATTCGGAACGAAACTTTGCAATTTCAATGCTCTTGCTATTTCTAGCAAGTGCCTGTGCTTTCTTTCTACCCTACCATTTTGCTGCGGGGTATAGGCACAACTACTTTGATGGACAATCCCTTTATCATGGAATAAGGAACTAACATGCTCATTAAAGAATTCACCACCATTATCTGTTCTAAAGCACTTAATTTTCTTGCCAAATTGAGTTTCAATCATCACAACAAATATTTTCAATACCACAACAACATCAGATTTAAACTGCATCAGATAGACCCATGTCACTCTAGAAAAATCATCGATAAGAGTCAGAAAAAAACGTTTATTATCATAAGTTGAGGTATGAAAAGGACCCCATACATCTGCATGAACGAGATCGAATGCATCATCTGCTCTAGAATAGGACACAGGAAAAAGGTTTCTAACAATCTTTGCTTTAGGGCAAACAGAACAATGACCTATTTCCAAACGCTTATTTCTACACAGATTCAAAGAATCAACATTTTCTAATGCCTTTAACGATGCATGCCCAAATCGCATATGCCATAACATGATATTATTTACCGAGGGACAAGGAATAGCAGATCCAACAGATTTACAGGGCAATCTAATGAAATACAATCCTGATTCTTCCTTACCAGTCCCCAAGACCTTCCCACTTGAGAGGTCCTGCAGGATTGCAAGGTTAGGATAAAACCTAACACAACAATTCAAGTCTCTAGAAAGCTTTGCAACAGATAACAGATTGTACTTGAAATCAGGGAGATACAGAACATTATTCAATTTTCGGTCCAATTCCATCAAAACATTTCCAGTTCCACAAACTTCTGAATAACCCCCATTAGGTAATTGAACTTTAGTTCCCGGGACAGCCTTTTTTCCATCTAACCAATCATCTCTGTTGGTCATATGGTTGGTTGCCCCAGTATCTAAAATCCAATAGTCACTATGTATTAAGGAAGTTGAGTTCAGAAAGATACCAGCAGTATTTGCATGATGATCCATAGAAGCGGTAGCACCTGCACCTGAAGCAGTGCTCCCAGCATTCCCTACTGTGGCAAGGAACTGATCGAATTGTTCTTTGGTAAAAGTTATCCCACCTTGCACAGCACAACTCACAGAAGGATCAGAAATAGTTTGCATAGAAGAAGTGTCAATGTCGCCAGTCCCAGAGGAGGCAACATTGACTTTGGAAATATTTCCTTTAGCCTTCAATTGCTCCTTGTATTTAAAACAGTTATCTTTGGCATGCCCCTTCTTTTTACAGAAGTCGCATCCCCTAGAATAACATCGCTCTATAGTATGCCCCTTTTTGTGACAGTGTAAACATTCCAAATTTTGGTTTCCCTTTGGCTTGTTTGAAATAACAGAGTTCCCAAAATTTGTGTTCACAGTAGCATTCAAAACAGAAGTTATACCCCTTTGACTCTCATCCTGAGTCAAAAGGTTATAAGCTTGGTTTACGGAAGGTAAGGGACTCCAAAGAAGCAAGTGACTTCTAACATTGGCATAATTCTCATTTAACCCCATGAGGAACTGAAATAATCTTTGATGTTCTTTGTGCTCAATATGTTTTTTAAAATCTTCTCCCTCACTATGAGGGAGAGCACATGCTGCATCATATTCAGCCCAAAGAACATTCAATTTTGAAAAAAACGTTGAAATAGAATCAAGCCCTTGTCTAGTCATGACAATTTCCATATGCAATTGATAGGCCCTCGGACCACTAACCTTATCAAAACGTTCTTTTAACTCATTCCAGACGAGAAATGCACTATCAGTGTACATCATCCCATCTGAAAGATCTTTGGCAATAGAAATGGTAATCCAACCAAGGACTACGACATTGCATCTATCCCAAAGATGATGATATGCCGAGTCAAATTTTTCACGCACACAGGTTCCAGTCACAAATCCCAACTTATTTCTTCCTAATAACATGAATCTGATAGATCTACTCCATTTCACGTAATTTTCAGGTCCAGTTAATATGATCGGAATCATGTTAACATTAGGGTTATCACTCGGATGAAGATACAAAGGATGGTGGAAATCTACCTTGGCCATGGCCTCATGATTTACCTCATCTATGTCATATTTGTCCACTTTCTCAGCAGGCTTTGTCTCTGCCATGATATATCCACCAAAAAAAACAGAATAATCGAAGGAACAGAAAAACTGAGGAACAAGATATACCTCACAAGATCAAGACAAGCCGGTTCGCGTTTCAAGAATCCGCAAGCCAAGGCTATGTCTTAAGATTTTATCGGAAGCAAAGAGTCGCAAGGAAGCCCAAGATTCACAACCGAAAAATCGGAAGACCAACCGATTCAATCGGAACCACGAATACCACTACCAAAGGATCTGAACCGAATCGTTTTCTTTTCCTTTCGATTCAGAAGCCACTACACAGAACTTTCAGTTCCAAGATCGAAAACAACAGAGGTTCCAAGCGACGCAACAATATCAAATCAAAGCAACAGAACCGAAATAAAAGAGGCGAGTTACCTCAGGTCTCTAATACCATGATGGAATCTGAGTGATTTCATAGAAGAATCACAAGAACATATGAAGAACGAATCGAAAACGAAGCAAACCCTAGCAGACGAGAAGAGCCAGACGTGGGAATCATTAGGATCGGTTCCTTCATTTGGCGATCCTTCATCCTATTAAATAAAACCCTAACAGCTATTTACAGAAGGAACCAATATTATCCGGAAATAACAGAAAGACCCGTAAACTATTTGTCTGAAATATAACAACAATTACAAAAGAGAAATAATTGCAAAGAAGGACCAAACAACTAAAGAATGACAAATAACCACTAAAGAATGAATGATCAGCTTGATATTCCAATACCTTGTATATGCTTCCCGTCACTCTGATGATGAGGGTGAAAACCCGTGCGACGAAGCGAAAGGATCCCCCTGGTCATTCTTTTCGTTCTGAGAAAAAAAGCATGGGCACCTAGGATGTGTCTGGGCAAAACAAGGTTCCTTGTGGCGAGTGGTTTGACCAGTATAAGATACTCTTTCTTGATGAGTACCTTGGGTTATTGGGGCTTAAATATTCTGCTTGATTGAATCCTCACGGGCATTTGGCCACTTGTGAGACATTGACTGGTACTCACATCCTTGATAACACTAGCCTCGAGGAAAACCCTGAGCTTTGTTTACACCTATTGGATGGGATCATACTTCTTTAGGATCGTCGACAGAAGCCTATGGAGATTGTTGATGTTGAGGAGCTTATTAGGTCACGCCTTACTTAGGTGGCCTTGGCAAGTCACCTTTGTGTACCCAACCCTTGCTTCTAAGAATTTTCTGTTACGTATGTCCTGTTGATGTTCCAACCATCGTGCAGCTTGTCTGTGAGGACAGTGTCCTCCCCTATATGGTTTAGCACTTGTATCATGTCCAAGAAGATCTAACCATCGAGTTGAAGACCTATGAAGTTATAGACTTGTCCCTTCAGATATTGAGATCTAAAGAGAAAAGTTGAAAAGCTGGAGGAGTAAGTGAAGTTTCTGGAAAGGGAATTGGATCGAAATAATGGGATGAAAGTAGACTTGGATAAGGGCAAGGTGACAGTCGAGAAGAAGGGTTGAGAGGTCTGTGAGAGTCTGGCCTAGGTAAAGGCAAAGGTGGTTGACCATATGGCCTTGTTGCAGACTGCCCATGCTAACCAGGATGAAATGTGCACTTAGCAGAACCTCTTGGTGATTGAGTATAAGAAACTTTGGTCCGAGAAGTTTAAACATTGGTGTCGAATGAGGAGGGTCCCTACCTCAAGCTCGGTGGTGGCAGATTATAAGAAGCCTGAGTAGTTTACTGGCGCTGCTCTAGATGTGATGAAGGAGGAGATAACGATATATCTACAGATGTTAGAGGATGACGTCAAGTAGGTTGATTCTAAGTTTCCCTTGAATGAAGTGTGTGCACTCAACAATTTCTTGGATCCATTCCAACATCGCTCCCAAGTCCTTGGAAGAGGTATCCCCCGCCTATCCTCGCAAGCATGTCGCTGACAAGGACATGACTTTCGGGGAGTGAATGTGCCTTCAACTTTCCTTGCTTTTTTAGCTCTACCATGTAGTTTGTTATTATGTTCTCCTCTATTAGTGATCTTGTAATTTTGACTCCTTTTGTCAATGAAACTAGTTTTTAGAGTTTCTGTAATATCTGAGCATGTTCGCCTTGGGTTTATGCTTGTGTAGTCGACTTTGGTCCCAATTCTCTCTAATGAGGACGATTCTTAATTTAGGGTCAATTATTTGCCCCCGAGGCTAGAGTAAGAAGTCATATTTTGGTCGACTTATAGTGGTCATAACTTGACGTACTCCCCTGCTTAGTGGTCAGTTGGACAGTTCAGTCTTGGTCTCCATGGGATTTCTGTCTGGCAGAGTTTCTCTTGAAGAGTTTTCTTGGATGTACCCTTATTTATTTCTATGTGTACCTCCGAACCATTGGGGTTTAGGTGGGATGTTCAAGAGTGATTTGTGAAGGGTAGTCATAATTGAGGTGTTGCTCAACTTTAGGGTTTATACTTGGTTATAGGTGATCTTACGTCAACCTCTACAACCAGTTATTACTTGCTTGGTCATAGGGTGATTAAGTCGACAACTATACCAAGATTTTTATTTTCTTCAATGGGAATAAGGTTTATATACTTTGCCTAAGTCTTTGAGGTGCTTGTATAGGAGAAGGGTGATCTTAAGTCGACTGCTCCTTATAAGTCTTTTGAGGCTTGGTTACAGGGTGATCTTAAGTCGGCCTCCATAATATGTCTTGTGTTCGCTAGGGTTTAGGGTTTAAAACACACAACAATCACATGACTGAATAAGATTTTGTTCATCTCATTGGATATAAACTACTCAAATTGTCTAAAACTGGGATTAAATCAAACCTTAAGGGGTAATCTTACGCTTTAACGTCGTTGTTGCATAGGAGGTTCTTTGCCTAGTCGATCAAACGGACAGGTCTTTGCCTTGATAATTAGGCGAGTAGTTCAACTAACACTAGTGACCTCAGTTTTCTTGTGGTTTTTCTTTCGCAAGTAGTTTAGCTAACATTTCCTGGAGGCAATTTGGTCACCATGGACTTTGCCCAGTAGAGGGAGACGATTAAGAATTTCATCTTTTGGTGGACTGTATTGGCTACGATCTTGTAAGGGTTGATAGTAGTCCGACCAAGGATGTCTTCTTATCCTCCCGTGGTATGATCCCTGCATGTGGAAAGGTGACTATAGTTACCCACTCGATCTGCGCATTGACTCGCTTTAGGTTGATGAAATCTTTTGCTATGATGGTCAACTCCTCCAATGTATCTATCTTTGTTATGTGGTAGCTGTTATGCAGCTTCTTCATGACCTTGTTTGTCAGATCCAAGCCTCTATAGAAGGCTCAGACTATTTCTATGTTTCACCTTTCGATCGATCTCATTGACATTCTTATGGAACCCTCCTTAGAAGTTGGCTAGTGATTTATCCAACTGTTTTTTACCTCATCCAAAACGATCACGCTCCTTAACGGTTGGCAATCATCCATATAGCACTCGAGAAAGCGGGTTTTGAAATATTTCCATGACCCAATGGATGACGCATGGAGGCTAAAGAACCATAAGGATGCCGTGTCTGATAGTGTCAAAGTAAATAATAAGGCCAGGCGACCGTCATTATCGGTCTTCCCTAGCAGAGAGGTCTCGCGCCCTTTGATATAGGTGACAGGATCACCGTTGCCGTTGTACGTCGGGATACCTCTTTCGATCACGTATATCAGTGTGTTTATGAAGATTAGTGAGGAAGTAAAGGGATATGAGGTCCTTCATACAGTGTGGTCTTTTTGTTAATCATGTTCATCTACTTGTTCAACGGTGAAGTGAAGATGTTGGTTGCTTCGTGAAGTCTTCCTGGGACATTCGTCGAGGGTATATTGTATAGGTTGGATATATGGACATCAGTCCTAATTAAAATTAACAGGAGCGTAGACGATGAAGGACGAATGGCTCGGACGCCTAATGTGGCCTCTTACTCTTTTCAAAAAAGGTTATCTGCCTCCGAATGTGTTGTATAAGTAATCCCTCTAACTTGGGAGGCTTATCATTTTGCCTAGTCTAGGAAGGCTTCCACCATGGTTATTATCTCAAGGGAGATGGTGTAAGCCTCAGCAATCTTTTTGTGGAGTGTTTTAGTCATGACAGTTGTCAGAGGGTTAACCGGAGGTGTAGGTAGTCGTTGGTGGATCTTCGGACCCACGTCGGTGCCCTAAGGCTCGATCATCGGAGGATGTGGTCATTGATGGACGATGAGACCCGTACCAGCACATTAGGGATCGGTTGTCGGAGGAGGTAAACGCGTATGGAACCATAGTTCCTATGTAGGTGCCTTGGGGCTTTATTGTTGAACATAGGGAGACTGGGTCCGCTGGCGGGTTGGCTGAGGAGACACTTTTGAAGTGGTTTTCTGAGGTGGTTGACAAATCACGAGTTCAGAAGTTGCTTGAGATGTCTAATCCATGACATGCTTTCCATGAGCGGAGCTTGAACGAGTTTGAGTTTGCATGTTATGACTTTTTTATTAGTTTCCCACACACGGCGCCAATGATACAACGAGGTTGATCCGAGTCGGAAAAAAACTTATCAGGAAACGTGCCAAATTTGCCTGAACAGATGCATAGGAAGACCGCAAGGAGCTCTTTGAATCATAGAAAAGGATAACAGAGGTTGTTCATACGGTTCCCTCTCTGATGCTTAAGTGAATATAGTGTCTACGATCCATTACCTGATGGTTAAGATTTGGTGCATGAGCTCTGGTCGAGGATCGTGACCATATTTGTTGATATGTTGAACCGTTGTTGTGTGCTAAGATTCAATGTAACTTTCAGATCTGGTCTCGAGATCATGTCTAGTGAGTAACATCATTGTGGAGGAGGGGATTGGAGACTTTAGTTTTTTTTACCCCAGTCTTCGTTTGACGAGGGCAAGTATGAGGTGGTCACCTTGACCTGTGCAGTCAGGTCGAGCTTTATTAGTCGTTCACATTCGTTTTCCGTGTCGAAAGCGAGAATAAAGTACTCGCCCTATTGGATTGAGGTGTTGATCTTTATGGACCTCGCCTTTTATGCCTGATTGAGGCAAGCTTGAGATGTGTGCCTTGGAGTTTATTGATAATTCTGTCTTGTCACGTGCAGGACACATGTTTTGGCTTTTTCTGAGGAAGACCAACTCTGGTCCTATCTTGTTTTGAGGTCAAATCGTGCATGGGCTCAATATACAATAAGATGATTACCTCTCATAATATAAAAGTGTTGTCAACGGAAAATCAAACACGATGTTTTCTTTGACCAAACTGAACAATAACTAAATTGTTAATGACAGATTGAAGACTAAGACTGAAACTCATTCAAAAATTGCAAATCACCAATCAGGAATGGAAAAAAGGCAACTTGACAAGCAATTTTCGGAATTAGGTCGTTGTGTTGTATGAGAAAAGCCCACCATTTATATAAGATTTAGCTTCCCAAAAATCATGAAGGGCACCATTAAAACCTTTAATATGAATTTGCAAAACTGAAAATATTAAAAATCATAAAATTAATAAATTACAATAGTTATAAAAATAATAAATTTCAACAAAAAATGAGAAATTATAGTAGGGTGGGTTTCGTTGGAAAATTATAATGGGTATTGGCAAAAGGGATTCATGTTAAGCAGATTTTTTGACTCGATAATCGTGTACGCATGTTGCGGGAGCACCTGTAAACCCAAAGGCCTAGGGTGTACTAATTAGTTAGTGATTTTCACCCCTCTTGGGCGGGCTATAGAGAACATTTTATTTTGTAACTTCTTACACTATTATGAAATATTTTCAATTATATATTACCCAAACTTCCGAAAATATTGGCGTGGTAATAAGGAGTATACCCACACTTACTATTTTCCTTTGACTAACGTTTGAGTTCGGCTTAAATTTTTTGACGTTCTACCGATTTGATCCAAAAACAATTGCTAAACCATCCATAAGGCCCAAATTTCCAGCGCTCCACTCGTTAGAGCTACACAAGGCGATGACAAGCGACACAATTTTGTCTAGATGTTGGGAAATTATAATAGAAAGTAGAAAAATAATAAGTTGGTTGATTGTAGACCTAAAAATTCTAGGTGGCAATTATATCTTGACACGATACAATAGTTATAAAAATAATAAATTTCAACAAAAAATGAGAAATTATAGTAGGGTGGGTTTCGTTGGAAAATTCTAATGGGTATTGGCAAAAGGGATTCATGTTAAGCAGATTTTTTGACTCGATAATCGTGTACGCATGTTGCGGGAGCACCTGTAAACCCAAAGGCCTAGGGTGTACTAATTAGTTAGTGACTTTCACCCCTCTTGGGCGGGCTATAGAGAACATTTTATTTTGTAAATTCTTACACTATTATGAAATGTTTTCAATTATATATTACCCAAACTTCCGAAAATATTGGCGTGGTAATAAGGAGTATACCCACACTTACTATTTTCCTTTGACTAACGTTTGAGTTCGGCTTAAATTTTCTGACGTTCTACCGATTTGATCCAAAAACAATTGCTAAACCATCCATAAGGCCCAAATTTCCAGCGCTCCACTCGTTAGAGCTACACAAGGCGATGACAAGCGACACAATTTTGTCTAGATGTTGGGAAATTATAATAGAAAGTAGAAAAATAATAAGTTGGTTGATTGTAGACCTAAAAATTCTAGGTGGCAATTATATCTTGACACGATGGGCCGATACGAACACGGTACGAAAATGTATGGGTTTGTGTTAATCATTTTCTTATCGTGTTAAAACGTGCTAAAGATTTTCTCATTAACACAACTCAACACTATATATATATATTAGTTAGAGAGAGAGTAGTTATTATATATATATATATATGTATATGTATTACATGGATAAAGGTGGGTTATTTTTTCATGGCACAATTGAATTAATTCAATCCACTACACATGATTGGGTTAGCTTTATCATTTATCTCCTCGATTCTCCAATCTCCATCATAAATCTCGTCTTCTCCGTTCCACATGCTGTATTCTCTGTTTCTCCATGTTGTCTTCTCCGTTTCTCCATGCTCTCACCTATTCTCCATCATAAATGCACTAGACCGGGCTCTTCGTTTTCTTCCATCCTTACCGTTTATGAATTAACTCCAAATTTCTTCTCTTATAAATCCTGTAGGTTATCGTGGATAGAGACAAACACCAATTTCTTCTCAACGTTTCGGAGCTTCAAGTCTAACTTTTCTCTCTTCAATCATTCAGATTATCTTCCATTCGTTCATCGTTCATCACATAGTTTTGTAAGTATACACTGACATACTCAATTTTATCAAAAAATTTCAATTACAGGTAGAATTTTTATCTATTTTATCATATAGATCTGTAAGTGTAAATATTTTCAATTGATGCTTTATGTCGTGCATATTCATTTACTCGTTATTATCATAAGTGAATATCATATATGACTCGTTGTATTTTGCATGCAGTATATGGAGAATGAAATTAAAAAAGATGGCACAACACTAGTTTCTTGTGATAGTGATAGGACGAATGTTCCAAAAATTGCCGAGGAAAAAAGAAAAAAGTTCTAAAATTATTGAAGTTGAAAGTTATGAGTGCAAGCAATTCAATTCTAAATATGCATTTCAGTCATAAACGAAAGTGAAAGGTAAATTTGTCATTTGGAAGCAATTTACAAAGCTTAATTTGAGCAAGGATAAGGTTTGAAGGTGTAAATGTGATTTGTGTGGTAGGATATATCGGCGTGGCAGTAAAAATGGAACGGGTGCTCTATTGCGTCATATACAAAATTGCTTTAGAAAAGATACCCAAGATGTTGCTCAGTTAATTTTATCTTCGGATAAGTAGAAATACAGCAAAAGCAGACATTCTAAAGATATATAAGTCTCATAAAGTAATAGTTAAAACTCTCAATAAGTATGGCTCTTGACATAATTAATTTGACGTCAGACTTATGGACATCTATTAAAACTTATGGTTATATATCTCTTACTGCTCATTTTATTTATAAGGATTGGAACTTGCAGAAATATCTATTAAACTACTCGGTCATGCCACCTTGACATACATGTAATTTATTAGTTGAAAGTTTTTAAAATATTTTGGTTGATTGGGGAATACATGATAAAGTGACATCTTTGAGTTTGGATAATGCCTATGTGAGTGATGTGTGTGTTGAACAATTGAAGAAAAAAAAAATTAAACTATAGATTTCACTTGTTTATGAAGGATGTCACTTTCATATTCGGTGTTGTGCACACATTTTAAATTTAATTGTGCACGATGGCTTGAAGGATATTGTTGAGGTAGTTGGTAAAGTTAGAGATAGTGTTAAGTATGTATGGGGCTCCCAAGTGAGAAAAACAAAGTTTATTGAAGCGGTAAGTACCATGAAATTAGATGCTAAAAGTGTATTAAAACAAGATGTTCCAACAAGATGAAATTATACTTTCCTTATGCTTAAGAGTGCTCTTTATTACAAAACTGCATATCGAGAGTTAGAATTGATTGATTCAAGTTACAATAGTTCTCTTTCTGATAATGGGTGTGATGTGATCATGGAAGAAATGCGGCCCACACTTGAAGACAGGGGTGAGATAACCGTGCCGAGTGGACCAATGACACGATCAAGGGCTAGGAAGCTTGGACATACAATCACCACACTACTGGACCGCATAGGACCAACTATCATTCCGTCCGGAGACATGGAGCCTAAGAACCTCTTGGTTGCTCGAATGGACTAAGTCAAGAGGGGCTCGTTTGTACTCTTTTTCCCGACCTTTGGTTTTATCCCACTGGGTTTTACAAAGGGGGGTTTTAATGAGGCAAACGGTCCACAAGACAACCAAACCCAATAAGAGGAGGAGAATAAAAGTCGGCCCATAGGAGAGCTTTCCTTAAGCCCAAATTAGTTTAGGTTTTTACTTCTTTTGGGATAAGTAGCTAGGGTGGCCGAAATTAGAGGGAATCGACCTCTTTTACAAACTTGTGTGCTAGCCACATTGTTCTTCTTGTTCATTGAATGAGAAATTGATTGTTGGTGTGTCATATCCGGCAATTGAATCTTGGTGCGTCATATCCAAGGTTCAAGCTTTGGAATCTTCGAGTGCGTCATATCTTGGAGAATCCATTGTGGAGGTATCAAGGGCTTGTCGCTGCCTTTGTGTGATCCAATCGATCCATCATTCATCCATCATCTATCCTCGTCTATTCTAGTCTCGGCAGAATCGTATCCAGGAGGACCGACCTTACCAAAATTGGTCTAGCAGACGGAATACATATCTGAATTCGACGAGCCCACCCATTCCAGAAATAGGACTCAATTATCTGCGACTTTCGTATTCATCACGCGGATCAATTCGGAACAGAGCGTCGCGGAAAAGGGAACCCTTTACAGAGTCGGAATTCTGACAGCAATATTACGAGCCTTGGGAGAATCGTATCACCACCTACCCTCGAAAGTGCCGACTCCTGGCAGATCGTATTAAGTGGTATCAGAGCACACTTTCGAGACTTAATTTTGCTGATTTGTGTTGTGTGATAATCAGGTCCTTGCGCATTATAATGTCAAACCACGCAAGTAATGGAGAGGAGAGCACCAATCAAGCTCAAGGGGCAAGGAACGAACCCCCGGATTTGCGAATTCTTCGCAATGAGATTCGGCGAATGATGCAGCAAGAATTAGGACCTATCATACAAGAGTCCATTAATCGAGCCATGCCGCCACCTATGGGGAATCTTCCAAGAAGAGCTCAACCTCAAGCAGACGATGAAGAGGTTCAATCGTCCAACTATTATAGTAGGGGCAGCCGCCACTCCAATCGGGACCAAAGGAGACCACGGCGGGAAAGAGGTCGGCTTGAAGATCAACTTGGTGGTCTCAAGTTAAAAATCCCACCTTTCCACGGGAAGAATGATCCGGATGCTTATTTGGAGTGGGAAAAGAAGATCGAACTTGTGTTCGATTGTCAAAATCTTTCGGAGCTTAGAAAGGTACAAGTAGCCGCAAGTGAATTTTGTGATTATGCTATCAATTGGTGGGATCAAATCGTGACGAGTAGACGACGTAATCGTGATCCACCCGTAGATACTTGGGATGAACTGAAAAATCTTTTGAGGAAGAGGTTTGTTCCTAACCATTACCATAGGGAACTACATCAAAAGCTTAGACGATTGGCTCAAGGAAGTAAGAGTGTTGAGGATTACTTTCAAGAGATGGAGTCACTTATGCTCAAGGCCGATGTGATTGAGGATAACGAAGCTACCATGGCTAGGTTCTTGAGTGGGTTAAACTGTGACCTTCAAGATAGGTTGGAACTCCAAACCTATGGCAATATTGAAGAGCTGCTTCACAAAGCCATGTTGGTCGAGCAACAACTCAAGCGGAGGGGCTCTTTTCGGACCCATTTCAACCGAGAGGATAAACCTCAAATAAAACCGAGACCTGAACCAAAACCAGCCACTACGCCTCAAGATGCGAAGGGCAAAGCCGTGGCCAGCTCGTCTCGAAACCGGGATGTCAAGTGCTTTAAATGCCAAGGCCGCGGACACTATGCTAATGAATGCATCAACAAGCGGGTGATGATCCTTTTGGACAACGGGGAGATTGAAACTGAGGATGAACCGCTTGAGGATGATACCGAACCGGATGACATCGAGTTTCCCACTGCCGGCGAGTTATTGGTGCCGCGACGTTCTTTAAGCATTCAAGTCAAGGATGCGGCTAAAGAACAACGGGAGAACTTGTTTCACACGCGATGTTTGGTTCGAGGTAAAGTTTGCCTCCTTATTATTGATGGTGGGAGCTGCACTAATGTTGCTAGTGAATTGATGGTTAAGAAACTAGGATTGAAAACTAGGGAGCATCCGAAACCATTTAAGCTACAATGGCTTAATGGTGCCGGCGAATTGATTGTGAGTCGCCAAGTGTTGGTGCCTTTAGCCATAGGCAAGTATGAGGATGAGATCTTATGTGATGTGTTACCTATGGAGGCCGGCCATATCTTACTCGGGAGACCGTGGCAATTTGATAGGAGAGTCATACATGATGGGTTCACCAACCGTTATTCTTTCGAGTTTAAGGGCCGAAAGACCACACTTGCTCCCATGCCGCCGCATGAGATACACCTAGATCAACTTCGACTTCGACAACACGAAGGAACTAATGTGAGTGAACACACAAGTACCCTTACTCAAAATGAGTGTGAGAGTTTGAGGAAAGCCAAAGCCGAGAGATATGAGTTTACACCCGTGAGTGAACCCGTGAGGCAGTCCAATTTTGTGGTGAGGTCTAGCGTTGTAAAGAGGGCTTTGTCCTCTAAGCAACCCGTTATACTACTTATGTACAAAGAAACGTTGTTGAGTATCACTAATCCCGTGCCGGATTTTCCGAGCAACATCGTTTCCCTTTTGCAGGATTTTGAAGACGTCTTGTCGGATGAAACTCCCCACGCATTACCGCCCCTTCGGGGTATCGAACACCAAATCGATTTTGTACCGGGAGCTTCACTACCTAACCGACCTGCATACCGAACTAATCCTATGGAGACCAAGGAGCTTCAACGACAAGTGAACGACTTGATGGACAAAGGATACATCCGCGAAAGCATGAGCCCATGCGCGGTACCGGTCCTACTCGTCCCTAAGAAGGATGGGACTTGGAGGATGTGCGTTGATTGCCGAGCCATCAACAATATCACTGTAAAGTATCGCCATCCTATTCCTCGATTAGATGACATGTTAGATGAGCTGCATGGATCCACGATATTTTCTAAAATAGATCTTAAGAGTGGTTATCATCAAATTAGGATGAAAGAAGGTGATGAATGGAAAACAGCTTTTAAAACTAAACATGGCTTATATGAGTGGTTAGTCATGCCCTTTGGATTAACTAATGCACCTAGCACTTTCATGAGATTGATGAATCATGTCCTGCGTAACTACATTGGAATTTTTGTGGTTGTTTACTTCGATGACATTTTAGTCTATAGTCGAAGCTTAGAAGAGCATGTTGGGCACTTAAAATCTGTTTTGATGGTTCTTCGAAAGGAGAAGCTTTATGCTAACCTTAAGAAGTGCACTTTTTGTACGGATCACCTTGTGTTTTTGGGCTTTGTTATAAGTGCAGATGGTATTAAGGTGGACGAAGAGAAGGTTAAGGCCATCCGCGATTGGCCGACGCCAACTACCATAGGCGAAGTGCGGAGCTTTCATGGACTTGCGGGTTTCTATCGGAGATTCGTGAGGGATTTTAGTACCATAGCCGCACCTCTCACCGAAGTGATCAAGAAGAGTGTTGGGTTTAAGTGGGAGGACGCACAAGAAAAAGCATTCCAAGCTTTGAAGGACAAACTCACCAATGCACCCCTTTTATCTTTACCGAACTTTCTTAAAACCTTTGAAATTGAGTGTGATGCTTCGGGTGTAGGTATTGGAGCTGTTTTGACACAAGAGAAGAGGCCCATAGCCTTCTTTAGTGAGAAGCTTGGAGGAGCTGCCCTAAACTACCCGACCTATGACAAGGAGTTGTATGCGCTAGTTCGAGCCTTGCAAACATGGCAACACTATCTATGGCCCAAGGAGTTCGTCATTCACACCGACCATGAATCCTTGAAGCATTTGAAGGGTCAACAAAAGCTCCACAAACGACATGCTAGGTGGATGGAGTTCATCGAAACCTTTCCTTATGTGATCAAGTATAAGCAAGGTAATGAAAATATTGTTGTCGATGCTCTATCAAGAAGGTATGCCTTGATCTCTACTTTGGATGCTAAGCTTTTAGGCTTTGAATACATAAAGGAGCTCTATGAAACTGATTCGGATTTCCAAGATATCTTTAAAGCATGTGCTAAATTCGCTCATGGAAAGTATGTAAGGCACGACGGGTTTCTTTTGTTTGAAAATAGATTATGCGTACCTAACTGTTCGATGCGAGAATTGTTAGTTAGGGAAGCCCATGGCGGAGGATTGATGGGACATTTTGGGATCACTAAGACCTTGAAGGTGATGCAAGAACACTTCTATTGGCCGCAAATGAAAAGGGATGTCGAGCGGATATGTGGAAGATGTGTCACTTGCAAACAAGCCAAAGCAAAGAAAGCTGAAATTGTCAAACAGATCCATGAAAAGGCCAAGCGCAACATCGAGGAAAGGACGAAGTCGTATGCAAAGCAAGCCAACAAGGGCCGACGTAAGGTGACCTTTGAGGAAGGAGACCTCGTGTGGGTGCACTTGAGGAAGGATAGGTTTCCAGTCGAGAGGAAATCCAAGTTGATGCCTAGAGTGGATGGCCCATTCCGAGTCCTAAAGAAGATCAACGACAATGCTTATCAACTAGACCTCGAAGGGAAGTATAATGTTAGTTCAAGTTTTAACATTACTGATTTGCTTCCTTTTGTTGCAGATGATCCGGATTTGAGGACAAATCCTTTTGAAGAGGGAGGGGATGATGTGATCATGGAAGAAATGCGGCCCACACTTGAAGACAGGGGTGAGATAACCGTGCCGAGTGGACCAATGACACGATCAAGGGCTAGGAAGCTTGGACATACAATCACCACACTACTGGACCGCATAGGACCAACTATCATTCCGTCCGGAGACATGGAGCCTAAGAACCTCTTGGTTGCTCGAATGGACTAAGTCAAGAGGGGCTCGTTTGTACTCTTTTTCCCGACCTTTGGTTTTATCCCACTGGGTTTTACAAAGGGGGGTTTTAATGAGGCAAACGGTCCACAAGACAACCAAACCCAATAAGAGGAGGAGAATAAAAGTCGGCCCATAGGAGAGCTTTCCTTAGGCCCAAATTAGTTTAGGTTTTTACTTCTTTTAGGATAAGTAGCTAGGGTGACCGAAATTAGAGGGAATCGACCTCTTTTACAAACTTGTGCGCTAGCCACATTGTTCTTCTTGTTCATTGAATGAGAAATTGATTGTTGGTGTGTCATATCCGGCAATTGAATCTTGGTGCGTCATATCCAAGGTTCAAGCTTTGGAATCTTCGAGTGCGTCATATCTTGGAGAATCCATTGTGGAGGTATCAAGGGCTTGTCGCTGCCTTTGTGTGATCCAATCGATCCATCATCTATCCTCGTCTATTCTAGTCTCGGCAGAATCGTATCCAGGAGGACCGACCTTACCAAAATTGGTCTAGCAGACGGAATACATATCTGAATTCGACGAGCCCACCCATTCCAGAAATAGGACTCAATTATCTGCGACTTTCGTATTCATCACGCGGATCAATTCGGAACAGAGCGTCGCGGAAAAGGGAACCCTTTACAGAGTCGGAATTCTGACAGCAATATTACGAGCCTTGGGAGAATCGTATCACCACCTACCCTCGAAAGTGCCGACTCCTGGCAGATCGTATCAGGGTGGAAAAAGGCTGAGAATATATGCAACTTCTTGGAAGCTTTTTATGATTTGACTTGTATGTTTTCTGACACAAAATATCCTACTCCTAATTTATTCTTTCCTAAAGTGCTAGCAATTTATGTAACAATAACCAGACATTGTCAAAGTGTTGTTGACTACATGAGAAGAATGGCTAGTCGAATGGTAAGTAAGTTTGAACAGTATTGGTCAACATTTAACACTACATTGGCTATAGCTGCAGTTTTGGACCCTCGTCATAAGATAAGTGCTCTGGAGTTTGGTTATTGCTTAATTCATGGCAATGATGGACCTAAATATGTTATGTATGTTCGTCAGAAGTTAAATGCTCTCTTTAATGAATATGCTATTACTGTATCTTCTCAATCTGGTCAGAAAAATATAGAATTTCCTTCTACACGTGAAAATGATCAAGGTGGTATAACTTCCATTGAAGATGAGTTGTACAAGGTAAATAGTTCAGTTTCTTATATTGTTTTAAGTTTTATAATTATACTATATAATTTTTATTAGCTATCTCATTCAATTTCTTATGTTCACTTTATTTATTTAGGACTATGATGAACGTGTTATGTTCAATGTCACTAAATAGTACGTGTTTGAGATTTATTTAGATGAAACTCCTATGAAAAGGTATGAACCTTTAGACATACAGCAGTATTGGCACACCCATGGGGCTCGTTTTCCCATTTTGGCTTATTTGGCTCGTGACCTATTGTGTATTCAGATAACTACTGTTGCATCAAAAACCGCATTCAATGTGGGTGGTCGTATTATCGATGAATATTGCAGTTCCCTTAAGCCTGATGTTGCAGAAGCTTTCATTTGTGCTAAGGATTGGATTTATGGCGAAAAATGTAGTATTTATCATTATTGTATGTTATAGTTAGTTTGATCATATGTTTTGCTAATTTATGCCTTCATTGTATTTGATGTTTTAGCTCGTGCACAATTAGCAATGCTCGAAAAGGAACTTTTAGATGTTGCTCTTGAATCAACTGATGAGGTGTCTTCTATACATAATCAAAATATTGTTTAGGTAGTGATTTTCTCTTATTATGTAATCAAATCATAACTACAAGAAAATTGCTCTACAACGGTAAATAATCGTTGCCCGGAGCACTGTTTGCGCTGCTAATAACCTGTGTTGATGCTAAAAGTCGTGCCAATAGGCACCGTGGCTAAAGGTTTCCACGACGACAATATGCCGACACTAAAGGTTTGCCGTTGCTGGAATGAACAGTTGGTTTGACCATTAGCATCGCCAATTTGCCAACATTGTTTACGCGTAATTACCGCCAACGTTATTGGATGCTAAAACAAGTGTTTTGTTTCGACATTCCTCTGATGTAAAAGTGAAAGCATTAGTGTCAGCGTATCGTGGTCACTACTTCACTGTATATTGCATCGATTTGTGTTTAATGGAAAATTCGGTTTTATAGATATCTACCAAAATAGAGCATACATAAACTCTACTACTACAAATAACCATATCCAAAACACATAGTTTTATAGCCAAAACACAGAACACTGGCATTTCAGGAACATGGTCTACAATCATCGACAATATGAAATTAACATTGTTCAGAGACTACAACCTATGACCTCGGTACATTACAACTTTTCAGGAGTACTTACAAATTTTCAGGACTACAACCTATGACCAACTTCTTCACTTAGTCCTCGACTTTGAGTTCCAACTGCTTCACCGAGATCAAGTAATTCCTGGAAATGCAACAAATTATTATCATAAACAAGTAATATTAAATAACTGAAAATGCATTGATAACCAAAATATAACAAAAGTATATTGATCAATATCTAGAATAGAAAAAAACCACACACACACACATTAACATGTTCATATTGTATTCACTTCTCCCATCAAGCTCACATTTACTTGAAGCTAGATAGCAGGAAATCTTACTAGCATGTTCTGTATTTAACAATTATATATGTATGATCCACATTACATGGTGTCCCCGATTAAGCGTCTTGTGATTTATTTCAATAATTTGAGTATGAGCAGCTTAATTTTACAGAAACGACAAAGCTAGTTGAAGGAGTTGGCCAAAAAACAAAAGTTGCAAGAGTTAGATTTTGTTGAAGAATGAACTAAACTAAACAATGAGAAATCATGAAACCATAATCTATTCATACCTTCCACTAGACTAGGAGTATCAGTATCAGGAGGGGATACAAGTGAAATGTGAATGTCATCTGCAATGTCCTCTTAGTGCAGTGCTTTTGCTAGACCCCTGAGCTCAAACTTACTAGCAGAATAAGTAGTATAACCATAGATACTGACCTTTAACAGGCAACAAAATAATATATCAATATCTAGAGTAGAAAACAACAAACAAAATCAAAGCTTGAATTATCTATATAGAAATCAAATGGACTAACTTTTCCAAGTATATGGACACATATGGAAGTTCCATATGTGTCCATATACTTGGAAAAGTTCCATATGTTTTTTAGAAATCAGACTGACCCATACAACACCACTTCTGTAAAATGCATATAAACCAACATATTTATTAAATATATGTGCATAAAATTATTGAATTGATTTCAGTAGTAATGTGTAAACTAACCCATATGTTACAATGGTAATACAATAAAAAAAAAACTTCAACACTAAACCAACTAGACATAATTTGTCAACGAATAAGAAGGGAACAACTACTGAGATACATATGAGTATCAAGGTACAAAATTCATCTTCTCTATTAGTAAAAGCTAAAAGCATACTTATCAAGAGTAAGATTTAACACAAATCATATCTAACAATGATTTAAGTGTAAAATTTAGAGCTTTGGAGATTAATCTGCTGCATCATAGTAGAATTATTCCTTTGAAATTGTCAAAATCACAAATCTATCACTGAACTCTTTCCCAATTGTCAAAAGCACAATTCAATGTTCACCAGAAGTACAATTAAATCCGATTTGCAGAACATATTTTAGAAAAACACTAGAGTTGGATGATTTTAAATTACCCCCACACACCAGCTCCCAAACGAAGCATGTCCAACCAAACTCAAAAAATCAGACTAATGACAAACAGCACAACCGAACTCAAACCAACAGAACCGAACATAAATCAATCAAACAAATAGAACAGCAGAAGTGAAACAGCATACATGAGCTCAAGTACTATAAAATTTGAAACTGCAAATCCATTCGAACGAGTATTGCAAAGACATAAGAACCGGTCTTGGATATGATTTCGACCTCCTTCAGCTGAGGGGAAAGCGAAGCCGTTCGACCCACCATCGACGACAGAGACAGAGCCGAGACTACCACGACGAGGTAACCAAACTGAGATAGAGATAGAGACAGAGCAAGTAAGCAAAATGAACAGACCTTGAGCACGAACCACTACGACCTTGAGCACGAACCACGACGACCTTGAGCACGAACCACTACGACGACCGAACCAGGGCAACTAAGCAAGCGAGCTTGAGTGAAACGGCAGATGGTGGTCACGAACAGGTCGCCAATGAAGCGTCGAGGTCGCCGACAGAGGGTGGTCAAAAAGGTAGACAAATGACGAAGGGGTTGTGCTGAGGAGACTTCCTCAGGACGTGAAGAGTGTTGTTTTCAATGTAGGGTTTTAACTTTTAAGCTGCTTTGTAGTTTGTACACAGATTCAACGGGTTAACCCATGGATCCCATTTAGACGAAAAATGTAATATTACATTCGACTTAATGTCGCTACTGTTTATGGATCTACTGTATCAGGAAATATTGATACTAAAAGGTTGTTTCTGCAATAGACTATGTTGGTATAACTGATTGTATATATTAGTATCAGACATATTTTCAACAGTACATTTTTTGGCGGGTAAACAAATTGCAGCGACAAAAGTACATACTAAAACTCAGTTTTAGCAATGGAAAATTACGTGGCACTGATTAGTGTCATCAACTACGTGATATTTTGCTGAAACTAAAAAAGCTTTTTACTGTCAAAGTCGTTGTAACAACATTTAATTTTCGTGGCTCTTGATGAACATTCTTGTAGTGCATTAATATAATGATATTTAAGATCTAATCAATTTTTTGTGAAAATTGCAGTATGCTTGGGATAGAGTCTTTTTCAACAATTAGGATATTATGCAAAAATCAACTTTATGCTTTATTGTATAATTTTTCTATTAAGACTTGTATGTTATTACATTTTTAGTGCGAAATGGTACTTTTTGGATTAAACACTTGATGTTGAAAGTCTTTTTTTTTTTTTATAATTATGGATTAAATAACCACTATAGGTGACAACTAATCACCCAAGTTCAAATTACACAACCAAAACTAGCTAGCTGTAACAATTCGCGAAACAGAAAAGCCAACAACGTTGTTGCAAGTAATGTTATGAATTTTTCGTTCAATTTATATCAGATTGTTGTTCTAATTTTCGTTATGTGTTGTGTTTTTTCGTGTCGTGTTCGTGTCAAATTAATTTGACACACATTCATATTGTGCCGTGTTTGGACTGACCCACTATAACACGATATGAGTCTGTTACGACACGAATACGACACGGCCCACACAAATTGTAAGCACTAATAAATTCCACGTGGGATGTGGTAATACTTATAAGGTCTATTATTTTGGGGAAGTTAGCCTAACTTAAGGAACCTTGCTAGTAGTTAAGCATGGAAAAATGATTAGAGATTCTTTATTATTTTGCTCACTTCAAATATCAATGTCTTTTCGTTTCTTGTCGAAGTTAAAGAGGATAACATCCTCGGGCCTCAAATTAATAATATTTAAGCTCATATTTAATGCAACAAAATGCTCCTAATTACCCCATGAAATAGGGTCCATATATATTATTAAATATTAATATTTTATAGATAATGATAAGATATTTATATTCGATATGCTAATATTCTGTGTAATTTTTGAGTGTTCAATTAAATTTGGTTTAAAACATTTATTTACCTAATTAAACTGTACCAGAAACAACAAGCTAGTTAAATATATATTTTAAGTAACAATTTTTTATAAGTGAATAAATAGGTATCGAAAGTATTTGTCACACTTAATCGTTCAGGCCATTACATGAGGGCCACATGTAAAATACCGTCATTTCTAAACTGTAAATTTGACGGAAGTACATATTTGACCAATCATAAAAGCCCGGGTAACTAGTTGCTTCAAGAAAAGTTTAGCTGATTAGTTGGAGTTTTTTCACCAAAACATATCTCAATTAATAATCATATCTCAATTAATAATCAAATACCAAAATATTCTCGATTTACAAATAAATACGAATCTATACCAAGCTGCGACTCGGAGTCGCGGTTGACACTGTACTGTTAGTTCCACCAGGAGTCGCGGATGAATATTTTAACTTTAACTCTATTGTCTCGATGACCTAGGTCATCCTTATTGGTCGGACACACCATTTTCTTTACAAGCAAGTTTGTTTTTTTAGGAGCGTTTTGAGTTTTTTACTCTATTGTGGATGCGATTTCTTGGTTTTGTGCCATTTTTTTCACGATTCATTGATAAACTATGTAGAGTAGAGAGAGAAGTGAGTAGGGAGGGAGGCAGAGAGATAGAGAGAAGATGTGAAGTGAAAGAGCAAGTAGATGGAAGAGTGGTGTTAAATTATTGAGAGAAGGGAGTTTCAGAGATGTCAAATTGACAATGAAGATGGGGCCAACGAGGACACCTTCAATTAAAAGGTCAGAAGTGATTCCCGCGACAGTCGCGAGTGGAACTAACGGTACAATGTTACCCGTGAATGAAAGTCGCAGGTTAAACTGACGGTAAAGTTAAAATATCCACCCGCGACTCCTATAGATTCGTATTTGTTTGTAAATTGAGGACATTTTGATATTTGATTATTAATTGGGGTATATTTTGGTGAAAAATTTGATTAGTTGCCATTTTAGATAAAATTCAAGTGGCCATTTGATATAACCTTAGTACATATACAAGGATAAAACTATTTTGGATACCTTTCAGTTCAATTGATAATTTATATGTTTAAAGAGACTCTATTTGCAGATCATTAATTATTTTATACAAATCACTTTTGCTGAAATACTAAAATGCACTAATAACTTTTTAAGTATTTGTTCTTACTAATTTTAAGAAAACAAATTATCAAATCGACCTCATAATTTTTTAGTTTAGAGGCTAAAACTTATACCACTACACTACACTACACTACTAATTCTAATTATTTTTTTTTATATACTTCAAATATATTTTTTGAAGCAACTTTTATATTATTTTATTAAACATCTCATGTTTATTTATTTATGCTATTTGGTAATTAACATTTGTTCAACATTGTTTGTTTAATTACATTTTATTAAATCTAGTATTTATAAGTTACTAAAATAGTTGTTTTAAATTTTTATTTCAACCATCTTAAAATAAACAAGAAAGACTATAATATGTAGATAATTAAATTAGAACTTTAACGACACATATGCTGTTGAGTTTCAATTTTTATATCGATCATAAAAATTTGTCAAAGTAGTGTTGCTAATTTTTGACAATTTTACTAACTTTGACAAACTTTTATGGTTATTGGGAAAATTAAATATTTTTAAAATAAGTATTCTAGTAGCTTATAAATACTAAATTTAGAATATTACTTATTTTTAAATCATTTCAAAAAATTAATATAGTTGATTTATAATTAAATTAAAATTATAATTAAATAAACAACGTTGAATAAATGCTAATTACTAAAGAGCATCAATAAATAAACATGTAATGTTTAGTACAATAATATATTTGAATTACACAAATGAGTAATTGAAATTAGTAGTGTAATGCAACGTTAAAATTTTCAGTTTTTAAGTATGTGGTATAGAGTTCAAAACTTGTCATAATCATATTTTTTTTTTCCCAGTATTTTAGAATGTAGTTTGATAACAAAAAAAAAATGAGATCGATTTGATAATTAGTTTTCTTAAAATTAGTAAGGGCAAATATGTAAAAACAAGCAAACTATTAGGGTATATTAGTCTTTCACCGAAAGTGGTCTATATAAAGTAATCGTTTGCAAAATATAATTTCTAATTTTTTTTTAAATTTGGATACCTAATATTGACTTGTTATTAGAATATTTATATATACTTATATTAGAATTATTATTTTTTTTGGCAAGTTAGTAAGCTTCAAAATTTCTTATTACACTTTTTACCCTAATTTAGTTATTTAATTGCAACAATAAGTAAAAATTGGAAATCCAAACATCTAATATATAGTATAACATCAAATAAGGTTAGATACAAAAATCCATCGTATTATGGGGTAACGCTTTTTTTAGTCAATAATATGGTGTAACGATTTAACGTTTCATCCCTTAACAAGATATCTTAGGTTCAACCCCTGTGAATAAATAATATTCATGACGACCATCTTACATATTAATACAATATGAGTACGAATTATTCTTGAAACAAATATATCAAAAATGTTGTTAACCCTCTTGATGGAGTTCTTCTATGAACACGGAGGAAACAAAAAATAAACAAGTTAGATACGAAAAAAAATGGACACCTGATTATAATAACTTAACAATGAGATATCCAATATATTTTTATCCATATTTAAAGAGAATGGGCCATACTATATGGGTTGTTGTAATGGGCCAATCTGGGCATATTTCTGCGAAACTCTTTAGTCTCCTCTCTCCTATCACCTTGCCTGACTTGCTAGACAAGCAGAGAGAGAGGTTTTTATTCTTCTCAAAGAGAACAAGGTTTCCAGTGAAGAGATCAAAGAGCGGAGCGTCCTTTCTTGTCTCCAATTGCCCAGAGGTTTCACTCTCAACTCTCCGCATCCTTTCTCATTTTGAATCATTTCCGAACTTCTCTTTCTGCCTAGTCTTCATGTTTGAATCGTTGTGCAGATAGATCTAATGAATCAGACCTACAATGGATTTGGTAGACTTCTGATATACACTGCTTGTTTCATCTCTGTTTCAGATTCCGCTCGCTTCATTAGCTGAAGATGTTCCTTACTAGGTAATATGCCGATTTCTCACTCCACTGATTCTAGGCTGTGTTCTGTACGGTAGTTCTGAGATTGATAATTGCGGTTATCTCAGGACCGAGTATGACAGAGGGGTTAACACCTTCTCCCCAGAAGGTAGACTGTTTCAAGTTGAATATGCGATTGAAGCTATTAAGGTACCGCTGTCGAAGTGACCTTCAGCGTTATTGTTATTCGATCTGTCAGTAGAGGAGACATTAGTATAAACTGAAGTTTGAGGTTCAAATTTCTTTCATTGCTGCAGTTGGGTTCTACTGCTATTGGGTTGAAGACTAAAGAAGGCGTTGTTCTAGCTGTCGAGAAGCGAATTACTTCGCCATTGCTGGTTTTCCTCTAGTGCCTTTGATATCTCACTTTATTGATATTATATCTAAATCGCACTTATCATTGATTATTATAGTTCTACCTAGATTTTCCAACTACTAGTTATTCTTCTTCTTAGGGATGGTTGATTTTGCATCCACGTACTGTTCATCCATTTTTTAATCCAGTAAAACTCACTTATTTGCAAATTTATGCCTAATGCCTTACCGTGTATTGAATTTTTCATATCTAGAAGCTCATGTTCATTTCTTTTGCTGCAATAAGTTCCTTTTTAAGTCAAACTACTGAGGATCCTTTCTTTTTATAGACCGTGTTTATACTTCTAGGTAGCGTATTGTAGTGAACAGGATCATGTTGATGACCGTGTATTCCCCCAAGTAAAATATCTTAACGAGAAATTAACTGAATAATTCTTCCAGCTGTAATGAATACACACAATTTGTACGGCTACCTCAATGTTGTATTGTATGCTGCCTGTTATTAACCGTGTTGTCATAAAGGCCCAACCCAAGGTAGATAGTCTACATGACTGGTAGATGTGATTTTGGCATAGAGCAACAAAAATAAAATAGGTGTAAGTTGTATGTATGCTGAATTTAAGCACTGAATTCTTTGGTCAAAGCAGTAAAACTTTCTATATGTTTAACTAATTACTGAATTTTTTTTTATTATTTCACAAGTTTAAATTTTATCAACGATGTATCGTGTTCACAATTACATTCTCCCATCTCTAGTTCATAGCTTAATTGCTGCAGTTACACTTACAGCCTAAAGCATCTTTGGTCTTTCTGTTCTTTACACTATAGCTTGAAATTTGGGTACAAGATATTCACATGCATACTGCCTAATACTTTTGGGGTGATGAAAAATGGTCTTCAATCTCTTAGATTAAGCTATGCTGCTTTTGCCGTAGCACTTATAAGCAGGTTGTTTTACAGATGTTAAGATTGATAATAGCACATGATTTTCTATCCCTTTTTTTTCTGTAATTTGAAAACCTTGGTGAAACTAGATCAGTTTGGCAGTAGAATAAAAAAAGTATGTAGTCTGTTGAGTGTAGGCATTGTTCACTTTATTGTCAGGCTTGGCAGCTAGTTCACTAGCTACAGTAAATATCTTCAGAAATTCTCAAAGCATTATTTCCATTTTATTCAGGAGCCAAGCAGTGTTGAAAAGATCATGGAAATTGACTCACACATTGGATGTGCTATGAGTGGGTTGATTGCTGATGCCCGGACCCTTGTGGAACATGCTCGTGTGGAGACTCAGGTTTATCGTAGCAGCTTTCTTCGCTACTTTCTTTTACTTATTCTTCCTATTTGAATATGAGGCTAATTGCAGTTTGTTAGTACAGAATCATAGGTTCTCATATGGAGAGCCAATGACAGTGGAATCAACAACCCAAGCTCTTTGTGATCTTGCTCTGCGATTCGGCGAGGGTGATGAAGAATCCATGGTAATATTGCCACTAACAATTTCCAGATTCTATTGTTTCTCAAGTTTATTACATGTTAATTATGAATTTGGGTTGAATTTTCTTTATTTTTCCTTGTGTTATGTCAATAGAATCAACCTCTGAAACCCCTAGAGTAACTTCTTTCCTGTTCATAGAAGTCGCTCAAAGATCAACTTTTGTTGCTTTGCATTTGGTTGAGTTTTTTTTAGCAGCACAAAATTAGTCGTGCCAGCGTTATTTATTTACCAAGTGTAATTGCACCTGCACTGTCTAATTCGTTCGTGTAATTTGTTGCAGTCTCGACCTTTTGGAGTCTCCCTTCTCATTGCAGGCCATGATGAGAACGGTCCCAGTTTGTAAGTGAATTCTGTCTGCGCACAAATAATTATAATAACGAAGTACATCTCTGTGTCTGTCTGTATATTTGATGTCCACATCATTTCTTTTTCTAAATTTCATAACAGTTGCTTTATGTTCTCTTTTAGTGGTAATTATTGGTGAATCTCTATGACTTGTATTAGTCTGTTGCTGCCTAAATTTGTAGTTAGTGTAATACTGTAATGTCGTCCATGCTGTTAGTATACTCCACAGGGAAGGTCACTTGCTAATCTCTTCCTACTTGGAAAAGCTTTTGAAGCATTTCTAGTTTTTCATGGAGAACCATCGGCCATTTTGTTTCAACTCTTACCTTGTGCTGATGAATTTACTTTTCAACTGTAGCTTCAATCAGTTTCATTATTATTATTATTCACTAAAATGTGCAGATACTATACCGACCCATCGGGCACCTTCTGGCAGTGCACTGCAAAAGCAATTGGGTCTGGATCAGAAGGAGCGGACAGCTCTCTGCAGGAGCAGTACAATAAGGTAGCGTGTGGCTGCCTCTTGCACATCATGATTTACATTCAATAATATATTGTTGTAACTTACTCAAAATGATGTTCTGGTTTCCAGGAACTGACTCTTGCTGAAGCCGAGACAATTGCTTTGTCCATCCTCAAGCAGGTTATGGAAGAAAAAGTATGTAAATTAGAGCAACTACTACTAGTTTCTGTGTTCACATCAACTTAATTTCTATGGTTTTACAACTACACCTAGCATTGGGAAGTGACAAAAAATGTTATTATATCCCTAAATTGGCAGGTGACCCCAAACAACGTGGATATCGCTAAGGTGGCTCCTACATACCATCTTTATACTCCTGCAGAAGTTGAGTCTGTCATTGCTCGCCTATGAGTATATTCTGGCTTCCTTGTGCTCTCTCGGATGGGGCAAGGTGTAATAGTCAGTAATATGTGAACTGAAGTCTTGTTTTGAACCCTGTAATGGGGGTGGGTGACCTTCCTTTCGTATTTACCAGACAGTATCATTAACTTGCTCTGGAGCTCTTTCAGGCAATAGTGGATTGGACTAGATTTGATTTGATCATCTGCAGTGTTATCTATAATTGCTTCAAAATTATCAAAAATAGACTATACATTCATATAGGACTACCATGCCAAAGAGAGAACAAGTTAATCATATATATATATATATATATATATATATATATATATTAGTTACCACACGCCGATAATAGTTTGTAGTACGTTTAATTTGTTTTTAAGTTAGTATATACTAAGAATATCTGTATTTTATACTTAACTACGTTGTCACAGTAATATATATATATAAATTGTTAATAGTTCCAAATGTTTTACTAATTGATTGATATTTTTTCAATGTTTTTAGTTATTTTAAATTACTAACTATTACTCTTGCCTAATGGAATAGTGACGTGACATGAAATTTCAAAATAAATATGAAAAAATAATAAAATATTGAAAAATATAATAAAATTATATAAACATTTTGAAAAATCATATAAATAAGAAAAAAATACAACCTAAATTTATAAAATTTAAATTTAAATCCTAAATTTATAAATAATAAGTGTTATATACTATTTATTTATTTTATAAAAATTACATTTTTTTAAATATTCAATATTCAGTTCATTATTTATTTTATTTTCTATAATGCTTTTCCAACTTTGAATAATATTATACAATTTTAGAATTTCATTAGAAACTTTTTATTATATATTATTAAATATGATATTCACCAGTATAAATAAGAAATACAACCTAAATTTATAAAATTTAAATCCTAAAATTGATAAATAATAAGTTTTATATACTATTTATTTCTTTTATAATTAATATGTTTACGTTGATCAGACCAAATGCATCACCATGTAATGATAAATATCATTGTGAGTGTAAAACACTGTGTGCTGCGAGTCGCTTTCCACCATTTGGATCTGGTTATATTCCGATTATGCATCCATGAAGCTGTGTAACTTGTTGCCTGAGGTGGCGTCAACCAATTGGTTAATCTGAGGTAGTGGTAGGAGTCTTTCGGGCATGCTCTATTCAAATCTCTGAAGTCCAGACACATCCTCCATTTCTCATTGCTCTTTTTTACTAACACATGATTGACCACCCCTGTCTGGAACCTAATTTCTTTTACGAAATTAACGTCGACAAACTTTCCAACTTCTTGCTTGATCACTATAGCCTTCTCTTCCACCGCAAGGCGCCTTCTCGAGTTGATATTGAGGTCATGGGCAATCACTTCCTTACTTATGCCCGACATGTCACTAGACTTCCAAGCAAACAACTCCTTAAACACCACAAGAAGCGTTGATAAAGCCTTTGCCTTCTCATATGGAAGTGTCACTCCAATTTGTAATGTCTTCTCTGGGCCATCAATCTCAACCTTCTTTATGATAGGATTCTCAACCCAAAGAGAATTAAAATAACATAACTGAAATTCAACGAAGAGAAAGTAGCTTCATTTCTTGAACTTGAAGATTTGGTAGAATAGTATTTATATGAAAACTCATACCGGTGAAACTTTCTACTAATTACAAAATGATCCTTTGACTTGAAGTAAACTAAACATTGAACACTTAAATTCAATCTAAACTATATCCTACATTCACCAATGCTCTTCACTATATCCTCTTTGCTTTGCTTGATGATTTGCCACTTGAGCTTAGACATCCTGTTAATCAAAGTGACAAGAAAACAGAAACAACACCATGTATACCTCATATAGTTTATAGGGTTAATTAACTAAAACGTTACACATGTTTGCACAAGTGACTAATAGGTTATAACTTGTGCAGGAAGGTTAAACATGTTTCATCATGTGATTAATTGGTCATTTTTACTGTTTATCGTTAAAAATCACCGTTAAACCACTATTTGGATACATAAAGTGACCAAATTACCCTTACCTTCATTAATTAAGTACAGACAAAAGGAAGAAGACGATGAAGACCCTTCTTCATCCTCTAGATGAACAAAGTTCCTTAGCTCCTTCCTTCATGAACCGATCGGCCCCATGGCTTTAATTTGGTCATTCAGAGACATTGGGTCGTGAGTCTGGAGGTTCCATGATTCCATGGTTACTTCAATTTTGAGGTAATTACAAGCATTTGTAGTATTTCGTCCCAATTTTTCCTTCGATTGTGAAAAACTCTAATTTTGGTAAGAACCCTAATAATGGAGATCTCAAAATTGGAAAACAAACCGAGGTGGGAGTGGAAGAGATGCACCGAATCGGGGATTTCGATGACAATATGTTTTGATGTATTTGTTCTTGAATTTGGATTTATTGTTGAATATTTTGTTGAAATGAGTTTAAGTTTTTCAGATTCTGGATTTTAATTTTGCAGATCCTTGGTTTCATTACATAGTATCTAAATTAAAGAATTCATTCTAAAGTGAAATTTGATTAAATGGTTACATATGTTATCCTAGAATATGATTAAATGGTTACGTATGTTCCTTGTAATGTGATTAAATGGTTACGTATGTTCCTTGTAATGTGATTAAATGATTACGTATGTTTTCTTAAAATGTGATTAATACGTTAAAATTGAGCATTATTACTGAGGTTAAAAAATAGTAGTGTTGATCCCTGAAAAACTAAAACACCGCCAGAATCTGGTCTGGATTTCTTCTTTCTCTTATTGCAGCAGAGGAGTCCTAGTTGAATGCAAATGATCTACTATTTCTAATGCATTGCCTTCTTGATAAAGCTTCCATGTATGAGAAGAACAAAATTAATGGATAAATTAGGTGGTATTTGTGTGAAATTATGGAAAATCTGAAGAGGAGATGGTTACCAAATTTCATAATGAAATTATGGGCTGATTTTGTTAAAAAAATCGTCTACACACTCAATATGTTTTTTTGCATTTAAATGTTCATCAAGCAGTATGTTGCTTGCTCTGATGTCTCTATGAATAATCTTTTCAGGAACTTCTTCGTGTAAATAGAGCAGGCTTCCCAATCCTCATGGACAAATACGTTAAAATTGAGCATTATTACTGAGGTTAAAAAAGAGTAGTGTTAATCCCTGAAAAACTAAATCACTGCCAGAATCTGATCTGGATTTCTTCTCTCTTCTTGCAGCAGATGAGTCCTAGTTGAATGCAACAAATCTACTATTTCTAATGCATTGCCTTCTTGATAAAGCTTCCATGTATGAGAAGAACAAAATTAATGGATAAATTAGGTGGTATTTGTGTGAAATTATGGAAAATCTGATTGCATAATGAAATTATGGCTGATTTTGTTAAAAAAAATCGTCTACACACTCAGTATGTTTTTTTGCATTTAAATGTTCATCAAGCAGTATGTTGCTTGCTCTGATGTCTCTATGAATAATCCTTTCAGGAACTTCTTCGTGTAAATAGAGCAGGCTTCCCAATCCTCACGGACAAGCTCTGTTCACGGCTAGACACCGCCAACCCAATCAAAACCAAATATGAGCAGAGAACTGGTGGAACTATACTGAGTAGGCAACCGAACTTGGGCCAAGCAATTAGAAGAGAAACAAGTTGATGCCATTGCTACGCTAACTACATTTTGTGTTAACTGAATTTGTTGGAACTTCGATTTGTGTTAACTGAATTTGTTGTTGAATATTTTGTTAAAATGGGTTTCAGTTCTGATGTTTTTCAGATCATGTGTTTCAGTTTTTCAGATTCTGGGTTTCACAACCTGACAGTAAAAACACAAGAAACTAAGTTGTAATCCTATAATGTGATTAAATGGTTACGTATGTTCCTTGTAATGTGATTAAATGGTTACATATGTTATCCTAGAATGTGATTAAATAGTTATGTATGTTTCTTGTAATATGATTAAATGGTTACGTATGTTTTCTTAAAATGTGATTAATACGTTCAAATTGATCTTTAAAAAACTAAACTCAGATTTTCAATTATCCCAAATATTTCAAAAACTCAGTTGGTTTTCATGACGCCTATGACCACTCGTCAGCATAGGACTGAATTAATTAATATATCTAGAAACTTTTTTTTTTCAATAAAACAAAGATCATTGCTTGCATAAACCCTCAGTCGAAACATATTTTTCTATGAACTTTTTCTTATCAGCTTTTTACACACTCAAAGCTAAGCCTCAAGTTATAATAAAGACGAGCCTCCTTGTTTAGCAGTACTATAGTTATCATGGAGTAAGCAGTTTGAAAGTTAATTGTGAGTTTGATGATTAACCATTTTCAGGAGGATGTTTTAGTCAACAGCTCTAGTCTAAAAATGCAACAGAGAATAACCTGCCAACCCTTTTAAGTTCCAGAAAATATTAATGCCAACATACTGCTATTTTTATCACTGAAGATGATAAAACAGGACCATATTTCACGTAAGACACCTCAGCGAGAGTAATTTATCTAATTTTCCAACTGCACGAAAAGAAATTTACTAATTCTTTCTCAACTGGTTATCACCACCTAATAACAACTTATTGCATAGTAAAATTGCTCGATTTGGAATGCTTCTTTCCTAATTTTTTTTTCTATAATAAAAACGGATCTCATGTTCGGAACAAAATAACAGAAAGAAAACTACTTCTACAGAAATATAAACGAAGTTGAATTTTTATAAACCAGCGATTCGTCACCAAATTCATCTTCTCACCCTGAATTGTCTGACCATTTACTCGAGCGGCCTGGCCTGATTGAGAAGAAAATCAGAAAAAATACCTCTCAGTTCCACATTTAACAAATTAACAGAAACATGAACACAAAACTCAGCTAACTATAACAGAATCTCTCAATTGCATTTTTTAGAGGCAAAAGTAATATCAGTTGTATGAGGCCCTTAATCAGAATCATACAATGTTAACCCTCTAAAATTTCATTAGCATTAGACAAATGATTTCCCATTTATTACGAATAGAAAGAATGCTCGCAAATAGATGGACGACCCACATTCCCTTCAAGACTTTAACTTTTAACCCGTTTCCAGGCCCATAATCCATAGATTGGGTACCCCAGAAGCTAAAATTCCAGAATAACTAGCTAAACCTGATCGGAGATAAAGAGCGGTGGTTCTTGAAATAAAATATCCAGTAAAGATAAGAAGGATTGGTGACGATAAAATGTTGTCGTCATCAAATGCTGTGATGACAGATTAGACCGAGTTGCAACATGTGCAGATGGTTGCAACACAAGTCTTGTGGTGCATCATTGGGCATGGATGATGATGGTAGATGAGCTCTAAGTCCTGAAACAATCACAGTATTCTCATTAGTAGATGGAGGTATATTCGAGATTGATAAGCTCATATCTAAGACAGGGGAGGAAATACTAGGTGAAGAACTTTAGTCATCATTCGAAACTTGAGGCAATCTGTCATCATACGAAGCTTGAGCTTGTGGACTATTGACATCAGTCGATCTTCTAGTTGAGGAGATTATGTTGGGATCCTGAGTGGTCCTTTGAGAACATACAACTGGAGAGTCTGAGTTCCTGACTTAAGAATGTGGAGAATAGAAATTTCTTATATCCTCTTGTGCTTGTGACAGAATCAACATCATTGGTTGGAGCAACTGAAGTGGGCATAGGAATTCCTGTCGATCCTAAACTGAGCCATGAATCTATATAGGATGAATTAACAGGGCAGGAGTCATCAACATCAAAAGAGATAGAAGAAACAGATTGTTTAACAGAGTAAGGAAACACACTCTTTGAAATGAACATGTCGAGACTTGTAAACTCTTCCAGTTCGATCAATGCACATGTAGCCTAAATGAGTTGAATAATATCCAAGAAACACACATGAGCTTGACCTGCAATCAAACTTATGTTTATTAAAATCACGAAGATGAGGAAAACATAAACATCCAAACACACGTAATGGACTATATGCAGGGAGTTTGTTGAACAATTTTTCAACAGGTGATTTATTCTTGAACACATGAGTAGGTAATTTATTAATCAGATAAACAACAGATGCAAATGAATCTGTCCAGAACCTGGATGGGACTGATCCTTGGGAAAGCAAGGTAAGACCAAGCTAAACTACATGTCGATGCTTATCTCAACAATTCCATTTTGTTGAGATGTGTAAGGACATGTAAACCGATGTTTAATACCTGCAGAGAGTAAGTAAGAATGAAATAATCCTAGAAATTCTCCTCCATTATATGTCTGAACAACTTTTATTTGATGATTTAATTGTTTTTCAGCAAATGAATGGAAGGATTTAAGAGCACTCACAACGTCACTCTTGTTAGCAATGAAATATACCCAAGTGAATTTAGAAAATATATCCATAAAACTTATGTAGTAGTTAGAACCATTTGACCTAACTGGGCCAGGTCCCCATATGTACACTTGAATCAATTGTAGAGGAGCATTGTATATTCCCTCAACAGGACCGAAAGGTAGCTTGTGACTCTTCCCCATTTTGCTTGCCACGCATAGGTGAGTTTTGTCGATCTTGTCAGTACAGGGTAATACAGATTGAATGCCCTGTTTTAACACTTGAGGATATCTGGGTGGCCAAGTCTTTGATGCCAGAACTGCGATGAAATAGAAGAAACATGAGCACTGGTATTGTAAACATGCACATTAGAAACATAATTTTCAGAACTAGGAGCTGAATTTTCAGAACTAGTAACAAAATTTTCAGTTGTAGAACAAACATTCTCTTTATTGATATCACTTGGATTATTTGTATACAAAGGCTGAGCATCAAAAGCATCTAAGACAGTAGGATACACATCACAAAACCAGCACTAGACACTGAACTAACATAGAAGTATTTCCTAAACCAACAACAGAATTATTGCAACTACCATATTTATTGAGATCTTCATGCTTATTACTACTAGCTAGGAATGAAGAGCACACAGGAACAACAAAAGAACCATACTGAACACACTCATTTGGAGATAGGAGCGGCTTGTAGAGTCCACCAAACGCACATCCCTGTAGGAGCACTTGGTGCGTTTTTCGATCCTTTGTAACACAACCATTTGGGAAGAAAAAAAAAGTAAACATCATTGTCTTTAACAAATTGAGACACATATAAGAGATTCTTCGTAATATGAGATGCTACAAGAATATTATGAAAAATAACAAAACGATTGTTAATATGAAATTTAGATGTACCTATATGAGTAATTTGATTTGTATTACCATTGCCTACACTTATTTTACCTTGTCCCATATATGGAGCTGCATTAGGAACATTCAAGGAGGAATTGGTAAGGTGGTGTGATGCTCCAGAATCAGGAAACAAGCCAAATTCGACCGTCCAATGTCAGATGCTGAAATTTGAATTGAGAGTTGTGACAGTTGCACCATGTCGATTGGATCCTACATTGTGCTCTTGACTGTTGAGAGGTAGGCATAGATTGTTGGTGCTAAGACTTGCGGAGGAGGAGGTTGGTGCTGAGATTGTTGATGAGAAGCTGATATCGAACCAGTGCCGAAATTGGTACTGTTCTATTGTATTTCTGGAGGCATAAAGAACTCGGCTACATGAGCTTGTCCTCTGTTGCTAGCAAGAGGTTGATCCTGTGATGTGATTCCAGGGAAGGACAGATCGAAACATACTATAAGGTTAAGAAAACAAACGTTATTAAGATTCGACAAGCACATTAATTTGAAAATTCGATCAAAGTTGACAATTTAATGTTAAGAATGTTTAAACTAACTTGGACTGAATTTTCAAACTACTATGTTTGTCAAAACTCAACGATGTTAGTTTGATTACGTCAAATATATTTATTTATTATTTTAAAAAAATGTGATATGAACCCCAAAAATCTAAGTTTTCAAAACAAAAATTTTATTCGCAAATCATGAACTACTTTATACAGAACACTTTTGTTGAAAGACTAAAATGCCCTAAAAGCTTTCTTTGCTCTAAGTAATGCTAATTAAAAGAATGGAATCGCCTACTCCTAACTCGGCTGGGCAATGCAAGGTGTGTAGCGGTCTCCCATGGGGCGGTAACTACCTTTAAGACAAGTGAAAAATGAAGGGGAGAATTTCTAATAGCCTACTCCTAACTCGGCTGGGCGATGCAAGGTGCGTAGCGGTCTCCCACGGGGCGGTAACCTATTAGACATTATGGTTTAGAGTATGCTAGGGTTAGTCCTAATGTTCTTGATAATTCCAAGTTAGTCCCTAGCACTCCTATATATAGACTACTCTATCCTATGTAATAAACTAAGCTAATAAATAAAATGAAGTTTTCTTTATTAATTGCTCTTAGCTCTACCTTTTCTCCTCATGTTTGCCGTGAGTTTTATCAAGCTTCAATCATTAACATCAACATGGTATCAGAATTCCTGGATTCCTTTCTACTATTTTCTTCTTCGTTTATTAAGTTATGTTTCCTGGTGATTTCAGCTTCTGTGCTGTTGATTTAAGCTTCTTCGTTTATTGTTATCTGCTCTTCTTTTTCAAATCAGCTTCTGTGTTGTGTCTCTGTTTTTCGTTTGGTTTGGACATCAGCTCTTCTATGCTAATTTGAGCCAGTCCATATTGTTCATTATCTTCAATCGTTCTCTTCCGCTGCTATTAATTTCAGCTTCTGTGCTGTTGATTTCAGCTTCTTCGTTATTTGTTGTGTGCTCTTCTTCTTCAAATCAGCTTCTGTGTTGTGTTTATGTTTTTCGTCTGGTCTAGACATAAGCTCTTCCATGATGTTTTGAGCCAGTCCATGATGTTCCTTGTCTTCAACCGTTCTCTTTCACTGCTGTTATTCTCTGTGCTGGTTACTTTGAATTGTTCGTTGCCTTCTGAGGTGTAAGCCGAGAGCATGTCGTTTGCTTCAATGCTGGATTTTATTTGATGTGTCTCGTTTATGAGGTGTTGTGTTTCTATTGTTGAAGCTTTGTATCTTTGTTGGCCTTCTTTATCTTCTTCATGTAGCTGGTCTGTTGTGAAGCTTCGTATATGTTGTTGAAGCTTCGATTTGGTCTATGTTTTTCGCTGTGAGTTGGTCTCTGTTTTTGCTGTGAGCTTCGATTCAAATTTCGTATCTTTATTGTTGAATATTTCGTATCTATTTTTTCTGGTGTCTTTATCACATTGTACACCACCCAGTTCACTCCAGGCTGCTTCAAATGTTGTTGCTGTTGCTGAATCTTCTTCATTGCTGCTTTTTTTTTTTTCGTTTCTCTATTTTCAGCATCCTCGAGTCGCCATGTTTTGCTGCTTGTATTCATCACGTTTACTGCTTTATCTATGTTTTGCTGCGTGTATTCAACACGTTTACTGCATATCGAGTGGTTTGCTTCCTAGCCAAGAGATGGCTTTGTTTCCCTTTCAAGTTTCATCCAAAAGCACCTCAAATTAGGAATAACAACTCAAAACATCAGATGCATTTAATGTGTTCGATATATTGCCTCACACGACTCTAGAGCATACATGTGCTTCGTATCATGTTCGATTCACCCATGCCATAGTTCAGCTACCGTGCAAACCACGCGTACAAGACCAGTGCAACTCTAGTGCTTCTGCACTGCAGAAGCAGTGCTCAACCCGTGCTCAGCTAGTGCAGCTCCCGTGCCTCCAGTGTGCAGTTCCCGTGCCTCCAGCATGCACCTTCAGTGCCTCCAGTGTGCAGCTACAGTGTGCATCTTCAGTACATCCAGTGTGCATCTTCAGTGCCTCCAGCGTGCTCAGACAGTGCTCTCAGCAAGTCCAAAAGATCAAGGATCCATTTTAATGTTTTAAAACTTTAGGAGGTTAATCTTGTAAGGGGAATATTATACATTATGGTTTAGAGTATGCTAGGGTTAGTCCTAATGTTCTTGATAATTCCAAGTTAGTCCCTAGCACTCCTATATATAAACTACTCTATCCTATGTAATAAACTAAGCTAATAAATAAAATGAAATTTTCTTTATTAATTGCTCTTAGCTCTACCTTTTCTCCTCATGTTTGTCGTGAGTTTTATCAAGATTCAATCAATAACATCAACAGTAACTACCTCTAAGACGAGTGAAAAAAAAGGGGGGAGAATTTCTAATTTTAAGGAAACTAATTATCTAATCGGTCTCATATTTTCGTAGTTACAAAACTACAGTCTAAAATGTTGAAATATCCGTGCTCCTATCAAGTTTTGAAGCACTACACTACTAATTCCAATTATTTTTTATATACTTCCAATATATTTATTGAAGCAACTCTCATATTATTGTATTAAAGATCTCATGTTTATTTATCCATGTTCTTTAATAATTCACATTTGTTCAATGTCGTTTATTTATTTATAGTTTATTTTAATTATGTATCTACTATATTAATTTTTTAAAATGGTTGAAAAATAAGTAATATTCTAATTTTAGTATTTATAGGGTATTAGAATACTTATTTTGAAAATATTTTTTTCAATCATCTCAGAGTTAGTAAAATATTCAAAAATTAGCAACACTAGTTTAACTAAATTTATGATCGATGTGAAAATTGAGACTTAACACCATATGTGTCTTTAGAGTTTTAATTTAATTAGCTACATAATATAATCTTTCTAATTTTGTTTAGAGATGGTTGAAAAAAGTGTTTTCAAAATAAGTATTTTGATAACCTATAAATACTAAATTTAGAATATTACTTATTTTTCAACCATTTAAAAAAATTAATACATAACTAAATTAAAACTATAATTAAACAAAGACGTTGAACAAAGGTTAACTAGTAAAGAGCATCAATAAATAAGCATGAGAAGGGTACAATAATATGATAGCTCTTTCAATAAATATATTTGAAGTATGTAAAGAAGTTATTCAAATTAGTAGTGTAGTGGTAAAACTTTTAGATAGCATGTAAGACGTCTAGCATTCAAAATTGGGTAAAAAAACTATTAGGACATTTTAGTTTTTTAACAAAAATGATTTGTATAAAGTAATCGATAGTTTGCAAATTGAATTTCTCTTTACAAAACTGCTATTTGGGTTACCCTAAACACTATAATTTAAAAACATTAAATTTTCATGTTCTCATAATAGTGTGAATTTTAGATTGAAATTATAGATTAATGGAAAATCCAATTTGCAAAATAAATTAAAATTATGGCAAAAAAAGGGTAATAGCAAGCTACCCATTTGTGTGTAAAAACTAATAATTTCTATCTGCGAATAACATTCATAGAAATAGAAATAGAATTAACGAACATCCACCTTGCGAATAGAATTAACAAGTAGGCTTATTTTTGTAAAACAAAAATACTCGCGTCACTTTTATATTTAGTTTTCTAAATAATTAAACTAAAATATTTCAGGAAGAAATAAATATAATTTTTAAAGAGTTAACTTGAAAATAATTATATCTTTTAGGTTTACACAATACACCCCAGAGCCGATACCGATATTGCGAAGATAGAACTTCTGATTTCCCATCTACAATTGCCATCCTCTTTCTTCTGGTTTCTGGAAACTGGACCAGAAAAAGATTGATATATCCCCACACTCTAAGATCCATGTCTTTAGCCTTCAAGTGGAGTGGATCCTGGTTCCACCAAGCAATGCACCAACTTCTGACATCTCCTTTCTCCAAAATGAACAGACAATTATCCTTCTCGTCAAGCAGCTCCGTTCTGGTGCGAGGGTGGTATTATTGAGATGCTGAGTTCTATACATGTTTTTGAGAGACGAAAAACATGCTCATTCTAGAGAGGGCACGGATAGATTAGCTGTTGTGGGGTCTTACCTTTCGTTTTTTTGTTTGGGTCTTCCATCTCTTGTTTATTTCTTAGAAATTTTATGTTTCGTAATAATGGAAGTTCTAACTTTAGCCCCCTACTCCAAAGAATTCTCCTAGAATAAATAGGTAATTAGAAAGCCTCTGATTGATTAATAGACGACATACAAGCAAACAAGAGAATACCTGTATTTCAGAAAGAAACCAAAACCACAAGATGAAACGAAATCCAAAGAAAAACAAGAGTACATACATGATACTGTTCTTAAGTCTCTTCAATGGTTATTGTATGCATTCCCAACCTTATTAATCAAAATAGCAAGGTTAACCTTGCTGTTGCTGCTGCTGCCGCCGCCACCGCCTTCAGTCGCGGTATTCATCCATGAATCTCTTGTGAAAGTCTGTGAGACGAGACACCACGGCTGGAATCTTATCCTCTTGTGGGAGTATAGTGCATCGGAAATGCCATGTCCCAGGCACCTTGCACAGATACATACAAACACGTGATGAACAATAACAATTTATATCTGGAGTTGGAGGAATTATGGACTACTCACCTGTCCAAACCCAGAGCCAGGCACCACCACAATCCCAGTGGCATTCAGGAGTTGGCGGCAGTAAAAGGCATCTGCAGAAGTATTTACTGCATTGGCAGCTTCGATGGCTTTCTGAGGAAGCTCAATTCGAGGGAACAGATACATGGCTCCTTCTGCTTTATTGCACGTCACACACTCCAAGCTGTTCAACGCGTGCTCGAGCGTCTGTTGCATTTCATAACATGAATCAATCAATACCTCTTTCCTTATACGTCGTCTATCAAGAATGGACAACAATATTGGTTGGTTGGTTGAAGGGTTTATTGATCGCACAAACCTTTGCCCGTCTCTTCAATGATTCGAGAATTCCATCTCTCTCAGCGCAGTATGACTCATAGGATTCATCTCCAACCTGCCATAAACCTCATTCATTCAGCAATCAAATTATCTGAGGAAACAATTACATTTGCTACCATACCAAGAAAAAGAATGAGTTCTTGTTTTGGAATAACTAACCTTAGGTGGGCTCATGACAAGGCTTGCAAGAATTTGGCCAGATATATTTGAGCAAAGATTTACAGAGGCAACTTTGTAAATCTGTTCTCTTACTTCAGCACTAAATCCAGTCACCTCCATGTACCCTCCTCTCTTTCCACACTCTCCATAATAACCTTTCCATATTAATATGAAAGCATCATTAGGTATTGAACATCAGCAATATTTCTTCCACTTGTCTAATGAAAATACCTTTTGATACTGACTGGAAAGAGACTAGGGCAATATCATTGTCTCCATACTTCATTGAACGAGCCACCTTCTTAAATGAGTGAAATTTCTTCTCCGGGACATAAACGTTTTCCTGGTATACCTGATCAATAAATATATACCAGAATTTGCATTATCTATATTAATTCAGAAATTATCCAAAAACGAAAAACATACAATGTTGAAGTATTCAGAAAATGTAAGAAACCTCGTCTGCTAAAAGGACAAGACCCTCTTTCTTGCAGAATTTTACAATTTCCTTCTGGTTTTCTTCAGAAAGGACCTGCATTCAGAATTACAATACTCTAAGAGGACAATCTAGATAACTTAATACCTTATAGGGAGGTGGGAAAAGGTATATATAATGAGTGAAGTAAAGGAAACTGAGCACTCACCTGTCCTGTTGGATTGCCTGGGTTAATAACTACCAATGCCCTTACAGATATACCGTTAGACTTTGCTTCATCCAACTGCTTCTGAAGCTCAGAAATTTCCAGACCCCATCCAGTAGCTTCATCAAGATAGTACGGGACCTGACACCATGAGCCAATCAGTTCAGACATGTTTTACATATATTAAGCACTAGCTTCATCAAGATAGTAAGGAACCTGACAACATGGGCTCATCAGTTCAGACGTGTTTTACATATACCAAGCACCACAGATGGTAAATACTAGTTTTTTTTTTTGGGCCGTGTTTGGTAAATACTAGATAACCACAATAAGCTGCTACATAAAATTAGCCCAAGAAACAAAATAATATTATCTTATTATGTTTAATCAGAAGGACTACCAATGCAAAAGCTTAAGCTAAGAAATAGTGGTTAATAGTAAGCTGTTTGCTTTATTATCTTTAATTCCAGACTCTTTTTAACATGCGCGGTGCTGCATGGCTCTAAAAATTGTTGTGATGACATTAAATGAATATATTAAATTTTCAACAACACTTACAATGTTCTGGATAGAAAATCTATATTAATAAGTGGCAGAAACCATCTACTTATAGGTTTTGTGATCTCGTCAATGCAGCACACTGTTTCTAAAATCTTTCTTCGATTTCGAACTAAGATCTTCTGTGATACCACATTGATAAACTGCACAGCCAAATAAACATGGTGGAAAAACATAGTTCAATGTCTAATAACCTTAAGCTTGAAAGTGGTACACTCGTTATGATGTGCCTCTAAAAGCCAGAGTCCAGACCATGTTAATCTTTAATCCTTTCTAGTGGAGGTAATATATACAGTAAGCTGCATCAATTTTAGACATGTCTCAATTTATTCCGTAACAGACCCAAAAAAGAAAGATAGAAAAAGATTTGAAGTATACCAATGTTCCACCATGGAGAGCAATGGAAGCGGAGTAAAGGGGATACTGAGGAATGGGGCAAAGTATGCCATCACTTTCAGACCTAGTCAGTAGCTGCATCATCATGTGAACCTGATACCATCGAGAAATAGGGTTCATGTTATATTAAAAACTCATACTTATATAAGCAAGAAGTTCATTCAAATAAATAAATAAAACAACGATACCGCTGGGCTAGCACCATCTGTCAAGAAGATATCATCTGGATTTGCAGGAAAGCCATCCCGAGCTTGAATACCAGCAGCAATTGTATCTCTTAATCCTTTTATACCCTGTTTTAATAATCATTTATAATTAAACTAGTTCTAATTTTTGCAGCAATTAGCGTGTACAAAAACTGTCAAGGTAAAGATAGCAATACCGACTCATTGAGGATAGTAATTACCTGACTGTGGCTGTATGCTCCTGTTGCTCTTCCAGGAATTTGGTCTAGGATCTGCCATGCTCGCTCTATTGAATCAGCACTGTATGCATTGTATTCACACAATAAGAATTAAGAGAACTCTCGGTCAGTATGCATGTGTATAGATATTAATTAGAGTTAACTATCGCTTTAATTACTTATGTTTGTGTCCAATTTTACATTTTGGTTATTTGTGTTTTTGGCGTTGTTAAATGATTACTTACCTTTAAGATGTGACTATTTAGTTCAAACCTATTTAGTCATTTATGTATGTCAATGTTACTTTTTAGTTCAAATCACTAACTTCCGTGACATGTTAATATTAAGACTTGATGTACTGAAAATATCATTTTTCACGTTTCTTTTTCGTGTTCTTCTTTTGTTCAAAGTTGCATCAGACTAATTGGGAAGAGTAAGAATACGAAGAAGAAAGTGAAGACGAAGAGAAGAAAGGTATTTTCAAAGTGGCATCAGTCTATTGTTCTTGATATTAGCTTCTGATACACTAATAGTGAAAGTAATGGAAGTTTGTGATTTAAACAAAAACAAAAAAACATTATCAAATATAAGTGACTAACTAGCACAAATTTAAACTAAAAAGTAACATCGTCAAACATAAGAGACTAAATAGGTAATTAACCCAATTAATCTCCATATTAGAGCCGAAATTCTGTTAACCCATACATCTTGAGTGAACATTTTTTGATGAGCTGAACCTGATGTCACTTAATAATATTCAGCATATAAAATGAGATGAACAGAACAGTCATTCATCTGGTTGATACCTGAAAATACCCTGAGTTTCACTTTTATCCAATATTGTAGGATGGTCACATAGTGCAAGAACCTACAACAACAATGAAAATTGATATTAACACACTTGAAACAGATTAATTTAAGCTAACGTACCAAATATCAATACGAACCCACCTCACGAAAAAAGGTGATTGGTTGTTGCCCAAGAGATTGAGGATTTCCAATATTGCAGTACAGAATCTGCATAACCAAGTATCATGAAAAGAAGCTACTCATCATGGAATGAAACCCATACATGAAAACTTTACTTTTTTTTTTTTTTTCAATGGTAAATAAGGGCAAGACATGAATATTGAGAATGAGACCTCATCAAAAGGAAGGGACCCTGGGTTGTCCTTTAACTCTTGCTGTAAACGCTGTTAGAAGAAAAGAACATCACACTTAGCTCAAGTTCAGTTAAATGAATTGCATCCATTGCGTTAATGCATAATCGTATACTTTCATCAATGCAATGTGTATACCCCCCATTCCTCAACTAGTTAAAATCTTCTACTAAAAATTGAACACTTAAAATTGAAATCCTCAACTAAATAATGGTCACTTAAACATATTAGAATGCACATGCAAACTTACCTGCGCGATGGATACAATCTCTCCACGAACAGCATATTCGCACTTGACAACCTGAAAAGCAGAATCACAGGTCTAAGAGGTGAGCAGACAAAGGATAACTTTGCAAACTCAGACAAATATGCAGAACCTAATCCAATAATGAAATGGGCATCAGCTAAATCAGGTTAAAAGTAGCAATCATACAAAATCAGTTCATCAAACACCCCTGATAAAGTACGACCTCCAAAAACTAATTGAGAAACTAAAAAACCAGATGCACAAATATCCGAAATCAACAACCAAATATTGCATTTGTGTATTTAAAAAAACAACGTTCCGGTGATCAAACAGTGGAGAACAGAGATGAATCAATCTATCCAGAAAAAGGAGGGCAATAGAATAGTCGGCACCTTGGGGTTAATGTTTTGAAGAGTTACAGGTGCAGAATGAGAGCCAGAATCCATGGAAGGAAGGGAGGAATCAACAGCTGTGGTGGAGGGGGAGGATAGGAAGCGAGATTCAGAAAAGCGGAGAAGAGGACGGGAGAGGAGAAAGCGAGCTTTGTCCGCTGCAAATCTCCGCATCTTTTAAATACAGAGCAGCAGAGCGGAGAACGGACACGACACAAAGCGATGCGTACGCGATGCACGACAGTCAAGTTAAAAGTCGCTCGTCCGTCGAACGCAATTTCCAAATTTCTAAAGAAGGCGAATTTTCTTGGCAGGCGACCTTTCAACTTGACAGATTTGTCAATTGATTTGCGCATGCGCCCGCATTACTTACGTGTTAGATTTTTTTTCCTCTTTCTCTCTGTAGAACACCTCTTCATAGGTTTGTAAAATTTTCAACAAAATAGTAAAATACATACTTTACAGAAAAATATTGTTTGGAAATCTCTTTTAATGTAAGGAAGTGTTAGAAAGGCCAACACGAAAAAATATATCTATTTAATTTTTAAATTCCTAATTATCGTCACCTTATTTTAAATTTTTCTAATAGAATATATATATATATATTACCTAAAATGTAAAGAAATGAATTTATCACTCTAGTCAAGTATAGTTTGAATCACTTTCTCTATATTTATTTATGGGAAAAGTATGAAAATAATGTTTTATATTTGCACAATGTGGTATACTATGTTTGTTTCATATGCAACATGTTTTTTTTTTTTATGGTTTTAGATGACTTTATATGTCGTCCAAAATGTATGTTAAGTGGTCACGTTACATGCACGTGATCCAAATAAAAAAACAATTATGAAATACCTAACTTACCTATAAGAAAAAGGGAAACGAAGAAACCAAAGAGGTTTTCATAAACATAGAATGAATTAATGGATCATTTGGGTTCGTGCCTATGCACCCCATTACCTCGTTTTTTATATTAAAACCTACTCAAGAGTTTTACAAAGGAATTCATTGACTTCTTACAAAAACAGAAGCCCTAAACAATAAAGATAACATAACAATCCTCAACAAAGATAAAACCACATAAATACATTTTTATCTTTTCAAGCTCCACTAATTTGACCCTGAAGAGTTGTTAGGTTGACCTTCAACACTCTCCCTCAAGCTAGCAACTCCATAAATGTTCTTAAGGCCAAGCTTGTTCATCAAGTGACCATGCTGATTCTCACCTAAAGCTTTTGTAAAGCGATCTGTCACTTGATCTCTAGTATGAACATGTTGAGTCTTCACAATACCTGCACTAATTTTTCCTTTAACAAAGTGGCAGTCTATTTCTGTATGTTTGTTCGCTCATGAAATATGGGGTTAGATAAAATCTGAATTGCAACCTTATTGTCACAGAATAATATAACAGTGTCTGAATGATCAATACCAAGTTCAAATATCAAACCTTTAAGCCAAACAATCTCAGCAACAGTGACTCTTATGCTTCGATATTCAGCCTCAATTGAAAACCGAGATATAGTATTCTGCTTCTTTACCTTCCAAGAGATCAATGTGTCACCTAGTTTTACACAATAACCAGAAACATATCTTCTGGTTTCTGGACATGTAGCCCAGTCTGAATCGCAAAAGGCACTCAGCTTAACCAAACTAGGAGCAGACAGTTCTTACCGTAACCGGTTTCGCAACATGAGAGAAGGTGTCAGCAAAGTCTATTCCTTCATGTTGACTATACCCTTTAGCAACCAACCTGCCTTTATATATCTCAATAGAACCATCCGACCTGTACTTAACTTTATAAACTCATTTACAACCAACTATGTTTGTATTTTCAGGTAAGGAAACAATAGTCCAAGTCTTATTTTCTTCCAAGGCTTTAATTTCTTCTTTCATATCCTATATCCACCTAACATCCTTTTCAGCATCTTTAAAATGAACAGGTTCAACTATTTTTCCAACACCTCCAACAAAATTTTTGTACCCATCCGAGAGATTATCATAAGAAACAAAATCACTGATCGGATATTAAGAGGATACTTGTCTTACCGAATTTGTAGGTACAATATAATTCGGATGCCAAGAAGGAGCTCTACTCACCCTAGATGACCTTTTGAGTTCAGTTTCGACAGGAACATCATACCTCATAGGGTCATCTAGTAGCGAAGCTTCAACTTCTGAAGGCTCAGATTCAGACGTGTTATCAGAATCCAAACAAATATTTAAAGGATCATCATCTAACACGTCAACCGTTCTGTCAGCAAAAACTGGAGGATCAACACTATCTTTCCCTTTAAAGGGGAATACATCCTCTTTAAATTGAACATCACGACTCACAAAAAATGTTTTAGTCTCAAGATTTAAAAGTTTGTATCCTTTTTGGGTAAGGCAATACCCCATAAACACATAAGGCACAGATCGAGACTGAAACTTGTTAGAACTATTGAGAATTTTTGCAAAGCAAAGACATCCAAACACCTTCAAATGAGTGATGACAGGAGTGTTTCCCATTAACTTTTCATAAGGAGACATAACATCTAAGACAACAGTAGGAAGAAAATTTATCAAGTAGCATGCAGTCAAAATACATTCCCCCCAAAATTGGGAAGGCACACCACTTTCAATTTTCAACGCACGAGCAACTTCTAGAAGATGCATATGTTTTCTTTCAACAATACTGTTTTGTTGAGGAGTATACGGGCAACTAGTTTCATGGACAATTTCATTTTCTTTAAACAAACTTGAACAATTTTCATTCAGAAATTCTCTACCATTATCAGATCTGATCCTTTTAACAGAAAGATCATACTGATTTTTAACCAGAATCGGAAAGTGTTTGATAATCACAATCACATCATATTTTAAAGATAACAAATAGGTCTAAGTATTCCTAGAGTAATCATCCACAATCGTCAAAAAATATATTTTGTTATCATGAGTATTTATATTATAAGATCCCTACACATCCATATGAATCAAATCAAATGGTCTAGAGGTAGTACTCACACTTCTAGGAAAAGAAAACCTAGACTGTTTAGCCGTTGGACAAACCATACAATCATAAACATCTTTATTCGAAACATCATTTAGTTTTAACAAAGGCACTTTACACAAAACTTGTAAAGGGACATACCCAAATTGTTTATGCCATAACAGGGGTACAGTCAAGGATGCATACATAGAATACATATTACAACTATACACAGATGGGGTAAAAAAGAACAACTCAGCTACTGCCTTACCAGTCCTTAATATCACTCCATTAGAGAGGTCATGCATAACCACATGGTCCAGATATAAGGTAACATAACAAGATAGATGCCTAATTAATCTGCTAACATATATCAAATTAAATCTAAACTCTGGCACATATAGCACATCATACAATTTTTTATTGTTTCCTATCACAAAATCACTAGTGGCTTCAACATTATAATGATTTCCATTTGGAAAATGAACTTTTGACAGAGGACGTTTAACATTTGACATTCAGTCCACCCTAGACCTCATGTGATTACTAGCACCAGTATCAATGATCCATGAGTTATTAAATTGAGAACAAGAGATATCAGTTATACCTGTTGTTGATGTGTTTGCTTTTGCCTCAGTTTTAGAGTCCTTTGAGAGCATCTCCACTATATGCTTCAGGCTTTCTTTAGTCAACATCATAGGCTGAATTTGTTCATTGGGGGTGTTGAACAGTTCGAAGGGACATGGGAATGCGTAGATGAACCTGAAGACATGGGGATCTTAATAGCGGAGTTAGCTTGGTAAGACTTATTCCTGAATTTCCAACCAAGAGGGCATCTCTTTCTTATAAAATATCTTCCATAATTGTGACCTTTACCCTTGCAATAGGTGCATACCAGGTTTCAGTTCCTTCTGTTTGGCGACTTATTTGAATCTGAACTAGAAAAATTAGCCAAGCCATCGACAGAGGAAATTGATAGGCCATTTGAGATACCCCTTTGTTTTTCCTCTTGAATTAAAACTGCATAAGCTTGATTTACAGATGTAAGAGGTTCCCGCATAACAAGATTTGCACAAATAATGGAATACGACTCATTTAACCCATTCAAAAACTGAAACATTTTTAGGTTGTTAGCATGTTCAATCTGCTTCTTAAAAAGCTCAGAGCCATACCTAGGAAGACAAGTTATTGCAGTGAATTGTGTCAATGCAAAGTCTAGCGAAATATACCGAGATTGTGTCAATGCCTTGTTGAACCAGGCAAATTTCTCTATGTAACTGAAAAACCCTAGATCCGTTCATCTTGTTAATTATTTCCCTAAGATCAGCCCAGACTAGGAAAACACTTGTTGAATAAAGGACAGTACTCATAATATCCTTAGAAACAGAGTTCATAAACCAAGAAAGCACATCAGTGTTGCACCTTTCCTTGAGGTGATGCATGGAAGGATCAAAAGAATCTTTGGTCAAGGACCCATCTATAAAACCCGGTTTATTCTTGACAACTAAGGAGATATACATGGCACGACTCCAAAATTCGTAGTTTTCACGTCCAACAAGTTGAATAGAGATGAGAGAAGCACTTGTGGTGTCCGACGCATGAAGGATAATGGATGATTAACATCAACAGTTACCGTGTTTGCATATTCGATTTCTTGGATAGTCTCAGTGACTTCTTATTCTTTCGTGTTTGTGCAAGACATCAAGACGAAGAAGAAATGCAGGAGAATAAATAATCGGTGAGGAACACACAGAGCAAACAAAGGATCGATGAAGATGACGCAGTCAGAGTAGTTTTGGCTCTGATACCATATCAGAAAAAGGGAAACAAAGAAACCGAAGAGGTTTCCAGAAACACAGAATGAATTAATGGATCATTTGGGTTCGTGCCTATGCACCCCATCACCTGGTTTTTTATTTTAAAACTTACTCAAGAGTTTTACAAAGAAATTCCTTGACTTCTTACAAAAACAGACCAAATCCCTAAACAATACAAAGATAACAGAACAATCCTCAACAAACATAAAACCACATAAATACACTTTTATCTTTTCAAGCTCCACTAATTTGACCACGAAGAGTTGTTAGGTTGACCTCCAATATATATTACCCTTACTTTGTTTCCTCTTTTGTTGAACGTCGGGCAGCTCAGGGAGCTGCTGAACCAAGAGAACCAACTCTCCTCTCAGAGCTCAAGCAGAGACTCTCCAAAAATATCAACAGCTCCTCCTTCAATGACATCAACCTCACCTCCACTTCCCACCAGGGTAATGAATGAAGCGTGAGGGCCAGAACCACAACTATATGACCAATCTTTAATGACTATCTCTTGTTTTTTTGATCAGAAAGATTATTAGTCAGGAAATAGTTTCAGATATCGATGGAATGAATTTGCAATAGAAATGGTAGGTAGTACGGATAGTGGAGGCAAATAAAAGAGAGGATAGTAATTAACTGGAGGACTTTGTACTCATTGATTTCATTTGCTGGGTTGGTTATTTATAATTAAACTTAAATTTTGGGAGTCTTCTGATGTTAATCAGGATATCATTATCGTTCATATTATTAATATAAAGTTCATAATTTCAACTTTCTTATTCCTGTCATCATTTACTGCATAATCATTTAATTTTTGAACTGGGTTGAAGTATGTACTGCAAAATTAGTTCAGAAAAAAAAAAGAATGAATGGCACAAGAGGCCATTAATCAGTTTTCAGTTAAAATTTCTTCATCTAGTGGGTTTATCACCTCCGCGGGTTTCTCTCCAATAAATATGTTTTTTACTATCATGTACTTACTTTTTTTTTTTTGGTCACATCATGTACTTACTGAAAGATGGAAAATAGACTTTTCGAATGATTAATGAACATAGCTTTGCTCCGAGATAACAGAAAAAGGATGGATCTTCCGTGATGGTTTCAGTTGTTAGCATATAAATGCTGTTAGAGTGACTCTATAATCACCTCTGACGCCATAAACACCCAGGAAAGTTGAAAACCTCCCATTTTCTAAATTTTGGTGATATGTCCCAATGCAAACTGCAGATGCTAAAGTGGTAGAAAGACACCTGAAACATTAGTGCAAACAACAAATGAGACCAGCATCGTAATGCCTATGCGTACGGAGAGTTGAATCATGAAATCCTTGAAGCAACGTAGAGCTCATAGACGAAAAACTGAAAAGGTTTGTGCCTTTTCTAATGTTCATCTCTCTGTTTTTCTTCCGGAAATGCTCAGATGGCTTCCTCTATGAAGAAAATCTCTGGTAATAGAGGCGCAACAACCAACACATTGAGGAATTCAAACATGTCCATTTCTGGATACAACAATGAGCTTTCGTTCGGATATAGCATCAAAGTGTGAGGTGTAAAGTGTTGGATCGTAAAATCCTGGATGCTGATCTGGCAGCGAATTAAATGCCAGACAAGGACGGAAACACGCTTCTGCTCCAACTCCGGTGAACCTACAGGTAGGGGGGCGCAACAGAGGGGGTGTCTCTGGGTCCCTCTCCGATGCTTAAATGAGTATCTGTGTGTATAAAACTCAAAACGTAAGGAACGTATGTAAAATAAGGGTATTTATAGGGTAGGAGAGATCAAACCGTATAAGGCAGCTGAATATCTTAGTGTATATTGTGTTGCTGAAGATTCGGATCGTGGGATATGGCAGTTACTGCGAGATATTGCAGTTACCAAATCTAATCTTTAGTGAATATGTGACCGAGATACGCGGGATATCATGACCACTTCCTTATTAACGGTTTAGTGGGACTAGAGGAGAGAGGCAGGGCTCTCTTCGGGGGCGAGCACTCTCATGGCGAGCAGTGAGAGGTCGCGGCCTAGTGAAGAATGGCGAGCACTCAGGGCGTCCTCAGAGACTTTGGGCTCGGTTCTGGGCCATTCTATGGAGGGCCAAGTTTAACTCGTACTTAGGCCGGTCCGGTTCGAATGTCATGGGTTTACCCTCTCTATAGTTATTGGGCCTTCGAGGCCTTTTCCTTACTGGTGGGCTGTCACTATCGATACCCAACATTTTCCCCCGAAGCTTGATTGAAGTTTCTTCAGTCGAGCTTGATTTCCTGGTAGGGTTTTAGATAGTGACGTCTCAGATTCGGTTTTCTTCGTTTCTTGTAATGGTTCATGACCTTTAAGGCATTTCGAGCTCGTTTGGCGAGCAGTTTCTTCTCTGTTCAAATGCTGAAAAAATATCCTCCCTTTTATTCCCCTTTGGCGATCACTCGAGGTAACCTAGGCTTTATGAAAGTCTATCTTTTTGGGTTAGGGGATCACTACCTACCCGAGGTATTTCTGATAAAGCCTATTAGTGCGCTGGCGACCACCTTGTCTCCTTAGTGGACTTTTAGCATTTAATAACTGCACAGTTGTCCAGAAATCGAACGGCCACTTGAGGCACGCCTGTCATTTACTTTTCCGTAAACCTAGGGTAGTTTGATAGCTGTCTGTACCAGCCAACTGTTTGTCTCCCCGAGGTGTCTCTTGGAATTCTGACATTGCTTTGGTTTTTTTTTTTCCAAAAAGGTGCAATTATTCTCCTGTGTCGCTTCGATTCGCCCGTGGCGGTTACTCCTTTTTGGGCCTATATAAGAGACGTCAGTTTCTCTGTTTTGTTTTTTACGCTTATTCACTCATTCAGATTTCCAGAGCTTCTTTGCGAACCCTTCTCCTTTCCTTTTCAATCCTCTCCAGTTTTTTCTTCAACTATTTCCATGGCCACCCGAAGTCAGAGAGTCAAGCACACAGCCGTCAAGGGGTCTAAAAATGCCAATGCCCCCAAGAGTACCAATGCCCCCTTGACCATTAGGGATGGCGCCGTGCCCCCCTCAGCGGGGGAACAGCCTGACGTGGGGAGATCCGCAGCCACCCTAGTGGTGGTGGATGGGCCTGAGCTTCAAACACCCATCTTTTCTCCGAAAGGTAAACCTCTGCCCTTTCAGTCCTCTGTTTTGGTAATATTCCCCGCTGTTCCTTGTTTTTTATGTTTTCTATTGCCATATCTGAATTTATTTGAGTAGACGTCAAGCCTAATGAGTTGAAGCCGGCTTACTTTAAGACCATGATGGCGCTTGGTGGCCTCAGTGTTGAGAATGCCCCTAGGTATCCTGGCTTAGGTCTGCACTATCCTCACGACGGAGAGGTTTACATTTATGCGACCCAGATTGATGCTGGGTTGCGTTTTCCTCTTTGTGAGGATTTGCAGACCTTGTGCCAGTTCTATGGGATCCACCCCACGCAACTCGTTCCTAATGCCCTCAGGATGTGGGTCGGTTTCAAGTTCCTGTGCATACGCCAGGAATGGGCGTATTCACTGGCCTTGTCCCGGTGGTTTTTCCGACTGGCAGCTGGGGCGAACCACCTCTTCCACCCACGCTGGCTGAAGTTTACAGAGTGGGGAGGCCCTCAAGCATGGATTTGGAACGTTCATGTCCGTCTGGTTGATGATTTCCGGGCCACTAACTCCAACTACAAGAAGTTTTACTTCTTGTACAAGGGGGGGTGCCCTGGAAATTGTTTACCCCGGAAAAGGATTTTCCTCCTTCCTTCGAAGAACTGTCAGGGAGTAATCGGAACGCTATCGACGACCTATACCGGTTGCATCGGTCGTCCCAATTCAAGTCCATTCGCTTAGTGGCGGAGACTACTGAGAATGCGCTAGAGATGGCGGGCATTCATCAAGCCACGCCAATCTTTGATGACTGGGTAATTTTCTAACCCTTTTCTTGTTTTATCATTTGTAGGCAAGGCCGTAGGCAAGAGCCGAAAACTGATAAGTCTCTTTGATGACCAGGGATCGGCGGGATTGTCCTCCGACCAGGCACTGCTGAGCTCTCCTCCTCCCCCCTCTAGGCGTTCGTCCAAGAGGAAGTCCGAGGAGGTGGTTCCTTCGGCCACTACTGGCCCTCGCCATCCAGGTATGTCGCCTCGCCCTTTGTGGATTTAACGTTTTCATACTTTGTAATTTTTTAGTTTCTGATATCTTGTCTTGCTGTTTTGTAGAGAAGTCCTCGGCTGACGTGGCCCGGGACCCTCCTCCCCCTCCTTCTAAGAAGGTCAGGAGTGAGGAGCACCCTGAGGTCGACCAGCATCCTCCTCCTCCCCTTCCTAAAGGCCCTTCTGCCAGCAAGGGGAAGGGTCTGAACGTGGCGCCTCCTACTCCCTCTCCCTAGGGCCCTTCTGCCACTAAGGAGAAGGCTTTGGCCTTGGCGCCTCCCGCTCCTTCGGTGCCCACGGTTCCTCCTAAGGAGTCTGGGACCCAGAAGAAGGGGTCTGCTGCTTCCAGTTCCTCGAGGGCTCCCACCGAGGAGTACTGCTCCATGGCGAGCTTATTCCAGCCTTTTAAGGCTGCGGACTCTCGGGGGCCTTGGGTCCCTTGTGGGGACCTTGCCAAGAAGGGGTACCCCGCCCAGAAGAGCCTCCGGGGTAGCCCGGACATGTGCATGCGGCTCCTTGATGGGATAATTCCCCCCAAGGACCGCTCGATTGTTCCCACGGAGCTTCCTCAGATCGAGGGGTTCTTGCGGTACTTCGAACGAGTCGCCCTGGTATGATCTCGCCTTCTTTTCGTTCTTTCTTCCTTGTCGTTTCTTTTTTGTTTGATGTCCTGACAATTTTTCTTGTGTTTTTGTTGTCAGCTCGTTCGGGAAGAAGTGATCCTAGGCCGCGTCTTCGGCGAGCTCGCCGACAAGCATTCTGACCTGCTTGTCGAGCTGGAGCAGTACCGAAGCACATGGGTCACCCCCGGGCAGTTGGAGGCCATCAAGAAGACCGCTGATGTGGCGATCGCCTTGGTGGACGGCGCCCGGGAGGAGTACTTCAGGAAGGAGCAGCGTCTCCTTGCTGATGTCAAGAAGAGGGAGGCTGATGCTGCAGCCTTCCTTCAAGAAGCTAAGGCCGTTCATCGGTGCCTTGATGAAGGAGAAGCGGTCCGAGCTCGCCTAGAGGCCGAGTTGAAGGAGGCTCGTGCTCAGGTGGCCGAGTCGGACGCTCTTCGGGTCGCCGCTGAGGCACAAAGGGCTGCTGCTGACGCCCAGAGGGAAGCTGCGGAGGCCCAGAGGGGCATTGCTGAAGCCAGGGGGATCGCCCTGGAGGAGGAGAAGAACCGTCTGGCTGATCATCTAAAGGCGGTTCCTTCGCCTCAAGTCGTGGTCGAGGAGTTCAAGGCCTCCGAGGACTTTGAGGACCAGGCTCTGAAGGTGATGAAGTCGGCGATTGCCGATTTTCTCCAAGTCCTGGTGGATGAGGTCCAGGCGGTCGACCCCAACTTTCCCATTGGGGAAGTTGAATCCCTGAAGGGTTTCTTGCTGAGTCGCCTCCCTCGGCCCGCTGTTGCTAAAGAGACTGCCCCTGAAGGCGAGCCCAGTACTCCTGCCCCCGAAGGCGAGCAGAGCACCCCTGCCCCCGAGGATCCCAAAGCTTGAAGCCTCCAGCTCCTTAGCGACCATATTTCTTTGTCTTTTTAGATAGCTGTTTTTGTAATTTTTTATTTTGCTTTGTAATTATTTATTAAGACTTGGTTTCTTTATATGCCTTTATATTCATGAGCCTTTAATTGACTTCGAACATATTTGGCTATTCATCCAATATATTAATCATAATTACTCTCGACTTTTCTCGCTGTATAATGGCTTCGACTCTTACAGTCTCAGACCGAGCATAAGTCTATACAAACTTTCTCAGGACAATACTCTAACACTTAAAAGCATAAACTTCTAAGTTCAAAGAGATATTACCTTCCTTGAAGTTTAAACCTTTGAGGTATTTGCATAATAACAGGGAATTTGTTAACTTTAAGGCTTCATCATCTATAGTGATCGCCTAAAATTCCTTATCCGATGTTTAATGGGTTGATAGCAGATCTCTTTGTCTGGCTTTGGCGTCTACTTTCCCGTTTTTGCCTAATTCTATTGTTAGGACTTTTTGGCCTGAGTTTGGCGTCAGGGCTTTTATTTTGCCTAACTTTTTTGCTAGGTCTTTTGGCCTGACTTTGGCGTCAGGGCTTTTGGCCTAGCCTTGTTACTAGGGCTTTTTATTTTGCCTAACCTTTTTGCTAGGTCTTTTGGCCTGACTTTGGCGTCAGGGCTTTTGGCCTAACTTTGTTGTTAGGGCTTTTGACCTAGCTTTGTTGCTAGGGCTTTTGGCCTAGCTTTGTTGCTAGGGCTTTTGGCCTGACTTTGGCGTCAGGGCTTTTGGCCTAGCTTTGTTGCTAGGGCTTTTGGCCTAGCCTTGTTGCTAGGGCTTTTGGCCTGACTTTGGCGTCAGGGCTTTTTGGCTTCGACTTGCTTCGAGTGGACATGCTTTATGAAGGAATGACTTTCTTTTATTAACATAACAGTTTGATTACAAGCTATGTATATTATCTCCTTAAATGCTCAGAATTGAATGGACAGGGTAACCTCTCGCCTTCGGTGGTTTCCAAATAGTAGGATCCTGGTGCAGTGATCTCTACTACCTTGTACGGTCCTTCCCATTTGGCTGAAAGTTTATTTTTATTGTCCATAACCATATCCCCCACGAAAAATCATAACCATATCCCCCACGAAAAATTGGCGAGCGCTGACTTTTCTGTTGAAATATCGAGCGGTCGCCAAGCGCATCTTTGCCTGTGTCTTTTCCGAAAGCCATCTCTTTTCCTCTGCTAAGTCGAGGTCAGTTTTGTGCTCGACCTCGTTTGCCTCCGCATTAAAGTGTAGGACTCTGTGGGTAGGCACTGCTATTTCGGCTGGTGCTACTGCTTCTGATTCGTACACTAAACTGAAAGGCGTTTCTCCTGTGGCCGCCTTAGGTGTTGTTCTGATGGCCCATAATACGTTTTCCAGTTCTTCTGCCCAATTCCCTTTGAATGCTCGAACCCTTTTCTTGAGTCATGCTAAGACAACCTTGTTGGCTGCTTCAGCTTGCCCATTCGTTTGAGGATGATACACTGAACTGAAATGATGGTCGACATGATATTCTTCACAGAGCCATTTCAGCTCCTTTCCAACAAATTGCGGACCATTATCACTGATGAGTATTTTGGGAATGCCAAACCTGGAGAATATGTTGACCTGTAGGAACTTGATGACATGGAATTCCGTTGTCGAAGCTAGAGCTTTCGCCTCTATCCACTTAGTGAAGTAGTCGATCGCCACTATAATGTGAGTATGCTGACCAGTGCTAATAGGGAAAGGACCCAATATATCGATTCCCCATTGAGCGAAAGGCCAGGCACCCGCCATTGGGGATAATAGTGTTGATGGTCGACCCGATCGTGGTGCAAACTGCTGGCAAGTCTCACACTTCTGCGTTAATTCGGCTGCATCTTTTCCCAAGGTCGGCCAGTAATATCCTAATCTGAAGATTTTCCTGGTCAGCGATCGAGCACCTTCATGAGCTTCCCGGAGAACCTTTTCTGTTTCAGGATGAGCGACACACCTCAAGTAAGGAGTCGAGTAGCCTCTTCTGTAGAGTTCCCCATCTATGATTAGATAACTGGCTGCGATTCTTCTAATCCTCGTGGATTCGCCTTCGTCATCTGGGAGGATCCCTTCTTTTAAATAATTCTGGAACGGGGTCATCCATGTGACCTGTCCTTGAATATTGAAGACCTCTGCTCTGCTTTCCAGGACTGAACATAGGGCTTTTTCCAGAAATTGCACATCCTGGATTGTTGTCCCTCCGAATGCCAGTTTACTCAAGGAGTCTGCCATCTGGTTTTCTTGGCGAGGAATAGACTCAATCGTGAAATTTGGGATTTCCGCGACCAGCTTCTTGGCGATGCTGAGATATTTCTTCATCTTTTCTCCTCTTACCTCGTAGGTGCCATTGACCTGATTGACAATAAGCTCCGAGTCACTCTTTACCTTAAGCGCAATTATACCCATTCCTTTTGCCAGTCTGAGTCCAGTGATAAGAGCCTCATATTCTGCTTCATTATTGGTTGCCGGGAATGTCAAGGCGATCGCGTACTTTAGAGGCTCGCCCTCATGAGAAATAAGAATTAAACCTGCCCCGAGCCTTCTTTTGATGAAGACCCGTCCGTATAGAGCTCCCAGGTTTGATTGTCGTCTGCTGACTGACTTGGCCTGTTTTCTGCTTCCGTTTGACCGTTACTCGTGCTTTCCACTATAAAATCAGCTAGTTTTTGACCTTTGGTGGCCGTTTTTGGCGCAAATTTGATCTTGAACTCGCTGAGCTCGATCGCCCACTTGACAATTCTTCCTGAAGAATCTGGTTTCATCAGGAAGTTTTTGAGAGGTTGATTGGTGAGGACCGTGATGTCGTGCGCATGAAAGTAAGGTCTCAGCTTCCGAGCAGCAATAACTAAGGCATAGAGATACTTCTCAATCTGGACATATTTTATTTCAGCTGAGTTGAACATTTTGCTAATGAAATACACTGGACTCTGAACATTATTTTCCTCCCTTATTAAGACAGCACTGGCTGCCACATCGCTAATGCCTAGATAAAGGAAAAGCTGCTCGCCTGGAACGGGCTTTGCCAGAGCTGGGAGTGTTTGGATATGCCTCTTCAAGGATTGGAATGCTTCCTCGCAGTCTGGCGTCCACTCGAACATGCGGTTGGCCCTCAGAGTTTTGAAAATGGGAGGGACCTGTCGCTCGCTTTGGAGAGGAAACGGTTGAGAGCAGCTAGGCGTCCATTCAGGCATTGTACTTCCTTGTGGCAAGTTGGCGACTTCATTTATTCTATGGCCTTTAGCTTTTCTGGGTTTGCTTCGATTCCCCTTTCGCTGACCATGAAACCCAGAAATTTGCCGGATTTGACCCCAAAGGCGCACTTGGCAGGGTTCAGGCGAACACTGTGTATCCTCATGCATTAAAAAGCTTCGCGGAGGTCCGCTGTGTGAGGATTGCCCTGGATGGTTTTGACGAGCATATCATCCACGTAGGCCTCCATGTTCCTCCCCAGCATGTCCTGGAACAGTCGGTTCACCATCCGCTGATAAGTTGCCCCGGCATTGATAAGACCAAAGGGCATCACCTTGTAGAACAGAATGTCCCCATCAGCATAAAAAGCGGTGTGAGCCTCATCGTCTGGATGCATTCTGATCTGGTTGTAGCCTGAGTAGGCGTCCATGAAGCTCAGCATCTCATGACCCGAGGTAGCATCGACCAGCTGATCAATCCTCGGAAGGGGATATGAATCCTTGGGGCAAGCCTTGTTCAAGTCGTGGAAGTCGACGCACATCCTCCACTTGCCGTTTGATATTTCTTAACCAAAACTGGGTTGGCGACCCAGCTCTGGAATCTCACCTCTCTGACGAAGTCAGCCTCAATCAACCTGCCGACTTCCTGCCTGATCGCCAAACGCTTGTCCGTCCCGAACGATCTTCTTTTTTGGGCGATCGGCTTAATGGAAGGGTCTATCCTGAGCTCGTGGGAGATGATGTCTGTACTGATTCCCGGCATATCGCTTGGCTGCCAGGCGAAGAACTCCTTAAATTCTTTGAGGAGGGCGGTCATGGCCTCCTTCTGATCCTCTTTTAAGGTGGTCCCAATGCGCACCTTCTTGTCTGGACCATCGATCTCGACCTCTTCCAATTCCTCCATGGGTGCTGGCCGAGCCAAGTCCTCGCGGGGGTCGGCCTCTGTTTCAATGGTGAGCGCCTCCCTTTGGTTCTTCCTGCGCAAGCAGTTCACATAGCATTGCCGCGAGGAAGGCTGATCTCCGAGCACTTCTCCAATCCCGTTGGGAGTGGGGAACTTCATCTTCTGGTGGACTGTGGAGGCCACAGTCTTGTTCGGATTGATCGTGGTCCTCCCTATAATGGCGTTGTAAGATGTAGGTGAATCGACCACCAGGAAAGTGACCGATACCTTGATGCTCTTCCATCTCTCGCCAAAAATCACTGGCATGGTTATAGCCCCCAGCGGATAAGTTGTCCTTCCCGCAAACCCAATCAGCGGAAAGTCGACCCTCTTCAGGTCGCGTTTGGACTTGCCCATCTTCTCAAAAGCGTCCAGAAATAGGATGTCTGTCGAGCTGCCTCCGTCGACCAGAATCCTTGCAACGTCACAGCCGTCAATATCTGCTGTGATAACTAGAGCATCGTTGTGGTGTGTGTGTGTGTGTGACATGTGCCAAATCATCTTCAGAGAATGAGATGACAATGTTCTCTTCAGGTCGGGACCGCTTCCCCAACTAAACTGCTGTGGAGATCTGAGTGGCATAGACCTCCCTTGCGCTCGACCTCTCGCCGCCTGCACCGAATCCTCCTGCAATCAGATTTACCCTCCTCTTGCTTCCAGACGGCTCAGTTTGCTCTGCAGGGGCTGGCGAACCATGTCTCCTAGGGGGCGTTCGGCTTCTGTCTCGCCCTGCCACGAATTCCTTCAACATTCCCCCTGAATCAGCTTCTCTATATCCCGCTTCAAAATGCGGCAGTCATCTGTCTTGTGGCCCTTGCACTTGTGGTATCTGGAATAGCTCTCGACATCCTTTCCCATGGGCTGCCCACCTCGACGAGGCATCGGTGGCCTCGCCAAGAATCTCCTCTCCATCTTGACTAGTACCGCTGAGATCTGCCTATTTAAAGGCGTGAAGTACTCAGGGACCTCTGGATGGCGAGGCGCTGGATTAGACTCGACCCGGGGCCTGCTGTCCTTTCCCTTCTTCTCCTCCTTCTTACCATCGCGTCGGGGTTCATGAACCACCCTTAGCGAGGTCGTCAGGAAGTCAGCCTCTGTATTCGCCCTTTCAAGGTCTATTAAACCTTTTGCTCTGGACGCCAACTCCTCCAGCGTTTCAATCTCCTTCCCATGATAGCTGTTTCGCAGCTTCCTCGAGGCCTTGTTGGCCACATCCAGAGCCCTGTAAAATGCTCGAATGATCTCCCCATCCGAGATTCGGCGATCTATCTCCGTGACATTCTGATGGAAACGCCCATAGAAGTTGGACAGCGACTCTCCAGGTTGTTGCTTGACTGAGTCAAGGGCGACCACACTCTTCAGCAACTGGCGTTCGCCCATATACCTCTCCAGGAACTTGTTCTTAACTCTACCCAAGTTCCGATTGATCCTGCAGGGAGGCCGAAGAACCAGGACGAAGCCGAACCCGAAAGTGTAGATGGAAATAACAAAGCCAAGTGATTGGGATCATTTGACTTACCTAGGAGAGAGGCCTCGTGCTTGTTGACATGTACGGTGGGATCTCCTCCACCGCTATACTCAGGTATGGCCCGAGCAACTACGTCCTTTGGGATTTTGATGGCGACGAGCCCGTTGGTAAAAGGGTTAGCAGACTGCTCCTTGAAGGGAGTTGCGACTGTCCTGATCCTCCTGAGGCGCGGTGGGGCCAGGATTTGCCGCTTCAGAGGGTAAGAGCCCTGTGGCAGCAGGGCGGTTGTTTCCCTTAGGACTAGAGAGTTTGTTTTCTTGAGGAGCAGGGGCTTGACGGCGCGCCTGTCCTAGGATGGCCTCTAGCAGGGAGATAATCTCCGGGGTTAAATTGATGTCTTCCCCAGCGATGTGGACTGCCTGCGGTGCCGGGGCTCCATTTTGATTGGCAGCGGTGGTCGGTCTTGAATCACCGACATGATCTCGAGTTTTTCGCGGAGGAACGGCATTGGCTCCTGCTCGACTGGCAGGTTCCTGTTGAAGCGGTGAAGCGGCGGCGGAATCAGAGCTATCTGAGGATCGCTCCCTGGTCTGGTTCCGACGGTTGCTTTGGGATCGAGTTCTCATGGCTGAATTGCTCGTTCCCACAGACCGCGCCAAATGTTGGATCGTAAAATCCTGGATGCTGATCTGGCAGCGAATTAAATGCCAGACAAGGACGGAAAGACGCTTCTGCTCCAACTCCGGTGAACCTGCAGGTAGGGGAGCGCAACAGAGGGGGTGTCTCTGGGTCCCTCTCCGATGCTTAAATGAGTATATGTGTGTATAAAACTCAAAACGTAAGGAACGTATGTAAAGCAAGGGTATTTATAGGGTAGGAGAGATCAAACCGTATAAGGCAGCTGAATATCTTAGTGTATAGTGTGTTGCTGACGATTCAGATCGTGGGATATGGCAGTTACTGCGAGATATTGCAGTTACCAAATATAATCTTTAGTGAATATGTGAGCACTCTCATGGCGAGCAGTGAGAGGTCGCGACCTGGTGAAGAATGGCGAGCACTCAGGGCGTCCTCAGAGACTTTGGGCTCGGTTCTGGGCCATTCTATGGAGGGCCAAGTTTAACTCGTACTTAGGCCGGTCCGGTTCGAATGTCATGGGTTTACCCCCTCTATAGTTATTGGGCCTTCGAGGCCTTTTCCTTACTGGGCTGTCACTATCGATACCCAACATAAATGTCCTGGAGAGAGCTTTGTGGTGAGCTTAGCAGAGTATTCATGTCAACACCGTCTAGCATTTCCCTTGAGTTCTTAATATCTTATGAATATCGATTACAGTATAGAGAGAACGAGTTGCAGATGAAATGGGAGAGAGAGAATTGAGGTATATTTGTCATTTAATAAAAAAAAAATTAACAAATCATATGTCACACACATCCTAATTTTAACGGTCAAAATGATAAAAAATTAACGTTTCATCTAAATCTACAAAATTAAAGATAGTGCATCACAAATCAATGACTCAAAACAAGTTGCATCACTTAATGATTTGGTTAAATATATTATATATTTTTCATATTTTCCCATTTATATTATATATATATATATATAATTAGATATTTAAGAAATCAAGTTTTACAAATAGATATCTGAGTTTATTTTTTAGCTACTTGGGATTTTCCATCTGTTGTTTCTGAACGATTTATTTTATACTAATTTTTGTACCATTTCTAAAAAAAAATCAAAAGGTTATAGTCAGTTGAAAATTAAATTAGAACTCTTAAAAAACACAATGTTGAGTTTTGACTTTCCCGTTATTCATAAAATTCAATCAAAGTTAGTAAAAAAATTATCAACATTTTGAACGTAGCTTTAACCAGACTATATAGTCGTTGAGTGTTGGGCCTAGGCACTAACCTTACCTTTTAACAATATAAGACCCAAACAGTACCATACTTGACCACCCTCGTGGGAAAATAATTCACCCGACTTGCATGTGATTAGATCAAGTTATTCCCAATCCCCAAGGCACACAGAAAGGTGAGATCTATAAAAGCTAGCACCTCCCACCAACAAGACACGTACTTTATCCTGGCCCTTGAGAAAGAGAGGATTGTGCACGACTAACAAGGGTCGACCTAGCTGTTTAAAGATGAGGCGAACACCATGCTCGCCTAGACTCGATCTTGAGACCAAATCTGCCAGTTACACTAAATCTTATTACACAATGGCAGTTAAAGATATTCGTAAACAAAACCACGATCCTTAGTGAAATCTTAGTAACCACATCTTAACCACATCATATAAAGAGCTGCAAAAAATAAGGAATAAAACAGTAAAGGTCTTTTTCGCGGCTCAGTATAAGTGTCGCCATAATTATTTTGGCGACATTTTTCATTTGAGCCGTTAATTTTGCAAGGCTATTCAAAATTTGAGTCGTGATAAATCCCGCAACACTTACCGTAGCGACTCCATTTGTATTGAGCTGTGAATATTTAACGGCTCAATTAATGAGCCGTTAAAAATAAATTTTCCAGTCGTTATCATGATTCCCTCCCATAGTGCACTAGGCAATAGACAGTTAAATACCATCCTAAGTAACTACATAGATATCCATTGTAGAGTAGAACTGATTTTTTGATTACATCCATTCAAACCTTATACTCACATAAGCATCAGAGAGGGATCCAGATGAACAACCTCCACTGTCACTTCCTTGCAGGTCAAGGAGCTTCAATTTTGGCCGTCTGACGGGTCTTCTCGGCGATACTGGCACACTTCATAATAATCTCGACGAGCGTTTTCTACTAGCACCACTCTTATCCCAACATTGGTGGCGTCTGTGGGAACCTGATCAAAATAACATAATATGAAAACTTGTTCAAGCACCAATTGGGGAATTAGGTCATTGAATAAACTTCTACAACAACCTCTAAACGTATGCCTTGTCGAATAACTCAGGGATACACTGCTCTAAATGGCTTATTGGTAAGCCTAGCTAATGAACCTCAGTGGCCACAAGTTCAGACCTGCATTAGGCAGTAGATCCCCTAAGGCACTGCATAGGAACCACAGTCCACACATGAGTACATCCTCTAACAACCGATCCCAAGGTGTCAAGACATGTTCCACAGTCTATCAACAACCACAACCTCCAATGATTTATCTCTCGGGCGCCGTACAGGTACGACAATCTACCATTGACCGATTGCCCTTCCATTCATCCCTTTTAGAGTTGCCACTGCTCAAACTATCCCTCAGAAGGTTGTCGAGGTGCACACGTTCTCCCTCGAGGTGACAACCATGATGGAAGCCTTCTTGGACTAGACAAAACGCCAATCCTTTCAAGTTAGAGCACCTACTTCTCCACCACGGTTGGAGTAGAGGACCCTGTTTTGGAAGAACAAGAGGCCACGCCAGGCATCCAAGCCACTCGTCCCCCACTGGGATGATGCTCTCGGTAACCTCAGGATTGACATACATAGGTCCGACCTGTACAAATACCCTTGAGGAATACCAGTTGGCTTTACGAAGCAACCATCCTGATCTTTTCACCTTGGCTCATGGAGAGGAGTTAATTAACAAAAAGCTAAAGGATCGATGTGGAGTCATCATGACCAGCCTACTAGACAGGACCTCACACCCCTTCATTCATTCATTAATATCTATCAAAATATCGAAAGGTGTGATCAATATATATCCCAAAGTATAAGGCCAACAATGATATTGTCACCCACATAAACTATCACAATGCCTCTCCATTGGGGAGGACTGACAATGACGATGACCCTGATTTGTTATTTCCTTTGACCCTCTAAGGCACTGACAGGATCCTTAAATCAATGTTAAAGATCAAATGAAACAAATTTGAAGATGAAAATTAAAAGCGGGAAAACTTTGTTTTTAGTTTCAATAGTTCGGTACAAGCTGCTATATATAGCAACTGTAGGTAGTTGTAACTTATAGTAATGACAATATAGTCCCCTGATTCTTAATTAATAACAAATTGACCCCTAAACTAAATTGATGAATGTAAAACATATGCATATCCTCTAACATTTATTGATCCTCTTCACTTCCTTTGATAACATTCTTCTGTTTGATTTAAAATTTGTTGTAGTCTTCTTGATGACTTCTTGATTTACTTGACAACACAATGTTCATCAAAATAAGAAATACATTATACAACATAATGTATATCACACACAGTTCTGTATGAGAATCATATCAAAGACTGAAACAAAAATCCATCAACATCTTATGAGTACACAAACATCTCTTCCAAAATCCACTTGAAATGTTATGCTTCATATGTATATAAGATGTTCAAAATCAGAATATGTGAGGATGAACTTTGAACACACACAAAACTGACTGGGTTTGCGTCCAATATCTTCTTTTAGCGTTTGAATATGCAACGTATGTTTGTGCACCATAGTGCTGCCCACATAAACTCATATTTTTATTTTCAGTTGTCTAGTTGGGTTTGCCCAACATCTTTTATTTGTCTTTTGTACAAACTTCATTCTACTTGCCTGAATCATAGGTTACATCATACCTGATATGATGTGATCATGGAAGAAATGCGGCCCACACTTGAAGACAGGGGTGAGATAACCGTGCCGAGTGGACCAATGACACGATCAAGGGCTAGGAAGCTTGGACATACAATCACCACACTACTGGACCGCATAGGACCAACTATCATTCCGTCCGGAGACATGGAGCCTAAGAACCTCTTGGTTGCTCGTATGGACTAAGTCAAGAGGGGCTCGTTTGTACTCTTTTTCCCGACCTTTGGTTTTGTCCCACTGGGTTTTACAAAGGGGGGTTTTAATGAGGCAAACGGTCCACAAGACAACCAAGCCCAATAAGAGGAGGAGAATAAAATTCGGCCCATAGGAGAGCTTTCCTTAGGCCCAAATTAGTTTAGGTTTTTACTTCTTTTAGGATAAGTAGCTAGGGTGGCCGAAATTAGAGAATCGACCTTTTTTTTACAAACTTGTGTGCTAGCCACATTGTTCTTCTTGTTCATTGAATGAGAAATTGATTGTTGGTGTGTCATATCCGGCAATTGAATCTTGGTGCGTCATATCCAAGGTTCAAGCTTTGGAATCTTCGAGTGCGTCATATCTTGGAGAATCCATTGTGGAGGTATCAAGGGTTTGTCGCTGCCTTTGTGTGATCCAATCGATCCATCATTCATCCATCATCTATCCTCGTATATTCTAGTCTCGGCAGAATCGTATCCAGGAGGACCGACCTTACCAAAATTGGTCTAGAAGACGGAATACATATCGGAATTCGACGAGCCCACCCATTCCAGAAAGAGGACTCAATTATCTGCGACTTTCGTATTCATCACTAGGATCAATTCGGATCAGAGCTTCGCAGAAAAGGGAACCATTTACAGAGTCGGAATTCTGACCGCAATATTACGAGCCTTGGGAGAATCGTATCACCACCTACCCTCGAAAGTGCCGACTCCTGGAAGATCGTATCATGATACTCAAGTAACCTTATGATTGACTAGGTTTCTGCCTAGTATCTTCTCTCCAGCTTCTGAGTAAAATAGATGCCTGGGTTTTGGGATTGATCAGCTGACACAAAATGGTTAATGAAAAAACACATTGCATCAACTAAGCAGAACATAGCACGGACAGGTAAGAAAGGCGTTTGTACATTGAGATGGCAAATCTCTACTAGCTTGAATGTTCCTCTTGTAAAGCTGTGAATGTTAACATGATGAAGAACTGACCTCTGTACTTTGTGAACTAGTAATCATCAAGCAAATCAAGTGAATCATCAGAGTTAAAGTCATCATCATTTACAAATAGATAATTAGTACTATTTGAAAGTGAATGGAGCTGAGATAGTTAAGAACGTAATTGAGAAGAGACATCATCGGAATTCGACGACCCCACCCATTCCAGAAAGAGGACTCAATTATCTGCGACTTCCGTATTCATCACTCGGATCAATTCGGAGCATAGATTCGCGGAAAAGGGAACCCTTTACAGAGTCGGAATTCTGACCGCAATATTACGAGCCTTGGGAGAATCGTATCACCACCTACCCTCGAAAGTGCCGACTCCTGGAAGATCGTATCAAGTGGTATCAGAGCACACTTTCGAGATTTAATTTTGCTGATTTGTGTTGTGTGATAATCAGGTCCTTGCGCATTATAATGTCAAACCACGCAAGTAATGGAGAGGAGAGCACCAATCAAGCTCAAGGGGCAAGGAACGAACCCCCGGATTTGCGAATTCTTCGCAATGAGATTCGGCGAATGATGCAGCAAGAATTAGGACCTATCATACAAGAGTCCATTAATCGAGCCATGCCGCCACCTATGGGGAATCTTCCAAGAAGAGCTCAACCTCAAGCAGACGATGAAGAGGTTCAATCGTCCAACTATTATAGTAGGGGCAGCCGCCACTCCAATCGGGACCAAAGGAGACCACGGCGGGAAAGAGGTCGGCTTGAAGATCAACTTGGTGGTCTCAAGTTAAAAATCCCACCTTTCCACGGGAAGAATGATCCGGATGCTTATTTGGAGTGGGAAAAGAAGATCGAACTTGTGTTCGATTGTCAAAATCTTTCGGAGCTTAGAAAGGTACAAGTAGCCGCAACTGAATTTTGTGATTATGCTATCAATTGGTGGGATCAAATCGTGACGAGTAGACGACGTAATCGTGATCCACCCGTAGATACTTGGGATGAACTGAAAAATCTTTTGAGGAAGAGGTTTGTTCCTAACCATTACCATAGGGAACTACATCAAAAGGTTAGACGATTGTCTCAAGGAAGTAAGAGTGTTGAGGATTACTTTCAAGAGATGGAGTCACTTATGCTCAAGGCCGATGTGATTGAGGATAACGAAGCTACCATGGCTAGGTTCTTGAGTGGGTTAAATCGTGACCTTCAAGATAGGTTGGAACTCCAAACCTATGGCAATATTGAAGAGCTGCTTCACAAAGCCATGTTGGTCGAGCAACAACTCAAGCGGAGGGGCTCTTTTCGGACCCATTTCAACCGAGAGGATAAACCTCAAATCAAACCGAGACCTGAACCAAAACCAGCCACTACGCCTCAAGATGCGAAGGGCAAAGCCGTGGCCAGCTCGTCTCGAAACCGGGATGTCAAGTGCTTTAAATGCCAAGGCCGCGGACACTATGCTAATGAATGCATCAACAAGCGGGTGATGATCCTTTTGGACAACGGGGAGATTGAAACTGAGGATGAACCGCTTGAGGATGATACCGAACCGGATGACATCGAGTTTCCCACTGCCGGCGAGTTATTGGTGACGCGACGTTCTTTAAGCGTTAAAGTCAAGGATGCGGCTAAAGAACAACGGGAGAACTTGTTTCACACGCGATGTTTGGTTCGAGGTAAAGTTTGCCTCCTTATTATTGATGGTGGGAGCTGCACTAATGTTGCTAGTGAATTGATGGTTAAGAAACTAGGATTGAAAACTAGGGAGCATCCGAAACCATTTAAGCTACAATGGCTTAATGGTGCCGGCGAATTGATTGTGAGTCGCCAAGTGTTGGTGCCTTTAGCCATAGGCAAGTATGAGGATGAGATCTTATGTGATGTGTTACCTATGGAGGCCGGCCATATCTTACTCGGGAGACCGTGGCAATTTGATAGGAGAGTCATACATGATGGGTTCACCAACCGTTATTCTTTCGAGTTTAAGGGCCGAAAGACCACACTTGCTCCCATGCCGCCGCATGAGATACACCTAGATCAACTTCGACTTCGACAACACGAAGGAACTAATGTGAGTGAACACACAAGTACCCTTACCCAAAATGAGTGTGAGAGTTTGAGGAAAGCCAAAGCCGAGAGATGTGAGTTTACACCCGTGAGTGAACCCGTGAGGCAGTCCAATTTTGTGGTGAGGTCTAGCGTTGTAAAGAGGGCTTTGTCCTCTAAGCAACCCGTTATACTACTTATGTACAAAGAAACGTTGTTGAGTATCACTAATCCCGTGCCGGATTTGCCGAGCAACATCGTTTCCCTTTTGCAGGATTTTGAAGACGTCTTGTCGGATGAAACTCCCCACGCATTACCGCCCCTTCGGGGTATCGAACACCAAATCGATTTTGTACCAGGAGCTTCACTACCTAACCGACCTGCATACCAAACTAATCCTATGGAGACCAAGGAGCTTCAACGACAAGTGAACGACTTGATGGACAAAGGATACATCCGCGAAAGCATGAGCCCATGCGCGGTACCGGTCCTACTCGTCCCTAAGAAGGATGGGACTTGGAGGATGTGCGTCGATTGCCGAGCCATCAACAATATCACTGTAAAGTATCGCCATCCTATTCCTCGATTAGATGACATGTTAGATGAGCTGCATGGATCCACGATATTTTCTAAAATAGATCTTAAGAGTGGTTATCATCAAATTAGGATGAAAGAAGGTGATGAATGGAAAACAACTTTTAAAACTAAACATGGCTTATATGAGTGGTTAGTCATGCCCTTTGGATTAACTAATGCACCTAGCACTTTCATGAGATTGATGAATCATGTCCTGCGTAACTACCTTGGAATTTTTGTGGTTGTTTACTTCGATGACATTTTAGTCTATAGTCGAAGCTTAGAAGAGCATGTTGGGCACTTAAAATCTGTTTTGATGGTTCTTCGAAAGGAGAAGCTTTATGCTAACCTTAAGAAGTGCACTTTTTGTACGGATCACCTTGTGTTTTTGGGCTTTGTTATAAGTGCAGATGGTATTAAGGTGGACGAAGAGAAGGTTAAGGCCATCCGCGATTGGCCGACGCCAACTACCATAGGCGAAGTGCGGAGCTTTCATGGACTTGCGGGTTTCTATCGGAGATTCGTGAGGGATTTTAGTACCATAGCCGCACCTCTCACCGAAGTGATCAAGAAGAGTGTTGGGTTTAAGTGGGAGGACGCACAAGAAAAAGCATTCCAAGCTTTGAAGGACAAACTCACCAATGCACCCCTTTTATCTTTACCGAACTTTCTTAAAACCTTTGAAATTGAGTGTGATGCTTCGGGTGTAGGTATTGGAGCTGTTTTGACACAAGAGAAGAGGCCCATAGCCTTCTTTAGTGAGAAGCTTGGAGGAGCTACCCTTAACTACCCGACCTATGACAAGGAGTGGTATGCGCTAGTTCGAGCCTTGCAAACATGGCAACACTATCTATGGCCCAAGGAGTTCGTCATTCACACCGACCATGAATCCTTGAAGCATTTGAAGGGTCAACAAAAGCTCCACAAACGACATGCTAGGTGGATGGAGTTCATCGAAACCTTTCCTTATGTGATCAAGTATAAGCAAGGTAATGAAAATATTGTTGCCGATGCTCTATCAAGAAGGTATGCCTTGATCTCTACTTTGGATGCTAAGCTTTTAGGCTTTGAATACATAAAGGAGCTCTATGAAACTGACTCGGATTTCCAAGATATCTTTAAAGCATGTGCTAAATTCGCTCATGGAAAGTATGTAAGGCACGACGGGTTTCTTTTGTTTGAAAATAGATTATGCGTACCTAACTGTTCGATGCGAGAATTGTTAGTTAGGGAAGCCCATGGCGGAGGATTGATGGGACATTTTGGGATCACTAAGACCTTGAAGGTGATGCAAGAACACTTCTATTGGCCGCACATGAAAAGGGATGTCGAGCGGATATGGGGAAGATGTGTCACTTGCAAACAAGCCAAATCAAAGGTACAGTCCCAAGATGATCCGGATTTGAGGACAAATCCTTTTGAAGAGGGAGGGGATGATGTGATCATGGAAGAAATGCGGCCCACACTTGAAGACAGGGGTGAGATAACCGTGCCGAGTGGACCAATGACACGATCAAGGGCTAGGAAGCTTGGACATACAATCACCACACTACTGGACCGCATAGGACCAACTATCATTCCGTCCGGAGACATGGAGCCTAAGAACCTCTTGGTTGCTCGAATGGACTAAGTCAAGAGGGGCTCGTTTGTACTCTTTTTCCCGACCTTTGGTTTTGTCCCACTGGGTTTTACAAAGGGGGGTTTTAATGAGGCAAACGGTCCACAAGACAACCAAGCCCAATAAGAGGAGGAGAATAAAATTCGGCCCATAGGAGAGCTTTCCTTAGGCCCAAATTAGTTTAGGTTTTTACTTCTTTTAGGATAAGTAGCTAGGGTGGCCGAAATTAGAGAATCGACCTTTTTTTTACAAACTTGTGTGCTAGCCACATTGTTCTTCTTGTTCATTGAATGAGAAATTGATTGTTGGTGTGTCATATCCGGCAATTGAATCTTGGTGCGTCATATCCAAGGTTCAAGCTTTGGAATCTTCGAGTGCGTCATATCTTGGAGAATCCATTGTGGAGGTATCAAGGGTTTGTCGCTGCCTTTGTGTGATCCAATCGATCCATCATTCATCCATCATCTATCCTCGTATATTCTAGTCTCGGCAGAATCGTATCCAGGAGGACCGACCTTACCAAAATTGGTCTAGAAGACGGAATACATATCGGAATTCGACGAGCCCACCCATTCCAGAAAGAGGACTCAATTATGTGCGACTTTCGTATTCATCACTAGGATCAATTCGGATCAGAGCTTCGCAGAAAAGGGAACCATTTACAGAGTCGGAATTCTGACTGCAATATTACGAGCCTTGGGAGAATCATATCACCACCTACCCTCGAAAGTGCCGACTCCTGGAAGATCGTATCATGATACTCAAGTAACCTTATGATTGACTAGGTTTCTGCCTAGTATCTTCTCTCCAGCTTCTGAGTAAAATAGATGCCTGGGTTTTGGGATTGATCAGCTGACACAAAATGGTTAATGAAAAAACACATTGCATCAACTAAGCAGAACATAGCACGGACAGGTAAGAAAGGCGTTTGTACATTGAGATGGCAAATCTCTACTAGCTTGAATGTTCCTCTTGTAAAGCTGTGAATGTTAACATGATGAAGAACTGACCTCTGTACTTTGTGAACTAGTAATCATCAAGCAAATCAAGTGAATCATCAGAGTTAAAGTCATCATCATTTACAAATAGATAATTAGTACTATTTGAAAGTGAATGGAGCTGAGATAGTTAAGAACGTAATTGAGAAGAGACATCATCGGAATTCGACGACCCCACCCATTCCAGAAAGAGGACTCAATTATCTGCGACTTTCGTATTCATCACTCGGATCAATTCGGAGCATAGATTCGCGGAAAAGGGAACCCTTTACAGAGTCGGAATTCTGACCGCAATATTACGAGCCTTGGGAGAATCGTATCACCACCTACCCTCGAAAGTGCCGACTCCTGGAAGATCGTATCAAGTGGTATCAGAGCACACTTTCGAGATTTAATTTTGCTGATTTGTGTTGTGTGATAATCAGGTCCTTGCGCATTATAATGTCAAACCACGCAAGTAATGGAGAGGAGAGCACCAATCAAGCTCAAGGGGCAAGGAACGAACCCCCGGATTTGCGAATTCTTCGCAATGAGATTCGGCGAATGATGCAGCAAGAATTAGGACCTATCATACAAGAGTCCATTAATCGAGCCATGCCGCCACCTATGGGGAATCTTCCAAGAAGAGCTCAACCTCAAGCAGACGATGAAGAGGTTCAATCGTCCAACTATTATAGTAGGGGCAGCCGCCACTCCAATCGGGACCAAAGGAGACCACGGCGGGAAAGAGGTCGGCTTGAAGATCAACTTGGTGGTCTCAAGTTAAAAATCCCACCTTTCCACGGGAAGAATGATCCGGATGCTTATTTGGAGTGGGAAAAGAAGATTGAACTTGTGTTCGATTGTCAAAATCTTTCGGAGCTTAGAAAGGTACAAGTAGCCGCAACTGAATTTTGTGATTATGCTATCAATTGGTGGGATCAAATCGTGACGAGTAGACGACGTAATCGTGATCCACCCGTAGATACTTGGGATGAACTGAAAAATCTTTTGAGGAAGAGGTTTGTTCCTAACCATTACCATAGGGAACTACATCAAAAGGTTAGACGATTGTCTCAAGGAAGTAAGAGTGTTGAGGATTACTTTCAAGAGATGGAGTCACTTATGCTCAAGGCCGATGTGATTGAGGATAACGAAGCTACCATGGCTAGGTTCTTGAGTGGGTTAAATCGTGACCTTCAAGATAGGTTGGAACTCCAAACCTATGGCAATATTGAAGAGCTGCTTCACAAAGCCATGTTGGTCGAGCAACAACTCAAGCGGAGGGGCTCTTTTCGGACCCATTTCAACCGAGAGGATAAACCTCAAATCAAACCGAGACCTGAACCAAAACCAGCCACTACGCCTCAAGATGCGAAGGGCAAAGCCGTGGCCAGCTCGTCTCGAAACCGGGATGTCAAGTGCTTTAAATGCCAAGGCCGCGGACACTATGCTAATGAATGCATCAACAAGCGGGTGATGATCCTTTTGGACAACGGGGAGATTGAAACTGAGGATGAACCGCTTGAGGATGATACCGAACCGGATGACATCGAGTTTCCCACTGCCGGCGAGTTATTGGTGACGCGACGTTCTTTAAGCGTTAAAGTCAAGGATGCGGCTAAAGAACAACGGGAGAACTTGTTTCACACGCGATGTTTGGTTCGAGGTAAAGTTTGCCTCCTTATTATTGATGGTGGGAGCTGCACTAATGTTGCTAGTGAATTGATGGTTAAGAAACTAGGATTGAAAACTAGGGAGCATCCGAAACCATTTAAGCTACAATGGCTTAATGGTGCCGGCGAATTGATTGTGAGTCGCCAAGTGTTGGTGCCTTTAGCCATAGGCAAGTATGAGGATGAGATCTTATGTGATGTGTTACCTATGGAGGCCGGCCATATCTTACTCGGGAGACCGTGGCAATTTGATAGGAGAGTCATACATGATGGGTTCACCAACCGTTATTCTTTCGAGTTTAAGGGCCGAAAGACCACACTTGCTCCCATGCCGCCGCATGAGATACACCTAGATCAACTTCGACTTCGACAACACGAAGGAACTAATGTGAGTGAACACACAAGTACCCTTACCCAAAATGAGTGTGAGAGTTTGAGGAAAGCCAAAGCCGAGAGATGTGAGTTTACACCCGTGAGTGAACCCGTGAGGCAGTCCAATTTTGTGGTGAGGTCTAGCGTTGTAAAGAGGGCTTTGTCCTCTAAGCAACCCGTTATACTACTTATGTACAAAGAAACGTTGTTGAGTATCACTAATCCCGTGCCGGATTTGCCGAGCAACATCGTTTCCCTTTTGCAGGATTTTGAAGACGTCTTGTCGGATGAAACTCCCCACGCATTACCGCCCCTTCGGGGTATCGAACACCAAATCGATTTTGTACCAGGAGCTTCACTACCTAACCGACCTGCATACCAAACTAATCCTATGGAGACCAAGGAGCTTCAACGACAAGTGAACGACTTGATGGACAAAGGATACATCCGCGAAAGCATGAGCCCATGCGCGGTACCGGTCCTACTCGTCCCTAAGAAGGATGGGACTTGGAGGATGTGCGTCGATTGCCGAGCCATCAACAATATCACTGTAAAGTATCGCCATCCTATTCCTCGATTAGATGACATGTTAGATGAGCTGCATGGATCCACGATATTTTCTAAAATAGATCTTAAGAGTGGTTATCATCAAATTAGGATGAAAGAAGGTGATGAATGGAAAACAACTTTTAAAACTAAACATGGCTTATATGAGTGGTTAGTCATGCCCTTTGGATTAACTAATGCACCTAGCACTTTCATGAGATTGATGAATCATGTCCTGCGTAACTACATTGGAATTTTTGTGGTTGTTTACTTCGATGACATTTTAGTCTATAGTCGAAGCTTAGAAGAGCATGTTGGGCACTTAAAATCTGTTTTGATGGTTCTTCGAAAGGAGAAGCTTTATGCTAACCTTAAGAAGTGCACTTTTTGTACGGATCACCTTGTGTTTTTGGGCTTTGTTATAAGTGCAGATGGTATTAAGGTGGACGAAGAGAAGGTTAAGGCCATCCGCGATTGGCCGACGCCAACTACCATAGGCGAAGTGCGGAGCTTTCATGGACTTGCGGGTTTCTATCGGAGATTCGTGAGGGATTTTAGTACCATAGCCGCACCTCTCACCGAAGTGATCAAGAAGAGTGTTGGGTTTAAGTGGGAGGACGCACAAGAAAAAGCATTCCAAGCTTTGAAGGACAAACTCACCAATGCACCCCTTTTATCTTTACCGAACTTTCTTAAAACCTTTGAAATTGAGTGTGATGCTTCGGGTGTAGGTATTGGAGCTGTTTTGACACAAGAGAAGAGGCCCATAGCCTTCTTTAGTGAGAAGCTTGGAGGAGCTACCCTTAACTACCCGACCTATGACAAGGAGTGGTATGCGCTAGTTCGAGCCTTGCAAACATGGCAACACTATCTATGGCCCAAGGAGTTCGTCATTCACACCGACCATGAATCCTTGAAGCATTTGAAGGGTCAACAAAAGCTCCACAAACGACATGCTAGGTGGATGGAGTTCATCGAAACCTTTCCTTATGTGATCAAGTATAAGCAAGGTAATGAAAATATTGTTGCCGATGCTCTATCAAGAAGGTATGCCTTGATCTCTACTTTGGATGCTAAGCTTTTAGGCTTTGAATACATAAAGGAGCTCTATGAAACTGACTCGGATTTCCAAGATATCTTTAAAGCATGTGCTAAATTCGCTCATGGAAAGTATGTAAGGCACGACGGGTTTCTTTTGTTTGAAAATAGATTATGCGTACCTAACTGTTCGATGCGAGAATTGTTAGTTAGGGAAGCCCATGGCGGAGGATTGATGGGACATTTTGGGATCACTAAGACCTTGAAGGTGATGCAAGAACACTTCTATTGGCCGCACATGAAAAGGGATGTCGAGCGGATATGGGGAAGATGTGTCACTTGCAAACAAGCCAAATCAAAGGTACAGTCCCAAGATGATCCGGATTTGAGGACAAATCCTTTTGAAGAGGGAGGGGATGATGTGATCATGGAAGAAATGCGGCCCACACTTGAAGACAGGGGTGAGATAACCGTGCCGAGTGGACCAATGACACGATCAAGGGCTAGGAAGCTTGGACATACAATCACCACACTACTGGACCGCATAGGACCAACTATCATTCCGTCCGGAGACATGGAGCCTAAGAACCTCTTGGTTGCTCGAATGGACTAAGTCAAGAGGGGCTCGTTTGTACTCTTTTTCCCGACCTTTGGTTTTGTCCCACTGGGTTTTACAAAGGGGGGTTTTAATGAGGCAAACGGTCCATAAGACAACCAAGCCCAATAAGAGGAGGAGAATAAAATTCGGCCCATAGGACAGCTTTCCTTAGGCCCAAATTAGTTTAGGTTTTTACTTCTTTTAGGATAAGTAGCTAGGGTGGCCGAAATTAGAGAATCGACCTTTTTTTTACAAACTTGTGTGCTAGCCACATTGTTCTTCTTGTTCATTGAATGAGAAATTGATTGTTGGTGTGTCATATCCGGCAATTGAATCTTGGTGCGTCATATCCAAGGTTCAAGCTTTGGAATCTTCGAGTGCGTCATATCTTGGAGAATCCATTGTGGAGGTATCAAGGGTTTGTCGCTGCCTTTGTGTGATCCAATCGATCCATCATTCATCCATCATCTATCCTCGTATATTCTAGTCTCGGCAGAATCGTATCCAGGAGGACCGACCTTACCAAAATTGGTCTAGAAGACGGAATACATATCGGAATTCGACGAGCCCACCCATTCCAGAAAGAGGACTCAATTATCTGCGACTTTAGTATTCATCACTAGGATCAATTCGGATCAGAGCTTCGCAGAAAAGGGAACCATTTACAGAGTCGGAATTCTGACCGCAATATTACGAGCCTTGGGAGAATCGTATCACCACCTACCCTCGAAAGTGCCGACTCCTGGAAGATCGTATCATGATACTCAAGTAACCTTATGATTGACTAGGTTTCTGCCTAGTATCTTCTCTCCAGCTTTTGAGTAAAATAGATGCCTGGGTTTTGGGATTGATCAGCTGACACAAAATGGTTAATGAAAAAACACATTGCATCAACTAAGCAGAACATAGCACAGACAGGTAAGAAAGGCGTTTGTACATTGAGATGGCAAATCTCTACTAGCTTGAATGTTCCTCTTGTAAAGCTGTGAATGTTAACATGATGAAGAACTGACCTCTGTACTTTGTGAACTAGTAATCATCAAGCAAATCAAGTGAATCATCAGAGTTAAAGTCATCATCATTTACAAATAGATAATTAGTACTATTTGAAAGTGAATGGAGCTGAGATAGTTAAGAACGTAATTGAGAAGAGACATCATCGGAATTCGACGACCCCACCCATTCCAGAAAGAGGACTCAATTATCTGCGACTTTCGTATTCATCACTCGGATCAATTCGGAGCATAGATTCGCGGAAAAGGGAACCCTTTACAGAGTCGGAATTCTGACCGCAATATTACGAGCCTTGGGAGAATCGTATCACCACCTACCCTCGAAAGTGCCGACTCCTGGAAGATCGTATCAAGTGGTATCAGAGCACACTTTCGAGATTTAATTTTGCTGATTTGTGTTGTGTGATAATCAGGTCCTTGCGCATTATAATGTCAAACCACGCAAGTAATGGAGAGGAGAGCACCAATCAAGCTCAAGGGGCAAGGAACGAACCCCCGGATTTGCGAATTCTTCGCAATGAGATTCGGCGAATGATGCAGCAAGAATTAGGACCTATCATACAAGAGTCCATTAATCGAGCCATGCCGCCACCTATGGGGAATCTTCCAAGAAGAGCTCAACCTCAAGCAGACGATGAAGAGGTTCAATCGTCCAAATATTATAGTAGGGGCAGCCGCCACTCCAATCGGGACCAAAGGAGACCACGGCGGGAAAGAGGTCGGCTTGAAGATCAACTTGGTGGTCTCAAGTTAAAAATCCCACCTTTCCACGGGAAGAATGATCCGGATGCTTATTTGGAGTGGGAAAAGAAGATTGAACTTGTGTTCGATTGTCAAAATCTTTCGGAGCTTAGAAAGGTACAAGTAGCCGCAACTGAATTTTGTGATTATGCTATCAATTGGTGGGATCAAATCGTGACGAGTAGACGACGTAATCGTGATCCACCCGTAGATACTTGGGATGAACTGAAAAATCTTTTGAGGAAGAGGTTTGTTCCTAACCATTACCATAGGGAACTACATCAAAAGGTTAGACGATTGTCTCAAGGAAGTAAGAGTGTTGAGGATTACTTTCAAGAGATGGAGTCACTTATGCTCAAGGCCGATGTGATTGAGGATAACGAAGCTACCATGGCTAGGTTCTTGAGTGGGTTAAATCGTGACCTTCAAGATAGGTTGGAACTCCAAACCTATGGCAATATTGAAGAGCTGCTTCACAAAGCCATGTTGGTCGAGCAACAACTCAAGCGGAGGGGCTCTTTTCGGACCCATTTCAACCGAGAGGATAAACCTCAAATCAAACCGAGACCTGAACCAAAACCAGCCACTACGCCTCAAGATGCGAAGGGCAAAGCCGTGGCCAGCTCGTCTCGAAACCGGGATGTCAAGTGCTTTAAATGCCAAGGCCGCGGACACTATGCTAATGAATGCATCAACAAGCGGGTGATGATCCTTTTGGACAACGGGGAGATTGAAACTGAGGATGAACCGCTTGAGGATGATACCGAACCGGATGACATCGAGTTTCCCACTGCCGGCGAGTTATTGGTGACGCGACGTTCTTTAAGCGTTAAAGTCAAGGATGCGGCTAAAGAACAACGGGAGAACTTGTTTCACACGCGATGTTTGGTTCGAGGTAAAGTTTGCCTCCTTATTATTGATGGTGGGAGCTGCACTAATGTTGCTAGTGAATTGATGGTTAAGAAACTAGGATTGAAAACTAGGGAGCATCCGAAACCATTTAAGCTACAATGGCTTAATGGTGCCGGCGAATTGATTGTGAGTCGCCAAGTGTTGGTGCCTTTAGCCATAGGCAAGTATGAGGATGAGATCTTATGTGATGTGTTACCTATGGAGGCCGGCCATATCTTACTCGGGAGACCGTGGCAATTTGATAGGAGAGTCATACATGATGGGTTCACCAACCGTTATTCTTTCGAGTTTAAGGGCCGAAAGACCACACTTGCTCCCATGCCGCCGCATGAGATACACCTAGATCAACTTCGACTTCGACAACACGAAGGAACTAATGTGAGTGAACACACAAGTACCCTTACCCAAAATGAGTGTGAGAGTTTGAGGAAAGCCAAAGCCGAGAGATGTGAGTTTACACCCGTGAGTGAACCCGTGAGGCAGTCCAATTTTGTGGTGAGGTCTAGCGTTGTAAAGAGGGCTTTGTCCTCTAAGCAACCCGTTATACTACTTATGTACAAAGAAACGTTGTTGAGTATCACTAATCCCGTGCCGGATTTGCCGAGCAACATCGTTTCCCTTTTGCAGGATTTTGAAGACGTCTTGTCGGATGAAACTCCCCACGCATTACCGCCCCTTCGGGGTATCGAACACCAAATCGATTTTGTACCAGGAGCTTCACTACCTAACCGACCTGCATACCAAACTAATCCTATGGAGACCAAGGAGCTTCAACGACAAGTGAACGACTTGATGGACAAAGGATACATCCGCGAAAGCATGAGCCCATGCGCGGTACCGGTCCTACTCGTCCCTAAGAAGGATGGGACTTGGAGGATGTGCGTCGATTGCCGAGCCATCAACAATATCACTGTAAAGTATCGCCATCCTATTCCTCGATTAGATGACATGTTATATGAGCTGCATGGATCCACGATATTTTCTAAAATAGATCTTAAGAGTGGTTATCATCAAATTAGGATGAAAGAAGGTGATGAATGGAAAACAACTTTTAAAACTAAACATGGCTTATATGAGTGGTTAGTCATGCCCTTTGGATTAACTAATGCACCTAGAACTTTCATGAGATTGATGAATCATGTCCTGCGTAACTACCTTGGAATTTTTGTGGTTGTTTACTTCGATGACATTTTAGTCTATAGTCGAAGCTTAGAAGAGCATGTTGGGCACTTAAAATCTGTTTTGATGGTTCTTCGAAAGGAGAAGCTTTATGCTAACCTTAAGAAGTGCACTTTTTGTACGGATCACCTTGTGTTTTTGGGCTTTGTTATAAGTGCAGATGGTATTAAGGTGGACGAAGAGAAGGTTAAGGCCATCCGCGATTGGCCGACGCCAACTACCATAGGCGAAGTGCGGAGCTTTCATGGACTTGCGGGTTTTTATCGGAGATTCGTGAGGGATTTTAGTACCATAGCCGCACCTCTCACCGAAGTGATCAAGAAGAGTGTTGGGTTTAAGTGGGAGGACGCACAAGAAAAAGCATTCCAAGCTTTGAAGGACAAACTCACCAATGCACCCCTTTTATCTTTACCGAACTTTCTTAAAACCTTTGAAATTGAGTGTGATGCTTCGGGTGTAGGTATTGGAGCTGTTTTGACACAAGAGAAGAGGCCCATAGCCTTCTTTAGTGAGAAGCTTGGAGGAGCTACCCTTAACTACCCGACCTATGACAAGGAGTGGTATGCGCTAGTTCGAGCCTTGCAAACATGGCAACACTATCTATGGCTCAAGGAGTTCGTCATTCACACCGACCATGAATCCTTGAAGCATTTGAAGGGTCAACAAAAGCTCCACAAACGACATGCTAGGTGGATGGAGTTCATCGAAACCTTTCCTTATGTGATCAAGTATAAGCAAGGTAATGAAAATATTGTTGCCGATGCTCTATCAAGAAGGTATGCCTTGATCTCTACTTTGGATGCTAAGCTTTTAGGCTTTGAATACATAAAGGAGCTCTATGAAACTGACTCGGATTTCCAAGATATCTTTAAAGCATGTGCTAAATTCGCTCATGGAAAGTATGTAAGGCACGACGGGTTTCTTTTGTTTGAAAATAGATTATGCGTACCTAACTGTTCGATGCGAGAATTGTTAGTTAGGGAAGCCCATGGCGGAGGATTGATGGGACATTTTGGGATCACTAAGACCTTGAAGGTGATGCAAGAACACTTCTATTGGCCGCACATGAAAAGGGATGTCGAGCGGATATGGGGAAGATGTGTCACTTGCAAACAAGCCAAATCAAAGGTACAGTCCCAAGATGATCCGGATTTGAGGACAAATCCTTTTGAAGAGGGAGGGGATGATGTGATCATGGAAGAAATGCGGCCCACACTTGAAGACAGGGGTGAGATAACCGTGCCGAGTGGACCAATGACACGATCAAGGGCTAGGAAGCTTGGACATACAATCACCACACTACTGGACCGCATAGGACCAACTATCATTCCGTCCGGAGACATGGAGCCTAAGAACCTCTTGGTTGCTCGAATGGACTAAGTCAAGAGGGGCTCGTTTGTACTCTTTTTCCCGACCTTTGGTTTTGTCCCACTGGGTTTTACAAAGGGGGGTTTTAATGAGGCAAACGGTCCACAAGACAACCAAGCCCAATAAGAGGAGGAGAATAAAATTCGGCCCATAGGAGAGCTTTCCTTAGGCCCAAATTAGTTTAGGTTTTTACTTCTTTTAGGATAAGTAGCTAGGGTGGCCGAAATTAGAGAATCGACCTTTTTTTTACAAACTTGTGTGCTAGCCACATTGTTCTTCTTGTTCATTGAATGAGAAATTGATTGTTGGTGTGTCATATCCGGCAATTGAATCTTGGTGCGTCATATCCAAGGTTCAAGCTTTGGAATCTTCGAGTGCGTCATATCTTGGAGAATCCATTGTGGAGGTATCAAGGGTTTGTCGCTGCCTTTGTGTGATCCAATCGATCCATCATTCATCCATCATCTATCCTCGTATATTCTAGTCTCGGCAGAATCGTATCCAGGAGGACCGACCTTACCAAAATTGGTCTAGAAGACGGAATACATATCGGAATTCGACGAGCCCACCCATTCCAGAAAGAGGACTCAATTATATGCGACTTTCGTATTCATCACTGGGATCAATTCGGATCAGAGCTTTGCAGAAAAGGGAACCATTTACAGAGTCGGAATTCTGACCGCAATATTACGAGCCTTGGGAGAATCGTATCACCACCTACCCTCGAAAGTGCCGACTCCTGGAAGATCGTATCATGATACTCAAGTAACCTTATGATTGACTAGGTTTCTGCCTAGTATCTTCTCTCCAGCTTTTGAGTAAAATAGATGCCTGGGTTTTGGGATTGATCAGCTGACACAAAATGGTTAATAAAAAAACACATTGCATCAACTAAGCAGAACATAGCACAGACAGGTAAGAAAGGCGTTTGTACATTGAGATGGCAAATCTCTACTAGCTTGAATGTTCCTCTTGTAAAGCTGTGAATGTTAACATGATGAAGAACTGACCTCTGTACTTTGTGAACTAGTAATCATCAAGCAAATCAAGTGAATCATCAGAGTTAAAGTCATCATCATTTACAAATAGATAATTAGTACTATTTGAAAGTGAATGGAGCTGAGATAGTTAAGAACGTAATTGAGAAGAGACATCATTTCGAGAGAAATCATGAGTATAATCAAAATAGGACAGATGAGCTGATGAACATGACCCTTTTCAAGGCCTTAGATAGAGAGCATACTCCTAGTTTTCGATAAATTGGTATAATGGACTTCGTAGTTAGTGGTTTAGTCAGGACATCTGCTATCTAATCTGTATCGGGTACATGATTAACATGAATAATTCCCTGTGACACTTTTTCATGAACAAAGAACATGTCCAGTTCTACATGTTTCATCTTTGTATGTTGAACAGGGTTAGCAACAATGGAAATAGTTCTCGTATTGTCACACCAAATTACTGGAACACTAGACAGAGACATACCAAGTTCTGTGAGAAGAGAATTTACCCAAATCACATCACACATGATATTGGCTAAACCAGGAAACTTAACTTTTGCAGTTAATCTAGAAACCACACTTTATTTCTTTAAACACTAGATAACTGGATTCCCTCCTAGAAACAAACAATGACCACTTATTGAACGTGTATCATTAGTATCTTCTCCCCAGTTACAATATGTAAAACCTGTTATCTCGAGAGTGATGGAAGGTGTGAAAATTAAACCATGATCATTAGAACCTTTTAGATATATTTGAACACATATAACATTATCCCAATGAACCTCTGTGGGTCTATGAAGAAACTGACTCAAATTATTAACACTATAACTATTATTTGGACGAGTATAACACACATGTTGTAAAGCTCCAACTGTACTCCTATACATAGAAGGACCTGATAAGACCATACGTGACCTAGATGATGATCTACGAAGTGGAGATCCCACCAGTGGCATAGGACAAAGATTGCAGTCAACCATGTGTGAACGAGAGAACATATCTACAATGTATTTATGTTGGTTTAGTATTTTGAAGCAAGGACCAAATTGTATCTCCATTCCAAGAAAATAGTTAAGAGTACCCAAATCCTTCAAAGAAAAGAAGCTATTTAGATTATTGATAACAAACTCAACTAAATCACTACAAGATCCAGTTACTACTATATCATCAACATATACTAGAAGATACACACATTTATGCAAAAATTTCTTAATAAACAGATAACTATCAGACTAAGAATTTGAAAATTCAAGATTAATGAGTAAGCAATCTGTGAATTTTTCAAACCATGCTCTCAAAGATTGTTTGAGTCCATATAAGGCTTTAGTGAGGTTAGAGACAAGGCTTCAAAACCTGATGGTGGAGACATGTAGACCTCTTTATGTAAATTTACATTAGGAAAAGCATTATTAAGATCAACTTGTTGTAAGGTCCAATTGAAATACAATGCAAGATACAAGATTATTCTACAGTAACATGTTTTAATACAAGACTAAATGTGTCAAGATAATCAAATTCTACCTTTTGAGAAAATCCTTTTGCCACTAACCTTGCTTTATACCTATCCACTGTACCATCTACTTTGCGTTTGATCTTGAAAATTCACTTACACCTAAAATGTGTACGTCTAGGAGGCATATGAGTGAGTGTCCATGTTCCCTTTTCACGTAGAGCTTCAATTTCTTTCTAAACTGGTTCTCTCCATTCTGGATACTATAGTGTAGTATGAATGTTTGTTGGTTCACCAATATCAACAGTTGTAGGTAATAATGCATTTGCATGAGATCTGTACTTTGATCTAGTGATCACTCCATGAGTAGGAGTCTAAGAAGTTTGTGTGATTGATGCAGTATGCAGTATGCTGAGTAGGTGCAATATGTTTGTGTTTTCTCTCAGCAATACCATTCTGGTGAGATGTATTTGGACAAGTGAACGTGTAAAAGATCCCAATAGAAAACAAATATGTATGAAACGAACCATAAAAATCTCTATCATTATCTGTTTCAACTGCTCTCACCTCACAACATAATTGTTTTTCATCTAACATGCTAAATGATTTCAAGATAGATGTGGCATCACTTTTGTTAGCCAGAAAATACAACCATGTAAATCTCGAGTAAACATCAAGAAAACTAATATAATACCTTGAACCATTTGATCTAATTGGTGTGGGTCCCCATATGTCAATATAAACAAGTTGCAAATGGGCAGTATACACACTCTCACAACTGCTAAAATAATAGTTTGTGTCTTTTACCATTTTACATGTAGTACACACCTGAGATTTTCCATTTTATCACTAAATGATTCCAGATTGAACTAAAAATTATAGTGTTTGAAATGATGGATAACCAAGTCTTTGGTGCCATACAAGATAAGATGCAACTGCAGTATTAGAAGTGGGCATACACACAACACTTTAAGATTCATCACTTTTCATGACACCAGTTAACAAAACTTTGGACTTAGAGTGTCCACCAAGAATTACAGAACTTATCTATGTTTACTAGAGAAACATCAATTTTAAACATTTTATTATCACAGGAATTCTCAAGATGTTCAGTACATAATGAACTAGGTGACTCAGTATGAATAACATGATTATCACAGACTTTATCTAGACTATTTGTAAATTGATTATGAGTAACTGAATTGACATAACCTTTTTTATGATTACTAATAGTATATAGATATGGAGAAAAAATTGGAAATACTAATGTCTCAGACTTAACACATGTATTACAATAGAGGCACCTTGTATAGTCCTTTTGATTCACAAACCTCTAGAAGCACTTGATGTGTTCTCAGATCCTTGGCAAATCAACCATTAGGATGGAACACAAGATAATCATTGTTATCTTTGACAAATTGAGAAACATATAAAAGATTTTAGTATTATGAGGAGTTATAAGTATATTACGTAAAATAACATATATGTTCTTGTGTTATAGTTGTGATGTGCGTGTATGAGAAGTTGAGATTACATGTCCATTTCCAACATATATCTTACCTTGGCCTGAATATGGAGTGGCATTGAAGATATTCATTGTTGAATTTGTCATATGATGAGATGCTCCTGAATCAGGAAACCAAGCCATATTTGCAGCTCTAACTTCAAAAGTAGCACTTGACGAGGTAATGTATGTGTTAAGAGCATTGTCGCTTGTCAAACTACGATTCATCACAGGAGTATGATCTTGTGCATTGTTAGGCAGATAGAGATGTGGATGAGATGCAAGCGAGGTATGTTGGTAATACACCTGTTGTGTTTGTTGAGATTGCTGGTGAGAAGATTGTTGATGAGGATTGTTATAGCTCTACTGAATCTGAGGAGGCATATAGAATTATGCACTATGAACTATACCACTGGTATTGACATGAGACTGAGATTGAAATGTGATACTAGTGAATGATTGATCAAAACGATACCAGACCCTAGAAACCAGATGCACTGCGACTTTTTGTTGTTGTAGGAATTGTTATTCCTTCCTCTACCTCTTCCAATAGAATTTGGTGGATAGTTCTGAGGGATGTAAGCATTAGTAGGAATTTTTAGATTAAAATTGAAGAGGCTGAGAAGGCTGAGAAGGTGTATACTGAACAGATTGGCCAATTGAAGTGATGCAAGTTGAGTTTGCACCATTTTATGTTTGAACATTGAATGCACCCAAATTAGGACTAATCTGAATGATATTATCCTGTTGATGTACTTCTGTATCTAACAATCCAGTTGTTACACCAAATAGATCATACAGTTGCCTACTTGATGTTATTACTGCAACAATGTGTTCATATTCTGCAGTTAAACCAACAAGGATAGTACAAATCTGCATAGTTTAAGAGATCAGATGATCTGAATGTCTCAGATTATCACAAAGGAGTTGAATCCTTCCTAAATATTCACGCATTGCTAGATCTCATTTCCTTTATGACTGAAAATAACAAAGTAACCTCATAACTTGAGTAATTGAGGCAATAAAGAACAGCTGATGCAGGACATGCCATATTTCAAAAGAATTTTGACATTGAACAAGATTTGGAAGCAATGAAGAAGAAATTGATGTTAATAACCATGAAGTTAAGGCACTATCTTGATCTTTATATGCACTATAAGCAGGATTCATGGGTTTTGATCAATTGGCATTGACAATCATATCATCAACTTGAGCTGAACCATCCAGAAAACCTTCGAATCGATGACTTGCAATCGTGAAGCTAATATTCTGTTTCCATTGCAAATAATTTGTTTCATCCAATTTTATGTTGATTGTCTTGTTCTTGAAATTTTTTGGACTCAACTCAATCGATGAATCCTTAGAAAACATAATTGAAATATCATGTTGAAGAACTGAGATTGATGCAGAGATATGAACATGACGAACACACAGATTTGCGCGCGGAAGCTTGAAGATTCTTGAAGAACCTTGCTCTGATACCATGACAGGATCCTTAGATCAATGTTAAAGATCAAATGAAACAAAATTGAAGATGAAAATTAGAAGCGGGAAACTTTGATCTTAGTTTTAATAGTTCGATACAACCTGCTATATATAACAACTGTACATAATTGTAACTTCTAGTAATGACAATATAGTCCCCTAATTCTCAAGTAATGACAAATTGACCCCTAAACTAAATTGATGAATGTAAAACATATGCATATCCTCTAACATGCAGAACATCCTCGTGGTTCTTTAACCTCCCCGCTTTTTGGAGCATTATATAGGCGAGCTCCAACTACCGAGGAACGTGATTGTCCTGGATGTAGTAACACAAAAGCCTTGTGAATCACTAGCCAAGTTCTACAGAAGGTTCCGTAAGAGCGCCATCAACATAAATCAACGAGTAACAAAAGAAGAGATAGACTAAGCCTTCTACAAAGGCCTGAACCTGACAAATAAGGAATCCAAGAAACTTCATAACAACTACCACATAACAAAGATAGAAAAATTGGAGGCGCTGGCTATCAGAGCGAAAGGTTTCATCGACCTAGAGCAAGCTAATGCAGAGATCAAGTGGTGACCATAAGCACCTTACCACATGTAGGGACCATCTTGCGGTAGGATAAGAAACCAAAGAAGGAGAGGGGTCAGCAAACACAAGGACAGAAACATAGCAGGACCCCTAGGGAAGTCTTAGAACTTTTCACCCCTTTGAATACAGAAATCTCAACCATCCTAGTCGAGATGGAAAAGCAGGACCTGCACCAACCTTCAACAATAAGGAAGGGTAGACAACATAATAAAAGAGATCAGGTCTATTGTCGCTATCATATAGAGAAGGGGCACATAACCGACGATTGGTGAATCCTCTAATGAGACATTAAGAAACTGATATAAAAGGGCCTATTGAGGAAATTCATAACACACCGTGAGAGAAGCCACACACCTCCTCAACGAAGGTCCTCATATGAGCCAAACAATACTAGTAACAAGAAACATTGACGTCATTGTAGAAGGTTTCACAGTAGGTGGAGACACAAACAGTTTGGGAGGTATACTCTACCCAAGTATCCATGGTCATACATTTGGGAAAGAGATCACAATCCCAGGACACCATCATATTTTTTTATGACAAAGAAATAACTCGTGTAACAACCCTTAGACTTAGTTAAATGCATTGAACACTATACCTTGTGTCAAATTATCTAAGTTGAGTTGTATTCTTTGTGAATGATGTTGTCGAGTAGAACAAAATGTTGTAGCTTCTTAACTATTGCTGTAAGATCTAGAGTATATATACTTTACAATTCCTTAAATAAACATATGACTCTTAAAGGGATCTCAATACATGGAACAACCTAAATTGGGTAACGACCCACAACCGATAAAACTTGAGAGCCTAAGTATTTGTCCATTGTTGACTAAACCTTTGGTCACACATATATATGAATTAATGGTAACTAATTTTAAAATTCCAATATGTGACATATCTAGAGCACCTGGAAAAGTTTAGAACTGTGTGCTTAAGACCTAAGTGCGCTTAACAGGCTTGTGTCAATTGTGCTTAAAGCTAAGATGCATAGTAGAGAAAATGTTTAGGGTTGCTCTGTCCAAAAACTTTGAAGCATATGTCTGGATTCTTTAAGGCTTTGCATGAGTATCGAAAGTGCAAGGAAAAATTAAGCAATATGCAAAAATTTAGAACATAATTATATGGAATGTACAAATGTTTGTTACATTTTAGCAGGTTTGATTGATGAGTCAAGTTGTGTGAGTTAGTGTCCAACTAAGAACTTAAATCTTGATTGCCTTATGAAACTTCGTCGTTCAAATACAAATTCAGTTTCTATTCTATTTTCAATATAAATTTCCATAATAATACGATTAATATTTGAGGAAAGGATCAACCTTATGTTGAATCTAAATCTGGCAAATTATATACTATGCGATAAAGGCTAATGCATGAGTAATGACAAGCAAAATTAGTTTTTGTGCGTTAATTTTTCTTCAATGTCTACTTTTAATAGAAAGTGTAATTATCTTTCTCAAATAGAACCAAGAACTATGAATCCAACTTATTACACTCAGAAATATGTGATCAGGAGAAAGATTTGTAAAAAAGCTTTGGATAAACTGTAGAGAAGAGAGGAAATCAATTGACACCAGAGGTCGCAAGTCAAATGGTTACCATGGTGATAGAAACTCAAAATTCTTACACATAACCACACTGACTAAGTGTAGACAAAACAAGATCCTTAGGACAAAGGGGCCGAATGGAAATTGGGTAACAAACGAAAGGGAGATACGAGTCGTGCTATCAAATTTATAGTCGAACGTATTCACTACGGAAAGGAGGCGAGATTTGGGAGACATACTGAATTGCATACCGAACCAGATTACTGATGAGATGAACTGAAGCTTGACCATGTATCGTAACGAATGAGGAAGTAAAACGTGTTTTGTTCCAAATGGGGGCGGGGGGTCTCGTGCGCTAGGTCCGGACAACTTTCCAGGCATATTCTACCACTGACTATGGGTTGTGACTGGTACAAGCGTGATCACTGCGATCAAATACTTCTTTAGCACCGGTAAGCTCCCTAAGACCGTCAACTATACTGATATTACCATAATCCCAAAAGTTGCAAGCCCCACTTGCCCTAGTGAATGTCGGTCTATTAAGCCTTTGCAGTTTCAGCTATAAAATTATTTCCAAGGTGATCCCTAATAGACTTAAGACTTATCTGCTGGAAATTATTATGCCATACCAAAGTGCTTTGGTGGCAGGGCGAATGATTCAAGATAACATATTGATTGCTCATGAGGTTATTCACCACTTGCGCAACTGGAAGAAAGGAAGGAGAATTGAATGTGTAGTAAACCTGAAGATGCAGAAGGCTTATGATCAAGTTGAATGAGATTTTCTCCTCGAGGTACTAACACGGAAAGATTTCAGCCCAACATTGATCCGATGGATTAAATATTGTTTGTCAATGGTATCGTATACAGTCCTCATCAATGAAAAATGCACTAAACTGATTCGACCTACAAGAGGCCCGCGTCAAGGTGACCTTTTCTCATGTTAGAAGCTTGGTATGTGTTAAAGGTCATTTTTAAATCAGTTAGTCTGGGTTGAACCAATTATTGACTTGCTTATGAAATGAGATAGGATCATGACATTTGAGTGGTTTAAAGGTTGGTTACACACACACACACACACACACACACACACACACACACACACACACACACACACACACACACACACACACACACACACACACACACACACACACACTTATGCTATAACAATTATACAATTTACAGTGTATTATTTCTCAATCATAGACGTCTTCTCAATCATAGACGTCAACGCTTATAAATTGATGAATGAGAAATATCACTGTGATTAAAATGAGTTGATAACTCTTTTATCTGTAGTCAACATGTCTACCTGATCCAATGTGGTTCCTTATAATTTATGCAATCTTGTTGGTTAATGGATGTTGCAAAAAGAAATGAAACACGTTTTGGTGCACCTCTTTTAAGAGATAGAAAATGTGTATACATTCCTTTGTTGGCGATGGAGTTTACGTACTCACGTTGGTATTACGCTGTTTCATCAGTTCGAACTCATGAGTGAAAACATTATGTATACTCTTAAGATAGATTAGCATGCTCTCTTAAACTTACGTTTACAAACACCAGTTTATACTAGGCTTTGTGTTTGACCTTGATCTTTAAGAGAGTTTTTTAGGCCTCGATTTTATGAAAGTATTTTTTTCCGACATCCCCAAAACTTGTGCGCTATGATACCATGTGATATTTAAGACATACACCATAACCAATTGTCTCACAAATCTGAATTTGTGACTAAAAATGTATGGTATATTTTTATATTAAGATTCTTTCTTCAACTTATATATATGAACACTCGTTTATACTGAGGCTTAGTTCCCGACCTTGTTCTTTATTCGAGTCCTCAACTTTGGGGGGCAATGTTATTTACGTACTCACTCTTGATATAATGTTGTATTGTCTTGTCATTTAAGTGATCAACATAGTTTCTTGGTTCTTAATCTTCTAATGTATTCGTATATTCAATATGTGTCTTATCTTCATGCGTGTTTAAATAGACTTAACTTATGAGTGAAACCATTCAAAATACTCTTAAAATATCTTAAATCCTCTCTTAATGTGATGCTACCAGTAGTTTATAATAGGGTACCCGACCTCGACCTTTATGGGATTATTTTTTCCGACTACCTCAAAATTTGAACCTGCACGTTTTGATACCATGTACAAAATTAAGACATATACCCTAGTCGTCTATCTGATAAGTCCAAACATGTGAGTGAAAGAATACAATATACTCTTAAGATATCTTAACATGATTACTACCATGTCTATGAAACGACAACGCCTATTACAAGTCAGTAGCGTTGCCATCCATAAATTCCTAGTGGAATTTCAAAAATAAAATAAAAGTAGATACCTCATTAACTCCTTCTTCATTTTTTAATTTTCTATTTATAAACTTCATGAATTATGGTGAGTTAAGTATTATTTAGATTTTTATTTCACCCATAATTAGATACCTCATTAACTCCAAGGTTTATTGTCTGTTTGACTATTTTGAGCACATTTTAGTAATGCGTATTATCAGGATTATTAACCTTAAAGTTTTAGGATTTAGTGATGAAATACTCATACGCTCTTAAGTTGATTAAATTTTGAAAAGATAATGATTAAAAATACTTTGAAAAAATAGTTTACTTCACTTCTAGAAATACATGAAAGATTTTACACACAAATTAATTAATTCTAGATCCTTAAAATGTTATTGATTTTTGTAATAATCCCACAAATTAGTCATAACATTTTCGTGAATTGTTTTTCTTATATTGAATATATTTTTTAGAAGAAAAATTTATTAGATATGTTGGAATGTACGAAACATGCAATCGTTTAAGGCACAACATAACACATATTTAAGTTACCTCATTGAACGATTGCCTTAGCGAAAGCGGATCTGCCAGAGGTTGGGATCACGGTCTGCCAGACGAGAGGTTATACCACGGGTTAACGGATAGTGATGTAGGTTTCCATACCTACTTACCTCAGTCTAAATTGTAGGGCGACGTGGCATCATCGAGTTCAAGTTTTCCAACCCTGAGCATCCATATACATAAAGGGAATGGTTTGAGCCAGTATCTAATACTGAGCTTATTAGAATGGGCGACCCAATCCCCCAAAACCAACATCTCCCACTCGCACAAAGTGGGGGGGGGGGGGGGGGGAGCTCATTCATTAAGCCAGCAGTCATGGGACCGACATGCACAACAAGCAAGGTGCTGCGCATAAGTTAGGAGTTTGCAGCGACCCGCGGATCTCACACCAGTAGTGGAAATGTGCCCTGCACCCTTGGTCATATAATCTTTCACTAGGTCTGACCACACAATGATCTTTTAGACCTATGTATGTATTGCACCCACAACCGTAGCTGACGCCACGGTTGGTGGCCACCTAGTGGACACAATATCGAGAAGATCCCATAATGACCATCCTCTTCCCACAAAACCATCAAAACAATCCAACATGCTTTTCTAGAGCTGGGTCCAAGGTACTTATGAGCGCACCCATCGAGCACAAACTAAGATAGCAAACATTGAACCGAAACTCAAGTCCCTGTTCAGAGTAATGAGGGTACGTACACGACTCATACACAAAGAGCTCTGGGTCTCACACGACTCCGAGTTAAGATCACATCTCGGGTCATACCCATGGTCGTTTTGGGTGCGCCGCGGTATGGAACGTACACTACAGCATATATACTCTCTCATAGAGCATATGGCCAAATGTTGTACATATATCCATCTGGCACACAAATTACCCAAACCAAACGTCACAAAGACTCCCATCCGACCCCTGAGTGGATCGACATACCAAAAACCATCATAGTGTGAAATCAGATAGTTCCAGACACAAAGCCCATTCTGGTCATCCTAACAAACTTCCAGAACTAGAACTATCACCAGCCTTACCTAGCCACAAAGGCATAAAATCTATCACCCGCATGAAAGGGTGATCTAATCTACTTTGACATATTTCAATAAACAATCACAGTAAGAACACACAAAACACTCAAATTGTGAAAACATGCATACTCAAATATAATGTAAGTTAAAGAACATTGTAGGGGAAATTAAAGTCAATGAAGTACATCACTAAGTCTACACAGTCCTAGAGACTACACATGCCTCACTAAAGATTCCCTCTTGTAGGTTAGAGAGACGGTCCCTAACCATCTCATCCGTAGACAAGTACTTAAAACTCATTACCTTGTGCCTAACCACGTCTCTAACATAGTTTTGCTTAATATCTACTTGATATGACTTATGATGATTCTTGGGTTTCTTTGTCACAGAGATTGTGACTCCAATGACTCGGCAATCAATCCGGAAGTCTCTTCAGCCATACAACCTACTGAGTAGCCCACATAAGAACCACAAATTCGACATCCATAGTGATTAACCCATTGCGCGACTGCTTCTTGATCATCCACGATATGGCGCCATCGGAGAGCAGAGCATAAAGTTAGAGGTGGGTTTTCTCTCATCAAAGTCACCACCATAGTCTGCATCGTTATACCCAATCATCTTTCTAGGAGAGAGCATGACGATGCCCTTAAGATAGCGTATGATCCTATTTACTGCCTGCCATTTCTTCAATCCGTGTTCAGCTTGGTACCGACATACCATGCTGAATGTGTGACAAATATAAGGTTGAGTACATTCTTTTGCTTACATCAGGCTTCCGACTGTACTTAGCTACAAAATTTGTTTTATCTGGTCCATTTATTTTGTAGTTTTCAAACATATATCCATATTGAGAGGTTGACCAATGTAAGCTGGAGGTTCAATTGGTTTGCAGTTACTTATGTTGAACATTTCCAACACTTTGTTTATGTAGCTCTCTCGTGAAAGCCACAAATGCGTCCTACGACGATCTCTCGAGATCTTAATCACAATGTGCGTCGCCTCACCTTTGTACTTCATCCCAACTAGACAACTTATACAAGTAGATAACTCCACTTGTGGAATGTTGGACAGCAAACCCCATTGGGCTAGCCACTGCGTTCTATGTTGACCTTTATAGTCAAGTCTAGTCCGACTTTCATTCATATTGCAAGCATATCCGCGAGTAGAAGAAAACATGAAATTAATATTGTTGCATGAATCCAAATCCAAAACAATAAATCCACCAAAAATAATACTAAATTCAAACGAAGTTGAATCTAAAGACAGTTCGACGGAAGATTCATGAAAAGATAATCTAAAACCGAGTTTCATTAATCCTAAGACTGAAATACCATTTCGGTAATTCTGCGGAGCATAGAGGATATGACTTCAGACTAAGACTCGACCACCGCGCAAGCGCAGCTCACAAGTTCTAATCCCTTCGACTTCAACACGAAAGTTCTCGTCGATGTAAATCCACCTAATTTCACGCGGGACTCTAAGGTACTCTACGAAAACATCACCACCTAGTCTTCTGCTGATCGTTATTCCAGTGTCGGACTTTTCATAATCTTCTTGATGTGATTAATGGACTGCTACTCAATTAGGACCTGTTAATTTAATAGAACATGAAGACGCGAAGGAGATGAATAAGAAAAACATCTGACTCCATTATTGAGAAACTTGTTATTTTGTACATAGAGAACTAGATATATATAGTATAGAGATAACTATCTGTATATATTGATTCTATCTATAAATATACTCATACTATCTATCTAACTATATATATAATAAACTAAATATAAACGGATAAACTAATTAATATAGATAAACTAAAGATAAAGACTAATCTTGATCAATCTAGACTAGACTACATAATACTCTAACATTCACCCATGTTCTTCGTTTTTCTTGATTTTGATCATCAAACGTGTAATTTGTTGAATTGGTAGCCAAATTACCAATGCCTCTTTGCTTGTGTCGGATCCCAAATCCAATCTCGATCAAATCCCCAATCGAATTGAGCTTGCACATCTTCATCATTGGTGAGATACTCCACATTTGAATACAAGTTTTTCAAGAGAAAATCCAGATGAAAAGGAAAACAAAACTCGGTCCTGCCATCGCGGTGCCTTTTTGGTCATCTCGTCATGGTCATGCCGTAAACTAAAGATCGGTCATCCCGGTCATGCCATCGCAGTGCCATCTCGTAGTGGTCATGTCGTAGTGGCTAACAAACTAATCTAAAATCTTAATTCTAGCATTTCAATCTTCTATTGAATCCATTGTAAATCATCAGAAAACTTGGTTGTGCAAACTCAATTCGATCACACATCTTCACAATACCAAATCGGGATTTTAGCACAATTAATTCAGCATTGTTGAAGAGGCATTATAACAGCAAATCACAGATCAACAACAGGAATGATTCGGTCCTTGGAAAGAAGGCTTTGATACCATGTTAGATTTAATAGAACATGAAGACGTGAAGGAGATGAATAAGAAAAACATCTGACTCCATTATTGAGAAACTTGTTATTTTGTACATAGAGAACTAGATATATATAGTATAGAGATAACTATCTATATATATTGATTCTATCTATAAAGATACTCATACTATCTATCTATCTATCTATATAATAAACTAAATATAAAAGGATAAACCAATTAATATAGATAAACTAAAGATATAGACTAATCTTGATTAATCTAGACTAGACTACATAATACTCTAACATTCACCCATGTTTTTTTTTTCTTGATAGATCAGATGCAAGATCATCCGAAGCGGGAGAAGACTTGTAAACGTTGAATTGCTACCCAAATTGACAATGCTTCTTTGCTTGTGTCGGATCCCAAATCCAATCTCGATAAATCCCCAATCGAATCGAGCTTGCACATCTTCATCATTGATGTGATACTCCACATTCGAATACATGTTTTTCAAGATAAAATCCAGATGAAAGGGAAACAAAACCTCGGTCATGCCATCGCGGTGCCATCTTGGTCATCTCGTTGTGGTCATACCGTAAAATAAAGAAGTGTCATCCCGGTCATGCCATCGCGGTGCCATCTCGGTCATCTTGTCGTGGTCATGCCGTAGTAACTAACAAACTAATCTAAAATTTTAATTCCAGCATTCCAATCTTCTATTGAATCCATTGTAAATCATCAAAAAACTTGGTTGTGCAAACTCAATTCGATCACACATCTTCATGATACCAAATCGGGATTTCAGCACAATTAATTCAGAATTGTTGAAGACACATTGTAACAGCAAATCACAGATCAACAGCAGGAATGATTCAGTCCATGGAAAGAAGGCTCTGATACCATGTTAGATGTTAGGGTATATGTATAAATACATATAGATTGAGGATCAATTTAGAATTAAGAATGAGGGACTGAAGTGCAAATAGATAAAAATATAGGCTATAAATAGAAGTCGGTTGTAACGATTACAACTACCTTGAAATGAAGCTGATTTCAGTTTTCTTAGATTACAAGCAATCTCTATTTTCCTTTCTTTTAATGATCTGAAGATCATAACATGGTATCAGAGCTCTTCCTTCCTGCGATTTCATTCGTTACGAGGTGACTTTCTATCATTTTGATTGTTGCGATTATACTCTGTTCCTGAGTTTTTGGTTTGAATCGAGATTTCTGCTAGTGTGCAATTGTTATCCGCTGCTGTGATTCTCTGCTGCTGTAAGTCTCTGCTGTGATTTCTGTACTGTCATTATCTGCATCTCGATTCTGTGCTGGTATTTTGGTATTCTATTTGCAATGGATGAAGGTACATCAACTAGTTTTTTCAACAAGAAAGTGTCTGGACTGGAAGGAGAGGAAAACTTCCAGTCTTGGCGTCAACAAGTTCTACTATCAGTCTATGGTCACAATATGGAGGCACACCTATATGGAAATGCCACAGTTCCACCAACAATTCCTGGAGACGATGGAGCTCCTACACCAAATCCAGATTATCAAAAGTTCATTCAAAAGGACAGCTCGTTGGCATCTTGGATGCTGGCTTCTGTCTCGTCTCAGGTCAGTCGTAGTCTGGTAGGTTGTATGACTGCATCTTCCATCTGGTTGAAGCTTCATCGTGACTTTTCATCATCATCTACTACGAGGATAATGCATTTATATGATCGGTTAAAGGTTCGAAAGTTACCACATCAATCAATGAGGGATTATTTGACTTTGATTCAATCGGCATGTGATAGTTTGGCTAGTTGTGGACATCCGATTGAATAAATGCAGCAAATCTCCATAATCCTCAATGGAGTCAAGGGACAATTCGATAGTGTTGTTTCGGTTATACATGCCAGTAGAAATCCTTATGATTTGGCCTCCATTAGTTCTGTTTTACTTGATGCAGAAGCTAGATTAGGTGATCTTCTGTTTGACAGCAACATCACTGCAAATGTGTCCATGAATCAGTCCTAGGTGGTGAAGAATGGAGGCTCTACTTCAGTAGATTCGGCTGCTGATGACAATGTCTTATCCAGTAGTATGACAAATCAAGGTACATCTCAGCATCAATCTTCTCAATCGAGCAATACTTCCATTGGTAATGGACGTGGCCGTGGTCGTGGAAGAGGCTATGGTTCTAATCGACCTCAGTGCCAGCTCTGTGGAAAATTTGGGCACCTAGTTCATAGGTGCTATCACATATTCAATGTCAACTTCACAGGCGTGACATATCCTGCAAATGTCAACCAACCGAATGTTAATCTATGCTCATCTCAATGGGATGATCCCGTGTAGTCACATCAGTATGGTTCATCTGCTCAGTGATATTTGCCAACCATGCCTCAGCCTCAGCATCCATCAGTGTTTCAATCGACCATTCCTTTCCATCAACCTTCATTCTCTCCTCTGAATCATCAGGTGTATTCTAATTCATCATACCATCCCACTTCTCAACCTGCATTTCAGAATGTTATGCCTTTTTCTGGTTTGCCTGTTGTTGATATCTTGCCGCAGCAACTGTCTTATCATCCAACTTATCAGCCTATGCCTCAGTCCTATCCTCATGCTATTCACAACAATACATATGTGCCCTCTAGAGCTGCATCATTCACATCTGGAAGCGTTTATAATATGGACACTCAATCCTTAAATGGTATTCCTTAGGTGAATTTAGCGTCAGTAGCACCTGTCATCCACAATGATTCCAGCTGGTTTCCTGACTTTGGTGCTACTAATCACCTGACAAATATGCATCCCAGTCAATATCAAACATGTGTTCCATATTCTGGCTCAGGTAAGGTAGTAGTAGGTAATGGTTCATCATTGAATATAGCTGCTATTGGATATGCATGTCTTCCTTCTGCTTCTCGGCCTTTGCAGCTTCATAACATGCTTTTCACTCCTGGTGTAACTAAAAATCTCCTTTTTGTTTCACAGTTCGCCAAGGATAACGATGTGTTTTTTGAATTCCATGCGTCTCATTGTGTCATCCGGGATTCGAAGACACATCAAGCTTTACTCAATGGTCATGAGTGTTCGGGATTGTATAAACTTGATTTGGCTCAATTTAGTAATAATCGTAGATTTCAGTCTAGTTTGAATGTTACTTCTCCTTTCAATCTATTCTTAGCTAATGTTACTTCTCCTGTCAATCTTCCTTGTAGTTCGTTATCTGGATTTTCTGAGTTGCAAAATAATAAAACTAGCACTGCAGATTCTGATTCTATGTGTTCTAGTTCTATAGCTAATACAATTGAAATTGTTATTGATTCTCTGAGTGATTAAAAACTCAAGATTCAGCACAACTCTGTCATATGTGGTTTGGACACTCTTCGTCTAAAATTCTCACCAATTTTCTGAGGTTGCACAATCATCCTGTCAAGTATGACACTTCTCTGTGCCAAGCCTGTGCCATAAGTAAGAGTAAGAAATTGCCTTACTCAACTTCCACAACTGTTTATAAGCATCCTTTAGAGTTAGTCCAAGTGGATGTATGGGGACTAACTGCGTGCTCTTCTAATGGCAATCACTACTATTTGAGCATTGTCGATGCCTTTGGTAGATACACATGGATCTATTTCTTATCTAAAGAGAGTAATGTTACTAAGTGCTTTGTAGAGTATCATAAGCTTGCAGAAAAACAGCTCGGCCATTCCTTGAAGGCGGTACAGTCAGATGGTGGTGGAGAATTCAAATTTCTTGACACATATCTTCCTCAGTTTGGAGTGCATCATAGGATCACATTTCCTTACTCATCCCAACAGAATGGGATTATCGAAAGGAAGCACAGGCATGTGGTAGATCTTGGACTGACTCTGTTGGCTCAATCATCAGTACCTCTTCATTATTGGTCAGATGCTTTCTTCACTGCAACATTTCTCATTAATAGATTGCCTTCATCTAGTCTTAGGAATTTATATCCTCATGAATGTTTGTTTAGTTCTGCACCTGAATACTCATTTCTCAGGGTCTTTGGTTGTCTTTGTTTCCCTCACCTCAGACCCTTTAATAAACACAAACTTGATATGCGTTCGGAACCCTGTGTGTTCTTAGGACATTGTGCGAAGTATCAAGGGTACAAATGTCTGTTATCCTCTGGGCATGTTTACACTTCCAGGAATGTTAATTTTCATGAACAAACCTTTCCTTTTGCTGATTCCAAAGGTAGTTTTTTTACTTCTTCTGCTCCTATTCAGAACAACACCTCTGTTCCGTTTTTCATTCCTTGTGATACTGTGTTTAATAGAAGTTCTTCTGATGATGCTGTTGCTGATCCTGTTTCTTTTCCTCAATTAACTCCTCCTTATGTTAATAGGGATTCTATTTCATCTCCTAACAATTCAAATTTGCAGTCGAATGACTCTGTTGACATGGATCATGCTGATGTGAGAACTATTCCATCTGATCTGGATATTTCAGCTCGGGAGGTAGGATGTTCTTCTGATTTACCTGTTTTACCTTCTGTCACTTATAGATTACAAGGTTCTAGTCTTGTTCCTAGTAATGATAGATTGTATGATGCATCTATGGAGCCTACTGCTGTTAATTCACCTATTTCAAGATCGGCTGTGCCTGGTAATGTTCATCCTATGAAGACCAGGTCGAAAACTAATATGTTGAATAGCTCTTCTCTTCAGGGTTTACTTGTGTCTGTTGAATCACAGGATGCCTTAGTTCATGATGAGCACAAGTCGATTCATCAGGCACTTAACTCTCCCCACTGATATGCTGCAGTTGACGAGGAATATGCTGTTTTGTAGGATAACAAAACATGGTCAATTGTGAAGCTGCCTTCTAATCGTATTCCAATAGGATGTAAGTGGTTGTTTAAGATCAAGAAAAATGCTGATGACGGTATTGCTAGTTACAAAGCCAGGTTAGTTGGAGAAGGTTTTTCTCAGAAACTTGGGTTTGATTTTCAAGATACGTTCAGTCCGGTTGTTAAATCTGCTACTGTAAGGATTGTGTTGTCTCTTGCTTTGTCTCACAAGTGGAACCTTAGACAGATTGACCTAAATAATGCTTTTCTTCATGGTGAATTGACAGAAGAAGTGTTTATGCTTCAACCACCAGGATTTGAATAGGCTTCGTCAACTGATGCTCATCTTGTGTGCAAACTGACAAAAGCTCTTTATGGTCTTAAACAGGCTCCTCGTGCTTGGTTCGAAAAGCTCAAATGCTTTCTGGTTTCTCATTTTGACTTTCATGCGTCCATTGCTGATAGTTGCTTGTTCATCAGATCAACAGGTATGTCTTCTGTTTTCCTTCTAGTATATGTAGATGATATAGTTGTAATAGGTCCCTGCTTATGATATTTCAGATGTTATTCTTGCTATAAATAAAGAGTTCAAGTTGAAAGATCTTGGAAGTCTGAGTTATTTTCTTGGCATGGAAGTGATAGCCACATATGAATTTTTGCTTTTAAACCAAAAGAAATATGCTCAGGATTTAGTTGATCGCCTCGGCCTATCAGATGTGACTAGGTTTTCTACTCCTATGACTGGGTCTTGTTTATCTAAGACAGGTGTGGTCAATTCTTCAGATTTGTTTGATGATGTTACATTGTATAGAAGTACAATCGGTGCTTTACAACATATATGTGTGACAAGGCCTGATATTAATTTTTACGTAAACAAGCTTAGTCAGTATATGCAGACTCCAAGTGTTGGGCATTGGAAAGCTGTTTTACATGTTGTTAGATATCTGAAGAATACTATTGATCATGGATTAATGTTTCGAACAAACACATTTCCTGTGAAAGGCATATCTCTAACTTCATTTGCTGATGCAGATTGGAGAGGCGATGTCAGTGATAGAAAATCTATTTCAGGACATTTTTTGTTGCTGAATGGAAATCCAATAATCTGGAGCTCCAAGAAACAAACCGTGGTGGCTAGATCGAGTGCAGAGGCAGAGTTTCGTGCCATTGCAAATGTAGTTTGTGAAATTATATGGGTGAAGTCATTGCTCACCGAAATGGGGCTGAATCTTTCATCTGTTCCTATAGTTTGGACTGACAGCACAAGTGCTGCTGCACTGTCTGATACAACACTCGAAAATTAAGCATGTTGAGATAGATTTGTTTTTTGTCAGAGAAAAAGTAAATTCTGGTCAAGTGTTGGTTAATTTTGTTCCTTCCAATGCTCAAGTTGCTGACATTTTAACTAAGCCACTAACATAGAAGTTATTTGTGCCTTTTAGGAAAAAACTGGGTGTTTTCTCTGTGGATGAACTGACTTGTGATGGTATGGCTGTTCAAGCTTTATCCACAGCTTTGTCTGAGGTATTTGAGTAATCTATGTCATCTATATGTTGAGTCATCTGTGATATATGTCTGGTTAGATGTTGTTATTTGTGATTCATTGCTGTCTCGTTGCTTGTGTCTATATGTACTGTGTTTTTCTCTCTGTTTTTTATCTGATTATGTGTTTTCTGTTATATGTCATGGTTTTCTGCATAGCATGTCAATCTTTCTTGGATCATTTGACTCATCTATCATTTCTGAACTATTAATGATTGTTCCTTAGGAATTCATATTGTGTTTTATACTATGATCATGTGTGGTGCTGTCCTCGGTTTGAACAGCTTGAAGTCTGTGTTTGCCTTTCAGGTGTCTCATTGCTCATCTCTGTGTTGTTCATCTCTCTGAAAAGGAAAAAAGAGAAGAATGCAAAGCATCAGAATACAATCAAGGTGTTTGATATCTTGGTATATATCATGGCTTGATCCCAAAAACAGAATTAGTCTAAAGAAAACGTCAAGATACTATAGATTGATTCTTGAGGAAGAAAAGAAAAGGGCTCAAACTCTTCCGTCATGGTTAAAAGAAAAGGGCTCAAACCCTTCTGCCAATAAGGAAAAAAAAATCAAATAAAGATAAGTGAGATTCAAAATTAAGCATCAAGAGGTTGATCGGATATGCACAGAGTATGATCTGTTGTCAGTTGCTTAGGCATTCTGGATTTCTTGATGTACAATCTGGTTGGATATGCACATCATGAATGGTAGTGTATAATGCATCTGTGGATATATGATAATATGATCATTGTGTGTTCAATCAATTGAGTTTGATTTATTTGAGCTGTGAAAAATTTATATGTGTATGCTGAGAAATGTGATAATATGATAAGGAAATGTCATGGTTGGTTAAAACATCAGAGGGATTAAATACTGTGTATATATGTCATAAAGCAAGGATGATTGATAAAATCATGAATAATTGAATGTTTATTGACATATAATGCGATGATATCTTCATATAGAAGGATGGCAAGATTTGTTTTAGCTTTCAGGTTGCAAGCAGAAGCGAAGGACATGAAAGTTCAAGAAGATCTTAGAGATACTGATTTCAAGAAGACATTGGATCTTGAATGGGGAATGTTAGGGTATATGTATAAATACATATAGATTGAGGATCAGTTTATAATTAAGAATGAGGGACTGAAGTGCAAATAGATAGAAATATAGGCTATAAATAGAAGTCGGTTGTAACGATTACAACTACCTTTAAATGAGGCCGATTTTAGTTTTCTTAGATTACAAGCAATCTCTATTTTCCTTTCTGTTAATGATCTGAAGATCATAACATTAGATTTAATAGAACATGAAGACGTGAATGAGATGAATAAGAAAACATCTGACGTCATTATTGAGAAACTTGTTATTTTGTACATAGATAACTAGATATATATAGTATAGAGATAACTATCTAAATATATTGATTCTATCTATAAATATACTCATACTGTCTATCTAACTATATATATAATAAACTAAATATAAAAGGGTAAACTAATTAATATTGATAAACTAAAGATAAAGACTAATCTTGATTAATCTAGACTAGACTACATAATACTTTAATATGACCATCTTTATACGCTTTCTCCAAATTTTATAGTTGTCATCGTTTAAGTCTATGACAATTGTCCAACTAAGCGATAATGTTCTTCACGACGACCTAATATCTCTAACTAAAGGAAATTCTAATAGGATAATAGAGAGACAAGGATCAATGTTCTATTACATGTAAAAGACAAGTCTTAGACCGAAAGGACATGCTTGAGAACATACTTAAATCCGGAGGAAAATCCTAGTTATGCTGAGAAACACCCCCCGTTTTTAAGCATGTCCTAAGGCCACTTCTATAAATCGAAACACAGTATATACCAACAATCCTTATTGGATCAGAGTCGAACAACGCACTAAACCAAAGTGTTCGAGTCTTACACAAAACAATCATCCTAGCATTATTCAAGGAAATTTGGAGAACCTCGCAGACTAACCGACTTGTTTAAACTCAAGAACATTTTCCTAAGTGTAGTTCGTACTCATTCAAACTTCCAAAAGGATACTAAGGAAAATCCTAAAGGTTTGCTATCTATGCTAAGCAAAAACTAGATCTACCTATCTAGGTAATCTAATACATGCAAGCAAAAAAAAAAAAAACATACATGACAACACACACACATATATATTGATACCTTTCAAGAATAAATTAATTTGGGGGTAATTTAGAATTTTCAAAACTTTGAGGACCAAAGTCACCCGAACCAAAAGTTTGGGATTAAAATCACCATGAATAAAACTGGCTAACCTCTGCCTACCGTTCCGAACTAAACTGGCTAACCTCTGCCAACCGGTCCGAACAGAGTCAGTCCAGTCCAACTTTTCAGATGTATTTTTCCCCGTTAAAGCTGTTAGGGTTTTCAAAACCCTACCAGTCCCCTACTCCACCACTGCCAGGAATTGGCAAGCCACAAAGGCGACGACAACTAGTCGTTGGGTCGCAGTCATCTTCTCGGTTGCAGCCACGAAGGCTGCAACCAGTTGTGTTTGAGGCAGCGGACAGCCTCGGCGTGGCGACAACCACAGTGGTTGTGGCAAGCAAGGGCTGAGTTGTGGCTACGAAGGCCACAACACCCCCTGATTCGGCCTCGGGGTGGTGGTTTCAGCGACTGGGGCTTGTCGCGGTCACGACTGGTCGCAGTGGGGAGTTTCCTAAAATTCGACAATTCGGAAGCCAACTTACTATGGCTGTGATACCAATGTTGGAATGTACGAATAATGCAATAGTTTAGGGAACAACATAACACATAATTAAGTTACCTCACTGAACGATTGCCTTAGCGGAAGCGGAAACGTATCTACCTGAGGTTGGGATCACGGTCTGCCGGACGGAGGTCACGCCACGGGTTAACGGGCAATATCTAGGTTTCCACAGCTACTTACCTTAGTCTAAACTGTAGGGCGACAGGGCATCATCGACTTCAGGTTTTCCAATCCTGAGTATCCCTATACATAAAGGGAATGGTTTGGGTCATTATCCCATATTTGACTTATTAGAATGGGCTCCCACTAATGGATGATCGAATCCCCCCAAACCAACAAGGTATTTCATGAGATTTAAATGTAATATTTCATTGTGACAAAAAAATGTAATATCTTACTCTTGTATGATGAGTAAATGTAGGTGCAATTGTAAGGGCAAATGACATACGTGGATAGAGAGAGAGACAATGGTGGAAAAGAGTTGAAAAGTGAAGGAATGGTGGATATTGAGTATGTAAATGGCTAAAATAGTATTCTTAAATTAAATAAAATTAACTTTAAAATGATTGTTACGTAATTGTATATAGGACGATTAAAAAAGCATGCTCGTACAAATATATGAGTTTCAATAGATTAGTCAATTAATCTAAACCTTATATTCTTCATGTATGAATCATTTTTTTTATCAAGTGTCCTATTGTATTATCATATCCTGTCACAGTTTTATAAAATTATAGAACTTGTATGTTTTTTTTCAATACCTAGCGGATTAGATTACTAAAAAAGCATGAAGAACTGATTTTGTATTTAAGTAATACGTAGACGACCAATACAACACTTGATTAAAACTAATAGTATATTTCGACATGGAATCTTCAGGGGCAGATTACATAGAAGGCTTCGCCTTAAATTTCGACAGGGTATCTTCAATCTGACACCTAATTGGCTTGATGTAGATGATGGATATTGAGCAACGAATTTATACCCTTGCGAATAAGGATACCTCATCTTGATCACATAGAAGCATTCGCCTTAAAAATCTTATCAAGCATTGCCCAAGGCCAAGGGAAGGCTTTGCCTTAAAACTATTACCTTTGCTCCTCTTAAAGAACATGCATCACATACTCACTACAAGAATGTTCAACTAAACCTACTGACGAAATTTGTTGTCATTAAAATAGGTGACTAAATTGGATAATTTGTAATGGTAGTTATTGTCGTTGTTATAAGTCTTATTAAGTGTCTACTAATATTCTGTATCCAAAACCAGTTTTCTATGGTGATATTTTTCGTCGCCAAAAAGTTATGTACTTATTATTTTAGTGTCGAACAATTTTTGACGTTGATAAGTTTAATCAACGACAGTATAAATCATTGATGCTAAAACAATGGTTTAATGTTAATGAGTATTGTAGCTAAATACTTATATACGAAAACGGTATGTAACCTCCTCTAGGCTTGATTTGCTGCCAGGAATGTATTTTTTACAGAATATTAGAGAACGGATGGACTGATTGCAAAACAGCACTACGGAAGATCCAAACGGAAGAGTACTACTAAAGACCCAAACCGAAGAGTATGTTGCCACTGTTTTCTGTGAGAATAAAAAATATTCCAAGAGGGGAAGATCTTCTTACGTGGTAATGTACTTACTGATCATCTCTTTCCTTCATGATCAATTTGGTGTAGTGCATGCTGTAATTATGGCAAATTTTATGCTCAAGGAACGACAAACCCTGCAGCACGATTTCATCAATCTGATCAACTTGCCGACATTTATTCGTTCTGAATGATTCCAGTCTTTGCAAACACTCCAATTGGGGTTGATGCGTGTCTAATCTAGTCATTACTTACTGTAAATGTTTGGTTGATTCTGTTTTTGTGCTGCAGAATTACCACAGGATAACCGTGCCAAGACATTTTGCAGCAATGGCACTTTGGTTCACTTCGTTTTTAACAACCGACGTGTACCAAATGGATAAGAGTTGGATGAACAAACATCTTCAGACAACCGAGTATAAGGATGGTGTTAATTCGTTTCTCGATTTTGCATTTGAACGATCATCTTAGGAAGAGAGGATTTACTATCCTTGTTTAAATTGTAATGGTTGTCTGTTAATGTCAAGAACAACTGTGAAGTTTCATTTGGAGAGATATGGAATAATTCCCACGTATACTACTTGGGTTGATCACAGTGAGTAGTACGTTGGGTAGTACTAATCATGATATGGAGAACCTGGTAAATGACGGATTGGGTGGAAGCAGTTATGAAAATATTGAGGATCCAAATGCCAATGCCAAGAAATTTTATGGACTGCTAAAATATTGTGAGACTATCTTATACACAGGTTGTATTTCGTATACGATGATGTCTTTTCTCGTCGAATTGTTGCATTTGAAGGCGCTTTATAAGGTTTCTAACACGTTTGTTGATGAGTTACTTCACATGCTACATAAGGTACTTCCTGAAGACAATAACGTACCAAGGTCTTACTATGATGCTAAGAAATTCATTTCTGAGTTGAGTTTAAATTATCAGAAGATCCATGCTTGTACGAACGACTGTGTCTTATTTAGGAAGGAGTATAAGAATGTTGATGTTTGCCCAAAATCTGGGCAATCCCGTTGGATGTTGCCTATATATCCTTTGGATACAGTTGATCCTTTGAGGGAACCTCCAAGAAAGGCAAAAATAATTCTCGTCAAAATTGTTCGTTATTTCCCTCTAACTTCAAGGCTTCAACGATACTTCATGTCACATAAGACTGCATCCACTATGTGTTGGCATGACGAAAGATGAATCAAATATGGGGTATTAAGGCATCCGGCTGACTCTCAAGCATGGAAAAAATTGGATGTTGTTAGACCTTCGTTTGGCGAAGAACCAGGAAATGTTCGCCGTGGTTTAGCTACCGATGGTTTTGACCCTTTTAGCGATAAAAGCCACCCATACAGTATGTGGTCGGTAGGGCTTATTCCATATAACGTTTCACCCGAGACATGTTTTAAAGATACCAATTATTTGCTTTCCATGTTAATTCCTGGACCCAAAGCTCCAACCAATGATATTGATGTGTACTTGCAACCCTTAATTGACGAGCTCAAGAATTTGTGACAGAACAGTATGCATACAAACCCTTAATCTGATGTATGCATCGAAAAAGGAGAACTTCCAAATGTATGCAGCTGTCTTCTGGAAAATAAACGATTTGCCTGCTTATGCAAACTTATCCGGTTGGGCGACGTACGGGAAGTTGGCTTGTCCCGTTTGTCAAATGGACACCCACAATTGACGAATTAAAAACGGGAGAAACTGTTATTTTATTTGCCTGCTTATGAAAAATTATCCGATTGGGCGACCTACGGGAAGTTGGCTTGTCCCGTTTGTCAAATGGACACCCACTATTGGCGACTTCAAACCGGGAGAAACTGTTCTTTTATGGGGTACAAGAGATTTCTATCGTGCGATCATCCTTGGAGGAGAAACAAGACTGCTTTTGCCGGTCAACAAGAACTACGACCTCATCTAACAAGGATTATAGGTGAAGAAATGTTTCACCAACTGGAGTCTTTAGAAGACATCCCATTCGGCAAGACCCAACCAGACCGTAAAGTAGAGACTGAATGTGTTACGGGGAATTGGAAGAAACGAAGTGTGTTTTTCCAACTACCATATTGGAAATATTTGTTATTCCCCCATAATCTGGATGTTATGCACATAAAAAAAATGCCAGTGATAACTTGATTGGAATATTACTAGGGGTTGTGGGAAAAATAACGACAATCTCAAAGCTCGACTTGATATGAAAGCGATGGGAATCAGATCGTTAATCCATCCGATGGAGAAAGGAAGTAAGATGTTGTTGTCACTTGCATGTTACTCACTCTCAAAGGAATAGAAAACTATGTTGTGCAATTTTCTTAAAGATTTACGACTCCCAAGTGGTTATTCCTCTAATATTTCACGGCGTGTTAAGGTCAAAGATAGAAAACTTGTTGGTTTGAAAAGCCATGACTACCATGTGTTAATACAACGTGTACTCTCTGTGGTGATTAAAGGCTTATTGCCAAACTATGTGAGCTCTGTGCTTATTGAATGGTCAAATACATTCTAAGTGTTATGCTCTAAGGAATTTAACTTGATTGATTTGGGGAAGATTGAAAATCAATTGCATGTCACTATGTGTAATCTAGAAGGAATTTTTCCACCGTCATTCTTCAATATTACAGTCCATCTTATTGTTCATCTGGCTGAATAAGCAAGAATTGCAGGTCCTGTTCAGTATTGTTGAATGTATTCCATTGAACGGTAGGTAGTGAAATCAAAAATACGAAAATAACTATTCTATTCAATTATATTAGTTGAGACACCCTATTGAGTTAACATTCTTTTATCTTTTTTTTTTTATTTTAAATATTAGCATTATGGGGATAATGAAATCATTTGTGGGGAATAGAATTCGTCCGGAAGGTTCTATAACTGAAGGCTATATTACTTTAGAATGCCTCACGTTTTGTTCGAGATATCTCCACGACGTGGAAACAAAGTTGTCTCGACAAATGAGCTCCGTTATGCAGGAAACTCCCATTGATTCGACTAATGGCTTGGCCATATTTGGATATCAAGGGAAACCATTAGCTGGTGCCTTGATTCCTGAATTGACGGATCCTGAATGGCAGCAATGTCATCGATATGTGTTGAACCAATGTGAAGAAGTTAAACAATTCATAGAGTTCGTCTAGCACCATAAAACTTGAACATGTATATATTTAGATGTATAGAGTTGTTTAGGGGCATGCTAATTGTAATAGATGTTATTTGCAAATAACATAAAGGACAAATACTTTGTGAAAGGGTCTCTAGGAGAAACGTGGATTTGATGAACAACTGACGATTTATAGATTGGTTTGAAGATCGGGTAAGTTTCAGACTTTATGAATTGCATGTGCTATATATATATATATGCAAAATACTCAAGAAAGGAGGTATATGTTTTGCTTATATGTAATTGTTCTGTTTGTGGAATTAGGTAGGTAGAATTACAACCACAATACCTTCCAAAAAGATACGCCAATTGAAGTCATTGTCTTAAGGTCCATTGTATGTGTGAAGAGTTATTCAGGATTTAATTGTTCAGGTCTCACTTACCACAGTAAGGATAGGTCTATGAGGAGGAGTTTTGAAAACAGTGGTATATTATGAAAAATAGACACAACTTGCTATAGCAGTCGCCTTGATAACAATCCTAACTCGTGTGAAATTGATTATTACGGGGTACTGAGAGAAATTATTGAGCTGAGCTATATGGATGATCTTCGAGTGTTCTTATTTAATTGTTCTTGGTATAATGTTTTGGCACAAGGGACTAGTATAAAAATTAATGAATGTGGGTTTACTTGTGTTAAAATATCAAACCTTTTGGACACGGATGAGCCCTACATTCTCGCGAATCAAGCAACAGAAGTGTTTTACGTTAGAGAAAATGCTGACCCTGCATGGAGTATTGTACTTGCTGTAGAGATCAGTAAACTTTTCAGCATGAGTGTTCAAATGATCGATGCAACAGTTGAGCCATACCAAGAAATAGGTTTGAACTTCCCCTACAATTATGGTTCGACTGATGTGGACCATGTGCTTGACTGGTGTAGAGCAAATATTGAGGCGGAATTAGTGGATGCTAGGGCAGCCGTTGTGAATTCTGTAGTAGCTGAAGCGGTGGGAGCCGCAAATGAAACCGGTCAAGCAGCAGCTGAGAACATAATTGATGTCGTTGTAGAAGAGGAACATAACATGAACATGGAAGATGATGATTTCAGCTAAAAAACATTTGGATCCGAGCAGGAATCTCTTGATGACAGTGATTCCGATTTTGAATAAATGTTCTCCAATTGAATTGTATTTTGTTGATGATCAAGTCTGACCCTGTGTTTATTCTGTACACTTTGTGAAACCAACAAAATGCAATTCAATTGTATTTTGTGTTTACCACTTTATGATTCAGATTGAAAATGTGGTTCTGTTCTGTAATTAGTTTTGTGGAATAACAAGGACAACCTTAAGCGTTTGTATTTTGACAAGTACTCAACCAATGAGGAAAGGTTGATGCATATTCCGCCAGATGTTGTGAAGGAGGATTTGGTATGGCTCGTCAACTAGTTTAGTTCAGATGAGTTTAATGTATATATATTCTTTGGATTTCGCACATTACACATCATATTTGTTATGTTACTGCTTAACATTGCTTGATTTTGAGTGCATGTTAAAGCTTATTAGCAATTAAAATAAAAAAAATAGGTCCCAACAAGTTTTGCCAACTGGGAGTTCTAGTTTTGCCAAGCGTGAACACGAGGAGGTATGTACTAATTATGAATATTTGCTGAATCATTTATTTAAATAGTCCACATACCTTTTCATATACATAATTAATTAAAATACTTTTCAATAGATTGAGAAGAACAATGGAAAGCATCCAGGGGAATACCACATGTTCATTAAAAAACACTTGGACAAATATGGGAAATCCATTGATCAAAAGTCCAAATCCATAATGGTAAACTATTTTCCTGTTAACAATTGGTTACGATTGGTCTAGAAATTCATTTATGATTCTTTTGTTTGTAGGACCAAGGGGAGGAGAAGGCTGTTGAACTTGAAGCTCAAGAACATGGATCAGTTGACAAAAATGACCTCTATGAGAAAGTGCAACAGCCTGAGACGCGTAGGGTTCGGGTCTCCAAAACTTTACTAATGTTGGAGAGTGAGCAATTGAAAAATGCAAGAGAAGAAGTCGCTAGAGTAAGAGAGGAAACTGTTTTATTGCGTCGTTTGGCTGAGGAGAGTGTGCGCAAGGCGGAAGAGGTCGTTAATCAACTAGCTGAGTTTAAGGAAATATGATTGCATTTCAAAGGGACATGACCTTTATGAGAAGGGTGATGCATGCAAATGGGCAGATACCCATTAATTCAGAGACCCAAGGTAATGTCAGTGAATTCAAAAAATGATTGACCCACTTGGATGTTTAACTATGTGTTTGTTGTCACTGCATATCCAAATGGTAGCTGAGTTTCTCAACATGATGTTCTTGGTGGCAGAAGTCAAGTTTTGTTTTGTGTAGTTAGGTTTTAGGTAGGTTGTTGATCCATGCGTGTTCGACCATGAATGACTGTTAGACATGATTTTGGAAAGGAAACTTTTGTCTGTGACTATGGCATTTTTTATGAACATATGCATATGGTTTAGATCAGGTACCTTCTGTGAATGGTTAGCTGGGAATTGTTGTGGTGAATATAGCCTTTTTTGTGAACATATGCAGATGGTTTAGACCTAGTACTTGTTGTGAGTGGTTAGTTGGGAATTGATGTGGCTAATTAATAGTATTTGTGGTATGGTTGTTGTTTATTAAAGTTATCACAGAAGGGTAGTATTTGCTGCAACAGGTGAACTATGTTGAATACACAACATTAGCAGTGACATGAATATCAACCTGTTAAATGTTTGTTATGACGTCAATAAACAATGTAGTAATGATAGTTTCAAATCTACAAAAAACTAACTAAAGAACAACGTAGTGCATCATTGACAACACATTAGATTGAGGCAGTAAACTATGTTTACCAACGGCAAATAACTGACGGGAATTAAATCTCGACTACATACAGTAACGCATAACGGCCTAATGATAGAAAGTATAGTGTACTTTAAATAACATAACACTTGGTAACAGTTGATATATAAATAATGTCACACAATTGTTGTCATTCGTACAACTAAATGTCATCTACGTATCTCTATTGCAGAAAACGATAATCGACATAGGAATGAAACCATCACGGTTGTTAAGATCTAGTCACTACTAAAAAGCGAGACTCAATAACATATACTGTGACAATATCATGTTGACGCAAATATAGCCTAAATGGTGTCAGTTTTATGTTGTCACGAAAGGTATGGCCTTAATTCTTATTAGTGACGGCAACACTTTTAGTGGCAGCAATTTACCAACGGAGTAACCTTTAGCCACGGGACCTACCATGACGAGACTTAGCCCACTGCTAAAGGTTAGTGACGGCAAATATCCTTTTCGCAACTAAATTAAGCTGACGTTAAAGATCAACATTCTTCTAGTGCCTGTACGTGTCACCTGTCACGCGACAAGATGGTAGCCTCTCTGATGATTTTATGTGGTATACTCTCCGGAGAGATAATAAGTTACCACAATCAATTAAAGATTTAAACACTACAAAATTGTTCAGTTTCAGCGTCAATCAAAAGTCCTCACTAAAGTTCAAATTCCACTGCTAAGTTTTAATAGAGACCAAAGTCTTGTCCTGGTAGCCCCTGTTGCTAAAGGTTATACCTACGACAATTTGCTACCACTAGAAGTTTGCCGCCACTAAATTTACTCTGTCAATATCTCATTTGCATTGAATAAGTTTGTTGTTGTTCATGCATAATTTGCGTCAACAACATTTTGTTGCTCTAGTACATATATTGTGTCGAGGTATCATGAATGCTAAATGCTTGATTATGTGACAGAGTGACATTGATGCAATATAAATGATTCAGCATCTGCAAGTGTTGTTGATAAAAATATGTTTCTCGAACAAGCTTTACTTGTCACAATTCATATAGTAGGAACTTCTATCTTCATTACTACAATAGTTTATTCCCTACATACAAATGTGTTGCAAAGTAGATATTTTATAGCACTGCCTATGCAAATTATGTTACGTATATGTAGCAGTATATCACCGAGAAACCCAACTCACTACAAGAGGTATTACTTTTATCGGCCAAGCATTACAAATGTTTTGAGTACTAAGAATTATACAATTTTGGGTTTTGAATACTAAGAATTACATGTCCATTCACAATTCAGGTGACCGAATCCATGAATTTCTGGGTTAAGTCGAAACATTTCGGTTTGTGTGGATGTTTGGTAATGTCGAACCCCGATACTAAAAGAATTGGTATAACAAATAAAACCCCATGTCAGGAAATAACGAAAGATATTAGGATCAAAATTCACCGAAGTCGTGTATGTTGTCGTTCCAATATCATAACTGTGGTCGACCCATAAGCCACTAACATATGTGTTGCCATACTTCCGAGCAGCCATACACAACGAATCACCCTATTAAAATAGAAAATAAAACAATAATTAATGCGTAGTGTAACGTTGTTTCACATAAGTCAGAGGAAAAGAATTTAACGAGATCCAATATTCAACACCCACTCAAACAATTATTGACAATTGGGTAATTAATACTGAAATTTGGCAATAATCAGCTATTAAGAACATGTCCAGAATCGCATAATACAAATACAAAGAATGTGGACTCACATGAACAATGTTAAAAACAATCACATGAATGCGACTTGACCCGTACTGACCTACATCAACTCCGTCGCCACTAACAAGTTTGTAAGGAACCTTCAAATTGCCGAACGAAGAAAAACCTACACCAGGAAACCCTAGTTCGGTGATTAAATTAATTAAACAATGAAAAATACTACAGAATTTCGCTTGCAATGAAAAATCAGGAGACTAAATATATTTGAGAACAAAATAAATTAACTTGCGGTGATTGTCGGGATTGAAACCGAAGAGCGCAAAACGAACACTGAGAAAGGTCTGTGGTGTTGTCAAAGTCAAGGACGAAGCTATGTGAGGCCTAGGGGAAATTGCCCCCCTCAACCTTTAATTATATGTAAATTTGACCCTAAAAAACATAATATTTTTCAATTTGGCCATTTTGAATCATATATTTGCCCCCACTGAATTTTGTTTAGTTCAACTATTTGTCCTTACTCTAACATTTTCTCCCATACGATAATTTTTCTGGGTTCGTCCCTGGTCAGAGTCCCTAACATTTGCCAGTTGCAGATGGAAAATGAATTATTTCAACAAGAGATTACGATATGGTAATTCATTGAAGCAGTGTTATCAGAACCGGACCGGCTCTCAAACCGGTGAGAGGGCTTCCCGGTTCTGACGGTTCAACACGGTTATACTCAGTTCAGTATGTGGTTCACTGTTCATATTTAAGGACAAGCAGATTCTCTTGTTCCAGTAGTAGACAACACATCGATCGTATTTATAACCCTGAAAAGAAAAAACAAACAAACTTCGATCCACCAAACTGGACTTTTCAATCTATCAATGCTTAGAATTCAAGCAAATAGGAACAAAAGCCATGATGGCACCAACCCAACATCAACATATCAAAAGAGACATGACAGAGAAACTAAGACCTCAAACTAGACAAACTTATTTAAGACTTGATGCTCTTGACTTGTTCTAGCACAAGCAGAAATAACATTGACGAATGTGATCTCATCGGGCACATTTTAATCAGTGAGCTCTGCAGGTACACAACAAGATGTGTATCATGAATATGACACATCAACACATTCAATAGAGGAAACACCCTCATGCAGAGCATAGGCAAGGAGACTCCCTGCTGCACTACATGATGCCACAAAGAAACTCTCATGGAAGAAACTCGACTTTTTAACTAACAAGAGCACCTCACCAGTGCGGGAACTGGAATCGTGCGCCATAGGAATCAAATGTGGAACCCATTATAAAATTAATTTTTTTAGCTTGAGTATAACATCATGTTCACCAGCTCCATACAAGGTACTGACAGTATCCCCCAAACCAAGGACAAGTCCAGCTAGACCCCACAGATCTTGCTCCAAAATGTCATGCTCATTCCACTCGATGTCAATATCCACAGCTATTGCATAAGTGCCCTATGGAAAATATTAAGATTGGTCTCGTAGGATTTCAATTGAAGATCTTGTAAGTTCGGAATTGTAATAGAAAGAGATCTGACTATCTTCCCCAGCAACTCAATTTCTCGCATTCTGTGTGCGTCTTGGTTAGAATCGGGTGTATCTGAAGCTTCACCTCTAGTTAAAAGGACTACCCACAGGCTGGAGGACTACCCACGAACAAATCAATCAGAGGACTGCCCATGAACACACTGGAGGACCATCCCAATTGCGCCTTGAGGAATGAAATTGCATACCAAGAGTAAAATTATAGCATTGAGTAGCAGCACTTACCAAGAGAAGACTTTTAGAGCATAGGGAGCAGACCCACTTTTGCAGAACTCATAAATCAGGATGTTGAAGGGTAGTGTGATGGTTGGGTCGATGGTTCTGAAGAAACTGATCAAGTTGAGCAGGTTGCAAGGAGGAAAGGTGCGATGGAGAAGCTTTCCACGACTTTGACATGATGGACTATTGAGCATGCTTCTTGCGAAGACTTCATCTGAGAAGTGAGATATGAACAAGAAGAACAAAACTTAACGTAGCTAGTTTAACTTTAAACCAATCGGTTTAAACCGAGAAAACCGATCGGTCTGTTAAAAAAATGAACAGGAAAATGTTTTTTTTTAACCCGATTCACACCGGTTCAAACACTGTTCATTTTCAAAACGGTCTTTTCTCTAAACCAAACCGAACATGGGTTCGGTTCCCAGTCGGACCGTCGGTCCAGTCCAGTTCTGATAACACTGCATTGACAAGCTTCTTCTGGTCACCGCTGAAAGTTGAAGGGTATGCTGCCATTCTGGCGGGAGAATGAAATATTTGTAGTTTACTTTTTAACAAGCGCGATTTTCCGACTAAGGTGAAGCTGACGCTTGATGGGTTTCCAAGAATTTTACTTCTGTTAGGGTTTTTCTGAAGCTCCAAAGATGGCCAGACCAATGACGGATTCTAAAACTTAGGAATCAAGAGCAACCCATTTTGTGGCCTTTTGTATTATTTAAGTTATTTCAGGCCCAAAGTTTTAATCAAATTTTGCACTGTTAAAGACTTTTTTGTATATATTTTCCTTATTCATGTATAGGTCATCTTAGATATTGAGGATTTTCGAATCACGCTTTCTGTGATAATTTACTTTTAAATATGTTAAAAAAAACATATATAATGTATTATGATTATTTTGTTGTAATAATATATAAATTATTAAGAGATGATACTATACATAAAATATATGTTTTCGCAATCCGTGAATATGGAGAGTTAAAAATAACTATATTAACGGTTGACTGATGGAGTGAGAAACATAACTGATTATATAATCATGCAAAAAAGAATGAATAACCAGATAGTCACATTAGACAAACATATGTGGCTATTATGTTAATTAACCCATAAACTTATAAAGCAAATCTCATTACAAATATTTTATGTATGTTACATATACATTAGTATAATATCAAACTCATAGATTAAGTTTTTATTAACCTCATGAATTGATTATTGAATAGACACATATTTTGACTAAGTAGATGCAAAAACACATAATTTGACCAACTGGATGCAAAAAATACAAATTTTAGACGGTAACACTTTTATAACGGTGATTTTTCAGGTAGTTGGTAAAAAAACAAATTACTTGCCCATTTGTTTTGGAATCATATATACTAAAATATGTCCACAGTTGGTGACAACAAATGGATAACTGTGCCGGATAAAAAATGAAGTTGTTTAAATATAATTTACAACAATTATATTAGACACGACATAGATGTGTGTATTGTAAAACTTTCGTCTGTTACTGATTACCTGTATTAGTATCAACGATATGTTGGCAATAGAATTTTTTCGAGCTAAACTATCCGATAACGAAAAAAATCCACACAAAACATGAGCTTTAGCTACGGCAAATTATGTGACAGTAAATTAGTATTACAACCACCAAACTAATTGTCAACATCTGGCGCCATCAATGAGAACCACAGAGCAAAACACTATGCTATGGATCCCCATAATATAAGCAAAGACAAACCATCGTGAGGTTTTGAGTGAGACTCAGTTTACAACATTCAACAACATATGGACCATCATCATTCATGCCTCTACAGCCCGCATAGCAAAGCACGCAACTCCATTTCTATGTAGCTCCCCTAGGTAGACAACAAAGGCCTCAGCGTACCGCCGCAACACCAACTGAAAAGTCTCGACACAGAACACCCCTCAGACCCGTGCCTAAGATGCATTGCCCAACATAGTCGCACATTGCATCATCGGGACAAGCGTCGCCTCCTAGCGAATTTGTCGCTCTGGAATTGATAATTACCCCTACCCTCATAAAGGCCTTAGACAAGATACTAGATAGAAGGGAGCGTCGAGCCGTGACTCACAGTTTTCGCCCCACATAAGCCTTCTGCGCCGAAGAGGCCACCACTAGGCCACAACAAATTCCACCATTTGCGTAGCCTCCCCATGCTCCAATACCAGCAAGTGCCACCAGTCAAGGCACCAGAAGGACAATGGACCTGCCTCTCGGCACAATGACCTATCAGAAGATATATGTGTGAAAAGGCTGGGTAATGCCTCACCTGAGGAATAGAGCATCACACCCCTTTATTTGGAATTCTTGGCAATCACTTTTCCACCTCATGTTCAGAATCCTCAAATTCTCTGCTACCGAGGAGAGGGTTATCTCGTGGAATAGATTCAGAGGCACGAAGTATTCCTCCATTAGAATATTAGTCAATCTCAGATGAGATTGAGAGAAGAAATCGAAGAAGACGAGGTTGCTTAGAGAGGAAGGAATCGGAAATTCTGTTATAACAGAATAACCAGAAAACAGAGCATTAACCGAAACTAGAAATGAAATTCTTCAATTGAATCAAGTTAAGTTTTACAATCAGATTCACCACCTATTTATAGTCTAATCTAATGAGCAACTACAAGAGAAATAACAAGATACTAAGCTATACACTAGAAGATACAAGAAGACACTAGAGCATCCAAGAACACTCAAGAACACCTTGATGAACCGAAACTATCCTAGAGGTGTAGGTGTTCTATGTAATCAACATACTTGTTTATCATAACTCCTAACATAGAAGAATAAATGACGACAACCATTTCGCGTTGCTTTTTCCATCGACTCTAGGTGACGTCGCCTCTCATTGTTTCTTCAAACTTCGCAAGGCTTCAGTAAATCATGGGGAGACCGCAAGGACAAGTTTATCGTCGAGGGGAATAATGCCTAAAAAGTGTTGGTACTTTGGACGACATTAAGTAGAGAAGCGACAAACTTTTGGGAAATTTTTACACTCTCTTCCAAGATCCTAACATTCCCTATCCAAGATCCTTTTTGAACAAGCTTGCTTGATTGTTGCTTTTGTTTGAAATACTCTTCCATCCTTCTACATACTTAGCTCAATGTTTTTAAAACCTCGTCATGTCCACCTTCTTGCAGCTCTTATCAACCTTGATCATACTCTAAGCTTCCATTCAATTTCCTTTTCTTCATCATATCATCTCAAAGTAAGAATTAGAAAGAACACACAATTCTTGCAATTTATTTTCAAGATATCAACATTATAAACCAGATTCCACCTGTTAGCATTGATCATAACTCAGTATACTGCACAACTTCTCATCCAAATCAACCATACCTAATACTCGTTTCAACCTCATGAGATATATAAGAGAAATCCCTTCTAAGGACTCATGATATACTCCAACCTTGATGTAGGCATCCTTATACAGATTCAACATCCATTTTCATTTTCATATGCACTTTTCCTTGACTTTCCTTTCATCTTCATTCTATACATTTCCATTGATTTTTTTTTTCATTGATAGGAAGGTTTGATCCTTCATCTTTTCATTCTCAAATCAAAGAAGAAGTATCTTTGACGTTGTCTTCTTCAATGATTATTTTTGAACTAAACCCCATGAGCTATCAATATAAGACATTCTCTAGGAATAGCCTTCATCAAGGTGAGATCATGACGAACAAGAGAAGGCAGAGATCACCAATATACGATCACAAGGAAAACAAGAAGAGTATGATCAATGATGAAGAGATAAAGACACACTTACCGAGTATGAAATCAATACACCCGGGTTGACAACCATTTTATGACGAATATCTCAATCACGAAAAGCAAGAACATAGTAGTCTCCTAATTCAAATAAGAGATGATAGCACAAGAAAAGAAACAGAACAACACACTTAGAGAACAATCAAGACCAGATTAGAACACAGAATATGGCACATGACAGATATAAACACCACTGAGCATCATATTCAGACAGTCAGAAAAGAGCATCATCAAACAATACCAGCAATCAAGGAGCATTAATCACGAAGCATCAGCCGAATCAATGATAATGCCTTCAGTGAGACATTTGGACAACACCTCAACTTCTTCCAAGGAGTACACACCAAGCTTTTGACGAAGAGGAACAAAACTCTTTTTAGTGAGTGGTTTTGTTAGGATATCTGCAAACTGATCATCAGAGGGAACAAAGTTAACAATCACTTGACCATTAGTCATCTTTTCCCTAACAAAACTAAGATCCATCTCAACATGCTTCATTTTCGAATGATGTATGGGATTTTTTTGTCAAACCAACCGCACTTGTATTATCAGACCAAACAACTGGAATGGATGATAAAGAAACCTGAAGCTCCTGAAGTAAGGAAGTCACCCACATAATCTCACATATAGCATTTGCAATTGCTCTGTACTCGGCTTCAGCAGATGATCTAGATATAACCGATTGCTTTTTGGAACTCCATACAATCGGATTGCCATTAAGATGAAGAAAGTGACCTGATATAGACTTCCTATCAGTTGGGTCACTACCCCAATCTGCATCTGCATAGGAAACAAGAGACACTTCATTAGTAGGTAAAGGAGGAGCTTGAAACAAACCCCCATGACACAGAGTATCTTTGAGGTACTTCAACACATGAACCAAAGCATTCCAATGAACTAATGACGTTGCTTGAACAAACTGACTTAGTTTGTTCACAGCAAATGCAATATCAGGACGAGTAGCACAAATATGTTGAAGAGCACCCACAGTACTTCTATACATATCATCATTCGGACACGGAACACTCTCTTTATCACACAAGATTTTTGATAAGAAATTACATGTCATAGGTGTAGGCATAGGAGACGAATCACTCAAACCTGTTTTACTCAGAAGTTCCTAAATATACTTGTGCTGACTGAGAAGAAGACAATCGTCTTTTACCTGCACATCCATACCCAAAAAATAGTTAAGAGATCCCAAGTCCTTGAGTTTGAATTCAGTATTGATCTGAGAAATTACTTCATCAATATCATACTGATCATGACCAGTCACAACTATATCATCTACATACACTAAAAGAAACACAGAACCAGTAGAAGACCTTTTGATGAACAAACAGTTATCTGATTTAGAAACTTGAAACATTAATCGACCTAAAAGAAAATGTTTGAGCTTTTCAAACCAAGCTCTTGGTGTCTGTTTTAAACCATACAAAGCCTTATGAAGCTTGCATACCAAAACATTCCCCAAGGAATCTCGTTGCTCAAAACCGGGAGGCTGAGTGATAAACACTTCTTCTGTAAGGTCACCATGAAGAAAGGCATTATTCACATCAATTTGCCTAAGTTGCCACTTATTAGTCAAGGCTAAAGACAACACAATACGAACAGTTTACCGAACCATCAGAGTTACGTTTCACCTTAAAAATCCATTTGCACCCTACTGGAATACGACCTTCAGGTAGAGTAACCAGAGACCAGGTGTTATTGGTCGATAAGGCTTGTAACTCATCATGAACAGCTTGAGTCCAATGTGAGGTCCGAAGAGCTGCATGAATGGATGATGGTTCTGAATCAACTAAGTCCTTTAAATCCTCTTTACCTTCAGTTAATGCAGCAAACTGAGAATTCGTTTTTGATCTTGTCATCATGGGATGAACATTCGGTCTACGACTAGAAGACCTGTTATCATCAGAATTTGCTAACACTATTGGAAGATCATTAGCACCATCTGTCACCAACCTTGAAGATTGCACTAATTCATTGTTGGAAGAAGGTACATACCTGATTACACCATCATATTTTCTTGAAGTCTCATCCAAAGAACCAGCTCCAGGAGCCTCCACCTCAGAAACCGACTCAACACTTGGTACATCCACACCAGAATTTGACAACTCATTAGTTGGAAGAGACATAGAAGGAGATGAAATTCCAGGACAAGCAGGAGATGTATTAGTATGATCAGCAGGTATATCAACAAAGCCAAATGGAAGAAAAAACGGATTACTCGTGTGAGTGTTTTTCGGGGCAGAGGATAACATGAACTTGCCATTTTTATCAGCAAACGAAAACTCATTTTCGTGAAACCGAACATGCCGTGAAATATAAAGCTTACCATTTTTGTCCAAACACCTGTAACCATGCTGTTGTGAACAATATCCCAGAAAAACACAAGGAGTAGATCGAAAATCAAGTTTGTGTTTGTTAAATGGACGAGTAAACGAGAAACACAAGCAACCAAAGACTCGTAATATGGAATAATCAGGTACCTTTCCAAACAATTTTTCATGAGGAGAAAGGTTAGAAAGTACCTGAGTAGGGAGCCTATTGATTAGGAACACAGCTGTGAAAAATGAATCACTCCAATACTGCATAGGCAAGCTTGCTTGATACATAAGTGTTAGTCCCATTTCTACAATATGCCTATGTTTTCTTTCGACTATCCCATTTTGCTCAGAAGTATATGGACAAGTAATTCTATGAGCAATACCTTTGCTAACAAAGTAAGATGAGAGAGTTTTAAACTCTCCTCCTCCATCGGTTTGAACTGCTTGGAGTGAACATGATAGTTGTCGCTCAGCCAAGGTATGAAACTGGATGAACACATTAGCAGCATCACTTTTCTTCTCTAAAAAATAGATCCAAGTATATCGTGAGAAAACATCAACTATACTCATATAAAATCTTTTTCCATTAGACGTCACCGGGGCAGGTCCCCAAAGATCAACCTCAATCAATTGAAGAGGTTTATCGTATTGAGTTGAAGAGTTAGAAAACGGGAGACGTATGCTTTTACCTACTGAACAAGTTGAGCATAAACCATAAGAAGATGAACACTTTTTATCAAATTGTGCAAATACAGAACCCAAGACCTTGGATGATGCATGTCCAAGTCTTTCATGCCACACCATAGCTGAATCAACAATACTAGTACTATGACAATTACTCTCAAAATCAGAGTTTTTATTAGACAATCTAGGAGTAAAACTACTAAAATCTAACTTGTATAGCCCTCCAGATTCTTCTCCTTGAAGTAAGACCTTCTTATTTGTCGAATCACGAATGAGACAATATGTAGGATGAAACTCAAAAAACACAGCATTATCCCTGGAAAACTGAGAGACAGAAACTAAGTTTTTAGTGATTTCAGGAGAATAAAGCAGATTATTAAGAAACAACGACATAGAACATGTATTTATCACAGATGTTCCTATATGAGAGATTGACAATTGAGCACCATTTCCTACTTGAATCATACCTGCACCTTTGTATGGTTCAACTCCAATAGGTTGAACATTTGCTATGTGATTCGAAGCTCCTGAATCTGGATACCAGATTTGATCGGTGCGAAGCTGTTGTGGCTGAGGCAAGGAAGCAATGTTCACTTGTGGATTCAGATCTTTGGCATTTGAAGGAGTGGCAGCTGTAACATCAGGAGCAGGAGGTGCAAATCCATATGGAAATCCATAGGGCAGCATGTAAGGATACTGTCCTACCGATGGAGCTGAAGGCATGTACAAAGCAGGAGCAGAATTGACAGCATTTGTTGTATTGAATGAATGATGCTGAGGTACAGATTGAACAGGCTGAGTGTTACCAAACATTTGATGATGATGAGACAAAGATTGAGATGCTGGATGAAAGCTTGAAGAGGACAGGTGCTGATCAGAGAATTCAGTCGAATCATTCCAAGATGCTTGACAGATGTTAGCCGAGACCTGTCCAGCCGAATTGATGCCATGAAAATTGACATCAAACCTCTTGTAACATCTGTTTACAAGGTGTCCAACTTTCCCACATAGCTGGCATTGAGGCCTGTTACCTCCTCTTCCTCTTCCTGATCCTCTTCCACCGTTGTTCTGGTTCATGTATTGGAACTGATTCTAGTTTTGGCCACCAGAATTCTGACTCTGTCCTGCAGAAACACTTGCATTCTGTCCAAAAACAGGAGTTGTAACAGATTGCTGGTTCTTCGAGCTGTCTTCATTGCCGAGGACCATGGCTTGAGGCAAGATCACAGGATCGAACAGCTGATCACGACTCCTGGTTTCAGCATCCAAGAGCACCGAAGTAACAGACGCAAGATCATATGGATTTCTGATTGCGTGTATAACAGCAACAACGTTGTCAAATTGTCCTTGAACTCCATCTAAAATAATAGAAATCTGCTGCATTTCATCAATAGGATGACCACATCTCGCCAAACTATCGCAAGTGGATTGAATATCAGCCAAGTAGTCTCGAACCGACTGAGTTATGAGTTTCCTTGCCTTCAATCTTCCATAGAGACTCATAACTCTAGAGGTTGAAGAAGAAGAAAACATTTGATGCAGCTTGGACCAGATAGCACTAACTGTCATACATCCTAGCAGATATCTATTGACTTGAGGACAGATTGAAACAAGCAGCCATGAAGCTAAAGCACTATCACGTTGCAGGTATGAAGAATAGACAGGATTTGGCACATTTTCACCATTTTCATTAACAATCTGCATCGGAATATCTCTAACTCCATATAGATGTGATTCGAGATTAAAACCTCTAACAGCAAGTAATACCTGCTGTTTCCATGAGTGAAAGTTGTCATCTCCTGTGAGAAAACACACTCTTTTGTTGGAGAAGGCAGGTGGAAGCAGATCTTCCATTGCAGCACCGAACAGAGCAGTCGATCGATGAAGAACAGAGCAGAGTGAAATCGCGGCTGAGATTGCTGCTTGAACTCGAATCAGATGTTGTAATCACCAGATTCTTGCAGCTCTGATACCATATTAGTCAATCTCAGATGAGATTGAGAGAAGAAATCGAAGAAGATGAGGTTGCTTAGAGAGGAAGGAATCAGAAATTCTGTTATAATAGAATAACCAGAAAACAGAGCATTAACTGAAACTAGAAATGAAATTCTTCAATTGAATCAAGTTAAGTTTTACAATCAGATTCACCACCTATTTATAGTCTAATCTAATGAGCAACTACAAGAGAAATAACAAGATACTAAGCTATAAACTAGAAGATACAAGAATACACTAGAACATCCAAGAACACTCAAGAACACCTTGATGAACCGAAACTATCCTAGAGGTGTAGGTGTTCTATATAATAAACATACTTGTTTATCATAACTCCTAACATAGAAGAATAAATGACGATAACCATTTCGCGTTGCTTTTTCCATCGACTCTAGGTGACGTCGCCTCTCATTGTTTCTTCGAACTTCTCAAGGCTTCAGTAAATCATGGGGTGACCGCAAGGACAAGTTTATCGTCGAGGGGAATAATGCCTAAAAAGTGTTGGTACTTTGGACGACATTAAGTAGAGAAGCGACAAACTTTTGGGAAATTTTTACACTCTCTTCAATAAGGAATTGGCAAGCATCGACCAAGTCATTATTAACATGTAGATTATTCACGCCTCTATTAGAGCGCTCGGGCCCATGGGCACCACCCTTTATGACAACTGAAACAACATACTTGTCAATACGATTGAATAGATGACAACGAGGGTCATGAATCAATTTGGAGATAGAAAAGGAAGGTAGAAAACCCACGAAGAAGAAAGCCCATGAAAAGAAAAAGTCTGGGCAACATCCTCATAAATATGAGCGTGATGAATCAAATCGTCGCCCCATAATACCACACCCCAGCAGGGATGACTACAAGACTTTCACCCTTCTAAGTTAAGAAATCTATAATCCTAAACAAGATAGAGAATAAGGATTGGACGTCGCCTCTTACAGTGCGAAAGATTGGCGCACCCATGGTGACAATTCTTGTTTAATACCGTCGATACCACAGTTATAAGGGACAACACCAAATAGACTTATGAAAATCCTCAAAAGGTATATCAAGGCCGTGATCCAGAAGGGGTTTATCAATAACTTCATTTCCAAACGAGGCCAAAGCCAAATTCCTCACACTCGGGACAGACGTGCATCGCTAGAAAACGAGCAAGATTCCCCTTGCACAAAGAGGGGCACCCTAGATGTCATCAATGATGGCTTTGCTTCCGGAGGATAAACTAGTAGTTCACGAGGAGTGTATATTTCTCAAATCTAAAGCACCATTATTGCGGGAAAACAACCCCGACCTTAGGTGATCTCGTTATTTCATTATTTAAATCAAAGGTCGAACGTGTCACCTGCCCGCATGATGATGGGTTGGTCATCAAAACTGAGATTGATAGGTACGAGGTGAATAGTGTCTTAATAGACTCAGACATCTCAACCGACGCCTTCTTCCTCAATGCCATAAAGACCATGGGGAAAAACGAAATGAACTTGAAGAAAGTTAACTTCCTCTTGATGGGATTTGCATCGATGACCACTTATCTGAGTGGAGCCATCACTCTGTCGGGGTATTTTGGCAAAGAATAGAAGACATTAACCATCGATGTCATATTCATTGTGGTCGACTCCCCAACATCGTATAATGCCATATTAGGGCACTTGACCCTGAATCCTAACGGAATGGTTCACTCCATCTATCACCAAGTAATGAAGTTTCCAACGAATCATAGAATTTGAGTAGTTAGTGGTGATCAACTCTTAACAAGGAGCTTCTAGGACCACTTCATGCGTTGTTGTGTTCATAAGAAAAAATAGAAGGAAACTCTGTCTATCCAAATGGATGAGGACCCAAGAGAAGAGAAAAATCGTCCTACCCTTGTTGAATCTATAAAGAAGGTTCAACTGGATGGACCTGGCAAGGTCGTACAGATTGGAGCGACACTCCCTGATGATCAAGATGGGGCTCTCATACTCCTCCTCGATGAGTTCAAGAAACTGTTTGCCTGGAAGCCTAGCGATATGTCGGGTATCCGCAAGGACGTCATCTCCCATGAATTGAAAGTTGACCTAAGAAAATCATTCAAAAGTGACACCCATGAGGGAGAAAAAAGCTCTCGCTATCACGCAAGAGGTAGGAAAATTGGTTGATGCCAATTTCGTGAAGGAAACCTGGTTTCAAACATGGGTTGCGAACCTAGTATTAGTGAAGAAGAATATTGAAAATTTAATAATGCAAGTCGATTTCAGAGATCTGAACAAGGTTTGCCTCAAGGATCCATAACATCTACTAAGGATTGACTACTTACTTGGCGCTACCTCTGCCCATGAGCTCTTAAGTTTCATAGATGCATATTCAGGGTACATCACATTAAGATGATAGATGGTGATGCCAGCCACACTGCTTGCTATGCTGGTAGTGATATCAATCACTACACTGTCAAGCCATTTGGCTTAGTCAATTCTAGCGCTTCTCACCAGATGATGGTGAACAAGCTTTATGCTGGGATTATACGCATCACTATGGAAGAGTATGTTGATGACATACTGGTTAAGTCAATCTAGGTCATCGACCATACTAAGGATATGCAAAATACTTTAGAATGCACACATTTTCATCAAGTTCACTTGAATATATCAAAATATGCTTTTGGTGTGCAGTCTGAGAATTTTTTTTTGGCTATCACTACTAGAAGTACTATTTTTACAACTGACGCTTAGTCATCGGTAAAACACTTTATTCGACGGTAAAAGTTGTTGGTATAGCACGACCGCTAAATGAGGCCTCGTCGGTAAAAAACTGAAGTTATTACGACGAGATATTTTGTCGATAAAGGTATCTACTATTACCAGTGATTTAATCTCGTCGTTAAAGATCTTTAATTACCGGCGAGATAATGTCGCCGATAAATGTCCACATTTACCGACGATTTAGTTTACCGTTAAATGTAATGATTTACCGGCAACTTATTCTTGCCGGTAAGTATTTGTTTTTAACAACAAGATTTGTTGCTAATCAAATTTTTTTTATAATAAAATATTTATTACCAATTTAAATTTTCAATTCAAATTAAGTGAATTAAAATTAAAACTACACTTAAAATAAATGATTATTCTTAATAATCAATATAAGATATACAAACAAGTTCTTAATATATGTTCTACAAAATGAAGCAAATCAGGAATATCAGTTCAAACTAATTACATGTTCTCATCTAAGAAAGAAAAATGAAAAAAAAAAATGTTTGGCATCTAAGAAGGGAAATGATTCTCACAGGAATTCTATATGGGTATTTCTCCCTCATCCTCGACAGCCTCAACTCACCTTTTCTTTGTTCATAATAGAGCCACAAACGAATTAATCGAACATTTATCAAATGAATTCCAACATTCATAATACTTCAACTATTGTAACATGAACTTCCACTTTCAGATTCAAGAGACGAAGTCGAAATCCAGGGTAAAACAACTTTATCCAAAGACAATTAACACAGTTAAAATGTTAAAATTAACCCTAATTGCAAAACGGGGTTTGGTCAACATCAGTCACTGAACACATAAGGTGTGAGCTTCTATAATGAATCAGTGAACATAAGGTGTGGACATCAAACGATCATGGAATCCGTGAGCCTAATCCAAGTCAGGAATAAGGTGAAATATAAGCCATAATCCAAGAGTATACTTTGATATCTAAAAGGAAGAACATATATTAGATTGAGATAGACCTGCGGAACCTCGACAAGAAGGAAAAGGAAGATTACCAGAGAAGGACAGAGTTTTTGGATAAGTCCTCTGATGCTGTCTGGAGATGTAATTGTTACAGAGATGCTTTGTCTCCAATCGATTAGCAGCTCGCAACGCTTGAAAGATTCTTAGGCTCGTCCCTCTGTAGTTGACCTTTGATGCTGTGTTTTATCGGTGTGTAAAAGTAAGTTTTATCGGTGAGTAAAAGTAATTTTTACCGACAAGGTTATATACGTCGTCGAGAAAACAAATTTTTCGGCAAGGTAATTTACTTTGCTGTAAAAGTTACTTTTATTGGCGAAGTAAATTACCTCGCCGGTAAAGAACTTTTATTGGCGAACGTTTCCGTGTCTCCGATAAAATAGTTTTGCCGACGACTTTTATCGACGATTCTTTTTCCGCTGGTAAAAACACTAGTTCTAGAAGTGTATATGGCCAATCACATAGAAATCGAGGTAATTCAAGAGAAGCTCCAAGCCATTGATGGAATGAAGAGCCCAACCTGACATAAAGAGGTATACAACCTTAATGCGAGATTGACGACGCTCAGTCATTTCCTCGCAAAATCTGGAGATAAGTTGCTACCATTCTTTCCAGTGATGAGGGCCAATATCAAGTTCGAATAGACGCTTGTGTGGGAGGAAAATTTCAAAGACTAAAATAGCACCTTAGGAACCTACCACTACTAGCCAAGCCAGCCAAAGGCAACACTCTTTCTCAGCTTTAACCCTATTACTGTAAGCTTTGTACTTGTGAAAGAAATGGGTAAGGGTTAGGTCCTTATCTATTACGTGTTCTAAGTTCTAACCAAGACTGAAATAAACTATCTGAAGGTTTAAAAATATCTTTATGCATTGGTGGTCTCCACGAGGAAGCTTCACCCTTATTTTCATGAACACGAAATCATTGTCTTAACTAATCAACCACTACAATATTTCCTACAATCAACGCTTTGGGAAGAATGATTAAGTGGGCAATTGAGTTAAGTGAATGTTGAATAAATTTTTCTCTAAGGACTACAATCAAGGGGCAAGTATTGAGAGACTTCATAGCAAAATTCACCGATACGGAAGAAGCGATGCCTCCTAACATATCAGCACCCATAGTAGAAGGGATACCATAGATACAAACCCCCAAGTGGAAGCTATACACTGATCTATCTTCATCCTTTCATACCATAGAAGGGGTAACCGATGCCCTTAAGCGTTAACTTCATCGAAAACATAAACTCTACGTATAGTGGGCGACACCTATTAAATTATTCCTTAAAATTGCTAATGAACCCAAAGACAAGGCTAAAGCTAAAAGGATTAGGCGTCTGGCCCCCAGTTATACCATCATAGACGGGATCCTTTATAAAAAAGTGTCTCTCGAAATCCTTTCTTAGATGTGTCCCTCCCCCTAAAACGACAACCATACTAAGGGAGTTGGATAAAGGATACCCCACTTGCCACGAAAGAGTGAAGTCTGTCGTTCGAAAATCTCTAAACCAAGGTTATTATTTTCCCACAATGAGCCAAGAGGTAACACACATGGTGCTAAAATGTGAATCATGCCATAGGTATACACCAAGGATAGGGCACATGCCTTCAGAGTTGCTCTATATTCGTGACGCTTGGCCCTTCGTGTAGTGAAGGATCAATTTGGTGGGACCTATTACCTAAGTCCAGAAAAATAAGGTACGTAGTTGTATCTATCGATTACTTTTCAAAATGGATTGAAGCAAAATCATGTGTGTTGACAAGTGATCAAATTCCTCAAATTTAGAATAAATTCTAGATACGAAATTCCAAATGTAATGGTTAGTTACAATGGCCCACAATTCACTTGAAAAGAGTTGAATATTGAGCATCGCCATGCTTCGGCAAAGCATGCTCAAACCGACAGGTAGGAAGAGGTGCAAACAAAGTAATAATGAATAGATTGAATAAAATACTCGAAGATGTCAATGGAAGATGGACGGATGATCTAGACAACATCTTGTGTGTCGTACGAACAATGCCTAAGATGGCAATGGGAGAAACCCTATTTGGTAGTAAAGGACTGTAAAGTTGTCGCCCCTACAAAATTTATGTTACATACAATAAAATCAATATATTTGAAATGAAGCTTAATGATGAAGAAAGCTGTGTTGAGTTGAAATTGGTAGATCCAAAGAGATGGGCATCAGATAAGCTGCAAGGAAAAATGCAACCAGTACTATAATCGACGAGTCTTCTATCACTAGTTTTTTGTTGGGGAGATGGTATTGAGAACGAATGAATTTGCCCACCTAGATAGGATGAATAAGTTATCCCTTAAAAACGGTAAGGACCATACAAGGTCGCTGCCATTCTGCATCCTAACATTTATGCCTTAGAGGATGAAAATGGCAAGAAGTTGAAGAACACTTTCAACGTTGAGTTGTTGAAGATATTCATTTCTTAGGAAATGCACGCTAGGGTAGGCAACGACGATTAAAGAGGCACAACTCTGAGTCATATCCTTGTAAATAGAATTCATAGTTGAAAATTTAAGTGCAAATTTTATCACTCATCTCGTTTTTCAAATTAGAGTAATAAACTTAATGGTTGAAAACTTAAGTTTATGTGAGGGGCGATAACTCATTCAACTATCAGGCGAATCTTCTTACAAATTTATGTAAACATAAGTAATGATAGAATGCTGAAGTACTTTAATGCACAACAATTTAGAAAACGGATTTCGATAAACTAATAAAGTTACAAAAGGCACTGAAAGGCTAATTAAAAATAAAGGTGATGCCTCACTAATTGCAAAATTAGGGTTCCTTAGCATCTTCCTTTTCCTCAAGCGAATCGCTAGAGTCGCTAGGTGTCCTAATGGATGACTATTCACCTTAGCCTTTTGCGTTGCCTCCCGCTTCTGGAAAGCTAGCAAAACACGAAGCCCATTAATCTGGTCAACGGGATATTTCGTTTTAACTTCTTGGATCTGCTTGACCAAGTCACCATATATTTTGATGATCTTGGCAAAATAGTGCTTCTCGGCGGCCCATGCAAAATAAACATTTTTCTTGAATGCTTCTACCTCCTTATATGCCTTATCCTTTACAAGATCCCTCTGTGGAGGGTCTTCTCCAGTTTGGGCTTCAGAGCTGTAGCCTCTTTAGCCAACATTGATTCCCGTTTTTATGCACTGCGAGTGTCCTATAGCGAATGCTTCGTAGATTCCTCAGCCTCAGTTAGCCGAGATGTAAATTGTGAATTTTCGTCACGACAAATTTGACTTTCGAGATAGCACCGTCCTTCAGGCGATCCTCAGCCAAATCCTCCTTGAGAAGAGCAATTTGTCTTTCAATTTAAGTTAACCCTTCGAGGGTTTCTCATCTAGGTCGAATCAAATATGGTCTAGATTGATTTCCAGCACCCGGACTTCTGTATCAGAAGCCACAACCTAAGAATAAAAGATACATATGAACAAATGTTAAGGAAAACACGTGAAAAAGTACTGCAGTTGGGAAAGGAACTACTAAAGTGAGCGAAGTAAAGACATTTAACTGCCCTGCAAACCTCCACACGTCACTAACGTAAAGATTGAAGCCCCCTAAGAGGAACGATCCTTCTTAGAAGATGGGGTGGGTGGGTGGGGGGAGAGATCTCTGTGGTTAAGGGTGATGTTTTTCATCAGGTTCACTCCCTAAAGGTGACGACACAACACCCAAGGTTGATGCCTATTTTCCTTCTACGATGCTTCATTAAGATGTCTCGTCATATCAAAGTGAGGGACCTAGTAAAGCCGTAAAGACTCCTCCAGTTGAGTGGATGTGTAAGTTAATCGAATGGGTGACGCCTCCAATGAGGTGATAGAGTTTGTAGGGAAAAAAGACACCCTTTAAGGTGTCCCAACAGAGACGGTTTCTTTAGGCGCTACCTTTTTTGTACTTGTAGGTCAAGGACCATAATAGTAAGTCTTTTGCCAATGACATGATCTCGTATCTTCGTGTAAAATGAGAGGCTTATAGTGCCTCGTCCCTAAAATTTAAGATATCATACAATAAAGTTTGTCCTCTTTATATAAATAAAGAGGATTGCACATTTATACGCTGCCACAACAGCGTTGGTCTCGTCATCCAAATATAAGGGATCTACATTTAAAGAATCCATGGGCTGCGACTTTTTTTTTAGCGGTACTTCCCTTTTATCCTCCTCGTCCTAAAAAGGGATGAGCAGTTAGGGACATTTATCAGTGTCAAGAATAAAGAGATTATCGGAACCTACAGAAAAGAGATTATCGGAACCTACAGAAAGAAAATATGACCTAGAAGAAATACCCAATCAATTGGAGGGGAACGATATGAGGATTTGGTGGCCATACTCACGAACGACGCCTTTGTGGTTATCTTAGAAATGTATGACGGAAGATCATTCCAATGGTCCAAGTAAATTAGTCTCATTGACCTTTTGTCTTCCTCGTTATACTCCGAAAATAAGGGAGTGGGGTCCGTTTTGGCTGTTAGGATATAAGTGAAGTTACAAGAATTGTTGAAGGACCAAAATACAAGAAGTTCATACTTTTAGGTGAAATTCGAATTATAGCTACTTCATGTAATATTGCTATAAATAGTTCACTTGTAACAAACTTGAACTAACTTCACATTTCTGATTTCAAAGTCTTCTTCCTTTTTTCTTGATTTGATCTTCTTGTGATTAGTTCAGTAACATTCTAACAAGGTGTCAGAGCAAGACTAATCACGCGTCTTTCTCTCAATTCGTCTTAGTCTGTTTCAATGGAACAAAATTCAACACCATTCGCAAACAAAAAGGTAGCTCAAATAATCGGAGAGGATAACTTCCATTCGTGGAAGCAACATATTCTTTTTTCGGTTCGTGGATACAATCTAGAAGATCATCTTCTTGGAATGTAACAATTCCGCAGTTCATACAAGGAGAATATGGTGCTAATTTGATCAATCTTGCCTATGCAAAGTTCATTCATCAGGACAACTTACTTTGTTCATGGTTGTGAGCATTCTTATCATCTCAGGTTAGTCATCGTCCTACTGGCTGTATAAGAGCTTCATCTATCTGGCAGAAGCTGCATCACTTCTTTATCTTCAACCACTCGCATATTTATCTTTATAATTTGTGAAAGCTCGAAAGCTTGTTCATCAATCAATGCGCAAATAGTTGATGGATATTAAACTTACTCGTGATATTCTGGCTAGCTGAAGGCATCCAATTGAGGAAATGCAATAGATATGAATTATTATCAATGGAGCTCAAGGTCAATTTGATAGTGTCATTGCTGTGATTCATGCTAGTCGAAATCCGCATGATATTTCTTTATGAGCTCTGTCTTGCTCGATGCTGAAACTCGATAATCAAATCTACTGTTTTTTTTTGTTTTTTTTTTTAATGAAAATGTTGTTGTCAATGAGTTGTCCAGTCCTAATTCTCATGAATCGATGTACTCAAGCACAAAGAACTATCGGCTGTCTTCTCCAGGAGATGATGGCTTGCTTCCGATACCACGTAGTCAATCTTAGTTTCACCAGACAAACTCTGGTAGAGTTCGTGGTCGTGGTCATAGTTATAGCAACAACAAGCCTTAGTGTCAGCTCTATGCCAAATCGGGTCATCTTATACACAAATTCTATCATAGATTTAATGTGTATTTTACAGGAGTAACTGATCTTGCGTACACTTCGACTAATACTCGAATTGTGCATATGTCTTATGGACATTGGGAGGATACTCCTGAACCTGATCCTTGTGTTTATCTTAATCAATCGATCTCTTCCTCAACACCTCAATACATTCCTATTTATCCACAGTCCCCCCACCTGTTGTTTCTCCTTATATTCCTGTAGTTTATCTCGTATACGTATCCCACTCTTCCTCCTTTAGTCTCATATAGTGTTTCACCTAATATTTCACATGTGGTCTCTTGTATGCCACTATCCATACCTACGCCATCATTTTTAGTCCGTAATCCAAATATAAACTCTCTTGGAAGTATCAACTTCCTCCTCAGACCAACAACGCATGTGTCTCTCCAGTTGTGCAGACAGATTCAAGTTGGTTTCCTGATTCTGGAGCTACCAATCACCTCACTAATGTTCCTTTTATTTCTCAGGTGACCACTGCATACACTGGACCAGGTAACTTTCTTATAGAAAATGTCTCCTCTCTTCATATGTTAGGTGTGGGATCATTTGTCATTCCTACTGATTCTATAAAGATCATAATAAACAGTATGCTTTACACTATGTGTGTTACTTCAAATGTTCTTGTCGCGCCTCAATTTTCTAAGGAAACCTAGGTGTACTTTGAGTTTCCTGCCTCTTACTATTTGGTTAAGGATTCATTCTTCTTCACAATTTGCCAACCAAGCATGTTCCTACTAAATGTGTTGCATGTGCTATTGGCAATATCAAAAAGCAACCTCACGCTTCATCCAATATTCTGTATTCTTTCCCACTTGTGTTATCTAAAATTGACAATTAGGAACCCTCACCATATTCCTCGAGTACAAATATTTTTTACTTTAGTATTGTTGATGCTTATAGTAGATATAGTTTGATCGACTTCTTACACAGGAAAAGTGATGCGGCTATGGTGTTCTGTGAGTGTCACACACCTGCTGAAAAACAACTTCGCCATACTTTAAAGGCAATTCAGACCGACGGAGGTGGTGAATTCAAGTTTCTCTCCATTTATCTACCCCAGTTTGCCATTGTTCATCCAATCACATGTCTATGTTCAAGTCAATAGAATGTTATTGTTCAACGAAAGAATAGACACATTGTGGAACTTGGCCTCACATTGTTAGCTCAGTCTTTTATATCTCTACACTATTGGACTGAAGTTTTCTTCACAACTATCTTCATGATCAATCGATTTCCATCAACAACCATAGATAAGTATTCTCCTTATGAGCGTTTATTCAAATCCAAACCTGATTATTTATTTCTTAGAGTGTTTGGTTGCTTATGCTTATATCATCTTAGCCCTTTCGTACAAATCTAGCCTCATTTAGATATGCATCGTGTGTATTTATTGGTTACTGCTCCACACATCGTGGCTATAAGTGTTTGTTATATTCTAGTCGTGTGTATATTTCGAGAAATGTGTTTTTTCATGAAACCACATTTCCCTTTGGTAATCCTTAGGGTGGATTCTTTGGTTCACTTTCACCAAATTGTGTTTCTCCTTCTAATCCTTTCTTTATTCCATGTGAGCCTTTTTTTCAACCTTCTTCACCTGCACTAAGTGTTAAACCTCCTAGTTCTTCCACTTATCCTGCCTGATATACAACTTCTAATGATTTAGCTTATTTCCTCAATATCGTGTCTTCTGCTCATTCTCTTTCTAATGCTTCTAATCGTAGTGGTCCCTCATCTTACTCTTCTCCAAGTCATGAGTCATCTCTTCCTTCTACTAATGATACCTTCTTAGCATTGTGACCTGGTGGATCTAGATATATTCCTCAAGGTTCCTCTCTTGTTCCTCTGCTTCAAGATTATGTACCACTAATAACAAAAAATGATTATGTTCTTGTGGCTCAACCTACTTCCACAGATTCTATGCCTTTTTCTATTCCTTCTGCTTCTTTACGTACTTGTCTATATGTTCCTATGAATTCTTTTCTTGTACCCATTCTTATCACTGAGTATTCAAAATTTTCAGTTCTTCCTCTCAACATTCATCCAATGCATACAAGGTCCTAATCCTCTCTTCAGTATATTACAACTTAAACTAAATGTAATGTGGACTTGCAACATATGGAACCAAGTTATACTCATGAAGTTCTCTTTTCCCCTCTATGTATAGTAGCAGTTCTAGAAGACCTGTCTGCTTTCTCTGAAAATAACACCTGGACAATTGTTCGTCTACCATCTAATAGGATTCCCATAGGTTGCAAGTGGCTATTCAATAACAAACTACATGCAAGTGGAGACATAGCAAGATACATGGTTGAGAGTATTGCCTAAGGATTCTCTCAGAAACCCGAATTTGATTTTCCGGAGACAATTAGTCCTGCTGTGAAATCTGCTACTGTTTTAATTGTTTTGTCTCTTGCTTTGACTCACGAATGGTGTTTAAGAAAGATTGATTTGATAATGATTTCCACCACGGTGATCTCACTGAAGAAGTCTACATGGTTAAGCCTCCAGTATTTGAGTTGACACCTTATCACTTAATCACTCTTGCTTGCAAACTTCAGAAAGCATTGTATGGTTTAAGACAGTTTTGAGCTTGGTTTGAAAAACTAAAATCATTTCTCATTCATACGTTTTTATTCACAGTTTCAATTGGGGACCATTGATTATTCATTAAGTTTGATAAAGATCTTTTTGCTTTGTTACTGGTGTATGTTAATGATATTCTTATAACAAGCACCTCTGAAGCGATGGTTGAAAGTGTTATTAATTCGATTAATGTAAACTTTAAACACATGGTTCCTAGGACCTTAAACTACTTCTTGGCATGGAAGTCTCCATAGGTGATGACGATCTGCTTCTCAACCATAAAAAATATGTCCAGGAGCTTATATCCAAGGTTAGTTTGTCAAATACAAACAATATGCCAACACCTATATGTGAGGTACTTGTTTAGATCAGACAAGTACGGATTCGTGTACTGAACTATTCCATCATGAGTCTCTTTATCGAAGTACTATTGGTGCTTTACAACATATTTGTATAACTAGACCAATAGTTGCAAATATGTATAACCAGACCAAATATGTGCTTTTACAACATATTTGCAATTAACAAACTGAATCAATATATGCAAACACCTTGTTCAAGTCACTAAACAGCAGTATTGCATATAATCAAATAGTTGAAGAGAATTTTGGATCATGGCCTCTTGTTTAGAACAAATGCTAGTCCAACTAATGGAGTTTATGTAGTGTCTTATTTAGAAAGTCAATCTTTGGCCATTATCTATTACTCAATGGCAACCCAATTTCCTAGAGTTCAAAGAAGCAGTGTGTTGTCTCTCGATCTGGTGCAAAGGCCGAGTTTTGGGCTGTTGCAAATGCTATGTGTGCAATCATGTGGGTCAAGTCACTTCTCAAACAAATGGGCCTAAATCTGTTATCTCCACTTGTTGCCTGGAGTGAACACAAGTGGTGTTGCCTTGTCAGAGAATCTAATTCATCGTTCAAAGATGAAACATATGGAAATTGATATGTTCTTTATCAATGAGGAAGTTCATTCTTGGGAAATCATTGTTAATTTTGTTCCAACAAATGAACCAGTTATTGATATTTTGCCTAAACCATTGACAAAAAAGTCATTTGTTCCTTGCAGTAAGAAATTGGGAGTGTTCTCTGTTGAAGATATACAAGATATGCCTTATCCTACAACTCATCTTCATACAAAAATTCAGGTACCATTATAATCTTCAGTTATAGCTGTCACGCTTGTTGATATATCGAGTGCACAACATCTATTCTATCCCATAGGTTATTATCACCACAGTTTTTAGTTTATATATATTTCCTATGCTTGTCTGCCATCCAAAGGATATACTATTGTGGTATACTTAACTCGCTTCTTATCACCTTTTTATCATGTGTTTATTTTACATATGTTTAACTAGTCTCATGTATATTTGGGTTATACTGAGTAAATCATGGTTGTGTTATTATGATGCATAGATGGTCAATTATTGGACTATAGAGTTTCACAAAAATGTTTTAGTTACTTCTCTGCAAAAAAGATACAAAAAAAACACAATCAAACAAAATAGATTATCTTTCCATATGGCATAGTTTGATTCTAAAAATAGAGTGTTTCTTACTAAACATAACGTGAAGATACTATAGGAAGTCACTCTTTTGGAAAAATATAGATAAGTGTCAAAACCTTTCAACTCTGTTGGTAAGATAAGAGTTGAAACTCTTCAGTCAAGAAAGAAAAACACTACAGAGTTATCATCAAAGAGAAAAGAAGAACAAGAAAATGTATATGAAGGACAGTGTAAGAGCATAGCTGGATTGTTGATGAACATAACTATTTAGTAGTGATCAATAATGGTGAAAGCATCGATAGTAGGTTTAATTCAGTATGTAAAGACGTGTACATTTGATATGATAGCATAGTCCAAAACAAATATAATTCTGCTTGTGCAAGTAAGTGTTAATGTTCTTAAGCAGTAAAATAATGTGTCCTGGTGCAATGAGAAATTGTGATACTTTGTACTGAATATTTGTTACATGATATTACCGTTTGTGGAGAAAGACTGTTGTTTTGGCTCAAGAATCTTCAAATAAGATGACTAGGATATAAGTTAAGTCACAAAGATTGTTGAAGGTCCAAAATACAAGAAGTTCATACTTTCGGGTTAAACGCAAATTATAGCTACTTCATGTAATCTTACTATAAATAGTAATACTTGTAAAAACTTGAACTAACACCGACCATCATAAGAGGTGAGGCGACACCCCCTTTAAAAAAGAAATACTTGTTCTTCCAATTAGAGGTAATGGATTTAAATCCACTAACCAATGGATGCCTCGAATTCTAGGACCAACATTCCAACTCAAGTGGTAAGTATTCCAATATTTGAATTTTGGACAACTAGTTTGAAATAGGAAAAAAAAAAGCATTTGATTGGAGACGAAATAATGTTTGAAAGAGGGTAAAAGAATAAACCCAACTTTTGTTGAAGCCTTGGATCGTAAAACCTAGCCACGTGCATAAGGCATTGGGATAGACCTGAGTAAAGGCAACACCATAATAATTACACAACTCTTGTAATAAGTCACAGTATGGTAAGTGAAACCCTATATTTGTTTCGGGTAAGAATGCGGTCACCTCATCTTTACGAGGGTAATAGATGGGATGAGATGCATTGCCTGATAAGTCGTGATGGATTGGATACTTGAGACACTGAGCATCGATCATTCCCAATAATTTCATGCATGAGAGGATTCTTGGATCAATGCCATTCAGAGAGTAAACATAAAATGATTACTGAAATTGAGGCGGTAAAATTTCTTCTTCTTATTAGTTGAGTGTTCGGTACATTGCTATTTATAACAATGTAATACTGTTACAACTTATGTATAATTGTAAAACAAGCCCCCAACTTTATTCTAATGATAGAATGACTACTAAACATTAAACTCATAGTGTAGAAACATATATCCTCTAACATTCACCAATACTCTTCATTTCCCTTTTGCTTCCAGTCACTACATGTTTCAAATTTGATTGTTTGAGTCTGAATGTTGATGCTATCCTGATCAACATAATATAATAACCATAAACAACACTACAATGAACATACAATTTCATACAGAGGAATCAATACAGATATGGACGACCTACAAACATGTCATCAATATATAAACTCCTCTTTTGAATCCACATGAATTGTTGTGCTGGGATGAATATGAGATGATCTTATACACATTCTATTTCAATTGATTTTGTGAACACACACAATTGACTGTGTTTGTGCCCAATATCTTTATTTGGATTTTGTTGTTTATCCTATGTTGGTGCACCTGAGTGTTGCCCATGTCGAACCTACAATACTTTTGTACAGTTGGCTAGTTTGGTTTGCCCAACATCTTTCATTTGGATTTTAACAAACTGTAATCTAACGCCTGAATCACAGTTCTCAACCTTTTATATGTTCTTGTTGTTTCATGAGAAAGTAGTGGTTGACTGGGTTTGTGCCAATATCTTTATATGTCTTTTGTTGTAGAAATAAATGCCTAAATTTATGTGTGAGCGATTGAAAAAGTGCGAGGTTGAAATACCTTATTCTTTCTCAAACCACAACAAATCATAGATAATCAAGAGTGGTTTATGTTAAGAAAGATGATAGGTTCTAACTAGGCTAAATGATCATGTCTAAAAACTGATATAGCAGAGCGGAGTATTGATACACATAAAGTTTGAGCTATCCATCATCCAACCATTCAGAAGAGTTATCATTAGTTAGCAAGTATTTGGTGCAATTAAAAAGTGATATAAGTTGAGATAGCTCTAGGGACACTTGAGTAGATACATTATTCTGAGACAACCAATGAACTGCATCAACATACAATAGATGAGTTGTAGAACGTGATCCTTCACATAAAGCATCAGATAATGAGCATACTCCTAGCTTTCTCCAAACAGGTACAAAAACGTATCTAGTTCTACATATTTCACTTGCATGTTGAAGTTGGTTAACAACAATCAAAATGGTACTAGTATTATCACACCAAGTCACTGGAACACTAAATAAAGATAGTTAAAGCTCAAGTAGGAGAGAAGATACCCAAATAACATCACACGTAGCAATAGCTAGTCCTTGACATTCAGCTTCAGCAGTGGACTAAGACACCACATTTTGTTTCTTTAAGCACCATAATACTGGATTGCCTCCTAAAACCAGACAGTGACCACTAGTTGAAAGTCTGTCATCAATGTCTGCACCCTTTTCAGAATTTGTAAAACTTGTTCACTCAAGAGAGAAATAAAGGGTTGAAGACAATACCATGACAAATGGACCTTCTTAGATACCTTAGAACACGGTTAACAACAAACCAATGACCTTCGGCTGGTCTATGAAAATATTTACTGAGGTAGTAACGATATAACTAATATCTAGACGAGTATAACACACATGTTGTAGTGCTACTACTGTACTCCTATACAATAAAGCATCTAACAACGCTGATCCTAAACCAGAGGAGAAGTTTAGAAGGGGAGAACTAATTAGTAGAGTAGGATATCAGTTGCAATCATCTATATTTGTGCGAGATAATAATTCAAGAATGTATTTTTTTTGTTTAATATCTTAAAATTTGGTCATGATTGTATATCAATGCCAAGAAAATAATTGAGAGAAAAGAATTTGTTTAGTTGATTAATAAGAGCCTCAACCAACTCATGGCAAAACCGAGTTATTACAATAACATCACCATATACTAATTTACTACTAACACTTTTAGTAAAAAGAAAATTATAATATTGGGAACACGAAACTCAATATCATTACGCATCTGAGTTTTTTAAACCATGCTCTAGGTGCTTGTTTGAGTCCATAGAGAGCCTTGGTCTGTTTGCAGACAAGTAGTCTTCCATACGTATAAATGACTTCAAAACCTAGTGGTTGTGACATGTATACTTTTTCATTATGATTTCCATTTCAAAAGGCATTATTAACATCAACTTATCGTAAAATACAGTTAAAAGATAATGTGAGACACAATATGATTCTCATCTTGGATGTTTTGCTATTGGACTAAATATATCAAGATAATTGAATCCCGCTTGTTGGGAGAGCCTTTATGTCACTAATAGTGCCTTATGTCTTTCAACTATTCCATATGGTTTACGTTTGATCTTAAAAATCGACTTACACCATGCACGAGTAAGTTTATAAGGTAGAAAAGTGAATGTGCATGTTGCCTTTTCATGCAAAGCCTCAATCTTCTTCTCAATAGATTCTATCCATATTAGAAGTTGTAGAGCGATGTGAATGTTTGTTGGTTCTACAACATATTCAGTTGAGGCTAATAAAGAATTTGCGTAGGACCGTGACTTAGTAACAGGTACAATAGGTGGTGGATAACTAACTATACTAAGTGGTGCAGGTGGTGCAATTGGTACAACAACAATAGTTGGTTTAAGAGCTTTTATAGCAATTATTTTATCTGAACTAGTCCTTGGAGGTGCAGGAGTAGGATTATCCAATCTCTGCGATTGCTGAAGAATAACTAGTTGATGCACATTATTTTGACTTGAATCTCAGTTATCTACTTGATCATGAACAACTTATGAGAAAAAGATGATGACACGTTTGATGTGTTGTTTTTGAACTTCTACTAATGCTGTTAGGTGTGAAGATGATGTATTGTGTCTAGAATTGGGACTTATTGTGGATCTGGTGTAACAATGAGGGGAGAAAGAAGTTAATGTACTTGACCTAGTAAGAACAAATAAAAGAACACGTGTCTGCGTTCAGTCCTTAGTAGATGACTCTTCAATATATGTGAAAGAGTGAAATGAGATAGTAAAAATAGATGTGTCCAATCAAGAAAGTGGATAGATAAGTATCTGAGAAGGTGAATACATAAATATTGGAGAAGGTGAATAAATGGGATACATGAGAAGAGTAAAAGAAAGACTTCATGGATTCATCAAAACATGTCTGCTCTTCCCATCTCTGAAACAACCCTAATATAGACTGCTAAGCCTAATTACCCATTTACCCCCTCAACTATATATAATACTACTTTACCTCCAATAGAATATTTTACTACTTAATAATTCCTTATATTATATAATACCATAACATAGCCCTCCCCTTAGAGACACCTTGTCGTCAACCTGTCCAAAACTAGTAAATCCTCATAATCATGAACAAGTGACCTCTTGAAATTGAATACACCTTGAAAATTTCCATGACCATTGAAACCATCATAGTTTATCATAAGCGACTATCCAACAGTCGAAAAAATTACTCTTCTCAATTGAAAGCTTCCGGGACCGTTAAAACCATCATAATCGCGTAACGTCACCTAAGTCACAATGACATATCCGAATTTAGACTTCAAACTTGGTTCATCCACTCGATAAGGTGTAGACTTGCAAGCACTTTTAAGAAGCTCTTTAAGGTATGGTCTTAGTTGTGCTCGATAGAGTTTATTGAATTTGGTAGCTGAGACGATTATAGCTGCAGAGCACTAATGACGAAACTCTCGTTCAACCACCCAAATCAATTATTTTTTGTTGGAATTTTACGTATGAACAACAATATACAATCTTCTAAATACACATTTTTAAATACCTCTTAGAGAGATTGCCCTTTGCGGAAGCGGAAGAGGATCTGCCTAAGATTGGGATCACGGTCTGCCGGACGGGAGGACACGCCACAGTTTTACGGGCTATGACTTATAATACCACAACAAATGACCTCTATCTAAACTGTAGGGTGGCTATCTATTATCATCATCAGTTTTTTCCTAACCCTGAACACCTCTATATATACTAATATATAGAGGGATAGGTTTTAAGCGCAGATACACAACTAGGCTTATGTGAATGGGCTCCCATTTCTGGGTGGCTCATTATCCTAAAACCAACATCTCCCACTTGCACAAAATGGGGGCGCTCATTCATCATGCCAACACCAAGAGAACAAATCCCATTATACAGTAAAGTCACATACCAGGAGGCAGTCGTGCGACCAACATGCACAACTAGCAAAGTGCTGCACACCAGTTAAGAATACGTAGTGACACGCGAAATCCACAGGAGTAGTGGAAATATGTCCTGAACCTTTGGTCATATAATCAGTCTGTAGGTCGAATCACAACCCATATATGCATTGTGCAAACAATTGCAACCTATGCCGTAGTTGATGGCCAGCTAGTGGACACAATATTAAGAAGATCCTATCATGACCATCCCAATCCCATGAAACCATCAACACGATCCAACTCGCTTTTCTAAAACTAGGACCCGGGGGAATACATCGAAGGACTATAGAGCACGGAATAAGATAGCTAACACTGAATCGAACCTCAAGCTTCTGTTCAAAGTAATGAGGGTATATACACGTATCTCAAAAAAGAGCTCTAGACCTCATACGACTCTGAGTTAAGATCACATCTTGGGTCAAACCCATGGTCGTATTTAGGTGCGTTGCGGTATGGAACGCGAGCTACAACATATATACTTTCCCATGGATATATGTCTAAATGATGTACAGATGTCCATTAGGAACACAAAGTACCCAAACCAAGAGTCATACATACTCCCATCTGACCCTTGAGTGGATTGGCATACTATAATATGTCGTACAGTGAAATCAGATAGTTACGAACACAAAGTCCTTTTTGTTAGGTTATAAGTGTGTCTCACACTTATGTTTAGGGATCGATTAGTAATTATTGTTGCTTGCGGGTCAAGTATTAATTATCTTAGCCGTAGGGACTAAGTTGCAATGTACTGTCCTTTTGTGTTTGTTGTTTTCCTTTATATTGTCTGCTGTAGAACAGACATAATCAAGCTAATATTAAGATTGAACCCGTATTGTCTGATATTCTCTCTTCTCTTCTTTTTCTTCATCTGTTCTTCGTTTCTATCTCTAAAATCCATAAACATCAACATGGTATCAGAGCTTATTCGAGCCTGAAATCACTATCCAAACCTGTTTATCTTGATTCCATGGAAGAATCATCACCTGCCTTTGCCAACAAGAAAGTAGCCCAACAACTTGGCGAAGAGAACTTCCAACAATGGAAGCAGCAGGTGCTCCTCTCTGTTCGAGGCTATAATCTCGAGAACCATCTTCACGGGGTGAATATTCCTCAGTTCCTGGAGGATGAGACAGGAGCTGCAGTCCCTAACCCTGCCTATGCGAAGTTCCTTCAACAGGACAGCTCCTTGGCTTCATGGCTTTTAGACTTTGTTTCCACTCAGGTCAGTAGAGGGTTAATAGGGTGTATGTCAGCTGCTGTCATGTGGCAAAAGCTTCACCGTGATTTCTCATCATCTTCTACAACTAGGATCATGCATCTCTATGATAGGCTTAAGGTTAGGAAGCATGTTCATCAGTCCATGCGAGATTATCTCACTGAAATACAAACTACCTGCGGAAGCCTAGCTAGCTGTGGTCACCCAATAAAGGAGATGCAACAAATTTCTATTGTCTTGAATGGTGTTAAGGGTCAGTATGATAATGTGATAGCTATCATTCATGCTAGTCAGAACCCGTATACCATTGCCTCTGTGAGCTCTGTTTTGCTTGATGCTGAGTCTAGGCAGTCTGACCTTCTGTTTGATGCAAGTGTCAGTGTTAATATTGCTGCTGCTAAGATCCCTAATCTTACCAAACCTATCGTGCCTTATGAAGAAAGTAGTTCAGGAAGTAAGGACAGTGTGTCTGTTAACCCTACTCAGTCTGGTCTTCTACCCACACCTCAGTATCATTCCACATCTCAGAACCCTCAGTCATCCCCATTTGGCCATCCTCCCTTTAGTAGTCAACAGTCTGGTAGGGGTAGAGGTCGTGGTAGAGGTTTTGGTAATAACAGACTTCAATGTCAGTTATGTGGGAAGTTTGGGCACTTAGTGCACATATGCTTCCATCGATTCAATGTGCATTTAACTAGAGTCACAGACCCTCAGTCCACCTCCTCGGCACCCTCAGCCAACCTTGCTTCCTATGACTTTGATTCTGATCCATTACAACAACCATCTGATGGCCAGAAGCTCAAACACAACTTCATCTGATGGAAGCTGGTTCCCTGACTCACCTGACCAATGCTCAGCCTGCTCCGCACATGACTTCTCCATATTCTGGTCTAGGTAAGGTTCTAGTTGGTAATGATTCCTCACTTCAAATTTCTGCTATTGGTTCCTCACATTTACCTTCAACTGGAAAACCACTTGTCATTAATAATATGCTTTACACACCTGCTGTTACTAAAAACCTTCTTTCTGTATCTCAGTTTTCAAAGGATAACCAGGTTTATTTTGAATTCCATCCGACACACTGCCTGGTTAAGGATTCCATCTCCAACAGGGTGCTGCTCAAGGGTTTTGAATCACGAGGTCTTTACCGTATTGATTTTTCTAGCTTTCAGTCTAGTTCAAATTGATTTCCAGTCATTTTGTAATAATGCAGTTTTATGTGCTCAAACTTCAACCTTTCCGGTTAATGATAATGCAATTTCTCAGATTATGTTTAACCCTGCTTCTTCTGCATATAGTTCTGATCTTTCTGATGAAAGTTCCTCTGTTACTTGCTTTAACAATACATCTACTACTGTGTTACCTGAGTTTGAATTCAAATGCTTTCTTACCTCACTTAAAAGCACTGAATCCTCTAATCTGTGGCATATGCGATTGGGCCACCCCTCTAAGAACATTCTTGTTAATTTTCTTAGACTTAATAATCTTCCTACTAATCATATCTCCTCTGAGTGTGCTGCCTGTGTAGTAGGGAAAGGCAAGACACAACCCTATTCTTCCTCGAACACTATATACTCCCATCCTCTGAAACTCGTTCAGGTAGATCTTTGGGGTCCTGCCCTTTCTCTTCTAGTAATAGCAACTAATATCTAAGCATTGTTGATGCCTTCAGTCGTTACACATGGATATATTTTTTAAATCGCAAATCTGATGCTGCTAATGTATTCTGTGAGTTGCATTAATTGGTAGAGAAACAACTTGGCACAAAACTCAAAGTTGTACAATCAGATGGTAGAGGTGAGTTCCATTTCCTTACTGCATATCTCTCTCAATTTGGCATAGTTCATAGGATCACATGTCCTTACTCAAGTCAACAAAATGGCATGGTGGATCGTAAGCACTGCCATATTGTTGAACTTGGCCTCACTCTCCTTGCACAGTCATCTATCCCTCTTCACTACTGGACATATGCATTTTTTACTGCTGTTTTTCTCATCAACAGATTGCCTTCAAAAGTTCTAAATAATTGTTTTCCTCATGAACTTATTTTTCAATCCAAACCAGACTACTCTTTTCTAAGAGTATTTGGATGTCTCTGCTTCCCACACTTGAGACCATATCGGTCTCACAAGTTATCCCTCAGGTCAGAACCCTGTGTCTTCCTTGGGTTCTGTTCTGATCACCATGGATGCAGGTGTCTCTCTTCGTCTAGAAGAGTCTATGTCTCACGAAATGTTGTTTTTCATGAAACAACATTTCCTTTTAGTGACACCACAGGTCCGTTCTATGCTTCTCACACACCCAAAGTCTCTACTCCTCCCAAACCCTTCTTCATTCCTTGTGATCCTTTCTTTCAACAACCAACTTCTGTTCCTTCCACCGTGTCTCATTCCTCGGGTCCTCCTGCACATGCTCACACATCTGGTGAGTCCAGTCTTCCCTTCAAAACACCCACTCAAGACACAGACCCTACTCAGATTCCTATCTCTACAATACCAGTCTCAGCTCCAGATCTGTCCTCACCAACTTAAGTATGCAGGTATGTCCCTTCTGGTTCTACTCTTGTCCCTCTCACTTCCTCTGATCCAGTCTCTTCAACCCAACCACCAACCCCACCACCTATACACTCTGATCAGTCTTTCCCAACTTCACCACCAGCTCAACCTTCCTCATTCTCTCATCCTTCTCGTCCAAAATCCCCTGTCAATGTGCATCCAATGCAAACCATATCAAAAACTTCTCTTCAAGGGCTCACTATGTCCCTTGCTCTATCTGCTGATCTCACCAACTCAGAGCCTCGCACCATTCACGAGGCTCTTGAATCTCCTCATTGGCTCCAGGTTGTTCAGGAGGAGCTTACAACTCTTTCTACGAACAACACATAGAGCCTTGTTCCTCTACCTACGGGACCCATCCCAATTGGATGCAAGTGGATTTTTCGGATAAAAAGAAATGTTGATGGGGCAGTTTTCACGTACAAGGCTCGCCTTGTTGCCAAAGTCTTCTCCCAAAAACCAGGTTTTGACTTTCAGGAAACCTTCAGTCCTGTTCTTCATGGCGTTCTTCATGAGGAGGTATTCATGACACATCCTCCAGGTTTTGAAATTCAGTCTACTACACCAAATCTGGTATGCAAACTTCCGAAAGCCTTATACGGTCTTAAACAGGCTCCCAGAGCCTGGTTTGAAAGCTGAAGGTCTTCCTTCTAAACTCTCTTGGATTTCATGTTTCTACATCTGACTGCAGTTTATTTATCAAATCCACCTCAGACTCATTTGTGCTTTTACTTGTTTATGTGAATGATATAGTTATAACTGGTACTTCTCCTTCTCTTGTATCTAACATTGTTGACTCTATTAATGCTCAGTTTCAACTCAAGGATTTAGGAAAGATGTTATTCACATTCTAAGATACCTCAAAGGTACTCTTAATCACGGTATGTTATTCAGAACAACACACTCTCCTGTTAATGATATCAATCTTACCTCATTTTCAGATGCTGACTGGGGAGGTGATCGCACTGATCGCCGATCCATCTCAGGTCATTACCTGCTCTTAAATGGTAACCCAATTGTGTGGAGTTCTAAGAACCAGCCAGTTATGTCCAGGTCTAGTGCATAGGCTGAATTCAGAGACATTGCTAATGCCATGTGTGAAATTATGTGGGTCCAATCTCTTCTCAAGGAAATAGGACTTCACACCCCTACTGCACCAGTAATATGGACAGAAAACACACAAGTGCAGTTGCACTTTCAGAGAACCCCATTCATCATTCCAAGATGAAACACGTCGAGATTGATATTTTCTTCATCAGGGAGAAAGTCCACTCAGGGGACGTTTTGATTAATTTCATTCCTGCATCAGAACAAACTGCTGACATTTTAACTAAACCTCTAACTGAAAAGCATTTCATTCCTTGCAGGAAGAAGCTAGGGGTCTTCTCACTTGAAGAACTGGAGGATCATGGTGTTTCACCGTTTCTCCAGAACACATTCAGCTCGACTTGAACTTTCTCAAAATAGTATGTAAGTTCTTCCATATTTTGTTGACTGGTACCTTTTCTTATACTCTGCATCCTTAGAACAGTCCCGTGTATGTTTGTTTTTCCTGTTGTCTGCCCCTTAGTGTTTTTTAACTCAGTCTGTCGTCTCTCAAATCTGATCATCTCTGTCATTGGTCTGTTCATCCTGATATTCTTGGTATGTTTATGTTTATGTCTATCTTATCATGATTAGCAACTTCTCAAGATTCGTATGTCATCTGTTTATCCTCTCATGCCTGATCATGCTATTGACCCTGGGCATCATTACTGTCTCTCTTTAAGTTTGCTATTTGTAAGCATAAATTTAAATGGCATAGGGCATGACTTGAGTCCAAAAATAGGGTGATACTGTAAACAAAATGATAATATACTTTCGGTTTCTCACCCTTGAGGATAAAAAGATCAAGGCTCAAACCTTGCAGTCATGCTGGTAAGATAGGAGCTAAAACTCCTCTGTCATTGTGTGATGTCAAAATCAAATTAAAAGTAAGAAACATAAATGAATAAATGCAGTTATAAAGCTTGTAATAAAGAGCTTGACTGGTCATGATGCACTCTGGCAATTGAATTGGATCAGGTATAGGGAGATTTATACATATGACATATGGTATATCCTGGTATTGCTAATTTGGTAGTATGTCATTTCCATTACCACAGATTTCAGGTACTGATCAAACCATGATCAGAGATGTGTGCAGAATTGGGTGAAGACTAGTACTGCAGTTAAAAACCAAAGGTGCATCTCAGTAAAAATCAGTCAAGCAACACAGAACTGCTCATAATGCACTCAGAAGGTAAGAAAGTACTCTGTCTTCAAAATGGACTATCACTTTCAGACTAGCAACTCAGCTCAAGAAGGAAGTTTGGAATCCCAAATCAAGATAAAGTATAGGGAATGTTAGGTTATAAGTGTGTCTCACACTTATGTCTAGGGATCGATTAGTAATTATTGTTGCTTGCGGGTCAAGTATTAATTATCTTAGCCGTAGGGACTAAGTTGCAATTTACTGTCATTTTGTGTTTGTTGTTTTCCTTTATATAGTCTACTGTAGAACAAATAGATTCAAGCTAATATTAAGATTGAATCCGTATTGTCTGATATTCTCTATTCTCTTCTTCTTCTGTTCTTCATCTGCTCTTCGTTTCTATCCCTAAAATCCATAAACATCAACACTTTTCGGTCATGCCGACAGACTTCCAGAACTAGAAACTATCACCATCCTCACCTAGCCATAAAATCACAGAAGCTATCACACGTGTGAGACTGGGTGATCCAATCCACTTTGACATATTTCAACAAACAATAACCAAAATCAACACACAAATTACTCAAAATGCAAAAACATGCATGCTCAAATATAATTTAAGTCAAAGAACATTATTTGGGTAATATAATTAATGAAGTATATCAACTATGTCTACATAATCCTAGAGACTTCACATGTCTCACAAAAGGGTCCCTCTCTAGTGTTTTAGTGAAGGGGTCCCTCTCTAGGGTTTTAGACTTATCATATTGTGTCTCACCATGTCTCTCGCATAGTTATATTTGATATCAATGTGCTTCGGCTTGATATGGTACTTGCGATCATTTGTAGCGGAGATCGCAACCTGATTGTCGGAGTAAACCTGGATCGAATCAATTGGACTCATATGGCTTAGCAATCCATCCAGGAGCCTCTTCATCCACACTGCCTCTTGAGCAGATGACGCAACAACCACAAATTCGGCTTCCATGGTGAACAGTGTGGTGCATGAGTATTTCTTGCTCATCCAGGAAATTGCTCCATTGGAGAGTACGAACATAAAGCCCGATGTGGATTTCCTTTCATCCAGGTCACCACCGTAGTCTGCATCGCTGTACCCTATTATTTGGAGATCCTTTGAGCTCCGCAAGATTCCTCCACAACACAAGGTATTATTGACGTTGTCCTTAAGATATCACATGATCATCTTCACTTCCAGCTAATGTATCAATCTGGGGTCAACTTGGTACCGACATACCATGTCGACTGCGTGAGAGATATCAGGACGAGTACACACTATTGCATACATTAGGCTTCCGGATGCGCTCAGATACATAATCTTTTCCATACGGTCCTTTTATTCTTTTGTCTTTGGACACATTTCCTTGTTAGGAGGTTGACCAATGTAAGTTGAAGTATCAGTTGGTTTGCAGTTATTCATGTTGAACCTTTCCAACAATTTATTTATGTAACTCTCCTGCGAAAGCCAGAACTGCCTCGTACGGCGATCCCTCGAGATCTGAATCCCAATAATATATGCCGCCTCACCCATATCCTTAATCTCGAACAAAGAGGATAACCAGACCTTGGTCGTTGTGAGGAACTCCAAGCTAATTTCAGCTATGAGTATATCATCCACGTATAGAGTATTAACCACAAAGTCCGATCTAGATGTTTAAATGTACAGGCAATGATTCTCATCTAGCATGTGAAATCCATTTTCCACAACCAAGTCATGAAATAGGCGGTACCACTGCTTAGAGGACTGTTTAAGACCATATATTGATTTATGTAGCTTACACATTAAATGCTCGTCACATTTCTGCACAAAGCATTCAGGTTGCTCCATGTATATCTCTTATTCTAACTCACCATTGAGGAAGGCGGTTATAACGTCCATTTGATGCAATTCCAGATCTAGACTCGCTGAAATAACCAGAACCAAGCAAATTGTGGTCATTCGAACGATTGGTGAGAATGTCTCCTTAAAGTCCCCTCCCTCCTTCTGTGTATGACCTATCGTGACTAGTCGAGCTTTGTGACGTTCAACTGTTCCATCGACCTTGAGCTTTGATTTCAGAACCCATTTAGCTCCCATAACAATGCGTTCTCTCGGAAGGTCGACTAGTGTCCAAAAACCACTCTTCCTCATTGTTGGATATTGATAGTGACAGCCAGTAAGGAAAAGGCCTCGAAGGCCCAATAACTATAGAGGGGGTAAACCCATAACATTCAAACCGGACTGGCCTCCATAGAATGACCCAGAACCGAGCCCAAGGACTCTGAGAATGCCTTGAGTGCTCGCCATTCTTCATTAAGGCCGCGACATCTCACTGCTCGCCATGAGAGTGCTCGCCCCGAAGAGAGCCTTGCCCCTCTCCTCTGGTCCCACAAAACCGTTAATAAGGAGGTGGCCATGATATCCCGCTTATCTCGGTCACATATTCACTAAAGATTAGATTTGGTAACTGCAATATCTCGCAGTAACTTCCATATCCCACGATCCGAATCTTCAGCAACACAATATACACTAAGATATTCAGCTGCCTTATACGGTTCTATCTCTCTTACCCTATAAATACCCTTGCTTTACATACGTTCTTTATGTTTGGAGTTTATACAAACATATACTCATTTAAGCATCGGAGAGGGACCTAGAGACACCCCCTCTGTTGCGCTCCCCTACTTGCAGGTTCACCGGAGTTGGAGCTGAAGCGTCATCCCAAACTTATCTGGCATTCAATTCACTGCCAGATCAGCATCCAGGATTTCACGATCCAACACTCATAGCTTTCATCTCGTCATCCATCGCTTTCATCCATTCTTCATGGAATGGTCCGTTTAGAACTTTTCTGGTATTTTTTGGCTCAAAAGGTGTCTCATCAGATATTAGGGTGTAAAGTTCTCCATCACCTTCGAATGCATATCGTCGTGAGGGATACTTAAGTATTAGCCCATGGCCTAACATCTCACTTCTACCAGTGCTATGACCATGATCACTCCCACTGGGAATGAGACCCGCAATGTTCCCACTATCAACAAGATCATCATGAGCGGAATCTATTTCATTCGCTCCAGCATGAGGTGAATCCAGTAGATGATGAACAGATTCATCATCTGCGACTTCAACTCTGCCACTAGAATTAAAAGGTAGCAGCTCAACTTGATCTTGCATCTCATATAGAGATCGGACCAAACCAATCTCACCCTTCTTCAGAAATTCGTTCTCTAAAAACGTTGCGTCTCGTGATTCGAACTCGGAAACACTCCCACTGTTCTGCTCAGCTATAAACACATATCCTTTGGAGGTTTCAGAGTAACCAACAAAGATACTATTCCTTCCACTAGGTCTAATATTCCCTAACTTGTTCGAGGAATCATTGGTATAAGCGGCACACCTTCATGGGTGCATACGGCCAAGGTCCAGACTTCCTTAGTTTAAAGTTCGTATGGAGTGGAGTCAACCGCCTTCGTCAGAACACGGTTCAGGATGTAGGCAACATTTTCAAAAGCAGCTCCCCAAAAGGAAATTGGCAATTGATCATGCTCCATCATCGACCGAACCATTTCTAGGAGTAATCTATTGCGCCTCTCTACAATACCATTTTGCTTAGGGGTGTAGGGAACCGTCAACTGATGAATCATCCCCTGATGAATCTCTTCCACGATTAGTGCGGAGGGTCTTAACCTTACGATCTAATTGATTCTCAACCAAATTAAAAAATGATCTGAAGCAACCTATTGCCTCAGATTTATGGGAGATCAAGTGGACGAATCCATAACGGGTATAATTATCTCTAAATGTGATGAAATATCTTGCTCTATGCCGAGCCCTGGCACTAAGAGGGCCAGACACATAAGAATGAAATAACTGCAGAGGATATTGTGCTCTAGGGGACTTACCCAAAGACTTTTGTGTGGTCTTTCTTGCTAGACAATTCACACACGTAGACAACTCCACATGCGAAATGTTAGGCAGCAAGCCCCGTTGGGCCAACCGCTGCATTCCATGTTGGCCAATATCACCTAATCTAGTGGTGCCAATCATTCACATCGCAAACATTTCCACGGGTAGAAAAAAGCATGAAATTATTACTGTTACATAAATCCAAATCCAAAACAATAAATCCACTATAAACTATCCCAAAACCAAATAGAGACGATGCTAAAGATAATTGGTCAGAAAGTTCATGAAAAGACAACTGAAAACCTAGTTTCATTAATCCTAAGACTGAAATAACATTCCGGCTTATATGCGGAGCATAGAGGACATCATGTAAGACTAGGACTTGACCACCACGCAGACGCAGCTCTAAAGTTCCAATCCCTTCGACTTCAACATGGGAGTTGTTGCTGACATAAATCCACCTAGTCTCCCGTGAAACTCTCCGGTACTCTACGAAAGCATCCCGATCCATGGCTATGTGGTCAGTCGATCCTAAATCCAAAATCCACATAGGAGATGATTCAACCAACATAACAGTACAGGAAACACAGAGTTCACTATAATTTCGAAGGAGAGATATACCAGTGTCGGGTATTTTGCTTGATCTTTTTGATGTGGTCAATCGACGTTTGCTCAATGAGGACCATCTCAGCGATGTTGTTCGTCGTGGCGACCATATTTCACTAGCTAAAGGAAATTTGATTTGGATCATGGCGACACAAAGGACAATGCTCTAATGCATGTAAAAAGAGAAGTCTCAAATTAAAATGAAAAACTTTAAAACATACTTTAATCCGGAGGACAACCCAAACTATGCCGAGAAGCGCTCCCCGTTTCTAAGCACGTCCTAAAGTCATTATTATCAATAGAAACATAGTCTATACAAACAATCTTTAAAGGACTGGAGTCGAACAGTTCCCACTAAGCGTTCAACTCTAACAAAAGATAATTGTCCTAGCCTTATTCAAGGAAATTCAGAGAACCTTGCAGACTAACTGACCAGTTCACACTTAGGAACATATCCCCATGTATAGTTCAGACTTATCCAATCTTCTGAAGGGCTACTAAGAACAATCCTACAGGTTTGCCACCTAGATTATGCCAGAACTAGATCTCCCTACCAAGGTAATCTATCTTATGCAAGTAAGGTAACAAACCACACAATTCAATACTCACACATATATATTGAGTTCTTTCCAAAAGTTATTTAATTTGGGGCTAATTTTTTAATTTTCAAAACTTTGAGGACCAAAGTCACCCAAACTAATAAAATTTATTAACATGTTAGACCAATCTTCCAACAATATGCTGGAATCTCAACAAATCATAACCTAGTTAATTCTACCAATCATAATGTAAGGCAAGACTATCTACCTTGTAGAAAACACAAAGTAATCCACGAAACTCAAGGAACCTACACATCGTTCTATCTATCCAGTCATGCAATATAAAACAATAAAAGACTCTCCCAACAATTTAAATTAGTCCAACTTTTAATTTAATTAGCCCAAAAATTATTAATGCAAGGGTCCCGACACATTTTCCGTACTAAATTAGGTTATCTGAACCCACAAAAGGTCCAAGATCGTTTCCAAGTTCGTTTCGAACCAATTCGGGTGGCCCAAAGCCTCCAACATAGCTCAGATCGATTTGAACATCACTGAGCCATCCAACCTGATCTGAACCGACCGGTTTGGACTGGTTCACTCAGAATGCTCCAATCAGTGTCGTCTCCCTCACAAAGGAATTGGGCAGCTGCTAGGGTTCTGAAAACCATAGCAGTCGCAGTCACCAAAGGGTAGCCACTGCGAAGGCTATGGCCCCCTGAGCTCGGCCGCAGCTACGATGGTTGCGGCTTACCGTCTTAGCATAGGCCAGTAGAGGCTGAGCCGCAGCCGCCCAATGGCTGCAACCACAACGGGATGAGCTGTGGCCACGAAGGTCGCGTCCACCCCTACTTTGGCCTTGAGGTGGCTCATTTTTCCTGGATAAGATCCCGATGACACCGTGGGGATTTTCCTCTTCCAATTTGACAATTCAGAAACTAATCTACTATGGCTCTGATACCAATGTTGGAATTTATCATAGGAACAACAATATGCAATCTTCTAAATACACATATTCAGATTACCTCTTAGAGTGATTGCCCTTTGCGGAATCGGATCTGCCTGAGATTGGGATCACGGTCTATCGAACGGGAGTACACGCCATGGTTTGACGGACTATAACCTATAATACCACAGCTACTGACCTCTGTCTAAACTGTAGGGTGGTTATATATTATCATCATCAGGTTTTTCCTAACCCTGAGCACCCCTATATATACTAATATATAGAGGGATATGTTTTGAGGCCAACTACACAATTGGGCTTATGTGAATGGGCTCCCACTTATGGGTGACCCATTATCCTAAAACCAACATTTTGAAAGTTAAGCAAGCGGATGTATCCTTTCCATTTTGGATTCAGAATCAACTCTACTAGATACACGATAATATGCAGCTTCAATGGACTGCACCACATATTTATTGATCTTTGTAGTTTCGAACTTGTCTGTGGCAATTAGAGCAATCAACTTGATTTCACCATAATCAACCATAAGAGGAACTCCGACTACTGAAACCAAGGTCATCACTGTTCTAAAGGTAGATGGGTTACTTGCTAAATTCATATGATAATCTTGTACTTTACTGTCACATAAGATGTTGATTGAGTGAAAAATAGATTGCTCAACACTTAACTCTCTTTGAACATTATTCCCTCTCCAACATCGTGTAAGAGAGTCCAAGTACTGTTTTTCCTTTGAATCACTCTAATCGGCTAGCAACTCTTCTTGGAATTCGTGATGGCGTACTCTAAAGGCAAAATCTATTGTGTTTCCAAAAACCGTTGAATAAGAACCCACCCATATAACAAATCATGCAGTTTCCTCGTGATGCCTAAAGTAGACCATGTAAACTGGATAAGCACTAGAACCTCAACTACCTCCTTTGTTAGCTGGCATTCATCAAGAATGTAAAGTACTCCAATAAGTAGCTTTTCTTAAAGTATAATATTTAGGTGATACCTAGTGGTCCAATAGTAAGTTTCACTATCCAAACCAAATCGTGCAGGCCGAGAGGACAGCTTCACAACTATTTGTCTAAGAGATGATAAAACCCCGGTGCAACTAGAAAATGACATTTTTTCTCCAATTTCTTTGCATCTATGATCTTTGCAAGAGAACTCTTGACAGAAAGACATTCACTTTCTGAAAGATGACTAGAAGAATTGACAACCTCTTCCAACACGCTTACCTGTCTGCTTTTCCAATGCATAATACTGTCTATCAAATAGGTGCCATGCATTAAATCTTAGTTTAGACATCCGCTCTAGACCTTTAATTGTTGAATGGTTTCAAGTATGTCATGTGATTTCATTTCCAAGCATGGTATTGCATCTGCATAACTCAATGTAAGTGTGTCTATTGGACCATTTGCACGACCATTATCTCTACCCTTGAGAAAAGTATGTTGTTACAGGTTATTGAGCTCTACCGGAGAAACATCGTAAGGGGAATCATCAAAATGAGTTTCAATCACAAACGAAACATCGACCACACAAGTTGTTGTTTCTTCCTAAAATTTCCAATGAAAAAACTCAACAACCAGCCTACAACAATTATCATAGAGACATTGACCATTGAGACAAATTGATCATATCAAGAATCAAAGATAGAGTCAAATTGAATGAGAATTTCAATATCTGAACGAGTATCCAATTCTTTCCACAAATCCATAATTTGAAAAAAGTTGATGTAAAGTATTAGCATGAATAGGGCATCGAAACTCATTTACTGTCACAAAGAGGATTAGACCTGGCTCTTTGATCCAGTTAAAATCTATGACATTGGTTCCTCATAAATAATACGTACAATCTCTATTATTTGTAAATCTGACCTTTATAAGCAAGTAGCGACGATTTCTTGAAGCTGTCTTAGTGGATGGAGTTGTCGAGTCATTGATCGGTTGTGGTAGGAACGCGAAGGTGGCAGTCGAAGAAGTGGTGCTCTGCTCCAATACCAATGATACGTGTCCAATAAAGAAGGTGGGTAGTTAAGGATCGGAGAAGGTGAATATATTATTTTACTACGTTACCCCCAATATATTATTTTACTACTAAATAAGTCCGTATACTATATAATACGATAACATTGGTACTAAAAGGAAATATAGATTCTTCAAATCGAACATGTCTTGAAATGTATACTTCACCCAACTTATTAACGCATTTATATCCCAGGTGAGCTCAAGAGAAACTAATGAATACACTTCATCTAGATCTGTAATAAAACTTGTGCTGTTGAAATCATGAACAGGTGGGAAACACCAACATCCAAATACTCATAGAAGTGTATAAGAAGGAGATTTGTGAAATACTTTTTCGAACATAATTTTGTTATTCAACACAGGTGTGGGCAATCTATTGATTAAAAGCATTTGGCCCGAATTTGAAAGGTACAACACCTTGCTTGAGCATAAAGTGTAAGATAAAGTTCAACGAGATGTCAGTATTTTATTCAACAATATCATTTTGTTGTGATGTGCGTGGACAAGTGAAATGATGAAATATTCTATAGGAGACTGAATAAGAATGAAATGATCCACAAAACTTTCCTCCATTGTCTGTTTGAACAACTTTAATTGGGAATCTGAGTTTTTGTTTTTACAAACGTTCGAAAGGAAATTACAACAGAGATGGCATCACTTTTGTTGCCTAGAAAATTTGCCCTTGTAAACCTATAATAAGCATCAACAAAGCTTATATAGTACCTGGAGCCAATGGACTTTATTGGGTCAAGTTCCCAGATATCAATTTGAACAAGTTGCAGAGGAGTTGTGTATATGGCATCAGAAGAACTGAAAGGGACTTTGTGACTTTTGCCCATTAACACATAATACATACTTTATATTTTTTGGTGTGTCACTGCATTTGATTCTAGTTTGGAATACTTGTTTTTAAGTCTGGTATGACGGATGGCCAAGTCTACAATGCCATACTAGTAATGATATAGATGCAATAGTTGACATACACATAACATTTGTGGTCTTAGTGATTGTATTAACCGGAGTTATAAAATAATAACCTTCCTCAGAACAATGAAAATAGGACATATCATTTTTATTCACCTGATCACTCAATGAAGATATATCACTGTTATCCCGACTACTTGACATTTTGACATCACATGGAGTTTAAAAATGAAAAACAGTAGACTTATCATACTCAATAGTACAGATATCATGCTCAACTTTATTCACACACACTTTATTGAGACTATTATCATACTTAACACTAGATTTATCATGCTGAAGAGTGTTGACACATACTTTATTGACACTATTATTATTAGAATATGTAGCATGAGAAATTATCTGTTTATATAGGCCTTCTGTTTTACATCCCTCCAGAATCACCTGACGCGTTCTCAGATCATTCGCAACAGAATCATCAGAATAAAACACTGAATACGAATTGATATCTTTGACAAACAAAGAAATATAAATAAGATTTTAAGTAATATGAGGAGCTAAGTATATTATGCAAAATAATAGATATGTTGTTGTGGTGTAATTGTGAGCTGCCTATATGAGATATAGGGATTGCATTGCCATTTGCAACATAAATTTTGCCTTGTCCAAAATATGGAGTGGGTTTAGATATATTTGTGACTTAATTTGTCATATGACTAAAATTTCCCGAGTCAGGGAACTTTTCCATATTCGCAGTACCAAGTCGATTATTCGTAGATCGTAGAGGTAGCGGTACACTTGTCTTAATAGTACCAGTTGATTGACCGCGACTCATTAGAAGAGTATGATGTGGAATTATGTTGGGATGATATAGATGAGGATGAGTTGCATTTGAGGTGTGACGATGATACACTTACTGAGGTTGTTGTTGCTAGAAAAGACATGACACATACCACATCGTATTATTACAACTATGTTGCACTTCGGGAGGTAGATAAACCTCAGCACAATGTGCTTAACCAATGTTATGCAACTATTAAGAGACACTAACTCCTTGTATACTCCGTCTCAAGTTTTGAGGTTTGATTTATTACCTAGTTGATCGAGTGTTGAAAGAACTTTGAGAAAATCTCAAATACTTGTGTTCTTCTAGTTGTACTAATATAACTGCATTGTTGTGACACCACCTTCATAGATGTGTCATAGGTTTAATATCGTCAATGATAATCAATGGATTTCAAGAGCCATGGAGATAAGAACATACTCTCAAACATACATCATCAACATCCTATAAAATATATGTTTGAAATAAGTTAGTTAGTAATATATATTTCATTAGGATATATCATCTTACAGACATAAATGCAAAATCCTCAAGCATGTTCAAACATATCATTATAAGAAATGTCATTAGGAGGTGTTGGATACTAGATAACACCCTAGTGTTCTAACCCTTATAATGTGATATTCCTGAGAGCACTTAGGTAAAAATGAACATCCAGATAAAGGTGACTACCATTAAGGTCCTAGCTTAACTTGAGCCTTCATCCCAAAAGATTCGCAGTACCTCGTTAAACTAATGACACTCGACATAATCTGCTTATTAATGGTGAGATTATGACTTGTAAAGATATACCAAATTATTAAGGAGTAAAATATCGCGTAATACTCGGATACAGTGCGAAATTTATGGAAACTATTGTAACACTAAGTGGCCCAACATTAATATCACTGTTAGAGTTACATCAATATTAATACGCCATGTTTCTCCTATTTATATACATTTATTATTATTACTATACAAACCATACTCATTTAACCATCTAAAGAGGCACCCAAATTCTCCTATATATATACATTTATTATTATTACTTTGCCATACTCATTTAACCATCTAAAGAGGGACCCAAAGGAAACCCTTCACTCGTCTATTTTTGCAGATATTTAGATAAATTTCGATGACTCTCATAACTAGTGTTGGTTCCTTGTCCAACATCTGGCTTTGTATGTAAAAGATTAAACAAAAATCTAAGCAGAGTCGCATAACAGTTAACAAGGGCAAACATATGAAGGAAGAGTCTCCTTAGGGAACTTTTGAGCCTGTCCCCTTTTGCATCCTCCCACCACAGAGCTCTTTTGTTACCTCTCAGTATGAAAAAACTCTTATGTCAACCACATACTTAATCCACTCGCATCTTACATAGGTTTTGATGAATGCAGGCACAACTTGATCTTGGCTCATGGTCTCTTCTGTCGCGTTGAAGATGTTCCTAGAACAAGGTAAACATTAGGTATCCACCTACAAGGATACCTCGATGGAGTCTACGATGACATTCCCTAAAGCTAAACTGTTGTGCATTGATCCAAACATGAGGGCATCTCTACCATCTGGACGAATGACCAACCTAATCTCCTTTAGAAGTTTAGAGCTCTATTTCTCCAAGTCAATCGACCGACAACTCTTCAACCTCGGTAAAGTCGAGGGATTAATCGAGAAGCTAAAAGACCAAAGAGGAGCAGTAATAGCTAATGTATGATACAAAGTCTCCTATTCACTCGTTCTTTCCTTGGACCTAATAAAAATTCCCAAAGACCTGGTAGCAAGTGCAATCCCCGAATACAACGGAGTAGACGATCCAATCTGACATATGAAGATGCACGAAACTTCATTCCACAAAAAACATGTGGCGACGACCACATTACGTTGTTTTTCTTCTGAACACAATTACACACAAACTCATCTTAGTTATCTGCATTACTGGGAACCTTAGTCAGCTTCTGGGATGACTTCAAGCTAATATTCACACAGGGGTATATGGGCGATCACCAATTGTGGAGAAGTGTGGCCGCCCTTAACTACATAATACAAGATATTGGTGAAACCCTTATAACCTTGTACAGTCGATTCCACAAAAGTGTTAATGGATTTACGAAGAGCTCTACGAAGATACAAAACAAATATATTAAGTAAAAGACATCAGCATTCTGGAATAGGTTGCGATAAAAGTAAATGGATTTATGGATATAGAGAGAGAAAACACGGTGAGGAACTGTCCCAAACCAGTGCGAGAGCTAGAGTGGGAAGATAGGAAGAAGGACAGGAGACGAAGTGACAAAAACTAATAATATAGGGAAAAACATGACTATTTCACCCCATCAAACAAAGGAATCTCGACGATATTAGCTGAGATGGAGAAAACTATCGTTGCCCAAGCCCTGGTTGCGTGAAAAAAACATGCACCTTGTTAGGTATTGATAGTGATAGCCCAATAAGGAAAAAGCCCCAGAGGCCTAATAGCTATGAAGGGGTGAAACCTAAGTCATTCGAATCGGCCCGGCCCATGTAAAGGTCAATCTGGCCCTCGTAGAGTGGCCCAGTATCGAGCCCAAGCTAAAGTGGACGCCAAAGGCTCCATCACTGGTCGCCATTAACCCAATTCGCGGACTCCTACTGCTCGCCATAGGAGTGCTCGCCCCAAAGAGAGCCCCACCTCTCTTCTCTGGTCCCACAAACCATCACTAAAGATATGGCCACGATATCCCAAATATCTCAGACACATATTCTCTATAGATTACATATGGTAACTGCAATATTACGCCATAACCGTAATATCTGCTATCCTAATCTTCACCAATACAATATTCATTGAGATATGCTGTTGCCTTTTATGGTTTGGTCTCCTTACTCTATAAATATCTTTGCTTTACATACATTCAGTTAAGTTTCGAGTTTTATACACACATATACTCATTTAAGCATCGGAGAGGGACCCAGAGACACCCACTATGTTGCGATCCCCTTCCTGCAGGTTCACCAGAGCTAAGGCGAGAGCAATCTTCATCCTTCCATTGGCATCAATTCACTGCCAAGTCAACACTTAGGAAATCAAGATCCAACATTTGGTGTCGTCTGTGGGAATCGAGTAATACAACCATGCAAACTCGATCCAAAAGCAATCGTCGGAACCAGACCAATGAGCAGTCCTCTGACAACTATGATTCTGCTGCAGCTTCGCTGCTCCATCAAGAACCTGCTACCCAAGCAGCTCCCAATGTCGTCCCCCTAAGGTCATCTCGAGAACACGTCGACAATTCTAGACCACCTCCCGTTCCCAACGCCACGGAGACTCCAGCACCACAAACCGTTCACATCGCTAGAGAAAGCATCCACCTGACCCCAGAGATGATATCGCCCATCTTAGGGAAGATTCGCCGACAAGCCCATGATCCTTAGGAAAACTCTAGCCCCGCAGCCACAGGGCCCAGGCCAGCAGAAACTGCAAATCCGAGCACCACAGCCCCCAAGAGGATCAGGAGATGACATCGGGACACCAGCCCATACCCCCGACGTCCACTGAGCCGCCAGCGACCACCTATTCTGCTAATCCATCCAGTCCCATGACGAAAGGACGGTAGCCAAACCACTGCAATCTTGATCAGGTGGAGGAGCTTATCAGCAAAAGGCTCCACGAAAGGCGAACGATCAGCTCATCCCTTCAGGGAGCGATCAACACATTCCTTCACCACCGAACTGGTAGCCATCAAAATCCCAAAGGATGTTGTCGCCAGGGCCATCCTCGAATTAAGTGGCCCATTATCCAAGTCAACAATCATGAGGCCTCGTTGTTGGGTAAGTCAAATGATCTGAATCACTTGGCTTTATTATTTTCGTCGACCCTTTCGGGCTCGGCGTCGTCATCGTTCTTCGACCTCCATGTAGGATCAATAGGGACTTGGTCAGAGCTGAAAAACAAGTTCCTAAAGAGATACATGGGCGAGCGCTAACTTATGGAGAGTGTGGTCGCCATAGATGCGGTCAAACAATAACTAGGAGAGTCACTAGCCGACTTTTACGGATGTCTTCATAAGAACGTCATGGAGATAGAACGCCAAGTTGGGGTGGGGAGATTATTCAAGCCTCCTACCGAGGGCTGGATGTGGCCAACAAATCCTCAAGAAAGCTGCGGAACAGTTACCATGTGCAGTAGTCGAACGCCGACACGTCGAAACCACTCACCAGCTCCGCCTGAGCAATCCAGCCCATCCTAGAGCAGGAGGGTAGTCAGCCTGATTGCTAGAGGGTTTGGTGCCGGAGGCGAGGGGTCACATGCAAGGAAAGTCTATGCAACTCAAATTTCTACAACGGTCAAGCTAGGGAAACGACCTCGACCTGAATAGGACATTTTCATTTCATTCTCTAAAGATGACCTGGCGCATGTCACCACCCCTCACAATGATGCCCTAGTTATCACAGCCGATGTCGACGGTTGTGACGTGAATAGAATTTTGATCGATGGAAATAGCTCGACAGATATTTTGTTCTTGGACGCTTTAGAGAAGATGGGAAAGTCCAAGTGCGACCTGAAGAGGGTCGATTTCCTATTGATTGGTTTTGCCGGAAGAACGACTTATCCGCTGGGGGCAATAACCCTGCCAGTGATTCTGGGCGAAGGATGGCAAAGCATCAAGGTATCGGTCACCTCCGTGGTGGTCGATTGACATACATCGTACAACGTCATCCTAGGGAGGACCGCAATCAATCCCAATAAGATTGTGACCTCCACAGTCCACCAAAAAATGAAGTTCCCATACCCAACGGGATTGGAGAAGTACTAGGCGATCAGCCTTTCTGGCGACAATGCTATGTGAACTACCTGCGATGAGAAAATCAAAGGAAAGCCCTCACCATCGAGACAGAGGCTGGCCCTCGTGAGGATTTGGCTCACCCGGCACTAATGGAGGAGTTAGTGTAGGTTGAAATCGATGGTCCAGACAAGAAGGTGCGCATTGGGACCACCCTGAACGACGACCAGAAGCAGGCCATGACTGCACTCCTCAAGGAATTCAAGTAGCTTTTTGCTTGGAAATCGAGCGACATGGCAGGTATTAGCACTGACATTATCTCTCACTAGCTGAGGATATATCCCTCCATCAAGCCAATCGCTTAGAAAAGGAAATCATTCGGGTCAGACAAGCGTTTTGGCGATTAGGCAAGAAGTTGACAGGATGATCGAGGCCGATTTTGTCAGGGAGGTGAGATTTCATAGCTAGATCGCCAACCTAGTTCTTGTTAAAGAGTCAAATGGCAAGTGGATGATGTGTGTCGACTTCCGCGACCTGAACAGAGCTTGCCCGAAGGATTCCTACCCTCTTCCCAGAATTGATCAGTTGGTCGATGCAACCTCTGGTCATGAGATGCTGATCTTCATGGATACCTATTCAGGCTACAACCAGATCCGGATGCACCCAGACGACGAGGCCCATACAACTTTCTATGCAGACGGGGACATTCTTTCCTACAAAGTAATGCCCTTTGGTCTAATCAATGACGGGGCGACCTATCAGCGGATGGTGAACCGCCTGTTCCAAGACATGCTGGGGCGAAATATGGAGGCTTATATGTATGACATGCTTGTCAAAACAATCAAGGGCAGTCCTCACACAGCAGACCTTCGAGAAGCTTTCGAATGCATGAGGAGGTACAGTGTTCGCCTGAACCCAGCAAAGTGTGCGTTTGGAGTTAAGTCTGGTAAATTTATGGGATTCATGGTAAGTTATCGAGGTATTAAGGAGAACCCGGAAAATATTAAGGCCATTGAAGAGATGAAGTCGCCGACTTTCCATAAGGAGGTCCAATGTCTGAATGGTCGCCTAGCTGCACTTAACCGCTTCCTCTCCAGTGCGAGCGACAGGTCACTACCATTCTTCAAAACTCTAAGGGACAACTGCAAGTTCGAGTGGACGCCAGACTGCGAGGATGCATTCCAATCCCTGAAGCAGCATATTGAAACCCTTCCGGCTTTGGCGAAACCTATTCCTGGCGAGCAGCTCTTCCTTTACTTAAGCATCAGCGACGTAGTAGCTAGTGCCGTCTTAATAAGGGAAGAAGAGAATGTCTAGAGTCCAGTATATTTTGTTAGCAAGATGTTTAATTCTGCAGAAATAAAATATGTCCAGATTGAGAAGTATCTCTACGCCTTAGTTATTGCTGCTCAAAAGCTAAGACCTTATATTCACGCGCACGACATTACATTTCTCACCAATAAGCCTCTCAAAAACATCCTGCTGAAAACAGATTCTTCAGGAAGAATGGTCAAATGGGCGATCGAGCTAAGCGAGTTCAAGATCAAATTTGCGCCGAAAACGTTCATCAAAGGTCAAGCATTCGCTAATTTTATAGTGGAAAGCACAAGCAACGGTCTAGCAGAAGCAGAAAGCAGGTCAAGTTCATCAGTAGACACAAGCCAAATCTGGGAACTTTATAGAAAATGGATCTTCCTCAAGAGAAGGCTCGGGGGCAGGTCTAATTCTCATCCCCCCCCGAGGGCGAGCCTTTGAAGTATGTGAGCGCCCTAACATTTCAGGAGACCAATAACAAAGCAGAATACGAGGCTCTTATTACTGGACTCAGACTTGCAAAAGGAATGGGCATATCAACATTCAGAGTGAAAAGCGACTCTGAGCTAATTGTCAACCAGGTCAATGGCACTTACAAGGCAAGGGGGAAAAGATGAAGAAGTACCTCGACATCGCCAAGAAACTTGTCGCTGAAATCCCAAATTTTGCGATTGAGTCTATTCCTCACCAAGAGAACCAGATGGTAGACTCTTTAAGCAAGCTGGCGTTTGGAGGGACAAGAGTTCAAGACGTGCAGTTCCTGGAAAAAGCCCTATGTTCAGTTCTCCAACCGAGCAGAGGTCTTTAAACTTCAAGGACAGGGAACATGGATGACTCCATTCCAGAATTTCTTGAAAGAGAGAATTCTCCCAGAAGATGAAGGTGAATCCACAAGGATAAGACGCCTTTCAGCCAGTTACATGATCATAGATGGAAAACTCTATAGGCGAGGCTACTGAACCCCTTATCTAAGGTGCATCTCTCATCCCAAAACAAAGAGATTTCTTCATGAAGCCCATGATGGAGTTGCAGCATCCCATGAAGGTGCACGTTCATTGACACGAAAGATCTTCATACTACTTGGGAAAAGATACGGCTGAATTAACACAGAGATGAGCGACTTGTCAACAGTTCGCACCACGATCCGGTCGACCGCCAACACTACTATCCCCAATGGCAGGCGCCTGTCCTTTTGCTCAAGGGGGAATAGATATATTGGGTCCTTTGCCCGATCAGTACTGGGCAGCGTACTCACATCATAGTGGCGATCGACTACTTCACCAAGTGGATAGAGGCGGAAGCTTTGCCCTCTACAACGGGATTTAAAGTGATCAAGTTCTTGAAGATCAACATATTTTCCCGATTTGGTGTTCCCAAGATACTCATCAGCGATAATGGTCCACAATGCGTAGGAAAATAACTTAAATGGATCTGTTAAGAATACCATATCGACCACAGGTTCAGCTCAATGCATCATCCTCAAACGAATGGACAAGCTGAAGCAGCCAACAAAGTTGTTTTAGCAGGACTCAAGAAAAGGGTTCAAGCATTCTAAGGAAACTGGGCAGAGGAGCTGAAAAATGTACAATCGGTTATCCGAACAACGCCTAAAGCAGCCACCAGAGAAACACCTTTCAGTTTAGTGTATGGGTCAGAAGCAGTAGCACACGCCGAAATAGCGGTGCCTACCCACAGAATCCTACATTTTAAAACTGAGGCTAACAAAACCGATCGCAGGACATACCACAACTTGGTAGAATAAAAGAGGTGGCAATACGAAAAAACACAAGCTAAAATGCGATTGGCGACCGCTCGATACTTCAACAGAAAAGTCAGCACTCGCTAATTTTTTGTGGGGAAGATGGTTATGAGAAGGAATGAATTCACAAGACTCGACAGTCCAAACAAACTTCCAGCTAAGTGGGAAGGACCATACAAGATTGTAGAGATACCCACCCCATGATCTTACTATTTGGAAACCACAGAAAGCGAAAGGTTACCTTGTCCATTCAACTCTGAACATTTAAGGTGGTTTTATACATAGCTTCTAATCAAAATGTTATGTCAATAAAAGAAAGTTATTCCTTCACAAAGTATGACTAATTCGAACCAAATCGAAGAAAAAAAAGACCCGATAACAAAATTGGGCAAAAGACCTGATGACCGAATCAGGCATCGAAGAAAAGAGACTTGACGCCAAAAGTCAGGCAAAAGATCTTATGACCGAATCAGGCATCAAAGAAAAAATACCTGATGCCAAAAGTCAGGCGAAAGGCCTAGCAGCAAAGTTAGGCAAAACAAAAGACCCGATATCAAAATTGGGCGAAAGACCTGACGCCAAAAGTCAGGCGAAAGACCTGATGACCGAGTTAGGCAAAAGACCTAGCAAGAAAGTTAGGCAAAATAAAAGACCCGATATCAAAATTGGGCGAAAGATCTAACGGCAAAAGTCAGGCGAAAGACCTGATGACCGAATCAGGCGAAAGACCTAGCTCCAAAGTTAGGCGAAACAAAAGACCTAATATCAAAATTGGGCGAAAGAACTGACGCCAAAAGTCAGGCGAAAGAACTGACGCCAAAAGTCAGGCGAAAGACCTGCTGACCGAATATGGCGAAAGACCTAGCAACAAAGTTAGGTGAAACAAAAGACCTGATATCAAAATTGGGCGAAATACCTGACGCCAAAGTCAGACAAAAGACCTAGCAACAAATTTAGGCAAACCGAAAGGCTTGACGCCAAAGTCAGGCAAATGACCTAGCAACAATGTTAGGCAACACAAAAGACCTGATATCAAAATTAGGCGAAAGACCTGACACCAAAGTCACGCAAAAGACCTAACGCCAAGGTTAGGAAAAACAAAAGACCTGACACCAAAGTTAGGCAAAAAGACCTAACACCAAGGTTAGGCAAAATAAAAGACCCGATGACAAAGTTAGGCACAAGACCTGATAGCCAAAACCGGCAATCCGTCAAGGAAGCCATTCTCTTATAAGTTGGGCAAATTTGGAAGAAGTTATATCCAAAGCGAACAATCTATACTAAGGATAGCAGTTCCTTTGTGAAACAAATTCTAGAAGATTGCAAAGGAAACTTAAAGCGATCACTATAGATGAAGAAGTTTTGAGTAACGAGTCCCTCGGGATTAGGCGAACACTCCAAAAGGTTTAAACTTCAACAAGGTAACACATCTTCAAAAGATAATCGTTTTCCTTAAGATTTTTATACTTAGCGAGGAAAATAGATAAAGTCTACAAAGACTTATACTTCCAAGCCTCAATAAAGGTCCAAGACCCTAAGGGTCGAGACCCTTATACAACAAAGAAGAGTCAAAGGTAATTTTGATTAAGAAATCAGAGGAATCGCCAAACACATTCAAAGTCGAATCAATAGAGCGTTATGAATATAAAAGGCATTCAATAATATAAAACACCGAGTTTGAAATCCAAAAATAATTACAAGGCATTCCCAAAAGACAAGGGAAGATGAAAAACTATTATCTAAAGCAAAAATAAAGAAGAAATATGATGGCCGGATAAGTTGGAGACTTCAGGTCTTAGGCTCTTCAGAAGTGGAGGTACTCGGCTAGCCTGCGGGGGTAACTTCCTCAGCAGTAGCAGGAGTCTCCTTGGGAAGGGTGTTCTGGAGAAGAGGCTTAAGGGACTGAACTTCCTCAAGAGAAAAGTTGGGGTCGACCACCTGGATTTCCTCGACCAGGAGTTGGAGAAAAGAGGTCACCTCAGCCTTTATCACCTCCAAAGCGCAGTCGGTAAATTCCTCGGACCTTTTAAAGTCCTCGACTACACTTTGGAAGGATGGAACAGACTTCAGCTGAATGGCAAGTTGTTCCTTCTCCTTCTCCAGGGTGTTCCCCCTGTCCTTTGCAGCAACTCTCTTAGCTTCAAACTCCTTTAGCTCCGCCTTCAAGCGAGCATTGGCAGCCTCCACCGAGTACTTGTCAGCCGCCTTAAGCTGAAGCTCAGTGCTCTCCCGCTTGTTAATGTCAAGGGCCACCTCTTCCTCCTTCCTCTTGACGAAGGCGAGGAACCTCTACTCCTTATGGAAATACTACTCTCGTGCGTGTTTCCACCAAGAAAACCGTCGAGTTAGCCGTCTTTTTCAAGCCTTCCATCTGGTGGGGGAGAACCCCATACTTCTGTACTGCTCCGGCTCGATAAGCAGGTCAGTCTGTGCTAGGTTTAGTGATTCTGTGTAGAGAATGAAGATGAGAGGGCTTTCAATATTGAAAACATTGTATTGCTCTAGTTATCCAATACAAAGAAGATAAGGCTCTTATATAGAGCAAGCTAGGGTAAAACCCTAAACTAAAATAGGTAACATGATAAGAACACCTAGACGAATATTGCCTAAACTAGAAAACATTAGACTAATCTATATAGTATTCTCGCATACACCCAAGATCTTTGTTTTTCTTGATGTTGTATGCTCTGACATTCATCCACGGTCTTTGCTTTTCTTGATTTGCTGAATTTTGACTCCAAAACTTCCAATGCTCTTTTGCTCGTGAAGAATCCCAAGTTCAATCTTGATCAAATATTCAACCTAATTGAGCTTGAACACCTTCATCTTCGGTGAGATACTCCACATTCAAAACAACATTTTCAAGTTGATATCTAGACAAGAAGAAGGAAGATTCACTCATGCCATCGCGGTGCCATCTCAGTCATCTCGTCGTGGTCATGCCGTTGGAGAAGACACTAATACTAAAATCTGAATTCAACACTTCAAACTTGTATCAAATCCATTGTAAATCATCAAAACTTGGTTACCCAAACTCAACGTGATCACATATCGTCACGTCACCAAACCAGCAATTCAGCACAAATAAATCAGCATTGGTCGCAGGGGTATTGACTCAACAAATCCCAGCATTGAACCAGAAAATAACCGAGCAAATAATCCAGCAAATTCTGTACAGAACTAGGTAGCTGGAGACAAAACGAGACAGCACAAACCTTAGCACATAGCATATCAGCAAACAACTTGGTATTGTTAATGCAGCCCAGACACTACCAAGCAAAATCACTATTCTTCCAGTTGGTCTTTCCCATCTGCAAACTCTGCTTCAAAAAAAAAACTCCTCGAGTTTCAATCTATCTGTCGTCAGGACTCAGGCAGCAGCAACGGTATCTGAGGTGTACGAGTTTCTATGATTTGTATTTTAAAAATCTTGGGACTATTTATATTTCTACTGGCAGTGTCGTGCTGTGTTTGAACATTCCTCTGGATGTTTAAAGGATGAAGCCAAGCTTTTATGGACTGAAGAGCAAACAACTCTCTCTGTTCCTTGTAGCGTTTCTTTGCACAATCTTACTTATTTGGGCTTGGGACAAAAAAAACCAGTTCTGTCCACGCTCGTCCAATCCCTGAGTAGTCGGGTGGAAGTTCCATCAGAGAAATATGAATCCTCACATTCACAAGAGACCCCAAATCAAAATGAAGAAAACCAGTTTGCAGCAGCTCCATCAGCGGGCATTGTGACAAGCTCACCTGAGATTATAGTCGTGGTACAGCCAACACCTATCATTGAAGAACCAGCAAGCCCAGATAACACAAAATCACAGATTCCAAATATGTCGTCCACAATGTCATCACAGTCTCACAGTTTTCACAGTGTCATCAAAAAATTTCAGCATAAAAAAATTCCAATATTAACAGCTTAAAGGATCGGCAACAGCAACAGCAACCACATTTTCAGGGTTATCACCTCCTAAGGCATAAACCATAGACTCCTTACCAATATCAATGTTGTATGCTCTTCCCAGTAGAGGTGCAGGGTACCTCTTCGAAAGTGTCACATTCATGTTTGCATAATCTAAAAACTCCATAGAATCCCAACGCTCCTCCGTCTCAGAAGACTACGCCGAAGACTCCTCTGATTTCGAATCTGTTCGCTCCGCCGCTGAAGAATCCTCCGCCACCCGGGAATGCGCTGTCTTCTTGCTTGGTGAAAAAACACCATCGTTGTCGCTGCTAGCAACCACCGATTCCATCTCAGAGGAAGGTTCATCGCTTTCCTCAGACGCATCATTATCATCACTGTTGCTATCGCGGATAACGAACAACTTGTCGTTACTCTTACTGGCAGTGGCAGAGTTTTCCTTGTAAAAAGTAGCTCTGTTACTATTTTCCTCCATAAAGGTGCCGCCTTTTCTCTTATTCGCCATCAATTCTGACGATTCAGCTGCAAAGTTCCCATTTTTATAAGTTTTCCGATCATCGTCGACCACCTTCTGGACTTCGAGCTCTGTTCTGGTACGGATCCTTGGCGCCACACTCGATTTTAGGCTAGACATGTACAGCAGAAACATGCGAATTTTATACTAGGAGATGTAAAAACGCGGAGAAGAAGGAACTGGAGGTTTTTCAAGGGATGTTGAGTTTTATTTGCATGGAGAATGAAAATCTCTACAGAAACGCTCAGATGTGAGAGAAGATTGAAGAGATTTGCAGCGGGAAATTAAAAAAACCTAATCGATAAGCTCTGATACCATGATAGGTTTAGCAATTGTCTGGAGAGAATGAGGATGAGAGGGATTTCAATATATAAATCATTGTATTGCTCTAGTTATCCAATACAAAGAAGAGAAGGCTCTTATATAGAGCAGGCTAGGGTAAAACCCTAAACTAACCTAGGTTACATGATAAGAATACCTAGACTAATATTGATTAAACTAGAAAACATTAGACTAATCTATATAGTATTCTCACATACACCCAAGTTCTTTGTTTTTCTTGATGTTGTATGCTCTGACAGTCTGCTTATTGGCGAGCTCCCCGACAACCCAACCGATCGCCACTCCTCTCGAACGAGCGGACAATAGGGAAAAGGGTAAAGTACTGTTAGTCTAAGGAAAATTAAACAGATGATTTGAAGATAAACAAAGATGAGAAATCTTACCAGGGCGATCCGTTCGAAATGCGACATCATCATCCCCTCGATGGCGGGCAGTTCTGAGGGAACCAAGGCCCGGTCTTTGGGAGGAACAATCCCCTCGAGGAGATGCATTCATAAGTCTGGGTTCTATGCAAACGCGGATTCCTACTGCTCGCCCTAGGAGTGCTCGCCCCAAAGAGAGTCTCACCTCTCTTCTCTGGTCCCACCAACCGTCACTAAAGATATGGCCACGATATCCCGCATATCTCGGGCACATATTCTCTAAAGTTTACATATGGTACCTGCAATAATACACCATAACCGTAATATCTGCTATCCTAATCTTCACCAACACAATATTCATTGAGATATGCTGTTGCCTTTTACGGTTTGGTGTCCTTACTATATAAATACCTTTGCTTTACATACATTCAGTTACGTTTTGAGTTTTATACGCAGATATACTCATTTAAGCATCAGAGAGGGACCCAGAGACACCCTCTCTGTTCGATCCCTAAGGCGATAGCAATCTTCATTTTTCCATTAGCATTCAATTCACTGCCAAGTCAGCATTCAGGAAATCAAGATCCAACACACCTATACAATGCGATTTAAAAAGTATTTCTCGATAAAATTAGGCGAAAGTTTACAAGACGAACAACTATAACATCTTGAAGGGAGACGGTGAAACTCAAATCCAAAGGTGTCTCTTAAAGAATGAGGTTGATTGAAAAGAACGCAGTCGCTCACTACCCCAACGACTCTACCCTACCCCCACAACACAAAAAAAAGTCAAGGCACAACCCAGTTCCTCTCAGCACTAACGTTTAGTTATAAATGTAATAGTAGATGAATTTACGCTAGGAGACGACGAAGCAAAAAAAGAAAGGTATACGTTACTCCATGACGGTACAACTAGGGAAAACACCAAGGAGAATAAAAGATACAATCATATTCACATTCGAAGGCTAGATGTCCCACATGACGACCCCCCATGATGACATTGTCTTTATCACTTCTTAGATGAATGGATTAAATACAAAAACAATCTTTGTGGAAGGATCTCGACGGACATCCTCTTCTTAAACGCTTTTGAAAGCATGCGTGATAGTATAAGATGATCTCAAGAATGTGTATTTCCCTCCAATTTAATGGGATCCGAACATAAGGAATCACCATAATTCTACACTATTAACCCCATATAGAAAATAGTATGAATAGTCTGATAATAGTTCCAAACAATGTTGCTTGGATCGAGACCACTCTTAATTCCCGCGTCACTGGCCTAATTATGAGAATGCTCTCAGACCAGGCTTTGCTACTTGATAAACTTAAAACCCAGTGAGTAACTTTCAAGGAAAGGTCAAGATCTGCAAATGAAATACATTCACTCCATTTTTTTCCGTTTGACATAAATACCTTTTATAATACAACATACATAAATATAAACATTCGAACACAATTCAAGTTATCATAAAATTAAGAAATTAAACTGGGGTAAGCTATTGGGGAGAAACATAGTAAGTAATGGTAACGTATCCCTAACATATCAAATTCTCAGAAAACAAATTTTGTAAGTAATATAAGTAGAAGACTTGTAGTTCCAAATAGAGGTTTCTCTAGTCTTTTTACCAGGCCTCTAAGTCGCAGAAAAGCTCTACTGTATAATACCCTATGGATAATGAAAACCCAAATATAGCTATTGGGACGAATAAATAATCATGATACACATATCAATACATTCGACGGTCATCATAAGGGTTTCTAATTTGTTTTTTTGGCTAAAGGAAACTCTATTAATTTATTCGAAATGGGAAAAAACTAACGGTTCATTACATAAGTCTGCATCAAGAAGGGAAATATCTAAATAATGAAAACAAAAATTTGCATGAAGTAAAACCAGTAAATGGGATTGGGGGTCGTGAGACTCGATCATCAAGATGCATCCCTCTTATTGCTTTCGAATCTATCCAATTTGCACATGGGTTTGCACGTAACACTATGAAAGATCCTTGTTATGCTTCTTATCTATCTCCTCGTCTGTAAGTTTCTCCAGTTGATCTCCTCACTATTAATTTATTGGATGACATTGTTGGTGTCTGTCTCTATCTCCAGGTACCTCCATTGCTTCTCAGTGGCTAAGGTAATGCCCTCTTTAATCGCCTAAATCTCCAGTTATTCGGCATTCTCACCTCATATTTTTCTATTTAGGCCCCCTTTGATCGTATGTTTGTTATCTCTTGCAAAGATAACGAGGCCTCCCTACTTTGTTGATGAGAACCATGAAGCATCACATTCAGATTTATCGTACTTGGGTTTGGAGGGTATCCACTGTTGCTCATTTTGGTATCCTCATTGTCTAATTGATTGGTTTGGCTCCTCCTGGGTTTCGACTTCCTCCACTTCAACTATATTCGGTATGGTCCCTCGAAAATGAGTTGGCACTTCGACTTCCACAATTGTCAACTTGTTATTGTCATGGTAACCCATCTCCCTTCCATCATCCTATTGTTCTCGCATTGTTCAGCCTTTCTCTCCAAGAGCCACTCATCCATCGTGTGGACAAATGATTTTTGAGTTCGAATTACCCAGGCACCCGAACCATATAGGTCTTGTCCAGCTACACCTTAAAATAAGATGTTCTCTAGTTTTCGATTCACCGCAAAGTGGGCATCCTTAGTCGATGTTCATTGCTCTTTAAACTAGATTATGTCGAACACCTATGGAATTTGATACGAGATTCCACATAAACATCTTAACTTTCGGCTGAATCCCTGCATTCCAGGTTGTCGATGACAGTTTCTCCATCATATCATTTCTTGTGGTTAAGGGTCTTTATATCAACGTACTCATATGTTGGACGTGGTGGTATATTGATTAAATTGACGGCTTCCCTTCCTTTTTGTGTGGCCATATGATGATTACTTCACATAGATCCGCTGGTATAGGAATTTTTATGATGTCATTCCTCGCCTCTGCATTCACCACCTGCCGAATGTATGTTTCATCCCATTGACTAGGGTTCTAAATCAGAGTTGCCACCGGTGCCTCTGAGATTACCGACACTATGAGCTGTCGATAAATCTTCTTGTTGTTCCCTTCGTAAAACCAAGCATTTTTTGTTATGTTGAACTTTGTTCCGTTTCCCACAATCCAGAACCCTCAATCTATAAGTAAATTCCGTCGTTCAAGAATACTCGCCCATCCCCATGATGCCTGCGCTTCTTTGGTTGACCTCATGAAATATCCTCTTTGATAGTATAATCTTGTAAGAAGTTTAATCCATAGGGTATTCAATTAATTCACCATATTTGCAGCCATTTTCGTCATTAAACTCAAATTGAAAATATTGAACTCCTTAAAACCCATACCTCTGTTTTGTCTGGTCGTCGTTAATGAGTAACACTTCTTCCAATGTATATTTCTCTCCGTAGATGAGCCCCCCCAACTAAAGCCTTGCGATCATAGCATATACTTCATCACACCACCTCTTTGGAACTTGAAAACACACATAGTATACGTGGGGATAACTGTTATGACAACTTTTATCAGTGTCTCTTTTTCAGCATTATTGAGTATCATCGTTTTCCATCCATACATCTTTCTTACTTTCAGATAACTAAATGGAACCCTTTTTTATCTACCTATTTTTGTCATGATCCCCAAATATTTCCCCAGGTTTCCCACATTCTGTATGCTGCATGTTGTTGTCACACTACCCCTTGTTCAACTATATGACACTAACACCGAAATATATGCAAGATTTTGCTGCATTGATTCGTTGCTCAGAAGCTCGCCTGTAGTCGTTGATATTGATCAAATTATATACAACTATTTTAGATGATTTGACGAAGAACAGTGAATCATCCCCAAAGAACATATGATGAAGCTCTGGGCATCCAATTTTAATTTGGGTTCCTTCTTTTATTTTCTGGGCAACTTCTTTCTCTATGTTCCTAGATAGGATGTAAGACATTATGATGAAATGGTAAGGTGATAGGGGATCTCCTTGGAGTAATCCCATTGTTTTCCGAAAAACCTTGGACTTCATCCCATTGCCCAGAGTTGTATGCGTAACCGATTATATACATTCCTTGATCCAGAAGCCCAATTTCTCCATACTTTCCAATAAGAAATCCCATTCTACCCTATTGTAGTCTTTCTACATATCCAATTTCAGCACAAATATTCTCTTTTAGTACGTTGCCGAGTATGGAGAGAGTGGACTATCTCATGTGCAATGATCACGTTGTCTTGAATTATACTTCCTGTCACAAATGCACTTTTATATGGGTGATTAGTCATGACAAGTGAGATTTCAGTCTATTGGCAAACACTTTTGAAATTATTTTATAGCAAAAGTTGCATAAAATAATAGGTCAGAATTCATTGGGTCTGGTAGGATTCGTCGTTTTTGGGATAAGAGTAACATCCGTTTGGTTGATAGTAGGAGGAAACTTACCTATTCGCACGAAAACGTTGACCATGGCGAGCAAATGTCGACGTATAACATCCTAAAATCATTGGCAGAAATTTCCCTGAAAACCATCTGGCTCTGGAGCTCGAGACCCCCATCTAGAAGACCACATGTCTTACTTCCTGAGTTGATCTTTTATTTTTTTGTTCCTGATCTTGGTCACCATTCCTGTTACTTCTTGTGATAGCCTTCAATTCATCCATGAGGCCGTTTATTCTCTTTTTATTGTTTTTGAAACACCTTCTACTCAAGCCTACCAATGCATTTTGGCATCCTCTCAACTTCCTAGGTACCACATCTTAGGAATTTAGACCTAAATGTGAAGTAAAGGATGAGCTTAATGATATAGTTAGGGGTAGTGAATATACATTTGGGGTAGTGGTTTATACATTCATCGTGTATTCATTAAGCTTGAATATACAATAGGGGTAGTGGTTTATTTATAGGTAAAGCTAGGGATTTGTATGCAAAAGTCATAAACATGTGGACTTGAATGTAATTTTCCTAAACATTTGGACTAAATCAAACACTTAACTAAACCTTAATCCCTAACATTCTCCTTTATAGATTTAATTCCTAATGTAAATCAATACCCTAAATTAACAAAAAGGGAAAAAGAGACCATCAATATCTCATCATCGTCATCAACTCCTAACATTCATCCATGTGGACTACTTGCTTTTTTTTTATTACCATCAACAACACCATGTCTTGCTTTAGGAGCTGATTTTCAAGGCACAGATCTGCCCAAAAAGGAGCACAGGTCTGCCCAAATAGGAGCACGGGTCTGCCCAAACAGGAGCGATGGTCTGCTCGACTAGGTTGCTATGGCTTATGCTGGTTGAGTTGAGTCTGATGGATGATTTGTTCCAGCTTGGAAAAGCATAGAAAATATAGAAGAAATGTTGAATTTATTGAAACAACCTCGTTTGTAAACACGTTGCTAAACATGGAATCATCAAGGACGCAAACCAACAAATCGAGGGAGGAGAAGGAAAGTGCAGCACTGCAGCTTACACACGAAGATTAGCAAGAAGAAAAGAGGATAAGAGAAGTAATAGCATGTCTAGAATCATCATCGTCATCAACAACTCATTTGGTTCAGTATACCAGCTCAAACCAACCCCAAACAGGGGACAAATCATCTCAGCAGACAAATCAACATCCATATGAGAGAAGTAAGACCAGCAACATGAGGAGAAGCTCAACAACGAATAATCAACATGATATGTAAGAAATCAGTCGAAATTAAGTTGTAAGTAACCACGAGAAGTAGCTCAGTTTAGTAACAATTACTCAGCTCATCAGGAGAAAAAGGGTAATTTGTTTAGCATGATAAAACCGAGTTGAACGAGGTCTGATCTCATGTAATCACAGGTCTAATTACTGATCACATTTTTGAACTTAAGCAGTAATATTGCAATAAGCATCTAACAGACATCAGTAAACAGATTCAAAAATAGTAGACTCACAACAAGCAACTAATCATAGAGCAGCATCGCAGAAAATAGAGGCTGAAATGCAGAGAACTTATAGCTAGGTTTCAATCGCATCATCACAGGTCTACTCATGTGTAGCTGGAGAAGAATCGCATGAATCTGGACGCATAATTACTGGAGCTGGACGCACACAATCGCTAGAGCTGGACGCACAAAATCGCTGGAGGTGGACACACAGAATCACAGGAGAAAATACGAATTCTGAAGAACAACTGAGTTGAATTCGAGTTGAATTGATGCTATGCAAAATCAGTGATCTAGATTGGTGCTGAAGCAGGAGATGGAAATCTGTGCGATCTTGATAGTCTACAAAATCGGTGTTGTGATATGAAGATAAAGGATGTATTTGGAGCTGTAGAGGTAAAACGATGCTGACATAATCTAGATAATCGGTGTAACTGATCAGGAGCGGTCAAGCATTTTACTGAATTGAAATGATTTGGTGTAACTGAGTAGGAATTGAAGTGATTAGGTTGAAGCAAGAGGTGTCAACTGTTGCGGGAGCTGTGCACGATCAGGTCGCCAATTGTTGCTGGAGCTGTGCACGATCACTGAATACTACTGAAGCAGGAATTGGAGGTCCAAGCAATAGATGGAGATGACTTCAATGGATGACTTCAATGTTGAACGAACAAACTAAAGAACACTCAACAAACTGCAGAAGAACCTGTTTGAAGAACGGTTCGACACTAGGAAAGTTGGAGCTCTGATACCATATTAGGATTTAAGAGCTAAATGTGGAGTAAAGGATGAGCTTAATGCGATAATTAGGGAAAACGTCATCTTGTATTCATTAAGCTTTATTATACAATAAGGGTAGCTATCTATTTATAGGTGAAACTAGGTATTTGTATGCAAAAGTTCTAAACATGTGGACTCGAATGTAATTGTCCTAAACATTTGGACTAAATAAAACACTTAACTAAACCTTATTCCTTAACACCACACTATGCGTTCAGTTTGGGACTGCTTCTCCCACGTATTCTTGATTAAAGGCTTGCATTCCTCATTCTCGTACCACATCTCTTCGAATCATAAATGTTTCCTCACTCGTTGGTATTAGAGCCTTCCAATTAAAGAGAAATGCAAATTGAAGACATACTTACAACTGAAGAAAGAAAGTTGATCATCATTTCAAGGTAGTTGAATTACTTACAAGTAATACTATTTATAGGACAAGACTTTAACTATAATCCTATTTAGATGACACGACTATAACTATTTACAAACTAGTCCTCATCAACAATTTCCAACAAGTCCTCAAATCATATGTAATTATACATATGTTCTAACAGATGGTCTCTCGGGTTGGTCATGATTATCAAAAGTGAATGATCCGATCCAATAGCTTGTTCGGTTGTAACTTGGGTCATGGGAATGTTGATGTCCGTTGTGTATTTGACAAATCTATGTCACCCCTTTTGCATACTCTGTAAGGTCCTCTTCTGTTATTGCACCAGTTGTATATTTGCTCATTACCAGTCCTCATCAACAATTATTGACAAGTCCTCAAATCATATGTAATTACACATACGTTCTAACGTATGGTTTGTCGGGTTGGTAATGATTATCAAAGGTTAATGATGTGATCCCATAGCTTTTTCGGTTGTAACTTGGGTCCTGGGAATGCTGTTGTCTGTTGTATATTTGACAATTCTCTATCAACCCATTTGCATACTCTGTAAGCTCCTTTTCTCTAATTTCCCCAGTTGTATATTTGCTCATTGAAGCCGCGATCTATGAGGTTTAGGTCATAAATCATTGAATTAAATTCGCCAATGTGCCGTTGTTTTTGTGTGTCCACCTGATTTCTCAAGTTGGGAGCGAATATCATTGAAAACACTCGCGCATATCCATGTACCTCTCCGCCCTCTTCCTATCATCCTTAATATCTCCAATTGTTTATACGATTGCTGAAGTCGGGATCTCCATATACACCCATGTTATATGCATCTTACTACATTCTTCATCACTGACTTTGTAATCAACTGTATTTTTATTTTGATATAAAATCTCCACGCATGCCTCTTCTCTCCACCAGACCGCGATTGCTTCTCCAATAATGAGCCTCTGTCAATAATGCCATCCTCCTTGACAGACATCAATCGGGTTGTTCGTTTCTACGAGGAAGACGATGAATGGTTTCACTCTATTAGTGAGATCCTTGAGAACTTGCATTGTCAGGGAGGATCTCAGATCCTGACAGTTCCAACAGAGTACATTCATTGGTCCTGTATAGATGTTACGGGACAGCTACAATAGTCCTTTTCACCAGCAACTACTCTTGCATTTCTTCTTCTAAACGTACTCCATATACTTTTTTTTCGAGCTCGATCCATTTTTCTTGGCCTTCTCGGTCTGTTTTTATCTTCCATTCGTTTGGCCTCCTCACCTATTATTTTAGTTCTTTTAACAGATGTATTTCACCTTCCTCTTCCACATATGACCTCTTAATTTCCATTCTCTGAAGGCGTGGGCTAAGACATGTTTGGGTAAGGGTAGGGGTTAGAGTTCTCGGTAGTGATGGTTTTGAGGGTGGGTGCTTTGTGAGGCTAATTGATTCAGTGTGGGGACTAGAGTTGGTGGTTTGCGTTTGCGGTTTGTTCAGCACGTTTAAGGTAAGGTCGTCACTGGTGTAGGCTATAGTGGTTTCAGTTTCAAGGGTGGTGATTGACTTAGTAGGGTTATGTTTAGTCGTGCCCAGTGAAGGGAAAGTTCTGAATGGTAGGGGTTGCAGGTTCCTTGCAATGTGGTAGTTGGGTGAGTCAGGACTAGGTGAGTAGGTTTGCCTTGAGGAGTTTAGGTTTTGGCTCATGTACGCACAGGTTATCGAGAAGCGGTTTCTTTGGATTATGACGAGATATGTAAGCTTAGGGTGGATTCATGGCTGGCTATTGTGGACAATATGTGGGGATAATGATTCATGTCTGGGTGCGGATTCATGAGACTTGTTTGTCTAGAACTCCCTTTCATATGAGTTGGACAATACTATCTCCATCTCTTGCCCAATGTTTTATTCTCCTTCCATATTAAGTTGATCCCCATTATTGTTGCAACTTATGACCTGTGTAGTTCTAAGGTTAACTTCTGGTCCCGCATTCGAGCTGGGGGCGCCCTTGCCAATTTCAGATTTGTATATCCCTTCATGATATCACGCCAAGTTCTGCTGGATGTAATTTTTGCCCGACTCTCTTCTTCCCTGCCTCCCATATTATACCTTATAATCTTGCCTTTCGGTCTCACTCCCACTATTTATGGTTTGTACATTGGTGAGACCTTATTTACTTCTGACATTACATCATTTTTCTTACATTTTCGGAAGGAGTGTCTTAGCGTTCCACAATCATAACAGATACTCGAGAGTCTTTCGTACTTTATAGTCACCCATCTTTCTATTCGTTTGGAATTTTTCCACCAGAAATCTGCTTGGAATGGGTTTTCATTCTTAATCTTCATCTTCATAAAACCTCTTCCGATTTATTCATTCTGCTTTCCAACGACTTTACATTTTCCCATGTTATTCCCAATCTTCCATGCATTCTCGGTTGTGAACTTTTCCAGTTCCATGTCCTGAATTTTTGTCCAGAACTTTGTCCACTTAAAATCAATATCCGCTAGACTCCATATTGGTTCTCATCTCCTTATGTTTATATTAAGTCCTTGTACCGTCGAAGGAGAATGATCAAGTATGGTTTTCCTGTCTTGGTCTGATTCAAACTCGAGCATTAATACTTTATCTCCCATATCCACTATTTCCACTGTATCATATTTTGCTCATGCAACCTTTAGTATCTTCTGGATTGCTGGAGGTTTGATAGGTTGTTGAGTTATCAATTTGTCGACAAACCAACAAGTGGCGGTCCGATACCAGGTCCAACACAACTCTCTGAGGGGGACTCCATTTCGTCGACCCGGGAAGCAGGACCAGGCAGATCTGTCACAGTCGCCCATAACCTGCAAACGGCACAAAACAAAGAGAATAAGTTAGGGTTACGACAAGAAATTTAGTTTCGGCTATGTTTATCTAGGGGAGTCTGTGGTTATGAATTCTGACATAGCATGATATCTGATGACGATGTTCTGTGATGCACCGTCACCGTATGAAGCTACCCACGATTTGGGTACATGGGGCGAAGGGTTCCGCTTAATGTAAACTACGCGCTAGGGTTAGGGTTTGTTTTGGTGAGAGCTTGGCTGTGTATTGTTTGTCCGATGAAGCTCGCAGCCCAGGTTGTCACAGGTTCAGAGAACCACGGTCGTCTAGGCTTACTCAACTTGATTGGACGGTTGCCTGAAGGGAACTGCTCCAATTGATCTCGGAGGGGAAGTCTCTTACGGTAGCTTGGTTAGGGTTTCCGCGAGGGAGAAAAGGTATTTGGGTTTCTAAAGATAATTAAAAAAACTTACTCCAAATCTTATATTAAATCATCGTACAAAAATATCGTTGCAAATTGGAAAACACATAAAAACATACTTTCTAACGGAACTTCAAGTACTCAATCCAAATTTTTTAAACGAACTCTTATGCAAAAATGTTGAGAATCATCTATTCTATAAACATAAAAATAATATTACACTACTTACCTTAACTGAAACCTCAAATTTAATATTAATAGCACGTCAATCCAAATTCTCTAATATTAACATGAAAAAGAGTACGTTTTCCGTTCGAACTTTGAGGTACAAGAGCATCTCAACCATATATTCAAGACTTACATCCCTATGAGGAATTCAATGTGAGCTTTTTTGTTATATTCAACGCACACAAAATGAGGTGAAATTCAATATCTTATCCTTCACTAATTTTCAACCATATCATAAAATTTCTTAATATTATTATACGTAAAGGGTTCAATTATGAGTCCAACGTTGCAAGTCGACCCGCGTCTCGATATATAGACGTTCCATATGAGTTTGTCAAAGTTGTCTGGACATGGTCAACTTCGTCTTCACCCTAAAGAACAGTTTTACATATTACATTGCCAACTTTGAGTGGTTCATTCTCCTTTAATTGAGCTTTGTGTTGGGTGTTCTTGGTGTATATGAAGAGCCATTATACTGAAACATAACCTCGATGATTACGTTTTTGTAAAATAACAAGTAAAATCGTACCTTTTAGGGCCTCCAAATCTCGGTTCTGAATTGTAACCAAATGTTCCAAGGTCGATATCTGAGTAACAGCTTAATTAAATTTTATTTTTTACTTGGGTTATGGATGATACTAGGAGACTGCTCGCTACTCTATCGTTCATCCGAAGGAACATTGGCAAACACTCAAATACAACGTCAACATCAAAGCCATAACACTAAAAGCAATCGAGTTTGTCCGTCCAATACGATGCATTAATCCCGCCTTCAGAGTAATGTCTCTCTATATTATCTTCTATTAAGAATAAATTCATCACCCATAATGATACACCCTTTTGTTAAGGGTTAAAATCCCTCCTACACTAGTAGAATGTTGCTCTATAACATCGACATTAAATAGCTGCTAAAAGGGTATTTGCCGTCACTAACCTTTAGCAGCGGGCTAAGTCTCGTCAGGATAGGTCCTGTGGCTAAAGGTCATTCCGACGGTAAAACGCCGTCACTAAAAGGTCTGCCGCCACTAAAGCCTTGACGCCACTATAGGTCGACCACATTCAGTGACAATGATTGTCGTCACTATATACACTTCATTAACAACGGTAAAATTTGTTACTATATAGTTTTATTAACATCATAATATGTTGTTACTAAATATGTGTATTTAGTGACTACAGATCCACCATTAAAAGTAGTTTACACTGTCAGGTAATGTTGCTGCTAAACACATGTCTTTACTGATAACAAGTCCACACTTGTACATATCAGTTTATGTCACTACTAAACACAGACTTTTTGTGTCCACAACAGTTAATCATTGTTAAAAACAAACTTTTGTGGTGTGTTTTTATTAATTATCTAGTTATTGTTATATAATATGAACTACACAATATATTTTTTAAAACATAATATATTATTTATCAAAGTATATATATACATCTTAATAAACATCCAAACTACAAACTTACAATAAATTTGAATGTAAATACATAATTTTCTAAATTGGATGAAGACCTAAAATTAATATGCTTTTATACTTGAGATGGTTGTGAATCCGGAATGCCGAAACTACGAACTTCATCTTCGTCTCTAGTTCACGATCCCCTACATATAGAAAGGAAACACAATAAATACAATAACAAAATCATGAAACACAATAATCTCAAACACACTAGTGTGTGAAACAAAGAGTTATCATCTTTTTGCACCGATGATCATGGAATTGCATCATCAGTTATAAGATGATGCTTTCCCACATACAAATAAAACATAAACTACTTAAGCATATAGGTTAGTTAGTTCATGCATTTCCAAAATTAAAACCAAACTTGTAGCAAACCGATGTGCTTGATTTTTACAAACTTGATATTCACATGTTCAACTATGTATTTGCAGCAAAGCGATGTGCTTCCCCTAATCTTTGAAGTTCCATAAAATGCAAAATCTTACATTTGCATCAGCTATTGTGTCAAATACTAATATACCCTAACATTGAGAAATAAAAATAACGGAATCTGACCGAATTAACAGGTCTTACACACACCATAGTGAAAATAAGCAATAATTATTTGATGAATATTCAAGCTCGATTAAAGAAGAAAAAAATAACAGACCATTAAGATCATTTATAATTGGATTACAAACCTGAAACATCATAATAAGAAATATCCAAAGTCGATGGAAGCTGTGGTAAAGATGATAAAACGTCTGATGCTCGACAAATGAGGTGTTCCCCTGACGCTTACTTCCACTAGTCTTGAGAAGAATCTGCTAGAAATGGTTTGATAAGTCTGGTATCCAAGAGAGCAATAATTCATAAGAACTTGATCAGAATAACAACACTGTAGAACTATCTAGAATTGCTTCATACTCTTATAAATAAAATAAAAACAGCAAAAAAAACAGTAGATATATTTATGTAAATAAAAGAATTTATGCAGTCCAAGAAAATGCACTCATATAATTTACATTACTGAGTACGGCATGACAATAATGAATATTCAACAGCATCTCAATAAGAGTATATTTAACCAGAGCAAAAGGAAAAAGAACCAATAAAGATTGAAAAAATAAGTCAATACCTATTCTCTTGTAAATGTTAAGCCAAAGCTAATAAGCAATATAATGTATGGAAAAAACATTAGCAATTTAACTTTTCATGCAGCCTACAATTTCTGATGTGCCTGCTCAAGCATTCTGATGATGTACAAATGGAGTATAAACAATGGAAAGGAAGGATAAGTCAGAGGCATAGGGACTAGAACAACTGGTGGCAGATTACAGGAATTGGAATTTGCAATTTTAACAAGATGTAATAAAATCAATTCCTGATTAGGAAAAGAAAAATGATACGGAGTATCAAAACATTGTCACAATAAAACAGACATTGGTCTGATGGTACAAACTTGAGACCTTTGTTCTTAGTTTTGGCTTTTGAAAGAAAGATGAATTGTTTCTCCATGGCCAGCTAAGTTCAAAGCAACGAAGTGACCTACAGAGTAAATGTATAGTCAAATATCATGCTAAAGCAAATAGAGGAAATGTACTTTCTTTATAATAAGGAAAGAAACTATTATTACCAGAAGAACTCATTGAAATCATCATAGTTTCTCCATTTAGAATGAGGTGCCTTTCCGTTATTATTGTTTCCAGCTTCCTGCACAGTTCATTCATCGTGTGAGATCCATCAACAATCAACTAGAATAAACAAATTGAGCCACCCATTTTTAACTTAAATCTAATACATGTTCAAGCAGCTCATTTATCAAGACATAATCATGCAGATGTCATGTTATGCTCTCTGTATGTTCTGCTTTTATAGATTGCCAGAAGCATGGAAATACTATTTGGATACTAATAAAATCAGAACAGATGTAATAGTAGTTCAAATTTTTGGATAGAAGCAAAAAACAAATACAGAAAGGAGGTACTTAAGGAGCAACCTCTTCATGGATACCCAAATAACATCACATATAAATAATTATACCCCATGTTTTAGCAAAAAAAATATCATTTTAAAACACCCTTGATCCGAAAACGAGAGTCTACTATTAGAACTACAAGCTAACATGCAACTGTGACATACCACTGCAACCGTTTCGTATAGCGGAGTAATCACTTGATCTAGAAATGATACTATTGGCTCTCTGTGCAACTTGTTGTCTCAGTATTTCATCCATTTCCCTTGCCATCTGTAGATGATAATTAACAGTGATGCTATAAGTATTACATGAGAAACAAGTCGAGGTTTTCTTCAAATTTGAAACAAAGCAAAGCGCCAATTAACCCCAAACCATCCAGAATGACATAGAAGTTAGAAAAATCAAGGGTTGGTATTACCAACAGCTGAAGAACAAATTATCACACACACACAAAAAAAGAATCCCACTCAACAATGCCATTGGTATCCACTTAAAAAACTAATAATTCAAACATAGAATCTTTAACACGCAATTCATTCCTCAGACTCAGGAAGAATTAACGTAAAAAACTTTTCTTTTCCTAATCATTTATCAAGTAAATTCTTTCTTACATTAAGGTCCTAGATTTCAATAAAATTTTGTCGGCACTGACACTGGCCCAGTTAAATTCTAGACATTCACTGATCTAAATCCCTCCCAGAGATGGGTAAATCTGATGACAGGGCAAATACAAACCGAATCTGCAATTCCTAGTCTGTTAAAATCATACGCCGACAAGATCAATCAAGTCATCGACACCAGTTGAAACAATCATAAATAGAACTGAAAATGAAGAACTACAATCCGATCAAAAGCAAATTCCAGATCAAGAAAAGCAATTCATAAATAGAAGATTGCCAGGGAAGAAGACCGCAAAGGATGACCTTTGATCTACTGAACAAATCCAAGAGCGATACGAATCCAATCGAGGAAGAGCCTAAGTTGTTGTAGGAAGACACTGTAAAACCTAGGTGAGTGGGGGGAAATTTGAGGATGTTCTGGTGGCTTCTCTTCCTCGGTCTGTCGTCTTCCCTTCCATAAGTTCCCTTCCCTGGTTGACAAACGAAGCAGCATGAACAATAAAAGAAGAAACTTGAATAAGGAACTACTTTAGTTCTCCGATCTGCTGCCTCGTTTCTCCGACGTAGCTGATGTCCTCGTCAGTCTGGTCTTCCGGCGGTGGGGTTTAGGGGAGCTCTTGAGTGGTGGGTGAGCACAAGAGATTTGGGAGGTACAGGCGCGGGTTTTTCAATTAAAAGCCGATTTGATGAGTGAGAGGTCTACAGTTCTCGATAGGTTTTTCAAAATTTACGTTAGTGGCAAATTGATAACGGTGACGGATAAAAATTGAAGTTGTTTATACCTAATTTACAACAACTACATTAAACATTAAATAGACGTTTTTACATCAAAACTTTTGTTTGTTACTAATTGTCTGTATTAATGTCGATGTTATCTTGACACTAAATTTTTTTCAAGTTAAACTATTCTACAATGGAAAAAGTCCACACAAAACATGAGTTTTAGTTGCGACAAATTATTTGACATTAAATCAGTTGTATAACTACGATACTAAATATCTACACTGAATACTTTATCTAACGATAGTTTTTAGTGACAAGAAATTTAGTCTGCAGTTGTAGACCAACATTCTTGTAGTGCTAACACTCGAGAATAGAGCGAGATATATGGAAAGTGTCGATAAGCAAAAGATAACGAGCATTAGTGATAAGGTCTTACTAATATAAATACTCTATGATTCTTCTCTTTTTTCATTTGATATTATATTAATATACACAATACCGATTTAAAAATCAAATAGGGAATCAAAGGAACACCTTTTTTTTTGGCCAACAAGGAACACCTTCACTCATCCCCTTTTGCAGGTGCCCAAATCGACCTACGTTGTCTAGGATTGACTCCCATCAACCAGGCTCAACTCCCAACGATTTTTGTGGCTAATTTCTATATCTGGCACCACCATTTGGCATTGTCCGTGCAAAGTCTAAAGAAAAATCCATGCAAACTCGCACAACAATCAACTATGGCAAGCAGGTGAGTGTGGAACCTCCTGCTTAGGCAAATTACGAACTTTCCCCCTTAAATTCACAACTTCTGACGGGACAAGACCATGACTCCGATAAGTCTCCAACTCGATAGTTAGGTTACCTCGGACATTAGTCAAGTGTCCAACCATACGAGAGAGGACTATCTTGTCGTGAAAAGGTGCACAAAAGAATATCAGAGAACATACGTAACCGGAAAAAGTCTCACATGCAAAAGTGACTTACCAAAGCCAACCGGGTAAGGTGTGACCTAACAACATCCTCGATGTGAACAATATCCATAGGAATCTCTCGACGATGAATAGAAGGACAACCACATCAAGCAGGTGTAAACATAGATTGGAGTTGTCCTTGATCCTTATTTTGTTAGGGATCCGAGTATTTCTCAAAGTCACATAGAGGGCCCAAAGTTTGAGAGGACTTAGTCGGAGAAACTTGTTCTGCACCAATAACTTGTTACGCCAGGGAAGAGCACCTTAGACCCCCCCCGCTCTCAATAAGGGTCCTTCTGTTTGCCCAACACAACCTTAGTGCCCACGCCCTTTATCTCATGGTAAAGGGAATCCCTTCACATCCCTACTAATGTTATTACCCTAATCTTTGTAATGGCCAGAGGCACAAGCGACAAGAGGCAGTCATCTAGGGACAAAGATATTAATCAACACCGCTACAACAAATAAAAGGTCAACAAAATACAAGAGTCAGTCACCTTGAACCTCCGTTATCTGAGTCGACTTCACTAGGAAGGTGTGTTAGAGATGTGAATTCATATGGTCCTCCAATGCTGAGGAAGAACCTTAGAAGTTGAGAAATCATTACCCTTACTCTTCGGAGATGGGGTAAAGTGCTTCGTAAGAGCGACCTCTTCAACAGAAAGGTAAGGCCTAATCTATTTGGAAATAGGCTAAGGATATTAGGTAGAGCCCTGAGCACTTAAAGCAAGGAAGCAAAAAATAAGAAACCATAATTTATCCACTTGACAATGACACGAACAACCTTCCGACCCCATTCCCCGAACACAAGGGTCGCCTCCATGGTCTTGTACACGGACCGAAACTACTGACATTTTGACAGCTCTAAGGATGATAAAAATCGTCATTAATATTCTTATCGCAGCAGGACAAATAGGCAAAAATTCGCCCAATATCCTTCGAAGGGGAAAGGAGTATACATGGTACACCCTTTTTTTCTAAAAGAAATAAAATTACTAGTAGCCACTTCCAGATTCTTGAATTTTATCGACAAGCCTAAATCAAACATCTAGTTCTATGCTAGGAAGTGTCGTTCTTGAAATTTGGGCCAAGACGCTTAGAAATAATGAGAAAGGCCGACACCCGCGGAGAGCCTCTGAGAATAGAAAAAAGGGAAACGAGTACCTCCATCCGTGACGCACACATAGGACCTTCATATGCAGAAAGCTTCTTGAATCTGTTATTCATTGAAAAAGAAAGTACCATCTACATAGGGAGGATATCTTCTTATTTATATAACTTCTACCGACTTAACTAATTATCTTAATAAACTAACTAATCTTATTAGATATATATAGATATAGATATATATAATCTGTACATTCCCCTTCATCCTTCTTCCTCTTTCGAGTTTTGAAAAACATCTTTAACATTGTAATGTTGAAGAAGTGCTTCATGCTGGTGTCTTCCAAGAGCTTTTGTGAGTAGATCGGCAGGTTGATCTTTGGAGGATACAAAGTGTGTGCTCACGGTTCCATCTTCAATTCGTTCACGTATAAAATGGCAATCTAATTCAATGTGTTTTGTTCGCTCATGATACATTGGATTCTTTGCTATTTGAAGAGCTGCTTTACTATCACAATGTAGTTTGGATGTTCAGTGGAAGGGTAACCAAGGTCTTCCATTAATTGTCGAACCCAAATTATCTCTGCAACCGCATTTTCCATGCTTTGATATTCTACTTCTGCGCTGGAACGGGAAACTGTGTTTTGTTTTTTTACTTTCCATGAAATTACTGCATTTCCTATGTTGACGCAAAATGAACTAATCGATCGTCGAGTTAAAGGGCAAGATCCCCAGTCCGAGTCGCAATATACTGATAAATCCATTGAATTTTTCGATGGAAAGAGTAAGCCTTGTCCCGGACTACCTTTTATGTACCGAACAATACGAATGGCCGCATCGAAGTGGGATTTCTTTGGATTATGAACGAACTGGCTGAGGTGTTGTACTGCGAAAGCGATGTCTGGTCTGGTCGTTGTAAGATACAACAATCTTCCTATCAAATGTTGATAACGTTCAGCATCTTGAAAAAGGGGATCATCTCCAGGAATTCCAAACACTGAGTCATATTCAGGTGTAGTAAATTTTAGGTTCAGCTCCATCGGCGTGGGAATTGGTTTAGCAGCGGATAATCCTGTGTCGTTAATTATTTCCAAGGCATACTTGCGTTGATTCAACACTATTCCCATTATCGATCGTGTAACTTCTAGCCCAAGAAAGTATCGAAGAATACCAAGGTCTTTTAGCTTGAAATTTTATCGTAGCATGAGTTTTATTTTCTCAACGATGGTCTAATTTGTCTCGGTGATAAGGAGATCGTCTACATATACAAGTAGGTATACTCGTTCTCCGTCTATTTCTTTGGAAAAGAGTGAGTAATCAGCCTTGCTTTGGGAGTATCCATTGTCAAGTAATAATTTTGTTAATTTTATGTTCCATTGTCGAGAAGCTTGCTTCAAACCGTATATTGGCTTTAACAACTTGCAGACCTTTTTTGTTCCTTTTGTGAAATAGAATTGTCATGAAGTCCTTGTGGTATGTCCATGTAGACTTCCTCGTAGAGATCGCCTTGCAAAAATTATTTATTTATATCCATATGATAAATTTCCCAAGAATATGTCGCAGCTAGAGCCAACAAGGTCCTAACTGTAGTCATTTTGGCGACGGGAGAAAACGTCTCGGTGAAATCTGTGCCAGGAACTTGAGTGTATCCTTTTGCAACCAAGCGTGCCTTGTAGCGTTCAAGAGAGCCGTCAGAGTTATATTTAGCTTTATACACCCATTTACATCCTATGGCTTGTTTTCCTGGTGGTAAATCCACAATTATCCAAGTGTTGTTATTTTGTAAGGCCATAATCTCGTCTTGCATAGCAGTAACCCAATTCTCATTGGTAATAGCTTCTGTGTAACTCATAGGCTCAGTGATCTTAGAGGAGGCACTCAAAAAACATTTAAATTCGGTTGACAGGTTGTTGTAGCAGAGAAAATTTTCCATTCCAAAAGCAGCATTTGAACGTGTTTTATGAGTAACAAAGTCATTCATCCACGAGGGTGGTCGAGTGGTGCGTGTGCTTCTTCGTTGTTCAACAAGATCTGAATCTGATGGAGTATTATCTGTTGAAGAATGTTGTGGCTCAGATGGTGGCTGTGGAAGATTACTCAAGTCAGGAAATTGGGTCGCCTCATCCTCGACGAATATTTGTGGATTGTGTTTTGATGGAGTTGCAGTATCAGCAAGTGAGTTAGTTACATCATTGAGGACTTCCAGTGATTTAGAATGTGAATGGCGATGAGGGAGAAAGTTCAGGATGGCTTCTCGAGACATACTGAAGAGGAATACCTGTTCGCGAAAGATCACATCGCGACTGATGTGGAAAACTGAGTCAATCAATGTCATTACTCGATATCCCTTTAGGGAGGTGGAGTACCCGAAGAACACGGCTGGTTCCGCATGAGTGGCAAATTTATCTTTATGTTGAAGCGTAGTTGCAAAGCAAAGACATCCAAAGACACGGTCAGGTTTTTTTTTGTATAACAATTCTGAAGGGCTCTTGCCTCCTAGAACAGAGGAGGGAAGAAGGTTGATCAAGTGACAAGCTGTGAGTATGCAATATCCCCAAAAACGTATAGGGATCGAAGCCTATAATCTGATGGCTCGAGCGACATCAAGTAAATGTCAATGCTTTCTTTCAACTCTCCCATTTTGTTGAGGGGTGAAAGTACAACTCGTTTGATGTATGATGCCGAGTTCGGTGAACAAAATCTTGCACAAATTGTTGACGAATTCACCACCGTTATCGCTCCGAAATTTCTTTATATTTCGACCGAATTGTGTTTGGGTCATCAAGACATACTGACGAATATGTAAAACGACTTCTCTTTTACAACTAAGCAAGTAAACCCAAGTACTCCGAGTGTGATCATCTACAATTGTGAGAAAATATTTGTATCACTTTATGGTAGAGACATGGTAAGGTCCCCACAAGTCAAGATGAACGAGATCAAAAGCTGCCTTTGAATGAGAATTACTCCGTGTAAAAGGTAAACGATGTTGTTTTGCTAAAGGACATACAATGCAATTTTGAGCATCAGAGTCTTTGCAAGATATAAACGACAAACTAGACATCTTTGATGATGAGCAATGACCAAGCCTTCGGTGCCAAATGTTCCATTTTTCTGTAGGATTATTGGTATCAACTGTAGCTGCCACATTGATGAACTGCTGAAAAGACGGGCTCTTAAGGATGTAGAGTCCATGTGTATTAGTGCCAACTCCGAGAATCTTCCCATCGGCTAGGGCCTGGATGATCATATTGTTAGTTGATGCAACAACACGACAACTGGAATCATAAGTGAGTTTGGACACAGCTATCAAATTATATTGAAAGGTTGGAACAAACAAAACTCTTTGTAAACATAGCTTGGGAGTAATAAGATAATTTCCAATATGAGTAACTCGGCATCGTTCTCCATTTGGTAGGTGGACATATTGAGATGAAGATGTGTTTTCTCGAATATTTGTGAGTACTTGCTTGCAATATGTAATGTGATTTGTAGCACCAGAATAAATAATCCAACGTATATATGTGGGTTTAGAGGATAAACCTGCTGTATTGGCGTGATTATCCGTATCTTTGTTTCGGCCTTGTTGAAGGTTTTGCACAAATTGATGCAATTGGTCAGCATTTGTCTGCAAAATGGTTGAAGAGGAAGTTGAGGCCAGAGGAGATGCAGCAGAAATCATGTTAGCAGAATCTGTATGAGAAACAGGGCCAGAATCGGGATATAATTCTGGTGAGATCTGTAATGGATCATTCTCAATTTCAGTGATGTCGTTCCCAACTGTATTGACTGACCATTTCTTTTTCATGTGTTCTGGTTTTCCATGCTTCTTCCAGCAAGAATCCACGCGATGACCTTTCTTTCCACAAAAACTACATGACCATCCAGATTTGTCTATGCGACGAGAACCATAATCTTGAGGTTGTTTGTTGTTGATAGAGCGGGTTGATGTATACATTGCAATTGTGTTATCAGACAATCCATCAGTGATTGAGCTTGAGATAGATTTCTGATTTTCTTCTTGTAAGAGTACTAAATAGGCAATATGAAGAGTAGGGAGAGGTTGCCTCATCAAAAGGTTGGTGCGAACCGAGGCATAAGTTTCATTCAAGCCTAGAAGGAATTGTATAAGCTTTTGTTTCTCTTTACTAGCAGCAAGCAAGGCGTTATCAGCTTCGCAAACCAGAACTAAATCATCGATGGCAGCTAATTCGTCCCACAACGTTTTCAATATCCCAAAATAAGCCGTGATGGAGAGAGTACCTTGCGTAACATGATAAATGTCACGATGGAACTGAAAAATTCGTGTCCCGTCCACCTTGTTATACATGGCTTGCAGGTCTTCCCAAATGGACTGTGCGGTTGGATTGTATACAAGTCCACTCACTAAGTCTTTTGCAACTGCATTCCGTAACCATGCCTTCACGATCGCATTGCATCGATTCCATTTATGTCGTAAATTGATCGCAACCGAATCTCTTGGATAAGTGCCGTCAATGAAACATACTTTGTTCTTGACAAGTAATCCTTCTATAATGGCTCTACTCCAAATTTGATAGTTTTCAGTTCCAGTTAAATGGAAGGAAATCAGACTGCTTCCGGTTGTGTCTGCGGGGTGTAGGTATAGTCGATCATCTACTTGAACAAATTCCTGATCCATAATCGGTAGCCAAGGATTTCTTGCAGTAAAACAGATAATCCAAGGGCATAAAACCAGAATAAAATCACAGCAGTAGAGATGTAATAACATGTATGGCAGCAAGAATAATCAGATAGTGAGCAGCAAGAGATACTCAACAAGAGAACGGGACGTCCGACAAAGGCGCAGATCTCTGGAACAGAGGCGCAAACAGAGCGTGAGCAGCAAAAACAGCAACGAACTGGAACCGAGTCTATCGAACAGACGAACGATCGGACGAACAGAGTCAGACGTCTTGAACAGAGCTGGAACCGAGTCGATCGAACAGACGAACGAGCGTACAAACAGCAACGAACTGGAACCGAGTCGATCGAACAGACGAACGATCGGACGAACAGAGTCGGACGTCTTGAACAGAGCCGAAGAAATTGATTTCAGAAATTGATTTCTGACTGGAACAGAGACGCAGACTTGGCGAAGGAGAAAGTTGTGGAAGAAGAACAACTATGCTTCTTTAACCGAACGAAACATCTCCCATTATCTACAACGTGGCTCTGATACCATATGCAGAAAGCTTCTTGAATCTGTTATTCATTGAAAAAGAAAGTACCATCTACATAGGGAGGATATCTTCCTATTTATATAACTTCTACCGACTTAACTAATTATCTTAATAGACTAACTAATCTTATTAGATATATATAGATATAGATATATATAATCTGTACACTTCAAGCCAACCCACATCCTGACGACATTCAGAACCAACTGTGCAGAAGGAATATAATAATATTGACACAACTCTTCGAAATCCTCATAAAGGGAAAAACGATGGTCAACATCCACCGGGGCAGGGAGAATGTAGGCCTCACCCCATTGTGAACAATGCACACCCAAACGTTAGTACGTTGGGGTTAGACCTGTCACCCACTACTAAGGGCTACAACAATCCTAAATGGCGCCAGCCTTAAGACAATCACCCTTTCATCTAATACATAAGGGACGAAACCTAATATCTAAAGGAAGAGAATAAAAAAGAAAATATACATAAAAAACGCAAAAATAACACATAAAAGAAAAAATCACACTCATAAGAAAGCTCAAGGTCGGTGAAATTCCCTGTGGACCAAAATCTAGCATCGAATGAGGACCGGGTAACAACCATTTTTGTAAGAGCGGAGAAGGCACGATAGCCAGGAGGTCATAAGAATAATAAAAAAGTATTGAAAGCAAAAGAAATGTCGAAAATTTTCACATCAAAGAGTTATTGGGAAATGAAAAACAAAACAGTAAAAATCATAGGGAAATGCAAAGAGTCTCACGGAAGATTTGGAAAAATACTTATGGTTGTTACACTAGAAAACCGTAAACAAGAGAGAATGGAATAGAAAGAGACACCCGTACCGAAACAGCCATGGTAGAGAGAAAAACCTGACAAATAATACGTTTGCACATAATTAGTCCTGACTGACAACTGACGTTATTGGCCAAAAAAAAAGACAACTGACGTGACATACATATGTATGTGGACATACGCATGACCAATGATAAGAATCGACTATAAAAGGCTTATCATGGGTTATAAATATTGGACTGGGGTATGATTAAAATTTGGCTCAATAAGTAGTTTGGACTTTCCATTTTAAAAGCCCAATTCTATAGAGGCGTCGCCAATGTCAGGAATATATGGGCATCGCCCTTGACGTTTAGCCTATAAAGGCGTCGCCCTTAAGGGATGTGCCAAAAGGGAAAATGGTTTAGTTTCAGTGCGTGACACCGCATCCATTGACCACCTCAGATGGTGCGCCTGCACTCCTATGAATTAGGTCGGTTGCTTTTAGTACGCCTAGGATAAAACAAATCCAAAGGATAGTCTACAGTGGAGTAGCCAATACAAGAGAATATTCGGTAAAGTAACTATGGTCAGCCCGCCTTAGGGACAACTAGGATAACCAGGGTATGCTTTGACTCAACTATGGTTACAGGTATGAAATGTTATAAATAGTTCAATATCACCTTCATTAGAGGGTAAGTATTCTCTGATACCAGAGCATTCCATATACATATTACAAACGAACCTCCGACTTACTTTGTCATCGGAGGGGAAACAACGGGACATCCCGGGCTTTCCTTTGTGCAGGTCAACGGAGCAAACACCTGGAAGGAGCAAACACATTGGCGCCGTCTGTGGGAACCTTTGAACAAAAGTCAGCCATCGTTTCATCTGCAACACGAGCAAAGACCATTCAGGAAGTGAACGATGAAGATTCCCAAAACCAGAAACAACACTTGGGACAAACATCATACATACCAGTTCAAATGGTGCCGCCCCAATCTGCTCAAGAAGATGGTGCTCATGAGGAACATGTAGTTCCTGAGGAGCAAAGATATGATCATGATGTCCCAAGATCCGCGCAGTCTCGTATGGAATCGTCTTTGGTAAGGGCGCCGCCTCGTCGGGTAGAAGTACCTCCAGAGTTTATATTGACACCAGCGTTCATATTGGCTATCAACGAGCTTTGGGACAGAAGGTATCAAAGATCAGCTGCTCGTGCAGCTCAGAGAGCAAGAGCTCAGGCAGCGCATGAAGCTACATCAAGACCACGAGACGTACCAGGGAACCCACCCGGAGTACCTCTTCCTACAAGTGTCGCCACGTGAGGCACTGGTGTGACAACAGTTCCTACTCCAGGTGCATTAACCGAAGAGAAGGTTAAAACGCTAATTGCTCAAACATTGAAGGAACAAAAGAATCGAACCATGCCTCACCTACAAGATAGGTCGACGCATCCATTCATTCCATAAATATAGTCAGTTTCACTGCCAACTCACGTGCAACCGACTTTTCGGATAGATACATATAATGGGGATAGCGATCCTGTTTTCCATATACAAAGGCATGAAAATTCTTTGTTAGGGAGAAGAAGTGACGATATGCATCTTGCATTGCTCTTTCCTGCTACCTTAGGAGATGTTCCTGCGCATTGGTTGTTCAATCTCCCTAAGGCATCCATAAAGTCATGGGGGGAATTGAAGGACAAATTCATCGCGCAATACATCGGCGCCTACTAAAAAGTGTGGGAACGCTCGACCATATAAGGCAAAAGGGGGAAGAAAGTTTGAGCGACTTATATTCCCGATTCAATAGAGAGCTAGATGGAATCGATCAAACCATCATGGAGGGGGAGACCATTCGCGCCTTTATTCGGGGATTGGGTACAAAGGGTTCGAATTTGTATGACAGACTGAGTGTTATACCAGTCAACACCGTCGAAGAAATGGTTGATAGAGTCAATTCTTACATAGAATTGGAAATTGCAAGGGAAGGGAGAAAGGCTAACAAGGAGGCGTTCAAAAAAAATAATGCGGAAGGGAAAAGACCGGAGTAGCGCCCCTCCAAGTCAGGACAGGATAACCGGCGACATGATGATAGGCGTCGCCCTTTTGGACCTCGACCTCCAAGAGAAGCTCCACTCTCTTAAATAGGGAAATCTTCATTATCTTGACAGAAATGGAAAAGAAGAATTGGGCAATGCCCCTACCACCTCAAAAGCCTGACACGGTTATGGGAAGTAATCCTAACCAGTATTGCAGATATCATCGATGTAAGGGTCACCACACGGATGACTGTCATATCTTGAAGAAGGATATTGAGAGGTTGATCCAACAGGGGCACTTGAAAAACTTCTTGGCCCGACGCCAGAGGAGTAGGATTCCGAGGAAGGTGTCGCCTAAGAATGTTCAAAATGGAGACGGAGCTAGCAGACAAGAGGACCTGAACATGATAAGAGGAGGTTTCACCTCAGGAGGAGAAACATGTGCAGCAAGAGAGGTATATGCCTCTCAAATGTCAGGAACCTCCAAGCTAGGAAAGCGCCTAAGGGAAGAAGAGGAAGTGATCATTTCCTTTTCAGAAAAAGAAATGGGACATGTCACTTCCCCACATGACGACGCCTTGGTTATTACAATGAGCGTCGACAGGTTCAACATGAAGAGAGTATTGGTGGAATCGGGGAGTTCAACCGATATCCTATTTCTGGACGCATATAAAAGAATGGGAAGAAAAGAAAAGGACTTGAAAAATGTAAATTTTCCGTGGATGGGATTCGTTTTGCATACCACCTACTCAGTTAGGGCTGTGACTTTGGCAGTTAGCTTGGGCGAAGGATGGAAGGCATTGAGATTTCAGATCACTTTCATCGTTGTGGATGCGCCTGCATCTTATAACGCCAATTTATGGCGCTCGACATTAAACCCGAACAAAATGGTACATTCCATGTATCATCAATTGCTGAAGTTTCCAACACCATATGGTGTAGGAATTGTTAAAGGGGATCAACCTGCGGCACAAAGTTGTTATGTCCAGGCGACGCGTCGCCATATCAAGAAGAAGGAATCTTGGGCGATTCAAACGGAGGATGATCCTACTGAAGAAAGAAGTTGTCCTCAGACCATTGATGGGTTGAAGATGGTGGAAGTTGATGGCATAGGAAAGAAAGTACAAATTGGAGTGACACTCAAAGAAGAAGAGGCTACCACTCTTTCGATGCTCCTCACAGAGTTCAAGGAGTTATTCACTTGGAAACCTAGCGATATGCCAGACAGCAGCAAAGATGTAATCGCCCATGAGCTCAATCTGGATGTGAAGGTCAAACCTATTGCTCAAAATCGACGCCCTGTTGGTGAATAAAAGGCGATCGCCATCAGACAAGAGGTGGGAAAACTGATAGAGGCAAAATTTGTGAAGGAAATCAGGTTTCAAATCTGGGTGGCCAACCCGGTGTTGGTCAAGAAAATAATGGGAAGTGGAGGATGTGCATCGACTATCGCGATTTAAATAAGGCGTGTCCAAAGGATTGCTATCCTTTGCCAAGGATAGATCAATTGGTCGATGCCACTTCGGGTCATGAGTTGCTCAGCTTTATGGATGCGTACTCTGGTTATAACGAGATACAAATTGCAGATGGTGACACTCAGCATACAGATTTTTATGCAGAGAGTGATATATATCATTACACGGTGATGCCCTTTGGCTTGTTGAATGCAGGAGCTACTTGTCAAAGGATGATCAACAAGCTTTTGGCTGGCATGATAGGCGTCACCATGCAAGCATTTGTGGTTGACATGGTTGTGAAATCCATAAAGAGGGCAGATCATGTTGAAGACCTTAGGAAAACATTTTAAAGGATGCACCTTCATCAAGTACGCTTGAACCCAGCAAAATGTGCTTTTGGTGTTCAGTCAGGAAAATTTCTGGGATACATGGTTAACCGAAGGGGAATAGAGGTCAATCCTGAAAAATTGGAAGCAATTGAGGCTATGAGAAGCCAAATTTGCCACAAAGAAGTGCAAAGCTTAAATGGAAGGCTACCGGCGCTCAGTCGTTTCCTAGCAAAAGCAGGTGACAAGTCTCCCCTCTTCTTCTAGGTGTTGAGGGCCAATAAGAAGTTCGAGTGAACTTTAGAATGCGAACAGGCTTTTCAGGATTTAAAGAGGCATCTCAAGACGCTTCCACCATTGGCAAAGACTTCCAAGGGCGACGCACTTTCTTTATATTTAAGTATCACACCGGTTGCTCTAAGTTTGGTGTTGGTCAAAGAAGTAGGAAAAGGCCAAGTACCAGTGTATTATGTATCAAAAGTGCTCGCCAAATTCGAAATGAATTATCTGGAGGTTGAGAAGTATCTTTATGCATTGGTAGTATCGGCAAGGAAGCTAAGCCCTTGTTTCCATGAACATGAAATTGCAGTTTTAACAAACCAACCGTTAAAACATTTCCTGCAAAAACCAGATGCTTTAGGAAGAATGGTCAAATGGGCTATCGAATTAATCGAATTTCGAATCAAATTTTTTCCTAAAAACGCCATTAAGGGTCAAGCATTGGCTGATTTCATTGTAGAATCCACATGTCCTCAGCCAGCGACACCCAAAGAAAAAGAAAAAGAGGAAAATCCTTGGATACTTCATATGGATGGATCCTCATCAATCGAAGGCCCGGAGGCAGGATTAGTGTTGACGCCACCAGATTGAGGAACACCATTGAGATATGCTCTAGTTCTCACCTTCAAAGCTACAAATAATGAGGCGGAGTATGAGGCTTTGGTTACAGGATTGAGGTTAGCTAAAGGATTAGGCGTTGCTTCTCTACATGTATATTGCGATTCACAATTGGTGGTAAACCAAATTAAAGGGGAGTATATGGCTAAGGATGAAAAAATGAAGTTGTATTGGGAGGAGGCTATGGCGTTAGTAGCAGGATTCAAACAATTTCAAATAGAAACTATTCCTCGAGAAGTGAATCAAGAAGTTGATGCCTTAAGCAAATATGCTTGGCAAGCGACACCCAAACAGGTGCACTTCATAGAAACCAATCATGGGAGTGTCAATATTCATTGCGCAAACATAAATGTTACTGTGGATTGGGCGACGCCTATTAGAGCATATTTGGAATCAGGAGAACTTCATACAGATGACGCGCAGTCTAAAACGATTATTCGATTAGCACCTAACTTTCGAATAATTGATGGTCTACTTTATAAGAAGGGTTTCTCCGCGTCCTATCTTAGATGCGTTGCTTATCCAGAAACCACTACCATTTTAAGGGAGGTACATGAAGTGTATGCAGCTTGTCATGAAGGTGCGAGGTTAATTGTGAGAAAAATTCTAAACCAAGGATATTATTGGCCTACGATGAATCAAGAGGCGACTGCTTTGGTTATGAAATGCGAATCATGCCAAAACTACAGTCCTAAAATAGTGCGTCCACCAGCAAACCTTACTAGTGTATGTGCAGCATGGCCATTTGCAAAGTGGGGAATTGACTTGGTGAGACCTTTACCGAGATCCAAGCAACGCACCTATATAATAGTGACGGTTGATTATTTCTCAAAATGGATTGAAGCAAAGGCGTTGTCATTAACCACTGAGTTTCAAGTTATCAAGTTCATTAAATCAAGATTTGTTTCTCGATATGGAATCCCAAACGTGTTGGTTAGTGACAATGGTCCACAATTTGCTGGAAAATAATTGAAATGGTTTTGTGAAGAGTTGAAAATTGACCATAGGCATGCTTCAGTTAAACATGCGCAGGCCAATGGGCAGGTGGAGGCGGCGAATAAAACAGTTTTGAATGGTTTAAATAAAAGACTAGACGCCTTGGGAGGAAAGTGGACAGAAGAATTAGGAAATGTCTTATGGGCGTTGCGAACAACGCCAACAAAGGCGACTGGAGAAACGCCTTTTCGATTGGTATATGGGTCTGAGGAGGTTGCTCCAACAGAAATAGCAGTCGAATCTCATAGGATAAAACATTATGAGGCCTCAAATAATGAGGATCAAAGGCGTTTGGAATTGGATATGGTGGATGAAAAGCGATGTGCTTCAGATGAAATTCAAGGGCGGATGCGTTTAGCTACGACGAGATACTATAATAGAAAAGTTTCATCTCGCCAAATTTTTGTGGGGGAGAGGGTATGGCGAAGACATGAATTCTCGCACCAAGATATAGTAAAGTTGTCGCCAAAGTGGGAAGGACCTTACAAGGTCATTGTCATTCCTCATCCAAATGCATATTTACTAGAAGACCAAGAGGGAAAAGTATTGAAGAATACTTTTAATGCAGAGCATTTGAAAAAAAATTATGCTTAAATAAGTGGCGTAGACTGTATGAATGACTATTAATGTCGAAGTAATTCTATTCATAATGGCGATGGCTTATGTTTGAATTAATGGCGATGACTTAAGTTTGAATTAATGGTGATTGCTTAAGTTTGAATTAATGGCGATTGCTTAAGTTTGAATTAATGGCGATTGTTTAAGTTTGAATTAATTGCGATTTCTTAAGTTTGAATTAATGGCGATTCGTTAAGTTTAAATTAATAGAGATTGCTTAAGGTTGAATTATTGGCGATTCCTTAAAAGATTAAATTTTATAACTAGTGATGATGATGTTAACCGACTTAAAACTTATTGGTGTTTGCTTAAGTTTGATTAATGGACCAAAATGGTGATGATATGGAGGTGACTTGTTGAAAATAACAAGTATGGTAAGTTAAGTAATACTTATACTTAGTCTAAAATAAAGCTAAGTATGGAAAAAATAGGCATATATGGAAAGAAAAATTAATAACAGCAACGGTGAGGCGTTGCAATAAGTTCTTACAAAAAGAAAAAAGATTAAGGCTATAAAAATAAAAAGTCTATGAAGCGGCTAAGGGTGGTTGTATTGAAGGGGCATTGTCAGCAGGCACATCTAGAGTTGTCTCAGCAAGCACAGGGTCAGAAGGCGCCATTAAAGGGGCGGATTCTTCAGAAGCAACGCTGTTATCTTCAGATTCCTCTTCCCCAGCTTCTGTCAACGCCTCAGCCTCTTCTTGAGCCTTCACGACGAGATAACCTTTCAAGAAATCCAACCTTTCTAGAGGAAAGTTGGGGTCGACCTTATGAATGTCTTTGGCCGCCTTCTTGAAAATGATTATCACTCAAGTACGGTTCCATTCAGCAGCAGATTTGGCAAACTCTGGACTGGGGCGGAAATACTCTAATGCCTCCTTTAATCGCTTAGGGAGTTCATTCTTGAGGAGTTCAACCTCTTGAGCTGACCGTGAGGAATCTTACAGGGCTTGCTCATTTTTTTTTTTGGCTTCCTTGGTGAGCTCCTGGGAAGTCGACGCCTCACCCTTGAAGTGGGCGAGTTCCTTTTGAGTCCTCAGGAGTGAGACCTTCAAGGCGTTCTCTCTTTTCTGAGCATCTCTCAGTTGGATGGAGATTTGTTCCTTGTTGACAAGGTCAGCTTCCATTTCCTTCTGAGCGACTTCAGAAATGGTGAGGCGCCGCTGCAGTTCCTCCAGCTCAAACTTCTCCTTTCCAGATGTTGCAGTCCATCTCATCGGTTAAACCTAGGATGGTGACGCCCATCTTCAGAGCAGCATGAATAATCTAAGAGATTGAAAATAAATTTAGAAAAAAATACAAGTATGAAAAGAAGAAAATATAGAGAAATGCGCATATCTGACTATGTATTAAAGAAATGGAATGGCGAACCAATCCCTCTGCATCTTCAGTTTCCAGGCTCAAGGGCCCCCTGTCAGCAGGAGGGTAGGAACCTGATAAAAGGTGAATGCTGGAGTGACAAGCTACTAGGGATGTTCCCTTTAGTGTGTTCCAGGGCTCTTATGGCGCTTGAGGATTTGGCGAATGAACATTGGTCAGCATCTCTCGCCTAAAATTGAAAGTGGGACCCTGGTAAGGAGGAGGACCGTCATGGCGTTGGCGATCCAATGTAGAGGAGGGAAGATATGGCGGATCCTCAACATCTGGAAGGTTGTAGACCAAGATCACTTCCCGTGACTCTAAGGGAGGAGTTCGCGTGGGGGTTGGTGTCTTCGGTTTGGAAGTTTCAGCAGGCGCCGCTCCTGTTGGATCAAAGGAAGGGTCAAATGGTCCCTTCTTAAGGATGCCATTATGATATTCGGTGTAGGTCCACATGATGCCGCCATAGGCCAAGATTGGGGGACCCCACTTTTTTGTGAATAATACGTTATTCCTATTACTAGTGACGCTGTTATTAATCCAGTAAGCCTTAGGAATCGCACCTTTGAAAGTCTCCATGGCTTCATTGGAGGCGTCGCTGAACAGTTCAGCTGGAGCCTTAAGAGGATCCAGAGACTCCTCCATAGATTTCGCCTTTTTATGACCCTTAGAGGAATGATGGCCTTTATGCTTCTTGGAACCTTCAGGAGCGTCGCATTTGGGTTCCTTAATCTTCTTCTCTTTCGACGCCTTTTTCTGGACAGGCGTTACAAGGTGAGAAAAAAGGGCAAAATCCTTATGTGTAAGAAAAAATAAAATAAAAGTTATTTACCGGAAATAAGGGCAGAAGATGACGATCTACAAGGGAGACGCCAGCTTCCTCTAAGTCAGACTCACTGATCTCTTTGGAGATTATATGTGTGCACCCTCCTTGGTGATCTGAATAGATGGTCGCCAAGGCGTTCATATCGGCTGAGGAAAGATCCTCGACGCCTGGAACAGGATCTTTCCTAGCCTTGGACGACACCAAACAACAGGGAACGCCTCCTTGGAAAAAGAAATAGGCGTTCTTCCAATTCGAATTAGGGATCGAAAACCCGTGACTAAATGACGAGAAGAATCCCAAGTCCAATCGTTGAAGGGATGGGTTAATCTAGTTGTAAAAAGGCGCAGGCCTAAACGATTGCCTTCAAGACGATAAAAGCTACGAAATAGGTTCTAAGAATAATCCCACCCACGACGAAAATAAAATTCTCGAAAACCTTTCCAGGTGCGAAGACCATTTGGAGAAAGTTGGGTGGGAGAAATGCCATAATGGCGACATAACTCGACTAAGGGACGGCAATAAGGAAATCTTAATCCTACCTCAATTTGATGAGGGAAAATGATTTCCTCGCCTTCCCTAGGATGACATATGGGGTGAGGGTTTTCAGGATCCGCATCATCAGGGATGGGATACCTAGGGGCTTGAGCGTCGCTCAAGCCATCCTCAGACACTGATTGTTCAAAAGAGGAAAAGGTAAGGTGGTTGGGTTTAAGATCAACAAAAGGCGAGGGAAGGAAGATGTGATTCCCAATATCAGAGTCAGACGCCATTCTTCTATATGATTGAATGGCGCGGAGGTGATGGGCGTTAAGGGCGAGAGGCAAACACCGAGCAATAATGAAAAGGCGATCGGAATTTGGAAAAGGCGATCGGAGTTTGGCCGGAATTTTAGAGAGAAGGCAGATTATTTTATAGAGAGAGAAAGCTCAGAAGATGGAAAAGTATTAAATGAAGGAGGGGTGTGGGTATTTATAGAGCTCTAAAGGAAGTTGAACGGTTTCATAGTCAAGGAAATTACGGATATACCCCTACAAGCACAAAAGGCGAACGGTTATTAAAGATGAAATTACGATTTTACCCTCCAATCAGAAAGTGTCTCTTCGTTTCCCGAAGCTTCTAGAAGTTCCCGCTTAAAATTCAAAATTTGAATTAGAAATAAATGCGGGATTTATTAATGCTCATGCATGATGGACGCGTGGAAGGCAGTTACGAAGGAAGTAACTCAGGCGACACCCATAAAGGAAGGATTTCTTCCAATAAGTTAGGTGTCGCCCTATAAAAGATAAATTGACTCCAAAGGACAAAGCGACTTACAAAGAAAAGTAATAATTCTGAAATGAACGTCGATCATTTAAGACTTCGGGGGCAGATGATGGGTTATAAATATTGGACTACGCTATGGTTAACATTTGGCCCAATAAGTACTTTGGACTTTCCTTTTTAAAAGCCCGATTCTATAGAGGCGTCGCCCATGTCAGGAATATATGGGCGTCGCCCTTGACGTTTAGCCTATAAAGGCGTCGCCTTTAAGGGATGCGCCAAAAGGGAAAATGGTCGAGTTTCAGTGTATGACACCGCATCCACTGACCACCTCAGATGCTGCGCCTGCACTCCTATGAATTAGGCCAGTTTCTTTTAGCACGTCTAGGATAAAACAAATCCAAAGGATAGTCTACAGTGGAGTAGCCACTACAAGAGAATATTCGGTAAAGTATCTATGGTCAACTCGCTTTAGGGACAGCTAGGATAACCAGTGTATGCTTTGACTCAACTATGGTTACAGGTATGAAATGTTAATAATAGTTCAATATCACCTTCATTAGAGGGTAAGTATTCTCTGATACCAGAGCATTCCATACACATATTACAAACGAACCTCCGACTTACTTTTTCATCGGAGGGGAAACAACGGGACATCCCGGGCTATCCTTTGTGCAGGTCAACGGAGCAAACACCTGGAAGGAGATTACAGTTTATGTGATCCAACAGCTTACACACATATCAGGAAACAAGGAGTCGCTAATAATAGGGATAACATACATGCTAAGATGACTAACACTCTATATTATATAAGGATCACCGAAATTCAAAACGAGGTGCACATAAAAAAAACCTATTATCGTATCCCTATGAAATCGAGACATGAACCAAGTGGTAAAGGTTCCTAGGATATAACCTGGAAGGAAATCACCACCCTCAGTCATCGCCTAAAATAGCCCTCGATAAAAGAGTGGTCGCAAATCAATCTTTATTCCTTTCAGCACTTAGCATCTAAAATAATCCCCCTCGAGGAGGATAAAGGTTGAGTCCCAAAATCCTCCCTCCATGGAGGGCTCCACAATAATCAAGGATAAAGCAAGCCAAATATTGTAGAAAAAGGATCGCCAAGTAAGGCCTAGGGATGCCAAGATCATGACAATCAAAAGAGTAATAACATGCAAGGTACCAACTAAAAACATGTCTTACCCAAGTCACCGGAGTAAAATGAAGACATGCAGGTAAGGCCCACATCCCACATATACCAGGGAGGAAATAAAAATCACACCATTTGTGCAAAACTCTTAAACGAAAGGGGTCACCTCAAATCTCTTGAAATGAAGCTCGACTGAAAGTTCCTTTCACCCGAGCTTCGAGTACAAAAATGTTGGGGCTATGTACGAAATAAGAAAATGGAATCGGTCACCTCCGGGGTAAAACAAGTCACTTAACTTGCACGTGATAAGATCAAATTACCTTTAACCTCTAATGTGAATACCTCATGCTCACCTTAATATGGCATACAAATGTGAGACCTACAAACGTTAGCACATTCATCCTCTGTGGTGAGTGTCTCACCGCCACCTTCACAAGGAAAGATTCATGCATGAATCACAAGGGTTGACATAACTGCTAAACACATTGTGAGCACCTCCTGTTTGCCCTCATCAGACAACGTCTTAACAGAAAACCTAAGTGTCCATGGACCTCCTCCAAAACTATCGACGCTCGCCTAGACTTAATCCCGACGCTCGCCTAGACTGAATCTCAGCGTATAACAGTATTTTCATAGTTCTTTTCTTCTACTCTAAACGAGCTTATCCATAGTGATTTTGCTAACCAAAGACCGTTAATTAATGTTTTCTATCACACATCCTTGTTCGTCGTTTTGAACGTGGGGACTATTATGTATTGTAATGATTTTCTGATTGGTGGAGTTAACACATGGTCGGTTGGGAATCCTTCATTCGAGGAAGACACATCTGAATGTAATTTCTACATTTTTATCTTCTACTTTGGTTCTTTGAGAACTATTATGGTTCGTATATTGCTTGACTTATTCCCTACAAAGTCTGTGAGGGTTTGTCCTTATATGAACATTTTTTTTACGCAAAGTAGATCTTGAAGTCAACATTTTTCATGAGGCATATGGTTTTTGTAGGAACGGTCCAAACGACTCATTTTCCATAATCTTGATTACTGCGTAGAGATGTTTTTCTACCTAGGGATATGCATTTTTGATTGGTGTGAATAGTTTTCTCTCATAACACATCGGGAGTTGGTAATTTCGACTCCTCGTTTATTGATTCCTCAATGATTGCCACTTCCTGGATGTTGACTTATAAGAATAGAGGCTTGCCTGGTACCAAATTTGCAAGGGTTGGCAGCGTGTGATGTGATCCTTGAGATCATGGAAGGCCTTTTCCTATTTTGTGGTCCAAAAAACCTGCTTAGTTGGCCATAATGTCTTGAAGAATGTGAGTGATTGGACTCTTCCTATAGACAAGAATTGATTTAGTCCCACTAGTCGTCTATTCAGACATTAAACTTTTTTGTGACACATTAGTGTTTTGATTTCATCGATGGCTTTTAGATTTTCTAGGATTTCCTTGATTCCATGTTAGCTTACTGAAAATCCTAGTAATTTTCCTAATATTTCCTCCTAAATGCACACATGAAGGGTTAAGGCGGACGTTGTGTCGTCGCATGCTATCCAAAGCCTCTCAAACATGGTGGTAAGGGTTCCCAATATGTTGTTTTGAACGAGACTATCCTCTTAGTGCACAATAGTAGTTAAAGATATCAATAAACATGGCCACGGTCATCAACAAAATTTCATATACCAAATCTTAACCATTAGGTAATGGGCAATAATATATTGCCTCGGGTATAAATACATCACAATTCTTCTCTTCATGGTAAGACTGGTTTCCGAATTACATATATTTAAAACCTATATTCAGTTATGCATCATAAGATAGGGATCCAGAGGAACAACCTCTACTATCCCTTTTTGTAGGTCAAAGAGATATTGACTTGATCTACCAACGAGTCTTCTAAAGCGATACTCACATACTTCCCAATACTCCTGATGAGTCCTTCCAACACAAATTAACATCGTTCTAACAAGAGTTGAATGGACGATTTCAAGTTGACATCCCCCATGTATCCAATCATAAATCCTAGACTTGGGCAAAAGGCTAAGAAATGAACAGTATGCTTTAAGTTACCTTACCCTACCCATCCAAGAACAAATCCAAGAATTGGACAAATGGTTGAGAGGTGAATTCTCGAACTCATGTTAACGTCCCCTAACAGGTTAAATAATCCATAAATGTTAGGAAAAATGAAAAAATCCAAAGGACTTTCCAAAAATCAACCTAAAATAGTTAAAAAGCTCGCCTAACAAGTGAACTATAAGTGACAAGGAAAGTTAAAACAATCCTAATGGACAAAAGGGACCTAGAAAATGATCAAAGGGTTCATCCAAGAGCAACGAGGAAAAACATTTGAAGGTCTTCCCTAAGAATAACCCATAGGAGTAAACCTAACAAAAAAGTCTCACCAAGGAAATCACCATGACCGAAATTTGTTTGACCTAATAATATCCACAACTAGAAGACTACATTGATTGTGGTCGCTTACAATCGTTAAGGTCAAACTCAACCTATTTGTTTTTCACTCGAACTTTGGAGGGAAATGTTTGATACTAGGAAACCACCTGATACTTGAGCACTCCTCTAAGGAACAATGACAAACACTCACAAGGAAGGAGACCGCTTAAAGTGGCAAATTCCTTCCAATACGATGTACTAATTTCACATTCGGAGCAATGGCTCCCTTCATTATCCACTAATCAAGGATAGGGTTATAAACCACAAATATATACCCTATTATTAAGGCATAGTCCAGACGAATACTTGAACACAGGACGAGATAAATGGAAAAAACCTTGACTGTAGGCAAAAGACAGTAGACATTTATGTTAGGGTCTTACCAATATAAATATTATGTTTGTCCTCTTTTTACATTCAATATTATATCAATATACACGATACTCAATTAAGTATCAAAGAGGTACCTAGAAGGAATGCCTTCAACCATCCTCTTTTGCAAGTGCCCAAATCAATCTATGATGGCTAGGATCGACGTCCTTAAACTAGGATCAACTCCCTTCGAGTTTAACGTCTAATCTCGTAACATAGTAATGTAATTCTCGTCGATTTAAGATGACAAACACTAGAATTTGATCTCGTTGAACCATTTCTAAGGTAGGTCTGGGAATATTGTGAAGACTCCACAAACGAAGATGGAGATTCGTATGATAAGTCGGTGATTGAACGCCACAAGAAAAACCATGATAAGTTCAATAAAGGACACCACAAACGGGGATGGATAACCGTTTTATAAGTCAATGATTGAATTCCACAAGGAAAGTATTGATTAGTTAGATAGAATACACTATAAACGGTAATGGAGATCCGTTTGTAAGTCAGGGATAGACAACCCAAAGGGGGAAACCTTGATAATATCAAGAAGGAGACAAACTCCCATTAAAAATTTCTCTTGACACCAAATTTTGATTTATTATATTAGAATACATATAGAAAATTATATCTATATCATATCCTACAAAATATATATCTTACATAAATCTAAGTCTCTAAGATAAACTCTTATTTATAAATATACTAGTCCTAAATGGAAAGATAGATGTTTACTAAAATATCGGTTTCCTTTATTTATTACAATTGAATAGGAAACTAAATAAAGCCTAGATCTATATATAAATAACCAAATCTATATATTATAACATTATAAACAAATTTATTCTCATATCATTCCCTTTTCCTTAAAAAAGATTCGTCCTCGAATCTTCGTGCATCCGTCGAAGATAGGCTTGTTAAATAATATCAAATGCTTGCTTTTTCCAGTTTTCATGACATGACTTGAATGGTTAAATTGTTCAATGACTTGTTCAAAAACATGAAGAAAAAAAAACGTTTCTTTTTATACTATTTTTTCCCTGAGATAAAAAATTAACTTATGGATAGAAAACCTAAAATTAGAAGTTGAACTTTGATACTAGATAATGTGATTCTCGTCAATGTGAAAAGAAACCGTAGAAGTTAATGTCGTATGATCATTTCTAGTTCAAGTTTTGGGATATGTTGAAGACTCTACAAACGAAAATGGAGATTCTTCTGATAAGTCGGTGATTGAGCGCCACAAGAAAAGCCATGATAAGTTCAATAAAGGACACCACAATCGGCGGTGGATTATTAAGTGCCTTTCTTCTCATATCACCTTGTACCAACAAGTCAATCCCCATCTTGATCAAATTAGGCACTAGTTCGGTAGGAGAAATGAAGTAATACCGACACAGCTCTACTCCTCACAAAGTGGAAAATCCAGGCCAACATCCACATGGGCAGGAAAAATCAAGGCCTCCCCTGATTGTAGAAACTGCATACCCAAACTTGGGTACCTCGGGGACTCGATTTCTCTCAAATTATCAAAGTCTACAACAACCCTAAAATACTCTGACATCAACCTATTCACCTTAGTATCTAAAAACAATGGGAAAATGCGTCAAAGAACGAAAATCTCAGCAAAGAAATAAAAAACAAACTCACCCTTGAAGAAATGTCAGGGATGGTGAATTTCCTTTTAGATGACCACTAACAACAGATAGGGACGAGTCGCTAATATTTTCTGCAGGAAAGATTGATCATTTGGAAAAGTAATCAAGGCGCAAAATCTAGGCGATCAATCTTCAGGAAGCAAAAGGCTTGGATACAAAATATGTCCAGAAAAGTTTCATAATGCAAGAAAGATTTTCAAAGAAAAGGGAAATGTAAAATAAAAATCTTCTCAAAACCATAGGGAAATACAGAGTCACAACGAAGATTACAAAAAGTAAAGATGGTTTCACTTGATAATTGCAAAACATCATATAGTTTGGAACGAAACCACCGCATCAGGCACCTAAAATAGGCGCATCTTAGATAGTGATCCCAGTCCAGGCTTCATTCCTTGCAACACTTCCCATTTAAAATAAGTAATTTGATTCTCGTCGATGTGAGACCAAACCCCTAGAAGTTGATGTTGTTTGGATTGTTTCTAGTTGAGATTTAGGGATATTTTAAAGAAACCACAAAGGGGAATATATATTCGTTTGATATATCAGTTATTGAACGCTACACGAAAAGTCATGATAAGTTCGATAGAGAATGCCACAAACGATGATGGAGATTTGTTTAATAAATCATTGATAGAACGCCATAACGGGGAACCTTGATAAGTTCAAGAATGGAGGGAAAACTCACTTTGGTATTTTATTTAAGACCAAAGTCTGTTTTATTCAATAATAAATTCTGAGTATATAGAGAAACTACATCTATAGAAAATAGAAAGAAATATATCTTACCTAAAACTAATCCTATGGGATAAACTCATATATATATATATATAAGAAATAATATATTTTGGTAATATTCTCTTTCCTATCTTTATTAAAATAAATTAGGAAACTAAATCAATCTATCTATAACAAAAACTATAATGTATCTAATTATATTAAACATACACATTTAGTCCAAAATACTTCCCCCACTAAAGAGCACCACAAAGATCAAAGCAAAAGAAACACGAATTCAATAGAAAGAAACTCGCCCAATAAAACTATAGATGCCAACATGACCACCCAAGGGGTTATAGATCGAAAGTGACCAACTAGGAGTATCCCTTATGCAAGTCATGGATTTATTAGAGATACGTAGTTGTATTACATAGTTTAGGATTAGACTGAGTAAAGCTTCAATCTATAAGGACTACTTTATAATTAGGAGAAGCTTCATTTGCTATAAATAGCAACCCATGTACCAATCTTTTAACCAGATGAACAGATACATAGAATTCAATTTTTCCTCTGTTTTTATATCATTATGAAGATTCTTCTATGGTATTAAAGCCAGGTTGATCACTTTTCTCAATCATGATAATCAACTATTGAAAGTGTTTTTTACTCTCTTGAATTTGCATTACATTTTTCAACTCGATCAAAACAATGGTGCATGTAAGGATCCAGGCGGGTTTTTAACCAAAAAGAACAGTACCAAGTTAGATAACACGAACTACCTTGAATGGAGACAACAAAATGAATTTACAATAGCTAGTCATAAGGTAGAAGTTTTTTTTGGAGAGATCTGTGTGCGTTGAGAAATGGATATGTGTTGATGATGGTGTGAAAGTTAGCATTCCAAAGTTTGATGCATATAAACATCTGAATGGTGCTCTAGCTTCATAGGTACTAGTTTCCATTTATCATAGCCTAGTACCTAATTTGGTTTAATGGTACGAATGAGATTTGGAAAGCAGTTCAGCAATTGCTCTCATATACATCTACTTCAAAGATCATGTGTTTACTATGTTTACTTCAATTTCAGAAAAAAAAAACGTGATATTTCAATGCTTGATTATTTAGGAAAGATCCATCTGATTTGTGATAGTCTTTGTATCTTAAATCATCCAACTTTTTAGACTACGCAGATCAGCTCGATACTGGCAGGTATACGTGTTGAATGTGAACATGTAGTAGTTGTTTCTACTACTAGCAACAGTCTTATGAACTAGTCGGTGTCACATTATTCTATTAAATATTGAATCTCGTCAACTCGATAATCTAAAGCAAATCAACACAAATCCAATTACATTTAATGCGATCGTTGCGAATCTTTCATTTCTCCTTCTACTTCACTTGCTCAAGCATTCTAATCCACTTGAATAAGATGAATCAATGAGGCAAAACTCTAAATGGTTATGGTTATTAGCAAAACCAACAAGGATATAATCTTTCAGGTTATGACCCGGACAAGGTAGAAATTCAAACTCCAATCAAGGAAAACCCCAACGTCAACTGTGTGGAAAATTTGGACACCTTTTTGCTAGATGTTGGTTTTGATTTGATCATAACAACATAGGGATGCTCAATCCTCCATGGACAACTGGTGTACCTCATTCTGCTAAGTATTATTAACTTAATGAGACTCTTTCTTATCACACAACAGATTCATTTCAAACTCATCAGGATGAATCTCACAAGCAAACTTGTAAACACCTGATTTTGGCTCGGGGTCAAAATACTGTACGCGAGGATCCGAGCCGAGAAACAATCGAGCCAAATAAAAAAATTAAATAAATCCTACACTTAAAACCCAAATCCCTAAACCTTAAAGCCCAAACCCTGAACCCCAAACCCCAAACCCTAACCGCCAAGCCCCAAACCCTAAACATTAAAGCCCAAAGCCTAAACCTTAAACCTTAACCCTTAAACTCGAAACCCTAAAGCATAGACCTTAAAAACCCTAAACCCTAAACCTTAAACACTAAACTCCTAAACCACTGCCACAAAAACACCATACCACCCATCTTCGAGCAAGCCCCACCAATGACACCAAAAGTCCTCCCAATTGCCATCACCTTTGCCAACTTGATTAGGTTTTCTCACCCACCATCATCTTTTGACCAAATCTTCTCCAGACACAATAAGTCCTCCCAATTGCCAATCACCTTTGCCCAATTGCTATCACCTTTGCCATCCACTATGTATTGTCCATGCTTTGTCACCTACTTGCATGAGGAAAACTCTACACAAGAGGAGAAAGCTTGGACGATTGAGGAAACGAAGAAAAGCCATGTCGTAAGCTTCGGTCAAGAAGGGAAAAAATAAAATAGAGAAAGAAAAAAGAGAAAAAAAAAAAGAAAAAAGAGAAAAAAGAATCAAGAAAAGGTCACGACAAAGTGAGGAAAAAGATGCACTTCTCTAATTTATTTCCCTCTTTATTTTCACATTTGTTGCTTTCTCTGCTAGCGTCGTTGAATTTTCTATTCTTCCTTTCTCTTTTTTTCTCTCACCGAAAAGATCTGACCTTGTCCTAGGAAGCTTTCACAGTGACTGCTTTGTGGCCTCTGAATTGTTTCTAAGACGAACGCCTTTGACCGGATTCATGGGGCAGCAATCTATGATCTACAACTTCGTTGCACGAGGCACCATGATATTATCGAATTCACCGAGTTCTCTGACAACTTCACAAGCATCGCCTCTTAGTGCCTCCAGAAGCTCCGTGCCACCCACAACACTAGGGTCCAACCCAGGGTTCGACCCTTAGCGACTCCAGTCCACGGCTCCAGTCCTCCGTGATGTCAACCACCATGACTCCTTTCCCCCAAGTGTTCTTGACTGCCATTAGACTCACGTTCATGGCTTTGGACTTGTACAGACTCCCTCCAAGGGTCACCATGTCGAGGGGAGCATCACGTAGACTGGATCCTTTGCATTTTTCTTATCATCGTCGGTTCTTATGTGAGGGATCGATACCGCGTGGAGCTTCTAGGTCTCCTACATAGAAGATGAAGAAGAACCAGAAACAGATATTGATGAGGCGGTGATTTTGGAGAATAATAGGGTGGTGGGTGTAGACAAGACAGTGGGAGAAGAAAAGGGTGGTTGCTGGATCTTGAGTACTATGAGGATTTTGAGCTTCTCTGTAATTGTGTCTTCTCTGCACAATTTAGGGGAATACTTCATCTGTGACTGTGCCTTCGCTGCACAATTTGGTAGAGGGCGATAAAATTCAAAATTCGGTAGAGCTATGGTTTGAGTGAGAATGATGGCAATTTTGTTATTTTCCAACTTCAAAACACACGTGACATGCAGATGTGCCTGAATCCGTCTGAAAATAAAGGACATATGATAGAATGGGGGAATGGGGGAAATTTTCATCTTGTCCAAACATTAGGACTAAAATTTCAGAATTTAAACATTTAGGGGGAATCTTAAATTAGGCCCAAACTTTAGGGGGAAACTCGTATTTTACCCTTTATTTTAAGTTAACTCAAAAACAATATAACAAAATGCTTGTATATTGTTAATTAAAAAATGTGCATGTAATCTTTTTGGCCAAGCATGATCAAAACGAATAATTCCGAAAAATTGGAAAAGTAAATTTAAAAAGCAAACTAAAGTACTGAAAGGGCGGATTTATGGGCTCACGAACTCTTAAGATGTAATCAAACCCCTAAACTCGAGTCTCTGGATGTAAACTTTTCCAAGCCCTGGGATGTAGACCTTTCCAAGCGAACTCTTCACACCATCTACCCTAGGGAAATTTTGGGATTCCGATTAGCCTTTAATTAATCGGTGGCGACTCTTTCATTTTTTCGGTCTGGTGGATAACCTTGCTCGACCGGACCCGTCGCTCGCCAAAACCTGACATATTCAAGCGAACAAAATATATTGTTTTTCAAAAAGGTTTGGGGAAAGTCGGATCCAACGTCTAGCAATTTGGCGACTTTGATGGGGACTTATCTGTTTAGAGGGTTTAGGCTTTGTCATGTTTGTTTTTCCATATTATATTTTTCCCAATCCGTTTTGACAGTTTGCTCATACTTGCAGTTTTAAATTCTTTCTGAAAAGTGATGTCAATGTAATAATTCAAGACAAATTAAATTCTTGTTTTGCACACACCACGTTGGCCATCATTACCCGCTCCAACCTAAAGCACATTACGAGCTTAGGGGGTTTAATGGGGGTATGCGCCCGAAGTGGTTTGGATTGCCGGTACTCACCAAAACAAATCAACTCGATGATCAGAATGGGCATGTGATCCTTTATAGGGGTGAGGTACCACCGGTTCAGAGGATCTAGAAGTTCCATCCCTTTATTACAAAAGCTCTACATCATGTTTAACCCCTACCAGATTTTTGTATGTTCCATTTCTGGGTCGAACTAATGTAAATGGGATTTCAGCCCAACTATTTGGATGCGAGATTGACCCAAAATTCATGTAGAAGATTCGGCCCAACTGTTGTCAAAATTCATGTAGAAGATTAACCCCTACCAGTTTTTTGATGTTCCATTAATGGGCTGAACTTATATAAATGGGATTTCAGCCCAACTATTTGGATGCGAGATTCACCCAAAATTCATGTAGAAGATTCAGCCTAACAACTATATATGTTAGTTCGGCCCATTATGTACATGTATAGGAATGGGTCTTTTGTATTATATATTTCAGACTTCTGTAGATATAATACGAACCTTACTAATGAAATTTACATTCTCGCACTTGCATTGCATTTTTCTAAATAAAATAATTTAAGTTCCATTCATTCTGTCGTTTATCCTTAGGACGTTTCACGCACCATTTTTGGTAAGGATGGAGCAAACCAATCATTGTCCTCACATTAAGGCCATACATCCTCTACAGTCGAAAAATGCCCGAATATGGAAAGGCATGAAAAAAGGCAATCATAAATACGTGAACAATAAGATTGGTGATGTTCACGATCTCGCATACTACAAAGTCAATTCGGCTCTCTTTGGCACATTGTCTTCGTAATTAACAACAAGATAATATGTTCACAAGCTGTATCTGGTACCTGCAAGTCCGTCTTTCAATCCGGAGGAGATAATCGTGGATAGACCCCAACAAATACCGTTATTCTAGTAATGTGAGGGCACCTTGGAGAAATGTGGTGGCAACATAGCTGAGTTGAATGGCACCCATAAATATTTCAGACGAATGACGAGGCTAATAAAAATATTTTCAAAATGCATGTCCTCGAGCTTCCTTCAAACCAAGGAACAATCAACAAATGCACTCAACGAGCTTTGTCGTTGTGTGCACTTTGACTGTCCAAATCCTTTTAAAGTATTATTGAAAAATACTTTTGTCGCATGCAATCAAAGTCTATGAATGGAATGAACGGCAAATCAACATTTTCAAAACCAACCATGCATGATCAATTGTGTATTCATTCTTCTTACCATGGTATTTTGAAATTAGCTTTCCGTGAACCCATGCGACTCTCGACAACTCCTTCACCTCAAGAACACAAAGGGAACCGAGATTCAGGTGAAGTTCATTCCCTTGTGGAAACAAAATAAGCATCCAAGTGAAGTAATCTCATAACAATACGTGTTAGAGTACGAAGTCGACTGCATAGAGATACATGTTGGTGTAGTTCAGCATGGTGAACGAGCTATCGTTATCGATGATTTGGTTGCTACTGGAGGAACTTTATCTGATGCAATTCAACGTGTCGGAAAATTGAGATTCAACTAAATCAAGATAGGTGACATGATGCAACTGTCCTCTCTTTAGAATCTATTCGAGAATCAAATTGCAATTGTCCACTCTATAGCTCGTTCTCGAGATTTCTTTACCTGGTTCGCCCGAATCTCAGTGCGAAAACCCAGACGATGTGTCTCGAGAGATTTATTACATAAATCGGAGGAACACATATTACTAGTAGGTACACTGATCAAACTCCAGTCAAACAGGATAGACAATTGCAATTAATAAAGTTCTTCAGGATAAACGGTACTTGTGGAATACTTCCCTAAAAGTTAATGTCTTCTTCGATGGAGCCCGACTAATTTGTACCAGCTGTGAGGAAGCCGACGGGAAGCCACAACCGGACCGAATGGAGGAGCTGCGGCGGCAAGGAGAAAAATGAATATTGACAAATTTTCAGTTACATTTTAAAATTACAACACCTAGTTTGTTCAACATTTGTATCAGAGACATAATTCTCAATCAAGTAACAGATCGATCGATTCTTCCTTAAATCATAATCTACTCCAAGACCAAACATGGCTTGTGACATTACAATTGGGAACACAAAACAGGCAGAGACTAAATTGTATCAATTCCTGAATGCCGTGAGTGAGGAGTATGATAAAAAAACAAGATTTACTCCGAGAAAATTCGAGGTGGAATCATCTTATACGACTATCCGATCATAAAGGGACTGGAGATAAGTAATTGGTACCGCAACAATGAGGGACGTCGAGGTTCCCAACACCGAAATCAAGTCTGGCTTGTATGTTACACTTCGCTTAGAAGACGTGGTAATCAAAGTCAAACTGACCCACGCCACCAGGCCACAATTGGTCACCCGAAGAGGAAAGGCTATTTTTGCAGACTAAAGGATATGAGGAAAATACCTACATGTCGTTCGATCAAGTTAAAGCATAGGCGACTTAAATAGAAATGAAGAGACGTTGTTGTTGACACAAGTGAGACGCCATTGTTGACACGCTGCAGACGTTGTTGTTTACTCTTGCAGGGAGACGCATGCAGACACGGGGAGATGACGTTATTGACGCTTGGAGGGGAGATGTCGTTGTCGACACACCGAGGAGGTAGGTTCCATTATTGATGCTTACAGACAGGAGGGGAGACATCACTGCCGATGCACGCAGATAGCCAGAGAGACCTCACTGTTGAGGACATTATTAACAGTGATCGGAAGAGCAGGAGATGTATCCACTACGGGAAGTTTCTTCACAGCACAGCGGAGTACTTCCAACTTATCGGGGGGTTTTGAAGGGTGGAGAAACCCAAGGAGGAACAACAAAATCGACACCAGCAATGGCGTCGCCATAGGGACAAATCCGTGATGAATAGAAGCAAGCCAACGATCACCTTGTGTTTTTATTTGCTTCCTTCGATACAAAAAAATTGGCAATGCTCGCACCCATGAGTAAAAGCTCTCCGGGAACGGAAACAATTGTCAGTGGAGATCAAAATCAAAAATGTTTACACCTATTGTTGTACAATCGAAGAATCAGACGGTCAAGAATGATTAACTGATATAAAAAGATACCTGGCGTACGGAGTTCCCAGAGAATGCCACCAGAAAATGATTGAAAGATCGTGTGAGGAATGACTTACAGTTAATTTATAAGTGGCCTGAGTATACCTATTTGAGATGCGTGAATGCTGAAAAAGGTGATCGTCTAATGGAAGAAATTCATGAAGGTTGTTGCAGCCCAGACATGAATGTCTGAGACTCGGGTACATTTAGTTCACCAGTGTATGACTGTATAGAACACGTCTAACATTGTCACCTCTGTCAAGTGTACGCGGACTAGATCCATGCTGTACTGCACAAACTCTATCCCATGACTTCCCCATGGTCTTTCTCAATGTGGGACATCGATGTAATCAAAATGATTTTCCCAAAGGCGTCCAACTGTCATTGATTCATATTGATGGCAATTGATTACTTCACCAAGGAGGTAGAGGTTATTACCCTTGCATCAATAATGGCAAAGTCCATTGAAATTTTCATTACGCAAGACATCATCGTGCATCACGGGATGCCGAATTCAATCATCACCAGCAATGCCACAAATCTAACTTGGTTGATGGGTGATCAAGCATAAAAATTCATCTCCATATAACCCACAAATGAATGGCGCAGTGGAAACAACAAACAAAGGACTTGCACGACAAGCTACCTTAGGCACTCATGGCATATACAACCTTAATACGAACATCAACACGGGTAACCCCATCCTCCTTTGTTTATGGGACTGAAGCTGTGTTGCCAATTAAAGTAGAAATCCCGTAAACTAACATCCTCGTTAAGGTAGAGATGGACAAGTCAGATTGGGCGAGATGTAGATACAAGCATTTGAATTTGATATACAAAAGACACTTCATCACGATGTGCCACGAGCAATTGTACCTGCAACACATGGCTCGTGCATTTAACAAGAAGATGCGTCTGAGAGAATTACAAGTGGGCGATTTCGTTCTCATAAAAATCATTTGAGTCAATCCAGACTCTCGGGGCAACGTTGTGCCTAAATATGAAGGGACTTATGTCATCAACTAATTTTTCAGTGGAGGAGACATGATCATCACCGACATGGACGACCCAAAAGGGTGGTTTGGGCATAATTTAGGGAAGAGGAACATGATTAAAAATCCCTAAAAGGGTAATCATGGCAAAAGGAAAGGAATCAAATCATTGCTATGTTGAAAACCCAAAAGGGAGACCTATGCAAAAAACATTAAGGGAACCGAGAGGTGCAGTAAAAAATATAACGTAGCAAGAGGAAAGAAATTCGACAAAATTTTACCAAACTAATACTCAAAAGTCGACGACAGTGTTTTGAATTTCCTCGACAACTTGCATGGATACACCTTGTGTACATACCATGAATGAGTTTAGGAAACTCCACCAAGAAGAACTTCAAAGTCAATTAATGCGAAAATAGGACAAGAATTCCGCGCAAGCAGTTAGACACCTCGACAGGAATTTTAAGCTCTAAAGAAAATTCCAAAACGACGAGCGGAGCATTTAGGTGTTTAGCCTCCGCAAGTCATCCCCAACGAGTCACAAGCCGACGAACGTAGCCTTTCGGTGTTCAGCCTTCGCAAGTCATCATCGACAACTATGCCATGTAGTTATCCAACTTCTAGGAGTCGCACGCCGATGAGCGGAACCTTTACGTGTTCAGGCTTCGCAAGCCATTCTCGACAACCAGAACCTGTATGTGTCCAGCTTCTAGGAGTCACAATCTGATGAGCATTTCAGCGCTCAATCTCCGCAAATCGTCATCAACAATCACGACTTGTAGATGTCCAATTTCCTAAAGTTGACAATAATGTTCGTCTGCAATGTAAATAATGAATCCAGAAGAGCCAAAATCAGTTGTTTGTCTTTGAACACAGACTCATGAGATCACTTTCATGAACACGTACTCTACGAGGGGCAACTGTTTACACCTGATTTTGGCTCAAGGTGTAAATACCGTACGAGAGAATCCAAGACGAGAAAAGATTGAGGCAAATAAGAAAGGAAAAAAACAAATCCTAAACCCAGAACCCCAAACCCTAAACATTGAACCCTTAACCTTAAACCTCAAACCCTAAACCCTAAACTCTAAACCTTAAACCCCAAATCCTAAACCTTAAACCCTAAACCCCAAACCTTAAACCTTAAACTCTATACCCTAAACCTTAATCCTTAACCTTAAACCCAAAAACCTAAAGCCTAGACCTTAAAAAACCTAAAACCTAATACCCCAAACCCTAAACCCCTAAACCGTAAACCCCTAAACTCCTAAACCACGGCCACAAAAGCACGATACCACACATTTTCGACGAAGCCCCACCAATGACACCAAAAGTCCTCCCAATTGCCATCACCTTTGCCAACTTGATCACTTTTGCTCACCCACCATCATCATTCGACCAAATCCTCTCCAATGACACAAATAGTCCTCCCAATTGTCAATCATCTTTGCCCAATAGCTATCACCTTAGCCATCCACTATGTATTGGGCATGCTTTATCACCCACTTGCATGAGGAAAACTCTACAAAATAGGAGAAAGCTTGGACGATTGAGGAGACGAAATTGAGGATTTGAATTATAGTGAAAAAAAATAGAGAGAAATTGAGTGAAGAAAAATCGATGATTATCGGTCTCGGTCCCTCGTACGGTATCTAAACTCTGAATGACTTAGTTATATCCCTCTCGTATTCAATATTATATACATTTATACTAATGTGAATAAAGTTTGTGTTAATGATATTAGGTGTTGATAGTTATATTTCATATAAAAATCTTATTCGGCTTTAAGTTCGGTATAACTTTGGGGTCATTTTAGGCATTTGTAAAAGTTATGGGGTTTTGTTTCAGTTAAAAAAATATTTTCAAAACTGACTTTGGTCATTCCTGAACTTTAATGAAGGTTATAACTCGATCCTCGGACTTTCGGGTCATTCTAGAATTTTACTGAATGTTATAAATCAAACCAGAAAAGTTTTTGGCCATTTCTGCAATTTTTGTAATATTTTCCAATTCAGCTCGAATTTTAAATAATTGAATCTTGGTCCCTAAACCTTTCTGGATATCCCATTACTTCTCAAGGTGCCACAAATTAGGCCAATGTGCTTCGTATTTTCAAAATCAGTCGTTTATGTTTGATACCTTTAAAATGACTCCAAAGTTAAATATTTTTTTAGCACGATTAACTTTATTCTCCTCTTGTTTATTTATTTTAAGTTAAATAAAAAAATAAAAAAAAACTACTTGTATATTGTTAACTAAAAAATGTGCATGTAATCTTTTTGGCCAAGCATGATCAAAATGGATAAATCGATAAAATAAATCCAAAAGCAAACTAAAGTACCGAAATGGCGGATTATGGGCTCGCGAGCTCTTAAGACGTAATCAACCCCCCTAACTCGATTATCTAGACGTAGGCCTTTCCAAGCCCTATGATGTTAAGATCATGTACCATAGACAAATTTTGGGATTCCGATTAACCTTTAATTGATTGGTGGGGACTCTTTCATTTTTTCGGTCTAGTTAATGACCCCGCTCGACCGGAACTGTCCCTCGCCAAGACTCGGCATTTTCAAGCAAACAAAATAAACATATTTTAAAAAAAGGCGGGGAAAGTTGGATCCGATCTCTCACAAAACTGATTCGAGAACTTTCTCAATTATGCCACCACCTCCTCTCTCCCTCTCATACACATCAACACATGTATGTTGTCACTCATCCTCATCTTTATCAACCAGGAATACGTCACATACCTCATATCCCACCATTTACTGCGCAGTTTCAATAAAGTATTCTTCCTTCGCATGCTACTTCTAATTCAGCAGCAATTCTTTCACCAGTTGAATACCCGAAATCTGCCAATGTAGCCTGGTTCGCTGAATTTGGGGCTTCCAATCACCTGAACAACTCAAGTTTTAATCTACCTCAATCTACACCTTATCCATGAACCAAATAAAATACTTGTGCGAAACGGTAATACAATTTCAATATCTCATCTAGGATCCTATTTATACCTCATAAACCAAAATGTTTGATTCTTCTAAATGTGTTAATACCTCCTAAAATCACCAAGAATCTTCAATCTATTTCTAAATTTGCTACGGATAACGATGTATTTTGTTTGTTTCATCATTTTTGTTGTATTCTGAAGGATTTGAAAACACATCAGGTATCGCAGGAGGGAATGAAGTCAGATGGTCTCTTCAAGCTGTATTTTCCTTCTAGTGTTACTGAGTTTATAATATACCTTGTATGTTCTGATTTCACTAGTTTAGAGCCATATATGTTTAGTTTAATACAGTAAATAGTGTTATTTCTAATGCTAGTGTTATTTTTGACATAGAGTGGATTGATTATTTGTCAACTATAATGAAGTTTCTTCTAATAATAATAACATGCCTTTTCTTTCAATTGTCTCCTCTACTAACACTAGAAGAATGTTGATCTTTAACGTCGGCTTAATTTAGTTGCACTAGGGGTATTTGCTGTCACTAACCTTTAGCAGCGTGCTAAGTCTCGTCATGGTAGGTTCCGTGGCTAAAGGACACTCCGACGGTAAAAGTGTTGTCGTCACTAATAAGAGTTGAGGCCATTTAGGCCTAATTTGCGTCAACATGATATTGTCACGGTATATGTTATTCAGTCTCTCTTTTTAGTGGTGACTAGATCTTAATAACCGTGATGATTTTATTCATATGCCGAGTATGATTTTCTGCAATAGAGATACATAGATGTCATTTAGTTGTATGAATGACAAAAATTGTGTGACATTATTTATATATCAACTATGACAAAATGTTACGTTACTGAAAGTATCCTATACTTTCTATCATTAAGCCATTCTGTATTACACCCCGTCAGTTATTTTCCGCTGGTAAACATAGTTTACTGCCTCAATCTAACGTGTTGTTCTTTAGTTAGTTTTTTGTAGATTTGAAACTATCGTTACTACATTGTTTATTGCTGTCATAACAAACATTTAACAGGTTGATATTCATGTCACTGCTAATGTTGTGTATTCAACATAGGTGACCTGTTGCAGCAAATACTGCCCTTTTGTGACAACTTTAATAATCGACCATACCACAAATACTATTAATTAGCCACAACAATTCCCAACTAACCATTCACAGCAGGTACCAAGTCTAAAATGTCTGCATATATTACCAGGTTAAACTGTATGCATATGTTCACAAAAAAAGGCCATATTCACCACATCAATTCCCAACTAACCATTCACAGTAGGTACCCGATCTAAACCATCTGCATATGTTCACAAAAAAGCCATATTCACAGACAAAAGTTTCCTATCCAAAATCATGTCTAACAGTCATTCATGGTCGAACAAGCATGGATCAACAACCAACCTCAAACCTAACTACACAAAATAAAACCTGTCTTCTGCCACCAAGAACAGCATGTTGAGAAAGTCAGCTACCATTTGGATCTGCAGTGACAAAAAACACAGAGTTAAACATCCAAATGGGTCAATCATTTTTTCAATTCACTAACAATACCTTGGGATGTCCCTTTGAAATGCAATTATATTTTCTTGAAACTCATATAGTTGATTAACGGCCTCTTCCGCCTTGCACACACTCTCCTCAGCCATACGACGCCGTAAAACAGTTTCCTCTCTGACTCTAGCCACTTCTTCTCTTGCATTTTTCAATTGCTCACTCTCTAACATTCGTGAAATTTTGGAGACCCGAATCCTACGCTTCTCAGGCTGCCGCACTTTCTAATAGAGGGCATTCTTGTCAATTGGTCCCTGTTCTTCAGCTTCAAGTTCAGCAGCCTTCTCCTCCACTTGGTCCTACAAACAACAAAATCATAAATGAATTTCTATACCAATCGTAACCAATTGTTAACGGGAAAACAGTTTACCATTATGGATTTGGACTTTTGATCAATGAGTTTCCCATATTTGTCCAAGTGGTTTTTAAGGAACATGTGGTACTCCCCTGGATGCTTTCCATTGTTCTTCTCAATCTATTGAAAAGTAGTTTAATTAATTATCTATGTGGAAAGGTATGTGGACTATTTAAATAAATGATTCAGCAAGTATTGATAATTAGTACATACCTCCTCGTGTTCACGCTTGGTAAAGCTAGAACTCCCGGCTGTGTGTCGCATAACTTGTTGAGACCTATTTTTTTTATTTCGATCGCTAATAAGCTGTAACATGAACACAAAATAAACCAATGTTAAGCACTAACATAACAAATATGATATGTAATGGGCAAAATCTAAAGTATATATATACCTTAAACTCATCCGAACTAAACCAGTTGACGAGCCATACCCAATCATCTTTCAAGACATCTGGCGGAATATGCATCAACCTTTCCTCGTTGGTTGAGTACTTATCAAAATACAAACGCTTAAGGTTGGCCCTGTAATTTTGGTACTTCTCTCTCAGATAGCATATAATAAATTGCTTCAAGTTGTCATCCTCTGGAACAATGAACTTTTCCTAAAATAAAGCATGAACACAGATGCAATAAACATGAGGACTAAGCAAAATATAAATAATAACAAGGCAGCACACATCCGTCAAAGTTGTACTAGTTAAAACAAAAAACCTTACAGAAACAAGCTACAGCATCTTCTATTCGTAATCTATCGGTTTTTTTGGGATGTCCTTCCAATCCTTCACCATCAACGGAGCATTTGTCTTTTTCCGTACAATACACCCACACCAGGTTGCAAAGGTTGACGCATTCTTGGTACGTACCCGACCTTGTGCATTGAATTTTAGCTCCTCTTTTTCGTTGACTCCATTGCGTGATAGCCTTATACACCTAGTTCTGCCACGCCACAGCTTCTCAGGTTGTGGAGTTTCATTCACCTCTATTACAGGAAAATGAATTCTGTTAATAACCATCTTGTCGAAGACATGCAAGTTCGTTGTTTTACCTGATGCTGGTGTCTGTTCATGGGTATCTGCAACGTTGATTTCCTGTTCCACAAGAGCAACCCTGCTCGAAGTGTTCTCACATATAGCCTCACCATTTGATGAGTCCAGGTTTGCTGTAATGTAGTGATATGTAGTTAGATGAATGACAAATTATAGTAGGCGTAATGGTTGTGAAAGGGCTAATGGATATAATGCAGTGATATGTAATGCATATACATAGTAATACAAACCTAATGGTTGTGAAAAGGCTGATTGTTGAGGAGGGTTTTTTCTTGGTGATTTTCGTGTTGCCACTGGTCTCTCCACGTAACGCCTACCTCTGATTCTCCTATTCAGACCCATAATAGCTGTAACAAAAACCGTTCCTTTACCCAAGGAGAGATGAAGAAAAGGCAGTTCCTTTGCCTGTCAAATCAAACCATCTAAGGGAACAAAGCATCAAAGACCGAAGCACAAAGATGGCAAACCGTCGAATCAAAAGCTAATACTTAGATTTAGGGAACAGCAAACAGGGGAGAACAACAAGCAGTCGCACACTTCTAGTCAGATTTTATCACAGCGGTCGAAATACCAAGTTAATCTTAAACCCTAATTCTTCTTCTTCAACAAACAGAGTATAACCATACAGATGCGTGAGAACTTACCTGACCGACGACTGAAGAAGACGAAATCAAACCCTAATCCGTGAGAACTTACCTGTCCTAGCCAATGCAGATGCGTGACAGGGCTGAAGATGGGGCGAGCTGAGGAGAATTCGTCGGAGGAGCTGATGAGAATTCGGAGGAGTGAAGATTGGGGGAGCTAAGGAGAATTCGGGAATAGAGGCCAGAGGGTTCATAAAAGGAGAAATATATATCTTCCTTTGTCCCCACAAATATACACTGACAAACAATAAAGAAAAATAACTTAACCAAAAAAGGAGGTTACCTTTTAAATCCGTCCACCTGTCGATTACAACACCATAAACCGACAACAAAATTTTTCCTGCTGCAAAAAAGCCTGAAAGTTAAATTTATTTCAAAACGCAATCATCTAACACCGTCTACACTGATTTGAACAAAGAACAACACATTTTCAATAATCAGTGACCATGAATTAAGGACAGAGAACATCACAGGCTTTATTAATAAGCATTGCAGAGGAAATTAATTTCCACAAAACTAATTACAGAACAAAACAACATTTCACAAAACTAATTACAGAACAGAATCACATTTTCAAACTGGATCATCAAGTGGTAAACACAAAATACAATTGAATTGCATTTTGTTGGTTTCACAACGTGTGTACAAAATAAACACAAGGTTGCAAGTGCTCATCAACAAAATAGAATTCAATTGCAGAACATTTATTCAAAGTCAGAATCACTTTCATCAACAGATTCTTGTACGGATCCAAATGTTTCTGAGCTGAAATCATCATCTTCCATGTCCATGTTATGTTCCTCATCTACAACGACATCAATTCTGTTCTCAGTTGCTGCTTGACCGGTTTCATTTGCAGCTCACACCATTTTAGCTATTACATAATTCACAACAGTTGCCCCAGCATCCACTAATTCTGCCTCAATATCTGCTCTACACCAGTCAAGCACAGGGTCCACATCAGTCGGACCGTAATTGTAGGGGAAGTTTAAACCTATTTCTTGGTATGGCTCAACTGTTGCCCCGGTCATTTGACCACTCATGCTGAAAGGTTTACTGAGCTCTGCAGCAAGTACAATACTCCATGCAGGGTCAGTGTTGTCTCTAGCGTAAAACACTTGTCTTGCTTGATTAGCGAGAATGTAGGGTTCATCCGTGTCAAAAAATTTTGATCTTTTAACACAAGGAAACCCATATTCATCAATTTTTATAACAGTCCCTTGTTCCAAAACATTATACCAAGAACAATTAAAAAGGAACACTCGAAGATCATCCATATAGCTCAGCTCAATAACTTCTCTCAGTACCCCGTAATAATCAATATCACCCGAGATAGGATTGTTATCAAGGCGACTACTATAACAAGTTGTGTCTGCTTTGCATAATATACCACTATTTTCAAAACTCCTACTCATAGACCTATCCTTACTGTGGTAAGTGACACCTGAACAAGTAAATCCTGAATAACTCTTCACACCATACAATGGACCTTGAGACAATGACTTCAGTTGACACATCTTTCTGGAAGGTACTGTGGTTGTAATTCTACCTACCTAAATTCACAAATAGGACAATTACATGTAAACAAAACACGTGCCTTCTTTGTTGAGTATTTTGCATATATATATATATATATATAGCACATGGAATTCATAAAGTCTGAAAGTTACCCGACCTTCAAACCAATCTAAAAATCCTCGGTTGTGGATCAAATCCACGTTTCTCCTGGAGACCCTTTCACAAAGTATTTGTCGTTTATGTTCTCTGAAAATAATATCTATTAGAATTAGCACCCCTAAACAACTCCATACATCCAAATATATACATGTTCAATTTTTATGGTGTTAGACGAACTCTATGAATGGTTTAACTTCTTCACATTGGTTCAACACATATCGATGACATTGCCGCCATTCAGAATCCATCAATTCACGCATCAAGGCACCACCTAATGGTTTCCCTTGATAGCCAAATATGGCCAAGCCATCAGTCGAATCAATGGGAGTTTCCTGCATAACTGAGCTCATTTGTCGAGAGAACTTTGTTTCCACGTCGTGGAGATATCTCAAACAAAACGTGAGGCATTCTAAAGTAATATAGCCTTCAGCTATAGAACCTTCTGAGCGACTTCTATTCCGCACAAATGATTTCATTATCCCCATAATGCTAATATTAAAAAAAGTAAAAAAGATAAAAGAATGTTAACTCAATTTCCTATCTCAACTAATATAATTGAATAGAATAGTTGCTTTTGTATTTTTGATTTCACTACCTACCGTTCAATGGAATACATCCAACGATACTGAACAGGACCTGCAATTCTTGCTTCTTCAGCCAGATGAACAATAAGATGGACTGTAATATTGAAGAAGGACGGTGGAAAAATTCTTTCTAGATTACACATAGTGATAGGCAATTGATTTTCAATCTTCCCCAAATCAATCAAGTTCAATTCCTTAGAGCATAACACTCGGAAAGTATTTGACAATTCAATAAGCACAGAGCTCACATACTTTGGCAATAAGCCTTTAATCGCCACAGAGAGTAGACGTTGCATTAACACATGGTAGTCATGGCTTTTCAAACCAACAAGTTTTCTATCTTGGACCTTAACACACCGTGAAATATTAGATGAATAACCACTTGGGAGTCGTAAATATTTAAGAAAACTACACAACATAGTTTTCTGTTCCTTTGAGAGTGAGTAACATGCAGGTGGCAACAACATATTACTTCCTCTCTCCACCGGATGGAGTGACGATCTAATTCCCATCGCTTTCATATCAAGTCGAGCTTTGAGATTGTCGTTATGTTTTCCCACAACCCCTAGTAATATTCCAATCAAGTTATCACCGGCATTTTTTTATGTGCATAACATCCAGATTATGGGGGAGTAACAAATATTTCCAATATGGTAGTTGGAAAAACACACTTCTTTTCTTCCAATTCCCCGTAACACATTCAATCCCTACCTTACGGTCTGGTTGGGTCTTGCCGAATGGTATGTCGTATAAAGATTCCAGTTGGTGCAACACTTCTTCACCTATCATTCTTGTTGGATGAGGTCGTAGTTCTTGTTGACCGTCAAAAGCAGTTTTGTTTCTCCTCCAAGGATGATCGCACGATAGAAATCTCCTGTGCCCCATAAGAGAACACTTTCTCCCGTTTTTAAGTCGCCAATAACGGGACAAGCCAACTTCCCATACGTCGCCCAACTAGATAAGTTTGCATAAGCAGGCAAATCGTTTATTGTCCAAATGATAGCTGCATACATTTGGAAGTTCTCATTTTTCGATGCAACATATGTCCTAGCACCGTTCTCCCACAAATCCTTGAGCTCGTCCATTAAGGGTTGCAAGTACACATCAATATCATTGGCTGGAGCTTTGGGTCCAGGGATTAACATGGAAAGCAAATAATTGATATCTTTCAAACATGTCTCCGGTGAAACGTTATATGGAATAAGGACTACCGGCCACATACTGTATGGGTGACTTTTATCACTAAAAGGGTAAAAACCATCAGTAGCTAAACCAAGTCTAACATTTCTTGGGTCTTCTCCAAACGAAGGTCTAACGGCATCCAATTTTTTCCATGCTTCAGTGTCAGCTGGATGCCTTAATATCCCGTCTTTGATTCGACTTTCGTCATGCCAACACATAGTGGATGCAGTCTTAGGTGACATGAAGTATCGTTGAAGCCTTGAAGTTAGAGGGAAATAACGAACAACTTTGACAGGAATCTAGGCAACATCCAATGGGATTGCCCACATTTTGGGCAAACATCAACATTCTTATACTCCTTCCTAAATAAGACACAGTCGTTCGTACATGCATGGATCTTCTGATAGTTTAAGCCCAAATCAGAAATGAATTTCTTAGCATCATAGTAAGACCTTGGTACGTTATTGTCTTCAGGAAGTACCTTATGTAGCATGTGAAGTAACTCATCCACAAACTTGTTAGAAACCTTATAAAGCGCCTTCAAATGCAACAATTCGACGAGAAAAGACATCTTCATATACGAAGTACAACCTGGGTATAAGCTAGTCTCACAATCTTTTAGCAGACAATAAAATTTCTTGGCATCGGCATTTGGTTCCTCAATATTTTCATAACTGATTCCACCCAATCCGTCATTTACCAGGTTCTCCATATCATGATTAGTACTACCCAATGAAGACCTGACATTTCCGTACTCCTCGCCGTGATCAACCCAAGTAGTATACGTGGGAATTATTCCATATCTCCCAATGCAACTTCACAGTTGTTCTTGACATTAACAGATAACCATTACAATTTAAACAAGGGCAGTAAATCCTCTCTTCCCAAAATGATCGTTCAAATGCAAAATCGAGAAACGAATTAACACCATCCTTAAACTCTGCCATCTGACGATGTTTGGTCATCCAACTCTTATCCATTTGGTTAAGATTCGGCTGTTAAAAACAAAGTGAACCAAAGTGCAATTGCTGCAAAATGTCTTCGCACGTTTATCCTGTGGTAATTCTGCAGCACAGAAACAGAGTAAAGACATACATCAACCCCAATTGGAGTCTTTGCAATAACTGGAATCATTCCGAACGAATAAATGTTGGCAAGTCGATCAGATTGATGAAATCGTGCTGCAGGATTTGTCGTTCTTTGAGTAGCAAATTTGCTGTAATTACAGCATGTACTACACCAAATTGATCATGAAGGAAATAGATGATCGGAGAGTACATTACCACGTAAGAAGATCTTCCCCTCTTGGAATATTTGTTATTCTCACAGAAAACGGTGACTTCAAACTCTGCGGTTTAGGTCTTCAGTAGTACTCTTCGGTTTGGGTCTTCCGTAGTACTGTTTTGCAATCAGTCCATCCGTTCTGTAATATTCTGTCCAAAATACATTCCTGGCGGCAAATTAAGAACAGAGGTGGTTATATACCGTTGCCATATATAATCATTTAGCTACAATACGCATTAACATTAACACATTGTTTTAACATCACCGATTTATACTGTCGTTGATTAAACTTATCAACGTCAAAAATTGTTCGACACTAAAATATTCTGTGCATAACTTTTTGGCGACGACAAATGTCACCATAGAAAACTGGTTTTAGATACGGAATATTAGTTGACCATTAATAACACTTATAACAACAATAATAACTACCATTACAAATGATCCTATTTAGTCACCTCTTTTAATGACAACAAATTTCGTTTGTATGTGTAGTTGAACATTCTTGTAGTGTAATGGTAGTTTCGGTACATGGATCGAGAATTGCAACTTAACTGATAAATCTCGTGCTCTTATCTGGCATTGTAGATTAGGTCATCCTTTGAAGATTAACTCAATCTTGACTTCAATGTTTAAATATTTCTCTTGATAAAAGTTTTGCATAGCTTGTGATATGGGGAAGAGTAATAAAATGCCATTCACATCATCTCAATCCCAGTACTCGCAACCACTTGAGCTTCTATAAGTGGATATCTCGGGACCAACTCCAATTTCATCTTCCGGAAACAGATATTATGTTTCCTTTGTGGATGTGTTTACTCGATTCACATGGATCTACTTTAGTATGTCCAAATCTGATGTTGTAAAAATATTCACTTCATTTCATGATTCTGTGGAAAACCAGTTGAACCATGTCATCAGCGTTGTGCAAACTAGCACTGGTGTGGAATTCCTTGGACAATTTCAGTCATATCTTGTCAGTAACAGTATTCATCACATATACACTTGGCCACACACATCTCAACAGAATGCGATAGCACAAGCTTGTGTTGTTATCAATCATGTTCCTGCAAATGAACAAGTAGCAGACATGTTCACCAAGCCTCTAATAATGAAGACATTTGTACCAAAAAGAAGGAAGTTAGAAGTAGCATCCCTGTCTGAGATACTTAGTGAAAGATTACTCATATCCTCCAATGATCCTCCACCTTTGAAGAGTCTCTTCATTCCCCTCTCGGGTTAACAACTGTTTAATAAAGTTTTTACCCAGTTAGCTCAACTGATAAAATCTTCAGTCAGTCGGTCTAATTCCTTTCTCTCTTGATCTAAGGTGTACCATCATGTATGTTTTCTCTGTTATGGATCATCATTCGTAGAGATCTCACTCTGCAATCAGTTTGATGAATGCAAAATTATGGTAACACACTCTGATTCTCATCATATGTATTTTATTTCATTAGCCTCCTTATGTTTTGTGTAGTTATGGTAAGATATGATGTCATTCTCTTAGTATTTCAGGTTAACAAACAACCTTTACAGCTGATTTGATTTTGGCATTTTAATATCTTGCACATTCAAAGGCCACAAGAAAAGATAGTTCGAAAACCCACTCATCCACAAAAAAATCAAACCAAGTAAACAAATTCGAACAAACATTGAATAATCGTTTATGTGACTCAGGCATTACCCCGATAAAATTTCAATTCTTCAATACAATACTATGAAAATCCTCAAGAAAAAAATGGTGAGCAAATTCATCCAATCTTCCTTATGTGTGATACAACTTTTGTTATCCTAGAAAACACATAAAGAGAATGTCATCATGTATGTTTATAGTTACTTTCATAAACAAGATAGAGGTGGTTTAGGGTGTTTGCATAAATTATGTGATAATCATTGTAGATGATATGGTATCTACAGTGTCATGACTTATGAGTTCGGATGGCTTATGAATCTCTTCCCTTTCTTAATATATATATAGCAATAGATTCGTATGGATCACACGGAAGAGTCAAAAGATGAAAATAAAAATTAAGAAACGTGGGTGAATATTAGATATACATAGTTGTACTACAAGGTTTAGGAATGGAGCGAGTAAAGCATCAATCTATAATTAGGAGAAACTACATTTGTTATAAATACTAACCCATTACCGAACTTCCAACAAGACGAACAAATATATAGAATTCAATTTTCCCTCCAAATTTTCCTCTGTTTTTAGATCCTGATGAAGAACCTTTCACGAACTAATGCCAGGACATACAAATGAGGCTAGCATTCTCGTACAATCCAGGAAGGAAAAACAATCTCTTAACACTTATGCGCAATTCTTAAGCAAATGGTCGTCGTCTCAAACCTCCCAAAAGCAGGTTTGACCGAACGTTTCTTGCACCAGAACTTTGGGGGCAAATGTTAGGCCTAGACACTAACTTTACCTATAAAAACGAGAACACTAGCAAACGCCCACGGGTGCTAACCGCCCTCGAGGGAAGATAAGTCACTTGACTTGCACATAACGATATAGAGTTACCCCAGCCTCTAAGGCATAGAAAGATAAGGCCTACAAAAGTTAGCACCTCCCTCCAAAAAATTTAAACACTTTATCCTCGCCCTCGAAGAATAAAGAAGTATGCACAACTAATGAGGGTCGACCTAACCGCTTAAAGATGGGTAGAGTACCCCATGCTCGCCTTCGCCCAATATAGACTTAAGAGAACAAATATGGAAATTATACTAAATATTAGGGCTGGGCATGAACTGGTTCGGCCCCTAACCGATTCAGAACCGAACCTTTACCACATTTTAAAACTGGTACGGTTTACCGCTCTAGTTTTTTGCCGCTCCAGATTTTGGTCGATTTACCATACCTGTTCTGAACCGGTTTGGCCGAACCTGTTCATACCCATATAGGCGGGGATAGCAAACGGGTAAGCACACACCTTGGGGCACTGTAGACGGTAAGGGAGCGTGTACCCAACCTACGCGTAAGGGAGCGTGTACCCAACCTTCGACGGGAAGGTAAAGTAATGGAAGCCGTAGACGGCGCAGCAGAAATCCTGCACGGTCACGTCCTCCGACATCAGGATAAGGTAGATCCCGTTCTTGTGATCCACCTAGAAGGGGGTTAAGCGTACGGCGTAGGCGATCACATCCTGGAGAGTAAGGCGGGTGTGGTGGTTTCCCTGGGAGTAAGCAGTGTCTTCATGCTCGCCGGTGATGACGATGGAGCGGGAGACGTTGGCGTCGGTCTGATCGGTGTAGAGAGATACGGTGCGCCATCAATCAGAAACGCGGGGGGACGGCGGAGCAGTGCCGCGGCTTCTGGGTGGCGAGATGGAGAGGATAAAGTCCTTGATGAGGAGGATTTGGGTGGTGGACCAGCAGCCGTACCAGATGAGGTAGATGTTGATCGGTGCAGAGGAGAGGACGGGATCCATGTTGTAGCGAAGGTTGACGAGGTCCGAGGAGCCCTCGAACCGCTTCGACCCCGACAGGGTCCGAGGAGGAAGCTTCGGGTTGAAGTATTCTGTGTGGGTATTTAGTGTCGGGAACTCGGTGGAGGAAACGAATGAAACAATGAAGTGGAGGAGTAGAAGCGAAAATAGAAGGTCGGAGAAGTTTTCGACGGCGGTCGCGATGGTGGTGGTGGCAGCGGTGGAGACGGAGCAATGAAAATTAGGGGTATTTAAAAGAGAGAAAGGGAAAGAGGTCAGAGAGTGGTTTGGGAGGGAAATGGGCTGGAAACAGCTGCAACATGTGGGCACTCTTTACTTGGAGTCACTCTCGTAGTTTAGTAGTTTAGTTTAGTATGTAGTATATTAAAACCGGTACAAAAAATGGTACGGTTAACTACTCCATATTTAAAAAAAAAACGTTTATTTTGTGAACCGGTACGGTTCAGGTACGGTTCGGCCGAACCGGCTTTTTATGCCCAGACCTACTAAATATATACCACAACAGCAGTTCAAGATACTATAAACATGGTTACGATCCTCGTTGATATCTAAGGCACCAAATATTAACCATTAGGTAATGGATAGTAAAATATTCCCCCAGGTATAAATACATCCCAATTCTCCTTTTTACTATAAGACTAATTTCCAAATTACACACATTCAAACCCTATATTCACTTAAGCATCAGAGAGAGATCCGAAGGAATAACCTTCCTTATCCTTTTTTGCGGGATAAAGAGCTCTCGATCTGATATGCCAATGAGTCTTCTCAACCGATATTGGAATGCTTCCCAAACTCCTAACATGTCCTTCCGACCTGGATCAATCGCGTTCCAACAAGAGACGAACGATCGATTTCAAGTCAGTGTCCCCCATGCATCCAAAGCACAAATCCAAGACTTGGGAAAATGGCTAAGAGGTGATCACGTGACATTACGTCACCTTCCCCTATGCATATAAGCACCAATCTAAGACTTGGGCAAAAGTTTGAGAGGTGAACGGTCAACTTGTAGTCAATGTCGGCCACTCATACAGGCACAAATCCAAAACTTGGGAAAAGGGAATAAAAGGATTAGTGAATCCTGACGACTTCGTCCAAAATTGTTAATTAAAATCAGGATTTTCATATTAGTGGAATGATTAGCTAAAGATAGTGGAAGTAGTCGAAGTAGTCGAAGTAATGAAATAATTAGCTAAAAATAGTGAAGTAGTGCAAGTAGTAAAATAATTAGCTAAAAATAGTGAAGCAGTGAAAGTAGTGGAGTTAGTGGATTAATTAGCTAAAAATAGGTAGTAACTCTTGTATAAATTCTCAATTTCAGATCAAATAAAATCAATCCAAGTTCTCCACATTTTTCTTATGTTTTCTGATGTTCTTCAAATCATCTTGCTTGATAAACAACAGTGGTATTAGAGCTTAACTTCTTGAGGGATCTGTGAGGTTGAGTGATTGTTGATTTCTTGAGATCATTCACCCATAACTTAATTTCTTGAGGGATTTGTGAGCTTGTGTGATTGTCGATTTTTTTATATCATCCACCCATAAACACTTTAAGCTCTCATCAAATGGAAGAATCCTTCTTAGGTGTTGCTCCACCAAAATTTAATGGCTCAAACTACCAAGCTTGGGCTGTCAAAATGGAAGCATACATGGAGGGCAATTATCTGTGGGAGGCTGTTGAAGAAGATTATGAAATTCCAGCTCTTCCACCCAACCCCACACTTTCTCAAATCAAGGTTCAAAAGGAGAAGAAGATGAGAAAGGCACGAGCCAAGTCATGCCATTATTCAGTTGTCTCACCTGCAATTTTCAGTAGAATCATGTCCATAAAGTCAGCCAATGAAATTTGGGACTTCCTCCAAGAAGAATACAAAGGAGATTAGAGGATAAGGGGCATGAAATCTCTGAACTTGATAAGGGAATTCAAAAAGGAGCAAATGAAGGAATCTGAGACCATCCAAGAATACTCAGATCGATTGGTGGGACTCGCAAACCAGGTTAGAATACTTGGTAAGGAGATGAAGGATAGCAGAATTGTGGAGAAGATATTAGTCTCTCTTCCTGAGAGATTTGAAGCAACCATTTCCTCATTGGGGAACACCAAGGACTTGTCAACTCTCAAATTGGTAGAGCTCCTTAGTGCTCTTCAAGCTCAAGAGCAAAGACGATTGATCCGTGAAGAAGGGGAAATTGAAGGTGCTTTGAAGGCCAAGCTACACTTAAACCAGAAGAGTAAGGAGAAGAAATGGAAAGGCGAGCCTAATTCTAGTGATGGTGAGTCAAGTGCGGCAGTAATGGGACAAAATGGAGGAACTCTTCCTCCTTGTAAGCATTGTGGTAAGGAGAACCATCCTCACTACAATTGTTGGATGAGGCCAGACATAAAATGCAGGAGGTGTCAGAAGATGGGGCATGTAGAAAAGATTTTCCCTGAAAAATACAATCAGACGAATGGAGAAACTCAAGTTGTTGTCCATGAAGAAGATGAGGAACATCTGTTTGCGGCTTCTTGCTTCACAACAGGAGCATCGAGTGATGGGTGGCTGGTCGATAGTGGATGCACTAATCACATGACTGGTGATATGAGACTCTTCAACCAACTTAACAGGTCAGTTCTTTCCAAAGTGAAAATTGGAAATGGAAAGTTCATATCTGTTAAAGGAAAAGGGACAGTAGCTATAGATAGCAATTCAGGTACTAATCTGACTGATGAAGTGCTATATGTGCCTGAAATTGATCAAAACTTGCTTAGTGTTGGTCAATTGCTAGAAAAGAATTTCAAGTTGTTGTTTGAAGATAAAAAGTGCATTATTATTCTAGTGGTAAGGAGCTCTTAAGGATCAAAATGAAGGGGAAGAGTTTTGCACTCAATCCATTGGAGGAGGACCAATCTGCTTTCACAATCAAAGAAGGCATCACAGAGTCTGCACATCACGATGTCCATACACTCCGTATGGAGCTCTCTGAAACACTAAACCTGGTGGAAACCCTAAGGAATGAACTTGCTGACTGTAGAGAATCTGAAGCTCAAGCAAAGGAAGTCATAAGGAACACCAAATGTCAACTTGAGTTTGCAAATGTGACCGTGGATACGCTTCGCTCGGAGTTGGAGCGGTCGAGGGATCAGATCAAGGACAAACCCTTCCAGTCTTATTCTTTTGTTTATCCTACAGTTGAAGGCGAAAGTGTCTGCCTTGATGATGATGAACTGACAGATGATCAATCTGTTAGGGGGTTAAGATCTCTTGTTGAGATTTATCAAAGATGCAATCTTGCAGTCTTTGAACCTGAAGGATATGAGGAAGCCAAGATTGATAAGAAATGGCTAGCTGCAATGAAGGAGGAGCTCTCCATGATTGAGAAGAATGAAAAATGAGAGACAAATGCAATTAAGAAGGTTCTTCAGGATAAAACGTGAGTTATGAATGGAATGACAAAACACTTTGAGGTCAAGTATAACTTCTTAGGGAAATATTGGGAGTTTGCAACAACCTGATTTAGGAGGAGTGTTAGTTAAAATCGGGTTTTTCATATTAGTGGAATAATTAGCTAAAGATAGTGGAAGTAGTGAAAGTAGTGGAAGTAGTGAAATAATCAGCTAAAAATAGTGAAGTAGTGGAGGTAGTGGAGTTAATGGATTAATTAGCTAAAAATAGGTAGTAACTCTTGTATAAATTCTCAATTGCAGATCAAATAAAATCAATCCAAGTTCTCCACATTTTGCTTATGCTTTATGTTGTTCTTCAAATCATCTTTCTTGATAAACAACAAAAATAAATCCTCAGGACTTCCTTCACGACCAAGCCCAAAAATGATAAAACCCTTGATTTAGTTGATTCCTCAAAAAATCACTTCTGAATGACCTATCTGGATCAAAGTCCTAAACACGAGGATGAAAACAAAAAGGAAACAAAGTTGAGAAGAGAGTAAAAAAAAATAAGAAACACATTAATTAAATCAGAGGTATTTGTGAAAAGAAAGGATAAAGAGATACATAAATAAAGCAAAAACACTTGAAATGCTTGATCAATTTGATGAAGAGGGTATGCAAGTGATACTGATAAGGGCATTGATCTTGGCCTCGACGAACTTCTGACCAAGCCTAGTACTTGAAGATTTTTTTCTTATGTTGCGCGTGCGCAGTCATAGAGACAGCTAGTCCCACATGTAATATTTGGATCTTGAACTGAGCCTAGCCTGATCACGGACCAGACTTTATTGATTGCAATACATAAACACCATCGAAAGAACACTCAAATAAAGTTTGAAAATGAGAGTTAAAAAATTTACCCAAACACAAAGGGTTCTCCATGTGCAGGCCTAGGATGATCAAAAGGCTCGTAGTCCGAGGTTAGTAAACAAGATCACAAAAAGGTAATCCACAAGTGTCAAGAACAAATGAAAGTTTCCCAAAGACTCACCAAAGAGAAACCAACAAAGAGTTAAAAAGGTACCCCAACATATGAACTACAAGTGACAGGTAAAGCTAAAAAAATCCTAAGGGACAAGCAACCTAGAAATGATCAAAGGGCTCATCCAAGAGTAGACAGGAAAAATACCTAAAGATCTCCTTTAAGAATAGCCCATAGGAGTAAACCTAACCAAATGGCTCGTCAAGCAAAACTCTGTGACAAAAATCTGTTCGACCTAATGATATTTCCAAGCGTAAGAGTACATCGATTGTGATCGCCTACAACCACTAAAGTGAAACTCAACCAAAAATTCTTTTCACTTGAGCTTCAGAGGGAAATGTCTGATACTAGGCGACCTCCTGATTCTTGAGCACTCGTTTTGAAACATGGGCAAACATTCAAACGGAAGGCAAGAGCTTAAGGTGGCAAATTCCCTCCAATACGATGCACTAATCTCTCATTTAGAGTAATGGCTCCCTACATTATCCAATAATTAAGGTTAGGATTATAAAACGTAAAGATATACCATATATTATTAAGGCATAATCCAGCCTAATACTCCAACATAAAGCAATATATATGGAAAGTATCATGACGGTAAGCAAAAGACAGTAGACATTACTGCTAAAGTTTTACCGATACAAATACTATGCTTATCTTCTTTTTATATTCAATATTATCTCAATATACAAAATAATTCATTAAGCATCCGAGAGGGACCGATGAATGCCTTCAAACATCCTTTTTTGTTTCTGGTTGTATCAACTTATGATGACTAGGATCGACTCTCCTCAGCCAGGATCAACTCCCGTCGAGTTCAGCTGCTAATCTCGACATCTTGTACTAACAAGTTAGGTTACTTAATCCTAACCATGACAAGAAATATCCTAACCATGTCAAGAAACGAGAATAAAATCTACCATACTAAAATCAACCATTAATGACCTTCGAAGTTTTCTCTCTAGAACTATACATTCATGGACGAAAATACTAAGCATATATAGAGAATCTTAAATTGGAAGTGATATCATTCTTGGGTGGTGGCTTGTTAAATCTCAATTGCGGTCATTTCTATGGTACTTTAGTCAGACTCTGAATTTCACCGTTTTCCTCTCTTATTTGTTCTAGGTTCCGTAGTGTTTTTTAGGTTTCAATGGTAGAAGAAAATAAACCACTAACTTACGCAAATGGATCAAGGAAGCTATCCAAGCAAACCATGATCTTGGTAATTGTCGTTAGCTAATACCTCTCACGTGCAGAATATGAGTTCCGAAGAAAACCAACTTTGTCCTTAAACTTTTTCATTAGGTGCCATTGACTCCCTTAATTCCCGGTGTGCAAATTTATCCCTTCATATTATTGCAGGTGTTACAGTCTACCACCGTTAAGAAAATCATCCTCGATCGAAATTTACTTATTGGTTTTTGATTATTACAATCCACCCTCCATGAAAAGTCTTCCTCGTGAATTTAAATGTTACCTCAAACAAATTAAGTTAGTTCTATCTCATTTGTATTCCAAGTTGTGCCTCTCTAGGTATGATGTTCGAAATGAATATTCTACTAAATCCTTATTATCTACCGTATGAATTGAAGATTGTTTGAAAAACAAATCTTGTCTCAAATCCAACGAATGATAATATATCACGTGGCTTTTATAGTGAACAATTCCTTAGTATGGAAAAATGAAATATTTCGTGCACTCGAAAAATCACAAGTGGTGACATGAGTCGATACGATCCACCACTAACTGTCTGCAGTATTTCAAATTGTTTCATATACCTTGGATGAGTTACTTTCATATTGAAGAATGTAGAATAGAGCGTAACAAAATGTTGAACAGTCTGGAAGAAGAGTGAATAACATAATTCTCGAATAATCTTGAATAGAAGATAATTCTGTCTATTACATACAACAGCAACTCACTACTATTTATAGTCTAACTATCATAACAAACTGACTTCTGCCATATAAAAGTTAGTCCTCACACATTGTACATTACCCTTCATGTAAGAACTTTCTTCGTCCTTTCTGTTATCCCGAAAAATGTCCTTCACTCCATATTTATGTTGCAATACCTCATGCTGTTGTTTGGAAAATGATTTAGTTAAAAGATCAGCAAGTTGATCCTTTGAAGCAATGAAGTGTGTACTAACTGTCCCATCCTGAATTTTATCACGAATAAAATGACAATCCAACTCAATATGTTTGCTATGCTCATGAAACCATCGGATTTTTCGCAATTTGAAGAGTTCATTGACTAACATAATAAATGTGAACTGGATCTTGTGCCACAAAACCAAAATTTTGCAACAACCGTTTAATCCATATAGCTTCAGCAACTGTAATGCTCATGCTCCGATATTCAGCCTCAACACTAGACTTTGATATTGTTGCGTGCTTTTTCATATTCCAAGCAACTGTGGCATGTCCCAGTTTTACACAGTAAGCACGGATAGAACGACGGCTGAACGGACAAGAAGCCCAATCAGAATCACAAAAGATCGATAGATGACGTTGATTGTCTGTCGAATACTACAAACCTTGACCAGGACAACTCTTTAACTAACGAATCACCCTTATAGCTGCATCATAATGAGATTTATCCGTTTGATGAACAAATTGACTTAAATGTTGAACAGAGAAGGCAATGTCAGGTCGGGTCATTGTAAAATAGAGTAGTTCCACAATGAGGCGTCGATAAAGATCAACATCATTAAACGCGTAATCATCAGGATTTAGTACAAACGAAGCATCATATTCAGAAGTGGTAAGTTTGAGATTTATCTCCATAGGTGTATGAGCAGGACAAGAAGCTCCCAAACTTGCATCAACTATCAATTCGAGTGCATACTTCCGTTGATTAATTACTAAACCTTCTTTGGATCGAGCCGATCCAATCCTAGAAAATACCTCAAAGAATCGAGGTCTTTGAACTTGAAATGCCGTTGCAGAGTTGCATTTAACTCATTTATCATAACAATGCTTGAGCTTGTATTCAGCAAATTATCAATAGAAACCAAAAGGAACACTTTGTCTGAACCTTTTGATTTGCTGAACAAGGAGTAATTAAGTCGACTTTGTGTGTAACCATTCATTTGTAATGAATGATTAAATTTGATGTTCCATTGACGAGAAACGTGTTTAAGCAGGGCAAACTTGCTGCCCTGCTTGCCGTCCTGAAGTAAATGAAGCTGCCATATCCAACCCAGGAGGAATATCCATATATACTTCTTCAAATGAATCCCCTTGCAAAAATGCGTTATTGACATCTATGTGAATAAGTTCCCAAGATTGAGCAACAACAATGGGCAAGAGAGTTTGCATAGTTGTCATTTTTGCTACCAGAGAAAATGTTTCCACATAATCTGTACCTTTCACTTGAGTGTAGCCTTTTGCGGCTAAACGAGCTTTATATCTCTCTAAGGAACCATCAAAATTGTATTTGATTCAATAAACCCACTTGGAACCTATAGTTGATTTACCATGAGGAAACCATACCATTTCCCAAGTATGGTTGGCTTCTAATGGTTGAAGCCCATCCTTCATTGCACCAACCAAGTATGCATCTTTAACAGCATTAGAATAAGAAGTGGATTCACGAATTTTGGACAATACTGACATGTAGCATTAAAACACAGGTGTCAAATGAGCATATTTAACGTAATTTTATAGTCCAAATGCTTCATTTATTCTCCCCGAAGAAACATCAAAGTCAGAAATCCAAGAAGGAGGTCTAGATTGTTTGGAACTCCTTCAAACAACTAGTGGTAATTTTGCCTATGTTAATGGTAATTCTGCCTGTGGAGAAAATTCAGCGGATGAAGAGTCAACAATACCAGCATGTAATGGAAAACTTACAGAGGACTCGTCACTGAGTATATGTGCTCGAAGAACCACAGTAGTAGGACGAACAGTGTCCATGGATGGTAACAGTCAAACCAACCTAGTTTTGGTGACGCTAAAAGGAAATATGTGCTCATGAAAAACAACATCTCTGCTGACATGAAAAGTCAAATCAAGTCGAGCCATTAGTAGATACCCTTTTTGAGTAAGGGAACAACCCATAAAAACAGCAGGTGTCGACCTAGCGGAAAATTTATCAGGATTATTCACTTTTGTGGCAAAGCACAAACATCCAAAAATCTTCAAATGTTGCAAAGTTGTAGGTCGACCATTAAGTACTTCAAAAGGAGATTAATTGTCAAGAACTGAAGATGGTAACAAGTTCATAAGGTAACATGTAGCTAAGACACAATAAACCCAAAACTTAATCGGTATTGATATTTGAAAATGAATGGCTCTTGCTATATTAAACAGATGACGATGACGACGTTCAGCCAACACATTTTGTTGTGGAGTAAATGAACAAGTTGTTTGGTGCCATATGCCAAGCTAAGCGAACATAGTTATTCAGAGTTAATTAACGAATTCTACCTCATTGTCACTACGAAAGGGTTTGACAGAACATGAGAACTGATTCTTGATCATCAGTAAAAGCAAATTGACGTACAGAACTGCAACACATTTATGTTCCATCAGAAATAGCCATGTACAACGACTGAAATCATGAACCGCGATTAGAAAATATATATAACCTTTGATTATAGGCACCTTATATGGACCCCATAAATCCAAATGACCAAGCTCAAATGGTGATTGTGTATGTGAATCACTATCCATAAATTAAAGACGAGTTTGTTTGGCTAACAATCATATAGTGCAACTTTTAATACAATCAGTATGTGTAGTTTGACACTCAAATTCTGAAGATGAGAGAGATTAGTCGAAGAGACATGTCCAAGTCTTCGATACCAAAGAACTATGTCCTGTTGGTTGCCTTTATTCTTCTTGACAACAGCAGCATCAAGTGAAGAAGTTATCACCTTGGGCGTTAGGATGTATAGACCTTCTGAATCTTCCCATCCAAGAGCCCTTGTAGGAGTACTGAATCTGATGAAAATATCACATTGCATTGCAATTGGTGAGGTAATTTTGAAATAGAAATGAGATTATATCTTAAATCAGGGACCAAGTGTACACCATATAAGCATCGACGAGGGGCTATGTGACAATTTCCAATGTGAGAAACCTTGCACTAATCACCATTAGGTAATTGACATATTGATTAACAGTATCATTCACACGCAGATCAGTCAACGATTCTCGACGATCAGTGATATAATTAGTGGCTCCTGAGTCTAAAATCCATTGCATAGTAAGAGATCCTTAAGAGAGCACATGACCTGCCATAAATGCTTGTGGTTCTGGTTTATTGTCATTGTCTTTGTGTAACAGTTGCAATAACTGTTCAACCTGATCGTTTGTAAGATGTGAAGCTTGCAAAGAGGATGACTAGATGTAATCACAAGGTGAGTCCCCAAGAACAGCATTGGTCGCAGCTTTATCAACCCATTTCTTGCGCAAATTTTCAGGTATACCATGCTTTTTCCAGCAGGTATCAATTTTGTGCCATTTCCTACCACAAATAGTACATAACCAACCATATTTGTCAATTCGACCTTTAAAAGATCCATTAGATTGTCGATTACCAGAATGATTAGTTATGTATAAAGTGGTGGAAGTATCAAGAAAAACATCAACAATCGAACCAGATATAGATCGTTGATTATCCTCTTCCAAAAGAACATAATATGCAACATGTAGACTTTTTAATGGTCGTCTCATTACTAGATTCGTTTGAACTGCAGCAAACGTTTCGTTGTTGTCAGAAAATAGAGCATTGTCAGCTCTTAAATCAACTATTGCTACTAAATCATCCCATAACATCTTCAATTTTCTAAAGTAATCAGATATAGATAGAGTACCTTGGGTGGCATGATAGATATCACGATTCAATTGAAAAGTTCTTGTTCCATCCACCTTATTGAACATGTCTCGAAGATTCTTCCGAATAGATTGAGCAGTCAGATTGTAAACTAGACCACTAACGAGTTCTTTGTTCACTGCGTTGCGCAACTAAGCCTTTGTGATTGCATTACAACGATCCCAACGAATACGCTGAGAGAAATCGGCACCGACTCTCGCGAACAAGATCCATCGATGAAGCTCGTCTTGTTCTTCACCAATAGTCCTTCTTGAATAACTCTGCTCAAAAACTGATAATTCTCAGATCCTAACAACCAAAAAGGAATGAAGGAAGTACTTGTTGTATCAGTTGGATGAAGATACAACAAATCTTTCATGGTAATCGGCTCCATCTCGGATTTGCAAGTTGAATCAATCATTCAGTTAGCAAAAGAAAGCTCAGTTGGCTCTGATACCATATTGAAGATGTAGAAGAAAGTTTAACAGGATGTTGAAATGCTTGGAAGAAGAGTGAATAACAGAATTCTTGAATAATCTTGAATAGAATAAAATTTTGTTCTATTACATAAAGCAGCAATTGACTACTATATGAATTGAAGAATGTTTGAAAAAACAAATCTTGTCTCAAAACCAACGAATGATAATATGGGTTAAATACCAAGGAGCTACCTGAACTTTGGACGTTTTGCAACGTGCTACCCAAACTTTAAAAAATTAAAACGGGCTACCTCGACTTTGGACGAAGGTGCAACGAGCTACCTCCGTCCAATTTATGACGAATTTTCTACGAACTTCCGGCGAATTTCCTATTAATTTCCGACTAATTTCTGTCAACAGTTGACGGAAATTTGGACGGAGGTAGCTCGTTGCACCTTCTCCAAAGTTAAGGTAGCTTGTTTTGATTTGTTAAAGTTCGGATATCTCGTTGCAAAATGTCCAAAGTTCAGGTAGCTCATTGGGATTTAATTCATGATAATATATCATGTGGCTTTTATAGTGAACAATTCCTTACTATTGAGAAATGAAATACTACTTGCACTCCAAATATCACGAATGGTGACTCGAGCCGATACGATGCAGCACTAACTTTCTACAGTTTTTAAAAATTGTTTCATATAGCTTGGATGAGTTTATTTCACAACTCAAACTTTATTGGTCCTTTCATTAAAATTACTTTCAAGAATACCTTATCTCACAATTGGAACTGCAGGTACCAACTTTTGTTATCATCATGAATGTTATGCCTATTATGTTGGGTACTAAGTCGTTTATGAATTACCTTAACCTACTCTTTTATATATTGCACCAATTTCATTCATAAATCTTCCATTCTTCTACATTGTCCCAGTAAGTAGTGGTTTGACACCTTCTAACACACAACATTTCATATGGTTCCTCGAGGCCAATTTGAATTGTTCACTTTGACTGATCGTCATTTTGAGGATAGGAAGAGTGCTGAAATGAAACTTCGTCCTAAGTACCTGTCTGTCATAACCTATCCATTGTTTATAAACACTTTCATCACAGTTCGAGATATTATTCTTCGAAACTCCATGTAGTTTTACAATTCCCTTATCTTTGGTACTTGTCTCGTGAGTATCCTTTTGAATATGGAATAAATGATCAAATCTCGTTATTGGTCCACAATTAACCAAAGGATATATTTCGTTATTGAGGGTACTCGATGACCCAGATGAAGTCCATAAAATTTTATTTCAATCAGATATCTTCAAGCACTAAATAGTTACTTAATTTATACCTTAATATTTCTAAGACGTAAGCTTCTAATGAAGGAGTTTCATTATTTCCCGGTGTTCAGAAAGAATAAACACTTGATTCAGTTTCTATATCCATGGATATTCGTTGGCTACAAAAAAAAAACATCTTAAACTTCCTTATCCAATGTTGATTTTAAAGAATCGTACATGATCTATTATTAATTCAATCACTACTATTGCCATGGTCTTTATATCTCATGTTGAGATGATAAACATATGCAATGAGATGACATCCTTAAACTATCCTTAAAATCATGAGGCTACAAGTTACTCTTAGTAGTTAGTCTTTTCATAACTTCAATTAATCATGATATTGTTATCATGGAATGACCCTTTGTCTAACACAATCATATTTCAACTCTCTTATATCAAACTTCGTATGCATTAAACTTCCAACTAGTATTTCACTACTACATCCTTTTTCAATAGCATTTTGAATATCCTTCTTCAAAATCGCATCTTATCGTTAAGTGGAAATAAACTTAGTCATTACTAATAAATTACCACATACCCTTTTCCGAAGATATCAAATCGTCTTCAAAAAACAATTCTTCCAAAATGTTAAAATTATTATCCACATTTATTATCCAATAGCTTCTTATACAAAAAAATATGCACATGAAATATATTGACTCCATTTTTTGTTGTTGTGCACTCTGATACCTTCTAGAATCCAATGTCTCAAATACCAAACATCTTAACAAAATTCAAGTTCTCCTGAAATTGAGGAATTGAATGGGGGGGGGGGGGTAAGTTTATGGGGAGTAAATTAGTAAGTACTACAAGAATCTGTTGCAACAGCAACGAAGCTTCCGTGTTAATGCTAACTGTTGTAGTTAAATATATGTATATTGTGTCGACAGGTTTTGTTGTCGTTATTATTACTTATTACGCACAATATGTTTACCACCATTATAACATACATTTAGTGTTAATTTTTGCCGTCACTTTATATTTTACATGGATGAATGTGTAATGTCGACCAACACTTGATGTTAAATAACTCCATTAGTAGCAGGTGAATTTTTCATTGCAAATGTACATATTCAAATGCGAAACGTTTTGTCGTAAATATAGCGATATCAACAACGGTTGTTTGCCGTAACTAATCAATATTTGTCGTCGTTAAAACATAAGTACCGGGAAAATGTAAGAATAGGTTTGCGTGTCAATATATTGTCGACATTAGTATAGTCATTCAACAACAGATTTAATTGTTGCTGTAAAATAGTTTATTTAGTGATGACTATTGTTGTTGTTAAAAAATCAAATTTTCAATTTTTTTTCCCGCTCTGATTTAAAAATTCAAAATTTTTCATTCAACAACTTATTTACAGAACAAATCAACCTTTTACATAACTTCCTTCCCTTCCCTTCATTCAGAATGTTTTCCAAAGGATTGAAGATCACCCTCTCTTCCTTTCACCCTATCGGCTTCCTCTCGGCGAGTTGAAGCTTGAACTTGAATTGGAGGCGAGTTGATGCTCGACTGACCTGTCATGGATGAAGTGTTGGAGCTACTCGAAGTTCCATGGATGAAGGCATGCTGGAGCTGGAGCTGGAGAAGGCGAATTGTAGCTTGAGAAGTCGAGATGGAGCTGGAGAAGTCGAGCTGGACCTGTAGAAGGCAAGCTGGAGCTCGAGAAGTGCTGGTTCTCATATGCCTTCACCATGGATGAAGTGTCGTGAAAAAATTGGCCATGGATGAAGCCATAGATGATGAAGTGACGATATATGGATGAAGAAGGAGGAAGAATCCAGGGATGAAGAAGGAGGAAGAAGCCATGGATTAAGAAGGATGAAGAAGCCATGGATGAACACAAATAGTTTAAAATCAGCCAAAAAAATCGCAGAAAACAAATCGACCAAACATACGGTTAAGAAATTGACAAACAGCTGTCATCACTAAGAGTAATCTATATCATCGGTAAAGTGTTGTCGACGTTCATCTGTGTTTAACAACAACCTGATTCCGCTGTAAAGTTGACGTTGGGAGCCACTTACTAACAGCGGCAAACCTGTTACAACGAAAAATTGTCGACCTATAGACCTTTAACGACGGGGGCTACCGCGACGAAGATTTTGTCGCTGTTAAGCCTTAACAACGGTATTTATGCAGTTAGCAACGCAGTTTTGCCGATGTGTATGCTCGAGTTTCTTGTAGACGTAGCAATAACTTATCCTTCCGTGATCAAGCTCTTGGAAAATACATTTTGTAACTAATATAAGACAAAGACTTGTAATAAACATTAAAATAATGTAGAATTCAAAGGTTTCACAAAACATAACTTATCAAAATAAAATGACAAACAGAAAATGAAAACATAAGAAATAACTTGGAGTCAAAGGTTATTCAGAATGAAAAATTTTAAACTAATGAAAAATCCAAAGTGAATAGAAGTAGAGATTCAAACTTGTCAAATATGAGAATGAATTAAAATAGAGGTTGCTCTTGTCTTTTTACACATAGGAAAGATTTGAATACTATATATATATATACATTTAATTGTGGGGGGGGTGTTGGGGGGGGGAGGGGGGGGGCTACGTAACGGTTTCAAACCAGAATGGACTTATTAAACCATTTTACACTAAATTCTTATATAAAATCATCTTACGAACATATACTTGCAAAATCAGGAAACACACCAAAAGCAGACTTCCCGACATAACTTCAAGCGCTTAATTTTAATTTTATAACCAAACTCATAGTCATTCTTCTAAATAATCATAACTTATCTATAAAATTATATGCAATGCAAACAATGTTTTATTTAGAAAATAAAGAAATAAGCTTAAACTAATTACCTTTACTAAAACTCCAAATCTAATATTGATTTTTTTGCTTGTTTGAATTTCCCTCAAACCAACACAGACGAGAGTATAATTTTTCCATCCAAAATATGAGGTGTATTCATGACTAAAGTCACCCTATGGTCGAATTGATGTTCCATATTTTAACATCGAGACAAATCCCCTTGGTCGGGGTTCAATTACGAGTTTATCGTCGAAATTGGCATCCCTTTCGACATCAGGGTGACTTACACATGCTAGTGAAAGTTGTCTACGCATCGCCAACTTTGTCTTCAACCTAGACATAAATTTCGCATATTACAAAGTCGTAGATTCTCATATTACAAACTCTTCCTAACATAATTAACTTCAATATAGATTCATTTTTGTGAATTGATTAATATAAACATAAAGTTTAGTGCCTCAAAGCCTTAATTTGAAATTGTGACTGAATATTACAACGTCGATATTTCACAAACTGCTCCATCAAATTCATTTTTGTCACTTGGGTTAGGTTATGTTGAAATTTAGAAGAGGAAATGAAGAACAAAAGAAAACTCTCGAATATTATTCTTCTGTAAAACTCTTATTCGAATACATCAACTACTTTCCTTATATAGTAAACTAACTTCAACTATTCTTTTAACATGCTGACTTCTATTATTTATGAAATAACCCTCAAAATAGTATAAAATATAAAAGAATCCTCAAATATATTTATACATTTCTTCATTCATTGAGATTTCTTTCTCCCTCTGCATTCATTTTTGTTGTGCAGCTTCAGCATTCCTTCCCAACCACTCCTTCGCATTCCATCTACAACCAGGCTGAAACAAATCTTTATTCCAAAACTACGAAGCAATTGTTGCAATTGCATCCTTCCCAAGGCTTCAGTTAACAAGTCTCCAAACTTGTATTTGAATGTGGAGTATCTCACCAATGATGAAGATGTGGGAGCTCAATTCGATTGGGAATTTGATCGAGAATGGATTTGGGATCTGACACAGGCAAATAAGCATTGGAAATTTGGGGATCAATTCAACAAATTTCAAAGTTTGAGGATCCAAATAAGGAAGAGCAAAGAACATGGGTGAATGTTAGTGTAATATAAATCCAAAAAAGCAAAGAACATGGGTGAATGTTAAAATATCATGTAGTCTAGTCTAGATTATCCTTCTATTAGACTTTATCCTTTAGTCTATCTATATTAATTAGGTTATCCATTTATATTTAGTTTATTTTTTATAAATATATATATAGTTATATATATAGTATGAGTATCTTTATAGATAGTATCGATATATATAGTTAGTTCTCTCTATACTATATATACATAGTTCTCTATGTACAAAATAATATGTTTCTCAATACAGTGGAGTCAGATGTTTTTCTTGTTTATCTCCTTCACGTCTTCATGTTCTATAAATCCTAATAACATATGCATTTGTAAGCTAGCCTTAAACAACAATATTGTAATGATCCCAACGCAATTTGAGATTATCAAGCACAGATTCACACATGTAAGTTCCATAAATGAATCATAGTTTTGTTCTTAACTAGCAAGGCGTCTGAAATGGAATGTACCCAAACTTGGCAGTTCCCGCATCGATTGAGTTGGAAGCCAATCAATGGAGTCCCTGGAGCATTAGTAGGATGAATATACAACTGATCTTCCAGATTCGTATCAACATCACCCCATCCTTCACCAGCAGCACCAGCAACACCCAACTAATTCACGCCAACTCTAGGCTAAGCGTTCGGAGTCGCATGTCTTTGAGCCATTAGAATCGAATCGATTAAGAAGAATCAAAGAAATCGAATGGTAAAAACGTTCTATGAAGAAGGATAGGGATGCTTTGATACCATGTTGAAATTTAGAAGAGGAAGTGAAGAACATAAGAAAACTCTCAAATATTATTCTTCTGTAAAACTCTTATTTCGAATAGAGCAGCTACCTTCCTTATATAGTAAGCTAAATTCAACTAATCCTTAACAATCTGGCTTCTATTATTTATGAAATGACCCTCAACATAGTATAAAAGAATCCACAACTATATTTATACTTCTTCAGGTTACTTAGAGCCCTTACTACAATAATGTACCACTACAGTCACCAAATTTTTTTGGTCACTAAACTAGTGACTAAACATCTATTTTATGCAACAACAAATATGGTTGTCATTGGTAGAGGTATTTAGATGTGAGCAAATATACCGCCATTTAATGACCTTTTTAGTATCGGTTGATTTTGACACAAGAACAATATAATTAAGCGATAACAACGTATTGTCTCTACAAATCTCTTTTAGTTCTTAATAATAATGTCGCTGTAAAATAGATGATTTAGCATCTAAACAATGTTTGATGGTGAATAATTGTTTTTTCTGATAGTAATGTTCGCTACTAAAATACCATATTTAGTACAAGGTGGAATTACTGTCACTAAACCAATAGTTGTTTTCAATGAGTTAATTTAGTAGCAGTTGTGTTCGCAACTAAAATATGTTATTTAGTAACAATGTCGCTTTACCGTCATTATACCGACTAAACTGAAGACACCAATTCGATAAGAATGCCTTAATTTGAAAAATAAATATGTATGACATACACCTCTAGCCTCTTTTCTCTTCAATGATTAAGTCTTCTCTTTTACCCTTCGTTCTCAAACAAAACCTCGGCGTGACTCAACATTCCTTCCCTCGTCACGTGTTAGATCTTCTCGTCTCACCTTCTCTGGACTCACTGTTGGTGAAGAAATACTATAGTTAATGTTGATAAAAGGATTAAGTATTTAGGGTTGAATCAGGTGATTAGGGTTGATTAAGCCTGATTGGCAAGTCAAAATAAATTCCTTATTTAGGATTTTACTAAATTAGTTGATGCATCTATTCATTATTTCAAGTAAGTCTTATTAGTAAGTCAAATCTGATCCGTTTGTCAATGTTGTTGCATCTTATTGTGTTTGTATTGTTTGTTGATTTATTGAAAAATAAATATATCCACAGATTTCCCATGTAATTAGTTACCAGTAATTACAGCAAGTGTCTAGAGTCCTTCTGAATGATGTATTTGAGCAAAAGAATGAAATTGCCCAAGCGGTGGTAGATGAGTTAGAAAAGGTAAGTTAGTGCATTTTGTACTACATGATTCTGAGAAAACTTGAGTTTACATGCTAAATTTATGCAACTTAGCTGGTAGACATTTTGTAGGCCATATCTACATATGGTTATGAGATTGTGAAAACTTTGATTGTTGACATCGAACCAGATGAACGTGTTAAACGAGCCATGAAATGAGATCAATGTAGGTAAGAATTTTTAGGGAAAGAGTATAACAGTTACTCGACTTGCATTTACTAATGTAAATGCACTAATTGTGATTAGTATCGATCACGATATTGATCATGATCGTAGTCAGGCTGGTATCTATTTCTGACCAACGACAGTCGACAATAGCAAATGAACTATGAAGAACAACATATATATGGTGTGAAGTTGATTCAAATTAAAAGTAATAAAAAGATATTAGCAAGATTTCACAAATTATTCTTTCAACATTTTTGGGTTTGGTATATATTATCATTTTTGTGAGTTATAAGGTTTCAAAACCCAAACATTCTTTGGATTTATCTATTCTAATCATATTCTTCACCTCTATTGTATCTATCATATATGCAAATATATATTAGTAGTTGGCTTATTACAACTAGAATCACTAGTGCATGGAGAAAAGCTTCTCGGAAGTGTCTTGTTGCTTTTGTCAATTTAAGAGCGAGATACCCTTGATCAAGTTTTCTAAGATTCATACTAAGTCATTTGATCTTATGTATAGTAACAACATGATAATTAATAAAACTACGACACAAAAGTTTGTATTTAGTAATGAGTTTTATTTGCGGTCACATAAAGTTTTAGTAAACCAGTATCATTAACGAACACTATCATGTGTTTTTAATGGTGATCTGGAACACTTGATGCGACTAATATTACGGATTGAGCATCAACAAAATATGATGTTGATACCACTATATAGTGTCAATGTTGATTGTTTTTAATATAGTGTATATAGTACAGACATTTGTTGTCACTGAATGTCATAAATCTATTAGTGGTAGCATATTACTGTCGAAGAGACTAGGCCACAGGACCTACCCCGACGAGAATTTGATCGCCACTAAAGGTTAGCGGCGACAAACAAACATTTGGTAGCCACTTTTTGTCGTGATTGCAGAGAGTTGCATTTTTGTATTGCCATATAACCTAATAATTGTTGGAAACGAGAATGACATCTATCATATCGTAATTCATCGTTAGTGATTTTTTAAGATTTGTCTCTTTAGAACTGTAATGAGAAAACTAATTATATTTATGTAGTCGTACGTACTTTAAACGTGCTATGTTATTTGTTGATTACTTGTGGATCTTCAATTTTGTTCGTTTATGTGGTAATTTGGCCGGACTTGCAAAATTCACTGGTTTACGTATCTCTTTTTCGTTCTAAATTTTATAGGTCTGTGTCAGACGTCAGATCCAACTTTCCCAAACCCCTTTTGAAAAATATTTGTTTTTTTGGTTTGCTCGAAATTGTTGGGTCTTGGTGAGCGACGGGTCCGGTCGAGCGGGGTCGTCAACCGGACCGAAAAATGAAAGAGTTGCCACCTATTTATTAAAGGTCAATCGGAATCCTCAATTTGCCTAGGTGGTGTTAACATCCTAGGGATTGGAAAGGTTTGCGTCCAGGTAATTAAATTTGGGGGTTTGACTACGTCTTAAGAGCTCACAAACCCACAATCCGCCCTTTCGGTACTTTAGTTTGCTTTTTAAATTATTTTTTACCGATTTACCCAAATTTTCCAATTTGATCATGCTTGGCTAAAGAGATGACATGCATTTTTCTTTAATTGAAATAAACCATATACAAAGAATTTTATTTACAAATTAATTTCAAAAAACTACACAAGAGAGGATAAAGTTAATCGTGCTTGAAAAAAAATGTTTGAAATTTGGGACCATTTTAAACGCGTCAAAGATACACGAATGGTTTTGAAGTTATTAAGCACGTTGGACAAAATTGTAACACTTTGACAAGTCATGAGATGTCCATAAAAGTTTATGGCCCAAAATGTAATTATTTAAAATTCGAGCTGAATTGGAAATATATTATTTTTAAATGACAGAATTGACACTAAACTATTCTAGACTTATTTGTAGCACTTGGTAAAGTTCCAAAATTTCCCGAAAATTATTCTAGACTTATTTGTAACATTTTGAGAAGTCATGGAATGTCCAGAAAACTTTAGGAATCAAAGTGTAATTATTTTTTTTTAATTTGAGCTGAATTAAAAATTATTTCTGGCTTGGTTTATAACACTTGATAAAGTACCAGAATGACTCAAGAGTCCAAGGACCGAGTTGTAACCTTCATCAATGTTCAGGGATGACCTAACTCATTTTTGAAAATATTTTTTTTTATCAAGTATACATAATATATAAATATATATTATACATATAGATATAATATCACACGTATATTATACACACACACACACAGATATATATGTATATATATATATATATATATATATAGTATTACATAGATATATAATCTATGTATATAAAACTTCAATTTCATTCACAATAGAAAATTCAAATACAATACTAAATATGAGAGAAATATACCTAACTCATTCGGAGTTTAAATACCATACGAGAAACCGAGACCGGTAATTACCAATGTATTTTTTCACTCACTTTCCCTTCTCCTCCCCATGTCGTAGCTCTCGGCATCTCCTCTAATTACTCCTTGGAGCTTTCTCTTTTATAGAGAAATATTTATTGTTTTATAATGAAAATAAACAATGTTAGGTAGATTGATGAGTATGTTGGCAAATGGTGGGTAAATTGCACTGAAAGATTTTTATATATATATATATATATATATATATATATATATATATTACATATTAATATTACACACACTTGATGTGTGTGTGTGTGTGTGTAATTTTTCTCGGCTCGGGTCCTCGCGTTCAATATTTTAACCCCGAGCCAAAATCAGGTGTTTATAATTGCCCTTCTTTCAAAACGCGCTCATGGAAATGATCTCATGAATGTGTGTTTAAAGACAAACAACTGATTTTGGCTCCTCTCGATTCATTATTCACATAGTAGACACTATCGTGCAACTTTCGGAAGTTGGACATCTACAAGTCCCGATTGTTGAGAAGACTGAGTGCCTAAACGCTCATCAGCGTGTGACTCCCAGAAGGTGGATACCTACAGGTCCTGGTCGTCGAGGATGACTTGCGGAGGCATAATATCTAAAGGCTCCATTCGTCGGCTTGTGACTCATTAGAGATGACCTGCGTAGGTTGAGCTCAAGGCTCCGTTCATCCGCGTTTGATGCCGAAAAACTGGATAACTACTGGTTCTGGTCATCGAGGATGACTTGCGGAGGATGAACACCTAAAAGCTTTGTTCGTCGGCTTGTGACTCGTTGGAGATGAATTGCGGAGGTTTAACACCTAAACGCTCCGCTCGTTGGCTTGTGACTCCCAGAAACTGGATAAATACACGTCATGGTCGTCGATGATGACTTGTGGAGGTTGAACACCTAAAGGCTCCACTCGTCGGCTTGTGACTCATTGGGGATAACTTGCGGAGGTTGAACACCTAAAGGCTCTGTTCGTCGGTTTGTAACTCTCGGAAGTTGTACATCTACAAGTCACGATTGTTCATGATGGTTTACGGAGGATGAGCACTTAAACGCTCATCAGGTTGTGACTCCCAAAAGATGGACAACTACAGGTCATGGTCCGCTCATTGTCTTATAACTTTCAGAAGATGAACAACTGCGATTCCTGGTCGTTGAGAATTTTTTTTTGGCCATCAACGAGCTGGAGGTTGATGATTTGTTTTGGCCAGAATCATCGTTGAGGATGACTTGCGGGGGTTGAGCAACTAAAGTCTCCGTTTGTCAGTTTGTAACTCTTGGAAGTTGGATATCTATAAGTCCCGATTGTTGATGATGACTCGCGGAGGTTGAGCACCTAAACACTCCGTTCGTCGGCTTGTAATGACCATATACTAGACATCTACATGTCCTGGTTGTTGAGGATGGCTTGCGAAGGTTGAACACCTAAACACTCTGCTCATCGGCTTGTAATTCACTCTGGAGGTAAAAACTCTTCTCAAGATGTCCAACTGCTTGTGCAGACTTCTCGGACTATTTTCTCATTAATCGACTTTGAGTCCTTCTTGATGGAGTTCCCTAAAGCCATGCATGCTATCTTCACAAGGTGTGTCTATGCAAGATGCTGAGGCAACTCAAATTAATGTCAATTACAGCTTCTGTTTATTTCTATTGTGGGAAACACTGTTTTCCACTTTTAAGTACTTTTTTTTTTATGTTTTATCTCTCGATTTTCTTTCCTTTTGTTACGGTATTTTTTTTCTTTATACCGCACCTCTCGGTTCCCTTAATTTTTTTGCCTAGGTCGCCCTTTTGGGTTTTTAATCTAGCACGGATTTAATTCATTTCCTTTTGCCATGATCGCCCAGTTTTAGTGATTTTTAATCATGCACTTCCCTAAATTTTGCCTAAATCGCCCTTTCGGGTTTTTAATTTTGCGGGAATTCTCTCATTTTTGGAGGCTCACTTTCTAGTTACGAGCTTTTTTTTATGCGTCTGTATTGATTGGACTGGGAGTTCTTTGTTGTCCATGTCAATGATGATTATGGCTCCTCCGCTGACAATCTCTTTGACGACATAAAGCCCTGCATATTTAGGCAGAAACTTGCCCCGAGAGTCTTGATTGACTTGAAGGATTGTTTATTTTCTCTCGATTTTCTATCTTTTTGCTAGGATATTTTTTTACCGCGCCTCTCGGTTCTCTTAATTTTTTTGCCAAGGTTTCCCTTTCATGTTTTCAACCTAGCAGGGATTTAATTCCTTTTGCCATGATCGCCCTTTCTAGGGATTTTCAATCATGCCCCTCTTCCCTAAATTTTGCCTAAACCGCCCTTTTGGGTTTTCAATTTAGCGGGAATTTTCTCTCACTTTTGAAGGATCACTTTCTAGTTATGATCTCTTGAAGGATTTTTTTTGTCTACGTCATATTGATTGGACTAGGGAGTTCTTGGTCGTCTATATCAGTGACAATCATGGCTCCTCTACTGATAGTCTCTTTGGCAACATAAGGCCCTTCATATTTAGGCACAAACTTTCATCGAGAGTTAGGATTGACTCGAAGGATTTTTTTTTCTGAGAATTAGATTGCATACTTGCAATTCTCTCATGGGCATCTTCCTATTTAATGCACGAGTCATGCATTGCTGGTGCAATTGCTCGTGGAACAACGCGATGAGCTGTCTTTCGTCATGAGTTTCAATTGCTTATATCTGCGTCTCGCCTACTCTGACTCGTCCATCTCTGCCTTGGTGAGGATCCTAGCTGATAAGATTTCTACTTCAATTGACAACACGAATTCGGTCCTGTACATAAGGGAGAATGGGGTTACCCCTGCTGAAGTCCGTATTGAATCATGTATGTCATGAGTACCCAAGGTAGCTTGTCCTGACAGTCCTTTATTTGCTGTTTCCACTGCGCCATTCACTTGTGGGCGATATGAAGATGTGTTTTTATGCTTGATAAAAATTGGTCACACAACCCATCGACCAACTTGTTATTCAGATATCTGGCATTGTCGGTGGTGATTGACTTCGACACCCCATGACTTATGGTGATGTCCTATCTAAGGAAAAATTCAATGGCCTTTGTCATTGTTGACGCCAGGGTAATAACTTATACCCCCTTGGTAAAGTAATCGATCACCACCAATATGAATCGATGATCCTTGGGTGCCATTTTGGGAAATCTTGTTGATTACATCGATGCTCCTGTTGGATTTTAGGGATTTGGCAAGAACAAGATGAAGAACAGGAAGGAGAAAACGAAGGAGGAAATACGGAAGCTTTACTGATTCATTTCTTGTTCTTGTCCAAGCTACAGTCGACAGATATTTAAAGAAAGACAACAGACATACTAAAAGATAGAAATTGCTAGATAGTCCCTAAAACTAACAATAACTGAAACTTGACTCACAAGCAAACTATAATTACAGATTAACCCATAAATATAAGTGTAAAACACACTTATAACCTAACATTCCCTATACTTGATCTTGATTTTGGAATCCAACCTTCCTTGAGGGCTGAAAGTCTGAAGTAAAATATCCATTCTCGAGAAAACAGAGTACTTGCCTTTTTCTTTTCAATGCATTTTGAGCATCTTTGTGAAGCTTAACCGAGATTTTCTAGCTGAGATGCACCTTGAATTTTAACTGGAGTGCTGACCTTTACATAGTTCTGATCATGAGTTGATTAGTACCTGTAATCTGAGGTCATGATCATGACTGATAACACGATTAGCAATACCAGATAATCACAAGTCATATACATAATTCTCCCTATTCCTGATCAAAAAACAATTGCCAGAGTGCATCATGACCAGACAGTCTTATATTTGCAGGTTTATTGCTTCTTTTATTCATTGATATTTCTAAGTTGGAATTTGAATTTGCATTTCATCATGACAGAGGAGTTTGAGCTTCTATCTTACCAGCATGACTTCAAGGTTTGAGCCTTGATCTTTTCATCCTCAATAGTGAAAAACCGAAAGTATCTTGTCGTTTTCGTAATGGTATTTACTCTGTTTTTGGACTCAAGTCATGCCCTATGCCATTTATAATTGAGCAAGCAATTTTTAAAGAGAGACACCAGTGATGCACAGGGGCAGTGATCATGATCAGGAATGGGAAAATAACCAAATGACATGTGAATCTAAAGCAGATGCTTATCATGATAAACAGACATGAGCAGAGTACGATTACCAGTATTAACATACCAATGATAGAGCTGATCAAACTTGCATGAAGTCAGACATAGTTAACAGAAAATGCAGCAAGCATACACATGGCTGATCAAGAATGCTAAATATAAGGCAAGATACTCAGTTAACAGAGAGTGGAAGTACTTACAGACTGGTTAGGGAGATCACGGAGAGATGGATGTAAGCTGAAGGAATGGGGAGACTCCATGATCCTCCAGTTCTTCTAGCGAGAAGACCCCAAGCTTTTTTCTGCAGGTAATAAAATGTTTTTCAGTTAATGGCTTAGTTAAAATGTCAGCAGTTTGTTCTGAAGCGGGTATGAAGTTAACTAAGACATCCCTTGAGTGAACTTTCTCCCTGATGAAGAAGAGATCAATCTCGGCATGTTTCATCTTGGAGTGATGAATGGGGTTCTCTGAGAGGGTAACTGCACTTGTGTTGTCTGTCCAAATGACAGGTGCAGTTTGAGTGTGAAGTCCAATTTCCTTGAGAAGGGATTGGACCCACATAGTTTCACACATGGCATTGGCAATGGCCCTGAACTCAGCCTCTGCACTAGACCTAGACACGATTGTCTATTTTTTTGAGCTCCACACTATGGGATTACCATTTAACTGCATGTGACCTGAGATGGAGCGACGATCAGTGTGATCACTGCCCCAGTCAGCATCAAAAAATGAAGTGAGTGTGATGTCTTTGACAGGTGAGGGTGTTGTTCTAAACAGCAGACCGTGACTAAGAGTGTCTTTGAGGTATCTCAGGATGTGAATAACAGCTTTCCAGTTGCTGTTATTGGGGGCTTGCATAAACTGGCTTAGTTTATTTACAGCAAAGTGTATGTCTGGTCGTGTGACACAGACATGTTGAAAGGCACCTATTGTGCTTCTGTAGAGGGTTTCATCATGAAAAGCATCAGAACATGTTGACATACGACACGTACCTGTCATTGGAGTGGGAAAACAGGTTTGATCATTTAGGCCTACCTTGTCCAGGAGTTCCTGAATATACTTCTTCTGGTTCAGAAGTATGAAATCATCACCTGAAACTACTTCCATGCCAAGGAAGTAGTTCAGGCTCCCTAGATCCTTAAGTTGGAACTGAGCATTTATGGAATCAACAATGTTAGATACAAGAGAAGAAGATAAACCAGTTATAACAATGTCATCCACATAAACAAGTAGAAGTACGAATGAATCAGAGGTGGATTTAATGAATAAGCAGCTATCATAAGTAGACACATGAAAACCAAGAGAGTTTAAGAGAAAGAACTTCAGTTTTTCAAACCAGGCTCTAGGAGCCTGCTTAAGACCATACAAGGCTTTTTGAAGTTTGCATACCAGATTAGGAGTGTTGGAGTGAACCTCAAAACCTGGAAGATGTGCCATGAAGACCTCCTCATGAAGATCACCATTAAGGAAGGCATTCTTTATGTCAACCTGTATGATACACCATTTATGAGTCAATGCTAAGGATAGGACAATACGAACAGTAGCAGACTTAATGACAGGACTAAAAGTTTCCTGAAAGTCAAAACCTGGTTTCTGGGAAAAACACTTTGGCAACTAGGCGAGCCTTGTACCTGACAACAGCCCCATCTGCATTTCTTTTTATTCTGAATATCCACTTACATCCAACTGGGATGCGACCTGTAAGTAAGGGAACAAGGCTCCATGTGCTGTTTGTGGAAAGAGCTGTAAGCTTTTCCTGAACAGCCTGAAGCCATTGAGGTGACTGAACAAACTGTCATTCAGATCAGAACCCTGTGTCTTCCTTGGGTTCTGTTCTGATCATCATGGCTATAGGTGTCTCTCCTCCTCTGGAAGAGTGTATGTGTCACGAAATGTTGTTTTTCATGAAACAACATTTCCCTTCTGTGACACCACAGGCCCTTTCTATGCATCCAATGCACCTAAAGTTTCCACCCCTTCCAAACCTTTCTTCATTCCCTGTGACACTTTCTTCCAACATCCAACCTCTGTTCCCTCCACAGTATGTCTTTCCTCTGGCCCTCTTTTGCATGCTCACACTTCAGGTGAGTCTAGCCTTCCCTCCACCACACCCACTCAAGACACTACTCCCACTCAGCTTCCCACAATACCTGTTTCAGCTCCTGACCTATCCTCGCCTACTGAGGTATGCAGGTATGTTCCTTATGGCTCAACACTTTTCCCTCTTACTTCCTCTGATCCTGTTTCCTCTACACCACCACCAGCTCACTCTGATCAGTCTTTCCCCACCTCACCTCCAGCTCAACCCTCCTCATCTTCTCATCCTTCTCATCCCAAATCCTCCATTAATGTGCACCCCATGCAAACCAGATCGAAAATCTCTCTTCAAGGGCGTCTTTCTGATTCCGTTTGGTTCCATCCACACATAAACGAAAATGAATGTTGGATCTGTTACAAATGGTCTGGATAACTATCAATAACTGATTTTGAACTTCCTGTACTGCATGTTTTGGAAGTTATTTGATTAACTAGGACTGGTGTGCTATCTTTTTCATCCCAAACCAACTTTTTATTGGGTTGATATATCTTTGCAGAAATAGAAGTGTGATGGATAAGAGTTGGATGACCAAACCTCGGCAAAGTGGGGAATATAAGGAAGGGGTCGCTTCGTTTCTAGACTTTGCCTACTCTCGTTCAAGTTGGGATGGTAAAATTTACTATACTTGCAATAACTGTGTTGGTAATTCTTAATGGTAAGAACTACTGTTAAGTTCCATCTTGAAAAATGGGGAATATTGCCAACTTACAGTGCATGGGTGGATCATGGGGAGGAATTCGAAGATTTGATATCTAATGGTAGGAATTCATCCTCTCGTGGGGAAATGGAGGATATGATGCATGATGGGTTCGGTGGTATGAGGGTAGACAAAGGTGAGGAACCAAATGCAGATGCTAGGACATTTTATAAGCTATTAGAAGCTTGTGAAAAGAGCTTATATCCAGGTTGTGTCTCCTACACAAAGATGTCTTTTTTAGTTGAACTGTTGCATCTAAAGGCACTGTACAAGGTTTCTAACATATTCGCTGATGAGCTACTTCGCATGATAAGTAAAGTATTGCCACCAGGGAATACAGTCCCTAAGTCCTACTACGAAGCAAAGAAATTTATATGAGGGTTGGGGTTGGACTACCAAAAGATGCATGCTTGTGTAAATGACTGTTTACTATTTAGAAAAGAGTACGCCAATTTGGATGTGTGTCCAATGTGTGGGGAGTCAAGATGGATTAAACCTCGACACAACACTGGAGGACTGGATATACCAGAGCAATCGAAGTGACAAATAGGGAAGCTACCAATCAAAGTACTTCAATATTTTCCACTAACTTCAAGTTTGCAAAGATTATTCATGTCCCCAAAAACAGCTTCCTCTATGACCTGGCACCATACAGAGCGATTAAAGGACGGTATTCTACGTCATCCCACTGATACAGAAGATTGGAAGAAACTTGACAGTGTACTACCCGAATTTGGGGAAGACCCACGGAATGTGAGGCTTGGATTAGCTATGGATGGGTTTGATTCATACAGTGATAAAAGTCACCATATAGCATGTGGCGAGGTGTTCTTATTCTATACAATGTGCCTCTCGATGTGTGTTTGAAAGATACGAACTACGTGCTATCAATGTTGATTCCTGGACCAAATACTCAAGTAAATGACATAGACGTGTATTTGCAACCGTTGATCGAAGAGATGAATGCTTTATGGTTGAATGGTGTGCTCATATATGATGCATACAAGAAATAAAACTTCCAAATGCACGCAGACGTACTTTGGACCATTAATGATCTTCGTGCTTATGCGAACTTGTCTGATTGGGCTACTTACGGTAATTTGGCATGTCCTATCTGTCAAATGGACACCCATTATTGCCGATTGAAAAATGGGAGGAAATGTTCTTTATGGGACACAAACGATTCCTCCCCACCGATCACCAATGGGGAAGAAACAAAAGTTCGTTCGATGGGAAACAAGAGTTACGGATGGCCCCACAAAGACTATCGGGGGAGAAAGTGTTACATGTGCTAGAGAATCTTGATCCTGTCATGTTCGTTAAGACTCAACCGCCCATTCAGGTTGGAATAGACTCAACTACTAGAAATTGGGGAAAAAAAAAACATATTCTACCAATTACCTTATTGGAAGCACCTCTTAATCCCTCACAATTTGGATGTGATGCACATTGAGAAAAACATGTGTGATAACCTCATCAGGATGTTATTAGGTGTTGCCGGTAAAACCAATGACAACCTTAATGCTCGGCTAGACTTACAGGCCTTAGGCATAAGAACGAGCTTGCATCCAATCCGTAGATGAACAAAACTGGTGTTACCACCAGCTTGCTTTTCCCTTTCAAAGGAACAGAAGATTACACTCTGTGAGTTCCTTAAGAGCTTGAGACTTTCTAGCGGTTATTCATCCAACATTTCACATTGTGTTAAGGTGAAAGACGGAAATTGATTGGGTTGAAAAGTCATGACTACCATGTTCTCATGCAACGTCTGCTATATGTGACTATTAAAGGATTACTCCCCAAACATTTATGCAAAGTTGTGATAGACATGACTAACACTTTCATAGTTCTATGCTCTAAGGAGTTGCACATGTCAGATCTGTTTAAGGTAGAGTCGCAATTACCCATGACAATGTGTAATCTAGAGAGAATCTTCCCACCAAGCTTCTTCAATATTACATTCCATCTTATCACTCATCTAGAAGAGGAAGCAAAACTAGCTAGGCCAGTGCAATATCGTTGGATGTATTCAATCGAAAGGTAAGTTTCAACGCTCGTTTATGAAGTATACCTTTGACAGAGGAGGTGTCTTAATAATAACATGTTCTTATCGTAGGATAATGGCGATAATGAAGTCATTTGTGCGTAATCGTAGTCTTCTGGAAGGGTCAATAGTGGAGGGTTATATTGCTCTTGAGTGTTTGACATTTTGTTCTAGATATCTCCATGACATTGAGACCAAATTTACTCGACATGAGTTAATTATAGTAACTGAGGTAACTCCAAGGGCGGCAGATGGGTTCTAGATATCTTCATAACATTGAGGCAAATTTACACGACATGAGTCAATTATAGTAACTGAGGTAACTCCAAGGGTGGTAGATGGGTTATTGGTCTTTCAGCCGGTAGGAGCTCCAATAGGTCGTGCAATAGTCCGTGAACTATCAAACACGGAATGGGAGCAGTGCCACTTGTACGTGCTTAATCAGTCTGAAGAAGTGAAGCCATTTATCGAGTATTGCATTCACTTTTATTGTGATGTCTATTCTTAAACTTTTAAGTGCAATACATTTAACACTTCGATTGGCTGTCTTGTCCATATACGTAGGGAACACAAGAGGCAACTACTAGGCACACGGGTGAGTAGGCGGAACATCGATGTTATGCACAACAAAACATTCATACAATGGTTGGAGGGCAGGGTATGACACTTTGACACAATTAGGAATATCCATGTGTGGCTATTAATGATGGTGGAATTATTTGTATTCCCAGGTGTATCAAATAGATGGATCGGCTGAGGATGACAAAGGTCGTCAACTAAAGGCTTTGGCACGACGACCGTTATATGGAGCTAAGACATATAATGGTTATAAAGCAAATGGGTTCATCTTCCACACCAAAGAGCGGTCTCTAGTGAAGAGTTTTGACAACAGCGGTGTCTTTTGCAAAGCTGACACAACGTGCTATGCGAGTACCTCCGATAACAATCTCATTGAAGGTGCAATTGATTATTACGGAGAATTGAGGGAGATGGTTGAGTTGTAGTAGCTTGGTCATCTATCGGTTGTGTTGTTCAAATGCGATTGGTACAACGTACTTTCATCCTTCAATGGGATGAAAATTGATAAGTATGGATTTGTGTGTGTCAATACCAAAAATTATTTATCGACAGATGAGCCATTCGTGCATGCAGCTCAGGCCACACAAGTTTTCTACTTACCTGAGAACATTAACCCTAATTGGAGCACTGTGTTGAGGGCAGAGTCCAAAAAACGATTTGTGCTTGGGAGTCAAATGAGTGGGGAGTCAGTGGAGCCGTATCAGGAAACATCAGCACTGGTTGTTGATGTACCCAATGTAGTTCCTGTTGATGATGTGGTTGATTGGTGTAGAAATAACATTGAGGCTCTCGAAATATCTGTTAAGGATGCCATGCCGAAAATGATGACACAAGCCCTGCTAGAAGCAACTGAACGACTTGACGAATTCGAAGTTCTTGAGCCACAGGAGGAGGACATGGATGATGGAACAGCCAGTGACACAGATACATAATTTAAGGACAATTTGTTCGATGACGAGGACAGACTTGAGGGAACAATGGATGAGGATGACGATGATGATGCATCGTAAGTTGGTGTTCACCCAGCCGTTTTCTGTTTCTATGTTTGTTAAGGTAATTGTCCAATAGAAGAGTGTTCAATAGTGAAGATTTTCATTCTGTCATTGATGTTGATTCATTAAATTATCATTATGTTTGGTAGAGGAATTGAGCTGGTTTTATTGACCGAATTGTTTGTTTTGTCCGAATTGAGATGGTTTTATTGAAGTTTCTTTGGAATATCGAAATTCATTCATTCATACATTGATGTGTGCTGTTGTTTAAACATTGTTGTGTGCTGCTGTTTATACATTGGTGTGTGCTACAGAAACTGTAAGTTGATGTGTGTTGCATCGTAAGTTGCTATGTGCTGCAAATACATTGTTGTGTGCTGCACCGTTCAATGTTGTTTGCTGTTGTGTGGATCGGTGGAATTCTGCTAGAAATAGTTGGACAAGAAGTTGTGTTTGCTGCAATCGGCCTTGGCAAAGCTGCTGTGTGAATGCCAATATTCTGTTGTGTGTTTGACAGATTCTATCCCTTTGAGTAGCAAAAGCAAGTGAGGAAGAACAGGACGTCGCATTGGAAGTTTGATAGAATCGGTCCCTTTGATTCTGCTGTGTGTTTTAAAACTAATTATGTCTAGAAAATATAGATGTGAAAATACAGAATCGACCGTTAGTTATTTGCTATGAAAATACATAAATGAAAAATATTATTCACATGGAAATGGAAACCAAATTATGCAGATGTGACAAACAACATACAGAAATTATAGAATAAACGGTTCTTGGTTTGATCATACAGAAAAAAATAAAATAAAAGGTAATAATTTGAGCCCTATTTGGTTTGCATCTTAGCATCTTGTCCACAAAATCATCATAATCAGCAAGAATATGTGAAGGTATAGTCAAGTACACATCTAACACTTCAAGGAGAGAGACTCCTTTAGAAATGTATCGAACTCTAAAGCCCAAGGCTCAACCTTATTGCTTCGAAATTGAGAAAAGATGCAAAATAAATGGCAAATGATAAAGGTGACTTGCAAAAAAGGTCTTCTGCTTGGGCATTCCATATGGCTTGGAACAAAGCTGCACTTGGAAGCTGCACAAGAAACAAAGTTGTCAAACAGAGTTGGGCATTGAAGGTGACTTGGAACAAAATTGTACTGGAAGCTGCACAACATGATGATGGATGGGTTTTGTTTAACGGGTCAATTGGATAAGGCAAATGAGCTATCTACTTGTATGGTCAACAAGAGGTTTGAACTCTATGTTGTAAGTTACAAACTTATAATACATTGATTAATTGGTACTACAAAAGGGGAAGGACAGACTTTAACATTGTGCTCACATTTTTTCTTCTTCCAAGAAGGTTTCCTTAATGATGCCAATGAATTGTTTAACTTTGAGGAGTTGAAGTGTTTGTAGCTAACACCAGACTTGATGCAACAGTCTCGTTGATGGACTTTACAAGACCAATCACATTGTAGAAGCAATGGTTCTGTTTTTTCATGCACTGGATTCGAAGACTACCTCACAGTGGTTGATTGTGCAACAAAGATGCACTTGGAACAAAGCTGCAAATGGAAGCTGCACTGGAAGCATGCACTAGAAGCTGCTTAAGAAAGTTGCACTTGCAACAAAGTTGCATTAGGCCTTGCTGCAGTGGCTGCTGCACAAGAAACAGCAGGGATTTGCACAATAACAGAATTGATGTTATTAAACACATTAGCCGAACTGCAGATAGAGGTTGAGTTGTATATCAGGTTGTGTCGAGTTGTATATAGAGGTTGATTAGCAGAACTGCAGTAGCTATGTGTCGAGTTGTATGTAAAGGTCGGGTTGCACTTTGACACATGGTTTTATGTGTCATAAACATGATTTTAGTAACATTTTGACACATAGTAACACATTGACACATAATAGTAACACTTTGACACATAGTTACACCATGACACATGGTAACACTTTGACACATCAATGAATATAACACATTTCAAAGTTGTATTTCATACATAAAATGAATATTATTTAAATTGCATACATAAGGATATATATGTCTTGATTTTAAACATGATTTAGAAATATTGTGCTATAAGATAAGTTTATATACAAATTATTCTAAAATTTATAAAAATTATTTTATTATACAAAGTATGTCATTATTAAATATAAAGAATAAGTATATTTTTAATCAAAGTAAGTAAAATTTGTATAAGTTGAAATTAAATTTGTATACATTTGTATAAAGTATAATATTATAATATTATAATGAATAACACTTTGAGAATTTGACACATACATCAATGAATATAACACATAAGAAAGTTGTATTTCAAACATAAAATGAATATTATTTAAATTGCATACATAAGGATACATATGTCTTGATTTTAAACATGATTTAGAAATATTGTGCTATAAGATAAGTATATACAAATTTATACAAATTAATCTAAAATTTATACAAAGTATGTTATTATACAAATTATGTCATTATTAAATATAAAGAATAAGTACATTTTCATAAAGTAAGTAAAATTTGTATAAGTCGATATTAAATTTGTATAAAGTATAATATTATAATGAATAACACTTTGACACTTTGACACATCAATGAATATAACACATAATAAAGTTGTATTTCAAACATAAAATGAATATTATTTAAATTGCATACATAAGGATAATTAGGTCTTGATTTTTAACATGATTTAGAAATATTGTGCTATAAGATAAGTATATACAAATTTATACAACTTAATCTAAATTTTATACAAATTATGTTATTATACATCTTATGTCATTATTTTGAACGGACATTTATTACACGGGCCACTTTCATCCAATTCTTCATACCGAGCCAATTTGTGTTACCGGGCCAATTTGCAATTGTCTGCCCTTTGTGGAACAGCTGCTATAGACGAGGAAGAACTGAAGTGTTACCTCGGTTCAAACAGCTAGGACGCATCGGTACCTACACGACGCAGTAGGCTTCATCATCAAGGAGTGATTTGATGGATCAGTCCTGTCACTTGGTCGACTCTTCTTCTTCCCGCGCCTAATTTTCACCCTCATTTGCTTCTTCTTCTTCACACTCTGCAAGGTTTCCCTCCAACCAGTGCTCTAGGACAATCTCCTCTCATCGACAAAAACAGCCCTGGCGGTGTGTGTTCGCCCTCAGCAAGGTATGGTTCTAACTTCCTGTAGGATGATTTTGTTCTTGGCACGGCAATTTATGGTTCAGCAAGGTATGGTTCAGCAAACCCTTTGTTCGTCTATGGTACTCACTTACATGTTTTATCTCCTTTCCCCTTGTATCTCGTCTATTTGCGACCATTTTACATACGATTTTTTGTTTTAAAAAACAAAACCTGCAAGCCAGGCCTCACCTTTGTCGATGATCCATGGCTGATTAACAACTCCCTAAGCAGTCATAGTTTCATGCATGTCGTTGTTATTCGTTTATGCGCAAACACACAGAATGTTCAACACTCGGGTGCTTAGTTTGAGAACCGAACTTGGATAATTGTTGCAACAACACATAAAGATGGAAACTTTACACCAGAAACTTGTTTGACTTCACGTTATGCTACTGTGTTTCACAATATCTTCTCAGTATGGTGGGTACTCGGAGCATGGTCGAAAGAAGTACCGTAGCTTCAAAGCTACCGACTCGTAAATCCCCAAGGAAGCTAAATAGGGCTGGAACAAGTAGTTTTTTTCTCACTACTGCACCTTTTAGTTGCTTTTAGGTTGTCTTATTAGGTATTTGCTTTGTTTTAGGTGCTCGGTAACTTGTATGAAACATTGCTTTAAGGAGATACGCATGTGGAGAACATCCCAGCAGTCCCTCTGCCTGTCGAACCTCCTTTGGAAGTGTCTACTGAAGAGGAAATCCAGTCGGACGACCCCTATGTGGAGGAACCACCAGGTATACAAATAGGTAACTTCTAATTTGTCCCATAAAGCTTGCTTTTCTCCAACTTGGTTATCTAATCGATACCTGCTTTACGTGTCAGCTGCGCAGACTAGTGGACAGACTACGTAGAGGGCTAACTCGTTGCATAAGGTTGTCTCGAAATGGCGTCAACGGAAAAGAGGTTCTAAAGTTTAACTCTCGAGGTAAAGTCTGCAATAAAAATGCTTCGGTGTTTGCAAGTTAATGTGGTTGCATCGTCCGAAAACGAACGAATGCACCTCTAATGGTTAAAGACTGGAAGGAGATTCCAAAGTCTCCCATAGACAACGAGGCTAAGATGCTCATGCTGGTTGCGGTAAGTCTTAGTTGTTGACAATCCCTACATAGTATCGTTCAAATTAAAACTGTAATTAGATATTGCACCTGTCTATTTGTAAATGCTGTAAATCTGAGCCTAACATTTCCATATTGTTCAACATCGCAGGAGAAGTTTGTGATACCGGATGATGAAAACCTGAAGTAGCTGATCATCTGTACTCTTAAAGAGAAGTACATAAACTACAGGGCGAATCTCAAGAGAATGTACTTTGACAAGTACCTTATGAATGAACAAAGGGTACAAAACATTCCTCCTGACGTGGTGAAAGAGGATTGGGTGTGGCTTGTTAACTAGTTCAGCTCTGAGAGTTTAAGGTTTGTGCCTTACTCCCTATCGCAACTGTATTTTTTTGTATAATTAATGAGTGCTGCATTTTTTAAACGTAAACTGGTTGCAACCTAGTGTTTGAAGTTAAATAGAGATCGTAACAAAGCTAACAAAGTTCACCAAGTCATGAGGCACACCGCTGGCACTTCGTCCTTTGCGAGGAGAGAGTAGGAAGAGGTAATCCTAACATTGAATTGTTATCTTTAATAAATAGTTGGCTACACTTGAACAAGTATATGGTACCCTTTGCAGATTGAGAAGAACAACGGGAAACATCCCGTGGAGTAACATATGTTCAAGAAGAACCATGTAGACAAGAAAGAGCAGCCACTGGATGATAAAACCATATCAATCATGGTAAGTAGTACTGCCTTTGTGATAGTCACACCCAGTATATTGTATCTAATTGCTCCCTTATTTTTCTTGTCGCACTGTGTGCAATATAGGACCAACTGGAGGAGAGGGTTGCTCAGTTGGCTCGGGAGGAGGAGACTCCAGTTGACAAGGATGTATTGTATGAGAAAGTTCGCCAACCTGAGCGTCGTCAAATTCGTGTGTTAAAGCTTGCAAGGATGATGGAAAGTGAGCAGTTAAAGCAAGCAAGGGAGGAGGTGGCTAGAAACGCAGCCGAATGTGAGCAACTTCGTGATCAACTCAAGGAGTTCCAGGCCAACATTGAAGCATTTCAACGTGATATTTCTGTCATGAAAAGTGCAATGTTTGCCAACGGTGCGTATAATAATGATTTAATTGCATTGTGTACACCAATTTAATCATTGTACGGTATGTTCTATAATGTGATGCTACCATGATTGCTATGATTTCTATGGTTGCAGATCCAAATGCATGAACCGTGGAGAGATGCGGTAAGTACTCATGCTTAGTAGTTATGTCGAATGGTGGTACACTAGGTGTTGTGGCTTCTCAGTTTTTATTTTCATTTGGAACTGATTGTAAATGGATATTTTGGACCTGATGTAAATGTGAACATGTCATCTCTATTTGTGTTTTGCAATTGTCACCATACATTTGTTTGAAATGCTTGGTTATATATAAATTCGGATGTGTTGGAAATGGTTCTACATATGTAGCTGTTTATGTATTCTCTGTTTGGGTATGCTTGGCATATGTACATGTTTATGAATTCTCTGTTTGGGTATGCTTGGCTACGAGCATACGATGATTAACAATTCAAAAAGAGTACAACATTAGCATTTGCATCAAAACAAACCATTTACGACGGACTGTACTTGTATCTGTAATTGATGCTTCTATTACAATTTAACCATGACAACCCCGCAACCACAAAACACTTTCTATAGCAACGACTTGCACAGTAGTTGAAACTCCATATTAGCATTAACTATGATGAACAGGGTAATATTTATTAATGTTGTACGTGCATCGACAGGTTACTTATGACATGGTCTAACATTTTGTCCATCAAAATTCATCCATCGCTAAGTACATGTAATTACTTTCAAGAAAAGGTTGTAGTTGAATAATGTATATCGTTTCAGCATTCTAGAGATAAATGAGGAGAGAATTGAGAGTTTAAGGCAATAACTAATGAGAAAATCATCTTAGCATTGCTTAAACTTGAAAATTACATGAGGGGTAGATGACTATATATAGTATAGTATCTAGGGATTTAAGTGAAGATGTCCAAAACATTAGGACTACCCTAGAATACTCTAGAACACTTCTAAACCATATATCCTAACATTCCCCTTTCTAGTTTAACCTTCTAAAGTTGTAAAGAACTAAAAAACATTGATCCTAACACTTTTGAACTTGAATGGTGCACTCGAAGCTTGATGAATTATGGCTCCACTTGTATGGCACAGCTGAAGCACTGCTGCTGCACTATAGGTGCACTGGAGGTACACTGCTAAGAATGGCTGAGGCATGAGACACAGCAAGAGCACGCATGAAGCACTGGAGATGCACACGCCTGAAACACTGAATGCACTATACTGACACGACTGAGGCACGACAGATGCACGGCTGGGGCACTAGACTGCCCTGGAGCTGAAATTACCAAGCACAGGTCTGCTTGTATTCCAAGGAGAACCAAGCACAGGTCTGCTCGTCTTCCAAGGAGAACCGAGCACAGGTCTGCTCGTTTTTCATGAGAAACCGAGCACAGGTCTGCTCGGAAGATGATCCAGTTGCTGTGAAGTCGGTTTTGAAACTACGAACTTGGAGACTCTATTGACTTACTCTTCTCGAGGTCACAAGACTCAATTCTCGCAGCTCTCACGACCTAGCATAGGTACGACTCGAATCACCTGTTTGTTGAAATGTAGCATAGGTATGAGTACAGGTCTGCTCAAACCGAATCAACATTTCAGCAAACCGAATCAACATTTCAGCATATGTGTGTAGATGATAGTTGCAGATGTGAAGCACTGGTAGCCACAAAAGCTATTAATCAGCAGCACAGTAAAAATGAATCATCGAATCAGCAGCTACAACAACACAGAAGCTACAACAACATGACTCAAATCAAAACATCTTCAGTCGGTTTCTAATCTTCATCATTCCAATTCAGTGATTGCAGTAAGAAGTGATTCCAATACCTGATTGCAGTAAGTAGTGCAGCAGCAGCTACAGCACCAGCAACAGGAGGTGTCACACCGAATGATGGTCCATAAGGCAGCATGTATGGATATTGTCCAACCGAATGAGCTGAAGGTAGATACATTGCAGGATTGAAAGCAGAAGCTGAAGGCAGATACATAGCTGGATTGACAGCAGGATTGACAGCGGAAGAACCGAATTGATAATGCTGGAACAGAGGCTGAGAAGTCTGAGAAGCACCGAAGGTATGCTGTTGAGGCTGAGGCTGAGACGCAGATTGATAGTTTGAAGACGAATGATGCTGATCATTAGACTCATTCCAGTTATTCCATGAAGATTGACAGACATTGGCAGATATCTGTCCAGCTGAATTGATGCCTTGAAAGTTGACATCAAACCTCTTGTAGCACCTGTTAACAAGGTGTCCTACTTTGCCACACAATTGGCATTGAGGTCTGTTTCCTCCTCTACCTCGACCAGAACCTCTTCCACCATTATTCTGATTTGTGTATTGAAACTGATTCTGGTTTTGAGGACCAGAATTCTGATTCTGTCCACCAGAACCACTTCCATTCTGTCTGAAACCAGGAGTTGCAGCAGGTAGCTGATTCTTCGAACCATCTTCATTGCTATGCACCATTGCTTGAGGTAGGACCAAGGGATCAAACAGCTGATCACGGCTTCTGGTTTCAGCATCCAAGAGAACTGAGCTAACAGACGCAAGATCATACGGATTCCTACTTGCGTGTATAACAGCCACTACATTGTCAAATTGTCCTTGAACTCCATCTAGAACAATTGATATCTGCTGCATTTCATCAATAGGATGACCGCATCTTGCCAAACTATCGCAAGTGGATTGAATGTCAGCTAAGTAATCTCGGACATACTAAGTTATAAGTTTCCTTGCCTTCAATCTTCCAAAGAGACTCATAACTCTAGTGGTTGATGAAGATGAGAACATTTGATGCAGCTTGGACCAGATAGCATTTACTGTCATGCATCCTAGCAGGTATCTATTGACTTGAGGACAGATTGACACTAGCAGCCATGAAGCTAATGCACTATCACGTTGTAGGTATGAAGAATAGACTAGATTTGGCACATTTTCACCATTTTCATTAACAATCTGCATCGGAATGTCCCTAACACCATATAGATGCGATTCTAGATTAAATCCACGAACAGCAAGTAATACCTGTTGTTTCCATATCTGGAAGTTGTCATCTCCTGTGAGAAGACATACACGCTTGTTCGAGAAGGCTGGTGGAAGCAGATCCTCCATTGCAGCACAGCTTCAAGCAGAACAGAGCAGCGACGAACTAAGAACAGAGTAGCTGACGATTGCGATTGGAATCACTGCTTGGAGACGAATCAGGCTTTGTAATCACCAGATTCTTGCAGCTCTGATACCATATTAGCATTCTAGAGATAAATGAGGAGAGAATTGAGAGTTTAAGGCAATAACTAATGAGAAAATCATCTTAGCATTGCTTAAACTTGAAAATTACATGAGGGGTAGATGACTATATATAGTAGTATCTAGGGATTTAAGTGAAGATGTCCAAAACATTAGGACTACCCTAGAATACTCTAGAACACTTCTAAACCATATATCCTAACATATTGCCTCAAAGAAATGTGATGCAATATACAACAAATAGGGACAACCATACCCTGATACTAATGCCCTCATTCTACATGTGACATATGTAGAAATCCTGAGTCGGTATTACCCTCAAATAACAATCGACAGTAATTACGCGTAAACAGAGTCGGCATATTCGCGATGCTAATGAGCAAACCAACTAATCATTCCAGCTACAGCAAATCTTTAGTATCGGCATATTGTCGTCGTGGATACCTTTAGCCCACGGGGTCTATTGGCACGACTCTCAGCATCGACACGGGCTTTTAGCAGCGCTAACAGTGCTTCCGGCAACGATTATTTACCATCATTGTAGAGCAAATTTCTTGTAGTGCGTGAAGTGTTAGGAGGACATGATCGACACGACTCCTAGGATAGTACAAGAATTAAGCACTTGATTAAAAATATTGTTTGGATTGTAAAACTAAACTTAAATTACTCAATATAATAAAATAAATTTCATTTTAAATATTTTTAAGAAATTGCTCGAGCATCCGGGAGCAAAAGATACTATCGGTTGCTCGAGCAATTCCTTAAAAATATTCAAAACAAAATTAATTTTATTTCATTATATTAGGTAATTTAAGTTTAGTTTTACATTTCAAACAATAGTTTTAATCAAGTGCTTAATTCTTGTACTATCCTAGGAGACGGGTCGATAATGTCCTCCTAACACTTTGCGCAAGACAATCGACGACAATGTGCACGCGTGTAGCGCATGTCGGAGTCTAGGATAACAATTAAGAAAATACACTTAAGTGGATTCTAGAATTTCCATTTTAATTTTATTTTAGATTGTATAATAAACTTTTTCTGTAACTATTCATTGAGTAGATTGAAATGGACTCTTAGATAACAATATAGATATATAAACAATATGATTAGTAGTAAATGAAAAGTGTATACTCAAATTATCCAATACAATTTTTAAAAAAAAATAAGATGTATATCTTCCTCGTAACTATAACAAAATTGAACAGCTAATTGATATAGCTAAATGAAAATAATATAATTAACGAAAATTACGATGCACATTTTCGTCTTTACCATAACAAAATTGAACAGTTAATTAATAAACCTAACAAAATATTTTGTAGATTCCGTTCAAGAATATATATTGACAATTCTTTTAAATATGCATTTCTTAACCATATAATATTTTTATTTCTATAATATTTTGTTACTATGCGTTAGAAAGTAACAAATAATTATTTTTACTAAGAATATAATCAAACCAATATATGTTGATATTTAATAAAGTTGACTTTGTGCATTGTTTATAGTCACTTATAGTCATATCAAGAGTATATTCCCTCACATACTATGTCATACTATTTCATCTCATACCAACTATCGCTTAGTGTCTAATCTCGAACTTTCTATGAGTATTCATACTGCTATTACAAGACTATTACAAATCTAATATGACAACATCAACTATCGCTTAATGCTCGATCTCGAACTTTCTATGAGTATTTTCACTCACATACCATGTCATACTATCTCATCTCATACAAACTATCGCTTAATGCCTGACCTCGAACTTTCTATGAGTATTCATATCGACCTCGAACTTTCTATGAGTATTTTCAACCCGACAACATCGCTACGATTCCGTCCTATGTGCTCATACCATTTAAGATTTAAGACGTACGCTCATAAGTCAGAACTTGTCAATGAATGAATTCAATATACTCTTAAGATATCTTAACACGCTCACTACCATGTCTATAAACCAACGACTATTACAAACCTACCATGACAGCATCAAGAAATTCCCACTAATTTGCACAAAAAAATAAAATTAGATATTTGATCAATTTCTCCAGGATTTGAAAACCTGGGGACTCTAATACCTTCGCCCTGCCTTACCCTTTCGTCGATTATTTTACTCCTGACATCCGACAGGCCATTCTTTGAGTATTTTACTCCTAACATCCAATTCTTTGAGTATTTTATTCCTTAATTATTTATTGTTAATATATACTAATAACAAAAGTAGGATTTTCACTTTTAAATTTTACGAATCTATAATTCCAGCAAATTGTAATCGAATGATGTTAATGTTGAATTGTGTTAATGTTAATTTTGAATGGGGCTAAAGTAGAATGATGTTAGTGCTGAATATTTTTTTTGTTTCTTTGTTGTATAGCTTTGTAAATTTATTAAGATAACATACATGGTGTTCCATTATATTTCACATGTGGTAATAAATATTGGTATACGATTAAAACTGTGGTTAATAATTTGATATGGTTTCTGTATTGAAAATTGTAACCGTAATAAATATGGTTATGTTTAGGTATATAGTTTAAGAATATAGTATAATTATGATATTTATTATACCTGCATAATATCCAAATTATTGTGAGTCTAGTTGGGACTCCATCTTTCTCAACCAATCTCTAAACCTAGAAGTTTCGCTCATATCATATTCAAAGCCCAAATTATATTAGGGACCAGGGTACTACACATTTTTTTGTGGAAATATCATTTGAGGTAACATCATCCTAATTTTTTTTATCATGAATACCGCTTTACTTTAAGAAATAAAACGTCGTGACACGGGGTCACAGGAGTTCGTACATCATATCATTAGCTACTAAACATACAAATGGTAGTGGTGGTATCTCGACCCAATCATTAAGACACACTCCCATCCTCGCTTGCTTTGCTATCCAATTTGCACATTCGTTGCTCGTCCTTGGTATAGGTCGCCATTGCACTTTCTCAACTTGTCTTGCTAGTTCTCGGATATTCGGTACAATTGTTGCTAGTCTCCAATGTTTCGGCCCCTCCATGATTTTTTGGTGAATCGTTTGTGAGTCCTTCTCTATGATGATGTTGTTCCAACCGGCTTCAATTGCTAGACATACTCCTTCTTGTATGGCCAAGGCTTCCATCGTTTCTATGTCGTCGCTCTTTTGCCTTCAGTTCATTCCGCCAATTATCTTGCCCATTTTGTCTCGTGCCACTACATCTATGTCTGCTCTTTGCGTTTCCTTGCACCATGAGGCATCACAATTGATCTTGATCGTATCACCAGTCGGGGGTTGCCATTGTTGGATCGGCCTTTCCTCATGTATGTGCATCAGTTGTGTTGTTCGGTGCGCCCCATATTGCTCCTCGAAGGCTTGGTTGATCTCCATTGTCACGCCCCTCGGATTTGGTTGTTTTGCTTCAAACACCACTGAACATCTCGTCTTCCATATATGCCAACACGTAATTAGAATCTGGGCCCACCTCTTATCGCTCGTTGGTCGGCCCCCATGCAGGTCCACTTTCCTCTTCATGAGCCATTCTACCATATCAAGCTCATTTCACCTTTCCACTTGGATCTTGTTAGGTATCGATAGTGACAGACCAGTAAAGAAAAGGCATCGAAGGCCCAATAACCCTAGAAGGGGTAAACCCAAGATATTCAAACCGGATCGGCCTAAGTACAAGTCAACCTGGCCCACCTTCGAGTGGTCCAGAATCGAGCCCAAAGTCTCTAGGGACGCCAAAGGCTCCCAGACTGCTCGCCATTCTTCACCAGGCCGCGACCTCTCACTGCTCGCCATGGGAGTGCTCGCCCCGAAGAGAGCCTTGCCTCTATCCTCTGGTCCCACTAAATCGTCAATAAGGAAGTGGCCACGATATCCCGCGTATCTCGGTCACATATTCACTAAAGATTAGATATGGTAACTGCAATATCTCGCAGTAACTTCCATATCCCATCATCCGAATCTTCAGCAACACAATATACACTAAGATATTCAGCTGCCTTATACGGTTTGATCTCTCCTACCCTATAAATACCCTTGCTTTACATACGTTCCTTACGTTTTTTGAGACATACACAAACACATACTCATTTAAGCATCGGAGAGGGACACAGAGACACCCCCTCTGTTGCGCTCCCTTACCTGCAGGTTCACCGGAGTTGGAGCAGGAGCATCTTTCCACCCTTGTCTGGCATTTAATTCACTGCCAGATCAGCATCTAGGATTTCACTATCCAACATTTGGCGCCGTCTGTGGGAATCGAGCGATTCAGCCATGAGAACTCGATCCCAAAACAACCGTCGGAACCAGATTCGCGAGCGATCCTCAGATAGCTCTGATTCCGCCGCCGCTTCCCCGCTTCAACAAGAACCTACCAGCCAGGCAGGAGTCAATGCCGTCCCCCTACGGGCGGCCCGAGAGCATGTCAGTAATTCCAGACCGACCCCAGCTACCAACCACGTCGAGACTTCAGCTCCGCAGACCGTCCACATCGCCGGGGAAAACATCCAGTTAACCCCAGAGATGATATCATTGTTGGAGGCCATCCTAGGGCAGGCCCGCCGTCAAGCCCCTGCTCCCCATGGAAACACTCGTCCTGCTGCCACAGGGCCCTTACCGTCTGAAATCGTGAATCCTGGCACCACAGCACCACAGGAAGAGCAGGAGATGACGTCTGGACAACAGTCTCTACCCCCGCCACGCACCGAACAGCCGGTGGCTACGTACTTGGCCATTCCTTCCGGTCCTTCTCCATCCGGGACCTCGCCAAAGTATTGCACTGTGGACCAGATGGACGACCTTCTCAATAAGAGGCTCCAAGAAAGACGGCTGACAGTCGTAGCTCCTTTCAAGGAGCAATCCACTCACCCTTTTTCCGACGAGCTCGTCGCCATCAAAGACGTAGTTGCTCAGGCCATACCTGAGTACAGTGGCGGAGGAGACCCCACCATACACGTCAACAAGCACGAGGCTTCTCTCCTTGGTAAGTCAAATGATCCCAATCACTTGGCTTTACTATTTCCATCCACTCTTTCGGGTTCGGCTTCGTCCTGGTTCTTCGGCCTCCCTGCAGGATCTATTGGAACTTGGGCAGAATTAAGGAGCAAGTTCCTGGAGAGGTATATGGGTGAACGCCAATTGATGAAGAGCGTGGTCGCCCTGGATGCGGTCAAACAACAGACTGGAGAGTCGCTTGCCAACTTTTACGGGCGTTTCCATCAGAACGTCACGGAGATAGATCGCCGAATCTCGGATGGGGAGATCATTCAAGCATTTTACAGAGGTCTGGATGTGGCCAACAAGGCCTCAAGGAAGCTGCGAAACAGCTACCATGTAAAGGAGATCGAAACGTTGGAGGAGTTGGCGTCCAGAGCAAAAGGTTTCATAGACCTTGAAAGGGCGAACACAGAGGCTAACTTCCTGACGACCTCGCTAAGGGTGGTTCCTGAACCCCGACGCGATGGTAAGAATGAGGTGAACAAGGAGAAGAAGGGAAGAGACAACAGGCCCCGAGTTGAGTCTAATCCAGCGCCTCGCCATCCAGAGGTCCCTGAGTACTTCATGCCTTTAAATAGGCAGATCTCAGCGGTACTAGTCGAGATGGAGAGGAGATCCTTGGCGAGGCCACCGATGCCTCGTCGAGGTGGTCAGCCTATGGGGAAAGATGTCAAGAGCTATTGCAGATATCACAAGTGCAAGGGCCACAAGACAGATGACTGCCGCATTCTGAAGCGGGACATAGAGAAGCTGATTCAGGGGGAATGCTGAAGGAATTCGTGGCAGGGCGAGACAGGAGTCAAACGCCCCCTAGGAGACATCGTTCGCCAGCTCCTGCTGAACAAACTAATTGCAGGAGGATTCGGTGCAGGCGGCGAGGGGTCGCACGCCAGGGAGGTCTACGCCACTCAGATCTCCACAGCAGTTCAGTTGGGAAAACGACCCCGACCTAAGGAGAACATTGTCATCTCATTCTCTGAAGATGATTTGGCGCATGTCACGACCCCCCACAACGATGCTTTGGTTATCACAGCTGATATTGACGGCTGTGACGTTGCAAGGATTCTGGTCGACGGAGGCAGCTCGACAGACATCCTATTTCTGGACGCTTTTGAGAGGATGGGCAAGTCCAAGCGTGACCTGAAAAGGGTCGACTTTCCGTTGATTGGGTTTGCGGGAAGGACAACTTATCCACTGGGAGCCATAACCATGCCAATGATTTTTGGCGAGGCATGGAAGAGCATCAAGGTATCGGTCACTTTCCTGGTGGTCGATTCACCTACATCCTACAACGCCATCCTAGGGAGGACCACGATCAATCCAAACAAGATTGTGGCCTCCACAGTCTATTAGAAGATGAAGTTCCCAACTCCCAACGGGATCGGAGAAGTGCTTGGCGACCAGCCTTCCTCGCGACAATGCTATGTGAACTGCCTGCGCAGGAAGAACCAAAGGGAGGCCCTCGCCATTGAAATAGAGGCCGACCCTCGCGAGGATTTGGCTCGGCCAGCACCCATGGAGGAATTGGAAGAGGTCGAGGTCGATGGGCCGGAAAAGAAGGTGTGCATTGAGACCACCTTAAAAGAAGATCAGAAGGAGGCCATGACCGCTCTCCTCAAGGAGTTTAAGGAGCTTTTCGCCTGGCAGCCAAACGATATGCTAGGAATCAGCACAGATATCCTCCTACGAGCTCAGGATAGACCCTTCCATCAAACCGATCGCCCAAAAAAGAAGATCGTTCGGGACGGACAAGCGTTTGGCGATCAGGCAGGAAGTAGGGAGGTGATTGAAGCTGACTTCGTCAGAGAAGTAAGATTCCAGAGTTGGTCAGAAAATCAAACGGCAAGTGGAGGATGTGCGTCGATTTCCGCGATTTGAACAAGGCTTGCCCTAAAGACTCATATCCCCTTCCAAGGATTGATCAGCTGGTCGATGCCACCTCTGGTCACGAGATGCTGAGCTTCATGGACGCCTATTCAGGCTACAACCAGATCAGAATGCATCCAGACGATGAGGCTCACACGGCTTTCTATGGAGACGGAGACATTCTGTGCTATAAGGTGATGCCCTTTGGTCTCATCAATGTCGGGGCAACTTACCAGCGGATGGTGAACCGCCTGTTCCAGGACATGCTAGGGAGAAACATGGAGGCTTATGTGGATGATATGCTGGTCAAAACCATCAAGGGCAATCCGCACACAACATACCTCCGTGAAGCTTTCGAATGCATGAGGAGACACAGGTGTTCACCTGAACCCTGCAAAATGCGCCTTTGGAGTCAAGTCTGGCAAATTTCTGGGTTTTATGGTTAGCGAAAGGGGCATCGAAGCAAACCCAGAAAAGCTGAAGGCCATAGAAAAGATGAAGTCACCAACCTGCCACAAGGAAGTCCAATGCTTGAATGGACGCCTGGCTGCTCTCAACCGCTTCCTCTCTAAAGCGAGCGACAGGTCCCTCCCATTTTCAAAACACTGAGGGCTAACCACAAGTTCAAGTGGACGCCAGACTGCGAGGAAGCGTTCCAATCCTTGAAGAGGCATATCCAAACACTCCCAGCTCTAGCAAAGCCCGTTCCAGACGAGCAGCTCTTCCTTTATTTAGGCATTAGCGAGGTGGCAGCCAGTGCTGTTTTAATAAGGGAAGAAAATAATATTCACAGTCCAGTGTATTTCATTAGCAAAATGTTCAACTCAGCTGAAATAAAATATGTCCAGATTGAGAAGTATCTCTACGCCTTAGTTATTGCTGCTCGGAAGCTGAGACCTTACTTTCATGCACACGACATCACGGTGCTCACTAATCAACCACTCAAAAACTTCCTGATCAAGTCAGACTCTTCAGGAAGAATGGTCAAGTGGGCGATCGAGCTCAGCGAATTCAAGATCAAATTTGCGCCAAAAACGGCCATCAAAGGTCAAGCACTAGCTGATTTCATTGTGGAAAGCACGAGTAACGGTCAAACAGAAGCAGAAAACGGGCCAAGTCAGTCAGCAAACGACAATCAAATCTGGGATCTCTATACAGATGGGTATTCATCAAGAGAAGGCTCGGGGACAGGTTTAATTCTTATCCCTCCTGAAGGCGAGCCTTTGAAGTACGCGATCGCCTTAACATTCCCGGCGACCAATAATGAAGCAGAATATGAGGCTCTTATCACTGGACTCAGACTAGCAAAAGGAATGGGTATACCTGCGCTTAAGGTAAAGAGTGACTCAGAGCTTATTGTCAATCAGGTTAATGGCACCTACGAGGCAACAGGAGAAAAGATGAAAAAATACCTCAGCATCGCCAAGAAGCTCGTCGCAGAAATCCTAAATTTCGCGATTTAGTCTATTCCTCACCAAGAAAACCAGATGGCAGACTCCTTGAGTAAACTGGCATTCGGAGGGACAACAATCCAGGATGTGCAATTTCTGGAAAAGGCCCTATGTTCAGTCCTTGAAAGCAGAGCCGAAGTCTTCAACATTCAAGGACAGGTCACATGGATGACTCCATTTCAGAATTATTTGAAAGAAGGGATCCTCCCGGATGATGAAGGCGAATCCATGAGGATAAGACGACTCGCGGCCAGTTATCTAATTATAGACGGAGAACTCTACAAAAGAGGTTACTCAACTCCTTACTTAAGATGTGTTGCTCATCCAGAAACAGAAAGGGTTCTTCGAGAAGCTCATGAAGGGGTAGCAGCATGTCACGAAGGTGCTCGATCGTTGACAAGGAAAATCTTCAGGTTGGGATACTAGTGGCCAACCTTGGGAAAGGATGCGGCTGAATTAACGCAGAAGTGTGAGACTTGCCAGCAGTTTGCACCACGATCAGGTCGACCATCAACATTATTATCCCCAATGGCAGGTGCCTGGCCTTTCGCTCAATGGGGGATCAATATATTAGGTCATTTCCCTATTAGCACTGGTCAACGCACCCACATTATAGTGGCGATCGACTACTTCACTAAGTGGATAGAGGCGAAAGCTCTAGCTTCTACAACGGAATTTCAGGTCATCAAATTCTTAAAGATTAACATATTCTCCAGGTTTGGCATTCCCAAAATACTCATCAGTGATAATGGTCCGCAATTCGTTGGAAAGAAGCTCAAATGGCTCTGTGAAGAATATCATGTCGACCATCGTTTCAGCTCGGTGCATCATCCTCAAACGAATGGGCAAGTTGAAGCAGCCAACAAGGTTGTTTTAGCAGGACTCAAGAAAAGGGTTCGAGCATTCGAAGGGAATTGGGCAGAAGAGCTGGAAAACGTATTATGGGCCATCAGAACAACGCCTAAAGCAGCCACAGGAGAAACACCTTTCAGCTTAGTATATGGATCAGAAACAGTAGCACCCGCCGAAATAGCAGTGCCTACCCATAGAATCCTACATTTTAACGCAGAGGCAAACGAGGTCGAACGCAGAACTGACCTCGACTTGGCAGAAGAAAAGAGATGGTTATCAGAAAAAGCACAAGCAAAGATGCGCCTGGCGACCGCTCGATATTTCAACAGAAAAGTCAGCGCTCGCCAATTTTTCGTGGGGGAGATGATTATGAGAAGGAATGAATTCACAAGGCTGGACAGTCAGAATAAACTTTCAGCCAAATGGGAAGGACCGTACAAGGTAATAGAGATCGTCGCGCCAGGATCCTACTATTTGGAAACCACCGAAGGCGAAAGGTTACCCCGTCCATTCAATTCTGAGCATCTAAGGAGATTTCATACATAGCTTGTAATAAAAGAAAGCCATTCCTTCATAAAGCATGTCCACTCGAAGCAAATCGAAGAAAAAAGACCTGACGCCAAGAGTCAGGCGAAGACCTGACGACCGAATCAGGCACAAAAGCCCTGACGCCAAAGTCAGGCCAAAAAGCCCTATCGCCAAAGATAGGCCCCAAAAGCCCTATCGCTAAAGATAGGCCAAAAAGCCCTGACGCCAAAGTCAGGCCAAAAGACGTAGCAATAAAGTTAGGCAAAATGAAAGCCCTGACGCCAAAGTCAGGCCAAAAAGTCCTAACAATAGAATTAGGCAAAAACGGAAGAGCAGACGCCAAAGTCAGACAAATAGATCTGCTATCAACCCATTAAACAGCGGATACGGAATTTTAGGCGATCACTATGGATGATGAAGCCTTAAGTTAACAAATTCCTTGTTATTATGCTAACACCTCAAAGGTTTAAACTTCGAAAAGGTAATATCTCTTTGAACTTAGAAGTCTATGCTTTTAAGTGTTAGAGTATCGTCCTTAGAAAGTTCATATAGACTTATGCTTGGTCCAAGGCTTTAAAAAGTTGAGGCCATTACAAAGCAAGAAAAAGTCGAGAGTAATTACGATTACGCGATTAAGATATCGGAAAGATAGCCAACACATTCAAAGTCATCCAAGGGCGTATGAATAAAAAAGGCATTCAATATATAATAACCGAGTCTTTTATCGAAAAATGATTACAAAACGCATCTAAGAAAAAATACGAAGGAAGGACAAAGAAAGATATAAGGAAGACGATCGCCAGGGAGGTGGAGACTTCAAGCTTTTGGGTCCTCGGGGGCAGGGGTGTCTTGCTCGCCTTCGGGGGCAGGAGTACTCGGCTCGCCTCCAGGGGAAATCTCTTCAGCAGCAAGAGTGGGCCGAGGAAGGTAACTCCGCAAGAAACCCTTAAGGGATTCAACTTCCCCAATGGGAAAGTTGGGATCGACCACCTGGACATCATCGACTAGGACTTGAAGAAAATCAGCAATCGCCGACTTCATCACCTTCAAAGCGTGGTCCTCAAAGTCCTCAGAGGCCTTGAACTACTCAACCACGGTTTGGGGCGAAGGGACAGCCTTTAGCTGTTCAGCCAGCTGTTTCTTCTCCTCCTCCAGGGCGATCCCCCTGGCTTCAGCAATAGCCCTTTGGGCCTCAGCAGCTTCCTTCTGGGTCGCAGCGGCGACCCGAAGAGCGTCTGACTCCGCCATTTGGGCCCAGGCCTCCTTCAACTCGGCCTCTAAGCGAGCCCGGACCGCTTCTCCTTCATCTAGGCACCGATGAAGGGCCTCAGATTCTTGAAGGAAAGCTGCAGCATCAGCCTCCATCTTATTAACATCGGCAAGGAGACGCTGCTCCTTCCTGAAGTACTCCTCCCGGGCACCGTCCACCAAGGCGATCGCCACGTCAGCAGTCGACTTGATGGCCCCCAATTGCCCGGGGGTGATCCCCGTACTTCGGTACTGCTCCAGGTCGACAAGCAGGTCAGAAAGCTTGTCGGCGAGCTCTCCGAAGACGCGGCCAATCACCACCTCTTCCCGAACGAGCTGGCAACAAAAACATAATGAAAATTTTCAGGACAACAAACAAAAAGGGAACGACAAGGAAAAAATAAAAAACTGAAAAGATACGAGGTCTTACCAGAGCGACTCGTTCGAAGTGGGACCGCAGGAACCCCTCGATCTGAGGTAGCTCCGTGGGAATAATCGAGCGGTCCTTGGGGGGAATTATCCCGTCGAGAAGCCGCATGCACATGTCTGGGCTACCCCGGAGGCTCTTCTGGGCGGAGAACCCCTTCTTCGAAAGGTCCCCGCAAGGGAACCAAGCCCCTCGAGGGTTCGTAGCCTTGAGTGGCTGGAACAAGCTCGCCATGGAGCAGTACTCCTCCGCAGGAGCCTTCGAGGAGCTGGGGGCGTCGGTCCTCTTCTTCTGGGTCCCAGACTCCTTGGGAGGAACCGTGGGCATAGTAGGAGGAGGGGGCGCCAAGGCCAAAACCTTCTCCTTGGTGACAGAAGGACCCTGAAGAGACGGAGAAAGAGGCGACGAGTCCAGACTCTTCCCCTTGCTGGCAGAAGGGCCCTTAGGAGGGGGAGGAGGAGGATGCTGGTCGACTTCCGGGTGCTCCTCACTCCTGACCTTCTTGGAGGGAGGAAGAGGAGGGTCCCGGGCCACGTCAGCCGAGGACTTCTCTGCAAAATAACAAGGCAAGATGTCAGAATCCAAAAACTGCAAAATATGAAAACGTCAAATCGACAAATGGAGAGGCAGCATACCCTGTTGGCGAGGGCCAACAGTGGCCGAGGGAAGCACCTCCTCAGACTTCCTCTTGGACGAACGCCTAGAGGGGGGAGGAGGAGAGTTCAGCAGTGCCTGGTCAGTGGACAGCCCTGCCTTTTCCTGGTCATCAAAGAGACCTATAAGTTTTCGGGCCTTGCCTACAAACAGTAAACAAGAAAAGGGTTAGAAAGTTACCCAATCATCAAAGATTGGCGTGGCCTGATGAATGCCCGTCATCTCAAGCATATTCTCAGTAGTCTCCGCCACTGAGTGGATGGACTTGAAGTGGGACGATCGATGCAACCGGAAAAGGTCGTCGATGGCGTTCGGATCACTCCCTGACAGCTCTTTGAAGGAAGGAGGGAAATCCTTATCCGGGGTAAACAATTTCCAGGATACACCCCCCTTGTAAAAGAAGTAAAACTTCTTATAATTGGAGTTGGTAGCCCGGAAATCGTCTACCAACCGAACGTGGACGCTCCAATCCCACGATTGAATGTCTCTCCACTCTGCAAACTTCGGCCAGCGTGGTTGGAAGTGATGGAGGTGGTTCGCCCCAGCTGCCAATCGGAAAAAACACCGGAACAAGGCCAGTGAATACGCCCATTCCTGACGTATACACAGGAACTTGAAACCGGCCCACATCCTGAGGGCATTGGGAACGAGTTGTGTGGGGTGGATTCCATAAAACTGGCACAACGTCCGCAAATCCTCGCAAAGAGGAAAACGCAACCCAGCATCAATCTGGGCCGCATAGATGTAAACCTCTCCACCGCGAGGATAATGCAGACCTAGGCCGGGATATCTAGGAGCATCCTCCACACCGAGACCACCAAGCGCCACCATTGTCTTAAAGTAAGCCGGCTTCAACTCATTAGGCTTCACATCTACTAAAACAGTTCAGATATGGCAATGGCAAGCATAAAAACAAAGAACAGCAGGAATATTACCAAAACAGAGCAATGAAAGAACGGAAGTTTACCTTTCGGAGAAAAGATGGGCGGCTGAAGCTCAGGCCCATCCACCACCACCGAGGTGGCTGCGGACCTCCCCAGGTCAGTTTGTTCCCCCGTCGAGGGGGGCACGGCACCATCCCTAATGGTTAAGGGGTATTGGCGTTCCTGGGCGCAGTAACGTTCTTGGATGCCTTAGTGGCTGCGTGCTTGATCCTCTGACCACGGGTAGCCATGAAAGCAGTTGGGAGAAAGGTTGAAGAAGATTGAAAAAGAAGAAGGGTTCGCAAAGAAGCTTTGAAAACAAAGAAACTGACGTCTCTTATATAGGCCAAAAAGGAGTAACCGCCACGGACGAATCGAAGCGACGCAGGAGAATAATTGCACCTTTTTGGAAAAAACCGAAGCAATGTCAAAATTCCAAGAGACACCTCGGGGAGACAAACGGTCGGCCAGTACAGATAGTTGTCAGACTGCCCTTGGTTTATGGAATAATAAATGACAGGCGTGCCCCAAGCGACCGTTCGATTTCCGGATGACTGTGCAGTCATTAAATGCTAAATTCCACTGAGCAGACAAAGTGATCGCCAGCGTAATAATAGGCTTTATCAGAAATACTTTTGGTAGGTAATGATCGCCTAGCAAAGAAAAATAAACTTTCTCAAGCCTAGGCTACCTCGAGTGATCGCCAAGAGGGAATAAAAGGAAGAATATTCCTTCAGCTTTGAACAGTGGAGGGACTGCTCGCCAAATGAACCGGAAGTGCCCCAAAGTTCATGAACCATTACAAGAGACGAAGAAAATCGAATTTAAGACGTCACTATCTAAAACCCTACCAAGAAATCAAGCTCGACTGAAGAAACTTCAATCAAGCTTCGGGGGCAAATGTTGGGTATAGATAGTGACAGCCCAGTAAAGAAAAGGCATCGAAGGCCCAATAACCCTAGAGGGGGTAAACCCAAGATATTCAAACCGGATTGGCCTAAGTACAAGTCAACCTGGCCCACCTTCGAGTGGCCCAGAATCGAGCCCAAAGTCTCTAGGGACGCCAAAGGCTCCCAGACTGCTCGTCATTCTTCACCAGGCCGCGACCTCTCACTGCTCGCCCCAAAGATAGCCTTGCCTCTCTCCTCTGGTCCCACTAAACCGTCAATAAGGAAGTGGCCACGATATCCCGCGTATCTCAGTCACATATTCACTAAAGATTAGATATGGTAACTACAATATCTCGCAGTAACTGCCATATCCCATGATCCGAATCTTCAGCAACACAATATACACTAAGATATTCAGCTTACTTATACGGTTTGATCTCTCCTACCCTATAAATACCCTTGCTTTACATACGTTCCTTACGTTTTTTGAGATATACACAAACACATACTCATTTAAGCATCGGAGAGGGACCCAGAGACACCCCCTCTGTTGCGCTCCCCTACCTGCAGGTTCACCGGAGTTGGAGCAGGAGCATCTTTCCACCCTTGTCTGTCATTTAATTCACTGCCAGATCAGCATCCAGGATTTCACGATCCAACAGATCCCTCGTGCGCCACTCCAAATCTGCTTCGTCCATCTGCATTCCAAGATCATGTGTTCTTGTGTCTCAACGTATCCACATATAAAGCAGATTTGAGGTATATTTATCCCCCTACGCACCATGTTCGCTTTAACGGCTATCGAGTTCGTTGCTAGCCGCCATATGAAGTTTTTCACCTTTGGTAGTACCTTTGCCTTCCACATGTCTTTCCAAAACGTGTCTCAATAGGTTGGGTTCGTCCTTGGTCTTTGTTCGGACTGAGCGGACTTGTGGGTGCTTATGGTAGACCGAGCGGATTTGTGGGTTACCATCCTTTGTGTGTATGTACCGGTCTTTCCCCCCTCTCATGAAAGTGGCATACTAAGAATATGGGCTGCATCTTCTTGGTCTACAATGTTCCTCACTAGGTGCTCATTCCATGTGCCATTCAGGAGTATGAGTTCACTTACTCTTAGATTGCCACCATGCTCCACCAAGACGTCTTCATTTACCCTTTTGCTATCCTTTGTATATATCCATGGATCGTCAAAGACTCGGACATTATCCCCCGTGCCTATGGTCTGTTGCAACAACGACGAACCTTTCTTGTTGACGCTAACAGTTGTAGTTAAATATATGTATATTGTGTCGACAGTTTTTGTTGTCGTTATTATTAATTATTAGGCACAATATGTTTTCCACCGTTATAAGATACATTTAGTGTTAATTTTTGCCGTCACTTTATATTTTACATGGATGAATGTGTAATGTCGACCAACACTTGATGTTAAATCACTCCATCAGTAGCATATGAATTTTCCGTTGTAAATGTACATATTCAAATGCGAAAAGTTCTGTTGTAAATATAACGATATCAACAACGGTTGTTTGTCGTAACTACTCAATTTTTGTCATCGTTAAAACATAAGTAGCTGAGAAATGTAAGAATATGTTTGCGTGTCAATATATTCTCGACAATAGTATAGTCATTCAGTAACATATTCAATTATTTTGGTAAAATAGTTTATTTAGTGGTGACTATTGTTGATACAAATAATGCATAAGCAACTATGACATATTGTCGACTAACATTAGTCGTTGTCGTCACTAAATGTTAAGAACGCCCACTAAATCGATAGAACCGCCACTAAACTGAATTGAACCACCACTAACCCTAATGTACTCCCATCCCGCTCCCACAGCTTCCTCAATTTTCATTTTCAATTTTTTATTGAATCAGCTCTTCCCTCCCTCCCCAATCATCTCCATCGTCCCTCCCGACCTCCCTCACTTAGACTTCCCATCTTCCCCACTCTGTCTTCCCATCTTCCCCACTCCGACGTCCGACCTCCATCCAGTCCAATTTCTCCATCCGCAGGAATCCATCCCGTCTTCCATCCCGATGTCAGATTTCTGCACTCCGACGTCCGACCTCCATCCCGTCTTCCCCACCAGTCTCTTTCGTCGCCGTCAATCTCTCCGGGTGTTCTCCGTAACGGCCGTTTCCAGTTCACAAGTGCCATGAACAGAACACTTTGCATCCAAGGGATTATGGAGGTGTGTATTTGGGTGTATATTGTATCTCATCGTTTCTTCGCATCCGATGTATTATGGAGGTTGATAGACTTGATGGACGTACGCCGAACCAGTTAAGGCCTTTGTCCTGTTCCCGGGGCATCCTAAACCGTGCTCATGGATCTGCTAGTTGGTCTCAAGGTGATTGATTCATTGGTCCTTTCTTTTTTCATTGTCTATGCTTTTCAAATTATAGGATAGCACCAAAGATTATACCTTTACTGATGCCCAACTATGTAACTCACTTCATGGCAAGTTTGAGTGGGCATCTCAACTCAGGAAAAGACTGATTTGTTTTTTTGTCTGAAATTTCGCTTATTGAATCCAAAGTTGCAGAATACTTTGTCTAACTGAAATGTCTTATGTAATGAAAAGATGAGACCTCAGCTAGCGCTGTAATAACTCGAAATCAAGTGAATTGTCAAAGTGTACGAGATATACTGTAAACTTCATCTGAAGAAACCAGCAATTTAGTGGTTCGATTTATAGTAGTGCAATTCTTGTTCATGTAATTTCTTACGCTTGCATAACCAATGTATGACATTTTAATAGTTTCATTTGTTTCAGAAGCAATGTTTTGTTTTTAAAGTTCTTGTTTTCTAATAATCTATTGTGTTTGTTGTAGGAGATACACAAGTTCTGGCCGCTATCTATGGTCCAAAGGCTGGAACGAAGAAAAATGAAAACCCTGAGAGAACTTGCTTTGAGATCACCTGGAAGCCAAAAACTGGGCAGATTGGTAAGGGTTTACATGTTTTTCCATCCTATTTATGTTACGCTAATGATTGTAAAAATTAAGATTCATATTTTTTTTTTTCTTAGTTATTATGCTACACTATTTGTTGATTACTGCAGAAAGAACTGATGCATTGGGTGTGTAGATTATAGTGATGGCTTGCCACATTAACTTGGTTGTTATTTATGCTATAATTGCAATTCTTATGGATCTGCATCTTTAATTATTACGAAGTACAGAAGTGTAGCGGCAATATGAGTCCTACCAGCTAACTATTTCTTTAAGCTTGATGATAGCAGCTTTAACTCTTATCTGTACCAGCTTTTGGTATGTCTGTGGTCAACTATTTTCTTTAACAGTACAAATATTTATAAGAGGCATAAGTTGATAGCACAAAGCTTGCCTTTTCTAGTCCTTACTGCTCGAATTTTGGCAATACAAGGAATACTTGAACTAGCCTTTCTTCATGAAAGATTCAGCTCTTAGAGGTCCATACCTATTATGAGAGGAATTTAGGTTAATAACATACATTTTGTGATATATATTTTTCTAGTGCATAGACAGGTGGATGTGATAATTTGTCAAATGTATAATAGGTTTTCATAGTTTCGCCTCATTTGTGGCAACTAAAAGCACATCTATGTTGGAAGTTCTGTAATGTTAATTTGTCTGTGTTTGCAGGTTGTCCACGATGATGGTTCTGTATCCATTTGATGTTATATTTCCATGTTTGAAGTTATTTTGGTTACACTATTTCACCATGCTTAACCTGAAGTAAATTCCTTGCTTTTAATTTTTAAAGGTATGAAAGAAAAATGCGATTTTCCGTGCATTTCATATATTTTTTTTTCCTTTATATTGTTTGCTGTAAATTGCAAAGCGGTAGAATATAGAGAATGTTAATGGATCTGAATTGACATGCAATGTCTTCTTAGTAAGTTTGTAATGGCTGAATTGGCAAATTGCACTTTCTAGATTTCCAATTTGCATGATATTGATTAGTCTTTGCAATGCTTTGCTTGTCTCCCGCCAAAATTGATGATGATCTCTTGTTATGGAGTGTGTTTGAGCTATTGTGTTAAGATGTCTAGTGTTATGTAGTGTGTTTTAAATTATAGTGTTAAATGATTTTGTTATTGTATTTATTGTGTTTCCTTTCTATATGATCACATGATATTGTTGGATTATATTGTATGGGATCGTGAATTATAGACGGAGATGAAATTCGTAGTTCTGGCATTCCAAATTCACAACCATCTCAAGTATAAAAGCATATTAGTTGTAGGTCTTCATGTGATTGAGAATATGATGTATTTACAAGTAAAATTATTGTAAGAGATCTCTTTGCCCAACCACATTGAGGTATTTTACCTTTTATTCTTTACCGCCTTAAACAGGTTAGTGTTGGGACGCTGCTTGCATTCACAACTGTTGTAATTTCACTCTTGATAGTCAGATACATTCCACCAGATGAAGTGCCTCTTCCATCATCGCTCCAGAAGACTTTAAATACAGCCATTGACACGGGTTGTGAGGTACGTACGTAGGTTAACTAACTACATAACAAGTTTTGTTTGTTACCATGTATGTATGCTCTTTTGTTCACAGGTTCTTGGGGGCATACTTGGCCATTTTCGATGAAATAGACTCTGGATTGGATGTGGATGCACTTCGATACGTAGCAAAATCAGTAAATGTTCTTTTAGAATATGTATTTACATTTTAGAAAAATATGTATTTACATTTTAGATTATTGTAAGTTTATAGTTTGGATATTTATTAAAATGTATATATATACTTGGATAAATAATATATTATATTTTTTAAAATGTATTGTGTAGTTCATCTCATATAGCAATAAGTAGATAATTAATAAAAATACATCACAAAAGTTAATGGACGTTATTTCGAATAAAAAACAGCATCTCAAAGTCACTGCGAAAAACGTAATTCAACGATGAATTATTTTCATTAGTAAAAATCATCTATAACATCAACAATATGTTGTCGTCGTTCATCTGTGTTTAACAACAACCTGATTCCGCGGCAAGTTCATCTGTATTCATCTGTAAAGTTGACATTGGGAGCCACATGCTAACAGCGGCAAGTCTTTTACAACGGCAAATTGTCGACCTATAGACCTTTAACGACGGGGGCTACCGCGACGAAGATTTCGTCGCTGTTAAGCCTTAACAACGGTATTTATGCAGTTAGCAATGCATTTTTGCTGATGTCTATGCTCGAGTTTCTTGTAGTTCCTTTCATCCTTGATTACATCTCGGCCATGTAGGATACTACGCCATCCCCATGAGGCTCGGGCCCCCTTTTTCGCCTCTAGAAACAAGCATCGCGGAAAATATAGATAGTCCTTTCAAGACTTGTGCACATATGGTGTCGGGGTCGTTCATTATTCGGCTCACCATTTTGGTTAGTAGAGTCGTGTTGAAACTTTATAGTTACCGGAAGCCTAGTCCCCCCCCCCCAATCTCTTTTGCCTTTATTAGTATCTCCCATCTCCTCCAATGTGTTCTCTTCCCCTCCGATGTTTTCCCCCACCAAAAGTCCGCAATGAGGGCATCTATCTCCGAGCACCATGTTTTTGGTAAACGGAATACACTCATTATGTACGTGGGGATCGCCGTTATTATAGACTTGATGAGTACTTCCTTTCCCTCTTGGTTGAACTTTTCGGCATCCACCCTCCTAGCTTATCCCTGATTTTTGTTTTCAAAGATATCCCAACGCCTCCTTATTTGATCATCCCCAAATCGATGGCAAACCTAGGTATTTGCCAGGGTCCCTTGTACTCTTAATGTGTAATGCATCCTCCACCCCTTTCTTCATGTTCGGATCTGCACCCTTATTAAAGAAAAGGGTTGATTTGTTTATGTTTATCCGTTGTCCCGAGACCTGGCAATATGACTCTAGTATGCTCCAAAGGCATTTAGCATTTTCAGGCGTACCTCTTATGAAGAACAATGAGTCATCTGCAAAGAACAAATTGTGAAGTTCCGGGTAGCTTCTCCTTAGAGTGATTCCCTGTATATGTCCCTCCCTAGCTGCACCTTCCATTCTTCATGACAGTACATCCGCAAGGACAATTAATAGGTAGAGGGATAAGGGGTCACATTGTCGTATACCCCGTGTTGGTTGTATGGAGTTCGTTCGTTCCCCATTTACCACCACCTAATATGTGGTTGATGTTATGCATTCCCTTATCCATCTCACCCATTGCTCTGCAAAACCCCGTTGCCTTAGTGTGCTGAGTAGGAACTCCCATTCCACCCTATCATAGGCTTTCTGCATATCGATCATTAAGGCGCATTCCACATTGTTCTCTTGTCGGTACCTGTTTAGGTGGTGGAACACCTCATGGGCTACGATTATGTTATCATGTATATGCCGTTGTGATACAAATGCACTTTGCAAAGGGGTGATAAGCTCTGATAGATAACATTTCAATCTATTCACCAGAACTTTTGATATGATTTTATACAGGAAATTGCAACACATTATCGGCCTAAGTTCAGCAAGTCTCATTGGGTTTGGTATTTTTGGGATCGGCACTATATCTGTATTATTGAAAGGGTTTAGAAGAATACATGTTCTGAAGAAATTCTTAACCGGTGTGATAACGTCTGCCCCCACGGTGTTCCAGTTCCTTTGGTAAAACAAACACGGGAATCCGTCCGGACCCGGTGATCGTGACCCACCCATTTGAAATGATGTCGATCGTATTTCAATATCTGTCACCTCCCTTGTCAACTCTGTATTCATCTCGGGTGTAATCTGATTCGGTACATATCTGAGGAACTTCCCCCCAGTTCGGTTTGTTCGGAAGTGAACATACCTTCAAAATATCTATGGAGTTCATCGGCTATCTTCCCTTCCTCATCGATCCACTCCCCATTTTAACCTCTTAATCTGCATATTTGGTTCTGTCTCCTTCTTGATATGGTGGTTTGGTGGAAAAAGGTCGTGTTTCGGTCCCCATCTTTGAGCCACTTAACCCTCGATCGTTGTTGCCAATATTTATCCTCTCTCGTCCAAAACCGTTTGAGTTGGCCTTTCAACCGTTTCTCTTCTCGGATTGCACCATCATTCATCCGTCTGTGTATGTTCCTCCTTAGTGCGTCTTTTGTTTTGGTGATCTCATGCAAGTTGTGGCCGAAATTTACCTTGCTCCACACCTTGAATTTGGTTCGACACCTATTGAGCTTTTTATACACTCTTTGGATTTCTCTTCCCGTTGTTGGTCCTTCCCATTCTTGTTTGATTACCTCCTTACATTCGGGGTTCTCAAGCCACATTGCCTCGAATTTGAAATGTTTTTGGTGTCTCCTTCATGGTTGTTTGAGTTGGACCACCATAGGAGTATGGTCTGACCCAATTGCTAGTTCATTTATGCATCTCGCCTTTTGATACCGTGTTGCCCATCCCGTGTTTATCAACACACGGTCTAGGCGGTCACTTATCCTCTTCGCACTGCTTCGATTATTACACCATGTGAACGAGTTGCATTTTGCTCCCAAATCCTCCATTCCTAAGTCCTGGATCATTTGCTTGAATTCATCCATTTGCCTTTAGGATTTCCTCCTTCCTCCTTGTTTCTCATGTGGGTGGCATATGGTATTGAAATCTCCAAGTACGGTCCAATCCCCCCTTCGGCCCCGCCCTATCAACCTTAGTAGGTTCCAAAGATGTGTCCTTTTTCGTGCCTCCGTTCTTGCATATACCCATGTCATAAACATAGCTATCCATGTAGACCTCGCAATCCATGCAATTTTGATCTATGTATAGGACCGAAACCTTTGTATCCGCTTTCCACCACAATGCTAGTCCCACGGATGTACCGTTCGGATTCACATAGTGCATATTGTCCATCCCCATCCATGTTCGTATCTTCTCACAGTAGGTATCCCAATTCTTTGTTTCCATTAAAAATATGATATTTGGGCGATATATCTTGTTGAGGTCTTTCAAATGTTGGATTGTCAAGGTAAACCCCAAACCCTGGCAATTCCATGATATAGCACTCATATAGCTCCTATTGATCCTCCCTACAAGTTTTTCTATCTCTAGGCATTTTCCTATCATGTTACCGATCTTCCAGGCATTTGCATCACTAAATTTATCCAGACCTAAGCCATGCACTTGTGTCAAGATATGTACATTTTGGAAGTCGATCTCCTTCACTCCCATAATCGGATCCCAACGTTTGATGTTCAGTATGTGGTCATTTACTGACCACGGTGATCGGTCAAGGATTTGATCGGCATCTTCTTGTCGTTCAAAGTCAAACAACAGTATTCCTTCCTCCAATTTTGATATCCCAACCTTCCCATATCGGGCCCAAGCCGATCTTAATACCCCAGTTACATATTTTTCTTGATCGGTTTTTGGGATAGGACTTTCCCAACATACCATGTGTCATTCTGAACTTGTTGATTCGAGTCTAGGTCTACCACGGTTCTCTCGAGTCTGTTTGCCCCCCGAAACTGGAGCTAGAGCTGAATGGTTTGTCCATCGGATCGTCGTAGGTTCAGACCCTTCACCCCGGGTGGCAGCTTCCCTACAAGAACAGGCAAAAGAAATGATTATGATGTAGCAATAAAACGGAATCGGGCGTAGGAAATGGTTCGTAGAGTTTAAAGCTCAGTTCTGCAATTTCAGTCACAGGTTCGGCTGTAGTGTGCAAAATCATTTTCCTTTCCTTTCTATTATACAAATTATTTATGCCCCGAATGTGTATATGTTTAATTTATTAGCCGTTAGGTAATAGTGAGAGCAATTTAATTTATCTTGTAATCTCCTTTTTTTTATTCAAAATGAGCTGTAACGTTTTGGATAATTGCAGCGACACTACTTTACATTTTATATTCTCTTCTTTTCGAATTGTTTATTTTACTTTATTTTAGCTTTTCTCATTTCAATACTTTTAATCTCTGTTTCAAAATAATTTACTTTTCAATGATATAAAATGATATAGCAATGTATTTTATATTAACCTCGTTTGCCAATGTGATTTTGATAAAAATCGAGGACAGTATAATAAATAACATATATTTGTTGAGAGTCCGATTCTTTTCATGTGATTTTCATTCATTTTCCATGGGAAGGACGATATATTCCAGCTTGGCAGATGCATAGGTGCACCTTCCACAAGTATCAATTACACTAAAGTTATTCCCCAAAGCAACGTTAACGATTATTTTTAATAATTAATTAGAGTGAAAATGCTTTATTTTAAATTAAAATAGATAAAATCTTGTGAAATAAAGATAAAACAATGAATGTAAAGTCACTATAAGTTCACTGCAAATTCAAATGAGCAAAAACAAAATAACCATTTGAAAAGAATTTAGAAAAACAAAAAAATAATTAAGAGGGATGTCGATCAACACTATCCTTTTATAAGAAAACTGATTCTATTAATTATTTTAAACAAATTATGACAGAAATACCACCAATAACGTTGAGTTTTGATTTTTGAACTGACAATTCTGCTCCAGTTTAATTTCGGATCCGAAGGTTTGGAAGACAAACAACGTTAGGTTAGAAAAGCAATTATATATCTTTGAAAAAATAGTGTATGTGGATAATTGCATTAAGAGTTAAATGCCACAAAAGAAGTTGAGTTTCAACTTCCACACTAATCATACACTTCAATGAAACTTGAGATATGAACAACTTTACCGATAGTCATTTTCTAAGGTATGATCTAAATTGACCAGCTTTTACAGAAACGGCGAACGCTTAACACTTTCTGCATTTTTAAGTTTGTAATTCTAGTATGTTTCTAATATATTTTTTAATGTGTTTTAATAAGTGATAATTTGAACAATATACTAACGTCGCTCTCCCTATAATTGTTTTAAATAGAAATTGTAAGGAAAATGACTGTAGCCTGTAGGTTATAAATTTACTTATATACCTATAAAGACAATTATAGTATATAAATAATTAAATTACAACCTAGAAAACAGAAATAGAAATGGTGTTCAATTTCAATGTTCCAATCAAATTTTATTAATTTTATATCAATCATTTGGATTTAGAATTTGTGTGTAATATATTAATTCAAAAATGAAAGTTCAATACTAATTATAAATGTTTATATCAATATATAACTTCTTTATTTATTTTTAAAGGTACATAATTAAATTATAACATAAAGTTACAAACCACTATTACTAAATTAGGGTTAATGGTCAAAGTGCCCCCTAAAGTTTGACCGAAATTTAAGAATCCTCCTTAAAGTTTAAAATCCCCCCTAATGTTAAGAAAATGATGAAAAATTCCCCCTAAAAGAGCATCTGACAAGGGGAGATTTTTCATCATTTTCAAACATTAAGGGGCATTTTAAACTTTAAGGGGGATTCTTAAATTTCGGTCCAACTTTAGGGGGCACTTTGACCATTTACCCTACTAAATTAATATAAAAACAAACTTAATTTGTGCCCCTAAAGTGCGATGTTTATGTTGTATTTTTGTTTATTTTTAGAAACAAATTGTGATACACTATCCAACATAAGATAGAAATAAGTGATTTAGAATTCATATAAGTAGAGATGTACTACTCAAGTCCAACATGAATTCCTTCTTTTATGGGCTCAAATGAGGTCAACGGGCTTAGTCATGATGTGTTAGGCAAGTGAGGACAGTCGCTTGGGCTTGGGGTGTTACAAATGGTAGTAGAGTCAACTTGGGAATCGTGATCGGGCTTGCAAGGTTGAAGCCCCGTGCCCGTGCCAACGGGAGAAAATAGTTGGTCTAGCCGTGGAAGGGTATCTGAAAAGTATAGGGTAAGACCAGACCGAGTCACCTACCAGGGCAAAAGTCAGGGTGGGTTGGGCTAGTGGAGACAGTCGCTCGGGCTTGGTGCATTACGAAAATATAATATGTTTGACCAAAATTGTTTTACTATAGACTTTGTATGCTTCGTTTTGTTGATTTTCAAATACTTTCGTTAAGTAAAAGTAACATGCTTGATGTTGTTGATGAAATGATGATGTGGTAAATAAATAAGTTATTTTAAAAACAATTTTGTTAAGAAAATTGAAAAAAATGGGGGACTTTTTTTTTAATATTAAAAAAAAATGAAATAGATAAATTATTACAAAAATATATATGAAATATATAAATACTAACACAATTGTATAACATATGAAAATAATAGTTCTATTTATATAATATATAATAAAAAAATATTAAATAAATTATAGTACACTTAAAATTCGAAAGAATATTACAAAATTAGATATTATTTTCATAATTTAATAAAATTTAAAATCCTAAAAACATATTTCTTTCAAATTTTTAGAATATTTTATTTTTTCATATTAATAATATATTATATAAATGTCTATTTATTTTAAAATTGAATAATTTAATATTTTTGAATTTGTTGACTTCGTATTATGAAAAAATGTAATATGTTCTACTTAGTAATTGTGTAGGCCTTCTTTGTTCAAAACCTAATATGTTTTATTTTGTTAATTTTTGAGTACTTTTGTTAAGTAAGACGGATGAAATAATGACGTAGTAAATATTTTTTTAATGTTAAAGAAAAATTAAAAAAATACGAAAATTGGATTTTGTTTTACATATATATATATATATATATATATAATTTGTTTGAAAAACGTTTTTTTTAATTATTTTATGATAATTGAAAAAACATTATTATAAATATGAAATAGATAAATATTAAAAAACCGAAAACTGTACATATTAATTTTATTCATACACTATACTATACAAATATGGAATAATTGAATGTATAGATAATATTAAAAAAAGTATACAAAAATAAATTTTTGTATATTATATTTTGTATTTGTAATAGAATATAAAGTCAAAAATTATATTTTCCAAAAATTTTAGAATAATTTTAATTTATTCATATTAATAGTATATTGTATAAATAATGTCGTACTTTCATATTTTTTGAATTTTAGTTTTAAAATTCTAATTTTAAAAAATAATAATACTTAATATTTTAATAAAATTTATTTGTTGTATTTATTTATTCATGTTTTAAATCATATATTATTATTTTTTCACCGTGATTCAATCCTATGGAGTCATGTGTTCCAAAATTTGTATAGTAATCAAATTTTATTAGAACTATTATACGAAAAGTTAACTATTTTATCTAATACCACTAAACTAATACAAAATTTATCACAAACGAATAACCCCAAACAAGCTATGTTTAATGATGATCTCACGAAACATATTACATTTTTTATACTTTTAAATTAGGGTTAATTACCTCAACCGTTACCTATGTTTGACAATGTGACTGAACCGTTCAAACTTGAGCTCAACCGTTACTTAAGTTGACACATGTGACTGAACCGAACTTCAACAGCAATCGGTAAACCCTAACCTACAAACCGAACTTCAACAGCAATCGGGACCAAATCGCACAAACACCCCCAAATAAGAACATATTATGCAGCAATCTCCTTGTTTCGTACCTAAAACAAACATCAAAGCCCTAATATCATGCCGAATCGACGATTAACTTCGGGAAACAGAGGAACAACAAAAACTAACGTCCGAAAACAGCAAGAATGCGTACAGACAGACGAACCGGAGTGCAATCGAAGCCAAAACACAAACTTACTTGGAGTCTCACTTCGGAAGAACAATGTCGCAGAGTAGAGTTCCGTCGCAGAGGAAAATCGCCAGGGAACTTTCGGTGTTCTTGAAATGAGTTGATGGGAAGTTGAGTTTGGGAATGTGTATAAATCGAGGGGGAAACGTTGCAAAGGTGACAGGAGGGCATTATTGTCCTTTCAAATGTCTTCAAATCGTTTTAATTAGGTCATGTGCTGTGCACGTGCCACTTTGACGGTCAGATTGGACGGAAAGTTCACGGAGTAACCTTTCAGTCACATCTTCAAACTTAAGTAACGTTTCAGCTACACAAAAAAAGATGGGTAACCTTTTAATCACATGGGCCAAACATAGGTAACGGTTGAGGTAATTAACCCTTTAAATTATTTCAAACATTTTTCGACATTTACTCTCACATTATTAGGGTTTAATAAAGCGAGTTTGAAGAGGCAATTAAAGTTATTATATAAGATTCGTTTCATCAATTTTTTTGGGTCAAATTAACGGTTTACTTGATGAAATAAAACGTCGTGATCATGGATCACGGTAGTTCGTACATACAATCATTCGCTACTAAACATGTAAAAGAAAGTGGGGGTCTCTCGACCCACTCGTTTAAACTCACTCCCTGCCTTGCTTGCTTTGCTATCCAATTCGCTCACTCATTTACCGTCCTTGGAATAACTCGCCATTGCACTCGCTCCTATTGCCTCGCCAGTGCTCGGATGTTTGTGATAATGTTCGTTGTCCTCCATTGCGTCGGTCCATGCACAATTTGTTGGTGTATTATTTGTGAATCTGTCTCGATGATGATGCTTTGCCATCCCGTTTGTATCGCTAATCTTACACCCTCTTGAATCTCCATGGCCTCCATTGATTCAATGTTGTCGCTCCAGTGTCTTCGGTTTAGACCTCCAATAACCTTTCCGTGCTTGTCCCACACAACCACTCCTATACCTGCTCGATTGGATATTTGACACCATGATGCGTCGCAATTGATCTTTATCGTGTTGGTTGGTGGTGGTCTCCATTCTTGTTCGGTTTGGTCTCCTGATTGTGGTTCCTCGGTGGTCTCAGTTTGTCTAAGTCGGTCGGTGTTGCCTTGTTCCGTATATACTCGCTTGATCTCCTCAATGACATCCCTCAGACATGGTTGCTTAGCCTCGAACGCCGCCTTACACCTCGTCTTCCATATCTGCCAACAGGTGATCATCGTGAGTATCCATCGCTTGTCATTCGTCCCACCTCGTCTTCTTTGTTCCGTTCTTCTTTCCTTAAGCCAATCAACCATGCTCATATTGTTTGGTCGGATTACTTGTATTCCTAGTATCTCATGCCATACCTGTTCCGTCCAAGCACACCCAAGTATCATGTGCTCCCTAGTTTCAACCTCCCCGCATATAGGGCATCCCTCCATAGCTAACATTCATCCCACGCCTAACCATGTTCGTCTTGACAGATAAGGCATTGCTATAGAGACGCCACATAAAGTTCTCTACCTTAGTAATTACCTTTGATGCCCATAGTCCCTTCCACGCTTCAGCCCCTGCGGTTCGGTGTTGGTCTATGGCTCGGTCGCTTGTCTCGCGGATCCTATGGTACACTGATCGGACCATATGGGACCCATCCCTCGTGTGGGGCCATATGTATCGGTCTCTTCCCCCTTTATGCGGTAGGGGTATGCGTAGGATATGCTCGGCATCCTCGTGGTTCACAATGCCTCGTACAAGCTCGGCATCCCATGTACCATTCGGTTGGATGAGGGCACTCACACGTAGGTTTCCACCGTTCTCTGTCTGTGCTCCGGTGTGCACCCGCTTTGTTTCCTTGGTATAGATCCATGGGTCATCGAACACACGGATTTCCTCCCCCATACCTACCACCCAAACTCCTTCGTTTATCAATACCTCTCGACCTTGTAGTAAGCTACTCCACCCCCATGATGCTCGGCCCTCTTTCCTAGCCTCTAGGAAGCCACATCTCGGAAAATATAGTCCTTTTAGGACCTGCACACACAAGTTGCTCGGTTCAGTCATGATAAGGTGAGCCATCTTCGTGAGTAAAGATGTGTTGAAAGCTTGAAGTTCCCGAAACCCTAGGCCCCCCGCCTCCTTTGCCCTTGTTAGGACATCCCATTGTCTCCAATGCGTTTTCTTTCCATCCGCTGTTTGGCCTCACCAAAAGTACACAATGAGTGTGTTTATTTCCGAACACCGTGTTTTTGGTAGTGGAACACACTCATTATGTACGTTGGTATGGCCGTGATGATCGCCTTGATGAGGACCTCCTTTGCCGCTTGGCTCAATGTTTTCGGTCGGTACCCGTTGGGTTTTGAGTAAACCCAATGCCTCCTTCTTCGAGCGTCCCCATATCGAGGGCAGACCCAAATACTTGCCCGGATCGTTTGTGCCTCTTATGTTGATCGTCCCCTCTACTTGTTGTCGTTCGGTGCTGTTTGACCCTTTGTTGAAGTATAGGGCTGATTTCACTCTATTTATCCTCTGTCCCGATATCTCGCAGTAGTAATCTAGGATCTTCCTTAATTGCTTTGAATTTTCTATTGTTCCCCTTATGAAAAAGAAGGAGTTATCCGCAAAGAACAGATGATGCAGTTCCGCGAATTGTCTTCTAAGTATGATTCGTTCAATTTCCCCATCTCTAGCCGCACCACCCAATATTCTCCTGGATAGTACATCCGCTAGTAATATAAACAAGTAAGGTGATAGGAGGTCTCCTTGGCGTATACCTTGTGTTGGCCGAATTGTGTCCGTTCGGTGCCCATTGACAGCCACCTAGTATGTGGTTGTCGAGATGCATTCCTTGATCCATCCCACCAAATTTTCCGCAAAACCCCTTCGTCTAAGTGTCTCCAATAAGAAATCCCATTCAACTCTGTAGTAGGCCTTTTGCATGTGAATCTTGAGGGCACATTCGGTCTTGCTCCCCGTTCGGCCCGATTGCAAGTGATGAAATACTTCGTGTGCCACCATGATGTTGTCCCGAATGTTTCTACCTGATACAAATGCACTCTGGAAAGGAGTGGTGAGATCTGATAGATATCCTTCTAAGCGATTCACCAATACTTTCGAAATAATCTTATACATGAAGTTACAACAACTTATGGGCCAAAAATCACTAGGTGTACACGGGTTCTGAACCTTTGGTATGAGCACGATATCAGTATTATTTAGGGTGTTTTGGATCATACCTGTTCTGAAGAATGCTTTGACCGCATTGATGATATCCATCCCCACAATATTCCAATTCTATTGGTAGAAGAGACACGTAAAGCCGTCCGGACCTGGCGCTCGTGATCCTCCCATTTGGTACGTTGGCGCCCTGATCTCCAAATCTGATATCTCTTGTATCAACCACCCATTCATTTTGACTGTCACTTGCTTCGGTATATATCTTAGGAGTTCCTCACCCGGTTCGGTCCTCTCGGATTTGAACATGCACCCATAGTACCTATATAGCTCATCCGTAATCACACCATCATTCTCAATCCATTCCCCATTCACCCCCTCAGTCGGCATATTTGATTGCGGCGTCTCCTCGCGATAGTCGTTTGGTAGAAGAACGTGGTGTTCCAGTCCCCCTCTTTGAGCCATTTGACCATCGATCTTTGTCTCCAATATGTTTCCTCTCTTGACCAAATCGCTTTCAGTTTTGCCTTGAGTCTATTCTCCTCCCGGACCGCCTCCTCATCCATTCCCCCCAGGGCTACTCTCCTTAAGGCGACCTTAATGTTTGCCACCTCGGTCATGTTGTTTCTGAATTGTGACTTTCTCCACGCTATAAGATGTTTTCGGCACTTGCCCAATTTTACTTGGACCCCTTGCGCCTCCCTCATTTCATTCGGTCCTCTCCATGCCCTTGTTATCTCGTCCTTGCATGTTGGATGTTCTAGCCACATTGCCTCGAATTTGAATATCATTTTGGCCCGTTTGGATGTGTGTTTGAGTTGGATCACCATTGGTGAGTGATCCGATCCAATATAGCTAACTCGTTGATGCATTTCCCTTGTGGGTGATTCATGATCCAAGCCGCATTTCTGAGAGCTCTATTGAGGCGTTCGCTTATTCGTTGTGACCCACTCCTATTAATGCACCATGTGTACGGGCTCCCATGCGCCCATGTCCTCCATGTTGATGTCCTTGATTAATTGTTTGAACGCATCCATTTGCCTTTGTGACTTCCTTCTAAACCCTTGTTTTTCATGTTGGTAGCAAATCGCATTGAAATCACTGAGTACCATCCAACTCCCGTTCCAGCCAGCTCCTAGAGTACGAAGTAATTCTTGTTTTGGGAGCGTTCTTGCGGATCCGTGCTCGCATGGACCCATGTCACCTTCATGCTTTCGGCTTGATTTTCAAATTTCACCTCACAATCTATCATGTTTTCATTGGAATATGTAATTCCAACCCTAGTCTTCGCTGTCCGCCATAGGGCTTAGTCCACCTGCTACCCCACTCGGGCTTACATAGAATGTATTATCCATCCCCATTCGTTTCCTTATCCTTTCACAGTAGGTATCCACATTCTTTGTCTCCATTAAGAACATAATGGTTGGGCGATACCTTTTATTGAGGTCTTGAAGATGTTGAGCCGTTAAGGCAGACCCCAGACCCTAACAGTTCCATACTAGTACATTCATTGATGACTCGTGGTTATTCTGGGACAGCCACCACAACCCTTATTCAGCTCCTCCATTTCCTTGTCATTGTTCGGTTTGCGCTTGTTTCTCTCGGCCCTTCTCATTTTCTGTGAGGTGTTCATACTTGGCTTCCTCCTCAGGCTCTTCCTTGTCTTTGTCATTGTGTTTTCGACCTCACCTTCTTGCCTCTTTGTTATCTTTTCCCCCGGTTGTTCTTCCATCTCATCCCCGGTGCGTTTTAGAGTCATCTTGTTCAAATACGGGCTCAGACCAGAGGGGGGTGTTAATGTTCGGGGGGTTGGGCGGTTGGTGGCAGTGTATCGGGTGGTGAATCCGGTGAGTTTTCGACTATGTATGCTTGTAGGGTTATGGGAATATCGGTTAGGTCCATGGGGGTTGGGTTGTCCGGGAGGTATGTGATGCGAAGCTGGTTTTGTAGTGGATGTTTGATGTTTCGATCCGGTTCAGTTGGGGTTACCTTATCACAGTTATGTCTCAGTATGGTTAGGTTCGGCATATTGGTCTGCGCTGGGTTATTTGTCACGGTTCGGTTCTTTGTTAGTGGTGCAAGGTTCGGATGTGGGGTTGGAATTAGGGTGGTTCAGTATTGTTGTGTATGGAGGGTAATAGCTGTCGACATGGGTAGTGGTTCGGACGTGGGTTCATGTGGTTGGACTGGTTTGGTGGATGTTTCCCCCCTTCCGGTTCTATATCGGTGTCCATTACTTCTCGGTCCCGGTCCGTGTCCTCCTTCCCTCCCTTCGTACCTTAGATTTTTTTTTTTTTTGCCAAAACGTACCTTAGATTCGTTTCATCATAATAATAATTTTGGGCCCAAATCGATAAAATAATATTAATGAATGTGACATCCAACTTTGACTAATATGCTGATTTTTTCTGTATATATACCCTGATCCACCCTCACATCAATCATATACTTAATCGTCTTTCACTCTTCTACTAATTAGTTTGGTGGTTTTCCACAAACAAGGTTTTACTTCCCACCAAGTATGGGCCGCGGCTTCAAGCAATTATCCCCGGGAGACGAGGAAGTCTCTGGTGGCCGTTTCTCCATCTCCAGGAAGGGCATCAAACTGTTGTTAACTCTCGTCGGCACTCTCCTTCTGTCGGCCGCCATTATTGGTACCGTCGTAGGGGTCAACAGTTCCCACAAAAACTCCACCGCTAGCACCAGACTCGAATCGACTGCAGCACACGCCATACTGAAATCTTCCTGCAGCAGTACGCTGTATCCCGAACTCTGTTTCTCTGCCATCGCAGCCGTGCCGGAGAAGGTAGGGAAGATATCCAGCCAGAAGGATGTGATTGCGGCATCGTTGAAACTGACAGAGACCGCCGTGCAGCACAACTTCTTCACCGTGGAGAAGCTGCTCGACAAGAGGCGTAACTCCCTCACGAAGCGGGAGAAGACAGCATTGCACGACTGTTTGGAGACCATCGACGAGACACTTGATGAGATCCACAAGGCGGAGGAAGATCTCGGCATTTACCCTACCCAGAAGTCGTTGTCCCAGCAGGCCGACGATTTAAAGACGCTTCTCAGCGCTGCCATGACCAATGTCGAAACTTGCCTCGACGGCTTCTCTCACTACGATGCAGATAAAAAAGTCCGAGTCGCTTTGCAAGCAGGGCAGGTAATATATACATATACATATCCTTGGAGACTTGAAGTCCAAAAATATATAGAGACGACGTAATTATAAGGCTGTTTTGGTCATTGAAAGGTACACGTGGAGAAGATGTGTAGCAACGTCCTGGCGATGATTAAGAACATGACGGACACCGACATGGAGGCCGAGCAGCGGACAACGAACCGGAAGCTGAAGGAGATGGTGATGGGAGAGGGTGTCTGGCCAGAGTGGCTCTCAGCTGGAGACAGAAGGCTGTTACAATCCTCAACCGTGACGCCAAACGTGGTGGTGGCGGCAGATGGCAGCGGCAACTACAAGACAGTGTCGGCTGCAGTAGCGGCAGCACCTGAGAAGAGCAGCAAAAGGTATGTGATACGGATAAAGGCAGGAGTGTACAGGGAGAATGTGGACGTATCTAAGAAGAAGACCAACCTAATGTTCATCGGAGATGGGCGGACGAAGACCATCATCACCGGAAGCCGCAGCGTTGTAGGCGGCAGCACCACCTTCAATTCAGCCACAGTAGGTGAGTCACTGAACAAACTTCCTAGTCGAATATTCTTCTGACACTGACCGTATATTATTGCATTCCATCTGTCTCCAATCACTCCACACTTTCATTACATTTATGAAAGTTTTTTAAAAAGTAGCTGCAAACAATATTTAAAAAAGTAAATATACTAAAAAAAATATTTAGTAAAATTTATATAAATGATACTTGGGTATCGTTTTTTTGCATTTTTCATAAAACGCTGTTTGAGTTAGCGTTTTAATATGTATTGTTAAAAATTAACGTCTAGTTAGCGTCATTTATTTTGTAATTAAATTATCTACCCACTTTATTTTTTTTGATTTTTTTTAGTAATGACAATTAAATTTCTCACCTAATGCATTTAATTATTTCGGCCAAATTTTAAGACAAACGATGTTAGGATACAAAATCACTGTATTTCTAATAAAAAAAATTACCCTAGGTAGATAATTGAATTACGACATAAATGATGTTCACCGTGGTCAGTTTGGACTTACAGAGTATGAGTTATATTTTTTTAAGTCAAATTTTCATATCTCAACTTACGGCAGAGTCTACAGTCAATCCGTAAGTCCAAATTTAATATTTTTTGCATCATTTGAATCGAAATTAAAATATTTACTTACTGTAATTTTTTGATTTTTTTTAAATTAAACATCAAATCGTCAAAAAAATTCAAAAACGTAAAAAAAAGAAAAGAATTTCGCCACTAGGGGTAATGAAATTCATAAAAACTTTATGAAAATACCCGGGTAGCGTTTTTTGAAAAACGCTACTCAAAGTAGCGCACGTTGTAAAAAACGTTACCCCGAGTAGCGATTATATACATTTTGCTAAATATTTTTTCAGTATACTTACTTTTTCATATTCTTTTTGCACAGTGCCTACTTTTTAAAAAGAATTCTACATTTCTTCCTAAATTATCGGGTGCAGGAATATCTACCAATTAAATTATCCACATTTTAAGTAACAAGGCTCATTTATAACTGTCCATTATTTTTATGAAATTGTGGCATCTGGGTCTAGCCATTGAGGAGCATCCATGCAACTCTAAGTTTACTAAACGCACAAATCACAATCAACAAAGTAGTACTGTGTCTTATGTTTTTGGTATATTCAAATTGGTACTTATACATGTATAGAAGACATCCATTAAGATACAGGCCCCAAAAAAAATTTGTTCTTTATTTTTTAAAAGAATTTTGATTTGCCAGTCAAAAGATGTCCCATTATATTTTTTATGAACATGCATAAAATTTTAGCATGCAAAAGTTACCGCTTATCAAGCTTTTGTAAAAATAAATAGCATGCAAATTACTAATTTTATGAATTATTCCCTAAATTTACTATTCGGAGTAATAAGTAGTGAAAGGTTGCTGCTGGTGTCATTTGCATGAAAGATTATAAGTAGACAGAACCCAACGCTTGATGGATCTCCCCGCCAAGGCCGTGTCGGCTAGCTACCATGCCCTAATCAAGGCGTTGAATGTTCCCCAAATACGACATAATTATAATAATAAAAAGAATATGTAGATGGTCATGTGTAGGGAAATTTGCATGTGCATGTGAGGTTGCATTGGCAGCACGAGAATGAGGTGAGGATAAGGCTCGTTTGACATTTTCTTCCCAATTGCAACGTCCAACTTTCCTTTTTCTCGCTTCTCATATATATATATATATATATATCATGAGGAGCAAACAAATAAAATGATCCTATCATATATGCAACTTGCAACCCTTACTTGAACTTATAATTTTAAAAGACGGGTAATTTTGGATAATCATAATATGCTTCAAACAAAAGTTCTAAAGCAATAAAACAAAGTAGACAGTGATCGTACTAATCATAAATAATATATATATATATATATTATATATATAGAAGCAAACAAAGTGATCCATATATGCAACTTGCAACTCTTACTTCAACTTACAATTTTAAAAGACGGCACGTGGTGATTTTGGATAGTCATAATATGCTTCAAAGCAAAAGTTGTAAAGCAATAAAAGTTATAAAACAATTAAAGTCGACAGTGATCGTACTAATCATAAATAATATATATATTTTGTTTAAAAATCTTTCCTCTTTCCCTGACTTGTTTTCCAGCCATTACCCAACCATGATCTGTCTCTCCGTGTTTGTTTTCTCCTAATGTCCTTACACTTCAACTAAATCTCATGGTTAGCTTAATGAATGCAAAAGTTTCTTCATAATTTTCAACCCAGAGAGTGGGGTCGATTATCCACTACCTTATACAATGCTTCCTTCTTCTTTCCTGACCTGATTTTTTTGGATGAAAGGAACCGGACCTCTTAGCTTAGCTGTAATATAGAGGGAGGCCATAATTTATTTGATGGGTTGTTTTGGAAAATAGTTGATTAAATAATGTTCAAAATTAACTATAAAGATACCCTGCTGGCCTATACAAGTAATTAAGTACTGTGAGCTGGGTGGGTGGATGGAAGTGACCAGATAGATTATTATTATTATTTAAATAAGTTGAAATAAAATACTTACATGAAATTATATCTATTTATTTGAATGTGTTTTCAGCCATTGTTGGTGAAAAATTTCTAGCTCGAGACATCACCTTCCAGAACACAGCTGGAGCATCAAATCACCAGGCAGTGGCCCTCCGAGTGGGGTGTGACCTCTCTGCCTTCTACCAATGTGACATCTTAGCCTACCAAGACACATTGTACGTCCACGCCAATCGACAATTCTTCATCAAATGTCTCATTGCAGGCACAGTAGACTTCATCTTTGGCAACTCTGCTGTGGTCTTACAAGACTGTGACATCCATGCCCGCCGTCCAAACTCTGGACAGAAAAACATGTTGACTGCACAGGGAAGGACAGACCCTAACCAAAACACAGGAATTGTAATCCAGAAGTGCAGGATCGGGGCTACTTCAGACCTCCTGCCAGTGAAGTCCAGCTTCCCCACTTACCTAGGGCGACCATGGAAGGAGTACTCTAGAACCGTCATCATGCAGTCTACCATCAGTGACGTCATTAACGCTGTCGGTTGGCACGAATGGTCCGGCACTTTTGCATTGAATACACTGACATACCGAGAATACCAAAACACCGGGGCAGGGGCAGGAACCTCGAAGAGGGTGACGTGGAAGGGATACAAGGTCATCACTTCGTCCACAGAGGCTCAAACCTACACTGTTGGCAGCTTCATTGGCGGGAGCAGTTGGCTGACATCCACAGGATTTCCATTCTCTGTTGGTCTCTAGGGTTTCGATCTCTCCGGCCTAAAAAATTGTTTTCACCCGTTGCTATCAAAGAGGGAGGGAGGGAGTTCTGTCTGCTTTATGATTTCCTTTCGATTTAAGAAGATGTAAAATGACCTTTACTGAAATGAAAGGCTTGTTTCTGTCTCTCTCTTTCGACATGCATGGGATTCGATTGTGAAGTATTTCCGTTAAACTAAGTAAGATCATGGAGATTATATATTACCATATGATCAGGTGAATCAATTGCGATAACAAAATCATTACAAGTCTTAAGAGTAATATGCAAGCAATTTATAGAATAATGTAATAGTAATGATAGAATGAGAAAAGGCACTCTATTTACAAAAGTAGAGATGCTTAACCCGTTAATAGGGCTGACAATGGTGCGGTGAAAAACACATAACCATGGTTATAACCGTTACTGTTTAATATAGTTAACCGTATCATTATGGTGCGGTGCGGTTATGGTGATGAATTTTCTACCCATAATGTTTATGGTTATGGTATTTGAGTTATACCATGGTTATAACCGTGGTTATTATATAAATATAATAATTATTTATTATTAATAAATTAATATATATATATATTATACTATATATAAATTAAAGATAAAGCATAAAGCATTAAACTATTAAAGGCTAAAGCTGTCTACTAAAGAAGATAAAGCTATATTTTTTAAGTATATTATTATACTAATGAATTGTTGAACTACATCATAGATAAAGGCCAAAGGTCTTTTATCAGACGAAGAACACTGAACACTTTACTCTATTTCATCTAAGAACAAGTATTACTCATCCCTTCGTTCTTTTTTTTTTTTTTCTCTAGGTTTTGATTCGTATTGTTGTGTCCTGACACATAGCTCTGTGATTTAAACATTGCGTTTAGCTACTATCTACTGCAGTTCCAGTCTCTCCTGCGACGTTGAATTTAGTTTTATTCCTTGTAATATATATGTTGAGTATGCAGATCTGGACGTTTTTTTTACTGATTTTGTACATTGTTGCATTCAGATGTATGGTTAAGCAGTTATGTTGGCTTCCCGAGTCTATGATTCCTCTGAAATAGCAGGCTTTCTTGCATTTCTTCTCATTTTTTTCACTGGTAGATGTTTTCAATTTGAGATTACTTCCTGTTGGGTATCGATAGTGACGGCCCAGTAAGAAAAGGCCTCGAAGGCCCAATAACTATAGAGGGGGTAAACCCATGACATCCGAACCGGATCGGCCCAAGTACAAGCCAAACTTGGCCCACCATCGAGTAATCCAGAATCGAGCCCAAAGTCTATAGAGACGCCAAAGGCTCTCAGACTGCTCGCCATTCTCTACCAAGTCGCGACCTTCCACTGCTCGACATGGGAGTGCTCGCCCCGAAGAGAGCCTTGCCTCTCTCCTCTGGTCCCACTAAACCGTTAATAACAGAGTGGCCAAGATATCCCGCATATCCCGGTCACATATTCACTAAAGATTAGATTTGGTAACTGCAATATCTCGCAGTAACTGCCATATCCCACGATCCGAATCTTCAGCAACTCAATATACATTAAGATATTCAGTTGCCTTTATACGGTTCTATCTCTCTTACCCTATAAATATCATTGCTTTACATACGTACTTTACGTTTTGAGTTTTATACACACATATACTCATTTAAGCATCGGAGAGGGACCCAGAGGCACCCCCTCTGTTGCGCTCCCCTACTTGCAGGTTCACCGGAGTTGGAGCTGAAGCGTCATCCCAACCTTGTCTGGTATTCAATTCACTGCCAGATCAGCATTCAGGATTTCACGATCCAACATTTGGCGCCGTCTGTGGGAAACGAGCAATTAAGCCATGAGAACTCGATCCCAAAGCAACCGTCGGAATCAGACTAGGGAGCGATCCTCAGATAGCTCTGATTCCGCCGCCGCTTCACCGCTTCAACAGGAACCTGCCAGCCGAGCAGGAGTTAATGCTGTTCCTCTGCGGACAGCCCGAGAACATGTCGGTGATTCAAGACCGACCCCAGCTGCTGATCAAAACGGAGCCCCTGCACCGCAGACAGTCCACATTGCGGGGCAGAATATTAATTTAACCCCCGAGATGGTCTCCTTGCTGGAAGCCATCCTAGGACAGGCGCGCCGCCAGGCCCCTGCTCCTCAGGAAAACAATCCCTCTGCTCCTAAGGAAAATCACCGCCCTGCTGCCACAGGGCCTTCACCTTCAGAAGCGGCCAATCCTAGTCCTGCTGCGCATCAGGAGGATCAGGAGATGACGTCAGGTCAGCAGTCCCTACCTCCAGCGCACACCAAGGAGCCAGCAGCCGCATATACTGCCAATCCTTCCGGTCCGCCTCCACCCGGAGCCTCTCCCATGTACTGCACTGTGGAGCAGATGGATGACCTCCTCAACAAAAGGCTCCAGGAAAGACAGTTGACAGTCATAGCTCCCTTCAAGGAGCAGTCCTCTCATCCATTCACCGACGCGCTCGTCGCTATCAAAATCCCGAAGGATGTGGTTGCTCGGGCCATACCTGAGTATAGCGGTGGAGGAGATCCCACCGTACATGTCAACAAGCATGAGGCCTCCCTTCTGGGTAAGTCAAACGATCCCAATCATTTGGCTTTGCTATTTCCATCTACTCTTTCGGGTTCGGCTTCGTCCTGGTTCTTCGGCCTCCCTGCAGGATCAATCGGAACTTGGGCAGAGTTAAGAAGCAAGTTCCTGGAGAGATACATGGGCGAGCGCCAGTTGCTGAAGAGCGTGGTCGCCCTTGACTCGGTCAAACAGCAGCCTGGAGAGTCGCTGTCCAACTTCTACGGGCGTTTTCATCAAAACGTCACAGAATTAGATCGCCGAATCTCGGATGGGGAGATCATTCGAGCATTCTACAGAGGTCTGGATGTGGCCAACAAGGCCTCGAGAAAGCTGCGAAACAGCTATCACGTAAAGGAGATAGAGACATTGGAGGAGTTGGCATCCAGAGCGAAAGGTTTCATAGACCTTGAACGCGCAAACATCGAGGCTAACCTCCTGACGACCTCGCTAAGGGTAACCCCTGAACCCCGACGCGATGGTAAGAAGGAGGTCAAGAAGGAGAAAAAGGGAAAAGAAAGTAAGCCGCGAGTCGAGTCTCTTCCAGCGCCTCGCCATCCAGAGGTCCCTGAGTACTTCACGCCTTTAAATAGGCAGATCTCAGCGGTACTAGTCGAGATGGAGAGGAGATCCTTGGCGAGGCCACCGATGCCTCGCCGAGGTGGGTTACCCATGGGCAAGGATGTCGAGAGCTATTGCAGATACCACAAGTGCAAGGGCCATAAGACAGACGATTGCAAGATTCTGAAACGAGATATAGAGAGGCTGATTCAGGGGGGAATGTTGAAGGAATTTGTGGCAGGGCGAGACCGAAGTCGAACGCCCCCCAGGAGACATCGTTCACCAGCCCCTGCGGATCAAGCTGAGCCTTCTGGAAGCAAGAGGAGAGTGAATCTGATTGCGGGAGGATTCGGCGCAGGCGGCGAGAGGTCAAACTCCAGAGAGGTCTACGCCACTCAGATCTCTACGGCAGTTCAGTTGGGGAAGCGACCCCGACCTGAAGAAAACATTGTCATCTCATTCTCTGAAGATGATTTGGCACATGTCACTACGCCCCACAACGATGCTCTGGTCATTACGGCAGATATAGACGGCTGTGATGTTGCAAGGATTCTGGTCGACGGAGGCAGCTCGACAGACATCCTGTTTCTGGACGCCTTCGAAAAGATGGGCAAATCAAAACGCGACCTGAAGAGGGTCGACTTTCCGCTGATCGGATTTGCGGGAAGGACAACTTATCCACTGGGGGCTATAACCATGCCAGTGATTTTTGGCGAGGGGTGGAAAAGCATCAAGGTGTCGGTCACTTTCCTGGTGGTCGATTCACCTACATCCTACAACGCCATTATAGGGAGAACCACGATCAACCCAAATAAGATTGTGGCCTCCACTGTCCACCAGAAGATGAAGTTCCCTACTCCGAACGGGATTGGAGAAGTGCTCGGAGATCAGCCTTCCTCGCGGCAATGTTATGTGAACTGTTTACGCAGGAAGAACCAAAGGGAGGCGCTCGCCATCGAGACAGAGGCCGATCCCCGCGAGGACTTGGCTCGACCAGCACCCATGGAGGAATTGGAGGAGGTCGAGATCGATGGTCCGGACAAAAAGGTGCGCATTGGGACCACCTTGAAAGAGGATCAGAAGGAGACCATGACCGCTCTCCTCAAGGAATTCAAAGAGCTCTTTGCCTGGCAGCCGAGCGACATGCCAGGAATCAGCACAGATATTATCTCGCATGAGCTCAGGATAGACCCCTCCATCAAGCCGATCGCCCAAAAGAGAAGATCGTTCGGGACTGATAAACGTTTGGCGATCAGGCAGGAAGTCGGCAGGTTGATTGAAGCTGACTTCGTCAGAGAGGTAAGATTCCAGAGCTGGGTAGCCAACCCAGTTTTGGTCAGGAAATCTAATGGCAAGTGGAGGATGTGCGTCGACTTCCGCGACTTAAACAAGGCTTGCCCCAAAGATTCATATCCCCTTCCAAGAATTGATCAGCTAGTCGATGCTACCTCGGGTCATGAGATGCTGAGCTTCATGGACGCCTATTCAGGCTACAACCAGATCAGAATGCATCCAGACGACGAGGCCCACACTGCTTTCTATGCTGACGGGGACATTCTATGCTACAAGGTGATGCCCTTTGGTCTCATCAATGCCGGGGCAACTTATCAGCGGATGGTGAACCGACTGTTCCAGGACATGCTGGGAAGGAACATGGAGGCCTACGTGGATGATATGCTCGTTAAATCCATCAAAGGCAATCCTCATACCACCGACCTCCGTGAAGCTTTTGAATGCATGAGGAGACACAGCGTTCGCCTGAACCCAGCAAAGTGCGCCTTTGGAGTCAAGTCCGGGAAGTTCCTGGGTTTTATGGTCAGCGAAAGGGGCATTGAAGCAAACCCGGAAAAGCTAAAGGCCATAGAAGAAATGAAGTCACCAACCTGCCATAAGGAAGTCCAATGCCTGAACGGCCGACTAGCTGCACTTAACCGCTTCCTCTCCAAAGCAAGCGACAAGTCCCTCCCGTTCTTCAAAACCTTGAGGGCCAACCGTAAGTTCGAATGGACGCCAGACTGCGAGGAAGCATTCCAGTCCTTGAAAAGGCATATTCAAACACTCCCAGCTCTGGCAAAACCCGTTCCAGGCGAGCAGCTTTTCCTCTATTTAGGCATTAGCGATGTGGCAGCCAGTGCTGTTTTAATAAGGGAGGAGAATAATGTTCAGAGTCCAGTGTATTTCATTAGCAAAATGTTCAACTCAGCAGAAATAAAATATGTCCAGATTGAGAAGTATCTCTATGCCTTAGTTATTGCTGCTCGGAAGCTGAGACCTTACTTTCATGCGCACGACATCACGGTCCTCACCAATCAACCTCTCAAAAACTTCCTGATGAAGCCAGATTCTTCAGGAAGAATGGTCAAGTGGGCGATCGAGCTCAGCGAGTTCAGGATCAAATTTGCGCCAAAAACGGCCATCAAAGGTCAAGCACTCGCTGATTTCATAGTGGAAAGCACGAGTAACGGTCAAGCGGAGGCAGAAAACAGGCCAAGTCAGTCAGCAAACGACAATCAAATCTGGGAACTCTATACGGATGGGTCTTCATCAAAAGCAGGCTCGGGGGCAGGTTTAATTCTTATTCCTCCTGAGGGCGAGCCTCTGAAATACGCGATCGCCTTGACATTCCTGGCAACCAATAACGAAGCAGAATATGAGGCTCTTATCACTGGACTCAGACTGGCAAAAGGAATGGGTATAACAGCGCTTAAAGTAAAAAGTGATTCAGAACTTATTGTCAATCAGGTTAATGGCGCCTACGAGGCAAAGGGAGAAAAGATGAAGAAATATCTCGGCATCGCCAAAAAACTAGTTGTGGAAATCCCAAATTTCGCGATTGAGTTTATTCCTCGCCAAGAAAACCAGATGGCAGATTCTTTGAGTAAGCTAGCCTTCGGAGGGGCGACAATCCAGGATGTGCAATTTCTGGAAAAGGCCCTATGTTCAGTCCTTGAAAACAGAGCGGAGGTCTTCAACATTCAAGAACAGGTCACCTGGATGACCCCGTTCCAGAATTATTTGAAAGAAGGCATCCTCCCAGAGGACGAAGGCGAATCCACTAGGATTAGAAGACTCGCAGCCAGTTATCTAATCATCGATGGAGAACTCTATAGAAGAGGTTATTCGACGCCTTACTTGAGATGTGTTGCTCTACCCGAAACAGAAAAAGTTCTTCGAGAAGCTCATGAAGGGGCAGCGGCATGTCATGAAGGTGCTCGTTCACTAAGCAGGAAAATATTCAGACTGGGATATTACTGGCCGACCTTGGGAAAAGACGCAGCCGAATTAACACAGAAGTGTGAAATTTGCCAGCAGTTTGCACCACGATCGGGTCGACCATCGACATTATTATCCCCAATGGCGGGTGCCTGGCCCTTCGCTCAATGGGGAATCGATATATTGGGTCCTTTTCCCATTAGCACTGGTCAGCGTACTCACATTATAGTGGCGATCGACTACTTCACTAAGTGGGTAGAGGCGAAAGCTCTAGCTTCGACAACGGAATTCCAAGTTATCAAGTTCATGCAGGTCAACATATTCTCCAGGTTTGGTATTCCCAAAATACTCATCAGCGATAATGGTCCGCAATTCGTTGGAAAGGAATTGAAATGGCTCTGTGAAGAGTATCACATCGACCATCGCTTCAGTTCAGTACATCACCCTCAAACGAATGGGCAAGCTGAAGCAGCCAACAAGGTTGTCTTAGCAGGACTCAAGAAAAGGGTTCGAGCATTCAAAGGGAACTGGGCAGACGAACTGGAAAACGTATTATGGGCCAGCAGAACAACGCCTAAGGCGGCCACAGGAGAAACGCCTTTCAGTTTAGTGTACGGATCAGAAGCAGTAGCACCAACTGAATTAGCAGTGCCTACCCACAGAGTCCTACACTTTAACGCGGAGGCAAATGAGATCGAGCGCAGAACTGACCTCGACTTGGCAGAGGAAAAGAGATGGCTCTCGGAAAAAACACAGGCAAAAATGCGCTTGGCGACCGCTCGGTATTTCAACAGAAAAGTTAGCGCTCGCCAATTTTTCGTGGGGGAGATGGTTATGAGAAGGAATGAATTTACAAGGCTGGACAGTAAAAACAAACTTTCAGCCAAATGGGAAGGACCATACAAAGTAGTAGAGATCGCCGCACCAGGATCCTACTATTTGGAAACCACCGAAGGCGAGAGGTTACCTCGTCCATTTAATTCAGAGCATTTAAGAAGATTTTATGCATAGCTTGTAATCAAACGGATTATGTCAATAAAAGAAAGCCATTCCTTCACAAAGCGTGTCCACTCGAAGCAAGCTGAAGTCAAAAAGCCCTGACGCCAAAGTCAGGCCTCAAAAGCCCTAGCAACAAAGCTAGGCCAAAAGCCCTAGCACCAAAGCTAGGCCAAAAAGCCCTGACGCCAAAGTCAGGCCTCAAAAAGCCCTAGCAACAAAGCTAGGCCAAAAGCCCTAGCACCAAAGCTAGGCCAAAAGCCCTGACGCCAAAGTCAGGCCTCAAAAGCCCTAGCAACAAAGCTAGGCCAAAAAGCCCTAACAACAAAGTTAGGCCAAAAGCCCTAGCAACAAAGCTAGGCCAAAAAGCCCTGTCGCCAAAGACAGGCCAAAAGCCCTAACAACAAAGTTAGGCCAAAAGCCCTAGCAACAAAGCTAGGCCAAAAAGCCCTGTCGCCAAAGACAGGCCAAAAGCCCTAACAACAAAGTTAGGCCAAAAAAGCCTTAGTAACAAAACTAGGCCACAAAAGCCCTAACAACAAAGTTAGGCCTCAAAAAACCTGACGCCAAGAGTCAGGCAAAGCCCTGACGCCAAAGTCAGGCCAAAAGACCTAGCAAAATGTTAGGCAAAATGAAAGCCCTGACGCCAAAGTCAGGCCAAAGAAAGTTTAGGCGATCACTATCGATGATAAAGCCTGACAAATTACAAATCCCTTGTTATTAGGCCAACACCTCAAAGGTTTAAACTTCAAAGAAGGTAATATCTCTTTGAACTTAGAAGTTTACGCTTTTAAGTGTCAAAAGTATTATCCTTAGAAAGTTTAACTTATGATGGGTCTACGGCTTTAAGGGTCGACGACATTACAAAGCAAGAAAGTAATTATGAGTAAGATATTGGATAGCTAAATATGTTCGAAGTCGATTAAAGGCTCAAGAATATAAAAGCATTCAATAGAAAAATCCAAGTCTTCGACAAATAATTACAAACCAAAAACAGAAAATACAAAAATGGCTATCTAAAAAAGATAAATACGGTCGCCAAGGAGTTGGGGACTTCAAGCGTCGGAGTTCTCGGGGGCAAGGGTGCTCTGCTCGCCTTCGGGGGCAGAAGTACTGGGCTCGCCTTCAGGAGCAGCCTCGCCAGCAACAGAGGGCGGCGAAGGACGACTCCGCAGGAAGGTCTTCAAAGAGGCGACTTCCCCAAGAGGAAAGTTGGGATCGACCGCCTGGACCTCATCCACCAGGACTTCGAGAAAATCGGCAATCGCCGACCTCATCTCCTTCAGAGCGCAGTCCTCAAACTCCTCAGAGGCTTTGAATGCCTCAACTACGCTCTGGGGCGAAGGGACGGCTTTCAATTGTGCAGTTAACCGATCCCTCTCCTCCTCCAAGGCAATCCCCCGGGCTTCCGCAGCTTCCGTCTGAGCCACCGCAGCTTCTCTCTGGGCGTCAGCAGCGTCCCTTTGCGCCTCGGCAGCGACCCTGCGAGCCTCCGATTCTGCCCCTTGCGCCTGAGCTTCCTTAAGTTCAGCATCTAGGCGAACTCGGACGATCTCTCCCTGATCTAAACACAGGTGAAGAGCGTCAAAGTCCTGAAGAGCGGCAGCGGCTTCAGCCTCCCTCTTCTGGACATCAGCAAGGAGGCGCTGCTCCTTCCTGAGGTATTCCTCTCGGGTATTATCTGCCAAGGCGATCGCTGCATCTGCAGTCGTCTTGATAGTCCCCAATTGCTCAGGAGTGACCCCCGTGCTTCGGTACTGCTCCAGCTCGGCGAGCACACTGGAATACTTGTCGGTGAGCTCCCCGAAGACACGACCAAGAATCACCTCTTCCCGAACGAACTGGCAACAAATATAGAATAAAAGCTGTCAGGACAACAGACAATAAGGGAACGACAAAGAGAGGACTCTACGAAATAAAAGTATGAGATCTTACCAAAGCCACTCGTTCGAAGTGGGACCGAAGGAACCCCTCGATCTGATGAAGTTCCGTGGGAACAATCGAGCGGTCCGCGGGGGGAATTATCCCGTCCAGAAGCCGCATACACATATCCGGGCTGCCCCGGAGGCTCTTCTGGGGAGGATACCCCTTCTTCATAAGGTCCCCACAGGGGACCCAAGTTTCCCGAGAATTCGCTGATTCAAGCGGCTGAAACAAGCCGGCAAGGGAGCAATGCTCATCCACAGGAGCCCTCGATGAGCTGGAAGCAGCATGCCCCTTCTTCTTGGTCCCAGACTCCTTAGGAGGAGCCATGGGCACAGTAAGAACAGGAGGAGCTAAGGTCAAAACCTTCCCCTTGGCGGCAGAAGGACCCTGGGGAGAAGGAGAAGGGGGCACCGCGTCCAGACCCTTCCCTTTATTAGCGGAAGGACCCCCAGGAGGGGGAGGAGAAGGATGTTGGTCGACTTCCGGACATCCCTCACTCCTGACCTTCTTGGAGGGAGGAGGAGCATGATCCCGGACCATGTCGGTTGAGGACTCCTCTGCAAAACAACAAGACAAAATGTCAAAAAACAAAAAACCGCAAAGTATGAAGATATTAAATCTACGAATAACAAAGCAACATACCTGGTTGGCGAGGGTCAGCAGTGGCCGAGGGAAGCACCTCCTCAGACTTCCTCTTGAACGAACGCCTAGAGGGGGGAGGAGGAGAGTTCAGCAATGCCTGGTCGGAGGACAACCCCGCTAATCCCTGGTCATCAAAGAGACCTATCAGTTTCTGGCTCTTGCTTACAACCTTCCCTACAAGTAATAAAGCAAGATAAGAGTTAGAAAATTACCCAATCATTAAAGATTGGCGTGGCTTGATGAATACCCGCCATCTCAAGGGCATTCTCGGTAGTCTCCGCCACTGAGCGGATGGACTTGAACTGAGAAGACCGATGCGACCGGTATAGGTCATCAATAGCGTTTCGATCACTCTCTGATAGCTCCTCGAAGGAAGGAGGGAAATCCTTGTCCGGGATCAACAATTTCCAGGGCACCCCCCCCCTTATAAAAGAAGTAACACTTCTTATAATTGGAGTTGGTGGTCCGAAAATCGTCGACCAGGCGGACATGGACGTTCCAAACCCATCCCTGAAGGCCTCCCCACTCTGAAAACTTCGGCCAGCGGGATTGGAAGTGGTGAAGGTGGTTTGCCCCTGCTGCCAGGCGGAAGAAACACCGGAACAGGGCCAGTGAATATACCCATTCCTGGCGTAAGCATAGGAACTTGAAACCGACCCACATCCTGAGGGCATTCGGGACAAGCTGTGTGGGGTGAATCCCGTAAAACTGACACAAGGTCTGTAAATCCTCACAGAGAGGAAAACGCAACCCAGCATCGATCTGAGCCGCATAAATGTAAACCTCTCCATCGTGAGGAAAATGCAGACCTAGGCCAGGATATCTAGGAGCATCCTCCACGCTGAAGCCACCGAGCGCCACCACGGTCTTAAAATAAGCCGGCTTCAATTCATTAGGCTTGACGTCTACTCGAACAAATTCAAATATTGCAATGATAAACATAAAAAGCAAAGAACAGCAGAGGACATTGCCAAAGCAGAGCAATAAAAGGGCGAAAGTTTACCTTTTGGGGAAAAAATAGGCGTGTTCAGCTCGGGCCCGTCCACCACCACAGGAGTGGTTGCAGTCCTGCCCAAATCGGTCTGTTCCTCTACTGAAGGGGGAACGACTTCATCCCTGATGGTCAAAGGGACATCAGCATTTCTGGGCATGTTGGCTTTGTTGGCACCCTTGGGAGCCGTGTGCTTGACTCTCTGATTGCGAGGAGCCATGGAAATGTTGGAAGAAGGCTGAAGAAGGTTGAGAAAAGAAAAGGAAAGGATCGCAATGAAGCTCTGAAAATCCAAGAGAGCGGATAAGCGTAAAAGACAGAATACAGAAAATGACGTTTCCTATAGCGACCAAAAGGGGAGTAACCGCCACGAGCAAATCGAAGCGACGCAGAGGAATAGTTGCACCCTTTTAAAAAAAAAAAAAAAACCGAAGCAATGTCAGAATTCCAAGAGACAACGGTTGGCTGGTACAGACAGCTGTCAAGCTACCCTGGGTTTACGGAAAAGTAAATGTCAGGCGTGCCTCAAGTGACCGTTCGATTTCTGGACAACCGTGCAGTTATTAAATGCTAACAAGTCCACTAAGGAGACAAGAGGGTCGCCAACGCACTAATAAAGCTTTAGCAGGAATACCTCGGGTAGATAATGATCGCCTAACTAAGAAAGATAGACTTCCATAAGCCTGAGTCACCTCGAGTGATCGCCAAAAGGGGATAAAAGGAAGGATATTCTTTCGGCTTTGAACAGAGAAGGAATCGCTCGCCAAATGAGCTCGAAGTGTCTCAAAGGCACTGAACCATTACCAAAGACGTCACTATCTAAAACCCTACCAGGAAATCAAGCTCGACTGAAGGAACTTCAATCAAGCTTCGGGGGCAAATGTTGGGTATCGATAGTGACGGCCCAGTAAGAAAAGGCCTCGAAGGCCCAATAACTATAGAGGGGGTAAACCCATGACATCCGAACCGGATCGGCCCAAGTACAAGCCAAACTTGGCCCACCATCGAGTAATCCAGAATCGAGCCCAAAGTCTATAGAGACGCCAAAGGCTCTCAGACTGCTCGCCATTCTCTACCAAGTCGCGACCTTCCACTGCTCGACATGGGAGTGCTCGCCCCGAAGAGAGCCTTGCCTCTCTCCTCTGGTCCCACTAAACCGTTAATAACAGAGTGGCCAAGATATCCCGCATATCCCGGTCACATATTCACTAAAGATTAGATTTGGTAACTGCAATATCTCGCAGTAACTGCCATATCCCACGATCCGAATCTTCAGCAACTCAATATACATTAAGATATTCAGTTGCCTTTATACGGTTCTATCTCTCTTACCCTATAAATATCCTTGCTTTACATACGTACTTTACGTTTTGAGTTTTATACACACATATACTCATTTAAGCATCGGAGAGGGACCCAGAGGCACCCCCTCTGTTGCGCTCCCCTACTTGCAGGTTCACCGGAGTTGGAGCTGAAGCGTCATCCCAACCTTGTCTGGTATTCAATTCACTGCCAGATCAGCATTCAGGATTTCACGATCCAACACTTCCTAGACCGTGACATCCTTTATAGATGTTTTAATTTTGACTGTAATGTAGATGCATGGTTTTGTATCTATTAGTTTTGAAGATGTGGTTTGAAGTGTGTTTTACATGTGGAGTAAATATGGTTATACGGGTAAAACCATGGTTAATAACCACGGTTATTTTGATGGTTATGGTATTGAAAATTGTACCCATAATGGTTATGGTTATGGTATGTGGTTTAAAAATATGGTATGGTTATGGTATTTGGCATACCCGTACCATACCCTAACCATTGACAGCCCTACCCGTTAATCTAATTAAGATATTACTATGTGTTGGATACCACACGTTGCTATGGTGTTCCAACACTCCCAACATGAAAAATAGTAGTTTGTGAAAGAAACTTTACAAGAGAAATATTTCCTTAAAATTTAGAACTATTTGTAAGGGAATTGTTAGAGTTCAGTGAAGAGAATAATAACTTTGAAAAATTCTTCATAAACTATATTTTCTTTGCTGCATTACTAACGGATTTGCAAGGAAAACATTTCAAAGGAATAATGAAGATATTTTGAGATGAATTTTCCTAATAATTTTTTTTTAAGGATAAGGCCTCACTAATTATCTTTTTCAATCCTAAATTTTGTAAGAGATTTATATCTACTTAGAAAATATATTTACTTTGCATGAAAATTATATTTCCATAAAAAAAATAATTTATTTGTAAAGGATAACAGTAAGAAATATTGTATAAGATAATATTAGCAACATGTGATTAAACACAATCTCTCGCGCCTTAGGACTGCTTTTCACGACAGTTGATCTAATCTCCACGATGGAGAAACCCTAGATCTCTAACTCTGATTCTGATTCCTATTTACTTTACTACGGATCCGTAGGAAAATGCACCCATAAGGGGTGCTTGTGTGAAACATGAAAATATCAGGGACCAAAGTGGTCAGTTACGAAATGTCACAACTGCCCCTGGTCTATAAAAAGACTGAGGGGGCTGCCCTAAAACACACTTATCTACAATCTACATACTCTCAAGAGACACTTGTTGGGTATTGATAGTGACAACCCAATAAGGGAAAGACATCAGAGACCCAATAACTCTGTAGGGGTAAAAACCCATATCATTCAGACCGGGCCGACCCACATTAAGGTTAATCTGGACCTCATAAAGCGGTCCAGTATCAAACCCAAACCAAAGTAGACGCCAAAGCTCCATCACAGGTCGCCATTGACCAATGTCACAACCTTCTACTGCTCGCCATAGGAGTGCTCACCAAGAGAGTCTAACCTCTCAACTTTGGTCTCACCAACCGTCACTAAAGATATGGCCACGATATCCCGCATATATCAGACACATATTCTTTAAAGATTACATACGGTAACTGCAATATTACGCCATAACCGTAATATATGCTATCCTAATCTTTATCGGCACAGTATTCACCAAGATATTATGTTGGCTATAACGGTTTGATCTCTTCACTCTATAAGTACCTTTGCTTTTCAATACGTTCATTACGTTTTGAGTTGATACACACAATATACTCATTTACGCATCAGAGAGGGAACCAGAGACACCCCCTCTGCTGCGATCCCCTTCTTGCAGGTTCATCGGAGCTAAGGCGATAGCATTGATCGTTCATCCTTTGGCATTCAATTCACTGCCAAGTCAGCACCTAGAAGTTTTAGACCCAACATTTGCCGCCGTTTGTGGGAACAAGCAAAACAGTCATGCAAACTCGTTCCAAAAGCAATCGTCGAAACCAGGCGAATGAACAATCCTCACACAACTCTGATTCCGCCGCCGCTTCGCCGCTCCCCTAAGAACCGGCTAGCCAAGCAGTCCCTAATGTCGTTCCTCCGAGGCCGGCATGAGAACATGTTTGCAATTCCAGATCGACCCCTGTTCCAAACGCCGCAGAAATTCCAGCTCAGCCGACCGTTCAAGTGGCTGGGGAAAAAATTCAGCTAACCCCAGAGATGATATCCCTCTTGGAGACTATCTTAGGACAGGCTCGCAGACAAGCCCCTACTCCTCAGGAAAATCATCTCCCCGCGGGGCCAAGACAGGCAGAAATTGGAAATTCTGGCACTACGGCCCCTCAAAAAGATCAAGAGATGACTTTTGGACCCCAGTCCTTAACTCCGACTTCCACTGAGGCGCTGGAAGCTACCTACTTTGTCAATCCATTGAGTTCTGCACCGAATGGAGGACATCAGAATCAGTGCACTCTTGACCAAGTTGAAGAACTTATCACCAAAAGGCTCAAGGAACGACGTGGGACCGTCATGCCTCCCTTCCGTGAGCGATCAACTCATCCCTTCACCACTGATTTGGTCCTGATCAAAATTCCAAAGGATGTCGTCGCCATGGCCATCCCCGAATACAGTGGTGGAGGCGATCCTATCATACATGTCAACAAGAATGATGCCTCTATGTTGGGTAAGTCAAACGATCCTAATCACTTAGCCCTGTTATTTCCGTCGACCCTTTCGGGTTCGGCGTTGTCCTGGTTCTTCGGTCTCCCTGCAGGATCGATAGGAACCTGGTCCGAGCTCAAGAGCAAATTCCTGGAGCGATACATGGGCGAGCGCCATGTGCTGAAAAGTGTGGTCGCCTTGGACGTAGTCAAGGAGCAACCAGGAGAATCATTGGCCGACTTCTACAGGCATTTTCATAAGAACGTCACCGAAATAGATTGTCGAGTCGCAGATGGGGAGATAATTCGAGCCTTTTACCGAGGACTCGATATGGCCAACAAATCCTCGAGGAAACTGCGTAACATCTACCACGTTCAAGACATAGAGACGATGGAGAAGCTAGCAGTGAGGGCGAAAGGTTTTATAGACCTGGAAAGGGCAAACTTGGAAGCTAATTTTCTTACAACCTCGCTAAGGATGGTTCCAGAGCCCCGACGCGATGGTAGTAAGGAAAAGAACGATAAGAATGGTCGAGACAAGCCTAGAGTAGAAACCCCCGACATATTTTCTTATGTGCTAAGGATAGATCCCTCGATAAATAATCCGATTGCTAAAAAAAGAAGGTCATTTGGATCCGACAAGTGTTATGCGATCAGGCAGGAAGTAGGCAGGCTGATCGAAGCCGACTTTGTAAGGGAGGTGAGATTTCAGAGCTGGGTTGCCAACCCCGTTGTCGTGAAAAAATCAAACGGCAAGTGGAGAATGTGCGTCGACTTTCGCGACCTGAATAGAGCTTGCCCGAAAGATTCGTACCCTCTTCCTCGAATTGATCAGCTGGTCGACACAAGCTCTAGTCATGAAATGGTGAGCTTCATGGACGCCTATTCAGGCTACAATCAGATCTGAGACGATGAAGCCCACACAGCCTTCTATGCAGACAGAGATATACTTTGCTACAAAGTGATGCCCGTCGGTCTAATCAATGCAGGGGCAACCTATCCGCGAATGGTAAACCGATTGTTTCAGGATATGCTGGGGCGTAACATGGAGGCTTATGTGGACGACGTGCTCATCAAGACAATAAAGGGAAGTCCTCACACAGAAGACCTTCGAAAAGCATTCGAGTTCATGATGAGGCACAACATTCGTCTAAACCCAGCAAAGTGTGCCTTCAGAGTCAAGTTCAGCAAATTTCTGGGATTTATAGTAAGCGAGCGCATAATTGAGGCTAACCCGGAGAAACTCAAAGCCATCGAAGAGATGAAGTCACCAACTTGCCACAAGGAGGTCCAATGTCTGAATGGCCGCCTGGCCGCACTCAATCGCTTTCTTTCCAAGGTGAGCAACAGGTCACTCCCGTTCTTCACGACTCCCAGGGCCAACCGCAAGTTCGAGTGGACACCGGAGTGCAAGGCTGCCTTCCAATCTTTAAAGCAGCACCTTCAAACACCCCCAGCTCTGGCAGAGCCCATTCTCGGCGAACAACTCTTTCTTTATCTGAGTATTAGCGAGGTTGCAGCCAGTGCCGTATTAATAAGAGAAGAGGAAAATAGGCAGAGTCCAGTGTATTTTGTTAGCAAGATGTTTAATTCGGCTGAAATAAAATATGTCTAGATTGAGAAGTATCTATATCCCTTAGTTATTACTGCTCGAAAGTTAAGACCATATTTCCATGTGCACGCTATTACTGTCCTCACCAACCAGTCTCTCAAACACTTCTTGCTGACGCCAGACTCTTCAAGAAGAATGGTTAAATGGGCGATCGAGCTGAGCGAATTCAAGATCAAATTTGCGCCGAAAACATCCATCAAAGGTCAAGCATTGACATATTTCATAGTGTAAAGTACAAGCAATGGTCTACAGAAGCAGAAAACCAGCCAAGTCAGTCAGGAGATACAAGCCAAGGTTGGGAACTCTATACTGATGGATCCTCTTCAAGAGAAGGCTCGAGGGCAGGATTAATTCTCATCCCCCTGAGGGAGAACCCTTAAAGTATGCTATCGCCCTTACTTTTAAGGCGACCAACAATGAGGCCGAATATGAAGCTCTTATCACTGGACTATGACTTGCTAAAGGAATGGGAATAATGTCACTCAGGGCAAAAAGCGACTCAGAGCTAATTGTCAATCAAGTCAATGGAACTTATGAAGCAAATGGGGAAAAGATGAAAAAGTACCCCGAGATAGCTAAAAAATGCATCGCCGAAATTCCAACTTTCGCGATTGAGTCTATTCCTCGCCAATACAATCAGTTGGCAGACTTTCTAAGCAAGCTGGCGTTCGGAGGGACAAGAATTCAGGATGTGCAATTTCCAGAACAAGCTCTATATTCGGTTCTCGACAATCGAGCAGAAGTCTTCAACATTCAAGGGAAGGTAACCTAGATGACTTCGTTTCATAACTTCTTGAAAGAAGGAATACTTCCAGAAGACGAAGGTGAGTCCACGAAAATAAGCCGTCTGTCTGCAAGCTATCTTCTCATAGATGGAGAGCTTTAAAGGCGAGGATATTCAACACCCTATCTAAGGTGCATCTCTCATCCCGAGACAGAATGAGTTCTCCGTGAAGCTCACGAAGGAGTTGCCGCATGCCATGAAGTAGCACGCTCATTGACGCGCAAAATCTTCAGATTAGGCTACTATTGGTCAACCTTGAGCAAAGATGCGGCAGAATTGATAAAGAAGTGTGCAACTTGTCAACATTTCGCACCACGATCCGGTCGACCACCAACACTGCTATCCCCAATGGCAGGCGCCTGACCTTTTTCCCAATGGGGAATAGACATCTTGGGACCCTTTCCCATCAGCAATGGGCAAAGAACCCACATCATAGTGGTGATCGACTACTTCACCAAGTGGATAGAAGCGAAACCTTTGGCCTCTACGACTGAATTCCAAGTGATCAAGTTCCTGAAAATCAACATATTTTCGCGGTTCGGCGTTCCTTGGATACTCATAAGCGACAATGATCCACAATTCGTAGGGAAAGACCTTAAGTGGCTCTACGAAGAATACCATATCGATCACAGATTCAATTCAGTACACCATCCTCAAACGAATGGGCAAGCTGAAGCAACCAACAAAGATGTCTTGGCAGGGCTCAAAAAGCGAGCTCAAGCCTTGAAAGGAAACTGGGCAGAAGAGTTGGAAAATGTATTATGGGCTATTCGAACATCACCCAAAATAGCAACGGGGGAAACACCATTCAGTTAATTGTATGGATCAGAAGTAGTAGCACCCGACGAAATAGCGGTGCCTACCCACAGAATCCTACACTTTAACACTGAAGCGAACAAAACTGAGCGCAGAACATACCTCGATCTTTCAGAAGAAAAGCGATGGCAATCAGACAAGGTCCAAGCTAAAATGCAACTGGCGACCGCCCGATACTTCAACAGAAAAGTCAGCGCTCGCCAATTTTTTCGTGGGAGAGATGGTTATGCGAAGATATGAATTCACAAGACTGGACTGTCAGAACAAGCTTTCAGTTAAGTGGGAGGGTCCATACAAAGTAGTAGATATTGCCGCCCCAGGATCTTACTACTTGGAAACCACAGAAGGTGTAAGGCTGCCTCGTCCATTTAACTCTGAACATTTAAGGAGGTTTTATGCATAGCTTGTAATCAAAATGTTATGTCAATAAAACAAATCATTCCTTCATAAAGCATGACCACTCGAACCAAAACGAAGAAAGAAAGACCTAACGCCAAGGTTAGGCAAAAAAGCTGATATTAAAATTGGGGGAAAGACCTAAAGTCAAATTTAGGCAAAAGACCTAACGCCAAGGTTAGGCAAAAGACTTGATATCAAAATTGGGCGAAAGACCTAAAGTCAAATTTAGGCGAAAGACCTAACACCGATGTTAGGCAAAAGACTTGATATCAAAATTGGGCGAAAGACCTAAAGTCAAATTTAGGCGAAAGACCTAACACTAAGGTTAGGCAAAAGACCTGATATCAAAATTGGGCAAAAGATCTAAAGTCAAATTTAGGCGAAAGACCTAACACCAAAGTTAGGCAAAAGACCTGATAACAAGATCAGGCGAAAGACCTAACGCCAAAGTTAGGCGAAAGAACCTGATATTAAAATCAGGCATTTTGCTAAATGGGCATTGAGCATTTTGCGAAAGACCTTATGTCCTGAGCATTTTGCGGATAAGCTCCTCAACTTGGTCAAAAGTGCACGCTGTCCTCCAGTCAGTAAGGAACTCGATGGATTGACAGAGTAGGTAGCTCCCGGCACTTCAGTGGAAGCCGGAGGTAAGGACTGGGGTCCAGAAGTCATCTCTTGATCTTCTTGAGGGACTCTTGTGCCAGGATTTCCAATTTCTGCTGGTCTTGGTCCTACGTGGCGAGGATTTTCCTGAGGAGCAGGGGCTTATCTGCGAGCCTATCCTAAAATAATCTCCAAGATGAATATCATCTTCGGGGTTAACTAAATATTTTCCCCAGCCACTTGCACGGTCGGTTGAGCTGGAGTCCCCTCTGACTGTAAATTATCTCAACTAAAACGTCTGCCCCCACTAAAATCTTGTCGCTACTAATATGTCAACGACATTTAGTGACAATAAATGGTGCCACTATATACACTATATTAACAACGACCAGTATTCGTACTAAATAATGGTATCAACAACATGTCCACTATTAAAAACATTAGATAATGTCAGTTAATATAGTTGTTAAACATATGTATTTGGTGACAACTATTCCACAATAAAAAATACTTGTTAGTGTTATTTAATACCACTGCTAAACATAGTATTTTCGTGACAACAACTGCTATTCACTATTAAATACGACCTTTTGTTGGTTATTTTTACTAATTATCTTGTCCATTCTATAAAATATGAACTACAGAATAAATTTTAAAAAATATAATGTCGTATTTATAAAATTATCTATGTACTTCTTAATAGACATCCAAACCAAAAAATCTATAATAAATTATAAAAGTAAATACATAAAATTCGTCAAACAAAGTAACTTCTTTACATGTTGATGCTTTTCCTATGATGCTTTCCTAGTGATTACATCCAGTATCATCCCATTTGTAGTAGGCGTTGACAATAGCCTTCCCTAAAATTGAACAGAATTAACGCTCAACGCTATTTAAAGACATGTTATTTGAAAGTTCCATTTTATATATATTGATCATACTCCGCCAGTTCCCTTTCGTATGTGTTGTTTTTGGATAATAGGTCGCCAATAAGTGGGAGCCCATTTACATAAGCCCAGCTGTGTATCTGGCCTTAAAACCTATCCCTCTATATATCAGTATATATAGGGGTGCTCAGGGTTAGGAAAAACCTGATGATGCTAATGATAGTTAGTCGCCCTACAGTTTAGACAGAGGTTAGTAGCTGTGGTACTATAGGTCATTGCCCGTCAAACCGTGGTGTGTCCTCCCATTCGGCATATCCGCTTCCGCTAAGGCAATCGTTCAAGGAGGTAACTTAATTATGTGTTATGTTGTGCCATAATCGATTGCATATTTTGTACATTAATTCCAACATTGGTATCACAACCATAGTAGATTGGTTTCCGAATTGTCAACTTTTGTCAAGGTTTTCTCGCTTGGGCGCGGTCAATCGTGACCGCCGACAGTCCGCTCGCAGCGACCAACCGTGGTCGTCGCCCGCAGCGACCAACCGTGGTCGTCGCCCGCAGTGACGACGCTCGCTGCTCGCCGTCGGCCCAAGCCTGACGCAACCACGGTGGCTGCGTCGGCCCTAAGCCATACGCACCCACCGTGGCTGCGTCGGCCCAAGCCATACGCAGTCATTGTGGCTGCGTCGGCGATACCCAGCCACCTTGCATGGTGGCTGGTGTCGAGGAGAGTGGCGACGACGCCCAGACGCGAGGGGATCGACCATCCTGGCCGACCCCAGTCGAGAGAGGGCCAGCCACCGTGGTTGGCCTTTGCTGTGGCAGCCAGCCTTTGTGGCTGGCCAGCCACAAGGGGCGGCGACTAGGGTTTTGAGAAACCTTAGCTGCTCCCTTCCACACGAAGAAGAAAACTGTTCTGGACCGGTATGGGTGAACCGATCCAGACTGGTCTTGATGAACCAGTCCAGACTGGTCTTGATGAACCGGTCCAGACCGGCCTGGTCTGAAATATTGGACCAGACTGGTTGGCAGAGGCTGCCCAGACGAGTTCGGTTCAGTTGATAAAGGCTTGCCGATTCAGTCCGATTTAGTACAGTTTGGATAGCTGAATGTTGTTCAAACCGGTCTGAGCTAATTCATAGGCTTTGGGCAGTCCGAATTGATCCGAAATGGATTTGGTGTCGATTCTGGATCCTCTGTGGGTCCAATTGGTATATTTCATTTCAGTAAATGTGCATGTACCCTTTCATAAATAATTTTTGGGCTAATTTAATTAATTGTTGGACCAATTTAAATTGCTGGGAGAGCCTTATATCGCTTTATGTTGCATGAGTGGATAAGTAGAACACTGTGTGGGTTCCTTGAGATCCCTGGATTACTTTGTGTTTTCCGTAGGGTAGATAGTTTTGCCTTACTTTATTTGATTGACTGTTGACTCCATCACTGGTAGAATTGACTAGGTTGTGATTGTTGAGATCCCAGCATAATGTGTGAAATTGGTCTAACATGTTAATTACTTTTGTTTGTTGAGACTTTAGTCCTTGAATTTGTATTTGTTGAGACTTTGGTCTCCAAATTTTTATTCATCGTGATTTTGATCCCCAAACCTTTGGTTAGGGTGACTTTAGTCCTCAAAGTTTTGAAAACTACAAATTAGCCCCAAATTAATTTATTTTTGAAAGGTATCAATATATATATACGTGTGTATTGACATGTATGGTTTGTTTGCTTGCATGTATTAGATTACCTAGATAGGTAGATCTAGTTTCCGCTTAGCGTAGATAGCAAATCTTTAGGATTGTCCTTTTTAGCCTTTCAGAAGTTTGGATGAGTACAAACTACACCTAGGAAAATGTTCATGAGTGTGAAACGGTCGGTTAGTCGACGAGGTTCTCCGAATTTCCTTGAATAACGCTAGGAAATTTGCTTTGTAAGAGTTAAACACTTTGGTTTAATGCGATATGTTCGACTCTAGTCCGTTAAGGAATGTTGGTATAAACTGTGTTTTGATTGATAGTAGTGACTTCAGGGCATGCTTAGAGATGGGGAGTGCTTCTCGGCATAGCTAGGGTTGTCCCCTGGGTTTAAGTATGTTATCAAGTTTGTCCTATCGGTCTAAGACTTATATTTTACATGCGATAAATCATTGTTCCTTGTGTCTCCATGATCCTATTAGAATTTCCTTTAGTTAGAGAAATTAGGTTTCCCTGAAGAACATCATCACTTAGTTGGAAAAAAATCTTAGACTTAATGGTGAGCACTATAAAATCCGAAGAAAGCATATATAAATGGTCATAAATAAAAGTCCATTTACCTCATCAAGAAGATTATGAAAAGACCCGATTATGGAATAACGAATCAGCAGAAGACTTTCCATTTGAGTGGGAGGTTAACGAAGTTGAGACGCGCGCCATGATGCCGAGTACGGTGGATGAGTTTGAGCTTAACACACGGCTAAAGGGTTGTGGGATAATTTGCAGTCTAGAAATGGTTCTATACGACTGCTCAACTGTGCTCACTCAACTTTAAATTTGATTCATACATGATGAATCCTTAACACTCCGTGAGATAACATCTGAGGCTTGTGGCCAATATGATCGTAAAACCCAAGGTGAACGGTCAGTCAATGACCGATGAGCTGCAAATCCATGTCGTAATCCGCTTTTTGCCTAACTCCTAGAAACAGATGAAAATCCGCTTCTAAGGCCCTCATTACCTTTGAACACGTTCAAAGGCACTTTGAGTTGAAGAGGACAAACCCAAGGTCGCTGGACCTAAGGTTGAGGTGCGTGTGGCACCATCCTCTAGACCTAAGAAGAGTCGCTGAAGGCGAAGGAGTACTCCACAGCGCGATGGAGCAAATGCATTGAAGGAAAATTAGACAAAGACTGAGTTGAACCCAAGGACTCCTCCGAAAACAACACCGCCAAAATGTTCGCGTAAGGCCGAGAAGCCTAAATACAGGAAATGCTCCAACTGTGGCTCGTGGGTACACCTTGTGAAGGCATGTCCTAAATCGATCCAACCTAACTGTCTTGTTGTCTACTTAGTGAACTTTGTGTTTCTAGTACAAATATGTTGACTGAGTCATGTCCTTTGTGGATTTTGGATTCAGGATCGACAAATCATATAGCCTGGGATCGTGATATTTTCGTAGAGTGGCATAGAGTCCCACGTGAAATTAGGTGGATTTACATTGACAACAACTTTCGTGTTGAATTCGAAGGGATTAGAACTTGTGAGCTGCGCTTGCGTGGTGGTCGAGTTTTAGTCTGATGCCATATCCTTTATGCTCCGCATATTCGCCGATATGTTATTTCAGTCTTAGGATTAATGAAACTCTGTTTTAGATTATCTTTCCTTGAATCTTCCGTCCAATTGTTTTTTAGATTCAACTTCGTTTGGCTTTAGTATTATTTCTAGTGGATTTAGTGTTTCGGATTTGGATTCATGCAACAATAATAATTTCATGTTTTCTTATACTCGCGGACATGTTTACGATGTGAATGAAAGACAAGCTAAATTTGACTATAAAGGTCAACATAGAATGCAGCGGATAGCCCAATGGGGTTTACTGCCCAACATTCCACAAGTAGAGTCGTCTACTTCTGTAAGTTGTCTAGCAGAAAATTCCACCAGAACACCTTTTTGGTTAGGCACCTAGAGCCGAATTTCAATTTGCAGTTAGTCCATTTCGACGTCTGTGACCCTCTTAGTGCTAGAGTTAGGCACGGAGGGCGAACATTTCATTACATATACAGATATTTACACCTGTTAGACATGAGGGTAAATGCCTTCCACCCTGATTAAGGAAAAAGAGTACCTTTCAGCGGAATTTAACGGTTTATGTAATGAAAGGGATCATTCATCAGTTAACGATCCCCTACACCCCTCAGCAAAATAGTGTTGTAGAGAGGCACAATAAAACGCTCCTTAAAATGGTTCGGTCGATATGGTGCAGACTCAATTGCTGAGGTTCTTATGGGGAAATGCTTTGAAGACTACTGCATACATCCTGAGCCATGTGCCGACGAACACGGTTAACACCACTTCATATGAGTTTTGGACTGGAATAAGTTCTGAACCTTCCCCATATGCGCCCATAGGGGTGTGGCGCTTATACCCATTATTTCTCAAATAAATTTGGGAAAGATTGGACCTAGAGGAAAGAAGAGTATTTTTGGTTACTCTGATACCTCCAAGGGTTATGTGTTTATAGTCGACCAGGACAGTAGGAGTGTTACCAGGATCGAATCATGCGACGTAACGTTTGTAGAGAACTAATTTCCTAAGAAGGGAGAGATTAATTTGGATCGATCTTAATATGAGATCCAAGATCAAGTTGAGGAGACACCTGTTAATTCGAGTGGGACAGTTGAAACCGCAGATGATGAATTAGTTCGTCGTCCGCTGGATTCACCACCTGCTGGAGCGAATGGAACACATTCCGCTCTTGATGATATTGTTGATAGTGGGAGCATTAGGGATTCATTCCCAGTGGGAGTGATCATGGTCATACCCTGGTAGTAGTGAGTTGTTAGGCCGTGGGCTAGCACATAAGTTTTCGTCCCGACGATATGCACTCGAAAGTGATGAAGAATTAAACACCCTGATATCTAACGATATGTTTATTGTGCCGAAAAAAGTTAGAGAAAGTCTTAATGGACCCTTCTAATAAGAATGGATGAAAGTAATGGAAGATGAACACTTTGGACTAGATGGAATCTATAAGCAAGAACGGTGTTTGGACACTGGTCGACCTTCGAGAGGACGCAGATCAATAGAGCTAAATGGGTTCTTAAGATGAAGCTCAAGGCTGATAAAAAGTTGAGTATCAAAACTCGATTGATTATGGCTATTGGAGTGAGTATAGACTTGGAACTGCACTAGATAGACGTTAAGACTGTCTTCCTCAATGGCGAGTTAGAGGAAGAGATCTATATGGAGCGGCCTGAATGCTTTGTGCAGAAAGACCATGTGCACATAGTGTGCAAATTTCACAAATTGATCTATGGTCTGAAACAATTCTCTAGGCAGTGGTACCGCAGAGTTCATAATTTGATCGTGGAAAATGGATTTCTCTTGATGGACGAGAATCATTGCGTGTACACCAAAATGGTCTCGACTGAACTTTGTGTTTATGATTCTATATGTAGATAACGTACTCATAGTCGTAAATAACTTGCAGTTTCTCATACAGGTAAATGCTTGATTGTCTTCTCCGTTTGGGATGAAGAACATGGGTGAGGCGATGCACATCCTTGGGATTCAGATCTCGAGAGATCACCGTACGAAGCAGTTGTGACTTTCACAGGAATGCTACATAAAGAAAGTGTTGGAAACGTTCAACATGAGTTACTGCGAACCAGTTGAAACTCCAGTTTACGTTGGTCAACCTCTCAAAATGGATATATGGACCAGATAGATAAATTATGTAGCTAAGTGCAGTTGGAAGCCTGATGTGCACAATAGTGTGTATTCAACCTAATATTTTTCATGCAGTCGGCATGGTATGTAGGTACCAAGTTGAACCCAGATTGAAGAAATGGTAGGCAGTAAATAGGATCATGTGATATCTTAAGGGCATCGTCATGCTCTCTTCTAGAGACTTGCTAGAGATCCGAGAATCTCTGGATGACTCAGTATAACGATGCGGACTATGGTGGTGACTTTGATGAGAGAAAACCCACTTCGGACTTTATGCTTTTCTCTCCGATGGCGCCATATCGTGTATGAGGAAGAAGCAGTCACGCATTGTGTTGATCGCCATTGATGCTAAATTTGTGGGTCTTGTGTGGATCACTCAATAGATTGTATGGTTGAAGAGACTTCCGGATTGATTGATGAGTCATTGGAGTCGCAATCTCCGTGATATAGAAACCCAAGTATCATAACAAGTCATAGTAAGTAGATATCAACTGAAACTATATTAGAGACGTGGTTAGACACAAGGTGATGAGTTTGAAGTACTTGTCTACATATGAAATGGTTGTGGATCTTCTTTCCAACCTTAAAGAGGGAGTCTTTAGTGAGGCATGTGTAGTCTCTATGACTGTATAGACTTAGTTGATGTACTTCATTGGTTTTATTTCCCTTACAGTGTTCTTTAACTTAAATTATATTTGAGTATGCATGTTTTCACAGTTTGAGTATTTTGTGTGTTCTTACTATGATTGATTATTAAAATATGTCAAAGTGGATTAGATCACTCTCTCACACGGGTGATAGCTTCTATGATTTTGTGGCTAGGTGAGGCTAGTGATGGTTTCTAGTCCTGGAAGTCTGTTGGGAAGACCAGAAAGAGATTTGTGTCCGGAACTATCTGATTTCGCACTACGACAGATTATGGTTTGTCAATCCACTCAGGAGTTGGATGGAAGTCCTGGTGACTTTTGGTTCAGGTACTTTGTGTGCCTGATGGACATCTGTACAACAGTTGGACATATACTCCATGGGAGAGGAGATATGTTGTAGCGTGCGTTTCATACCACGGCGCACCCAAATACGACCATGGGTATGACCCGAGATGTGGTATTAACTCGGAGTCGTGTGAGACCCAGAGCTCATTGCGTAAGAGCCACGTACGTACCCTCATTACTCTGAACAGAGAATTCAGGTTCAGTTCAGTGTTTGTTATCTTAGTTCGTGCTTGATGGGCTTTCGACGTATTCCGCCCGGGTCCCGGTTCTAGAAAAGCGAGTTGAATTGTGTTGATAGTTTTGTGGGAAGAGGATGGTCATTATGGGATTTTCTCAATTTTGTGTCCACTAGGTGGCCACCAATCGATGCGGTTGTGGGTGCAATACATATATAGTTCTAAAAGATCATTGTGTGGTCAGACCTGGAGAAAGATTACATGACCAAGGGTGCAGGGCACATTTCCACTGTTGGTGTGAGATTTGCGGGTCGCTACGTATTCTTAACTGGTGCGTAGCACTTTGCTCGTTGTGCCTGCCAGTCGCACGGCTGCCTCCTCGTATGTGACTTTACTGGATAATGAGATTCTTTCTCTTGGTGTTGGCATGATAAATGAGCGCCCCCACTTTGTGCGAGTGGTTGATGTTGGTTTTAGGATAATGGGTCGCCCATAAGTGGGAGCCCATTTACATAAGCCCAGTTGTGTATCTGGCCTTAAAACCTATCATTATATATATCAATATATATAAGGTTGCTCAGGGTTAGGAAAACCCCCATGATGCTAATGATAGTTAGCTGCCCTACATTTAGACAGGGGTCAGTAGCTGTGGTATTATAGGTCATTGCTCGTCAAACCGTGGCGTGATCTCCCGTCCGGCAGACTGTGATCCCAGCTTCAGGTAGATCCGCTTCCTCTAAGGCAATCGTTCAAGTAGGTAGCTTAATTATGTGTTATGTTGTGCCCTAATCGATGGCATGTTTTGTACATAAATTTCAACAGTATGAAAATATTGCAAGATAAGTCTTCCTCTATGTTTTTTCTTGTTCATTGAGTCGAGGTAGAGGACATCAATGAATACATTGCTTTTAGCCTTCAGATTATTAACAAACCAGGTAAGAGTCGTTTCTTATTTCCTGTTGGTATGTATGGCTTCATTAGGGGTGGCAATTTCTAACACGACACGATCTGCTTTAAAGCGTATATGGGTTTGACCTTAACGGATCCCGTGTCTAAACAACTCTTATACGTTTAGACACGATTAATAATCGTGTTTAAACAACTCAGATATGCGGCTATCTTTATAAACACGATAAAACACGATTAACTAATCGTGTGTAATCGTGTTTAATCGTGCCGTGTATACCTGTGACACGAATAAATACATGGTTAACTAATCGTGTCTAATCGTGACACGTTTAGAAATATATATAAAATTAATGTTTTTCGTGTTAATCGTGTCGTGTAACGTGTAGTTTCGTGTTTAATCGTGTAAATTCGTATCAATCAGGTCGTTCTTAATCGTGTCTTGTCGTACGTGTCATATCGTGTCGTGTCTATCCGTTATGTTTTTTTTTATTTATTTTCAATTTCCAAAAAATTTAATCGTGTTCCGTGTCGTGTCATGTGTGATCTGCTACTTAATCGTGTCGTGTTCGTGTCTAATGTTTTGAGACACGTTTAGAAATGATCCGTTTAGACACGAAACCTGTTAAAACACGACACGATTAATAACACGATACGATTAGACATGACACGACTGCCACCCCTAGGCTTCATGTTCTAGCATAATACTATGTTCTTACGAAATCACTTGCATTCGAATTCTTCCAAACAATTTAGGGAATCAAATTTTTTTTTACCTGTTATGCCCATCAATTTAGCCCTTTTTACTTTAAGAAATAAAAAATTTACTAAACTCTTTAATAAATAAAAAACCATCGAGCACTGTCATGAGATAGAATATTTGTTATAGCTACATTCATATTATAAAACTTCTTATAGCCATCCAGTTGTCAAATCTTTTTAAATAACAGTCCAGTTTAGTTAGTTCATGAGGCCAAAAAAAATAAAAAGTTTAGTTATTTCCAGCCAGTATGGTTGCAGTGAATCATACAACAAATGAATATACAGAAGTAGGTGTAGAGCTTACAAACGCAAGGAACGAGGCGGCGCGCTGACGCAAGGGATGACGTGGCGACAAGTACAACAACAAGGATGAGGTAGACAGTGATGGGGTTTATAAGGGACACCTTATTTTAAAACCATTATATCACTTACTGAAGCATAAATCTTATTGATTTATACAATTCATTTATATAAGGCGTCGCCCATTAATATATGCTTGAGGCGTCAGTCTATACTAAGGCGTCGCCCATGTAAGGCCTGGATAAGGCCGCATTAAATAGAGTTCTGACAGCATTAAATGGGATTAAATATCTATGATATTTAATAAAAAAGGACCCCTGTCCCATCAGAAGGTCAGTTTGACCTCAGTTAAACTGATTAACCAGGGTAAAAAGGAAGCATTGTTCATCAGGTTAAGTAAAGCCTATAAATAGCAAGCATTCATTATCATTTATGACATTCTGATTTTCACCACATCTACATAAAAGCTCTGAAAAGCCTTAGAATTGACTTAAGCTTCAGAGTGGAATAAACGGGTCAACCCGAAGTTGTCAATTCTACGCAGGTCAACCCGAGAGGAGCGACGCCTGTAGCATACAAAGTTTTACAGGATCCAACATCTGGCGCCGTCTGTGGGAACCCTTGAGCAAAACATTTCCATGGCTCCTACCAATACACAAGCTAAGAAAACTCAGCAACCGCAGGAAGGAAGTTCCCTCCACAATCTACAACAACACCTGACGCCTTCCGCTTTTATGCCAAGGTTTCGGGGTAGTTCAGGGGCGGCACACCCAAGTGCTTCAGCCCCAATAGGGGCCCAGGCTAGAGTACTGCCACCTCCACAGACTCGAGCGCCGCTCCTACCCGCGCAATCCCATATAGCCTCATCTGGAGGAAGAGCACCTTCAACAGTCCCCACTGCCCACGAGATCGTTACGCCAACACTTATAGCTGCGATAGACGAACTCCTGAATAGAAGAGAACTCATGGCTGTCACCCGTACAGCTCGTCTTAACGAGCATCATCGCACATATGAGGCGACATCAGAACCTCGGGAGGTTCCCGTAGTAGGACTACCTGTTAAGGCAGATCCTTCGCCCAGAAACATTGTTGCAACGCCACCCTCAGTAGTAATGGCTCCACCTCAAAGTGAGGTAACCCTGGATAAAGTGAGGGAACTTATTGCTAAGTCAAAGAAGGAATAAACGGGCAAGGTCATGCTCGAAGTAAGAGACAGAGCATCACATCCTTTCACGGACGAAATCCTGTAAGTAGAAATTCCATCCGTCCTGATCCCGAGGATTGATGTGTATAGGGGGGAGGGTGACCCTGTGGAACATGTCCAAACTCATGAATCTTCCCTTTTGGGAAGATCTAAAAATGAGAAGCATTGCGCGATACTTTTCCCTTCAAATTTGAGTGGAGCCGCCTCTCATTGGTTCTTTGGTTTACCCAAGGCTTCAGTCAAGTCTTGGACGGATTTGAAGGAGAAGTTTATCGTCCAGTATATGGGAGGTAGACAATTGCTGAAAAGCGTGGGCACTTTGGACCATATTCGGCAAACAGGAGAAGAGAGCTTGGGAGACTGTTATCAACGCTTTAACCAGGCTCTAGCTAGTATCGATCAAGTCATCACGGGAGGGGAGACTGTTCGAGCTTTTGTTAGAGCGCTAGGTCCAAGGGGCTCAGCTTTGCATGACAGTCTGAGCGTCATCCCTGTGCATACCTTATCGGATCTAGCGGCGAGGGTTAAGTTATCGAAGAGAGGTACAGGAGGGTAAAAGGCCATAGCAGAAGCCACAGAAAAGTCGTCCTCAGGAGGATAGACGAAGTCGTCCCCAAGAGAACAGGCATCGCCCCAATATCCCACGACCACCACGAGAAGTTTTCGAGGCTTTCACGCCCTTAAACCAAGACATTTATGTAATCCTAAGCGAAATGGAAAAGAAGGATTTGGCGTCGCCACCGTTACCCCGCAGGTCAGGAGGACCTATGGGCCCTTATCACGAGCAGTACTGTCGATATCTTCGAAGTAAGGGGCATAGCACTGATAGTTGCAAGATCTTGAAGAGAGATATTGAGACGCTCATTCAAAACGGTCTCCTCAAAAACTTCGTGGCAAAGAGGGATCCCAGTCCCAGCCCACGGAGGGACAGGAGGGTGTCGCCCAAGAGTGAAGCAGGAGATGAAGGTTCAAGGGGTAAGCAAGGGCATGTACGAGTGATCAGTGGTGGGTTTGCCTCGGGAGGAGAAACTAGTAGTTCCAGGGAGGTATACGCTACTCAGTTGTCTGGGACCTCTAAGGCAGGAAAACGTCCTAGATCACCGGAAGAAACTGATATTACTTTCAGGGAGGATGAGATGGATCACGTGACATGCCCTCATGAGGACACACTAGTCATCATTGCGGAAATCGCTGGATATGATGTAGAGCGAGTACTTATTGACTCGGGAAGTTCAACGGATGTCATTTTTCTTGAGGCATTAAACTTCACACTTTTAGGCTTTACTTAAACTCCAACCTACCCCGTAGGAACCATCACCTTACCGGTATTTTTGGGTGAGGGATGGAAATCTTTGACAATAGATGTTACTTTTGTCGTGGTCGATGCCCCTACTTCCTACAACATAATTTTGGGACGGTCCACTTTGAATCCACATCGGATGGTTCATTCAACTTATCATCAACTCCTTAAATTTCCAACGCCTCATGGGATAGGAGTGGTAAAAGGCAATCAGCCGGGGGCAAGGAATTGCTACGTGCAATCCACAAGGCACCGAGTATTGAAAGGAAAGGAAGCCCTATCTATCCAGGCAGAGGAAGATTTGAGAGAAGGGAAGGTTCGCCCAACACCAGTAGAGGGACTGGTAAAAATATCGATAGACGGCCCTGAAAAGGTCGTCCAAATCGGTGCGACGCTTCCGGAAGAGCAGGCTACAGCGTTGACTCTTCTACTCATTGAATTTCGAGAGCTCTTTGCTTGGAAACCGAGTGACATGCCGGGTATAAGCGAGGAGATAATTACTCATGAGCTCAACATTGATACTAGTATCAAACCTATCGCTCAGAAGCGACGACCGGTAGGAGAAGAAAAGGCCATTGCCATTAGGCAAGAAGTGGCAAACTTGATTGAAGCTCGATTTATTAAGGAGATCAGATTCCAAACATGGGTCGCAAATCCCGTATTAGTGAAGAAAACCACGGGCAAATGGAGAATGTGTGTCAATTTTAGGGACTTGAACAAAGCATGCCCTAAGGATTCATATCCTTTGCCACGGATTGACCAGCTGGCCGACCCACCTCAGGGCATGAGTTATTGAGCTTCATGCATGCCTACTCAGGGTACAACCAGATCAAAATAGCAGCTTGTGACGCTCACCACACAGCTTTTTATGCAGATAGTGATATATATCACTATACTGTCATGCCTTTCAGACTCATCAATGCTGAAGCCACCTATCAAAGGATGGTCAACAAGCTCTTTGCAGGCATGATAGGTGTAAATATGGAGTCTTATGTGGATGATATGCTGGTAAAGTCCATTAAAGGCGTCGATCATACAGAGGATCTCAGGAGAACTTTCGAAGTCATGAGGCTCCTACCGCATCTTCGAACCTACCGCCATTGGCGAAGACAGAAAGGGGCGACACTTTAGTTCTCTACTTAAGTGTCAGTCCAGTGGCTGTAAGCTCTGTACTTGTAAAGAACATAGAATCTGGCCAGGTGCCAGTTTACTATGTATCTAAGGTCCTTTCAGAAGCAGAAATAAACTATGTAGAAGTTGAGAAGTATCTCTTTGCGTTGGTAGTTTCTGCTAGGAAACTGCGGCCCTGCTTCCACAAGTATGAAATCACTATATTAACTAATCAACCACTAAAACATTTCCTTCAAAAACCAGATGCGTCTGGAAGGATGATAAAGTGGGCGATAGAGTTAAGTGAATTTCGAATCCAATTTGCTCCAAAAACATCCATAAAAGGTCAAGCTTTGGCAGACTTCATAGTCGAGAGTGTACCCATAGCCAAGAAGAGGCGTCGCCCTCACTCGAAAATAATAAAGAAGAAGCCTCCCTTGAATAAAAGTTGTACATAGATGGATCTTCATCCATTGAAGGCTCAGGAGCTGGGTTGGTACTCACCCCACCAAATGGAGGGGAATCTTTAAAATATGCCTTGGTTCTAACCTTTAAGGCCACCAACAATGAATCTGAATATGAGGCGTTGATCGCGGGTCTAAGGATAACTAGAGGTATAGGCATCAAGGCTATCAAAGTATACTGCGATTCCCAATTGGTGGTTAACCAAGTCAAGGGGGAATATGCAGCAAAGGGAAAGATGATGAAAAAATATCTAAGCGAAGCCAAAATTTTGATTGAAGGCTTCGTCCAATTTGAGATTAACGCCATTCCAAGAGAGGAAAATGAAGAAGCGGACGCTTTGAGCAAATATGCCTGGCAGGTAACGCCTTTAAAAGTTCATTTTGTCGAAACTGTTTCATCTCATGGAACCTATGAATGTCTTCACATTCATAGAATTGACACATGGGCGACGCCTAGAAAGGCCTACTTGGATTCAGGAATTGAGCCTGCAGAATGGGCAGAATTGAAAAGGATGAGACGTATAGCCCCAAGCTATACCTTGATTGAGGGAGTCCTTTACAAAAAGGGATTTTATACTCCTTTCTTAAGATGCGTCGATCCACCTGAAGCAACTACTATACTCAGAGAATTGCATGAAGGATATGCTGCTTGCCATGAAGGAGCTAAATCCATTGTTCGGAAAGCTTTGAATCAGGGGTTTGATTGTCCGACAATGGTAAAGGAAGCAGACGAAATGGTGAGAAAATGTGAGTCGTGCCAAAAGTACACTCCAAGGATTGGGCGTCCCTCATCAAAATTGATACCTATGTGCGTCGCTTGGCCATTCGTGCAATGGGGAATTGATTTGATGGGTCCATCCACCAAATCTAAACAGAAGTGCTATATTATAGTAGAAGTGGATTACTTTTCAAAGTGGGCAGAGGCCAAAGCTTTGGCGTCGACTACAGAATTCCAAGTGATAAAATTCCTGAAATCCATAATTATTTCTAGATATGGCATTCCGAGCATTCTGATCAGTGATAATGGTCCTCAGTTTGCTGGAAGGGAGCTAAAATACTTTTGTGAAGAATTACACATTGACCATCGCCATGCCTCAGTAAGACATGCCCAGACAAATGGTCAAGTGGAAGCAGCAAACAAGGTCATCCTCAATGGTTTGAAAAAACGCATAGACGCCTTGAAAGGAAGATGGACTGATGAATTGGATAACGTTTTATGGTCCATCAGAACAACACCAAAAACATCTACGGGTGAAACACCCTTTGGATTGGTATATGGTTCGGAAGCTGTGGCTCCTACTGAAATAGCAGTATCATCACACCAAGTGATCCATTATGAAGCGACGCCTAATGAGGAACAGAGGCGTATCGACCTTGACTTGGTGGAGGCTAAAAGATGGATCTCTGACGAAACTCAAGGACGAATGAGACTAGCCACTGCTAGATATTATAATCGACGAGTTTTCTCTTGCCAATTTTTTGTGGGGGAGATGGTGTGGAGAAGAAATGAATTCTCACACATGGATAGGCTAAATAAACTCTCCCCGAAATGGGAAGGACCCTATAAGGTCGTCGCTGTTCCTCACCCCAACGCCTATGTCTTGGAGGATGAGGAAGGAAGAAAGCTAAGGAATACTTTCAATTCGGAGAAGAAATGAATTCTGACACCTGGATAGGCTAAATAAACTCTCCCCGAAATGGGAAGGACCCTATAAGGTCGTTGCTGTTCCCCACCCCAACGCCTATGTCTTGGCGGATGAGGAAGGAAGAAAGCTAAGGAATACTTTCAATGCGGAGCATTTGAAAAAATTCTACGCTTAAGTTATAATGTACAATGCTATTGTAACTATATTTGAATATTACTAATGAGTATTGCAAGTTCTGGAAATCATCGATTCAAAGATTCGAACAAGAAAGTCGACGCCTTGATAAACATGCCTTAATTATCTGAAAAACATAATTTACAAGGGAAAATGTTCAAGCGTTAAAACTACAAAAACAAAAACCTAGAAAGCAATAAAATATTCTAATTGCCCTTGGAAGGAGGGGTCTTCGAAGGAATCTCAGTGCTCGGCTCTGGTGCCGCCCTCTTCTGCCCAGCCTTTAGAGTGTTGGTAGTGGATGGTGTCGCTCCAGAAGCTCTGGCAGTAGCTTCAGCTTTCATGTTCTGCTGTTGCATTTGCAAGAAGGCTTTAAAGCCTTGTACTCGCTCCACGGGGAAGTCAGCCTGAACTTCGCGGATCTGGGCAACTAAATTTCCGTATACACGGATGATCTTGTAGAGCAGATGCCTCTCAGCAGCTTCCTCGAAGGTAGCATTCTTCTTGAAGGAGGTCACCGCCTCCACTTTAGCAGTCTCAAGTTGAACGAGCGCCGCCTCCTTCTCCTTTTGAACAGCTTGAAGTTGGCCAAAGGCTGCCTCTTTCTCCTTTTTGACTGTCTCAACCTGCAGGAGCGCCGCCTCCTTATCCTTTGTCACTGCGGACAAATTCTTCTCAGCTCGGCGAGCATTCTCCCTGTTTTGACTGGAGACTTGCTCGCACTCTGCAAGTTGCTGGGCAAACTTGTTGGCTTTCTCCACAGCGAACTGAGCCTTCTCGATGGAGCCATCCTTCAAATCAACCTCTTCGTCAAGGCGTCGACGAAGGAACGCGTTATCCTCTTCCAGCTTCGCCTTCTCCCTCATCCAATCAGCCTTCTCGTTTTCCAGAAGTGCAGCTTTGGCGGCCCTTACGGCATGATTTTCCATAGCCGCACATTTGTGGGCCAGCTGCACTGCTAAGGCGCCGACTTCAGTCTCGGTCGCTAAAAGCTGTATCGAAAAAAGGGTGTTAGCTGTTAAAAGGGTATAAACGAAGAAGAAAAATCAATAAATAAAGTTGGAAAAACTTACAGAGGCTACGGAGGTGAGGTGACTCCTAACAGCCCCTTCGACCCATTGGGGATCGAAGTGGAGCTGGCGACGATCTCCATTCAGCACAGACCCACTCACGATATGAAGGGACAAGTATGAATGGGTAGGAGTCCCATCAGGAAGCTTCGCTTGAAGCGGTGTCCCCTCTGGAATATTGACCCTTGAAGGCGACACCACGGTTCCCAGCTCATTAGACGATTCTCTGGGATAGGTGTCTCGTGCAGGTGCCGCCTCAAATCGAATTCAGGGCCTTCAACAGGACCCAAAGGAGTCATTGAGGCGGGCGGAGACATGTGGGACGTCACTGGACGGACATGTGGTTGAACAGATGGCCTTGGAGACAAGGGAATCTGCGACGCTTGGGGAATGGTGGGTGTCACTGGAGAGGCAGACCAAGGCGGAGCTTGCCTGAGGGGTGAAGGATCAAGGGTGGAAGTCGAAAATATCCCATCCCCTGGCGACGCTCCAGAGCCTAAAAATAAGTAATCAGTAAATCAGCTGAAGCCTTTACAAAATAGTATAAATCTTATGAAAAATAAGGAATACCTATTGGCGGCGCCGTCTCTTCAATACTCTCATCCAACACTATAGTGTTGGAAGGATCATCAGCCGGGTTGGTTCTGTCCCTTTTTGAATGTCGCTTGAGCGCCATGGACTTTGCCTTATGTTTCTTCTTGGATGGTTCCTCCTCTTCTTGAATGGGAGGAAGAACTCCAGTCGACGCCTGGTCATAGCAGCCAGAAGGTTGAAATAAGTAATCAAAATCATCGCTCTCTGCAAATAAGAAAAAGAGGAGGATTAGAAAAATACCCAATCAATCTCCGGCTGAAAAGTCGACGACTTTATAGAGGCACTAGCAAGCATCGCCTCCGTTGTATCCTTGGATATAAGGGATAGTCGTCCTCTGGAATGTGCCTCATATATGAGGTTAAGGGTATCTAGGTCCTCTACTGAATATTCAGTAAAGGAGGGTAGGGGATCGGTTTGAGGATTTCGAAGAGGCCAGGCGACGCCCCCAAAGAAAAAGAAATATTTAGTTTTCCAATTCGAGTTAGTGGACTTAAACCCACTAACCAGAGGTTTTTTGGCATCCCAGAACCAAGGATTCTGACCAAGGCGTCGCACATTCCAGCCTTTGGACTCGGGAAAACGGGTTTGGAAAAGGAAAACGCCAAAGGCGTTAAACTGAAGACGATAGAAAGATCAGAATAAAGACAGGGAGTATGGCGAATTGTTTTCGAAACAAAGGATACTAAACCCTACCCACATACGTATGGCGTTAGGCGTCAATTGGGTAGGGGTAATGCCATAATAGCGATAGAGCTCTATTAAGGCGTCGCTGAAAGGGAAACGAAGCCCCGACTCTATTTGAGCCAAATAGATCGTGGCTTCGTCATCCCTAGGAAAGCATACCTTGTCGTCGCCCATAGACTCAGGGTATGGGAATCGGGGTTTGTCCTCATTACTCATGCCTGAGGTTTCTACGGCCAAAACGAAATTTTCTCGGGTAAGAATATTCTGTTTTGGGTCGATTGTAGGAAGGGGAAAGTTTAGATTCTTACTAGGAATGTTGCTGGAAGATGCCATAATTGTTCTCGAAGATTGAAATCCTGATGGCGTTTCTTAAGCTGCGGGTAGAGACTAGCTGATGATTGGCGACGCTCCTCTTAGAAGGCGATGAATGTCTGATTTTTAGAGAGAGAAACTAGAGAGAAGGCATAGCAAAATGATTCGAAAATGCTTAAAATGAAGGGAACACTCCTTTTATAGTGGACCCATGAAGACGGAATCCGAAACGTCACCTGCAGATGACCGTTGGATCGAAGCGGAATTTGAAAAGTTACTTTTGATCTGACCGTTGGATTGTAACGGTCACGTGGATTGCTGACGTCATCAACTGTTTCATTCAAATTCAAACAAAACCAAAAGTATCAAACAATGTGGACCGTTGGATCAGCCAAGACCACGCGGATTACCAACATCAGGGGGCAAATGAAACGGTTCTAATTTTGAAAGAATTCAGTTTCGAATTTTGCCGCCTGAAAACTATGGAATTCCCGCCATTAAAGGGTCATCGACGCCTAGGAAATTCCAGGTGTATCAACATCTGGGAAAATTAAAGGTTCATCGATGCCTAGAAAATTCTAGGTGTATCAACACCTGAGAAAATTAAAGGCTCATCGACGCCTAGAAAATTCCAGGTATATCAACCTGGAAAAATTAAAGGCTCATCGACGCCTAGAAAATTCCAGGTGTATCAACACCTGGGAAAAGTACAGGACCACTAACGCCTATGAAATGTCATAGAAAAGCGACGCCTTAAGAACCTTTTTTTTTTTTGGCCAAACGCCTTAAGAACCCAGATGAGACAAATTAAGACTTCTACAAAGTCGAACTCACAAAGAGATTCTATCCAACCAGGACTAATACTCCTGCTTGGCTTGGGGGGCAGATGATGGGGTTTATAAGGGAAGCCTTATTTTAAAACCATTATATCACTGACCTAAGCATAAATCTTCTTGATTTATACAATTCATTTATATAAGGCGTCGCCCATTAATATATGCTCGATGCGTTAGTCTATACTAAGGCGTCACCCATGTAAGGTCTGGATAAGGCCGCATTAAATAGAGGTCTGACAACATTAAATGGGATGACATATCTCTGATATTTAATAAAAAAGGACCCCTATCCCATCCGAAGGTCAGTTTGACCTCAGTTAAACTGATTAACCAGGGTAAAAAGGAAGCACTGTTCATCAGGTTAAGTAAAGCCTATAAAGATCAAGCATTCATTATCATTTATGACATTCTGATTTTCACCACATCTACATAAAAGCTCTGAAAAGCCTTAGAACTGACTTAAGCTTCGGAGTGGAATAAACGGGTCAACCCGAAGTTGTCAATTCTACGCAGGTCAACCCGAGAGGAGCGACGCCTGTAGCAGACGAAGTTTTACAGGATCCAACAGACAGCTTATGCGAGGGACGACGCGGCAACGAGGACGAGGCAGAGAGCTGACACGAGGGAAGACGGTGAGAGCTATCGATGAGGGTGAGGATGACAAGTACCACGACGAGGACGAGGCGGAGAGCTGACGTGAGAAACGACGCGGAGAGATGCCGTGGGGGATGACGCAGTGAACTAACGCGAGGGAGGATGCGACGACATGATGCGAGGTACAACACGATGATTTTTCGACGAGGGCAACAACAACCACGACGATGACGCGCCTTAGGATGAAAGAAGCTTAGAGAAATTCTTGGTTGAAGGATGACGGTTGATTTTAGGGTTATGGCTTCAGTTCAAAGTAACTTTTGAGTTTTGAGTTATGCTGCTGATTGTTGGTCACCAAGGAGAATATTAGTAAAAAACCCAGAATCGGACGATTTTGAGAAACCGGACCGTTTTTAAGAAACCGACCATTTTTTGAGAAACTGATTGGTTTAAACCGACTTTAATTTGCATTTCGTTATTTTATAAAAAAAATTATTGTCGGTCTTGCTGGTTCACGGTCCAACCGGGTTCTGTTAGGATGAATGAAAAGAATGAACAAGGGCAAAACAGGACCAAGGTCAAACACACCTCATCATCAAACACAAATCTACGCCGAATGATTGAAGAAGTTGTAAGAAAGGTGTAAAATGTTCAAGTAGTTGTAAGATAATTATAGAATGTTCAATTAGATAAGATGGAAGGATCAACATGATCTGTACTCAAGCTTATATAAAGGCTACCAAACTATTATGTGAGATAACTTTGGAGGAATGAAAGTTTGATTTTGTTACTAGTTCTTCTGGTTTCTTCCAACCCAAGTCTTGTTCTCCTTCTTCATTTTTCTCTACACTACTTTTTCTCAATCAATCCGGTTTTAGGTCAAATTGCTGACATGGTATCGACTCAATCAGGTAGTAGGAGTCACTTTCTTCCTCGGTTAGAATTCTCTAAACCTGTAAGTCTGTTGTAATCAATGGAGGAATTAATACCGACATTCTTTAACTAACGATTGTCAACTCATTAGAGATGATAATTTCCAATCATGGAAGCAACAAGTTCTCCTTGTTGATAGCGACTTCAAACTTGAAGGTTACTTGTTCGTCACACTTCATGTTCAACAAATGGTTGACGATGGTGAACACAACAAGATTGTTAATCCAGAATAAGCAAAATTTTCTCAGCAAGATAGTTCTCTTGCATCATGGCTTCTAGCCTATATTTCCTCCCTCATTGGCAAAGGACTGGTATGCTGTATCATAGCTGGACAACATTGCATCAACACTTTTTTTTTCATCAACAACTCACATAATGAATCTTTATGATCGCCTTAAGGTTCAAAAGCTCTTCAAACAGTTTATGTGAGGTTATATTACAGAGATTCAACTAATATGTGATAGCCTTGCTGGTTGTGGTTGCTGGTTGTGGTCATTTTATTGAAGAGATGCAGCATATCTATATTATTTTGAATGGTGTAAAAATCCAGTATATTAATGTTGTGTCTATCATACATGTTAGTTGAAATCCATATGATCTTGCCTCAATAAGATCATTACTTATTGATGCTAAAGTTCGAGAGAAGGAAATCATTTTTGACAATTCACTATCTGCTCCAAATATGGTAATCAAACCATCTACGGATGTGACATTCTTAGGATGCGTATGTCAAAGTCAGATGGTTGCAGGGACACTTGATTATGGAGAATCATATTGGACATATTTGCCTACTGGACATATGCTTCTGCAGACACTTCCACTCTACCTACAACTCTTCATCCATCTCCAATGCTTTATTTTATCTACAACCCATATTTGCCTACCCTTACTCTCCCCTACTATATTCCCACATATCTCTCACCCCACCCTACATTACTAGTTTTACCATCCCCTACATCAACACATAAATTAACTGCTTGAGCAAATATGGTGACCAATTCTGTTCATAATTCAGACAAGGCTTGGTATCCTAACTCATGTGCCACTATCCATTTTGCTCACGGTACACATACAGGGAGTGACAATCAACCTTACTTGGGATTAAGTAAAGTACAAGTCTCAAATGGTACACTTCTAGATATGAGTAGTATATGCACCTTTATAGTTAATACCTCCTCCAAACCACTCACATTATTTAATATTTTGTATACTCCTCAGATAAGTAAAAATATTGTTTCTGTTTCTCAGTTCACCAAGGATAATCATGTGTACTTTGAATTCCACCAACTTATTTGGTGGTTCGGGATGCAATCACCAAATAAGTTCTTCTAAGTGGTTCCAAACGTGTTGGTCTTTACAAACTAGGTTTTAGTCAACTGTGTGACAGGACATATATTAAAAATATACAGTGTAAAAATTACGTTTCTCAACATGTTGATACTGTTAAACCACCTCTAGCTATATCATGTCTTTCAGGTCAACTTAAAATCTCATCAAAAGTATCATGTATGTGTTACATTAGTGGATTGGTCACCCATCTTCACAGACTCTCTCCTTAGTAAGCAAAAGTAATAATATGTGAGTCTTTTATGATATATCACACTGTGTTGCTTGTGTTGTGAGTAAAAGTTGTAGGCTACGCTTCTCAGAATCTAAATCGGTGTGCACATATTCTCTTGAACTTGTGGAAATTGATCTTTGGGGTCCTTCTCCTGTATCATATAATGTCTGCCTATACTATCTTAGCATAGTTGATGTGTGTACCAGGTATATATGGATATATTTTTTACACAGAAAAAGTGATGCAACAATGATATTTCCTTAATTTCATAATGCAGTTGAAAATCAGATTGGTTACTCCTTAAAAGGTATCCAAACTAGATGTGGTGGTGAGTTTAAATCTCTTACTCCTTGTCTTTCTCAACATGGAATTACTTATCGTTTTACTTGTCCATACACTTATGAACAAAATGGTATTGTTGAAAAGAAACATAGACATATAATTGAGATGTGTCTTACTCTCATGAAATACTCTTATCTTCCAATGCAATACTGGAGTGATGTATTTTTCACCGCTGTATTTCTGATCAATCATCTCCCTTCCAAAGTTCCGATGAACATGTCACCTCATGAAAAGTTGTTTTTCAAACCTCCCGGATATAACTTCCTTGTAGTGTTTATGTGTTTTCCTATACTTAGACCATATGACAAACATAAATTGGATTTTTGCTCTGCTCGTTGTGTTTTTCTAGGTTACTGGTCTAATCAACATGGTTATAAATGTCTTGAATCATCTGGACGTGTTTATGTTTTTAGACAATTTAGATTTCATGAGTCTGTATTCCCATTTGATGAGTCTAGAGGTCTCTTTATGCAGTCCTCAACTATCAAGAACACAACTAACTTTTCTTCTTTCTTTCTTTCTTCCATTTAACTGTTCTATTTGATGACATTTACTCTTCTTTATCATCTCAGTCATCTTCTCTTAACATTGTCTCTGAGTTTGCTCCCACACCTTTTCATTCTTCTAGTAAGAATCTCAGTATACATTCTTCAACTAATGCAAGTTCTGCTAGTACACTTCTCATTTCATCCGGCACTACTACTCCTGCTCTTATGTCATTTCCTAATGCTTATGTTTGTTATATACCTCAAGGTTCATATTGATTTGTTATTACTCCTCCTTCAAGGTGTCCAATCTCCTCCAGTAACTCAGGTTTTACACTATCACTAGCACACGATCTCTTGGACAATACCACTATTAGGTATACTTTTCAAGACTTTTCACTTGTTCCTAAGTCGTCCACTACTATTCTTCATGCGCTGTTTCTCATGAGGCTATTGCTTCTCCTTCTAACTGTGTGCCTCACTCTTATAATGTTCATCCCATGTAGAGAAGGTCTAACTCTAACCTATAGTTGCTCTTACTATCTATATAGTTTCACCTAATGGTATTGTTGATTCAGAACCATCTGATATATATAGTGTTATGCCATCCACTCACTGGGTTAATGCAATTAACGATGAGTTAAAGGTTTCTTGCGGGCTGCAATTAACTTCATTGCCAGGTGGGATAATTCCTGTGGGCTGCAAGTGGCTCTTCAAGATTAAACGAAACTCAGATGGCTCCATTGCTAGATTTAAAGCTCGACGTGTGGAAAAAGGTTTTTCTTAGAAATTTGGGTTTTATTTTCAGGATATCCTCAGCCCTATACTGAAAGCACCTACTGTTTGCATTATTCTTACTCTGGATTTAACACATAAATGGTTCCTTAGGCATCTTGATGTAAATTATGTTTTTCTTCATGGTGAACTCAATGAAGATGTGTATATGACTCAACCTCCAGGATTTGAATAGTGTGATCAAACTGGAAAATTTCATGTATGCAAGCTAACCAAGGCCCTCTATTGGCTCCAGAAAACTCCTAGAGCATGGTTTGAACACTTTAAGCATTTTCTACTTCATACTATTCAATTCACTATTTCTCTAGCAGATAATTTCTTCTTCATCAAGAAAACTGAATCAGGTACTGTATTTTTACGTGGATATGTTGATGATATTGTGGTTACAGGTAGTGACTCTTCTATTGTAGAAACTGTCATCTCACAAATCAACAGTGAGTTCAAAAATATCTAGGTCTCCAAAAATATTTATTGGGCATGAATGTGAAAGTAGGTGATGACTGCCTGCTCCTCAGCCAGAAGAAATACATTACTGAACGACTTTTAAATGCTTGTCAAATGCTTTACCCTTCCCCACTCTTTTGGTATGTACCTTTCATAGCTAAACTGTAACTTCACAAAATAACTATCCACCTTTCAATGCCAACATCTACAAAGTTACTATTAGTGTCTTAAAACATGTGTGCATTACCAGACCTGACATTCATTTTGTCTTAAAACATGTTATATCTCGGTCAACATTTGAAGCTGAGTATAGGGATGTTGCAAATGTTATGTGTGAAATTCTTTGGGTTGTCTCACTACTGACTGAAGTTGATGTTAAGATGTTTACCATTCCTATTATCTGGTGTGATAATACATGCCCTATTGCCTTGACTAAAAATCCCATTCAACATTCCAAAATGAAGCATGTGTAACTTGATATATGTTTTGTAAGTGAAAAGGTTCAGAATGGTCAAGTGATTGTCAACTTTGTACCTGCCTCGGACCAAGTAACATAAATTTTAACTAAACCACTTACTGAAAGAGTTTTCTTGCATTTCAGGAGAAAACTTAGAGTTATGTCCTTTATAGATTTGCTAGGTGCAACTGCATCTGTCTTAAATAGTTCATTCCCATCCCCCAGAAGTGTGTGTGAATGAACCTACATCTAATAAGTACTAGTATTGTGTGGCACCCTTGTGTTGTGTTGCTCTTTCTGCTATTTTGCTCCTCATTTTTTTTATATCTTTCATACCTTATCAATCTCTGTTGGGTTTGTTTGCCATTTGTATCTGATTCCTACTGGTTTATACATAATTGTACATGTCTACTATGACGTTGTAATCATATTTATACATCTAATGATACATTTTTGTATCTGTTCTGCAAGTTTTTTCATTTATTGGTTGTCATACTCTGTTGCATCTGTATGTTTTCCTTGGTCAACTTGATACTTACTTCCCTTGAGAATGTCTCCTTTTGTAGTGGATGATTTTGTATGGTATACCAGACTCCTCTTATTCCTTTATACACTCAGTTTTCTCACTGGCACAGAGTGAAGCTTAAGTTCCAAAAATAATTTCTTCAGAGACAACGACAAGATACTCTACTGAAATTTAAGGATGATATTATGGATATTGAAATCTCCCAACTTCAGTGGTAAGATTGAGGCAAATTCAAACCTCTCTATCAGTAAAAAAAACAGAGAAAAAAATAGAAAGAACAGAAAAAGTAACAAGTAAAAGTTGAACATGATTGAGGAATAAAGTATACAATAATTTCAGTGTGAGTTGTGGTGAGAACCAAAACTAAGCAATCATTTGTGCAGTTGGGGAGGATCTTTACTGGATGATGGTATCCAAGCTACCAGGTTGATAATGCCATATTAACCTTTATTATAGAAAATTTATCTACACATAAGGAACTGTGACTAAGTTGCTTGGTCAAGTGACTTTGTGAGCTCTTCAATTGCTTAAAAGTATGCAGAAGACCTGTGGCAAGTAATCATAAAATGAATCTGATTACATTTTTGGAAGGACTCTATGCATGTATATGATTATCAAGTGGTGTTAATATACTTTGTGTATAATGAACTTCACAGAGGAATGTAAGAATCAATGAAAAGGATGAACAAAGAGAAGACAAGACCAAGATTAAATACACCTCATCATTAAGCAAATATCTACATCGAATGACTGAAGAAGTTGTAAGAAGAGTGTAGAATGTTCAAGTAGTGGTATGATATTTATAGAATGTTCAAGTAGAAAAGATGGAAAGTTCAAGATGATATGTACTCAAGGCTATATAAAGGCCACCAAACCTATTATGTGAGATAACTTTGGATGAATGAAAAATTGATTGAATCTGTTAATAGTTCTACTGGTTTCTTCCAAGCCAAGTCTTTTTCTCATTATTCTTTACACTACCTTTACTCAATCAATGTGTTTGAGATTAGATTGCTTACAGGTTCTACCGGAAGTACGATCTAGTTCTAATAACACTTGGTTGAGGAAAAGATGATCGTAGGGTTATGACAAGTCACGGGTGTATGAGAAAAGCTTGAGAAGACTGAAGATTTGTTGAAGAACTGAAATTGGTCGGTTTAATCTGGTTCTGATAACAGTTGGTATAGTAATATACTATATAAATATGTTGTATATTATATACTTCATATATAAAATATATACCATTGATCATCGAAACTACAACCTGCAAAGAATAGGAGACCTAGCAAATGCTCCAAATGCAATTATGTATTTCAAGTAACTTTCAGATTTAGATTACTTGCGACCAATTGACAACGGTGACAGTTTGAAACCAAATTTGTTTATATATACTTTACAACAACTACATTGGACACTTTATAGAACTTTTTACATAGGCGTAATTTGAATTATTTTTTCAATTTTTTATAATAGAATCTCGTTAGAATATGTAGTAATATGTTTTTATCTCAATATGCTCTCAAATGTAGTTGTGTATGTATGTAATATTACTAGGAGAGAATCAACCTCAAGTCTGAAGGTTGGTTGGTATTTATAGAGGGAAAAGTATGAAAATAAAATCACTGGTGATGAAGTCAATGCTTGGCGTAAAGATGAAAGCAAAACATTAACAAGATTCTCGATATTTACATCCATATTTGTCATCAAGCAAAGGTGAATCACCTTGATGTCCATAAGTATCACCTGCCAAACTTTTATTGACAAAAAGTAATATGTTCTTATCTCAATATGCTCTCAAGTGCATCCTGTCATGCCAACTAATCCTCTTTTTTCGTCTTCTGTTTTTGTCTCGGTTGAGCCAAAGAAAAGATGCATTGAGACAAAAGACATTGGGAGGGGACTGGTGGAACTCATTGAGCACCATAACATTGCCAAGCTGGTAATGAGAGCAGCTGTAGACATACATTATTTGAAGTATGTATTACTGGAGTTTTCATTTCATGATTTTAGTGCAACATCAAAATGCAGTTGCTAATTATTTGCTACTGGTTAAACTTTTCATAATTCTTTTTTCTTTATGTCTGTGAAATTGCAGTGGAATGACGAAATAAAAATCTTCCAAAGCAATATATGTGAATAATCATGTCCAGCCCTCCTGTCAAATTTGGTTCGTCTGTAACGGGCGTTTGATTCAGAGAAGGTACTTTGGATGAGGTTAATTGTCTGATCCAACTCATACTTGATGAATGTCTACTGTGGGTTGGCAGACTACTCTTGGATTTTTGTTTAGACTGTGTGTCAATTACTACTACTACTACTTTAATGACCAAATACATATAGGGAGGCATATATAAGTGCAGTGGACATGGCTACTGCACATTCATCGCCTCCTCCGTGCTCTTTTATAGAGTTTTACTCAATGAGTAGAGAGATTTCAATCTATCCAAATAATAGAGTATTACCTTCATATGAGACAATTCAGGCAATTCTGGGAATGAATCATATTTTTCTGGGAATGAATCATATTTTTCTTCTTCAAACCATCATGAAAAGGTTCGTATACAAGCCATTTTTTAAATAATGGACTATTACCTTCCGTTAAGAATCTCTTTCTAGTATTACTCTGGAAGCTAACTTGTTCGAAATGCATGGCCATTGGATTGTATCAGAAGTTCAACTGATCTTTAGCAGAGCTCAGTATCAAAACTGGATCGAGAGCATTGGAGATGGGATGATATCAAGGGTAAATTAGTCTTTTTCCATTGCATCGTTTCAAAATAAACCATCATGACACTTAACGGGGATTATTAACGTTATGCGTAATTACCAACAAAATGAAACATGCGTGTGTAATTTATTGCGGCTGAATACATATAGGTCCAGTTACAAAAAACGGAAAACATTCGGGTGCAACCATGGTTAAGTTCTTACTAGAGTTACTCTTTGAATTCCGGCGAGCCTACCCTGGTTAATACTCAGAGATAGAGAGCTTCTGAAATCTCTCTACCTACCCGATCTTGTCTATCCATACGGTGACTGGGTGAGTGTTTTATCGAAGTCTTCTCGTAGGGGCACATCCTACTGGGCATGTCATTAATGGCGTAGCAGTACATGTTAAGGCAAGGGAGTAATATCGGAAAACATGTAATGGATGGACTTCATAGGTGTCTATGAGAGTCGCTCCTATGAGCTCTTAGAGTGGGGTATCCCTTTAATCACTCAAGGGTCCGGGCCAGTCTAATCATTGGGCTAAATCCACCTTTGGGCCTACTCCCAAACTGTCAAGGTCCAAAGACCAAAACACATCATCTGCCCTCGAAGCCCAAGATGAGCGTCACTCATGTTGGGTTTAACGGTGCTTCTTCCTTTTGTGTCTTCCTGGTTCATGTAGCGAGTTGTATCTGGCGCGTAAACCGTCGAGATTGAAATTTCAAATATGAATTTCAAACGAGAGCGGGAAAAATTGAAGATTCACGCGTGGAACGTTTGAAACCCTTGGTCTTCCTTAGGGTTTCATACCATCATTGCCTCTAATTTTTTCACTTTTACCTCTCCGCTACTTTCTCTCTCTAGAATTCTCTCTGCCTTCTCTCTAGAATTCCAGCCTATTTTGCGGATTTTTCTCTAATCGACCCAAAATAGCTCGTTGGATCCCTTTCGAGCCAAGCCTATCTCCCAGACCTGAGCGCCTCCTTTCTTCAATGGCGAGCGACTCAGAAAGAGGTGAGGCAAAGGTCTTCTTTCCACCTGATTTTAGTGACCCAACACCCATCAAAATCGTTATGTCGATCTTTAATAAAGCGGTAGAGGAAGCGTGTCTGGGTAACACTTTCTCTCCGCGTTGTCCTATTCTAGATGAGAGCGATCCTGAAAACGCCCATCCTATTTCACCTGCAAATTGATGCGGGGCTGAGGTTTCCTATATGCCCAGACCTAGCAAAAGCATGCCGTTACTATGGCGTCTCCCCTACTCATTTTTTCCCCAATTGCATTCGCACCTGGGTAGGTTCTAGGGTGTTGTGTGAGAAGAGGGGTTGTAAATATTCCTTAGTTTTATTTTTCCATTTTTATAGGATATATTCAAATCGCTTTGGCGTTTTTACATTTGCTAGTCGATTCCCTGATAACAAGTATTAGAATTGGCGCTCCATTGGGCCCTTAGTTTGGGGCTTTAGAACAAGGAACTGCAATTGGAAAAGTTCTTACTTTTTATTACAAGGGGTTGTTCCTTGGTTCATAACCTTCAAGGCGCTCTGCAACCCTATGCATTCCCCTGATGAGTTATCACCTTGGGATACATAGTCTATCTAGTTGATATACGCAGACCACCTAGTTGAGCGCACCACATGGGTATCCACCTAGCTGAGCGCACCACATCCGTTATTAGCGGATCCTTTAACGCTGCTGAGACCCAAGAGCGGTCACTCTTTGCAAAGGTGTGGGTCCTTATGCTGGTCCGGCGTTTGACCTCCACCAGGACCTCAAGGCGAACATCGTTCCAGCGTGGAATGCCTACGATGACCCAACCCAAATGCCTTGGGTTCCTTGTGAGCGACTCCAAGATGTTCCCCTGGTGAGATGGGACACTTTGTTGGACCCAAACCTGGGTCTTCATCTTTTGGTCGACGATTGTCCTACAACGGATAGGGCGCGTACTAACAAGAATAGCAGCGCTTTGGACAACCTTGCGCGCTAGGGTCTTACCCTTTTTTTTTCAGGTACCTTTCTTTTCATTAAGTCTTACAAAATATTTCTATGTACTTTATACTGATAGTTGGTTTTCAACTCCTACTACTGCAATTCCAGATGGGCTCTGCCATAACGGAGCTTTCTAAGGAGCGAGAGGCCACTGCTGGGGAGCTCAAGCGAGTATGCGAGCTTGAGCATCAACTAGACTGTGTCGAGTGTCGCCTTTCCATCGAGAGGGTTGCCTGGGACGATCTAGAGTTGGAGGCGTCGTGCCACGCCAAGGAACTGTAGGAGGCGCAGGCAAAGATGGTTGAGGCAACCGCTCAGGTGGCAGACCTTCGCCAAAAACTTGAAGTGTTGAAGGGTAACTCTGCCTAGTTCATGGAGCGCACTGTCCAAGCTGAGCTGTAGGTCTCACTTATCAATGAGGAAATTTCCAAACGCCTTTCTGAAGCAGTTCAGGAGTTCCAAGGAAGCGAGGCCATCGAAAAAGCGGTAACGCTATGGAGTTGAGAGGTGTTGCTTAATGCTTTTAGAGATATTCATAAGGATATCCTAAGTGTTGACACTAACTTTCCCGTGGCGACGCTGCCCTCTTATCAGCTGTTCCTGGACTCTGAGGCCAGAGTAGAGGTGGCGAAAAAAAAGGCGGCAGAAGAGGAGTATGACTTGTGGGATGAAAAGGAATCTCCCAAACTGTCTCCCCTTCACCATTTTAAGTGCGCCCCGGAAGCTGAAGTTACTCTGCCTAATGAGCCATCAGGAGTGACTCCTTTGCCTAAAGCTGAGGCGCCTCGCTAGTCTTCTCCTCCTAAAGAATACCCTCATTCAGTTGATGTTGTAGAACCTTAGGATTTTTACTTAGTCATTTTAAGTCTTCTTGTATTCTTCTTTTGTTCTTGTCAGGTCCTCCCAACGAGGTGTGTTTGTAATGACCATAGCGTTCCTTCACATGAAACCAATTATGCGTTTTGATTTCCTTATGACTTTTTGATTTTGGCTATGTGTTCAAAACACCTTAATGTTTTTCGTAGTGAAAAATTCATTCACTTGGGTGATAGCTTATTAATCTTGTTTTGATGGAAAAATTCATTCATTCTCCGTACTCTCTCCCCCATGAAAAATTGGCGAGCGGAGACTCGCCTATTGTAGTATTGTGCAGTGGCCAGGAACGTCTTTTCTTGGATTTTTTCAGATGCCCATCCCCTTTCATCCAGCAAGTCTAATTCCAAACGCCTTTGAGCCTCATTGGTAACCTCATTAATGTGTTTGCCTTTGTATGAAGCGACCGCTATTTCTGTTGGAGCGACCAGTTCCGGACCATATACCAAACCAAAAGGTGTCTCCCCGGTCGCCTGTTTGGGTGTTGTTTGTAGCGCCCAACTAATATTCTCTAGTTCCCTTGTCCATTTTCCTTGTAAGACGTCTAGGCTCTTCTTCATTCCGTTCATAATTGTTTTGTTGGTCACCTCGACCTACCCATTCGTCTGTGTATGTCTAACTGAGGCGCGTCTGTGTTCGATTTTAAACTCTTCACAAAACTACTTCAACTCTTTGCCAGAGAATTGGGGGGCCATTGTCACTCAAATGTACACTTAAAATCCCATATCTAGAAACAATTCTAGATTTAGGGAATTTAATCACTTGGAACTCCGTAGTCGACGCTAATGCCTTCTCCTCAATCCATTTTTAGAAGTAGTCAGTCACTATTATAACATGGCTGCGCTACTCAGACCTAGGAAAAGGTCTCACCAGATCAACATTGTGCAAAAGGCCAAGCAGCGACAATCGAGGTTAGTTCTACAGGATGGCGCGCTATTTTGGGACTGTATTTTTTGCAAGATTCACACTTTTGACCAAATCCTTAGCCTCATTGTTCATGGTATCCCATTAATATCCTTTGTTGAGTACTTTACGGAGAATGCACCTTGCTCCCTCATGGAAAGCAGCGTATCCCTCATGCACTTCTCAAAGTATAGTGGTTGTCTCTGTTGAGCGACGCATTTGAGAAAAGGTGTAGAGAATCCCTTCTTATACAACATTCCTCAATGATTTTATAGCTTGGGGCCAATCTCAATATTCGCTTGGACTTAACCTCCTCTTCGGACAATTTGCCAGTTTCCAAGTACACCCTTATAGGCGTCGCCCAATCAACAATTTTATGTTGCTAGCACAAAACTGGCCCGCCTTCTTGAGATACATTCTACGAAATGCACCTAGAGTGGTGCCGTGTGCCAACATACTTGCTTAATGTGTCCGCTTATTGGTTTGACTCCTTAGGGATGGATTTGAGTATTCCTTCATATGTTCGCCTTTTACAGTGTACTCACCTCTAACCTGGATTACCATGAGCATTGAATCGTAGTAAAGATTAAGATGAGCGACGATTGATCCTTTGGCGAGCCTTAGTCCGGTGATTAGCGCTTCATACTCTGCTTCGTTGTTTGTGGCATTGAAGATGAGTATCAAGGCATACCGTAAAGGAGCGCTGCCATCTGGAGGTGTTAGTACCAAGCTGCCCCAAGCCATCACCTGAAGATGGCCCATAAGTATGAAGCGTCCAAGTTTCCTTTACTTCCTCTTATTCTTTAGGCGACGCTTCGGGTTGACAGGTGGATTCGACTATGGTTGTTCTAGGTGCGAACTTAATTCAAATTTCGCTCAATTCAATCACCTATATAATCATCCTCCCTGAAGCGTTTGTTTTTTGCAGGAAGTTTTTTAAGGGTTGATTTTTTATAACAGTGATTTCGTGTTCATGAAAGTAAGGTTGAGCCGTCTAGATGAGTTAACCGGCGCATAAAGGTACTTTTCAACATCTAGATAATTAATTTCGGATTTTGCAAGGACCTTTGCTCCAGAGTACACAGAAAATGTTCCCTTGGTGATCGCCTTGACTAATACAGAGCTTACAACTACTAGATTGATGCCTAAATACAGGGAAGGTGCATCGCCTTTTGTGGGTTTAGCCAGTCGCGGAAGCGCCTCAAGGTGTGCCTTCAAGTCATGGAATGCTTGTTCACATTCTAGGGTCCATTCAAAATTCTTATTCGCCCTTAATACCTGGAAAAATGGTAGGGATTTGTCACCAGCCTTCGCCAAAAAGCGACTGAGCACTGCTAGCCTCCCATTCAAGCATGTAACAACTCCACTCTTTAAAGTTTAGCAATTCTAGTCAAACTATCATATATCATCCCAAACGGTCAGTTTAAAAGGAAAGACGATAATGTTTACACCATTTGAGTCATAATTTAAGTCATAATTGAATGATTACCTGATCTAAATTTATATACGTATATATGTTTACCGCATTTGAGTCATAACTCTAGAGTCTATTGTGTCTGATCTTCAATTTATGAATATATATATATATATGTATATGTCTACTCTTCAATTTGTGAACGATGTTCATGCTTACAAATTATTTTTTTTTGGAAAATATTGTTTGAGCATGGATTCGAACCCAAAACACCTCATTTGCAAGGGACAGTCTTCTACCATTAGATTACTAATGTCAATTGATTTTTTATACACTTAAATTATACTTATTGCACTAAATCTCAAAGTGAATTATTAAATAAATTGAAAATCAAACATTAGACCTTGCTCTAATAATGCAAAATCCTACCACTAAATTACTTTTACAAGTTATTTTACCATACACTAAAATAAAAATTATTATACCAACTTGTAGATATTTTTTTATCCAATATCTCATGTTTATAATACTATTGAAGTTTGTTGGTATCGATAGTGACAACCCAATATGAGATAAACTCCATGAGGCCTCCAAGGCCCAATAATGTTTTAGAGGGGTGAAACCCAAATCATCGAAGATTGAGCCAGACCACGCTAAGGGTAAGCTGGAACCCATAAAGCGGTCCAGTTCCAAACCCAAAACTAAAATGGTTGCCAACCACTTTAGTTTCGGGTTTGGCACTGGACCGCTTTATGGGTTCCAGCTTACCCTTAGCGTGGCCTGACCCAGTCTTGGATGATTTGGGTTTCACTGCTCTGAAACGTTATTGGGCCTTGGAGGCCTAATGGAGATTATCCCATATTGGGTCGTGAGTATCAATACCCAACAGTCAGCATCTAGGAAATCCAAACCCAACATTTGGCGGCGTCTGTGGGAAACGAGCAAATAGTCATCCAAACTCGCTCTAACCGTAATCTTCGTAAACACACCAACAAGCAATCCCAGAATAGCTCGGAATCGACCGCCGCTTCGCCGCTCCATCAGCAAGAACCTTCTAGCCAAGCAATTCCCAATGTCGTCCCTCCGAGACCAATACAGGACCACATCAACAATTCAAGACTGGCTCCAATTCCTCCCCAAACGGGATTCTAGTTTGGCAAACTGTTCAAGTGGCTGGGGAAACTATTCAGGTTACTGCAGAGATGTTATCCCTCATGGAAACCATCATAGGACAGATCCGCAGACAAGCTCCTGCTCCTCATGAAGATCCTTGTCCCGTAGGGCTACCAGAAGTAGAAAGTGGACATTCAGGTTCCACCGCTCCTCAAGAAGATCAATAGATGACCTATGGACATTAGTCCATGTCTCTGACCTCCGCCGAAGCACCGATAGTCACCCACTCTGTCAATCGGTCGAGTGCCTCACCGACCAGAGAACAACAACCTCAATTCACTCTTGGACATGTTGAGGAGCTCATCAATAAAAAGATAAGGGAACAACGCGGAGCTGTCATGACTCACTTTTGAGAACGATCCTCCCCTTCATTGACTGATGCCCTTATAGCGGTCAGAATACCGAAGGATATGATGGCAAGACCCATCCCCGAATATAGGGGCGGGGTAGATCCCGTGATCCACGTCAATGGGCACGAAGTTGCTATTTTAGGTAAGTTGGATGATGATAACTACTTAGTCATTCTATTTCCGTCAATCCTCTAGAGTTCGGCGTCGTCTTGGTTCTTTGGCTTCCTTGCAAGATCCATAGGGACATGGTCCGAATTAAAGAACAAGTTCCGAGAGCAATATCTGGTCGAGCGTAAATTGATGAAGAGCGTGATCGCCTTAGATGATGTCAAAAAACAACTAGGAGAGACCTTGCCCAACTTCTATGGGCGTTTTCATAAGAACATCACAGAGATCGAATGTCGAGTCACAGATGGAGATTTCGTTCTAGCTTTTTACAGAGGTTTGGATGTGACTAACAAAGCCTCGAGAAAATTGCACAACAACAACCAATTTCAAGAAATAGAGACACTGGAGAAGCTATGAGTAAAGGCCAAAGGTTTCATTGAATTGGAAAGGGTAAACTCTGAAGCTAATTTCCTGGTATCAATCAACCTATCCAAGGGCTATTCCAGAGCACTGATGCAGTGGAAAAAAGGAAAGGAAGGATAGGCGAGACTGGGAGAAGCCTAGATCTAAAGCCCCAGGCCAATCCATCGAGAGGTTCCCGAGTATTTTACGCCTTTAAACAGGCAGATCTCGACGATACTATTTGAGATGGAGAGAAGGTCCCTAGCAAGGCCACCAATGCCACAAAAGTATGCTCAACCTATGGGCAAAGAAACGAAAAGTTATTGTCGCTAGCATAAAGCAAAGGGTCATAAGACCGATGATTGTCGCATTCTTAAGCGCGACATCGAAATGTTTATCTAGAGAGGCATGCTGAAGGAATTCGTGGCATGAAGAGAGCGCACTAGAATGTGCCCACGTAGAACCCACTCGCATGTTCCTCTAAAATAATCTGGCCCATCCTAGAGTAAAAGGCCAATAAACCTAATTGTAGGAGGGTTTGGAGCCGGAGCCGAGGGATCCCATGCAAGAGATGTATATACCACACAAATCTCCACAGATGCGCATATGGGAATGAGGCCCCGTCACAATGAGGACTTCATCATCTCATTTTCTTAAGAAGACCTGCCACATATCACAACTCCGCACAATGAGACGTTAGTCATTACAGTTGACGTCGATGGATGTGATATTAAAATAATTATGATCGATGGATAAAGTTTGAGAGACATTCTATTTCTGGATGCTTTTGAAAATGGGCAAGTCTAAAAGAGACCTTAAGCGAGTCGACTTTCCACTCATCGGCTTTTCTGGGATGACAACATATCAACTAATAGCCATAACCCTTCCTGTAATCTTGAGCGAAGGATAGGAGGAGCAAAGAGGTGCCGACCGCCTTCATAGTGGTCGATGCACCCGCCTCATAAAACGCCATCCTAGGGAGGACCACCATTAACCCAAATAAGATTGTGGCCTCCACAGCCTACCAGAAAATGAAGTTCCCCACACCGAATGGCATCGGAGAAGATCTACGCGACCAGTCGTCATCACGTGAATGTTACGTGAACTGCCTTCGCAGGAAGAACCAAAGGGAGTCTCTCGCCATCATCGAGCCAGAGGCTGACCCTTGTCAGGAAACACCTCAGCCAACTCCAATGGAAGAACTAACATAAGTTGAAATTGATGGTCCAGATAATAAGGTAAGCATCGGAACCACCTTGAACGAAGACCAAAGGGACGCCTTAACCTCCCTATTGAAAGAGTATAAGGAAATGTTCGTTTGTAAGCCAAGGGACATGTCAGGCATGACCACCGACATAATCTCCCACGAGCTACGGATAGATCCTTCACTTAAACCCATTGCTAAAAAAAAGGGCATTCAGATTAGACAAGCTTTTGGCGATTAGACAGTCGCCTGGCCGCACTCAATCGTTTCCTCTTAACGGCCAGCGGCAGGTCCCTTCCGTTCTTCAAAACTCTAAAGGGAGATCGCAAGTTCGAGTGGATGCTGAAGTGGGAAACTGCCTTTTAATGAAGCGCTTATCATTTGACTGCGACTCGCTAAGTGAAGGGGATAACGTCGCTAAAGGAAAAAAGCGATTCAAAGCTAATTGTCAATCAAATCAATGGAACCTATGAAGCAATGGGGGAAAAGATGAAAAAGTACCTCAACATTGCCGAAATTATGACTTTCGTGATAGAGTCAATTCCTTGCCAAGAAAACCAGCTGTCAGAGTACTTGAGCAAGCTGGCGTTCAGAGGAACAAAAATGCAGGAAATACACTTCCTGGAACAAACACTATACTCGGTCCTCGAGAATCGAGCAGGATAACTAGATGACTTCGTTCCAAAACTTTCTAAAAGAAGCAACCCTGCGGGAAGGAGAAGGCGAGGCCAGATAAGTCGTCTAGCCGTAAACTATCTTCTCATAGAGAACCCTGCGGGATGGAGATTTCTATAGGTGAGGATACTCAACTTCCTATCTGAGATGCAATTCCCATCCTGAGACAGAAAGAGATGCGCGAAGCTCATGAAGGAGTTGTCGCATACAATGAAGGTGCACGCTCATTAACGCGCAAAATCTTCAAACTAGGATATTACTGGCCAGACTTGAGCAAAGATGCAGCATAATTAACAAACAAGTGATCAACTTGTCAATAGTATGCACTAAGATCCGATCGACCACCGACATTCGCCCAATGGGGAATAGATATATTGGGACTCTGTTCCATAAAACATTTAAACGCAAAGGATGTAATAAAACATTTAAGTGCAAAGGAGGTGAACAAGAAAAACATATGACTCCATTATTGTGAAACGTGTTATTTTGTACATAGAGAACTTGATATATGTAGTATAGAGATATCTATCGATCTATATTGATTCTATCTACAAAGATACTCATACTATCTATCTAACTATACATATCATAAACTAAATATAAAGGGATACACTAATTAATATAGATAAACTATAGATCAAGACTAATCTTGATTAATCTGGACTAGACTACATAGTACTTTAATAGCGAAAGAACTAACCTCTGCAATCGATTTTCAAGTGATCATATTTTTAAAAATAATTTTGCAATTTGGCGTCCCCAAGATACTGATAAGCGATAATGGCCCTTAATTCGTGGGAAAGGAACTCAGATGGCTCTGTGAAGAGTACCATATTGATCACAGATTCAACTTGGTACATCATTCCCAAACTAAAGGACAAGCCGAAGCAGCCAACAAAGTTGTCCTGCCAGGAATCAAAAAGTGAGTTCAAGCCTTAAAAGGAAACTAGTATATGAGCTGGACAACATGCTGTGGGCTATTATAACGACAACCAAAATAGCAACGGGGGAAACACCATTTAGTCTGGTGTACGAATATGAAGCAGTGGCATCGACCGAAACAGCGGTGCCTACCCATATGATCATACACTTTGATGGTGAAGCTAATGATATCGAGCGACTTACAAACTTCGATCTTGCTGTAGAAAAACGAAGGGAATCAAACAACACACAAGCTAAAATGCGAGTGGCGACCTCTCGGCACTTCAACAGAAACGTCAGCGCTCGCCAATTTTTCGTGGGGGAAATTGATATGCGAAGAAATGAGTTCACAAACTTGGACAACCACAAAAAACTCTCAACTTAGTGGTAAGGACCATACAAATTTGTAGAGATCTCCACACAAGGGTCCTACTACTTGGAAAACATAGAGGGGATAAAACTACCTGGTCCTTTTCAATTCCGAACATTTACAGAGGTTTTATGCATACCCTGTAATCAAAATGTTATGTCAATAAAATAAACCATTCCTTCATAAAAAGCATGACCACTCGAACCAAAACAAAAAGTTCCAGAGAATGGGTGAACCATTGAAAGACATAACCTAATGCATATAGGCAGACGAACCAACAAAGGTGATAGTCTCCTCAGTCAGGCAAAAAGAGGATTGCGAATGAACCTTTGAAGGTAACAGTTCCTCTCTCAAGAATACCTAAAACAAGGGACGAACGAACCATTAAGGGAACAGTTACCCCCCCCCCCCCCCAAAAAAAAAAAAAAACTAAGCAAAACAAGGACCTAAGCTAAAAGGAAAACAAACCGCCAAGGTAGCAGTTCCCGTAAAACCACGCAAAGCAAAGACCTAAACTAAAAAGTGACTGGACCATCAAGGTAACATTTCCCTAATAGTTAGGCAAAAGACATGACGCAGAAGGCGAACGAACCCACTTCAAGTGTAGCAGTTCCCTAAAGTTAGGAAAAATAAAGACTTGATACAAAAAGGTTAATGAACCCATCTCAAGGGTAATAGTTCCCTTATAAGTTGGGCACAACGAAGCGGACTAACCGAAGGTAACAGTCTCTGCAAAGAAAAGCTTAAGAGACTGAACAAATCGAAGTGGGTGAACGAATCTAAGGTAACAGCTTCCTAAAAGGCAAGCAAATCTTGGGTAACAGTTTCCCAAAAAGGGTGAACGAATCCAAGGTATGAGCTTCCTACGATTAGGCAAACAAGTCCAAGGACCAAAACCCTTCATTAAAGTCGTAATCCTTGGGTAACGTTGTTCTTAAGAAACTTGGCGAAAGGAACAGACGAGCAAACAAAAGGCAGCAGTCCTTCCTTAGAAGCCTAAAGCAGCGAAAAGAACCTCGAAAAGGTAATGTTTCCTCCTAAAAAGATCAAGACCCTTTGAATAAAAAGGCGAGGCTATTCTACAAAAGCTAAAGCGATGTTGAAAACAAGTATGGTAAAACTTCCTAAAGCTGTCAAGCAAGATCGACATCGGAAGAACAGACAAATATATTCAAATTGAAATAAATACAATGGCTTATGAAATGAAAATGCATTCATCATATTCAAGGAAAGTATCGAAGTCAATGATCAAAAACTAATTACAAGGTTCCTGAAACAAAAGGAAAATAAACAAACTCTTATTCATCAATGAAGGATATCATTTCAACATACAAATATAGGAGGAGAAAAAGCATAAGGAGGCCAGGTGACTTTGCGAGGTTGTAATCCTTCGTAGCACAACAGGCTCCTTCAAATTCAAGCT